>CM067540.1:152506-4952506 GCA_034509755.1 Anisodus tanguticus | reverse complement strand
AAAGACAGTTGTGTGGAGACTCGGGGTCGTTAGGCTTCTCGGTACGCTAGCCTTCCCGGGGGCGTTTCTACCCCACACACTCATAAATTTATCGTAATTCTTCTAAAAACTTGAAATGTGTGTGAATGGGTCCATTTTTTTCCTTAGGTACAAAAATGGATATGCAAGTACGTAGAGTTGTACATATGATAAATATCGCTGCTCCTATATACCATAAAACGTTATGTTCTAGAGGTACAAAAAAGAAATAACATAAATTAACTATGAAATTTATTGTAAAATAGTCCGTGGCGGATAAGATAAATTTATAATCCATCATCCAATAAAGTAACGACGAATCTTTGTTATTTAATGACAAAAATTGTTCATCGCATTTTTTAATGCAAGAATTGAAACTAAACCCTTTTAATTTGTGCTCTTTAAGTGATGCATTATAATCAATTTAATCACACCATATGACTACGGAAATTCTATTATATACACACAAACAAAAAACACTCATCCATTAAGCAAAATAGTATAAAAAAAATACAACATCACATTACACTTGTTAACTTGAAAGTTTGAATCTGTATCATATTTTTTTCAAACACAAGAAATAGCTTAATTAAGGCATTTATCGGGGTGGAGGTCCCATATGTACTTTAGTGTTGGCCACATATATATGTTGGATTAAAGCATCCCATTTTATTTTCAGCACTCAACGCACGTACGTTTTATTAAAGTCAATAAAGATGTGATGGTCCCAATATTATACATTAGCATTGAGCAAATAAGTTTTGTTAAAGTCCAATAATAATATCACCACTCGTCTCACTTACGTGCTATAGCACAATTATCAACGTGGCGATGGCGATGTAACATTAAGGTAAAAAAAATAGAGTAATAGCACTTTCGATCCTTAAATTATTGATAAATTTTGGTTTAAATTTTTGTGATGTATGGCTAACGTATTTAACCTTCAATTAATTAAAAAAATTAATCTTTTAATGTAGACAATATGTTATATTTGATTATTTACAGAATTATATTACAATCAAATATGAAGTAAAAAATTAGTGCTTGAACAATTAATAATTATAAAAAAAAATTGAATATTCACAAATAAAGGGTTTGAAATTGCACAATTAAATTAATTACAGATTTAATATGCTCATTCAAATATTATAGAGACTAAAATAAGAATTTTTCAATAATTAAGAAATAAAAATGCTATTAACCCTAAAAGAATATTAAAGACACATTTACGTGGTGAATTATTCTCTCCGGCCTGTATTATTTGTCTTTTAAATTTATACACTCCTCTTAGAAAAACATTTAATTGCCTTACACGTAAGAGTTTTTGCCTAATTTATCTTTTATTTTTCCTTAAACGTTTTACTTAATTATACCACTAATTAACTGGAACAACAAGGGTGAATTTAAATGATAGAGAATATATTAAAATTCTCCATATATTATGTAATTATTATTCTAGTGTAATTATGTAAAGTAAATCCTTCTCCAATTAGGTTTAGTGATCCTTCTCCAATTAGGTTTAGAGATCCTTCTCCAATTAGGTTTTGTAATTGTAAACACCTATATATATATATATATATTACATTGATGAGAAGCCTCCAACGAAAGAGAATTACACTATTCTATATGATATCAGAAGCCAAATCCTAGCCTTCTCTCAAACACCAAATCTCCAATATTATCCTCCGGTGGCCAATTAACTGAAGAACTTGATGGCTCCAACGATTGCACTTTGTCTGCTCCAAAGTCATCTAATTCGAGGGCATCCAAGTTTTGCTCCTTCCAATTACCTTGTTACTACTGATTCCATCTGATTGAATCTCAGAATTTGTCACTGAGTTCTGCAGGTCAATTTACTGGTTGTATATACAATCAAATTGCTCCTCTTTCCTCCTCTTAAACCCCTTGACTTGTTCTGCACCCTTCCCATCGAGATCATACGTTTCCTCCTCAATAGCAACTGCAACATCTTTGGGAAAATCACATTCCCGCTCTGATAGGGAAATCAATTTCCCTGTTACAATTTGATTTATTCCTGCAACAACACATTTCTCTCTCCAATCAATGGATTTCGACAACTTTTCGCCGCCCTGAAAAGTGTATCGCTCGCCTTTAGTTTTTTCAACAATCTCGTCTTTCTATCTAAACTACCATCCACGAACATGGCATGATATTCCTTGTTGCAGCCCAACATCCTGGGTCTACCTCCAAGCCCACAGTACATGGGCCACCAGCAGCAGACCCACTTCTCCACGGCCCAACAGCAGGCCTACGGTCCCGTGACCCATGCCGAACTGAGTCAGGCTTACAGTACTATGAATCTCCAGCAGCCCGACAACACATGGTACATGGATACATGTGCTACATCTCACATCACTCGCGACTCTGGTAATCTCTCTCACCTATTTAATTTGAACAATCCTCAATTTATTTTGGTTGTAAATGGCAATCACAATCCAATTCAAGGCTATGACACCACTCAAACACAATCACCTCACCCACCCTTTACCCTAAACAATGTCCTATATGCTCCTACCATCATTAAAAACTTAATCTCAGTTAGGAAATTTGCTGACAATTCCATATCTATTGCCTTTTTGGTTTTACTGTGAAAGACATATGTACGGGGACAACATTTACGAGATGTAATAGTGCGGGGGACATATATCATTTCTCATCTGATTCCGCTGCAAGTGTCAATCCACCTACCTCCCTAACTGCAATCTCTCCATCAACTTGGCACAATAGACTTGGACACCCGGGAGCACCAATTTTTAACTTTCTTAGAAGTCACAATTTAATTCAATGTAATAAAGGGAAATTTGCCCAAAATTGCTATTCGTGTCCTCTAGGAAAGCATGCTAGACTTTCGTTTACGTCATCTTTAAGTGTTACTTTTTCTCCTTTTGACATCATTCATGCAGATTTATGGACATCTCTCATTACTAGCAAATTGGGTCATAAATATTGTTTGGTATTATTAGATGACTTCTGTCACTTTCTTTGAATCTATCCACTCAAATATAAGGCTCAAGATTACTCCACATTTCTTAAATTTCGAACATATGTTAAAACACAGTTTGAAAATGCCATAAAATCATTTCAATGTGACAATGGTCGTGAGTTTAATAATTCCTCCTTTCATAAATTTTGTGCGGATAATGGCATGGTCTTTCGATTCTCGTGACCCCATATCTCACCTCAAAATGGTAAAACCGAAAGAATACTTCGCACCATTAACAATATGATCCGTACAATGCTCTTTCATGCCTTTCTTCCCGTTCCCTTTTGGGTATACGCGTTAAAAATGATAGAATACCTTCTTAATATATTACCTACCCGTACCCTTCAAAAGAAAATCCCTACCGAAATTCTATTATGTCAGATCCCTTCATATGATCACCTTCGAATTTTCGATTGTCTATGTTATCCAAATCGTGCCTCCACAGCCCCTCACAAATTAGCACCTCTCCTTGCGTCTTCTTAGATTTCCGTCGAACCATATGGGGTACTTATGCTATGATTTGTCCACGCATAGAATCCTAGTCTCTCGCCATGTCACATTTGAGGAAAACGTTTTCCCATTTGCAAACGTCCAACAACTTCAAGTCACTGATTATGGCTTTTTTAATGACCCGAACACTTCCCCTCTCCTGCAAAATGCCATACATAGTGCTAATATTCCGACTGTTCCATCACGATTCCCCTCTCCCTCATTATCCCATTACTTCCCCAAGTCCCGTTAAATACTCTTCCACATACTGCTCCAGTCACAGCCTTCATGTCTCTGTCGATTAGTCCCCTGCCTCACTGCCCCAACCCTCGCTGACATCCCAGCAGCACCCGTCAACCACCCCTCTGCCCCCAACGGCCCCACAACCCCCGCCATCCCCACTGTCTTCACTTCATGTCAGCCCAAAAGTCTCGCTTCCGACCCACCGTATGGAAACCCGTGCTCAGCACGTGATTTTCAAACTGAAAGTCCACTTTAACTGATCCACTCAGATCACCTCACCTATACCTAAAACCCCAAAATTAGCCAAGCTTGGCCCGAATTGGAATGCGGTCATGCGTGAGGAATTTATTGCGCTCACTACACAGCGCACTTCAGATCTTATCCCGAGACCAGATGGGGTGAATGTGATTCATTGCATGTGGCTATATCGTCATAAATTCAGAGTAGTAGTGAGCTTGAACGCCATAAGGCGAGACTTGTGGATAATGGCACGGGGCAACAAAAGGGAGTTGATTGTGATGAGACATTCAGTCCAGTGGTTAAACCATCAACCATTCGTACTATTTTGAGCATAACTATGGGAAAGAATTGGTCGATTCATCAACTTGATATGAAAAACACGTTCTTACATGGGGATTTGAAGAAAATGTATACATGCATCAATCACCTGGCTTTGTGCATCCTTCGGCTCCTCACTATGTCTGTTGGCTTCGAAAGTCACTTTATGGCTTGAAACAAGCCCTCGGGGCTTGGTATGACAGTTTTACCACTTAATTCTTGCAGATTGGGTTCATGTGCAACAAAAGTGATAACTCACTTTTTATTTTTCATCTAGTTAATGACATTGCATACCTTTTGCCCTACGTCGACGATATTGTCCTGACTGCCTCCTCTAAGGTGCTGAAAAATGAGATCATTACCATGCTCAAATTCAAATTTTCCATGACAGACTTGGGTAAGTTGAGTTATTTTTGGGGATTTCCGTGACCAGATCCGAGAATGCAATGTTCCTATATCAGCGTAAGTATGCCGAAGAGATTGTTTATAGGGCTAAAATGACAAACTGCAAAATCATACCCACTCCAATCGACTAAAAGTCGAAGCTTAGCGCAGATGACGGAGATCCGGTGCTTGATCCTTCTCTTTATAGGAGTTTCGCTGGTGCACTTCAGTATCTTACTTTCACTAGGCCCGATATTGCCTTTGCGGTTCATCAGGTTTGTTTGTTCATGCATGATCCCAGAGAGCCTCACTTCACAACCCTTAAACGTATCATTCGGTATATTAAGGGTACTCTTGACTATGAGTTACATCTTTATCCATCTGCACCGACCAGGTTGATATCATATATAGACGCAGATTGGAGCGGCTCTCAGAATTACACTATTCTACATTAAAAATAAGTAATAAACGATCTCTCGTTATTTTGTAAAACATCTATAATATGTATTGCAAATACAATTCGACAAGACAATTAATATTGGGACCATAGATAATAACATCTATTTTTTTAGAATGGCAATCTTGAGATGTGATCATGACACTTCTTTCCTGCAGATAATTGTATTGTCAATTTTTAGCACGTATCATGTTATATAAAAGTCACAAAAAAATATTAGTTATAATATGTTCATATATAGGAAATATTTTGAAGACCACTTCCAAATTTTGCTGGCCTTTTCATCTTCATCTAGTTGCATGGAGCTTTCAGAAAGTGACTTGCAGTGTCACTCTCCCACATCCCAAAAGTTTTGTCATTTTCTTTGATATATTAATCAACACGATTCTATTTTTGGTAACTCCACATATATTTTTTCCAATATTCGTTGGTCCTAAATATTTACTTTTCTAGGTGATCCTGGCCAAATCCATTTGATTGGGTAGATGGTTTTGTTATTATCCTCCTATCTTTATCAAATTATCGTTGTTTTTGAACTTGGTGAAAAGATTTAAAATGACACGCAAGTTAATAAAATCTAGGTGGTAAAATTAGCCCATGAAATATGACTCGGTCAATCCCTTCAAGTTTGAGAGAGTCATTGACCCGCCTATTTATTTGCTCGACCTATTTTGACTTGCCCAATTCAGTTCATCTAAAAATTGGTTGATTCGTAGCCAAATTGACCCATGAGAAAACCTTGTTAAAATATTCTCAAAAAAAATATTTTTTTATTTGTTATATATAACTATAATAAAGTTTTATTAGGTACTTTAAAAATTATAAAAATAAATAAAGAAATTAAAACTTAGTAAAAATTGGTTGGGTTGGGTTATGACCCGCTTTTTAGGTCAACCCATTTCAATCAACGTGAATTTTGGACGGGTTTAATGACTTATCCCTTTATTAACTCATCACATTTTAATCGCCCAGATTTAATTCAATCCTCCTTTTAACAACCCCTCCCCCAATTTAACCATCTCAAAAAAAAAAACTAGAAAGAATCTATATATTGAGATGAGTTCTTGATAATGTTTTTTTTATAAATATTATGAGTAAGATTGACATACAACAATAGGTAACCTCAAAATTTTTATATTGCCGGCGCATATATAAATGAATCCAATTGAGATTAGCAGCTATAAAAGAAATGCATGAATTTTTACATTATCAGTTTTATTTAACCGGTTCTCACTCTATTTTCCAAGTTTTATAAGAGAATAATGGATCCCTTAATTTTTTAAATGTATATGAGTACTGAGTAGTATAAGGATTAAGGAGTGCGCGTAAAGCTTAATTGTAGTTTGCTTTCTATAACTAGGCCCATTGGACCATAAATCTGAGTTTACACTAATGATCCTCGAAAATACACCCTATGTGGGATTTCAGTTGATAATCTTTCTTTAGCTAAGCTACTAAAATATTAAAGGAAATTGACATAAATATCCGCCCATCAAAATAATACCCGTAATATATATATATATATATTTATATTAATATATAATATACATATTTTCTACATAATTAGTATATAAATATTTTGTAAATTTGACTAAAGACTGTAGTTATTTTCAGCCAAGCGGCCAAATGTGTTAAAAGACTTTAAAATTATGGTGCATCCTCTCGTATAAATTAGCAGTCAAGCTTATCCTCCTGGGGATTATTCTCTATGTAGACTTAACATTAATTAACTTATTTGATATTAAACTAGTTAGACAAATATAGTTATGGTTTGCCATAGATCCACAAATCTGCAATGTGAGGATCTGTTACGTCATGGGCTTTGAAGCTCTCTATAATAATTTAATCTCGTTGAATATGCAACGTTTGTGAATTGATAAATAAAACGATTTAACAAGTACGCATCTTATCTCTCTTTTATTGTATTCTTGATTTATGCAATGGTATACATTATATATCCTTATGGATAATATATCACCTTTTTAGCTATAAGATCCCTATGATGCAATATGGATAATGAGGAATGTGGATGTTAGCTATTTCATGGGTAAGGATGATCAAAAGTATCGATAGTTAAGTGATAGAGTTGTTTCATAGCTAAGTGCCTTGAAATCCCACAAAGGAGGAAGGTCCCATAGACTATGATTCACTTTGTGTGGGCAACATTTCTTTGGCCCAATTCGTCCTAACCAAGTTAGCCCAAACCAATGGCAATATGACAAGTGTAGATAGTGCCCCACTTTTGCCCCTCTTCCTTGTATGTTACTTAGATTCAAATGAATCAAAAAACATTAAACGAGACATGTTTTGTAGCTTTCTTTTAGTTTGCACCACTTGTATATAAAGTCAAATTACATGGTCATTGTTCTCCTACAAGTCCCCATCTGATTCCCCTAAGTTTTTAGGTCATATGGACTTTTCACTAACAATTCCACACAATGGAGGAATCAAGATTGGTCCATGACTTTGGGTTTTGTGGGACTATTTATCTATGTTTAAAATGTTATAGATCATGTTCTATGGACCAAAGGTAGCAAAATGCTATAGAATATATAATATAACATAACATGAAAAATCGGTTTCAAAAAAATTGGTTGTTATTGAGTGGTCTGATTGTATTCATTAAGTGGAGATTAATTAATTCAAAACTCTTTGGTTAGCGGCATCCAAGGGTGTGACCTAGTAGTAGTAGTCAATGAGTAATTGAGAATTATAAGGTCTCAGGTTCAATTCCAGCAAAGACACAAATACTGGATAAATTTTTTAGATCTGTCTAATCTTTGATGAACAGAGTTACTCGATACTTATACAAGTAGCATGCAACAGTATCCTGTAAAATTATTAAGGTGTGTTCAAGCTGCCCAAAATATCACAGTTATGAAAAACAACTCTAAATCAACATAGATGCCAAAGTACGATTGTCACCCAACTATCTTGTAGAAAATGTGCGCGGATTTAGTATAACTATAAAGTATTGTCTAAAAAATTGTTCAATTACTATATGATACAAATATAGCATAGTAAAGTCGAGAGGAAATGATTTCATATGCACACTTATAATTTAAATAGCAAACAAAACTTACAAATACCTCTTTTTTAATTTTTTATCTATTTCTTTTTATGAATAGAATCATATAACTAAAATAACATTTATTTGGCGAATTCGATTACACCTGCTGTTCTTGATTGATTGAACTTATTCATTATCTGAATGGGTGTAGTTGGTTGTTTTGAAGCCCACCAATGGGCCCAATGAGTAGACGAAACTGGACATGAATACCTTAAACCAACTCCCAGTTACACCCCATAGATGACATATTTCATCACTGACTATCTACGGGCTGTCCCGATTTCATAGGATCCAATTATTCTCTCACTTTAGCCACTTGGCCCAAAACGATAACAAGGGAAAACCCAATTTTTTGTTCGTCCTAAAATGTTGAAATTGCACGGAATAGTACATTTTTTCCTTTGTCCTTTTGCGATATCTTAAAAAAATGTTCGAGATAGTAACTAGGAGTGTCAAATAAGCGGATTGGACTGATTTTAATGGGTTAAAGTGGGATATTTTGATCAATGTGGTATTTAACTCACCTAAATATTGCTTGGGCTGAGACAAAATGAACTCAACAATGAATTATTACCAAACCACCCAACTTTTATCAAATTTTAGTTTCTTTATTTGTTTTTATATAGTTTGATTAATTGAAAAATTAATTAAATAGTATTTTCTTTATTATGACTCTATATAACATATCAAACAAGAATAAATTCAAAAAGAATATTTGGTCAGGTTTCTCATGGGTATATTTGGACACATTAATACACCCCCTTAGTCGGAGCGGGAGGAGGCCGGACGCTGAGACTGGATTTGAAGTCAGTGAACAACTATCTGGGAAGACCCTTCATGAATATATCCGCGCACTGATAGGATGAAGGCACATGCAATATCTTAACGTGACCGAGAGCAACCTTCTCACGGACAAAGTGGATGTCCATCTCAATATGCTTGGTTCGCTAATGTTGAACCGAATTATGAGATAGGTAGATAACAGATATGTTATGACAGTACACCAGGGACGTTTTACATAATAGACACTGAAGCTCCAAGAGAAGGTTTCTGAGCCAACAGATCTCAGCAACAACATTAGCAACTCTTCTATACTCTGCTTCTGCACTCGAACGGGATAATGTGGATTGCCGCTTGGCAGACCAAGAGATGAGATTATCCCCCAAAAATACACAGTAGTCGAATGTGGAGCGTCGCGTGTACGGACAACCTACCCAATCGGCATCTGTGTATGATAATAACCGATTCGGTGCGGAGGGGTATAGGTGTAATCCATAATCTAGGGTACCCTTAACATATCGAATGATACATTTAAGAGCAGTAAAATGAGGCTCCCCGTGGGCGTGCATAAACAAGCATACCTGCTGAACAACATAATCAATATCATGCCTGGTGAAAGTGAGATACTGAAGTGCACCTGCTGGACTCCTATAAAGAGTAGGATCAGTCACCGGATTACCATCCACTGTACTAAGTTTTGATGTAAAGTCAACCGGAGTGGATATGATTTTGCAATTTTCCATCTTAGCCATGTACACAATCTCCTCTGCATACTTACGCTGACAAAGAAATATAGTGTCTGCGGATCTAGTCACTGAGATTCCCAACAAATAACTCAACTTCCCCAAGTCAGTCATAGCAAATTCAGTTTTGAGCAGTGCAATTATCTCATTTTTCAACACATCAGAAGAAGCAGTAAGAACAATATCATCCACATAAAACAATAAATAAGCAATGTTACTACCTTTATGGAAAGTAAACAGAGAATTATCACACTTGCTGCATGTAAACTCAATTTGCATAATGTACTTGTGCAAAACGATCATACCATGCTCGAAGGGCCTATTTCAGACCATAAAGTAACTTATGGAGACGGTATACATACTGAGGGGCGGCTGGATGGACAAAACCGAGCGACTGATGCATGTAAACAGTTTCTTTTAAATCCCTATGTTGAAAGGCATTTTTACATCAAGTTGATGAATCGGCCAATACTTACTCATAACAATGCTCAGGACTGTACGAATAGTGACCTATTTAATAACTGGACTGAATGTCTCACCATAATCAATGCCCTCCTGCTGATTAGTACCATTTAGCACAAGCCTTGCCATATATCTTTCTAAGTCACCACTGTCTCTGTACTTGTGACGAAAAAACCACATGCACCGGATCACATTCACCCCCTCCGGTCAAGGAACCAAATCCCAAGTATGTTATTTCGTTAACGTATTAAACTCCTCATTTATGGCCTCATTCCAATTTGGGTCTAGTTTGACTAATTTTGGGTTTTGGTGAATTGGGGAAATGGTTTGGGTAGACATGTTAAATTGGACTTTGGGTTTGAAAATCCCGTGTTGGGCATGTGTTTCCATATGGTGTGAGGGTGCAGGCTGAGTATGGTTGCGGGTTTTTGGGTCGGGTGTATTGTTCTGGTTTGTAGACTGGTTTGGTCTAGTGAGGGTGTGTAGAATAGGGATTTGGGGTAGGGTGGTTGACTGGTGATTGGTATCTGTGGTTGGTGGTGTTGTCGTCGATTCGGGTGGGTCGATGGCAGGTGTAGTGGCTGTGTAGGGTTTTGTTGTCGGTGTCGTTAAATCGAGACTAGCTGGGGATGGTAGTGTGGGCTATTGTGTTGGAGGTGGGAAGGGACCAGATTTCGAGTTAGTCGGTGATAAACTAGGGCTGCGAAGTAGGTTGTCGATGATTGGAGTGGATACGACATGGTGGTGTTGTTGTGGATATGATACAATGACGGGGAGGGGTACCGGTGAAGGTACAGAGATAAGGAGCCAATTGTCGGTGGTGGTGGCAATCGGCGGTGACTGAGACAGAGACGCCGGAGGTGACCCTGTGGTGGTGGCAGTGGGTGGCGGATTTGATTTGGCGGTGTCTGATTGGCAAAGTTCTCTGAGGATGACGAGGGAGATGTCAGACTCGTCAAGAAAAGTATAGTCCGATTTTTGGAATTTTTGGATATTCGAAAAGGGGAATGTGGTCTCATCAAATGTGATGTGTCGAGAGACGTAAATTTGACGAGTGGACAAGTCATAACACATATAGCCCCTATGATTCGACGGAAATCCTACGAAGATACACAGAGTGGTGCGGGGTGTTAATTTGTGAGGGGCGGTGAAAGCAAAATTTGGAAAGCAAAGACAACCGAATATCCGAAGGTGATCATAGAAGGGGATCCGATAGTACAATATTTCGGTTGGGGTCATGTTGTGAAGGGGACTAGTGGGTAAGTTATTAAGAACGTATTCTACCATTTTGACTGCATAGACCCAAAAGAAATGAGGGAGAGAGGCATGAAATAGGAAAGTATGAGTACGTTCTACTTTGCATTTTGAGGAGATGTGTGAGGACACGAAAATAAAAAAAACCATGCCATTATTTTTGCAAAACTTTTGAAACGCGAAATGGTTAAATTCACGGCCATTGTCACATTGAAAAATTTTATGGCTCTTTCAAATTGCGTTTTGATAAAAGTGCAAAATTCAAAAAAATTGGCAAAGACTTCCGACTTTAATTTTAGTGGCTAAATCCAGATATAGTGAGAGTAATCATCTAACAAGACTAAATAATATTTATGACCTAGGGAGCTAGTAATAGAGGATGTCCACAAATCAGCATGAACAATGTCAAACGGAGCAAATGTAACACTAACAGATGAATTAAAATGAGGACGAACATGTTTGCCTAATTGACAAGAAACACAGTTTTGGACAAGTTTTCCATTACAACGAATAAAATTATTGCTTCTAAGAAAATTTAAAATAGGAGTTCCTGGGTGTCCAAGCCTATTATGTCAAGTTGACGGAGACAACATCAAGGTAGGTGTGTGAGCGGGAACTGGCAGTGGAAGAGGGTGTGAAATGATAGAGGTCCCCTGTTCTATTGTATCTCGTAAGAGGTGTCCAAGTACGTAGATCCTTCACAGTAAAATCAAAAGGATCAAAATCAATAGACACAGAATTGTTATGAGTAAATTTCCTAATAGAGACTGAATTTTTTATGATGTTTGGGGCATATAGGACATTACTCAGGGAGAAGTGTGGGTGAGGTGGTTGAGTGTAGGCATGACCATAGCCCTGAATTGAAATGGGGTGACCATTGCCAACTGTAATAAATTGAGGAGACTTTAAACAAAATAGTTGGGAGAGATTACGTGCAGACCGGGTGAGATGAGATGTAACTCCCGAATCCATGTACCAATTTTCATCGGGCTGCTATAAGTTTAAACTGCTGAAGGCCTGGCCCAAATCAATGGGGGCTAGACCAAATGAGGGCTGTTGTAAGTGGGCCTGCTGCTGAAAGGGGCCGGTCCGAGAGCTTGGAACGGGGCCCAATATCCCGTGTTGCTGAAAAGGGTATTGGGTCGTGGACTGCACAGGAACAGTGGCCCAGTTTCATATATTTTGTGGGAACACGGGGTCGATCTAGTAAGGGGAGAGTGAGGGTTGCGACGGTTGTTGATATTGGTGGGAACCGCGACCCCCTTTCTCACGCCCTTTGCCACCTTGTCCACAACCGCAGCCTTTGCCGCCCCTTCCGCTGCGGTTGTTTTGTGGCTGCTCATTTTCCGACAGTGGCAGCTGGCCGGTGGCAATATTATTTTAGGGAGCCATTTCAATTGCTAACGCCTTTTGATTGTGCTCGTCCTATTTTGCACGTCGGGTTTCCTCCAACAATAATTGTGAATGGACTTTGTTGAAACTAGGTAACGGATCAGCCTGCTGTATCATTGTGGCAAAAGTATCGTACTCACCCTTAGGTAGGCTTGTAACAAGTTGTAGAACCATCTTTGTTTTAGAAACGGGTGTGCCGGCGTTGGACAGTTGGTCCGCCAATAGTTTCAACTATTTGCAATACTCGAACATGTTAGAGAAATTTTCAAGACGTGTGTTGTTAAACTGTTCTTTCAAATAGACGGCACGAGTGTGCTTGTTGTCTTGAAAAATATCTTCTAACCTAGACCATAATTCGTGTGCAGAAGCGCCGGTTTTCATGATAGTGAGGAGTAGGTCCTGAGATATAGTGTCATAGATCCACTGTTTGACAACAACATCGAGACAGCGCCATGTGATGTCGTCAAACTCAATGGGGCGAGAGAAAGAGTCCTCAATGTGATCTAGCACATTATAGACACATGCATAGATACGTAATAGTTCAATCCATGGTGAATACTGACCGTTTTCTTGATCAAGAATTATAGGGATGAAATTCTTGATGTTGGTGACGGTGAGTGCTGGTGAACGGAGGGTGAGAATGGTTGTTTGGGTATGTCAGGATTGAATGAGGTGGAGACTGTTGTGGGATGAGTCATTATAGTGGGTTATTTTTGTTGAATCGGAAGACAAAGAAGAAAAGTTTATTTCTTGGGAACATGGAAGAAAGGAAAAGAAAACAGAAAGAAGTTTTGTTTTCCTGACAAGATTGTCAAACCAGAGGACAATACTTTAAATTTGTTTCTTGGGAAGAGAAAGAAGACAGAGATCAGTCGTGTCTTTCTGACAATAGTGATCGAAGAAAAAGAGAACATGCACTTTTCTCGGTAAGGACTGGTTGTTGAAGAAACTGAGGGAGGAAATAAGGTTTAGGTTTTGGCTTCTGATATCATGTGAGAGTGTATTAATCTTCCTTGGGGATGCTTTTTTATTAATATATATATATATATAGTGTACAATGTAGAACCCTAATATAATAAGAATCTTATAATTACCATAATTATACATCACTAAATATTTACGGAATATATGAGATATATTCTAATTATGATGACGAGATTGATGGAGGATTCATTGTACAGGTTAATAAATAACAACAAATACTATGATCCTCAATCAATAAGTCGATGAAACTTTATGATGATTGGAATCATCTACTAAAATGTATCATTACTATAGGACTTTCTTGTTGGAACTATATAATTGTGGTACACACGAAATCAAGTACTCCTAACTGTGAAGAATTATATACTTGTGATTCAGTCTGTGTTAGGGACTTTTAAACTTTAGTAAATGTATGAAGTTAGACCTTGACAAGGCAATAACTTTCAAAAAAATTCTAAAGTTAGCCTTATCGAAGTCTTGTCAAAGCCACACTTCTAAAAAAAAATGTTTGAATTTTGGCAAACTTCAGACACAAAATTTGTAACATTAATTGCGAATGTCTGAAGTCATACCGAACTTTCAAAAACAAAATTAACTTTGGGTATAAATTAAATGGAGGTCCCGAAAACAGGTATTTGTGCACTCCAGCCTTTAAAAACATCTATCTAAGAATATGCATTATACAATAAAACATAATTATTTGCATATCTTATAGAGTGAATAGGTTAAATCCCCTAAACTATTACTATTTTGCGAGTTATTTATCTAAATTATTGGTGTTTCTGTAACCCTTTGGACTACAGCTCTCTTTAGAGTAACCTCCCGGACTACAATTCCCTTTATATTAAAAATTCTCTAATTGAATATGTGGTAAAATATTTGAAAAACTTGCCGAGAGGTGCGTTGAAGATGAAAAAAGTTTTAAAAATGTGTCCACCCAACATAATAAGTTCATCGTAATTAGGGAATCTGTGAATATCCAATATGAAACTCTCAATATGGTGATAGTTTAAGGGAGAGGGGAGAGGGGAGAGGGGAGAGGGGAGAGGGGAGAGGGGAGGGGGGGGGGGGGGGTGCTGGTGGAGGGAGTATTAACCTACTTACTCAGAAAAAAGAAATCACGTATACTGTCTCTTGGAATTGTTTAGAGAAGTTTTTGGACCGTGATTTTTATATAATATGTTATATTCCTTTAGGGGATATTTTAATATAAGTTTATGATTATTCAGAAATTTTTTGTGAACCCTCAATAATCTAAATATGAAATTAGTGAGCCACCATAATGTAAGTGCTTTTAACCTACTCACGACTCCAAAATTATTATTGATTGCTTCAATGAAAATAAAGAAATCCCTAAAATTATAACTTTTTATTTGAACAAAACGACCCAAAACTAAATTTGACTCAACAACTCAACAAGGGGGATACGCACGAGCGCAACTTTAAAGCACTGAAAAGTGAAAAGTACAGTAAGATAGGAAACAAGACTGCATGAATTTATATTTGAAAAGACACAGTATCAACTTGCTGTCCAAACGTGGCATTACAATATCCACTTACAGTGCTTTTCTCATACACATTTAATTTTAGGAGTACATATCTTTGTTGGAAAATAGCTGTCTCCTTATTTTATTTGTTTAGTGATCAGATTCAGAAATGACGATCCGACTTACTATATAACTAGATAAAAACTATCAATCTATTTAACAATTGATTTTTTTTTAGATGAAATGATTCATATAATTCGATTCGATGTCATATTAAAGGAGCTGCAATATGTTTTTTTTTTTTAGTATTTCTAATAATATCCATTCTTGTTTTTATTTGGACATTTTTTATTTTCGGAGTGTTAGCCTCGATTAGTAAAGAGCCGGAGAAACCTTCTACTTATGAGTCGGGTATAAAATTAATGGGCGATGTTTGATTACAATTTCAAATCCGTTATTATATGTTTGCTCTAGTTTTTTTTTAGGCTGAAACGATTTTTCTTTATCCATGGGCAATGAGTTTCGATGTATTGAATGTTGCGAAATGTATCGAAACTCTGGATAGTAAAAAATAATGAAATGTTGTATTTTCAAGATTGAATTTCATATTCAAATAAACCTTTATTAACAAAGTAACTTTTTCACGTAATTAGTCAAATAAGAAGAATAAGGTCTGCACGTATAAGTGCATATTCTAGAACTACAAGAATGTTTTGCACCAAAGTCGATCGAGAGGAAAGCAATGCAGATCGTACGCTAAAATCCTTAAGAAACCACTTAATATAAAAAAAAGTGATCGAAAGATGACAATTGACAATCTAGAAGATGAGCTTGAAAATAATTATCCTTTAAAGAAAGCGTAATAGCTTACTGATCTAGTAGCTCTCTAAAAATTTGAACTATTTATTAGATAAGATGATTCAAAACAATTCAATATAAACCCTTGATAAGAAAAAACACAAGAATTCACACCCTACCTTATCTGGATAAGAAGAAAGTATTGTTTGTCCCTTACCTTTTGGAAGAATCAATGCATTTAGAAAGAAGAAAAAATGTGTCAATCAAAATGACAACGAGGGTTGGATTTTTCTTGCCATTTTATCGACAATATATGGCAATAGTGTTTTATCATTTTGTGTCTGCCTTTAATACTGTTTTTTTTTTCATTGTCTAATTATCAAATTGGAACAGCATCTAACATTATCGACACCTAACAAGATAAACTCCGACATGTTTATCAACGAAAACCTCATCAACCACTAATATTAATTGGTATATGTATTGTCAAATGACAAACTAATATGATGGCTTCTTTGAAATGTCCACAAGGATGAATTTATCGATAGAGTTTAGTCATGAGTTTATATATGTAATAGTTAGTTTTGGGTGTGGTATATCGAAAATTTTTGTTGCATAAAAAGGGAAAAGACATAAATAATAGGACAACAAAAGTTGTTTATCACATTAGCACAAATGAAGGATTTGTTTGTCTCAACATTTCGGGAGAAAGAGATGATATCTTTGTGCTAGTTCAATACCACGATCAGAGGCGGAGTCACAGTGATAGTTACAGATGCGATAGAACTCAATAACATTGACTCAAAATTTATATTTGTGTTTAAGAAATTATTTAATATTATATAAATAATCTATAGCACCCAATATAAAAATAATTGTGATAAAAACTCATAAACTAAGAATCTTGCCTCCAAAACTTATATAGTTCATACTGTATCGTGTAAATTTGGTAAATTCAAATCCGTGCAATAATTTGGACTATGTTTTAAGTTTAAGATATATTACTCCAAATAAATAAATAAATTATAGGCTGACACACAATCGATTTTAACCCATTTAATTGGGCTATAAATGACGAACCCACTTTGTCAAGTCCAAGATGTCATCTTATCTTAGAGGCCCAAATTGGTGTCACATGTCAAATGATGTGGCACGCCAAGTCAAATGAATGAGCCAATACGATCATGTCATGTGTCAAAATGCCACAGCATGCCTAGTCAAGTCAAAGGCCAATGAAAATTTGTCGTGTATACAAGTGACATGTTCCGACCAATCAAGTATCGCCATGTCAACTTAAATTTGATTGGCCGAAAGGAGTATGTCCTTATCACAACTCCTCCATCGTACAACTATAGGTGTCTCATAAATCAGAAAAAATGGGTAAGAATTCTAACAAGAAGCCAGAGAGAGCTCGGAGATCAAGGGCCACAGATTTCTCTACAAGCTACAAGCACTCAAATATTTCTCTACAAGTTCTAGAGATCAAGACGAAGATTCAAGATCAAGCTTCAAGCCCTTGAATTCAAATACAAATCAAGATCAAGACCATCAAATTCAACATCAAGCTAAAAACCCCTTGAATTCAAGTACAAGTTAAGATCAAATGCACTAAGTTTAAGATCAAGCTTAAAAACCCTTGAATTTTTTATCGAAAAGA
Organism: Anisodus tanguticus; assembly: GCA_034509755.1. NCBI lineage: Eukaryota > Viridiplantae > Streptophyta > Magnoliopsida > Solanales > Solanaceae > Anisodus > Anisodus tanguticus. Next base: position 4,934,726 of record CM067540.1, on the reverse strand, counting down.
CGAATCATAGGATTCATAGAGATTGTAACACTCATATCTGAAATCAAACACTATAATTGTTGCGATATTTTCTTGTCTTGATTAATATCTTCTCAACGCGAATTTTATTGTCTATAAATTCTGGCACGCCCAGTGGAATAATCTCTACCTCTCATCTCAATCTTTCGATCATCAAAGTTCAAGAACATCGATATGGACTCAAAGAAGATCAACTCCAAGTCAATATCCTCTAAGGCTGCTAACTCCATGTTCTCTGCTGATGTGGAAAGCATCATTGGTGTTACTTTTGGAATCTTTGCACCAATTACAAGGAGCAAAGCAAGCATGTTGGGGCAACAAGAACTCCAAGGATCGTCTGTATCAACTCTTGCTTTTGGATCTTCATTCTAAAAAGGAACGATATTCTCTACCAATACATCAGAAGAAGGAACCAGTGTTGCTGAAAAGATTAAGAAGACTCTAGCTCTACTTGATCTCTCCGAATCCAAGAACACTTATGCAAAGAAAGATGATGATACTTCAAGCGATAGATCCTCTCCACTCACACCATATGAAGCAAGTCACTCAAATATCAAACTATTTGGAAATCCATGATATTCTCCAACATCTCCAACAATCATGCAAGCAATGGTGACTAACACTTCATCTATGGAGGAGACATTAGCAAACTTGACAAAGGTAATCAATGGCTTGGCCAAGCATGTGCAAAATCATGATGCTCAGATCGACAAGTTAATGGAAAATATAGATGACTTGGCGGAAGGAGAATTCAACCACGCACCAGGGAAAGGTCCAGAAGTATAAGGGACTGAACCTAGAGAAAAACAGGCATCGCCCACCAAGGAAATTCTAGTTTCTTCGGAAGGGATGATTCCAATTGACCAACTAAAATAGTTCAGCGAAGGGACTATCAAGAACAAGTATGAGATTGCCGCTAAGTCCTCTCTTACATACATAAAGCCATACACAACAAGGATCGACAACTTCAACATGCCCGCCTGTTATCAACCTCCCAAGTTTTAGCAGTTTAATGGAAAGGGAAATCTAAAGAAATATGTTGCCTATTTTGTTGAAACCTGTAAAAACGCTGGAACTTATGGAGACTATCTTGTCAAGAAATTCGTCTGCTCCCTCAAAGAGAATGTCTTCGACTGGTACACGAACCTCGAGCCTAATTATATCGATAGTTGGGAGCAACTAGACCAGAAATTCCTTAACCTCTTTTATAGAACAATGTGGACTATGAGCAGGGTGGAACTTACCAACACCCACCAAAAAAAGGTCAAACTAGTTATATACTTCATCAATCAGTAGGAAAATACAAACTTAAACTGCAAAGATAGGCTCAACGAAGCTTCTGGCATAGAGATGTGCATCCAAGGGATGTAGTAGGGATTTCTTTATATATTACAAGGTATTAAGCCAATGTCCTTTTAAGAACTAGCTACTCACACTCATGACATGGAGTTGAGTATGTCCTTTACTGGAAGTAAAGTGATGTATGTCTATGACCCGCACAAAGGAAATGACAAGAAAGAAACCAAGAGGTAGAGCAAGTTTGTACCCAAAAGTGACAACAAAGATTTCATGAATGTCAATGCCTCGCCTGTAAAGTTTACTACGAAGGTGAGAAAGAAGCAGAGTGTGAAACCAACTTCTGATCAAGGAAGCACAAGCCAAAAACGACTTTAAAGGAGATGTAAGAAAGAGAATACCCCTTCCTGGATTCCGATGTCCCTGGAATCTTTGATGAAATACTCGAGCTGAAACTCATTGAGTTACCAGAGATGAAGCGGCCTGATGAAGCTGGAAGAACAAACTACCCAAACTATTGCAAGTATCATCGACTCGTGGGTTACCCTCTTGAGAAATGCTTTGTCTTCAAGGATAAAGTTATGCAATTGGGTAATGAAAAGAAGATTTTGCTCGACTATGAGAAGACAAGTTCCAATCAAGTCTCTCTCACCTTTGGCTTTCTCGATCCGGTCCAGATATGCAACTTTGAAGAACATAAAGAAGAAGGACCATTGGAGGAAGATAAAACACCAGTAGATGAAGGCGGTGATGGAGGTTGGATTTTAGTGACTCGGCGGGGGTGCTATAAAACAAGTCCACCAAAAGAATCTCCTAAACAACCAACTAGGAAGAGGATGGTGAGAAGACCAAGGAAGCAAAAACTAGTTGAGCATCCAAAGAAAACTAAAGTGGAGGTAGACCACTACAAAAACCATGATGTCCCATGACTTTGAAGAAATTCTTATCAAGTTGGTTCGTCACTATGACTACTCGAGACAACATCGAGGCATCATGCTTCAATACCGATGAAAACGAAATGAAGAATGAAAGTCTATCAGCGTTGTCTCCATCATCATCTAAAAAGCTTGTTGAATCCTCTTTCCAAGAAGTGCACACATGTGATACAAAAATCGCATTCACTGACGACGATCTTCTACTTGGTGAAACAATGCATAATCGTCTTTTGTATATGGTAGGTTATACACTTGAGCAGAGGATAAATAGAATTCTGATAGATGATGGATCTGGAGTTAACATTCTTCCTATTCTCACAATAAAGGAACTTGGCATCACAATTGGAGAACTTTCTGAAAGCCGCTTGATGATTCAAGGATTCAATTAAGGGGGCATAGAGCCATAGGTGCTATCAAATTAGCGATCACAATCGAAGATTTGCAATCAAATGCATGGATGCATGTGATTGACGCAAAGATTTCATATAATATGTTGCTCGGCAAGCCATGGATACACGATAATAAAGTTGTCCCATCCTCCTACTATCAATATTTGAAGTATTTTGAAGGCAGTGTTGAAAAGAAGATAATTGTTGATGATAAGCCATCTACAGAAGCTGAGTCACACTTTGCCAATCCAAAGTTCTACTTAAAGAACTATATTATGAAGAAAGTAAAAGTTGACGATGTCAAAACAACCAAGAGTGAAAAGATCGCAACCAAAAGAGCTGAGGCGGCTGCTGGAAAAGTCAAAGTTGGCATAAGGAGTTGTACTCCAGTACGAATAGAGAGAATATTATGTCCTCGAAGAAGAAGAAAACTCCAATGCTCCGCTACGTTCCAAAGGTGAAGAAAGAGGAAGGTCAATCATCTGACACTCAAGGAAATGTGCTAGGGGGCTAACTTTTCCTATCAAGCAAATTGACGCAATACATCTGTCCTCAAAGCTTCTTGGAAAGTTTGTGGCTTAGAATCCACCTCAAAATATAGCACTCCCTATGAAACATACCAATGGAGGTTTTGATCCAAAGAAGTTAATCTTGGTACTGAGAAAGATCAAATATCCACCTATTAAGTACTTTTTTAACAACTGATGAAGAAACCACTTGCATAGAGACACTCAAAGAATATAGGGATGTGTTTGCTTGGAGTTTTAAAGAGATGTTTGTCTTAGATCCCAAAGTAGTAGTTCATCATTTTGCAGTCAAGAATGGTGTTTGTCCTATTAAGAAGGCCCAAAGATGCTTCAGACCAGATTTGGTTCCTTTGATTGAAAATGAAGTGAATAAACTCATTGAAGCTGGCTTTACTCGTGAAGTTAAATACCCTACATGGATTTCGAGTATCGTTCCTGTAAGAAAGAAGAATGAATAAATCTGAGTTTGTGTTGACTTTAGAGATATCAATAACGCATACCCTAAGGATGATTCCTGCCTCCTATTCTAGAGTTGATGATTGATGTTACCACTAGTTATGAAGCAATGTCTTTCATGGACGGTTTGTCTGGCTACAACCAAATTCTCATGACACCAAAAGATGAGAAACTTACTACATTTCGTACATCCAAGGGTATTTATTGCTATAAGGTGATACCTTTTGGTTTAAAGAATGTCGGTGCCACATATCAAAGAGCTATGCAGAATATCTTTGATGACTTGCTCCATAAAAAATATTGAATGCTATATCGATGACTTGATGGTAAAATCAATAAAGAGGAGCGATCACTTGCAAGACTTAAGAATGGTGTTCGAGCGACTTCAGAGATATTAACTTCAAATGAATCCATTGAAATGTGCCTTTGTAGTTACTTCTGGAAAGTTTTTTTGTTTCATTGTTCGACATCGAGGAATTGAAATTGATCAAGTCAAAATTAATGCTATTTTAAGAATGCCCAAGCCTCAAAATATTCATGAGTTAAAGAGCCTGGAGGGGAAGCTAGCATACATTAGGAGATTCATCTCTAATTTAGCTAGAAGTTAATAACCATTCAGTTGGCTCATGAAGAAGGGTGTTCATTTCAAGTGGGACGAAGATTGTACTAACGCCTTTGAGAGTATCAAGTCATATTTGATGAATATTACAGTGCTTATAGCCTATGTAGCTGAAAAACCATTGATACTATACATTTTAGTACAAGAGGGGTCGGTCGGAGTGCTGTTAGCCCAAGAGAATAGTGAAGGGAAAGAAAACTCTCTTTATGACTTGAGCAGAATGATGACACCAAAAGAGCTGAATTACTCGCTAATTGAAAAGTTTTGTTTGGAGCTAGTCTTCTCAATTTAAAAATTAAAGCACTATTTTCAAGCTCATGTCCTTCACCTTATTTCTAGGGTAAATCCCATCAAGTTCGTGATGTCAAAACCAGTCCTCAGTGATTGACAATAAGATGGTACCTCCAGTTTCAACAATTTGAAATCGTGTACATTCCTCAAATGACTATAAAAGGACAGTCATTGGCAGACTTCTTAGCAGATCACCCAATACTTGATGATTGGGAGCTAACTGATGAACTCCCCGACGAATATGCAATGGTCATTGAAATTCAATCTTTTTTAAAAATGTATTTTGATGGTGTTGCACAACGTGACGGAGTTAGTGCTAGAGTAGTGTTTGTCACTTTGCAAGGGGAAGTTCTACCATACTCTTTTACTTTGACACAATTTTGCTCCAATAATGTTACTGAATATCAAGTATTAATACATGGACTCAAAATGGTTGTCGACATAAAGCAGTTGCAGTTGCAAGTCTTTGGTGACTCTCAGTTGGTGATCAATAAACTCTTAAGCAGCTATGACGTGAAGAAGCTTGAACTACGCCATTATCATGATTATGCTCAGAAGCTCATAGGATGGCTTGGTGATGTGACCCTTCAGTACGTGCCAAAGAAGGAAAATAAGCAAGCGGATGCTTTATCTTGAACACTGACTCAGCCGGATTAAGCATAAGTTACTATCTACCAAAAATAAGTAGTACCTCCGCCAAATGAAAATGAAAGAGCAAAAACTGAGCTTGAGCATCTCATCGATGTTTTTGAAGCTGTGAAGGAAGATTGACGACAACCCATCACTGACTACTTGAGTTATGAGATACAACCAGAAAATCCAATAAGAAAAAATAAAATCTATTGTCATGCGCCTCACTTCCTTTACTACAAGAATACTTTATATAGAAGATCATTTGAGGGAGTACTCTTGCGGTGTTTGGGGGAAGATGAAACAATCCAAGCTTTTCAAGAAGCACATTCAGGAGTATGTGGATCACATCAATATGGACCGAAGCTTTACTTCTACATAAAAATGATGGGATATTATTGGCCAACGATGGTGAAAGATTACTTGGACTACGCTCAAAGATGCAAATCTTACCAGTTTTATATAAATTTTATGCATCAGTTGCCTGAAGCATTACATCTGACTATCACATCTCGTCTATTTGACGGTTGGGGGTTGGATGTTGTTGGTTCGTTGCCAAAATCTTCTAGTGGACACTTAAACATCTTAGTTGTAACTGATTACTTCTCAAAATAGGTTGAAGTTGTCGCCCTTAAAGAAGTAAAAGGGAGAATGTTGTGAACTTCATCCGAGTAAACATCATCTACCACTTTGACATCCCTCGTTACATAATAATAGATAATGGCAAACCATTTGATAACAAATTGATGAACAGAATTTGTGATCTCTTTGGTTTCAAGCAACAAAAATCTTCTATGTATCATGCTCCTACCAACGGTCTAGCTGAAGCATTCAATAAGACTCTATATAACTTGTTAAAAAGGTTGTCTACAAGTCCAAATGAGATTGGCATGAACGAATGCTAGAAGTTTTGGGAATATAGAATGACTTACCGCACACCGACACAAGCAACCCCATACTCGATTGCTTGTGGAGTTGAAGCAGTTCTACCACTTGAGCATCAAATACCTTTTTCACGATTTGTTATTCAAGAAGGGCTCATCGAAGAAGAAAATGCTCGATTGCGTCTTGCAGCGTTAGAATCACTTGATGAGAAGAGGTTGGAAGATCAACATAATCTCGAATGTTATCAAGCTCGTCTATATCGCGCCTTCAACAAAATGGTTCGCCTAAGGTCCTTCTAAGTTGGAGATCAAGTCCTTGCAGTAAGAAGACCAATTATTGTTTTGCATAAGTTTAGGGGAAAATTCACCTCGGAGTGGGATGGACCATATGTCGTACAAGAAGCCATTCAAGTTGCGCTTACAAGCTCATTGATGCAGATGTCGTGAGAATTGGTCCAATTAATGCAAATTTCTTGAAAAAAAGTACTATCCTTGAAGCAAGATGACACTCCTTGACATACAAGCACAAACTTCATGTTACTCATGGCCCGCAAGAGTATAAACTGTGCATGGCCCAAAAAAAAGTCTGATAAGTTGAAAATCTCGCAAGAGGCGACCTAAGCAAAAGTTAGGACACCAAGAAAAAAACTCATCTTTTCTGAAGTACGGAATGGCTTGATCCTCTTCACCGAGGCACGTAGGCAACTTAGAGTTTTATTCTAAGTTCAGGCTCATAAGTTAAAAAAATACATCACTCTATGTGTTGTTCGAGCAAAGTATGATGGAATGAATTCCATCTGACCAGGCGCATGTGGATCATATATATAAGCATCCTTTTGTTGAAATTTGGACCTTCACTAAATACTGACGGTTCAATGGGGCAAATATCCCTGGCAAACAGGTTTCTCCTACAGGATGACTGTAATCTTTAGCAAGTGGTAAAATCAGCAAGTTGAAGTCTGCAAATCCGTCAATTTTCAAGATGAAGTCCTCAACTCCGCCAACCCTTTAAGTTGAAGTTCAAAGACACCGCATCTGCAAGTTGAAGTTTCAAATCAACCATGTCAGCTAGTTGAAGTCTTAAAAACTTGGAAGGTCTTCAAGTTGAAGTTCTGAATCCACCATTTCGGCAAGTTGAAGTTTCAAATCCACCATGCCTGCAAGTCGAAGTCTTCAAATCCGCTGAGTTCTCAAGTTGGAATTTCGAACCCATCACGTTTCAAGTTGAAGTCTTCATGGTTCGCCAAGTATCGTATTCAAGATGAGGGTCTCTAAATTTCCAATCTTAAGTTGGACAGTTTTACCCCTTTGTACCTTAATCTGGCATGTTCGCAGATTTATCCTTAAAGGGATCTCTTAATTTTCAGTCTTAAGATGGATAATTTTTGTCCCTTTGCTCCTTAAGCTAGCCTTTTCTCGGATTTATCCTTACAAAGATCCCTAAATTTTCAATCTTAAGGTGGACAAATTGTCCCTTTGCGCCTTAAGCTGGTCTTTTCATAGATTTATCCTTAAAAAGATCTCTAAATTTTCAGTCTTAAGGTGGACAAATTTGTCCCTTTGCACCTTAAGCTGGACTTTTCACGGATTTATCCTTAAAAGGATATCTGAATTTTCAGTCTTAAGGTGGACAAATTTGCCGCTTTTCACCTTAGCTGACCTTTTCGCGGAATTGTCAATAAAAGGAGCTCAACTTGTCAGTCGCAAGGTGTTGGTGGCAATGTTAATCTCTCGCACCTTAAGCTGATGGTTTCATGGATACGTCGTTAAATGTGGCTCAACTCGTCAGTCTTAAGATATCGGAGGTAATATTATTCTCTCACACCTTAAGTTGATTCCTCATGAATTTACGTGTTTTGGACCTACCAAAAATAAGCAACAAACAAATAAAACGCAGAAGAGAAAAAAATTACCTTGGAGCTATGCTTCCTAGTCGTGACTTGAGAACTGGGTGACTTGACAAACGGAAGAGCATTGGGTTTATATAGGTTTCAGAAGGTCGTTGTTGTGATTTAATTTTTGATGTGGGATAGATCTATAATCGGTCTTCTAAAAGAACACAACTTGTTTGGGGTGGCTGGACTCTCCTTGTTCAAGCAAAAGTCCACTGGAGCTATTTGATTCCTTGTCGGTTTGGAATGTCCTAAAAATTCATGTTGTAGTCTACATTTCACTTGAAGAATTATACGCATACAAAGACATGTGAAACAAATCAATGACCTCAAAAGTTGGCGCATGCAGATATTGTATCCAATGAGCAAAACAAGTCATTTCATTGAGGTGCTACTCCTGAAGTAATAACCGGATATATATGGTCTAATGCTATAAGTCATTTTAATTTTGACAAGGTGAGATTGCCTTTATTTACACAATTTTTTTAATTACGAATTGTCTTAATAATACTTAAGTCTAGTCTTTAAAATTTACGCTTCGACAAGATTTGAAGTAAAGTGTATTTGTAGTCGTGTAAATTTTGGTAAATTAAATCCGTGCAATAATTTGGACTATATTTTAAATTCAAAATATATTAATCCAAATAAATAAATTATAGGATAATGTAATTGGGTTGATTATTTAAGTTCAATAAATACGAATTTAATTAAAATGGTCCAAATGTACTGGGAAGCCCATTTCATTGGGCTATAAATGACGAGTCTACTTTATCAAGCCAAAGATGTCATCTTATCCTAGAGGTCCAAATTGGTGTCACATGTCAAATGACATAGCACGCCAAATCAAATGAAAGAGCTAATAAGATCATGCCACATGTCAAAATTGTTGGTACTCTATTGTACTTTATAAAGCAGTACGGGAAGTAAATAACTATTACAAATGTTCGAAAGGATAAACAAATATTCAATATTCAGAAATTGAATCTTGTTGAACAAATAAATGGTCAATCTTCAAAACTGCCGCAAGCTTGTTGTGTCTTGAATCTTGATAACCTGAAATCAAGTAACAACTAAATCTGAATGGTTACAACGTTGTGTGTTGAGTCGAGTAATTGCCCTCTGTCCTTAAGACAAGATTGCCCCGTATATATGCTTTTACATTAGCGGGCAATAGTCTCCCAAGATAAAACAACACTTTAATCTCAACGCTACAAAGTCAATAGGTTGAGCCTGACGAAGAAAACAAATATGAATCGACTTGCTGAAGATATGAAAAAGGAAGGAAGAGTTTCGTTTTCTCTCTTCGTTTTGTCTCTGTGTATATAGTGTGTCTCTGTTGTGTATATCTTGTGTATATGTGAGTGTTTGCTCACTGTTTTGCAGTGGTTTTCGTCACTGTTTTGCTGTGATTTTTCGTGTCTGTTTGTGATATTTTCTGTCACTGTATTGTGTCCACAATTGAGTCAAAACAGCTCAATATATAGCATCACAAGAGGGTTGTTCAACTGCCCAAAACACTGCTGTAAATAGTCATTAAGAGGGCTGTTAATGACTGGTTTAAGGCCATTAATGTGGCATGTTAAAGGCTATAAGTGAGACTGTCCATGGCCATTGAAGGAGGGTGTTTATGGAGGAGTTAATCAGCCAAGTAATGGCTGGTTAATGCTCCAAAAAATAGTCCAACAGTAGGCAGAAAGTTTTCTGCCTTCCGTCACCCCAAAATCAACTTTTCAGAAACTCTAGGGACCAAACTGTAAATATTAAGCAATTTGGGGTCCAAAAAGATAATATCAGAAAGTCCCTACAGCCCATAGCCCATGACCCGAGACCGGACGAGCGGGCGGCGGCCGCGCGCGTGGGGGCTTAGCCTTGAACCCAAGCACATCTAGGTCCTCCCTCCTTTAAACACACGGGATACCCCTTGGGGTCCCAAACCCTTTACCACATTAGAGACTTATATAGAGAGCAATTCTTCATATTCCCACCGATGTGGTAGATTTGTCCCACACCATATTTCCATGCCTCAAACACCTTACTTCGTGGACCAATATCTCTTTCATTTCTCAACGAAATTTAACGATTCTTGGCCCTACGGTCATCTACTCACTTAGTAGATTATGCATGTGTGAAGAGACAAAGCCTCCAACATGCGGAACACTAGTGTTGAATTCATTAAACATGGGTGGACGCACCTCCCCTCCAAAGGCAAATTTCCAACAAAAATGACACACCATGCCTAGCCAAATAAAATGTCAATGAAAATGTGTCATGTATACAAGTGACATGTTCCGACCAATCAAATATCGGCATGCCAACTTAAATCTGATTGGCCAAAAGTAGTTTGTCCTTATCACAACTCCTCCATCCTACAACTATAAATAGGGGTCTGATAAATCAGAAAAAGGGGCAAAAATTCTAATAAGAAGCCAGAGAGAGCTCGTGTATCAAACGCCACAGCTTTCTCTACAAGCATTCAAGCACTCAAATATTTTTCTATAAGTTCTAGAGATCAAGAGGAAGCTTTAATATCAAGCTTCAGGCCTTTGAATTCAAATACAAATACAGATCAAGACCACCAAATTCAAGATCAAGCTCAGAAGCTCTTGAATTCAAGTACAAGTCAAGATAAAATTCACCAAGTTCAAGATCAAGCTCGAAAACCCTTAAATTTATTATTGAAAAGACGAATCAGAGGATTCATAGAGATTGTAACCCTCATATCTGAAATAAAATACTATGATTATTGCGATATTTTTTTGTCTTGATTATTATTTTCTCGACGCTAATTTTATTGTCTACCCATACAATGTTTGAATCCATATATTATATATAAAAAGAACACAAATGTCGTTTACTTCATTTGGCTGAGATACCTATACAAGGGTTCAAGTTTCGATCCCCTACAATTCTAAAATTTCCTTTTGAGCAAACTAAATATTTTGTGTGAAAATGTAAAATCACAATCTAAAATTTTGTATGCGTCAGATCAGTTCCAAAAGCCTTTATCCGCATAACTTTTGTAAATTGGGACAAAATTCAAATGATAACCGAAAAAAGAGACATTTACGGAAATCAGCTCAAAAGCAACCCCGATTGTATACTTTATTGGGCTGACAACCCACAATAAACGCTTTACTTTAGGTGCAAGAGGACTTTGTTTTGGGCCTAACAACAATTGCCGGGAAAACTAAGAAATATATCAAAAGTACGTAAGGAAAAAAAAATGGCCCATCAGATCTCGGGCCTACGACTTTCTCGTTATTAGCAGGACGCTCTAACTAACTGGGCTAATGGGTCAGTTGACTGTGCTTCCTAAGTAAGTGTATATGTTAGGGTTTTGGAACTAAGTGTAGGCTTTTAGCATTTGAAAAGAGATATTCTCATCATTACTTTTTTTTTAAAAAATTATTAGTTACATTGACAATTTTTCATATTATAATAATATGTATACACCAGTCACCACAACTAAATTATATAATGTCAGTGTTTAAAATTGAATTGAATTTATAGCTTTTAATTTCTATGCACCTAATCCAGTATAAGGAATCCTTTCGGACATCTTTATCATCTACCTGAGAGTCAAACTTAGAGATAATAGAATAGTTTAAGTTATATCTATATTGACGATCAAAAAGATACTTGAATCATCAAGTTATTCAAAAAGTAATTGCAGTTTCTTTTATTAATGGGATTGTTTGATCGAAATTATTCATTAATGAAGAGGTATATATATACAATATATAATTTCTAAATATGAAAAATTATATTCCTACTATAATATTAATATCCTAATTACACTTGTACACAAATTCTACAAAATATGGTAAGAAACTTAAATATCCTAAATATACACTTTGTCCGTGTGGGATACACGATGGTTTCTGTAAGATGATATTAATCTCCCTTGAGGAGTCTTTCATTAATATCAATGTATATATAGAGTACAATATTCATCCCTTATACAATAGGAATCCTAAGCCTATACAAAAGAGGAATCCTAAGCCTATACAAAAGAGGAATCCTAAGCCTATACAAAAGAGGAATCCTAGTCTTACCATAATTATATTTACACAATATATGAAAATATTCTAATTATGGGTAGGGAATATATTTACACGTTTACACACCCCCGCAGTCGGAGCGGGAGGAGGCCGGACGCTGAGACCGGCTCGAAGTCAAGAAATAACCGTCCGGGAAGTCCTTTGGTAAATATGTCGCATACATACGATAGGATGATGGAACATGTAACACTCGACATGGCCTAACGCAACTTTCTCACGAACGAAGTGTAAGTCTATCTCAATATGCTTGGTTCGCCGATGTTGAACCGGATTATGAGAAAGATAGATGGCGGAGAGATGTTATCACAATACACAATAGATCGACGCAAAGGACACTTTGAAGTTCTAACAAGAAATTTCGAGCCAACAAATCTCGCTACTACATTTGCAACGCCTCTCGTACTCACCGGCACTGGAGCGAGATAGGGTAGCCTGTCGCTTGCGGACCAAGAAATCGATTATCCCCTAAGAAAACACAAAAGCCGGAGGTGGAGCGTCGCGTGTCCGGACACCCCGCCCAATCTGCATCCGTATATGAAAGCAACTCCGTCCGTGCGAGAGGGGGTATAGGTGCAAACCATAATCAAGAGTGCCCTTAATGTATCGAATGATACGCTTAAGAGCAAGAAATGAGACTCCCCGGGGGCATGCATGAATAAGCACACTGCCGAACAACATAAGCTATGTCCGGCTCCGGTGAATGTGAGATACGAAGTGCACCCTGCAAGGCTCCTATACGAGTAGGATCGAGAGACCGGAGCACAATCCATAGCACCGAGCTTAGATTTGGAATCAACCGGAGTAGGCACCTCTTTGCGCTTCGCCATCTTAGCCCCGTACACAATCTCTTCGCATACTTACGCCGACACAAGAACATATGATTGGCAAATCGGTCACCGATATCCCCAAAAAGTAACTCACTTTCCCAAATCGGTCATTGCAAATTCGGACTTGAGCAAGGCAATAATCTCATTTTTCAATCCGTCGGAGGAGGCGGTAAGAACAATATCATCCACGTAAAGTAATAAGTAAGCCGTGCTACTACCTCGATGAAAAATGAAAAGTGATGTATCACTCTTGCCGCATACAAACCCAATCGCAAGATATACCCGGCAAAGCGATCATACCACGCACGGGGGCCTGCTTCGGGCCATATAGTGACTTACGGAGACGGCACACATAGTGAGGAGTCTGCTGGATGGGTGAACCCCGGTGGTGATGCATGTAGACCGTCTCTCTCGGATCCCCATGTAAGAATGCATTCTTCACATCAAGTGATGGATCGGCCGGTGTTTGCCCATGGCTATGCTCAAAACGTGCGGATGGTAGCCGGTTTGACAACCGGGTCAAGGTCTCACCACAATCAATGCCCTCCTGCGCCGATTTGTGCCATTAGCCACAAGACGGGCCTTATACCTCTCAAGATCCCCATTGTCTCTGAACTTGTGACGAAATAGCCACATACAACGAATGACATTCACTCCCTCAGGTCTAGGTACTAGATCCCACGTGTGTTGTTTAGTTAAAGCATTGAATTCCTCATACATAGCCGCATTCCAATTAGGGTCTTGTTTGGCCAATTTTGGGTTCTTTGGAAGTGGAGAGATGGTTTGGGAAGACAAGTTGAAATGGACTTTGGGTTTGAAGATTCCATGTTTTGAACGAGTTTCCATTGGATGGGTAGGGACAGTGGGTGGCGGAGTGGTGTCTGAGACGGGGGGTAAAGTCGGATAAGGAGAGGGTGGGGGCGAAACCGTCGGAGATGCCGCGGCTCCTGTATCGAGAGTCGCGGTGCTAGAAGGTTGATAGGCTTCTCTGAAGTTTGGGTGTCGCGGCTCTGACGATGAAACAGAGGATGTGAGTTGTTCGATTATGAGGGGAGAGATGGCAGACTCGTCAAGAAATGAGTAGTCTTGTTTTTGGAATTTTGGAAGATTCGAAAATGGGAATGTGGTCTCGTCGAATGTGACGTGACGAGATATGTGGATCTGACGAGTCGACAAGTCATAGCATAGATAGCCCCTATGGTTCGGCGGAAATCCTAGAAAGACACATGGAGTGGACCTAGGAGCAAGCTTGTGAGGGGCGGTGGAGCTAAGGTTGGGATAGCACAGACAACCAAAAATTCGTAGATGATCATAAGAGGGGATTCTATGGTAGAGGATTTCGGTAGGGGTCATATTGTGAAGAGTGCTAGTAGGGAGAATATTTAGAGTGTATTCTGACATTTTAGCAGCATAGACCCAGAAGGGTGGAGGAAGGGAGGCATGAATCAATAGGGTGCGAATCATATTGTTAATGGTGCGGATGATTCTTTCAGCTTTACCATTTTGTGGTGAGGTGTGAGGGCAGGAGAAGCGAAAGACCATGCCATTATTGGTACAAAAGCGGTGAAACGTAGAGTTATTGAATTCACGACCATTATCGCACTGAAATGATTTTATGCCTTTTCCAAATTGTGTTTGAATGAAATTGCGAAACTCAAGAAATTTGACAAACACTTGATATCAAAAGGAGCAAATGTAACACTAGTAGATGATTTAAAAGGAAGACGACTATGTTTGCCTAAAGAGTAAGAAACACATTTTTGGGCAAGTTTCCCATTACAAGCAATGAAATTGTTGCCTCTAAGAAAATTAAAAACTGGGACTCCTGGATGACCAAGCCTATTATGCCAGGTTGAAGAAGAAACAGCCGCTAGAGTGACGAGAGAGCAAGATCTAGCAGCGGAGGTGAAAGTGAATGGATAGAGACCCCCCATGCTATTGCATCTCGTAAGAGGTGTCCCCGTATGAAGATCCTTTACAGTAAAATCAAAAGGGTCAAAATCCACAGAGACAGAATTATTACGAGTAAATTGGCGGACAGATATGAGGTTCTTAATCATGTGTGGGGCATATAGGGTGTTTTTGAGGGAGAAGGGTGGATGAGGAGGTTGTGTGTATGAGGTACCATAACCCTTAACTGGAATGCGTTATCCACTACCAACTGTAACATATTGAGGATGCTTTAAACAAAATAGTTTAGGAATAGTACCTGCAGACTGGGTGACGTGAGATGTGGCGCCTGAGTCTATGTACCAAGTATTGTCAGGTTGTTGCATAGATAGGGTGCTGAACGCCTGACCCAACTCATTGGGTGTCCCGCCGGAGGAGGGGGCTGCGGGACCCGACCTTGCATGAAGTGGGCTGCTTTGTGGGGCCGGAGCGGGGCCTAACAAACCGGGGTAAGAATACGGATTGTATGGGCTGCTGTACTTGGAATGGACTTGGCGCCGCGGCTCGAACTCGGGGTGCCGCGGCTCTGTCTTTGGGGCGCCGCGCGCCGTAGACGAACTGGCCGAGGAGTCGCGGCGCGCTTGTTCTGCGATCTCTCGTTGTTCTTGTTGTTGGTTACGGTGACCGTGACCCTTGCCACGACCACAGCCTCCTCTACCGCCGCGGCCTTTTCCACCCTTGCCGCCGCGGCCTTGCCGCTGTTGGGAGTTGTCTGGTGGCGTCTGATCTTGGGGTTGCGTGTCGACGCCTAACACCGCCGGGCGTGCTCATCTGCTTAGCACGACGGGTTTCTTCGAGCAACAATTGTAAGCGAGCTTTGTTAAAACTCAGTAGCGGATCTGCCTGTTGAATAATGGTGGCCAAAGTATCATATTCGCCCTTAGTAAGGCCAAAAATCATTTGTAGCAACATTTTATCGTCAGTGACAGGCGTGCCGATGTTGGAGAGTTGATCCGCTAGAAGTTTAAGCTGCTTGCAGTACTCAGAGACATTGGAGAAGTTTTCAAGACGTGTTTTGTTGAATTGTTCTTCCAAATACACGTCACGAGTGTGCTTGTTGTCCTGAAAGATTTCCTCCAAACGATTCCACAAGTCAAGGGTCATGGAGTCGATTTCATGATAGTAAGGAGCAAATCCTGAGAGATACTACCATATATCCATTGTTTGACGCCGGCGTCGAGACGATGCCAGATAGAATCATCAACCTCCGTTGGGCGCGGAATAGTGTCATCAATATGATCAAGCACGTTATAGAGACATGCATGATTGCGAAAAAGTTCAACCCAGGGAGAATACTGGTTGTTTTCTTGATCAAGAATAATGGGAATATGGTTCTTGATGTTGGAAACAGTAAGGGCGGGATGAAACGGGGGTGATGACTTTGTGGTGGGATTTGTGAAGGTTGAGGCGTCAGAAAGTGTGGAAGAATCAGGGATAGCCATTTAGAGAAGAGAAGAAAGGAAGAACAAAATCCGAAAACAAGAAGAAAATCTGGGAGGGCCGCAGCGTAGGAGAGGCAGCCGGCGGTTGTGGAAGAGAAAGGTTTTTAGGGTTTTGTTTATTTGGCTCTTGATACCATGTAAGATGATATTAATCTCCCTTGAAGAGTCTTTCATTAATATCAAGGTATATATAGAGTACAATATTCATCCCTTATACAATAGGAATCCTAAGCCTATACAAAAGAGGAATCCTAAGCCTATACAAAAGAGGAATCCTAAGCCTATACAAAAGAGGAATCCTAAGCCTATACAAAAGAGGAATCCTAGTCTTACCATAATTATATTTACATATTTACACATTTACAAGCCTATCTGGGAATTCCTATACAAAAGAGGAATTCTAATTATGGGTAGGGAATATATTTACACGTTTACAGTTTCTATCACACCTCCGCAGTCATAGCGGACGGTTGTCGTACGCTGAGACTGTCCCTAAAATCTTCAAACAGAACCAAGGGAAGACACTTAGTAAAGATGTCAGCAATTTGGTACCGTGAAGGGACATGCAAGACACATACTTGTCCACGAGCTACCTTTTCACGAACAAAGTGAATATCCATCTCGATATATTTAGTGCGTTGATGTTGGACCGGATTCCCAGAGAGATAGACGACACTAACATTATCACAATAGACCAAGGTAGCTTTCTGAATTGGAAAGTGAAGCTCTAATAAAAGGTTACGCATCCAATATGACTCAGACACCACATTGACTACTCCTTCATACTCGGCCTCCGCACTGAATCGCGATAAAGAAGCCTGGCATTTTGCCGACCAAAAGACCAAGTTATCACCAAGAAATATACAATAACCAGAGGTTGAACGTACATTATCTGGACATCCACCCCAATTAGCATCTGTATAAGAGACGAGAGTAGAGACTGAGGATGGATATAAATGCAACCCATAATCAAGTGTGTCATGTATGTATCATAAAATGCGTTTGAGGCGCATAATTAGGGTATGATTAGATAGGTCTTCCATTATTATTAGTCTTATACACTTGTATTTATGTGACTACATTGGAAGGAAATAAACTTGTGGGATTAACTTCCTTCAAAAATAATATCTTCAGGTTGAGGCGCGGATATCTCACTCTCTTTAAGGAGATTCAAGCCCACTGCATCAATTGTTTATCGGTCCAACAGTAATCTTCCTGACTTGTCCCCTCCAGGATACAACAGTCCGACCACATCGTATAACTCAACAAACTCTGGATAAGATGTTGAGTCCAAAACTCCACCAAAATAACACCTTCGTTCAACTAAATAAAATTCTCTTTTTTAACTCATTTTTTTCATGCACTTTATATTTTTCTCTACCCACCAAAAGCTAAGGATGATTTCTATTCATTGATGAAGAAATTCATCCTTGAAACGAATTAGAAAAGATGTGGGATAATGGGGTAGTAAATTGGTGAGAAAATGGGAGCATAATTAGAAGGTTACAATGAAAATCAATGGTCACTTATGACCACTTTCTGCCCACGTTCACGAACTGGGAATAATTAGGCGTAATTGCCACTAACGAGAAACTTGAGAGGCAGCAAACGTGGTAAAATGTGGTACTTCAATAGGAGGCAATTTAATGTAATTATTTTAGTATATTAAAATGCTTACCACATTCATCAATCCCCCACTCATTTTAATATTATAATGAGAGAGTTTACCAGCTGAAAGAAGACTACTACGCATAATGAAGGTGTGTTTTGCATTACACCTCCACTTAGTAAAACAATAATTTTTACTCCAGAGTTGTAGTGATTTCAGACTTGAACTATGTCTGCTTAAGGGAAATAAAGAATTACTGCTTACACATAATAATTAAGGTGTTGACATGAGCTTTAACAGCCAGCACATTATGACCTTGTGCTATCCCAATTTCATGAGTGCTTTTGAGAACGAACCCAATTTTCATAGGAAGCGGTCTACTTCCACACACATAGGTGACATCTGTCAAGAATACTTTTGTAACATCCCACTCATACGAGCTACATAATTTCATTAAGAGTTCATAGACTCAACATCTACAAATCGCTACATAATAATGCATTCACACCATAGGGTGGGGATACAAAATTAGTGCATTTCACAACAAGTCATCATATGATTCGTTTTTCCCATTGAACATAGTTATTGAATCCCTAGTCCTCAGCTTGAGTTTCCTCATATATGACTAATGAAGTTTATGAGCTTCAACCCCATCCCCCTCGATGTGCTCCAGAATTTTTCTCTTGCCAAGGCCTTGGTTAGTGGATCTGCAAGATTATCACAAAATTTGACATAATCAACATTAATGGTACTACTTGTCAAATATGATCTCATAGTACTGTATTTCTCCTTAGAGGCATGGATTTACCGTTGTAGTAATGGTTTTGAACTCTACCAATTGCAGCGGTGCTATCACAATGAATTAAAATAGGAGGAATTGATTTTTCAAAATAAGGTATTTGAAATAATAAATCTCTTAACAATTCACTTCCTCACTAGCGGAAGCTAAAGCAATTAGTTAAGCCTCCATGGTAGAGTTAGCAATAATTATTTGTCTTTTAGATTTTCAACAAATAGCACCACCTCTCAAAGTAAAAATATAGCCAGTGGTAGAACATGAATCACCAGATAAAGTAGTATTTCAATCTCCATCAGAAAAGCCTTCAAGAGTTACAATGAAAACCAATGGTCACTTATGACCACTTTCTGCCCACATTCAGGAACTGGGAATAATTAGGCATAATTGCCACTAACGAGAAATTTGAGAGGCAGCAAACGTGGTAAAATGTGGTGTTTCAACAGGAGGCAATTTAATATAATTATTTTATAATATTAAAATGCTTACCACATCCATCATCAATTATACCTATTAGACTCATTTCAAAAATAAACCCTGGTCAGTGCTAAAGTCAATCAAAATCATGTATAAAACATAGATTTTGGATTAAAATCCTTACCTCAGTCTTGAGAGGTGATATCCCAAGTCCAAAAAGGCCCAACCCATCCACCCAAGAATACCAATACTCTATCCTTAAATTCGACTTTTTCTCTTTATATATGCAGTAATTTTTGCAATCGGGAAATGAGTCATTGGTACTTATGCCCCTATTTTGTGTTGCTCTTCAACTATAGCGACCAAGACTTGCTATCGCGCCACAGGTCAACTTACTCTCTGGTCAATTCATTTTTGCGATCGTTATTGTCCCTCCATGTATATCACAAATATTGTACTGGATATAACATGAGTTGTTGCACCATATTTTAAGTTCAACTTGTCCCAAAAAAGCCCGAACCCTTCGGGACTCACACCCCAAAACATACCAATAAATTATAAACAAGTAATATCGAACTACAAACACACTAAAAATAGATTTTAAATACAAATACTCAAAATGAAAGGTCCAATATGTGTTACAATATACAATAAAAGAACACTTTCAATAATTGATATCTATCATCATGATATATGTACTTGTGAAAAGAACACTTCAACCGTTCATCTTAGTACAAAGAAATTAATGTATTCAAAACTAACCATTCATATTGATAGGGAACACAGATGTAAACCACATGCACAATTTTGAATTGTATATATTCCTATAAAATAATCAACGTTCACCATTTCTGTGAAAGTATATGTGTCGTATAGACAATCTTAATTATGGACAAATGATCTTCAACACATTCAAAATATTAATGATTAATATTTATGACAGTTGCAGTTATTAAATTATTGTTTGATTGGTTGCAATTATTTATATATGTGCTCCCTTGAGTTGGTGCTGTCATTGATAAAGTGAGATATTAATGATAAAGCGTAACTCTCAAAATTTTCTCGACTAATGATCATCGACAATGAGATATCGATGATATTTTATAAGTCGACATGTGGTCTGCATCACATTCTTAGAGAATGTAGTGAGTCTCACGACTACGGGTAATTGTTATTCGTGATGGACACATGTATACCTTGGAGAGTATTGGTACACCCTGCCGATAAACTATTTATTATACATGTCTATAGTGTTATCGGCATGTGCGATATAAAAGTCCTTCAACTTGAGGTCAATACGTGCCTTGTTTGCAGAATGATGTACTTTGACAAAGTTCAAAGCTTGCACTCCTTATGGGGTAGATACCGCTTTGAGTTGGGTGAATTACGATGTAAACAAATGCAGTAGTTGAGCCAAGAATAGGATTCATTCCTCGATTGGAAATTCGAGAGAACACTCAACTTCTCTATATTAGGTCGAATAAAGTCATTGGCCAATGCAAGAGACATATTTTGAATATGGTCTAATTGTCGACTAATAAATATGAGATAAAGTGATTAAGTCATTTAGATAGACACTTGGTAAATCCTAAACTTAATCGAGTATGTCGTGAATGAAAGGATTTTATTAATCCACATAAAGGTAAAGTTTGCTGGATTCGTGTAAACGTACTTCACATATTGAGTTCGTCATACGAAGCAGTCTAGGAGTTTCGTATGAACTTTAATTAGATTAATGTCGATATGTGAATGCCTATAGGGTCACACTATATGCGATTGTCTTTTCAATCTAAGAGTGTATTGAGAAAATATTAAATATTCGGTTAGGAACCGAAATATTTAATTTATAATAATTATGGAATATATTTCTATTTGATGAAAATTATTTAATTAAGTCAAGATTGGATTTTGGACTTAATTAAATATGTTAATATAATAAAGGGGCTTGGATGAAAACCTAAAGAAAGTACTTGGGCCTAATTAGTCTTTTGTACTCCTTTTAGGTTTAGGTTTTTCCCTTTACCTATTATATAAACAACACAAACCCCATAATTATGAAGTTAGTCAGACAAAACAGAGGATTCAAGACTTAGAGTCTTGAATTACTTTCTCTCTTCTAACAAAAGAATTTCTAGCGTTCTTCGTTAGATAAATACACTGGAGTTGAAACTTGCAATTGGAGAGACAACTCGCGTGGATACCATAGTTGTGAATCCATCATACAAAGACTTGTAAGTATTTCTTATTATGTTTTGACATTCATTAGATTATCATATAGCTATAACAGTTAATTGTTGGGTAAAATTTTAACTTCCGCTGTGCGAACATTGTGTTCATAAGCCAACAAAATCCTACAGTGGCATCAGAGCCAGAGCTGGTTTAATGATTATGTGATAATATTTAATAACAATTAGATGAGTTAATTAATTTCAATAATTTGTTTAAACTGATTTTCGGATAAAAAAAGAAAACAGAAAATCAGAAACTGTTCACTCGCCGGAATCCGGATCCGGATTTCCGACAATTCACCGTCTTCCGGACACCGTCTCCACTGTTATCGAGAGCACCGTTACATCACTAACCCGAACTAAGCCATTATGCAGAAATCGGCTCGACTTAACATATTTATTATATTTTCAATTCAATATGACGTAGTTTGATTGAACACGATATTTAGTGAAGAAAGAAATACATTTGGAACTTGTAACTTTTAATGTATCATAATATTTGTATGATTATAGGTAAGATTTTTAAAATTTGTGGGCAAAAACGAACTGTAACATTTATGTGACTATAAAAGTTTAGTGACATTAAAAATAACATAGGATTTAAGTTATATTATTTAAAAAATTTAGAAGTATTGTTTTTTTGTGAATAGACTAAAAGAGAAATAGCGCTCCATAAATTAAAACGCAGGAAGTACTAAATAAAATGTCTAGTCAGTTTTAGTTGATATATGAAAGTAGTTGAACAATGTTTTAGAACTTTGATTTTACATATTTCCCAAAAATAACTCTTTCAAATACTTACCAATTCGTCTAAAACTAAAATTTTATCTAATTTCTTCCATAAATAAGAAGAAGAAAAAAGGCAAATACATATACCACTGGACATCATTGGAGGATGTTATGAATAGTCCTGGGTCAGTATTTACAAAACAACCCAAAACCGGATTAAATATCTCTGTCTGGGATTCGTATTGATACAACAGTTGATTACTAGATATTGTAATTGAGTAAGTTTCTATCAATAGAATTTGGGAGTTTGGTTATTGTTCCATTGTTGTTCGTTACAAAGGACGATTTTTGTTTTTAGAAAATTAGAGAAAAAGAATTTACTTATATATGTTAATATTGTAAAGAATATACGGGTAAACATGCACACACATTTGGCCGTTCGACAAAAATAATTGCATTCGTTAGCTAATATATAAATATATACATTAATTATGTATAAAATGCATATTATGTATTAATATATACTACCGTAAAAAGAATTATATCGATTACTTATTTTGTTGGACGATTATACACAGTAAAAATTCCTAAAATATTTAGTGTGCCATGAAAACTGGTTACTACTACTTATGCCATGAAAACTGGTTCCTACTACTTAGAGTACTTAAATTCTTAGAGGGATTTATTGTGCCAAAACTACGGAAAACGCAAGTCGGTGTCGAAAGTACTGTAGTAAAATTGTAAATACTGAACTGTACGCTTTCTATTTTTCTTTTAAAGAAACAGCTATATTGTCTGTATTGTTTTAATTAACACTAGTACTAAATGTAGAAACAGTTAAGAGTCTCGAAAACTAACTATTGACTAGGTAGGTAGGGTTTGGGTCACTTAGCTGGTCTATCTAGAGAATCTTTGCCTTTGCTTTGTCCTTGGACAATTTCAAATACAATCAAGGGATCTTAGTGCATGTTTGATTTCGATTCTGACAAATCAGAAGTGTTTTTGATTGCTATTTTCGTGGATGTTTGAATTTTCTCTCCAAAATTAATTCTCCTCTTCATATTTGATTCCGGAAGAAACTATAATTTCTAGCTTCTAAGGTGAGTAGAATCAATTCTACATTTATTTTAATTTTAATTTTAATTTTTACCTTTTCCTTCATTACTCTCTTTAATTTTCATCAATAACTCTATCCACCTTCATTATCTTCTTTAAAGTTGCTACATGTCCCCTCTTTAATTCTTCCTTCAATGCCTTTTTAATTTTTGCTTTTTGGTTGGTGCAAAATTAGTATTGTAATAATATTTAAGTACTATATTGCACTTTAAATTAGTATTGTAATAATATTCTACTAATATTTAAGTAATATATTACACTTTAAATTCTATTATCTATTTGTAATTTTTATTTACATACTTCATAATTCACTATTATTTTAGTAATTTTTATTTATATGTATTTCACTATGTCCATTTTGGTAATTCTACATTCAAAAGCAATTTCGATCAAAACTATCCAAACATCATGAATTGATAACAATCACTTTTACATTATTGCATCCAAACATAAATCAATTATTGTCAAACTCAATTCTGTCAAAATCAATTCTTTCAAAATCAATTATGTCCACCGCAGAACCAAACACACACTTAATATTTTTGGCAGGTGATTAAAAAAATTATTCGCATAGTCATAATCGTTTGTAAACATCGTTGGTGTATATTGACTATCTAGAAAATATATATATATATATATAAGGGAAGCCCGGTACACTAAGCTCCGGCTATGCGAGAGGTTCAAGGAAGGGTCTGACCACAAGGGTTTATTGTACGCCGTCTTACCTTGCACATATATATATATATATATATATATATATAAAAAATTATTTTAATTACATAGGGGGTAGGGGGTAGGGGAAGGAGAAACGAGGAGGAGATTACAACGTGGGGATTCGAAACCTCACCAATAAGGTGAAAGTTCAGGTAGTCAACCAACTGAGTTACTAGATCTCTACTATATAACAAATATATGATAAGTGATAAATAAATATATAATTAGTTTATAATATCTACACATTAATTATACACATATTATACGGTAATTATACTAACTAAAATTTAATAAAAAAGCAGTTAGTGTTATTATTATTATTTTTTTAGTTGGTGTTATTTTTATTATGAGCTCTGTTGGAACTTTATATAATCTCTACAATGTAATGGGGGTTATGGGATAACCATCGCATATTTTATTTGGCTTGGAAAAAGGTTGAGGAATTAATTAACATGCCTTATTACATATAAAAATGTAATTTATTCACTGTATCAATGAAGTTACAAGACCGTTTTTATTTCATTAATTAAAGTAATTAACTTAATAATACTATACAGTAGTCTACTATACAGAACTTCAACTGTAAAGTTATACATTAAACTTTAACTACTACAATAATGAAGTTACCAAATTATTTATTGTTTTAATTTGTGGGATACAACAGTTGCAGGGAACGCAAAGTAAGTAAATATTACAATTGCTAGAAAGGATAAACTAAAGATTACAACAAAAATTGGAAATTAAGAATGAAACAAACTCCTTGTGTGATTTGCTGAGTCGAGTGATGACACTCTTTCTTTAAGACAAGATTGCCCCGTATATCTCCGAATAGTCTCCCAAAATACAACATCAACTTAACAATTGAGCAAAGGAAACTCAAGTACTACTCTTGAAGAACTTTGAGTATAGTAAACTTGCTAGAGAGGAAGAATATGAATTCAGAAATTCTGTAGTATTTTCTAAGTGTTGTGAACAATTGAGTCAAAGGCCTCAATTTATAGTGTAATAAGATGACCCTTCAACTAGCCAACTAATGGCCTTCAATAACCATGTAATGGCACTTGATGGAGGGGTTACATTCAGCCAAATAATGGCTGAATTCATGTACCAAGTAATGGAGATTCAATGCTCCAAACCAGCCCAAAGGTCAGAACTTTCCAACTTCCCATCGCAGCATTCTGCTTCCGAAGCGCCGCGGCTCCAATGGCTGAAGACCCAATTAGCGCCGCGGCACTCCCTGGGAGGCGCCACTGCTCTCCGGTGCCTCGGCTCCGACGGGGCTGCGCCGCGTCCCTTTGCGGCTCCGCGGCGACTTCCGACTCGTTTCATCTTACACTTCTTCCTTCGTTTACCAACGTGGAATACTTTGTTATTTGGTCAATAACCGTCCATCATTCTATGTCTCAAACGTATTACATACGTATCAATATCTCTTTCACTAATGAAATTTGCGATACTTGGCATTACATGTGCACGTGTGTGAAAATGACATTTCCGACGTGCGGGGCCCAATTCTGAATGTGTGTTGGATTGGATACACTTGAAAGAACTTTAGCTCGGGAAATAAAAGAAGATGGTTGTCACTTAGAGACAAACAGAATGCTACTACATTTTTTTATGTTGATAATTTGGAAGCTTTAAGGTACAAATTAAATGTAATTTTGATTCCACTCTTAGTTTAGCTTACATGTGAAACTCCTAGCAAGTGCACGTACTTATGTTATCTTGTGTCTGTTGGATATTTTCTTTTCTTTGCTTTTGGTGGAACAAATTTTGGTCAAACTTTACAAAGAATATATTTGAGATTTTTCAACTACTAAAAGTAACCATTCTTAATTATTTTCCTAAGGCAAGAACAACAAGGAAAAAGCAAATATTTTTAGCTAATAGGAAAACTAGATGAACTATCCGACAAAAAAATTGTGTAGGAAAGTTGCTTTTACATGATAATTTTAGGATTTATAATTTTTTGTACAGCCATCTGCTATGGGATATTCATGACACGCGGATTCATAATTTTAATTTTTTGGATTTTGAATCACAATTCTTTTTGTTTATTGAATTTCGAATAAACTAATTATTTATATATATTTGATGAATTTTTACTATAAATACATGGTTTGAGTCAAAGCTACTGGCTCGTCGAACCCACAACTTTTATTATGGCTCCGTTCCTGACATCCACTCGGCCATTGCGGAGCTAGGGAAGCGGTAGGGGATTCAACATCCTTTGCTGAAAAATTACACTATATATAAAAATTATGGCTTTTTCACGTATTGACTTTTTTTTAATATTTTAAATTTTCTTAGTGAAAATTATGCTTCCGCCACAGTTACTGGCCTTGCTTACGTAAAATTGTGCCGCGTATGATTCATTAAAGAAAAAGGCATTCCTTATAAGTGGTTTCTCCGCTCCAAAGTTTTGAAGTCGAAACTTCTGATTAAAGAACTCTTGGTAGCATTATATTAATTATAAATGTATCATGCTTTTTTCCTATAAAAATTATGTCCCTGGATTCTTGAGACATGAGACAGACAGCAGGGTAGCACGAGAGAATAGAACTATCAATTTCTCATCCATTATCATGAAAATTTACCTTATTCCTTCTGGACAATGTCATGTTAGGGGTTTATTTTAGATTCTTTTGGATCAGAAACTCTATATTCTCTCCAACTCCAAAACAATGGATTCTTGTAAAGAAAAAGAGGAACAAAATTAAATGGATGGGGCACCTAGTTTTTTTTCTCGATGTGAATTGACAAATTTAGCCCTAAAACAATAAAACAGTATCTACTTTGAGAACTAAAACATACAAATTACATTATGCCATTACTCTAGAGATTTTATCTAAGTGGTTGGTATATACATATAGTACTAGATTTCACTTTACCCTTTTTATTTTGTTCCGATTGAATTAACTAGTCCAGCTATTGAGGGAGGAATAGTTTTAACATACCTATATAGAATCATAAAACTTTTTTGAACTATTAGTGTACTTTAATTGTATCTTATAGCAACACATCACCTATATCTCATTTTTGAGGTTATTATTCTCACTTCAGTATTTAGCTAGTTACTAAAAATTATATATTTTTTTCAAAGGGGCAAAATCAACGGAGATCCATCGGTAATCACTAACTCTGACAAAAAATCGATGGATTCGGAACATTCGAAAAAAATATATATGTTCGTAAAAATAACTGACAGAGGCTATGGAAAATTTTCGATATTCACCACCGATTTAAAAAAAAAAAAAAAAAATTGATATTTTATGACAAACTAGGGAAAAGGTCAATTAACCTATAGATACCGTCACTAATTTTAAATAGAAATATATATATTTAAGAAATAACTGGTGGACTACGTTGATAATTTCATATAAGAAAAGCTTTGATTTTTTCGATAGTTTTTTCGACATGTGACCTGATTAGAGATGGCAATGGATCCTGGACCCGGTCCGGATTCGGTGGATCCAGATCCATTTTATAGGATATGGATCTTCAAAATTTGGACCCGACGGATCCGGATCGGACCCGGATCCATTTTTGACGGATCGGATCTGGATTTGGATCTTATATTTGAGATCCGTATCCGGTCCAGATCCAACCCGTGGATCCGTTTTTTATTAAATATATTCATAACCTAGAATGTAATTTTATAAGTATTTTCTTAAAATTGCTAAGCACATCCTTGCAAGTTTAATTCTCAAAACAAGTTTAATTTATCCCCGCGTTAACTCAAAAACCAAAAATAAAGAGGTAACTTTGATAATAAAATCAATGTTATATTAGTGAATGACTAACATCTCCATAGACAAGTAGTTAAAATTATATTCACTTCATTTGTGAAGATTCCAAGCACATGCAAGTTCTGCATTGTGAAAATACTAGTCAGCATTTTTCACAACTATTGTCATTGTCCAACATTTTCAATTAATAGCTCACAATCAAAACGAGACAACGAACAAAATATCTCATATGAACATTTCAAAATTGAAACACAATAAACTGCTAGCTAAGTAAAAATCGTTTGTCAGTTTAATAAAAAATCTTAGCAAGGCAATTTTTTTTACATGTGGATCCAGATCCGATCCGTGGACCCGGTGGATCCGGATTTGGATCTGATTTTTATGGACCCGACGGATCTGAATCCGGATCTGAATTCAGGTATGAAAAACGAATCTGGATCTGGATCTAGTAGGATTCGATCCAGATCCGATCCGTTGCCATCCCTAGACCTGATATTGCAAAAAGTAGTATTTTTTTCATTGTCTGCGTATAGAAACTGAACTCTCCAGGACTTGCAAGTCTGTGATAGTGATTTAAGAGTTTGATTCAATGTATGATCTTTTTTTAATTACGTGATCCAGTTCAATGGCACTTTTTCATCTTAGATAACATTATTTATGATGGCCGATGCAACAATTTATGGACTTTCTACATTATGTCCAATTTTGAAAAAATGGAACTAGGTATAACTCCATCCAAATTTGGAGGTAGCATAATAGGCATCAACAATGTTAAAATTGAGACAAGGGCGAGAATTTAGAGAGATGAATAATGAGAGAATTATTTATACTTCTCATTTATCATAATAACTTCCTTATATAGAGGTAAGATCCTTCTTTTTCTAGTCTAATAGGGTAAAAGGTAACCCTATTATAATAGGACTACAAATTATATATTACCATAATTACCAAATTCTATATTATCATAAATAGACCTAACTTATTCTAATACCCCCCCCCCCTCAAGTTGGAGCATGAGGGTCTCGAATGCCCAACTTGCCAAGTAAATATTCATGTTGCGATTTTCCCAAAGCCTTTGTAAACACATCGCCCAATTTCTCACTGGTTGACACATGACTGGAAAGTATTATTCCGGATTGGAGCGCTTTCCGGACATAGTGACAATCGACTTCAATGTGTTTAGTCCGTTCATAAAACACCGGATTTCGCACAATATACAATGTTGCTTGACTATCACAATACATTTTCACCGGAGATTTATGTTCAACACCCAAACTATATAAAATTCCCTTTAATCACTTCAACTCACAAATTGTCATTGCAATTGATCGATATTCTGTCTCCG
Source organism: Anisodus tanguticus (assembly GCA_034509755.1). Lineage (NCBI taxonomy): Eukaryota > Viridiplantae > Streptophyta > Magnoliopsida > Solanales > Solanaceae > Anisodus > Anisodus tanguticus. Next base: position 4,905,806 of record CM067540.1, on the reverse strand, counting down.
TTGACGAGCGAGAGATAATGTGTTGCTTCTTGGTTTTCCATGATATGAGTGAATTCCCAAGGGATATAAATCAACGGTAACTGACTTTTGAGTCAATGGACATCCGGCCCAGTCTGAATCACACCATTCGTACAACTGGAGATTAAAATATTTTCTCATCACAATGCCTTGTACTGGGTTCTTCTACAAGTATCGCACCACACAGAGAGTCGCGTTATGTGCTTCCTTTGGTTGCTGCATGAGTTGGGACAGAAAATGCATGCAATACGATAACTCAGGTCTCGTGAAACTGAGGTATATTAGTCTACCGACCAGACGCCGATATAGTTCCGGATCTCCTAAAGTAGCTCATTTGGCCAACGTCAAACAGTGGTTTTGTTCCATAGGAGTATTGATTGATTTAGTTCCTAGTAAACCGGACTAAGAGATTATATTCAAGGAAAATTTTCGCTGACAGAGAAACAACTCAGTTGGTCCACGTGCAACTTTCACTCCTAAAAAGTACTTCAGAGGGCCCGAATCCTTCATGTGAAAATAGGTGCAAAGATAGTGTTTGAATCATTCAATGACATTATGGTTGTTTCCGGAGATAATCAAGTCATCCACAAAGACTAAGACGTTAAGTTGCATACATCCCCAGTGCATAGTGAATAGAGAATAATCAGAATACGACTGTTTGAACCCATATTTTATCAAAGCACTTGAAAATTTTACAAACCAACACCTTGGAGCTTGTTTCAAACCATACAAAGCTTTTCAGAGTCGGCACACTTTCCCTGGATTTAGAACATGAAATTCCGGTGGCAATTTCATATAAATTTCCTCCGTTTGTCGTGTAAGAAAGCATTATGCACATCCATCTAATGTAACTTCTAATTTCTTGCAACCGCAACAACCAGGAAGGTCTGAACATTTACTAACTTAGCAACCGGAGTAAAATCTTTGTTGTAAGGAATTCCTTCATCCTATTTATTTCCGAAGATGACCAAATGAGCTTTATATCGCTCGATTGTGCCATCGGAGTTGTACTTGATTTTATATACCCATGTACATCCGAGTGCTTTATTATCTGGTGGCAAAGTTTTTAGTGTCCATATTCCATTATCCTCCAACGCTTGGATCTCTTACTGCATGGCTACTTTTAAATATTCATTTTTCATTGCCTCTGAAAAAGTTTTTGGTCCGATTCCTATGGTAATTGCTACAAGGAACCTTTGGTTTTGCGAGAAAAAATTATCATAGAATATATAGTTAGCTAAAGAATAAGGTACACCAGAGGATTGTTGAGGATCGGGCGGATGAGTTGATGGACTTTGTTTCCACAAAGGTTCAGTGACGTAGTCGTATAGCTGAATCGAGTCATGCTTCTGACGTTTACCCCAACCCAATTGTTCCTCCGGTGACATTTCATTGGCCCGGATACCTTCCGTTTGTACTTCCTCCACGTTTTCTTTATTTGGACCAACATATGTCCGGTCTAATTCTGGTTGATTCGTAGGTTCGGTATCCGGTGTCCATACTTCTTCCATTAGAGTTCCGTTCGTACCTACATTATCATTCTGGTATTCTTCGAATTCATGTTGGTTCCATTCTTCCTCAGTTTCATCCGGGATCACTTCTATGTTGTCAACCAAGTTACCCCATCCTACGGTAAATGGGAACTTAGTCTCGTAGAAGTCTACATCTCTTGAGACTAAAAAATCATCATTCTCTAAGTCATACAATCTCCAATCTTTCTGTCGTAGGGGTATCCCAAGAAGGCACACCTACTGCTCCGACTCTCAAACTTGTCCCTCGTTCTTTCCTTTATGTGCATAGCATAGTGACCCTATCACCCTAAATAATCAAATAGAGGTGTTTTCCTGTATCAAAATTTCATAGGGGATTTTCCCATTCAACACCGAAGATGGTGTTCAATTGATCAAATACCCCTTAATCAAAACACATTCTCTCCAGAATTTGATCGGAAGATGACCCTCAAATTTCAATGTTCGCACCACATTAAAAATGTGATGGTATTTTCTTTCGACTCTTCCATTCTGTTGTGGTGTCCCTGTGCAAGATGTTTGGAAAAGAATTCCATGCTCGAAGAAGTAAGTCTTTATACATGTGAACTCAGTTTCATTATCACTTTTAACAATCTTCACTTTCTTACCAGTTTGTCTATCCACCAAGGCGAATAAATTCTTCAAGGTTTGGGACACTTCTTTCTTTATCAACTAAGAGAAAGATCCACACAACTTGTGAACGATCATCCACAATAGTAAAAAAATATGAAGCACCACAAGATGAAAGGGTTCTATATGGTCCCCATAAATCGTAATGAATTATCACAAAAGTGTCTGAAGCAATTTAACACTTAAAAGGAAAAATACCTCACATTTGATTTGCCCGTCAGCATACATCACATTCTCAATCTGATATATTACCACTCTCCTTTAAGCCTAATGCAGTAATAGATTTCATTACTTGTGTTGAAGAATCACCCAATCGTTTGTGCCAATGATAGAACCAATCAACTGCCTCTGCCTTCATAGCCCATATTAGTGGCACATTCTGAAAATAGTAAAGTCCACCTCAACTCTCACCCTTTCCAATCAACTTCCTCATGATGGAGTCCAGTATAGCACACATAATTCTATATAAATGTCACATCATAATCTAAATAATTAACTAGTTGTGTTACAGAAATCAAATTGCATGTCAAATCCGAACATAAAAGACATTCTTCAACCATATCCTGTCATTCAGCCTGGTTATTCCTTCTTTTGTAGCCATCGAGCTACTTCCTTCCGTACGACCAACTGGACACTTAGGAATGTCTCGCATATTACTCAGTTCTTTCGAATTACCTGTCATATGGTTGGTAGCTCCAGAGTCTATAATCCAAGATGAGTTTTCAGTATTACTATCTATCTTCCCATTCGAGTTTATTCTCTAAGAATTCTACATGTGAATAAAAGTCTTCCGGATCTCATCTCTCAAATTGTGAAGTCTTGTGCCGCCTGTGTTCACTGTTCCTATCTCTATCTGAGTTCCTTCTTATTCAATGAGCATTCTCAATATTATGCCTCTTTGGCAACTACGACGTTTACCCGGTAGTTGCATCTACCACGACTGGATCCTGGTCCACTTCTTTGTTGTTTGCTGTCTTTGTCCTCTTCCTCCGATTTTATCGTCTCCTTTTTTATTTTCCAGCCACTAATCCGGATAATCAATGAGTCAAAAACATCCATACACAACGTGTTCGGATCTCTTGCAATATGTGCATAATGCACCATAATTTTTCCTTTTACCTCGGTCATGGTAAGGATTTCTCCCCTGTATGGAAAACATCATGGTTTCACTCTGGTCCTCTATTTTTGATGTGATTCCTCTCATACGCTCTTCTTGCACCAACTTCGAGTAGACCTTGTGTAACACTTCATAAATTCAGGTTAGGTGTGAATGGGTTAGATGAGTGTTGATATGATACTTTAGACATATAAAGTCCTATCGAGGTGAGTTTGGGTGAAAATAGTTGTTTTAATATCAACACGAATAGTGGGGTGCATAAGATTTAATAGAATCAACTATGTTTTTGGTAGTCCTGACTGTTAGCCTATTTGCATGAAGATTCGTTAGAAATTTGAGGAAACGTAAAACATGATAGTTGTATCCCTTTGAAATACCTTTCCAAATATATAATGTGAAGTTCAATAGGAGTTGTGAGAAAAACGTTATGCCCATTTTACTTAAACATGTCTAGGACGCCGACTAGAATATAGCCGCATACTCAGAATGCGACCGCAAACTCCAAATATGATGCCACATTCTCACTCCACATATCAGGTAGATTTTACAATGTTTATGGTTTGAATAAGGTTTTTAAATTGATCTAAGACTTGAAATACCTATATTATTGAGAAGATGACTTGAATAAGTTCTTTGAATAAGGTTTCTAAATTGATCTAAGACTTGAAATACCTATATTATTGAGAAGATGACTTGGTAAGTGAATTCGGCTAACATGACATGACTTATAATTGTTTGTGTTTTGGCCTATATGGGCAAGTTGTGCTAGTCCAGAAGACGATTAGCCATTATGGATCTAACATATCACTTCTAAAGGACGATTGACCTCCAAGGCGTGTATCCTGGTGTATCTATTGTTTTGTTAGTCCATAGAAAGATTAGCCTCTGTGGGATAAGTCCCCGGTGTATCAAATGGTTGTTCGCCCATGAGTTAGCATGTGTTAATTCTTTGGTTGCCCATAAGTTGGCTTGTTGATGATTTTGGGTTCGTAAGTTAAAGACTTAATAAGTTAAACACTTAATGAGTTAACTTGATGTATCCTTCGTTATTGGTTTCTTTTGTTGAATCTTACTAAGCTTGTTATCATACTCTAACATTGGATTTTGAATTATTTTCATTAATACTGTTTATACTGAATTTACTATCTTATTTTGGTTTTGCTAACTATTTCCCCTTAGACACTCACTGAGTACCCAATACTCAAGCATACTATTGTTATTTTTATGGTGTGTTGGATAATGTCGAAGAGCATGTTCGTGATACGCATATCGGATAGGAGAATTGGCTGCTTTCTAGATCACTTGGTGAGCCCACATGCTTATTCGTGGGACACCTCCATATCTTTATTTTTCTATATATTTCAGTTTCGGGCTGCGTCCCGAAGTTAGATACTCATTTTTTTATCTTAGAAGCTCTATAAATAGTTGTCAGATTTTGGGTAGATATTTAAAATCTTGTGTGACTTGCTGAGGCTTTGCTACATTTCATGATTTAATATCTATATTATATTTTCGTTGATTTTATTAAGTTTAACATGTTCATGTTTAAAGCTTTATACGACTTGTTATAAATATATAATAAATTAGAATGACTGTTCAAATGTTTTATAAGGTGCTTCCGGTGTTGTTCATAGCATTGGATTCCTGTTACATCCAGGGTCGACTTTGGGGTCTGACAAGTTTGGTATCAAAGTTATAGGTTTAGAAATGCCTTAGGTTTTCTGTGGAGCTGTGTCTAGTGGAGTCCTCTTCGTGCAGACTGACCACATGTATGGATGTATGACTACCATGACATTTTAGGTGTTTCTTACTTTTATTGATTCTAGATTGTGCTATTGAGCTTGAATTTCTTTAGGATCATTCTAATGTGTTCGTTAAATTCTTGCCTCAAAGACACGTTGAATCGTGCGGGAGATGCTAGTCTAGGAATCAATGTTACTTTTGGTTCATCATCTGGTGGATGACCCACTAGGGTCCCTAACCCTGCCACTACTAAGGTCAATGTTGAGGTTGATCATGACAGCAGGAATCAAGCACCACCTCCAGCTTCACTTGTTCATGTAGCCCCTGCCGAAGGTGTAACTGATATTGGATCGATGCATGCTGCGATCTAGATGCTCACCACTCTTGTGGGATTCCAACAACAACGTATGGGTACGGATATGACATTTAGTGGAGGAGGAATACTTAAGCACTTTTTGGGGCTGCAATCCGCCTAAGTTCTTTGGTTCGAGAGAAGAAGATGATTCATGGTACTTTATGGATGAGACTTTTAAGGCCCTAAGGGCAATAAATGCCCATAGTTCTAAAGCTGTGGAATTCACAGCATATCAGTTGAAGGATATTGCTCATGCTTGGCTTGAAATGTGGGAGGCTAAGCTAGGTATCAATGCTCCGGCTTCTACTTGGCCTGAATTCAATGGGGCATTTATGGAGAGGTTTTTGTCTGATGATAAGTGGTTTGCTTTAGCTATTAAGTTTGATAAAATCGAGCAGTGCACTATGTCTGTTCGTGAGTATAGTTTGAAGTTTATCCATCTGGCAAGATACGCTATTTACATGATTCAGATTGAGAAATATAAGTTAACTAGGTTTTTGCATGGTCTGACGCCACGTATTAAGTCTCAATGTGTTGCTTCTATTATGTCTCCTACTTGTATGTTAGAAAGGGAACAAAATAAGAAGGCTCGGTCTGCGGGTAATTTCAGTGGTTCACATAATGGGGCGCAAAGGAGAGGGTATTCTACACATGCTCAGTCTCGCGCCTACTCTAGTTCCAGTGTTTCGTTGGGAAGACAAAGCCAACGGAACAAGAGTCAAAACATATATTCGCAAAGTGGTAATCAACATTCATCCGAATAGGAGGACCGTATTTGTCATCATTGTGGTATAAAGGTGCATATCAAGAAAGATTGCGAGAAATAGTTGCGTGAAATGGCTAACTCTTCTGGCCAGATAAATAATCCGTCTGCGTCTGTTGCTTCTAAGAATCCGCCTGTTGTTAATGCTAAAATTGTTTCTAATGCTCATGGTAATGGAACTGACAAAGCAGTTGTATTTGTAGGATTCTTGCCTCGGGACACTAGAAATGAGGAAAATAACATAAATGTAGATAAAAGTGTCGTAAAAGGGAAGAAGTGCGGCAAAGACCAGATCTGCGGACCGCAGAACCAGACTACGGACCGCAGATGTAAAAACTACACCACAGTTACAAACAATGATTATAGGATTTTTTTTTAGCCCCGAAGTGTGACCCATTATGCGGACCGCACTTCTGTTCTGCAGACCGCAGTTCGGTTTACGAACCACTACTCCACAACAGTTGCAGCTCTGATTGCGATGCTTCAAAGAATTTCTGCTAACCGTAGTTCATTTCTGCGGACCGCACTTCCTAGCATAGTTCGAGACAGTCCAAGCATGAAGACACTCTACGAACCCTAAGCCAATTTTGTGGACCACAAATCATTTTTGCGATAGTGGAGTGGATAACAGTGGCATTTTTGTAATTTTATGTAGTCTGAATTTTCGAATCCCTACATAATTCTTGTATAGGGTTTGGAAAAAGATACTAATACATTACACAATACACCAATACATTACACAATACACAAACTCATATCAAATCTCAAGAATTATTCTCCAACACATTTGGAGAACTTAGAAGAGGAAGAACAAGCCTTGGAGGCTAAGATTTTATCACCCCTCACCTTGAAAGTGAAGACTTGAAGCCATTAATGAGAATTTCTTACTTCATCTCTTTATTTCCTTGCATTGTATTGTTATATTTCGTGTGGGTGATGACTTTGGACAACAAAGTTGTAAAGACTTGTTGAGTAGTACTTGTATTTAACTCTTCTTACTTTTGTATTGATTATTTCTTGATATTTATGAAATGAGTCTCTTTCTTATTTAATTAATCTTGCTCTTCAATGTTTCCAAAGGGAGTAGCTAACCCTAAGACTTGTCCATTTATCTTCAATTAAACTTGAGAGAGGAAATTTGGATTTGGGTTAGATTGATTATCACGATTTGAGGCTTTAACCCTCATCTAATGGGTTTGACCTTTAGATAGAAAAACCCTAGTGTAGTCTAATATTGAACATTTATTAATGCTCCTTATTTTGATTCGAGAGAATAAGCTAAGATAGACTCGCTAAATAGTTGAGAGGCATTAGTGAGTAATTGAGATTCCTAGGCTAATTTTCTAGACCCATAATTAATTAGTGGTAGATAATTACTTGCAATGGATCATTATTGAGTTTAAGTTAAATTACTATGTTCCAAAGCCCCAAATTTTCATAGCTTGTGCTCTGCATTAGTTAGTTTTATCTTTATTCATCTTTAAAACAAAAATCAAATATTAAAAATCATTTGGCTTAGCTTAATTGGTGATAATTTCATAAGTATCTTAATTGCCCAAGTATATTGTTCCCAGAGGGATTCGACCCCGACTCCTAGTTGGATAAATTATATTGCGACGACCATTTATACTTTCTCTTTGAGGAGTGGATTTGGACGTCATCAATTTTGGTGCCATTGCTGGAAATCAATTGGCGTATTGAGTTAATTTAGAAAGTAAACTGAAAAGGCTTTGTCTAAATTTTGTGAATATTTGTGCGTCTTTGTGAATATGTGTTTGTGATTTTCGTGTTTCTTTGTGTTAAAGTAATTTTCTTATTACTTGTGTCACTATGACATCATGGATTGGGAATCAGTTTTATGGTTGCAACCCTTATTTTGATGACTCATGTCCATATTGTGGAGGACTCCACTTTTGGCAAGATTGTGAAAATGCTTCCGGAAGAGCGATGTGTGCATTATCTCATTCTTATCATGAGAATATTTGCAATATGTGTGGTGGTCTAGATGGACATTGGAGTGATTGTTCCAACTATTTTTCTCCCTCTCCCCCAAGTTGTTCTAACGAAAATGCTAGTTGTGCTTTTGAGTTTGATAAGAGCAATGACATGGAAAATAAAGGATAAAGTGCCGGATTTAAAAGCATCCAAGCAATGCTCCAAACCTATATGGAGCGGGAATCTAGATTGGAGGAGGAGAGAAAACCCCCCCTACAACCTATCTTGGCAAATGGCGAGGCATTGAAAAGAGCAAATAAAATCCTTGAGGAAGCTAACTCCTCAAATGCCATGGATTTGTTTACTCCTCAATATGAATTGGTAGAAGAAGAGACTTCAAGCCCAAGGGATGAGCCCAAATATTTTAATGACCATGACGAAAGTCATGAAAATTTGGAAGTCTATGGGGATCACCATGAAGTCATTTCACGAATGATGAAAGAATTTCTAAAGATGAAAGTTGAGAAAAGTCAAGAATTGAAGCTACTTGAAATTGTTAACCGTGACTTGGAAGCCGAATTGAATGCAAAGGTTGAGAGATGCAATGTTCAACAATAAATGGTCAAGGATAGTGTTCTTAAGTTGGGTTTCATGGAAGATGCGGTCAAGATCAATTTGGGAGAGTTAATGGTGAAATGCCAACCAACCAATCTAAATTTAATGAATGATGTCGATGTTGAAAAAATGATACTAGAGCTGCAAAGAAAAGTTCATCAAATCATTTTTAAAGACTGTAGTTCATTTGGAGGTAAGAATGTCAAAAATGGAGCAAATTTGAAAATGGAGCATCTTAGACCGCATTCCAATCATTTTTCAACATTGTGCTTGGTTGATGACATGGAAGTTGAAATGAACAAGCCTATGGAGAATTTTGGAGATGCAGAATAAGGTGCATTTATTTTAAAGTTTGTCATGCCAAAACGACAAAATGACATCCCTCACTTGAAGGCCAAAAAGCGCAAAATGTGACACCCAAGAGTTGGTCTCTTCACTTTTCTACCACCACCTCATGAGCATCACCGAAATTTTTATTTAAAATTAGGGAGATGGTTTATATCCTTCAAGTGGAGGGGAAACTGGTAAGGTTGACACACGTCGTGTCACGACGTTAAATTAAGCGTTATTGGGAGGCAAACTAATTTTTTACTTTTTGTTGTTTGGTTTTTATTTTATTTTATTCCATTGTGTGCTTTGATCATTTGTCTAAGTATGTAGGAACTGAAAAACCTAGTGCATGGAAGTTGAAGATGCAAGTGTTGAAGAAAAAAGAGCTGAAAAGAAGGAGGATCATTATGCGGCCTCTTTTGTGGACCGCAAATACGGTCTGTGGATTGCATTTTGATCTGCAAATGCTCCCAGGTGAACTAAAAATGGAACTTAAAAAGTTCAAAAATGTGGACCATTCTATGATCCGCATTCCTGGTATGCGGACCGCACTTTGGACCGCAAAAGATGATAGACCACCTGAGATTTTTAGCACAAACTATGAAGAGAAGGACCCATTATGCGTATCACAGAATAGTTTCACGACCTATTCTGCGATTGCATTTTTGGTTCTAAGTCAGCCGATGGAAAAACATGTGTATCCAACGCCTCCACTACCTATTGGCACCACTTCACCTGCCAGTGCTACTAGTCCTATGCCACTAAAGCACGAGAAGGGCAGTTCAGTGTTACCCGCTCCCATTTCACAGACCGAGGGTACTGATATTCGAACAAAATCAAACTCATGAGAGCGTTTAATGCGCCACATGGAGTCTCTCAAACTTTTATCTTTACATTTTGATTTTATGCATTGAGGACACTGCATGCATATAAAGTTGGGGGTAGGGTAATATGTTTAGTTTTGCTTTGTAGTTTTTTTTCTTTGATCCCCCTTGATTTTTCTTTGCCTGGTTCTTTTTCAAGGATGTATGTTTAGTAACCATGTCATATTGATAGAGTAGTTTGATTTGATTGGTACTTGTATATAGTTTCTAGCATGTGTAACTTATTTTTGGTTTTGATAACACCGCACAAAAAGTTGTATTTTGAAAAAAAAAGTATCCATTCACCTGAATGATCATTTTGTGAAAAACACCTCATTTTGTAACTCTATGTCTACTTGTGTTTGAATTTTCATGAGATGATAGCCTTGTATTCAATAGAGAGCTAAAAATATAGCGGTTCTTGTAGTTCATGTGCATTGTGTGGTGAAAATTTGATTGCACTCTTGTGCTTGCTTGTATTATCTAGAACTTGATTCGTTGGTTTGTCACTGCGAAACTAGGAATTGCTTGGTTGAGGAAAGGATCTTAGGACTTCATATGAAAGTGACCTTCTTGATTAAGACTTCTTTGACCTACTCGTGAGTTGAGAGAACTAGTTGTCTCCTTTTGAGCTTTTTAACTTTTTCTTTGACTACCACATTACAAATCAAAACCCTTTTGAAATGAACCAACTTTTGAACCAAAATCCTTGAGTGTTACTAAAAATGAGAAAAAGAAGAAAATAAAATGCAAAAACAATAGAAAAGAGAAAATAAAATGAAACACAAAAAGAGTGAAATAAAGCGGGGAAACTAGAATAAAGGGGTAAAAAGGAAGTGAAAAGAAAAATAAAGGAATTGAGCAAAATGAATAAAAAATGTGTAGTGCTAGAGGAGGAAAAAGTCACTTGTACACAAATGAACATCCTACCCGTCCCTAAGCCTACATTACAATCTTTAAAAAGTCCTTTCAAATCTGAAACCGAGAATTCTTTGAGTAGTGGTGACTTAAAATAAAGGCAAGCCTATGTCATGATACTTGTCACACTTGACATTCTTTGTGAGTGTGGGTGATTTTTTATATGTCTCATGTTGTGATTTTTATATATGAAGTGTTGGAACTTTCTTCGTTGTGAGGGCACATGAATTGCATGAACTTTGTGACATGAGCTTGTCATATTGTTGTACTTGTGCACATCTAGTCACTAGTAGCATTTAGTCATCAATAGAGGCTTGATTTTCATGAAGTGATTCTTCGTAGCTAAGCACTCTTGGGTAGTTTTTGTGAAAATTGAGGGTTGTTAATATTCTGAATCGCATGCTTTTGAACTCATAGGTAGAACCAACCATAGTCATTCTTGCTTTGTTTTTAGTTGTTTGAGGACAAGAAAGAGTTTAAGTTGGGGGTGTTGATGTACGGTAAAATTACGCATTTTTGATACCCTTTCCTTAAGTTTTTCTAGCCCTTTAATTGGTGTGTATTTGTTGATTGATCCGGACTAAAAATTTTCCTATGCGACACCATATTTTGCTCTTGACTTTGGATTAGAGCCCGAATTATTATTAGAACCCTTCTTTGTGGATACCCCTGCTAGTGTTCCTTTCATTGCTTCTAGAGTCTATAGAAATTGTGTAGTGGTAATTAAAAGTCATGAAACTATAACTAATTTGTTTGAACTAGAGATGGTAGATTTTGATATGATCATGGGGATGGATTGGCTATCTGCGTTCGATGCCAACGTGGATTACCACTATCAGTTAGTTTGTTTTACATTCCCTAATGAACCAGTTATTATGTGGAAAGGTAAAATTACTAAGCCTCGAGATATGTTTATGTCTTATCTTAAGGCTCATAAAATGATCTTGAAGGGGTGTATTTATCATCTGGTTGCTGTCAATGATACTCAAGCCATAATACATAAATTCCAGTATGTTCCCATAGTTAATGAATTTCCTGAAGTGTTTCCAGAGGATTTACCAGGTATTCCGCCTGATAGAGTTATTGATTTTGGGATTGATGTCCTTCCCGATACTCAGTCGATCTCTATCCCACCGTATCATATGGCTCTAGCAAAGCTACGAGAATTGAAAGACTAATTGAAGGACTTTTTGGATAAAGGTTTTACTCGACCAAGTACCTTACCTTTAGGTGCTCCAATCCTATTCGTCAGAAAGAAAGATGGTTTTCTTAAAAGTGTATTGATTATCGTCAACTTAATAAGGTGACCATTAAGAATAAGTATTTTTTTTCCTAAGATAAATGACTTGTTCGACCAACTTCAGGATGCTAAGTTCTTTTCCAAGATTGACTTGAGGTCGGGGTATCATCAGCTAAAAATAAAGGAGCAGGATATTCCGAAAATAGTTCTTCATACTCTTTATGGGCATTTTGAATTTCTGGAGATGTCATTTGGTCTGACGAATGCACCTACTGTGTTTATGGACCTTATGAATCGTGTATTCAAGCCCTTCCTTAATTGTTTTATTATTGTGTTTATTGATGATATTCTGGTGTATTCGAAGAGTCATGAATAGCATACAGGTCACTTGAGAATAACCTTGAAAACACTTAAGGAGAACAAGCTTTATACAAAATTTTCTAAATGTGAGTTTTGGCTTAACTTTATGACATTCTTGGGTCATGTAGTGTCTAGCGAAGGTATCAAAGTTGATCCTCATAAAGTTTCACCAGTTAAGGACTGGTCGAGACCCACGAGTGCAACAGATATTCGTAGCTTCTTGGGTTTGGCAAATTCCTATCAAAAGTTTGTGGAAGGTTTCTCTTCTATAGCCTCTCCATTGACGAAATTGACTCAGAAGACTACTAAGATCCAATGGTCTGAGGCCTGTGAAAAGAGTTTTCATTAACTTAAGGCGAGATTAACTTCGGCTCCTATTTTGACTCTGCCTTTAGGGTCTAGTGGTTATGTAGTTTATTGTGATGCCACCAGAGTTGGTTTGGGTTGTGTGTTGATGTAGAATAGTAAGGTGATCGCCTATGCTTCATGATAATTAAAGATGCAAGAGAAGAATTATATGACTCATGATTTGGAACTGGCTGCTATGGTTTTTAGTCTAAACATTTAGCGTCACCACTTGTATGGTGAGCATTGTGATGTCTTCAATGATCACAAGAGCTTGCCATATATCTTCAAACAATGAGAGTTGAATCTTAGACAAAGGATATAGTTGAAGTTGTTGAAAGATTATGACTTGAACATTTTGTATCATCCTGGGAAGGTGAATGTCATTCCTGATGCTTTGAGCAGAAAATTTATGCGTACGTTAGCATATTTGCATGCTCATGAGATGCCGATGGGTAGGGAAATTCGAAGACTTGCCGTAATGGAGTCTGACTCGATGAAACTAAAAATGGGGAAAGAATTCAATCTAAGCAATATGAAGACGGACTTATGGTGAAACGCGAGATAGAGTGGAAAAGGGTGAGTACACTTCATTCACCGTTGGTACTGATGACAATGTCCTGAGGTGCAAGGATACTTATATGTCCCTAGTGTGGATGGTCTCCGATAAGAGTTGATGGTGAAAACGCATAGTTCCAAATATTCCCTGTACACGGGATCCACCAAGATGTCTCTAACTTTGTTGCTAAGTGTTTGAACTATCAACATGTGAAGGCTGAACACCAAAGACCTGGTGGTTTGGCTCAGAATATTGAGATTCCACAATGGAAGTGGGAGATGATTAACATGGACTTTGTTGTGGGTTTACCTCGCACAAAGGCCAAGTTTGATTCTATTTGGCTGATCGTGGACAGACTCACCAAGTCTGCTCATTTTCATCATTTGAAAACAACGGATACCGCTGCGCATTACGCCAAGTTATATTTGAAGGAGATAGTTAGATTTCATGGGATTCTAAAATCCATCATATATGATAGAGGTATGCAATTCACTGCTCATTTCTGGAAATCATTCTAAGAAGGTTTGGGAACTCGTGTAAACTTGAGCACTACCTTTTATCCTCAGATGGATGGGCAGATAGAGAGAGTTATACAAACTCTCAAAGACATGTTAAGAGCGTGTGCTATTGATTTTGGGGTAATTGGGATGAATATCTACCTCTTGTAGAGTTTGCGTACAATAACATTTATTAAGTAAGTATTCAAATGACTCTTTATGAAGCTCTTTGTGGGAGACGTAGATCTCCAATCGGGTGGTTTGAACCTACTAAAATAGAACTATTGGGTCCCGACTCAGTTCACGAAGCAATCGAGAAGGTGAACCTTATTATGCAACAACTCAAGACAGGTTAGAGTCAACAGAAGTCTTATACGGACATGAGGCGTCATGAGCTTGAGTTTTCTGTTGGTGACAAGGTATTCTTAAAAGTGTCACCAATGAAGGGAGTGATGTCGTTTGGTAGAAAGGGAAAGTTAAGTCCTCATTTTATTGGTCTTTATGAGATTGTGAGAAGAATTGAGAAGGTGGCTTACGAGTTGAAATTACCATCTGAGATGGCTATGGTATATCTGGTGTTTCATAATTCAATGTTGAGGTTGTATAAACCTGATTCTTCTCATATCTTGACTCATGAAGAGATTGAAGTCAACAAAGGGTTGTCTTATGAAGAAGAACATGTGCAGATCTTAGATCGACTAGTTAAGAGATTGAGGAAAAAATATGTAGCTTCAGTTAAAGTCCTATAGTGAAACCATAATACCGAAGAAGCGACTTAGGAAGCGGATGAGGACATGTGTAAGAGATACCCTCACTTATTCCGTATTCCAGGTATGTGTTGAATCTTCTGGTTGTTGAATGTTGGTGATAGTTCAGACCAAAGGTGTAAATCTCTTATTTTCATGCATAGACTTGTTTGGGGTAGTTGTGGAGAGTCCCCTTGAATACCATATGGTTATTGATAGAGTATTAACTGAGTTTTAATTTGAGACAACTTGCAATACCAAGGAACTTTAGAAATTTTTTTGAAGACTTGCAGTTTAGTGAAAATCTTAGGTCATGACACTCATTCGAGGACGAATGATCCTAAGGGGGGATAATGTAATACTTCATAAATTTGGGTTAGGTGTGAATGAGTTAAATGAGTGTTGATACAACAATTTAGACATATAAAGTCCTATCAAGGTGAATTTGGGTGAAAATTGTTGTTTTAATATCAACACGAATAGTGGGTGCGTAAAATTCGATAGAATCAACTATGTTTTTGGTAGTCGTGAATGTTAGCCTATTTACGTGAAGATCCATTAGGAATTTGAGGAAACTTAATATGTGAAAGGTGTATCCCTTTGAAATAACTTTCCAACGATATAAGGTGGAGCTCAATCGGAATTGTGATGAAAATGTTATGCCCATTTTACTGAAGCTTGTCTAGGACGCCGGCTGGAATGCGACCGCAAACTCACTTCGCATTTTAGGCAGATTTTACAATATTTTTGGTTCGCGTATGCGACTAGAATGTGGTTGCAAACTTGGAATGTGATCGCATATGCGACGTAACATTCTCAACTTCGCTAAAAGTGTTTTAAAATGAATTTTTCTTGAAATTTTCAATCCCACTTCATTCTTAGCCGACTTTTTAGGAGAAAAGACCCTAGAATTTCTTCAAACCCTAAAAGGTGGGTTCCTAACCATCCTATGATTAAACCACATAAAAAAAAAGGATTGACACTAGATTATCATTACAATCCATAGATTCTTGAGAGTCAAAGGAAGAACTATTGAAGAGGACTTCTCGAGAAATCTCAATAAATGTAAGAACTTAACATATAATGGTATCTATTGAATGAATTGAGACTAGCGTGGGCTATTACAAGTGATTAGAATCCATGGTTAAATCTTATGAAAGGAAGAACATGAATGTTAGTTTAAAAACCCTAGTTCTAAAAAAAGGTGGAAATTCTAGGAAAAATGTTTAAAGTTATAATCTTTATCATCCTAATTAATTGTAGAACGATTGTTGAACTTGGGGGAATTGAGAAGGAATCGAGGTATTCTAGATTTCAAAAATCCTCTTTGATTGGTTGTATACGTGAAACCCTTGTTTGGTGGTTGTTCTTAATTTCAGTTTGAAGATGATTTTTAGACAAGGTCATGCGTGTGTAGGGTCAATCCAGCATCAAACCTTTTACGTAACATACTTCTTTGATTGAACTTGTTTTTTCCCATTTTGGGATGATTGAAACTAATTTCTAAAAGTTAAAGGTTTAAACATGACTCACCAGTTGAATGAGCTTTCTTGAATTTAAAGTTGAATAAGTTCTTTGAATAAGGTTTCTAAATTGATCTAAGACTTGAAATACCTCTATTATTGAGAATATGATTTGGTAAGTGAATTCGGCTAACATGTCATGACTTGTACTTGTTTGTGTTTAGGCCTGTATGGGCAAGTTGTGCTAGTTTAGAGGACGATTAGACGTTATGGATCTTAACGTATCACTTGTGAGTATTGATGTGTCGGTACATAGGACGATTGACCTCCGAGGCAAGTATCCCGGTGTATGTATTGTTGTGCTAGTACATAGGACAATTAGCCTCCGTAGATTAAGTCATCGGTGTATCAAATGGTTGTTCGTCCATGAGTTGGCATGTGTTAATTCTTTGGTTGCCCATAAGTTGGCTTGTTGATGATTTTGGGTTCGTAAGTGAAAGACTTAATATGGTAAACACTTAATGAGTTAACTTGATGTATCCTTCGTTATTGGTTGCTTTTGTTGAATTTTACTAAGCGTGTTATCATACTCTAACTTTGGATTTCAAATTGTTTTCATTATACTGTTTATACTGAATTTACTATCTTATTTTGGTTTTGCTAACTATTTCCCCTTAGAAACTCACTGAGTACCCAGTACTCAGGCATACCATTGTTGTTTTTTATGGTGTGTCAGATAATGTAGAAGAGCAGGTTCGTGATACGCATATCGGATAGGAGAAATGGTTGCTTTCTGGATCACTTGGTGAGCCCACATGCTTATTCGTGGGACATCACCCTATCTTTATTTTTCTATTTATTTCAGATCTGGGTTGCGTCACGAAGTTAGATACTCATTTGTTTATCTAAGAAGCTCTATAGATAGTTGTTAGATTTTGGGTAGATATTTAAAGTCTCGTATGACGTGTTGAGGCGTTGCTACGTTTCATGATTTAATATCTATATTAGACTTCCACTGTTCAAATGTTTTATAAGGTGCTTCCGGTGTTGTTCATAGGATGTCCGTTACGTTCAGGGTTTGGTTTGGGGCGTGACACCTCGTTCAATGATGGCAATGGTTCCTTGCCAGTATGTTCGATCTCATTGTTCCATACGTTCCCTCATCCAATGTTATGAGGAAAAGATGTAATTTTTCTTCTTCTCTTTTGGCTTCTAGGACCATTCCTAGATTGCACGCGCACTTTCCGCACGTACAAGTTGAGATTTATTCATAATTCGCCAATGTCTCCCACAACGTAGTGAGTTTTCTATATTAATCCACTATGGTCCTTCCCTTTTACTTGCACTCCGCTAGTTCCGCCTTTAATTGTTGCATCCGAGGGCCGTTAATAATGGCGAACCGCTCTCGGATGCTCGTCCATAATTCTTCCACTTCCTCTTTATGTATAATCTTTGAGCGAAGCGTCGGTTCTATGGTGTTGTGGATACACGACACCAACATTGAGTTTATAGTCCATCAATCTTCCAAGTCTGATGACTCTTCGTCCGGTTTTTTATCGTACTGTCGACAAAGATGAACTTCTTTCTAGCTCTTAGGGTTGTCCGCATGGATCTAGCTCATTATTCATAGTTTTCACCCTTCAATTGGACTTGTGTTACCACAATTTCAGGGTTATCATTCGACGTAATGTCGTAGGGAGAGATTATTTTTCTTTGAGTTTTATTTTCTTCACCGACGATTCATTTGTCGTTATCGCCGGTTTCTTTACCGTTACCTGTCATTATTCTAGAGTTTTGGTGTTCTTTCTAACATGGCTCTGATACCATGTTAAAATTGAGTCATTGACAAAAATTTAGAGAGACAAAAATAATGAAATTCATCATAATGACCTCATTATATAGAGGTAAGATCCTTCTTTTCCAAGTCTAATAAGGTAAATGTAACATATTCTAATAGGACTACAAATCATATATTACCATAATTACCAAATCATATATTACCATAAATAGACCTAACTTATTCTAATAAACAACTTTTGAATTTTAATAATGTAGCAGGTTACTACTTATGCTTCTCAATGCTATTTTCGATTTAATATTTTGGTGTTACTAATGTGTGGTAGAAATTGTTTAATTTTAATATCAAACGATCAAAAATGACCATATTACATTATATTTCATTTTAGTTTATGTTAATTGAGACCCTTTAGGTATAAATTTTATTTTAATTAATAAACTCAATATATACATATGCGGGGCGGGTTTATGCGGAGCAGTTCTGTGCAGGACGGGTGTGGGTGGGTTTGTACCTTCGCAAATTTATAGGGTTTGCCCCGCACCCGCCCCGCCCCGTTTACCATCTCTAGAAATCCCATTCTAAATGGGTAATGCTGCCAACACGTTCTCTGTAGACTTACTTGCTAATCCACTTCCAAATAGGATTCTAATTTATAAGTCTCCTTTTAATAAATGGTTTTTAAATAAGTATAATAAATAAATAGAAAGTTTTACTTTATTTACAACATTAATTATATCTTATGTGTTAGCAAGGAATATAATAATATTCTATCTAAATTAATAATTTATTTATTTGACTAAACCGGTAGTAGATTGGCCAGATTAATATACTAATTGAGGATGGCGTATAGCGATGCTCCATAACGATCGAATACAATAAAGTATACAATTTACTCTCAAGAATCTATAGAAGAATAATGTGATGTTTCTTTCTGTCCTTATAGCTCTGAGTCATCTAGGATATGGTTCAACTGTCGAATCCTAATAGGTTATAAATTGTGTGTGCATATGTCAAATATGGTTAATCATTTATAATTTATGACAACATAGAGTTTAAACTCATTATTATCAAAAGTTGACAAATTTCATATTGAATATTTTTTTATTTTACAAGTATTTGATCATATCCAATATCCTTTCGGAAGTTGCAATAGGACCATGGGTGTCCGGTAGTACAATAGATAACTTGTCAATTACGTGCTATGATGATCTCAGGTCAAAGGAATACATCACATTCTTCAAGGGAATATCCTATTGTTAGTTTATGATTATTCTAATCATTAAAAATTATCGAATAAGTCGATTCAATGATCTCATCTCTATATGCATTATCTTTATATGAGATCTAGTTAAGGTTCAATTAATCTTTATCCCATAAAGACCATCACATATATATTGATCTAACTGTCCGCTTGGGCAGCTCAATTGGTTATCAAGGGGGATATTTGGAAAATGGCCAAGGAACAAATCCCGTCAGCGGCAGTGTGGGGGTTACTTCTTGAAATAAAGGAGGGCCCCTTGTGCGCAGCGTGGTACTGGTCTAACCTTTGAAATCAATTGAGTCACCGTGATTTACCTCCTTCACAGACCTGTCGGACCGGGGTGTGGGGGCTCCTGGGTGGGAGTTCCACCATTTGGAAAATATATATTGATCTAACCGTATCATTAATGTCCTAATTAATGATCATATGATCAAGAACAAATTTAGATTAAGTTATATGAAACATGACTTTCACTACCCATGATCTCGAGCAAGTCCCAAGATTTAATCAAGAACTTTTTTTATATTAATCAAGCAATTGATATTAACTATGATAAAAGACTATCAAATGTCATATATTTATATCAAATTAAATTCACAAAAATTATATTCAAATCATCGTATATGAGACTGGATCTAGGACATATCAACTACTCCTATATTACTAACATTTTTAAAGTGGCCAAATACTAAGAATAATATTGTTTCACTATACGCGTACAGAAGTTGAACTCTCAAAAAATTGAAAGTCTATGATAGTAATTTAGAGTTTTATTCAATGTACAGTTAGGGACGAATCTAAAACACAAATTGTGAGTCAGGGAATCAGTAGTGTATATATATATATATATATATATATCTTTAAATTTTGAATCCGTTTCTATCTATAATCCTTTTCAATCAGGTGATTCAGTTCAATGGAAATTAAAGACAATTAACGGTTGTAATTTTGTGTCGAGTCACTAATTGAGATTCTGATATGGATATATCTTAAGATAGACAGAAACTACATCTAAGCGTTAAAGTCAAATTTATCATATCTTAAACTTAATTATTCCATTACTGAATTTCAATTTGAAATATTATGTGTTATGTCCCCAAAATTAGCCACACTCAAAAAGTCGAATTTATCATATCTTCACCAAAATTATAATTTAACTTTTTGACTATACCAAATTAATATATATTGCTCAAAGTAGAAGGCACAAGAAATGACATTTGCCAGTCTAGGTGATTGTTAAGGTGTCCCTATATAGAAGGGCTAAAAGGTAGGAGCATATGAAATGAAATACTAACTGTGGGAGACAAATGGCTTCAACCTTTAACGATTTTGTCCCAAAATTTACATAAAGATGGAAAACGGGACTTGATTGATGGCAACAACTTCTACTATTTATAGGCGTCAAATTTAGAATTTAAACTTTATTAATTTAAATTATGACGACCTTTGAGTCATAGTAGCTGAATTTATAATTTAATTTTAATATATATTTAGTGAATTTCTTAATACATATGCTTATTTAGGTCAAAGCTAATATTGAGTTATGTTAAACTTGTATCCCTGTTAATTGGACTTGAAGGCTGAAGAGGAGGTTAGCCCTTTCGGTGGGGTGGGATCCTCCTTTCCCCAAGTTACGTTGTGAAGGACACATCTATCGTTTTTTCACACAGCAAATTCGATCATTCTCTGTTCATCTAGAACAAGGGTCCAGACATAGCTAACCTCTTATTATATGTTGATGACAGCATCCTCACCACATTATCTGATGTCATATGCCGGTCCATTATGTCTCTCCTTTTATCTGAGTTTGCTATGAATGACCTGGGCCTCCTGAGTTATTTCTTGGACATATTTGTCACTCGTCATTCTGGCGGCCTATTTATATGTCAGAAGAAATACGCCAAAAAGATCCTTGATTGTGCAGGAATGACGTCTTGCAAGCCATCCCACATGCTAGTGGATACCAATTCCAAGATCAACGCTGATTCTGGCCCTCCGTATTCAGACCCGACTCACTATCGTAGTATGGTTGGGGCCCTGCCCTACCTCACATTCATGATACCAGACATATCTTATGTCGTGCAACAAATCTGCACATGCACAATCCGACGGAAGCACAGATGCACGCCCTCAAACGTATTTTACGATACGTCCAAGGCACACTTCACTTCGGCTTACATCTATACAGGTTCGCGCTCACTAGGTCTCACTGCTTATTCTGATGCTGACTGGGGTGGATGTCCTGACACCCGATGCTCCACGTCTGGTTACTGCGTTTTCCTCGAAGATAACCTATTGTCTTGGTCTTCCAAAACGCAACCTACACTATCCCGATCCAGTGCCGAAGCAGAGTACAGAGATGTAGCTAACGTTGTCTCTTATCAAAAGGCAATCCCGATTCAAAAGGCAACACCGGTCTACTGCGATAATATTAGTGCGATATATCTTTCTGGCAATCGCATCCAACATCAGCGCACCAAAGACATTGAGATGGACATTCATTTTGTTCGCGAAAAAGTGGCTCGTGGTCAAGTTCGTGTCCTTCATGTTCCTTCTAGAAATTAGATTGCCGACATCTTTACCAAAGGACTTTCGCGCATATTGTTTGATGATTTTCGAGTCAGTCTCATTATTCGTGAGCTTCCCGCTTCGACTATGGTGGTGTAATAGATTATTCTCCAAATATTCTTACATTAATTGTATCTCTTATTTTAGGTAGAATTGTATTCCTATTGTAATTAGGTCTCCTATTTTAGGTAGAATTATATTTTCTATTGTAATTAGGTTGATTAGTTACCTAGTTTAGATATTCTTGTACTACTATATATATTATACATTATTGATGAATAATAACAAACAACATATTCCTTTAAAGATTTTTGCGGTATGAAAGGACATTACAACTAAAACTGTTGAAAGAAAAGTATCAGTAATCACAAAGTTTTCAAAGAAAAAAACAAAGGAACAATCTTTTTCTACCGCAAGGGGATGTGATATGATTGATAGAATTGATTCATCTAGCGGCGGAGCTAACATCCTCTCTGAACGGAGTAAAAATATATAGAAGTAAGAACACAAAAATAAAAACAAAAGATTCAATGTATAATATATATACATAAAAAATTACATATCTATACATTATAATTTAATTTTTGGATTTTAATTGACAATACCCTTTAGACCTCCTCTTTTTCTCCACCTTTAACTAAAGTGTATAGTTTGAGTCCTGAAAATAAAAATAAAAACAAAAACTAATTGAGAGGGGGACCCGCGACACTAATCTAGATTAATCAAAATAATAGTTTCTTGAATAGGTGGTCATAGTGAAACAAAAAAGGCTCTCTTTTCTTCTTGGCTAGGGAACAATTAAGTAGGCGTTTGGCATAGAAATAAAAAATAATTTCACTTTTTTTGAAATTTTTGGAGTTAAAGTTGGAGTTGTGTTTGATCATAGTTTTTGCAAATAATATTTGGTTGTTGGATTGTGCCTTTTCTAACAAATATGAAATATAATTTATACCCCCAAATTTTTGAAAACTAGCAAAATCACTCAAAGCAATTAATAAACATAATGAATGTGTAAACACCACCCATCGGTCATTTTCTATTATATTAAGCATGATTTATATAGACTTTCTTTAATACGATAATATAATCAAGTTCACGAAACTCATCGGTCGAATCTAATATGGGGTCAATTTTATAAAAATAAAAAATATAGGGTAAAATTTGAAAAGTGAAAGATAAAAACAATGACCAAAAAAAAAAAAGTGAAAATTATAAAAACAAGACTTGAGGTGTTTTTCATATTCCAAATACAACTTCAAGTTGTATTTGAAATTTTCATAGCCAAACACTAATTTTCAAAAAAATGAACAAATTTTCCAGAAAAAAATTTAAAAAAATATCTATTGTCAAACAGGTCCTAAATTTTAAAGACTTAAAGCGACAACAAACAAAAGCACTTTGCAGGATTACCGAAAAATACATTTTCAACATTTAAAGAGGCGTATTCGGATTAGTCGGAGCCTCAATGCTAAAATGAAAAAAAAAAGAGATATATTTTTTATATAAAAAAAAAACTATATATATATATATAAAAGGTATTGCACATTAGAAAACCTAACTAAGACCTGACCCACAAAAAAAAAATACAGCTATTACCCTTCCCTAGAAGAGAGGGAAAAAATAGAGGAATAAGAAGATATAAAGGAGAAGAAGGAACATCGAAAAACCATAATTGCACTGTCTTAAATAGTCCTTTATGGCAAAACACTCCATTTTTTGTTAGAGTTGACGTTGAAGATTAAAAACAAACAGATTTAGAAAAGAATCTTGTTTATATATTTTCATATTATAGCTACAATGGGAAGAGGGAAAGTAGAATTGAAGAGAATTGAGAACAAAATAAATAGACAAGTGACATTTTCTTTGTGATGCTGAAATTGTGATTATTTCTAGAAAAATTCTGAATCTATGTTACTATATATTTTCATTATTTCCCACGAAAAAATTTCATTTTTTCCAATGTAGGTGAAAATTTTTAATAGTTACGTTGAAAATTTTAGAGTTTTCCATTTTCAAAATTCATTTTTCAATATTTCAAATGAGATGAAAAAATCATGTTTCATAGCACAAATTCTCACTGAATGTCGGCGAAAAAACTTATTTTTATAGTAGTTTATCTTCATTTCAAATTTTTTATTGTCTAATGTCTGATAAGTCACTTCATTCTTTAAATGATGCTATTGTATGAAAAATATCTCGATTCTCTCGAAGATTAGAGATGTCATTGGTACTATAATGGGATTTTTAGCTTGTCGATTAAGGGTACTACTTCATATCGTACTGTTCTAGTGTCTGCTAAGTTGGTTCAGTCTTTGATTGATCCTATTTTATGACAAAGATCTCAATTTTCTTGAAGATTAGAGATGTCACTAGTACTATATTTCTATTTTTAACCTGTCGATTGAGGGGTATATTTGTGGCCTAAGTTTTTCCCACATTTTTTCTAGTATCCATGCTACTTTATAAAAAAACTCGAATTTCTTGATGATTAGAGATGTTACTAGTATAACATCTCTATTTTTAGCCTGTCGATTGATGGGTTCTATCTTCTTATCATGGGAGAAAAATATTTGGGGTCTAAGTTTTTCATACATTTTTTCTAGTGTATGCTAAGTATTTTATTCCCTTTTGTGATATTTTATGATAATGTTTTTCCTTTTTTATGATTATAGATGTCAATAGTACTACTTTTCTATTTTTAGCCTGCCGATTGAGAGGTACTTCTTATAGTATTTGTGGCACGAGAAAAAAGAAATGGTGGAATTGTGTGTTGATGTGAGATCTGAGTCAGAATTAGATTTATTTCATGTTAGCGTGTAAACCTCTAAGGTGCACAAATGGCATTAGTACATTCATGAACTGGGAATTGTGGCTGTAGCTTTCTGCTTATTCATGAATGAAATATTGCATAAGATCTTAGATTTTTATTAGTAGATTACAAATCAAGAATCTTGATGAGTTAATAGATAAAGCACTAATCTTTGTAAAGAATACTTGAGGGGAGTCATTAATTTCATGATTCAACTTTGGTTATGATTTGATGTGCACCTTCATATTTCTTCATTTTATGAAACTTTATTTTTCTTAAAGTACATACACATATAAAGACAAACGTGACAAATATTCATATAAAGCTGCACAAATTCTTCATATATTATAGGCGAATGGAATATCTAGATTTGATCATCATCAGTAGTATTGAAATTACTTCTTTACTTTAAGCATTATATAGGAGTTTAGTGTATCTTGACCTTTTTATTTTCCTCTAATATGTCTTCTAAAAAGTAGTGCTAAACTCTTGCAGACTAATTGGTTAGATTTCATTTATCTAATTAATTAGATTTCTTTTTTATCTAATACTGCTTATAGTTATGATATGAAGACTAATTGATTATACTTTTCATTGAGTACTTGTTAATAAATTAAATGATATTGTAATCATATTAAGTGAATTAAGGACCAATTAAACCTCTAAACCTAGCCGTTGGTTACAGGGGTTAATCAAATATAAAGTTTAGGACTAAATATGTCCAATATTTGGTTGTGGGTATTAGCTAAAACTAGGGTAAAGTTTATACTAAAATCCTGGACTTATATTATAATTGGGATAACCTTGTCTTGAACCAAACAATGAGGATAACTAAAAAAACAACTACTAATATGAAGCTCTCCAAACTTCACAAAAGTAATTGGGATCAAATCAACTATATTACACTTTATCATGCATAAGAAATAAATTGGTCAAAGCTGTGATCATAGATTAATATATGTATATGTCTATCTATTGATAAGTAGTCTTCAAATTTTGTGTCTCTTCGTTGTTGTTTTTTCAAAATTATTTTCCAAAGCTTTGCCTATTCATTAATTGCTTAAATCTTTTTACAATGCTGAAGTGAATATCAATAAAATACTGCATCCTTTGGCATAACTTGTTGATTAATAAGACCTTTTTTATTTATTTATTAATAGGACTATATTTGGACTTTTGATCATAAGAAGTAATACAAATTATATTAATTGTGGACACATTATTTTTGTTTTCCACCCAATGTTCGGTACCCGCTTTGAGGTCCTACCAATCAGAAGTCGTATCGCATAAGGCCCGTTAAAGGTGGGAAACGCTCCCAACTACCGGGATTTATCCATTTCAGAGCTCAAACTTGAAACTTCTATCTTCTTAACCGGGAATTCTATCTGTCCCATCTTAACCCTTTGTGGTAATTGTGGACATTATAAGATCCTTGGGTTGACAATTGACGTACTCCTAAGTTTTAGGAAGTGAATGAAAATTAAACAAGACTATAATTAAGCTCAAATTTCTTAAGATAGTAATACTGTTTTAGTTGGCAAAGTGCAACTTGTTAACCTGAAGGCTGAAGCATTCTGAAAATGTATGAGCTTTATTTATTGGAATGTTGCATATGTGGTAAAGATTTAAAGCAAGTCATATTGGTTAGAGTTATTTTACCTTCATAATTCAGCTAGATTATGGCCAAGATTGAGCATATGTCAATTTATAAAGCTAGTTGGATACTCATTAACTTTCTGTTTCCTAATATGAACATTGATTCATCAAAACATTTCTGATTCGGCCTGGACTGGTCACGTCCTTACACGATCGACTATAGTGCTTCAAAAGGCAAAAAATTAGGTTATAATCTGGCGACATAGCTTTAGTAGGAGTCTTTTCTATCTCTGTCACAGTCACAAGTCTGTTTGTAGTTGCGACTGTTATCATAGTCAATATGTGGAGTTGAATATAAAAAGAGGGTCTCATAGTAGAGTTTAGTCCAACATTAATTAGAACTTTATTAAGTTCTGTTTCATTACAGAGTAGTAGTTGATTCATTCTCTTGTGCCTTAGTACACTTAGCTTTTGTAACTTGCTTTTCTAGTATATCCAAGACATTGGAGAGATACCACAGATACAATTATGGTGCACTTGAAGGAAACCAACCTTCAGCAGATTCACAGGTTTGTTCTTCTTCCTCAAGCATGATAATTACTCAAAGTTTGCTGAGAAAACTGGAAATAGTTCATTTTTACCTAAAATAGTAAGTAAAATTAAAGATAATATAATGTTGATGGCTAACTTTGAGGAAATTGATTTGCCTGTTTTACCATTGTAAAAACAGAACGACTACCAGGAGTATTTGAAGCTTAAAACAAGAGTGGAAGTGTTACAACAGTCTCAAAGGTGAAACAAATACTTGCTAGACCAAGATTAGATGTAATTTTCAACTCCAAATTGTTGCATTCTCTATTTAAAAAAATGCAATGCACTAAGTTGTCGTCATGTACGGGGTCTGGAGAATGGTTGGACCATATTGGATATATTGTGTGTGGCTTTAATGTTGCAACGACTTGAATGTGTGACCTCCTGATCACACGGCAAGACTAGGGGATGCATTCTCTATATTTATTTATTTTTCTTTTTTCAGGTAATATGACCAAAATAACTTTTTCATATTCTTCAGGCATATGCTTGGAGAGGATTTGGGACAATTGAGCACAAAAGACCTGGAACAGCTTGAACGTCAATTGGATTCATCGTTGAGGCTAATAAGGTCAAAAAGGGTATGTACTATTTACCTAAATAATAGTAGTATTTATAAATCATGTTTGTCCAGAGGCGAATTCATGATTTAAATTCTTTAAGTTACCCTTTAATGTTTTTTATATTGAACTCATTATATTTTGAAAAATATGAGTTCTGTTGAAGAAAAGAAGATATGTAGCTAAGGGTAGTTTAGTCTTTTCAGCTTTTCCATTAGTTAGTTATTAGACAGAACAATTAGTTAGTTACTTTAACTAATTATCGGAAGTTAGCTGATTAATGATAGTTAGTTAGATTGATTAGTTAGTCGATTAATCAATGATGATGTGGTGTATATCTATATATATCTCATTATACACTTGTATCATTAACACATGATCATGAATAATATTGAAGTTCTTCTTTCTCCCTCAATATCTCTTCTTCCCTAATTGTTCATCTGTGTATTTCTCAATAATCAGAACTCATAGAAGTTCTGATAACCTTCAAGTTCGACCTACTATATGTTTTTTACTTTAATTGAAATTGGAGGATACGTTGTTTAATTATCAATGCAGTAACTAATCAACTCATTTTTAACTTGTTTTTAGACACAACACATGCTTGATCAACTTGCTGAGCTTCAACAAAAGGTATATGCAGTATATATATAGTCCAGAGTCCATAAGAATTAATCAAGATGACATTTATTGAAATTTGCTCAAATGTATAGGAAACATGATATGCGATATTTGCTTCTTGTACAGGAGCAATGTCTTACTGAAATGAACAAATCTTTGAGGATGAAGGTAATAACTATAACTTCACTATATTTTTAGCTTAATATTCAACTTGGAGAACAGAAAAAGGCCAAGCTAATACTCCTTCGGTCCACATTATTTGATAATTTTACCTTATCATTTTGGTCCAGAATAAGTGGTGTTTGACATAATTATGAAGATATTAATTTTATTTTTCCAAATTTACCATTCTTTACGTAGTCCGAAAAAATATTTCTCAATTACAATTTTCTATGAGTATATTAAATTATATTAAATAGGTACACTTATTATTTTTTTCAAAAGAACTTGATACGCAGATAATATATGTAATTCCATATTGTTTTCACGCTAGATAGACATCTCAAATTCATATGCTCTTTATACTTATCATTTAGAAAGATGCAAATTTAATTAAAATTCTTTTTAAATTCCAGGAGCATAATAGTTTCTTAAGGAGTGTCATGTCAACTATAAAAGGAAAGAGAATAATCTTTTGATTATTTTCATTAATGTAAAGGATTTATATACATGATATACAATAGTAAACCTGGCTATAATTACGAAAATCAAATATACATTTTTCTAAAACAAGACTACTATCATAATTACACATGTATAAGATGTCTAACAATATCAGGGAATATACGTAGTATATTCTATCATAAAAACACCAAATATTAAGGACAGAAAGGTGTATGCACATAAAACTAGTGCATATGTGGAGACAATGATCCTATTTGATGTGCTAGACCTTCTTAGATTCACAATACTCTTTTTGGGAAGGTTTCTAAGTGTGAATTATTACGGATTAATTTCATTATGATCATTCAATTTTTATTTACTAGTATTACAATAAAGCCACAATAATATTTATTTGTCATTTAAAATAACTGATGACCATTACTATTAGAACAGTAAAGTTAAAAAAATATTTTTTTGTTACATTATACAGTATCCAAACTATGTATGGATTGTTATTGTGGGTAAAATTCAGTGATCATATACGTGAAATTAACGCAGTAACATGATAGCTGGTATTGTTTTAACAATGATTTGTCTATGGAATTGCTAATTACAGTTGGAAGAACTTGGTGTTGCCTTTCAAACATCATGGCATTCTGGGGAGGAAAGTGTACAATACAGTCAGCAGCCTCTTCAGCCTGGAGGATTTTTTCAACCTGTGGATTGCAATAATTCATTGCCTATAAGGTGATCTTGAAAATTTCAAGCTTTTCATGAATCCTTTTAAAAAATTATCCAAAGACATATGTAGGATTTTAAGGCACAAACAATACACATAATCTGATAATTAAATAAAATATGTCGATTGTTAACTAATCGTTGGGTTGCAGGCAGTGGCGAATTTACTTAGAAAAAATGGGTCACGTGCAGGGCCGGCTAGAGGGTAAGGCCTTTAAGGCCATTGCTTTTTGGGGGGTCCATTTTCTAATTATAGTATGTGTAGATGTTTTTTAAAAAAAAACGAATTAATTAAAATGTATAGTGTAGAAACAATGAAATATTTACTCCTTTCATTCCAAAATAATTGGTATCTTTCATTTTTCGAGAGACAATTTGATTAATATTCGAAGCTAAAGTATATTTGATTAATTCAATATATTAAAGTTAGATATTCAAAAATCTAGACGAAAAATATTTTAAGTTGCAATTTTTCTCATATTAATATGATGAAAAAATACATCTTACAAATATTGATAAAATGTATACGATTTGACTCTTTAGAAACGACATATGACATGTTGGGATGGAACGAGTATAAAAAGATTTTGAAATTATGATTGATATTATTGTTGAAAAAAAACTCATTTAGATCTTTACATTACCTCTAAATATAGATCTTTTTGGGTCATCTTCATTTGTCATGGGAATAAATGGCACAAATAAATTAAGGCCTTATATTGCAGATTGGCTTTAGGTCACCGAATTTGTTGAGCCGCTCCTGGTCACGTGAACCCATGGTCATCCGACTAAACTCGATATATTATGTGTATAATTTTTAAAATATATCTAACATTAACTGAAGAACCCATGGTCAAACGAGATTGAATGGTGCACTGATTAACTGGTGAAGTTAATTCTTTAAAGTCTAGGGATCAAACTCAACTTGTTGCACTTTTGCGTTTTTTTTTAAATTTCTAAAATAACTTTTAAAATCAATAGTGCACTCATCCTATTGAAATTCTGAATTTGCCTATGATTGCAGGGATAATTGAATTCATCTATACCCAATCGAAAAAAAGATACACTATTATTTTACACTCATTTCAAGTAATCGCATTGAAACTTGACATGTTGACCTCTTGGCTAGGAGGGTCATACTAAACTTATTATATGCAATACCATCAGGTGATTCGCCTGATGTCGATCGAGTCTTTCTTTGTCGTCAATTCGATATCATCACTTGGAAAATAATGTCAAAAACTTGACTTTACTGGGGAAAAAAAGGGAGAAAGGTCATTCATATCTTATTGGTCAAGCATACAGTATATAAACACATTTTTTTAATCTTATTATAGACATATACATATAGTTTGAGTTCAGGAGCACCGATAATTGCATGATGAATTCACTTATGACTTTATTAGCCAACTTGTTTGCTACTGAGGTGTAATTGTGTTGTTAATTCAGTTACAGCTATGATATCGCGCCACCAGAACATGCAGCACCATCAACACATGATTCTACTGGAGCTGTACCTGGATGGATGCTTTGAATTCGGAGCTGATCAGAGCTTAAAGGACTGAAAAATAAGTCTTCTCACTTATTACAGACAAATAGAACTTCACTGTTCCAAAAACTCATACTGTTTGCATGTTTAGCTAGCAAACTTTTTGGATTATGCAGAGTAGTATTTATGACATATAAATGGTTGTATATTGTGATGTATTTATTGTCAACAAGAGTCTGGAAAAAACACTATGTAATAAGTCAAAATAGCATTTTTGAATTACTCTTTACTTATTTTCACTCCTTTCTTTCAAGTCACACCATAAGAGCTCGACCTTATCCCAAATACATATTTTTTCGGGTTCATCTTCAATTGATGTTTGTGTTGATGTTGGCTCCTCTTCCTCGGCTTGAAATTTAAGTAGGTATTTATAGACCATGGTGAATTGAATCATCCAAATTGTGGGCACTTATTATAGATCCCGTTTGTGTTAGTTGATTAAAAGTAGTCGATAAACATCAAGTGTTGTGAAACGCTTTTATGCATTGCAGTTGATTTTAGAAATATGCAGCTACGTGTTTAGATAAAATTAATAAATTTGATAATAAGCATTTAATAAAAAGGTGTTGATAAGCACATTTTCTTTTAACATAACTGAAATATCCTAAAAGGTATATATCAAAAATTTAAATTTAAATGTATTTCTTACCAAAAAAAAAATGAAGGGCAACATGAAATAGAATAGAGAGATAATTCAAAGTTATGTTTTACGAAGAGTATTTCGAAGATTATAAAATTTATTAGGAATAAAATGTCAAGTCTAATCAAAAGTGTTTAGAAGTTGTAAATTCATAAGTTTGAGGTGATCAATGACTTTTGGTTTAGACTTATTTTTACTTATAAGAACTTTTGGTATCTACCAAATGTGTAGATAAATAAAAAAAAATGGGTCAATTTCATAATGGTGGTATAATTTTGGCTATTTTTTTTTTTTAACCAAAGTTACATAATTATGTTTTCTCATAAAACTTGTACCCTACTAATACAAAAGTAACAATTGTCGGAGAACCCAAACTTCCAATGAGCGATAACTTTTTACTCTACAATTTGACCCCTTTTTTTTATCCCAATTAAAAGAGAACTGACCCGATCCGATCCAATTTTTAAAACCTTCCGAGTGATAATCCACGTATTTGTAATTACCACCTTCAAATATATCCACATGCCGTATCCTACATATCCTTTGAAACCAACCCTCCAAATTCTCTTCCAATTTTACATCTTCATTTTCAAGATTTTCATCCAATTGATTGTGATTATTATCTCCAAAGTTATCTGATTTTGAGTATCTATCTCCTTTCCCCCCACTGAATCTCACTCAAAATATTCCAAAAAAACAACTCTAATCAATCAAACAACTAAAAGAGGCAATGAATTGGAAAGAATTAATCATAATATTATTACTTTTGATGCATTGATAACCTTCCGATACATTAATAATTAGTACTAGTGACTACAACTGATTATCAGGCAGATCAGATAGATAATTACGCTTACCAATTTGACTTATCGATTATCAACTTTTAAATGTATTAATCCACCAGCCAATCGATAAGATATTGATTGATTCGGTATCAGAATAGAAATTATCAGGTGATGTATCGGCTAAATCTAAGATATAATAAAAAAATAAAATCACAAACATATAGTTCATCTTCCACGAACGAAATTAAAATCACAACTTCCAGTCTTTTTTAACATTCTCATATGTT
This sequence comes from Anisodus tanguticus, assembly GCA_034509755.1. NCBI lineage: Eukaryota > Viridiplantae > Streptophyta > Magnoliopsida > Solanales > Solanaceae > Anisodus > Anisodus tanguticus. The sequence goes on along the minus strand of CM067540.1, from coordinate 4,873,374 downwards.
CGTTACATATAATACAGTGGACTGTATTACAGTCTGCTTGGGTAGTGTTTACACTATCAATTTTGTTGTTGTTTCAAATGTGAAGTAGACAAGTGCTAACTGAAGTCATTTTTTTATATTTAATTCACCCACTTCCATGAGTGGATGCCTTTTTATTTATGAAACAGAAAGTACAGAACATGGGAGATAGGATTTCTAGAAAGTAACTAAGGCATTAATGATAGTGTATATTTCCTTATGATTTTGGAATATAACCAAAGCACTTTTGCAGTTTGTGATTTCACATATACTTAGGGATCGGGTTAACGATTTACCCGATAAAAAAATGAATAATTCGCTCCAACACCGATAAATCGTTAATTATTAAATTTTGATCTCATCACCAACTGTTAATTCGATAATTCAATATCAATTAATCAATAAGCTAATTTCGTGATTGGGTTATCGGTTATGGTTCGATTTTGAACCGCCTTACTAGTAATTAGTACTATATACAATTTAATTTCTTACTATCCAAAAATATGTAACGACTTTCAATATCTATTAAATACACTTTTCAAAAATTGGGTCGGTTGTTCCTCTCTTAATTGGGTTTATATTTATAAGATTAAAAGTATATAAAAAGCTTAAAATGTAGAGTAAAAAATTATCACTCATCGGAATGTTGGGTTTTCGGGAAATTGCGAACTTTCGTGTTAGTAGGTGAAAGTTTTGTGATTTTCTGGTTAGAAAACATAGTTATGTGACTTTATTGAAAAAAACTCATAATTATGTGACTATTGATGAAATTTACCCGTTTAAAAATACTTATAATAAACTAGTTTAACTGGCTTATAAACTAAGTTGAACACTCATAATCATATTTATCCAAATTATTTGCATTGTATTACCTTTTTTGGGGCCATCCTTTAAGTGTTATTCCCTTTACTGTAGTGTGCTGCTAAAGTTTACCTTTAAACGTAATTTGATGAATTTTTCACTTTGTACACAAATTTACCAAGAGAATATGAGAATTGCAAAAGTTCCCTCAAGAAAGGTCATTTGTTAAAACACCCCTATTTATCTTTGTGGGACTCAGGATTTTACATACTACTATAGTACTATTACTAGGAAAATTTTACTATGAGTGAGGCACAACCAACAAAACTAAAGGTGGTGCAATCTGGTGAGTCTAAATGAATTCTTTGAGGAACTGAAAATATCAAATATGAATTAGGAAATGTGCAACAGTTATTAGTCCTAATTCACTATTAAAAAACTGCTCAAAATCGAGGGACTGCGTCGATTTTTTCAATGAAAATTGACTAAGAACCGGCTGATTACAGATCGTCAATTTAGGTCGCGTCGCTTTCAACAAAATTGACTAAGGTATTGCTCGAAGGTTGACAGTGATTCATGGTGAACATTTCATGGTGGACTCTTTGGAGGATAGAGAAAGTAGGAGGAGAAGAGTTGGGGAAATGGTTAATGCATGGGACCCATAATCCACGTGTCTACCAAAGAAAAGGCCTCACACATTTTTGTTGGTTGCGCCTCACCCATAATAACATTTTTCCTATTACTATATAGTATATATTGTGCTCGAATCAGTGGCACTTTTTCTGCAAAGGATCATCACCATGAACTAATTTCCTTAAAGGCTGGACACTTTAATTTTTCCAACCAAGGCCATGATTATGATGCAGCAAAAGTAACTTGATCACTTGTCTATTACTTTGTGAAGGCGAAACCCCCCACCTGTACCAGAGGCCCTTTGGTCAGGTGGAATGTAATCGAGGGATATGCGCGAGTGGTAGCCCTGCAAGGGAGAGGACCAACGGGACACGAACCCAGCAACAGCCCTTGCAATATTTCAACAAAGATTGTCACCACACGGATTCGAACCCGCAACGTCGGAGTAGTTGTACCACAATCACCTTGCCACTTACCAACTCGCCTGTGCCCCTGGGGACCATCACTTGTCTATTACTCAACTGAGATTAAAGTACGTATATCGATATTGATCCCGGATTTAAATTTAAAGGTTTCAGTTTCTATTACAAGCCAATTTATTGTGTCCGAGATAAATTATTTATATATATTAATTAAATAATTTTTAAAAATAAATAAATACAAGATCAATGAAAATTATTGAATTTTGTCAAATCGGTAACTGAAAGAAATAATTCCTCGGTTATTTTTCATTAATGAACGAGTATATATACAATTTACAATATCCATAATATGGAAAATCATATTCCTATACTACTCCCAAAACCCTATTTTATTTGTACAATAATTCTACAATTATGGTAAGTGTACAATGCTAATTAAATACAAATAACATATTATCAAAACTAGATATACACAACTGTGTATACCGTGTATAACACGGTCTCCAACTTATGTTGGGTTTCCATGATATACACGGTATACACAAGACATTGGATATGTCGTGTATACCGTGTATATCATGGTATACTTTAAATAACAAATGATGTAGTTCCACCCCCGGATGCAGTTTAGCATTTATATATACAAGTAGAGCTAGAGTTTTGTCGAAATGATTTCTTCATCTTCGATCTCATTCTCAATATCATGACCGTGAACCAATTGAAACTTTTGACAAGGGTTTTCTATAATTGTTGGGTAAATATTTGTCCCATGAGGACGGACAACGAAAAAATAATACTTTTAGGAAAATGTCTTTCAAAAAATAAGTCTTTTTCTGACATTTGGTTACCAGAAAATATTCCCAAATAGACATTTTTTTTATCAAATAGAAAAAAATGACTCTCCTTAATTACTTTTGGACCAAAGTCATCATTTTCCTATATAATTATTCTAAAGTTTCTTCATATCAACACTTGAGTTATTTGAAGGAATGATTATAGAGCCATATATGATTAGATTGTAATTATATATCTTGATTATTTGGCATGCATGAAACTTTAACCCAGAAATGGTAAAAAAGGTTGATGATAGTGAATTAAAGAGCATCATGAAAGTACTATATCTAAAAAGAAACGTAGAATTAACGCATGGCGCATGATGTGCTGATATATACTTTATGCTTTTGTTAGGATCTCTTTGCTCTTAGCTTTTGGGTTTGAACTAATGTGAAATGGTAACCACTTGAATGCTTTACTTTTTTAAAAGGATCTACTAAATATGATACTGTTTTAGTCAGCATGTACTCAAGGGTGTATTTGGTACCAAGTTCCCATATTTGGTTAGGAAAAATGTTTTTAGTAACCATATCTTTTAAGGAAAATAAGTTTTTTAAAAAAACTTAGGAAAATAACTCTCATGATGGGGGTAGGAAAATAATTTGAGTTAATTTCACTTTACCCCTAATATTTAAAGGTTGGGAAATGATACTCCCTCCACATATTGAATGAAAACGATAACACTCTTATTTTTCGGTAAGAATTTTCTTTTTTTTCTTTTTCTTTATTAGTACTTGTTGTAGAAAAGTGTAATTCTCCTAGATTGGAGTCTTCTCATTAATACAATATATATATGTGTTTACTGATAGAATATATGTAAATAGATTTAGTGATTTGGTAAAGATTGTTAGTGATTTGGTATTAGTTAGGTGTATAATTAGTTTCCATAATTGTAGCCTAGAATGACTATTGTACCTCATGTATATAAGCTAATTAAGCTAATGCAAATAATCAAGGAATTATTCTCTTTCATGGTATCAGAAGTGTAGGGCAAATCTTTCTCTCCTCCCTCATCATTCACTTCCGTCGTGCCCTATATTTTTTCCCTCACATCCTCCGCCAATATTCTTCTCCAGTCAGCCATGTCTGACACAAAGAATACCTTCCATCCTGTTCTTGAAGTCTCCAACATAAAAAACAACATCCCTACCGTCATTGAAATGGAGAACGTTCAATATGCGACATGGGCGGAGCTTTTTAAAATTCACGCAAGGTCTCATAAAGTCCTTCATCACATCGTCAAACCGGAAAAAGACAAGGAGAAGGTGCTATCCACCGATGATGACAAGGAATTATGGGCAACCCTTGATGCTACGGTCCTCCAATGGATTTATTCTACCATCTATATGGACCTCTTGCATACAATTATTGAATCCGACGCAACGGCAATGGAAGCTTGGAATAAGTTGCGTGATATATTCCAAGATAACAAAAATTCTCGTGTCGTAACACTTGAGCAAGAATTCTCTCACACAACTATGGAGGATTTCTCGAATGCCTCCACATATTGTCAAAGGCTCAAGGAATTATCAGATTAACTCAAGAACGTCAGAGCACCGGTCACGAATGATCATCTCGTTCTTCAAATAGTTATGGTTCTCACCGAAGCTTATAATGGGGTTGGAACTCTCCTTCGCCAAAGCAATCATATCCCTCGTTTCTACCAAGCTCGTTTCATGCTCACTTTTGAAGAGGCGGGGTTGGCTAAAAAGGCTGCAATCGGAGCACATTTTGCCATGATGGTTGCCACGTCCCGAGAAACCGATGACTCTTCATCATTCTCAGACCATTATACTCAAAATCGTAACAACGATGGTGGAAAAAAAGGTCAAAACTGCAATCACGGTGGGAAACACCACGGCGGTAGCCGCGGTGGTGGCAAGGGCAGTGGCGAATGTGGTGGCAGCCATCAGGGGTCCGGACCACAGCACCCCTGGCAGCAGTCATGGGCCAATACGTAGCAATGGCCTTAGGAATGGCCTTGGCCCATCCCCCTGTGTCCATACCCAATGGCTCCTTAGGCCAGGCCAATCAACCGGTAGAGGCAGCAACCTGGACATCTTGGACCTCGACCGCAGTAGGCCTGGCAACAGCCTGGCCTTCTTGGGCCTCGACTGCAGCAGGAATTCACAGCAACAGGCTGAATAGCCTCATCGACTCCCGCAGATATCGAGGCAGTGATGCATACACTTGGGCTAAATCCTTCGGATACAAATTAGTACATGGATACCAGTGCTACTTCTCATATGTCATTCGCGCAAGATAATCTCTCATCTTATTTCAATTTGAGCAAAAATTATGGCATAATTATTGGTAATGGTCATTCAATTCCAATTCGTGGTTATGGTCACACAAATTTATCTCCCCCAAACCCACATTTAGCCTTGAAAAAATGTCCTTCATGCTCCTCAATTGATTAAAATTTGGTGTCCATTAGGAAATTTACAACTGATAACTCGGTTTCTGTTGAACTTGATCCATTTAGGTTTTCTGTGAAAGATTTATGGACAGTGATGCATCTAATGAGATGTGATAGTCGGAGCGAGCTTTATTCCATCACCATAAATCAAGCCACACCATCAACTTTTGCAGCTTTAGCACCTTCTTTATGGCATGCACATTTGGGTCATCCGAGAGCATCTATTTTTGACTCCCTTAGACACAATAAATTTATTGAGTGTAATCGCGCTCGTAGTTCTAATGTTTATCGCTCTTGTCCTCTTGAGAAACATGTTAAATTGCCTTTTATTGCTTCTAATTCTATTACTATGTTGCCTTTTGATATTATCCATAGTGATCTTTGGACATCTCCCGTTTTGAGCTCTTCGGGCCGTTGTTATTATGTTTTGTTGTTGGATGATTACTCTAATTTTTTGTGGACATTTCCGTTATCTAAAAAGTCTCAAGTTTATTTCATATTTCTATCATTTCGAGCATTCATCTGTACTCAATTTGAACGGGAGGTTAAGAACATTCAATGTGATAATGAAAGGGAATTTGATAATGGGCCATTTCAGGAATTTTGTAAGGTTAATAATGGTGTATCTTTTCGATTCTCATGTCCACATACTTTATCACAAAATGGAAAAAGTCGAGAGAAAAATCTGTATCATGAATAATATTGTTCGTACATTACTAGCCCATGCATCATTACCGCCTACATTTTGGCATGATGCATTACAAATGGCAACTTACCTTCTCAACATACTCCCTAGCAAAGTATTAGCCTACCAATCTTAATTGAATGAGAATATGTACTTTACATAATTACACTAAAATAATAACTACAAAATATATGGAGAATATTTACGTATTCTCTATCACTTGTTGCCAAAAAAAGTAAAAAGTCAACATAATTTTTTTTGGAGGAAATATTTTTGGCGTTGTTTGTTTCATGTATTTTTGGCACTACGTTAATTTGATTTGCAAAAATCACTTAGAGAAATAAGCAAAACTTTCACTTAAAAATAACTTTTACTTTGGCGTTGAAAAATCTAAGACATCTGGAAACTAGATAAACTTTTGAATGTGAGATTTTTTTTTTAGTATTAAAGTATTACTCCATATCAATAGCTTAAGACTTGCTATTAATTGTTCCAAGTGGCTCTAGTACGCAAGGGAATGTTAGTACAACAAGCTTAACAGAATAGGTAAATGAGAGAATTCCTAGATGACCCAAAGACCAAAGGTAATGTTAGAGGAGAAATTAGGTAGACTACTGATGTGCAATTAAAATCCACAAGTTTAATGCGCATGCAGGTAAAACGAGTATTACATAGCTTGAGATTTATTAACATATTATGCCAAGTAGTTGTTATATCCTAAAAGGCGCACATTATTTTCAACGGATTAGGTGAATGGAACAATAATAAGAGTTGAATATTTTCGTATTATCGTTTCCATTCAATATGTGAAGGAGATATTGTTTCTCAACCTTTAAATGTTAGGGGAAGTAAAGTGGGATTAACTCCACCAGAAAATATTACATAAGGGGGTTATCGTTCTCGTTCAATATGTGGAGGGGGTATCATTTCTGAACCTTTAAATTTTGGGGGGATAAAGTGGGATTAACTCAAATAATCTTCCACAATTGACATTTCACGTATATTGTCCCTATTAGTCAATTTTCTCAGGTTCTATAAGTACATTTTTTTTATATCAAGTTTCCTGACTGTAACCAGACTATTCCTGAAAATAGTAATTCCGGTCCCTCAGCACTACTATCAGTAAATCGCGGGATGTGCCTGAATGATCAGGGTTTGCTTGGCAAATTACACCGCCAATATCTTTACATGAGAAATATTTGAAAAAGAAATGAATTTTAAAGTTATACAATATTTTTAAAAGTTACATTATGAGATTATTTAAAAATTATACTACATGTAATATTTCACAAACCGTGAAATTTGTAATTTTGAAAATAAGTATTGCATGTATAATTAGTAAAGAACAGAATCAATAGAAGTCATCCATAAAGTATATTTTTTTGGTATGTTATGAATGACTTGTACTGAAAACAAAAATGTTAAAATGAAAAAAAAAATATGAATAGTTTAGAGTTGGGGTGGGTGACGGGTGAATTTGGGTTGGGTGAAAAGTGGGGATTAAGGGTGTTCATGTGTCGTTTTTTGGTTATAATCAAATTAAAACAATTAATCAAATTTTAAATTATTAAAATTAAATCAAATTAAATATAATTTTTATCCATCGATATGGTTGTTGTCGATTTTTTATTGGATTTTTAAGAAAAGTAATGGTATTTTTCTCTCACGATTACAAAAGACTTTTTTCATCATTTTCCAACTTATAACCGCTGAGTTATAACTTTCATGAATTATGAAGAATTTTTTTTTAATATCTATAAGCTTTAATCAAGTGAATAAATAACAATAACAACAAAAAGAACATACACAGTGTAATCCAATCAACTTATTTAGATGCAATCCTACAACTTTTTAGGTTTGGATTCATAAATTTATTTTAAGAAATGCGCTAAAGGTGTAAGGTTCACTAGCCTAAAATAAATATATTTTTGATAAAAAGTAAACAAAGTATTTAAAATTATTTCTTCGATTTATTTTTTGTAAAATCAAACAAAATATTATTTAATCAAACCAAACTCAAACAACTATTGATTTAATCGGTTTAGTTAGGAGTATTGACAATTATTTCTTGTTAAATGGGTTAAGAAAATATATTCCGATACTTTTCTACTGTCAATACTTATCAAATATTAGTACCAAACACATTCTTTCCCCATAAAAATACCACACACATTTTTCCCCACAACCACACATTTTTTTAAAAATAAATAAATAAAGCACCGTTGAGAAAAGACATCTTAGTATAATGGCAGTAAAGCTAGCAAAGTACAGTTTTCATTGTACGGAACACACTTAAAAATCTGAAAGACCCTCATATATCCACCATACATTTATAAATACCATACTATACTGTACCTTCGTCCAGCCATAACTTGACACACATTCTTAAAATATAGTACCACTTTCACTTCACTGCTCCGTACTTCTCTTCTACTTAATTTATGTACACACTTTCCTCGACACCTATATGTCTACTCAATTTAAATTCATGTAAGAAGCTACTACTCATTCTGTCCCAAAGTATATACTGTAGCTTAATATTTTTAATAATTTATCTTAAAAAGAATATTAAAGGCAGTATCTCTATCGTCTCCATTTATGCAACACATTTTTATTTTAGGAGCCATTTGAAATCATGATGATTTGAAGTTGAAGTTTTATTTGGACATGTCTTTTAGATTTCTTAAGTTGTATTTTTCAATGACATGAAAACTCATAAGCTGTGAAAATCGTCAAATTTTTTTTTAATTTTTTTGCAATCTTACCAAATGAGCAAGTCATATGTGAACTTTTTCGGAGTACGAAAGTCAAACTTTATAACTTTGACTGTAAATTTTGATATAGATTTTTCAAATTTATAAAATAAAAAATTATATATTTAGAAACTACATTAAAAGTACTATAAGTCATGATAATTTATAATTCAAATAATTTTAAAAAATGTAAGAAAAATGTGGTAAAAAAACTACCTCGTAGACTCCCCAAATAGTAAAGGGTTCACATAAATTGAAACAGAGGGAGCAGTTCATGACAAAATTAATACGCGGTTAGAAGGACTTTCTAAAAAGAATATTATTTTGTATATTTTAAAAAAAAAAAAAAATTAATCATAATAAGGTAATTTATAATCATAGATATATTTAAGTCTTTTTTAGATCACAAGTTTCAAATTTTTTATTTCTTAAACTATTTGTCTAATCAAACATTACCATATAAACTAGAACAAAGACTATACTAAAAATTATCAATTTTACCCTTAATGAGATGATTTTGAACCAAACAAATATCTAAATTTATGGTTAACAAATTTTAAAAAAATTCTGTTCTTTCTGAAACTGTTTCTGTTAAATAGTGTTACATACATAATTGGCACTACTAGAAGTAAAGGTTTTTGCCATCAATATTTAGTGGGAAAATTGTGCTATAAAATATGATTTTCACCTCATTTCTATCAAATCAGCTCACTGAGAAAATGCATTGAAAATTACGTAATTATTGCGTGTAAAAGCACTACTCCTTATTTATGTTTTACACTAATATTCAGTGAAAAATAGTCACCGAACATTTTTCAATGAGAATATAGAGGTTTTTTTTAGTAGGGTGTGTATTCACTTTTTCCAGAACAAGTGGGGGTTAACTTTTTCCCTTTTAAAATAAGATGGGGTCTTCTTTTTTTATTTCTTTTTCATTGTTGTGAAATAGTAGTAATCATAACTAGGGTTTGTTCTGAGGGAACTAATTTCAGGGTTTCCATTTTTAGGCCATTTTCTGGCTGTGGAAAGAAGTGTAAGTCTACAATTATTTTTTTCTTGAAGATGGGAAGAGGGAAAGTAGAATTAAGGAAAATAGAGAATAAGATAAATAGGCAAGTGACATTCTCAAAGAGGAGAGGTGGATTAGTGAAGAAAGCTCGTGAAATCTCAGTGCTTTGTGATGCTGAAGTTGCTTTAATTGTTTTCTCCCAAAATGGAAAGATCTTTGAGTACTCTTCTGATTCTTGGTAAGTTTTTAAATTATCGAACAAAATTTGTTTTCTTAATTTTCTTTGAATAATATCTTGAGTTTACTGCCCTTTACCGGACTCCGCGCATAGCGAAAGCTTAGTGCATCGGGCGGCCCTTTCCTTAATATCTTGAGTTTCTGTTGCATGTTTTTTTTAAAAGATCTACTTTAGTTTCTTTAATATAGTTGTTTAATTTGCTTGCTTGATTTAGTTTTCAAGATTCCATCTTCAATGTTTCTAATTGGTTTTCCTACTAGTATACAAGTTTTTTCCTTTTTCGGAGAAACATCTTAGTATTTTTTATGAATTGAAGAAAATTATATAATTTGTTGTAGTGTATCCGTGTTCCTAAGAAAAGGATGATATAACTACAATAATATTTGTAATAGTCTCCAAACTAAATATGGAAGATAATTGATCCTCCTTTCTTTGTAAGCTACCTTGAGTTTAGTTTCTTATTGCATGATTTGTTTTCTTTTTCTCTCTCTTTTTTCAACTTTCAAGAGATCTTCATTGTAAGTGTTATTCCTATTATTTCTTTTTTTCTTTTTTCTTTTTTTCTTTTTTTCTTTTTTTCTTTTTTTAGAGAAAACATTTTAGTTTTTATCAGATGAACAAGGAAAAAGAACAGTGTACTATACAATATCTATCTTATGTTCCTTCAATTTCTTAAGGATCCATTCTTGAGACTTTAAAGATTTTTACCTATTTTTTTCGTATGAAGATCTTCTTGTATTGCGTATATTTCTTTACTTGTTTCGCGATCTTGGCGCGAAAGTTTCCTTCATACTATAATTTAGCTTTCAAGATTTCGATCTTCATTGTATGCAAGTGTTTTTTCCAATTAAATTTTCCTTCTTTGTAGGGACAAGATATTAGTAGTAATTTTTTATCAAGATGAACAAGGATTAAAGAACAGTTTTATTTTTCTCTTCAATTTGTTAAGGATTCATTCCTAAAGAAAGCAATTGAATATCTTGATAAATTTCTCTAAACGACAATTTAAGGTTCAGTGATCATATGATTCTTCATTTCTGAATAACCTGTAGAACATTCATCATATAGAAGTAGTGTATTTTTAGTTTACACGCTCCTTAATAAAGTATTTATAATGATATCATTTTGACTATTTTACTCTTTTAACACAATTCATCATATTATCTCTTCTCAATAAATATTTACTCCATCAAAGATGGAAACCTCTTAAATGTTGTTAATTAATACAAGGGTAAAATGGGGAAAAAACTATTGCCTCGGTTCCAATTTATATGATGTAGTTTGACTGCGTAGAAATTTAAGAAATAAATAAAGACCTTTGAATCTTGTGGTAAAAAATAAATCAAAAATATTTGTGTGGTTAAAATCATTTAAAAGTTAAATTATTGTCAAGTAAGAAAATGTGTCATTACTAAAAAGAAAAGCATTTCATATAATTTCATTAGAGTGTTTGGTTCATATATTATTTTTTCCGTTTTTGCTACTTTCTAAGTAAATCAGGGGGAAAAATCTTTCGAAAAAACAAAAAGAAAGTATTATATGTCCGTTCTTCTACATAATCGCCTAGTCATAGTTTTTATTAGGACTTTTACTTAACAGAGAAAGAAAAAATAATGATCATTTATTTTCTTGAAACAGTATGGAACAGATTCTTGAACGATATGAGAGATACTCATATGCAGAGAGACGCTTGCTTCCAAATAATTCTGATTTACCGGTATGACCTAAAAAGGTTTTAAATAAATAGTTTAGAGTTTGAGTTTTAAACACGATTAGTGTAAATAACATTTTGCACTATCAGGTCATCCAAATGATATTTACAGTCCTCGATAGTTGGGATTCGAAATTTTAAAAATAAAATATTACCTGATACAACAGGTAATGATGATCTGATAGTAAAAAAAATATTTAACCGTATATTACTTACTTTAAAATTTAATAAGGTACTATGTAGTATTAATGACAAGTTGATTTATTTGTACTTGTATACTACAAATATATATATAGGTGCAGGAGAATTGGAGCCTGGAATACACTAAACTCAAGGCTAGGATTGATCTCCTGCAAAGGAACCACAAGTAAAATATGATTGCGTAATTCCATGCAGGAATACTTGCTCAGTTTTTATCTTCACTTTTTTAAATCATTTTCCAGGCATCATATGGGAGAAGATCTTGATTCAATGAGCTTGAAGGACCTGCAAAACTTGGAACAACAGCTTGATACTGCTCTTAAGCTTATTCGATCAAGAAAGGTTTCCATCCTTCTTTCATTTTTGTTCTTATTTTCTTTCTTTTTGTTCCTATTTTCTTTCTTTTTTGTCCTTATTTTGGTGGTTTTTGCTACTAGAAGCAATGAGGGGTCTTGGACAAATAGGAAATTGAGTCCTTAATTATTGTAGGCAAGTGAAACTTTTTTTTTAATTTCAGATTTAGAATGTGAAGTTTATGATTCCCCACAATCTCAAATTAAAAAAGAAAACTTCTTTATAAGTTCCCAAGGGGAATCAAAGCCCCGTCCGGAAGACCGTCTAAGCTTAAGCAGGTTCCATTACGACCGTTGGACCAAGTGATTGCTCTGTTATTGGGTTACCTAACAGATAAATGTATTTAATAGATTTCTCAATATAATATAGGATTTGCGCAAAAATTATTGGGTTCTTGGGAACCCACACCCAAATGGGTGCTTGGTACCCATATTTTGGGGCGAATAGTCCGGATTCCGCATCGGGAAGTCCCATTATGGGGTAAAGCTCTTTCTACATAAGGTGACTCTACTTCAAGAGCTCAAATTCGACATCTTTAATTTAGGACATAAGAGTACTTATCATTGCACCGCAATTTTTGGTGGTAAGGCAAGTGAAACTTGTTAGAAATCTTACGGAATATACTTGATTCACGAACGCTGAACGAAATTCTTGAAAGCTTGAGGCGTGTCAGACACTGTCCTTAAAGATATTTCATCTGGTATGAGTGTATTCCCCATGATTCAACAAGCTCTTCTAGTATAAAATTAGGAGTAAAAAATCTAACAAAGATTAACAAAAGAAAACCAAGCATAATAAAATGTAGGAGGAAGATTTGTTCTTGGTATTTCATCTCTCCTAAGAAAAAGAGTTGAGACTATATTTATAGGAGTGATTAAGTCCAATAGCCAATTACTATTATGATAGCCAGCAACGTCTCTTTGGTAATTGTCAAAGACAATTGAAAACTCTTAATGGCTAATCATAAATCAAGGTAATAAAGGAATAGTTTAGAGGCTAAAGAATCGTATGTTAAATTGGTCAATAGTAACGGTAGTTTCAACGGTAGAGAGGTTGACAATATTTCTCAATAACAGAGTCATTTAAGACTAATCAATTGTTGGAAACTAATATTGAATACTTACTTTTGAGATAATATATTCTATTTTTCAACAAACTTACCATCACTACTAAAGCGAAAGCTAATTCCTTCCATTACCATCTGCTTTTTGTTAACAAAAAAATATAATTATTATGCCTGGATTAGTTTGTGCGCACCTAACTATTTCACCAGGTATCTGTAATTCTCCATCACCATTGAGTACCTCTGCCCAAGAAGGCTTGGACAGATATGAAGAGATCACCTAGCGTTTTTTGTCTCTGCTGACTAGTGTTCAAGGGAGGAGATAAGTTGAAGAGATGGGCAATTGAATCCTCTTCATTGAAAAATTAAGTTGTGCAAATAGAGCAGAAACGACTACAATATGGCATATTTACCCCGTTGAATAACCTTGATATAGCACTAAATTCTCATAAAAGTAGCAAAGGGGTTTAAAAATTGCTTTGGGTCAAAGGTTAAAATCCCAGGTATGACATTCCTTGTATTTCTTATTTAATCTTCTTGTATAACTTTCTGATTTTGTCACTGCTGGTCTCCCATGATGTTCGCCTCCTTCACAAATCACACCTTTGGGTGCATTACCATTTGCTTTCTAGTTTTATGCAATTTTTGGATTTTCTGTGACTTCAGATGTTTTTGTGTTGCAGAACCAACTCATGCATGAGTCAATCTCTCAACTGCAGAAAAAGGTACTATTTTTAGTAGTTATTTGCAATGTTGCTCGCATTTTTATAATGTTGATGGATGCGTATCGAATCCTCCATGAGTAGTGCATTTTTGGAAGACCGAACACAAGTGCGTCAATATTTTTGGAGAGTCCAAGCAACGTAGTTTATTTGTGAACCAAACTTACTACTAATAAGCAGTAATCTTGGTTGATGCCTTAAGTGCAATCTTTTCTCTATGCTTTTTATAGGAAAAGGCCATCCAGGAGAAGAATAATATACTAGCCAAGAAGGTGAGCTTCTGTCTTGTCATTTGTTCCAAGTTTTCCCGGAAGTAGCAAAATTCTCAACATTAAAACACACTTTAGTTTGCACTTCATATTCTCAACTGAATCTTAGGGAAATTGTTTAGTACATATAATATAATACTCCCTCTATCCCAATTTATGATACTTTTCGTTCATCGTGCCAATTTGACTAATAAATTTGAAGCTAAATTGGAGTATCATCTCAATATTTCAAAATTTAAATTTAGATATTCAAAACTATAAGATTCAATGATCTTCTTACGTCAATATAATAGAAAATTAAGATGTTGGTTAAAATTCACATAGCTTGAATCTTGAGGATCGAAAAATGTCACATAAATTGAGATAGAGGGAGTAGATTGTAGCGATAGGTTATTAGAATTTGAAGGTTATTTCCTTTTTTTAATTCCATTTGCTTCTAAAAGCAGATCAAGGAAAAGGATAAGGCAGTAGTGCAGCAAGGTGAATGGCATCAGCAAAATCAATTTCCTACTTCGACATCTTTTATCTCACCACCGCACCCGTACCTAAATATTGGGTAATTCTTCTCTTCTCTATAACAAAGATAAATTAACAAACAAAATCATTATCTTCAATATTACTATTAGATAAATTAACAAACAAAATCATTATCTTAAGTACTACTATTATATTTGAAGTTTGAATGGCCAACTAGTTTTATTTTACAAAGTTGATTAATCACTACCTACTCGATTGTGTAATTAATTCGGCGATGCTAATTGATTTTATTAGTGGTAATTACCAAGAGGAAGCAGCAGAAGCAAGGAGGAATAATGAGCTTGACCTAAATCTTGATTCATTATATCCATGTCATATGGGATGCTAGCTTTACAACATGAATAAACATCTATGGTGTCTCTATGAAATGTACTCTTGCTCATGTTCAGGTTTTATTAACATCTAATCCATGAGATGTTAATTAATCTTTGCTTGGGAAGTTCTTAATAGTGATTGTATCTATATATGTATAAGACCTTATTGTCTTTGTAATTGGTAAAGTTGTTGTCATGTGACCATGAGGTCATGGGTTCAAGCCGTGGAAACAGCTTCTTGCAGAAATGTGAGGTAAGGCTGCGTACAATAGACCCTTGTGGTTCGGCTCTTCCCCGGACCCTGCGCATAGCGGAAGCTTAGTGCACCGGGCTGCCCTTTATCAATGTTGAAGAATGTTAATTCCCTAACAAGGGGAGAACAATTTGTTGACTAGTTTACACTGTCTTAGAATTGTTCTCTATCCAATTATATACTTTTTATAAGAATATAATGTTGTAATGCCTATACTGAATTTCTCAAGGTTGTTTCAGGGGCTAAGAAAAGGCCAACTTCAGCTCAAACAAATGAGATAATCCAGTACTATTGGCAATTCTGTGTTCTCACTCAAAATGTTTTATTCAGCTCTTTATAATATTTTTGCTAATCAAAAAATCCCCTAAAGTTAGCTAACGCACGGTTTGAAACTAGATAAATACCCAGCACACCCTCTGCTCATCTCTACTTAAATAATTGCCTCCTTCTACCCATCGCTACTTAAACAAGTTCTTGTTTGCAGCAAGTTTGAACTCGTGACATGTGCCTGCATTTGAACTCGTGATGTGTGGATTATCCACACGTCACACGTTGCACTGTTACTACTAAACCACAGTCCTCTTACCACTGAACCAAAGCTCGGGACTTTGGCACTCTATAATTGTTAAATTGCTATTCTAAAATCCCGCAATTGTTCTGGTGTTTTGTTATCAATTGAACAAAATCACGATGTAAAATTATACTCTCTTTATTTACCCAAGTGTTAGCATAGGCAACTGTAAGCACCTATAGAAGTCAAACAGGGCAATGTCTAAAAGACCATTATGCCACCAATCTTGAGATGTAAAGGCCATAGTAAACAGATAAAATAAACTGATGATTTCAATCATCTAAACTTCATTAGCACAAGTAGTTGGTCTCACCAGCTTTACATATGACAACCATAAAAATGCCCGTGGCAGCAAAAGTATAAAGACCAAAAAGAAGTTCAAGGAGAATCAAATATTCTCTTGACTGTATATCGTGTTACACTTCGATCCTTTGTATAAGAGAGCATGTTCCAAACGATCAGAAATCAAAAACCAAAAGAAAGGAACAACTACAGAGTAATCTAAGATGTCAAGGACCAATCATCAGTGTGGTCAAGAATTATGTACACCTTAGGAAGTTGTAGGATATCTCCACATAAACGTATGTTTCGTTTAGGTCCTTCTCTTCAGCTCTGACAATCAATTTGTCTCCTCGAATTCCATCAACTGCGCAAGGAAATCAAAGAATGTTAGAGAAACAGAGGTAGAAATTTAACTGTCTGCATTCTACAATAGAAAACCCAAAAATATATCAAGTCTAATCATCAATCGCCATCTTGGAAAATTTATGTGGCGATGTTTGACTAGGCACAAAGTTTAAGGAAAAAAATGAAAGACTTTTGAAATTTGTAGTCTAAAACAAGTCGGAGACATTTGTGTGATTATACATCTATCTCATTAAGGTAAAATGAAAAATTTAAAGTTAACTGTTTCTAAATAAGTATGACATTGTTTTGGGGACAGATTAAAAAGGAAAGTATGACAAATAAGTTGGAACAGGAGTATATAACATGCCATTTAAAGTCTTTGGTGGAACAGAAACATATATTGTCTAGTAAAGATACCATGTGGCCAAAATTTAATATATTATGGTTAGAGGCCCAATCATTCAGATAATGGAAGCTAGTCCTTAAAGAAGAAAAGCAAATCTAGCAATTCACTGATTAAGTTTAGTTATTTGATTAACATAGCAATATTTTGACTCCTCCCTTTGCGGAAGATCTTAACTTGACTATGCAGCTAATAAGATATTGCAGAGTTGCAATGCACCAGAGTGACTTAAAAACCGTAAAAGTAAAAGAACTTAAAAAAAATCTTGCCTTTCCACAAACTGGACATTTTTCACTTCTCTCCTGCCACTCGTATATACAACTTAGGTGATAATGATGAGAACATTTTGTAAATATCTTGGGATTCTCTGGCGTATACTCTGCAAAAAAAAAAAGTCATTTGACTAATTAAGCAGATCAAGAGAATTATCCAACCCTGCAGTATGTTAAAAGGTATTAGCTTAGAGCCTTCGAGCAGCCTCTTTTGTCAATCTATTGCAGCTCAAATAGTTCTTTACTATCACAAAATCGTAAAACAATACCACCCAAGGATGTGGCTTACTGGACAATGAAGTTTGTTGAGATTTGAGAACCATGAGGTCTAGCACTAGGTGATTTCTTCCTATCTGTCCGAGTTACCTAGTACCTATTGGTGGTGAGAGGTTGCAAGTATTCCGTGGAATTAGTAGAGGTGCGCGCAAGCTGGTCCGGACACCACGGTTATAAAAAAAAATAGTAAAATAATGCCAGATACCTTCGAGGCATGTGGGACATACGTCCTCATCTTCTGATGAGGAAACTTCATATTGAACTCCAGTCACCATCTTTGATGAATAGTCCTTCTTAGGGGACTCGGGACAACATTCTTTAGATCCTCCTTCACAGTCTGATTTAAGCAGCCTGTCTGCTGTTAGAAGCTTCTGTGTTATTTCAACATTAGCATCTATATCTGGTTCGGGCTCAACTCGTGAATGACTTGTTCCTTTGTCCTGTCGTCTAAATGCGACATCTTGTTGCATCTGTGGCTGTCTTCGAGCAGCACTATTTGATAAACCTCTATCCTGAGACCTGATGGTATTACATGAACTGCTGATGCCAACTAGAACAGTCGAAGATGACGGGCCTTGATTAGCTGAAATCCCAGCAGTTTGTTGTGCTTGGCCAAATATGGTTCCACACTGATGACAAGTAATACTTCAAAGTCAATTTCATGATAAAGAACAGTCAGGATTCTGTAAATAGTTATAGCATGTTCCAAGCTTCCAAAATTTGCTTACTTTGAGAAGTGCTTTGAAAAAGTACTTTAGCAGATTGTGTTTGACTAATCAATTTGAGAAACAGTTTTGCCAATATTAGAGCAGTACTTTGTACTTGGCTAATGTTTCAAAAATGCTTCTGGAGAAAGGCTACTTTTTTTTTCTTTTAGCTTCTGCTACTCAAAAGCACTTTTTCCCCTAAAAGCTTGGCCAAACACCTCAACTTTAAAAAATAATCACTTTTGGCTTCACAGAAGCTTGGCCAAATAGGCTATTAGTATCTTAATGAGGACAAAAAACAAAGCAAAAATGAATCATTTGCAAAGAAGAAGCTAGGCTAGCAATCTAGCCATGATTTCTGTTACTACAGTTATAATTAGAATTTTCCAGGTTACACAATACTGATCAATACACCCAAGTCAACAAAATTCTTTTTTGAGGTAGATTTCATTTTTCTTTAAAAAGACAGTTTTTCCATGTCTAGACTTGTTCAAGTTTGATGAGTGGTCACATTAGCGTCTCACATTCCATCACTTTTCCATGTATGAATTTTCTGTTTTGTGAGCTTGTAAAACATGAAACAGAAAGTTACATAAGTGTCATCATTGTTCATATAAATTAGACTGAACCTGAAGTATTAGTAGCTTAAAAGCTAAACCAGTATCTATAATTGAACAGTACGTGGTGGATTGAGCAAAGACGGAGATGCTGCAAATCCTTCACATAAGTATAATCTTAAATCTTTTTAGTTATTCATTGCACAAGAGGAAGGTAGGTTAACTCCCTAGTTCTTTAAGGTAGTTGAAGTATTTCCTTTGAAGCATCTTCACCTGCCATGCTACTTAAATATTCATTATTGTTATAGTTTGTTGAGATGGTGATCTAACTCCATGATATTTACTTCAGTCAGACACGATTAGTTCTCAGTAGTTAAGAATCTTGCCATCATTTATTCATATTAACAGATAAAGCAAAATTACCTAGGTGGCAGGGGGATTCGATATAAATAGTGTAAAACATTAAATACTTTCGCGCACCATACGAACATTATAAGATAAAAGGAAAAATCACTTTTGACAAGCACCTTATCAATTAAGTTCTGAAAGCAGTAACTAAAACACTGGCAGCAGCTATGATTTTGACCATTTGAGGCAGCAGACTCTCCAACATCCGGAACATTGAAACAGCAACAAACTGAACCCATGATATTTCTTCAATTCGTTACATAAATCTTCAACCTTTCAGTAGCAATTCCCTTTTTAGTCTTCAATATTCAATTGGTAACATAAATAACTAGAAATAAGCAAACAGAAGTAAACACTAAACTGTAAAAAAACATGTCACACCAAAAATGACCATGTTGAAGGGGTACCACTAGTCACTAGCAAAAAATTAGATTTTTTTTCCAAATTCTTGCTCTTAATACAAGATTAACTAAAACTTAAAGATAACATTTTCCCCTAAAATAGCTAGAGTGACTGTTTCATTCAACAGATAAAGTAATCAATTCACTGAAAAAGTAATTCACCATCAAAGAAAACTCAAAGACCTACTGAAACAGAACAAAGGTGGTATTTGAAAAACCTATACATATACTCCCCCGTCACAATTTATGTGATAGAGTTCGGATTTCGAGAGTCAAACTTCTTTATTTTGAGAGTGAATTAAGACCTACAATCTTTTAATTTTTTTGAAAAATAAATTACATATTTAGAAACGTACATAAAAAGTATTATAAGTCACAGTAATTAATAATTTAAAATATTTAAATGACATACGAATAATTACATGACTCCCAAAAAATGAAAATGGAGTACCAAAAAGCCATAACCGTAACATGCAATACTAATTGATCACAGAAAACAAAGACAAGAATCATTATCATAAAGGGTGGGGGGTGCAAACAAAAACATACCCAGAAAAGAAAGAAAGCAAATTGAACTAGGAGAACTAACTTTGGAGCAAAAAAAGAAAAATACCCACAAGAAAATAAATTGAAAAGACCAGTAAAAGACTTATGAATCAAGAATCATTATATGCAGAAGAGAAACATAGAAAGGGAAGTGAGAGTACCATAAAACAAGGCTTTGGGAGCAATGGGTCTGTGGGTTTTTTAGAATTGAGGAAAGAGAGTTGACACAAAAGGAAAATTTGGAATGTTTGGAATATATGGAAACTCTTCTATGTGTTGTGCTTTATTAGGGACTCATAGCCAGGAATTAGCTGAAAACATATAACTCTGTCCCTTTTATGGTTTTGTTCTGTTTAAGTAAGGTACCCATTACTAAATCCTACTCCCTCTTGATCTATAAGTAATATTTAAGAGATTTGTATGAATAAAAGAAATAAATGAGTATATATACGCATACCAACAAGAATTCTTGTCGGGATAATAAAAAAAATATTAGCGAGCCTTCCTCTTAAATAGATTTTACGCATCGCAAATATAGATTAGTCGATTTTTAATGCAGATGCTCGAACACCAGGTGAGAAATAAAAAAAAAAGTATAAATAGAAAGAAATTTAAAGGAAAGAAAAAAAGACAGTCCAGTATACAAAGCATCCCGCATTAGTAGAGTCCGGAAAAAGATCGCATTCGCATCCCAAAAAATATGATGTAGATAAACTGCCATAATACAAACATTAGTCACTAATTGTGTATAAAAACAACTTAGATTATATTGTTAGTTTACTAATTTTTAAATTATTTTTTTGGCGTGAACTAGGGTTAAAAAAAATTAGAAAATAAGAAAAGATAGAAAAGTCGGAATTTTGTGAAATTAAAACACATCAGAATATTTATCAAAATTTATAATTTAGTGATATTAGTGAACGTCTTCCACACAACATTGGTGGATTCGATTCTCATTTCCCTTTTTTCTCTTTCCTCAATTCCCCAATGTAATGGGAAATAATTAAAGAAAATAATAAATTACAAATTCACTACCAAGGGCATGGTAGAATGATTATGATCGAATTTGACTCCAACAGGTAATTAAAAATTTCTAATAAAAAAAGCTTTACCCCTTTAATAGGTTTACTCAACACGAATCTAATCGAAAGCATAATTTTATATGGTGAAGAATATAATAGTAACAATTAAACTTTAACTTCAATAACTTATTAATATGCTCCCTCTTGAGTGCTTAATATGAATTCCTTTTTCTTTTAGAGATTGCAAAATAGTCATAAAAAACTTCTACTAATTTCGAATCTTAATTCCTCTTGTTAATAGGAATAAACATTATATGCCTCTATCCCTTTTTTCATTTTGTTCTATTTAAGGTACCAATTACTAAAGAGCAAATAGATTAAAATAATCTAAATTATTATCGTTTTGCGAGTCATATCTAAATTATTAGATATTTATATAATTCATGAACTCATATTATATGATATGCTACGCTCCAAAAACTCCTCCAAAGAGTTTCAAGTGACGATACACACATAGAGAAAAAAATGAGTGAATAAGTTAAAAACCTTCCTAAATTTACCATTTTGAAAGTTTCATGCTTAAATATTGGGTGTTCACGAAATCTCCCTGACCTACCATGAATTTATTGTGTCAAGTGAACTCATTTTAAGATTTTTTTTATCTTACATGCGTCTCTCAGCAAGTCATCTCAAATATTTTGCAATATATTAAATTAGGGGGTATAATCTAAAAGAAATTATAATCTAGAAGGTAACAAGATCGCCCAATAATTTAGATATGAATTAATTGATATATTTGTCAAAATTCGTCTACATTTTTAAATGGTTTCTACGACAATAACTAGGCCTAAACCCATGTAAATTACACTCCATTATATAGTTGCTTACTGTATATAATCCCTTCATTTAGGCTCATCTTAATTTAATATTATCAATTATACATATATGGTTACTATATACGCATATTTAGCGGACAATGTAGTGCTAAATCGCTAATTAAGAATTTATTTAGATAACCATTGAATAAGTATTAGTTTAGCTGATGTAACAGACCAATCTTATCTATAGGGACACTATGTGATAAGAA
This sequence comes from Anisodus tanguticus, assembly GCA_034509755.1. NCBI lineage: Eukaryota > Viridiplantae > Streptophyta > Magnoliopsida > Solanales > Solanaceae > Anisodus > Anisodus tanguticus. The sequence goes on along the minus strand of CM067540.1, from coordinate 4,851,261 downwards.
AGACTAGTGAGATGAATTAATAAAAAATGGGGGGAAAGGATAGAAAGAAGCTTCTCATAGTTGGTGCATGGAATTAATGGTGAAGAATCTTCCTTTATTTTAGTGGGGGAAGCCATTTATAATATTCAAAAAAAGAAAGATGTTGACTTTTGTGCTTTTGTGATATGGTTCAGATCGACATATCCGCAAGGATAGCCAAATTGGTGTAGTAGTAGAATACGGGATCGCAAGATCACGAGTTCGATCCCCTGTATAAACCTTCTTGATTGAGCCTATCACACATGACTTGCCAAGTGTGATTAATCGGTTGATGTGGTTTGCAGGTTATTGCGTCAGTCCGGGATTTACCATGTGCGCACTCGAAAGAGTAGCGGCTGCGGGTTCCTTCGTCAACAAAAAAAAAAAAAAATATCGACATTTTTTATTTCAAGATGACAAAGGCATAAGCAACTATGGCTCCATCATCATTATTTTAGTCTTTATATCGTCCAAGTTATGGGATAAGATATGATCCTTCATTTTTAATGAGGAGTTTCTTGTTCGAATGGTAAAGAGGGTTTTCTCTTTTAATAGACCTTACGTAACATAAATTTGAATTAATTGAAATTCTAAAGCAAAAATCAATACCTAATGAGAAATTAAAAAAATCACTCTCTGTAAATATATAAATATTTTTAAAACGTATTATATTTATATTAATTAGTTCAAAACATTTCCGCAAAAGTGATTTAATTGTGTGGTATGTTGCATTCACTAACTGGAAATTTTTAAATTTGCTTCTACATAAAAGGCATAACCTAGCTAAAAATGAAAAGGAATTACTTCCATTGCAAATATATATATTTGAACAATTGAACTACATAAAATATAGATTTGTGATTATTTTTGTAAATCTTTTCATAAAACAAATTTTAGTTATAAATGTCCTTTTAGAAACATGATTAAAGATTTAAGAATAGGAAACACTTAGTCTTTCACGTAAGAAAATAAGATGTTGATATGAGAACTAGAGCATAGTCATTCTGCATTTTCTACTAGTCTACTTCTAATATGAAATTTACATAGTTCAAACAAATATAGTATCAGTAAGTGGCTTTAATTGTACTATATTAATTAAAGGGAAAAAAATATAGTATAACTGTGTAAGTTGTTGCCCAGTGAATTTAGTACTAGCATGTATTCTTCAAACCACAACAAGTAGAAAGTTTTATTGTCCTGTGGGAGGTGGGCGGTGACGGATGCATAAAATAATATTTCTTATTTTAAGAAAATTCAACAGGTATACATATATAGCTCCGCCATTGCACGTATGTTTCCAACAATTAGATTTAGTTGGCCAAACAGACTGTAAGGGTGTGTTCGGTACGAAGGAAAATATTTTTTTATTATAAAAAGTATAAAATTGATAATAAATTTTAGTAATAATATATTTATTATTATTAAAAAATATAAATGACGATAAAAAATTAATATATTATTGCTAAAAAATGTAAATGGCAACAAAAAAATAACTTGCAATTTTTTTTATTTTTTTCGCATTAGAGGTTATTGCAACGGCATGCAACAATTTTTGGTGTTGTGAAAAGTACTTTTGGCAATAACATCCAATATATGGCAACAAAAATATTGTTATCAAATGTCTTTCATTTTGTAGTGTTTGAAAAATATGTTCGTTTGGCTAAAACTTTTGAAAAATATTTTGTTTAAGAAAACAAGTTCCTTGAAATGAGGAAATGACTTTCCTAAAAAAAGTAGGGTAAACAAGTCTCTCAAGTGACATTCAACAAACTATTCCACCACCACCCAACTCATTCCCCAACCACCAAACCCTAACCACTCTCGGGGACCCACCCCCGGAAAAAACTAAATTTTTCTTTTTTCCTTTTTTTATTTTCTACACTCCCCCAACCCCCCTCCCAAAAAAATCTTTTTAAAAAAGAGTTAATTTTTTTTTGTTTTCTACAGCACCCCCACCACCCAACCCCTCCTGTTTTTCTGCACCCCAGCTGCGAACACCCCCCCCCCCAGCTGCGACTCATCACCCCTTCAAAAAATTAATTTGTTTTATTTCTACACCACCCACCAATCCCCCCCCCCCCCCCGTTCAGCACCTCTACCCCCTCCCGAATTTTCTAATTCATATATTTTATTTTACTTTTATAAAAAAAATTATAAAGGATAAAAAACTTGCGTGATTAAATTTGGTGTGGGTGGGTTGTGGTTGGGAGAGGGTGGGACAAGGGGTCGGGATAAGAAAAAAAATTCATTTCTTATGAACTTTTTATAAAAATAAAATAAAACATATGAAATAGAAAATTGAGGGGGTGTGTGGGATTGGGTGGAACGGTGGTGTGGGGTTTGGATGGGTGTGGTGGTGTGGGATAGGTGAAGATGAAGTGTGTCCGAAGATAGTGATTAGGTGGGGTGGGTGGTGGGGGTGTGGTGGGGTTGGTGGGGTTGGTGGGCCTTGAATGAGTATTTTCTGAAAAATATTTTCTACTAACCAACTGAACATTACAAAATATGTAATAATTCACTTATTTTTCACTAAGCAAATGAACATGAGAAAATAAGTAAGAAAATTTACATGGCATGACTAACTACCAGAGGCGAAGCCAGAATTTGAGGCTTATAGGTTAAACATTTTAAGATTGAATAACAACTTCAAGCTAACATATAACCCTAATCTAATTTTGGGTTTGAAGCTTTTAGAGTTTGTGAAGAAACTAATAGTTAGTTAGATCTCTTTTATTAAAGAGAATGTGATTTTTTGCTTTTTTCACTTATCAATTTTATGTTTTGTTTTCTAAAAATAAAGTTTTTAAAAAGTTAACATATAGGAAAAATGAAAAATTTAGGCAAAGAAAAAGACTGATACAGGAGTGAGGAGTCTAGTTTATATTTTCTTTTAATTTTGAAAATAGAACACATAGCAAAAAGCAAAAAATAAATAATACATGTGGGTTTCAAACCCACGTCGCAGCGGAAAAGGACCTCACCGGCCTTTTCGGCACTGTTGAGCCATTCGCTTGTACTTGTTAGTATATTCGCACGTAAATACTTATATCGGTTTACTGAATTTTCTAGTATAAATATAGTCTCTCTATAAAAGTTATTGGATTTGAATCCTCATCTTACACGGTAGCTCTGCCCCTGCTAACTACTAGTACATAATTATATTTAGTAACTTTTTATTTTATTTACATCGCATAGATAAAAGTTATATGTTAATCACATTTAATAACTAGTAAAATAAAAAAACAGTAAAAAACTTTTAGCTATGCCGTAGAATACGGCGGTTTCTTCAATACACCGATTTTCAAACCACTTTCTCTTTCATTCTCTATCAATCTTCTGTTTTTCCTCCATTTTCCTTATGCACGATCCTCACACAATCACTTCCTCCTAAATCGTTGTTGCGCACTAATAGGTAAGTTATTGGGTGGTTTATAGTTGTTTACACTGTATTTCATTTAAAGCTTCTTCACTTTCTCTTATTTTAAGCCATAATTTTACGTCATTGTTAGGGTTTCTATCGAAAAAAATTTAGAATTGCGTTTTAATGGTGGACCGAAGTACTCCAGCCAGAGTTACTAGAGGTATACCCAATTTTGATGATGCTCCTTCTTTTGATTTGTGTATCATTCAAGACGATGACGAAATTACAGGCTCTATTGCTAAAATGTCTGCTGAGAGTACTATTAAGATGTGCTATGACTCGAACATTGAAAAATCGGCCAAGCGAAAGGAGGTTGTTCAAACTCCATCTAAATCCAAAGTCCCCCGTATCAAATACAGAAAAGTGGAGAAAGTCGTTCATACCGCTTCAGTGAACGAGCCTAAAAATGTTGATGTGGATGCATTGGGTAGCGAGCCTAAAAATGATGCAGCAGAAGAACCTCCGAAAGCAGTGTCGGTGAAACCACATGTACTGTAATTTCATTCACTCTGATGAATACAATGCATTCATTGTTCTGTAACTTTGAACTAGTTGTAAACAATGAATACAATGTATCTTTGTCATCAGTCTTCAATTTGATACCTTGTATAATTCAACTTCATATGGATATTGTATTTTAATTTTTATAGCATGAATACAATGTTTATTTTTTGTATCTTGTGTATATATATTTTTAACAGTTTATACATTATATTTTAGATATACAATGATTAGTTTAAACAGTGCATACAATGTATTTTAGATACACTATATAATTTACTATATGTATACATTATTTTTTAGCAGATACACGATTTTATTTTAAAAATATACATACAATCTATCATTGAGTATATAGATAAACATAGATACACTTTTTTAGCAGTGAATACAATACATTAAGCATACAATGTGTTTGATAAGTTTTCTGTTTTTCATTGATGAATACAAGTTTTTCTTTTTATGATTTTTGTTATAAATACAATGTATTTGTATTTATTGTATACGCCTCATGACTTTCTGTATCATAAAGTTATCATGATTGTTGTGTTATTTTTGTGTTAACACAAGTTTTGTTGAATTGAATACAAAATAAGAAATTATTTGTGAGATATCCTCATATGTATCATCTGCACATGAGTTGTTACACAAACACTGAGGTATTTAAAGAACTAAAAGACACACTCACCGAACGATAATACAAATTATTTGGGGAAACATGCTTTGGTATATTCCTTCAGATGCACTATTGCGACGTTCAAGCACAAATGTTACAGTGTTGCATGGTTAAAGAGCTAAAGGAAAGTACCGAAGATGCGTTCTTGATGGATATAAATGGTAGAATTGAAGTTTACCATTATGGAGTTTGCCATTGTAATTGGTTTGAAGTGTACTGGAGATTTGAAGGATTTTAAAGATTGTCCAAAAAGACAGCTTTGTTACAATGCTTTAAAGACAAAGATTGGGGTCACAATGATGGCGATGTTGTTAAGTTAGCAATGTACATATTATCCGATGAGAAGAACACAATATGCATTCCAAGGATTCATTTTGAGTTGGTGGAGACTAAAAGATATAGTGAACACCCATGGGGCATTGTAGTATTCCGTGATTTGATGAGAAGTAACCGACAGAAGATGGATTCAATGAAAAAGTATTATAGGCTTCACGGAATATCTCTTTCCATGCAAGTATGGTTGTATGAGTATTGTTCATTAGTTGACGACGCTATTGCAGTTAGAAACAATAGTAAAAACATTCCCAGAATGCTGAATTGAATTCCATAAAAAGCCATCCATCAATTAACGATATAATGAACGGCATGTTAAAAGAAGGCGACGATCCGATAATTTTTTTGTATTCATCTTTTTTGTTATATCTGAAATTCTTTTTCTTTTACTCTATTTGAATGTATATTACCTGGTAACTTAATATTTTTTAAGTTTATTGTATCTTCGTTAAATACCATATATAATTGAATGCCAATATATTCCTCACTTATATTTTTATGTTGTATACAAAGTTTAACACATTTTACATGTTGATTAGGATATGCATATATTTGCTAACATATTGCCGATAACCAATGAGATTATTGCTCTTCAATTGCCCCAGATTGTCACTCTTGTAGCACATACTACAACCACTGACCCAAATCGAAATACCAACACTGCCCCAAAATCTATTATCGCCACTGTCAAAGAACCTGCAGATGATGATTTTGATGATTTTAATTCTACTCCACCTCCTATGGCTATGGACACACGTCAAAAGGGAGTTATTGCTTCAGAATCTCCACCGCATAAGAAACGTAAGCAGTTATTTGTTAGAGCTTCATCAACAAAGAAAAAAGATTCATTTCCCGATATAGTTCCATCTTCTATGAGTACTCCCCGTGGAAAGACTTTGAGTAAGAGACCTTTCAGAGAAACTAACAAGTCAGTTTTCCAAAGCCCAATGAACAAGTCCAACAAGACCCCCCATCGGTCCAGAGTAACGTCCTGACAACTAGAAAACAAGATGAGGTGTCTCTCATGAGGCAAGAGCTTAATGATTTTAAGAATTATGTAAGTGTATTCTTTATTGCTTTGGATGATATTACATACTATATTTTGATATTTTGGTGTAGCCATACTATATTGAAATCTATTTGAATTTTAAGGTGAAGGACGAGTTCAAGGATCTTCGCAAATTGATCAACAACAACTTTACAAAGTTTCTTCAAGCAATTAAAGGCAACAATGATTTTAAAAAGGTAAAACAAATAAATTATCAATTCCTTAATATTCAAGTTGATTATTTTACATAACGATTTCTTGTTGTATAGGGTGCTGACAATGAAGCTCCACTTCAACAACATGATGGTGAAATTCACCATACATTAGATGAAAACATACGCGACAATTCACCACTAGAAACAAATCATGATACAGTCAATTCACCACTACAAACAAATCATGATACATTTCATGATGGAACAGAGGTAATGTTATACATTAACTTAATACATTACATTCAACTGTTGTTCATGTTTACTGTATTCATTTTTCATGTTTTAATTCAACTGAATACATGTGAATACTATTTTTTATCGTGGATACATTTGTTAATATTCATACTTTATTTTGGGGTTATACTTCTGATGCATATTGTAAATTTTTTTCGTGTTTTTGTTATATTTTATTGACTATATTCAATTTTAATGTAAGACTATATTAATTTTGATATTGTATGTCTATTGTATTCATTTTTTGGTATGGTTGTTCGATGAATACAGTCTTACATAAAAATGAATACAATATGCATGCAGATACATTTGTTGATATGTCAACACAAATACCAAAGAGAATTTGTATTCATATATGCATAATGTATTCATATTTTGGTGTGTTTGATACAATTGTATACATGTATTCAAGTTTAATGTATTTATATTTTGGATGTATTGATAAATGCATATTTTGATGCATAATGTATTCATATTTTGATGTATTGATAAATGCAATATGTCTATTGCGTACATACAAGCCCAATGTATTCATTTTTTCATAGTGATTATTTCGTTACAACTTTGTAATACTATATTCTCAAATTTTAGGACATTGAAACCACAATACATTGCCTAATGGGTAATGTTGGAATCAACAAGGGTAACTCTAGTAGCGATACCTTAATGGCTTCCACAGAAGAGATACATGAAAGAGGTGACCTTTCGGGAGAACTAACTGAATCAGAGGTATTCGAGTATAATTAACTAGTAATTCAACTGTGTATTAAAAAATTAGAGTCACTTTAATACATTTATATACTGTTATTATTTTATAGGATGTTGAAGGTCATCAGCATGGACACATGCCTACCAAAGAATCGATCTTAGCATCTGAATAAGTTGATGTCAAGCAACATGATCATGTAATTGTTGATGCATGGGTACATTAATTAACTTGTTTTTAATTATTATTTTGTAATACAACTTATGTATTTTCTGGTAATTAATAAGTGTTCATGTATTTATAGATTGTTTATTCTCATCTCCAAATCGAGTCATTTCAAAATACGGCTCATGATTCTGGCATACCTAGCCATGAAGGAACTCACATATCGGTAGATGAAAAATCTGTCAGTGCACCCTCCGATGCTGGTTTATCTTCTGCTATTGTTGGTGTTGGTGCGGTGATTGAGAAAAATGATCAGTTTGATGACTTGCAGACATCTCAGGAACTAGTTTCGTTCTCTCAATTTGAGTTGCCCGACGAATTCCTTCCTTCTCAAATATCGACAACAAAAATTGTGATGACATTGCATAAGGAGAGATGTCCTAGGCCTCACTTGATATCCCCTACATGACGAAGCTTGACTCATCATCATGTTAGTATTATAAGATATTACATACTGCACTTGTATTATACTATACTCATTCTTAATATAAGTTTATTTTATACAAACATGTAGCTCATTAAAAATTATTGAGATATTTAACAAGAAACATTCATTTGAGAAATTGCATCACGTGATCGCACAATATGACGCTTTTCAATGATTTCTCAAAATGAATTAGAGAGGGTCTGCTTTCTAGACACATCACCAAGTAAGTTATTTCATATGAAATATTTTCGATTAGTTATATATAAATACATTCATAAACTAATTAATATATAATTTGTATTTACTATATAGAAAGCAATATGAGGACCATTACAAGAAGGGGAAGGCAACACTACCGATGTTCATGGAGTGTGGTATTCAAAAAATCAATGACAAGAATAGGTTATACCTTATGGAAATGGATGGACAGTTGTGGCGTGATGAGGTTCGATCTAATATATTATAGTGTATTTTTTATCAGTGTACATTGTTTGTGCATCATTTATCTAACTTGTTTTTCATTTTATTTATAGCATGTTGATGTCAGTTTTTACTACTTATGAAGAAAGTCAAGTATGAACTAAAAAATACATATAAACTTACCACCGTCGACTATATTTTCAAAATCAATATTATTGTCATTCACCAATCTTACCCTGACCCAGATAGTGGCACTACCGTAGCAACACAGGAAAATGTTATGTGTGAATACATGAACGGCCACTGTGTGTTTTGTATTGTCCCGTGGCATACAGTTGACAATATATTTATCCCAGTAAACATGAAAGATAAAAATCATTGGTTGTTGGCGGTCTTATCATTCATGGACATACGTATATATGTATACGACTCGTACCGATCACCAGGCTATGTTGCAGTTATGAATTCTGAAATTGACATGTTGGCCTCACTATTGCCACTATACTTAAAATGACTGATTTTTTACCGAGATAAACAAGACATTGATTGAACTCATCACCCAACGTACAAATAAAAAGCCACGTCTGATAAATTTGAGGTCGTGTATATTGAAAATTCACCAGAACAAAGACCCGGAAGCATGTAAGTTAGTTTCAGATCTTTATGTTTACATATGCACACAATATTCGTTGTTTTTAAATATAGTTATTTTCTTGTGTGCATGGATTGCGGGATGTATGTTGCTGCATTTGTTGAGTATTTGACTTTGGGAGAAGGTATTTCAACAGAAGAATTTAATGAAGAATTACTCCGGATAAATATTATGCACTTTTATGGGACTACGCTAAGTAGAAGATAGAGTCAGAAGCGGTAAGCGATAATGAGGCGCCACCAAAGTTAGTCATATCAAAGATAGATTTTGATCAAGTTGAAAAAATAATAGTTACTTAGTTGTTTGTATGCTGGATTATAGAACAGATTGTGATGGTTTTAGTGTATATTTTTCATCGTATTTTCATAGCTAAAGGAACACTTTTATGTTGAATATCCCATGTAGTGACTTTCTTATAAATACAATCCATTTTTATGCAATGTATTCAAGTTCATTTTTATGAATACATAACTTCATTTTTAGATTTGATTATTTTTCCGATGAAATGATGTCCACCAAAATCTTATTAATACAATTCATTTTTTTCAAGGTATTCAGGTTGTATTTTACCTGAATACATAAAAAGTTGAATACATGCATTATACTGCAATATATTTAGAGTGATGGTATTTATAAAATGAATGTATTCATTCTTTAATGTATTCACTATTTGAATGCCATCATTTATATTCTAATTACATGATGTTCAATCATATCAATATAGTTCATATTTTTCAATATATTCATATTGTAATTTATATTAATACAATAAACAATTAATACAATCATCATATATTAGTTGTATTCAAATGGAATGTATACATTATCTGAATGTATTCAGTATGTAATGCATTCACTGTTTGGATGTTATAGACATGAAATCACCTGCATGTGCATTCATGTTGCATTGTATTCATTATTTGAATACATCAAAAATGAATACAATACATTGCAATATAGAATTTTTCAACATACTTGATTACATTTAGCAACATACAATTAAGAAAAATTCACTCACTGTAATATCAAATCATACAATTTCTATGTTTCAATACATCACCAAATAAATCATAAATGTACATCCAGCAAAATACTCCAACATACTTAATATGGTATTCATATAGAATTATTTTACTCAATTTCTCAAACTGACATACAAGAACAAAATCCAGAAAATATTCATGTCATTTATTAAGCGACTTGAGCCAATACAAAAAGTATTCATACATTATTAACTACATAAAAATTAAAATTACTTTCGAAGAGGTTCATTCCTACAAGAACGCCTATTGTGTCCAGTAAATTCAAAGATTCCTCTTCAGAGATGTGTAAATGTATTTTTCATTCACTCGGATCTGGAAGAGGATACAACGGAACATCATAAGTCTTCATCACAATTTCAATTTGTATAAGTATGAGCAGTAGTTGTCGGCTGTTAGATTTTTGCTTTTAAGAACCGCCCACGCATGTGGGCATGTCATCTCTTCCATTTGAAACCTTTTACAGCTACGAGTTTTATTTTCAATACATACAATGAAATGTCGTCCTTCATCAATTATTGTGTGCAAGTACATCATTTATGATATTACCTAATCATGTGCAAACAAATTCTAGTTAAGTATGATGTGTATTCATAAGAAATCTCTAGGTAATGTAAGACTGTATTCATAATTAATCATTTACATACTCAAAATGATTTCCTAGAATATATATGTATTCAAAAAATACAAAAGCGCAACATTCATATATACAGATACAAATATAGTATTTTTTTTGTACAGTTGTATTCAACAGAGTTACAGATGTATAATACTTATACAGTCGTATACGAGTATGTTATAATTGTACATGTGTATTCAAATAAATACAGATGTATAAGTTTTATACAAATAGATACAATAATAAAATCAGATTCTGCAATGTATTCAAATTATTTAATTACATAAACATATATTAAAAAATGAACTGTCATGCGCGTTGACTAATACTCATTAATGGAGAGCAACTCGTTGAACTTTTCCCAAAGAGTTGTGAATGTATATGAACCATTCTTTTGGTTGGTGCAATTTCATCTTTCAAACATCATCCTAACTTCTTCAAGAAAATCGAAGATAGGCAATTCTCGTGCTAGTAATAGTGCCTTGTTAATTGACTCATCAATATTTGATGTCATTGTCCATCCTCGATTAGTAGGAGCATAAAGCCTAGCCCACTTTTCCATTCCCGCTAGTTTCAAGTACTTCTTGACATGAATATCCACCTTCACAACTTTTTCCATTAGATACAACACACATGTTCTCCCATACACCATAAGCTTCCTTGAAACGTTCAAAAAATCATCTCCAAGACTTATCATTCTCATAATCAATCACTCCATATGCTAGAGGCAGTCTATTCCCTACAAAAATAGCTTAATACATGTAAAAATTTATTGAGTTTTAATAAGCTTTTTGAAACTGTATACATGTATGCAAAAATATATTAAAATGTATTCGACATACCTGCACCATCCAACGTGTTAGCTGAAACAAATGAACCATTGGACGTTGTTTTAAGGTGGCTGCCGTCTACAACAACGATAGGTAGACAACAATCGAATCCTTTGATAAAGGCATATAGTACTACAAATAGATACAAGAACTCATTTGCAGTCGATATGTGCATTCTTATATGAGAACCTGGATACATTTTATTCAAAATTTATACATATTCCGATAATTTTTTGTAAGAATCTGTTGGCTCCCCCCTCAACTCCATCATAGCCTTTTTCTTAGCACGTCAGTCTTTCATGTATGAGACTTCTACACCAAATTCATTTTTCACATCGTCTACTATATCCCGTGGCATATACTTCCTCTTATAATTAAAAATTATGGGCTTGATAATACCAGCTATAAATCCACTACTTGCTTGATGTTGAGAATACACCTTATCCTTCAATAAACATGTATGTTCGTCCACAAACTCTCTGACTTTGAACATTAATGATCTATTAATACTTGAAGCCTTGAATATTCCCTGACACTGTTCTAATATGCATACAAGTGTATAGCTGCAAATTCCAATTTGTATACATAGACATTCAGTTGAATATTCAAACTTAATATATAGACACATTGTACTCACAAAACGTATTGTATAGGTATAATAGCAATAACTTTATACACTAAATTAATATACACAAATATATATTTATATACATGTACGAATACATCATTCAAATTGTGAAGACAACCGACCTTATAGAATTTGATCTCTCCGTACGGAATTGAAACCTATTCTGTATTGCATACTTCGCCATCACATATTTTAGAGTGTATTTATCATTGTATACATGATCTACCATGACCTCTTTGTGATTATGAACCGTAATGAGCAAATGCTTGACCCCTCCGAATATAACTATTGGCTGACCAAAAGTTAATGTCGCCAGTACCATCGAATCATATGTATCCATAGTTTGTATGTCATGCACGCATTCGATTTACGCTAGGTCACTTTGAATAACACTTTCATCTGACGCACTGTATTCACTCACCTTATCAATTGTAGTGATACACAGAGGATACATGCTGAACTGTCTATTTTCTTTCTTCAGTTCAACGTACACCCTGACACTCATGTCGTTGTGTATTTCCATAGGCATAGAATTACCTTCGATCATGTATTTGATATTAGTTATTTTTAAACTCATATTTATTCTAACTTGATTCGCTATTGCAGCAACCAATTGCTCATACGACACATACTATTTGAAAACAATTGCATCGATAATGTAATTCATAAATAATTCTGATTGTTACAACTACCAAAATGTCGAATTAACGACGTTATATTCGACATTTTTGTATCAGAATTCAATACTGTAAATCAGAAAAATAAAAAATAAAACTAAATCAATTGATCAATTGAACTAGATCAATTTGACAAAATTAACATGAACATCAATTGCATTCAAAGTTTTATACCTGCAGAATGCAGTATTTATGTTGGTACTCCGGTATATATTTGATACTAGAAAAATGCAACAATTTTGGTATACGTCAATACGAAGGAATTCCGTAGAAACTCGTAAGAACAAAATAGAATTAGATATACATCAACGAACACGAATCACGAATGAGCTTGAGAAAAATTTAATACATAAGTTTGTTATAATTGTATTCAAATTCGGTACTACAGTGCTTTGTTTTGATGATAATGATGATGGAAATTTGAATTTCAAATTGAACATATGGAAGAGTAAAGAGCTGTGTGAAAATATAGAAGCAAATTCGTTCAACGTGATTTGAGGAACAATTTATTGTATTTGCCATGTTTAACAGATCCTCTCCATGATTTCTGCAAATTTTTACTCGTTGTGAGACAAATTTATGGATACAGTGGAAATACAATTGTTGTATCTATATAAAACTAGCTACGCTTTGTAATTATTGAAACTATAGCTAGACGAAAAAATTAACCCTTAAACTATAGTCATTTATGAAATTTTCACAAATAAGAAATTCACTTTTTTTTCAAGAACTCATTTTCCAAGAAAATATTTTCTATGGAAAACATTTTCCTTCGTACTGAGCGCACCCTAAATGGTTACACTATACTAAGTAATCCAAATAATAAATCCCTAGAGGTCAATACTCTATATTAAAACAAATTTCTCTATATAAAACAAATTTCACATTAATAGCTTATATAATTATATCCATTTATATATTCTTCTTCTCTTATCCATGAACCAAACAACTCCAAGGAGCAGGAACAGAAGGAAGGCATGTATCGGATAACATTTATCAAGTGCGGGCTAGATGAGACAACCTCATAGGCCTAAACTGCAATCCACAACAGAAATGGCCCAATTAGGGGTGTCAAATGTGGGCCCAATTACACACAAAAGCAATCTCGCTAGATGAGACAACCTCATTGGGCTAAACTGCAATCCACAACAGAAATGGCCCAATTAGGGGTGTCAAATGTGGGCCCAATTACACAAGCAATCTCATCACCTTTTTTGCAGGCAAAAGGAAAGAGAGAATGAGTGATGAGCCGCCCAACAATCGAATCAAGAAATCTGCCTAACTTAGGATTCTAGACTTAAAACTGAAGGGTCATACGCACAAATGTTCCTATTTTGGGGTGGTTTTTAATTTTTTGGTCCCTCAAATTTGTATTCTTTAATTTTTGTCCTTAATTCTTTTTTAGCGCGGTATAATTAGAATTTTGTAAGACATAATTAGTGTTTAGCTTAAGCATATGTATCATAACAACCCACAAATTATGTCGGACATGGTATAACTTTCAACACTCAATATAATATGAAAAAACATAATTTCATATTTTGACGGGAATATTTAGCGTTTAACTTCGATATATGTATCATAACATCCACACAAATTATACCGGATAAGGCGTAATTTTCAACACTCAACATAATCTGAAAAAATACTACAAAACTATGTCGCATAACTTAATTCCTAAGCAAAATTTCAGTTTGCGGAGATAAAAATGTTACAGAAACTATGCCTTGCAAGGTAGGCCTGAATATTTTTATAAAAATAAATAGTATGGACAAAAATTAAAGACCAGTGCGTTTGAAGGAAAATCCGCGCAAAAAAAATGGAACTCGAGTGGATCTAGACCCAATTTAAACAGGGTCATTCGCAGGAATGCCCTATTTGGGGTGGTCTTTAGTTTTTGTCCCTCAAATCGTTGGTCTTTAATTTTTGTCCTTCGGTACTTTAAAGAAAGGCTGGCCAGTGGGCCGGGACGGCCCGACCCAGACCCGACCCCGTCCCGACCCTGAGTAAAAAAAAATGGTAGCGGGACTCGAACTCGGGATGGGACAATGTCTCGTCCCTCCCGTCCCGAGCCCGCCCCAGGCCCGCCAAACCCGACCCCGCCCCGAACCCGCCCCCGATCCCGCCTGAGAGCCCCCTTTGCAAATATAACCGTTGCACCAACGACCATTTTAGATTTTGGCTGTTGGGCAACTGCCATTTTTGGCCTCCCCCAACCCCCTACCCCTTAATATTTATTTTTAACCCATAAGTTATTATATTTACACTTTAACCCAATTTTCCAACTATAAATAACTCGTTTTCTCTTCATCTTTCTCACAAATCTTCCTACAATCTCTCTAATATCTCAATATATCTCTATACATTGTTTACTAAATATTCAATTTTATTTATTCATTTGGGAATTGGGAGTGAAGTTGGCAACTAGCTTGAGGATCTTCCATCGACCAAAGTTTCAATTTTCAACCTCTCGATTACACGTCGACGTTACGTCGACGTTTAGTACATTCGCTCCTTCATTAAATTATAATTGTCTGTTTATTTTATTTAGCGCACTTAATTTTATTATCTTTAATTATTTATTATCATTGTCGCGACCCCACACCCCATACCGGTGACCCCACGTCGCCGGTCACCTCGCCGCACACACCCCCCACACCCCGGTCAACCTACCCCATCACTTCACCCATATCTACACCCCCTAAACTCTGAAAACCCATCCATAAAATATCCCTTTTTATTCACTGTTTGGGGTCGAATTTTGTGGATTTTTGTCCGAAAAAAAAAGGGAGTTTTGGTCGGAGCTTACGTCGGAAATCGGGTATTATTTCGCCCTTTTTGCTCACTGTTAGGTCGGGTCGGGTCAACCCGATTTAGGTAAATTTTTCCATATTTTTATGCGTTTATATCTTCTTGTTGGTTATCTGAAATGTGGGGGGAATCAGTTCCGGGTCGGGTCCCGGGTCGACCCGATTCGGTTAACTTCCAGATTTTGTATGTTTATATCGTGCTGTTGGTAATCTGAAATTTGGAGAAAATCGATTCGGGTTGAAAAACATCCGATTCGGGTTGACCCGGTTCGGTTAAATTCCAAATTTTTGTATGTTTATATTGTGCTGTTGGTTACCTGAAATTTGGAAAAAATCTGTTCCGGGTCGGGGGTCATTGTTCCGGGTCGGGTCACTGATTCGTGTCGGGTCGACCCGGTTCGAATAAATTTCCAGATTTTGTGTTTAATATTTTGTTGTTGGTTATCTGAAAATTCAAAAAAAAATGTTTGATTCCGGGTCGGGTCGATGTTCAGAACGCGGGTCTGATTTTTCCGAATCCTGCTTCAGTCCAAAAATTTCTGAATTCGGGTCGGACGTTTTAATTTCAAACTGTTGGTTTATTTTGGCATTTAAATATTCATACACGGATATCCTTTATTTTGTTGTTTTATCATTTTAACTAATACTGCTTTAGGCCGATGAAATTAAATTCGAGGCCACGCTTTTCTTTTTCGTTTCTCTATTTTTATTTACTGTTTTAAACATCCGTGCATGGATTGTCTTACTGTTTTGAATTAAATACTACATTTTGGCCGATGAAATTAAATTCGAGGCCACGCTTTTTTTTCGCTTCTCTGTTTTCTGTTTACTGTTTTAAACATTCGTGCAACGGATATTTATTGTTTTACTGTCTTACTGTTTTAAACTAAAATATCGTGTCTTTTCGGGAATTGCTTCTCGATTTCAGTTTTACTATTTTGGTTTAGGTTACTGTTTTTGAATTAAATACTGCATTTAGGCCGATGAAATTAAATTCGAGGCCGCACTTTTTTTCGTTTCTATTTCAGTTTACTGTTTTGACATTTAAACATCCGTGCATGGATTGTCTTACTGATTTATATAAATACTGCATTTAGGCCAATGAAACTGAATTTGAGGCCGCGTCCCTTCGGATATCATTTCTCAATTTCTCGTTTTTCTTTTCCGTTTTCGACACCATTTTACCGCTTTGAATATTATACCGCATTGGCCGATGAAAAAATATCCGTCGATTTTTGAGGCCTCCACATTTGTAAAGACGGAAAATAAAACTTCTGGGCAAGGATGAAACTTAAATCTTTTTCACCCAAGAGACCAACATGTTCGATAGGCAAGGAAACTAAAATGACCAACGAGTCATATGTTCGCAGCCACGACGTGATTGGAATGATCTTTTCAAAATTTAAGTCTGAGCCCTCCGTAATCAAAACATTTATTGTTTTGGATACGAATCCGAAGTTATGTATATTCAATTGTTTCTAACCGTTTATTCTTGACAGCTTGCAAAGATAAGTCAAAAGAAGGCAAATACCCCTCGGAGATTTCTTATTTTGTTGTTGTCTTTTACTTTCTTTAATTCAGCTTTATTTTCATTCTGCATTGTAATACTATTGTACTCGTGAAATTATTGAAATATTTAGAATAGGTAGACATAGAATTAATTAATAGGGTAGTCTAAACCTGGAAACCCATCGCTAGTTTATCTAATTTTAGGCCCGTCTCTCATAATAATCACCTTGCATACATTTTTATCAATTTTCATACAAATGCATACTTGTACAAAATGTATCATAACAATTAAGATGAAAGGATTAAGAGGTATGTTTAAGGATAATAAAGAACCCTTACCCGGTGTTTCTTCTAGTAAAATCGGAGTTATTTTGCTGGCATTTTAGTTAGCATTTAGGTGCTTCTTTACCTTAGAATCATATTATTCCTACAAGCATTTTTAATCCATCGATTTTGTTGATACTCAAAATATTTTCAATCTACAAAAAATTAGATTTTTAGACGATGAGCTATTTTCTTCTAGTAGGGGCACTCAAGAAGACTTTAATTTAGACGATGATCTAGATGATACACTTTTCTAATGTTGATGACAACACACCCACTAGAACCTTTAATTTAGAAATGCCTCACTATTCCCCCCCAGTATGAGACGAGGTCCATCAAAACGACCATTAAAATCATTAATGCATGAACATTTTTTGATAGGGACGTAGAGAATCAAGTAGCTATATGTAAATTTTGTAAAAATGTTTTAAAATTTAAAACTGGAAAAGGTCACGGGGGGACGGGGGGGGGGGGGGGGGGGGGGGGGGGGGGGTTAATTAGACACGTAGTAAGTGCTCATCCAACTAGGTATGCCCAATACCAAGCTTCAAAACCGGGTGCGCAAACGTCCGCTCCATCGGGACAAGGTTCACATACTGATACTGTCCCGGACCAAGTACAGGGTCAAATTAACCCTATGACGGGGGGAATTGTAGGCCCTAAATACAATAAACATAGAGATAGGGAAGCAATATCAAAATTAGTTGTTGTGGACGGTTTGCCTTTTTCATTTCCTTCATCTCCCGGTTTTATTCATTACATTAGAGATATATATAATCCTGCTTTTAACGGTTTTCCTAGATCAAGTGTTAAGAGATGTATTTAAATTCGCACATGAATATCAACAATATTTACATTATTCATTATATAATTTTAATGGCAAAGTATCTATCACGTCTGATATAGGTCGTAGTACTAACGGCCATGATTATTTAACGGTAACTTGTCATTTGATAGATTATAAATGTTCTATGCAAAAATGTATCTTAGCGTATAGATATATAGATGATAGGCACACTGATACTTTTATTGCAGATAATATTTATCAAGTGTGCCATTATTATGGAATAACCAATAAAATTATGACTATTACATTAGATAACGCTTCTTCTAACAATTACGCTATTACAATTTTAAAAAATAGTTTAACTCCATCTTTTTCAGATCATTTTCATATAAAATGCGCGTGTCATATATATAACTTAATTGTAAAGGATGATCTATCACTTTTTCAAGACATGCTAAGTAAAATACAATTTGCTATAAACTTTATTTTTAAAAGTAATAGAGTACAACGAAAAAAAGAATATAAAAAAATTTGTCACGATTGTGGACTACCTTATAGAAAAATTCAAGAAGAAGTATTCACTAGGTGAAATTCTTTATACGAGCAACTACTTGTTGCTTATGACTATAGAAAACCTATAACTTTATTTTTTAACTCTCATAATCAAAATCCAGCTGATATGGTTGTAGATAGTGATTGGGTAAAAATTTCCGAACTTATTGTATTTTTAGAGAAAAATTTTCAAGCAACAAAAGAATTTTCCGGTATATATTATCCTACTATTTCAACTATGTTGTTTTATATAACTCTAATATTTTTATTACTTAGTGAATATATGGAAAACCCAGCTTATATGGCAGCTATTAAAAAAATGTTTATCAAAATAAAAAAATATTTTATTCTTATTCCCACTATTTATATTATTGGTGCTGTATTAAATCCGACTATTAAAATAGACGGTACTAAATCACTAATTGAAACTATTTACGATTGTATAGAAGTACTACCACCTCCAAGTCCCAAAAATCTAAATCACCCACCACCTATTGAACAAACTAAAGAAGAAGTGTTGTCTAGCGTAGAACACCAATGCAAAAAAATATATAGGTTTTATCAACAAGAAAATGCTAGTAACTTACCGGCTTGTATACCATATTCTTCATCTTCAACACAACCTCACAAAAGACATGCTGTTTCTGCGGCTAGTATTGAAAGCCTCGAAATAGAATGTGCGGTCGTACCGCTACTAACCAAATTAGCGAATTGAATATTTTTGTTTTGCAGGGTTCTGTACCGTATCAAGAATTTATCAATGAAGATGGACATGAAGACTTGCTGAAATACTGGAGGGGAATGAGAAGACCTTTCCGACACTTTCAATGATGGCCCGAGATGTTTTGAACATTCAAGCGTCATCAACTGCGTCTGAAAGCGCTTTTTCTGCCGGCAGATATCAAAGAGGAGACCACATAACTCATTAGCCGAAGACAGCTTGGAAATTACAGTATTATTCAGAGATTGGATACGAGCGGAAAGATGCGGTCAACCGGAGATCAACGAAGAAGAAGACGAAAACTACAACGAAATCTTATCCGAAGGTAGTGGAAGCGACATGGATCAATTTGACCAACAAATACCAATTCCAACCGAAGAACCACATGAAATTATCAAGTAATTAGAACATGTTTTTTTGAGAATGTAATTTTTTTAATTGCAATTTTATTATATAATTTGCAACTTTTGGACAACACCACAAAGTTGCAATTTAGATTTTAGACAATTGTATTTGTATTACAAAAAAATCATATGTCTATTAAATAATATAAGAGGCACAAAAACAGCCTTGGATGTTTTTTTTATTACATTATCTTGTCTTGTTTATTGGGGTTTTTTTTTTATACATATGTTATTAAAAAAAAAAAAGGAAAACCCGCCGGAACCCGCCCCGATCCCGCCCCGACCCCGCCCCGCCCCGATTCCGACGGGATCGAGACGGGACTGGAGCAAGTCCCGCCAAACCCGACCCCGCCGAGACCCCGCCCCCGCCCGACCCCGCCGGACCCCGCCGGACCCGACCCGACCCCGCCCCCCGCCGGACCCGACCCCCGCCCCCTTCGCCCGTCCCGCTCCGACCCCGAGCCCTGGCCACTGGCCAGGCCTACTTTAAAGTGGCCGAAAATATCCCTGACATCAAAAAAAACAAAAAAAAAAATCAAATTTTAGATTCGAACCCCGATAGAATCAAAAGAAGAAAATAATTTCGCAAGGCAAATGTTTCATAGAAATTATGCATATTCACGCAAAATACATAGAAAGTGTTTCTTAAGGCATAGTTCTGTAGAAATTAAGTTATCTTATAAAGGCATAGTTTCTATGTAACTTTATATCGAAAAGGCATGGGTTCATAGAAACTTATGTCTTGCGAAATTATTATTATTGTTTACTCTGGTGACCCAGAATCTCCTAGCGAATAAGGGTATTTTGGCCCATAAACTTTCATTAAATGAAAAGTATGGGAAAAAATTAAAAACCAGCTAATTGAGGGACAAATTATAGACCAACCCGTATGAAGGACAATCCACGCCAAAAAAAATGATTTAATCCGCATAGAGCTATTCGTAAGAATGTCCTATTTTGGGGTAGTCTTTAATTTTTAACCCTCAATTCGACCTTTTCTTATATATGACCTGATTTCGCAAGGCAAAGTTTAATAGAAACTATGCATTATCGGACAAAGTTTCATAGAAACTTTTCCTTATCTGGCATAAGTTATGTAGGAATTAAGTTATTCGGCATAACTTCATTTTTACAGAACTTATGTCGGACAAGGCAAAAAATTTATAAACTTATGCTAAGCAAATTAGTTACTACACAACTTAAGCCGGATAACTTCATTTCTACAGAACTTATGTTGGACAAGGCAAAGTGAAATTTATTTTTTCGACTCAGCTGGGGATAAAATCCAGAATTTCTGAGTAGACCAGCGAATAAGGATACTTTGGTCCATAAATTTTCACTACATGAGAAGCAGTGACAAAAACTAAAGAACAACAATTTGAATGACAAAAATTAAAGACCAATCCGTATGAAGGGAAATCCGCACAAAAAAATTGATCCGCATCGATTAACAAGAAAATAGTTTTTTGGCTTGGGGCTTCAATTTTGTTTTTAAAATTGCACGTGTAAAGTTTTAGCAAATGTGTTTAAGTTATATACAATTACAATGTAATAACTCTTTTATACTATCAGTTACTTTAAAATGTGATAATAAGTCAGCTGCCGTTTTATACCGACCACATATGTACATATAAAAAGTATACAATGTCCTAGAACTATGGTAACAATATCCTAAAATATGACAAATACAACAATCTTCCGTGAAATACAAGCTTCTATCATAAGTACTGTGATGCTCATGACGGATAGCATGTCAAGAAGAAGGAATGATCGGCTTCTTAGTCGGAAATCTTCTGAATAAAGGGGGTAGTATATGACGTTACGTTTTAAGCAAATCACACACCAAAAAGGATGATAAAACGGAGTGTCATATAAGACATAACACAAGTTTACATATTTAATCTCGATGAAGCACATCTATAATAAACAAATTCACGAGACATTTTGATCCAAAGTGAATAATACATGATATGAGCTTAATTAGGCATAACAAATTGTTGGAAATTTGCCTTTAATGGGTATTGCATTCACCCATCTTTAATGACTTAAACACTAGGGTTTCGCATGTTTGAGACTTTGATTCTTCACACGTGCATAATCTGTTGGGAGATTTGCTCTATGGTACTTTATAAAGCAGTACGGGAAGTATTTAACTATTACAAGTATTCGAAAGAATAAACAAAGATTTCAATAATATTTTCGACTAGAAATCTGAAAATTACAATATAACAACAAAATTGAAATTACGATTTTGTTGAAGACTGAAAAATGGAAACTGGTTTATGCTGAGTCGAGTGTGGCACTCTGTCCTTAAGACAATATTGCCCCGTATGTATCCTTTATACGTCCTGGACAATTTGTCTCCCAAGATAAAACAGCAATGGAACCCTTGAGCAAAGGAAACTCAAGAGCTACCGTGAAGAATATTGAGTAACGAAATGATGCTTGGAAGTTGTAGGAAGAAAACTATTTCGGTTGTGTATTTTCGTGCACTGTTTTTCAGCATCTGTTTATGTATTTTCGTGCATATGTCTTAGTGCTCAACAATGGTGTAATGGGGTGTTTATATAGGAGAGGGAGGGGCTGTTTACTTGCTGAAAATCGCCTCCATAATAGCCAAATAATGGCCATTATGGAGGTAGTAAAGTCACCAACATAAATGGGAGAAAGACCAACTGTTTTGGCCATTATAGGAGGAGTAATTCAGCCAAAATAAATGGCTGAATTGAGTGCTTGGCATTTCGTTTTTGACCGTCGAAATTCTAATTTTCTGGAAACTTCGGGGACCAAACTGTACATCTTGAAACTTCGGGGACCAAACGCACATCGAAAGAATTCTCGTCCAAATCGTATATCTGAAACTTCGGGATCAAACGTACTTCGGCAAAGTTTTCGGCCCAAAAAGATAATATCAGAAGACCCACAACCCACAGCCCACGACCCGTGACCCGTGAACCCGAGAACCCGGAACTCGAAACCGGACCGGACAAGACGGGACGGGACGGGCGGGCGGCGGCGGCGCGCGTGTGGTCTTTCCTCGAACCGAAGTACATCTAGGTCCTCCCTCCTTTAAACACATGGGATACCCCTTGGGGTCCCAAACCCCTAACCAATTTCGAATCTTATATACACAACAATTCTTTCTTCCTCTACCGATGAGGGAGAATTACACACAATACCACACTTTCCATGCTTCAAACACCTTACTTCGTGAACCAATATCTCTTTCATTTCTCAATGAAATTTGACGATTCTTGGCCCTACGGTTATCTACGTACTTAGTAGATCATGCATGTGTGAAGAACCGGATTCTCCAACATACGTTACACTAGTGTTTAAGCCGTTAAAGTTGGTCGGTCGCAACTCCCGCCAAAGGCAAATTTCCAACATAATCTACTAAGTGAGTAAGTGACCGTAGGGCCAAGGATCGTCAAATTTCGTTAAGAAAAAAAAAGAGATATTGGTCCACAAAGTAAGGTGTTTGAGGTATGAAAAATATGGTGTGGAACAAATCTCTCCCTCATCAGTGAAGAAAGGAAAAAATGTTCATTTTATAAGCCTAAAAAATGGATAAGGGTTTGGGACCCCAAGGGGTAACCCATGTGTTTGAAGGAGGGAGAACCTAGGTGTGCTTAGGTTCGAGGCTAAGCCCACACGCGCGCCGCCGCCCGCCCGTCCTGGCTCGGGTCGTGGGTCGTGGGTCGTGGGTTGTGGGCCTTGGGATTTAAGTAAGTAAGTCCGATGGTATTCAACTATGAAAGGTTCAAAGCTGAAGCTACCTATCCATATGCAACATCTGTCCGCTGAAAGATTACTGAAAATAGGCACCTTGTGAGTGCGCCAAAATCTCTTTTAAGAGGGGATTGTTGGAAATTTTCCTTTGATGGGTATTGTGTCCACCTATCTTTAATGACTTAAACACTAGGGTTCCGCATGTTGGAGACTTTGGTTCTTCACACGTGCATAATCTACTAAGTGAGTAGATGACCGTAGGGCCAAGGATCGTCAAATTTCGTTAAGAATTGAAAGAGATATTGGTCCACAAAGTAAGGTGTTTGAGGCATGAAAAATATGGTGTGGAACTAATCTCCCTTCATCGGTGGGGAAATGAAGAATTGTTCATTTTATAAGCCTACAAAATGGATAAGGGTTTGGAACCCCAAGGGGTAACTCATGTGTTTGAAGGAGGGATGACCTATGTGTGCTTAGGTTCGAGGCTAAGCCCACACGCGCATCGTCGGTCGAGTTTGGGCTTTGGGCTTTAGCTTCTTCTAATATTATCCTTTTGGACTCAAATTGCTTAATATTTACAATTTGGTCCCTGAAGTTTCAAGAAAGATAAAATTGGGAAGAGACTCACGGCGGAAGGCAGAAAGTTTCTGCCTCTTGGGCTGGTTTTGCAGCATTGAATCTCCATTACTAGGCACTTGAATTCGGCCATTATTTGAGTAGGTTCCCGGGTACCCTGTAAATAAAAAAAACATAGATTAAGCAACATTTTTTTAGCCTATGAGAATCAAAAAGAGTTCTAAAATAATTTCATCCAGTAGTTTTTTAGCCAGCAATCACAGTTTTTAGTACCCTTATAAGAAGTTTTAGAAAACTTATTCATTGTAGAAAAGCTAATTCTATAACCAAAACCTAAAATTGCAAGCCAAATTTGGAACTCAATTAATTGAACGTGTTGATTTCAAAATAAATTTGGAAATATCTGAATTAAACTATTTTCGTGTTCATAATCTCTTCGATAAAAAAGAAAAGCTTTATTATACTAGTAAATCCCTAAATTTCATCTTCACAACTATAAAAATATACACAAAATTTAAAAATAGATTTACATTTCAAATAAAAAAGTAATATAGATTGAAGATGAGTATCGCCTGAAATAGAACAGAAGCATAGGATATTAAAAAGAAATTGAAGAGTTAGATATGAACCCGATGCATTTTATGAACAACGTGAACACAACCAAGGGAGAGAAAGAGACAAAGGTGAAGCTTCAACGACAACAACGATGAAAGTACATGAGAGAAAGCTTCAACGACGACGACGATGAAGCTCGGTGGTTTAGCTAAAACGTCATTGTTATTGAGAGAGTTTTGTGTGTTTTCTCTTATGGCACAAAAAACATTCTAGAATAAAGAGGTGAAAAAGCTGAAATATTTGCGTCTTGGGGTGGGGAAAATCAATGTGCAGGCGTGCAACAAACAATTTTGGAGAAAGTTAAAAGTGGTCCAAATGTTTCTCTAAAAAGTAAAAATATTTAATATTTTATAGGTTCCGGATATCGGTTTCGGGTCCGGATACCCTGTCTCTATTTGCCAAACCGGAACCGGACCGGACCGACATTGATCGGTTCCTAATTTTACTACCCGGACCCTACCCGTTATTATAATATATCTACACGGAACCTACCCATTAGTGTCGGTTCTAGTGGGGTATCTGGGTACCCTATACCCGTGCTCACCCCTATGTTTGATAGTTCGCCTATGAAGTCACCACTGGATAGAAATTAAAAGCTTGATAACAATCATGGTGCACTCGTATGACAGGAGCAATATACACAGGTGATTGAGAATTTGATGTACATAACAAACTGCACCCGACCTAATATTGATTATGCAGTCAACAAGTTGGCTAAGTTTACCCGTAATCCGAGTAATGATCATTGGAAGGCGTTGAATCGGGTACTACGATACTTGAAATACACGCTAACTTACGAGTTGCATTATTCGAGATATCCAGTTGTACTAGAGGGGTACAGTGATGCAAACTGGATATCTGATATAGAGAACACCAAGTCTACCAGTGGGTATATATTTACAATTGGTGGTGAGGCTGTGTCTTGAAAATCCTCTAAGCAAACTTACATCGCCCGATCCACGATGGAATCGAAGTTTATCGCTTTAGACAAAGCAGGAGAAGAAGCTGAGTGGCTTCACGACTTCTTAGAGAATGTCCCTTGTTGGGACAAACCCGTACCTTCTGTAATGATCCACTGCGATAGTCAGTCGGCTCTAGGAAGGGCACGGAGTTCTATGTACAACGGCAAGTCTCGTCATATTCGACGGAGACATAAGACCGTTAGGCAGATGATCACCACGGGTATAATATCCATTGATTACATAAAATCAAAGGATAACATAGCAGACCCACTGACAAAGGGCTTACCCAAGGATCAGATGTTCTGCCTGTCTAAGGGAATGGGCTTAAAACCCAAGGTATAAGGACCAATACGGTAGTAACCCAACCTTACAGACTGGAGATCCCAGGAATTAGGTTCAATCGGAAAACTAAGCTGTAAAGGTTCAGTTGATCGCTTCGGTGGAAGCATGAGCACTTCGGATAGTGGTTTCTGTAAAGAAACACCAAATCCAAAGTCGTTCCCGCGATAGACTATAAGTGCTATCTGCAGTGTCGGTAAAGGTTAAGCTTCAAAAACCTTTAATGATCTTCACCGGTTGAGGTTAGGTTTGGAGTAATTTTTAATGGTTCCTAACACTTGTAAAGTGGGGTATAGCAGGAGACCACATATTTAAGTGCGAGGACAGGCCGCCTCAAATGAATGTACTTAAGAATCCAAGAAGTGTCCACGGCCACAACGGATAAAACATTACGAAGAACTGAGTAAAAGAAGTTGTTATATTGGTACCGTTGACTTGGCTTACACTAAACACTGACGGTTCAAGACATCACGTTCACCGCGCAGTAAGTAAGTCCGATGGTATTCAACTATGAAAGGTTCAAAGCGTATGCTACCTATCCAGATGCAACATCGGTCTGCTGAAAGATTGCTGGAAAAAGCACCATGTGTGTGCGCCAAAATCTCTTTCAATAGGGGATTGTTGGAAATTTACTAATGTGGAATTAAGTATATCCCATTATTTTATGACTCAATTGGGGCCCGCACGTCGGAAACGTCGTTTCCACACACGTGCACACGTAGTGCCAAGTATCGCAAATTCCATTAGTGAAAGAGATATTGGTACGTATGTAATACGTTTGAGACATAGAATTATGGACGGTTATTGGCCAAATGACAATGTATTCCACTTTGGTAAAATAAGGAAGAAGTGTACGAAGTGTAAGATGTAACGTGTCGAAAATCGTCGCGGAGCCGCGAAGGGCCGAGGCGCCGGAGCGTCTCGGTGCTAATTAGGTCTTCAGTTACTGGAGCCGCGGCGCTTTGGAGGCAGAATGTTGCGACGGGAAGTTGGAAAGTTCTGACCTTTGGGCTAGTTTTGGAGCATTGATTCTCCATTACTTGGCACATGTATTCAACCATTATTTGACTGAATGTAACCCCTCAATCAAGTGTCATTACATGACTATTGAAGGTCATTTGTTGGCTAGGTGAGGGGTCTTCTCCTTACACTATAAATTGAGGCATTTGGCTCAATTGAAGACTACACAACACTTAGAAAATACTCCAGAATTTTCTGAATTCATTTTCTTCTTCTCTAGCAAAGTTACTAGACTCAAAGTTCTTCAAGAGTAACACTTGAGTTTCTTTTGCTCAATTGTTAAGTTGATGTTGTATCTTGGGAGACTATTGCCCGACAACGTAAAAGGAGATATACGGGGCAATCTTGTCTTAAAGACAGAGTGTCATCACTCGACTCAGCAAATCACACAAACAGTTTATTAAGTTCTTGATTTACAATTTATTGTAATATTTAGTTTATCCTTTCTTACAAATTGTAATAGTTACTTATTTTCCGTTTCCTGCAATAATTGTATTCCAACAACAAGTAAAAGGCTAACTTCCTTATTGCTCTAACGGTTGACACATCATATTTACGATGGTGTAATGTCTTCTTCGTGATATATATTGTACGAGATAAAGACATTATGACTCAAACTAAAGCCAGAGGCTCTTCATAGTTCATGTAATTTTCTAAAATACTACATTATAATAAATTGAATATATTTGTAGGGCAGTGGTACAGTGACTTAGAATCTAAGTAAAGGATATGTTGTTCTTTTGTTTCCCCTTACATAACCCCACCCCAGTTTTCACATTAGTCTTTCCCATTATTAGTACAAGTAAATAAAAGAAAAGAAACACCAAAGATATATAGAGCAGATAAGGATTCACAAAAGCTGGCGAAATTATTTACAATACAAACCATGCGCTAGAAAAGAAATCATATACACTGCTTTAAAATTCAATTATTATTATTTTATGGGAGCTTGGTATATATCCGTTAAAACATACTGATTAGTATCAAATGGCTCCATAAGGTTGTCAGGGACTATATGGAGTACTTAAAAATATAATCTTGAATTGCCAACAAAAAATGTGCTTGCAGAGTTGTGCCATTCAGCTTATAACGTAATCATCAAGGATTAATTTGGACGTTACTAAGTATTACTTAATATTAATTAAATTATACTTCAATTAATTAATATATATAAGTTTAAATTCTATGCATTGATAATTTGTAAAATTATCTACATAATCAGGTCACTTATAAAATAATTACTAATAATCACTCATCTTTAACCTAGAAAAAATAATAACTAACATGTATTTTTATATAGTAAGAGGTTAATTAAACTCATTTCCAGTCAGGGGCGGAGCCAGGTATGCTCCAGGACCCCCTTGGCGAAAACTTACACTATATATACAAGGTAAATATTTTTATTTATTTAAATATAGTAGATGTTGAACCCCCTTGACTTCTTAGTGTATTTACTTCTTCATATTTTGAACCCTCTAGGTGATAATCTTGGCTCCACCATTGCTTACAGTGTAAAATATTTTTACACTAAGAAACGAATCAAAAATTTAAACTTTATGAGTTCGAAATTTATCTTTTTTGAATTATTGAGTTCTAAAATAATAATTTGAACATATTAAATAAATTTTATAAGACAAATGCATGTTTAAGTCAAAGCTATTAGATTATGTTAAATCCCATGCCCGAACTATACATCTGCACATATTTATACTATCAATAATATATAATAAATGTCCGTATTATATATGGTTGGATTGTGAAAGATGGAAAAACAATATAAGATCAGTCTATCATTGCACTAAAAAAAATTAACTGGACTTTATAAAGCATCCTAACTAATTGTCCATAAAAGATGCAAGGCAATAAAGTTACCAATAAAGTATTAGCAGCTGTTACACTAATAATAATCCTAAAGATCAAGAAAAGGTCCTACATCTTCATGACACTCACGTTCTAAACCAGTCCCACAGTGGCTCAGAGGAACAAATTAAAGGTCACAAAAGGTGAAAAACATGATTAAATCAGAAAAGAATGGGGGGGGGGGGGGGGGGAAGGTACACTGCATAAGAGAAAAAAAAGTTTCCATGACCCAATGTCTCATCATACTAGAAGCTGGGTTAGTCATTGCAAACAAGAAAAAATACTTAATGGAGAAACCCTACTTTAATTACTACTCCTTCTGCTTCGTTTTATATGTCTAAGTTAATCAGTCATGAATATTATAATATTTATCAAAAACAAGATTAGAATTTTTTATTTTAAACTAAACATATGTATAGAGTACTCAAACAATCTACAAATTTTATGGTCTATATACATGTCAAGTCATTTTTATAAAGAGTACCGTTAATTGTGCAATAAGAATATTGGTATAAATTAGCTTTACTAAATACTATAAGAATTAATGTGGCGGATTTATTAAATTATATGTACACTAACAACTTAATAATCACTTTATACAATCACTATAATTTAATCTATTATAACATATTATTTAATATTTACCTTAATGTTATTAAACGTAGTTAGTACGTTATTAATATATTTTAAGAAACCTGATTATACACTACTAAAAATCACTATTTTCCCATTGAATTTTTCACTGAAAAATGTTCACTGGCTATTCTCACTGAATGTTAGTGGGAAAAACCTAAATAGTAGTGGTTTCACACAAAAAAATTATGAAGTTTCCCAGTATTTTGATGGGAACATGTTTCCCATCATGTGTTTGTTCGGTGAGCTGGTTCAATAAGAATGATGTGAGAAGAATCATATTTTATAACAGAAATTTTCTATTGAATATCAATAGGAAAAACCTCTTTTCTAATAGTGGTATTTTTTACACCATTACCATGTAGAATTTAATCTCATATGTGACTATCTTTTTAAAACAAACTAAAAAATGAAAGTGAGACACGTCAAATATTCTTTTCACTCATTTCTTCTTCCAACTACCTCATGATTATTGTCACATTCTTTTTCTTCTTATAAGTATCAACCTTTGAACTAATTTCATCACATTGATCAGAAAAATTAAAGATGGGTAGAACTAGAATGCCAAGTTTTTGCCTAAATAGAATTAGACCTCATGTTCAAATTCGTTCACCACCTATACAAGCCAAAGGTATCAATGAGAATTTTTCTAAGAAAGTTGAAGATGATGATCATGAAGAGAAAACTTATACTTCATCAACCATAGCTGAGGACAAAAATGCCGGTGATATCGCGAAACCGACACCGGTAATTGGCCGGAAAATCATGATTTTAGTAGATTCAAGCCTTGAAGCAAAGAATGCATTGCAATGGGCATTAACTCATACTGTTCAAAGCCATGATTTGCTTGTCCTTCTTTATGTTACTAAACCTTCTTCTAAACAAGGTTTACTCTTTTGCTTATTTTTCTTATTATATTCTTGTTTCTTATTATATCTCATTTATTTTATATTTTTAGTTTAATTAAGTTACATACATCGTCAGTAAAAAATATTTATACGGTTAGATCATGTAAAAAAATTCTTACACTAATGTACTATATAACTTAAACTCGTTTGCTTTATATGTGGAGCTATCTAACAATGAAGGCTCTATACATATAGAGAAATTCTCATACTCAATTTTCTTTGGTTCTTTTTATTTTTCTTTTTGCAGATGAAGATTCTAAAAAGGAAATAAATCCAAGAATTTTTGAATTTCTTGCTTCCATGAAGAATACTTGCAAGCTGAAAAGACCTGAGGTGTGTCATCTCATCAATTTGCAGTTTAATAGAAATTGTGCTTTAAATCAAGTCATTATTCTCATCTTCTTCTTTTTCTATTGTTTTTTTTCTTTTTCTTTTATTTTAGAATTTAACTTGTGCATATTATTTTTGTACAATCAAATCGCCTAAAAATAATTAGGATTTAAGCTATATATACTGATAGAGTAACATATTTTTGCACAATTAATATATTTATTTTCTTAAATCAATTATATCCATCTCTTATTATAGAGATAGAAGTATATTATTAATAAAAGCTAATTACAAAACAGAGGAGTGATAGGTTACTTAATTTAACAGAGGAGCTAATTACACAATCAATATAATTTAGCATATTCTAATATGTTAATTACTATTCATTGTAGGTTATCAATAAATAAATAAATTTATTTGCAACTACCTTTTAAGTGATTTAATTGTTTAAATATTCTTTTAAATTGACATATAAAACTTAGCATATGTCCACCAAAATTTCGGCACACGAATTCTTACAAATTGAGGCACATGCACGGTTTTATCACTACAATTTACAAATATGACATTTTAATCACTCTTAACTTTAGTCTTTAGTAAAGGTAAGTGATAAGTGAAATTAGTTATCTAAAAATAAAGCAGGCTAATAATATATAAATAAAATTTTCACTATTACTAATATATACAAGTTAAATGTTTTATTTTGTTCTTCCCTTGTGAACAGGTCCAAGTGGAAGTGGCAGTGGCACAAGGAAAAGAAAAAGGTCCTATAATAGTAGACGAGGCCAAGAAACAAGAGGTGTCACTTCTAGTCTTAGGCCAGAAGAAAAGGTCCATGACGTGGCGGCTAATGATGATGTGGGCCGGCAGTCGGGTGGTTGTCAGTGGTGGCGGTAGCAACGGCGGTGGTGAAGTGGTAGAATACTGTATTCAGAATGCTAGTTGCATGGCAATTGCAGTGAGGAGAAAAAGCAAGAAACTTGGTGGATACTTAATTACTACCAAAAGACAAAAGGATTTTTGGCTTTTGGCTTGACCAAAAATATTCATGATTAAATTAAAGATTGATCTTAATACCTCATAGTGTGCTATTGTTGTAAATTCGTAATTATAGAAAAATATGTGGATTGAGAAGTGAAATGGAAAAGTTAGTGAGTCAAAAGATAATTGGGCAGTGTGTCTTGTCAAACTTCTAAAAAAAAATTGTTGAAGCTTTAGATATGATAGCAGTAATGGTGTGGACAATAAAAAATTGTGGTAGGGTAGTAAATATTTTTATCCTTAATTAACTAGATCTTTTAGGTTTGAGATTTGGATGTGAAGTTATTTTTGTTGGAATATGTAAAGTAACAACGGGAATAGTAAATAACTATTACAGTGATTGAAAAGATAAACAATAAGAGTACAACTACAAGTTGTCAATATCTTGATTTTTAAGTGAAACTTTAAATATGGATTTTGTATTCGTAAATACAAGAACATGAACTGCTACACTTGTGTCTTGTAGATCCACTGAGAATACGAACGGTTAAAGTCCTTCGTCTGTTAAGTTAACACCTGAAACACTTAACAACTAATTAAATAAACCACAACACCACCGGCTGAGTCGAGAGATGACTCTCTATCTTTAAGACAAGATTGTCCCCGTATATAAGCTTTACGGAAGTGTGGACAATAGTCTCCCAAGATGAAACAACAAACTATCAAGTGTGCAAAGCCTACACAAATGATCTCAGGGAAGAACACAAATAATGAAGATTGCTAAGAGAATGATTGATATAAGGAAAATCTGATCTCTTTGTGGTGTTGTTAACTTATTTTTCTGTTCATTGTCCTCTATAGAATTGAGCCAAGACCTCAATTTATAGGTGTGCAAGATGGCCTCTTCAAGTGCCCCACAATGTCAATCAATTGTCATGTAATGGATGACATTTAACCCCCCAAGTAATGCAGCAGCATAATGGTCCAAGTAATGGTCATTATTGGGTGGATTCAATGCCATTGAAGCCCCTTCAACAGCCAAACCTTTGGGATTCCGTCGAGCAAACACTGCTTGGGAAGCGCCGCGGCGCTGCAACATTTAGCGTCGCGGCGCTGCAACATTTAGCGCGCGGCTCCAGAAAGCCGACGAAACTTACTGCCAATCACGCGTCGCGGCCCTGTCCGAGAGGCGCCACGACCCTTCTCGGCTCCGCGACCCTTTTCCGACCCATTCCATCTTACACCTCGCACAATCCTTCCTTCGTTTACCAACGTGGAACACTTGTCATTTAGCAAATAACCATCTATCATTCTATGTCTCAAACATTTCACTTACGTACCAATATCTCTTTCATTAACGAAATTTACGATACTTGACACTAAGATTGCACGTGTGTGGAAACGATATTTTTGACGTGCGGGGCCCAATTGTTCGAGTCATAAATAATGGGATAAACTTAATTCCACATTAGTAAATTTCCAACAATTTTTGGTATGAAGCATTTTACCTTTAAAGTGAGACTTTTTATACGAATTCAAATTAATCATATCTAAAAACGGATAGTAAATACTTGGTGAATTTTTCAGATCGATAAAGTTCAAAATATCAATTAATTTTTTAGCAACACTGCGATAAGACCTAGTGATCAATTTTTGACTTTTAAGTCTTGATCGATAAAGCTATCGACATAAGTGTATTGTGTTTGGAGATTTGCTCTATGGTACTTTATAAAGCAGTACGGGAAGTATTTAACTATTACAAGTATTCGAAAGGATAAATAAAGATTTCAATAACTCAACATGGAATCTGAAATTACAATCGTTACACAAGTAAAAAACTGGAAATTCCGGTTTTGTAGAAGAACGGAAAAATGTAAAATGTTTTTTTGAGTCGAGTGTAGCACTCATCCTTAAGACAATATTGCCCCGTATGTATCCTTTATACGTCTGGACAATTTGTCTCCCAAGATAAAACAGCAATGGAACCCTTGAGCAAAGGAAACTCAAGAGCTACCGTGAAGAATATTGAGTAACGAAATGATGCTTGGAAGTTGTAGGAAGAAAACTATTTCGGTTGTGTATTTTCGTGCCTTTTTTTTACGCATCTGTTTATATATTTTCGTGCATATGTCTTAGTGCTCAACAATGGTGTAAGGGGTGTTTATATAGGTGAGGGAGGGGCTGAAAAAGCTGCCTCCATAATAGCCAAATAATGGCCATTATGGAGGTAGTAAAGCCACCAACATAAATGGTGAAAGACCAACTGTTTTGGCCATTATAGGAGGAGTAATTCGGCCAAAATAAATGGCTGAATTGAGTGCTTGGCATTTCTGTTTTTGACCGTCGAAATTCGATTTTACTTGGAAACTTCGGGGACCAAACTGTACATCTTGAAACTTCGGGGACCAAAGCGTACATCTTGAAACTTCGGGGACCGAACGTACATACGAAAGAATTCGGGATCAAACCGTACTTCGGCAAAGTTTTCGGCCCAAAAAGATAATATCGAAGACCCGCGACCCACGACCCACGACCCACGACCGTGACCGAGAACCGGAACCGGAACTCGGAGCCGGAGCCGGACCGGACGGGACGGGCGGGCGGCGGCGGCGCGCGTGTGGTCTTTCCTCGAACCGAAGCACATCTAGGTCCTCCCTCCTTTAAACACATGGGATACCCGCTTGGGGTCCCAAACCCCAACCAATTTCGAATCTTATATACACAATAATTCTTTCTTCCTCTACCGATGAGGGAGAATTACACACAATACCACACTTTCCATGCTTCAAACACCTTACTTCGTGAACCAATATCTCTTTCATTTCTCAATGAAATTTGACGATTCTTGGCCCTACGGTTATCTACGTACTTAGAAGATCATGCGTGTGTGAAGAACCGGATTCTCCAACATACGTTACACTAGTGTTTAAGCCGTTAAAGTTGGTCGGTCGCAACTCCCGCCAAAGGCAAATTTCCAACAATCCCCTCTTGAAAGAGATTTTGGCGCACTCACATGGTGTCTTTTCATTTCCGACAATATTTCGGGGACCGATGTTGCATAAGGAGAGGTAGCCTCGGCTTTGAACCTTCCATAGTTGAATACCATCGGACTTACTTACTTGCGCGGTGAACGTGATGTCTTGAACCGTCGGTGTTTAGTGTAAGCCAAGACAACGGTACCAACACAACAAATTCCATTACTCTCTTCTTCGTAATGTTTTGTCCGTTTTGGCCATGGACAACGTCTTGGATTCTTAAGTGCGTTCAATTTGAGGCGGCCGTCCTCGCACTTAAATAGGTGGTCTCCTACAAGGTATCTGCTATACCCCACTTCACAAGTGTTAGGAACCATTAAAAGTTTCCCAAAGACCTAACCTCAACTGTTGAGGATCATTACAAGTTTTGAAAACTTAACCTTTACCCATCTTGCAGATAGCACTTAACGTCTATCGCGGGAACGGCTTTGGATTTGGTGTTTCTTTTAAGAAATCACTATCCGAAGTGCTCATGCTTCGATTGAGCGATCAACGAACCTTTACAACTTAGTTTTCCCATTGAACCAAATTACGGGATCTCCGGTTCGTAAGGTTGGGTTTCCATTGTATTGGTCCGTATATTTTAGGTTTTAAGCCCATTCCCCTAGACAGGGCGAGAACACTTGATCTCGGGTAGTCCCTTCGTTTGTAAACAAGGAAGTGACACCCGTGATGATCAACGCCATACGGTCTTATGTCTCCGACGGATCGTGACGGATATGTCCGACGCCGTCATCCGTGTCCTTCCTAAAGCCGACCGGCTAGCCACGAGTGTAGAACTGCTGAAGGCACGGGTTTCTCCCATAAGGGACGTCCTCTAATGAGTCGTGAAGTTACTTAACTTCTTTCATGTTTTGTATAAAGCGATAAACTCCGATACCATCATGAATCGGTCGATGCAAGTTTGCTTAGAGGATTTTCCAAGAACCACCATACATTTACTTGTGGCTTTGGTGTTCTTCGGATACGATGTCCGGTTTGCATCACGGGTTCTCTCGGAACCGCTTTGGACATCCGAGAATACTATAATCCGTAGATAAGCGAATAATTCGGATATCGTCATATCCGACTTAACGCCTTCTATTGATCATGTATTAAGATCATCGGTGAACCTTAGTTCAATGATCATTTGTTGGACGATACCGGGTCGGTTGTAGTGTGTACAATACATTGAACTACACGTGACACGAGCATATCGCTCCTTGTCTATGGGTGCACCATGATTCCAATCGATTCTATGATTCATATCTATTGGTGGCTTCAACGAGGCTGTCAACTATCGACCGATCCGTTAGATGTCTTAGAAATCCAATTCCTAAGATGTCATCTGTGATACTCATATCTTTCATATCGAGACTTTGTTTCAATATGATTTTCACTCTAAGACCGTTGGTTTTCCCAACTGTTGGCTTTCTAACTTCGAGTCAATGTTTACGTGATCGGATTCATTGTTTCTGTTTTATACGAGACTTTCGGGACCAAAATGTTAACATTTCATGGACCAAAATGAAAGTTCGGGAAGAAGCCCAACGATTCGGCAAACCAATTACGATCCTCTTCTTCCAACTCTCCGGTTTGGAAGGTCATTTCAACACCCATGCCATGTAAGATTACAATGGCCCTGGATGTGAAGCTACTCACGGGGAGCACTTTTTATAACCCAAAGGTTCTTTTCCGGAGGAAGATTAACTATTACACACGTATGGTTCTATATATGGAATCTATTTCTCCCTTTAGCTTCTTTCCAAAGCGGCGCTTTTGGAGATAACAATTATTTGTTAATTGTCCATGGTTCGTTCTCAACCATACAAGCTAGAAGGACTGGAACAAGTCTTTGTCCCCTCTTTGCTCCGTCTTGGTTCAACATCTAGAATCCACGAGTTCTGCGGATCTGGAATATTAAGTTCCGGATAGACAACAACTTTCGAGTCATGAAGATACGGAACGTCTAGTTCGGACGATCGAGCCCTCGCGGGTTCTTGTTAACCTTGAGCAATTACTCCTTTTTCCTATTTCAAGGAAAGTTATCTTCAATGAATTCAGATTCTTTGACGCCAAGAGGCGATCAACACTCTTGTTATTTGCGGATCCGGTGGATATGCAATCTACGATCTTAGGTACAACTTGACATGTTTCGGTATTCCAACTTTTACCAAGCCACCCCACATAATTTGGGCGTACGACTTTGCGCTTGGCTAACACCGTTGGATTGAAGTGAGAAATGAGCGATCGTTTAATGAACGATGCTTCACATTCTCCCTCTATCACTACGAATTTCTCAATCCGTAGGCTTAGTTGATATTCAACTTCGCTTTGTAGCGCTTATCCGCTTCAACAACTTCATCTTTGCTTTTCAACAAACAAAGGATTCCATACGTTGTACCATCATCAATGAAGATCACAACGTACTTGTCTCCCCTCTATTTTGTATAAACTTCAAATCACCCAATTAGGTGTGACTAAGTTCTAGAGGAGCGGTGCTTCTTTCGCTATTCCCTTGACGGAATTTGGAAAGGTGATTTTGCCTCTTCATCTACCTCACATTTATTTAGAGGGTTTATGTCGACGAAGGCAACAATCTCAACATCGTTAGCTTTTGAATGACTTGCTATTTAACGTGTCTTAATCTATGATGGCATAGATGCACGGATTACAAATATATCATTCATTTGGCTACGGACATACTTTACCATTCTTAGTTATTACGGACACTGTTGGACTAGTCTCAAACCGGCTTGACCAACGGCGTCCCTTAAACCAAGTTAGGGACATGTATCACATCATCTTAGAGTGATCTCATTCCACGAAGTCCTATTGAGGACAACCTCTCCAACCCCTTCTACTTTAGAGGTGGTGTTGCTTCACATGAACAACCTCTTACCCGTGGTTAGGGCGTAACCGGATCATATGTGATCCGGATATTCGCCCACTCCGGTTGCTTTGGCGGCAGGCGAGTGTCCAATTTCTTTTACTGCCTTTTCTTTAGGCCTTCGGATCATTTAGGACACAGGAAACTCGGCCCACCTTACTAGGTGTCCATTACTTTTCCTATGAAATGAATTCGGCCCCACTCCGGTCGCCCGGAGGCTTTATATGACTAAGTGTCCAATATCATCATATCAAAGGAATTTTGGCCCACTCCGGTCACCGGAGGCTTTGTATGAGCGAGTGTCCAATATCATCCTATCAAAGGAATTTTGGCCCACTCTAGTCGCCGGAGGCTTTGTATGACGAGTGTCCAATATCATCCTATGAAGGATCTTCGTCAAATAGTATGACGGGCTCAACGTCTTTAGCTTTTAGTCTTCTTCCGTTATGATTGGTGCCCGGATAATTCTTGGCGCTTACTTAAGAGTGGTAAAAGTTTTCGCACAGTTAGTGGATCTTTCTCCATAGTATGTGCGACCATACTTTACACACTTTAGTAATTACACTTAAAAGAACGGATCTTCTTAAGTCGTTTACAAAATCCAATCTTTAAACGGAAAAGAAGATGAGATTAAACTTCTGATTTGTTAAAGCATAAGGAATATAAATTATTTTCATATTCCTCTTTACTTTAATCCATTTTTAATCAGACATAATTTAATCTTTATTCTTGACAAGTAAGAAAAAACTACTTATCATTTAATCCTTATTCTTGACAAGTGAGAAAAATACTTATCCCAATTTCGGATTCTGGCTCACTTCAGTCACTTCATCAGACCGAGTGTCCATTTCCTTCTCACCATTATTCGGATCCTTTGTCCGGGACGATATAGGCCTTCGCTACAAGATAGAATAACATCTTCACTCTTCTCCTCTTGTCCCAGTTGACATCCTCGAGCTCTCGAGAGCGCTTGTTTCCACCGGTCTTGGTGGCGGTGACACCATGAACACGTTCATCATCATCACTCTCTTCTACCAAAAAACCATTGCCATATCCGATTTGGTCACACAACTTTTGACCGACATCTTTCGAACACTAATAGTAATACTATACAAATATTGTCTTAAGTTGTTTGGAGATTTGCTCTATGGTACTTTATAAAGCGATGCGGGAAGTATTTAACTATTACAAGTATTCGAAAGGATAAATAAAGATTTCAATAACTCAACATGGAATCGAAATTACAATCGTTACACAAGTAAAAACTGAAATTCCGTTTTGTAGAAACGGAAAAATGTAAAATGTTTTTGCTTTGAGTCGAGTGTAGCACTCTGTCCTTAAGACAATATTGCCCCGTATGTATCCTTTATACGTCTGGACAATTTGTCTCCCAAGATAAAACAGACAATGGAACCCTTGAGCAAAGGAAACTCAAGAGCTACCGTGAAGAATATTGAGTAACGAAATGATGCTTGGAAGTTGTAGGAAGAAAACTATTTCGGTTGTGTATTTTCGTGCACTATTTTTCTGCATCTGTTTATATATTTTCGTGCATATATCTTAGTGCTCAACAATGGTGTAAGGGGGTGTTTATATAGGTGAGGGAGGGGCTGAAAAACTGCCTCCATAATAGCCAAATAATGGCCATTATGGAGGTAGTAAAGCCACCAACATAAATGGTGAAAGACCAACTGTTTTGGCCATTATAGGAGGAGTAATTCAGCCAAAATAAATGGCTGAATTGAGTGCTTGGCATTTCGTTTTTGACCGTCGAAATTCGATTTTAAAAACTTCGGGGACCAAACGTACATCTTGAAACTTCGGGGACCAAACGCACATACGAAAGAATTACGGGCCAAATCGTATATCGAAACTTCGGGATCAAACTGTACTTCGGCAAAGTTTTCGGCCCAAAAAGATAATATCAGAAGACCCACAGCCCACAGCCCGCGACCCGAGAACCGGAACCGGACGGGACGGGCGGGCGGCGGCGGCGCGCGTGTGGTCTTTCCTCGAACCGAAGCACATCTAGGTCCTCCCTCCTTTAAACACATGGGATACCCCTTGGGGTCCCAAACCCCTAACCAATTTCGAATCTTATATACACAACAATTCTTTCTTCCTCTACCGATGAGGGAGAATTACACACAATACCACACTTTCCATGCTTCAAACACCTTACTTCGTGAACCAATATCTCTTTCATTTCTCAATGAAATTTGACGATTCTTGGCCCTACGGTTATCTACGTACTTAGTAGATCATGCATGTGTGAAGAACCGGATTCTCCAACATACGTTACACTAGTGTTTAAGCCGTTAAAGTTGGTCGGTCGCAACTCCCGCCAAAGGCAAATTTCCAACATATTGATGGTCCATACAATTTCCTGACCCATTTGGGGGTAGATAGGTAGTAGTACTTCATACATTTTATTTGATAGTATACAATTTTTATTTTTAATTGAAACTAATTATTCAATCGCATTAAACTAAATGCTTAATTAAAACTGTTGGGTAGTATTTTTTGTTCTTTTTAATTAACTGTGAATTTAGACCCATTCTAGCTCCACATATGTATAATAACAACAATAACATATTCATTATAATTTCATAAATGTAATCTGAGAAGTGTAAAATGT
The DNA here is from genome assembly GCA_034509755.1 of Anisodus tanguticus. Classification (NCBI taxonomy): domain Eukaryota; kingdom Viridiplantae; phylum Streptophyta; class Magnoliopsida; order Solanales; family Solanaceae; genus Anisodus; species Anisodus tanguticus. Next base: position 4,810,986 of record CM067540.1, on the reverse strand, counting down.
ATGCAAATTTTATCCCTACTTTTTACATATGTTTGTACCACATATGTGAAAGCAAATATTAAAGAGTTGACTAGAGTTTGATTCGATTTAGCTCGATTGTACTATAACAATGCATTATAAGACTGAAAATCGTTTGATCGATATTGTAAAAGATAAGTTAGTTTCGGCTCGGGTTAAACTCGATATTGTAGCAAATTCGGTTAGGCGGGCTCAACTAGCCCAAGCCTACTTCGGACACTAACCTGAATTTACACAAACCAAAAAAGGAAAAGAGATACAGTAAGGGCCAAATGAAAAAAAAAATATGAGGAAAATGAAAGCACATGGCTTTTGAGCTTTTTGAAGAATTAATAACCCTAAAGTGTAGACATGTAGGACAGGTTAACTAACTTGATTTTCTTCTTCAGATCACTTTTATCAATTTGGAGTCCCTTGAAAGTTACCCCACCTCTCCATATTGGATTGATCTTATGTATTAACGGTGTATAGAATTTTTATACTTTTAGATACTATAATATGTTTCAATATATCCTTACAAGTACTTTATCTTTTTTTTTTAGATTATCATTTCTTTTATAATGAACGAATAATTAACTGTAATGAATATATATCTTACAGCTATTGATCATTGTTTTCCGGTAAAAATGATTTTAACCAAAAATATAATTAGAGCTTTGTATTTAAGGGTTTAAAGACAAGTATATCGTATCCAATCCGAGACCCTCTTGATTGAGTCCAGAATTGAATATTGTAGGTTGCGGATATATGAGATTTAAAACACAAGTAAAAAGTATGATAGTAAGCAAGTAAAGAAAACTAATAGATTAGATATGAAAATAAGTTATGAATCGAATAAGAGCCAAAGTTGAGATGCTAAATTCATAGGTAGGAGGTCCGAACAATGTAATTGGGCAAAAGAGAAATTTGTTTCATAAAAAATTATGTGACAACTTACGATGATTTTATTAGAGGATAAGTCGAAACATTTGTAACCACGATGATTTGACGGATATCCCAAAAAAAATACACGGAGTTGACCGGGTTGAAGTTTATTAATGATAGTAGAAGGAAATAAATGATAACATAAGCACCTAAAAACCTGTAAATGAGAATATGATGGGTCCCTTAGGTATAAAATTTTGAGTGGGGATTGGTAGGCTACTTGTTTGTTCGTAAGTATGTTCAACAGATAGGTTGTCATTTATAACGCATGATGCCAAAAGGATGGTGATAGAAAGGCATATGCAAGTAAGGTTCTAACAAAATTGTTAATGGTTCGAATTTTTCCATTTTGAGATGATGTATGTGGACACGAGAGACGAAATGACAAACCATTAGTTTTGCAAAAATCCCAAAAAGGCCCATTATCAAATTCTCTACCATTATCACACTGAATATTTTTAATGTCCCGTTCAAATTGAGTGCGGATGTATGCTCTAAATAATAGAAATGTGGAAAAAACTTGCGACTTTTAGACAAAGGAAACGTCCACAAAAAATTAGAGTAATCATCCAACAACATAAGATAATATCGATGGCCCAAGAGCTCAAAACGGGAGATGTCCAAATATCACTATGAATAATATCAAAGGACATAACGCGAGAATTAGAAACAACAAAATGCAACTTAACATGTTTTCCAAGAGAACAAGAGCAACAAACATTAGAACTACGTGGTCTAGTACACTCAATACATTTATTTTGTTTAAGGGAAGCAAAAACAGGTGCTCCCGGATGACCCAAACGTTCATGCCTTAAAGAAGGAGCTAAAGCTGTAAAAGTGGATGGTAATTTAGCTTGATGTGTGGTTGTGGTGATTGAATAAAGCTCGCCCCGACTATCACACCTCATTAGACGCATCCCTGTCTGAAAATCCTTCACGGAAAACCCAAAAGGATCAAATTCAACAGGAAGCCAATTATCAGTGGTAAATTTTCTAACTAAAATCAAGTTTTTAATATTTAGGTGTGTGAAGGACATTTTTCAAAATTGACGGTGGGTTCGGGAGAGACAAGTTTGTAGTATCATAACCACGAATTAGAATTGAATAACCATTTCCGACAATTATACCACGATTATTACTCAAATTAAAATAGGACGAGAGATTACCTTGTGATGATGTCATATGAGACGTTGCACCAGTGTCCATGTACCAATTTGCGTTGGACGGAGTAAGCCCAAAAGTGTGTATCGTGGACCCAATATCTGTCGGGGTCGCCACTTCCGAGTGGGCCTGCTGCCATTGGCTCGGTAGTGGACTAATAATTCTAGCCTTGGTTGTTGGGCCTGCTGGTAGCTGGTCCGTTGTGCGAGGGTTGCTAGCATGGGGTTGGGCCTGGCCCAATTTCCCGCGGGGAATGGGTAGGGAAGCACGGCCCAGGGCCATTGCTAGGCCCACAGTATCGCCCCACTACCCCACTGGACATGCGGCTGCCACCGGGCTGGTTGTTGCTGATGGCCGCCCGCCACCTCCTCTCGGCGGTTGTCGCCGCCTTTTCCACCACCGCAATTTTTGCTCCCGTTACCGCCATTTTGGCCCTTCTGGCCACGATTTGGCGAAAAATTTTCAAAATATGACGAACTCTCATAGGATGGAGCGGCAACCAAGGCGGAATTTTGACACTATGGCTGTCTTTTTGGTAAAACTCACTTCTTCGAGGATGAGCATCGAACGAGATTGGTAGAATGGCGGAAGAGGATTGCTTTGGCAGATGAGCGTACTTACTCCACTATATGCATCACTAAGGTCGACAATCATTTGTAACACGAGCCGATTGTTACCTACAGTGGCCCGACATTCTTGAGTTGGTCTGACAGAACCTTGAGCCGTTGACAGTATGCGGACGCATTGGAAATTTTTTCCATATCAGTGGTGAAAAATTCCTGCTCAAGTGTGACGACCCTGAAATTCTTATTGTTTTGGAATATGGCACTTAAACGTTCCCAAGCTTCCATAGCCTTGGAATTAGGCTCAAGAATAGAATGTAGTAGATCACTCGAGATTGTGGCGTAAATCTACTGGAGGACCGTTACATCAAGGGTCAACCATAATTCCTTCTCATTTTCGATCTTCGGCACCTTCTCTTTGCCTTTTTCCGACAAAATTATGTGATGGATAACCCGTGTGTGAGCGACAATGGATTTTAAAGAGTTCCGCCCATGTCGCATAATGGACGTTTTCCATCTCAAGAGTAATGTAGATATGAGATTTGATGTTGGAGACAGCTAGGGCTGGGTGAAAATTAGATTTCGAGTCAAACATGGTGTTGTCGGACGGAGAAGGGAAGCCGGCGGTGCAAGGAAGAAAGGGGGGGGGGGGCGGGGGCGACGGGTTTGAGACAGAAATTTTTAGGATTTAGGATCTTTTCCTAGAATCTGATACCACGTAGGAAATATTTTCCTTTCCTTTATTCATTAATGATGTACAATATATATAGTGTTACATAAATATTTATTTTGCTACAAACTAGGTAACTAATCAATCTTAATTACAAGATAAATCTAATTCTACCTAATATAGGAGATGTACAATTATAAATGCAATCTAATTATATTATTACCCATATCTTTCGCATCAGCTCAATATGGAAAGACTCACTTATCTCATAAAATGTATTACTAATAAATATTATTGTCCATTAAGAGATATCCGATAAATAAAAAAATTGTACATTCACAATACGAAAATTTGTTTCTTCAACTTGATTTGAAGTTTGAGCGCCCCACCCTTTCCTGATCGGCTAACATCTAAGGACTAGTTGGGTTGACTCCTTTAAGGTTCTTTCATATGAAGTGCCAGACGGTGAGAGTTGAGTTGAGTTGAGTTGATTTAATTAAAGCCAACCAATTTCGATAACTCTATTGAACTTTTGTCATTTGCTAGAAATTTTCTTCTCAAAATTCAAATAAAAGTTAGTAAATCTTTGAGTTCTTTCATTTATTTTCTTCATTTGCGAGCGGGTAAAAATTATTTGTGCATGCCAATTATAAGTTTTTACCATATTTATATATATTTTCGTGGAAAAATTAATGTTAGTTTTTTAAAATTCAATTCTTCTGTTAAAACGGGTAATTTGAATCCTAATTTTGCTATCTATAGGTAAAAGTAAGTTGCTAACTATGATCGTGTTCTGATAGGGTCATTTGCACTTGTGCTCCTATTTTGTGTTGGTCTTTAATCGTTGTCCCCATAAGTTATGCCCCCACATTCTTAGAAGATTTATTCACCGCACATATAAGTTCGATTTTGAAGTACAAAAATTTGGGATCATTTACATTTTTTCTCCTATTTTGTGCTGGTCTTTAATTTTTGACCCCTTATGTCCCAACCAGCCCATTTGAAGAGCAAACAGTAGACTATAGGCCCATAAGAAAGGTTTGGGTCCAATAGGGTCAAAAGCCCAACCCATAACAGTTTTACAATATTGCGCTTTCTCTCTATTAGTATTATTACAATACAAAACCCTGGTACCAAATTTGGTGTTAGTAGCTGCAACAATGGCGAAAACTACAAAAGCAAGCAAAAACGACAGTGGAAAGAAGAAGAAGAAGAAGAGTAGCAAATCAGGTCCTAAAGCAAAAGATATGAAGCTCAAAGCACCAAATGAAAACCCTTTTGAATCAATTTGGTCACGTCGCAAATTCGATATACTTGGTAAGAAACGTAAGGGTGAACAACGACGTATCGGTGAAGCTCGTTCTTCCGCCATTGAAAAGGTAAAAAAAATTGCACTTTTTTTATTTTTACTATTTTCATTAGTTTAGGGTGTGGATTGGAGGGTGGACGGGGTTGGGGTGGGTGGTCCACTAACCAACGGAACATGAGAAAATAAGTGAAAATATTGCACCTTTTTTGACTATTTACATTGATTTAGGGTGTGGGTGGGTGTGGGCAGTGACCGAGTCAAGACACACGGGTGTTCAAAAATATGACAAAGTAAATACACTAAGAAATCAAGGGTTCAACATCTATATAAAAAATAATTTTAACCTTGTGTATATAGTATAGTTTTTCACTGAGGTGGGTATTTTCAGAAAAATTCTGTCGGAACATGGGAAAAAAGTAAGAAATTCAAACACTTTTTTCAAGAAAGCATTTTCCACTAACTAACCTAACATGCGAAAGTTAAAAAATTGCACCTTTTATGACTGATTTTCATTAATTTAGGGTGGGGTGGGGGTGGGTTGATGGGTGGTGGAGGGAGTGGTGGTGGGGGATGTAGGATGGTGGGTCATGGTATCGCGGAACATGAGAAAATAAGTAAGAAATTTCACTTGTTTTTTTAAGAACACATTTTCCAAGAATAGTGTACCTTTTTATTAAAAAAATTGAACCTTTTTGACTTATTTTTTCATTAATTTACAGTTTTAGGATTTTGATATGCTAGTTATGTTGTGATAACAGTGGAAAACGAAGAGTGCAATTTAGTTTTTGATTGGAACTAATAATTCAATCGCATTAAGCTAAATGCTCACTTTAAAACTGTTTGAGTAGTATTTTTAGCCAAAAATTGCACCTTTTTGGTTGTTTTGCATTTATTTACATGCTAATTGCTAGTTATGTTGTGATAACAGAGGAAAAAGACACTGTTAAAGGAATATGAGCAAAGTGCGAAATCATCAATGTTCGTTGACAAGCGTATTGGAGAGAATGATGAAGGGCTTGGTGAATTTGATAAAGCAATTATGAGGTCTCAGCGTGAGAGGCAGGTTAGTTCTGAAAGTTTAATTGTATTCAGATACTATTATTAGAAGTAAAAATTGATGCTTTAAAACTTCACAATCATGTTAGCATAAAGTAGTGATTTTTATCATGTTAGCATAAAGTAGTGATTTTTATCATGTACTTTTTCTGTTGGAAAATAGTACAAGCTCATTTCTAAAGAAAACACATAAGAAGAAGATGATATTTTTGATGAAGATAATAAGTAGATGATATTTTTGATGAAGATAATAAGTAGATGATATTGTGAGCTCTGAAAGTTCTGTTCAAGACCAATGCTTTAATCTTATGTTCAGATTTTATTTGTTTTTTTGATAACCCCGGGCACCTGGACTAATTCCACAGAGGCAAAAATATCAGGTGATTTTTCCAATCTGCCTGAAGTTCTGGTGGGCATAGTTACTCGGTACGTGGGAGGTAGTGCACGGTGGAATAGACGACGTGCCCGTAACCGGTCCGGACACCATTGTCATTAACAAAAAAGTAACAACTGATGCTTCAAAAGTACGAGGTCTCTTTGTATTGCCCCAACATGTTTGACCAGGGGAAAAACTCGTTCTCCCTTCATCATGTTAGCATAAAGTAGTGATTTTTATGGTGTAAGATAACAAACTCATTTCTAAAAGAAAAAAAATCACAAGTAATGTTGAATAAACGGTCGTTCAGTGGTAATTGTGGAGATTTAGTTACCTATGCCTTTTTAGCCTGTCAATTTAAATAATGAAGGGACAATTAGAGAAGATCAGAACACTAGCATGAGACAATTTTCCTTCAAAATAAACATGTTTGTTAAATGCTAAAACTAAAAGTTGTATGTCTGGATATTTGAATGCGCCCAACTTACGTAATGCAGAGGAGAAGGCTTGACCCTCCACAGTGAAACCAACCTTTGAAAATAGGATCTGAAACAAATCGATGAACCCATTGTAAACAAAGATGATAAAAAAAGAAAAGTATGGAGCCTAGCAATAGGAAATGAATGGATCTTTGCATGTTCATTTCATCAGAACCAGATCAACCATCAACCGTTCCTTATGATTTTAGGGGTTTAGGATTGGAAGAGGGCTGAGCTCAATTTAAAGATGCTAAAGAAGAGCATTCATTAGATTTTCAATGCGCATTGAGTGATTAGTTAGTTCAGGTCTTTTTGTATGAGATAAATGGTTGCATGTTTATACTAATGTACTGTTGTTGACTGTTATTAAATTATATGATACTGCTATGGTTGTTGACAATTATGTACTTTTGTTTTCCTTAATATGTAGGTGAAGTTGAAGAAAAACAAGTTTAATCTGTCAGATGACGATGAAGAGGACTTCGAAATCGGTGCCTCATTGGGAAGGGATGATTTTGATGAAGAAGTCCCATTTGATGAGGATGAGGAGGATTATGGGAGAGATGGTGAGAATAACTTTTCTCGTGTTGCTTTCCTCATCTCTCTGGCAAATAGATTAGCTTTTATTTATCATGCAATATTGCATTTTTTGACTTTCTTCTTTTGCATATTTCTATATTTATTCTAAATTGTAATGAAAAGAATTAGTTGCCAGCGTTATAAAAAAGTCCTACTATGACATGTATTTATGAGTTAAATGCTTGAATAGTTTAAGTATATTGGGTTCGTTTGAGAAATTTTTAGAATGATTGGTTTAGTATGGCAAAAATGGGGTAATTTGTTGCCAAGATGTCATGTTGAATTTAAAATCACATAAATTAGGATAGTTTGAACTTGTAAAGGGAGAAAACTTTTTTGTTCGGGAACATGGTGAGGAGCTTTTCGGGATATGGACCAAGAAAGTTGGTCATTTGGTTCAATGGAGTACTTTTTCACTTCTTGAGTCAGGGTAAGATAGCTTTAGTGTATATTGTATTTATTTGGCCTACTCTGTATCCTGAATTGTAAGGACGCCTATTTTCTTGTATTGTCAGATATCCCTCCTTTTTTGGGTAGTTATTGCATAATAGTCTCAGGTCTTTTGAAAGAAACCATAGAGATTTTGATGGCGTGGAAAAAGACTATGTACAATTGAGGAATAGCCTCTCATTCCCAGTTTTTTTTGTTGCTGCAACAGTGAAGTTCCAGTTTGTATATAAGAACTGGTATTGTTCGGATGTTGCAGATTCTCTAATTTTTTATATACTGTTTGTTTACTGGAGATAATAAACTATTTACCTTATAAAAAACTCTTATAGTCCCTTATATAGTAACACAAGTTTTGGGCAAAGGAGAAAGTTTTTGATGGTCTTGACACTCTTGGAGATTTGAGACTATTTCTCTGAAACCATTATCTTAAACCTAAGCTGGATGCCAGCTAGAGGATTACAACCACGACAGGATTAATACTTTATCAATTTTTTTTAGCGAATGTGGTAGTGTTCCAAACCTTGTATTTTCTGTTATTAAGCATCTTAAACCGTTCTTGTATGGTTTGATTTCCTGATTCCGGTTGTCTATTTATGTGCAGATAAGTCAGCTATCTTGGGACAACTTAACTCTCATGGATCTCAGAATGGCCAAGCAGGTCCAGTGGAAGCAGAGGAAAATGTTAGACGCTTACTCATTTTCACCCCCTCTGATGCATATTCCCTGCTCTATTTTGGAGTTTACACTATCTAGCTGCTAACAAATGAAATAGTTGATATCCTTCTCCCTCTAGTCCCCTCTTATGATAAAGAGCTTACTTAATTGTAATGCTGAGTAGTTTGGTACCTAGATATAGATGTTTGTGGCATGATTTCACCTTGTAACTTAAATTGCTGCTCCATGCATTTTTTGGGTCATATGAAAAGAAAGAAATCGAAGATGTTTTGAAGGAAGGGCTGCATCTAAACACAAGGTCAAATATAAGTGTATATCTTTTCGCTTTTTGGTGTAAATTGCTTAACATACACATTGTTGATGCATTACTAGATCTTCGCAGTACCCTACAATTGTAAAAGGTATGAAAGGTGTATAGGGACCGAGATACTCTTTTTGGCTTTACAGAGAAGCACCAGCTCAGTGCAATTTCATCAATATTATTCTTTACTTGTCAAAAAATATTTTGTGCTCCACCACAGCTGTCAGCTGGCGGTGGTATGTTTTGACTGATGATACTAAACTGGCTTATATTTCTGATAAGATGTCATTTAAACATGGGTAACAGGATAATTACATACGAGAGCACTGATTTTAGGCTGCCATTGAAAACCTGAGTAATTTCTGAAAGAGAGAAAATAAGAATAAAGATTGTTAACAGAAAAAAACAGGTTCTTACTTTCTTACCGGGAGCATGCATCATTTTGTGTGGGATATAGACCATAGTTCGGAAACATTTCTCTAGAGATTCCCTTTTTATTTATTTGCAACACAGATGTCGCTCTGCTCCTGATTTGGTGTCCCATCTTATTGCAGAGAAAGAAAAGCAAGAAAGAAGTGATGGAGGAAATTATTCAAAAGAGTAAATTCTTTAAGGTTTGTCATCGTTTGATGTCTTATGGCGCAATCTGATAAAGAGAATGGTTTGTTTATTTGCCATATGTTTGACAATTCTTTTGTTTTATCTACATTATTAGGCCCAAAAAGCTAAGGATAGAGAAGAAAATGATGAATTAACTGAACAATTGGACAAAGACTTCACTTCATTGGTGAATTCGAAAGCCTTATTGTCACTGACCCAACCAGACAAGATAAATGCTCTGAAGGCTCTTGTGAACGCGAACATTTCAGTTGGTAATGTGAAGAAAGATGAGGTAGCTGATGCTCCTAGAAAAGGATCTATTGGAAAGGTATAATTGGGTTTATTTAATTGCCAGACACATTCCTGACGGATACCGAGCATCCTAGTCTTTCCTCCGTTCATGTGTCTCAATGTATCTTCTTGTCCATCTCTTTTAGGTTCCTAGTGCATTATCCATGAACAACTACGAATAAATTTCTTTTGATTATATTAAATTTGTCCATGTTGACCACTTTAGGTTCCTAATTGGTTTCAGGAAAAGCCTGACACTTACGAGATGCTTGTTAGTGAGATGGCACTGGATATCCGTGCTCGCCCATCAAACCGGACAAAGACTCCTGAAGAAATTGCACAGGAGGAGAAAGAACGGCTGGAATTGTTGGAGGTATGGATGCACTATTTCTGAAACAAGAGCCCCTTCTGTCTCTTTATACCATGCACTACAAATGACAGTCGTTATTGCCCAGATGGAGAAAGTGATAACATTTCTCCAAGTATATTGCACAATTAATTTCTAAACTAACTCAAGTCCCTTTGACAAGTGTTTTCTTTTTGAGGATTGAGGATTCTATGTCTATTTGATTATTTTTAGTAGCGTTTAGCCATAGAGTTCAAATATTTTTTAAATTTATTTGAAATTTATGAAGTTGGAGTTGAAGATGGAGTTGTGTTTCGTTATACTTTTTGCAAAGGAGAGAATGGAGCACTTTATTTGGAGTTTATGAAGATGGAGTTGGAAAACAGGTTTGGAGTTCTTTTCCAAATTTGGAATCCAACTCCAAGTTAGATTTGGAAATTTTACAACCAAACATTGATTTTGAAATAAAGTGAATTATTTCAGAAAAAAGTGAATAGTTCTCACGGCCAAATGGCTCCTTAACATACCTTCTGTGATATTATCCTCGTGTGCTTTCTAGTGGTTCTAATGTATGACTTTGTTGTCTGCTGGGTAATTGGTGTTCTTGTATCTTCATTAGTGTTCTTTAATGCCTTCATCACGAAACAGCCTACACAGGGTAATGTTCTAGAACATAATACATTCACGTAACAAGGGAATTTTGCTGGATTATTATTTCAAAGATTTAGTGTTTTCTTAGGATAAGGAGCATTTATCTTTTGGCTATACTAGATATTTACTACTCAAAGCTTTTTCCATTTTTCAGCAAGAACGTCAGAAGAGAATGGCTGCTGCTGATGATGGGAGTGATGAAGATGACAATGCATCTGATGATAACAGTAAATTGGTCAAAGATCCAAGGGCCATATCTGGCGATGATCTTGGGGACGATCTTGAGGAGGTGCCTAGAAATAAGTTGGGTTGGATTGGTGAAATCTTGAGAAGGGAAGAAAGTGAACTTGAGAGTGAAGATGCTGCTTCTAATGGGGATTCAGAGAGTGAGGAGGACGATGGTGAGGATGAAGGAAGTGACGAGTATGATGAAGAACAAGGAAAGACAGAGACTATTAAGGACTGGGAGCAAAGTGACGATGATATTGTTGATACTGAGGTAGAGGATGATGATGAAGAATCTGATAATGATGCTAAGAAGGTGTTGAAAATAAAGGACCATAAGAAGGTATCCGTCAAGGGAAAAGAAGTTGGCACTTCACAAACCACAAAAGGAAAAACGATAGTGAAGCATCAACAAAGTGAACTTCCCTATACAATTGAAGCTCCCAAAACTCTAGAGGAGTTTACATCATTGATAGACAATTGTTCCGATGATCAAGTAATTGAAGCAATCAGGAGAATTCGTACATTCAATGCAATAACTGTTGCGGCAGAGAATAAAAAGAAAATGCAAGTAAGATACTCCGTTTTCACTGTAATTTCTTTAAGATTGATGTTTGACCTTTGAGGCTTTCTCTGTTCTCCTTTTTGTGGACAAATGGCATGAAGGTCATTTAACTGTATTTACATTACCCATTAAAATATGAATAAATGAATGTTGATGTGATATTTCTGTACGTTGATAAAAAATGCGAGGATGATAAGGTTATGGGTATTGGGTAGTCAGACTAGACAAGTCACTTTTTTGGGGGTTAAGTCTCTGCTGCCGCAATTGCTTTATAAGTAGCTTGTTTCGTTCATCAGGTTTTTTACGGGGTGTTGTTGCAATATTTCGCTGTGTTGTCAAATAAGAAGCCATTGAATTTCAAGATTTTGAATTTGCTCGTAAAGCCGCTGATGGAGATGAGTGCAGCGACCCCATACTTTGCAGCTATATGCGCTCGCCAAAGGCTACAAAGAACAAGGACTCAGTTTTGTGAAGATCTTAAGAATACAGGTTTGATTTGATGTCCTGTTTGTTTTCTTTAATCATTCTTTCTATCTCAACTTACATTGCTTGGATTTACCTCTTGTTTTGATTTCTTTTGGTCCATCCGCATAGGAAAAAGCAGTTGGCCATCTTTGAAGACCATCTTTCTGTTGAGGCTTTGGTCCATGATATATCCATGCTCTGATTTTCGCCATTGTGTCATGACTCCTGCTATACTGCTTATGTGCGAATACCTAATGCGGTGTCCCATCATTTGCGGAAGAGATATTGCAACTGCTTCTTTCTTGTGCTCTTTGCTGCTAAGTGTAAGTGGATCCATGTTTCATTTATCTTCCATGCACTGAAATTGATCATTTTTTTAAATTAAGGGTGCTGGAATTTTGTTTGGCAGTATTCTGTGCCGTCGGAGCACATATTGTTCCACCTGGATGTGTAGTGTACTGTCTCAGCCTAGTAAATATCTTGTTATCTTTTTAGTAAACTTCCGCATCTTACCCTCTTTATTCAAATTTCGTCAAGTTCATCCATCTTTGAAACCATTTATAGCTATCTCCTTTGTTTCTCCCTCTTCATGGCTAGTTTTATACTTACATACAGCGTTTTAGTCTGTGTGATTCATGGCTAGTTTTATACTTACATACAGCGTTTTAGTCTGTGTGATTAGGGCTGGCAATGGATCAGAGGTGGATCGGGTGGAGCTCAATCCGCCTCCACCCGCCAACCATCCATCCACCACCCGACCCATCCATCACCCTATTTTTTCTTCATCCACATCCATCTACCCATCATCCAAGGGTGGATCGGGTGCTTCACGAATGCAATTTGTTATAAATTTAACCATTTGTTCTAGTTTAAAATCAGTGATAATGTTAGTAATTAGTGTTCTTAATTTTTTTTTTTAAATTCACAACAAAAATGGAGTGACCAAAACCAATATTAATACTCTTAGTTCCAACATAGCATTGTCTCATCCGATTAGCACCTTAAATATTTTTATTCATATTCCATTTTTATGTTAGCTTAAACAAATCATACTTTACGTTGCAAAATAAATAATAAAATTAATCAGACCTAACAACGAATATTTTTTTATATTTTCATAAATGATCACTAGCTAAGAACATTATAAAACTTTACTGTTATGGAAGTGAACTCTGGGCCAAAATTATGTTATTCTTGATTTGCCAAGTTTCATTATAATTTTTATTTAATAAAATATATACAATTTAATGATAAAAAGTATTATCTAACTATTTATAAACGGGTGGATGGATGAGTTGGATGGTGGGTTGGATGTATATCCACCCGAATCCGACCCGATCCGTTACCCGATTAAAATCCGTGTTTTGTCGGATTTTCGTCCATATATTCGGGTCGGGTGGATCGGATATCCATCGGGTCAGGGTGAAATTGCCAACCCTATGTGTGATTTATCAACAACTGCGGGTCAAACAACACGTGAAAAAATATAGATCGGTTATGGTGTTTGAGATTAACTTGTGGCTTTTATTTCTTCTCCGAAACATTCTTCCTGGTTGATGGTGTTTGCAATTACAGAATAATCATATGAACTTAGTTTTCCAAGCTTATCGATATCAACATCTTGCCCTGCAGGTAATAAAACAATCTCAGAAGTTTTGTCCTGAGGCTATAGTATTTATTCAGACTTTGCTGATGGCAGCTTTAGACAAGAAAGTGCAATCTAAAAATTTACAGGTCTGGCTTAACTGAATGTTTTTCTTGCTAGTTTAATTCTTGAAGCTGTTAACTATTTGCCCTTCTTGTCTTGCTCTGCAAATACTTTTTATTGTTATTGGAATGTATTCGAGTTGCTTCCTTCACTTGTAAATTGACAGGCATTTCTTGTGCTGCAGTTGAATAACCTTATGGAGGTCAAAGAACTTGGGCCTTTGCTTTGTATACGCAGTAGCAATGTTGATATGGATTCTTTAGATTTTCTTGAGCTAATGGACTTACCAGAGGACTCTCAGTATTTCGACTCCGATAATTACAGGTCAGTTAGCATTCTATTGACATTCGTATGGACAAATCTATTAGAGAGTTGTTCCTCAAATTGTTAAAAATATGGCTCTATGTTGAGATACTTGAAGACAAATTATAAATATGTCCGTTAGATCTCTGCTGCGGTCTTGTTATACTAACTTCTAATTTTCCAATAATATGATTGTCAATTAGCTCTAGTAACATAACAAGTATCTCGCTCTCACACATTTTTGTGGTCTTGAAATTCTATTGCTAATTTCCTTTTTCAGGATTCCTTGAAGTTAATGCGATTATATGTTTTCTCATGCAGGGCCAGCATGCTTGTAACAGTTCTGGAAACCCTGCAAGGATTTGTCAATGTATACGAGGAACTTATTTCTTTTCCTGAGATTTTCATGCCAATTTCAAAATTATTATGCAAATTGGCTGGAGAAAATCATATTCCAGATGCATTAAAGGAGAAAATCAAGGATGTTTCCCAATTAATTGACATGAAGGCTCAGGAACATCACATGCTGCGTCAACCTTTGAAAATGCGGAAGAAAAAACCTGTGCCCATCAGGATGGTTAATCCCAAATTTGAGGAGAAGTAAGATACTCTTCTTGCTGCCTTATCTTTAATTAAATGAATCATATTACTTGTTTCCTGTTGAGCTTTACTCATCTGGTAATCATATGCCTCTGCAGCTATGTCAAGGGTAGAGATTATGATCCAGATCGTGAGCGTGCTGAAATGAAAAAGTTAAAGAAACGTATAAAACGGGAAGCTATAGGTGTTGCGAGTGAACTGCGCAAGGACAAAGATTTCTTGTTCAGGGTGAAGGAAGGGGAAAAGGCCCAACTGGCTGCAGAAAAGGCCGAGAAATATGGGAAAGATCTTGCTTTTCTTCAAGAACAAGAGCATGCATTTAAATCAGGGCAATTGGGAAAGGGGAAGGGCCAGAAGAGAAGAAGATGAAATTAGCTTTTGGTTGTTACTTGAAAATCCTACCTTCAAAAGCTTACCCTCTTTTGGTAAATTAGCTATACACCCTATTTGGTATTATCCTATGTATGACTAATACCTAGCAAACAATGTATTAGCAATGCAATGGGTTTTAATGCATGCATAAGCATGGTTAAAGACACAATCGCCCATGAAGTCCCTCACATAGTATAGTATGGAGGGTATTTTTGTAAACAACCAATTATTTTTTAGAAATTATGCAATGTATGTTATTTCTAATACACCAAACCAAACGGTGGATACCTGCATAACTAATGTCACCATTACTAATACTAACATTACTAACACTATTCAACATTATTTTTATACACTACCAAACGACCCTTTAGTTCTCTCCCTCTTGCTTTGACATGGGTATGAACATATAGTATGTCTATGTAATATCTGAGCTAAAAGTGGTCTCAGTCGTCATATGTAGATGTAAATACTAATGAACGACCCATAATGCTACATATCAGTGTTATAGCTGTTGATACACAATATTGAAACTTTGCTCCTTTACTGTTTCAAGGAAAATAAGATGCAGAATGTTGGAAGTACAGAGGATTGAACGAGCAATCGCGTGATGATGGATGCATGCGCTTCTATCTCTCCCCCTCCAACTGTGCCGTGTTTCCACTGCACCTGGTGAAGTTGCTTGCTGTATTTGGTCAGAATCATTAGGCTCGAGTTGTGAAGTGGAAGAGCTCTTCGATTTTTGTTTTTATGTCTTCTAGCAGAAGATCAATTTTGTCCAAAGCCAAATCTACGGATTTAATTTTGAGCTGAAGATCAAACTTGTTTCCTGTTGTATTTGTCATTTACATATAACTGAAGAGTATCATTTCATTAGTGTTAAAAGCTATTCATTCATAACTCAAAGACATTCTTGCATATTTAACCCTGGTAGCCATGGTTAATTTAACCATGGAAAGAGTATCAGATCGGTTATATGTATGTTTTTGGTATGTGGTACTAATGTTCCTCGTAAAAGGACTTGAGCATTAGCAAAATCCAGTGAAATGGTTGAAGCCAAATAACTGAAATATGGTTCTAAATGATAATTGGAGTAGCTATAAAATATAATACGAAACAAATTCAAAATAAGCACCACTTTTTGGTTTAATATTAAGGATAAATATTTTCACTCAAAGATGTGGTGTACTGGTCAATCATTTCATCATTTGAGGGTGGTTTAGTGACCAATAAAGTGAGAGGAGGCTTTAATTAGAAGGTGATTTTTTTTATTTATTTAAGCTTATGTAGGGATGGCAATTGGGCAGGGCGGGTGCGGGTACCTCCTCCCCGCACTTGTACCCGTCAGAAAATGTTATACCCGTCACCTACCCGCCACCCGTGGCGGGTACATTTTCAACATCCATATCCGCCTAGGCGGGTATATTCCTAAATCCACACCCGCTAATACTCGCATGTACCCGCCAGCCATATTTTGTAATCAATTCATTTGTCATTTTGTCAACCTGCCAATACATGAAAATTATCTACTACTATACTATTGTATCTACTACTAATATGATGTACCAAATTATTTGGGCTTTAGATAAATATATAGTTGTACAAATAAAATTATAGTTGACGGGTTTAAGGCGGGTGGGTGAATTTGGGGCCGGGGGCGGGCAGGGCAGACGGTATAACTGCAAATTCACCACCTACCTATATCCGCATACTACCCGTCAAAGTTATACCAATATCCGCTCCAACTGGGGTGCGATACGAAATTCGCAAAATTGTACCTACCCGCCATCCTAAGCTTATGTAGTGAAATAATCGACTTAACCCAATGTTATACCATAAAAAAGAAATATTTCTTCCCTATAGGTGTGCTGTGGTAAGAAAATGACTACGGCTTAGGGCGTGTTTGGTACGGAGGAAAATTAATATTTGGTTGGTCAAATACTTAAGAGGGATTCTTTTTAGAAAAATAAATTCTTAAAAATAAAAAAAATGATTTTCCTAAATCAAGCATGAATTTTATAAATAATATTCCAAGTTCATTATTTCTTCCCCATTCGTTATTGCCATATTCCCAAATTTCCCAAGCAGACTTGCGTATTAAAAAATTATCTAAATTCGATATATGTAGCAAATTATGTTAAATTTGTCACTATTGTATATGTAGAATAGTGTAAATTTCCCTTCCCGGAGTTCTCTTATTAATGTCATATAGTTAGAGAGTATACAATTGTAGTCCTAATAGAATTAAGATCTCTATTTTACCTTAATTATAATTGTAGTCCTAATAGAATTAGGATCTCTATTTTACCTTAATTACACTAAATATTAATTACAGAATATATTGTGAATATATATAGAATATATTCACTATCACACCCCCTCAGTCGGAGCGGGAGTAGGACGGACGCCGAGACTGAATCTGAAGTCAAGGAACAATTGTTGAAGAAGCCCTTTGTGAAGATATCTGCATACTGATACGAAGAAGGAACACACAACACCCTAACATGACCCATTGCAACCTTCTCACGAACAAAGTGAATATCCATCTCAATATGCTTGGTTCGCTGATGCTGAACCGGGTTATGAGACAAGTAGACATCATATATGTTATCACGGTAAACCAAAGATGCCTTACGTATGGGACAATGAAGCTCAAGAAGGAGATTGCGGAGCCAACATAGCTCGGCAATGATGTTCGCAACGCCTCGATATTCTGCTTCTGCACTCGAACATGAAATCGTAACTTGCCTCTTGACAGACCACGTTATGATGTTATCCCCCAAAAATACACAATAGCCAGACGTAGAGCGACGGTTGTCCGGACAGCCGGCCCAATCTGCGTCTGTGTAAGAAAGAAACCTAGTCGGTGCGGAGGGATATAAATGTAGTTCATAGTCAAGAGTGCCATTAATGTACCAAATGATACGTTTAAGAGATGTAAAGTGAGGCTCACTAGGAGCGTGCATGAACAAGCACACCTGCTGAACATCATATGCAATATCGGGCCGAGTGAAGATGAGATATTGAAGAGCACCTGCTAGACTCCTATAAAGAGAGGGTATCGCTGACCGGATCCCCGACATCTGCACTGAGTTTTTACTTTGAGTCGACAAGAGTGGACATGATCTTGTAGTTTGCCATTTTAGCCCTGTAGACAATCTCCTTTGCATACTTACGCTGACATAAAAACATAGCATGTGCGGATCTGGTGAATGATATCCCCAAAAAATAACTCAACTTACCCAAATCTATCATAGCAAATTCGAACTTGAGCAGAGCAATGATCTCGTGTTTCAGTGTATCAGAAGAAGCTGTCAGAACAATATCATCCACATATAAAAGAAGATAAGCCGTGTCAGTACTTCGATGAAAAATAAACATTGAATGATCACTCTTGCTGCACACAAACTCGATATGTATGATGTATGTGGTAAACCTCTCATATCAAGCCCTAAGGGCTTGTTTCAAACCATATCAGGTGTATACCAGCGGTATACAGGTCTGATCGGGTGATATGGGGTTTGGGTTTGCTGTATATCACATGTATACCGACAAGAAAGGGAAATATAAGAGCTGGGTGGGCTGTATATCATAGTATACCAGAGGTATACAAGCCTTGTTTTAGGGAAGAAGAGGAGAGGTGGTGGTTGTATATCAGCGATGAGCAGTGGTATACAATTGATTTTCGCCGGAAGAGAGAGGCGGAAAAGTAGGGTGTGACGGCCGACAATATGGTTTAGGGTTGGGATAGATTTATGGTTCTTGATACCATGTAGAATTGTACTAATTTCCCCTTTCTGGAGTTCTCTTATTAATATCATATATAGAGAGTATACAATTGTAGTCCTAATAGAATTAAAATCTCTTTTTTACCTTAATTACACTAAATGTTAATTACAAAATATATTGTAAATATATATGGAATATATTTACTATCAATATATACTATAATTAAGAGGGCAATAAGTTGTGATGAATTGGAATGATTATTATTAAGTACTTTCCATTGTTTAAGTGCACGTTTTTTAGGAGCCTTTTGAATATACATTTACATTTAAAGATAATAACAATAGGCGTTCGAAGTTAGACAGGGTTCAATACTCCAAAAAATTAAGTAGGTTGATTCCAAGTATTCAACCATCCCTTGGGACATCACGCATATCAAATCATTTGCCTTTAACTGATCACGCATATCAAATCATTTGCCTTTAACTGTGAAATTGCAAATATAAAAGTTGATTAGCTAGTTGTTGATCAGATTTCAAAAAGGTTGCAAAGAAAATAGATTCAGCTGGAAGAGACCTGTTTTGAGGAAATGTATCTGCTCTTCATTTTTTGATGTATTGTTTCTCTAGCTGTTGTTGATAGGAGTGGGTGGTCAACACCTACTTGCTTAGTAATTGTTACAGAATATGGTAACCAAATCATAAGAGAGATATCAGAAATCATGAATACTAGAATATTTTCTTTTTAATTATTTTGATTTATTTCCTTTAATAGAGTTGCTCGTAATTGTATAAATACCTTGTATATTCATGAATAGTAACTATTCAAGTTATTCCATTCGATTACATGATATCAGAGCCACTAAGGCTCAAAATCTCGATAAATTTTGGAACTCTTCTAGGGATAATGTATACAGTCGAGAGAAATCTTCTCCGACGACGACAATTTTGGTTCTGAAGTACAAGCTCTTCTTCTCAATTCTGTCCCATCTTTGGTAGTATTTAGGTCATCAGACGTTGTTTGGAGAAGATATGTGGCTTCTCACGCTCGGATTTATACTAGGTTTTGTTTCTGTGAAATGTCCCTAAGCATGTTAATTTGGTTCGAAATTCCCTCCTCTCGTAATTTTCAGTTTCTGTGAGACTTAGTATTGCGTTGGGGTTGTCTAAGTCTGAATCTCACAGTTCTGTTCTGCTTAATTTTATTCCTCTGTTAATTGAAAGTCTCTTTTTTGTTGGGATCTCTGATTTTGTCGGGGTGGAGTTTTTTTTTTTGATATCCATCTTCCCGGCTTATGCCAGACTATTCCCGAGAGATAGTAGTTCCGGTCCCTCAACACTACTACCAGTAAATCACGGGATGTACCTGAATGACCAGGGTTTGAGAACATAGAAACTGATATCACCTACTAGATCCTATCCCAGAAGAGAGCAAATTGCTCCTACTAGGGTTTCAACCCACGCCGCATGCCTCCAGCTGGATTTTAAGTTTCCCTCCTTTGTCATCCAGCTATGCCCCGGGTGTGGAGTTTTCTCTATTGGGGTTAGATTGTTGTTTCTCTGATCTGGTTGAGTCTTTTTGGTTTAGTGGAGTTCTGTTGGATAGATATTTGAGATGTCTGTTTGGAGATTGTCTTTTCGACTTGGTGAAATTTCAAACTCTCATCAGTTTTGTGGTCTATTTGATACTATTTTTAGCATTGGGTTAAGGTTCTCATCATTGCACCAAATAACTTCTAGGTTTATGTGGTATCTCTGTTGGCAGACTACCATCTCATATCTTTTTTGAGGACATCTGTAAAGTATTTCTTAACTTTTGTTTTCTTTTTTGTGGATTGACTGGATATTGATTTAAAATGCTTGCTTCTAGTTCATCATATGATCAAATAATCTGTGTTTCGGCTCATGAATTTAAAAAATTCTTGTTGTATCGGGAGTCACTTAAGGAATCCACTTTATTTACTGCCTTTGCCGAGTCAAATAAAACATGTCTTATCACGTTTTCAAATAAATGGGTGATTGATTCAGGTGTCACAGATCATATGACAGGTAATCCTAATATTTTTTCTAGCTTTCGACCACACAAAACACTCTCTCCCGTTATTGTAGCTGATGGCTCAACTTGTAACAATATTGGATATGGGACTGTTAAACCAACCTCATCTATTACCCTAGCATCTGTATTAAGTCTATCTAAATTGGCCTTTAATTTGATATCTGTTAGTAAACTCACCAGAGACCTTAATTGTTATATCTCATTCTTTCCGAATCATTATTTATTTCGTGATCTTACAACAAATCAGGTTATTGGTAAAGAACATGTATATGATGATCTCTACATCCTTGATGAATGGGGGTCTGGGCCTGTTGCCTGCTCTAGTGTCGTGTCTCCATTTGAAGCACATTGTTGATTGGGACATCCTTCTCTACCTCTGTTGAAGAAACTATGTCCTTAGTTTCAGAATATTCCTTCATTGGAATGTGAGTCATGTCGATTTGCAAAACATTATCGCAACTCACTATTTCCAAGGATTAATAAGCGGGCTGAGTCAGCTTTTGAGTTAGTTCATTATGATGTTTGAGAATCATGTCCCGTTATTTCCAAAACTGGGCATAAGTATTTTGTCACTTTTGTGGATTATTTTTCTCGAATGACTTGGATTTATTTTATGAAAAGTCGCTTTGAAGTATTCACTCACTTTTGTACCTTCTATGCTGAAGACAAAACTCAATTCAGTGCTTCAGTATGTATTCTAAGGAGTGATAACGCTAAAGAATACATGTCAGAATTATTTCAGTCATACATGAGACAACATGGTATTCTCCATCAGTCTTCATGCATTGATACACCCTATCAAAATGGAGTTGTTAAGAGGAAAAATAGGCATCTACTTGAGACAAGTCGAGAACTTTTGTTCCAAATGAAGGTTCCTAAATAATTTTGGGCAGATGCAGTCTCTACGACTTATTTTCTAATTAATCGCATGCCATCGACTGTGTTTGCTGGTAATATGTCTTACAATGTTCTTTTTCCAAACAAGTCACTATTTTTTGTGGAACCGAAGGTGTTTGGAAGCACATGTTATGTTCGAGATGTTCGACCATCTATTACCAAGTTGGATCCCAAGGCATTGAAGTGTGTTTTTCTATGCTATTCTCGCTTTCAAAGGGGGTATCACTGTTGTTCTACTGAACTTAGAAAATATTTGGTGTCAACAAATGTGGTATTTTCAGAGACTACCCCATTTTTTATGCACCTCTCATTTCTCTGAGTCAGGGGGAGGAAGATGAATGGTTAGTCTATCAGATTTCTTGTGCTTTGACAGAACAATCAACTAATGTTGTTCATCCGTCTCTCAGTTCTTCTGTTGAGCATCAATTGGTTATTGTACCTTCAACTCCTGCTTCGTCTATTTAAGGAAGACCGCCAATTGTTCAAGTTTATTTGAGGAGGCAAGAGACTAATGGTATATGTCCTGTACCAGTTCCTTCGTCATTAGATATTTTACTGATCCACCAGAAAATCTTAACCTCCCTATTGCTCTTCGCAAAGGTACATGAACTTGCAAATCCACATATTTTATTGCTAATTTTGTCTCTTATGACCTCTTAACCTCTACGTCTAGATCTTTGGTTGTTTCTCTAGACTCCATCTCTATACCCAAAATAATGAATGCGGCTTTGAATCATTCTTGGATAGTCTAATGCAATGCTTGAAATACATGCCTTAGAGGAAAACCATATATGGGATTTGGTGGATTTACCCAAAGGAAAGAAACTAGTGGGATGTAAGTGGGTGTTCATGGTTTAAGTTAATCCAGATGGTTCTATGGCAAGACTTAAGGCTAGACTTGTGGACAAAGGGTATGCTCAGAATTATGGGGTGGATTATTCATACACCTTTTCTCCGATTGCCAAACTCACTTCTGTCCAGCTATTTATTTCTCTAGTTGCTTATGAAAATTGACCTTTACATCAGTTGAATATCAAGAATGCGTTCCTTCATGGTGATCTTCAAGAGGAAGTATTTATGGAGCAACCACCCGATTTTGTTGCTCATGGGGAGTATGGAAAAGTCTGTCACTTGAAAAAGTCCTTGTATGGCTTGAAACAAAATTCCCAAGCTTGGTTTAGCAAGTTTAGTGAGGTAGTTCAAGAGTTTGGACTAAAAATGAGCAAATGTGATCACTCAGTCTTCTATCGTCAATCTGCAGCTGACACTATCCTCTTTGTTGTGTATGTTGATGACATTGTCATCACAGAAAGTGATTTTGTGTGAATCTCTTCCCTCAAGTCTTTCCTACATACTAGATTTCATACAAAGGACTTGGGCCAGTTGAAGTACTTTTTTGGAGTAGAAGTAAGTAGAAGCAAAAAGGGAATTCTTCTGTCTCAGAGAAAGTATATTCCTGATGTACTTGCAGAAACTGAAAAGTTGGCAGCCAAACCCTGCAGTAGTATAAGGGCTCTCAATGTGCATCTTATGAAATATGATGACGATCCTTTTGATGATCCAGAGATATACAAGAGGTTAGTTGAAAAGTTAAATTATCTCACTGTGACTCGTCCAGATAATTCTTTTGCAGTAAGTGTTGTTAGTCAGTTTATGTCCGCACCTACAATCAAACATTGGGAAGCGTTGGAACATATTTTATGTTATTTGAAAGGAGCTCCTGGACTTGACATATTGTATAGCAATCACAACTATATTCGTATTGAGTGTTTTGCAGATGTTGACTATGATGGATCCAAAATTGAGAGAAGATCTACTACAGGCTATTGCGTCTTTATTGGAGAAAACCTAGTATCATGGAGGAGTAAGAAGCAAAGTGTTGTATCTCGATCCAGTACAGAACCCGAGTGCAGAGCTATGTCACAATCTACTTGTGAGATTATATGAATACATCATCTTTTAACTGAAATCGGGTTGAAGCATCATACACCAGTAAAATTTTGGTGTGATAATCAAGCTGCTTTTCATATTACCTCAGATCCGGTGTATCACGAAAGAACTAAACATATTGAGGTTGACTGTCATTTTTTTCATGATAATATTCAGGAAAACGTGATTTCCACTGGCTACGTGAAAACATGAGAGCAAGTAGTTGATTTGTTCATAAAAGCATTGAATGGAACTAGAGTTGATTACCTTTGTGACAAGCTGAACATGATCAATAACTATGCTCGAGCTTGAGGGGGAGTGTTACAGAATATGGTAATCAAATCATAGGAGAGATATTAGAAATCATGATGAGATACTAGAATATTTTCTTTTTAATTATTTTGATTTATTCCCTTTTTATAGGATTCCTTGTAATTGTATAAATACCTTGTATATTCATAATAGTAGACAAGTAGTAATGAAACACAGAAAAGAAACCAATGTTCCCTTGCCTCTATTCCAATCTGTAATATTTGAGAAATAGTGATTCTTTGGTTGTTTTTAGCTTTACACTTCTCGTTGCCACATGAGCAATGGTTCCTCGCTCCTAATGCAATTCCTCACCGACATAAACATGCTTGTATGTGCCACAAGTTGGGTTTAAAATTCATAAATGTGGTACTTACGATATTACAGATTTTTTTCCATTGAACTTTTAAATATCTTTTGTAAACCAATACAGTTTGTGCCACAATTTGGGGCATTTGGTATTAGCAAATACCATTGGAGAACAATTCAAAATGTGCCACAATTTGGGTTTACCTGGGGTGATTGAAGACCCTTTGTATGTCAATTACATGAGTCTATTTTATATTTTATTTACATGCATTTACATTTAGAGCTTCTTTCCTCATTTCTTTTCTCCAATTCTCCTTGCCGCATTTAGATGTTGAACTCGTTAGTATTTTGGCAACACACGCACATATATGTCTATCTGCTTCCGCTTATTAGGTTAAGAGTCCACATCGAATATGAAATGAAAATATGGACTCTTTATATGAATTTGGACAATACTCACCCTATAAGCTAACTTTTGATGTTGAGTTAGGCCAAAAATTCATTCTTTACTTATTATTTCAGCTTAGATAACTCTGCTGCTACTGTTCAAAGTTGCTTGAAGATTCTTTGCTTTTACAAAGAACCTGTGTTCTTGGTTTTGGGCTCTTCTCCTTAGCCAGTCCTTAAGAGTGACAGAGTGGCCCCTACTCTAGACTAAAGGTATAGAAAACCATATACTCGTACTACATAGACAACTTCTCTAAGTAATCATTTGTACACGCGATTTTATCTCATGTGATGAATTAGTATTTGGACATGTAATTTCATTTCATGAGATAAAATTTTAAATTATCTAAAAAGACATGATTTGACATGATTTTAAAAATTTTAAATGTAAAAGTTAACTCATAAATTTATATTTTGTAAAAAAACAATCCATAAGTTGGTAGATATGTTTGATAAACATATCAATCAATCATTTATATCAAATATTAAAAGACTTACAAGTTGATAGTATATTTATAACAAACTTACTCTTACTAACCATGTGAGATGATTATATTATAGAGTAGTTACACTACAACTCATGTTCAATTTTCCATTTTATTGAACTAAAGTTTTGATCAATTGATATTGTATTTTTTTAGAAAGATTTTCTAGTAGCGTATTAACTTTTTATGAACTATGACTTGCTAATTTGGTAAGATTGTATAAGATTTGAATTTTTTTATGGTTTTCACACCTTATGGGTTTTATATCTATAAGACTTCAACTTCAAATCATCATAATTTCAAATTATGTCCAATCGACAACTAAATTTGCAAACAAATTTTATTTATGTTCAAACTACGACTTGTTCCGATGACCTGAACACGTGCTAACGTGTTCCTACTAGATACAAATAAACTAATCATTTAAAATATAACCCCTCCTTTAATTATGCAAATAACCTCAATAAGTCATAAAATCTTAGACAAGTTCCAATTAAGGATGATGTGTCTAATACCTGTTAAAGCTAGTTAATGAATAAAACTAGCCAAGTTGGTGTGAATGAGAAATGGAAGGCAACCTTTCCGAACAAATACCAACCTATTCTCAAGAGAGGCACCTTCAAGGCTATATAAACTAAGGCAATGCCTCATTTTAAAGATACCAAAAACCAAAAATTTCTGCATCTGAAATTCTGCATTCTTTTTTTCACAAATAAAACTATCGAGTCTTACTGTGTTTCGTTGCCAACTTTGAGTTCGTCGAAGTCGAAGGCGTTTGACGTACCGCTACTCCTGCGCGACAGTATATCCGTTTTATCCTGGGGAGGAAGTAATCCATAACCTCGGGTACAAAGTGAGGGGATTAAATTCCTTAAGGACACACAAAGTGAATTCGTGGTCTCGGATATTTTCTTACTTCGTATTATTTTTCCGGCTTTGTTTTTTCCGGTTTTTTGTCTTTCCGTTTGGTTTATGTTTTTCCCGATTTTTTGAACACAGTGCACAACAACAAGCTTAAGGAATTTAATCATTATTTCGTGTTCATTTGTTCTTGTTTAACAATTACAGAACGTTGTCGGAAAAAAAAAAGTGTATGTTGTTTGGAGACTAAAATCTTCAGATTTTCTACTCCGGTTGAGATTAAAGTTTTCATAACTTTCTACTCCGTTGGGTACTTGATTTGAAGATATAAAAACTTCATCAAGTTTACAACATACAATTTACTGGAAAAAAAAAAGGTGTATGTTTGTTGTTTCGATGTAACGAACTTGTATGTTGTTTGGAGACTAAAATCTTCGGATTTTCTACTCCGGTTGAGATTAAAGTTTTCATAACTTTCTACTCCGTTGGGTACTTGATTTGAAGATATAAAAACTTCATCAAGTATACAACATACAATTTACTGGGAAAAAAAAAAGATGTATGTTTGTTGTTTCGATGTAACGAACTTGTATGTTGTTTGGAGACTAAAATCTTCGAATTTTCTACTCCGGTTGAGATTAAAGTTTCCATAACTCTCTACTCCGTTGGGTACTTGATTTGAAGATATAAAAACATCATCAAGTATACAACATACAATTTACTGGGGAAAAAAAAAGAAAAAAAAAAGGTGTTTGTTGTTTCGGTGTAACGAACTTATATGTTGTTTGGAGACTAAAATCTTCGGATTTTCTACTCCGGTTGAGATTAAAGTTTTCATAACTTTCTACTCATTTGGGTACTTGATTTGAAGATATAAAAACTTCATCAAGTATACAACATACAATTTACTGCATTTCGTTTCAAGTATTTTAAATCGTTTGTGTAACCTTGATTCGGTTTGAAGAAATAAAATCTTCACCGTTGTGTATTATAATTGTTGCTGTCAAAACTGATTCAGTTCGATAATTTATGGCATTCACGTTTAGGACATGTCAATTATAGAACCTTGCGAAAAATGATTAGTTTGAAAGTATTGCCTAAGTTTGAATGCAATCAATCAAAATGTCAAATATGTGTTGAGTCTAAGTATGTTAAACATCCTTATAAGTCAGTTGAAAGGAATTCAAGTCCTTTAGACTTAATCCATACAGATATTTGTGACATGAAGTCAATCCCATCTCGTGGTGGGAAGAAGTATTTCATAACTTTTATTGACGATAGTACGCGGTATTGCTACGTTTGTTTACTTAATAGTAAAGATGAAGCAATTGAAGCATTCGGGCAATACAAAAGTGAAGTTGAGACTCAACTTAACAAAAAGATTAAAATGATAAGGAGTGATAGGGGCGGTGAATATGAATCTCCTTTTGAACAAATATGTTTGGAATATGGCATTATTCATCAAACAATCGCCCTTACTCGCCACAATCAAACGGAATTGCGGAAAGGAAAAATAGAACCATGAAAGAAATGATGAATGCCTCGTTAATAAGTTCGGTTTACCCCGAACTTGTGGGGGAAGCCATTCTAACAATAGCCGAATACTCAATCGAGTGCCCCATAGCAAAACAAAATCTATTCCATACGAAAAGTGGAAAGGAAGGAAGCCCAATTTGGGATACTTCAAAGTGTGGGGGTGTTTGGCCAAGGTGCAAGTTCCTAAATCCAAAAGGGTAAAAATAGGACCTAAAACCATTGATTGTGTTTTCATAGGATATGCCACAAATAGTAAGGCATATCGATTTCTGGTTCACAAATCGAAAAATCCCGACATTCGTGTAAATACGGTAATTGAATCGATAATGCCGACTTCTTTGAAACCATATATCCGTATAAAAAGGAATGTGAGTCGTCTAGCAAAGAATCTAAACGACCTCGGGAAGAAACAAAGGAAAATATTCCCGATGAGGAAAAATCGAGACGCAAAAAACGTCAAAGGACGTCTACTTCATTTGGACCAGAATTTCTAACATTTTTGTTGGAGAATGAGCCTCGAACCTTCAACGAAGCTATGTCTTCATCGGAAGCTCAATTTTGGAAAGAGGCAATCAATAGTGAGATAGAATCCATCTTAAACAACCATACTTGGGAATTGGTTGACCTTCCTCCAGGGAATAAACCTTTAGGTTCCAAATGGATTTTCAAGCGTAAAATGAAAGTGATGGTACTATTGATAAATATAAGGCAAGACTAGTTGTTAAAGGGTTTAGACAACGAGAAGGTCTTGATTACTTTGATACATACTCGCCGGTAACGAGGATTACATCTATTCGGGTGTTAGTAGCGTTAGCCGCCGTGTACGGTCTTGAAATCCATCAAATGGATGTGAAAACAAATTTCTTCTTAAATGGAGAGTTAGAGGAAAAATTTACATGGAACAACCCGAGGGGTTTGTAGTTCCAGGGAAAGAGAAGAAGGTGTGTCGACTTGTTAAGTCTCTTTACTTGACTAAAACAAGCACCCAAACAATGGCATGCAAAATTTGACCATACAATGTCATCAAATGGATTCAAGATAAATGAGTGTGATAAATGTGTCTACATTAAGAACACTCCAAACCACGTAGTCATTGTTTGTTTGTACGTGGATGATATGTTGATAATGAGTAACGACATTGCTAACATAAATGCTACTAAGCGCATGCTTGCTAGTAAGTTTGATATGAAAGACTTAGGAGTTGCCGATTTAATTCTCGGGAATTAAAATCCATAAGACTCCTCAAGGTCTAGCATTGTCTCAATCTCATTATATTGAAACGGTACTTGAAAAGTTCAAGTATTTGGACTTTAAAGTTGCAAAGACGCCAATTGATATGAACCTTGCTCTTGCAAAGAATAAAGGTGAAAGTCATTCTCAATTGGATTATGCCGTAGTGTTGGGAAGTTTGTCTGTATATCATGAACCGTACGCGACCCGATATTGCATGTGCTATAAGTAAACTAAGTCGCTACACTAGTAATCCCGACCAAAAACATTGGTCGGCGATGAAACGAGTTTTGGAGTATTTAAAACATACTCAACACTTTGCTTTGCATTATAACAGTATCCCGCAGCTTATTGAAGGATACAAGATGCAAATTGATCACCGGTTCAATCGAAACTAAATCCACAAGTGGATATGTTTTTACCATAGGTGGAGGAGCAAAGTTGTCTTGGAAGTCATCCAAATGCATACATGTATCGCCCGCTCTACAATGGAATCGAGTTCATAGCTTTAGACAAAGCCGGTGAAGAAGCTGAATGGCTCCGGAATTTCTTAGAAGATATTCCATTTTGGCCCAAACCGTTGGCTCCTATATGCATACATTGCGATAGCCAAGCGGCAATAGGAGGAGCCGAGAGCCTTATGTACAACGGAAAGTCTCGTCACATACGACGAAGACATAATACCGTTAGACAACTACTCTCTAGTGGAATTATCACAATTGACTATGTTAAGTCGAGAGATAATGTGTCGATCCACTAACTAAAGGCCTAACTAGAGAGGTAGTTGAAAGATCATCAAGGGAATGGGACTATGGCCGAGGACAAGTCATCGTGACGGTAACTCTACCTAGAAGACCGGAGATCCCAAGATCTAGGTTCAAAGAGATCAAACAAAGTCATTAATGACGGTTCAACATTGTCACAATAACTCTTTGGTCCATTCTCGTGATGAGACAATGTTCGCACTCAGGATAAAGCATTGCGGCTTTTTAATGGTTCCTAAGTTTGGTACGGGGTATATCAAATAGTGTATCTACGGGATGACACATTTAGGAATCACCTATGTAAGTGTGAAGTGTAAGCCGCTTCAAGGAGAATTATGTAAGGCCAATTCTCTACGCACTTATGAACCAGCAAAGTGTTCATGGTCGAAACGAACAAAACAATGAGAACCAAAGACGGTTAAAGGGTTAATTGTGTGACATGTGGTTGTCTAGGTATACACCAAAGCTCGACGGTTCAAGGATATCACATCTACCGATTGACCGAGTATATCCGACATATGTTCACTACGGAAAGTTCAAAGAGAAATCTACTTATCCGTATGCGATTAATCCTTGCTTACGAATCACACAGCTTTTTGTCATGCATGTTTTTCATCATATAGCCATTCCCCATTCATGTGGGGGATTGTTAAAGCTAGTTAATGAATAAAACTAGCCAAGTTGGTGTGAATGAGAAATGGAAGGCAACCTTTCCGAACAAATACCAACCTATTCCGAAGAGGCACCTTCAAGGCTATATAAACTAAGGCAATGCCTCATTTTAAAGATACCAAAAACCAAAATTTTTTGCATCCGAAATTCTCGCATTCTTTTTTTCACAAATAAAACTATCGAGTCTTACCGTGTTTCGTTGCCAACTTTGAGTTCGTCGAAGTCGAAGGCGTTTGACGTACCGCTACTCCCCGCGACAGTATATCCGTTTTATCCCGGGAGGAAGTAATCCATAACCTCGGGTACAAAGGGGATTAAATTCCTTAAGGACACACAGTGAATTCTGTGGTCTCGGATATTTTCTTACTTCGTATTATTTTTCCAGTTTCTGTTTTTTCTGGTTTTTTGTCTTTCCGTTTGGTTTCTGTTTTTCCTGATTTTTTGAACACAGGCACAACAACAATACCTGCATAACTAATTTTTATATTACTAATATCTTTATAATTTTAATCACCAACCAAACGATCCCTAGTGTTACATTGTCTTGACTCCTCATGACTAATACTTTCTCCGTCTCATATTACTTGACCACATTACTAAAAATATATGTCCCAAATTACTTGGCTACTTTTTAAAAATAAGAAAAATTTAATTATATTTTTTCTATTTTTCTCTTAAAATTAATTGAACAGAAATAAAAATAATATAGTAAATAATCATTTTATTTATAATTTTTTAAAAGACGTATAAAAAAAAATGACCAAGTAATACAGTAACAAGAATTATTCTATAATGTATTGTGTTTGTCAGGTACTTTCAAATAGTCACTCGTTCCCCTCAGCTTTAATCGGGTTGAACGAGTCAACAAAATTTAGACTGCTTCTGTCACTTCTCCGACACTGCGAGTGTAAAGAAAATTTCAGAGGGAAACCATTTAAAGAGTTTGATTATAATTTATAAAGATAAGAGATAATAATACTCGGGTAGTATACGAGATAATTTCATTCCATCTGAAATATTTGTGTTTTAAAGCTTTCATCAGTCTTCTTATGAAAGAATAGAATATGTAAAAGAAAAGGTGAAAAATACGTTGTCGCTTTAAGATGGATCCCAGAAATTTCATTAACTTGTCACTAGAAAGAATATCAAACCTTTGAAAAATTAGATCTTTATATACAAAACCCAACTCTAGGTCCGTCAACAAAAGGCTTACTTATTAGTGCCCGTGCATAGCTGGATGACAAAGGAGGAAACTTAAAATCCAGCTGAAGGTCTGCAGCGTGAGTTTGAACTTTAAACCCTGGTGGGAGCAATTTGCTCTCTTCTGGGACAGATCTTATAGGTGATATCAGTTGCTCTGTTCTCAAACTCTAGTCATTCAGGCACATCCCATAATTTACTGGTAGTAATGTTGAGGGACCAGAACTACTATCTTCAGGAATAGTCTGGCGTAAGCCGGGAAGCTGGATATAAAAAAAAAGGCTTACTTACTAGGAAAGAGTTGTCTTAGGTATTATTGGTTCAGATTACAACTTATTATAATTTCTTTACAATTATTTATTTATGCTGAATAGGCCTAGTTTATTTAAATTCTATACGATATTTAAAATTGTCTAAATGTTATTCATTTAAAGATTTTTGACAAGTTAACTTTTTGGTTTTAACTATATTGATACGCCCAAATTACACATCTGAAAATGATGTAAAGCGGTCGATGCAAATATAGAATCCAACAAAGATTGAGGTCGAATCTCACATGGAATACGACGAGAAAAAGTATAATTTAAATGCAAACCTCGATACTTAGTCTATATTTTAAAAGTGTTGAGAAATAATGTTTGTTTTGATTAAGAACTACTATTTGATTCAAGTACGAGCTAATTTGCAAATTTGTAATTTAAGGAAGGGGCTAGAGTTGTGTTCCCTCTAGGTGGATTAATGTAATTGGGGTTACGCTTGATATGAATTGGATACCTATTATACTAGATTATGAGTCAATTAAAGGTTTATACCTAATTTTCCAACCTAAGTGATAAATTTCATCACTAGCCTTTTCCAAGTCCTGGGATGTGCAAAATAATACACACATTCAATGCTCATATTACCCATCATATTCTTACCTTTGGGTATTAGATAGGAGGTAAAGTCCTAAATTTATGTCATTAATATTTTTCCCCACCAATTATTCTTTTTCAAGCAATAAATGGTATTGGGACACTATCAAAATTGGTCACCAATGATATCAATACATAAAGAAGCATTAATGGAGTATAACATACTCAATCTAATCAATCACTAAAACACTCAAATTATTAATCACACACTTTCAGGTCCACAACCCTAACTAAGTATTTAGTAACTCATGCTCAAAGCAAAACAATCAAAAACTTCAATTAAATTAAAGGTAATCATGTCCTTAAGAGGAAGAAGACAAAGGAATAAGCTGAATTGAATACTCCCTAAGCTCCTTTCCCAATACAAAAGTAAATATTGTTCTCTAAGTCTGAAATGGAATCGAATGTTCAGAAATCTATGCCTAATATTTATACTAAAGGAACAACAAGTATAAAAATGACGGCTGACGGGTCGCTATGCGACGCCAGAATGATGCCGCATAGGGAGTTTGTGGACGCATTCTTAAGACCAAATTTTCTCCCCACTCATTATGTGATGTGTTTGCGGTCGCATTCTGCAGTATGCGATGTCGCATAAGAATCGCATTTCTCCCTTGTTGATTTCTTCGAGAGTATGCGGTCGCATCTTGAAGTTTGCGGCGTCGCATACACATCTCATGCAGCCTAATTTTATCAACCTTTCTGTTTCAGTTTGCGGACCGAATTTGAATTCATATATGAAAAATGAATCTGGATCTAAATCTAGTAGAATTCGGTACAGATCCGATCTGTTGCCGTCCCTAAGGTAATTCTCTTTTGGAAGTTGAAACAACAAGAAAATTATAAAAGAACCAGGAAGGGCCATTTATTTATGCCACTGAGCTTGACTCTCCTTTGCTATTCACCCATTGATTCTTCATTGTTAAGTTACCTTATTTTAGTACGTCTAGTCATGAAGGATCTTTTTTGTTCTCTTCTTTATGGTCCTAGGGCTAGTCGAATAGTACGTCTAGTCATGAAGGATGTGTACTATTTAGCTAAATAATTGTGTTTTTAATCATCAAAGTCTTATACTACACGAAAGAAGGAAAAATTTAAAAAAAAGTGAAAACATTGTACTACTATTCCTTTCGTTCCAAGAGATTAAAGAATAATAAAAGATTTAAATTTTTTTTAATCTAAAATAAATTAAATCAACAAAAGGTTACTTAGCGGGAAAGAGTTGTCTTAGGATTTTTTGTCGTTTCGTGGAATCTGTATATGAATGGTTCACATCAGCTCATTATAATTCTTTGTAATTATTTACTAGATCTAGTTTAAATTATACAGATATTCTTTTCCAAAACAAATGTTATCACTTATAGATTTTTATAAAATTATTATTTTGTCTCCAATTTATCTATTATTACACAAATTACCACAAGTAACAAGCCACCGCGACCACCACCTTATAACTATGTCATGACACAATTATTAACACCGATCACCACCAGGGGCATTATCTAGCTTTGTAAGTGGGAGCTTGATTAAACCCCCAACTTTCTAAGGCGGAGCATAACACGTATAAATTTATAAATAAAATAAAACATAAAATTTAAATAGTTATTAAATAAAAAATTATTCTTTTAAATCTAAACTAAATGAAAAAATGTATCATATGAATTGACATAAATTAAAAATAAAATAAGTGTACATGATTGCATCAAAGATGTCGCTTTAATGACAATGCTCCGAGGTTGTTTCAATAAAGTTAGGTGGAAGATGGGTCCCATATTCCACCAGAAAAAAGAATTATGTTCCGCACCCCCCATCCCCAAGACATTTGAACTTTGCGATGCTCCTATTATCCCTAAATAATTTTGAACCAATATTAATTACTTCCCTTTTATGCCACCTGTCATTAATCTCATTATGACTTGGTCGTTCGAAAACTTCCGATTATTTGATCACTTTTGCAGGGGGAGTTCGGCTTAGATTACCAGATCTTGTACACAATCTTCCTAGAGATGGAGAGCCCCTTTCCAACAAGTCAAGTGGCTGGAACGTTCTCTTAAAGAGAGCGAGCAACCCGAAAAACGACTTTAATTTTATTTTTACACGTTTTTTTATATAAAATATATTTTTCTATTTTGTGGTTATTTTATTTTTTCTTTCTTCTTTTTTCTTCATAAATCATTTTTGTCGGACCACCGGTCACTTTCAATGCCATCATTTTCGCCATAACTCCGCCCATCTTCCTTTACTACTAGCGCTTCAACTCCAAAATCTTATTAAAATTTTTTTACTTACATTTTGAATAATTCTCAAAACCCATTAAATTTCGAGATTAATGGAGGCAAAATCTAGCTTTTTTATTCGAGTTTTAGTTCAACCCCTTATAAATTTTGGGAAACTCATTGATTCTTTTCAAAATTTTAATTTTTAATTATGCTAAGTTATATGAAAAAGAAATAAATTACTTAATGATATTATCAAAATTTTGAATTTGCTTATAGAAAAAAAGGAATGTATTAATTTTTAAGATCAACAACTCAACAAATTATAGGAACTATTTGAATTTGGAACATTTAGCGTATTTTAGTGTCAG
Source organism: Anisodus tanguticus (assembly GCA_034509755.1). Lineage (NCBI taxonomy): Eukaryota > Viridiplantae > Streptophyta > Magnoliopsida > Solanales > Solanaceae > Anisodus > Anisodus tanguticus. The sequence continues at coordinate 4,776,378 of CM067540.1, read as the reverse complement.
GATTGGTGGGAGTTAGAATAAAAAAAAAAAAGAAGAAAAAAAGAAAGAAAGAAGAAAGGTTAGTGAAGAGAAGAAGAATAAAACAAAAAGTATAAATAAAAATGAAAACAAATATATATATATTTTTAATTGAATTAATACGTGTCAAGTGAGAATAGGTGAAAGTGCACTTCACGGCGGCGAAGATAAATGCAAGAAATAATTTGTGCCAGCTTGTTACAATTAATTGACTGTTGAAAAAGCTTAACTTGAAAAAGAGAACTCATTAAGTAGTCTTTTGATAAGGAAACGCATTCGACAACTTATTAAATAGTCTTTGGAAAAGAAAACAACACTGTCACAATTAGTAGTAAAAATCATACTAATACTTCCTCCATCCCAAATTTGTCTTATTCCTTCTCAATATTTAAATGATGTGAAGATTGTTCACTTATTTTTTCTGAAATAAAAAAAATATCTACTTATCAAATCAAGAAAAAATTAACTTTTTCTTTTCATGTTTGCTCCTATTAAGTGTTATATGATCAAATTTCAATAAATATTTAATTAAGAACAATTTAGTTAAATTATCTATTTTTGTCTCAGAGTTAGTATTTTCTTATGGGTGTGCAAATGACTAAGTGGACACTCAAAGAGAGTAATATTTTACTACTATTTATTATTATTTTGTTAATATAAAAGAATTACAACTTTTAGTACTTATCATTTATAATTATTAAATATATAATATTAAAAAGTAATCAAATTAATTAACTCTCAAAAAGTGAAAATCTAACACATTTCTTGAGATTGAGAGATTAACCATTAGTGAACACCAAATTTTCCTACCAAATTTGTTGTTAACTGTACGATAAAAAAAAATTACCTCCTACCCCCTCCACCCCATGCCCTACCCCATCCTCAAATTTCTATTTCGTATTTTTTTACTTTTTAAAAAAATTATTAAAAATATTAAAATTTTATTACCCCAACCCCCTACCCTACCACACCACCCTCGAATTTTTTATTTTATATATTTATTTTACTTATATATAAAACTTTATTAAAAATGAAAAAAATTTCGTACCCCATCACCCAACCCCCCCCCCCCCCCCCACCTATCCCCACCCGAAGTTTTTACTTTATATATTTATTTTACTTATACAAAAATTTTATAAAAAGTGAGAAACTTTTCTTACCCCCCCCCCCATCCCCCCACTATCCCTGCCCTCCCACCCATTATTTTATATATTTATTTAGCTTTTATAAAAAATGAAAAAATTCTTCAAAATATTATTCTTATTTTAAAATAAAGATATGAAAAAATCAAATATCATACAAAATAAAATAACATCATAGAAGGTAAGCTTGAAATTTGTAAAAGTAATGAATCAAGTTGACAAGTTAGGTTATGACCTATCATTTAGCTCATTTTGACCCGCTCATCTTAGCCCATATAAGTTTTGGACGTGTTGGACATTGACCCATCTTGACCCACCCCTACCTGTAACAAATAGGTGAGCAACATCTTCATGTTGTTGTTTAGTACATAGCACACAACAAGCATTTTCACACTGTATATCCATGCTAATCATTCTACTCTTAGTGAGCAGCTTGTTCTGGTTGGATAGCCATAAGATGAACCTGTGCTTGGGTTGCATAACTTTAGACCAAATAATATCAGCAGCGGTTAAGTGAGTCCCCAAGTCTATCATAGCATGTTAACTCTTGGTGACTGAATACTTACCACTGGGAGTAAGGGTGTACCTGTCATTCCAATACTAATCAACCATTCCCAGCTTTAGTTGTTGAGTCTCCTCCAGTACCAACTAAAGTCTGCAAGAAGTATGAGACTCTACAGATCATCTCCATTATTTCATATAAATACCATGAATCCATTTTACCATAATGATTCCTAATGATTTATCAACATCCAAATCAAATGTTAAGAGTTCCACATCGGATATAGAATAAAAACATGAATTTCTTATATGGACTTGGACAATCCTCACCCTACAAGTTAGTTTTTGGTGTTGAGTTAGACCCAAAATCTATTCTTTATTATCCTCTAAGGAAGCATGTTAGACTGTCTTTTACATCTTCATTGAGTGTAACTTTTTCCCTTTTGATATCATTCATGTGGGTTTATGGACATCTCCTATTACTAGCAATCTGAGTCACAAATATTACTTGGTGCTTTTGGATGACTTCTCTCATTTTCTTTGGGTGTATCCTCTAAAATATAAGTTCCAAGTTTACTCCACTTTTATAGAATTTCAGGCGTATGTTAAAACCCAGTTTGAGAAAAACATCAAAAAATTTCAGCATGACAATGGTCGTGAGTTCAACAATTCCCCTTTTCATAAATTTTGTGCGGAAAATGACATGGTGTTTCGATTCTCTTGCCCCCATACCTCACCTCAAAATGGAAAAAGCCAAAAGAATCTTGCGCACCATCAATAATATGATCCGTACCTTGCTCCTACATGCTTCTACCCCCTTCCTTTTGGGCCCATGCTTTGCATATGACAACATATATTCTCAATATATTACCAATGAGTACGCTCCACAATAAAACTCCAACCGAAATTCTTTTCCGTCGAATCCCCTCCTATGGTCACCTTCGGATTTTTGGTTGCATATGCTACCCGAATCTCGCCTCCACGGCTCCTCACAAACTAGCACCTGGACTACTCCTTGCATCTTCTTGGATTTTCCGTCGAATCATAGGGGGTACTTATGCTATGAGTTGTCCACAAATAAAATCATCGTCTATCGCCATGTCACATTTGATGAGCACATTTTCCGATTCAAACATCCGTAAATACCAAGTCACTGATTATAGCTTCCTTGACGATTCAGACACATCCCCTCTCATCCGAAACATAATCCACATAACTAGTAGTCCGACCCATCCGTCCAGTGGTTAAATCAGCCACCATTCGCACATTTTTGAGCATTGCTATGAAAAGAATTGGCCGATTCATCAGTTTGATGTGAAAAATGCGTTCTTACATGGGGATTATAAAGAAATCGTATACATGAATCAACCACCTGGCTTTATGCATTCTTCGGCTCCTCAGTATGTCTGTCGGCTTCGAAAATCACTTTATGGATTAAAACAAGCTCCTAGGGCTTGGTATGACCATTTTGCCATTTACATTTTGCAGATTGAGTTCATGTGCAGCAAAAGTGATAACTCACTTTTTGTTTTTCATCGAGGTAATGACATTGCATACTTTTTACTCTACGTAGACGACATTGTCCTAACTACCTCCTATGATGTGCTGAAAAATGAGATCATTACCATGCTCAAATCTGAATTTCCATGACCAGATCCGAGAATGCAATGTTTCTATATCAGCGTAAGTATGCCGAAGAGATTGTTTACATGGATAAATGACAAACTGCAAGATCATACCCACATTTGAACAGGTCTAATCATTATATAAAGTTTCTAACTCGATCCTACATGCAACTACTCTTTTGAAAAATAATAAAAAATGACCAATGAATAAGAAAATTCCAATTTAAAATATCATATACAGTATTATGAAGTTTTTTTTTTTTTTTTGGTAAACAGTGTGAAGTTGTTGTTTGGTCCTACATACAACTTTTCTTTTGAAAAATAATAGAAATTGACTGACGAATAAGAAAAATACAAGTTTAGGATATAATTAACGGAAAAGGACCAAATATACCGTTCTTTGTATTTTAAGTTCAAATATATCCTTATCGTTATATTTTGAATCCAAATATACCCCCTCGATTAAAATTATCCAAATTGAATAACAATTCTTGACGTGATACTAACAACTCAGTGAGGTAAACGCCACGTGTCATGCCACATCACCATCCAACTCATTTACACCCTCTTCCCCTTCTTTACCCCACCACTACCATCTCCTCTCCCTTCACAACCACTACCATCTCCTCTCCCTTCACAACCACTGTCCACTGGCATCATTAGCACCACCACACCATCATCTTCACCTTCACTCCCTCTGCCTACATATTTGATAATATCCGTTCAAGCTTGAGGCTTTCATTCCTTCTTCATAGCTGTCAGATCAGAGTAACTATTGAGAAACTTTTAATGAGCTTTATTCAAAAACAACCTTGAAGTTGACTTAAGTTGCCTTTGTCGGAAGCAGAAAGAGTAGTTTACTAAAGATCAAGAATGTAGGGATGATGAGTATTCATTTTTCAGAGGAATGTAGCATAGCCTCTTTTTCATTTTTTACTTTTTATATTTTTGTAGTCACGGGTAAGGAAATTTTGCTCTGTAATTTATGATCAGAACTACTATCTCTATAAATAGTCTGACGTAAGTCGTGAAGCTGGATATAAAAAAAAAAAAAAAGAAACAGTAGGTTAGGTTTGGGGGATTGGGTGGGGTGGGCGGTAGTTAGAAAGAGAAAAAGAAAACAAAAAGTATAAATAGAAATAAAAAATAAAAAGAAAATATAAACTTAATTAAATTAACACGTGTCAAGGTGCGTGGTTAACGGAGTCCCGTAAAATTTAAATGTCTCTTTGAGAAAAAGGTCCTTCAGGAGAATAATGATATACTTTCTCTCAGTAATAATTTTTGAAAGAAATGTAAATTCAAAATTAGACAAGTAAAAGTAAAAGAAGAGGGAATACTCCACTTCATGGTAAGCCAAGATAAAAAAGACAGTCCAATGTCCTAAAATTTTCGTTAAGCATTCGAGAAAAGATCGGATCAGAAGATAATAATTCACTTCAGTGTGGGGGTTAATTCTTGAAATAAAAGGGCGCTTTGTGCCATAGATAATAACCTTTGACAATTCACCGTTTACAGCGAAGATAATGCAAGAAATAATTTGTGCCAGCTTGTTACAATTAATTGACTGTTGAAAAAGCTTAACTTGAAAAAGAGAACTCATTAAGTAGTCTTTTGATAAGGAAACGCATTCGACAACTTATTAAATAGTCTTTGGAAAAGAAAACAACACTGTCACAATTAGTAGTAAAAATCATACTAATACTTCCTCCATCCCAAATTTGTCCTATTCCTTCTCAATATTTAAATGATGTGAAGTTTCATTAATTTGTCCACTTAGTTTTTTTTTTTAAAATAAAAAAGAGTGTCCATTTATCAAATAAAAAAAATTAACTTTTTTTTCTTTTCAGATTTCTCCTTATTAAATGTTATGTGATCAAATTTTAATACTTCTTTAATTAGAAACAGTTTAGTCAAATTATCTATTTTTATTTAAGAGTTAGTATTTTCTTAAGGGCGTGCAAATGACTAAGTAAATACTCATTTTGATCCAAAGGGAGTAATACTATTTTTTTTATTTTGTTAACATAAAAGAATTATAACTTGTAGTACTTATCATTTATAATTATTAAATATATATTTTAAAAAAATATTTAATTAATTTAATTTAATTTAAATTTAAAAAATAATTAATTAATCTAATTTAATTTAACTTTAAAAATAATTAAATTAATTAACTCTCAAAAATTGAAAATCAACACAATTTCTTGAAATTAAGGGATTAACAATTAGTCAACACCAAATTTGTTGTTGACTGTAGGATAAAAAAATTGTAATTACCAAGTCTTGGAACGTGTAGCTAGAGATGGCAGTGGATCCTGGATCCGGTGGATCCAGATCCGTTTTATAGGATATGGATCTTTAAAATTTGGACCCAACGGATTCGGATCGGACCCGGATCCATTTCTGACGGATCTGGATCTGGATCTTTTATTTGATATCCGTATTCGGTCCAAATCCGACCTGTGGATCCGTTTTTTATTAAATATATTCATAACCTAAAATGTAATTTTATAAGTATTTTCTTAAAATTGCTAAGTACATTCTTGCAAGTTTAATTCTCAAAACAAGTTTAATTTATCCCCGCGTTAACTCAAAAACTAAAAAATAAAGAGGTAACTTCGATAATAAAATCAATGTTATATTAGTGAATCACTAACATCTCCATAGATAAATAGTTAAAATTATATTCACTTAATTTGTGAAGATTCCAAGCACATGCAAGTTCTGCATTGTGAAAATACTAGTCAGCATTTTTCACAACTATTATCATTGTACAACATTTTCAATTAATAACTTACAATCAAAACGAGACAACGAACAAAATATCTCATATGATCATTTCAAAATTGAAACACAGTAAACTGTTAGCTAAGTAAAAATCGTTTGTCAGTTCAAAAAAAATTCTTAGCAAGGTTACATTCTTAGCAAGTCAATTTTTTTTTTACATGTGGATCCAGATCCGATCCATAGACTCGGTGGATCCGATGAATTCGATATTAAATATGATTTTTATGAACTCGATGAATCTGATCCGAATCTGAATTCATATATGAAAAATGAATCTGATCTGAATCTAGTAAAATTCGATACAGATCCGATCTGTTGTCATCCCTACGGTAATTCTCTTTTGGAAGTTGAAACAACAAGAAAATTATAAAAGAACCAGGAAGGGCCATTTATTTACATGGATGCCACTGAGCTTGACTCTCCTTTGCTATTCACACATTGATTCTTCATTGTTAAGTTACCTTATTTTATCTTTTTTGTTCTCTTCTTTATGGTCCTAGGGCTAGTCGAATAGTACGTCTAGTCATGAAGGATGTGTACTATTTAGCTAAATAATTGTCTTTTTAATCATCAAAGTCTTATACTACACGAAAGAAGGAAAAATAAAAATAAAAAGTGAAAACATTGTACTACTATTCCTTTCGTTCCAAGAGATTAAAAAATAACAAAAGATTTTTAATTTTTTTAATCTAAAATAAATTACAAATATTTATGTGATTATAAATTATTTTATTATAAAAAAAATAAAATTTAAAATTTAAATATCTATCAAATAAAAAAACATTTTTAAAAATTTAATTAAATAAAAATATATATCATATGAATTGAATTGACATAAAATGGTAACTGATTGCATCAAGATGTTTTAATGACAATTCAATAATGTTTGGTGGAAGATCGGTCCCATATTCCACTAGAAAAAATGAAATAGTAGAACCAATAGAAATAGAATGTGAAATACTACTCCACTAGTACCAATATTGACAAAAAAATTTATAGAGAGGGAGAGACTTCACTACAAATAGTCTTTTGCTTTCTATTGAGAGATCTAGTCTATAGAGAAAAAAGAAATGGTGATGGAGCAAGTGATGAGTTCTGTGATGGAGAAATTGAAGGAAGCCCTACTCATGATGCTAAATTTTGGTGGACAAATTCTATTGATTATACCAAAATTTGTTGGGCAACTGATAATGAAGCTTGTAAATTTTACTGGACAAGGGCTATTGTCACTCAAATATTTCGGTTACCAAATACTATTGTTGTTGCAAAATTTTTTTGGCCAAGGGCTACTGTCCCTCAAAAGTTTTGGTTGGCAAATGTTACTGTCCTTGCAAAAATTTTCGGGCAAGTGCCTTTAATGCTCAAGAATTTATGTTGGCAAGCGCTAGTAACGCTGAAAAATTTCGCCGTCCAAGCGCTTGTGACAGTGAAAAATTTCGGTGGACAAGCGCTAGTGACACTGAAAAATTTCGGTGGACAAGCGCTAGTAGCGCTTGACAATTTTAGTTGGCAAGTGAAGAATTTATGTGGGGAAATTGTGAGTTGGTTCGACGAGGTGTTTCCACCTGAAACAAGAGTGGAAAAGATTAATTACTGGTTTCATTTAGCTTTACCCTATCTCATAATCGCGTTGTTTTTGTCTCTCTTCATGTTATGTTGCTATTTCTTTGGCGGATTACTGCTCAAAGTGATCAAGAGTCTTCTCAATGCAGTGAGAATAGCGTGCGTTGGACTTATCAGCATTCTGAAACATGTCTTTACATGTTGCTGGCAAAGCAAAGAACCTGTTATAAAGATGATGAAAGCTCCAGGCAGAATTGGTATTAAAATTGCAAGATTTACTTTTGAGAACAATCCCAAATTATATTTCACCAATCTTCGCGCAGGTAATGTCTAGCTGGTTAAGTATCTTGTACTAATACTCTCTATGGTACCCTCTATCGCACTACCTTTTGTAATGAACTAATGATGCGTGTTAACTATATATATAATATTTCATTCCCAACAAAAAAAGAGTTAATTGACAAAGTTGTCACACCATATTCTGTGATTTTGCTTGTGATTATTACTACTAAGTAATTTATTACCTTTGTTGTCTAAGTTTGTAGTTTGAAAAATAATATGGACCACTTTTTATTACACAGCTTTATCAAGAATGACAAGTATTTTGAGATGCATGGAGTATTAAGTTACGGTACTTCTCATTATTAATATAATAAAAAAAGTGCATCTTTAAATACTTTGTCATATTTTTTAGTGTAATTACTAAGGGGGCCAACGGGCAGGATCATCCGATCCCGCCCCGATCTTGAACCCGATTTAATAAAAAAAAAAATCGTACGGGACTCGAATCGGGACGATCACAGGCTCGTCCCACTCGGACCCGTCCGCCCCAATCCCGATCCCAGTCCCGCCCCGCGTCCCGCCCCAGTCCCGATCCCAGACCCGCCCCGCGTCCCGCCCGACCCCTCCTTTTTGCACAAAATAACCGTTGCAACAACGACTATTTTATAATTTAGCCGTTGTGCAACGATCATATTGGCCTCCCCCTCTCCCAACCCCCCCTTTCCTCTTAATATTTATTTTTAACCTTTATGTTATTATATTTACACTTTAACTTAATTTTTCAACTATAAAAACCTCATTTTCTCTTAATCTTTCTCACAAATCTTCCTACAATTTCTCTAATCTCTCAATATATTTTCTACAAGCCTACATTGTCTACTAAATATTCAATTTTATTTATTCATTTGGGAATGAAGTTGACAACCAGCGTGAAGATCTTTCATCGAGCAAAATTTTAATTTTCAACATTTCGATTACACGTCGACGTTAAAATGTAAGGATTGAAACGTATGATTATGAGTAAAGGTAATGGTAAGGGTCAGGCTTCTTCTAGTAGGGGTAACAAAGTCAAGAGTATTTCTTCTAGTCATCCTACTCCTAGACATGATGATTTGGTTGATATTGAACATTTTTCTCTGATACCATTAGATTTAGACGAGGAGATATTTTCTGAAATTCAACAAGACTTTAATTTAGAAGATTATCTAAATGACACACCCCTTGATCTAGATGACACACCCACTAGTGCACCTCTAACTGGAATACCTCCTATTCTCCATAGTATGAGATGAGGCCTAGCAAAATGAAAAATAAAATCAGATGCATGAAATTTTTTTGATAGGGACGTAGAGAATCAACTAGTTAGATGTCAAATTTGTAAAGATGTTTTTAAATTTAAAATTGGAAAATGTCAGGGTGGACGAGGGGTTTAATGAGACACATATAAAACTTTCACCCATCTAGGTATGCCCAATACCTGGCTGAAAATTTGGGTGCTCAAATGCCCTCGCCATCGGGACAAGGTTCACATACCGTCCCGGTCCCAGATCAAGTACATGGTTAAATTAATCATACGACGGGAGAAATTGTAGGCCCTAAATACAATAAACATAGTGATAGGAAAGCAATAACAAAATTAGTTATTGTGAGGGTTTGCCTTTCATTTCCTTCCTCTCCTGGTTTATTCATTACATTAGAGATATGTACAATCTTGCTTTTAACGATTTTCTAGATCAACTGTTAAGAGATGTATTTAAATTTGCACATGAATATCATCAGTATTTACGGTATTCCTTATATCATTTTCCTGGTAAAATATCTATCACGTCTGATATAGGCCATAGTATTAACGGCCATGATTATTTAACGGTAACCTGTCATTGGATAGATTATAAATGATCTATGTAAAAACGTATTTTAGCGTATAGATATATAGATAAGAGGCACATTGGTACTTTTATTTCAGAAAATATTTATCAAGTTTGTGATTATTACAGAATAACTGATAAAATTATGACTATTACATTAGATAACACTTCTAATAATTATGCTATTAGAATTTTAAAAGATGGTTTAACTCCATCTTTTTCAAATCATTTTTCATATAAAATGTCTATGACATATATATAACTTAGTTGTAAAGGATGGTGTATCACTTTTTGCAGAAATTCTTGGTAAAATACAATTTGTTATAAACTTTATTTTTAAAAGTAATGGAATACAACGAACAAAAGATTATAAAAAAACTTGTCACGATTGTCAACTATGTTAGAAGAAGTATCCACTAGGTGAAATTCTTTATACGAGCAACTACTTGTTGCTTATGATTATAGAAGACCTATAACTTTATATTTTAACGCCCATAATCGAAATTCAATTGATATGGTTGTAGATAACGATTGGTAAATTTTTTTCGAACTTATTGTATTTCTAGAGAAAAGAAAAGAAAGGAACCTGAAGTAACAATATCAGATTCATAGAAACAAATTATGAAAGAGTAACAATATCAGATTCAAAGAAACAAATTATGAAAGAATATTTAGATCAACAAGGAAACGAATTAAGAGATTTGGTGTTAGAAGCAAGATTCAACTTGATAAGGGAAAAAGATTCCGTTTAAGAGTATTCAAGGTCATAATACCGAACCCAGTTGAAAAAGATAGTAACCAGCAAGCATAGCATAGCCCCAATATGGACTAAAAGAGTTTTTGGACTAGTAAGTTGCTAAGAATTTATGTACCGTATAAGGACACTATCGTGAAGGAGAGAAGAAAAGCAGAGGAAAAATGGATTCGAATAACTCCACTACTTCTATGTCCTCGACTTTGGCGGTAATTGTGCCACAATCTCTCATCATCATCTTACGCTTCGTGCCTATGAACACGGATATCTAAAATCCATCATAAGTCTTGGGATTTACACACTTGATTGGGTCGGATAATGGGGTCTAGAACGATTTCCTTAAGGGCTTTGTTGCACTCTACATCTGTTGTGCAGCGTGACGAGGAAGATAGTGGTGAATTGATTGGCAGAGAGTTAACAATATCTTTACAAGGGAAAAATATTGTTGCAGCTCTATATCTTGATAATTATTTTTCAGAGAATGAGATTTCCATTCCACCTGCTGGGAGATTCAATGGTCAACATATTTTAAGTCAGTTTCCATTTGTTCATACTGCTAATTTCCTTATTCTAACCATTCCCGTGACATCAATGGATCTTGGTGTATGGGATCCCGGAATAGGTCTTGAGGTCATGGCTCTAACAGGGTACTACTATTATTGGGATGTACTAGCAAGTTTTTCTTAATTGCGTATTCAAACTCTATGAGTAGAGTGTGAGATCCCGGACCACCAGGGTGTCTAGATTCCTACTTGTCCAATGAGTTCTCTATTGTCTATAACTGCATTACATTCACATGTCCTTTAATTGCATATACACTAGTCTTAGATTAATATTATGATGTAAAACATGTTTTGGTGGCTAACTTCAAGCAAACATCAGTTTGGCATCATCACTATATCACTCTGCTTTCTGCCATGTTACAAGAGTGGAAAGTAATCGTATTAAATAGTGGATATCAGGTGAAGGTTCAGGTTGTGCACGCTGCTGGTTACACACTTTATGGGGTCATTGAGATGGTAGAGTCGGCTGCATGCCATAGATTACATCATGGCTTAGGTAACGCATTAGTTTTTGTTATCCTCTTGAGTACGTGTGTGGTTGCGGGGTAGGTTATAACTGACCGCAATTTGATAATGCGAAAGAGTTTTACTGTAAATCAGAAAGAATGTGTTTGTCATTGGTTGATATCAGTTCTAGTGGAGAGATTTGGTGGAAGGCGAGCTTCTAAAACTACTCATTGGTACTTGGAGGTTAATAATTTTAGCTTCGACGGGTCCGAGCATGTTAAGTAGTATTATCTTTATCACATTTCTAGTGCTTTCGGAGCTCCTTTTGATCCTAGCAGTAGTCTTGGTGAAATTCATTCCATTATCTGAAACTTCACTATTACTTTTGTTGTTACAATTTTCAGTTGTTATTTGTATTTCGTAATATATGTGTTTAGTGTTGATAAATAGCGCATCACAAGAGAAAATTTGAAGCTTGTTACAGTATATTCAAATCAAAAATTACAACTCTTATAACGCTTCTTTTATAGAACAGAACGATATACATGTAACATGCACATATATACAGATATCATGCTAATCGATTCGGAATGATAATTAAAATTCATTGGTCTCTCATAATACGAAAAGTGCCATATAAGTTGGAACTACGGAAGTAACATATATATAAGCTTCCAAATAAAGACAAGATAAAATACGAAAAGTGACATAAATTAACTACAATTTTTTTATATCATATTGATGGAATATATCATTAGAACTATTTAAAGTTGACACGATAATAGGAACATTAAACTTCAAAGATTATCGATAATCAATCAGCATAGAATATACGTTACATGCGAAGGTTAACATGAATTTCCTTTTTCTTGATATTATCCTTGTTCTTCTCATCTTCGCGATCTTCATCTGATGATGAGTCTTTTGCAATGATCTTAGACGCAGCAGAAACGCCCAAAGCCAAACCAGCAGCAAGGCCAAGGCCTGTGGCTGCAAGGGCCGTTCCAGCAATTGTAGCAACGACACCAGTTACCATGTCCGCTACCACCATTGTCTTAATTAGTCCGGCAAAGACTGCAAAGCTCATTTTGTGAAGCTTTTCACTCTCTCTCTTAATTTGTTTCCCTCCTCATCTAGAAAGGATAAGCAATTGAGAGAGAATAGGTGCACCTCTCGCCTAGTGGGAAAGTAATGAGGCTAGTCTCTCCCCCCCCCCTCCCCCCCCCCCTTGAATGAAGACGAAAGCCACTTGACCGACTATAAGGAAGGAAAGGAGCTGAAAAACTGCTTGCCTTTACTATAAAGAAGGAAAGAAGTGGAAAACCACTCGCTTGACTATAAAGTTTGGAGAGGGCAGGGCTTTTTTCGTAGTAATAGTGGGCCGGTAAAATTTAGAATTTAGTTATTTATTTATTTATTTTATTATTCTATTTAACTTAACTTTTATTTCAATTCCCAATTTCCTTTCAACTTTTTTATGTTGGATAAAATAAAAAATTATTTGGGCCACAGACCGGTCTAGCCCAACTTTACAAAATAACGAGTTATGGATGGAAGAGAAACTTTCATAAATACAACTTTTACATATAAACACATAGTCTATAAAGATACTACAGATTCTAAAAAGTTGTAAACTATGTAAATAAATTGAAGTAAATTGTATTTTTATAATTTTTTAAAAATAATTGTAATTCTTTTAAATTGCTTTCTAAAAACTTGCATCTGTGTGTAGATGGAATGGGACTTTGGCAGTGGCTGCTTACTTGCTTAGCTGCTTTTCAAGACTTGTTTAAATTTTTTAAAATAAAATTTACATATTTAGAAACTACGTAAAAAGTACATATATTGATTTTACAAAATTACGGTCGAAGAACTATTAAGGAAAAATGTCAATTTTTTTGAAAATAAAATGAAAAGTTTACCATATTACCCATGAAATCAATGAAATAAAATTTATAGTACTTTTCGTATAATTTTTGAATATCTAAATTTTAATTTTAAAATATTAAATTAATCTAATCTAATTTAGCTTTGAAATATAGTCAAATTGACTTTTAAAAAGAAAGGGACGGAAGGAGTAATTAAGTACTTCTTCCGTCTCAAATTATTTGTCGTGCTTACTAAAAGTAGTTGTCTCAAATTATTTATCGTTTTAGAAGTTCAAGACATAATTAATTATTTTTTTTCCATTTTATCTTTTGTCATTAATGAAGATGACACATAAATATAGTACATATTTAATGGAAAAAAGTTATAACTTAAACATAAATAAGAGTAAAGTAGATCAAATGCCCTCCTAATTAATATTTCTTAATAACGTGTAAAGAAAAAAATGACAAATAATTTAAGACAGAGAAAGTAATAGGCTTTAACAATTCACATATTCTCCATAAAAAAGTAATATTGAAAGAAAAAATTTGACTTATTAATTAGTAAGAGTAAAATAGAGTAAGTTTGACCTATAAGTTACTATCCCCTAGTGTATGAATGCATTGATGACTAATTTATATTCTTCCACGCTTTGTTGCCTATTGATATTCCCAAGCCTAATTAATTTAAATTGCAGAATTCCAAATCTTCAAAATTGTTCAGTTCTCCAATGTAGAATTGGCTAGCGAAATGGACCGTCAAAATCTTATTCACTCTTAATCCAACACTTTAATTTGCATGCGACCTCTATAGTACTATGTCTATAAATTAGGCTATCAAAATTGTATAATTAGTATAAAACATAATCAAGATTCAACAATTATGGGTTGCTCTGAAAGCACTGCTAAGAACTCTGAAGAAAGAAAAGACGATGAGGAAAATATGGAGCAGTTGATAGCCAAGCTATCATCAGATGAAGTGATAAAAAAGGTTGTAATTGGAGCAGGTGTAGCATTGCTAGGATGGGGCTTGTCCAAGCTCATCAACAAGAAAATGATGAAAGCTCCTGGAAGGAACTATAACATTTATAGAGATGATTTTGAGCTCGACCCTTCTGATTATTTTCGCAGACTTTGTGACTAATTAATTCACTACTGATCAAAAGTATTTTTACTATGGTTATGGAAAATATTAAGCAAACTCTTGTTTTGGTATTTTGTATTTTCCTTAAGTTGGTGGTTGTCGTTGCCTTGTCTTGGTCAGAATTACTAGTTTGTTAGTAACTATTTAGCCGTCGTATTCTTAAATTGATCTACTATCTAATGATCATATTGTTTTGTCTTTTAAATTGTCATTGTTAATTGATAAGAGTACTTGTCAAATTTATCTTTTGTTCTTTGTTCTCTTGTTTATCCATAGCTGAATTGATAGGCCAATATAAAATCGTTATATGACAACCTGATACGAGTAAATCTATAATAGTTTTCCGGTTCAATTAATTGATTAAACCAAAATTTGCACCCTCCCTTAATCTTCTTGGACACTATGTGAATCTATAATAAGGTACAATCAGCAAAAAAAAAAAGGATTAGACTTTTTTGCATGTCCCAAAGAATTGAAAGAGAGACGCTCCAACCACTTGCTTGATTGTAAGAAATGAAAGGAGCGAAAAAGCTGCTTTCCTTTATTATAAAGAATGAAATATGTGTAAAGCCACTTACTTGACTAGGTAGGATTCGACTTTTTCCATTATTCCATCAGCTGCATAGAGTCATGGAAGAAGAACTCGTTTCAAGGTGGACATCTATTTTTTTTATTTTTATGTATTATTCAAGGTTTGCTAGAGATAGATTTGGTAGAATACCAGTTTTCCATCTCAAAGCTTGGAACTTTTTGTATTTGCTTCAGCAAAAACATTTTACAGCCGCAATTGTCTTCTAATGTATCGTATTAGTACCAGCTTGTTTGGGTAGTTAGTTGTTATATATAGTTGCATCTTATTGTATTATTCTGTATAGTTTTGATGAATATAATGTTTTGATAGATTATATTTTATCATAAATATAATGTTTTGATAGATTATATTTTTACCTATCGCGCCAGCAATAATTTGAAGAATAAAATTTTATTTATTAGTGAGTTATTTAAAAAAAAAAATATAGGGTAAAACGTAAGAAAAAAAAAGTTACTGATGCGTGCACACCAAGTCAGTTATTGCAGAAAATGACACTTGACATAACAATACATTATTCTTGGGAAACAGTAATCAAGTTGAACCCATTTGCTTAGTCTAGTTTTCTATGTTGGTCAGACTCTCCAAAACATTACCACATCTGTATTAAATCCTCTAAAAATGAACTACTTTTGGATGATCCGACACACACCCATAAACAATTTTAAAGAGTGCGAGCAATAGAGATAATGTGATGCAAGCTTAACTGATGCTGGCACCAGAAGCAGGATTTCTGTGTTTAGGTTTCTTCTAGCAGCCTGTTAAATTCTATATATCCAGTGTGAATGAAGATCCTCCATCAGCTACATTTCTTCATTGCTCTCAAGAAGAAGGGAAAGGTCTCCAGGATGGAGAACTGGGCTCATTGGACGCTTCCCTTAGTTTCCTCGACATGCCTGACATGCACATTCCTCTACTGCTCCGACTATTTCGAGGAAAATTCACATTTTGCTGTATGCAACCCTATCACCAGAGAATTCACCGTCTTCCCTCCACCCCACAAAGGTTTACAAAGACGTAATATTGGCATTCATTTGCAAAAAGGAACGATGACCGCGATAGGATCAACTACGAAATACTCCGAATTGGTATTCCATATAAGTGGTCATGCTCTACAAAATACGAGTTAGAGACATTCTCTTCATTGGCTTGGGAATGGAAGCGGTCTCATCTTGTATCCGTCTTGCCATTTACTTTGGCGTGGATGAATCACCCTGGCGTTGTGCTAGATGATGTGATTTACTGGTGAGACCGACGAGAGTTCCTAGTGGCTTATGATCAATCCAAGGCTGAAGATCAAGAGAATATACAACTATTAAAATTGCCTAAAGATGGTGAAATCATGTCGATCACCATGGCTTCTTGCTTGGATTCGTGTGAGGGAAAAATCTATTATGTTAGAAGTGCTGGTGAATGTGATTTAGAGATTTGGATTTTGTAGGACTACAAAAGAACTGTATGGGTCCTGAAACATAATCCCAATTATCTCATACGGAAGGAAACACTTATAGGATATCTTCATCCATATAACTCCCACTTGATTTTCCTGGTCTCAAATAGAAGATACTATTGTTACAATTTTAAGAGTGGGAAACTGCACGAGATAGGAAGTAAACGTGAATTTTGCAATCATTTCCTTTATGAATGGCCTTGTGCTCCCAACTCTACCCGTGGCTGTCAATCGTATTCAAGACTTTGACTGAATCTGCTGCCTCATCCTTCCGAATATGGCATAAGGTGCTTGTCCTTTTGCCAATTGCCGTGATATGATCATCTAGGATTGCAAAATTTTCTGTGTTTTATAGACAATATTGTTACAATTTTCAGTTCTATTCCTTGTTGTTAATTATTGTTGTAGGCATTGTCATTGTTGTTGTTAGTAGTATAACTACTATTACTTCTCTATCTATCCCCAGAAAATTACATTATAACTATTTGTAAAGACAATAACTTTTTAGGCTTAATACATATATTGCTCTCCAACTTGCACAGACACCTTTTCTTCGTGCCCATCCTTCTCTTTCTTGACACTAGAAATCATGGAGGCATAGCGTCAAAATGTCTAAAATAATATCCTTCAATTTGAAGCCCATTTCTGCTAAATCTTTACTATAAGAACTTGCAAAAAAAGAAAAACAACATGCAAACTATGCATCAATCACAAAAAGACGATGAAGGATTGAAATACATATATTCATATAGCTGCACTAATTAGTTCAGAATTGAGACTATCACAGAAGCGTAAGTCTATGAACAAAACTGTTAGTCTGTAACTGTTGCTATATAAAGGGAGAAATAAAGGGGTATAACTGCAGAGACAAGTCAAAATAATACTTAGGTTTATTTGCTAGGACAATTATAAATATAATATGCTTCAGATTAAACCAATAATCAAGTTCATGTCCATCTTTATATACAGCAAGAGACCCTTAAATCTTGTGGAGAATGACTTTAACTCCATGCTGTGGACGAAGCATAAAAATCTGAACAGGAGAGTGAACATAAGTTGGTGAAATCGTGAACATGTAACGCTGTAGAACCATCGAAAGAGTAACTTTTGCTTCAATCATGACAAAGTTCAAGCCTAAACAAGTTCGAGGTCCATAGCCAAAAGGCAAGAATGCTACTGGATTGTTGTTTGTAGCTCTGACAATCCCTTCTTCAAATCTTTCTGGTTTGAAAACTTTTACATCTTCTCCCCATATTTTAGGATCATGTTGAACGGCTAATGGTGATATATAAAGTTGCATTTGAGGTGGTAAAGTTAGCTTCCCCAGCTGAACTTTCTTTTCAACTTTCCTTTTGATGAATGGCACTGGAGGGTACAATCTTAGAGATTCATCAAGAATCATGTTCATCTACATTGATAAAACACAAGAAGTAAAAGTTCTTAGAGCATGTTTAGCTTGAAAATAGCTGATAAGCATTAAGTTATAGAAAAAGGGCAGTCTGATGCACTAAGCTCCCGATATGCGCGGGGTCCAAGGAAGGGCAGGACCACAAGGGTCTATTGTAAAACTGATTTACAATTCACTTTTAAATACTGGAAAATTGATTTATAAATGAACAGTTACATAATGGAATTAAAGTACTGAAATTGATATGTCTGGTAAAAAGTGTTGATATACACCCTTTTGTGTTAAAATGACTAAATAACCTTTCAAATTATTTGTAAGTAATATAACTTAAAAAGTATCTTTACTTGGAGAATGACGAATGATGGTAATAGAATGGAGAAGGAGTTGAGGAATTTATCTTGAAAAGGGTATTTCATGAATTACAAAAGATATTACAGATAAAATACTAAATTTTTGGTCAGACAAAAAGCGCATAGAAGCTGAAAAACCATAAGTTGGGAGTGATCAGTATAACTTTTGGTTGATCTTGGTTTATAGGCACTTAGCTTATAAAATCATTTGGTGTTTATGGAACTCATATAATGCAGAAAGTACGTATAAGCTTGTAACTTACAAAAATCTCCTCTTAGTATACTTTATCGAATTGACACATGTATGCGATATTTAAACAAAAAATATTAATCCATAATGCTTACGATTTTCAGTCTTGAGAGGCCATCTGCAGTAGGAACTTTCTGGCCAAATGATTCTAGAACTTCTTTTCTTGCTTTTTCTTGCCAGTTCTTGTTTGTAGCTAGCAAGAAGATTGTCCATCCAAGCAAAGAAGTTGTTGTCTCGTGACCGGCGAAATAAAATGTCTTGCACTCATCAACTATATCTTCTATTGATATTGGCTTCTCATTGTAATCTTGATGAGCCTCTTGGAGTTTGCCAAGGAAATCACTTCCAAAGATATGGTCTTCCCCAATCTTTTCCTGTTCTCTTTTGTTTATTAGTTGAGTAATGCTGTCACGTATGCCCTGCTCGAGTTTCTCTGACTCTATGTCATCACTGCTTTTCCAAATTTGACTACACAAAATGTAACAAGTATGTAGATTATTGTGTTGTGTTTATTGATCTCTCGCATCACCTTGCATGATTTGATATTTAAGCTAAAAGCTTTAAATACATATTAAGAGCCCGTTTGACTTGACTGATCAGAAGTAGTTGATAAGCATTGAGAGCTGAAAGTCTATGCATGTCTCGTGGAGGAAGGGACTTACCTGATGCCAGGAAATCTAATTTTGTGAGCATTTCTTGAAACTAGCAAAGCTAACTTCATCAGCATCTGAAATATATTCTTTCCTTCTAAGTAACTACTTCCAAATGCAGTCCTGGAAATGATCTCTGATGTTAATAACCTAAACTCTTCAAACACTTCAATTTCTTTATCTTCATAAATCTTCCACCTTTCCAGCATTGTCTCACAACTCATGATCATCACTGGAATCATACTCTGCATGCAACAACAATAATTAACAAAATTAGAGAGCAACTCCCTACCAAAAATTGCGCTAGAATTTTACTTTTAGGCTTTCTCCATGGAAAACATGGTTGGCTAGTTTCCTCATTTTTGCCCATTTTTCGCCTTTAGATGACGAAACCCCATCTCCTAAGAGCTTCTTGGAAAATCCTTCAAGATCCATTTTGGGAAAACTGTTGTTTCTATTGCTCAGTATTTCTTTGAGAAGTTCTGGTTCAGTCACTACTAGTTCAGGTTGCAGTCCATACCAGTAGAGAAAATTTGCCCCTATAGTTAGGTGATGACAAACAGAGAAAATAAAAAAATCAGTTTCTTTCTAAGTCCGGTTTTTGTAAACCATTTAAGACAACAAAAAAAGGCACTTCCAAAAATAAATTATAATGTGACATCTATCATAAAAGGTTGTGGTGGGGTTGTAAAGTACCCCTCCATCCTTAACCAGAGGTCTCGAGTTCGAGTCTTGTAATAGAATCACCTTTGTAGGGGGCGTTTTACCACCAAAGTGGAACTTCCCGGCTCAAATCCGAATAGTCAGGCCCCAAAAGCGGATACCGGACACAAGGTGGAAAATCAAAAAATAAAATAAAAAAATACTTTGTGACATTTGCTTTACCATAGAGATTCTTCCAAGAAAATACATGAGGTAAAATTCTTGGAAATATGTCATGAGACAAGTCATCCATGGATTTGCTTATGGAGTCTTTCCTCAATTCCACAATCTCTTTGGTGTTTCCATATAGGAACTTGTATGGAGGACCTTGGATTCTTTGTGATCTCATCAGAAACTGTACATGAAATGGAGTCCACCATAGCTTCTTAAAGACCCTAACAAGGATCACTAACAAAGAAATTATAATAAATCCCGCGAGAATGATTATCATCATCATATGAATGATGTTCGCGGTTTTTCTGAATCCAGATATTGAATGGACTTTATGAGCAATGCTGGTTTTCTAATGTACCCGTCTAAGGTTAAGAATATTAGCTCGAAATAGAAGACAAATAATTTCAGATACTGGTTTTGGCTTCATCAACAGCATTTCAAATTTGCATATTAAATCCCTGAATTATTCGTACATTAGCTACTGTAATATCTAAAATCACCATTCTTGTTTTGCTCTTGACAAAGATTTGAGATGAATAGAGGGTGTGGTCCATGAAAGTTTAGGTGTCAGCAATGACTACAATGGATTATTTTATGCCAAAACACAGTACAATAATTCCATATTATAACAGGAGATTGAAAATGCGAAGTCTCAAGCAAGTGTGCTGATGTCCTACTATATGCACAAGATTATTAAAACTAAACAGATTTTCAAGATGATTTTATATTGTAGTACATATGATTGCTTAATGTTCAGTCACTATTACAGGAGTATGTATTTTAGATGATTCCTTGGGTCATATGAAGTATATGTTTGGTACAAAATAAAACATTTTGAGGATTTCCTCTAAATCAAGCCGGAAAATAGAAGGTCAATTTTCAAGATTTCATGTTTGATTATTTTCATTAATGAATGAGTATATATATAATTTACAATTTTTATAATATCGAAAATCTTATTCCTATTCTACTCTCAAAACCCTATTCTATTTGTACAAGACTTCTACAATTATGGTAAGTGTACAATGCTAATTAATTACAAATAATATGGTACAAAAATAGTCTCCAAACCGTGATATACTTACCATGTGTATCATAAACAGTTTGGTAAGTATATCACGGTATACTATTTATCACACCCCCGCAGTCATAGCGAACGGTCTCCGTACGCTGAGACTGTCCCTAAAATCTTCAAATAGAACCGAGGGAAGACCCTTCGTAAAGATGTCTGCAATTTGATACCTGAAAGGGACATGGCAGACGCGTACTTGTCCACGAGCTACCTTTTCGCGAACAAAGTGTATATTCATCTCGATGTGTTTAGTGCTGTAACATCCCGTACTTTCGGGTCACGGTTTAAATCGCTAAGCGTATGTAAAATCGCTAGGCGCGTGTAAATAGACCCGAGCGTTGGGAAAATTCATGTTATGTTTACGTATGCTAATAAAGATATTAGTATATAAAAGAGATTAGATCCCGAAATAATTTTGGACCTAACAAATGTGACGACGGGGATCGAGAATAAATTTGAAGTATGCATAAAGAAGTTATGGACTAGTGTCATATTACAAGAATTATGACATTGAGTATATGAAGGTCTTATAAGTTATCAAGGTTTAAGTGAATTGAGATCATGAAATTAATTATGTGTGTAATTGATTAATTGGAGGAGGGATAAATGATTAGTGGACTTAATCCATGCGGGGCGTGGAAATAAGACCACGAAGTCATTGGGGTGCATGTATTTAGTTGTGGTGTCATATGATTAGCAGATTAGATGGCATTCTCTAAATTCATTGCAAGAGTAATCTTTTATGGTGGGACCTACGATTCCACTACACGTTGCTAGTTATGTATATAAGTAAAAGAAGACGTGGGAGAAATTGGAGAAAAAGATGTTGCTGCTTCATTTTGGAGTGTTGTTCATCCTTTACAATGATAATTAGAGTGTCAAGTAAATATTTCCATTTAGCAACCTCATTATTTTCCCAATTGAGTGTACATTGAGTAGATAAAAAAATGTGTTTGGTTGGATTTCATAGAAACAGAAAAGAGTAATTTCAAGTTTTGTAGTAGCAACATAGAAGAAACGTTTTGCTCTCTTCTCAAGATTAAGTGGTGAGGAAGTTGGTTCTGGCACCATAGTGGAGGTTTTCTCCCCTTATTGAGGTATGTCAAGGTAAATTATTTCCTTCTTTTGGCATGTTTCATGTAACGAAACGTAACCGTGATATTATTTCATAAATTATTCTACTCTTAGTAGTTAAGAATATTCATTTTATTGATTCCTATGCTAAAAGCATGTCTAAATATGTTCCTAAGTCATTATTGAGGCATACGGAAAAGATGTTGACATTCACAGTGTTAGCCAAATGGGCAAGGATATTATTGTCATTCGACAAATTTTGAAAATGTTTTATTGTCATTCATGCATTTTCATTTGCATCATATTATATATTATCCTGGACCCATTTGTGCTATGCACACTATTATATGGTAAATATTATATATATGTAGGGGATATGGGAAAGGAAAAGGTGTTATATACGTACACCACATTGTTGAAAGAGGAGAGCCGGTCTTGTGCAGCTGGTACAGACTATCACGTAAAGAAAGAGAGTCCTATGAGGCCAAAGTGATGTGATGCCCATGTGTGACCGATATAACATGATGCCCACAGAGACGGTTATGGACATGAAGAGCCCATGTGTGGCCAATATATATGTATACCGCATTTGCATCATGCATACATTCATTAACCATTATATGGTATGATGCCCACAGAGGCCGTTGTGGTAAGGAAGATGCCCGATGAGGCCAATGTATATGTATGCCGCATTGAGCATGACATTTAGGCATATGTACTAGGACCCTCAGAGATAATTATTGTTGGACGGTTGTTCTTGTTCCAGTTTATTGTTATATCCATGTTATGTTATTATTCATACCTGACATACTCAGTACATCAGTCGTACTGACGTCCCTTTTGTCGGGGGATGCTGCGTTTCATGCCTGCAGGTTCACATAGGCAGGGTGACGGTTCACGTTAGTTGATTGCGGATTCCAGCGAATTTTTGGAGCACTCCCCTTGATCGGAGTGTTGGTCTAATTTTGGTACGATACATTTTTACTTGTATATATGGGTATGGCGAGGCCCTGTCCCGACCTTTGATGTTGTTACTCTTAGAGGCTTGTAGACATGTGTCCTGTGGATAGTGGTCTTGTATGGCCTTGTCGGCCTTGGTATGGATATGTATATATATAACCCGGTTACTTGATTTTTCATAATTTTCTTCGGCTTAGTCCATATTCAATTGTGATTAGAGGTTGGTTGTATGATTAGCGGTACCCGACGGGTGGGGTCCGGGTGCCCGTCACGGCCCTCCGGTTTGGGTCGTGAAAAACTTGGTATCAAAGCATGTCTGTTCTAGGGAGTCTACAAGTCGTGTCTTGTTTATGGGTATGTTGTGCACCATACTTATAAACAGGAGGCTATCTGACATTTTAGGGATGGTTTCTATTTTTTTTCATCTCATAAATCGTTCTATAGAACTGAGTTATAAATATTTCACTCCTAATCCATTTCGTGCTTATGATTCCAGCGATGCCTACCGCAAGGAAGAAGTCCAAGAGTATGAGGGAGTTGAATACGGGTGCAGGTGAAGGTACCACCGATTGCCACCCGTTAGCGAGGGCCAGAGTGAGACCCTTGGTACGACTCCTTCGTATGGTTCTCCCAGTACACCACCATCAGGGGAAATTAGTGGAGCGGCAGTACCCCTAGTCCCTTCACCTGATACCCCAGCCGAGGATCTTGACATGCGGAGTGCGGTACAGTTCCTGACACGATTGGTAGCCGCTCAGGCCCAACGTCAAGTACACAGTCCTTCTAATAGAGCTGCTAGCGCAAGAGCTCGGGATTTCATCAATCTATACCCTCTGGTATTCACAGGAACAAACTTGAACGAGGACCCGCATAATTTTTTGGATCAGGTACATCGCACTTTGCAGGTGATGGATGCTACCGATACCGAGTTGGTAAAGTTTGCTTCTTATAAACTGCGGGATATTGCAGTAACCTGGTATGAAACATGAGAGCAATCTCGGGGACCTCGTGCAAAGCCAGCAGGATGTGGGGAGTTTTCAGAGGCTTTCTTACAACATTTTCTACCAGTCGAGCTTCGACGGACCAAACAAGACATGTTCTTACGTCTTGAACAGGGAAGCATGAGCGTTCAAGAATATAACTTGCAGTTTAATTCCTTGGCTCGATATGCTCCTACAATTATAGCTGAAATAAGTGACTGAGTACACATGTTCATTACTGGCTTGGGGCCACACTTGGTTAACGAGTGTACTACGACTTCTTTGAATCCGGATATGGATATTGCTTGCATCCAGGCTTATGCACAGAACCTGGAGGATCGCAAGAGGCAACAACGGGTCGATCGAGAGCGTGATAGGGGCCAGAATAAAAGGGCTCGGTCTGTAAGTGACGTGAGGGACTTCGGAGGCGGGCCCAGGCCACAGCCTTACAGACGACCATCTTACCCGCAGCCGGCGCATCATTACCATCTTCAGGATCGAGGGCTGATCGGTATACTCAAATGAGACCAGGCTATAGTTCACAAGCATCAGGATCTTATTATAGAGGAATTCTATGCAGATGAGGCCGCCCTTGGCTCGATGTAGGCAGTGTGGTGGGACCCATGCAAGGCCGTGCCAAAAAGAAAAATGATGTGAATAAGGAGTATGAATTATATTCTTTAGAGCAAGCAAAGAGACAAATATTTGATTCCTTCTAATCTTTTTTAAGCAAGCTACAATTATTTATTTCCTCCGTCAATTTTGAAAGAATTTAATTTTCAATATATTTAAAATATGTGTCTTAGAGCTTAAAACATTACACATTCAGTTATGCATTTATTAAAATTGTATTAACTTTCTTTAATGTTTAGTTAGTGAAGTATGCATATCTCTGAGAATTTAAAATTTTAATAATTTTGTTATTTTTATAACATCAAAAATAAAAAAAATTAGATTTTATTCATCTTTTTTTCCCTATAACGATCAACTATTACTTAAATGTCAAATGATGTTATAATCGTATAACAACTATTATAAAAAAAATCTGACCCAACGATGTTATAAAAAAAAATGATTGTAGTATTTACTAAGCTGTAACGTAGTTATAGTTATCTACTCACCCAGATTTGCAAGGTAAGAAGTTTGTGAGCTCCGGAGAAAACTAGGTCCAGATAAAATTTGAAGTTAATCTTGAACTCCTTCAGACAAAAGTTTATCTTTTTGTTTATGAGGGTCGTATCCGAGCTAGGTAAACATCCACCTCGACTATTTCACCAAGTACCTATATAATACCTTTCACCAACACATTTATCAAGTAACTCTGCGCATCAAAGCTTTGACATATGAAAAACAATCACCTACTTTTTTGTATATCTACTACTACCTCTATCTCAAAAAGATTGTCTTACTTTTCTTATTAGTTTGTCCCAAAAAGATTGACACATTTTTATATTTAGAAACAATTTAACTTTATGAGATAATTTAAAGCAACACAAACATCTAAAAAAAATCCTCTTTTATTTCTTAGACCTTATGTCAAGTCAAACTAGAACAATCTTTTTAAAACGGAGGAAGTAACATTTAAACCCTTCAATCTCCAAGATTTACACCCACTTCATTGTCTATATACTCCATTTTTATCCTGCTGCAATAAGTACTTGCTACTGTTTTCAAATTCTAAGTTGATCAACTCCCATAATTGATCAACTTGACCTTAAAATAAACTTAGATACTAAAAGTGAGATGAAGGGATGTATAGCTTATTAAGATAATATAATATAGTATAGTAGCATATTATTAAACAGCCTGTGCAGTGCAGCTTATTGCTTGTGAACTAGAGTTATAATCACTTCGTCACATATTCAGTGGAATCTTTTAAGAAAATTTACAGCTTTTGTGGAGCAATTCCTGAAAGCACCTCAACCCTGAAAAAACAAAATTACATTAACAAAAACATAAAGAAATGAGAAAACTAAACCTGGAAATAAAAACCTTTCTGCATTTGAGTGCAGCTTTCCACATGGTGAGAAATGCTCAAGCATTGAAGGCCTATAACACAAAATTTCTATCCTAAGAGATAATCTTTTCTCCTGAGATAAACTACATTTATGTCCTATGTCACTGTCATAAAGTTGGCAAGTATTTGTCCTTCATTCGAGAAATAAGCTTAAATTTCTCCTCAGCTTCAACTTGCTGTCGTATATCAAATCTTGAAGCTCTATCAGGGTGAAATTTCAGCAAGGCTTTTTTGTAAGCAACACGCACCTGAAACAAGAATTCATTCCAAGTGTTAACTCTTGTGCTATCCCTCTAACTGCGACTAACACTTCACAAATAGAAATAGACTTTCATTAATGTTTCAAAAAAAAAGTCGTCAACTGCAAATCAGGGGAAGAGCAAAATAAGAATGCGAATGTTACATAAAAGTATTTTCCTGGAATTATTTGCATTCAGTAGATTCAAGTAATTTATGTAATTAAGAAGATGGAAGATATTTAGAGATTGTGTGTAAACAAACCTCATGACTAGTGCCATCACCAACAGTGATTCCCAATCCACGCAACACCGAGGCCATATCAAGGCATGTCATTTCAAGCTTACTGAGTTCCTTACGAACTTCGGCTCGTATCCGCTCCTTCAAGTTCATATTCTCTATGTCCTAAAAAGATTCATCAGATGGTTTATACACTAGGAAAAATCCAAATATGCTTTAAGTGGCGTGGAAGAGAGAAACAAAGAAATATAAAGATAAAGAGGCCGTGCAAAGCCGCGAAATAGACAGCAGAAGAGGCCAAGTTGTTGTACCTTCTTTTGAGTTTCTCTCATTTCCTCCACACGCTGCTTTTGTCTCTTCTCCATTTCTAATAAACGCATATTTTCAGCCTTCTTTCTTTTCAGCAACAGCTTCATCTTCTTGGCTTCTTCTGCCTGAACAGGTAAAAAGCACATTAGATAACAGTACATCTTCGTACATACACAAATCTTACTTTCTTTTGGCTAATTTAGCTTTTCCCTCTGCAGTTGCACTTTTTTATCAGAAATTATAGAACTTCAATTCTTAATCTGAACATCATCAAAACAGCAATCTAGCCAATTACAAACCAAAAATCATAACATAACTCTCACCTGATATTTTCACATTAAGAAAGAAACATGACATGAAAATGACATTATTACATGCCCCACATATGTTAACTTCTACATCCATTACATTATTTATGTAAATAACCGGAATGGACCCCGGGGCTTAGTTCAAGTGGCAAAGGTTAAGGGACTTGTGACTTAGGTCACAAGTTCGAGCCCTCGCCATGTGAATTAAGTATGATATTTAAGTCGAGGAGGGTAGAGAGGCAGGCCCATCATCCCGGAGTTTCGAAGGCGCTAACCTTGGTCCTAACTGTTGGACCAAGACAGATTTCTAGGTCATCAAATAAAAATAATAAATAAATAACCAGAATGGGGTTATCTATACAAATTAATTTTCTAATTTATGAGCATGAAAGGAAGAGAAGGGGGCCCGCTGAAAACCCTTGCCTTTTGGCTCCATACAGAAACCTGGCCATGAAGAGATATCACAAAAATATCCTCTGGAAAAACGTGTTAAGTTTAACTAGACCAATTCCCTTGATAACTTGCCAGCCTATTATAGCTAAACCAATGGTCTTCCAATAATTTTAGTGGCCATTCGCAGTCTAACTTCAATTCTAGTGCTTTCTTGAAAAGAAAAAGGAAAAAGGAAAAAGGAAAAAGAAAAAGGAAAAAGGAAAAAGAAAGAAATTACATCAAAATAAAGAGGAAAGGAACTAAATGAAACATCACGGGGATTTTTGCCTCCTACTAGGTAAATCTAAACATGTAACAGTAGCACAATATAAAATTGATGAAGAAAATTGGTAGTTTTTTTAAAAAAACTGGTAAAGTTAGAAAACTGGTAGTTTATAACATGAACAAGCAGTAAATTTCGAAATTACATTGCAACTCAAAAATCGTGAATCATCAATGGAATAAAAAAGTCAAGTAACAGTTCTATTCATCGAATAGGGGATACACCCCGTGTACAGAGATGTACATAAGAATTATAAAATGATATTGTTATCTACCAGAAATCATCAACAGATTGATACATAAGAGTTACGAAATGATGTTTTCTCTACCAGAAATCAACAGATTAATGTGCAGTTAGTGCTCAAGAAATACACATTTATTTTTGATAATCAAGAAATCTTCGAGGGCCAGTGGCGCACAGTTCTAAACTCGATGGATAATGAGTCCGTCCCTCTACCCTTCTCCACTTAATTACCAGGCTTTTATCCGCGACAATGTTTGAAATTGTGACGTGCGCTTAAACCACACATCACTGGCTGTGCTCTTGCTACTTGACCAAAGCCCTTGCGGCATGCTAAAAAATATCCATAAGAAAAAAAATGTCTAAACTTTAGGACTAAGGACGACAGCCTCCTATTTTTCTCTTTAAACATAGTCCACACACAGCACCTTGTCAAAGACTTATCTGTCCTACTTCTTGTCCTTTTTAAACAACAAAAAAGCTACCTCACCAAGAGTAACAAGCTCCAGCTAATCCCTCAAAACTGACCACCATCTTCCAAAATTCTGTAACACTTGCCAATGAAACAAGTGATCTACCCCTTCACACCCTCCCCCCCCAAAACCCTCCTTCCGGGTCTCTTTTTCTCGTTAAATTCTCAGCAATTACAATTTCTATCAAGTGGATCAATATAATCAACCCAACTAATTCGGGACTGAGGCATAATGAACTATATTGAATTTGTTCCAGTAAATCAACTACCATATATAAAAAAGAACCAACCCTAATATCACAGCATGTTTATTAAAAGATATTGCAATCAACTATGGAACCTTGATCGATGAGGACTTTCCACACTACAATTGATTCCAGAAAAATCTTACTCTTATTTTCCACAGAAAATTACCTGCATGTCAAATTTTTTACAACTTTCAAAAACTACTCCAGAGAGTTGTATCACATGGGCTTGTTCTCTCCCCTACAAGTACTCCATCCCCTCTTTTTTTTTTTCATATTCCTCTCCGGTATTTCTCCTAAGAGCTTTGCCTATCAAAATGAGATCACATTTTTTCAAACTAATTTCGTACTCTGCCATGTGGTCCATCGGAAAATTTCTCTTAGGAAACCTATCACAATTAGCATCACTGGAGATCAATGTCTCATCTGCATATAATAGGTGGTCTTTTTCAGAGACAGGTGATTTTTAGTATTAAAAGAAATACATCATCAAGGAGGTACTAGAAGTGTACAAAAGTGTATGTGAACTTAGCTCCTTTGTGGATGTAAAGAATCTATGAAGTCCAATACATCGTCAATATCATTTATAAAAGTCCTACTACATTGAAAATAAATGTTTTGTGAGCATCTAAAATTTACAAAAGGCAAGGATAAGGCGTTATCCTAAAAGTATCTCTAATTTCTTCATATTCAATCTGTCGAAGATACACATTATGGGGGAATCTTTATACGTGTTATCCTTTGTCCCTAACAGCTGATCATTGCAACTAGCATACTGTCTAGAACCATTAGAGCCCAAATAGGTTTAGGAACATACATCATATCTATCATACGTTTAGCCATGAAATATCGTTTCAGCATTTCAAATAATGAACTTAATTTGCAAATACTAGTTTGGCCATAATTTCCGTTTTTTTTTTTTTTTTTTTGGGTAACTGAGAATTCCCCGAGAGTCGGTTGGTGCACCTTTATAAAATCAGTAGATAATGAGCTCGCCCCTCTTATGTTGTATCAGATTCATGATGGCACATCATGGTCCGTCCATGTGTGGACCAATAATCCTCTTCAATGGATGCAGCTTTTTAGCTCTAAGTAATGGTCAAAATCAAGTCCAGCAAAGTTCCAAATATCCATAATTTGATTAAGATGACAGACCATACCAACCAGAACATAACTTGACGGTGCTTATCTGCACGATGTGCAGAATGATATTTCAAACAAAAGTATATGGTGTTACTTCTTATGCCTTATCAGATTCAATATAGTATCTCAAAAAGGCTTTGGTGCAGAAAATGACAGATTAAAAGCAGACAAATGACTCGAAATCCATTTTTTATAGAGGTAAAATTTTCATCAGAAAAACAGTGTCCATTACCGAAACAATTGCATCAAAAGTGTGGAAGTAGATCACCAGACAAACAGTATATATCTAACCTTTTTTCTAAGTAATGTTTGTTAAAGTAGTGAGGCATACTATCTCTGCCAATCCTTCTTCCATTTTGCAAAACACAATAAACAGACCATATGTGGAATACAAAGACATGTCTCTAACAGTATATATTTAACCTTTTTGCTAAGTAATGTTTGTTAGGCGGACTATCTCTGCCAATCCTTCTTCCATTTTGCAATACACAACTAAACAAACCATATGTGGAACAAAAAGACATGTCTCTACTTGAAAGCCCCAACAAAGAGGTGTAGAGCGTACGTTCTTGGATTCATTAGTGTTGTCAAAGGTGAGCTCCCTTAGGCCCTTGAACTCAGTTAAATCCAGGTTTTGGGCTTTGCATCGCTTAGGTGACGCTTAAGCGTAGGTGCTGAGGTACTAAGGCATGCGTCTCAATGCCCGTGAACTCTATCTTTAAAAGGCAATACTAAATAATAGATACAGTTAGTAAAAAGGATGCATTAATTGTAGAAAAGCATAATGAAGAAATTGTAGTGATTAGGAATAAGAGATTATAATTTTAATATAAGAACCTTGTAATAGTAAGAAAGTGGACTTTTTAGTTATGGGCCTAGCAAAAGAAGAATTCGGATAGGGTTCTATAGGATCCACACCCCACCCACTCACCCCCCCCCCCCCCCCCCCCCCCCTCAAAATCAGACGTGAAAGTTTCCTTCATATGGCTCAAGCAGGAACACCAAATAAGGAAAGGAGTTCTCGAAGCTATCTCCAAAAAACATAAAGCTACATCATTTCATCTAAATCAAGAAATCTGAAATGGTTTTTAAACTTAATAGACATGATTTGACTTCATATATTTCATTTAAGTATAGTGTTGCAGTTCTTTTCTGTGAAAATGTATTTAGTATTTCAGTTCTTTCGTTCAAATAGTTACTGTTTGTCTTCTTACTCCTAAAAGAAAATAGTTATTGTTTTTCTTTCTTCATTAAAGCTCATGTTTTAAAATTCCCCAAATGACTCTTTTCGCTTTTGACTACTCTAGGCTTCAAAGATCCAGCATCTACAAGTAATAGAGAAGGAAGGTTTTTCTTCTCCTCCTCGTGTTCTTCCTTTTTTATTTTGTGATGGATAGAAAGGAAGGAAATTTCACAAACTCTACGGGAGTTCATTTATATATTTCTACATCAACTGACTACTTCAAGTTTCTAAGTATTATAAACACAATGAACCTTGTTAATCTCTTAAAGTTAGTCTTACTAAGCATCAAAAGTATATAACATTTGATCAATTATGGCATTGATGAGATCAAAATTATGGTAGTAAACCTCAGTTCCACCAATACACGAGAAACTATCATAAGACATTCAGCAGTCATAAGATAAACAAGTTGCAGAATAATGCACACCGAAAGCATAACAGAAAACCAACAAAACTCTACAAAAGTTATCAAGAAGTACACATGACAGACCTGAATCGCTAACGCTCTTTGCCTGGATGCCAATTCTTCCTCTAGTGCTTTTTTGTATTCGGAGGTCTCCTTCATCCTTTCTCTTTCGGTGGTAATACAGTTCTCAGCACGACCCTCCACATCCTCACCATCTTGGTCGTTCACATCATCATGCCTTTCGTCCTTGTGTTGGCTCATAGATACAGATTCCGAAAGATCCCCCTCCACCAAGGAACCTCTGTTTCTAGGCTGCATTTCGTTACGGTTTGCACTAAATTCTGATGAAGCTCTCCTGCAAATAGAATACTCTCTAGGACTAACGGAGTATGGATAGTGTTCAACAGATGATCGGGGACGGGTAGTCCACCATGGAAATCCTCCAGAAAATAAATCCTCCTTCCCTTTGGAAGTACTGGTTTCATGTCTTGATGCTTTGAAGAAACGAAAATTATAATACTTAGCCGTCTCCTGACACTTTTTACCATTATCAGCAGAAATATATTGATTGCTACCATTTTCAGTTTCAACATCATGCTGGTGCTTGCCAAGGCGAGATTCCTCCTCTGCTACCCTATATCGTGTACACGAAACAGGTTTTTCTAAATGAGTTCCTGCAGCTGGAATACTCCCTTCATTGCCTTGTTCTGGATGCTTTTTTACAAAAGGATTCTGTTGATATTCACTGGGTATACTGGGATGACCCTCTCCGAAGCTCTCCATTTGCGGATCTCCTTCATCATGGACGTCACCCGTACCAGAAGTACAACGTGATTCACGTGCTGGTTTAGGAGATTGATCTTCTTTTTCTGTAGAGGATTTAGCATAGCCAGAACCAGCTGGATGCTCTTCAGTCTCACCAGCCTCAGGTTGAATTCCAACAGTAGATGCACTATTGATATCATTTTTCCTCTTTAACGAAGCTTTCTGCCACTGCTCTCGAAGCTGTCCAGAATAATCTGCCATGAACTCATCATCATCAGACGTCAAACCATAGCGATTTTGGACAGGAGCTTTTCCAGAGTAAGTTCTTTTGCATTTTGATAACTTCACTGGAGGAATATTTTCTCGAACAAACTGACAATCATCACCAATTTCATCTACAGGCTCTTTAGCACTTCTCGAGGTTGAGCACGGTCTCATGCTAGGGGATGGGTCATGAAAGAAGTGGCGGTCATCTTCTACACCAAATTCAGGATATTCATTCTCATTGCTTTCATCATCATCGATGAAGATTATGTTCCTCAAAGGAGAGCGTTTTTTGTCTTTATTTGCTGCTGTCTTACCTCGAAACTTCTTGGGTGTCGATTCAGGCACATCAATAAAAATAACATTACTAAAAGTTTCACTCTCAACATCAATCAGAACAACATGATCACTTCTTCCACCATCATTGCACCTCCTCAACGTCTTTGTCCCAGTACGGGGTCTGCCATGAGACTCACCTAGAAATACTCCACTCATTTGTCTCTGCAGAAACGACAAAAATCAATTTCAAAATAACTCATTGAGGTCATAATCACAAAAAAAAATGAAGGAAGAACAAGAAGGAACTCAGGTGACAAACAAGCATAAAAATTCAAAGAGTACTAAACAAAAACCTGGTGATCACCCACTGATCATCATCGCTTGTTAATATTTGAAAGAAAAGAAAAAAATGCTCAGCCCGTCATGGGAGTTAGTCAATTTCACACTACCCCTACTCCAAGTTATTAGTTCTACTTTTTTTCTTTCTATTATGACAGTTCTGTTCGAACCAACTTGTGTGCACCTCAACTAACCTACCACTAGGCAGCTTACTATAGCCCGCAAGTATCAGGTAAACCTGCACAGAGAGATTGAAGCAATGAGCTTACATGGGATGTTGCAGCTAAAATTTGAACCTAAAATTCCAAGTTATTTCCATATTACACTCATTTCCGTATTACTAGCTTTTATCAGCATGTAAACATTATTTCACTCTTTACCACTTTTCATTATCATCAAAACTCACATCAAATGTCCCACTCCACCCTCCACCACTACTACATGCCAGCAGCTTTATGTTCAACCAAATACCAGAAACAGAGTCGGAGCCAGGATTTCAACTTTATGGGTTCTGAATTTTAAAATGATGACTTCAAGTGATAATAACTAGGTTCTAAATCTACCATTTCTATATATTTAATGAATTTCTTAACACAAATACACAACAACAACATACCCAGTGAAATCCCACAAAGTGGAGTGTGGGAAGGGTAGAGTGTACGCAGACCTTAGAGGCCTCTAACTTGGGAGGTAGAGAGGTTGTTCCGATAGAAATACACTGTTTGAGCAAAAGCTATTGGATTCGACCGAACCTGTATCCGGAATTCTAGCTCCGCCCCTGACAGAACATCATATAAAATAGTTTTTTTCTTAGGTCAAACATTTTTATTCTTTTAAACAACAGTATCCATGAGAACATTTCACATCATCACGAAGCTGACCCTAACTTAATCATAATATACTATTTTTACAACAGCAAACCCCAAATTTAAAAGTTCAAGCAGCAAAACAGTTGAAGCAATAACATTGAGCAAAACACAAAACTTATAACAATTCCTTCTAACATATCATATTATTCAACTATCACCATCATTTCAACAACTAAGCAGACATATATATCATGCAGCCAAAAGGGTCCATAGAATATCCAATTTCTTCACTAAATACAAAAGTCTACATCAAAATCAAAATTTAAAGGGTACCCATATAAAGAAAATCCAAGAATTCACAAACCCAAGTTACAATTACAAAACAAAACCTAAAAAACTGACCAATTGAGTAAATCAAAGAGATCATTGGAACAGTAAAAGATTACCCAATTCCACAATTAATGGTTATCACTCCAAGTCTAGCCAACAAAATGAGTTTTACAATAGCAATTTGGTAGATACTTACCTTGATAAAGAAAGAACAAAACCCTAAGCACGCAAAATCATGGAAATTTACAGAGATGAAGAAGAGGGAAAACCAAAAAAGTAAAAATAAACACGGGGTTGGCTTTTTTATATTTTTCTATTTATTACTCCTCTCCATCGGCCAAAAAAAAAATTAATAATTTAATTTTAAATTTTATCTTTTAAATTTAATAAGATAATTAGGAATATTTGAAAAAGACTGACTTTTTATTTGGCTCTGTTGAACTTTTTTTCTTTATTTTTTCTTGCTGACGTTAAGTGGAAGCCAGATTGTGGTTCAACTTACCGTTGGACTTTTGAAGTTATATTTTTCTCTTATTTGTTTTGGATTTCTAATTCTTAAAATTTGAATTAATGTTCTATACTAGGAGGGTGTGAGTAAATATTTACACTATCATGTTATTAAAAAAATTAATTAATATTACTTAGTAATTTCGTAAAAATTATAACTAATATGTTATCCTAATTTCTAATTCACTAATAGTAATAAAATAATTGAATATTAATTTAATATAATTAAATCCTTTTAATTTATTTCATTCCTTTTGACATTCTAGCCGAATTCAAACTTATTGCTCTTATCATAATAAAACTAAGTAACTAACAATAACTATCGCTTCTGCTATGCCACTGTTTTGTAATGTTCAAATTGGTGGTTAATAAAATAAGTTAATTACCAAAAAAAAAAAAAAAAAAAAAAAAAGAGCTTTTGTGTAAAATCTATTGGGATGCAAGAGGAAATGTATCCTTCCTTTCCAACAATTTTACATAACAATTTTGAAAATTTAGACATTTTTTATTATCTTCCAATATTCCATTAATGATATTATTTTATATATTTTCATAACCTTTGCTATTTATAGTTTATTCAACTATGTAAATTAAGCTTTGAAATTTTGTGTTTCCTATCAAATATACTTTTCAATTATTATTTATATTTTCCTACTATCGTCAATATAATAAATAACTCAAGTTAATTTTTTAAATCCTAGGTTCAATTAAACATCATCATTAAAAAAATATGAATAACGGTCAAATTTATTCTTGTACTATTTGAACTTATGCATTTTAACCTCCATTTAAATTTTGTTCCAATCTTATACTGCCGTTAGAAAAAAGTTTCAATTATAACCTTCTCAGTAACATCAATTGTAAAGATTCAAAAGTGCAACGGGACGAAGTTGCTAAGCCTAGTTTTATTGCATCATTGTTGCATTAGTTCTTTTTTTTTCAATTCAGTACTGTTGCTTATATTGTAGTATGGCAGTATTGCTTCACTCGTTCATGAAGAAGAAGAAGCGCAACAATAAAATAGCTAAATTTAAATAATACACCATAAACTGTGTCATGTTTTAAATAGAACCATCGAAAGTGACTATCTGTATCATTTCTACGCGACTGCGGGAACTCATACGGGCCGGTTATTACCAATTGATTTGGATTTAGGGCCGCTATTTCTACCAAGAAATATGGGCCGTGGATAACATTTCGGGCTTCAATTAATGGGTCAATCAACTTCCCTTTGGACTATCCAGGATTAATAGATGAAAAAGGCCAACCTAAGTGGACAAAATTGATGTAGTAAATAATGTCTACCAAATTACGACGTACAAACTTAATTACTATTCCCTCCGTCCCAATTTAAATGTCTTAATTTGACTTGACACATAGTTTAAGAAATAAAAGAAGACTTTTGAATCTTGTGATATTAAATTAAAGATGTGTGGGGTCTTTTAAATCTTGTTGTCTTAAACTTACCTTGGAATTGGAAAACTTACTAAATATAAAAAGAGACATTCTTTTTAGGACAAACCAAAAAGAAAGATAAGACAGAGGGAGTACAATGTAACTCCAATATAACAAGGGATCAAATTGTGGACAATTTTGATTTAGCTGCTGATATCACATTGTTTTTATTTCCTTGATGAGCATTACTATATATTTCCGCATTTATTTTATATCTTGCAATTGTTGTCCTTTTTATATATTTCTACTACATGTACTTTTCTTCTGAGTCGAGGGTCTACCGAAAATAGCATCTCTACCTCACAAAGGTAGAGGTAAGGTCTGTGTACATCCTACCCTCCCC
The DNA here is from genome assembly GCA_034509755.1 of Anisodus tanguticus. Classification (NCBI taxonomy): domain Eukaryota; kingdom Viridiplantae; phylum Streptophyta; class Magnoliopsida; order Solanales; family Solanaceae; genus Anisodus; species Anisodus tanguticus. Next base: position 4,739,488 of record CM067540.1, on the reverse strand, counting down.
AGACCCCACCTTGTGGGATTACACTAGGTTTGTTGTTGTTGCTGATATAGTAAAACTCTTAGGACTCGTTTGGTACGAGGGATAAGGGATAATTAATCCTGAGATTAAATTTAGGATGAGCTTATTCCACATTTAAATTGCAAGATAACTAATTTCAGAATTAGTTATCCCGGAATTGTAGTGTTTATTTATTCCACATTGAGGGTTGGATAACAATCCCGGGATAACTAATATCGAGACAAATAATCACGGAATAACTTGTTCCCCAACCAAACGAGCCCTTAATGCGACTTTGACATTTGGTAATGCCTTTATACTTACAATTAGTGAAATATACACATCTTTCCGATTAAAAAGATTTTTAAAAGGCCCTTCAATGGGATCCTTATTTGATTCTTAGGAATTATTTCTAATGTTGAATTGTAATTTCTGTGATATTTTTTGGATAATATAGCATAACAACTGGAGACTTAGTTATATTATATCTCCCATTTGCAATTAATGGGAAAAAAATAACTTGTACGTTATTAACATTTAACATAGAGCAACACATGTGGATTTAATAGTACAAAATAAGGAGGCTTTAAAGGCAATGAGTCTAAGGATTTAGGAAAACACATATATGAACAATGGGAAGAAATATATGCAATGTACATAATACTTGACTAATTCAAAGTAAAGATCAATTGTTTTTTGCTATATTAATCTCTCCTTGAATATACGTAGATTCTAGCAATATGGAAGGCAACACAAGGGGAGAGAGAAGAGGAATCGGATCTTTACTGTGACAATAATGCGAACAAGAAGAAGAAGAAGATGATGCAGATGAATTATCCATTGGCTTCTCATTGCATTCAAGAAAATTAATACTAATGATGTAAAAATCTTATAAACTCTCATTATCCTTCTGTAAGTTCACACCTCTTTCCGGAATATCAGTATCAATTAACGACACGAAGAAATGTGAAACTATGGGGTGTAACATCATTTCCCCCTTAAGAACATTTGTCTTCGAATGTTGAAGATTGCTCTAACGCTTAGGATTTCAAAAAAAATTCGGCAGAGTTTTCCCTGTAAACATGGCTATTCGAAACCTGCCAACCAACCCAAACAGATAACCAATGCCACATAGGGCTATATAATAGCATAACATTATCCAATCAGCCTCACATGATCGTTTATATACGCAAGAATCAAATAGGGTTAGCCATAACTCACCTTAACTATCATTTTCCGTACTCTGAGCTGCACCTGCCATATCTGTCTCAACATTAGCACCTAAACAAACTATATGATTTAAGATTGATGGATAGAACATGAACGAGAGAATCATATCGCACGAGTATCGATATAGACCTGGGGTCTGGAACAAATAAGGATATTTGGACTTTATATCCTCTTTGGCCTCCCAAGTCATTTATTCTACATTATTATTTCTCCAAAGTACTTTAACCGAAGCAACTTCTTTGGTCCAAAAAGATAATATCAGAAGAAGCACATCCCACAGCCCGTGACACGTGACCCGTGACCCGGACCGGACGGGACGGGGTGGCGGCGGTGCGCGTGTGGGCTTTCCTCGAACCGAAGCACATCTAGGTCCTCCCTCCTTTAAACACATGGGATACCCCTTGGGGTCCCAAACCCCAAGCCAACTTTGAGTCTTATAAACAAAACAATTCTTTCTTCCTCCACCAATGAGGGAGAATTGATCCCATACCACACTTTTCCATGCTTCAAACACCTCACTTTGTGGACCAATATCTCTTTCATTTCTCAATGAAATTTGACGATCCTTGGCCCTACGGTTATCTACGTACTTAGTAGATCATGCACGTGTGAAGAACCGGATTCTCCAACATGCGTAACACTAGTGTTTAAGCCGTTAAAGTTGGTCGGACGCAACTTCCGCCAAAGGCAAATTTCCAACATATTTTACTTCTAGTTTTTCATATTTCTACGTATTAAATATTAGTTGAAGTTTAAATTTTACCCATCTAAAATATCCATCAACCCGCAAAAATATTAACGTGTTGGACGGTTGACAAAATATGAGTTCATTTTGCCAGCGCTAGTTCATTCTGGATGTGGAATGCCCCGCGCAGTTGCATTGACAGCTTTACAACTTACAAGTATATGTCTAATATATTTCTCTTATGGTGTTTTTGATGTGTGCAATAATTTTGGGCGGTTATAAATTTACTTATACCAAACTTCCAACTTGCCAATTAATAGAATGTTAAGCAAGATAAAAAGCCGTGATTTTCTAGAATTGCCTGATATATGCTTGATATATTTTTGCATAATAAGGTTAATACATTATTTAGACGTTTTGTATTATCAAGTAGAAAAGAAAATGGACCTAATAGTTTATCATAGTGCAAAAAATACTAGTAGTACTCTGTGACATATTACTCTTGGATATATTGGTTATTAAAATGTAGCAGGATCTAAATGCTTGCATCAACCGACATGCATGATTTTAACAAATCTAAGTGGGGACTTGGCTCTTAATATAAAAAGATTGAGTTGCATTATTCTTAAGTACCATTAGAGATCATATATCTATAAGCATAATTATTTAGGAAAGCAATACTTATCTAAAGTGTATTTGTAGCGACATAATTTCCATTAGAGACTATTATAAGCATAATTAGATTTTTCTGGTAACCTTTATGTCTTGTGAATAGCTTGGAGAAGTGCATTTGTAGTGATGCTCACACAGAAAAATTAAGAAAATGCTTGTAATTAAGCTAACGAATAACTTGTTCACTTATAATAAATTGCAAAGGTTTGATACCTATAAATTAGATGATGTTTGGATAAACTTATAACCTGGTTAGATATTTCTATTTTCTAAAATAAAGTATGCTGGGTTTAATAACTTAGTGGTATTTCTCCTTCATTTTCCGTTTTAATTCACTCTTTTTTTTTCTTTTTTCAAATGATTGCAAAAGGCATATCTTGAAGGATTAGTGAAACAATAATTCATTTGGGAGATTGGGCGCAAATAAATTTAATTTAAGATTTTGACTACTATTCCAGACAGGTTATATCAAACATTCATCAACCCACTAGGGAAGCCCCTTTTAATTTTATTTAAGAAGTGGATTTAATTTCTACTATCTATTATATACATATATATGTTGTATATTTAGTTAAACAAACTGAAATCTATTAGTACTAGTTATGTAACTTGTCTTGATTCTTTTAAAAATTATTTACAAGATCTCTGTACTAGATCCTTTCTTCAACTACTAGCTTGAAAGCGATGTAAATTGTTCGTCATGCATACTATTAGACTAGAAAGTATATTCAATAACCTTTAGTTTTGGGCTATTACGGGCCAAGAATTTTGCTTAGGGTGTTCATGGAAATATGTATATAGTTATATACCTATAGAATTGATTAAAAATGGAAGAGAGACAAAAAGGAAGCTAAAAATCAAAGTTGAAAATTCTAATGAGAAAGAACATCGAAAATAACACACGACCTGATTTCAAACAAGTATATCTCTTAATACATAATGAACTTGGCCATGGTTCCTTGAAGAAAGTTGTAATCCTCGGAGTCTAATTTCGGACGGTTCAAACTATTCGTTAGTCCTCATTATGTATAAAAAGTTATGACTATTTTAGCAAAGTGTGGCAGTGTAGATGGTGCTTTTAATGCTTAAGTAGTTATGCTTTAAACTTTGCAGTAATCATGAATGGGTAGATATATTTCTAGAGCATGAAAACATACATTTATTTACTTAATTATTTTTTCTATGTAGCAAACTCCCGTACGTGCAGACCTAATACATTTTCATGGCAAGCACATAAAATGAACACATGAAAATTCTTTTTTGAAAATGGGTGACGGTAAGACTCGGACCCGTGATCTCTGCCTGCTCTTGTACCATGGTGAAGTATATGATTATCTCATCTAAAGTTTAGATATATTAGAGAATCATTTACTTAATTATATTTCAGCATGCACTATTTATATTTTTATTCCATGAAATGGTCGAATGAACCAAATATACCCTAATCATAAAGTTAGACAATAGCTCAATTCTTGCCAAAGCGTAAGTTACATTGTTGGTGATCCAGCTCTATATATACCCGCTTGCATGAGTAAATCTTCATATCCTACAAGCTAAAAGAAACATTCAATATATACACTTCAAAACAATGTCGACATCTCAAACTTCTCCACAAATTCCTCCAAAGTATTTACGAGAGGATGAACTTAGTGAAGAGAGTAAGAAATTGCTCCTAACCCTACCAAAAGAAAGAGGATGGCTTGCATCACATATCTATAATTACCAAGGTTTTTGGATAGCACCAAGACAACTACAAGGTGTACTTGCATGCCAACAACAATTTCAAGCTCAAATTAATGATATCTGTAAAGAATGGATCGTGGGCCTAACTCAACCCCAAAAACTAGCTTGTAGGGTGAGGATTGTCCAAGTCCATATAAGGAGTTAATGTTCCCATTCCATTTTCGATGTGCGACTCTTAACACTCTCCCGCACACCAAGACCTCGTTAACTGGAGCGTGGACAATATAATTTGGGGATCCAACATCGGTGAACATAGAATTGGAATGGACCTGCCTCTGATACCATGTAAAAATGGATCTTGGGCCTAACTCAACCCCAAAAGCTAGCTTATAGGGTGAGGATTGTCCAAGTCCATATAAGGAGTCCATGTTTCCATTCCATTTTCGATGTGCGACTCTTACCAATATCATCCTTGTTACAACTCTTACCAATATCATCCTTGTTACAACTCCAAAATCCGGAACCACTTGGTTAAAAGCACTTTTATTTGCTCTAGTGAATCGAATGAAACAATCTATTTTTGAATAAAATCACCCTTTATTTGTCAAAAACCCTCATGATCTTGTTCCATTCTTGGAACTTAAACTCTATGTTGATGGACAAGTCCCTAATTTTTCATCCTTCACTTCACCTAGACTTTTGTCTACTCATTTGATGCTTCGTTGCCAAAATGTGTCCAAGATTCAAGAACCAAACTTGTTTACTTATGTAAGAATCCTAGGGACACTTTTGTTTCTTTATTTCATTTCACAAATAGTTTAAGAATCGAAAACATGGGAACCAATTCTATTGAAGAAATGTTTGATCTTTTTTGTAAGGGAGTGAGCCTTTATGGTCCGTTTTGAAATCACGTGTTCGATTATTGGGGGAAAAAGCATAGAAAAGCCTAACAAGGTAATTTTCTTGATGTATGAAGAAATTAAAGAGCAACCAAAAGCTCAGCTTAAACGCTTAGCTGAATTCTTGGAATGTCCATTTTCTATAGAGGAAGAAAATTGTGGAGTGGTGGATGAAATATTAAGAATGTGTAGCTTTGAGAATTTGAGCAATTTGGAGGTGAATAAAAATGGAAAATTGTCATCTGGGGAGGAAAATAAAGTGTTCTTTCGTAGAGGGGAAGTTGGAGATTGGAATAAAAATGGAAAATTTCATGCATAACATCTTGTCTTGTCTCTTTGTTGTTTGAAATTGAGAAGTTTTTCACACATTATTATTGTCAAATTGTACTCCTAATAGCTTGTTGTTTGAGACAATAAAAGAATGCATAAGTTATTTTGGTGTTTATGGGCGTCAGTGTTCAATTATTCTAGCTAGTTTACTATAATAATTTGGAGGGTGGAGAAATATATAGATTTTTTTCAGAAATAATATAGAGCAAATTCAGTTCTAACTAGCTAATTATGAGACGTTAGTTACGTTCTCGATTGACAGTCTTCCTTTTGTCACCATCTTTTTACCTTCTTTTTTGCAAATTAAAAGCAATCTTTATCTTTTGTCATTTATAAAGATTTGAAATTCGGTATTGATTTGAATTCATAATTCATTTAGTCACTTTCGTTGTTATAGCTTATCCATTCTCATTAAACGGAAAGAGAGTAAATTCAATTAAAAATACTCACATTGGGCTTAGGGATAATCAGGTTTGAACTGAGGACTTCCACCATGTTGAGATGACACTCTACTCTACTGTTAAGTTATATTTCTTTCCTGCCCAATCGAGAAATAGAACTGACTAAATTCTAAATCAAAGGATCGAAAAAACTCAACGCCAAAAGTCTTAATCTAATCAAATCTGTTCGATCTCCTTGACTTTGATTACCGTGATTGTTTTCAAAATATAATTTTCAGCCAAAGTGGAAATCTATGCATATAATAATATGTTCAATAATATACGTTAGCTGCAGCAACAAGCTTGTTGGTGTGGTGTAGTGGTTATCACGTCAGTTTTACACACTGAAGGTCCCCAGTTCGATCCTGGGCATCAACAATTTAACCAGATGTGCTGTTTTTGTTAGAAAACATCATTACTTTTTTCTACCCGACAGAAATGCATGCTTCCATTACTATAAAATATATATGTGCTATTTCTCTCTTAATTAAGTTTGTAACACGTTGATGCTCACTACCTCCTTCATTACTAAAATTGTCTATTATAACTAGACACTACATATATATTTATTAATGAACATAATTTAAGAATTAAGGTACACTTATTTTAATGTATTGTGTCCAAAATCAGAACGAGTTTGCCTGTGGATCACTATCGTTTCGTTCTTAAGACATGGACGATGTGCTTGATTTATTGTCTTTATAGCGCTTTTTTGAGTTTTAACTTTTATAATGCACCAATAATATATAATTTTAAGTAAATGTAACCTATAATGACAAATGGTAACTACCTATAATAAATTTAATCTGGTAACATATTATATATCATAAACCTTTTATAACTAGTTAGATATGTCCTTACCTTGCATTTCTGCAAATAATGAGCTAGTATTTCTGCATTTCTGCCAAAGGTTTACCTTGCATTTCTTTCAAAGCCTTACCTTGCATTTCTGTCAAATGTTGTTTCATTGCTTGAACCCATGACCTCGGTCACATTACATCAACTTTACCAGTTACTCCAAGATAATTGCTCACCTAGTCAATTGCAAACTCTTGTCATTCTCATAATGGTATAGAGAGAAATAGTTATTGGTCCTATGACAATTCTCCAACATTAGACAACAAGGTAAGTTTAATTTCATCTCTTTTCTTTTTTTAAAATATAAATTTCAACTTTCCCCTAATGTTATTCGACATTTTTGACATTTAATTTTTGTAACATACGCTAACTGAAGCAGGTGGAGATTGGTTTTTCGATAGGTGTGATTTCAAGGAGTTTATTGCCCCTATCCTTGTTTGCCACTAGATGTGCCTATGTTGTGTTGGAAATTAGCCTTTGGCGGGAGTTGCGACCGACCAACTTTAACGGCTTAAACACTTGTGTTACGCATATTGGAGAATCCGGTTCTTCATGATCTACTAAGTACGTAGATAACCGTAGGGCCAAGAATCGTCAAATTTCATTGAGAAATGAAAGAGATATTGGTTCACGAAGTAAGGTGTTTGAAGCATGGAAAAGTGTGGTGTGTGATCAATTCTCCCTCATCGGTAGAGGAAGAAAGAATTGTTGTGTATATAAGACTCGAAATTGGTTTGGGGTTTGGGACCCCAAGGGGTATCCCATGTGTTTAAAGGAGGGAGCACAGATGTGCTTCGGTTCGAGGAAAGCCCACACGCGCGCCGCCGCCGTCCGCCTGTCCCGTCTGATTCTGGGTTCCGGGTTCTCGGGTTCACGGGTTCACGGGTCACGGGTCACGGGTACGGGTCACTTAAGACAATATTTTGCTTACGGTAACTGCAAGAACATGGCTGGAAATATGACCGATGTTGCTGCTACTGCTGATTCATGGGATCAGAATTTAAGAGATGGCAGCAAAAGATGATGTTCTACTTAACAGTTATGGGCATGGCCCGGTTCCTTACGGAAGATCCTCCACAAGCTGGAGATGAAATGGACTCTTCGCCTAATGAAACGGGTGAAGGGGGCCTTGGTATCCATGTCATTAATGGCATGAAGATGGTTCGTGACACATGGAATCATAGCAATTTCATGTGCAAGAATTACATACTGAACTGCTTGGCAGACCCTCTCTACACGGTATATTACACCGTTGGCATTGCCAAAGAGCTGTGGGAAAAACTGCAAAAGAAGTACAACGCACAAGATGCGGGTACTAAGAAGTTCATCGTTGGGAAATTTCTAAAATTCCAAATGGTGGACAGCAAGACAGTGATGTCCCAAGTCCAGGAATTCCAAATGATGATACATCACCTGGATTTGGAAGGATTGAAACCAAACGAGCGAGTTTTGGTTGCATCGCTGATTGAAAAGTTACCTCCTTCGTGGAATGAGTTTATGAGTTACTTGAAACTCAAGACAAAGGAGATGACCTTTGAAGAGCTTGTTATCAAACTGCAAATCCAGGAAGATAACAAGAAGGCCTTACCTAGGGGCAGACAAACTGCTGAGGCAAAGGCAAATCTGGCTGAGGCCAAAGGGAACTCAAGCAAGAAGCGGAAGTTCCAGAAAGACGGCAAAGCCCCCGCAGCGGAGATGTTTAGAGGTAATTGTCATCACTGTGGGAAACCTGGCCATAGGATCAAGGAATGCCGCAAGCTCAAGACTGAGCAACAGCAGAAAGCCAAGTCGAAAGGCAAGGCGCAAGCTAACGTCGTCAAGGACACACTCCTGGATGACATGATTGAGGATTTCTCGGCTGTGGTGCTAGAAGCCAACTTGGTTGAGAATCCGATGCAATGGTGGGTGGACACAGGTGCAACAAGACACATCTGTTCCAACAAAGATGCCTTCTCCACGTACACTCCGATCACCGACAAGAAGCTGTTCATGGGCAACAACGCTTCCTCGGACGTGCTGGGGGTTGGAAAGGTGGTCCTGAAGATGACTTCCGGCAAGGAACTCACTCTGAAGGAAGTGATGCACATCCCAGAAATTAGAAGAAATTTAGTTTCTGGACCTTTATTGGTTAATGATGGTTTTAGGCTAGTGTTTGAATCCAATAAGTTTGTACTCACTAAAAATGGCACATTTGTGGGGAGAGGCTTCGTCTGTAAAGGCATTTTCAAAGTGAATGACATGTATGTATTGCGTCAAGGAAATAAAGTTGAGCCTTCTTCTTATTTGCTTGAGTCTTCTAATTTATGGCATCATAGATTAGGACACGTTAACTACAAGTCTATTCAAAGGCTGGTAAATATGGAGTTGTTTCCATCTATCGACGTAAACCCTCAATATAAGTGTGAGGTGTGCGTAGAGGCAAAACTCACCAAGCTTCCTTTTAGATCCGTCGAAAGGAATACCGCTCCTCTAGAACTTATTCACACAGATATATGTGATTTGAAGTTCGCTCAAACTAGAGGGGGGAACAAGTACTTTGTGACTTTCATTAACGATAGCACACGGTATTATTACCTTTACTTGTTAAAAAGTAAGGATGAAGCCTTTGAAGCGAGCCGACGTTACAAAGCAGAAGTTGAGAACCAACTAAGCCTACGGATTAAATCCATTCGTAGCGATAGAGGGGGAGAATATGTAGCGCCATTTGAGGAATAATGTGCCCAAGAAGGCATTATTCATCAAACGACGGCTCCATACTCACCTCAATCAAACGGTGTGGCGGAACGTAAGAACCGCACATTAAAGGAAATGATGAATGCCTTGCTTATCAATTCCGGACTTCCCCAAAACATATGGGGAGAAGCTGTCCTTACCGCTAATACGATTCTTAACAGAGTCCCACATAAGGGTAAGGACAAAACTCTATATGAATCATGGAAAGGAAAGAAACCCACCTATAAGTATTTTAAGGTGTGGGGTTGTTTGGCAAAGGTTGAAGTACCCAAGCCAAAGCAGGTCAAGATTGGGCCTAAGACTGTAGATTGCATATTCATCGGATATGCAAATAACAGTAGTGCTTATCGCTTCTTAGTGCATAAGTCATATATTCCAGATATCCACCAGGGTACAATTATGGAATCAATGAATGCTTTATTCTTTGAAGATACCTTTTCTAGAAAGGAAAAAGACATAACCTCTCGCAAACGAAGTTATGCACAAAGCTCTCAAGAACCGGGAGTCCTTGACTGCCCGGATCTAGATGGTTCAGATCTAGCGAATCTCGAGGTGGCTGAACATCCGGAATCTAGTGTTCCAGATTCTCAGAACTTGGAGACTCCAGAGATGGATCTAAGGCGAAGTAAAAGGGCCAGGAAGGATAAATCCTTCGGTCCTGACTTTGTAGCTTATATGGTTAATGATGAACCACGGACAATTGCTAAGGCGTTGTCAACTCCAGAAGCACCGCTCTGGAAAAAAGTTATTGAGAGTGAAATAGGCTCTATTCTGCATAACCATACTTGGGAGTTGGTTGATCTTCCTCCGGGAAATAAACCGTTGGGTTGTAAGTGGATACTCAAACGGAAATACAAGGCAGATGGGTCTATAGACAAGTGTTGACACCCAATTTTGTCCCATCTTTTATGATTTTATTTGCAATTTTAAATATTTTTGACACATTAAAATAACTTTAAAATATAGGCATATATATGTATATATATCATCATTTATTATTATTATTTGTATTTTTTATTTGTCATTTTGCATTTTTTATATCATGATCATACTTTTTATCCTAATATTATATGTTATTTTATTTTGACAAAACGACATCACTTTTTTTATTTTTTATTTAAGCATCAAGCATTTCGCAAATATTATATTTTTATCATATTGTCATCTTTACAATTTATAAATTTTGCAAAGCTTTCTTTTTATATAATAAAACCTTTTTGTATTCTAAACTCATAACCCATTTATTTTCCAACCCAACATAAACACCCATTTTAAAAGGGGCAGCCCATTAGGCCACCCCCATTTTAACTCAGCCCAGTCAGACACCCAACCGACCAGGCCCAATTGGCCCAACTCCCCCTCTCTTATTTTCGCCCCAACCCAACATCCTAATTCCTTATTTCCTAATTCCCTAACCAAACCAAACAGCCCCCTAAAAGAAAAAAACTCAAAACCCTAACACCCCTAATCCTCTCAAACCCTCAAGTCGCCGCACACCTCATGCCCCACACCCATCACGTCGCCGACCAACCCACCCCCAAAACACGCCGGTCACCTTCACCTATACCCCTATCCCTTAAAATCCGCAACCCATACCCCCAAAATCCGCTTCCAAAATCAGATTTTTTTAACCTTTTATTCGAGTTTCAAACTCGTTCTTGGTGGGTTAAGCCATCTATAAATACCCCATGTTGTTCTTCATTTTTGAGGGGGGGAATTTGGAGTTCTGAAAATCGAGTTCAAGTTTTGAAATCCGAAATTCAAAATCTAAGATTTTCCTAAGGTTGGTATTGCTTTCTTTTTGTGTTGTTCATCATCTTAAAGAGTCCGAAAATATAAGTTAAAATTATTGGGGTTCTGGTAGTGAATAATCTGAAATTTTGCTATTCTTCACTGTTTTCGGATTCCGGGTCGGGTCGGGTCGGGTCGGGTCACTGTTCCGGTCGGGTCGACCCGGTTTGGATAAAATTTCCAGATTTTTTATATTTTTATATCTTGTTGTTGGTTATCTGAAATTTGGAAAGAAATCGATCCGGGTTGAAAATCCGATTCGGGTCGGGTTCCTGATCCGGGTCGGGTCGACCCGGATTGAATAAATTTCCAGATTTATATGTTTCATATTTTGTTGTTGGGTATCTGAAATTTGGAAAGAAATCGATTCGGGTTGAAAAATCCGATTCGGGTCGGGTCACTGATCCGGGTCGGGTCGACCCGGTCTGAATAAATTTCCAGATTTATATGTTTTATATCTTGTTGTTGGTTATATGAAAATAAATAATAATAAAAAATGTTTGGTTCCTGGTCGGGTCGACCCAAAATCCGAGCCGGATCACTGTTCTCTCTCAGGCCGGATTTCAGAAGCAGATTCGAATCCTGCTTCGGTCCGAAAATTTCAGAATTTGGGTCGGACGTTTTGATTGCAAACTGTTGATTTATTTTGGAATTTAAACTTCCGTGCATAGATATCTTACTGCTTTACTGCTTTACTGCTTTACTACTACTTTACTGCTTTTTGCCAATGTAATTGAACTCAAGGCCGCGTCGCCTTCGAAAATTGCTTCTTGATTTCAGTTTACTATTTTTTCTATTTATTTTTACTGATTTGAATAAATACTGCATTTGGGCCGATGAAATTAAATTCGAGGCCGCACTTTTTTTTCGTTTCGTTTCTCTGTTTTCTGTTTACTGTTTTAAACATACGTGCAACGGATATCTTGTTGTTTTACTGTTTTATTGTTTTTTAACTAACACTACACTTGGGCCGATGAAATTGAATTCGAGGTCGCGCTTTTCGGGCATTATTTTCCCTGTTTCAGTTAACTGTTTTAGCCTTTTAAGCATCCGCGCAACGAATATTTACTGTTTTATTTTTTTACTAAACATCCCGTCTTCTCGGGAATTGCCTCTCTGTTTACTGCCTACTGCTGCTGCTTACTGTTCCAATTTAATTTTGCTGAACACGATACTACATTGGCTGATGAAAAAATATCCGTCGATTTTTTAGGCCTCCACAGTTGTAAAGACGGAAAATAAAACTTCTGGGCAAATGATGAAACTTAAATCTTTTTCACTCGAGAGAGACCAACATGTTCGGTAGGCAAGGTAACTAAAATGACCAACGAGTCATATGTTCGCAGCCACGACGTGATTGGAATGATCTTTTCAAAATTTAAGTCTGAGCCCTCCGTAATTAAAATATTTATTGTTTTGGATACGAATCCGAAGTTATTTATATTCATTTGTTTCTAACCGTTTGTTCTTGACAGCTTGCAAGGGATAAAGTCAAAGAAGGCAAATACCCCTCGGAATTATTTATTTTATTATTGTTTTTTTTTACTTTCTTTAATTCTGCTTTATTTCATTATGTATTGTAATATTATTGTACTCCTGAAATTATTGGAACATTTAGAATAGGTAGACTTAGATTAATTAATAGGGTAGTCAAAATCTTGAAACCCATCGCTAGTTTATTTATTTTAGGCTCGGTTAGTTTTAAAATTGAAAATCGCTAGTTTACCTATTTTTAGGCACGTCACCCATAAAATTTACATTGCATATATTTTTATCAATTTTCATTCAAATTCTTACTTTTTCCAGCTTTTCGTGTATATTAATTCCATACAAATGTATACTTGTACAAATGCATCATTTCATTAAATACTTGCAACATCATAGTAACTTTATATTTTTAAATATACATTTTCTTAGTATAATAATTAACCTGAGTTTGGTCGGATAACCGCAAGTTAGCGGATCTTAAAGGATGCCTAACCCCTTCCCTTTAGGATAATAGAGAACCTTTACCTAGAATCTCATTAGTTTCGCAGACCACAAAATTGGAGTTATTTGGGTATTTTTTAGTTAGCATTCATGTTCCCTAATTCATCTTAGAATAATTAGGTGGCGACTCCTCAAAGCAAGCATTTTTTAACCGATCCAAAGGGAATCGACGCCATCGCGTCGCGAAGCCCGCAGGTAAAAAATGGGTGTGACAACAAGTACAAGGCCAGGTTGGTAGTCAAGGGCTATCGACAGACAGAAGGCTTTGACTACTTTGACTACTTTGACACATACTCTCCGGTATCCCGGATGACATCCATACAGGTATTCATTGCGATCGCAGCTTTGTGTGACCTTGAGATACACCAGATGGATGTTAAGACAGCCTTCCTAAACGGTGATTTGGAAGAAGAAATTTATATGGACCAACCCGAGGGGTATGTGGTTCAAGGGCAAGAGAAGAAAGTCTGTCGGCTTGTCAAATCTCTGTACGGGCTGAAACAAGCCCCGAAGCAATGGCACGAAAAATTTGATAGTACTCTACTATCGAAGAGGTTCGCCATTAATGAGTGTGATAAATGTGTTTACACGAAAGGTAACTCTGACTCATTTGTTATGATATGCTTGTATGTAGACGACATGTTGATCACAGGAAGCAGTCCTAGGGTAATCCTAGAGACTAAGAACATGTTGAAACAATGCTTCGACATGAAGGATATGGGTATCGCAGATGTCATCCTAGGGATTAAAATTTATAAGACGTCTGACGGATTGGTCTTATCTCAGTCTCACTACATCGAGGATGTTTTGAGAAAGTTCAAGATGTTAGACAGTTCACCGATAGCGTCACCAATGGATACAAATCAAAAGCTTGATAAAAATCTTGGTGCACATGTATACTAGGAGCGATATGCACAGGTGATCGGTAGTTTGATGTATATAACAAACTGCACCCGACCTGATATTGCTTACGCGGTCAATAAGTTGGCTAGGTTCACCTGGAATCCGAGTGATAATCACTGGAAGGCGTTGAATCGGGTATTATAATACCTGAAATACACGTTAAATTTCGGGTTACACTATTCGAGATATCCAGCTGTACTAAAGGGGTACAGTGATGTAAACTGGATATCTGATATAGAGAACACCAAGTCCACCAGTGGGTATGTATTTACAATTAGTGGTGGGGCTGTGTCTTGGAAATCCTCTAAGCAAACTTGCATCGCCCGATCCACGATGGAATCAGAGTTTATCGCTTTAGACAAAGTAGGAGAAGAAGCTGAGTGGCTTCATGACTTCTTAGAAGATGTTCCGTGTTGGAACAAACTCGTACCTTCGGTAATGATCCACTGCGACAGTCAGTCGGCTCTAGGAAGGGCACGAAATACTATGTACAACGGCAAGTCTCGTCATATTCGACGGAGGCATAAGACCGTTAGGCAACTGATCACCACGGGTATAATATCCATTGATTACATTAAGTCAAATGATAATATAGCAGACCCATTGACTAAGGGCTTACTCAAGGATCAGATGGATTGCCTGTCTAGGGGAATGGGCTTAAAACCCAAAATATAAGGACCAATATAGTGGTAACCCAACCTTACTAACTGGAGATCCCAGTAATTTGGTTCAATGGGAAAATGAAGTTGTAAAGGTTCAGTTGATCGCTTTAGTGGAAGTATGAGCACTTCAGATAGTGATTTCTGAAAAGAAACACCAAATCCAAAGTCGTTCCCGCGATAGACGTTAAGTGCTATCTGCAGTATGGGTAAATGTTAAGTTTTCAAAACCTGTAATGATCCTCAGCAGTTGAGGTTAGGCTTTGGAAAACTTTTAATGGTTCCTAACACTTGTGAAGTGGGGTATAGCAGGATACCTTGTAGGAGACCACCTATTTAAGTGCGAGGACGGGCCGCCTCAAAATGAACGCACTTAAGAATCCAAGACGTTGTCCATGGCCAAAACGGACAAAACATTACGAAGAAGAGAGTAAGGGAATTTGTTGTGTTGGTACCATTGACTTGGCTTACACTAAACACTGACGGTTCAAGACATCACGTTCACCGCGCAGTAAGTAAGTCCGATGGTATTCAACTATGGAAGGTTCAAAGCTGAAGCTACCTCTCCTTATGCAACATCGGTCCGCTGAAATATTGCTGGAAATGAAAAGACACCATGTGAGTGCGCCAAAATCTCTTTCAAGAGGGGATTGTTGGAAATTAGCCTTTGGCGGGAGTTGCGACCGACCAACTTTAACGGCTTAAACACTTGTGTTACGCATATTGGAGAATCCGGTTCTTCACACATGCATGATCTACTAAGTACGTAGATAATCGTAGGGCCAAGAATCGTCAAATTTCATTGAGAAATGAAAGAGATATTGGTTCACGAAGTAAGGTGTTTGAAGCATGGAAAAGTGTGGTGTGTGATCAATTCTCCCTCATCGGTAGAGGAAGAAAGAATTGTTGTGTATATAAGACTCGAAATTGGTTTGGAGTTTGGGACCCCAAGGGGTATCCCATGTGTTTAAAGGAGGGAGGACCTAGATGTGCTTCGGTTCGAGGAAAGCCCACACGCGCGCCGCCGTCGCCCGCCCGTCCCGTCCGGGTTTCGGGTTCTCGGGTCACGGGTTCTCGGGCCACGGGCTGTGGGTCTTCTGATATTATCTTTTTGGGCCAGAGAACTTTGCCAGAAGTACAGTTTGATCCTAGAAGTTTCATATGTACAGTTTGGACCAGAATTCTTTCAGATGTACAGTTTGGTCCCCGAAGTTTCCGAAAAGTCGAAATTTGGGCGGTCGTAATTAAACGTCCGAATCAATTCAGCCATTTATTTTGGCTGAATTACTCCTCCTATAATGGCCAATCCGTTGGTCTTATTCACCATTTATGTTGGTGGCTTTACTACCTCCATAATGGTCATTATTTGGCCAATAATGGCTGTTATGGAGGCAGTCCAACAGCCCTCCCTCACCTATATAAACACCCCTTGCACCATTATTGAGCAACACTTGAGATACACGAAAATACACAAGCACAAAAACAGTTTCTTCCTACAACTTCCAAACATCATTTCGTTACTCAATATTCTTCACGGTAGCTCTTGAGTTTCCTTTGCTCAATTGTTCCATTGTTGTTTTATCTTGGGAGACGAATTGTCCAGGACGTATAAAAGATACATACGGGGCAATATTGTCTTAAGGACAGAGTGCCACACTCGACTCAGCAAAAACAGTTTCCAGTTTTCTTCTTCAACAAAATTGTAATTTCAGTTTTGTTGTTTTATTGTAATTTTCAGTTCTTGAATTACTTAGCAGTTACTTGTAATTTCCGTTTTCTGCAATCCTTTGTAAACCCAACATGTTGTACTTCTACTTTAAATGTTTTTTGATGTTTAACTTAAATAGAATATCTATTGTTTTTTTTGGTAACTATTTACATTTTATTACCAAAGTGACAAATTAAAGCTCAAAAAAAAAAAAAGACAAGCTCAAGATCAAAACTGCTGACCCCCATCAGGACAGTCCCTGAATGGTGTCATCCTACTTTACAAGCTCAAGATCAAAACTGCTGACCCCCATCAGGACAGTCCCTGAATGGTGTCATCCTACTTTACCACCATGGCTCCTATTATACTTTACTAGACAGGGTAAGTATTATATTTATCCACACATTGTCACATCCTCATGTTCAAACAAGCTCGCACCAGACCTCTTGGATTACCTTCTTGACAATAACATCTCCAGTCCTCCTTTGGCTTTAAATTTTTTTATGGTTCCTCTCTATCCAAAGCTCTTATATAGCAACTGCAACAGTCATTCTGTACATGGAGTCAGTGCATCCTTTACCATTAAAACCAGTTTCACAGCATAGTAATTCATCCTTCCAGGACAAAGCACTCCTATATATCCCTTGCCAAGTCAACAACTTCTTCCACACATAAGCTGATACTGAGCATTCAAAAAATAGGTGGTCTATGTTCTCAAGTACAGTTCCACACAAGACACATAATGGGCTAAGTTGCATTACCCAACTGATCAGTCTGTCTTTAGTATAAAGTCTTCTGTTGATAGCTAAAAATAATATGAAGATCCATTTGGGGAACCTGGGTTGTTGCAAGTGATTCTCTTTCATGTCACCTTGGGATGATCTCCTAGCTTCTGTTGATAGCTAAACATAATGGGCTAATTTTCTTTCTAATTGTTAGATTAATGAATAAAACCATTTTAATTTTTCAGTTAGATTGATTAATAGCATTGTAGACATATAAGATTTCAATGTTTGAAAAAATATATAACCTCAATGTTTCTTTTTTAGTCTTCTAGTCTTTTTCGCTCCAAGTAGTGAATGACGACTTTTTTTGTGATGAATTAGCTTCACTTGCTTTGTCCTTATGTATCTTACTTGTACCAATGTTATTGCATTATAAAATACATCCTTAAAATTCACAAAAATCGTAAAAACCGATAAAACTTAAACCGATGGAATTTATACTATAATGGTTTAGTTCGGTTTGAATATTAAAAAAATGACTTAATTAGTTTGGTTTGATTTGGATCAAAATCCGAGTCAAATCGGACCATGAACACCCCCAATCATAATTATTTGATATGAGAATTGATACTTTGATTCAGGTATTTTTACGGGTGAATGTTGAATTTGATTTCAAGAAATGACAAGCATAACAACGTTAATTCGACATTTTGGGAATTAAAATGAGCAGATTTTTTTGTCAATTATAATATAGATGCAATCATGTTCAAAGAGTATGCTTCGTATACATAGTTAGTTGATACGAGAGCAAATCAGGTGAGAATAGATACGAGTATCAAAAACATCATAATTAAATACACGATTGGAGATAATTATATGCCTATGAAAATACATAATGACATGAGTGTGACAGTGTATGTTTGTGAATTTGCTAAACAACAATGAAGCAACTTTTGCATAAGAAAATATCTAACCGAAGAAGAAGAGAGCAATTGGGAAATTTCATATATTTGCATTAAGAGAGAAACTGATCTACACTTGCTACATATATACAGTGCACATAGAGTGCCAGCGAAGATGCCAACTAGGATAACAGAATAACAAACTAACTGCCTAGCCTAAAACTACAACTAACTGTTTAATTACATAGCTAAAGTAATTAACTAATCAATTAATGAGTTGTCAACTAATAATCTGTGCATTAGAGAACATATACACACTTACTAAGCTCTTTTACACTCCCCTCAAGCTAGGAGCTATGAAGATGTTCTTTATGCCTAGCTTGGACATAAGATGAGTATGAGAGCCTCTTTCAAGTGTCTTAGTAAATATATCTGCAGGCTGGTTCACTGAAGGCACATAAGTAATAGAAATCAAACCCTCCTTAATCTTTTCTCTAATAAAATGATAATCAATGTCAATGTGTTTTGTCCTCTCATGAAAGATAGAGTTGGCTGCAATCTGCAATGCTGATTTGCTATCACAAGACAAAGGTACAGGAAGGCTAATAATATCTTCACTCAATTTATGAAACATTCATGTCAACCAAACTACCTCAGTTATTGAGGATGTCATTGCCCTGTATTCAGCTTTTGCTGAACTTTTAAAAATTATATTTTGTTTCTTAGACTTCCAAGAGATAGGAGAAGAACCATATTTCACCAAATAACCAGTGATAGATTTCCTGCTATTGATGCAGTAAAAGAGGGGAGATCCTATAGAATCATATCCCAATTTTCAGTCAGCATCACAATAAACACTTAGATGATTAGTGCTATGTGAGCTCAGCAGAATCCCTAACCTTAGAGCTTGTTTTACATATTTAGGAGAATGCATAAACTAGCTCAAACACTACACAACAAAAGCAATGTCAGGTCTATTTATGGTCAGATACAGTAATCTACCCGTAATCTTTTGATAAGCAGTAGGAGTAGCCAAAAGTTTATTTGTATGAGAATATGTAGATGTATTGTGATGATCAAATTCAGCAGTAGCCAATTTTTATTCACTTTCATGGGAGTGCATAACTTGTCTCTTGTAAGTCCTATATCTGATATAAGCTCCAAAACATATTTTCTTTGGTGCATTAAGATCCCATCCTTACTCCTAGCAAATTAAATACCCAAAAGATATCTGAGTTCTCCATGATCCTTGATCTTGAAGGCCTATTGTAAAGACTGATTTGTCTCTTGTATCATGGTTGGATCATTCTCAGTAATTAATAAATCATCATCATATGTCAAGACAATTACTATTTTATCAACATATCTCTTTGTGAACAAAGAATAGTCTCTAGTACTATGATGAAAGCTTGAAGAAGTTAAAGCAGTGGTAAGTTTGAAGTTCCACTGTCTTGAGGCTTGATTCAACCCATATAGAGACTTCACAAGTCTACAAACTTGATTCTTGCCTTGATTCATGCCCTTCTTGTCACAGAACCCTTCAGGAATGGTCATAAACACTTCTTCATAGAGATCCTTGCAAGAAAGCAGTGTAAACACCCATTTGTTAAATGTTCCACTGCTTAGCTGCTACAATTGCAATAACTAATCTCACAGTAGACATTTTAACTATTGGAGAAAATATTTCCTGATAATCAAGACCCTCTTTCTGATTATATCTCTTAGCCACTAATATAGCTTTCAACCTTTCTTTCTCCCCATCTACTTTGTACTTTACTTTATATACCCATCTACAATCTATAAAATTCTTGTCTGGAGGAAGTGATACTATCTCCCATGTCTTATTATCTTTCAAAGGTTGGATTTCAGCCTGCATGGCTTCCACCCATCTAGTATCATTTGCAACTTCTGTATAACTAGAAGGTTCCACTTCTAAAGAAAAATGGGAAATGAAACTCTGATATTTAGAAGAAAGACCATTATAATTCATATTTGAAGCAATATAATGGTGATATTTATCATAACCAAACTTAGTCACATAATCCTTGTGCCAAATAAGGGGTTTGGAATTTCTACTAATAAAAATATCCTATTATCAAGATCATACAACTTGTATCCTTTATGAGTAGTACCATACCCTAGAAATACTGTTTTAACTGCTCTAGGATTGAACTCGTCTTGTCTAGTGAGATTAGTAGCATAACACAAACATCCAATTATCCTCATATGAGTCAAAGAAGGTACCTTATTATACATGGCCTAATATGGGGACTTATTATTCAAGACTGTATAAGGAACTCTATTCAACACACTCACTACAGCTTCAACACACAATTTTCAAAATTTGTCTAGTAAACTACCTAGAAACTTGATTGCTCTTGCAGTTTCAAGAATATGTCTATGCCTCCTTCCACCACACTATTTTGTTGTGGTGTGTATGGACATGAGCTCTCATGAACATTACTAGTGTTAGAAAATAACTCTTTACAATGTTGATTAAAAAACTCAATTTCATGTTTGATCTAACTCTTTTAATCTTCTTACCAAACTGAGTTTCTAATTCTGTGAAAAAATGCTTCAACAACAAAATAACATTAGATTTGAGTCTCATCAGAAAAATCCAAATCTAACTAAAATGATCATCAACTATAGTCATAAAATATCTCATTCCATTGTAAGCCTCAATCCTATAGGGCCCTCATACATCCATATGTAGTAAATCAAATACATCAGCAGCTCTACTACTACTATGAGAAAATGGAACTTTAGTTTGTCTAGCAAGTGGAAAAACTTCACAATTTTTCAAAGTAAAACTCCTATTACTCTTGAAAACAGACATTTTTCTCAAAACACTCATTGGCACATCATATAATCTCTTATGCCAAGTGATTGCATCAGCTTCATGTGTAACAGCCAAACATTTATTCAGAGCTCCTCTTTGAGTGTGTTTTCCTAAATCCATAATATAAAGTCTCTCTTCTACTTTACCAATCGTCTTCACCTTTCTAGATGAGAGATCATGAAAGACACAACATTCAGGAAAGAAAGTGTCATAACAATTCAATTCATTTGTGAACTTTGAGACTGACATGAGGTTAAACTTGAAATTTGGAACACACAGAATATTTCTAAGTACATCACCTCCTCCTAGTTGATAATTTCCAATATATGAGATCTGAGATAAATCACCAGTTGGCATTTAGACCTTTCTTGCATTCTCTATCAAATATTTACTTTGTATAAATTTCTGGTTGGTAGCTCCTGTATCCATTTCAAAAACTTTTATGTATCAAAACCATAGTTACCTGCCATGTTGGTACTAGCACCGATTTCAAGCAACTGTTGATGTTGACTTGGAGTGAATTGAGCAGCAGCGTGAGTCTGACTTGGTGTAAATCTTCCTTGTTGTTGATAATATCTCATTCATGGATATGAATTCATTCCATGTTGCTAATACTAAGTACTTGGATACATGTATTGAGAGTGTTGTCCAAACTGCTGCATCTATCTAAATTATTGCATCTATTGCATATCATGATGTGGATAATGCAACTCATGTTGCCCTGTGTTGCCTTCATTCATTTGAAAATTATCTCTTGTAACTGTATTTACCTTCTTCTTTCCTTTAAAATCTTCAAAATATACAGATAACTATAACTAAACAAATAGTGTCATTGCATAATTGCAACTCAAGGCCCATCTTTGAATGAAAATTTTATCAAACCTTAGATTCAAACTTCAAAGCAGTTGGGATAATTCCATTCGGATAATTGCACTCTTATAGCTTATTTAGTCAAGCTTTTGGGAGGCTAAAAGTGCTTATTTTTTTTAAAAAATATTTATTTTTAAAAAAATCATATGTTTGGTCAAGCTTTTGGGGAGAAAATAAGTGTTTCAGGAAAATAGCATAAGTTGTTTTTCAGAAGTTAAAAAAATACTAGATTTTCCTCAAAAGTACTTTTTTGAAAAGCACATTTGAGAAAAAAACGCTTAAAACACTTTTAAAAGTTTGGCCAAACAAGAATTGTTATTCAAAAGTATTTTTTAAATTGATTGACCAAACACAAACTGTTTTTCACAAAAAATATTTTTTATAAGCATTTTTGGTAAAAACATTTTCAGGATAAGCTGATTTAAAAGCTTGGCCAAATAGACTACTATTCTTTTTTTTGGACAACAAACAACCCACTCTTAGTCTTTCAATTATTAATAAGTTGTTATTTTGATCATTATGATATTTGACTAAATATTTTTAATTTTTAATTATCTATAATTGGTGATTTTATCTCATTATATAGGAAATCATGTGATATTTAGAATATTTCTAGAATAATTTAGTTAATTATCCTTAAATATGTAGTAACCGTACTATATTTAGCATTATACGTTGATAGTTAAATGACTTCCTTTGTTAAATTTGTCGAGAACAAAAGTACACATATCAATTAAATGAAGGTTAAAGTGCTTAATCAAAAATCACAAAGATCAAAACTAAAATTTATTAATATTTGATGGACTATAAACACAATTTTTTCGAACGTGAGAAGTATCAGTATCAGTATATACGTACAATAACTACTCTTTCGTATATAATAGTAATGGATATGAATTTAGTGTTTTATTTATGTAGTTTCGTTGAAATCACTTGAACCTAATGTCACAGCTTTACATCCATTCTCATTAATGCAAATACTTTAATCTTCCTGACCGAAAACAATCAAAGATTTTCTGGTTTTGCCGGCGCATTCATCCCCTCAAAAATGGATCATATTAAAAAAAAAAAACTTATACATAATTTAAAGTGAAGTGACCTCCATGAATCATGATCAATCGTTAGCCAACATTGGATCATTCTTAAAGTCAATATTGGAGTATGGCCACTTGTTGCCGTATCGATTTTATCTGAATCAATATTTTTGATGCAAAACATAAATGATGTATAAAAACTTATTAAAATTATAATAAATAATAAGTTCGAATTCATAATTTAATATAATAAATTTAATATAAAAAATTTGAAAATTGAATCTATAAAACTTAAATCGTGATCCGCTTTTTCTTATGCTACGTACCAAACTTGTTTGTGAGTTGCTTAGTTTCTACTCTTTTTTTTTTGTGAGTTGCTTAGTTAAACTATATGCCAATATTATGAATTCAACGTTGATGGTTGATCGAAGAAGTGCTTGCATTAGCAATTTCTAGTATAGTTTTATAATGAGTGCAATTGTACACAATTGACTCATCATGCATATTTTTGAGATTTTGTATTACTTTGCAGTTTTCATAAGCCGTAACTAAATTATCAGGTATATATTATTTTCTACCGATATATATTTGATAATTCGATCTTGAATTATAACTAGAGATGAATTTAGAATTTGTCATGTATTAGATAACCCTACTTTGAGTTAATTGAGAAATTTATTTATATATCAGACATTATATTTTTCTGATAATTCAAATTGAAGTTATTGAATGTCCAATTCGGACTATATAACATGACTGATCAATAAATTTATCTTTATTATGTATTTCATACATCATCAAATATGATTAGCTTTCAAAATATTTTGATGGTGAAAACTGAAGAAACGTTTTTGTATTAGGTTTTGGTATCTAGATCAACAAACTAACAAACCAATTGCAACTCTTGAAATAATCTATAATTCTTTGTCAGTAAATAAAAAGGTTGAATTTTATCCCTAGCTTTTATATTCGTGCATCGGTCACACGTGGGGAGTAGGCTTCCTTTGTTTATCCAAAAATAAAATATTGTGAATTGGTCAAAAAGTTTCTGCTTGTTACTTATTAATTAAAGGCAAAGTAACAAATTACTAAATAATCGCTTTATATATCACAAAGAAACGCTGTCAAGTGATTAAAGTGGAAATGCTAAGATTTCAAAAAAAATAAAAATTTGGGTTAAGCACTCGTGCAAAGCATGTGTATATGTGTACTACTTGAGCTGATGATTTTTTGCTATTTGTACTAGAGGAAGTATACCTTTACCAACAGTAAATATTTCAAATATATATTTCTACAATTTGACGCCCAAAAAATGGAAATGGAAATAATATCAAGATCCAAAAACAAACTGGCCCTAAGTAATTATTATTTCTTAGCGTAATAATCAATTAACTGACCTAAAAGTGTAAGGTTTAGATTCACTAATTTATGAAGAAGAAGAAAGAAAAAACAAATACCACTTTTATTCATAGTGTGACGTATAAAATAAAGGGTAAATACTTATTTGCACCCGGTATTTATGCCACACTATGTAAATTTATTATAGTTAAGTGATTTAATGATGTGAGAATGCATGTTTATTGACTATGGTTAAGTGTTAAAATTCTATGTGCAAATACATGTCATACATATATTGGCTTGATACAAACACCGAGTATGAAACTGCAAATAAATTTTTACCATATAGCTTTGCGCTTCACAATAGAGAGAGAAGAATTTTAGGACACAATTCATCTAAAAAAAAATTTAAAAAAAATGGCAATACATGCAGAATTTGTATGAACATGTTGACTAGGTAACAATAGATGAACAAAAAACTTGAATTTTGGATCTAGTAAAATATTTAGAAAGTTCACTAGCTTGCACTTGCATGAAAGCATGGAAACATGTTCTCTTATGTTTTCGTTGACTTTAATTAAGAAAACCGACCATTCTGTATCCCCATGATACAAATTAAACAAAATATAATCTCCCTTGTTATATCCTTCAAAGAAGGGTTTATCTTCTTGTGAGCTTGTCACACATGGCTTGTCAAGTGTGGTTAATCGAGAGATTGCGTAGCGGGATTTACCCCGTGCGCACTCGAGAGAGTCTTCGTCAACAATAAAAAAAAAAGTGTGCAAGTCAAAATTTTCTAATTATGCCAAGGTTTATTGTATTTACAACTAGGGGCAAGGTTTATTGTATTTACAACCAGGGGCAAAGCTCTCTCTCTCTGGGTAAGGGTAAGATCTGCCTACACTCTATCCTTCCAAGACCCTACTTATTAGGTTATACTGAATATGTTATTATTGTTGTTGTTGTACAATCAGGGGCGAAGCCAAAAATTTTAATTTATGATTTTGGACTATAATTTTCTTATTTAGTGAAATCTAAATAAAATATTTGTACATATTAAATAAAATTTCTAATTCAAATATAAAGTTTATTTATAATTCTTGTTAAAGTATAGGATTAGTACAAGTTTAGTATGCAGAGTATAATTAGTTAAAGAACCAATGACATTTCTGTAAATAATGAGACTATTTGAAAGTTAGTTATAAGCTTCACAAAGTTAGTTACTTAACCAACTTGTGGTTAATTAGTTTAGAGAGATTATGAGTTATAGATTAAATGATTCTAGAAGCTAATTCTACATACATCTTTAACATCCGTAATTTCGAATCATAGTTTGAATCGCTAGGCGTTTATAAATAGATCCGAACGTTGGAAAAATTTATGTTGTAGTTATGTATATAAGGAGATTGGTATATAAAATGATTAAATCCCGAAATAATTTTGAACGTAACAAGTGTGATGATTATCCCAAAAGAGGTTATGGACTAGTATCATATCACACAAATTATGACATTAAGGATATAAAAGTTTTATAAATCACCAAGATTTAAATAATTGAAATCACTAAATTAATTATGTGTGTGATTGATAAACTATATGGAAGCAAGTCTTTTAATTAAAGGGGTAGGTGGCACGATGATATGTGTGGGGGCGTGATTAAGTGTACTCCACCGCCAAGGAATTGGCTGGGTGGGAGACACCATTATGAGACCAAATGATGAGACCATAAAATAAGGCACTTAGGAAATCCCATCTAGTAACCTACATTGTTTGGAGAATCCTTTAAGACCTAAAACGTTCTGCAACATTTAACATCTCATTTTTTAAAGCATTTTGATTTTAGTACTTTAGAGAAGTGACACCAAATGAACGTGACCAGTGAACTTAGTTCATTAGGTAATTAAGATAAGCATTCATTTGTGAATCTTTGGTTTAGAGCAGCACGTTCTACAAATTAATTCAAAGCAACGCTTTACTCTACTGTTAAAGCTTGGGATCGAGGTATGTTAAAGCAAATTATTTCTTTTTTTGGCATGTTTCATGTAACGAGATATAACCGTGATATTGCTCCATAATTTATTTACTCCTAGTGGTTAAGGAATGTTCATGTTATTGATTCATATGTTAAAAGCATATCTAAATATGTCCCTAAGTCCTTATTGAGGCATACAGAAAAGATGTGGATATTCATAGTGTTAGCCGAAGGTACAAGGATATTATGTCATCCGGTAAATTTAGGAAAATGTTTTATTGTCATTTATGCATTTTCACTTGTATTATATTCATATATTACCCTGGATCACTTGTGCTATGCACACTACTATATGGTAAATATTGTATATATATGTAGGGGATATGGGAAAAGGGAAAGACGTTATATACGCACACCACTCGCAAATTTGAGTACGTACTATCACAAAAGAGCCCTAAGAGGCCACATGTCGAGCCTGTGTGGTCAAAGTGGATGTCTGTGTGGATGTCTGTGTGGCTAAGACGATATGAATGCCTGTGTGGCCAATACGATATAACCTGATGCCCACAGAGGCGGTTAGGGAAGGATTCCTGTGTGGACATTAGTATACCACATTTGCATTATGCATACATTCATTAATCATTACATGGTATGGTGCCCACAGAGGCTCTTTTGGTAAAGAAGGTGCCCGATGAGGTCGATGGATATGTATACTGCATTGTGCATAATATTTAGGCATATGTATTAGGGCCCTCAGAGGCATTTACTGCTGGTCAGTTGTTTCTGTTTCAGTTATTGTTATATCCCTGTTATACTATTGTTCATGCATGACATACTCAGTACATCAGTCGTACTGACATCCCTTTTTGTTGGAGACGCTGCGTTTCATGCCCGCAGGTTCAGTTAAAGAGGGTGACGGTTCACGCTAGTAGGTTGTTGGTTCAATGATGTTTGAGCACTCTATTTGTTTTGGAGTTGCAGTTGGTCGTGGTACAATATTTTTGTATCCGCATATGGGTATGGCGGGATCCTGTCCCGTCCTTGTGATGTCAAGTATTCTTTTGAGGCTTGTAGACATGTGTCTTGTGGTTAGTTGTCATATGTGGCCTTGTCGGCCTTGGTATGAGTATGTATATATGAAAATTGAATTTCTGATTAAGATTTTCTATAATGTTTTTTGGCTTAGTCACTATTTAATTATAATTAGGTGTTGGATGTACAATTAGCGGTACCCTGGACGGGTGGGGTCCGGGTGCCCGTCGCGGCCCTCCGGTTTAGGTCATGACAACATCACAAGAATAAATGACTTTTGAATGATAATATTCTTTCATTTTCTAATCTCAAATTGTCTCACCTTTTGCTTCTTTCTCATCTTCATTTCTGATTCTTTTGTTCATTCATGGAGTTCATATTGAACTCTGATTAAGTTCATAGTATCAGAGCATAGATAAAGCAACCATTTGTTTGTGGTAAAGATTCTACAACTATCTCAGAAATTCCGCTAAAAGAGATAATAGTTGTTTCAGATTTCTGTTCTTCCCCTTCAGTTCTTGATTCAAAATAGTTTAGCTTTGAAGATTAAGATGTCTAATAATGGTGATGTCCATGAAAATAGATCTTCTAGTGTTATTCCAACTCGAATTCAGACTGAGAACAATTCTAACAACACAGGGTCTCAACTAGTTCAAGGATCAACTCAAACCATTGATCATAATCACTCACTCTTCTTGAATAACACTGATATAAGTGGAATATCTCTTTTTTTTTTAACTTATTGGTGCTGAAAATTATGATGTGTGGTATAGATCTATGAGACTAGCTTTGTTATGGAGAAACAAACTAGGACTAGTAGATGAAAGATGCAAGAAAGAAAAATTTGGCGAATAAATGTGGGAACAATGGGAGAGAGTCAATGCAATTGTCTTGTCTTGCTTGATGAATTATATTTCTAGCAGTCTGTTAAGTGATGTTGTATATGCTACTAATGCTTGGTCTGTGTGGAAGACTTGAAAGAAAGGTTTGATAAAATAAATGATTCAAGAATTTTTATATACACAGAGAGATTGCAACACTGTCACAAGAAACAATGTTTGTTTCTGTGTATTTCACCAAGTTGAAAGGACTATGGAATGAGTTTGAGTCATTTGTACAATCTCCTACTTGTGATTATGAAAAATCAAGAAATTTCTTGTTGTATTTACAAAGGCTAAGTTGTATCAATTCCTAATGGGACGAGGCCAAATCTTGATGATGAATCCACTTTCATCTATGAACCAGGCTTATGCAATGATTGCCAATGATGAAGGGCAAAAGACAACTGTAACAAATTCTGTAGGATTGTTGGGTGCAGTACCTAATCAATATAATCCTGCTGCTATGTACTTCTCCAAGACTAGTACTAGTGGTATTCAAAATTAGAAGTATAAAAAGGATTATAACTTGTAGTGTGACTTCTGTAAAATGAAAGGACACACAAATGATAAGTGTTACAAACTGGTGGGATACCTTCAACCTTTAACAAGAAGAGGAAGTTTGGTTCTGGTGGCCATGGGGGGTCAAATACTTATAATGTACATGTGAAAATCAGTGGAGGAAGTACTATGAACTGCACAAACAATTAATCTGTTGTGAGTGGTGTCAATGGTAAAAATATGACAAATCAAGAACATGTGGTAGCTAATGTGGTAGGATTGTATCAAAGACTAGAGAATGATGGTGGAATGAATCAAATGATGTCAATGAATCAGCCTGGAAACTGTGTGTTTACAAGAGAGCAGTATGATCAAATTCTTCAAATGCTGCACAAATCCAGCTAGAATGGAAATACTTATGCAAATGCAAATGATGTTGGTACATCATCTTGTGACATGTCAGGTAAAGGATCAGGTATCATAAAATATTTCCTAGTAACTAGTAATTTAAAAGATTGAATTATAGCTACAGGAGCAACTAACCATATGGTCTCTAGTATCAACATGTTAAACAAAATATCTGTCACAAAGAATGATAATCCAAAAAACGTTTATCTACCTAATGGTGGTGTTGCACTAGTAACTCACATAGGGAATAATTCTATTTCTGCTCAAAATACTCGCAGAGGTGTGTTTTTATTGATCAGTATCCAAGGCAACTAAAGAAATACACTGTGTAATTCTATTTTTTCCTGACTTTTGTATTTTTCAGGACTTCTCCAGTGACAAGGTGATGAATATTGGTAGAGTGGAAGATGGTCTTTACTTGCTCAATCAACAAACTAAAAATCTTGGAATCAACCTAGCTGCTAAAAGTTCTACAGAACCTGAAACTGTTCATTTTACTTCACTAGATATTGATCTATGTCATAGGAGATTTGGTCATGTGTCTTCACCTGTTCTTAATAAGATGTTACCATGTAAATTAGGAAATATAGCTGATGTGATAGACAAGTGTAGAATATGTCCTTGTGAAAAGCAAATTATATTTCCTTTTCCTGCATCTACTATAAAGAGTACTTTTAGCTTTGATCTTGTTCATATGGATATATGGAGATCTTATAAA
This sequence comes from Anisodus tanguticus, assembly GCA_034509755.1. Taxonomy (NCBI): domain Eukaryota; kingdom Viridiplantae; phylum Streptophyta; class Magnoliopsida; order Solanales; family Solanaceae; genus Anisodus; species Anisodus tanguticus. Next base: position 4,709,691 of record CM067540.1, on the reverse strand, counting down.
ACCCCTACTATTGATGGACGTAAGTACTTTCTCATAATTGTAGATGACTACATAAGAATGACATGGATATGTTTGCTCAAATTGAAATCTGATGCCTGTGTTACTATTCAGTACTTTCTTACTTTTGTAAAAACTCAATTTGGAAAAATGTCAAAATCTGTAGAACTGATAATGAAATTGAATTTGTGAATGAAGTTTGTGACTCCTTATTCAAATCTCTAGGAATAATACATCAAAGAGCATGTGCTTATTCTCCACAACATAATGATGTGGCTGAGAGAAAACATAAACATATATGGAAGTCACTAGAGCCTTAAGACTACAAGCTAAAATTCCTATGAAATTCTGAGGACATTATGTACTTACAGATGTGTATATTGTTAAACAGTCCATCATCACAGCCCATCACGGGCAGAATATTAGGAATATATTGTATATTAGGAATGTATATGGGAGTATATTGTAAAGAAAAGGATACCTTAATTAGTGTTATACTATTACCATAATTGTATAGTTAGAATTATGGTAGAATAAGGATTTAGAAGTAGAATAGGAAAAGGATTTTCCTATTATGGAAATATGTAACTTGTATATATATCTATTCAATCAATGAAAATAATCAAGGGGATTATTTCTTTCATGGTATCAAGAGACTAGGTCTAAACAAAAGTTTTCTTCTCTCAAACTTTTGCCTCCTCTTTGGCCGAGAACCCCCCCCCCTCCCTCGGGTTTTTCTCTCCAAATATCTCGTCTTCCGCTCTCAAAAACCTCTCTTAAATTTATCCTCCTTCTTTGTTCTTTCAAATATGTCTAAGAACAATTTTCACCCCGCCCTCACGGTTTCCAATATCAAGCTCGTGTCCCTATTGTCCTTGAGATGGAAAACGTTCAATATGCAACGTGGGCGGAGTTGTTTAAAATTCACGCTATCTCTTATCAAGTTCTTCATCACATAATTCCTCCCGCTAGACCCCTTCCCCGCGGAGGATCCCGAGGTGTGGATTACACTTGATGCTACCGTTCTTCGGTGGATATACGCCACTATTTCAAAGGGACCTTCTACGACGATTATGGAGCCCGATACCACGGCTATGGCTGCATGGAATAGATTGCGTGACATATTCCAAGACAATCAACATTCCCGTATCGTCACACTCGAGCAGAATTCTCTCTCGTTCGAATGGACGTATTTCCAAACGTTTCGCATATTGCAAGAAACTAAAGGAATTGGCGGATCAACTCCGTAATGTTGGCGCACCGGTGACAAATAATCGTCTAGTTCTACGCTTGGTTGCCGGTCTTTCGGATGCCTATAATGGTGTTGGCACTCTCCTTCGCCAAAGCAACCCTCTTCCCGACTTCCATCAAGCCCGCTCCATGCTTACGTTGGAAGAAGCCGGTTTGGCTAAAAAGGCGGCTACGGAGCAAGTCCAGTTGTCATGATGGCATCCTCTCCTAATCCTTCGTGTTTTGTTAATAATTCGGGCCAACACCATAATCATGGTGGCGGCAAGAATAATCGCAAAAATAATAACAAAAACCGCGGGGGCAAACGCGGTGGTAATGGTGGAGGTTCCGTAGTCAACAAAACGTCGGTGGGTCCCATCCAATGAACAAGGCCCACCACCCCCATGGGCCCAAAGCAGCGGGGGCCCATGGCGATGGAGCGGGCGCGGGGACCGTGGGCCGCCAGCCCCATACCAAGGCAGTGCCAGGATATTCCGGGCGGCCGCCGGGGCGGCCAACGGTCCGGTGCCCAATGCCCAAGAAGGCGGCCCATCGGCCGCGGGCCCAACAAATGCGCCGGGAGCGATTACGGGCCGGGTCCAAGACGGCCGGGGAGTTCTTGGGCCCCGACCTCCGCAAGCCCATCATGCAGCAGGCCCTACTCAGACCGATATCGAGGCCGCGATGCACACGTTGGGATTAACTCAACCGGACCAAAATTGGTACATGGACACCGGGGCCACTACTCACATGACTTCTGACTCAGGTACTCTCTCATCTTATTCCAATTTGAGCACCCCTCGGGGGATAATCATTGGTAATGGCAGTTCTATTCCAATTCTAGGGTATGGTCAGAAAACGTTGTCTCCCCCCAATCCACCACTCCTCTTGAAAAATACTTTACATGCTCCTAAATTGATTAAAAATTTAGTGTCTGTCCGAAAGTTCACAAATGACAATTCTGTTTCTGTTGAATTTGATCCTTTCGGTTTCTCTGTGAAGGATTTCAAGACGGGGAGTCATCTCATGAGGTGTGATAGTAGGGGGGATCTATATCCTATCATGCCCGGTGTCGTCCATCGAGTCCAAATTGCCATCGCCTTTTGCACCATCTCTCCTTCCATGTGGCATGCTCGTTTGGGTCATCCGGGATCTTCTATTTTATCAGTTTTAGATAAAAATAGCTTTATTTCTTGTAAGGGTACGAGTCGTACTCCAATTTGTCAGTCTTGTTCATTAGGAAAAATTGTTAAGTTGCCATTTGTAGACTCCAATTCTCATACTTCTATGCCATTTGACATTATTCATAGCGACTTATGGACATCTCCTGTTCTTAGTTCAATGGGTCATCGATATTATGTTCTCTTCTTAGATGATTATTCTAGATTTTTGTGGACGTTTCCAATTGCAAATAAATCACAAGTGTTTTCCGTCTTCATAAAATTTAGAGCGTTCATTCGTACTCAATTCGAAAGAGAAATAAAAAATATTCAATGTGATAATGGGAAGGAGTATGACAATAGGGAGTTTCGAGAATTTTGTGCTACTCATGGGATAAATTTTCGGTTTTCATGTCCTCATACATCTTCACAAAATGGAAAAGCCGAACGCAAAATTCGTTCCATAAATAACATTGTCCGAACTCTCCTAATCCATGCCTCCATACCTCCGTATTTTTGGCATCATGCTCTACAAATGGCCACGTACCTTCTTAACATAATTCCGTCTAAAGGTCTGACATATTCTTCCCCTCTCAAAATCTTATATAATAAAAACCCGTCTTATTCTCATCTTCGAATTTTTGGGTGCTTGTGTTATCCGTTATTCCCATCCACCACAATTAACAAACTTCGTGCTCGGTCTACTCCGTGTGTATTTTTGGGTTATCCGTCGAATCATCGTGGTTATAAGTGTTTTGATTTATCCTCCAAGAAAATCATTATAAATCGTCATGTCATTTTTGATGAAACCCAATTCCCGTTTACGAAAGTTCATACTCCCGAGCCTAAGTCGTATAATTTTTTGGATGACCAAATATCCCCGTATATTATTCGGAATTTTTCGGACAACTCCCGTACCTGCATTCCCCGCCCACCGCCCGCCGGCCCCACAAGAACGTCACTCCCTCATCGCTCCAGCCACCGGAACAGCCGGCTATTGGGCCGGTCCAGCCCACCTCGGAACCGGTCCGAAACGAACCCGCCTGTAGCCGATTTGGGCCAGCAGGCCCACCGCCCGCCGGCCACCCATCCCGAGCCCGAAAATTCCCAAAATTCCCTCAATTCTTCCTCAAGTCATAGACCGGTCACTCGTAGTCAGCGGGGTATTTTTACACCTAAAAGACATTTTAATTTACATTCGGATGTGTCTAAATCCCCCTTGCCCCGCAATCCTGTGTTCGCATTAAATGACCCTAATTGGAAAATTGCTATGACCGATGAATATAATGCTCTTATTGATAATAAGACGTGGGAGTTGGTGCCCCGTCCATATGGTATTAATATTATCAGGTCTATGTGGATTTTTGCTCATAAGGAGAATTCAGATGGGTCATTTGCTCGACATAAGGCGCGACTTGTTGGTGATGGTAAGACTCAAAGAAGGTTGGAATTGATTGTGGTGAGACGTTTAGTCCGGTGGTCAAACCGGCTACCATTCGCACCGTGCTTAGCTTGGCTCTTTCAAAGACTTGGCCAATCCATCGGTTGGATGTCAAGAATGCCTTTCTACATGGTGACCTCAAGGAAACAGTCTATATGCATCACCGTTGGGTTTCGTGGATCCCAACCGCCCTCATCATGTCTGTTTGTTGAAGAAGTCATTATATGGGCTTAAGCGGTCTCCACGTGCCTGGTATACACGATTTGCTGATTTTGTTTCGACTATTGGGTTCACACACAAGCAGTCGAGATAATTCTTTGTTCATCTACCGTCGTGGTTCGTCATTGGCCTATATTCTCGTTATATGTGGATGATATCATCTTGACTGCCTCCTCCGATGCTTTGCGTCAGTCTATCATGGCCATGCTCAGTTCTGAATTTGCTATGAAGGACTTAGGGCCGTTGAGTTATTTTTTGGGGATTGCCGTCAAACGTCATTCAGGTGGCTTGTTTCTGTCTCAACGGAAGTATGCTTTCTTGAGATCATAGAGAGGGTCGGGATGTCATCCCGTAAGTCCACTTCCACACCGGTTGATGCAAACCCAAAGATGAGTGCCGCAGCAGGTGCACCATACGAGGACCCGACCCGATCGCAGCCTTGCAGAGCCCTCCGAAGATCGACCTTTACCAGACCCGATATTACATATGCAGTTCAGCAGGTGTGTTTATTCATGCATGATCCCAGAGTTGAGCACATGAATGCAATCAAACGCATCATTCGGTATATTCAGGGGACACTAGACTATGGGTTGCACTTATATCCGTCATCTACATCCACACTTGTTTCCTACACGGATGCTGATTGGGGTGGTTGTCCCGACACCAGACGGTCGACTTCTGGCTACTGTATGTTCCTTGGCAACAACTTGGTCTCCTGGTCGGCAAAGCGTCAGGCAACGCTATCACGCTCAAGTGCCGAGGCGAGATATCGAGGGGTAGCAAATGTGGTCTCCGAATCATGTTGGCTACGTAATTTGCTTTTGGAACTTCATTGTCCCATTCGAAGGCAACCTTGGTATATTGCGATAACATTAGTGCCATCTACCTTTCGTGTAACCCGCTCAACACCAACGGACCAAGCATATCGAAATGGACATTCACTTTGTCCGTGAAAAGGTTGAAAAGGGTCAAGTTCGCGTATGCCATGTCCCGTCTCGTTATCAAATTGCGTACATCTTTACAAAGGGTCTACCAAATGGTTCTCTTTGAAGATTTTAGGGACAGCCTCGGCGTTCGAAGACCGCCCGCTATGACCGGGGGTGTGTTAAATCATCATCCATCATCACGGTACCCATCACGGCAAATATTAGGAATATATTGTATATTAGGAATGTATATGGGAGTATATTGTAAAGAAAAGGATACCTTAATTAGTGTTATACTATTACCATAATTGTATAGTTAGAATTATGGTAGAATAAGGATTTAGAAGTAGAATAGGAAAAGGATTTTCCTATTATGGAAATATGTAACTTGTATATATATCTATTCAATCAATGAAAATAATCAAGGGGATTATTTCTTTCATATATCATTAATAGATTACAATCATCTGTCATTGGATTTCTCCATATGAGAAGTTACATAATAGGAAACCATCTCTAGTACACTTTAAAATTCTTGGTTGTCTATGCTATGCAAAAATAGTAAATCAGACTGATAAGCTGCAATCTAGAACTAAACCTGTATATTCATGGGGTATTCAGAAGTGCATAAAGGGTACATTTTATATGATATGTCTAAAAACACCTTCTTCATTAATAGAGATATTATAATTAAGGAAACTGAATTTCCTTTTAAATCTAAATCTATTGATCCTCCTATATTCAACCACATAGAACCTACTATATCACATGATATAGATGTGCTTATTTCAAATGACTTAGATATATTTGAGCCTTGTGCAGCAGATGTACATGACAAAAGTTATACACCAAATGGTGAAGACATACACACCATAGTGGCACAAGAAACTGACTAAACACCTTAAATACCCGATCAACAAGTGCAAGCAGCACCAACTCATCAGGATGCCCCACCTGATCCTGATCAAATCCCTCAAGTAGCACCACTCCCACAACAAGAAGCATCTACTCAACTGATAATTGTTCAAACAAGAACATCATCAAGTGAGAAATAGCCTCCTATTTGGATTATGGATTTTATATCCCTCATCACTGTTCAAAAGGATATCAAATATATAATTTCTGACTCTATCTCTTATGACAATATTTTTTCCAAAATATCAAGCATATTTAACTATTTTTTCTGCTGTTACAGAATCAAAGAACTATGCAAAAGCAAGTAAAGATCCAAAATTGATACAAGCTATGAAAGAAGAGATAAATGCTCTTCAAAGCAACAACACATGGACAGTTTCAACCTTACCAGAAGGAAAAAGGCCAATAGGATGTAAATAGATATATAAGATAAAGTACAAAGCTAATGATGAGATTGAAAGATTCAAAGCAAGGCTTGTGGCAAAATATTATAGTCAACTATAAGGGATTGACTATCAAGAGACCTTTTATCATGTAGTTAAGATGATTACTGTAAGGACAGTCTTATCCATTGCAGCCTCAAGACATTGACACTTCCATCAAATGAATGTGTACAATGCATTTCTTTAAGGGGATTTGCATGATGAAATCTATATGGACTTGCCCCAAGGATTTGACAGTCAGGGGAAATCTAAACCAGTGTGCATACTTACCAAATCCTTATATGTGTTGAAACAAGCCCCTAGGCAATGAAATGACAAGCTAAAAGCATCACTAACAAAGTTACAATTTGTTCAAAGCCAGTATGACTATTCTTTATTCACAAAGAAAACAGAAAAAAGAACTGTGATGGTACTTGTATATGTTGGTAACTGGGAATGACTTGAGTATAATTAAAGAAACAAATATGACTCTCAAATAGGTATTTAAGATGAAAGATCTAGGTGAACTTAAGTATTTTCTTGGCATAGAATTTATCGGGAATAACAGTATGCATCAGAGGAAATACTCACTTGAGCTAATTTCTGAACTTAGCTTATCAACATCCAAACAAATGAGTACATCTATTGATACAAATGTAAAGATCACTACTAGGGAATATGATGAACAGATGGAAGACAAAGGTCCAGAAGATCCCTTACTAGCAAATTATCAGAGATTGATTGGCAAGTTATTGTACCTAACTGTTACTAGACCTGACATATCATTCAGTGTGCAAACACTGAGTCAATATCTTCAACAACCCAAAGAATCTCACATGGATGCAACAATGAGAATTGTGAGATATATCAAATCTCAATCAAGACAAGGAATTCTTATATCCAGTGCACATGTTGAGAGTGTAATTGCCTATTGTGATGCTGATTGGGCAGCTTGTTCACAAAGTAGAAGATCTGTATCAGGCTATTTGATCAAACTTGGTGAATCCTTGATATCTTGAAAATTAAAGAAACAAACAACCATATCTAAAAGCTCTGCAGAGGCTAATACAGGAGCATGGCATCAACTGTATCAGAACTCACATGGATTCTTAGTTTATTAAAGGAGTTAGATGTCAAGATTGAACTGTCAGTTAAACTGTTTAGTGACAGAAAATCAGCATTGCAAATAGCAGCAAATCCTGCGTTTCATGAAAGAACCAAACACATAGAGATTGACTGCCACTTCATCAAGGAGAAAATCCGACAAGGTCTAATCCAAACTCAGTACATTTCAACTAAGGAGCAACCAACAGATATCCTAACAAAAGAATTATCTAGAGTACAACAACATCATCTTCACAATTCCAAGTTAGGTGTCCTAGACATATTCATGGGACCTAACTTGAGGGGGAATGTTAAAGTATAAGATTAGTACAAGTTTAGTATGCTGGTTATAGCTAGTTAAAGAGTCAATGGCATTTATGTAAATAATGAGACTATTTGAAAGTTAGTTATAAGCTTCACAAAGTTAGTTACTTAACCAACTTGTGGTTAATTAGTTTAGATAGATTATGAGCTATAGATTAGATGATTCTAGAAGCTAATTCTACATGTATATATATATCTCATACATCACAAGAATAAACGAGTTTTGAATGATAATATTCTTTCTCATTTTCTAATTTCAAACTGCCTCGGCTTCTTCTTCTTTCGCATCTTCTCTTCTGATTCTTTTGTTCATTCATGAAGTTCATATTGAACTCTGATTAAGTTCAATTCTCGAGCTCCGTCTAAATTTTAATCAACAAAAAAGAAATACTAAATTCAATTAAACAAGACACAGAGAGTAGCTTAAATTAGTCTACCTAAAAAAACAATCCTAATTTGCAATTTCAAGTGGATGTATTCAACATAGTCAGACGAAATGATAACTGTTGTACAATAATCATACGTACCTTTTCGTATAGTCAAAAAGCTATTTGGTTGTTATAATACAATGATGATCCGCTCCTATCCAAGGCTCCCCCGTGAGAATTAACTAATGGACAACACCTTTTTTCTTATACTTAGTTTTATGATATAAGAAAAAGGATATCTCCTAATTTGCATAAGAAATCATGCCAATTAAAATAAGAGAAATGATTATCGTGAGATGGATAGATTCCGTTGTCTCTCTTAATAAAGATTTTGAATTCGAATCTCGGAACGAAGAAATTTCTGATAGTAAGCGCTTCTCTTTATAATAGGTCATGCTTTAGTACTCTATGTGAACCTAAATTAGCCGAGGCAATTAAGGACGGATTTAGAATTTTAAATTTATAAGTTCTGAATTCTAGAAATTCCAGCTTGCTGGGTTTTAAATAAATTATTTATAGATGTTAAGTAGATTTTTTTACATAAATACAGAGTCTAGGTCAAAAATTCGAATTTTATTAAACCCGTAAAGAGACTTGTAGCTCTGCTCCTGCGGACCGTACGCTAATTTCGAATATCAGACGATTTTTTTTTAAAAAAAGAGCAATATTATAGTTTTATCATCGGCCTTTCTCTTTTCTAAGGTTTCTTTAATTATTACTATTTTTTTTTTTGACGTTTCTTTATTCCATTAAAAAGGTGTATATATATATATATATATATATATATATATATATATAAAAGTACAATAAAACTGAAACAAATCTTGAAGAATGTTTGAAGTGGACGGACAAGGTAAAAGCAGACATTGGCCGACATGCAAAGTCCTTTTCATGGTAAAGCTTTTATCGTACTAAAAAAATAATGCAGTTTTTGTCAAAATGTATTGAAGTATTTTGTTGTATGGAATGAACGATGAAAACAAATTTAAAGCATAAAACGGGGAAAATAGCAGATTTTGTCCCTTAATGTTTATTCTGAACAAGGAGGCAAATTCATTTACTGATGTTGTTGTCTGTGTCTTATTAGACAAAAAAATTATTACTAGTAAGATAAGAGTTCTGAAATATTTTTTAAAAAAAAAATGAAATTTAGAAACTAACGGATAAAGGTTATATACAGTATCAGATAGATCACATATTGTGTTTGTGAGGGATGAACTTTAATTTGAAATGCTTTCAATTGATATTTCTCTCTTGATTTTTCTTTTCCTTAATTTATAGTATACTTTTGTCATAGTTATTTTAGAATTATTAATTAGGACATAAATCATTGCAGTTTTTGGTTGGTCGCTCTTATAATAATGTTAAATCACCGATAATAAATATAGTAAGACGGTTGAGATATGTCCACCATTTATCAGAAATTCTAAATTCGACTCGTTTCTCTGTTAATAAAAGATCTCTTATTCACAGAGAGACGAGTAAAAGATATTTTATTCACATAGAGATGAGTAGAATTCAGAATCTTTAGTGAATGATAAAGTGATAGGGAATGTTTTACTTCTTTAATAAGAATACTTTTCTAAACTAATCAAGCTAATAAATGTAAAATAAAAAATGTCTAATAATGATAAATACTAGTTTCAGTATTTGATTTTATAAAATGCAAGATCCTAAGGGCCGGAATATAACATGAAAAAAAACAGATTTTCTCAGAATTTTCTTATCTAAAAATAATTATCTAATAATTTTGTACTTAATTACTCCATCCCATTCACAAATAAAAAGAGAATCTATGCATGAAAGGGAATTTTTTAGGTGTACTTGCTAAATCCCTAACAAATGACGCGTTTATGCTCCCAATAATTAATAATACCAATTAACAGCAATTTCTACCAGTTGGAAATGATCACACATTTCTCCACTTGCTTTTGCAAACAATTAGTATAATATTAAAAATAAAATAATAGCAATAACAAGAATTTTAACAACTATGCGAGGACAAATTTTATCTGTTTTTACCTTTAATACTACACCAAAAAGGCTTTTAGGGGCAATTAATTTTTCTTTTAGCGGCAATAACTTTTATCGGCAATTGATTAGATGCCATTGCATCCAAGGTCGCTAAAGCCTTTAACTGCATTTATGGTGAGTGTTGGTAAAGACCCATATTATTGGCAATAATAATTGCCAATAAAGATACCTTATAAATGTGATATCAAGCATACTTTTAGAGGCTTTTGTTATTGCTTATAAAAATACAATAATTACCGGTAAAGGAGACATGTTTTAATGGCAATTATTTTGGCCACTAAAATTGATCATGAATTTACCTTAATCGACATATTTAACCAATCACTCTTTATAACATCAAAAATAAAAGTCACGAGAAAAATCGATTTGAAGATAGTAATAGAAGAATTACTAAATTTAAAACGTCATTCACTTAAAACAAGAACAATCAACTCAATACATCCACCTTCTTATCTTCATCCTAGCTAGTTTTATCCCGAGAGCAGGGGAGTGAAATAGTGATGAAGCTGCGGGTTCGAGCCCCGTCACTCCCGACGGATTCAATAAATATATCAATTCATCTCTCCATTTTCTGTGAAAGGGGGACAAGAAGCATAATTTCATTCCGGATCTTTTTTTTTCTTTTTTGTTTCGCATTTCTCAAAGTAAAAGAAGTAAGAATATATTATCAAAACAAAAAGAATATGTTTCCTAGAGAAACTAGGAGCTTCTTAAATCACGACCATTTGCAATATGTGTGATTTCTTGAACAAGCCCACCATTTGAGGAATCCCCACTGTAAAATATCAAAATGAACTTCTATAAGTCAAGAATTTTCTGAAAAAGATGAAATAAAACTGCACCAAGAAGGTCCAGTTTATAAAGCCAAAACAATTCCTCCTCCCTCACTTTAAACTTGCAGGGAGTGTATGAAATCAATAATAGAGTTTACATCAATATCAAAAGACAATTTACAACATGATTTTGACAACTGCAGAAATCTACATTTGAAACAAAAAATTGTTGTACGTTTATCCTTGAGGTATCTATCATTTCTTTCTTACACAGTTCTCCACGTTGCTCTCTTCCTTTTCTCTATTCTATGCCCATACCTATAACCTGCTATTTTAATCTTATAATCAATGCTAATAGCTTACACAAATGTATTTGACAGAAAGGTCAGACCTCGACATATAAAAGCCAAACGAGCTAGAAATGTCGCTAAATACATAGTACTAAAATGCTTAGACAGGATACAGAGTACATTAGCAGCAACATGGGACAGATTTCATACCTGCTGCTAAATATACTATCACTTATAACTAATAACTTAGTCACAAACTTTACTTTACTATGTGATAGTACGCTAGATCAACATGTGCAATTTCCTATTTTCATGGCTTATATCAGCCTTTACAAGAATCATGCATGTAACATTCAGCTCGTATGCTAAAGTAACTAAAGGTAAGACAAAATTGAATGAGATGAAAATACTTACAGTAAATCTCAGGAGAAGACATGATTTTCCAACACCTGAATCTCTTATTAACAAAATTTGAACAAGTAGTCGCTGCAGAAAGCATAAAATAAGACAATGAAATCAAAGCAACAAAACAATTACAAGATCCCATCTAGTAAACTTTCAGGCATTATGTGGTCGAAGTGCACACTAGTAATCAGCAAGAATCGAGTGAACGCTGATAGAATCCAGGAGACCTAATTCTTATGAATCAAATCAAGCTAAAGTTCTTTACGAGCAACTTGACTAAGTCAATAAAATGATTAAGCCAGTTCTTTTTTATCTCTTGACAACGGTAGTGCTGGGCAAACTTGTGTGTACGTAATAATAATCCATGGGGCAGTCTGCTACAGCAAACAAACACAACTGCCGAATAAACCAGTGCAGATAGAAAGCTTATATTCTTTCCCTTTTTCATATTGAATTGTATATTAGGCAAAAATTTAAAATTATGAGAGTATAAACCCTAATAATTGTATCGAGAACGACACAGAGGATAGAAAATGGAAAAAACAATTGCATCGAGAACGACAACAAGACATGCTATGACCATAAGAATCTTGATATGCATTCATGTATGGTAAAAGAGATCACCCTGCGAGAAAAAAGAACTTGTGTTACTAACGACTTGAACAGTACTTATATTGCTTGTTGATTGCCACTATTGGTATCGGGAACCTAGTAACAATCAACACACTAGATAACAGTTGAAATCGAATCATCTGTCTAGTAGTGCTTCCATTATTTTGAGGCCCATTATTCACATGACTTGTCTCATCCATGATAATTCTGAAACTAGCATCTCTTGATTATTTTTCATCAAAGCCATTTTTTCAAGTCATGTGAAAAGTACAGAATCGGTGTAGTGATACTTAGGAGCAGTAAAATAGCAAAAACTTTAAAGATACAGCAGTGAAGAATTCAACTCCAACACCAGTAGATTCAATCCAAATTGTACACACCTGAACCTAGCAATTGATCAATGATTCCAGCATCAACAACAAAGCTCAATCATAAGATTAATAAAAAATGATATCCACAAATCTGCCAAGTAAGAAACTTATTAAAATTCATGATATCCCTTCACAATCTATGATTTTTTTAACAAAGTGAGCTTAAAAATATACACATAGTCATAACAATTAGTGGCACCAAGTTTGTACACAGAAAACAAATCATACAAGAAAAGGAAACGGCTAGACTTCAATGTATTAAAAAAATATATTCGACAGTGGCCTTCTTGGTGTTATAACTTCATTAGACTATTAACTACAGCTTAACATTATGGGACTTACGGTGATAAATGCTTCATTAGGAGAAGTTTAGAGAACTTCTCAAGTGTTCATAAGAGTGAGGGTAAAACTTTTCACGAGAAGTACTCTTTTAATTAAGGAGAAGCTCTACCTACTCAACTTGAATAAACCAAATAAGGCATGCAAGCAAAGTACTACACTTGTTAGAAAAATAGTCACAATTGGCAATATCTAATCATACAAGCAATGTTCATAAAAAATTTAAGTTATGGAAGCATAACCTTGAAGCGTGAAACAGTAGAAGCCCCATTCGAAATTGATCACGAAACCAGTAGCAACAACGATTAAAGAATAATTTATCTGGATAGAAAATAACCAAAATGAGGAAAGCGACAAGCAGTGTTATTAAAGGCGAGCGCCTTGTCGCTAATGGCGAGACAAGGCATGTAGTATCACCTTTTTTCGGCCAGGCGACCAGTTACCAAAAAGGCATGAAGAAGGCGACAAGGCGATGAAGGCGTCGCCTTTTTAAAATAAAATAAAAAAGAGGCTCAATTAAAACATAAAACACAGAATTAGGGTTTTACGATACTTATCTCTTTCAAGAACTTGAAAATCCAGAAGAAGAATTAGAATAGACTTCTAGTATTGCTTGTCTTATGAATTATTGAGTCATTCAAGTTCTAGACTTTTGATATCTACTATCTACTTTTAATTTTTGAATTGAAATATTTGTTAATATGTTAGTGCTATCAAGATTTTGATTATTTATATATGCAATTAAATATTTTAATTTTTTTATATTAATTGGCGCCTCACTTCAAAAAGGCGAGCTCCTCGCCTCTCAAAAAAGCGAGGCAGGACCTTGTCGCCTTTTGTCGCCCCGCGCCTTCCAAAACACTGGCCACAAGTCAAAGATAACGAGAAGAAATTATAACACTATCAAAAATCATGAGAATTGGCAAATTAGATGGGAAGTAGCTGTCATAGTAGAACATTACTTCTTAATTTATACGGTCTAGCACACATAAATCCATAATTATGTACAATATTACCTTAGAAGAAGAAGCTATGTGGGGTACCACAATGGCGTTTATCATGTCTACAAAATCCGGTTTCATGTAGGGCTCATCCTAATACAACATGATAATTAAACAAGTTTGAGCATATTATATTTTTTTATAAGGTAAGGTAAATGTATGAGCATATTAAAGGAATCCGTATGGTCAATTAGGGTTTCAAATTAGATTTAAAAAAAACATATTAAACTAGACAAAAAAAAAACAGATGAAATAAACTTTAACCTGTATCTCAAATTGTTAAGAGTTTCACATCGAAAATGGAATGGGAACATGAACTCCTTATATGGACTTGGACAATACTCACTTTACAAATTAGCTTTTGCGGTTGAGTTAGGCGCAAGATCAATTCTTCACATGGTATCATAGCCAGACGCATTCCAATTCTTTGTTTACTGATGTTGGGCCCCCAAATTATATTATTCACGCTCCAGTTAACAAGGTCTGGGCGTGCGGGAAATGTTAAGAGTCCCACATCGGATATGGAATGGGAACATGGACTCCTTATATTGACTTGGACAATCCTCACCCTACAAGCTAGCTTTTGGGGTTGAGTTAGACCTAATATCCATTCTTTTCATGGTATCAGAACCAGGTCCATTCCAATTCTTTGTTCACCGATGTTGGGCCCCCAAATTATATTGTCCACGCTTCAGTTAACGAGGTCTGGGCGTGCGGGGGATTGTTAAGAGTCCCACATCGGAAATACAATGGGAAAATGAACTCCTTATATGGACTTGGACAATCCTCACTCTACAAGCTAGTTTTTTTTGTTAAGTTAAGCTCAAAGTCCATTCTTTACATGGTGAGGATTGTCCAAGTCCATATAAGGAGTTCATGTTCCCATTCCATATCCGATGTGGACTCTTAACACTCTCCGCAAGCCCAGACCTTGTTAACTGGAGCGTGGATAATATAATTTGGGGGCCCAACATCGGTGAACAAAGAATTGGAATGGGCCTGACTCTGATACCATGTAAAGAATGGATCTTGGGCCTAACTCAACCCCCAAAGCTAGCTTGTAGGGTGAGGATTGTCCAAGTCCATATAAGGAGTCCATGTTCCCATTCCATATCCAATGTGGGACTCTTAACACTCCTCCGCACGCCCAGACCTTGTTAACTGGAGCATGAATAATATAATTTGGGGGCCCAACATCGGTGAATAAAGAATTGAAATGGGTCTGATTCTGATACCATGTAAAGATATGACACCTATGCCTATATGTATTTGAAGTCTTTTCTGATGAAGAGGACTGCCGTAACGGAGCTATGTCGCCGGAGAAGTTAGACCGATGAAGAGGACTGCCAGAACGAAGCTATGCCGCCTGAGTAAAGTACGGACTACGAAGAAAGGAAAAGCAGAAATAAAGAGAAAGGAAAATGATACTTTCTAACTTATATCTTTTATTCGGCTAACTTTTATTAATTGCCATTAAAAGGATTTTTTTAGTGGCTAAAGGAAAGCCAGAATCCGGCAGCTCCAGCCAGAAAGAGCAGAGTGGCGAGGTCGTGGCTGGCGGAGGTCGCAACAACAAAGGCAAAGGCCGCGAAAGGGCCAACGCACCCGTTGGCCGATCGGATACAGAAGAAGAAAGGGCTGGCAACCAACAGAATCGGGCCTCGCCGTCGCATGCCCGTCCCGATCAGAGGCTCAATTCCAAGCAGCCTTGGTCGACGGCCTCGTCCATGCCCTACCACTGTGCAGCCTACCAAAGAAGAAAGAATAAAGTGCCCACTGATGGTAATTCCAGAAGAAAGAAGAAGAATTGGCAAGCAGGCGGCCTTGGCACCGCAATCTAGCAAGAAGAAGCATGACTCGCAAAGAAGACCGCAGCTAGCAGCCCAAGCCACTTTGTACCGGCCCCGATCGACGAATGGCATACACCACCGTGAACCTTCAATGCCCTCGACGAAAATTGGCATATACGGACACCGAGCCACATCTCACCTCACCCGTCGTCGTGTAACATATCTCAACTACGCTTACGAAAGTGTCCTCAATTTATTATCCGTTTGGCAATCGGTCATCGCATTCCAATCATTGGGTTACGTAACACACACACCAAACATCCACACCCACCTTTCTCCCTAAACCACGTCCTATACACACCTAACATCATTAAAAACTTAATCTCCGTTAGAAAATTCACTAGCAATAATTCTCCGTGTCCGTCGAATTCGAATTTGGCCCTTTTGGCTTTTCTGCGAAGGAACTCAATACGGGAAAATTCTTACACGCCGCAATAGTGTGGGAGATCTCTACCCATTCACTCCAATCTTCCGCCGACAGACCGCAAGCACCTCTATCCCTTGCGGCGATCTCTCCCTCAACTTGGCACAAGACTCGTACCTTACACCCCTAGAGACCCGCTTTTACTTTTCTTAGGACTTCTAAGCGTATTCAATGTAATAATGAGAAATTGTCCAACACCGTTTTTCTTGTCCACTAGGCAAACATACTCGTCTTCCCTTTATGTCATCAAACAAACGTTGTTACTTTTTATCCATTTGATATTGTTCATGTCGATTTGTGGACATCTCCGATCACAATTGTAGCTCTTTGGGTCATAAATTCTATCTAGTATTCTTGGATGATTTTTCACATTTTGTCTGGATTTACCCACCGAAATTCAAATCAACCGAAGTTTTTGCAAAATTCCTCGAGTTTCAAAATTCATTAAGACACAATTTGAAAACCTATTAAATCACTCCAATGTGATAATGGACGTGAATTTAATAACTCGGCATTTCACAATTTCTGTTCTAAACAAGGCATGGTTTTCCGTTTTTCTTGTCCCTATACTTCTTCCCAAAACGAAAGGCGGAAAGAATTATACGTACCATCAATAACATGGTCCGCACACTTCTCGTTTCATGCCTCGCTACCACCGCCTGGGTCTATGTCAAAACGGTAGAATCCCTTCTAAATATTTTACCAACTAGCACACTCCAAAACAAAACTCCTACAAATCTTATACCGTTCATATGATCACCTACGTATTTTTGGATGCTTATGCTACCCCAACATAGCCTCCACCGCACCCCACAAACTTGCCCCTCGCACTCTTCCATGTGTCTTCCTCGGTCTATCTCCTAATCATCTGGGCTACTTGTGCTATGACATTGCTACCGCAAAATCATCGTCTCGTCACGTCACCTTTGACGAGACAACCTTTCCTTTTTCAAATCTCCGTAAATTTCGTACCACCGATTACATCTTTCTCGATGAACCAAGTCTCTGTCCCCGTCATAACTCGATTTTATGGTCTACGAAACTAATGAGATTCTAGGTAAGGTTCTTTATTATCCTAAAGGGAAGCGGGTTAGGCATCCTTTAAGATCCGCTAACTTGCGTTATCCGATCAAATTCAAAGTTAATTGTTATGCTAAGAAAAATACATGTTTTTACAAATATAAAAATAATGTTACAAGATGTTAATAAAATGATGCATTTTGTACAAGTATGCATTTGTATGGCATTAATATACATGTAAAGCTGAAAAAAGTATAAATATGCATTTGTATGAAAATTGATAAAAATATATGCAATGTAAATTGTATGGGTGACGAGCCTAAAAATAGATAACCTAGCGATGGGTTTCCAATTTTAGACTACCCTATCAATTAATTCTATCTACTCTAAATATTTCAATAATTTCAGAGTACAATAATATTACAATACAAATAATGAAAATAAAGCTCGAATTAAAGAAAGTAAAAGACAACAACAAAAATAAGAAATCTCCGAGGGGTATTTGCCTTCTTTGACTTTATCTTGCAAGTCCGTCAAGAATAAACGGTTAGAAACAATTGAATATACATAACTTCGGATTCGTATCCAAAACAATAAATGTTTTGATTATGGAGGGCTCGTACTCAAATTTTGAAAAGATCATTCCAATCACGTCGTGGTCGCGAACGTATGACTCGTTGGTCATTTTAGTGCCTTGCCTACCGAATGTTGGTCTCTTGGTGAAAAAGATTTAAGTTTCATCCTTGCCTCGTAAGTTTTATTTTCCGTCTTTACAAATGTGGAGGCCTAAAAAATCGACGGATATTTTTTCATCGGCCAATGTAGTATTTGGTTTAAAACAAAAATAATAAAACAGAGAAACAACAAAAAAAGCGCTACCTCGAATTCAATTTCATCACCTAAATGCGTATTTATATAAATCGCAAGACAATCCGTGCACGGATGTTTAAATGCCAAAAAAAATAAACCGAAATGAAAGAAAAAAAAAAGCGCCGAATTTAATTTCATCACTTAAATGCGTATTTATTTAAATCACTAAAACAATAAGATATCCGTGTACGATGTTAAAATGCGAAAATAAACAAATTGTTTGCAATTAAATCGTAAGACCCAAATTCTCGAAATTTTTGGACCGGAAGCAGATTCGGAAAAATCAGACCGGTTCTCGAACATTGGACCCTATTCTAAATGCATTGTTATTTTTTTTTTTTAGATTTTCAGATAACCAACAACAAAATATTAACACACAAAATATCCGGAATTAACCGAACCGGTTTCGCATTCATGACACTGGGTCGTGACCGACCCGAATCGATGTTTTCAACCCGAATCGATTTTTCTTCCAAATTACAGTATAACCAACAACACAATATAAACATACAAAAATCTCGAAATTAACCGAATCGTCGACCCGGAACGCGGTCCGTGACCCGACCCGAATCGGATGTTTTTCAACCCAAATCGATTTTCTCCAAATTCCAGATAACCAACAACTAAATATTAAACATACAAAATCCGGAAATTATACAAATCGAGTCGACCCGACCCGATTTTCCTCCAAATTTCAGGTACACCAACAACAAAGTAAAACATAAACCCGGAGATTTTCGTCCGACAAGGGGTGACCCGACCCGGATTGTGACCAAACAAGGACCCGACCGGATTGTGACCCGAATAAAGGACCCGACCCGGAATGACCCGAGAAAGCAGCATTACAAAAACCGACCGGAAATAAAACCACCAAAACATACCGGAAACCACCAACAAAAGTTCCAAAACCACCAACATCGGCATCGAGAACCACCAACAAAAATACCAAAACCACCAACAAAAGTAAATCGAAAACCACTAACAAGAGTAAACCGAACCCTCATTTTCTGACTTCTCAGACCTCAAAACCCCCAAAACCGATGGTGTGTGTGGGCGGTGTAGGTGTCCAACGTAGGTGGGGTAGTGGTGCTGGTGGTGTAGGTGTCCCAAGCGTAGGTGGGGTAAATCGCCGGCGGTGCGTGCGGTAAAGCAAGTAACACGGAGAGAGAGAGATATATGGAATGAAAATGTTTATGGTTTGAGTTTGGGGAATAAAAGGGAAAGAGAATTGGGTATCACCGATCCGGTGGGCTTTGAGAGTTTTTTGGGGCTTGGGCCTGGGCATTGGGTACTGGGTAGGAATTGTTTTTGGGTCGAGTAGAAGTTGTTTTTTGGGAAATGAAATGGGTTATGTGCTAAAAATACAAAGAGAGGTTTTATTATACAAAAAGAAAGCTTTGCAAGAATTATAAATTATAAAGATGATAATATGATAAAATATAATATTTGTGAAATGCTTGATGCTTAAATAAAAAAATCAAAATGCAATGTCGTTTTGCGAAAATAAAAATAACATATAATATTAGAGTAAAAGTATGATTGTGATATTAAAATGCAAATGACAAATAAAAAATGCAAATAATACTAATAATAATGATATATATACAATGCCTATATTTTAAAATTGTTTTGAAGTGTCAAAAATATTAAAAATTGCAAATAAAATCATAAAAGATGGGACAAAATTGGGTGTCTGCAATGCCCCTCTTTGGCTCTTAGAGACGATGAAAGAGTTTTCGACAAAGAAGTTATCTGAGTAGCCAATTTTTGTCCGGGATCATCCGGACTCGAGGGAAGGTTATGGGTGAGCGGAAGAAATAAAATCCCGAGGAGAGAGAAGTTGCAAAAGATGGTGCACATTCAAGAAATAATGCCCCGGTTGTCGACTTGCGATTTACAATCGGGTTGTACGTGGCGAGATACATCGAAGGCGGAACAACGTTCGAAGTACTTTCCCCAATGCAGATAATGACGTAGCATATGTGTAATGAGAAGACGTCGTTGCTTAGACGTTATGCGTGATGGCGCCGTTGCATAAGGCGCGATTGAAATTAAAATACCCGCATTAGAAGGTGGGTGCCTTACGGAAAATAAAATACCCGCATTGGTGGGCGCCCGACCGAAAATAAAATACCCGCATTACGAGGCGGGCGCCCGACCGAAATTAAAATACCCGCACAGTAGCGGGCGCCCCTGACGTAAATTTAAATACCCGCATTGGAGGAAATGGGGCGCCCCGACGAAATTAAAATACCCGAGCACAGAGGCGGGCGGCGTAAATTGAAATACCCGCATTGGGGAGGTGGGCGCCTGACTAAAATTTAAATACCCGTATTGGAGGTGGGCGCCCGATTGAAAATGAAATACCCTCATTGGAGGCGGGCGCCGATCGAAATTAAAATACCCGCATTGCGCGCCATGACCGAAAATAAAATACCCGTATTGCACAGAGCGGGCGCCCGACCGAAACTAAATACCCGCATTGGGCGGGCGCCGATCGAAAATAAAATACCCGCATTATGAGGCGTGGGCGCTCGACCGAAATTAAAATACCCGCACATTGGGGAGGGGCGGGCGCCTAAGGCGACGTAAATTTAAATACCCGCATTAAGGCGGGCGCCGACGAAATTGAAATACCCGCATTAGTGAGGCGGGCGCCCGATAAAAATTAAAATACCCGCATTAGAAGGTGGGCGCCGATGTAAATTTAAATACCCGCATTATGAGGCGGGCGCTCGATCGAATTGAAATACCCACATTGGGTGCGCGCCGCCGCGTAAATTTAAATACCCGCACGTAGGTGGGCGCCGACCGAAAATGAAATACCCGCATTAGGAGGCGGGCGCTGACCGAAATTAAATACCCGCATTAGAAGCCGGGCGCCCTACGTAAATTGAATTACCCGCATTGGAGAGTGGGCGCTCGACCGAAATTAAAATACCCGCATAGAGGTGGGCGCCCGACCGAAAATTTCAATACCCGCACAGAGGCGGGCGCTTGACGAAATTGAAATACCCGCATTAGGAGGTGGCGCCCGAAATGACGTCGTCGTTGCTTAGACGTGATGCGCATGTCGTCGTTGCATAGACGAAATCTAATGACGCGTCATTGTTTAGACGTGATGCATGTCGTCGTTGCATGACGAAATGAAATGTCATCGTTGCTTAGACGTGATGCGAAGTCGTCGTTGCATAGACGAAATGAAATGACGTCGTTGCTAGACGTGATGCAGTGTATGTCGCCGCGCATAGACGAAATGTAAAATGACGTCATTGCCGCGGGCTTTGTCGTAATATGATTCCACGTCGTGTTGAATCTTCCGCCGATTCAAATTCCCGGATGGAGCGAAATTGAAATGTCGCTTTGCACGGACGAAAAAAAAATGCGATGCGACGTCGTTGCCACAAATTAAGCACACATGTTGCGCTTCCTTGCTTTGTCAACCCTGAAGACCTCGTACATCAAAGAAATTTGTGAGTTTGGGTGGCAAAGGGTTGATTCGCATTGACTTCGTAGTTTTTTTTTTTTTTTTTTTTTTTTTTTTTTTTTACGCTTGCAAGCTCATATTGGTTTAGATTGAAGACTTAGTTGTCCTGGCATTTTCCGTGTCCATCGGCATATGTCATAGTGGACCCTTTAAAAAAAATGCCCCGCTTCGATATATATGAAGATGATGAACTTCCAACCGGATAAAGCCGAGTTTAAAGTGCCGGGCCACTTGTCTTGTCCCGTTAAGGCAATCATGTAAGCACATTGCGTTGTGTGCAAGATAATGGAAGAAAGATTCCAAATGGTGTGACCGAACCCGATATAGGCCGCCTACGTATTCCGACAAAGGAAATCAGTCATAACGTAGTTCGCCGCAAGTAAAAAGGAATTATGAAGTTTTCCAAAACGGGACCGAAGCCGATGCGGCTGCCTACGTATCCCGCCGAGGAATCAGTCATAACGTAGTTCATGTGGCAAAAGAAATTTGTAAGGATTTTCTAAAAACGGGACCGGCCGACGTGGCCGCCTACGTATCCCGCCGAGGGAATCGTGTCATAACGTAGTTCATGCGGCAAAAGAGATTTGTAAGGATTTTCTAAAAATGGGACCGAAGCCGATGTGGCCGCCTACGTATCCCGCCGAGGAATCAGTGTCATAACGTAGTTCATGACACAAGGATTTTGTAATGGTTTTCTAAAAAATGAGACCGAGCTCGAAGCGCGTGCGATTATGGCCGCCTACGTATCCCACCGAGGAATCAGGTCATAACGTAGTTTATGCGGCAAAAGTGATCGTGAAGTAATTTTTTTCTTCGAAACGGGACCGAAGCCGAGCGTGGCCGCCTACGTATCCCACCGAGGGAATCAGTCATAACGTAGTTCATGCAAGCAAAAAAAGATTGTGAGGATTTTCCAAAACGGGACCGAAGCCGATGTGGCCGCCTACGTATCCCGCCAAGGGAATCAGGTCATAACGTAGTTCATGAGGCAAAAGAGATTTATATTTGTAGAATGTTTTTTTTTTGTAAAAGAGTGACTAGAGTTTGAAAAATGATGCAATATATTTTGCAAGGTTTTTTTTTTTTTTTTTTTTTTTTGAAAATATGAAAAAGACAGTAATCATATTTTGACTTCAACAGTACCAACAATTAGTAATGTGCTTAGTGGTTCCCATTACCGCCTTCGTATAACCGAGGCCGACTTCGGGGTAATTCATACACTTCAGATGCTTACCTCGTACATACTCGAGGATCGACACTTGCTTCAAGCCATGGTTTTGACATATATGCATCCTCATGTTTCAAATGCCCTCACCGAAAGAAAGTCCATTTCTCATATGTATTTCAGTATTTTGAACGTCGGGGACGTTTAGAGAAGTACACTCACCCTCGGTAAAGATGTTCAATGCATTTAATTGTGATACCATAGCGCTTGGCCGTCATGCGAGTATCCACTAATGTGAGAACCCTCCGTATAGGATCATGATACTTTCTAACTTATATCTTTTATTCGGCTTTTATTAATTGCCATTAAAAGGATTTTTTTTAGTGGCTAAAATCTAATAGCCACTAATAATTGACTGTAATAATACAGTTAGCGGCAATACGATTATTGTTGCTAAATAGTTGCCAAAATGTCCTCTTTGGTCTCGTGTAATTTTTGTTCATGGTAATCATTTTACGCAGTTCAATTGTATTCCTATGATATTTTTCTTTACAAATTAAAATTACTTACATTATTTTGATATTTTTACTACCACGCTTCTATTTAATTCGTGGTCTAATCTAACACTCTAATTAGATTAAATATTTAGCAAATTAAGTAAAGAATATATAGTTAGAATTACCATTTCTTTTCATGTATGCTTATATAAGCAAGCATACATTTCTTTCCTTTATACTATTTGAGGAATTTGCTTGATATAACCAATTTAGGTGCAGTAGTGGAGCCAAACATGGAGGACCCCACCCACCCTTAAAAAAAAGTGTGAAAATAACATAAGCTATGTTCCGTAAGGACATTGTTTCTAATGGAAAAGCTTTTAACGTAAAATATTTTTAAAAGATAATAAGTTTTTTTTTAAAAACTTATAATTTAATATTTGATAAGTAAAATAATATTATCTCAAAAATATTTAAAAGTAAAATAACAACTTATTAATTGTCACATATTAGATTACATCAATATTATAAAACATTTGTATTACTGTTAGTGCGTACACAGAGATCCTATACTTTTAAGGGCCCGATGCGAGAAATAAAAAGAGGGGTCAATTTTTTGTTTAAAGAGGGGGGGGGGGGGGGGGGGAGGGTTGGGACTTGGGGCCAAATTTGTTTTTTGTGTTTAAATTAAAAAAAGAAAAAAATGTTTGTTTTTTGTTTAAAGAGGGGACTTGGGGCCAAATCTAATTTTGTGTTTTAAAAAAAAAAGTCTTTCGTTGCTCATTAGATTCGAAACACAAGACTTCTCACTAGAGAAGGACTTTTGAAGAGAACCATCACCGCTAGGCTACAACTCTTACTGATAAGATTGGAGGTCTTTTTAATACATATCTTAATATTTGAAACTGTTAAAAGAAAAATGAAAATTTTGGGGCGGAGGCCCCACCAGCCAGGGGCCCTGATGCGGCGGCGCCGCCTCAACCGCCCCAGAGATGGCTCTGTGCGTACATATAACTTTAAACCTTGTAAAGAGATACGATGATTCACTCGAAAGTGAGTGAAAAAAGCTCAATAATAATAACATATCTAATATAATTCTACAGATAGGATTGAGGATGATAGAGTATACACATATTTTATCCATACCTTATAGAAATAGATAAGTTAGTTCCAAAAATACTCTTGGCTTAAATACCGCATAACGAGGGGGAAAAGCTCAAGTAGAATAAAGCTCCCATTACTATAAAATCAAAAGAATTAGTGATTTTTTTTGTGGCCAGGGGAAAAAAGGCCTTTCCATTGTATATTCTATTATAATTAGGGTTTCTTTCAAATGATGACATGCATGGAAAATCTTTCTTAACTGGTAAGTGGTAAGGTATGGACTGGATTCAGGCGCACTATAACGGAAAAACACGTGAATATGACACGTGTGCGCTTGTGATTATAATAGAGGTGTCCCTCCATGTGGGCTCTTTCAATTCTGCGGCCCGTGCACACCTCCATGGATTGGGCCCAACAGGATTCAATGTGCTTTCACATGCACGCACGCGGGGGGCGGGCATGGAGGACCGGGGGTGAGGTTGTGACTATTAGGGCTCGTTTGGTACGAGTGAATAAAAATTAATGAATAATTAATTTCGAAATTAGATTTAAAATGAGTTTTTCCATGTTTCATTGAGATAAAAATTCAAAAATAACTTGTTCCCCAACCAAACGAGCCCTTAGATTGCAAACTTATACTTAATCTTATTTTGAAATATTATTTATGGTATATATACTGACATTATTAATAATTTAAAGATATTCTTGATATAGTGTAATATTCTTTGTTTTAGCGAACTTGTACGGTTTTTTCCAAAGGGACCATATCATATAAAGTATCCAACATCTTATAAGTAGTTTACTTTTCTTCCAGGTTATCAATGTGAGACTTTATTCATACACACTTATCAATTTTCTCCTTAAACTAACTTTCATGTGAGTACGTGACCCATCATGACTCATGAACTAATTTGGAGATTAATTGTGTGTCACCCATAACAACTAAGTATTTATGGCCCTCAAAGCCCACTTACTTCTTTTTGTATTGTGTTTTTGAAGCTACGAGTAAAGGTAGCAAACAGACAGGCAAAGACACTAATCTGAGTCCCACACCATCATCATTTCGACATCCTCATACTCGTCTAACTAAACAATTCGCTATAATATAAGTTTTTGGGCTAAAACAATCCAAAAATACTCTTAATATATATGATTTGATATTGTGCACTTTCGGTCAAGCCTAGTTTTTTTTAAAAGACCTCACAACACTAAAAGTATCTAACACCTTATGAGTAGCTTACTTTCTTTTCAGCTATCAATGTATGACACTTTGTTCACACACGTCCAACATTTGTATAACACTTTTTAAGTCTGTTAAAAAAAGAATGAAATATATATATATATATATATATAGAAACGGTTTACCTCTAAACATTTTAATTTATCCTTAAAAAAATGATTTATAGTCACACAAATTTATATAACTTGTTTTAAATATAAATTTTCAAAGTCTTT
Organism: Anisodus tanguticus; assembly: GCA_034509755.1. Taxonomy (NCBI): domain Eukaryota; kingdom Viridiplantae; phylum Streptophyta; class Magnoliopsida; order Solanales; family Solanaceae; genus Anisodus; species Anisodus tanguticus. The sequence goes on along the minus strand of CM067540.1, from coordinate 4,683,828 downwards.
CTCTTTTACTTAAATCTCGTTTGAATCAAACACCATTACATAAATTGTAACAGGAGAGTAATATTTAGCTATCATGGTTATCTAACTAGTTATATCAGGTCACTTACCATTTTATGCAAAACATAATGTAGCATTACAATGGAAAACCTTATAACTTGCATATATAATTGAAATAATGTAAGTTTAATTTTTTGTTTTCTCAATATACATTTAATAAAGTAGAAGTTAGTTATCTTCTCTTCATCTGCATTACTATACATATGATTGAAAGGACAGTATGCACAATCATTTTACAAATTGTTGAATTTAAATGTCAACGTCTGACAGATAGGTGTAATCGAAGTATCGAACTCAGATATTGATATTCTTAATTAATTTTCTTAAGGAAAAAAATTAGTTATACGTACTGAAAAATAATAGGTGTTGTCTTGATGAATCAACAAACAATACAGGACAACAGTAGTGGTCCCTAGACAGACATTTAATACAGCTGTTGTTGTGCCTGTGTTCAAAAAATCAGGAAAAACAGAAACCAAACGGAAAGACAAAAAATCAGAAAAAACAGAAATTGGAAAAATAATACAGAAGTAAGAAAATATCCGAGACCACAGAATTCATTGTGTGTCCTTAAGGAATTTAATCCCCTCACTGTACCCGAGGTTATGGATTACTTCCTCCCAGGATAAAACGGATATACCTGTCGCAGGAGTAGCGGTACGTCAAACGCCTTCGACTTCGACGAACTCAAAGTTGGCAACGAAACACAGTAAGACTCGATAGTTTTATTTGTGAAAAAAGAATGCGAGAATTTCGGATGCGAAATTTTTGGTTTTTTTTTTTTTTTTGGTATCTTTAAAATGAGGCATTGCCTTAGTTTATATAGCCTTGAAGGTGCCTCTTCGGAATAGGTTGGTGATCGTTCGGAAAGGTTGCCTTCCATTTCTCATTCACACCAACTTGGCTAGTTTTATTCATTAACTATCTTTAACAATCCCCCACATGAATGGGGAATGGCTATATGATGAAAAACATGCATGACAAAAAACTGTGTGATTCGTAAGCAAGGATTAATCGCATCCGGATAAGTAGATTTCTCTTTGAACTTTCCGTAGTGAACATATGTCGGATATACTCGGTCAATCGGTAGATGTGATATCCTTGAACCGTCGAGCTTTGGTGTATACCTAGACAACCACATGTCACACAATTAACCCTTTAACCGTCTTTGGTTCTCATTGTTTTGTTCGTTTCACCATGAACACCGCCAGTTCATAAGTGCGTAGAGAATTGGCCTTACATAATTCTCCTTGAAGCGGCTTACATTTCACACTTACATAGGTGATTCCTAAATGTGTCATCCCGTAGATACACTATTTGATATACCCCGTACCAAACTTAGGATCCATTAAAAAGCCGCAATGCTTTATCCTGAGTGCATCGAACATTGTCTCATCACGAGAATGGACCAAAGAGTTATTGTGACAATGTTGAACCGTCATTAATGACTTTGTTTGATCTCTTTGAACCTAGATCTTGGGATCTCCGCCTTCTAGGTAGAGTTACCGTCACGATGACTTGTCCTCGGCCATAGTCCCATTCCCCTTGATGATCTTTCAACTACCTCTCTAGTTAGGCCTTTAGTTAGTGGATCCGACACATTATCTCTTGACTTAACATAGTCAATTGTGATAATTCCACTAGAGAGTAGTTGTCTAACGGTATTATGTCTTCGTCGTATGTGACGAGACTTTCCGTTGTACATAAGGCTCCCGCTCTTCCTATTGCCGCTTGGCTATCGCAATGTATGCATATAGGAGCCAACGGTTTGGGCCAAAATGGAATATCTTCTAAGAAATTCCGAGCCATTCAAATTATTCACCGGCTTTGTCTAAAGCTATGAACTCGTATTCCATTGTAGAGCGGGCGATACATGTCCGTTTGGATGACTTCCAAGACACTTTGCTCCTCCACCTATGGTAAAAACATATCCACTTGTGGATTTAGTTTCGATTGAACCGGTGATCCAATTTGCATCACCGTATCCTTCAATAACTGCAGGATACCCGTTATAATGCAAAGCAAAGTTTTGAGTATGTTTTAAATACCCCAAAACTCGTTTCATTGCCCCAATGTTTTTGGTCGGGATTACTAGTGTAGCGACTTAGTTTACTTATAGCACATGCAATATCGTGTCGCGTACGATTCATGATATACATCAAACTTCCCAACACTCGGCATAATCCAATTGAGAATGACTTTCACCTTTATTCTTTGCAAGAGCAAGGTTCATATCAATTGGCGTCTTTGCAACTTTAAAGTCCAAATACTTGAACTTTTCAAGTACCGTTTCAATATAATGAGATTGAGACAATGCTAGACCTTGAGGAGTCTTATGGATTTTAATTCCCGAATTAAATCGGCAACTCCTAAGTCTTTCATATCAAACTTACTAGCAAGCATGCGCTTAGTAGCATTTATGTTAGCAATGTCGTTACTCATTATCAACATATCATCCACGTACAAACAAACAATGACTACGTGGTTTGGAGTGTTCTTAATGTAGACACATTTATCACACTCATTTATCTTGAATCCATTTGACAACATTGTATGGTCAAATTTTGCATGCCATTGTTTGGGTGCTTGTTTTAGTCCGTAAAGAGACTTAACAAGTCGACACACCTTCTTCTCTTTCCCCGGAACTACAAACCCCTCAAAGTTGTTCCATGTAAATTTCTTCCTCTAACTCTCCATTTAAGAAGGCTGTTTTCACATCCATTTGATGGATTTCAAGACCGTACACGGCGGCTAACGCTACTAACACCCGAATAGATGTAATCCTCGTTACCGGCGAGTATGTATCAAAGTAATCAAGACCTTCTCGTTGTCTAAACCCTTTAACAACTAGTCTTGCCTTATATTTATCAATAGTACCATCGGCTTTCATTTTCTCGCTTGAAAATCCATTTGGAACCTAAAGGTTTATTCCCTGGAGGAAGGTCAACCAATTCCCAAGTATGGTTGTTTAAGATGGATTCTATCTCACTATTGATTGCCTCTTTCCAAAATTGAGCTTCCGATGAAGACATAGCTTCGTTGAAGGTTCGAGGCTCATTCTCCAACAAAAATGTTAGAAATTCTGGTCCAAATGATGAAGTAGACGTCCTTTGACGTTTGTCGCGTCTCGCTTTTCCTCATCGAATATTTTCCTTTGTTTCTTCCCGAGGTCGTTTAGATTCTTTGCTAGACGACTCACATTCCTTTTTATACGGATATATGGTTTCAAAGAAGTCGCATTATCCGATTCAATTACCGTATTTACCGAATGTCGGGATTTTCTCGATTTGTGAACCGAAATCGATATGCCTTACTATTTGTGGCATATCCTATGAAAACACAATCAATGGTTTTAGGTCCTATTTTTACCCTTTTGGGTTTAGGAATTTGCACCTTGGCCAAACACCCCCACACTTTGAAGTATCCCAAATTGGGCTTCCTTCCTTTCCACTTTTCGTATGGAATAGATTTTGTTTTGCTATGGGGCACTCGATTGAGTATTCGGCTAGTCGTTAGAATGGCTTCCCCCACAAGTTCTGGGGTAAACCGAACTTATTAACAGGGCATTCATCATTTCTTTCGGGGTTCTATTTTTCCTTTCCGCAATTCCGTTTGATTGTGGCGAGTAAGGGGCGCTTGTTTGATGAATAATGCCATATTCCAAACATATTTGTTCAAAAGGAGATTCATATTCACCGCCCCTATCACTCCTTATCATTTTAATCTTTTTGTTAAGTTGAGTCTCAACTTCACTTTTGTATTGCCCGAATGCTTCAATTGCTTCATCTTTACTATTAAGTAAACAAACGTAGCAATACCGCGTACTATCGTCAATAAAAGTTATGAAATACTTCTTCCCACCACGAGATGGGATTGACTTCATGTCACAAATATCTGTATGGATTAAGTCTAAAGGACTTGAATTCCTTTCAACTGACTTATAAGGATGTTTAACATACTTAGACTCAACACATATTTGACATTTTGATTGATTGCATTCAAACTTAGGCAATACTTCCAAACTAATCATTTTTCGCAAGGTTCTATAATTGACATGTCCTAAACGTGAATGCCATAAATTATCGAACTGAATCAGTTTTGACAGCAACAATTATAATACACAACGGTGAAGATTTTATTTCTTCAAATCGAATCAAGGTTACACAAACAGATTTAAAGTACTTGAAACGAAATGCAGTAAATTGTATGTTGTATACTTGATGAAGTTTTTATATCTTCAAATCAAGTACCCAAATGAGTAGAAAGTTATGAAAACTTTAATCTCAACCGGAGTAGAAAATCCGAAGATTTTAGTCTCCAAACAACATATAAGTTCGTTACACCGAAACAACAAACACCTTTTTTTTTTTTTTTTTTTTTTCCAATAAATTGTATGTTGTATACTTGATGAAGTTTTTATATCTTCAAATCAAGTACCCAAAGGAGTAGAAAGTTATGGAAACTTTAATCTCAACCGGAGTAGAAAATCCGAAGATTTTAGTCTCCAAACAACATACAAGTTCGTTACACCGAAACAACAAACATACACCTTTTTTTTTCCCAAGAATTGTATGTTGTATACTTGATGAAGTTTTATATCTTCAAATCAAGTACCCAACGGAGTAGAAAGTTATGGAAACTTTAATCTCAACCGGAGTAGAAAATCCGAAGATTTTAGTCTCCAAACAACATACAAGTTCGTTACATCGAAACAACAAACATACACTTTTTTTTTCCAGTAAATTGTATGTTGTATACTTGATGAAGTTTTTATATCTTCAAATCAAGTACCCAAAGGAGTAGAAAGTTATGAAAACTTTAATCTCAACCGGAGTAGAAAATCCGAAGATTTTAGTCTCCAAACAACATACATTTTTTTTTCCGACAACGTTCTGTAATTGTTAAACAAGAACAAATGAACACAGAAATAATGATTAAATTCCTTAAGCTTGTTGTTGTGCCTGTGTTCAAAAAATCAGGAAAAACAGAAACCAAACGGAAAGACAAAAAACCAGAAAAAAATAGAAACTGGAAAAATAATACAGAAGTAAGAAAATATCCGAGACCACGAGAATTCACCGTGTGTCCTTAAGGAATTTAATCCCCTCACCGTACCCGAGGTTATGGATTACTTCCTCCCGGATAAAACGGATATACCTGTCGCAGGGAGTAGCGGTACGTCAAACGCCTTCGACTTTGACGAACTCAAAGTTGGCAACGAAACACAAGAAGACTCGATAGTTTTATTTGTGAAAAAAGAATGCGAAATTTCGGATGCGTAAATTTTTGGTTTTTTTTTTGGTATCTTTAAAATGAGGCATTGCCTTAGTTTATATAGCCTTGAAGGTGCCTCTTCGGAATAGGTTGGTGACTGTTCGGAAAGGTTGCCTTCCATTTCTCATTCACACCAACTTGGCTAGTTTTATTCATTAACTAGCTTTAACAACAGCTACCAACACTAAGGACTAAAATTATTCAGAAAAGAAATCTGTAATTATTATAAAGATCAGATATATACTGATTGGAATATTACCCCAACCCAAAAAGGAAACAAAAGGAAAAAGGAAAAAAAATGGACTAAGTGAAAGAAAGGTGGGTGTGGGTGAAGTGAAAAAAGTAAAATTAAGGGTGTGTTTTTCACGAAGAGAAATGTTTTCCATATAAATATTTTCTTGAAAAATATTTTCTAAAAAAATAAGTGAATTTCTTAATTATTTTTTTATTCGATACGTAAGCAAAAAAATATTTATATATAATCTAGATGGGGTGAGTAGAGGTTGTGGGGTGGTGGCGATGGGAACATGTGGACAGTGGCGAATTCATAATTTTTTCACTGAGGGTGTAAGAAAAAAATAACAAAAGCTAAATATAAAAATAATATTATTCCTATGAATCAAACTTACTATGTTTGAGACAATTTTAAACACCATGGACCACTTAAGTTAACATTTTGTATTTGTTCAAAGTGTTCAAAAGTAAATATATATATATATATAAACACATAAAATTTATCATATATATACACTATAATTTTTTACCGAGGGTGTTCACCCTCACATCCATGTAAATCCGTTCCTGCATGAGTGTGGGTGAAGACGAGGTGTGTTGAAGGACACAATCAATATGGAATGTCACTTGTGAAATTTATTTTACCTATAAGAGACATCTCAACGTGGGCACGCGTGTACAATATTTCCCGTCAACAAAGCTGAGTTTGTCATTATAAAACCTTATTTATTTGTCATGACTTAAATACAACTTATTAATGTTTGATTGTATAAATATGTTAAAAGTAAAATAAAAAAATAAAAAATAACTTTATAATTACACCATATAATTATTAATGTAATTACTTTCTCTAAGTGATACCAAATTATATACTGACCAAATAATATTAAAACTGTGTTATATATTCAAATTTAGTTATAATTGACTTTCCAAACATACCTTAAAGTTATGTAAATAAATATTTGGCCAAATTTGAGGAGCCACATACTATGTACTTAGCCCAAAATATTATGGCAAGTCCAAACCAAACAGCTCCGTCCCAAATGGAGTTCACATTTTGACCATCTATTTGTCCCTTCTGTCCATAAATAAAAATAAAACAAAGTCAGCTCTTCCATTCTTATATAATAGTATATTCCATTGTCAGAAATACTTAATTTTCTCTCTTTCTACTTTCATATTACACACTTTTTTTACTTATGGATCTGATTTCTATTTAACCAAAACACTCTAATTAATACTGCTGTGTGCCGCCGGCGTAGTGAATCGGCTGATCTGTTTTTCAGGTAAGCCCCGCCGCCCCTTTTTGATTTAAAAAAAAAATAGTACTATCTTATTCATAATTAAATTTTTATAAAAGAAAAAATATTTAATAATTCTTAATTATATAAATAAAGATAGTTTTAAAAGAATAAGATCAATTTTTTCTTCAAATTTTAAAGTATCACTTATTTGGAATAAAATAAAAAAGCCTAAAAAATCACAGCACAAGGAATATTGTTTCCTTTCAGCAATAATTAATGCCTTTTTATGCCACTCTTTCGTGCACTCCACCTTTATTATGACCACCACCAATTCACTCTGCTCTCTTTTTCACGTACAACCATAGATGATAAGTAGAGATGGCAGTGGATTTTGGATCCGGTCTGGATTTGACGGATCCAAATTCATTTTATAGGATATGAATTTTTAAAATTTGGACCCGACGGATTCGAATCGGATCCGGATCCATTTCTGACGGATCGAATTTGGATCTGGGTCTTGTATTTGAGATCCGTATCCGGTCCAGATCCGACCCATTGATCCGTTTTTATTAAATATATACATAAACTAGAATGTAATTTTATAAGTGTTTTTTTTTAAATTTCATAATTTATGTATTTTATCCCTTCAATCCACAAATTTCAATTTCTTGCTAGACCAATTTCGGATATGGGAATTTGACTCCGAGCTGAATGATCATAATCATCGGATACCAAGAAGTTCGCCGTCCTCGGAGACTATTAATTCCTCAAAAGGAAGTAATGACGAAGAGGTGACATCATATTCCATCAAGAGAAAAGACGCATAACACAAGGAAGAAAGGATAAAGAAAAACATTATATAGGAGTCAGAAAGAGACCATGGGAAAAATATGCAGCAGAAATAAGGGATTCAACAAGATGTGGAGTTAGGGTATGACTAGGAATATTCGATACTGCTGAAGAAGTTGTTTTAACTTATGATCAAGCTGCATTTTCAATGCGTGGTCCTTTAGCACTTCTCAATTTTCCTATGGAAAAAGTCTAAGAATCACTAGAAAATATTGAATTTTTTAGCCAAGATGGATTGTCTCCGGCAACAGCTGCTTTAAAGGAAACACAAAAAATGAGAATGAAAAATGTGAAGAGAAGGAGAAATAAGAAAAAGAAAACAGTTCTGGCTTTTGAAGACTTAGGTGATGACTTGTTAGAATAACTTTTAATAAATTCATTTGAAAATAATGCTTCTACTTATTAGTAGTAGTAAGTTTGCTTTCTCTGTTTTATTTTCTTCCACTTTTTGTGATGTAGAACAAATGTTGTAAATTATATATATATATATATTAACCATAAAATTCACAATAGCATGCATGCCTTCTTTTGTAAATATTATATCTAAATTTGAATGAGTGGAGTATCTTTTTTTCACTTAGTTTATCTTTTGTGCCCATAATTTTCGATTATCTTTTGTGCCCATAATTTCTATTTTCTTAGAATGTAAAAAATTTATAAGTATTTCTTTATTTTGTGCCCATAATTCTCGATTATCTTATTGAATGAGATGAGTCATTTATTTTGTGCCCATAATTTTCAATCAGATTGGGTTTTATTTTGTCAAAAAAGTTTAACAGGTGAAAATATTATTCAAGACAAAAAATTTTACATGTGGATCCAGACCCGATCCGTGGACCCGGTGAATCCGAATTTGGATATGATTTTTATATACCCGATGGATCTGGATCCAGGTATGAAAAACAGATCTGGATCTGAATCTAGTAAAATTCTGTTCAGATCTGATCTGTTGCCATCCCTAATGATAAGTGTGTACATTAATTGCATGACTATATATTTGTTTTTTGGGATGGAGTATACATATATGTTCGTGTATGTATACGTAGAGAGAGAAAGAGTTTCAAGAACTTTTGCACTCAAGTATATTTATTAGATAGCTGAATTAACCGTGAATGAAGTTCACATCTAAGTTAATCCCCTCACTTAACCTTTATTTTTTAGTTGTTCACCTATCAAATCAAGAAAGAATTAATTTTATTTTTTTAAATTTACTTTTATTAAGTGTTAGATGATGAAATTCTAATACCTATTTAATTATAGTTTTTAGTCAAATTACCTATTTTTATAATAACACTCATTTTTATTCGAGGGATTAATTGCAAAAACACGTCATATTCTTTGAGTATACACATCAATCTCAATTTAAATAGGCCTGAGGTTTTATGAATTATTACGTTAAATACTTATAATTAAAAGAGGTGACATATTTACCTCATGGACGCTTGAAAACACATATATAAGTTTTTTTTTTTAAATGGATTGAGAATGTCTAATAGAAATAATTCATTATGTATTCAAGTGATCAATTGGAACAATCTTTAGTTCAAATATCTAAATGGAATTTATTGATAATTCTATATTATCAAGCCTTAATTGCAAAGATTGTATATTGGATTTTTCGGATATATATATTGTGGAGCCAGGTGGTGAAAAATTATCATGTACGTATACAAGTTTTTTTTTTTAAAGTATATATCTATTTGAATTATTTTAGCTTTTTCTTTATATTTTTGAACTCCTTAATGTAAATAAGTCTGTCACGGTTAATATATATATATATATATATATATATATATATATATATATATATATATATATATATATATATAGAGTTGACCTTTTTTTGTATTAGCTGTGTATTAATGTTTGCTGGCTTCCCACTCTCTCTTCTTCTTTCTTGTTACTTAACTCTTTTCTGTCACATTGATTGCGTTTCCTAACTCACTATCTCTCTCAAATATCAAATCAAACGGCATGATTGTTTGTCGTTTTACATTCTAAGTGTATATTACTTACCAACTTCATATTCATTTCTCTTCTTCACAACAAGACAAAGAGGTTTCCTTGTCTTTCTCTGTTTTTTCCATTTTCTTGAATGTGTTGTGTATTTGGTGATTTATCTAATTATTTAGTTTAGTTTTGTAATTGGGGTTTCTAATTTTAATGGAAAAGATTGGATTTTTATTGTATTTCTTGATTTTTTAAAATTTGTTATTTTTGAAGTATTTAAGTTTTAGTTATGTCTTTAAACTTATCGGAAACAGTCTGTCTGTCCCACAAGAAGTAAGGTTTGCGAACATACTAACTTATTCAGACCCCACTTTGTGTGATTACACTGGGTATGTTGTTGTTTGTTGTTATGTCTTTAATCTTGATGAAATTTGGTGTTTTAATGCTTTTGCAGTGAAACCATTTGGGTTTTCATGGCAAAGATTGGATTTTTTTTTTGTATTTCTTGATTTTTTTTTTAAATTTCAATTTTGAAGTATTTAAGTTCTAGTTATGTCTTTAATCTTGATGAATTTTGATGTTTTAATGTTTTTGCAGTGAAACCCAGAAGCTTTGTATTTAGTTTAATTTTGCATTTGGGTTTTAAATTTTCATGGCAAAGATTGGATTTTTTTTTGTATTTCATGATTTTTTTCTTGAAGTATATAGGTTCTATTTATGTCTTTAATCTTGATGAAATTTGGTGTTTTAATGCTTTGCATTGAAACTCAGAAGCTTTGTATTTAGTTTAATATTGGGTTTAAATTTTCATGGAAAAGATTAGATTTTTTGAAGTATTAAAGTTCTAGTTATGTCTTTAATTTTGATGAAATATGGTGTTTTTATGTTATTGCAGTGAAACTCAGAAGCAGAACTTTGTTATAAAGGAATAAAGAGGAAAATTATTTTGATCCACTTTTAGCCAGGTAAAGTTATATGCTAATCATTTGATAACAATCATATGATTAAATAATTAACAACCCTTTTTGTTATATTACTTGTTTATGGATTTATGAGATTGTGAATTTTCTTGGGATCCTATGACAACCTGTCAGAATGTATCATTGTGGAGAATTTTTTTTTCTTTTTTTTTTTTTTTAATGATTTGTTATTAAAGAAATAGGATTGGGTCTAGTTAGAAATTATTATTAGGTAATTGAGCTAAAGAACAAAATGGATGGTGGAGATTGATCTTTTATCCTGAGCCAATGGTCTATCGGAAACAACCTCTCTATCTCCCAAGATAGGGGTAAGGTCTGCTTACACTCTACCCTCCTCAGATCCTACTTGTGAGACTATACTTCCAAGGTAGGGGTAAGCTATGCGTATACTCTACCCTCCCCAGACCCTACTTGTGAGACTACACTCAATATGTTGTTGTTATTGTTGAGATTCATCTTTTGACTTAGGTGATGGGGTTGTATTTTAGCCGTTCAAGTTTTTTTTTTTTTGTACAAAAATTTCAAAATGGTGAACATCTTTTGTCTTTTTCTTCAAAGATGGACAAAGTGAAGATTCCAGGTAGTTTGGTAATTAGACCATAAATTCGCTATTCAATTGACAGGACAAGAATTTAAATTAAAGGATGTCTTGAAAAGACAAATAAAGATGAGGTCTGAGGTGAATTCACTTTGTTTTATTTCAAATTATTGGCATCTTACGATTGAGATGATTATGCACCTTTTCTCTTGTCAATCTGAGCTTTCTTCAAGTTGTGTTCAATTATACATCAGTTCATTTTAAGGAATTCCATTGGCAAATTCAGGGTTCGGGTTCTGCTCATTGTGTATGTGCCAATTTCTTTACACACACACACTCACACACATAAGAGTAAAGTCTGCGTACACACTATACTCTCTAGACCCCACTTGTGGGATTACACTGGGTATGTTGTTGTTGTAGTGGTACCTCAGTCGTCCTCAACTTGTTTGTGACTGATACATAGTTGTTATTGTAGTGCTATCTCAGACCTGTCCAATGCTAAGTTTGCTTCCTGTTGTTTTCTTGGCCCTTATCAGTATTCATTAACGATTAGAGTCGTTAGGCCTGTTAAGTAAATAGCACATTTGTTAAAATTTACTTTGATTCTGGGAGATTGCAGGAGATATCATCCAATGTTCTTAAATATATTCTTGAAATTTATGCTGACTCAGGTTTCTGAGCTGTTTCTCATCGTGACTACTGAATGTTTGCTTCACAGCTTTTGAGAATTCTCCAGACTCTACCAGCTGATGCTAACCATGAAAGCCGGTAAGTGTACAAACTCTGATTCTTCTTTATGCTGCAGCTGCTTAAGCACTGCAATTTCTTTGTATTTTGAAAAATAAGTACGAAAAGGATCCATGTATATAGTATTGAACGAATGTATGTGTTTTCCTATTTTAGTTAATAAGGATTGCGAATCTGATGCATCCTTTTTCCTGAATAGATTTGCTTTCTTCTTTCATCTGGGGACTCTAGATTCACTTGATAAATGTCTAGATGTTTTATTTTGTTCTACTACTCTACTATTTCTTGATATCTTTACTTTGAGAGTTAATCGATAGATTTTAATATTAACTATTCCTACAAAATTTGATCCCTGCATTGAGAAGTTAAATTCGACTGCAGATAATCCTCTGTTTTGTGATTCAACACTAGTCTCCATGCATGATTCTAAAACATTTGAATGCAACAACAGCGTCTTTGACGACACAGCTGAAGAGAAGCCTACCATGAAGGGAAATCAGAATGGGATATTAAGTCATTCAAATGGTTACAAGGAGGAAGATTCTTTGTGTTTTCCCTCAAATGACTTCGGAAATTCAAATATCCATGCCAATAGCGAAGATCCTTTGGCATGCGACAGAAATGATGTGAATGAATTCTGGAAAGTTCCCGAACTTGATCACTCTATATTTTTTGATAACAATAATGAAATTAAGGCTTCAAGTGTGAGGGGCGATAAAAATGTTGACATCTCCGAGATAATTAGTGACAAGAGAAGTGGAAATCCTTTTGCCTGTGATATTCCGTCAAGTAACACAAATGAAATTGAACCTGCAAGTGTGACGGATGATCAAATCGGAGGCTTGTCGAGTATCATCCATAGCAAGAGAAGTGGAAATCCATTTGAATGTGATACAAAAGATAGAGATCAGCCATGGAATATTCCGGAATATAGCTCCATGATTGTTGATTTCCTTGATGACAAAGAAAATGAATCCATTGACTCTGATTCACCTTTTACCTCTCACTCAGAGTTGTTTGAGAATACCACACATTTATATTCTGATAAAGGTGTCACGGATCATAATCTGCCTGAATTGGCAGTTTGCTACAGAGAGAACAACTTTAACATTGTTAAAGACATATGCATGGATGAGGGTGTACCTGCAGTGGATAAAGTTCTAATAGAAAGCTGGAAGGATGATCAACCTAGCACGTCTGTTTCTGTTGATGCTGATGAAGAACAGCAGAGCAACACAAGGAAGAGTGTCAATATGGGGTTGACCCCCGCATCTGTATCGAAAGATTTATCTCCCGAAGATGCCAAGAACATTGCTGTGACTGATACAGAACAAGAAGCTACCGGAGCACTTGTTCCAAATGGTTTCAAACCCTTCCCAGAGAATAATGCCAACAAAGATGCTGATAAGGATTCTTATCTGGAGGATTTGATGATGATTTTTGGTTCAAAATGTACTACAAATGGGAAAGCTACTAATGCATCAGAAAAACCATCATCTCCTAATAACATGGTTCGGTTGGAAGGGTCCAATGTAAAGAATTCTCAAAGAGCTAACTCTGATGGTGACCAATCTGCACTGCAACCAGATCAGGTCTGTTCCTATTATTCTTGCAAATTCGCCTACAAAATGAGGTGTATGTTTTTGGGGACAAATGTTTAAGGATTTACTTTCTTGTACTGCAGATGCCTTTTGAGCAAGCAACTTCGAAAAGCCAAAATGCAGTTTCTGCAGCCGATGAGACAAACAACAAAGGTGTAGCTTCCAACTTATTTCACAATAGCAATGAGGGAGCCGGAGCTAGTATTTTCGACTTCAGCTCAATTAACTCAGAATCAACAAAACGCATCAACAAAGGTGTTGAAAACTTGCCTGAAGATTCTCTCATGTCAAAGGTCATCTCCGTTCACAAGGATGGGAATTCAAATGATCTTTCAGCTGCTAGTCAAGTTCATTTTGCTAACAACGTCGACAGTACAACTGAAAATGTTCACCAAAAGTCCCTTGAATCCCAAACTGTGTCTTATCTTGAAGATAAAATCTCTTGTAATTTCCCACCAGGTGGCCAGGGTGATTTTGCTGATGGAGAGGCAAGTTTTGCTGCAGTTCCTTCATCAGGTTCTATTACTTATTCAGGGCCTATAGCGTATTCTGGGAGCATCTCTCTTCGATCCGATTGCAGCACAACCAGTGCTAGATCCTTTGCTTTCCCAGTGTAATGTTTTGCTACTTCTCATACTAGTTTCCTTTTCATACCCTTATGGTCCGGCCCTTCCCTGAACCCCGCGCATAGCGGGAGCTTAGTGCACCAGGCTGCCCCTTTTTACTTATATTTGTAACTTGTGATTAACATTTTCCTTATTTGTTGCAGCTTACAAAATGAATGGAACAGCAGTCCAGTAAGAATGGCAAAGGCGGAAAGGAGGCGTTTAGGGAAACAAAAGGGTTGGAGGCAGGGCCTTCTGTGTTGTAGATTCTAAATTCTTATTCTTTTTTCTATTTATAAGGTTCTTAGTTAAAAGATATACATAACCAGACCTTAAATCTTGAACCTTTTGAGTATTGTATATACATGTTGATATTCTCTTAGGGGTGGCAATGCTATTCTTGGTAGGATTTACAGGGCTTTGAGTTTGTTTTATTGAATACATGGAGGCTGCTGATGTAAACCTTATATTACATTTTTGTTCTCCTTAAACAATCTATCATATATACTCTTGTTTAATGCCCCTTCTTTTCTCTGGTTATTGAGAGAGATACTTGTTCTTTGCAATCTTACCATGCAATTCTTTTCATATGTGGGCCTCTAAATTGTTTTGAGGATGCAAAGCCCACCTATTTTTTTGGAAATGGCTGATAGCTCAAGGCCCAATCCTCTTAACCGTTTGTCTTTTGGCACTTTTGGTCAAGGTCATTGAGCCAAAATTTGCAATCTTTTTCTTTTCTTTTAAAGATAGATTGTGCACTAAATTTGGATAGCGTTCACGGATTAGCCACTTTTCAACCTTGTATTTAAGAAATAGCAACTGCATGGAGTTTTAAATTTCACATGTGAAATTTCATACTAATATTGTCATGGGGTTATATATGTGGAATTTGAAACTGCACGATAGTAGCTTTTTTTCCCAAGATAGGCGGACAAGTCGTTAGTGAGTGCAATTTCTATAAAAAAAATTATGCTAGAATCCATGCTATTTTCAGAGTTTAAACTCAAGATTTTAAATTAAAGATTAAGGAACTTGTATCATTTCACAACATCCTTCGCTGCTAATGCTAAGTGAATTTTTAGTTTTTCCAAAATAACTTAAATTAAATTATCACATTGGGTTTGATAGCTTGACAGACATACGTGAAGAAATATAACAATTTTGTCAGCAAATATAACCTCTTTATTATGGTCCTACAAAGGGGGTAGTATGTTAGGTAACACAAAATCAACCCAAATGGTGTGAAGATTCCTAAAAAGGCAAAACTCAAATAAAAAAATGGATTTTTACATCTACTTTAATATTTTTGGAACTCTGAATAATTTTGTGCTTTGTGTATGTCTTTTTCTCTCTTCTTTTCATTGGACTCTGTGGGCTTTTACCTTCCTTCCTTCCTTCCTTCTTTGACTCTTATAAATTGCAAGTTTCATTTCCAAAAGAATTACACTTTAATTTCATTATATGTTTCATCAAATTAACCATAACTATGGAAATAATCAAATTCATCTCCGCTCTACTCATTTGTTTCTCATTATTCATGTTATTTCCATTTGCATATGCTGCTCCACTGTTAGGTAATTCATCATTTTCTTTCTATCACTTAATCTTTTTTTTTCTTCCTTTGCTTATATATCATGCTAACTCCATTGTATTGTAATTTTGGCAGATCATGAAGTGAAGGTGATTATTCCTTCAAGTCCTAGGAAGCTGAAGTTCAATGAACAGCCAAATGTAATGAGTTTTTTTTCTTGTTATATATCCCCCCCCCCCCCCCCCCCCCCCCCCCCCTTTTTTTTTTCTTTTAATATGTTTCAGTACATATTTGTATTTTCTCATGTAAATGACATGTTGCCTTTTGTGTGAAGCAGGTGAAAAGCAATGGAAATCAAATGAATTTGGTCCCAATGAACACTGCAACACATGAAGCTTCATTAACAGGTACATGTAATATAATTTATTTATTATATATATATATCATAATATCAACTTAATCTTGAATTAATGGTAGCAACATTAACTGGTTTCATGCATGACATATATGTTCATATCTAAGGTAAATGCAATAAGTTCCTTCCATGAAAACTGAAAAGTGCAGGACTTCGTCATTTTTTTAATAAGAAAATACGACGTAAAAGTTTAATTATTGAAGAATCCTTGTAATTTGACTAACTAACTAAGCTTTTCATTGATACGCTGATATTCGATCCATAATTTCACACGTGTATTATTCTTTTCATTTAGTATAATATTACTTATATGGTGTAGAATCTTAAAGTACGCAACTTATTTTTCCATTTGTCTACTTTTTGACTTAGCAGTTTGTCTACTTTTTTACCAACTTACAACCTAATCTATTAGTACGTACTATGTAACTACTCTCAATTCCTACTATATCTTAAATAATGTTTTATTCCCCCTTAAAGACACTAATAATTATTGTATCATAAAAATATTTGTCTATACTATCTTTTCAGTTTTCACATCTATCTTTAAACATCGTCTGGCTTAATTAACACTAACTAATATATTGAATTAAATAGCAAGGGTGGCTTTAGATGGTAAGTACATAATAATAAATAACCGCTTATTTTGCTAGAACTTGAAATATTATTAAACAAATTCAATTTACAAAACGACTAATATTTTGTATGGGAAAAAGTTGTTATTAATATGATAAATGACGTGTCCAGGTAAAGAACATGAGCCAGAAGGTGCAAAAATGGTGCATGCAAGAAAAGGGACAAGACAAGAATGGGTTGAAGGGAAAGACACTTCTGATTTCTTTACAATGGACTATCATTGGGTTAGAAGACGACGTCCCATACATAACAAGTCCATTCGCCCATGAAATAACGATCTCAAACTAGTTGAGGTCGACTTTTAGTTGCTTTTATTAAATAGTGATCCCAAATAGTAACAATTACATTTTAATCTCAAATTAGTTGGGGTCTGCATTATGAATCTTAAATATCGCATAGTGATTCCCGATATTTAGTAAAAAATAGTTTTTGGGGATACAATTTTGGCTTAGGAAAATGAAGTGCGTTTTGTTGTATATTAGGAGTTTGTTGTAAGAATATGAGGATTATGTCGTGTTGTAGCTTTGTTTATGGCCGACATTAAACCCTAACTTTTGGTAGTAACAAGAAAAACCCTACCATATTTCTGTTTTGACTTTTGAGCTTAGTTCCAAGGGGACAATTTTTGTTTATTGTTACAATGTGTACAATTTATAAATTAAAGGCAGTCAAATTAGTTTTCTCATGGCCCAATATTTTGAGATTTGGTGTCACACATAACAAGTCATTTTTTTAATTTTAAGTTTCCTCGAAAGACAAGTTCTCAGTACATCAGGCGCATGAATGTAGTATCTGGCCATGAAGGATGTTAAACTAATCCTTGAAAATTGCAAATATGTCGACTATAAGATTGAGTAATTTGCTTTGATATTTCCTAAGTTCTAAGTTTCCAATGCAAAGCTAAGTGGGTGCAACTTTGCTTCTAGGCAAAGTTAATATTTTTTTTCCATGACTGTCCCACTCTTGTATTTAGCTCATCAAAATGTTACGCTATCTCAAATATTAATCGTTTTACCAAAATAAATTCACAAAATATTAGTCATTTAGTCTGATAATTAATCACTTTCTTTTGCGTATTAATAAATCAAAATTTGTTCCCGTGCCTTGTATCGATCACACTTTGTGAGATGACCACACCCAAGGAGGAGAAGTTTGTATGAAAGGTTCATATATATATCACATTATTCACCTATAGTATGATCATTTATGTTGATCAGTGCAATGTTTTTGTAGATTTTTACCTATCATTCTAGGTAATATCGCTGTTATTCCAAAAGAATGTAACTTATCAAAACTCTCTGACAATGTAGACAACACTACATATCAGTGCATTTTAACCGTTATATCAGGTTATTTGTCGTGATTACTTTTCAGAATATCGATTTCATCTAATGAATAATTACAATAATCATCTTATATATAATCTTAAGAAAAAAAATTATACTCTTAATGAATAAAAATTAAACATCACAATTTCTTTGGGTAAATTTCATAAATGGTCATATAATTATAACTTCTTTTTACCAAAGTCATTTAACTATGTTTTCTAATACAAAATCACATAATTAACTATCACTTTTTTCACCAAAGTCTTTTAACTATGTTTTTTCTAACAGAAAGTCACATAACTATTATTTTTTCTTCACCAAAGTCACTTAACTATGTTTTCTAACACAAAAATCACAAAACTTTGAGCTTACTAACACAAAAATCACACCTATCTGAAAATTCAACGTCCGAAGGGTAATTTGTTTTTAATCTAATAAATACAAACTCAATTAAAAAACTCGGCCGATCCAAAATTGATATCCAAAAATTAAAATATTAAAGAAAATGAATCAATCGTTCCACCAAATATACGTTTCTTCTCTCCTCTCTCTAGGGCTCTCAAGCAAAAAATGTGTGGAAATAAAATGTTAGTTCTAGGATTAATTTTTT
Source organism: Anisodus tanguticus (assembly GCA_034509755.1). Classification (NCBI taxonomy): domain Eukaryota; kingdom Viridiplantae; phylum Streptophyta; class Magnoliopsida; order Solanales; family Solanaceae; genus Anisodus; species Anisodus tanguticus. The sequence continues at coordinate 4,665,229 of CM067540.1, read as the reverse complement.
TCAGTTTGATAATTTTCTTTTTTTTCCTTCATAATTTTAATACAATTCAAAATCTTTTTCTATATGGTTCATTTTCATGAACGAAAAATGTTGTGGCTTGTGATGCTAATTGTTGGATGGTGGAATTTCCATAATTGTGGTACACAAACAAAATATATCAGAGGAGGACATGAATGTAGATAAGCTGTAAAAAAGGCAGTCTGGTGCACTAAGCTCCCGCTATGCACAATGTCTGTGGAAGGGTCGGACCACAACCGTAAATAAACTTGTCCTTGATTATTTAATTATATGCTCAACAACTAAATTTTTTGGAGAGTTGTTCTCGAAAAAATCTTATCTTCGTAAATATTATACTTCTTGATGTAATTATTAGTTAACTTTGGTTAATTTTACTCGAACGTGTTACATTTTGTTGGATAGTAGAAAATTAAATTTATGGAGTTATAATTATTTTTTAGCATCGGAAGTAATAATCTTGTAATAACAATTTTGAAGTGTATTCACCCTTTAGTATTTTTTAAATATATATCTGCATATGCATTTTGTGTCGGGTCGGTTCTTTTTAATTGGGTTCGTATCTATTAGAATAAAAATAAAAAAGAAAAAAAAAGTATTACCCATCGGAAGTTGAATTTTTCGGTAGGTGCGATTTTTGTGTTAGTAAGGCTAGAGTTTTGTGACCTTTGTTTTAGAAAACACAGTTAAATGACTTTTGTGAAAAAAATGATAATTGATAATTATTTGACTTTTGTGTTAGAAAATATAGTTAAGTGATTTTAATGAAAAAAAATGATAATTATATGACCATCTGTAAAATTTACGCCAATTTCTTTGTATATTTGACATTTGTTTACAAAAACATATATTAATTTCTTCTTCTATTAGCTAGGTTCTTGAATGTAGGTCCTTTCACAAAATTGGGTTGACCAAAGGCACCACAGATTATGAGGAAATAGAAAATATCGAAAATCATGTGAATATATAGTAGTAGTTGTTGTTCAAGCAATTTTTTGAGTTGCTTATATCAACTATCAAGAATAGGCTAGGCCAACAAGTTCTATCTTGTTTTTTCACTAATATAATTAGGAAAAAAAGTGGATGTTTCACTAACTATTTCTGAATAAATTAGAAATTAATAGTATGTATGAAAGTGAATAAAAATTAAGATGGTCGCTTTGAAGGTCTAGTAATCATATCTTGTGCCTTTCCCCTCCTCCTCTCCTCTCCATTTTGAGACTCTTATTAAGAAACAATTATCTAAGTTTTGGTGATGGTTTCTTTTATTTACAAGACTAGACATGTCCATCGGGTCAGGGACCCGCACGACCCGAAAAAACCAGGACTAGAGTCAGCTTATATCTAACCCGTAAGCCACCTGACCCGAAAAAGCGGCGACCCGATCATATGTAGGGTCGGGCCAGGGTCAGAACTTTTTACCCACTTGATCCAGCCCGACCACCGACCCGACCTGCGTGTCTTTTTAAGATAATTTAATTATTTTTTATTTTATGAATGTTTATTTTTTACTTATATAGGTGAAGGGACAAACGAAGAAGAATCTAGTGATGACGATGATGATGTTGATGAATTATCGTGATGTTGGTTTGTACTTGCCTCTTGTCAGTTCTTTTTTGTGTGATTTTCAATGATTTCATGTTTTTGTTTGTTGTAATTTTTAATTGGTGACAAATTATATCGGATAACGGATTTGGTAGAATTGCAAAAAATATAGGGTCAGGGTCGGACAAGTAGAAAAAAAAGCTACTTGACCCGGCCCGACCCGAGCTTTGGACAGGTCACAGGTCTATTTACAACTTATATTTTTACAATTTCGATCTGTAATTCATGTTATCCGTATGTGTCAAGAAGTTGGTGTGGTGTAGTGGTTATCACGTCAGTCTTACACACTGAAGGTCCCCAGTTCGATCCTGGGCATCAACATTATGTTGTGTTTTTTGATCACTTTCAAAAATGTCTAATTACAATTAAATATCTTGTCATCTCACATTAAAATCTTTACATTACATCTTTTATGAGCACAGACCATCTGTTTAAATTCTTTCAATACGCAAAACATGTTACAAAAAATTTCTGTTATTTATCAGAGAGAGAAATATACACTTTTTTAGTTCATGAATTGTGGATAATTGTTTTATTTTCTTTCTGATGGATAATTGTTCTAAGCAGCTAATAGTTATCTAAGTCCTCAAACATTTTTTATAATGCCTAAAGCTGTAACAAATAGTTTAAAATTGCAATGTAAATACTTTTCAAGAAAATTATTTGGGATAGTCAAGTTTTCGATTAGAATGAATAAAGAAGTATCCAATAGAGAAACTTGCAAAAGTAATGCCTAGTGGACAGTGATGAATGTGGTTTATGGGATGCAGGACACTTAGCTTCACTTATTCTCAGGGTGTAACTGGTCAGCAGAAGCTAGAACAACACTCACAACATATGAGTGTACAACAAACTTTGCAATGGATAAAGACTAGGCAATGAAAGCAGTTCAGAAAAGAGATTGCATCTGCCATATATCAGCAAGGAACTGAAAGCAATTTCAGTAAATCAATGTACAACGTAACTTAGAGGTGACACAAATACAACAGATTTGTAATTAGCTTTTTCATGATGTAAGTAGTGTTGGAAATTTACTAATGTGGAATTAAGTTTATCCCATTATTTATGACTCGAACAATTGGGGCCCCGCACGTCGGAAACGTCGTTTCCACACGCGTGCACTCGTAGTGTCAAGTATCGCAACTTTCATTAGTGAAAAAGATATTGGTACGTAAGTGAGACGTTTGAGACATAGAATGATGGACGGTTATTGGCCAAATGACAAAGTATTCCACGTTGGTAAACGAAGGAAGAAGTGTAAGATGAAACGAGTCGGAAGTCGCCGCAGAGCCGCGGCACAGCCCCGTCGGCCGAGGCGCCGGAGCGCCGCGACTCTAATTGGGAGTTCAACCACTGGAACTGAGGCGCCGCGGCACTAATTCGCAGAGCCGCGGCGCTGCGGAGGCAGAATGCTGCGAGGGGAAGATGAAAAGTCATGACTTTTGGGCTGGTTTTGGAGCATTGAATCTCCATTATTTGACACATGAATGCAACCATTATTTGGCTGAATGTAATCCCTCAATAAGTGTCATTACATGGCTATTGAAGGTCATTAGTTGACTAGTTGAGGGGTCATCTCATTACACTATAAATTGAGGCATTTGGCTCAATTGTTCAACACTAAGAAAACACTTACGATATTTTTCTGAAATCTTCTTCTTCCTCTCTAGCAAGTTTTCTATATTCAAAGTTCTTCAAGAGTAACACTTGAGTTTCCTTTGCTTATTTGTTAAGTAGTTGTTGTATCTTGAGAGACTATTGCCCGACACCATAAAATGATATATACGGGGCAATCTTGTCTCTAAGACAGAGTGTCATCACTCGACTCATCAAATCACAAGGAGTTTGTAACGTTCTTGATTCCAGTTTGTTGTAATAGTTAGTTTATCCTTTCTAGCAATTTGTAATATTTACTTACTTCTCATTTCCTGCAATTGTTGTAACCCACAATTTTAATACAAGATTTGCTTTGTAAGTGCTTAAAAAGATGACTGGAAGAGAACAACTCGCTTCTGATTCTGCTGCTGTTGCTACTCAAGGCAACCCCTCTGCCTTCCCCACTGCTCAAGGCACACCCAATGCCTTTCCGGTTGCTCAAGGGAACATTACTGTTCCTCCACCCTCCGGTTTCCACAATGAACGCCCAGAGAAGTTTATGGGCTCCAACTTCAAGAGATGGCAGCAAGAAGATGTTGTTTTATCGGACGGTTTATGGGAATGACTCGTTTCCTAACGAAGATTCTCCTCAAGTGGAGATGAAGTGGACCCTCAGCCTAATGAAACGGCTGGAGGGGGCTAAGGTATCCATGTCGTCAATGGCATGAAGATGGTTCTTGATGCTTGGAGTCATGGTGACTTCATGTGTAAGAACTATATTATGAACTGTCAGTCAGACCCACTCTACACGGTGTATTGCGCCGTAGGCACCGCCAAAGAGTTATGGAAAAAGCTGCAGAATAAGTACAACGCACAAGATGTTGGTACTAAGAAATTCATCGATGGAAAATTCCTGAAATTTCAAATGGTGGATAGCAAAACTGTGATGTCCCAAGTCTAGGATTTCCAAATGATTCTACATCACCTGGATTTGGAAGGTATGAAACCAAATGAACAATTTTTTGTTGCATCACTGATTGAAAAGTTACATCCCTCGTGGAATGAGTTACTTAAAACTAAAGACAAAGGAAATGACATTTGAAGAACTTATTATCAAACTCCGGATTCAGGAAGATAATAAGAAGGCCTTGCCTAGGGGAAAACAACCCGCTGAGGCAAAGGAAAATCTGCCTGAGGCTAAAGGGAACCCAAGCAAGAAGTACAAGTTCCAGAAAGACGGCAAGACCCAAGCGGCGAAGAAGTTCAAGGGAAACTGTCACCACTGTGGGAAACCTGGTCACATGATCAAGGACTGCCGTAAGCACAAGACTGAGCAACAAGAGAAGGCTAAGGCCAAAGGCAAGGCACATGCTAACGTCGTCAAAGACACGCTTCTAGACGACACGACTGAGGAGTTCTCGGTGGTGGTGCTTGAAGCAAACCTTTTTTAGAATCCCATGCAATGGTGGATGGACAAGGGTGCTACCAGACATATCTGTTCCAATAGAGTTACCTTCTCAACATATACACCAGTTACATACAGGAAGTTGTTCATGGGTAACAACGCTTCCTCTGACGTGCTGGGGGTAGGAAAGGTAGTCCTGAAGATGACTTCTGGAAAGGAGCTCACTCTGAAAGAGGTGATGCATGTCCCTGAGATTAGGAGGAATTTAATTTCAGGTCATTTATGGGTTAATGCTGATTTCAGGGTAGTATTTGAGTCCAATAAGTTTGTAATCACCAAGAATAGAACTTTTGTGGGAATATGCTTCGTCTGTGAAGGCCTCTTCAAAGTTAACACCATGTCTGTAATGCGTGCAAACAATAATATTGAAGCTTGGTTATGGCATCATAGATTAGGACATGTTAACTACAAGTCCATCCAAAGGTTGGTTAAGTTGGAGTTGTTGCCGTCTATCGACGTAAACCCTCAACATAAGTGTGAGGTGTGCGTAGAGGCAAAACTCACAAAGATTCCTTTTCAATCCGTTGAAAGGAATACTGCTCCTCTAGAACTTATTCACACAGATATATGTGATTTGAAATTTGCACAAACTAGGGGGGAACAAGTACTTTGTGACATTCATTGATGATAGCACAAGGTATTGTTACCTTTACTTGTTGAAAAATAAAGATGAAGCCTTTGAAACGTTCAGACGTTACAAAGCAGAAGTTGAAAACCAACTAAGCATGCAGATTAAATCCATTCGTAGTGATAAAATGGGAGAATACGTAGCGCCATTCAAGGAATATTGTGCCGAATCGAGCATTGTTCATCAAACGACGGCTCCATACTCACCTTAGTCGAACAGTGTTGCGGAAAACAAGAACCGCACATTGAATGAAATGATGAATGTTTTGCTCATCAATTCCGGTCTTCCCCAAAATATGTGGGGAGAAGCCGTCCTTACTGCTAACACGATTCTTAACAGAGTCCCACATAAGGGTAAGGACAAAACTCCATATGAATCATGGAAGGGAAAAAACCCCACCTATAAATATTTAAAGGTGTGGGGTTGTTTTGGAAAAAGTCGAAGAGCCCAAGCCAAAGCAGGTCAAGATTGGGCCTAAGACTGTAGATTGCATTTTCATCGGATATGCAAATAACCGTAGTGCTTATCGCTTCTTAATGCATAAGTCAGATATTCCAGATATCAACGGGGGTACAATCATGGAATCAAAGAATGCTCAATTCTTTGAGGATACTTTTCCTAGAAAGGAAAAAGACATAACCTCTCGCAAACGAAGTTATGAACAAAGCTCTCAAGAACCAGGAGTCGTTGACTGCCCGAATCTAGATGGTTCACATCTAGTGGACTTCGAAGTGGCTGAATATCCGGAATCTAGTGTTCCAGATTCTCAGAACTTGGAGACTCCAGAAATGGAACCAAGGCGAAGTAAAAGGGCCAGGAAGGATACATCCTTCGGTCCTGACTTTGTAGCTTATATGGTTGATGACGAACCAAGGACAGTTACTGAAGCGTTGTCAACTCCAGAGGCACCGCTCTGGAAAGAAGCTATTGAGAGTGAAATAGACTCTATCCTGCATAATCATACTTGGGTGTTGGTTGATCTTCCTCCGGGAAACAAACCGTTGAGTTGTAAATGGATACTCAAACGAAAGTATAAGGCAGATGGGTCTATAGATAAGTACAAGGTCAGGTTGATAGTCAAGAGCTATCGACAGAAAGAAGGTTTTGACTATTTTGACACGTACTCCCCGGTATGGTATATCATTTCATATTATTCCTTTAAGGTTTGGGTTAAATCTAACAATTGAAAGTTGTTGGGATTTGTATATCAAATTTGGAAGTCATTCAGAGCTTATTTAGACTAATTTTGAAATAAAGTCATGCTGGTGAAAGTTTTACATAGTAAGTTATGGAGATCCATCGGGATCTTGTGAGGAAATTATGGCGATTCCTTAGGATTTGTAGTCAAGATTCTGGCGATCTGTTAGGATTACACAAATTCTGGTGATTCTTCAGGATTTGTGACAAGGCAACCTAATGTTGTCAGCAGATCTATTGTTGCAAAAAATTTATTCACCTCGTCAAAACTTAAACCGCAACACTAAAAAATTCTATTTGTACAAATTTTCCAATTAACATACGGACACTTTGTTTTGATGTAAATCTTCATTCAATTGTACTTTTTAACGTGTGGTAATTCTTGTTTTTTTCTTTTACAGGGTCGTTTTTACACATCTAAGAGAAAAAATAATCTTCATATAAATATTCAAATTTAGGTCATTCTTGTCTCTTATTTTTAGGGGTCATTTTCACGTATAAGAAAAATACTCTCATTTACCTTTAAAATATGATGGGTCATAATCTAATTTGACTCATTACTTTTACAAATTTCAAACTTACCTTCTATGATGTTATTTTGTTTTGTATGATATTTGATTTTTTCATATCTTTATTTTTAAAATAAGTAATATTTTAAAGAATTTTTTCATTTTTTGTAAAAGCAAAATAAATATATAAAATAATGGGTGCGAGGGCAGGGGGTGAGAGGGGGACGGGGCTGGGTAGTGGGCTAAGAAAAGTTTCTCATTTTTTATAAAAAATTTGTATAAGTAAAAGAAATATATAAAGTAAAAACTTCGGAGGGAGGGGTGGGGATGGGGTAAGCAAATTTTTCTCATTTTTTATAAAAAGTTTATAAAAGTAAAATAAATATATAAAATAGAAAATTTGGGGTGGGGTGGAAGGGAGAAAGTCTTTTCCGCCGGACGACTCGCAAGAGGTGAGAAAGGCCCTTACTCCGTCCCACACAGTGTATTACTAATGGGGTAGTGGGGGGGGAGGTTGGGTGAATGGGGGTAGGGCATGGGGTGGAAGGGGAGGAGGTAAGAATTTCTTTTATATTTTTAATAATTATTTTATAAAAGTAAAAAAATATGAAATAGAAATTTGAGGATGGGGGTAGGGCATAGGGTGGAGGGGTATGTAAGAAAAAAATTCATATTTTTTCTTATAAAAGTAAAAAGAATATGAAATATAAATTTGAGGATGGAGGTAGAAGGGGGTAGGTAAGAAATCTTTTTATATTTTTAAGATTTTTTTTATAAAAGTAACAAAAAATATGAAATAGAAATTTGAGGATGGGGTGGGAGTGGGGGTGGGGGTGGAGGGGGTAGGTGGGGATTAGGGCGGTAGGGGGGAGGTAAGAAAAAAATTCATATTTTTTATAAAAGTAAAAAAAAATGAAATAGAAATTTGAGGATGGGGTAGGGCAATGGGGTGGGGGTGGAAGGGGGTAGGTGTGGGTAGGACGGGGGGAGGGGGAGGTAAGAATTTTTTAAATATTTTTTATAAATTATTTATAAAAGTAAAAAAATATAAAATAAAAATTTGATAATGGGGTAGGGCGGGAGGTGGGGTAGATGGGGTAGGGGTGGTAGGGAGGTAGGAGTGGGGTGGAGTAGGCAAGCTAGGGGGAAGAGATTTGAGGGTGGTTCAGTGCTTGAGTGGGGGTTGGTGTAGGAGAGGGTAGGGTGGATGGATAGTGTGGTGGGTGGTTGGGATGTGTTGGTATATTTTTATTGTTCCGAAATAATAAAGAAAATTAAATAATTATTTATAAATAAAAATCTTAATCTAAAGTGGAGCTCTAATCGTTAAGATTTAACATTTTCATGGGTCAAGTTTGTGCATCATTATGGATTCATTTGGGCTATTAACTTAAGATGAGTTAATTTGGGCTAGTCCAAACCAATCCATCATCAAAATCACTCCTGTTCAAAACCATGAAACCTTGGACGGATTGAACGAGTCATTTGGATTTGAGCTAATTTTACCACCCTTATTTATAACTATAAAGATACTCAAGTTTACTTGTACAATGTCACCACAGGGGAGATAAAAGCCTTGTCATTACGGCTGAGCTGTCCAGAATCTCCAGATGGTAGCATCCAATTCCCATACACTCCTAAATTGTTTCTGGGATTTGATCCGGTCATGAAAAAAATACAAATTGCTTCATGTTTTTATTTGGTACAACTGTCGACCAAAGATCAAGATTTTAACTCTAGGAACCAACTCCTGGAGAGAAATCCGCGAAATCCCTGAAGAGCGGTATCTCAAGGCTCCACTTGGCACACGTTCATTTAGCTCACCTCTGCTCGCTAGACTCAATTAAAATAACAAAAAAGGACTAAAATTACTCATGAACTATTCGAAATAGGCCACATATACCATCTGTTTGTTTTTAGTACCAAATATGCCCTCGCCGTCACTCAAAGAGACCTCAAATACCCTTCTCTTTAACGGACTGACAAATATGTTGACGGGGCAGTGCCATGTGAAAAAAATTGTCCACATGGACATCAACCTAGGGAAGTGAACCGACCCACATTTCCAACTGAATTTCCAAAACTATTGTCTCACAAAACCCAATAAATTATTGAACCAATTTCTTCACAAAGATTAAATTTTTGACAAATCAAAGAAGGGTTAGCTAAGTCTCTCACGATTTAATTGTGTTTCTAAAGCTTGGAACACTTTGATACGACATCCAAACTTTATGACGTCGCACAATGCTCGTTCTCAAACCCGTCCCTCAGCCATCCACCTTATGTTTGAACTAGAAATATTTCCTCTTACTAATTATTCGGTGGCCACTTCTTCCGCAACACAGTCAAAAGTAGAGGGATTTTCTTTACAACTCGCGCCTCATCATTATCATTCCGATACAAGATCACAGATGATTACCTGTTCAAATCATTGCAACGGCCTTGTTTGTGTAAAATTCTATGAAGCTGCTCAAGTTTACTTATACAATGTCACCACATGAGAGATAAAAGCCTTGCCATTCTCTCTGAGATATCAGTACAGATGGGGTCCTAAATTGTTTCTGGGATTTGATCAGGTCGCGGAAAATACAAATTGCTTCATGTATTTCACTACAAAAGTCATGAAATGATCAAGATTCTAACTCTAGGAACCAACTCGTGGAGAGAAATAATCCCTGAAGAATCTTCTCCCAAATATTTTTCTAGGGGATGTATTTTCCTCCATGGGGCACTTTATTGGACTGATTCGTTCCATCCTATCACCTACTTCAACATCAGAGAGGAGAAGTTTGGGATTGTTTCAACCCCGGAAATATTTTGTTTCGCTACATTGAAGTTAATGCAAACTGCAAGATATGAAAAGCTTGTTTTCTCCTTCCCAAGATATGATAAGCTGATATTCTATGATGTGGTTGACAAAGTTTTCATGAAATTTAACCCTAGAGCCAATTTGGAGAAGGTTGCCTTTCTTGAAGTAGCAAGGATTGACAAGACAAAGTTGCAGATGTTTTAGCAACCGCGAGCCTTATTAGTGCCCCAGCTTCTTTGGCGTTCCCCAAGGGTTTTCTGTTAAGTCATGCTAGCTGTTTTGTTGAGAACGGTATGCCATTAACATTTATTGATTTTTAGTCTTAAAATCAAACAAGAATTTTCAGTTTTTAGTTTTGAAACTAAACATTGCAAGGTATATCTACCAACTTATTGATTGCACATTGTTATTAGAATTTTCTTTCAACCAATTCTGATTCTACATTGAAATAAATTAGATTAAATACCTAAACTCCTTGTGCCGAAGGTCTACTGGAAACAACCTCTCTGCCTCCTAAAGTAGGGTTAAGGTGTGCGTACACTCTACCCTTTTCAGACCCCACTTTATGGGATTTCACTAGGTATGTTGTTAAATACCTAAACTAATTAGCATAGCAAGCAAGATACATGGCTTAAACCAAGAAATTTATAACATACCATTGCAAACATGTGCTTCTATATGTAAATTGTTGATCTCACACACTAGGAATGTGTCGATTTCATTTTTAACTACAGATAAGGAAAGATGACACCACCCGAAAAAGGAAGAAAGATTAAAAGAAAGAGAAAAAGGAAAGGAAAGATATCAGAAGATAGCATTGCTATGAACATATGAATAACATTAGGATGTGATAAAAACTAATTGGATATACACTCAACTGACTTGGTATTGCCATGCTATAGTTGTATCTATGTCTTCATCCTTTTTTGAGCTTGGTCCAACTCTTTATCATTGTTTGTATCCCGGAATTCCTCCATAAATTAATCGCCGGCAAGTAGAGGATTTTCTGTATCCTAGAGTGAAATATGTATAGTATTGGTCAGTCAAATACCGAGAATTACCAAATGTTAACCTCGAGATCTCATTCTCCTAAAGGGAATAGGATGTTTGCTTCTAATTTCAAAGAAGTAGAAAAGTGTCATACCTTAGCAACAGATGGCCCTGAGGCCATCCCCCTATTTGCCGCTTCCCTAGATTAATTTGCACTGAGATAGTAGCCTGTGAAAGACCGAGACCAGCAGTCTGTAGCACTTGTGTCAATGAATCCAGTAACCTGATTAATAGCAAATGAATGATCAAAGATTATATTGCAAACATCCAAATTGTTGCAAAGGAAAGAAGAACCAACAATTATTCTCTTGAACAACTCTAGATCTAACATAAGCAGCCACGAATAAAAGACTCGGGCTTCAACAACTCTACATGCATAGAGAAGTCCAAAATTGTTGTAAATGAGGTAAAAAGAACTAGCGATATTATCCTTTTTAATTTCAGACACTAATAACAACTAAGCTTCACATATTTCAGTTTTCAAGTATAAAGATGAGAACATAAGTGGTACTTCTTGCTATTGCGCCAGAATATAGTATATGCAGCAACTGCCAGCAGTAGACAACTAATATACTTGCCAAATATACAGAGACCACACACTTTATTTAATATTCTAAATTCTAAAATTAAAGTAATTTACTCACCCTTGAGAGTAAGTATTCGAAATGCTAATTGTGCCGCCTTCTATCATGAACTCCTGATTATTCAGAGCATTAGTGGTGCTGGGGCATTCATCATAAGCAGGTGTACAAAGTGAGTCACAGAAGGCATTATCATTGTGAACAGTGAGTGGCATACTGGCCTGAAGAGGCATCGTTGTCGCAATTGCCCTGCTAGCTAGTTCCTTTTCTTGATCCGTTGATCTGCAGGAAACATCACCACCAGGATGAGATTCAAGTGGATTCTGCTGATTTACTTGCATAGATGAAGTGACAGTTGAAAGATTCTCATCAAACATTCCTGAATATGTTGGTCCTGTGTCAGTACCATTCTTCAATGCTTGAGGGTTTGCAGGAAAACTCTGTGCGCGCCAGTGACTGTTTCTCTGAAGGATTTCAAAAGTAGCACAAACATATAACTAACCACATATTGTTTCCATTATGAAGTATATGTAGTCAGCACCTCACTACCTTTTACTAAGAGATGCAAAACACAGTTTAGGTAGTTAATTATCACAACTTACATTGCACCTACGGACTTATCATTGCCTAAATGGCAGCCCCCTTATATAGCTTAAGTTGCATCAATGGAATTTCACACTTCGAAGAGAGATTAAAGTGGAAGAAAACGGGAGATGTCATAAAGCAATAGAGCCGAAACCAGTCTAATAAAGGTAGTTAGCCATAGAACCAGATGCATGCAAAATAAATACCAATCTTCTGAAACCATGATCACATTCACATATGCAACAGTGGAAAGATCAAGAACAATGGAACCACAAAATGAGAGCATGCATAGTCATGTCATGCATATATCAGTACATAGATGTGACCTGGAGAGAATTGCACTGAAAACTTGATTATTTCCCTCAAGCTTGGTTGGGATTTTATAGTATTACTGTTGGAAATTTGCCTTTGGCGGGAGTTGCGACCGACCAACTTTAACGGCTTAAACACTAGTGTAACGTATGTTGGAGAATCCGGTTCTTCACACATGCATGATCTACTAAGTACGTAGATAACCGTAGGGCCAAGAATCGTCAAATTTCATTGAGAAATGAAAAAGATATTGGTTCACGAAGTAAGGTGTTTGAAGCATGGAAAGTGTGGTATTGGGTTCAATTCTCCCTCATCGGTAGAGGAAGAAAGAATTGTTGTGTATATAAGATTCGAAATTGGTTTGGGGTTTGGGACCCAAAGGGGTATCCCATGTGTTTAAAGGAGGGAGGACCTAGATGTGCTTCGGTTCGAGGAAAGACCACACGCGCGCGGCCGCCGCGCGCCCGTCCGGGTTCCGGGCCACGGGTCTTTTGATATTATCTTTTTGGGCCAGAAAACTTTGCCAGAAGTACAGTTTGATCCCAGAAGTTTCAGATGTACAGTTTGGTCCCTGAAGTTTCAAGATGTACAGTTTGGTCCCTGAAGTTTCCAGAACATCAGAATGTTGAGAGCTAACAAAAACGTTCATACAACACATATGCACGAAAATACAGAAGCTTTCTCAAGAAGAAAATTCTTCTTCCTACAACTTCCAAGCATCATTTCGTTACTCAATATTCTTCACGGTAGCTCTTGAGTTTCCTTTGCTCAAGTGTTCCATTGCTGTTTTATCTTGGGAGACAAATTGTCCAGGACGTATAAATGATACATACGGGGAAATATTGTCTTAAGGACAGAGTGCCACACTCGACTCAGCAAAAACAGTTTCCATTTTTCCGTCTTCTACAAAACTGGAATTTCCAGTTTTATTGTGTAACTATTGTAATTTTCAGATTTCTAGTTGAATTATTGAATCTTTATTTATCCTTTCGAATACTTGTAATAGTTATATATTTTCCGTACTGCATTATAAAGTACCATAGAGCAAAATCTCCCAACAATTACAATATGTACAACTGTGGCAAGTGTATAATTACACAATCAGAATCCAAATCAAATCACTCCTAATTGATGTAAATCACATAATATCTTAGCAAACTGAAGCAAGAGTATTTTCTGTTAGAGGAACCAAATATTTAGCACAGCTAAGAGATGAGTCACAATTCAAAAGTTCACAACCAAAAAAGTTATGGTGAGAATAGAGATGTTATGAATCTAGGTACATAATTTACCCATGGCATAAGTTTTGTAGGCTCCGAGCTCCAAGGTTGATGCGATCCTTCATACTTCTGTACTGTGTCCTGTAAATACTGTACGCACTGAATTACCTGCATATAACACATCGAGAAGTAACCAATAAATCTGAACTTTAAAGAAGAAGAATGTAAAAAGTTCTCTTTCTAAAATGTACCTCGAACAAGAATGACGCAGTATCTCGCTTCTGATCTGTATGGGGTATCAAATTTCTCAACATCTGAAATCTAGAGATAGGCAAAAGCTTTCTCAAGAGTAGAGATTGTGTATAGAAAAGTTTGCTATGCTACTAAGTGCCAGGCTTTCAAAGCAAATATTCAGTTCGAAGACCTCTTTGGCCTCGAACTGTAAGCATGTATTATCTTTTTCTCGGGTTTGCAACTTATTCGTAACTTGATATCCATATCCAATAAATTTTCAGTAGATTGGATGCAATTGAAACAGCCTCCCTACCTCCCAAGGTAGGGGTAAGGTCTGCGTACACTCTACCCTCCCCAGACCTCACTTTGTGGGATTCCACTGGTTATAGTGTCGTTGTAGATTTGGAGTAATTCCTAATGGAACATTAAAGCTTTTTTCTGTAAATATTTTTCCATTCATGAATGACGTTTATCAGTTTTGAGAAGCTTCCACTGCTTCTTTAGAAGCTTTCGCAGGCTTCCTTTTGTTGAGTTTTAAGTCCTAAGTGACTTCCTAAGTTTCTTTTTTTTTTTTTTTTTTGCGCGGGGGGGGGGTGGGGGGCTTGTTCCAGTCTGCAAGTATTAATATCACTTTCTTGCTCCCAACACACCGCTATTCTTTGTCCAAAATGAGACAACCTTAGACGTTCCCATCTACACTTTGAAGCATAAAACTCATCTCTCTTCTTTTGTCTATGTTTTGGAGCCTAAATCCGGTGTTATCTCTTTCAGCATCATAGGTGACTGAATTTGGACTATTAGTCCTTACTTGATCTTATAGAAGACACAAATTAGGATAGAAGGCTAGTAGGTAGTTGAGCGTGTCTCGCCTACCCTTTCATACTAGTAGTCTTATTATTGTCTTGTAGTGTCTTGTCTTTTGATTTCTACTACTATTTGTTGTTTCCTGTTTCTTATACTTCGGCTATCTTATTTGTGGTGGGTACTGTTCCTTTTTTTTTTTTTCAAACAGCTTTATCATGGCTTATTTGCTTTCGTTATTTCCTTTTTCAGACTGGTTTGAAGTGCTTGTCCTTATGCCGAGGGTCTATATAACAAACTGCACCCGACCTGATATTGCTTATGCAGTCAATAAGTTGGCTAGGTTTACCCGTAATCCGAGTGATGATCACTGGAAGGCATTGAATCGGGTATTACAATACCTGAAATATACGTTAACTTTCGGGTTACACTATTCGAGATATCCAGTTGTACTAGAGGGGTACAGTGATGGAAACTGGATATCTGATATAGAGAACACCAAGTCCACCAGTGGGTATGTATTTACAATTGGTGGTGGGGCTGTGTCTTGGAAATTCTCTAAGCAAACTTGCATCGCCCGATCCACAATGAAATCGGAGTTTATCGCTTTAGACAAAGCAGAAGAAGAAGCTGAGTGGCTTCATGACTTCTTAGAGGATGTTCCGTGTTAGAACAAACCCGTACCTTCGGTAATGATCCACTGCGACAACCAGTCGGCTCTAGGAAGGGCACGGAATACTATGTACAACGGCAAGTCTCGTCATATTCGACGGAGGCATAAGACCGTTAGGCAGCTGATCACCATAGGTATAATATCCATTGATTACATTAAGTCAAAGAATATTATAGCATACCCATTGACAAAGGGCTTACCCAAGGATCAGATGGTTTGCATGTCTAGGGGAATGGGCTTAAAACCCAAAATATAAGGACCAATACGGTGGTAACCCAACCTTACTAACTGGAGATCCCAGTAATTTGGTTAAATGGGAAAACTAAGCTGTAAAGGTTCAGTTGATCGCTTCAGTGGAAGCATGAGCACTTCAGATAGTGATTTCTGTAAAGAAACACCCAATCCAAAGTCGTTCCCGCGATAGACGTTAAGTGCTATCTGCAATATGGGTAAAGGTTAAGTTTTCAAAACCTTTAATGATCCTCAACAGTTGAGGTTAGGTTTTGGGAAACTTTTAATGGTTCCTAACACTTGTGAAGTGGGGTATAGCAGGATACCTTGTAGGAGACCACCTATTTAAGTGTGAGGACGGGCCGCCTCAAATGAACGCACTTAAGAATCCAAGAAGTTGTTCATGGCCACAACGGACAAAACATTACGAAGAAGATAGTAAGGGAATTTGTATGTTGGTACTATTGACTTGGCTTACACTAAACACTGACGGTTCAAGACATCACGTTCACCGCGCAGTAAGTAAGTCCGATGGTATTTAACTATGGAAGGTTCAAAGCTGAAGCTACCTCTCCTTATGTAATATCGGTCCGCTGAAATATTGCTAGAAATGAAAAGGCACCATGTGAGTGCGCCAAAATCTCTTTCAAGAGGGGATTGTTGGAAATTTGCCTTTGGCGGCAGTTGCGTCCGACCAACTTTAACGGCTTAAACACTAGTGTTCCGCATGTTGGAGAATCCGGTTCTTCACACGTGCATAATCTACTAAGTAAGTAGATAACCGTAGGGCAAGGATCGTCAAATTTCGCTTAGAAATGAAAGAGATATTGGTCCACGAAGTGAGGTGTTTGAAGTACGGAAAAATGTGGTATTGAGATCAATTCTCCCTCATCGATGGAGGAAGAAAGAATTATTTTGTTTATAAGTCTCAAGGTTGGCTTGGGGTTTGGGACCCCAAGGGGTATCCCATGTGTTTAAAGGATGGAGGACCTAGATGTGCTTCGGTTCGAGAAAAGCCCACACGCGCTGCGCCGCCGCCCGCCGTCCGGTCTGGGTCCGGGTCTCGGGTCATGGGTCACGGGTCACAGGTCACGGCTGTGGGCTGTGGGCCGTGTTATCTTGGGAGACAATTGTCCAGGACGTAGAAATGATACATACGGGGCAATATTGTCTTAAAGACAGAGTGCAAACACTCGACTCAGCATACTAAGTTTATTGCAATTCCAGTTTCTTGTAATTCCAGTTTATTGTTCAAGTTAATTGTAATTTCAGTTGCTTATAATACTTAGCAGTTATATATTTCCGTTTCCTGCAACACTGTAACCAATAAGTTTAAGACAATATTTGCTTACTGTAACTGTTGCAACATGGCAGGAAACATGACTGATTCTCTGCTGCTGCTGCTTCTGCCACTCAAGGCAACAATGCTGTCTTCCCTTCTATTGCCGCTACTGTCCAAGGCAGCAACTCTGCTGCCTTCACTGCTGCTGCCGCTACTGTCCAAGGCAACAACTTTGCTGCCTTCCCTTCCCCGCTACTGTCCAAGGCAACAACTTTGCTGCCTTCCCTTCCCCGCTACTGCCTAAGGCACGTTTGTTGCCTTTACTGCTCCATCCACCGCATTCCACCATGATCGCCTTGAAAATTCATGGGCTCAAACTTTAAGAGATGGCAGCAGAAGATGTTGTTTTACTTAATGGTTATGGGCATGGCCCGGTTCCTAACGGAAGATCCTCCACAAGCTGGAGATGAAATGGACCCTTCGCCTTCTGAAACGGGTGAAGGGGGCCTTGGTATCCATGTCATTAATGGCATGAAGATGGTTCTTGATGCATGGAATCATAGTGATTTCATGTGTAAGAATTACATACTGAACTGCTTGCCAGACCCTCTCTAAACGGTCTATTGCACCGTTGGCACTGCTAAAGAGCTGTGGGAAAAACTGCAAAAGAAGTACAACGCACAAGATGCAAGTACTAAAAAGTTCATCGTTGGGAAATTTCTAAAATTCCAAATGGTGGATAGTAAGACAACGATGTCCCAAGTCCAGGAATTCCAAATGATTCTACATCACCTGGATTTGGAAGGAATGAAACCAAATGATCAGTTTTTGGTTGCATCGCTGATTGAAAAGTTACCTCCTTCGTGGAATGAGTTTATGAGTTACTTGAAACTCAAGACAAAGGAGATGACCTTTGAAGAGCTTATTATCAAACTCTAAATCCAAGAAGATAATAAGAAGGCCATTCTTAGGGGTAAACAACCTGCTGAGGCAAAGGCAAATCTGGTTGAGGCCAAAGGGAACCCAAGTAAGAAGCGGAAGTTCCAGAAAGATGGCAAGGCCCACGCATCAGAGATGTTCAGAGGCAACGTCACCACTGTGGGAAACCTGGTCATAAGATCAAGGAATGTCGCAAGCTCAAGGCTGAACAACAACATAAAGCCAAGGCTAAAGGCAAGGCGCATGCTAACGTCGTCAAGGACACGCTCCTGGATGACATGATTAAGGAGTTCTCGGCAGTGGTGCTAGAAGCAAACCTGATCGAGAATCCGAGGCAATGGTGGGTGGACACAGGTGCTACCAGATGCATCTGTTCCAACAGAGATGCCTTCTTCACGTACACTCCGGTCACCGACAAGAAGTTGTTCATGGGCAACAACGCTTCGTCTGACGTGCTGGGGGTAGGAAAGGTGGTCCTGAAGATGACTTCCGGAAAGGAGCTCACTCTGAAGGAAGTGATGCACGTCCCAGAAATTAGAAGAAATTTAATTTCAGGACCTTTATTGGTTAATGCTGGTTATAGGCTAGTGTTTGAATCCAATAAGTTTGTACTCACTAAGAATAACACTTTTGTGGGGAGAGGCTTCGTATGTGAAGGCCTCTTCAAAGTGAATGCCATGTCTGTAATGCGTCCAAGTAATAAAGTTGAACCTTCTTCTTATTTGCTTGAGTCTTCTAATTTATGACATCATAGATTAGGACACGTTAACTACAAGTCTATCCAAAGGCTGGTAAAGTTGGAGTTGTTGCCGTCTGTCGACGTAAACCCTCAATATAAGTGTGAGGTGTGCGTAGAGGCAAAACTCACCAAGCTTCCTTTTCGATCCGTCGAAAGGAATACCGCTCCTCTAGAACTTATTCACACAGATATATGTGATTTGAAGTACTTTGTGACATTCATTGATGATAGCACAAGGTATTGTTACCTTTACTTATTGAAAAGTAAGGATGAAGCCTTTGAAGCATTCCGACGTTACAAAGCAGAAGTTGAGAACCAACTAAGCCTGCGGATTAAATCCATTCGTAGCGATAGAGGGGGAGAATATGTAGCGCCATTTGAGGAATATTGTGCCCAAGAAGGCATTGTTCATCAAATGACGGCCCTTACAAATATTTTAAGGTGTGGGGTTGTTTGGCAAAGGTTGAAGTACCCAAGCCAAAGCAGGTCAAGAATGAGCCTAAGACTGTAGATTGCATATTCATCGGATATGCAAATAACAGTAGTACTTATCGCTTCTTAGTGCATAAGTCAGATATTCCAGATATCCACCAGGGTACAATTATAGAATCAAGGAATACTCAATTCTTTGAAGGTACCTTTCCTAGAAAGGAAAAAGACATAACCTCTCGCAAATGAAGTTATGAACAAAGCTCTCAAGAATCGGGAGTCGTTGACGGCCCGGATCTAGATGGTTCAGATCTAGCGGATCTCGAGGTGGCTGAACATCCAAAATCTAGTGTTCCAGATTCTCAGAACTTGGAGACTCCAGAGATGGATCTAAGGCGAAGTAAAAGGGCTAGGAAGGATAAATCCTTCGGTCCTGACTTTGTAGCTTATATGGTTAATGATGAACCAAGGACAATTGCTAAAGCGTTGTCAACTCCAGAAGCACCGCTCGAAAGAAGCTATTGATAGTGAAATAGGCTCCATTCTTCATAACCATACTTGGGAGTTGGTTTATCTTCCTCCGGGAAATAAACCTTTGGGTTGTAAATAGATACTCAAACGGAAATATAAAGCAGATGGGTCTATAGACAAGTACAAGGCCAGGTTGGTAGTCAAAGGCTATCGGCAGACAGAAGGTCTTGACTACTTTGACACATACTCCCCGGTATCTCGGATGACATCCATACGGGTATTCATTGCGATCGCAGCTTTGCATGACCTTGAGATACATCAAATGGATGTCAAGACAACCTTCCTAAATGGTGATTTGGAAGAAGAAATTTATATGGACCAACCCGAGGGGTATGTGGTTCAAGGGCAAGAGAAGAAAGTCTGTCGGCTTGTCAAATCTCTGTACGGATTGAAACAAGCCCCGAAGCAATGGCACGAAAATTTGATAGTACTCTACTATCGAAGGGTTTCGCCATTAATGAGTGTGATAAATGTGTCTACATGAAAGGTAACTCTGACTCATTCGTCATGATATGCCTATACGTAGATGACATGTTAATCACAGGAAGCAGTCCTAGGGTAATCCTAGAGACTAAGAACATGTTGAAACAATGCTTCGACATGAAGGATATGGGTATCGCAGATGTCATCTTAGGGATAAAAATCTCTAAGACGTCTGACGGACTGGTCTTATCTCAGTCTCACTACATCGAGGATGTTTTGAGAAAGTTTGAGATGTTAGACAGTTCACTGATAAAGTCTCCAATGGATACAAATCAAAAGCTTGATAAAAATCTTGGTGCACCCGTATACCAGGAGCGATATGCACAGGTGATCGGTAGTTTGATGTATATAACAAACTGCACCCGACCTGATATTGCTTATGCAGTCAATAAGTTGGCTAGGTTTATCCGTAATCCGAGTGATGATCACTGGAAGGCGTTGAATCGAGTATTACAATACCTGAAATATACGTTAACTTTTGGGTTACACTATTCGAGATATCCAGTTGTACTAGAGGGGTACAGTGATGCAAACTGGATATCTGATATAGAGAACACCAAGTCCACCAGTGAGTATGTATTTACAATTGGTGGTGGGGCTGTGTCTTGGAAATCCTCTAAGCAAACTTGCATCGCCCGATCCACAATGGAATCGAAGTTTATCGCTTTAGACAAAGCAGGAGAAGAAGCTGAGTGGCTTCATGACTTCTTAGAGGATGTTCCGTGTTGGAACAAACCCGTACCTTCGGTAATGATCCACTGCGACAACCAATCGGCTCTAGGATGGGCACGGAATACTATGTACAACGGCAAGTCTCGTCATATTCGACGGAGGCATAAGACCGTTGGGCAGCTGATCACCATGGGTATAATATCCATTGATTACATTAAGTCAAGAATAATATAGCAGACCCATTGACAAAGGGCTTACCCAAGGATCAGATGGTTTGCCTGTCTAGGAGAATGGGCTTAAAACCCAAAATATAAGGACCAATACGGTGGTAACCTAACCTTACTAACTGGAGATCCCAGTAATTTGGTTAAATGGGAAAACTAAGCTGTAAAGGTTCAGTTGATCGCTTCAGTGGAAGCATGAGCACTTCAGATAGTGATTTCTGTAAAGAAACACCCAATCCAAAGTCGTTCCCGCGATAGACGTTAAGTGCTATTTGCAATATGGGTAAAGGTTAAGTTTTCAAAACCTTTGATGATCCTCAACAGTTGAGGTTAGGTTTTGGGAAACTTTTAATGGTTCCTAACACTTGTGAAGTGGGGTATAGCAGGATACCTTGTAGGAGACCACCTATTTAAGTGTGAGGACGGGCCACCTCAAATGAACGCACTTAAGAATCCAAGAAGTTGTCCATGGCCACAACGGACAAAACATTACGAAGAAGAAGTAAGAGAATTTGTTGTGTTGGTACTATTGACTTGGCTTACACTAAACACTGACGGTTCAAGACATCACGTTCACCGCGCAGTAAGTAAGTCCGATGGTATTTAACTATGGAAGGTTCAAAGCTGAAGCTACATCTTCTTATGCAATATCGGTCCGCTGAAATATTGCTAGAAATGAAAGGCACCATGTGAGTGCGCCAAAATCTCTTTCAAGAAGGGATTGTTGGAAATTTTCCTTTGGCGGGAGTTACGTCCGACCAACTTTAACGGCTTAAACACTAGTGTTCCGCATGTTGGAGAATCCGGTTCTTCACACGTGCATAATTTACTAAGAAAGTAGATAACCGTAGGGCCAAGGATCGTCAAATTTCGTTTAGAAATGAAAGTGAGGTGTTTGAAGCATGGAAAAGTCTGGTATTGAGATCAATTCTCCCTCATCGGTGGAGGAAGAAAGAATTGTTTTGTTTATAAGTCTCAAGGTTGGCTTGGGGTTTGGGACCCCAAGGGGTATCCCATGTGTTTAAAGGGGGGGGGACTTTGATGTGCTTCGTTTTGAGGAAAGCCCACACGCGCGCCGCCGCCGTCCGCCCGTCCGGTCCCGGTCCGGGTCTCGGGTCACGACTCACAGCTCATGGCTCACGGCTGTGGGTTGTGCTTCTTCTGATATTATCTTTTTTTGACCAGAATTTTGGCTGAATTAATCTTCCTAAATGCCAATCCGTTGCACATCTTCACTATTTATTTTGGTGGAATTACTACCTCCATAATTGTCATTACTTGGCCAGTAATGGCCGCCTCTCCTTCAACTATATAAAGGATCCTTTGGTGCAGTTGGTAAGGCTCTCCTTCAACTATATAAATGACCCTTTGTTGAGCTAACACAAACAGACACACATAACACAAAAACAGAAACGAAATCAGTTCTTCCTACTACTTTCCAGCATCATTTCATTACTCAAAATTCTTCACGGTAACACTTGAGTTTCCTTTGCTCATTTGTTCATTTGTTGTTTTATCTTGGGAGACAATTGTCCAGGACGTAGAAATGATACATACGGGGCAATATTGTCTTAAAGACAGAGTGCAAACACTCGACTCAGCATACCAAGTTTATTGCAATTCCAGTTTCTTGTAATTCCAGTTTATTGTTCAAGTTAATTGTAATTTCAGTTGCTTGTAATACTTAGCAGTTATATATTTCCGTTTCCTGCAACACTGTAACCAACATATCCAGCATGGTCTGTGTACATGTTTGGTTTAATATTGCCAGAGAGATTATGTATAATAAATATCACGAAAAGATCGCTGATATTTCAATTGTAGAAAGTGAGGAGACACAATTTAGTGTGGAATTGGACCCTTCTGAGTTTCCTTTTGTTCTTAGTGAATCAGAAGAAGATGAACCTAAGATGGATGAAACATACATAGTTTGCATTGATCAAGAATCGAGTCGTATGACAATATTTCCTGAGATTCGTGGGCAAAAGTCGGTATGTCAAGTGTGTTTTAACTTTTAATTTCTCGAAATACTTTTAATGAGATGCTTGTATAGTTATAAAAATATCAGACTTAATACTTTTAGTATGTGCCTGTCTTTCTTTCTTTTTAAATTACGTTATCAATCAAATATTATCATATAAAATGAAACAGACAGAGTAAACTTTTTCTTGTAACTTAAAGAACCATGGATTTACTTGATAATTGATATTGACATATGCATCATTTTGTGTTTTCCTAAATACAAGAATGATGTTAACATGTGTGATTTGATTTCTCTATTGTGCAGTTTAATGAATTGATGTCATTTTGGAGAAGGAAAATGGAAGAAAAGTACTAGTACAAATGTCAAAGATCACTCTGTTTGTATTCTTTACTGTTTAAGTTTTGCCTATGTTAAGTGTCTATAAACTTTAAAGTTTAAACTGCTACAAAAGTTTGCAGTAATAATAAAACCATGTTTTTTCTTCCAAAAGCTTTAATTCAGCATGTCATAGTGTCAAGAAATACAAGCGAATAACTCAAAATGTCAGGCAACTAATAAAACTTTGGCAAAAAAGTCACTTTTCATTGATTTATAACGAAAAAATCATTATACTTTTCCATTTCACACAGAGTCACATTAGAAAAATCACTTCGTTTTTGTCATTTCATATACAAAGTCGCTCACTACACTCGGTGATATTTCCTATCACTTAGCTGACATGACGATATTTCACCGTTAGTAAAATCACCCATCTCACTTTAATAAGAGAAAACCATCGATTTGACTAAATAAATTTATTTATTGTCAATACTCACTATTATACCATAACTATGCACGAAAGGATATATGGATTCTTCTTGGTGCAAAGATTCAATTTCACCAAATATGTATGTGGTGTCATCGAATGGATTATCAGCGGCGGATCCCGTCATCGATTTACGAGTACGATAGAATCCAATAATCTAAAGTCAAACATATCGGAACTCACTTTTCAATACAAAACCGACAACGTCTAAATTCTGAATTTGTCATTGATTACTGATAAAAGTATATAGGGGAAATCAATTAATCGGACCTTATCAGCTCTACAGAATCGACAACGTTTAAATTATGGACCACCATTAATTACCGATTAAAGCAGGATAGGCAAAATCAATTAATTCACATCTCAAGTAATAAATCACTAAATCAATCGGACTTATGAGCTATACATAACCGATAACATCTAAATTCTGGATCCGTCACTGATTATCGGAAAAAGTAGGATAGGCAAAATCAATGAATCTCCATCTCATGTAATGAATCACTAAATCAAACGGACCTTATGAGCTGATGAGAAATGTTTGGCTGCATCTATCATAGTTTCCTCTGGACCAGATTTTGAATCTTTCACAATTTTGCTTTCATTTTTAATGAAGAAGCATGAAAGAAGTGACCTTAAGGGAGAAGAAAATTCCATGTTTTTCTTCTTAGTACTATAACTCATTTTGTTTGCTACCACAAAAAGAAATTAATTGTTGAGAATGAAGAGTACAAAGTCTATACTGATCAAAAAGACAAAGGGTTTTTTATTTTCTTGAAGTATTTTACATTGATGAATTGAAACCCCTATTTATATAACATGCTTATATTCTTGGTGATCAAGATTAAATAGAAGAAAACAACATTGCCTTTTCCCTCAGGCAATGGAAATTAGAAAATTAAAGTACCTGCAGAGATATTTTATGTTGTGTGGCGGCCAAGACAAAAAAGGGACCCAAAAAGTAACTTTTGATGACATTTTATTTTGCAATATTTATTCTTTGAATTTTCCATGGTGTTAGATTAGACTAAACTAATGAGGTATTAGTGACAATTGACAGAAAGTCTATAAGCGTATCACTAAAATATTTTTTTGACTTTTCTTTACATCCACGTGTCTACTAATAATAGGAGAATGTAGTCCCGGCATAGCTGGATAACAAATGAATGAAACTTAAAATTAAGCTGAAGGCCTGTCGCGTGGGTTCGAACCCTAGTGAGAGCAATTTACTCTCTTCTGAGGTAGAACCTTGTAGATGATATCAGTTGTTTCGTTCTCAAATTCTGATCATTCAGACACATCCCGCGATTTACTGATAGTAGTGTTGAGACACCGAGACTACTATCTCCATGAATAGTCTGACGTAAATCAGGAAGCTGAATATAAAAAATAATAATAATAGGAGAATGTAAATGAAATTATTTGAGTACTATAGAATCAAGTCAGACAAAAATGTATACTCTGATAATTAACAATTGTAACTGATAATGTGTCAGTATCAAGAATACACAAACACATCAATACTAATAAAAAATTCCCATTGTGTGATGGCCAAGAAAAGGAAAGGACCCAGAAAGTAACTATGAGTCTATGAGTAATATTTTCTGATTTTAAACTAGTTAATGATCTTTTGATTGCTTATTTGAACCATTGCTTTGAATTTTCCATGTTGTTAGACTAATATAGATTTGACTGAAAGTTGACAGAAAGTCTATTAACGTTGTATCACTAAATATCTTGACTTTTCTTTACGTTCACTTAAATTAGAATTTAATTATTGAGATTTTAATTTTATATATTAATGACGCTTCATGTCAAAAATACTGGATTCTATTGAAGTTGTTAAGAGTTTATGGGAATATTAGAATTCAGGTTCCACAAAGTACGGTAGTCAAATATAGTTGCATCAATAGAATCAGAACCCAAATTAAATTGTGATAGTATTAGATTTTCATGACAATAGTTTGGTCGACCTATTATTACCTTGTTTGATGTCATTACTTTAATTTTTTCAAAGTTCCATTTCTCTCTTTTATTGATAAGCTTGAACTTAAAGGCACTTTTAGCGAGCGAAAATCCAGTCGCTAAAAGACCAAATCTGGTTAAACAAGCCGGTCGCTAAATATCCTTTAACGACGAAAAATATTCATGTCGTTATATTTACTTTTAACGACCACTTTTTCCTTCGCTAATGTGAAAATCTTAATAAATATATTTACAATTTATATTTTTTCCTGTGAATATAAAATAGTAATTATTATTTCATATGTTTTGACACACTCATATACACACCCGCATCCGAAAAGAAACCAAATAGTCAAATTAATATAATTGCATTGTCAATTACAAAGAACTAAAGGATCACAACTAGAAAATATATCCATCCAAATTGTATGAAATTATTCTTCTCAACTCCTAAAAGGAAAAAAATTGTGTATGTACAAATTACATCTTTAAACCACTCATACAAAATTAAAAAATCTATTTGCTTCAACCTGCGCTGCATTGTCTTCGAGGACACGTTCTTCAGACTTCAACAGTTCATCTGTTAAAAGAATAAGTTCATGTCAGTTTAGTGAAGAAACTATTACCAGCTACTTTATTTAGAAAATAAATGATTAATTTAATCACCATATTAACTATATAATTAGAGAAAATATTGTTTGATCGAACTGATGTAACCAATCAATAGTTTCAAAAAAGTTCATCTTATGTGTTTCGGTAGGATAAAATTAGAGTTCAAGACACTAAAAGTTCTAAACTACAAGGCAGATGAGGGTTCTACAAATTTCTAATCTAACCACTGTTTTATTTAACAAGGAAATGCAGAAAATGCAAGTCTAAATATCCATCATAAGCAGAATGAATCATAAATAACAAATGTTGAAAAAGAGTTGAAAGAAGTTAGTAATCCAGTGTTTTATTCAATTTTGCACTAACATTATCTATTCGAACCAACATTTTTTGAACAAATTTTGTCTTACTTCACGCGATGCAGCAATATTTGTGTAAATATTACTATGAGGTAAAAACGACTTGGCAAGGTAAAAAGGAGCTGATAAAAAACGAGTGAGGACTAAGTCAAAAGATGTTGCTTGTCGTGAGGATCAATCCAAAGCTGTTGAGATTATTACTCCCTGATCTCCAACCAATCCCACCAGCAGTCCACCTTTCCCTCAACCTCTACAACTGATCGATGATCTTTTCAAAGAAGACTCTCTACTATAAATAGAGAGGCTACTACAGAGAATCGATATCCAGAACCAGAAAGTAAAAATACCAAGAGAGCTCTCGGGATTTCATCTCAGAAATCTGGATCACCAGTGTTGCCTGAGTGTGTTGACAATATTTTGTCCAACATTACAATTGTAGTTTTAGATTATAGATTAGTTTGTATGGAGCGATTGTAATGCGAGGTTGTCTATTTCTACTTAGTTAGATTTTTCATGCAGAAGTCATCTGCGACTTCAACTTTTAATTCTTTCCGTTTTATCTTTTAAATTTGTAAAGAAAGAAATTTGTCTATTTGTATATAATATATATACAATACGTTTGGTCATTGACCATCATAAGTTCTATAATATATATAACTTATGAAAATTTAAAACTTTTGTATTCTTTAAATTTTCGCTGCATTTACTCTTCAAGGTTTTCTGTTTTGCTAAAGTGTTGTTACTGGTGTCGGGCGACATAATTGCCGACATTCGGAAACAAAATTGACATTCGATTTATTTCATCTCTTGTTTTTACTTTCCGTAGCATTTGAAATCTTTCAAGTGGTATCAGAGCTGACACTTAACATAATAAGTGCTTGGTCCTGTTGTCATAAGCTATTAATCTGGCAAATCCAACTATTGGTAGGCTTCCTATTTTAGATGGATCAAATTATGCCTATTGGAAGATTCGCCTACGTTCTCATATCAAATCAATTGATGTTAGGGCATAGAGATCTATAACCAATGGGCATGTTGTTCCAATATTGTCAACGGATGAGGAAGGTGACATTCTTGTTAAACCTGAATCTGAATGGACTACAGAAGAAACCATTAATGCTAGCTTTAACGAAAAAGCCTTACATGCAATTTTTGGATGGGTTGATATGTATATGTTAAAATTCATTTTAAATTGCCCCACGACTAAGGATGCATGGGATACTTTACAAATTCATTGTGAAGGTAGCTCAAGTATTCGTCGAACAAAGCTACGCATGCTCATGAGTAAATATGAACGTTTAAGGATGGAAGAAGCGGATGATATTAAATCTTATTTTGAAAAGTTGATTGACATCTCAAATGAATGTCAAGTGCTTAGTGAACCATTAACCAACACTCAACTTGTTGAAAAGACTCTTCGTTCTCTTCATGAAAAATTCAATTTAAAGATTTGTGCTATTGAAGAAGCTCACAATCTTGCCACAATGGACCTTCATACCTTGATGAGTATTCTCAAAACTTATGAGATGAACATTAAGAATCAAAAGGAATTATATAAAAGCAAGAATGTGGCACTTCAAGTTTAATTCTCGGAGAGTCAAATCGAAAAAGAGGATGAGAATCTTGAAAAATTGGTGATGGTGCAAATGTTGTCTTACTCACTCGAAAATACAATTCGATGGTGAGGAAGTTCAACAATGAGAGAAATCAATCTAAATCTAAAGAGCACCAAAATCAAGTCTTCAATCAAAAGCCCACTAGGTTCCTTCCAAATGTACAAAAAGGAAATCAACTAAGAAGAACCAACTCAGATCGTACCAAATTTGATCCCAAACAACTTGAGTTTGTGCAGTGTCATGCATGCTAACGAATGTGCAAACACTCTTAGAAAATCTGGTAAGAACCTATGCGTTTCTCTTAGTGATGATGAAGGAGAAGAGGAAGGAGGTCGTGAAATTGAAACACAAGAAATGTTGGCTACTGTTTTCAAACAGTCTCTATCGGATAATGAATATGTCGTATACAATGTTGTCTCAGATGTCACGACATTTGCTCCAATATCAGCAACGACATCAACATCCTCAGCGACATCCGAAAGGTATGAATTCTTTAGCTATTCTGATGTTAATTGCTTTAGTGGTTCTATTTCTGTTAGTGGGCTGATTGTATGGATCAAATTGAATGCAAAGATGATATGATTATTGAATTACAAAGTATTTGTAAAGACTTAATAATAGAATTCAAGCAACTAGATAAAAAGATAATAAAATCTTTAACTCATGAGAATTTAGTATTAAAAGGCACGATAACCCGACTTGAGGTTGCACTTACCAAAAAGGATATTGAATTTGGTAGGATCCATGCAAAATTGAATTTAGCCGAAGCAACCTTTCCATAAGCTCAACACGGGGACTTCAAAATTGAATGAGATACTCAACTTTAGTAAACCTTCACATGCAGGAATTGGGTACGAAAACTCTCTTAAAACCATATGCTCTAATCTCTTTGATAAAAATGAGAAAATATGTTTTGTAAAAAAATGGATGAATAATAGGTTCTCATATATGTCAAAGAATATGAAGTTTGTGTGTCATCATTGTAACTCTCCTGGACACTTAAAACCATATTGTTTCAAACTTCAAGATTTGTGAGCAAAATGTTGCCTAAAATGTTGTCCAACATTCCGGATAACAATCGAAGCAACATTTCTGAGCCAAAAGGTAAAAAATATTTTAAAAGAGTTTGGGTTCCTAAAAAGGATGTAACATGTAATGTTGCTATAACTGCATTAAGAACTAACATTTCAGGTTCTTGGTACTTTGATAGTGGATGTTCTCGCCACATGACATGTACAAAAGTTTTTCTAAAGAAATATGAATCATTCAATGGAGGAAATGTGACTTATGGAGGTAGCAGTAAAAGAAAAATAATTGAAAAAGGGGATCTTGGATGTTCCTGGATTTCCAGCCTTAAGAAATGTCTTACACGTTGAGGGCTTAATGGCTAATTTGATTAGTATAAGTCAACTGTATGATGACGATCTTGAGGTAAAATTTAATAAGAATGCATGTAAAGTTACGAATGAAGAAAATATATGTGTCATGACATGTACATGTTAAACGACGTAATATACATATGATATACACTGAATATACATCAGTGTATATCACATATATATTGAGTCATAAGCGATGCGAAAATGGGCCTCCGGCGTTGACGACCAAAGAATACTCGGCCCACTCCGGCGGTCAGCTTCCATGCAATGCACCGCCCATAGCCATTCTCGGCCAGCCCACCGGAATGCAAGCCTCACCCATCTCGGTGAAATGAGTACAAAACAATATTGTATATATGGTATATATATTTGTAGTATATTGTAAGGAAAAGGATACCTTAATTAGTGTTATACACTTACCATAATTGTATAGTTAGAATTATGGTAAAATAAGGATTTAGAAATAGAATAGGAAAAGGATTTTTCTATTATGGAAATATGAACTTGTATATATAGCATTTCAATTAATGAAAATAATCAAGGGGATTATTTCTTTCATGGTATCAAGAGACTAGGTCTAAACCAAAAGTTTTCTTCTCTCAAACTTTTGCCTCTTTGGCCGAGAACCCCCCCCCCCCCCCTCGGGTTTTCTCTCCAAATATCTCGTCTTCCGCTCTCAAAAACCTCTCTTAAATTTATCCTCCTTCTTTGTTCTTTCAAATATGTCTAAGAACAATTTTCACCCAGCCCTCACGGTTTCCAATATCAAGCTCAGTGTCCCTATTGTTCTTGAGATGGAAAACGTTCAATATGCAACGTGGACGGAGTTGTTTAAAATTCACGCTATCTCTTATCAAGTTCTTCATCACATAATTCCTCCCGCTAGACCCCTTCCTGCGGAGGATCCTGAGGTGTGGATTACACTTGATGCTACCGTTCTTCGGTGGATATACGCCA
Organism: Anisodus tanguticus; assembly: GCA_034509755.1. Classification (NCBI taxonomy): domain Eukaryota; kingdom Viridiplantae; phylum Streptophyta; class Magnoliopsida; order Solanales; family Solanaceae; genus Anisodus; species Anisodus tanguticus. Next base: position 4,634,748 of record CM067540.1, on the reverse strand, counting down.
CTATTTCAGTGGACCTTCTACAGACGATTATGGAGCCCGATACCACGGCTATGGCTGCATGGAATAAATTGCGTGACATATTCCAAGACAACCAACATTCCCGTATCGTCACACTCGAGCAGGAATTCTCTCTCGTTCGAATGGACGTATTTCCGAACGTTTCTGCATATTGCAAGAAACTAAAGGAATTGGCGGATCAACTCCGTAATGTTGGCGCACCAGTGACAAATAATCGTCAAGTTCTACAGTTGGTTGCCGGGCTTTCGGAGGCCTATAATGGTGTTGGAACTCTCCTTCGCCAAAGCAATCCTCTTTCCGACTTTCATCAAGCCCGCTCCATGCTGACGTTGGAAGAAACCGGTTTGGCTAAAAAGGCGGCTACTGGAGCAAGCCCAGTTGTCATGGTGGCATCTTCTCCTAGTTCTTCGGGTTTTGTTAATAATTCAGGCCAAAACCATAATAATGGTGGCGGCAAGAATAATCGCAAAAATAACAAAAACCGCGGGGGCAAACGAGGTGGTTCTGGTGGCAGTTTCGGTGAGCAACAAGCAGGCGGTGGGTCCCATTCGGGGTACAGTGGGCCACCACCACCGTGGGCCCAGCAGTGGGGCCAGTGGCAGTGGCACCCGCACCCTCCGGCGGTTTCTACCGGCCATTGGGGTGGCCGGTCCAAAGAGCCCAATACCCGGCATTGGCGGCCCACCGCCGCCGGTGGCCCGAAAGAACGGCCCCCACAGCGGTAACAACCCAGTTCCAGCACGGCCAGGAGTCCTTGGGCCCCATCCTCCGCAAGCCCATCATGCAGCAGGCCCCACTCAGACCGATATCGAGGCCGCGATGCACACGTTGGGATTAACTCAACCGGACCCAAATTGGTACATGGACACCGGGGCCACTACTCACATGACTTCCGAATCAGGTACTCTCTCATCTTATTACAATTTGAGCACCCCTCGGGGAATAATTGTTGGTAATGGCAGTTCAATTCCAATTCTAGGGTATGGTCAGAAAACGTTGTCTCCTCCCAATCCACCACTTCTCTTGAAAAATACTTTACATGCTCCTAAATTGATTAAAAATTTAGAGTCTGTCCGAAAATTCACAAATGACAATTACATTTCGTTGAATTTGATCCTTTCGGTTTCTCTGTGAAGGATTTCAAGATGGAGAGTCATCTCATGAGGTGTGATAGTAGGGGGGATCTATATCCTATCATGCCCGGTTTCAGTCTATCGAGTCCATCCTTGCCATCAGCTTTTGCAGCCATCTCTCCTTCCATGTGGCATGCTCGTTTGGGTCATCCGGGATCTTCTATTTTATCAGTTTTAGATAAAAATAGCTTTATTTCTTGTAAGGGTACGAGTCGTACTCCAATTTGTCAGTCTTGTTCATTAGGAAAAATTGTTAAGTTGCCATTTGTAGACTCTAATTCTCATACTTCTATGCCATTTGACATTATTCATAGCGACTTATGGACATCTCCTGTTCTTAGTTCAATGGGTCATCGATATTATGTTCTCTTCTTAGATGATTATTCTAGATTTTTGTGGACGTTTCCAATTGCGAATAAATCACAAATGTTTTCCGTCTTCATAAAATTTAGAGCGTTCATTCGCACTCAATTCGAAAGAGAAATAAAAAATATTCAATGTGATAATGGGAAGGAGTATGACAATAAGGAGTTTCGAGAATTTTGTGCTACTCATGGGATAAATTTTCGGTTTTCCTGTCCTCATACATCTTCACAAAATGGGAAAGCCGAACGCAAAATTCGTTCCATAAATAACATTGTCCGAACTCTCCTAATCCATGCCTCCATACCTCCGTATTTTTGGCATCATGCTCTACAAATGGCCACTTACCTTCTTAACATAATTCCGTCTAAAGGTCTGACATATTCTTCCCCTCTCAAAATCTTATATAATAAAAACTCGTCTTATTCTCATCTTCGGATTTTTGGGTGCTTGTGTTATCCGTTATTCCCATCCACCACAATTAACAAACTTCAGGCTCGGTCTACTCCGTGTATATTTTTGGGTTATCCGTCGAATCATCGTGGTTATAAGTGTTTTGATTTATCCTCCAAGAAAATTATTATAAATCGTCATGTCATTTTTGATGAAACCCAATTCCCTTTTACGAAAGTTCATACTCCCGAGCCTAAGTCGTATAATTTTTTGGATGACCAAATATCCCCGTATATTATTCGGAATTTTTCGGACAACTCCCGTACCCAAAATTCTCCAGCGGGCCCACTGCCCGTTGGCCCAACAAGACATCGCCACACCCAGCTCTTCCAGCCATCGGAACAGTTCCGAAAGAATCGGGCCGGTCCAGCCCCGGTCTGGAACCGGTCCCGGCCGAGTCCGGCCATTTCCGATTTGGGCCGGCGCAGCCCACCGCTTTGCTGGCAGCCGTCCGTCCCAAGCCCGAAAATTCCCATTTCCATTAATTCTTCCTCGAGTCATAGACCGGTAACTCGTAGTCAGCGGGGTATTTTTACACCTAAAAGACATTTTAATTTACATTCTGATGTCTCTAAATCCCCCTTGCCCCGCAATCCTGTGTCCGCATTAAATGACCCTAATTGGAAAATTGCTATGACTGATGAATATAATGCTCTTATTGATAATAAGACGTGGGAGTTGGTGCCCCGTCCATATGGTACTAATATTATCAGGTCTATGTGGATTTTTGCTCATAAGGAGAATTCAGATGGGTCATTTGCTCGGCATAAGGCGCGACTTGTTGGTGATGGTAAGACTCAGCAGGTTGGTATTGATTGTGGTGAGACATTTAGTCCGGTGGTCAAACCGGCTACCATTCGCACTGTACTTAGCTTGGCTCTTTCAAAGACTTGGCCGATTCATCAGTTAGATGTCAAGAATGCTTTTCTACATGGAGATCTCAAGGGAACAGTCTATATGCATCAGCCGTTGGGTTTCAGGGATCCCAACCGACCTCATCATGTCTGTTTGTTGAAAAAATCATTATATGGGCTTAAGCAGTCTCCACGTGCCTGGTATACACGATTTGCTGATTTTGTTTCGACTATAGGATTCACACACAGCAGGTCAGACAATTCTTTGTTCATCTACCACCGTGGTTCGTCATTGGCCTATATTCTGTTATATGTGGATGATATCATCTTGACTGCCTCCTCCGATGCTTTGCGTCAGTCTATCATGGCCATGCTCAGTTCTGAATTTGCTATGAAGGACTTAGGGCCGTTGCGTTATTTTTTGGGGATTGCCGTCAAACGTCATTCAGATGGCTTGTTTCTGTCTCAACGGAAGTATCTTTTGAGATCATAGAGAGGGCGGGATGTCATCCTGTAAGTCCACTTCCACGCCGCCGATGCAAACCCAAAGGCGAGTGCCGCAAAGGGCACCATATGAGGACCCGACCCGCTATCGCGATCTTGCGGGGGCCCTCCGGTATCTTACCTTTACCGGACCGGATATTACATATGCGGTTCAAACAGTGTGTTTATTCATGCATGATCCCGAGAATTGAGCACATGAATGCAATCAAACGCATCATTCGGTATATTCGGGGACACCTGGACTATGGGTTGCACTTGTATCCTTCGTCTACATCCACACTTGTCTCTTACACGGATGCTTTGATTGGGGTGGTTGTCCCGACACCGGACGGTCCACTTCTGCTCTTGTATGTTCCTTGGCAACAACTTGGTCTCATGGTCGGCAAAACGTCAAGCAACTCTGTCACGCTCCGGTGCGAGGCGGCGAATATCGAGGGTAGCGAAAGTGGTCTCCGAGTCATGTTGGCTACGTAATTTGCTTTTGGAGCTTCATTGTCCCATTCGAAGGCAACCTTGGTATATTGCGATAACATTAGTGCCATCTACCTTTCGGTAACCCGAGTTCAACACCAGCGCACCAAGCATATCGAAATGGACATTCACTTTGTCCGTGAAAAGGTTACAAAGGGTCAAGTTCGCGTATGCCATGTCCCGTCTCGTTATCAAATTGCGGACATCTTTACAAAGGGTCTACCGGCGGTTCTCTTTGAAGATTTTAGGGACGATCTCGGCGTTCGAAAACCGCCCGCTATGATCGGGGGTGTGTTAAACGACGTAATATACATATGATATACACCGAATATACATCGGTGTATATCACATATATATTGAGTCATAAGCGATCGGCAAATTGGCCTCCGGCGTTGACAACATGACAAAGAATACTCAAATTTCACTCCGGCGATCCACTCGCAATGCACCGCCCATAGCCATTCTCGGCCACCCACTTTGAATTCAAGCCTCGGCCATCTCGGTACTTTGAAATGAGTACAAAACAATATTGTATATATGGTATATATATTTGTAGTATATTGTAAGGAAAAGGATACCTTAATTAGTGTTATACACTTACCATAATTGTATAGTTAGAATTATGGTAAAATAAGGATTTAGAAATAGAATAGGAAAAGGATTTCCCTATTATGGAAATATGAACTTGTATATATAGCCTTTCAATTAATGAAAATAATCAAGGGGATTATTTCTTTCAGTACAAGAACATGTGACAATTGTTATCTTGTTGTAAGACAAGAAGCATGCACTAATGCTAAGGTTGATGACACAACACTATGACATCAAAATTTGAGACATGTCAACTACCGCAATTTAGAAAAATTGGTCTCAGATGAAGCGGTTAGAGGCATACCCAAACTTAGCTATAAATCTGGATCACCAGTGTTGCCTGAGTGTGTTGACAACATTGTGTCCAACATTACAGTATGTTTTAGATTCTAGATTAGTTTTGTATGGAGCGATTGTAATGAGAGGTTGTCTATATCTACTTAGTTAGATTTTTCAAGCAGAAGTCATCTACGACTTCAACTTTTAATTCCTTTCCATTTTATCTTGTAAATCTGTAAAAATAAAAAAAAAAAAAGGAATTTGTCTATTTGTATATAATATATATACAATACATTTGGTCATTGACCATCATAAGTTATATAATATATATAACTTATGAAAATTTAAAACTTTTGTGTTCTTTAAATTTTCACTGTATTTACTTTTCAAGGTTTTCTATTTTGCTAAAGTGTTGTTACTGATGTCGGACGACATAATTACCGACACTCGAAAACAGAATTGACATTCGATTTATTTCATCTTTTATTTTTTACTTTTCATAGCATTTGACACCCTTCATTAATCACACTCACTGCTTCATAATATAACACTAAATTGTCCATCCACGAAAAATAATTCCTCAATAACATTCAAGAAGGAACAAACACTTACCAACACGTATTCGAAGTACTTGATTGGGACAGAGAGCACTCAGTTAAGAATCTTTTTTTCTTTCTCACCGTAGTTTCTACATTCTTCGTGGTGCTATCTCTTGAATAACATGAATATTATTCTATTTTCAGAATATAAATTTGAATTTTCAACAAGAATGGCCATAAAAGTAACAACAAAATTCAAGATAAAAGAAAATTTTGGCTTCACATAACCAACCACAGATAGAGGTAAAACCAACAGATAAATAACATAATGAATTAGAGCTCATTTACAAAGCTATTGTCTATATATAACATGCCCTAAGTAAAGCAATGAGATGTTTCTCATTAAGCTAATAATAATCAATTACTCTGTTAACTTGGTAAGAATGATTAGAATAATTAAAATATTTTCCTCAATATTCATCTTTCCACAATGTGGTAAATATACTCCTATTAAAAACTATAACTAAGCTAATGAAAGAATTTGATAAAGAGAATTACGCCATCTAATCTCCTCAGATAATGTTAATTTACTTCCTACCATTTACATATGATTCTATAATAATTACTAATTATAATTATGAATTATTAATTATTCTATCATCTATCAATTATTCTATCACTCCCCCGCAGTCGAAGCGGGAGGCAGACGTATGCTGAGACTTGTCACGACCCAAACCGGAGGGTCGCGACGGGCATCCGGACCTCACCGTCGAGTACCCCTAATCACACAGTCAACACCTAATCACCCATTTAACATATATCTCAACCAGAAAGCTCAACTTATATATATATATATATATATATATATATAATACATACATACCAAAGCCGACAAGGCCATACATGACTACTAAACACAGGACATCTGTCTACAAGCCTCTAAAGAGTACATGACATCTTAAGGGTCGGGACAGGGCCCCGCCATACCCATATATACATGCAAAAATACATCGTACCGAGATTAGACCGACACGCCGAAATAAGAGGAGTGCTCCAAATTCCGTTGAGTCAGCAACCTACTAACGTGGATCCTCTCCTTGCCTACATAAACCTGCGGGCATGAAATGCAGCGCCCCCGATTAATATTATTGTTCGCCTTCATGGTGTGCCTATTTCTATTATATCTTACCGAGGTGCATAATTTACAACTAACTTCTGGAAATCTTTTCAAAGAAGGCAAGAAAGATGATCTCCAAAGGTTGTTTATACCATATCGTTTGGGCTAGGGATGTTGATGCCGAACCACCTACTTCTCAATCAATTCCAGTGGTTAGTGAGTTTCTTGATGTATTTCCAGACGAACTTCCAGGCCTTCCTCCCGAAATAGAAATTGAGTTCGGTATAGACGTGTTGTCGGACACTCAGTCGATATCTATTCCTCCTTATAGAATGGCTCCAGCTGAATTGAAAGAATTAAAGGAGTAATTAAAGGATCTGCTTGAGAAAGGCTTTATTAAGCCCAGCATATCTCCTTGGGGTGCGCCGGTATTATTTGTACGAAAGAAAGATGGCTCATTACAGATGTGTATCGACAGCTGAATAAAGTCACTATTAAGAACAAGTACCCTCTTCCCAGAATTGATGATTTGTTTGACCAGTTACAAGGTGCACGATGGTTTTCAAAGATCGACCTAAGGTCAAGGTACCATCAGCTAAGGATTAAGGAGAAGGACATTCCGAAGACGGCTATCAGGACAAGGTATGGGCACTTCGAGTTCTTAGTAATGTCATTTAGACTCACAAACGCACCCGTCAACATTTATGGATCTAATGAACAGTGTGTTTCGCCCATTTCTTAATGTATTTGTGATAGTACTTATAGATGATATTCTGGTTTACTCTTACTCGGAAGCAGAGCATGTGGATCATTTGCGGATAGTACTACAGACACTCCGGGGTCATAAGTTGTATACAAAGCTCTCCAAGTGTGAATTTTGGTCGAATTCAGTGGCTTTTCTTGGTCATATGGTGTCAGAAGAGGGTATAAGAGTTGACACTCAAAAGATTGAAGCGGTGAAGAATTGACCGAGGCCTACGACTCCATCAGAGGTTCGTAGTTTTCTGGGCTTAGCCGGCTATTATAGGAGGTTTGTAGAAGGGTTTTCTGCCATATCAGCACCATTAACAAAGTTGACACAGAAGGTCATAAAATTCCAGTGGTCCGATGCTTGTGAGCAGAGTTTCCAAGAGTTAAATGATAGACTAACATCGGCACCAGTCCTTACTCTTCCAGAGGGTCTAGAAAGCTATGTTGTGTATTGTGATGCCTCAGGAGCAGGTCTAGGATACGTGCTGATGCAGCATGGTAAAGTGATTGCCTATGCTTCAAGGCAATTGAGGAAACATGAGAAAAATTATTCGACACACGATTTGGAGTTGACCGCAGTGGTCTATGCACTGAAGATTTGGCGGCATTACTTGTATGGTATTCATGTAGATATTTTCACGGATCATAAAAGTTTGCAATACATATATAAACAGAAAGAGTTGAACACTTTAGTTCTTATTAAGATATGTTAAGGAAAATTATTTCTTCTTTTGACATGTTCCATGTAACGAAACGTAACCGTAATATTGTTCCATAAATTGTTCTACTCTTAGTAGTTAAGGATGTTCATGCTATTAATTCCTATATCGAAAGCATGTCTAAATATGTTCTTAAATCATTATTGAGGTATATGGGAAAGATGATATTCCCAATGTTAGCCGAAGGTACATGTTAATATTCCCAATGTTAGCCGAAGGTACAAGGATATTGTGTCATCCGATAAATTCAGAATGTTTTATTGTCATTCATGCATTTGCATTATATTCATATATTACCCTAGACCACATGTGTTATATACACTACTATATGGTATTAATATATATATATATCTAGGGGATGGAGAAAAGGGAATGTCGTTATATACGCAACACCACCTGCAGTTGGTACAGACTATCACGAAAAAGAAGATGCCCAATGAGGCCAATATGATAATGATTATACCCACAGAGGCCAAAATGAAATGATGCCCACAGAGGCTGTTATGGGAAGAAAGATTCCCTTGTTTCGGAGTGTCGGTCTAATCTCGGTACGATATATTTTTACATGTATATATGGGTATGGCGGGGCCCTGTCCCGACCCTTATGATGTCATGAACACTTTTAGAGGCTTGTAGACAGATGTTTCATAACCATTCGAAAAACCACACATATGTATACCGTACGAAAATTCAGAATTTTAAATCAGTGAATTCAGAATGAGTGTGATTTCTTAATTATATATATACTATACATTTTTTTTGGTAAATAAATCGATTTTATTACCAAAATAAGAATTACATAACGAAAAAAACATAACTGGACAGCCCCCAATTATGCAGCAAATAACTACAACTAAGTATTCTATACTTAATCAAAACACAAAATCAAACCATCAAGATCACATAGCCTACATGCCAACCACCTATTACAAGGGATAGAAGTTTAGAGTGGACAACAGCATGCCAGTTTTGGCCTCATTCCTCCCCTGAGATGAACTCCCTGCACAATCATCCTTAATATCATCGAAGCATCTCTATTCGTACCTTAAAAGATCCTATTATTCCTCTCTTGCCATATGTGGTACACAGTTGAAGCCAAGGCAATTATGTATACCTCTGCTCTTGGTTGCTTCCCTTTGCATTGAGTGACTGCCCAACTTGTTTCATTCTCCCAATTGCATACTTGTTTATGTATGTTGAGACACCATAATACCTTTTGCCATATCTGTGCTGAGAAGGAACAATTGAAGAACAAGTGACTAGTATTTCTCCCCCTCTGATCCACATAGCACACAGTCAACATCATCTACACAACCCCAGTTAGCCAGTCTATCCTTTGTGAGTAGCCTACTGTGAAAAGCTAGATATAGTATGAAAATCCACTTAAAGCAGGCCATATTGTTACACACCAATTTCCTCCACACAACCTTCTGATAATCTGTTTGATTGAGAACTTGTCCAGTTGCATGACATAGCTCTCATTCCATCCAGCAAGCTTAAACTCGCGAACCCGCTCTAAATCAACCGGACCTTGTGAGCTGATGAGAAATGCTTGGCTGCAGATATCATAGTTGCCTCTGGTCCAGATGAACCACTAGAGATTGATGAATCTTTCACAACTTTGCTAGTATCATTTTTAATGTAGAAGCACAAAAGAAATGACTTTAAGGCAGAAGAGAAATCACTATTTTTCTTATTACTGTAACTCATTGCTAATTGCTTTCACAAATTAACCACTACTTAATTAAGAATGAAGAGTTCTAAAATCAATATATAATATTTTATCACAAGGACAAAAGGGGGGTATTTTTCTTGTAGTGTTTTGCATTTGATGAACCCCTTAATATAGCATGTTTATTCTTGGTGTGCAAGGTTAGGACGTTGAGAAGCAACATAGCCTCTTCCTCTCAGCAATTAAATTTAGAAAAATATATAGATATTTGATGTTGTGTAGCAACCATCAAAAGGAAATTTCCAAGAAAGTACGCAACCTTGATTACTTCTTATCTTGGACTAGTTATTTCTTTAGTCTTTTTTTATAACGATGATATCCGAACCAGTTTGTAAGCATTTGACTATTCTATTAGTGCAGATACTAAGATTTTGTGTGTATTTGTTTGATTGGTATGAAATTTAAGAAAATTAGGGAAATTTTTTAATTTTATTATTTTAAATTAAAGATGTGTGTAGTATTGAAATATTTTTTATTGTGATTTAGAACACACCGTATGAGATATTATAACTAAAGATTTGAAGCGTGAGAATATTAATTTAGTCTGTAAACAGACAATGTTGTATCACTAAAAATCTTTTGACTTTTCAGTACGTCCGCGTGTCAAATTAATAATAGGAGAATGTAACTTAAATTATTTAATGGTATTACAGAATCAAGTCAAACAAAAATGTTTACTCTGATTAACAATTGTGACTGATAATATGTCAGTATCAATAACACCCCAAAACATCAATACTAAGGAAATTCTGATCGACGGTAAATTCAAAATTTAAATTTGATAAGTTTTATATAATTATTTTCATCACTAAATTTATTGTATTTTAAAATTATAAGTCCGAACTTTGATATTTATTAAAATTTCAATGAAATATATTTTGTAATCACAATTTTTCACTTATTTCATTGATCGATAGACCATAAATGCAGTTGAGTGCCTAGTAATTATTATTATTCTAATCCTTACTAATTAAGATTCTTATGTTGCTAGACTAATAAACATTTGATTGAAAATTGACAGGAAGTGTATAAACATTGTATCACAATAAATCTTTTGACTTTTCTTCACATCCTCGTGTCGAATTAATATTAGAAGAATGTAAACTTTACAACAACAATATATTCAGTGTAATCTCACAAAGTAGGTACTGGAGAGGGTATGATGTATGCAGGCCATACCTTTATCTTTGTGTAGTAAAAAAGTTATTTTCAATAGACCCTCAGCTCAAAAGGAAAGTAGCCGATGCAGAATTGCAAGAAAAATAAGACAGCAAAATATCAAGATACAAAACAAATGAAGCAACTCATAGTAATACATACAAAAAAAAAATAGGAATCTACGCGAACCATCTCAGTTTCGGTTTCTTCATCTTATCCTTCACGGAGGCCACTCCAACTTTGCCCCATATAACTTCGTACCTAATCATATATCTCCTAGTTTTACCTTGTTTGCCTTGTGATAGAATTTCATATTCATTTTTGCTTCTTCCTGTTTCCTTCTCCTCTCTTCTATTTCAAAGATTGATATATAAGAAATTCTGAAAGTGCTTTTTATTGACAAATCGGGAGAGTGTTGGCATAACATTTGAGAAATTAATAATATTTAGGGTTGTGTTTGGTTCGATAAATTTTTGAAAAATATTTTCTCTAAAAATAAGTTTCCTTCCTACCTAACACACCCTAAGTGTTAGTTAGAGTTAGAGCAAATAATATGAAGTTAAACGTTAAGGTAATTATAAAAAAGTTTACTTCCGCACATAAGTGAGGGAAATCTTTTTTTTTTCCTTTTGATGAACATTTTCTGGTAGCTAAATACTAAAAAGGATTATTTTCTTACCAAAATTAATTTTTTTGTGAAAAATAAGTTCAAACATACTAAACATACCTACTTATTTTAGTGGCCTTCTTGTTATAATTTACTACGGAGTAGACGAATTGTTAAGTAGAAAATGAGCCTTTATGACCAATTGTTTGATCAATTTGTTAGTTGCAAAGCCATAGTCAGTCTTCTAGCTATAAAATATTATTCCACCGGGTCATTTTTACTTGGCACGTTTCGCTTATTTAAAGTCAAACTATATGAACTTTGACTAGTATTTTAAGATGTATTTTTCATCATATTAATATGAAAATAATTACAACTTATAATATTTTTCATATAGTTTTCGAATAACTAAATTTAAAATAGTAAATTAATCTAATTCAATTTATCTTCAAAAATTAATCAAATTGACTCTCGAAATTTGAAAACATCAATAATAATTCTGTAAAGAATGGATCTTGGGTCTAACTCAACCTCAAAAACTAATTCAAAGGGATGAGGATTGCCCAAGCCATATAAGGAGACAATTACTCATCCCACATCCGATGTGGGACTCTTAACACTCTCCCACACGCTCAGGCCTCGTTAACTGGAGCTTGAACAATATAATATGAGAGTCCAACATCGGTGAACAAAGAATTGAGATGTGTCTGGCTCTGATACCATGTAAAGAATGAATCTTTGATCTAACTCAATCCCAAAAGCTAGCCCAAATGAAGGGGAATTGTCTTAGCCCATCCCATATCCGATTTGGGACTCTTAATAAATTCTTATCTTCATTATGAATAAAACAAGTGATAACATAACATCTTCTCAAAAATGTCCAAAGCTGAAGAAATAAAATAGAAATCAGATTATTACAATCACAGTATAAATTTTCAACCTCCTACAAAATTACATACACTATCAAAAAGAAGATTGGGACTTATAAAAGTCATCTGAAGTAAAATCTACTACTGATATTATCACGGATACGATGGAACCACTTTAAAACGTGTTACTAAGGTCTAAACATTGCGTATTGATATATTTAGTATTTCTCCAGTGTTTTATAACCGCCTTGGGATCTGCCTAGAGTGTTACAAATAACCCCAGCTTCACATTTTATTATGTACTGTATTTCTCGGTTGATTGAACCATAAGTCCAAGAACTTCACATTTTATAATCTGTTAAGGCATACATTTTTTATTCTTTTAATGACTTTTTTGTGGATTTTTATTGACCAAGCCATATTTGCTTAGGGGTCCGGATTAATATGGCTTCACTCTATGTAAGGCACATTAAAAGAGAAATCGTTAAGATTTTTTCAATTCTCAAAGTTTGAATCTGAGACATTTAATTAAAGATGAAAGAATAATATTCATCTCAATAGTCCTACCACAACCCTTTATGGTTAGTCATCTTTCATTAGTGTAGTAGTTTTGATTACATCAACCTTATTTTGGTGCAATTCAACAATACGGTAGACTTGCACCCCAAAAAAAAAAAAGCAATTCTGTAACATAATGTCTTCATCAAAGTTTATTAAACCTACCTTGTTGCTTGCAACAATTCTGTTTAAAACAACGTGCAACAATCTGTATAGGTCACTCCATGTTTTGGCTGACCAAAATAATTTCTTGCATCATCCCCAATGAGTTAAGCTTATTTATAAGGAGTTTCTCAAATATGTTTCAGGTTCGATTAAGGAGATGAAATGTATAGGCAAAAAGTCATTTTAATTCTAATGAAAATTAGCTGCTATTTGTGAAATTGCACGATTTTCCCTTTACATGGGTTGGTGCAGGGCATAACTTGTGAGATATTATAATATAAAAATATAAACTTATGCTTGCGAAAAAGGTATTTGTCTTGTGGGAAAAAGTAAAAAACAACACAAAATAGGCACAAAAGTGCAAATGATCCCTATCACAACCACTTGGGTTAGGGATCTTGCCGATTTGTCAAACTACTGCTTGCAAAATATTTGGATTTTATCATTAACCCATTTGAAAATCTTCTGATAAAATTCCATTAGCCCATTTGAAAATCTGAGTTGGGCTCAGAGGCAATCAATTGAATTTGAACCACTAAAATCATTGAAGAATTAACTTAATAATCGCCCATTTAATAACTAAAAATAATTGATAAATATATAATATATGTATAATTCATGTATAATGTGTCTATAATCATGTATAATTTGTGTATATCGGCTGAAAAAATAAACAATCAATCCAAGCGGTTATTTATGTAAAGCTCCCGTTGCGATAATTTTTTTTAAGTATTTCGGTTGTACCACTGATGACTAATCATTCAAAAAATTACATTATTTTAATTTATAACTCATAGATTAATCCCTGGGTCTTTGTAATTAGTGGACAAAGATGGCCGGCCGTTCATGAGCTCAAGGGTCAAATTTTGTTTCTTTTGATTCTTTTTAGCCATCGCAGATTGAAGTAAATTGACTTGTTATGATGTGTAAGTTAAGAAATTGATTGTAATGACAACAAAATGGACCCACTATTACAAACTTTTTGTGTCCTCTATGTATTTTTATTTTTCTCGAGCTAACATGTGTTGTAAGAAATGGTTAATTTGTTAGCAATGACAATTACGTCACTGATATAATAACATTTGGGTGTAAAGTTAAATTTGGCAGTCCCTAATTCAAATTTCTATCCGTATTTCCGAAGTTTGAAACTTCAAAGTTACCATTTTCAATTCATTTTTTGTGAGTTTAGATTAATTCTGAAACGATTAAAATTTGTATAAGTTAATAAATTTCGACTATTTTTTAAATAAATGTAACCCCCTCCCCCTACCTCATAGAAGATTGGGCTAAATATTGGATCCAACAGCCCTCCTAGAGGACCCATTTGTACTGCTAGGAAGTTTCCGCCTTCAAATCTCTTAAGAGTCCTTTTCATTATCTCCTTTTCTTTTCATGAAATATGTAATTTTTTATTTAATTATCTGGTACTTGGAATTCATTAATCCAATTAATAAAATTTGTGTTACGTAACTCATTTAAATAGGGGGGGGGGGGGGATTTGAACCCGAAACTTCTGATTAAGAGAGTGATTAAGAGAGATGAATTCCATCCATTCCACTATAACCTTTAATAGTATTAATATTATTAAGTTAATAAATCGATAAACTAGTAATGTGAGCTATATATATATATGAATATCAAATAATATCAAAAAAAAAATTAGAGATCTCTTAACGTATTTTATATTGTTATTGATTAGTGTTATGTTAACATTCAACTTATCGTAATCCTTTTTCTTTGTGTTCGCGTATATAATAAAAGTTCATATAACCGACTCTAATTTACTTATGATTAAGACATAATTGTTTTTTTATGGAAAGACCTCTTAAACTAGAGTAACAATCAAACATACTACGTCTTTTTCAGTATGCCTGCTAATTAAAGTGAATTACCTCAAAACCCACATTTAATTACTTATTATTAAAGCAAATGTACCTCAGTCTCAACACGTGCAACTCATATGTTGCCCAGCACATGCCTATCTTAAAATCTTTAGCCGTCCTAGTACACATAGTAATTAATAAAGAATTATTTAGATATTGTACAATAATAGTTTAATTTAAAACCATATCTTAATTACGTGAATAACTTAATAAGTTTGTTGAAAAAATCTTGAGAGTAAAGAGTCCATAGTGACAATTGTTGTTTTGCGTGAGGCTAATGTTGTTTGTACAAAAGTCACTTTGACATTTATCAATTCAAATGTTCAAACGTGAATTCTGAATTTGTCATTGATTATTGGTAAAAGCATATAGGGGAAATCAATGAATCTGCATCTCAAGTAATGAATTTCAAATCAATCGGACCTTATGAGCTCTACCGAATCGATAACGTCTAAATTATGAACCGCCATTGATTACCAATTAAAGCAGGATAGGCAAAATCAATGAATTCACATCCCAAGTAATAAATCACTAAATCAATCGGACTTATGAGCTATACAAAATCGATAACATCTAAATTCTGAATCCGTCACTGATTACCGGGAAAAGTAGGATAGGCAAAATCAATGAATCTTCATCTCAAGTAATGAATCACTAAATCAATCGACCTTATGAGCTGATGAGAAATGTTTGGCTGCAGATATAATAGTTTCCTCTGGATCAGATTTTGAATCTTTCACAATTTTGCTTTCATTTTTAATGAAGAAGCATGAAAGAAGTGACCTTAAGGGAGAAGAAATTTCCATGTTTTTCTTCTTGGTACTATAACTCATTTTGTTTGCTATCACAAAAAGAAATTAATTGTTGAGTGACAAAATATACAGTAATATACACAGTATATACATTATCTTGTGTATACCGTGTATATCACGGAAACACAAGGAAACCCATTATTGTGTACTTGTATATTTATGTAATATATTATTGTATTTAATTAGCATTATACACTTATCATAATTATAGAATTCTTGTACAAATAGAATAGGATTTTGGGAGTAGAATAGGAATAGGATTTTTCATATTATGGAAATTGTAAATTGTATATATACTCATTCATTAATGAAAATAATCAGGAGATTATTTCTGTCATGGTATCAGAAGTCTAGGACTAAAATACTTCCGCTCCTCTCCCAAATTAGTTCTCGGTTCCGACCACCCTTCTCGGCCGAACCTTCCTTTCTTCTCCAAATCCCTCCTAAATTATTATTCCTTCATTATGTCTATCTCGAAGAACATGTTTCATCCTGCTCTTGCTATTCCAACATCAAGAACCATATCCCCATTATTCTTGAGATGAAAACGTCCAATATGCGATGTGGGCGGAATTATTCAAAATTCACGCAATCTCACATCAAGTCCTCCATCACATAATTCCTTTCGTTGTCCCTACACCCGCAGAGGATCCTCAGTTATGGATCACTCGTGATGCTACCGGCCTTCTATGGATTTACTCCACTATTTCTACCGACCTTTTACAGACGATCATTGAACTAGAGACTACGGCTATGGCTACCTGAAATAGATTACGTGATATATTCCAAGATAACCAACATTCCCGAGTTGTCACTCTTGAGCAAGAATTTTCGCAAGTTAGCAAGGAAAATTTTCTGAATGTTTCAGCTTATTGTAAACGGCTCAAGGAATTGGTGGACCAACTCCGTAACATTGGCGCGCCTGTTACAAATAATCGTCTTGTTCTCCAAATGGTTGCAGGCCTATCTGAGGACTATAATGGCGTTGGAACTCTACTCCGACAAAGTAATCTTCTTCCCCCTTTTTATCAAGCATGTTCGATGCTCACCTTGGAGGAAGCCGACTTGGCAAAAAAGGCGGCTACCGGCGCAAGTTCCGTGGTGATGATGACGTCCTCCGATAATTATCACGAGTTTGTTGACAATTCAGGCCAAAACTGCAATAACGGCAGCGACAAGAAGGGTCAAAATCGTAAAAATAATGATAAAAATCACGGCGCCAACACCGGTAGCGGCCAGAACAGTAGCACCACCGGCGGGAATAGTAACAACAGCGGGGGTGGGCCTCGGAAAAATGACAGTAGGCCGCACGCCGCCTGGTCCCAACCTTAGGATCCTTGGCCGTGGAACTGGGCCAGTGGCCCTTGGCCCTTGGCCTAACAACCACTATTTTCCTACCATCCCTTACCCGAGTCACTAGACCCCGTCCCAGCACCAGGCCAGGCCCAATCCACCTACTGGTAGATTTTAGTCTGGGTCGAAACCGTAAGCAGGTGTGCTTGGGCCTCGGCCTCCGCACGCTTTCCAGGAAGTGGGCCCCATGCCGACTCCGACAGATATTGAAGTTGTCATGCATACACTTGTATTAAATCCTCCATATGCGAATTGGTACGTGGACATCGGCGTCACTTCTCCCATGACGTCCGACCAAGGTACTCTCTCGTCTTATTCCAATTTGAGCAAAAATTGTGGCATAATTATTTGTAATGGAAACTCAATTCCAATTCGTGGTTACGGTCATACAACTTTTTCCCCCTCATCCACCTCTTGTCTTGAAAAATGCCCTTCATGCCCCTAACTTCATTAAAAATTTGGTGTTTGTCCGTAAATTCACCATTGATAATTAGGTTTCTGTTAATTTTGATCCTTTTGTGTTTCCGGTGAAGGATTTCAAGACGGGGATACCTCTCATGAGATGTAATAGTAGGGGAGATCTTTATCCTATCATGCCCGCATCCAGACTCTCGAGTCAAGCCTTGTCATCTACTTTTGCAGCTCTATCTCCTTCCTCGTGGCATGCACGTTTGGTCACCCTGGGTCGTCCATTATTTCTTCCTTGCATAAAAATAATTTTATTTCTTGTAAGGGTACGCGTAATACTCCAATTTGTCATTCATGTCCCTTAGGAAAATATGTTAGATTACCATTTGTAGCCTCTACTTCTCATATTTTAATGCCATTTGATATTATTCATAGCGATTTATGAACATCTCCCGTTTTAAGTTCTGTGGACCATCGTTATTATATTCTATTTTTGGATGATTATTCTAATTTTTTATTGACCTTTCCGATAGCGAAAAAATCAAAAGTTTTTTCTACATTCTTAAAATTTAGAGCATTCATCCGTACCCAATTCGATCGGAAAATAAAAAATATTCAATGTGATAATGGCAAAGAATATGATAATGGGTTGTTTCGAGATTTTTGTGCTACTAATGGCATAGTTTTCGTTTCTCTTGTCCTCATACTTTCTCACAAAATGGGAAAGTCGAACGAAAAATTCGTATCATTAATAATTTTGTCCGAACTTTATTGGTCAATGCTTCCGTACCCCTTTCCTTTTGGCATCATGCTCTACAAATGACTACTTATCTTCTTAACATAGTTCCTACCAAATGATTGTCATATTCCTCCCCTCTTAAATTCCTCTATAATAAGAATCCTTCGTATTCACATCTTAGGGTCTTTGGGTGCTTATGTTATCCACTATTTCCGTCAACTACAATTAAAAAACTTCAAGTCTATTCTACCCCTTGTGTGCTTTTGGGTTATCCATCTAATCATCGTGGTTACAAATATTTTGATTTATCATCTAATAAAATCATAATTAGTCGCCATATTATTTTTTATTAAAACTCAATTTCCGTTTGCTAAAGTAAGTAGTCCCGAGCCTAGTTCGTATAATTTTTAGAAGACGATGACTCCTCGTATTTTATCCACCATTTATCGGACTTGTCCCGCACCCAAAATCCGCCAGCTGGCCCACTGCCGTTGGACCTCCTGTCCCGTCGAATCTGCCCAATAAGACGTGGGAGATGCTCTTATTGAAAATAAGACGTGGGAGTTGGTGCCCCGTCCTTCTGGTGTTAACATTATTCGGTTTATGTGGATTTTTACTCATAAAGATAATTCTGATGGTTCTTTTGCGAGGCATAAGACTTGTCTTGTAGGTGATGGTAAGACTCATCAGTTTGGCGTGGATTGTGGTGAGACGTTTAGTCCGGTGGTCAAACCGGCTACCATTCGCAATATTCTCAGTATGGCTCTTTCAAAGGCATGGATCATTCATCAGTTAGATGTGAAGAATGTTTTCTTACATGGTGATCTTAAGGAGACCGTTTACATGCATCAGCCCTTGGGTTTTCGAGACCCCAAATATCCTCATCATATCTGTTTATTGAAGAAGTCCTTGTATGGGCTTAAGCAGGCCCCACGTGTTTAGTATAAGAGATTTGCAGACTATGTTTCGTCTATTGGGTTTTCTCACAGCAGGTCTGATAATTCATTGTTCATATATTGTCGTGGTACTTCCTTGGCTTATATTATCTTATATGTGGATGATATTATCTAGACTGCCTCTTCTGATGCTTTGCACAAGTCTATCATGACACTGCTCACTTCTGAGTTTGCTATGAAAGACTTGGGACCCTTGAGTTACTTCTTGGGGAGTGCTGTCACTCGTCATGCAGATGGGTTATTCTTATCACAATGGAAGTATGCCGCTGATATCATTGAGCGAGCTGGTATGTCCTCATGTAAGTCTACTTCCACTCCAATTGATACTAAGCCCAAGCTGAGTGCTGCGACTAGCTTACCTTACGAGGATTCCACCCACTATTGTAGTCTTGCTGAAGCACTTCAGTAACTTACTTTCACGAGATCGGATATTACGTATATGGTACAGCATGTGTGTTTGTTTATGCATGATCCCAAGGTTGAGCACATGAATGCGCTCAAACGCATTATTCGATACATCCAGGGGACACTTGACTATGGCTTACATTTATATCCATCATCAACAGCTACACTTGTCTCGTATACAGATGTTGATTGGGGTGGCTGTCCAGATACCATACGCTCCACGTCTGGCAATTGTATGTTTCTTGGTAATAACTTGGTCTCATGATCTGCGAAGCGACAGTCTACATTATCACGCTCTAGTGCAGATGCCGAGTATTGAGGGGTAGCTAATGTGGTCTTTGAATCATGTTGGTTACATAATCTTCTCTTAGAACTTCATTGTCTCATTCAGAAAGCTACCTTGGTTTATTGTGATAATATTAGTGACGTCTATCTTTCTGGTAATCATGTTCAACATCAGCGCACTAAACACATCGAGATGGATATCCACTTCGTTCGAGAAAATGTAGCTCGTGGACAAGTACGTGTCTTACATGTCTCCTCCAGGTATTAAATTGCAGACATCTTTACTAAAGATCTTCCCTCAGTCCTTTTTGAAGATTTTAGAGACAGTCTCGGCGTACAAAGACCGCCCGCTATGACTGCGAGGGTGTGACAGAATATACCGTGATATACACTGCCTTGTGTATACCGCGTATATCACGGAAACAGAAGAAAAACCATTACCGTGTATACTTGTTTATTTAGGTAGTATATTGTTGTATTTAATTAGCATTATACACTTACCATAATTATAGAATTCTTGTACAAATAGAATAGGGTTTTGAAAATAGAATAGGAATATGATTTTCTATATTATGAAAATTATAAATTGTATATATACTTATTCATTAATAAAAATAATGAGGGGATTATTTCAGAATGAAGAGTACAAAGTCTATACTGATCAAAAAGACAAAGGGGCTTTTATTTTCTTGAGGTATTTTACATTGATGAATTGAAACCCCTATTTATATAACATGCTTATATTCTTGGTGATCAAGATTAAATAGAAGAAAACAACATTGCATTTCCCCCTAGGCAATGGAAATTAGAAAATTAAAGTACCTGCAGAGATATTTTATCATTTTATGTTGTGTAGCGGCCAAGACAAAAAAG
The DNA here is from genome assembly GCA_034509755.1 of Anisodus tanguticus. Taxonomy (NCBI): domain Eukaryota; kingdom Viridiplantae; phylum Streptophyta; class Magnoliopsida; order Solanales; family Solanaceae; genus Anisodus; species Anisodus tanguticus. The sequence continues at coordinate 4,614,154 of CM067540.1, read as the reverse complement.
GGGACCAAAAAGTAACTTTTGATGATATTTTATTTTGCAATAATTATTCTTTGAATTTTCCATGATGTTAGATTAGACTAAACTAATGAGGTATTAGTGACAATTGACAGAAAGTCTATAAGCGTATCACTAAAATATTTTTTTGACTTTTCTTTACATCCGCGTGTCTAACTAATAATAGGAGAAGTCCTCCGTAAATGAAATTATTTGAGTATTCCCCGCAAGCACTATAGAATCATTTAGTCAGACAGAATGTAAATGAAATTATTTGAGTACTATAGAATCAAGTCAGACAAAAATGTATACTCTGATAATTAACAATTGTAATTGATAATGTGTCAGTATCAAGAATACACAAACACATCAATACTAATAAAAATTTCCCATTGTGTAATGGCCAAGAAAAGGAAAGGACCCAGAAAGTAACTATGAGTCTATGAGTAATATTTTCTGATTTTAAACTAGTTAATGATCTTTTGATTGCTTATTTGAACCATTGCTTTGAATTTTCCATGTTGTTAGACTAATATAGATTTGACTGAAAGTTGACAGAAAGTCTATTAACGTAGTATCACTAAATATCTTGACTTTTCTTTACGTTCACTAAAATTAGAATTTAATTATTGAGATTTTAATTTTATATATTAATGACGCTTCATGTCAAAAATATTGGATTCGATTGAAGTTGTTAAGAGTTTATGGAAATATTAGAATTCAGGTTCCACAAAGTACGATAGTCAAATATAGTTGCATCAATAGAATCAGAACCCAAATTAAATTGTGATAATATTAGATTTTCATGACAATAGTTTGATCGACCTATTATTACCTTGTTCGATGTCATTACTTTGATTTTTTCAAAGTTCCATTTCTCTCTTTTATTGATAAGCTTGAACTTAAAGGCACTATAAGAAAAATGACTTTTAGCTAGTGGAAATCCAGTCGCTAAAAGACCAAATCCGGTTGCTATTTGTCAATAACGACCGAAAACAATCCGGTTGCTATTTGTCTATAACGACCGAAAACAATCCGCTCGCTTAAATGTAATAAAGAAACATACCTGCTAGAACACCACCAGACGTAAAGAAGAGATATGGAACTTGTAAGTTATGCTTACATGTTCTTTTGTATACGCAGAAGAGAGAAGAGATACTATTGAAGCGATCTAGAAGATTTTAAGAATTGTTAAACCCTTAAAAGTTATATAAGAAACTAATACATATGTTTTTTTTAAAGTCTTGAAATATTAATCAAACATAAAAAAAATTTCCAAAAATTAGCATTCAAATCAAACTAAACCAAATCCAAATGTCATTATGACGCCCATTATAGCAGACAAGTCAAAGAGAAGATAGTCAAACTTTTAGGCTGTCAAGTTTTCGAAGAATGGGTGCATGTTACACCTTAGTCGAATCTATATATATTTGATGAGAGAAACTAAAAAAAAAATTATAAGGCGTAATATAAAATTCACATGGTATATATAATTTTATACACGATGATAGTATAGCTTGAAAATAAACTTATAAGGTTAATTTGTTGAGGCAAAACGAATAATAACGATCATCAGCTTGGATTGTAATATTAACTATCTAAGTTATAGTACTAACTTATTTGAGGCAGGATTGAACAAACCCCAACGTACAAAAATAAAAGGTTAGAGAAATACAAAGACAAGTTGTAAATCGATGATTTTCTAATGAATAACCCTCGGTTTATTTAATATTTGCTTCCCATTGTTGCACATAATAAAATTAAACTAGATGACACATATAAAATCTATGAGAAATGGAAGGCAACCTTCCGAACAATCACCAACCTATTCCGAAGAGGCACCTTCAAGGCTATATAAACTAAGGCAATGCCTCATTTTAAAGATACCAAAACCAAAAATTTCTGCATCCGAAATTACTCGCATTCTTTTTCCACAAATAAAACTATCGAGTCTTACTTGTGTTTCGTTGCCAACTTTGAGTTCGTCGAAGTCGAAGGCGTTTGACGTACCGCTACTCTGCGACAGTATATCCGTTTTATCCTGGGAGGAAGTAATCCATAACCTCGGCATACAGTGAGGGGATTAAATTCCTTAAGGACACACAAAGAATTCTCGTGGTCTCGGATATATTCTTACTTATGTATTATTTTTCCAGTTTCTGTTTTTTTTTCTGGTTTTTGTCTTTCCGTTTGGTTTCTGTTTTTCCTGATTTTTTGAACACAGGCACAATAACAAGCTTAAGGAATTTAATCATTATTTCTGTGTTCATTTGTTCTTGTTTAACAATTACAGAACGTTGTCAGGAAAAAAAAAGTGTATGTTGTTTGGAGACTAAAATCTTCGGATTTTCTACTCCGGTTGAGATTAAAGTCTCCATAACTTTCTACTCATTTGGGTACTTGATTTGAAGATTTAAAAACTTCATCAATTATACAACATACAATTTACTGCATTAAAAAAAAAGAAGGTGTATGTTTGCTGTTTCGATGTAACGAACTTATATGTTGTTTGGAGACTAAAATCTTCGAATTTTCTACTCCGGTTGAGATTAAAGTTTTCATAACTTTCTACTCATTTGGGTACTTGATTTGAAGATTTAAAAACTTCATCAAGTATACAACATACAATTTACTGGAAAAAAATGTTTGTTGTTTCGGTGTAACGAACTAATATGTTGTTTGGAGACTAAAATCTTCGAATTTTTTACTCCGGTTGAGATTAAAGTTTTCATAATTTTCTACTCATTTGGGTACTTGATTTGAAGATATAAAAACTTCATCAAGTATACAACATACAATTTACTGCATTTCGTTTCAAGGTTTTTAAATCTGTTTGTGTAACCTTGATTCGGTTTGAAGAAATAAAATCTTCACCATTGTGTATTACATCTCATCTTTGTCAAAACCGATTCGGTTTGAAGTCTTCACCGTTTATTAAACTTTTTCTTTGCTTCGTTTGCGACGAAATGGGAGACATGACTCCAAATTTGAATGCTACTGCTATCGCCACACTAGCCCCCATGGTTGGTTCTACGAGCAATGCTTGCGTCCTCCAACGATCGTCTTTGCACCAAAGACCGGCTCCGGCAGAAGCTTTGGAAAATTCACCGGATTTGATTTCAAACGATGGCAACAAAAGATGTTCTTCTATTTAACTACTTTAAACCTCCAAAAGTTTATTAAGGAGGTCGTTCCGATTTTGCCGGAATCAACACCTGAGAATGAACGTTTTGTTGTAACTGAGGCATGGAAGCACTCAGATTTTTTGTGCAAGAATTATATTATTAGCGGACTGGAGGATGATCTTTACAACGTCTATAGTAATGTGGAAACATCAAAAGATCTATGGGATGCGTTGGAAAAGAAATATAAAACAGAAGATGCTGGATTAAAGAAATTTATCGCTGCCAAGTTTCTGGACTACAAAATGGTAGATGGCAAGTCCGTTGTTACTCAAGTTCAAGAGTTGCGAGGTTATCATCCACGATCTACTCGGCGAAGGTTTGGTGATTAGTGGGGCGTTTCAAGTTGCAACGGTAATAGAGAAGTTGCCTCCTTCATGGAAGGACTTCAAAAATTACTTGAAACACAAGCGAAAGGAGATGACACCGGAGGATCTCATCGTCCGTTTGAGAATCGAGGAAGATAACAAGGCAAATGGAGAAGAAGGCAAATGTGAGATCAACCATAGGGGGAGCACATATTGTTGAAACCGCCCCAACTAATCCGAAAAGAGGAAAAATGCATCGGGACCAAGGAGCTATCCCAACAAGAAGAAATTCAAGGGAAACTGCCACAATTGTGGAAAAATCGGACACAAAGTTGCGGATCGTCGTGCTCCGAAAAAGGTAAAGAAGAAGGGTCGAGCTAATATGGTTGAAACAAACGAGGAAGTTGATGACTTGTGCGCTATGTTGTCCGAGTGCAACTTAGTGGGAAATCCGAAAGAGTGGTGGATTGACTCGGCGCCACTCGCCACATTTGTCTTTGTTAGAGAAGCCTTTGCTTCATATGCTCCCGCCGGCCCGACGATACCATATATATGGGAAATTCGCAACGGCCAAAATTGAAGGTTATGGAAAGATACCGCCGAAGATGACATCCGGCAAGGTGGTGACTCTTAACAACGTCTGTCATGTTCTGAAATTAGGAAAAATCTAGTATCTACCGGACTTCTAGTAAAGAACGGTTTTAAGTGTGTTTTTGTTTCGACAAGGTTGTAATAAGTAAGAACGAGATGTACATAGAAAAGGTTACCTCACAGAGGGCCTTTTCAAACGAATGTAATGGTCGTTGCCAATAATAATAAAGTTTCGCTTCGTCTTACTTACTTGAGTCAAATAATTTATGGCATTCATGTTTAGGACATGTCAATTACGAACCTTGCGAAAAATGATTAGTTTGGAAGTATTGCCTAAGTTTGAATGCAATCAATCAAAATGTCAAATGTGTTTGAGTCTAAGTATGTTAAACATCCTTATAAGTCGGTTGAAAGGAATTCAAGTCCTTTAGACTTAATCCATACGTATATTTGTGACATGAAGTCAATCCCATCTCGCGGTGGAAAGAAGTATTTCATAACTTTTACCGACGATAGTACGCGGTATTGCTACGTTTATTTACTTAATAGTAAAGATGAAGCAATTGAAGCATTCGAGCAATACAAAACCGAAGTTGAGACTCAACTTAACAAAAAGATTAAAATGATAAGGACCGATAGGGGCGGTGAATATGAATCTCCTTTTGAACAAATATGTTTGGAATATGGCATTATTCATCAAACAACTCGCCCTTACTCGCCACAATCAAACGGAATTGCGGAAAGGAAAAATAGAACCCCGAAAGAAATGATGAATGCCCTCGTTAATAAGTTCGGTTTACCCCAACTTGTGGGGGAAGCCATTCTAACACTAGCCGAATACTCAATCGAGTGCCCCATAGCAAAACAAAATCTATTCCATACGAAAAGTGGAAAGGAAGGAAGCCCAATTTGGGATACTTCAAAGTGTGGGGGTGTTTGGCCAAGGTGCAAATTCCTAAACCCAAAAGGGTAAAAATAGGACCTAAAACCATTGATTGTGTTTTCATAGGATATGCCACAAATAGTAAGGCATATCGATTTACGGTTCACAAATCGAAAAATCCCGACATTCGGTAAATACGATAATTGAATCGAGATAATGCTGACTTCTTTGAAACCATATATCCGTATAAAAAGGAATGTGAGTCGTCTAGCAAAGAATCTAAACGACCTCGGGAAGAAACAAAGGAAAATATTCCCGATGAGGAAAACCGAGACGCAAAGAACGTCAAAGGACGTCTACTTCATTTGGACCAAATTTCTAACATTTTTGTTGGAGAATGAGCCTCGAACCTTCAACGAAGCTATGTCTTCATCGGAAGCTCAATTTTGGAAAGAGGCAATCAATAGTTAGATAGAATCCATCTTAAACAACCATACTTGGGAATTGGTTGACCTTCCTCCAGGGAATAAACCTTTAGGTTCCAAATGGATTTTCAAGCAGAAAATGAAAGCTGATGATAAATATAAGGCAAGACTAGTTGTTAAAGGGTTTAGACAATGAGAAGGTCTTGATTACTTTGATACATACTCGCCGGTAACGAGGATTACATCTATTCGGGTGTTAGTAGCGTTAGCCGCCGTGTACGGTCTTGAAATCCATCAAATGGATGTGAAAACAAATTCTTAAATGGAGAGTTAGATGAAGAAATTTACATGGAACAACTTTGAGGGTTTGTAGTTCCAGGGAAAGAGAAGAAGGCGTGTCGACTTGTTAAGTCTCTTTACGGACTAAAACAAGCACCCAAACAAGGCATGCAAAATTTGACCATACAATGTTTGTCAAATGGATTCAAGATAAATGAGTGTGATAAATGTGTCTACATTAAGAACACTCCAAACCACGTAGTCATTGTTTGTTTGTACGTGGATGATATGTTGATAATGAGTAACGACATTGCTAACATAAATGCTACTAAGCGCATGCTTGCTAGTAAGTTTGATATGAAAGACTTAGGAGTTGCCGATTTAATTCTCGGGAATTAAAATCCATAAGACTCCTCAAGGTCTAGCATTGTCTCAATCTCATTATATTGAAACGGTACTTGAAAAGTTCAAGTATTTGGACTTTAAAGTTGCAAAGACGCCAATTGATATGAACCTTGCTCTTGCAAAGAATAAAGGTGAAAGTCATTCTCAATTGGATTATGCCGAGTGTTGGGAAGTTTGATGTATATCATGAACTCGTACGCGACCCGATATTGCATGTGCTATAAGTAAACTAAGTCGCTACACTAGTAATCCCGACCAAAAACATTGGTCGGCAATGAAACGAGTTTTGGGGTATTTAAAACATACTCAAAACTTTGCTTTGCATTATAACGGTATCCCGCAGTTATTGAAGGATACGATGATGCAAATTGGATCACCGGTTCAATCGAAACTAAATCCACAAGTGGATATGTTTTTACCATAGGTGGAGGAGCAAAGTGTCTTGGAAGTCATCCAAACGGACATATATCGCCCGCTCTACAATGGAATCGAGTTCATAGCTTTAGACAAAGCCGGTGAAGAAGTTTGAATGGCTCGGAATTTCTTAGAAGATATTCCATTTTGGCCCAAACCGTTGGCTCCTATATGCATACATTGCGATAGCCAAGCGGCAATAGGAAGAGCCGGGAGCCTTATGTACAACGGAAAGTCTCGTCACATACGACGACGACATAATACCGTTAGACAACTACTCTCTAGTGGAATTATCACAATTGACTATGTTAAGTCAAGAGATAATGTGTCGGATCCACTAACTAAAGGCCTAACTAGAGAGGTAGTTGAAAGATCATCAAGGGGAATGGGACTATTGGCGAGGACAAGTCATCGTGACGGTAACTCTACCTAGAAGACTGGAGATCCCAAGATCTAGGTTCAAAGAGATCAAACAAAGTCATTAATGACGGTTCAACATTGTCACAATAACTCTTTGGTCCATTCTCGTGATGAGACAATGTTCGGTACCGGATAAAGCATTGCGGCTTTTTAATGGTTCCTAAGTTTGGTACGGGGTATATCAAATAGTGTATCTACGGGATGACACATTTAGGAATCACCTATGTAAGTGTGAAGTGTAAGCGGCTTCAAGGAGAATTATGTAAGGCCAATTCTCTACGCACTTATGAACCGTGCGTGTTCATGGGTCGACACGAACAAAACAATGAGAACCAAAGACGGTTAAAGGGTTAATTGTGTGACATGTGGTTGTCTAGGTATACACCAAAGCTCGACGGTTCAAGGATATCACATCTACCGATTGACCGAGTATATCCGACATATGTTCACTACGGAAAGTTCAAAGAGAAATCTACTTATCCGGATGCGATTAATCCTTGCTTACGAATCACACCGTTTTTTGTCATGCATGTTTTTCATCATATAGACATTCCCCATTCATGTGGGGGATTGTTAAAGCTAGTTAATGAATAAAACTAGCCAAGTTGGTGTGAATGAGAAATGGAAGGCAACCTTTCCGAACGATCACCAACCTATTCCGAAGAGGCACCTTCAAGGCTATATAAACTAAGGCAATGCCTCATTTTAAAGATACCAAAACCAAAAATTTCTACATCCGAAATTCTCGCATTCTTTTTCCACAAATAAAACTATCGAGTCTTCTTGTGTTTCGTTGCCAACTTTGAGTTCGTCGAAGTCGAAGGCGTTTGACGTACCGCTACTCCTGCGACGACAGGTATATCCGTTTTATCCTGGGAGGAAAAAATCTTCCAAGTTGCAATAAGATAGAATTGCATATTAATCCCAAAAACAAAGGGTACAAAGCCATTAGTTTGGTAGTGGACTGAGCCAATAAATAACAACTATTGAGTTATCAAGTGGATTATATACGAAAATTAAAAATACAAAGGAGATAGTGAAAGAAGAGCAAAAAACAAACAGAATTGGTCCTACCACAGACGTGGCAGGATAATATTGAATATAATAAGCAAATAAATAAATAAATAATTATTAAATTAATCAGAAGAAAGGATTAGAGGGACCTCATCGTCCCCCACGAGTCAGCATCACGTGCAACAACATGCCTGTTCAGTTGACTCCATCTATATGGATAAAAGGTGTTTGATATGGATTAAAATATTTTATGACAAATGTTTTTCAATTGTTTCATTTTAGTTGGTCAAAAAAATTGATAAATATTTTCTTTAAAAAAACAAAACTTTTAAATATCAAGAAAATGTCTTCTCTGGGAGGACAAATAAGTTTTGTAAGTGGGATTTCAAATTCATTGTCTCCTTTCCATCTCCCAAACCCCTCGATCAACCCGCGGTCATTACCTGACGGGCTGACCCTTACATCACCCTCCATAATATTTTTCTAGATTACGTATAAATGTTCACAGAATAATATTTTGCTTATTTATCAAATAACAAAAAAAAAGTTATTTTAAAAAATATTATTTTTCAATTCCTCAGCTTATGACGGAGGTAATTCAAAATCCTCTCTATTAACTTCTGAAGCGACGAGGCCCGAAAAAAAAAAGATTTAAAAAGAAACTCCGCTAAATAAGGATTAGAACTTTCCAATTAACTCTATTTAACTAGCTTAGACCAAACAAGTCCTGAAATTTACAGGGATTGGATTTTTGGGTACGTTACAAAAAAGATATCGCAGGCCAACCCCTGTAGATATACAATTTGAGGAAAATGATATGATCAGACAAGCCCACTACGACGGAAGGTCTATCGTTGAATGGAACATCGACGGGCAAAGTGAATATCAACTACTTAGTACTATGCGCCACATGCTTATGTTTACGGCAGCGGCAAGGATGACAACCGCCTCTGATAAAACGGTCGCCATGGCTATCGTTTCTGGTTTTATCGGTCAACTTTGTGGTTGGTGGTTTTCAATCTCTCTACGATTGTCAAAAAACAAATACTAGATATGACCGCGGAGGATGGGTCAAAGGATGCAGTTAATACACTAGTCTACACAATAATCCTTCATTTCCTTGGTACCACTGCCATTCATGTCGATAAGACTAGGGAATTATTAATTAACCTTAAATGCCCTACGTTTCACTTTAAGTGGTATAAAGATGTTTTTTTATTCTCGTGTTTTCACTAAATCTAACTGTAATGAAACTTTCTGGAAAGAAATTTTTATTTCAGGTGTACCTACCTTATTTGTGGAAAAGGTTCGCCAAAAACTAAAAAATAAGGAGGGAGGATGTCTTAGGTACGAAAATTATACCTATGGTGAATTAACCGCCGAAATCTGCGCTAAAGGTCTAGCACTCTGTAATGATATGAAACTTCGAAGCCAATTAAAGAAGCAGAAGGTTGAAGGTAGCCGCGAGCAGTTTGGCTACCAACCTGTCCAAAAACCACCTCGAGAAGTCCACCGAAAAAATGGCAAAAGGGTTCCATAAGAAAAGAAGAGATGACCAAGAAGGGTCATCACAACCCAGATTTAGATCATTCCAAAGAAAAAGATTATGAAGAAATAAGAGCTTCCAAAGACATAAAGGTAATTTTATATTGTTTGCTTTAAATGTGAAAAATGGACATAAAGCAATGAATGCAGGATGAAAGAGAAGATTAATAATCTCTCGATTGATGACGATCTAAAGAACCAACTAAAATGATTGCTTTTAGAATCTTCGGACTCTGAAGATTCTGATAACAATCTGGATGCCATTGAAAATGAGCATCTATTTGATTCAAATTCTTCTAGCTATGAAGAAGAAGAGGTTGTATGTACGTGTTCCAACCTTAAGATTTGTGTCTTGACCCAAGAAGAAGGCCTAATCTTAGACCTTATTGACATAATATATGATCCTATTGAAAAAAGGACTCAATTAGAGACCTACTTGGTTATGGCCAAAAGTAAAAAGGAAAATCATGGCATAACTGAGAAAGCTCCCCGACTTATAGTCTAAAAATGGTGTTTCATTGTATAGCTGAAAGCTCTAAAAAGGAACCTACTCTAAATGTTCTTCACACTGAAGTTAAGAGGGTGAAATCTGAACTGAAAGATCTTAAAAGGAGAGTTCAAATCCTTGAACTTCAAGCTGAAAAGAGTCTCGCTAATAGCGACGAAGAAACTGAAAAGGACTTTGATCAAATGTTCAATGAATACACTGAAAAGAAACTAAAAGGTCACATTCCTGTCCATGAACCCAAACTGACCACCATGAAGATTGTTAACAACATCAATAAGGTGACATCAAAAAAATGGTTCACTATTGTTACTTTTATAATTAACAAATCTTACAGGTTCATGATGGAAGCCTTGGTCGATTCCTGAGCAGACCTCAATTGTTTCTGTGAAGGGGTTATACCCATAAAATACTTCACAAGGATTGAGAGACGCTAGTGATAAGCCGATGAAAATTCACTACAAGATCTCTGATGCAGCAGTCCTACAAGATGGAGTGTGTTTTGAAACACCCTTTGTTATGGTAAAGGGTTTAAGTCATGATGTTATTTTAGAAACTCCATTTATAAACATGCTTTATCCCTTTAGTGTCTCTGAAAAAGGAATTTCTAGTTTAGTAGATGGAATTAATGTATTGTTTGAATTCTCAAAGAAGCCTCAACAATAATATATTAACGCTATTCATCAAAATTTTGTCAACAAAGAAAACTTCTTGTGCTCTTTAAAGGAAGAGATACTCTTTAAGAGAACAGAAGAACGTCTCTTAAAAAGGGATGTTATTGACAAAATTAATTCCTTAAGAGAAAACTTTGAGAAATAGGTTTGTGCGGAGATACCCAGCACATTCTAGAGCAGGAAGCAACATGTGGTCACTCTTCCATATGAAGCAGAATTTGATGGAAAAAAATACCCACAAAGGCTAGACCCATCCAGATGAACATCCGGCTTATGAAAATTTGCAAAAGGGAAATTGATGAACTCCTAGAAAAGGGGCTCATTAGAAAAGCATGTCTCCTTGGAGCTGTTCAACCTTCTATGTTGAAAACGCATCGAAACTAGAAAGAGGAGCCCCCAGGTTTGTAATAAATCACAAACATTTAAATAAGGCTCTTAGATGGATTCGATACCCGATTCCTACTAAGAAGAGCCTTCTAGACAGAGTAAATAGTTCCGTCATTTTTTCCAAGTTCTATATAAAATTCGGATACTGGCAAATCCAAATAGCCGAACCTGATAGGTACAAGACGGCCTTCAACGTCCCATTCGGGCAAATTGAATGGAACGTCATGCCCTTTGGTTTAAAGAATTGGAATTCCAAAATATCATGAATGAGATCTTTAATCCATATTCTACTTTCACTATAGTCTATATTGATGATGGTTTCAAGCATCTAAATATATTTTTGAAAGTAGTTATAAGTGCAAGACTTGTATATATATATATATATATATATATGTAGAGTAATATTTTTCCTGTCGTTTTTAAATACGTAAAAATTTAAAGAACTTATATCTAATTCATAGTTAAAAAGTAGGGAAGAGTGTAATATGAAATATTGTGACAGCTATAACATTATTAGTAGAATAGTGTTAGCATTTTAGAACGTTTCTGAAATTTTAAAAGAAAATATCATAATTGGGAGGAATGGGGTAATTCCTCTTTGTTTCACCCTTTATGACGAGAAATTAGACTAGTATAAAACATCTATTTCACCCTAGAAAGCAACAGTACTTTCAAAATTAGTCAAGGTTTGGAACAGAAAAGATGCCTTCTTGGTTTGACTAAAGCACTTTAAAGATCGGTTCATGTGATGTGAAAAGCGATTAATTAGCTTGATTAAAAACTCATCAAGTTATCCTAATTAATTAAAAGTAACTTAATCTCATGATTATGCAACTTGCTGTGATGATTGCATATTTGCTTGGGACTGACTTGGTCAATTAGTATGTGTTTGACAAAGACAATGGTTAAAAAGAAAAAGAGCAAGATAAGATTTAGAGTCCGTTTAGATAGACTTATGACTTTTGACTTATAAACCATAAATTATAAGTTTGGAATTTTAATTTATGACTTTTGAGTTATTTTGTCATTTTAGTTTAAAAATAAGTGCTTAAAAGTATTTTTTTTATTTTATCAAAACACTTTAAAAGTGTTTACAAACTATTTTGGCTTAAAATCACTTAAAATAAGTCAATCCAAACAGGTTCTTAGTCAATTGATGAAAAGTAGGATAATTTAATTTGTAACACTAATTTTTTTTTTTTTTGAAATTTGTTTTATTACATAGAGGGTAGGGAAACGGAAACGGGGGGGGATTACAACGTGAGGATTCAAACCCTCACCAACAAAATGAAAGTTCAGTAGTCAACCAACCGAGCTACTAGATCCCTACAATTTATAACACCAAGTTATTACTTCTTCCGTTTATATTAGGCTTATGTCCCATCTGTCCAAACTCCTAATCACGGTTGATTTTGATTTTTCTTTTAAACTTATGTTTTTGGTTCACCAAATACATTAAAAAGATGATGTCCGTATTAATGAGCTGAGAAAATGAAAAATTAAAGCATCTATTCATCTCTAGCAAAACTGATTATTTTCGGATAAGAACGTCAAAATTGTACCGGGCTGCCTTTTTATGTTTACGGAGTTTCTTTCCGTATCGTGGAAGAATTTGTGTTGGTTATGCAAACAAAATACCATAATGGTAGCTGGATTTTTTATATATATATATACAAGGTGTTAGTGATATGATGTGAGACTTTTTATCGGAAAAATTGTCTGAACTTGATCAAAAATGATAATATCACAACATAATAAGGTGTTGGATTCAAAGATGATGTTAAAAAGTACAAATTGACTTATTATACTAATTTTTGAATTATTTTATCTATTAACGAACATATTTTAGAGCCAATAATTCGACGAGATGAATATATAGATGTGATAATGTGGGACAAAACTTATTATCTTTTCCCATCTACGTATGGGTTGGTTTACTACATTCAATTATACGTTGTAAATTTGGATACACATATACACAAAAAGTTGGTGTGCTTTTGTGACTATAAATACTCAATTGACGTGGGTATACACAACTAATTAATCTCTAGATAAGTCCATGAATCAATAGATCACGTAGATCCTAGTGCCCGTTTGGCCATGAATAGTTCACTTTTTGCTGGAATATTTATGTTTTAAATTTTGCATAAATAATATCAATTTGGTAGTAGTATATTTTTGCTATATGTAAATTCAACACGCTTAATACGGTGTTTGTTATGTAATTTAGAAACCCGCATAACAAAGACATGTAAATTTATGTATTATTTTATTCAGAATAGAAGATGAAATAACTAATAATAACTAACAAACAACAACAATGATCAAGTGAAATCCACAAATTGAGGTTTAGGAGGGTGAGGTGTACGCAGAACTTACCCCTATCTTGGGGAGGTAGATAAATTGTTTTCGATAAACCCTCGACACAAGGACAAACAACTCAAAACAGTATAAAAAAGTCATGACAAAATACTATAAAAAAAAATAAAACTGTTTGAATCAAAATACCATAAATTAATACAATAATCAAAGAACAAGAAATAACAGATAGATAGTCACATAAATCGAAGGACAAGAAGCAAGGATAATACTGCGACTGCTAGTATGAACAACTAATTCTTGTATAAAATAATACTCCATAGATTTCCTAATAACTAATCCCTATAGTATTAATACCTGCATAACTCTAATTAGTTATCAAATGATCCGTAAATTCAACCACGCATCGAAGCTGAAATGGTAAAATCACCCACCCGATTCGTTTGTCACTTGTCAATACCCGTATCGTCTTGACCCGCCACATCATGTTCCAATCCTCTATCTCCACATAACCTTCCCTCATTGGATTTCAATATCTCACCGTCCATTAATATCCAACGGCTAATAATTCAATATTCTAGACTTTTCCATGAAATAAGCCTTACCGCTTTAACCACGGTTAGTTAAAGAAGCCAAACATTAAAAAAAAAAAAAAAACTTTAAATCCAGTGTTGGATATATAGATACACAGAATATATATTATAAGACCCCAGAGAGTATATAATAGAGAGATAGAGAGCAGAGGGTTTTTGGTGGCTTCGAACTGAGAGAAAACCGAAAAGTTGATTAAACGAATCGTAGCCGTTGATTGCCTTCATCAGTTCTCAACAATCGGACGGTTTACAACGCTGAACTGAAAATCTAACATCGACGGTGAACAGAAATCGTAGCCGTTGATCTTTCAGATCTGGCCGTCTGGTAAGCATTTTCAAACGAATCGTAGCCGTTGATTGCATTCATTTTGATTTTGCTTAGATTACGTGTTATTGTTCTTGATCTTGTTATTCACTGTTTATTGTAGATATTATCAGTTTTATTAGCGATTTTCAGCGGTATTAGTCATGTAGTTTGAGTTTTTTGTTTCTTTTTTTTGGTTCCTATTTTAAGTGATTGAATGAAAATAAGAGTTTTGAGTATCAAATGTGAGTAATCGGTATTACTGAGATTTGTAGAAGGTTACTAGTTAGTAGAATGTTGTCTCATTTTTTTCCTTCCTTACTAATAGTCGTATTTCTCATGTAGTTTGTTGTAGTTTGATTTCTCTTGTTTTTTTTGCTTAGCGTACTGTTGTGTTGTTATTTTTTCCTTTTTGACATGTTTTGTTTTGCTTTATCCTGCGCCAAGGTCTATTTGAAACAGCCTCTCTAACTCCCAAGGTATCCCAGTCCCTACATGTGTGATTATACTAGGCTTGTTGTCCTTGTTGGATAAAAAGAGAGTTTCGAATGTTTAATGCTTGTAATATTTTAGATAAACACGTGATAATAGTATATAATTAATTTGATTCTGTAAATTTTATTGTGTATACACGTGTTTGAAAAGAGTTTCGGTTTTGGAGTAATTTATAGCTTTGCATTCATTGTCAAGTTAGTGCTAATTGCTTCAGGATCTTCGAGTTTTTGTAGCTGTATTTCTCAAGTATTAAGGATTGTAAACGTAGATTTTAGTGTTAAGAGAATTGTTTATTTGGATTCTTGAAGATCTTGTCAGCCTTGTTATTGGTGTTGTTCCTAATAAGTGATCTGTTTAATGTATTATATTTGGCTGATCTTTGGGTTTTGGTTGTTTCTTGATTAAGTGTGTAGATTTATTTAATGTTGTGCGTGTTTACAGATTGTTGTTCACTGCTATATCCGCATCAGCAGATGGCTCTCTCGATGTAACATTTGGCATTTTGATCATTCACTGTTCTTTATTTGACGTGCGAATGACAGTGTTCTTCTTGTGTCCAGTGGTCACATCTTTCGGGGTTGGTTTTGGATTCCTCTTTTTCTGATTGATGATCGTTTCTGGATTGATTCTTTTGGTGGTTTGCGCACAATCGGCTTCTGAGTTGAGCTTGTGGGGGAAGCTCTCTCTGGCCACCATCTCTTTCTCGTCCTTTTATGTCTCCTAACTTGGACAGTCCTGTTCAGACTCAGATGGCTGTGGCAGTGTTCAAGAGTCCTCTTACTGGAGAGTACCATGGAAGCAGTAGGATGGAAGGGAAATCTACTGGGAGGAGACGTGTTTTTGTGCAAACTGACACTGGTTGTGTACTGGGGATGGAGTTGGACCGTAGCGACAATGCTCATACTGTGAAGAGGAGGCTGCAGATCGCCCTCAATGTTCCAACTGAGGAGAGTTCTTTAACATTTGGAGATGTGGTGTTGAAGAACGACCTTAGTACCATTCGGAATGATTCCCCTCTACTGCTGACGAGGAATTTTATGCATAGAAGTTCATCGACTCCTTGTCTTTCACCTACTGGGAGGGATGTCCAACAGAGAGATCAGAGTGGTCCTATTGAAATACTGGGGAACTCTAGTCACTTTCCCAAGACAAAACAACTTGTCAAGGAGATTGTGAAGGCTGTCAAAAATGGTGTTGATCCACTTCCAGTTCATAGTGGACTTGGAGGCGCATACTATTTTAGAAACAGCAGAGGTGAGAGTGTTGCTATTGTCAAGCCAACAGATGAAGAACCATTTGCACCAAATAATCCTAAAGGTTTTGTCGGCAAAACTCTTGGACAGCCAGGCTTAAAACGTTCAGTTAGGGTTGGAGAAACAGGGTTTCGGGAGGTTGCTGCATATCTTCTCGACTATGATCATTTTGCTAATGTGCCGGCCACTGCATTGGTGAAAATTACTCATTCTATTTTTAATATCAATGATGGTGTTAATGGAGACAAGCAGCCTCATAGCAAGAAGAAACTCGTCAGCAAGATTGCATCTATGCAACAATTCATCCCTCATGATTTTGATGCCAGTGACCATGGAACCTCAAGCTTCCCTGTTGCTACTGTGCATCGGATTGGGATATTAGACATCAGGATTTTTAACACAGATAGGCACGCAGGGAATCTTTTAGTTAGGAAGCTTGATGGTGTTGGGAGGTTTGGTCAAGTAGAGTTAATTCCCATTGACCATGGCCTTTGTCTGCCAGAAACGTTGGAAGACCCGTATTTTGAGTGGATTCATTGGCCTCAGGCATCCATTCCATTTTCAGATGATGAACTCAAGTACATAGAGAAACTTGATCCTGTTCGTGACTCTGAGATGCTGAGAAGTGAGCTCCCCATGATTCGCGAAGCTTGCCTTCGTGTCTTGGTCCTGTCCACCATTTTCCTCAAGGAAGCTGTTGCTTATGGGCTTTGTCTTGCAGAGATTGGTGAGATGATGAGCAGGGAATTTCGTCGTGGGGAGGAGGAGCCAAGCGAGCTTGAATTAGTTTGTTTGGAGACTAGAAGGTTGATCGCTGAGAGAGAGATTCTGTCTCCAAAGGCTGAAGTTGATGAGGAGTTCCAATTTGACATAGATTATGAGGACGCAGGATATGATTATAGTCCAAAAATGGCCTCTGAGGACTTCATGACCAGGAACCCGTTTCAGTTTCCATTTGGAGGAGGAAATGGCCGCACTCAACTCTTTAAGCTAGATGAAAGCATTGAGGAAGAAGAAAGTGAAGAGGAGGAAACAAGCTTTAACTATGTTCCAGCCCCCGCAAAGAATGTGGCCGAGTCAAAACTATCGATGTCCCTCAAGAATATTAGTTTAGGTGACAAGAACCAGAAGCATCCTTATTTTTCTGGAACAAAACCAGAAAATGCCCATCTTGCTAATTCTTCATCTGGCCACAGGAGTGCGAATGAGCAGCTTCCTGTGAGTTCCAGCTTTGTGAAGCTAGCAGATATGGATGAAGAGGAATGGCGTCTGTTTCTAGAGAAGTTCCAGGAACTGCTATACCCAGCTTTTGCCAAGCGCAAGTCTGTTGCCCTTGGTCAGAGGCAGATACAAAGGCTTGGGACTTCTTGCCAGTTTTGAGATTGAGGTACTACGACATCTCACTACTAGTATGAGTTAATGCCTAAATAACTCCCCGCAGGCTGGTGGAGTGCCTAAATAACTCCCCGCAGGCTGGTGGAAGTGAAGGATTTCTAGCTTAGGTTGGTTAAGTGGTTATATGCTCCCTTGAAGAAGAAGTTAGAGGGCGGCAGTAGCTTTGATAGGAGATGCTGTAAATATTTTGAAGGCACCTGAGTGGAAGTGCTGAGTTAGAATTGGTGTTTTTTTACGTTTGATGTCTTCATTTTTTCCTCTTTCACTTCGTCATGGCGATTGTTAGATAAATAATTTGTAGAATGAAATCTGAAAAAGATAAAATAAAAAAAAAGTTATGTAAATGTTGGATGTGTGTTCTTTTTATGATTGTTTGTTCTTATATATCAAACAAAGCCTACGAGAGCTTTGCTTGTGCTATGGAGTGAGGTTTTCCGAGTTCTGTTTTTTTGTGAAAGGTTTGGTTATATTATCTACTTCAGTATTTTCAAGATATTTGCTGCCAAGCGTTATCTGATTATCCTTTTTACCAGTTGTTGACTTCTTGTTGTATACATTGTCATGTAGTGTTCATTTCCCATTTCATTGCGCATGACATGAGTTGTGTTCTTCCTCGAGTTGTCCTAAAAGTGGAAAGAATTACACAACCTGATGAAGCCACCTCTACAGAAAGAGTTGATAAAAAGTGCACAGTAGGTCCTTTTGTGGACCAATTGACCCTTCAGTGTACTTGAGAGTTCACACACTAACATCACAGTGATGGAGTATATTTCTGTGGTCAAGAAAATTCATGTTTGTTTGATCCAAATTCCAGTTGATAAGCATTGAAAGTGGACCCAAGGGTCTACAAAACCCCAATAAATCAGCTTGTCGGTTGTCAACTTGATAGATATCGATGGCAATTAAATAAGGGAACGAGAGAGTGATCTAATGATCGATGAAATAGGTTGAGAATCCTGAAGTTTTAGGTTTAACGGCCATCAGAGGCAAAAATATTCATCCTATCTGTTCAAATTTGTTGGACAAGATTCTTCGGTGCCTAAGCTGATAAAAGAATTAGTAGAGTGGAGGATATAGTTGTAAAGTTGCCAGTTTGGTGATATGTTAAATCTTTGTTCTTATTAATAGAATAAGAAAGATTTTGGAACGTTCAAAACAAAGCAAGTAAAAGTGATAATCTTAAAAGCTGGGTGGACGTCTACATCAAAATGGTCATTCTTTTTAGCAACCAAGAAACGGTTTTATGCTGAAGTATAATGAAAAATAAAAAGGTACCCATGAAACACGAGATTTATTTTGCTGCTCAATGTTGACCAGAAGGAAAAACACAAGGAAAAAAAAGAAAAAAAAGTAAAGGACTTAAAATGAAATGGGATGAGAGCAAACGTGGCAACCTCATCTCTGTCTGGGCTTGAATTGTAGTTATAACCTGTTAGTTTGGGGGTAAGGGGCTTTGTGGGTATAACATGTGGACATTTGCATATACTGTCAAACCTTCTCATAAAGGCTTCGTTTGTCCGAATAATTCAAAACTGTGATCAATTTCATACGTGATAATTCCGTCAAAATCTCTTCATTAGTTGGAGGAAGAATCCGTCCGAACGAATTTTTTCGAAGCCAATGAATTTCTTTCTTTTATTTTAATTTTGTTAAAGTTGCTTCAGTGAATGAAAATGCTCAATAAAGCGGATATGTCTTAACTGCTATAGAATACATGAAAATGGATTTCAAGAAAAAATTAACAGAAATATTTATATAAAGGACCGTTATAGAGAAGTTTTATTGTATCTCCATTACGTAATCAAAGGTGAATTTAATATTTTATACACATACGTGAAAATTGGTACTCACTAATTTACGGTAATATATGCAAACATAGTAATTAAATACTTATAAAAGAATATTTGACTATACACGTGTGTATATATGTGGTGGCGGCGCAATTGGCTATAATGTAGGTCTCCTAGATTGTGAATAAATTTAATTAAGATGGAGAATTCAAAGTCACTTGTATTCATCCATATATATGTTTGAGATTAAGACGTACGTGTTGGTAGTTGAAGTCGAATAGTGCAGACACACCACTTGCAGAAACTTGCATCTACCCCTCATGGTGTGTGGGGTGGGGTGAGGTGGGTGTGGGAGTGAAGTAGTGGGGGAGGGTCCAATGTTGTCTACTTGCTTCATTAAATAAAGGTTGTTTTCAAGAACATGACGAAAGACTTGTAAATTTGTGTCATTACTTAGACTATAGAATTCTTCTTAATTACTCTCTCCGTCCCATATTACTTGAGCTGTTTAAAAGTAGGTAAGACTTGTAAATTTTTACGCATTACAAATAGGATTTTAATGGTAATTCCAAAATCTGAGTATCGATGCACTTTTGCCGTCAAAAAAACACAAAGTGTACTAAAGATTCTTGTATTTAGAATTGTCCACACTTGAATAGAAATTAAAAGGGGAAAAAGCAAAAAACAAACAAAGTAGAGTTATGGGGTATCACATCGAATTGACGAAATTTATTTGTGTAAAATCAGTGAAGGGCGGTGTGTTAATTCTACATCCAACTAATATATCCTTAAGCTTGTATGTATCAATTATGAATTGTATGTTGCATTTATAATTTCCATGTTTATTTGTAATTATAGTTGAATGTATTTTAAATTTCTGATGATTACTTATGAAGATGTATGATATTTTTCTATTTGTGCGAGAAAAACAAAAAAGAGGGTTGTTTTGGCATAAAAATTAATGACATATATTATGTGTATTAACATTTTACATTTGTTTTGGCATAAAAATTAATGACATATGTTATGTGTAAAATTAAGTTGTTGAAATTCTTTACATCACTATTAACATTTTCTTATATTGTTTTTCTGAGTAGCTAGTATATCACAATCACTCTTTGCTTCTATTTTATGAATTTATTTAAGCCATGCAATTTAAATACTTAATGTATTAGAGGAGCTTAAATATGTTTGCTTTGAGATATCCTTTATTGACCAAGTTTATTTTATCACTCTTGTTTTTTTCTTCTTTTTTCCTTTAGTATTACTCATTCTCACTTCCTTTTCTAGATTTGTGAGGTTAAACATATTGCTCAGCAAATATGTTTTTTGCTTCAATAAGTATATACGAAAACAAAGTTAAATCTAAGTCTACACACTTTATAAAGTATGAATTAACCTAAGTGAAAAGGTAAAAAAAGTCCGAGAGGAGATAGTCCAATAATTGGTATATCACGAGACAAATAATAGTATCACGAATTTGAATTTCAATAGCCTTGTGACTACGTGATAAATAAATGTATTCATAAATACTCTGATTTCTTGAGTATTTATACATGTAATTGTAAAATTTATTAAGTTGAGAAGACATTAGTAGCAGAATAAATTGAAAAAGGCAAATATGTTATGTATACAATTGTGTACCAGTTTCCTCCTGCTTTTAAAATAAATTCCTCCTTGTTTCCAAGGCCCAAAGTAAAAGCCCATTAAATTGGCTAAGCCCAGATGGACCACAACTATGTACAATAAGTGAACTCCAAGCCATCTTTTTAATCGACTATAACTTTTTAAGCAATTATCACAAACTTATATTTCCAATCAAATTGAGGATAGTGTTAAGTGAACAATGTAGCCAATTCACCATAAGAGTTATAGGCCTCAATTAACACCTATATAGGACAATTATTTTCTTAACAGACACATGGAAATACGAATGAGTATATAAATGAACTAATAACATGTTTGGACAAGCTTTTAAATTTTGAATATTTGTTTTAAAGTATTTTTCATAAAAGTACTTTTGGAGAATAACAATTTGTATTTGGCTAATCAATTTAAAAGAACTTTTGCAAATATTATAACAACAATTTTTGTGTGCCCAAGCTATCTTTTTAACTTTTAAAAAATAGCTTATGCTACTATTCAAAATCTTTTTTTTCTTCTAAAAGCTTGACCAAACACTTCAACTCTCTAATATAAACACTTTTAAAAAATTACACCTTTAACTTTCTAAAAACTTGGTCAAACATGCTACATGTATGATGTATTGGCTTACCAAAATATATATCCTAATGAATTCAACTATATACAAATACACAACATACATGATAAACTTAAGCACATATCATACATCTTTACAAGTAATCATCAGAAAAATACATTTACAACTATAACTAATAATAAACATGGAAATAAATACGACATACAATTCATAATTGATACAAACAAGCAAAGCAAATGGCAAAAACCAGCTTAAATAAACAAAGAAAAAAAGAAGAAAACTTACAAGTGTAAATAATAACTTCATGAAAATCTTTCCACAGCACAAAACTAAAAAAAAGACACATAATTAAAATAATTAACTCATACATGCCTCCATGGTCTTTCAGCAAGATTTACACAATCTTTGTGCCTAAAACAATCCACCAAATGATCAATTGTCATTCCTGCAGCTTGCATGAATGAGTAAACAATTACTGGCCCAACAAATCTGAATCCTTTCTTTAATAAATCTTTGCTAATTGTTTCTGCTTTTGGTGTTCTTAATGGTACATTTCTTGGATGTCTGAATCTGTTAATTATAGGTTTATAATTAACATAATTCCACATGTAGCTGCTGAATGATCCAAATTCTCTCACAATCTGCATATGTTAATTGATTAATGAGAAAAAGGTAATTAAGATAACAACTTGAAATATCGTAGAAAAAATAGTCATTTTCGTGTCATGGAGTTTCTTCTATTGAATTTAAAACTCCATGACAATGACTATTTTTCAATTATATAGATTGAAAAGTGGTTATTTGTGAATATTTTGTATCATTGTAATAGCACGGATTAACCACTTTTCAGTCCTATAATTAAAAAAAAAGCCATTGTCACGTCGTACCATGATAGTGAATGTTCTTCAATTACATGGATCAAAAAGTGATAATCTGTGAATTTTTTGGTATCTTGATATATGTGAAGTGATTCTTTTTTATTTGATTGAAATGTAAAGGAGAATTGGACTTGCCTTGACTATGCATTTGGCATTGTCAATTATGCATCTAACTCTGCTTTCTGCTAAATTGAGTGATGTATTTGAGATTAATTCTTCAATCTCTCTCTCCCCCATTTTGGCCACTTGGTTTGCATTAAATCCACCAAAAGCTTCTCTACATTCCACATTAAGAAAAAGTGTTTAACTTCAACATTTAAAAAAAAATTCACTATCCGATCATTTAAAAAGTTATTACATATAACTGTTAATAATAAGTGGAATCAGTAATCTGAAAAATAAGATAGAAAATTCACTATAACAAATTAAATTATACGAAGGGAGGATGTACAATTTCGGCTACCGGATCGCCAAACACAATAACTTTGATCTAAACTCAGTATTGGCTTAGGAAAATCATTAATTGTGTATAAATTATTAGTTTGGAATTCAGTAATTTTAAAAGAATAAAATTTCAAACCCTTAAACTTCAAATTCTGAATCCATCTATAACACAACAACAACATACCCAGTGAAATCCACAACGTGAGTCTGGGAAGGGTAGAGTGTACGCAGACCTTACCTCTACCTTGGTAGGTAGATCGGCTATTTTCGGGAGACCTTCGGCTCAAGACAAAGCATAATCACAAGCAAAAGCAAGCAAAGCAAAGCAAATCAAGAGAAACGATCAGACTCGGAGAAGAAATTAAAGCAGTATGAACATGTTGATAACAAAATCGAATACGCAATGGTAGCGCATTCTAACAAAAGGAAGCAGTAGCTAACACATCTAAATAAGATAAACAAAGTACACTAAAGAACACATAGCAGCAGAAATCAAACTACATGGGACTATAAAGCAATACTGCGCCTATAAGTGTGATAGGCTAATCAGGCCTATAGTAATAACACTACAACTATCATTTTGTAAGCGTAAGTAGGACTACACTCGACTACCTACTACCCTAATCCGTGTCCTCCACAACCCCCTATCTAATGTCATGTCCTCAGTAAGTTGCACCTGCGTCATATCCCGTCTAATCACCTCTCCCCAATACTTCTTCAGCCTACCTCTACCCCTCCTGAACGCGTCCATAGCCAACCTCTCACACCTCTGCACCGGGGAGTTTGTGTCTCTTCTCTGCACATGCCCAAACCATCTCAACCTCGCTTCCCGCATCTTATCCTCCACCGAGGTCACTCTCACTTTGTCCCGGATATCATCATTTCTAATCCTATCTCTCCTGATATGCCCACACATCCATCTCAGCATCCTCATCTCCGCAACTTTCATCTTTTGTATGTGCGAAGTCTTGACTGACCAACACTCTACCCCATACAACATAGTCGGTCTAACCACCACCATCTATAAACCTACCTTTAAGTTTTGGTAACACTTTTTTATGGCACAAAACTCTAGATGTGAGCCTCTATTTCATCCACTCGCCCCAATACGATGTGTGACATTGTCATTAATCTCTCAATTCCCTTGGATAATAGACCCTAGGTACTTGAAGCTTCCTTTCTTTGGAATGACATGGGTACTAAGCCTCACCTCCACGCCTGTCTCAGGGTCGCTCCCGTTGCTGAACTTGCACTCCAAATATTTTATCTTGGTCCTACTCAGCCTGAACCCTTTATACTCCAGAGTCTGTCTCCAAACCTCCAGCTTGGCGTTCACTCCGCTGCGAGTTTCATCAATCAGGACTATATCGTCTGCGAATAACATACACTATGGTACCTCCCCTTGGAAATGTCGCGTCAGTCCGTCCATCACCAAGACAAATAGGAATGGGCTAAAAGCTGATCCGTGGTGCAACCCATCATCACTGGGAAGTGACCGATAACATAATAAATAATAAATCAAACTACCAATTATTCTTTATGTAACTCTCACAGGAACAGAAATTTGAGCTGTGCAGGTAAAATTAAAGCTCAAGAATATATGTATACCTTATTTGGTCCCTTCTCTTCAAAATTTCAGTCCAATTGAAATCCATCAGCATTCCACACAACGAAAGAAGCTCGAATAATTGACTGTTTAATTAATTAATTTATTTGTTAATAATATTTTCATTACTATCAAATGTTGTGTTGATTTAGTAAAATGAGCTCTAAAATCATAATTTTTTTACTTACTGGTCATCATAAACAGGGACTCCCCAACATTCATCATGGAACAACACATAAACCTTATCTGCATATAGCAAATTCAAAATAAATTAATCTTTGACAAAGAATGAATCTAGAATTTTAAGTCAAGATGTGGAGTATTACTACATTTACTATTTTTTTCTGACAATATATGCATTTGAATAAATATTATTTCACTACTAAAAACATAGTTTTTCGAACACATGTTTTTGTTGGTGTATTACTGACCGATTTTCAATAGAAGTCCATCTAAAAAATGTGTTTTTTTTAATAGTATGTTGAAAAGAAATAATTTTAAAGTGTGCAGCGTAGCGTATGTGCTTGTAAATTACCCAAACACACATGCTTTTCTTAGTCGTACCAACCTAATTAAATTTCTGACAAGTCTTTTTGAATTGAAAGAGAAATAGGCACAAAACTAGAAGAAAGCTTTCTTTCTCTTTATACATAATCAATTCATTTTCAAATATGATTATTGGGAGAGTTTGCGGAAGCAATAAGTAAAAAAAATGGAACGATCTGAGCATAGATAACGATTTTGCAAATTTTCGTGGACCATACTATAAATAACCAACAGTCCAAACACTAAAAGTTATCCCAATGAGTAATTTTAAAAAGTATAAAGTATTAAATTGGCATTATTTTGGTTAGAGTTGCTAGGATTTTGGTACAAATTAAGTGTCAATTAAGGACATTGTATTGATAATTCAAATAATTTTACTACCAAATACCTGCTATACTAAAGTAAGATACTCACAATGATTAACATCCTTTTTTAGCAAGTTCCAAAGCTTATGTTATCATTTTTTTTGTCTTATCTGCTTGTGAGCAGCAAATATATTCCTAAAATTAGGTTCTACTTAATTTAATTTCTTCGACCTCTGCAATAATTCACAAGTCAACTTCTATTGGAAGAATGTATAATTAAGACATGAGTAGTTTATACACCAAACTTTAGAGGACTAGAAAGTGATTGATCTTTACTATTGAAGTAAGTCTTTAACTTATATAGGGACAATACAAAGAAATGTTTATGATGTCAGGTAATTAAAAAGATAGGTAAATATAACTTTATACAAAAAAATAATTATAATTCTGAAAATAAGGCTAGTTATTTGATATAACAAGTAATGTGACTTGATAAAATTAAAAAATCTTTATATCTACCGTCAGTTTAACTTCATACAATGTTTGCTGTCTTTTCAATCACTATTTTTATATTCTCTTCTATCATCACTAATATGTTACTTATTCCATTTTATGTATTAGTATTTCATTTTTAGTATGTTTCAAAAAAGAATGACATGTTTAATATCTCAAACAACTTAAAGTAAAAATGACGTGATTTTTCTATATCGATTTTTTTTAATTCTAAACTCTCATTTTATCCTTACTTAATACTAACATGTTTTACAACCACACACAAATGTTACACGGTATATTAAGACCATAAATTTTAAAAGTATTTCTTGTATTCTTTTATACTAACTCAAACAAATTCACATAAAATGAAACAAAAAGAACATATACTCAAAAATAACATCTTATTCTTAAATATGTCTCTAGTCAAAAACAAAATGAAACTTACCACTAGTACTAGTTATCCAATTGCACCTGCTCATGAGCTCATCTTCACTACTAGGACTTGGACTAGGATTACGAGTTGGACTAACTGCTCGAGTCACATTCTTGGATGTGGCCGGACCCTCTCTTTTCTCCGTTGACGACGCGATTAATCGGAGTGCTAGAGAGATTTTCTGATCCAATGGAGTGATTGAAGAAGAGTCAGTAACAGAAGAGTCATCTGAAGTTTGTGAAAGAGATAAAGAAAGTGAAGAAAGTGAAAGAGAAGAGCCTGTTTTATGTAGCCCTATAGGGTAGATTTTCTTCCAATGTTTAGATAATAAGAAGTTACTACTAGTATTACTTCTTGTCTTCTCCGTTTCCCTATGTTTCTCTAATGCATAATGTTTTCTCACATTTTGCTTAGACATTTTTTTGAATAAAAATAAATTAAAAGAGGCTATGATTGCAAAGATGTGAGAAGATGATTGAAATATATAAAGATTGGAATTTGAAGTGATGGGATAATGTGAAGAAAGAGTTAAATGTTAATTAAAGGAGAGGTTGGTAGAATGTGAATCTCATAATGGTGCAACTTTTTAGACTTATAATTGAAGCAAATTTGATTTGAAAATGGTTTATGGATTGTAAAATATTACTTGTTGAAAATGGAAAGTTTGAGTGTAGAGGTGTTGGAGAAGTGTAATATTTCCAGAAACTCAAGCTTTTATTACAAATAAGCTTTTTACTAGATAATGTTAAAGTTTTTTAGAAGGCTTTGCATGGAATTATAATGTTTAGACTAATAACCATCGAAAGTTAGGGTACTGGACCGTTAGTTGTAGGTATCGGGTTCTAGCGGTAAATACTATTAGCGAATATTCTCAGAATATTCTCCGTATAATGATAGATGTATATTTAAGGTAACTTAAGATTCTAATTGTATTAGGAATCAACCTTTGTAAGGTAAGTTAGGATTCGTATCATATTAGGAATCAACCTTCTACATCTATATATATTGTGAATAATGAAAGCAATCTCCAAGGGAAATTATTCTATCTTTCATGGTATCAAGAGCCTAAAACCTAAATCCCTTCTCACCGATGTTACAGACTCAATCTGGCGTCGTCTTGACGCCATCGTCAAACAATGGATCTACAGCACCATCTCCAAAGACCTGTTGTGCACTATCATGAAAACAGGTGTTACGGCACGTGAACTTTGGGTCCGGCTAGAAGAAATCTTTCAGGACAATAAAAATACTCGGGCCGTATATTTGGAAGAGCAATTCAATAATACCCGCCTCGAGAATTTTAACAACATGTCCGAATATTGTAAGCAACTGAAACTAATAACCGATCAACTATCCAACATCGGGACTTCGTTTCAGAAACCAAGATGGTGCTTCAACTTGTTGCGGGTTTACCAAAAGGTGAATATGACACACTCGCAACAATGATTCAACAAGCCGACCCTCTCCTAAGTTTCAACAAGGCACGCTCATAACTATTGTTGAAAGAAACTAGACGTGCTAAACAAGAGGAACACAATCAAAAGGCCTTAGCCGTTGACGGGATGATAACACCTGCGACCAAGCGGAACAACCGGCGAGTACGAGCGGGTCCAACAGCGAGCGAACGAGGCCGGTGGCGGAGGTCATGGCGGCGGAGAGGTCGCAACAACAAAGGCAAGGGCGGCGGAAAGGGCCAACGCAACCAAAGCGGCGGCCGGCCGGCGGAATCGGAACCGGCGGCCCGCAGGGGCACAACCAAAGGCGGCACACCGAATGCGGGGGCCCGGTTCCAAAGGCGCCGTGGTCGGCGGCCTCTTGGGCCTGCCCCGGCCACCGAGCGAGCCAACTAGCGCGACGACGAGGCCCACTGGGCTGCGATCCGGCCGAAGAAGACACACACGCTGGCCCCGATCGCTTTGGGCTGGCCTACACCACCGTGAACCTTCAACGACCCGACGACAATTGGTACACAGACACCGGAGCCATATCTCACCTCACCCGGTCGTCAGGTAACCTATCTCAACTACGTCGGTTAAAGTGTCCTCAATTTATTACTGTCGGCAATGGTCATCGCATTCCAATTGAAAGTTACGGTAACACACACACCGAACATCCACACCCACCTTTCTCCCTAAACCACGTCCTATACACACCTAACATCATTAAAAACTTAATCTCTGTTAGAAATTTCACTAGCAATAATTTTGTCTCTGTTGAATTTGACCCTTTTGGTTTTTCTGTGAAAGAACTCAATACGGGAAAAATTCTTACACGCTGCAATAGTGTGGGAGACCTTTACCCATTCACTCAATCTTCCGCTGTCAGACCGCAAACACCTCTATCTCTTGCGGCGATCTCTCCCTTAACTTGACACAACAGACTCGGACACCTCGGAAACCCAATTTTTACTTTTCTTAGGACTTCTAAGCGTATTCAATGTAATAATGGGAAAATTTCCCAACACTGTTTTTCTTGTCCACTAGGCAAACATACTCGTCTTCCCTTTATGTCATCAAACAGTATTACTTTTTCTCCATTTGATATTGTTCATGCTGATTTGTGGACATCTCCGATTGCTAGCTCTTTGGGTCATACTTATCCGCATCGATTTACATTAAATAAATTCAAATAACCGTGGTTAAGAAATTCAATGAAGTAAGGATATACATTAATTAATCATGGTTAAGTGATAATAATATATATTCAAACAAATATTATGCATTCATTGGTTTGGTGTAAAAATCTGGCCGCGTAGGGTTAAGTTTTTACCGGTTCGAGCCTTGAGTATGAAAACAATCTTGATAGCTAAAGAGCTACGCCCTTTAATGAGCCTTACATAACGCAAATCTGAATTGGTTAGGGCCTAGTAGGAGTACTAGACACCGAATGAGAAATTAAAAATAAGTATAAATTAATAGAGAATATTAACTTAATTACCATAACTCAACTTTTAGTTTTTAGCCATTTTTACTTTTTCTTTTCGGTGCTAACTATTAAGCTTGTAGATTACTGTCAAAATAGAATTTAAGTTACTAACTTGTGCTTCTAAAGATTATAAATCCATGCTTTCGAGTTACTCTTAGTTTATTTCATCAAAATTAAGTCTCTATCCTCCTCCTCTATGCTGTTCGTTTTTGCTTCTAAAAATATGTCATATCCAAAATATAATATTAAACACCCAAAAACACTTTTAAGAAAATTAATGAGGGTAAAAAGTATGATTATAAAGCCATGCTTGTAGTTCAAATGTTTACTTCAATGCAAATTTAATGGGTCGCCTTAATACTCACTCTACAAGCCCTCATAGTCTGAAGGAGAAACCTATATTGGCTGCATAGATGATGATATCTCATCCTTCCTTTTTCTTTTTTATTTTTCCTATAATTTTGTTAAATTGATATCTCATCCATTTTTGTTCTCATATACTATACAATAGCTACTACGTACGAGTATGTGCTTTATATTGGAAATTTACTAACGTAGAATTAAGTATATTTTATTAATTTATGATTCGAATAATTGAGGCCCGCAAATCGGAAAAATCGTTTCTACACACGTGCACACGTAGTGTCAAGTATCACAAATTTCATTAGTGAAAGAGATATTGGTACGTATGTAATACGTTTGAGACATAGAATTATGGACGGTTATTGATCAAATGACAATATATTCCACGTTGGTAAAATAAGGAAGAGTCTTACAAAGTGTAAGATGAAACCTCTAAATCTCCATTCTTAAACCCTACAAACCCTCTAAATCTCCGTTCTTAAACCCTACAAACCCTGTAAATCTCCATTCTTAAACCCTACAAACCCTCTAAATCTCCATTCTTTTATCTTCACTCTTCTCCTAATGCTTCCGTTAACCCTTAAATCATCCCTTAAACCTCCATTACTCTCCTCCCTCTTCCTCCTTAAACCACCTGAACCACCACCCACCACCACCTGAATTTCAAGAATCCTCAATTTGTTTCTCCAAAATCACACTAAAGGCTCAACAAAGCTTTTTAAAGGCAACCCATGCTTTAAAAATTTAATCTTGCACCTTAATTCATTGGAAATAGAGGGAATGGTTGAGAAACTGAGTGTTGAAAATTACGAATCTACCCTTGAGTTCTTTTTTCTGTTGAGAAATGATTATGGGTTTAAGCATTCTAATGTTCCACACATTGTTGTTGCTCATATTTTGGCTAAAAAGCAACGGTTTAGAGCTTTGAAGTTTCATTTACAACATTTTGTTCAACAAGAAGGTATATTGGGTTTATTGTTATGTCATTAAAAATTATATTTTTGTTATTAGTATAGTGTAATTAGGTGAAGAGTCTTGGAGTAATTGGAAAAGCTGCCTGCATGTGACCAGGAGGTCACGAGTTTAAGCGGTGTAACACCTTATTGCAGAAATGCCAGTTAAGATTGCTTATTATAGATCCTTGTGGTCCGGCCCTGATCCCGCGCATAGCGAGACCTTAGTGCACCGGACTGCCCTTTAGTATAGTGTAATTAGGTACCCCTCCTTCACATTTATGTAATGGGCACCCAATCCTAAAATAAAAGAAAGATTTTGAAACTTGTAGTCTAAAAGAACCTTTCTGTGACTATAAATGATCTCATTAATTATAAAATGAAAACTTTAAAGTTATAAAGTTGTTTCTATATATAGAAATGTGACACTTTTTTGTTACTACTCAGTACTCTCCGTCTCAAAATACTTAAACATTTATTAGGATAGCGTTTTACTATTTTACCCTCTTAACATATTTCATTATCTCTCCTCAATAAATATTTACTCCATCAAGGATGAGAACCTCTTAAATATTGCTAATTAATACAAGGATAAAATGGAAAAAAGCTACTTAATTTTATCTTGGTTAAATAAAACGACATGTATTTTGTGACAAGTATTTTTAGTAAGGACGACAAGTATTTTGGGACGGAGGGATTAGTCACATTTCTATAATTTTGACTTTAAACCCTTCTATAAAATGTTACGACGTGTTTAAGGTCAAAGTTTCAAAAGTTTTCACAGGGGGAGTATCATTTTTTTGTGGGACAGACTTACATGCTCATTTTGCTGTTTATATAGATTTGTTGTGATTTCCAATCAGGCTCTGGTTCATCTCATTCGATATGCGAGCTGCTTTTGTGTCGCTTTCAGAAATGGGATTCTAATCATGCTGTCTGGGATGTGCTGGCTTCTGCTTATTCCCGATGTCAGATGGTTGATGATGCTCTCTTTGTTTTTGCCAAGATGAAAGATTTCAATATCCAGGCTTCAATAATTACATACAATAATTTTCTGTATAGTTTGAGGCACACCGATAACATCTGGGATATCTATGATGACATCAAAGCCAGTGGGATAAACCCGAGTGAGTATACTAATTCCATTATTATAGATGGCATGTGCAAACAATTCTTGATGCAAAAAGCAGTTGATTTTCTTCTAGAGTCTGAGCCTTGTGTTGTGTCCATTAATACTCTTATGTCGAGTTCTTGTAAAATGGGTTCTACAAACGTTGCTAAGTCATTCTTTTGTATGATGTTTAAGTGTGGATTACATCCCAATGTATATAGTTATAATATTCTCATTCACGGGTTAAGTGTGGCGGGTGCAATGGAAGAAGCGTTGGAGTTCACAGATGATATGGAGAAACATGGTTTAGAGCCTAATCAGGTAACTTATAACGTCCTCGCCAAAGGATTTCATTTGCTTGGTATGATGAATGGTGTCTGGAAGTTCGTTAATGAAATGCTTCATAAAGGCATAAATCCTGATATTTTCACATGTACAATGTTGATATGTGGATATTACAATGATGAAGGTATTAAGGTGAGAGGAGATGGGGTTCCATGCCAGTGATATCTTAGACATCATGTTACTTAGCAGTTCGTGTAAAAGCGGACGTTTCGGTGAATCTTTGAATTTGTTCCATGAGATAGAGAGCAGCGGTCATAAACCGGATCCTATCATGTACTCGATTCTTATTCGAAGCCTTTGTAAGCGAGGATTGGTTGAGATGGCTTTTCAATTATACAAAGATATGTTGTGTTGTAAGAGAATTCTTCCAAATATTGTTGCTCATAGATTTATTCTCAAAAGCTTCTGTGAGAAAGGGTACATATGTGAGGCAAGAGTTCTGTTTGACGCTTTAATAAACTGTGACTTAATGGATGATGTTTTTTTGGGTAATATTATGATTGACGGATATGCAAAACTTGGTGACATCGGTGAGGCTGTTCAGGTATACGAACTAATAACAATAATGCCAACCATAGTTACATTCAATTCTTTAATATATGGGTTCTGCAAAGCTAGAAAGTTAGATGATGCAAGGAAGTGGGTTGACACTATATATGCACACCGGTTGATACCATCATCGAGGACGTACACAACTCTTATGGATGCCTATGGTGAAGAAGGAAAAATGGAAGCCGTTTTTGAGTTGCTAGAGGAAATGAAAGCAAGGGGCATAGAACAAACTCATGTTACTTACACAGTGATAATAAAATGCCTCTGTAAAAGAAGGCAGATGCATGAGTCTGTCCGGATACTAAAGGGTATGTTACCGGATGATTTTCAGCCTGATGAAGTTTTTTACAACACCATTATTAAAAATTTATGCGAAGCTCGAGATATGAAAGGTGTTTCCCAATTACATAAAGAGATGGCGGTGCACAAACTTCAGCCAAGTCGTGTCATGTACAACATTATCCTTAATGGTTTATGTACACACGGAGACCTAAAGGATGCTGAGGAACTATTTTCTACACTCCAAGATGTTGGCCTGATGAAATGTGATTACACCATTCTAATAAAAGCGCATTGCGCAAAAGGATCAGTGCATGAGGCAGTGGTTCTGTTCCAAAAGATGATCGAGAAGGGCTTTGAGATCTCTATTAGAGATTATAGTGCTGTGATTAATAGGTTGTGCAAAAGAAACTTACTAGCTGGTGTGAAGATTTTTCTGCGTATGATGTTTCATGGCATATCTGTTGATTCACAAATTTGTTTTGTTATGCTTACAGTTTCAGTCGTATTCGTGATCGCAATTCTGTGTTCCAATTGTCCTCTTTGATAATTAAGTGTGGGTTATATACTGATTCTAATTGTGGTTAAGTGTACGAGACACCAATTCAGGATGATTATTGTACCCTGTTGCACTATGTGAGCTTCTTGGTTCACGTGATGTTACCAGAAAAGTTCCTACAAGCTGTAACTTGATTTTATTAGGTATGTGGACCTATTCAATAACTCATACCCGGCTTAATAAACTTTTTTTGGTAGAAAAGATTTGTAGTTGAACTGACTATGCATGCAGTTATGTGGAATTAATAGATGAGGTCGTAGTGAAATCATGTCCTCTAACAAGCACATTTTTGTATGGTGAATTTTCTTCTTTTTTTCTTTCTTTTGTTCCATCTTGTTTTTCAGTTATGGTATTGTATCCCTTGTTTATGGGGTTGGTCAAAAAAAAAAAAACGTGTTTATTTGAATCTATCTATCTTGTTCTGTCACCTTTAACTCTTAGTAATATGAATTCTTTATTCCAGGGTTCACTTACTAGAATTGCTTGTCTTTGTCTGAAGCCCATTTCAAGTTTTAAGTGCTCTACATTTTCCCTTAACTCTCTATATAAGCATCTATTTTTTTCTTATGACATTAATCAATTCATTTGCCAGCACGTGTGCTCTTTAGTCTAGATTTCCTATTTAATTTTCTATTTTTATTTGCCTAAAATTCTTACCACATTACTCAAGTGTCTTTTGAGTTGCCCCTTACACTTCTCTGTCTTATATACTTAATCATTCATTTCTTTTACATTATCATATTTCATGGGAGTTTAACCATTCAATCTAAATTAGAACAACAACAACAATATACCCAGTGAAATCTCATAAGTGGGGTCTGGGGAGGGTAGAGTGTACAAAGACCTTACTCCTACCTCGGGAGGTAGAGAGGTTGTTTCCAATAGACCCTCGGATTCAATCTAAATTAGAATTTTAAAGAAAGTATAAGCATTAGAGTTCTTGAGGTGTGGGTTCATTTTGCTAAAGCTTCTAATAAGTTATAGTTTATTTTTTTTGGAGAAAAAAGTAACCTAAGTACTTTCAGAATTTTGCATCCGTTCCTCCACTAAAATGGAGAATACAGAGATTATGCAAGAGTAATACATCGACTATTATCATTTGGCTTGGAATAGAAGTAGGGGTGAGCATGGGTACAGGGTACCCAGATACCCGACTGGAACCGACACTAACGGGTAGGTTCCGGGTAGATAAATTATAATAACGGGTAGGGTCCGGATAGTAAAATTAGGAACCGATCAATGTCGGATCCGGTTCCGGTTCCGGCAAATAGAGACAGGGTACCCGGACCCGGAACCGATACCCGGAACCTATAAAATATTAAATATTTTTATTTTTTTGAGAAACATTTGGACCACTTTTAACTTCTCCAAAATTGTTTGTTGCACGCCTGCACATTGATTTTTCCCACCCCAAGATGCAAATATTTCAGCTTTTTCACCCCTTTATTCTAGAATGCTCTTTGTACCCTAAGAGAAAACACCCAAAACTCTCTCAATAACAATGACGTTTTAGCTACACCACCGAGCTTCATCGTCGTCGTTGAAGCTTTATCTCAGGTACTTTCATCATTGTCGTCGTTGAAGCTTCACCTTTGCCTCTTTCTCTCCCTTGGTTGTGTTCACGTCGTTCCCAAAATGCATATGGGTTCATATCTAACTCTTCAATTTCTTTTTAATATCATATGCTTCTGTTCTATTTCAGGCGATACTCATCTTCAATTTGTATTACTTTTTGATTTGAAATGTAAATCTATTTTAAAAATTTGTGTATATTTTTGTAGTTGTGAAGATGAAATTTAGGGATTTACTAGTATAATAAAGCTTTTCTTTTGTATCGAAAAGCTTATGAACACGAAAATAAGTTTAATTAAGATATTTCCAAATTTATTTTGAAATCAACACGTTCAATTAATTGAGTGTCAAATTTGGCTTGCAATTTTAGGTTTTGGTTACAGAATTAGCTTTTCTACAATGAATAAGTTTTCTAAAACTTTTTATAAGGTTACTAAAAACTCCGATTGCGGGCTAAAAAATGATTGGATGAAATTATTTTAGAACTCTTTTTTATTCTCATAGGCTAAAAATGTTGCTTAATCTGTGTTTTTTATTTACAGGGTACCCGGGAACCTACCCGGACCGGGTAGGTTCCGGGTAGTAAATTTAGGAACCGATCTTTTACCGGGTAGGGTCCGGGTAGTTCAAAAATGTTAGGGTACCCGGACCCGCTCACCCCTAAATAGAAGCATGTATTTCATCTTTATTTATCCCAACTTATTAAATTGACCATGTCTTTGATTCTCGCTTCAATGATTTCTTGCAGATCCTCAGAAATACAGCCAGCTGTCCTTGTGGATCCTAGTCTTCAGCAGCCAATAGGGTCATGCCAGCCGTATGACGGCTGGAGCTGTTATGGCTTGAGTTTTTGGAGTTGCTCACACTAGCACAGCTCATTTGGTCAGTCTGGAATTTATCCTTTAACCTACATTTTTCCCTGTTGCCAAGGACCTGACTAATGGGATCATATGAGTTGAAGGTCAGCAATTAGCGAAAATTTCTCTCGTGTTTGCATGTTATTCTTATGCTTCATGCATTTCTAACTCTTGCTTAAAGGCTGCATTACCTTCTTTTTAGCAAAGTTGCATACTTTCATGATAACTGATCTAAGTTATAGAAAGAAGACATATAAACAAGCCCCATGGTAGCGTGTGATATAATGATGAACTAGTCAAAGAGTCATACAATGGTAGGATATTCCGAGTAATATATCGTCAATCAGCCTATCTGATGCCTGTTAAATGCTTGACACAATTAATGTACTAAAGATGGCAGGTAATGTCTATGCAGAACAAGGAAGAAAGATGCAAACTACTTGTAATTTGAGAAGTTTCTGCTGATCTCTTAACCAATCTCAAGGAACTATTAGTTCTCTGTAAAGGTCTTGTTAATCTCTTCTCTGTAAAGGTCTTGTTAATCTCTTCTCTGTAAAGGTCTTGTTAATCTCCTCTGTAAAGGTCTTGTTAATCTCTCTAGAATCATCTATGCTTAACAGTTGTTTTGTTGCTGAAAGTGAATCGATAAAACTTTTTTGAGTGTGCCTAAATAGTAAGTACTCCTTCTGTTCCATTTTATGTGGTCCATATTAGTATGTTACAAAAGAATGACATATTCTCATATTAGAAAAAAAATCAACTTTAAAATTTTCATTTTATCCGTAATGGCATGTTTAAAACCCCAAGTGCCAAAAGTCTGTCTTTCTTTCTTTTTACTTGATAAAATGACTAAATAAAGACAACTTTATATGCAGAAAAATTATTCACGAAGACGAGTCTGGTCTGTAGGTCTGCTAAACTAGTGTAGGTTAGCTCTTCCGAATGCCCACAAGAAGACTTCTTATTCTCTCCCTGGAGAATTGACCTCAAAATATGCTTGCCAGCTTCTCTTTTGTAGCGCTTATCCTAGATATGTCTTATATATGTGCTCAATTTTACATCACACTCATTTAGACAAGTGAGAATTTTGAGAAGAGAGATTTTAATAATCTCTTTGTCTATACAACCAATTTACAGAGATATTTGTGCACAAAACTGAGACCTAACTAGGAAATTTATTCAATAAAGGCAATGAATAAAATCTCTAAAATTTAGGAACTAAACTCCTACATTAGGTAAGAATCATCCTTAATCCGATCAGTCAACACCTCCCCTCAAGTTTGTGCATACATATATACATGCCCACCTTGCAATTGAATTTGTGATAGGTCATGTTCCTAAGCGCTTTGCTAAACACATCAGCGAGCTGCTTGTCGAGCTATTTCAATGTGCTTTGTTCTGTCATTTTCAACAGCTTTTCCTAAGATTCATGTCAACCTGGTCAAGACATCTAATATAAATCTGTAATTCCGTTTGACCCTTGATCATTCATTCGCTTTTACTCAGGTTACTGGATTCGTCAACACAAGCACTGTACAGACTGCTGGTCTCGATCTTTCACAGGCGACTATCTCTGTGCAGATTAACTTGGGGAAACATGCTGATAGGGACTGGGATGGTCTCATGTCCATCTGTTGCTAAGCTGTGAAAAGGAGAAGCAAATTGCGTTTGGGATGAGGCAACTATAGTGTGGCGCTATACCAAGTCAAATCAACTCAGTTTTGTGTCCCCTCCATGATTTTGAGTGGTACCGATCAAGTCAGGCGCACTTCTCTCAACCATGAGGTAGATTGGAAAGGTAGTGTATATCCCATTCATTTTTCTCACTTTCTAATGAACTGCATGTGTTCATAGGTATACTTTCTTCTGATTCTTTCCTTCCCTTTTTATCCTTTTCGAGGTAGTATCATCATCCTTGTGTATTCTGAGGAAATAAACTCGAGATGTTCTCAAGTATTCTGAGGTTAATAATCTATATATAGAAGCACATGTTGCTACGCTATGCTATATATTCCCATTCTGAATCCGAAACAATTCAATCATTTACGGATCAGAACACAAAGATTGAAGGATTGCAAAATAGATGTAATTGAAATATTGTATGTAATGTTTCTTTTTTGTTTGTTTGTAGTACCTAAGTGGTACTAGCTGATGAAATACTTTACCTGATCTTTTTTTAAAGAAGGAACTAAACTTCAATAAATGTTAATGGTATAATGTTCTCAACAAAACTGCTAACATGTCTTAACAAAAAATGATCGGGGAACACCAAAGATGGTGAGGCGCTAATAAGGCTCGATGTTGCTAAAATTACTTTTGGCGAATGATAGATTTAGCTAGTATAACTTACTGCTAACATGTCTCGTCATTGATCTCAACAAAACTGCTAACATGTCTCGTCATGAAGATACAATCCTCAGAAGAACATGAAGGGGGATATTTTTCACACTTTTAATCGATTCGTCTCCAAGAGTTGGTTCCTAGAGTTAGAATCTTGATCTTATGTTGTTTATTCCTGTAGTAAATAACATGAAGCAATTTGTATTTCTCCATATTAAGATCAAATCCCAAAAACAACATAGGACTCCATCATTTCGGACTGAAAGAGAACGGCAAAGCTTTTATCTCCCCTGTGGTGACGTTATACAAGTAAACTTGAGTATCTTTATAGCTATAGAAACAAATAAGGCCATTGCAATGATTTGAGCAAATAACGATCTCCTTTGAGTCGAAATAATGATGCGGACGCACGAGTTTTAAGAATAATCCTTCTAGTTGTGTTGGGGAATTAGAAGTGCTTTCTATAACTTCACTATAGAATGGTCCTATTTCAAATAAGAGGCGGGTGGCTGAGGGACGGGCTTGAGAACGAGCATTGTGCGACTTGAAAAAGTTGGAATCATGTCGTATCAAACTGTTCCAAGCTTTAGAAACACACCTGAATCGCATGATAGATTTAGCTGGAAGCCATGTTAGCATCTCGAATATTATGTCATCTGCAAAACCATGCTTCGTCCTCTCACATCTTTTTTGAATACTCTCTATTGCGCATGTATCTTGGAAGGGCAAGGGCGGCCGCTTTTTTGTGATAGTAATTGTGAATTCATTGAGGGTTTCTTCCATGTCTATGAATAAGCCTCAAACTATGCCTCTTTAGTCTCTTCGAGAGAGAAAACAAGAGGAAATTAACCTAGCTAGTATACTAATCAATACTTGTATTATCATAAGAGTTGTCCATAACTCTATTTCATCATCGGTGGAAGACACCTTTTCCTTGTCTTTTTCCGGTTTGACGATGTAATGGAGGACTCTATAAGACCTTGCGTGAATTTTAAAAAGTTTCGCCCACATCGCATATTGGATTTTCTCCATGTCAAGGACGATAGGGATGTTGGAGACTGCAAGAGCAGGATGGAAGGTGTTCTTTGTGTTAGACATGATTGAGGAAGAAAGGAAAATTTTGGGCGGCAGAAGGGATTGCCAAGGTAGTCGGCGGCTGAAGTGGTAGAATTGCCGATGAGGTCGGTGGTAGAAGAAGTAGGGTGTAGGAAATGTTTGCCCTAGACTTCTGATACCATGTAAGAGAATAATCCCTTGATGATTTCATTAATGTAATTAGCTTATATACATGATATACAATAGTCATCCTAAGCTATAATTATGAAAATCAAATATTCACCTAACTAATACAAAATATTTCTACAATAATTACAGATATGCAAAATCACAAATTATATCAAAAGAATATATTTGCATATATTATATATCACACCCCCGCAGTCGTAGCGGGCGGTTGTTGCACGCTAAGACTATTCCGAAAATCCTCAAACAAAACCAAGGGAAGACCCTTAGTAAAGATGTCAACAATCGGATAACGTGATGGGACATGCAAGACACATACTTGTCCACATGCAATTTTTTTGCGAACAAAGTGAATATCCATCTCATTATGTTTAGTGCGCTGATGTTGTACAAGAATCCCCAAGAGATATATCACACTAATATT
Organism: Anisodus tanguticus; assembly: GCA_034509755.1. NCBI lineage: Eukaryota > Viridiplantae > Streptophyta > Magnoliopsida > Solanales > Solanaceae > Anisodus > Anisodus tanguticus. Next base: position 4,574,529 of record CM067540.1, on the reverse strand, counting down.
ATCGCAGTAGACCAATGTAGCTTTCCGAATAGGACAATGAAGCTCTAAGAGGAGGTTACGCAACCATCATGACTCAAACACCACATTGGCGACCCCTCGATATTTGGCCTCAACGCTAGAGCGTGACAACGTAGCCTGGCGTTTAGCCGACCAAGAGATCAAATTACCACCAAGAAACACACAATAATCATATGTCGAACGCCTGGTATCTAGACATCCACCACAATCAGCAGCTGTATATGAAATGAGAGTAGATACTGATGAAGGATATATGTGTAAGCCATGATCAAGAGTACCTTGAATGTAGCGCACAATGCGTTTGAGAGCATGCATATGTTCTTCCCTTGGATCATGCATAAATAAACACAATTACTACATTGCATAAGTAATATCGGGCCTCGTAAATATGAGTTATTGAAGAGCCCCTACAAGACTACGATAGTGGGAGGGATCCTCATGGGGTGTGCTAGAAGTAGCACTCAACTTTGGTTTAGTGTCAACCGGAATAGGAGATGACTTACATGCTGACATGCTAGCCGTTCAATGATCTCTGATGCATACTCCCTCTGAGATAGAAATAGACCACATGCATGACGAGTGACAATTATACCCAGAAAATAACTCAATGGTCCCAAGTCTTTCATAGCAAACTCTGAGCTGAGAAGAGATATGATAGACCTGCGAAGTGCATCAGAGGAAGTAGTCAATATAATATCATATATATATAAAACAAAATGTAAGCTATAGAAGTACCGTGACGGTATATGAATAGAGAATGATCAGACTTGTTGTGAGAAAACCCAAGAGTAGACACATAATCTGTAAATCTTTTATACCAGGCCCGAAAAGCCTGCTTTAGCCCATACAAAGATTTTTTCAGCAAGCACACATGATTAGGATGAGCAGGGTCCTTGAAACCCAATGCCTGATGCATGTATACTATTTTCTTGAGTTCCCTGTGTAAGAACACATTTTCACATCTAGTTGATGAATGGGCCATGCTTTTGAGAGAGCTAGACTAAGAACTGTATAAATAGTTGCCGGTTTTAACACCGGACTAAATCTCTCCGCAATCCACGCCAACCTATTGAGTTTTGTCATCACCTACAAGACGGGCTTTATGCCTTTCAAAACAACCATCAGATTTTTCCTTATGAGTAAAAATCCACATAGAACGAATCACATTAACACCAGGTGGACGGGGCATCAACTCCCACGTCTTATTTTTAATAAGAGCATTATATTCATCATCCATAGCCATTTTCCAATTCAGGTCACGAAGGGCAGACATGGGGTTACAGGGTAGAGGTGATTTAGTACCATTAGAGTTAAGATTAAATTATCGCTTTGGTCTAAAAATACCCCGTTGGCTGCGAGTAACGGGCCCTGGTCCCGAAATCGAAGTGGGATGGATTGTATCAGTTTCAGGTTGGAGAGGCAGTCTGGGTCGAGGGTCTGGGTTAGCTGGGTGTTGGCCGAAAGGTGTTGGGCCAGCAGGCAGTGGGTCTGCTAGTAGACGCTGTGGACGGGAAGAAGTTGGGCCAGCAGGCAGTGGGAGGCATTCAGAAAATCCTCCATAGTTGTGTGAGAGAATTCTTGCTTAAGGGTTACGTCACGAGAATTTTTGTTATCTTGGAATATATCACGCAATCTATTCCAAGCTTCCATTGTCGTGGCGTCGGGTTTGATAATTGTGTGCAAGAAGTCCGTAGAGATGGTGGAATAAATCCATTGGAGGACCGTAGCATCAAGAGTTGCCCATAACTCTATTTCATCATCGGTGGAAGGCACTTTTTCCTTGCCTTTTTTCGGTTTGACGATGTGATGGAGGACTCTAGAGACCTTGCGTAAATTTTAAAAAGTTCCGCCCACGTCGCATATTGGACGTTCTCCATTTCAAGAACGATAGGGATGTTGTTCTTGATGTTGGAGACCGCAAGAGCAGGATGGAAGGTGTTCTTTGTGTTAGACATGATTGAGGAAGAAAGGAAAATTTTAGGCAGCAGAAGGGATTGCCGAGGTAGTCGGCGGCGGAAGTGGTAGAGTTGCTTAGGAGGTCGGCGGCAGAAGAGGCAGGGTGTAGGAAAAGTTTGCCCTAGACTTCTGATACCATGTAAGAGAATAATTCTTTGATGATTTCATTAATGTAATTAGCTTATATACATGATATACAATAGTCATCCTAGACTATAATTACGGAAATTAAATATTCACCTAACTAATACAAAATATTACTACAATAATTATAGATATATAAAATCACTAATTATATTAAAAGAAAGAATATAGTCTTCAATGGACACTGACATTTTGAGTTCAAATAAAAGATGTATTATTTTTATTAGTATCGTACAATAATAATCACCCGATTAGCACTTGTCCCTTGCTTCCTTGTCTAGCAATGTACGAAGTAATATCATATTCTTGATGTATGAATATATTTACGCCCTTAACTTTGCTTTTAAAATCAAATTCCCTCTTCAATTTTGAATAATAAACATTTTCCTCCCTCCTTTTCTACAAAATGTTTATTTTATCCTTGATATTTTCAATCTCCCATCTCAGTCATACTTTTTTTTAATATTATATATGGTATTTGAATTTGTTTACCTAGGTATTTTACCTATAATGTTAATATATGGATAAATTATTCAGCAATTTTATTACAAAGTCCATTTATGCATTTAGAACAAAAGAAAAAGAAAATGAAGAACGCCTCAATTTTTTTTTACAGCATCATCAGCATTGCAACTGTTGAGTGAAAGAACTTTTTTTTTATTTTCCATTCGGTTTCGGGTACTCGTATTGGACACTGATTACATCTGGATTCACGTTGCTTACGACCCATTCGGGGGAAACGCTTCCTACAAAATATTTTTTATAGTCAAGAGTCAAACCCGGGACCTCTAATTAAGGGAGGAGCAACCTCATTCACTGCACTACATCTTTCAATGGTGTTAAGTGAAAGAACTACTACTAATTAAATTCAATATTGTTCGACCTTTCACTTTTGGGTTTTCGATTTATGCCATTCAATAACTTTAATATTATTCTTTAATTTTTATTCAATCAACAAAATTTAGAATAGATAGTCATAACTTGTAGTTGTGATTCTTGAAGCTAATACAAGCAAAATAAAAAATTAAAACATTACTGATGTATCGGTTATCATAGTGATAGAGCATATCGGTACAAACTTCATTGATTGCAGATCCACTTACTGGGGATTTATTTTTTATTTTTCTACCCAGTGTCCAGTATTCGCATTGGAGTCTGATTATATTCGAATTCGCGCCGGGTAGAGCCCATTTTTAGAGAAAGCACTCCTTACCAAAGATTTTTTCATCCCCATAGCTCGAACCTGAGACCTCTGGTTAAGGGAGGAACAACCTCATCCATTGCCCCACATCCTTCGGTGATACACTTGCTAAGGAATTACCATCCAAGATCTTTCATGAGCACACTACTCATACAAGTTTCAGGTCATTTACGGATATTCAATTTTTAGTGAAAGTTCGTAACTTTTACATATTCTTTATATAAACACATTCCAGTTTTCTATTTATGGTTCTAGTTTATGATTTCAGTTTCAAATTTTTATAATGTTATTTCGTTAGAAATAAAAATATTCAGTTTATTTGCACTCTGACTTGTTTTTCAATTTTTGTGTGTCTGTGTGTAGCTCATGTGGAAGATTATTAGAGTTTATGGACTTATATATATTGGATTATCGTGAGAATAATTGTATGTTATTTACTATTATTAAAAGGCTGGCCCAAATAAAAAGATACCTCATCAAGTATAGGTTTTTCATGTGTTGATACACAGATGCAATTTATAAATTAATAATGGGCTAAATTAGAAATACATAAATTATGTGTAATAATAAATATGGTGTTCCTTAATCAGGAGTATGATTTCTTTTTTGATATCTCATCGTTAGAAAAGAGAGAGATCCGCTTACATTTTAATTTGGAAGACAAAAGACCATAAGATTGAAGAATTTTGCAAGTTTTTGTGAGTTCAGGTACGCTTTCGGTTCTAGATTACTTTGGGTTCGAACATCTTGGACCTAATAGCTCAACCAAAAAAATAGCTCATAAGATAGAATTATCCAAGATCATACTAGGAGATAAAATTCCCTATCCACTATCAATGGGGGAATCTAACACTCGCAACACGCTTAGGTATGCCAACTGGAGCTTGAACAATATAAATACGGGGTCAACATTGTGTAGCCAAGAGATGAGTCTTCCTTTGATACCATGATAAAAAAAATAGTTCTTGAACCTAATTCAATCTCAAAAGTTAGTTCATGAAGTAAGCATTGCCGACCTAAGATTATATGAGGAGACCATATCTATCATCCACTACTGATATGAGAATCTAGCAGAAACTCTATTAGGGCAAGAGCACCCCGTTGCACAAAGAATCCCACGTTTGGAGGGTCTGGGAAAGGGCTCGCCTCAAGGAGTGTGATGTAGACAGACTAACTTAATGAAAACATTAGTAGCTACTTCCACGTTTCTTTAAGGAAAAATATGAGATAATTTATTAGCATTATGAGTATCGATGAACCCAAAGTATTTTACGGTATAATATTAAGATATTTCAAAGAATAAATTTGAATTTTTTCCCTTTAAACTTTTCATTCTAAGTAGGCATTGGACATGAATTAGTCGATATTTGAAAAAAAATAGTATTTGAAGTTAAGTTAAAAAATATTAATTACAAATTAAAGTTATGTCTAGACATGAATACTTGAATTCTTTCTAAAACTCTTAAAACATAACTTCAAATTTCACTTTTCAGGAGTTGAAACTCAAATCTAATTATAAGTTATCAAATAATTATTCATAACTGATACCCTTCCAAATTATGGAAGATTTTATATGTTGGAAATTAGCCTTTGGCGGGAGTTGCGACCGACCAACTTTAACGGCTTAAACACTAGTGTTACGTATGTTGGAGAATCCGGTTCTTCACACATGCATGATGTACTAAGTACGTAGATAACCGTAGGGCCAAGAATCGTCAAATTTCATTGAGAAATGAAAGAGATATTGGTTCACGAAGTAAGGTGTTTGAAGCATGGAAAAGTGTGGTGTGTGATCAATTCTCCCTCATCGGTAGAGGAAGAAAGAATTGTTGTGTATATAAGACTCGAAGTTGGTTTGGGGTTTGGGACCCCAAGGGGTATCCCATGTGTTTAAAGGAGGGAAGACCTAGATGTGCTTCGGTTCGAGGAAAGACCACACGCGCGCCGCCTGCCCGTCCGTTCCGGTTCCGTGTTCTCGGGTCTCGGGTCTCGGGTCTCGGGTCTTCTAATATTATCTTTTTGGGCCAGAAAACTTTGCCAGAAGTACAGTTTGATCCCAGAAGTTTCAGATGTGTAGTTTGGACCAGAATTCTTTCAGATGTACAGTTCGGTCCCCGAAGTTTCAAGATGTACGCTTTGGTCCCCGAAGTTTTTCGTAAAGGCGAATTTCGACGGTCCGGAAACGAAACGTCCAAGACTCAATTCAGCCATTTATTTTGGCTGAATTACACCTCCTATAATGGCCAATCGGTTGGCAATTTTCTCCATTTATGTGGTGGCTTTACTACCTCCATAATGGTCATTATTTGGCCAATAATGGTCATTATGGAGGCAATCAAACAGTCCCTCTTCCTCCTATATAAACACCCCTTACACCATTGTTGAGGCACACTTGATATACACGAAAATACACAAAGCGAAAGCAAAGCAGTTTTCTTCCTAATCTTCCAAGCATCATTTCGTTATTCAATATTCTTCACGGTAGCTTTTGAGTTTCCTTTGCTCAATAGTTTCATTGCTGTTTTATCTTGGGAGACGAATTGTCCAGGACGTATAAAGGATACATACGGGGCAATATTGTCTTAAGGACAGAGTGCCACACTCGACTCAGCAAAAACAACTTTCCAGTTTTCTTGATCAACAAAATAGTAATTTCAATTTGTTGTTATATTGTAATTTTCAGTTTTAGAGTTGAATTATAATTTCAATTCTTACATAAGCAGTTACTTGTAATTTCCGTTTCCTGCAAATCCTTGTAAACACCAACATTATATACCTTGATCAGCTACCAAATAAATAATGTTTTACATGGAACACTAATGTTACTCGTACGCCAAATTAAGGCCCCTAGTCGTCTAAGTTATACATTATTTATATAGATAATAAGTGTGCATTGGTACTAAATAAAAAAAAAACACGTGGAAACATTAATGTTACTTGTACGCCAAAGCCTCGTCTAAGTTATACATTATTGATGTAGAAAATAATTAATAAGTGTACAATTAGTAAATAAGTGTGCAATTAGTACTAAATAAATTTTCTTAATTTTCAAATGGAATCACTAATGTTACTTGTACGCCAAAGCCTTTAGGCATCTAAGTTATACAATTTTTATATAGAATATAAAATATAGGTTATGATCTCCAGCAAACTTGAATACATATATATTGATCATTGAGCTTCATAGTTATTCCGAAAATAACAGGAAATTACACCTAATGATTTTTGAAATGGGTGATCTTGAACTTTTACCCTCGCTTGCCCCATGATCTTCAAGGTCAAAAGCCAAAACTTGTTAAACTTATAATTTTTCGTATAAAGCAAGCGGGGTCAAAATTTCAAGATAAGCCACCTCCAAAGTTGTTCTCGTAGTTATCACCACCACCACCACAACAACAACAACAAATCGGTGTAATCCCACAAAGCGGGGTACGGAGAGGATAGGATGTACGCAGACCTTACATCTACCTTTGATAGAGAGGTTGTTTCCGATAGACCATCGACTCAAAAGAAAAATAGTCGATGCAGGATTGCAAGGAAAATATGATAGTAAAATATCATGATACAAGGAAGAGAAGCAATACCCGAAGTCTCTACTTCCTCATCTTACGAATAACCCCCTAAACTCTGCAACCTTAAAGCACCTACAATACCCGAAGTCTCTACGACTCTTAGAATGCTATTCCTCCAACACGATAGTCTGTCCCCTTCTCCATTCAAGCTTATGGAAGTACTCATACCATCTCTATCAAATGTGTGCCTCTTCTGTCAACACTTCGTCATTCTCATCCTTGATGCACTTCACTTGGTCCAGGTCACGAGACTTTTTCTTTCTCGACTTAGCAAAGCCTATACAACTTTTTATCCCCGCCTTTGCCCTCAAGCTCATCATACAAGTGTTGAAATGTTGTTGCTTTGGTTGTTGTGACCGCTAGTTTTGCTTCATTCTTCGCTATCTTATACCTCTGCTTATTCATTCTCTTGTCTTTCTCATCGACGAATTCCACTAGCACCGCATACACAACTTTCTTGGCTTCATCTTTTTTTTAGACCTCGTTATTCCACCACCAATCCCCCCCTACGCCCACCTGAGTTGCTCGTCGATACCCTAGCACCTCCCTAGCTGCTTTCCTGATGCATCCAGTTGTCCTAGTCCACATACTATCTGCGTCCCTACTACTCCTCCAAGCCCCATGGACACCAATTTCTCCCTCATCTCCTAGGCTTTGCCCTCAGTCAATATTCCCTACCTAATTCTTGGCCGATAGTGAGCAACCATCCTCTTCGTCTTTCTCTTGATCTCTAAGTCCATAACCACGAGCTTATGTTGGGTTGTAAGATTCTCGCTTGGGATAACCTTGCAGTCCTTGAAAACACCTCTATCTCTCTTTCTCAGGATCAAGTCATCTATCTGAGTCTTAGTCACCGCACTACGGTAGGTCACCAAGTGCTCCTCCCTTTTTCGGAAGCTCGAGTTAGCTATGACCAACCAAAAGCTTTCACGAAGTCTAAAAGCGAAACTCCTCCCTCATTTCTATCCCCAAAACTAAACCCGCCATGCACATCATCATACCCTCCTGAAATAGTCCCTATGTGACCATTAAAATCCCCCCTAACACTAGTTTCTCGGACTGTGGGATACCTCTCACAACCTCGTCCAACTCCTCCCAGAAGAGCCTTTTGTCCTCTTCAGCCAAACCCGCTTACGGTGCATAAACACTAATTATGTTAAAATTAGCCATCCCAAAATTATCTTTATAGCCCTTATCCTATCATTCACCCTCTTAACCTCTACGACTTGATCCCTAAGTTCATCGTCCACTAAAATGCCTACTCACATTCCTACCCCTCGAGTGTCTTAAATACCACAACTTAAACCTGTCTACAACCGTAGCTGTAGTACCTACCTATTTAGTTTCCTGAATGCATGCTCTATTGATCCTCCTCTTCATAAGAATCTTCAATAATTCTATCAATTTTCCCGTCAAAGTACCTATGTTCCAAGACCCAACTCTCAACCTAGGGGATCCTCTGTTCCCCTAACCACCCCTGCCCCCCGCCCCCACCTCCAACCGAGGATGCGACCTCAAACAACCATCATACCCGGAAGCCACTAACGCAATATATAAGAGTAAGGGTGCAATCTACATGCAAGAAATAAGGTTTACGGAATAGGAAAACAAAGAAACTCACAACAACAATACAAGTTAAAAAAAGTACAACAGATTACCAAAATCTGCTTACCAAACTCAGTAGCACTATATTGGCAAGAATTTCACAAGATAAGGCACTTAATCTAAATCACTTAATTCCACTATCGAAGAGGAAGACAAAGATCAAAAGGAGAACCAAAGGTAATATCTCAGGTAAGATAGAACCTGGGTAGTAGACACTTCTCACACCGTTGTTATTGCCTATTGTTCACCCTCTCGACAATGCGAGGACCTCATTTTTCTCTCTAATGTCCTGTAGTAAGCAGAAGCCGCCAGGAAATTTCTATTACAACCTACTCTAGTCTTTTTCGGCCAAGATTCCGGTCAGAACAAGGGTTACTATTCTGTTCTGTTCTTTTTTTTTATCAGAAACTAGGGTTTCCGATCAGAGAAAGGCTTGAAATCATCGGCATTGTATCCCTAGAGGAGGCAGTGACAAGTTCCGTTGATTGACGCAGTGGAGGGTTCGACAGAAAAAAACAGGGAGAAATAGAGAGGGGGAAAAGGAGAGAGGGAATAAGAAGGAAAGAGAGCGAAGAAAGAAGCACTTACCTGGTGGAAACGCTGGCAGTATTTCGGCTACGTTACGTTAGATGAAGTTAACTTTGGGAATAGACGTTAGAGCAAAGAGAGAGAAAGTCAGAGCGAAAAAACTAAAAATTCACATGGAACATTTTTGGATTGTCATTTCACACGAAAACAAGTTTTTTGGAGACAAAAGAATTCTATTATAGTTTTGGAATTATAATTATAAAGTTTTAAAAGAAACAAAAATTTTGAAAAAGTTGTAGTAGTTATTTTTTCTTCAAAATTAGTCTCCCGTCTATGTTTGACTTGACACACTCCATAATAAAAAATAAATAAAATAGTGATTTTACTATATCACCCCTATTATTATAAATTTAAAATGTTGGAAAATAAATTAGAAATGATCAGTAGTACTTAATAATAAAGGTAAAATTAGGGATTGCAACAGATCAGATCTGGACCGGATCTTACTAGATTCAGATCCAGATCCGTTTTTCATACCTGGATCCAAATCCGGATCCAGATCCATCGGGTTCATAAAAATCATATCCAAATCCGGATCCACCGGGTCCACGGATCGGATCTGGATCCACATGTAAAAAAATTTATCTTGCTAAGAATTTTTTTTTGAACTGACAGACGATTTTTACTTAGCTAACAATTTACTGTGTTTCAATTTTGAAATGTTCATATGAGATATTTTGTTCGTTGTCTCATTTTGATTGTGAGCTATTAATTGAAAATGTTGGACAATGACAATAGTTGTGAAAAATGCTGACTAATATTTCCACAATGCAGAACTTGCATGTGCTTGGAATCTTCACAAATGAAATGAATATAATTTTAACTACTTGTCTATGGAGATGTTAGTCATTCACTAATATAACATTGATTTTATTATCGAAGTTACCTCTTTATTTTTTGGTTTTTGAGTTAACGCGGGGATAAATTAAACTTGTTTTGAGAATTAAACTTGCAAGGATGTGCTTAGCAATTTTAAGAAAATAATTATAAAATTACATTCTAGGTTATGAATATATTTAATAAAAAATGGATCCACGGGTCGGATCTGCACCGGATACGGATCTCAAATACAAGATCCAGATTCAGATCTGATCCGTCAGAAACAGATCCGGGTCCGATCCAGATCCGTCGGGTCCAAATTTTGAAAATCCATATCCTATAAAACGGATTTGGATCCATCGGATCCGGACCGGGTCCAAGATCCACTGTCATCTCTAGATAAAATATGTATAAAATAGTAAATTGTTTTTTGATTTTCCAAATTGAACCAGAATAGACATTTGTTTTTAATATAATTGACAAGTAAAAGTGAACATAGGAATCAAATTATATTGTCCGCTTGGGCAGCTCAATTGGTTATCAAGGGGGATATTTGGAAAATGGTCAATGATCGAATCCCGTCAGCGGCAGTGTGGGGGTTACTTCTTGAAATAAAGGAGGGCCCCTTGTGCGCAGCGTGGTACTGGTCTAACCTTTGAAATCAATTGAGTCACCATGATTTACCTCCTTCACAAATCTGTCGGACCGGGGTGTGGGGCTCCTGGAGTGGGAGTTCCACCTTTTTTTAGAAAAAGGAATCAAATTATATTCTAGTTGCGAAAAGAAGATATTTTTGGATTACTGCAATCCTTAATTGCTTCATTCATCGAGATCCGTTTATAGTCAGCATTATCCACCCCGTATTTGCTCAATGATTTAGTAATCCAGTCATATTTTATAAAATGTCAAGTCATATTTTATGTAGTAATATAAATATAAATTAATTTATAGTGTTACTAAGTGGGACGTAGCGCATTTTATGCCTATAAATAGACGACAATTTCTGTGCTGAATTTCCACCCAAACTTAGCTATTTCTACAATATCTATCATAGCAAAACTTTCCCAATGAAGTTGCAGGCCCTCACCATTTTCTTGGTGAGTAGCATTTTTGTATAGTTTTTGTCTTATCTTTCACAACTTACTTAAGTTTGGTCCTTTTCTAGTTATCATTTTTAATTCTGAAAATAAATCAACTTAATTTATATGTTCATAGAGTACTCTTTGATAAATTAAATCAGAGTAAATTCCACTAAATTCCCAACTCAGGTTAAAGTTATTTTTTAGCTCACTGAAAAAGGATAGCTCAAGGTTAAGGTGATTTAATGGAATTTACTAATTCGAAAATTGGAAAGCTTATTGTTTACATAGGACATTCTGATAGAAACTTTTTTTTACATGTATATATGTAGCTTGCTTTTGTGGCAAGTACTCATGCAGCAATATCTCCAGAGGTTTATTGGAAAGTGAAATTGCCCAACACTCAAATCCCCAAAGTCATCAAAGATTTCGTCCCTCAATCAGGTATACAAATTATGATCCACTATATGAATTTTTATGCATATTGTGACTTAATTATGCATATTGTGCCTTAATTATATTTGTCTAATACGAGGAACTTGCAAAGATTTCTTATGTTTAAAAATAATTTTGTAAGAAAAACGTATTATACTAAAAATAAATTTGTAGAAACTACAAATTAAATAATTAACCCACTCACCAGAATTTGTAGATTTAATCCAGTTTGAAACAGAACTAACAAACAAATATTGCTCATTACTACTCATCCGAACAGACAGAGTATGATATTTCCAAGTGGACATCCATGATGCATCTTAATTATTTCAGACCTCATTTAAAGCAAAATAATAACTTAACACATCACTTTGGAATATTACAATAAGTTTTGCAGATTTCCTATATCATTTTGTCATAATTGTTTTTTTTTTTGTGTGTGTGAAAAGGTAGAATTTTTTTGAAAATCAGCTTAGTTAAATTTTTTATCATGATCCCAAAAAAGTAATTGAAACATCACTAAAACAATTTACTGTACTTATGCGTTTATATAATTTATTGTCATCGTGATTTTACAGACAACGTTGTTCCTGAGCTAAAACAAGATAACACTAAGGAGAAAGTGTACTATGGTTTAAGTGGATATATAGCCATTAGTTGGCATCATGCTGCTAATTCGGCATATGGACGCCTCGTGCTAGAAAAGGTAAACCCTATCAAACAAGTAACTGAAGGAATCGATGATGGTCCTTTGAAACAATACTTCTTATTAGAGAAGGACTTGGAGAAAGGTAATGTTATCAACTTTCCTTCTCTCCTAAATAAAAACGAAGCACCATTTTTGCCTCGAAAATTTGCTGAATCGATTCCCTTCTCGATGGAGAAATTCCTGGAGATTCTCAACCATTTCTCGATAGATAGTAAATCAAAGGATGCTCAAGCAATTGAGAAAACAATCAAACTTTGTGAAGAGCCAGAAGTAAAACATAAAGAGAAGAGAACTTGTGTGGCGTCTTTGGAGTCTATGGTAGATTTCGGGTTATCCGTGCTTGGAACAAATGATATCCTCGCGATTACTTCTGAGGTACAAGGGGAAACTCAAAATTCGCAACGATACACAATTGAACAAGTTCAACAGATAGCTGATGGGGATAACATGGTATGTCACAAGCTTAACTACCCATATGCACTACACTATTGTCACGTTGGAGGAAGTACAAAAACATTTATGGTATCTATGATCGGTGATGATGGAACAAAAGTGAAAGCAGTATCAGTGTGTCACAAAGATACATCATTTTGGAACCCAAACTCGTTTCCTTTTAAACTTCTCAAGGTTAAGCCTGGAACTACACCAATTTGCCATTTTGTTCAAGATGATCAAATCGTATTTGTCCCGTCTAAATAGGCCACTAAGCTACGTGTAGTAATGAATAAGCGTTCGCGCCGAGAGTAGTTGTTTGCCTTTTCTTGTACTATGTGTTTCATAATAAATGGAAATGATCATGGCTTAATGGTATTTTTTGTATGATCCCAAAGATATCCTTGATCCATAGCCTTTTGAAAAGTTTTGGAGGTGTAAAGCTCTGAGCATATTATGATTTTCAGTTTTTAAATTCCCAAGTGATCGTTAAATTGTGGCGCTAAACTTACTAATAATGCATATATGAAAATTGTGCAACAATTAATTTTATTTCACAAGCATAAAGTTGCATTGCTAACCGATCATTATTAGAAACTAACACTATGTAGTACTATCATACAGACCTTTTGAGTATCCGAGTTGCCGGGTGCACCTTTTTTCCCAATACACCAAGTTGTTATTCCTTAGTACAGTTGCAAAAGTTTTATAAATTACCAACAAAATCTTTGGTTTTTACCAACCAATTCTTAGTTTGTAATATTACGAATGAATTTAAATTCATTGATAAAATAACGAGCATTTTAGCAACAGATGAATAACCGTTAGTAATTGATTGGCAACTCAATTTACCACCGATTTGATCAATCTACCAACAAATGTTTTTGTTGATAATTTCAATTTCTTATTTATTATAGTGTAACAATGACTTCTGTCGTAATTGAGCTGCCATGGTTGCTTTCTTCACGTCATTTTTTAAAATTTCAGGATATTGCAAGCAAGAAAAATATAATTCAATGGCTTAAACTTTTTATTTACTCTAAGAAATCTTGAGTACCATCTTTGTTGAGAAGTTACATTTAATTTTTAAAAGTTTCATTATTTTCTTGTGGTCATTATTTGACCTTTTCAAGAATTATTTTTATAGTTTTGTATGATAATATTAGGAGTGTACTAAATTTCCTTTCGAAATCTCCAAATTCTTACAACGCTAGAAAATGTAGTAAATTTATTTAAAAGGGAGAGATTTCAAAAATATACAATTTGCTCACTTACATTGCAAAAAAATAGCCCAAAATTTACATTGCAAAGCTCTGGCCCAAAAACACTTTTATACAGTTATATACAAAAGACAAGTACATTATGTATATAGGTTTTTGAAGGTGTATACATATTTATACACCTATATACATAAACACTCATATACACCCATATACACTATTATACACCCACTACCTCTGTCCCTCCCAATTTCTCCATCGCCAATCTCAACCACCTCCGGCGACCCCCACCGCCGGTAATTTCATCGCTGCCACCTGTGCTCTATCACCACCTCGATGAGTTTTTCGATAGATCTAGATCTAGGTAATTTCTCGTCAAATTTGAGCCACCGCAGTGGAGGAGGCGTGGTAGAGAGAGAGTGCGAGAGAGAAGACCGATGAACACTCTCTCTGACCTCCGATGGTGTCGACCGGCGGCGGCGGCGAAGAAGAGAGGGAGGGGGGAGGAGGAGGGAGTGAGTGGAGAGAGAGGGGGGGGGGGGGGGAGGGGGAGTGAGTGGAGAGAGAGAGAGAGGAGTAGGAGGGAGTGTGTTATTTTTTATAAAATTTAAAAAAGGTGGGTTAATTTTGATAACATTAGTACCCTAATTAATATAGGGTGTAATTATCTCATTTAAAAGTCATTGCCTCTTTTCATAGCCAAGTTAGGAATGTTGCAAATACCACTTCAAAAATCTTTTTAATTAGTACAAGATTTAATGACCTAGGATTCTTATTTTTAAGTTTCTATTTCAGATTTTCAAATTACAATTATTTTTGGTTCTCCATGGGATACCTTTTTGAACCACTAGAAACTACCATAAAAAGTTATAAAAAATATAAAAAACTCATTATTTCCTTTTATTCATTATTTAACCTTTTCAATTAATAGGAAAATTTACATTATTTCCTTGCATGGTGACATTAAGAGCATAGTAAATTTACTAGTTTTGAGGCTCACTACAGATTAGTTGCTTTGGCTGGTTGTTTGGGTGCTCTGTAGGTGTATGTTTTACTTTGTTGGTATGGTAATAATTCACATTTTTATTGCCAAAAGATTTTGAAAATAGGTGATTTTGAACTTTTGATCCTTGCTTGCCTTATGAAAAAATCTTCAATATTAAAAGTCAAAATTTGTTAAACTTAAAATTTTATTCACGGAGCAAGAGAGGTTAAAAGTTCAAAATCAACTATCTCCAAGGTTATTCTTGTAAATCAGCCCAAAAATAAAAGTCCATGTGAAATATTTTGGATTGTTGTTTCACACGGAATCAAGTTTTTTGGACACAATAGAACTCGGAATTTTATCTTTTGGAACTGTAACAGAATCTTTTAGAAGAAATAAAAAAGTTCGAAAAAATTATAGTAATAGTTTTTTTCCTTCTAAATTAGTACTCTTAGTTAGTAAAGCATATTTTTGGATTATCGCAATGTTTAATTGTTTCATCCATCAACATCTGTTTATCGTCAGCACTCAGCATAATCCCCAACGTATTCCTCCATACTTTATAAGTAATCCAGTCATATTCATAAATAGTCAAGTCATATTTTATATCCACAATATAAGGTCAAATAATATTTTCACCAAGTGGGTACGTACGTAATGCATTTTATATATGGTTCATTATTTTTTGTGATCATTATTTGACCTTTTAATTATTTTTTTTGTTTTCTTGAATGGTGATATTAGTAATGTAATAAAAATTTCTTTCAAATCTCAAAGTTCTTAACACGCTAGAAAATACAGTATATTTATTTATATGAAATTTCATTATTTTGTAGAATGACATAAAAATGCATTAATTAATCTTGTTTTCAAGTTTTTTATTTCAGTATTTCAAATTACAATTATTTTTTATTCCCCGTGGAATACCCTTTTTAACCACTAGGAAACTATAGTAAAAAAGTTATAATCAATATTAAACATGCATTATTTCCTTTTGTTCATTATTTAACTTTTTCAATTAATAAGAAAATCTTACATTATTTCAATGAATGTTGACATTAAGAGGGTAGTAAATCTGTTTCCATGTTTTTAACTTCTTCTTTCAATTCCTCAAGGTTTTTAACAATAAAAGAATTTTAGAACTTCAAATAAACTATTCAAATCTTTATATTTGTAAATAAAACTTGTTTTACTGTAAGAACTGTTTCTAATAAGTTGTCAAATAGAAATTCAAGCCCTTCCAAATTATGGAAGAATATACTATACACCTTGATCACATGGAAACACTAATGTTACTTGTACTCCAAAGCCCTTAATAATCTTAAGTTATACAGTATTTAATAAAGAATATAAAATGTAGGTTTTGATCTCGATTATCAAACTTGAATAGTACTTTACTGATCATTGACTTTCATAGTTATCCCCAAAATAACAGGACACAATACTTAATGACTTTTAAAATGAATGATCTCAAACTTTTGATTCCCGCGCTTGCTTTATGAAAAAACCTCAACGTCAAGGGTCAAAAGTTCACTGAACTTGAAGTTTTGCTCATGTAGCAAACGTGGTCAAAAGTTCAAAATCAACCATCTTCAAAATCATTCTGCCCGAAAATAAAAATCCATGTGGAACATTTATATATTGTTATTTTACATGGAATCAAGTTTTCTTTGGAGACAACAGAACTCGAAAATTTATATTTTGAAATTATAATATAATTTAATTAGAAGAAACAAAGAGAATCGAAAAATTGTAGTAATTTTCGGAAATTTGTGGAATCGATTCCCTTCTCGATGGAGAAATTTTCGGAGATTCTCAACCATTTCTCGATCCATTGTAAATCGAAGGATGCTCAAGCAATTAGGAAATGATCAAACTTTGTGAAGAGCCAGGAGTGAAACATAAAGAGAAGAAAACTTGTGCGACTTCTTTGGAGTCTGGTAGATTTCGGGTTATTCGTGCCTGGGACAAATGATATCCTCGCGATTACTTCTGAGGTACAAGGGGAAACTCAAAATTCGCAACGATACACAATTGAACAAGTTCAACAGATAGCTGATGGGGATAACATGGCATGCCACAAGCTTAACTACCCATATGAACTACATTATTGTCACGTTGGAGGAAGTACAAAAACATTTATGGTATCTACGATTGGTGCTGATGGAATAAAAATGAAAGCAATATCAGTGTGCCACAAAGATGCATCTTTCTGGAACCCTAAGGCATTGCCTTTTGTAGTTCTCAAGGTTAAGCCTGAAACTACACCAATTTGTCATTTTCCCCTCACTTCTGTGTTTTCTAAGAACTATACAGTGGCAAGGTGAGAAAGATTGGTAAACAAGAATGAGGGTTATATCTGCTTATAAGACACTTGACGGCTGATCATGAGAAGCCAACTTTGTTTGCCATTAAAGATACTTCAGAGATATGTGGAGAGACAAGTAGTGTAGATGTTAAGTTGTGGCATATGAGATTAGGGCATATTTCTTCTAATGTGTTACATAAACTGATAAGAGTTACTAAGCCAGTTGTGAGTCAAGAAGTTGATAAATGTGTAGTGTGTCCATTAGCTAAACAAACTAGAGTATGTTTTCCAGTTAATAGTATAAAATTTGTTAGTTAGTTTGATTTGATTCATGTAGACCTATGGGGTCCTTATAAACATGCAACTTATGATGGTAATAAATACTTCATTACTATTATAGATGATTTTTCCAGAATGAATTGGATTTTCTTATTAAAAAATAAGTCAGATGTATGTGTATCTTTTCAATACTTTGTCAAGTTCATTCATACTCAGTTTGATAAAGTTATTAAGATTATTATAACGGATAATGGCATTGAGTTTGTCAATAGTGTATGTGCTGATTTATTCAAAACTATGGGCATATTACATCAAACATCATGTGCTTATACCCCTCAGCAAAATGGAGTTGTTGAGGGGAAATATAAGGCATATATTGAAAATGACAAGAGCCATCGGATTACATGCTCATATTCCAATTAGATTTTGGGGACATTGTGCCCTAGTTGTTGTGTATCTCAAAAATAGAATTCCTAGTTGTGTTATTGACAATCAGTCTCCCTATGAAAGATTATATCAGAAAAAACCCATGGTTACTCATTTAAGAGTTTTGGGGTGCCTGTCTTTTGCAAAACTCTTATCTACAACTGACAAGCTAATGCCTAAGTCTAAAGTATCTGTTCATACGGGGTATTCAGAAACTCAGAAAGGGTATGTTTTGTTTGACTTAACAAACAAAGTATTTTATGTTAGTAGAGATGTGATATTCAAGGAAAATATGTTTCCTTTTGTTGTTACTAACAATTCAAAAAAAAGAAGTTATCTTTGTTGATAGTTTGCAGGGAATATGATCATGGGATGACTTATATACTCACAATTCATAGAGTTATATACCTCGTGACACATTCACAAACTGTCCAACTGAGTCACTTAGTGGTACCACATCTCAAAGGAATGAATCTAGTATTGCTTCCTTGGATCAAGAAGAACCTTCAAATCAGTCACAGGATGAGGGTGTTAGTGCTCCATACCAAGGAATACTTTATATGGATATAAATGAAGGACAAGGTCCAGTAGAGACTGAGAGTGGTGTGCATCAAAACAATGTTGAGCATGCTTAACCACAACATGAAGCACCAGCACAACAACAAAATAATCTCAGATGCAAATAGAGACAAGAAAGTCTAGCAGAGGCAAACATCCACCTATTTGGATGAAGGATTTTATGTCCTTAAATGTGCATGAGGGAGTAACCAATCCTTTGTGTAAATAAATTGGTTATGACAAAATTTCACCTACTAATCAGTTTTATGTTGCTGCAGTTTCGGAAGGCAAAGAAGCAAAATTCTATGCAGAAGCCATAAAGGATCCTAGATGGGTGGAGGCCATGAAAGTTGAAATTCAAACCTTGGAAACAATACTTGAAAAATTGTGGACTTACCAGAGGGCAAAATTTCTGTTGGCTGCAAATGGATATACAGAATTAAGTACAAAGCATCAGAAGAGGTAGAAAGGTTTAAGGCTAGACTAGTTGCAAAAGGATATAGCTAAAAGAAGGGGATAAACTATAAGAAAATCTTTTCTTCTGTGGTGAAGATGGTGACTATAAGGTCAATCTTAGTTGTGGTTGCTGCTAGAAAATGGCATATACATCAGATGGATGTATACAATGCATTTTTACAAGGTGATCTCTTTAATGAAACCTACATGACACTGCCTCAGGAGTTTACTAGTCAGGGGGAGAAGGTATGTAGGCTAGTAAAGTCTATGTATGGCCTAAAACAGGCCCCAAGACAATGGAATGCTAAGTTAACTCAAGCTCTAATACCCATGGAATTCAAGCAAAGTCAGTTTGACTATTCATTATTTGTAAGAAAAACTGTTAAAGGCATAGTTGTGGTGTTAGTTTATGTAGATGACATGCTAATTACTGGCTGTTCTTTAGAGATGATTCAAGGAACAAATTTACAGTTACATATGGAATTCAAGATGAAAGATTTTGGAGAGTTAAAATACTTTCTTGGTATAGAATTTGCAAGGTCAAAGTCTGGAATTATTATGCACCAAAGAAAATATACATTGGAGCTCATATCAGAGGTTGGATTAGCTGCAGCAAAACCTGCTAAAACACCTACTAACCTCAATGTTAATCTTACCTTAGAACTATATGATGATCATTTGAAGTCACATGCAAAGAATGAAGGTATTAAGTTAAGTGCAAGCAATGAAGTGTTAGGATTTACGTCTCAAATCCTACCTAATCAGAAAAACAGTAAATAAGCGAAGAACAAATAACACACACAGATTTATAGTGGTTCACCCTCAATGCGAAAGCTACGTCCACTTTGCCGCTGCAAATTTTACTATAATAGAGTTTTGAGTTTACGATTCTCTCTTTCTCTCTTTTTTTACCACTCTACTGAAAGAAAAACGGCGTCCAATTTATATATAATGAAAACTAGGGTGAACATAATACAAGCCTAAAATTCCCAAAATACCCTCCACTAAATAACACAAATCCTACCTAATAAGAAACAGTAAATAAGCGAAGAACAAATAACACACACAGATTAATAGTGGTTCACCCTCAATGCGAGAGCTACGCCCACTTTGCCGCTGCAGATTTTACTATAATGGAGGTTTGAGTTTATAATTCTCTCTTTCTCTCTTTTTCGACCACTCTACTGAAAGAAAAACGGCGCCCTAGTTTATATATAGTGAAAACGAGGGCGAACATAATACAAGCCTAAAATTTCTAAAATACCCTCCACTAAATAACATTACATTATAAAATTTTCAGGGGGCTCCGCCCTCTACTCCCCCGGAAAGGGGGTTTACCACCCACCCCCCTTTCAACCCCCACGACGATTAGTGTTCCACACTCTACGTAGGGTCTTCATAGTGTCGACGGTGAATTAGGCTCAACAATCTCCCACTTGGAGACTAATTTCAATCATATGTCTCCATCTGCAGCGGCGACTCCGATCCTCATCCAAGAAGTCCAACTAAAGTTGCACACAACTTCATTTTATCATTCGGCACGCCCTTCGTCAGCATTTCTGTTGGATTCTAACTCTCTGGGATCTTCTCAAGCACTAATACTCCATCTTCTAAAGCTAATCGGATGAAATGGTACCGGAGTTGTATGTGCTTCGTTCGAGCATGGTAGACCGGGTTTCTTTTCCAAATGAATGGCACTTTGGCTATCACAGTATAGCACACTCCCCTCGTGGTCCTGATCTAATTCCCGCAGAAAAGATTATAGCCACGTCATCTCCTTCGTGGCCTCCGTCAAGGCAACGTACTCAGCCTCACAACTAGAGAGAGCTACTACCTTCTGCAACTTTGAAACCCAACATCGCAGTACCTCCGAAGGTATAAACATACCCGGATGTGCTCTTTCAACTATCAACATCACCACCATTGTCAGCATCAATATATCCTTGCATAAATAAGCCGACACAAAAACTATGCTAAAAACATAATATTAATATGGTTTGGTCAAGTGACCTTGAGAAAACTAATATAAAAAACATAAAACCTATTGAGAGAAAAATTCCCCCCTAAAGAAAACTCTCTAAACGACTACATCATGGATGCTATTGTGTTATTTATGAGAAGAGAGAATCTCCTATAAAATAGAAATCCAAAACTTCTCCTCCAAGAAAATGATAAATATGGTAGAATCATTGTTAAACCTTTTCCACCAAGAAATCTCTTTTGAAGTAAAACATTTATGATAGAACAAAAAATTCAAGACAAACCCTAACATAAATGACTTTACTAGATAATTTCACATACTGATCTTTTGAGATATTTATTCTATCAACCGTTTGGCCAAAATCCTTCGATATCTATAAAATAAGTTAAATAATAGAAGAAAACACGTTTACCTTTCAAAAAAATTACTAGTTTGTTTTACTTTGCTCATCTGCATAAGGACTTTAGTTGACATATTTTGATGTATCGTAATATATCTTTCATTAATTCTCTCATCCTGCCAGAATATCCATTTTAGTAAGGTGAAATTTTTTTCTCTAATTCATTTCTCACTTGAACCTATTTTTAGAAGCTACATAAAATATATATATATGGTGGTTTTAAATTTAAGATTGACATGTAGTTATGGGTAAAACTTTTATCAGTTCTGCTTTTCGCTATTGTTAAAGTTTAACAATTGTTTTTTCATGTTCATTTGGTATAAAAAGAGAAAAAGGTGGAAGACTCAATTTTATATAATGATAATTAAAAATGAGAATTGAATTAGAATTCTTGAATTTGTAAAAAAAGAGCTGACGACTAAATGCTCCAACTTAACTTTGAATTTTACATTTTAAAAAGCAAAGATAAATAGAACCATGGGACATAATACAAGAAGTGATACACTAGATAAACTTTAGCGTGGTAACGATTCTCTTGATTGATTAACGCGAGTAAATTGTACTTAAATGCTTCACCGATCGGTCTTATATGAGGAAAATAATACTGACTAAACTATGCAAAAAAAGATATCACATAATTTAACTTAAATAAATATTATTAAATAATTAATCTATTGATTTAAATGACTGAGTATTTCACAAGTAATTTGATGGTCAAATACCATAAGGTTCACTTCCAAATTCAATTTGACACACACAATTTGGAACGGATAGAATAATTGGCATTTTCACGCGTGTTTATAGTAGACAATAATTCGCAATTTTGACCCTTTTCCGAAGAAAATTATTATGACAACTCTGCTATACGTTGCACTGTCCATGGTTCACAGAGACTACCATTAAAACAACCTTGTGCTAAAACATGATTTGCTGCCTCAGTAGTGTGGATATCGTCGAAAAAGAAATACTTGTCCCTGTCTTTGCAATAAGTTTTAGAGCCAAATTTCCTACAACCATGCACCATATCTTTGATACCTACACCAAAAGAGAAAAAGAAAAGTGTCTAATATCTGGATAACATATATTAAAGAGTCTTCGAAGGACATTAACGTCACAATCTGAACCATAGTGTCACAAGTTTGAATTTCAATGTCCTTTCTTTATGTAATTATGTGTGTATGATTGGATATATATATATATATGTGTATGTAAGTACATACGTTGGTACATACATATATACATTCATAGATTGAAGAGTCCTAGAAGGAAAAAACAATAGTCGAGAGGTCACAAATTGAACGACGATATCACACGTTCGTATTACAGTATTCATCTAAATGTTGTTACTCAATTGGACCTTTCTTTCCCGTTAACTAGGTGTGTATATTTGTGTCTTTATATAGATGTGGTGTACCTATGAAGAGTCTTGGATTAGACAACTTAGTAGTCAAGAGGTAACAATTTGTACCACAGTATCACGAGTTCAAATTTCAACATATATCGTTCCTCCTAACAACTATTACTCAATTGGATCTTTTTTTTCCTTTAACTATATGTACGCGGTTATATCTCTAATATATATACATATGTATACGTAATATACAACTAGAAAATAAATCAAAATCGAGATAAACATTACCACTTTGCTTGATTATCAATGGATTCTCAAACAGCTTGAAATAATCTGGAGGAGTGGCAAAAACAGCCCCTTTAAATCCTTTGTTTGGCAACAATCTAAGCATCAAAGGTAATTTTTTGCTGAATTTGAAGACATTGTTATTTATTGTGTCATTGCAGTGGTTATGTATGCAATTGGCTGGAATACACCCCAGTGGCAGAAGGTTGTTCACTACAAACTTTCTTGCCCCCAAATCATAAAGAATCTGTAAATTGAATAGAAATAGTTAGAAACAATAATTTTAACATCATGTGTGAGTTGAGAAATTACATCAACATATCAAAGTAATTACTATGCCACATTCAGAATTTTAGGCAATTTGCAATTTATTTTTTCTATACTAGCTACTAGGTTTAATTAGCAGGGGTGTATGCTCGAATCAACTATATGAATCATCATTGTTTGTGTCAAAGGCCGATATCCATAAATTGAACTTTTATGAGTTCTTAACGGTAGATAACTAGGTTTCAATCTCAATTTTAATTTGTACATATTTAATAATTTTTTAACAGATATATTGAGTTTGAGCCAAAGCTACATGAATCCTGCCAAACCCATAACTTTAAGCCTATACACACCCCTTCGTCCATGTCGGTCAATTTAAGATTGTCTCAATCTAATAATGTAAAAATTAAAATTATTTATCGAGCTAAAAAATCTCATATATATATATATATATACACACACACACACTCCCTCTATCCCACTTTATGTGGCATTTTTCATTTTTCAAAATGCAAACTATGTAAACTTTGATCAACATTTCAAAATGTATATTTTAGAATTGCAACTTATATTACTTATCATATAATCTTTGGACTTTGAATAGCTAAATCATAATTTTGAAATATTGAGTGGATCTAATGCAATTTAGTTTCAAAGATTAGTCGAATTAACTCTCGAGAAGCGAAAAATGCGACATAAATTAGGACGGAGGGAGTACATCTATATATACTATGTCAATGTTCACTATCACGAAAAAGTAGTAAGTACAATGCCATTCCGCAGGAACTTAAAATCCTGAATCAACCTCCGAGCAATTTTGGAGCAATTTAGTAATTTGAATTGCATAAGAGAAGGGGAAAGAGTTAACCTTCAATCTTTCGGCAAGTTGTCCCAAAAGGAAATGAGAGTAGTACTGAGGGGTCATCACAGCACTGTAGTTGGACAAAAAATAGGCATAGTCATTTGTTCCAATATAGATGTAAAACATAGATTTGGCTAGGTGCAACTTTAAGTCTATAGTTTTGGGGATGGATTTTGGCAGGTCCTCCAATATTGTCTTCTCAAAATTTGTAACTTGTTTATCCAAATTTAAACAACCTGGCTGCATTTATCAGGGGGGAAAACAAGAGAATGTTATTATCAATTAGAGGAAAATAAGATTATGCTAATAGAAGTATAAAACCATGAAACAATATTTCAAACGGAAAATGTTCAAATTTATCCTTTTACTCTATGAAATATCTTAATTTTACTCGTCATTCACACTTTTGCTATTAACAAATCGTTTCATATTTGCTCTTGTCTTTAACAGAACTTTAGTGTGAACTGTATGAACTTCACATGTAAAAATACTAAGAGAAAAATGTCAAAACTTAAATTACCTCTATTTTGGAATATGGTTTGAATTCATTCTAATTATACTTTCAATTGGAATTCCTTTAGGATCAACGAGCAATACGAGAGATTTGCTGACGGCAGTCGACAAGTGTATAAATAATTCCAAAATATAATATAAGGTAAAGTTAAGATATTTCGTATAGTTGAGGGATAGTTTGACCTTTTTTCCTATTTTAAAACACTAATAATGTTTCGTTTGAAGAAAAAACAGTTTTTTCTTGAAACTTTTGCGAAAACTAAACTTGGGGACGTCTGAATTATTTAAGGCCAATTTGTGTTGGCTTTCAAAACCAAACATGAAATTAATTATCAATTGTGTCAAAATCGTGAAACTAATTCTCCCAAAATTACTTATAAAAATAAATTTTGTTTTTCAATTTAAACATAACATAAAGTGAGAAAAAGGAAAAAAGGAAACAAACCATTGTTGGAGAGTCAGGTAAAATGCCACATCCAGCTGATGCATAATTTATGCCAGTGGTCACTTTCCCTCGTTGTTCCTTTGATAGAGCCATATATGAGGGTACTAGAGGTAGCCCTAAAAACATAGCTTCAAATCCCCAAAAAAAAAAAAAAAAAAAAAAACTTCAAAAATAGTACTGTACTTGAAAATAGAATATTTGTTCGAGCGGCACATAAGAATTTATGACGGAAGAATAAAATCGTCACAAATTGATGAATTCCATCATTAAATTGCACAAATTCGTCAAAGAATTGTGAGGGACCTGTCCGTTATAAATATTTTATCACCAATCTGTATTTTTTTTGCAGTGAAGTTACCTTAAGAGGCGTATCCATTATTTGAGTTTATGGTTTCTGAATTGTGTTCAAAATTAGTTTTTTGTACATATTAAATAAAATTTTAAGACAAATATAGGGAATGAGTCAAAGTTACTAAGTTTTTCCGAATTCATACCATCAACTCTACCTCTGCCAATAGTTACCTGTTACAATATGTTAAGATATGCTGACAGTGTAGACATATTATTACGGTGTCGGTGTTTGTACGTTGAATCCTTACCGTAATAATCTGCCATGGTGAAGCCATTTGTGCAACGCCCATTAAAACTAATGGTAGATTTGAAGTCAATTCCATAGGGAAAATTGCAAAGAACTTTGTAAAAGGCAGGGTTGCCAGCATCTACAAAAGAGTCTCCAAAGACATACATTGCTGGTGGAGAAGCATCAATGACAAAAATGATTTTGGAAAAATAGATAATTAGAACAAACAGAAAAAGACTAAACAATTCCATGGAGATTCGTGTCTTCTGATATTTGAATCAGTTACGTCGATTGTTTAATTTGACGTGTTGGACTTAATTTATCGGAAGAGTTTGTTGTTAAAAAAACAATTCTTATACTAAGAAATTCGAGAACAATGAATCATATAAGTGTGCAAAATAAGATAGTGTTCATGTTATTTTTTAATTTGTGGGAAACTTCATTAAATTACATGAAGGTATATTAGTCCAAAATCCAAATTACAATGGATTAGTAATCTAATACATGCACAGTAATTAAGTGTAGATAAAAAATGTTCCTTTTTTGCTACTAGTAAAATTCATAGCATCAATAAAAACAGAGACCCCAACAAATACATCGAAAACAACCCAAGTAAAGATGCAACAACCAGAATTAGAAAATGCATGGTGCAAATTTATTGTTATTGAATGCATCGTTTTTCTTTTCCAACAAATATTCTGGACGTGTAAAGAAACACGACTAGGACTAAACAATTTGTGGGTAGACAAACCTAACATTGGCTAAAGCAAAAACAAAATGGATTTAACTATGATATCATGTATTAAAAAATGAGTCGTCTAATATTAGTGTACTTTGTTTATCTTATGTATCTGCATTAGTTACTGTTTCTTTTTCAGAATGCGCTAGCATGATTTATTCGCATTTGATATCAGCATTTTCATACTACTTTAAATTTCTTGTGCTTATGTTTTGTCTTGAGCCGAGGGTCTCTCAGAAACAGTAGTTCTACCTACCAAGGTAGAGGTAAGGTCTGTGTACACTCTACCCTCTCTAGACTCCACGTTATGAAACCTCACTGGGTACGTTATTGTTGTAACTCAATTTCAAGTCTGTAACCCAACATACTCATCTTTAATTATTCAATTTTATTTCTTGTTTTTTTAGTTTTCTTAACCAAGTCACTATCTATAAGTCGGCACATTCAACAGGCCAACACAGCCAAAGCCCTGCCTCCTTTCACTATTTGGGAGCTTTCCTCGTGGTACTATTTTCTATTTGTCATCAAAAAGTATTTAACCTTGCAACATCCAATTTTCTTTACATTAATTAAAAAGGCGGAATTCTCTGCTTTAATATAATTACTTGTTAAATAAATTTCAAAACTATTATTTAATTAAATGGAGGATTTTTAGTTCACCGAATCTTGTTACCGTTCCTATTTAGGGGTGGCAAAATTAGTTTATGAAAACATGATTTATCCAATTCGTTTAAGTTTATTCATTGGCTCAGCCCATTTTTACCCATTCAATTCAATTCATTTAAAAATTAGGCTGATATGTAGCTAAATTGACCCTTGAGAAATCTTGTCAAAATATTTTCAAAAAGACGTTTATTTTGTTTGATATGTTATATATAGTCATAATAAATAAATAAATTATTAGGTACTTAAAAATTATAAAAAGAACAAACAAAAAAATTAAAACTTAATATGAATTGGACGAGTTAGATTATAACCCGTTTTTTAGCCCCAACACATTTCAGCCCAAGTAATATTTAATTCGCTCATAGTGACCCGGTCAAATTTAACCCAACTCGCTTATTTCACCCATTTGACAACTCTACTCCTACCAATGAAATGTAAGAAAAAGAAGAAAAAAAAGGACTAGTCTCTTTTGTTTTCTCATGCTTTTGTAATTACTAATTACCAAGGGAGAAATATTCACAAAGAGAAAACTAGTGTTTTCAAAGGCAAATTTAGGATTCGCCCTCGGGGCAAGGCACTGATAAAACACTTCGGGGCTTAGTTCATGTGAGGCTTACGCCCTAAGCGTCCGACTGTAAGCCTTAAACACGTCTAACGCACAACGCTCGAGACTGGCCTAACAGTTCTTACACAAATGATATGTTAAATTACTTAATTAAAATCGTTGACCCTCATAATTCTTTAACAAATGAATGATACTTAATAGTTTTTCATCTATAGAAATAAGAAGGTTGGGTGTAACTCAAATAACAAGTCGTAGTATTGCATATTTATTATTTGAGAACATCGTGAGGGTGAATATTACTTAATATTTCATTTAAAAACACATAGCAGAATTGTACATTTTCACTTGTCAGTAGAAGTCTTATGTATCAAAATTATTATATTTTATTATTTTGCTATTTGAAAGTAATTTTATTTTTATTCATGAAGGAGTTACGTTTTAATTATAATATTGATAAAGTTTATTGATTATTTGCTTTTAGGGAGATAGAATGAATAGTAATATTGTTTAAAGAGATTGTGATTTTTTCATTGTTTGAAATTGATTTGCATTTCACAATACATTTTATTCATTGTATGGTTTATACTTGTAAAATTATGTTATATATAATTACAAGTTGTAATTGGCATATAATGAATCCCCCCCCCCCCCGCGTACATACACACACACACACACACACACACACACACACACACATATATATATATATATATATATACCGTTTTTTATGGAATTTTACCTATTTGAAAAATATTTATTGTAATTATATTATTTTATGAAATACTAAAACTTCAATACCCATGGATTTACGCCCCGTGCCTTGGGACTTACGCTTCGCCGAGCACGCTTCGCCAAGACATAGGTAAAACGCCCCGCCTTACGCCTCCGCCTTTTAAAACACCCGAGAAAACACATGGAAAAGGTTAGTTGGACTATTGAGGGTAAATGATGGATCTTTGGCCTAACTCAACCCCAAAAGCTAGCTTGTAGGGTGAGGTCGTCCAAGTCCATATAAGGAGTCCATGTTCCCACTCCATTTTCGATGTGAGACTCTTAACATTCCTCCATGCCCAGACCTCATTAACTGGAGCGTGGACAATATAATTTGGGGGCCCAACATCAACGAACAAACAATTGGAATGGGTCTGACTCTGATACCATGTAAAAATGAATTTTTGGCTTAACTCAACCCCAAAAGCTAGCTTATAGGGTGAGGATTGTTCAAGTTCATATAAGAAATTCATGTTCTCATTCCATTTGTGAGGCCTCGGCAATATCAGAAATAAAGTTCTTAAATTATCATTGAATGCTTTGAATTAGCAGACGAGCTCGAAACAGTCATATCTTATTCTCCGCGCTAAGTACAATATTTCTCATCCCCCAACATTAATTTCATTTCAAATTAACCTCCACTTCATAACATGACCATTCATTCACTTCGATCTTCACAACTCCATTGAAAATGAAAAAGAAAATACTTCATTAATTCATTTTTACTTATCACGTTTTGCTTCTCAAAAATCAAATTATATGGATTTTAATTGACCAACATTTTAAGATATATTTTCTCATCATACGCCTTCCGTCTCATATTACTTGGCCACATTACCAAAAATATATGTCTCAAATTACTTGGCCACTTTCTAAAAATAAGTTATAATTAATGAAGTTTTTCCTACTTTGCCCTTGACATTAATTATTTTTTAAAGAACCCAATATTGATTAGAGTGTAATTAATTGGAGAGAGATAAAAGTAATGTAGTAAAAATATCATTCTTCTTTATGATTTTAAAGGGCGTGCAAAAGGGAAAGTGGTCAAGTAATATGTGACAAAGGAGTACTAATATGAAAGAATTGCAATTTATAATATTTTTCGTATTTTTTCGAACATCTAAGACAAAATTCAATTTAGCTTCGAAAATTAGTCAAATTGATTTTCAAGAACCGAATCATGACTAGTACAAGTGAATGAATGGAATACAATTAAAGAAGAAAAAATTCTTACCAATACCTCTTTACTATAGGAAATATTTTAATTTTACACTCTTATAATACTTGAAATCATTCATATCTGATTGTTAGCAAATAACGTTCCTCCCGCCTCTAACCTGAAGTGTAATGCATGCATGGAAGATAAGTTTAATCCATAGTCACAAGTAAAAAGTAAAAGGATAAACTTGAACCTTTCTCTCTAAGATATTTTGACATGATGTGGAATTCACCTTGTTGTAGCAAATGATGGAGTTCTGCTAAAGTCAAGAGCAAACATAAGACGATTTACTAACAGAAAAAGGTAAAAACGGTCCAAATTATAACGGATGATAAAATTAAGATATTTCGTGTAGTAGAAAGGTAAATTCGGCCAGCTTTTCGAATTAAATGAGTACTTTCTCCCATCTGCATTAGGCTTCTGCGCCCTCTATAAGAAAGTAACTAATCATAAAATAATTTGTCTAAACTACTCTTTATCTCTCCTTAAATATATGTATCACACACTAAATTAACCGTTCACCTTGGAACAATGATATATTTTGAAAAAATAAATCACAAATATTTTTCAAAACTTCAAATATTTTAAAACAAATTCAGTTTACTAAACCATTAACTGGAACAAGTCTTTCTTTAAAAAGAAAAACTCTCACCCACAAAATGAAATTGATATATTTCACACTTTTGTCAATGAATAGTATTGAACGGTGGCACTAATTAAATATCTAATGAATTTTATGGGAAGTTTTTTCAAATCCTTATGATAATTTCAAAGAGTCTCAAGATCCTAGTGTTAGAAATTTGCCTTTGGCGGGGAGATGCGTCCACCTATCTTTGATGAATTAAACACTAGTGTTCCGCATGTTGGAGACCTTGTCTCTTTACACATGCATGATCTACGAAGTGAGTAGATGACCGTAGGGCCAAGAATCATCAAATTTCGTTGAGAAATGAAAGAGATATTGGTCCACGAAGTAAGGTGTTTAAGGCATGAAAATGTGGTGTGGGACAAATCTACCACATCGGTGGGAATATGAAGAATTGCTCTCTATATATGTCTCAAATTGGTAAAGGGTTTGGGACCCCAAGGGGTATCCCATGTGTTTAAAGGAGGGAAGACCTAGATGTGCTTGGGTTCATGGCTAAGCCCACACGCGCGCCGCCGCCGCCCGCCCGTCCTGTCCGGTCATTGGCTGTGGGGATGTACAGTTTGGATCAGAATTCTATCATATGTATAGTTTGGTCCTTGAAGTTTTAATATTTACAGTTTGGTCCCCTGAGTTTCTGGAAAGTTGGTTCTGCCTCCGTTGGAACTGTTTTTTGAGGCATTAATCCGCCATGTAATGGCTGATTAACTCCTCCATTAACAACCCATTACTTGGGCAGTTGGGCAGCCTCTTTCAATGGCCATTAACAGCCATTACTTGGCTGTTTTAATGCCCTCCCTTAATGGTCATTACAGCCTTGTTTGTGGCTGTTGGGCAGCCCCTCTTCCTTGCTATATATTGAGCCTTCTTTGACTCAATTCAGTGACGGAAAAGACTGGAGAAATAGACTGAAAAACAGCACGAAAACAGTCACGAAAATAGCCCAAACAGACCACAAAACAGTGAGCAAAACTGTGTTCAAAAACAGTGAGCAAACACTCACATATACATAAGATATACACTACAGAGACACACTATATACACAGAGACAAAAGAGAAGAGTAAAGAGAAACTCTTCCTTCCTATTCCATATCTTCAGCAAGTCGATTCATATTTGTTTTCTTCGCCAGGCTCAACCTATTAGCTTTGTAGCGTTGAGATTAAAGTGTTGTTTTATCTTGGGAGACTATTGCCCGCTAACGTAAAAGCATATATACGGGGCAATCTTGTCTTAAGGACAGAGGGCAATCCCTCGACTCAACACACAACGTTGTAACCATCCGGATTTAGTTGTTTCTTGATTTCAGGTTATCAAGATTCAAGACACAACAAGCTTGCGGCAGTTTTGAAGATTGGCTTATTTGTTCAACAAGATTCAATTCCTGAAGATTGAATATGTGTTCACCCTTTCGAACACTTGTAATAGTTATTTACTTCCCGTACTGCTTTATAAAGTACATTAGAATACCAACACCTAGTACTACACTAAAATGACAGACACGTGGTAAACACTAATTTTTACGCAAAATTTTGTCATGGGAATGCATTTGGTCCCTTGTATAAACTTATTTATTAATGTCTCTATTTCAATTTATGTGATATTTTCCGTTATCGATGGTTAAATTGACTAATATTTGAAGTTGAATTAAATTAGATAAATTTAATATTTTAAAATTAAAATTTAAATATTCAAAAATTATACGAAAATATAAAATGCAATTCTTATCATGTTAAATGATGAAAAATATACATCTCAAAATGTTGCTCAAGCTTCATACCGTCTGAATTTCGAGAACTGAATAGTATCACATTTGAGACGGAGGGATTGAGTGGTTAATTAAACTTGAATTTGAAGGTAAAGAAAAAATCTTGGAAACACCTAGTCTTTTATTTTGACTATTGGGAATGAAGAAGTTAATGCTTGTACTTTAATTTATACCAAATCTTTGACTTGTGTGTTTTTTCCCTATATAGTTCTACTGTTTATATTCTCCTTCTGTTCTTCTCTTTGTATATATTTGAAAAAAACAGACATACCCCAAAATCATAAGAAGCTATGACAATGTTGGTACCTATTAGGGTAACAACTCTACTAATGTTCCTAATCTTGATTGCTCAAAGTCTTTCTCATGCAAGTTCCTACCAAGGTATGTCTTTAATTTCCTTCACTGTTTCATTTTTAACATCCTATTTTTTGTGAAATTAAAGAAGGTGTTTCTTGTTTCTAATTGTTACTAAAAGTACACCGTATTTTTTTTCCTGATTTTGGATTTGTAGGGAGCAATGTTGCAACCAAAGGATGCAAGTTCGTCCAAAATCATGAGGTTTGTCTGTATATATTAATATATCTTTCAAAGGATTTAATTTATATACAATAAACTAACATTTTTTCCACAATTAATGTATTTTAGTAACTGTTATACTCCTTAGATAACTTACTTTATATTCAAGGCTATATTTCATTTTTTATGAAAGATTACTTTTAGTTATCATCAGAGGCCAAGCCACATGCACTGAACAGGTTCAGTTGAGTCCCCTTTCTCGAAAAGCTATACTGTATTACTAATAGCATAAAAATAAATTTGTATACATATAAATTTGAATTCCAACATAAAATAAGATATGCAAGTTCAAATTAAATATTAGGTGTGGCATTTTTAGATTTTTTGAATTCTCTTGTTAGAATTCGAGCCCTTCCCTGGACTCCGCGAATAGTGGGAGCATAGTGCACTGGGCTGCCCTTTTTTTCTTATTAGAATTCCAAGCTCTCTCACTGATTTTCATTTATATGACGTGATAGTATAAATTCTTTTCTAGTAACCCAATAATATAAAATTTTCTTTTATATATGTGATCAATGTATAGAAGTTAAACTCATTTTATAATCTTATTTTGGATTTTTGGTTAATAGGGAAACATTGATGGAGTGCATAAAATTATTGGCTTACACAGAGGAAATTAAAGAAAATATTATTGAAGAAAACAAGCAGCAGCAAAAGAGTGCTGCAAATGTAAAAGGCCGTGAGATGAATGAAGAGAAAAAAAACTATGGATGGATATGTAGCATTTACTGCAGATTACAAGTCACCAAGGGATCACCCTCCTAATAATAACTAGTAAAATTATAAGGTGTTTGTTAATGTTTGGTTTGGTGTTGTGACATTCTGCCCAATATATCGTTTTAAGTATTAATTTGAATTTAAGAAATGTTGAAACAAATGTCACAACATTCGGACCAATATTTTATGAAAAACATTTTTGTCTTACTTCACGGAATGAAGCAATATTCGTGGAAATATTACTACGAAGTAAAAGTGACTTGGCAAGGTAAATAGGAGCTGATGAAAAATGTGGGAAGAACAAGTCAAAGTCGTTGCTATGCTTGAGGAACAAGTCCAAAAAGTTAGAGGATTTTGCTCCATGATCTTCTCCAACAAACCTTACCAACTGCCCAATTTCCCTCAACCTTCACAACAAATCGATGAGTTTTCAAGGAAGACTCTCTACTATAAATAGAGAGGATGCCGGACTGAATCAAGATCCAAAATCAGAAATCAAAAATACCAAGAGAGCTCTCGGGAATTAAGCCCAGAAAATTGGATCACAAGTGTTGCCTGAGTGTGTCGACAACATTCTGTCCAACAATACAATTGATGCTTAGATTCTAGATGTGTTATGTATAATGAGAAGTTGTCTATGTCTATTTAGGTAGATTTTTCAGGCATAAGTCATCTGCGACTTCACCATTTTTAATTCCTTTTTGTTTTACTTTGTAAAATTGTAAAAGATGGAATTTATTCAATTGTATATAATATATACAATACTTTTTGTCATTGACCATCATAAGTTATATGTTTCATATAACTTATGAAAATTTAAAACCTTTGTGTTCTTTATATTTCCGTTGCTTTTTACTCTTCAAAGGTTTTCTATTTTACTACTGTGGTGTTACTGTTGTCAGACAACATTAGTCCTGACATTCGGAAACAGAATTGGAATTCAAAGTTGATTTAGTTTATTTGCATTTCATTTACTGTTCCATAGCTCTCCGGGACCCAACAAGTGGTATCAGAGTCAACACTTAACACAATAAGTGTTTGGTCCTGTTATTTAAAAGTTATGGATCCGGCAAATCCAACTATTGGTAGACTTCCTATTTTAGATGGTTCAAACTATGCCTATTGGAAGATTCGCCTGCGTTCTCATATCAAATCAATTGATGTTAAGGCATGGAGATCTATAACCAATGGATATGTTGTTTCAATATTGCCGCCGGATGAGTAAGGTGACATTCTTGTTAAACCTGAATCCGAATGGACAGCGGAAGAAACCAATAATGTTAACTTTAACGAAAAGGCCTTAAATGCAATTTTTGGATGAGTTAATCTTTATATGTTCAAACTCATACAAAACTGCTCTACAGCTAAAGACGCTTGGGATACTTTACAAACTCATTGTGAAGGTAGCTCAAGTGTTCGTCGGACAAAGCTACACATGCTCATGAGTAGTTATGTACGTTTAAGGATGGAAGAATCGGAGGACATAAAATCCTATTTTGAAAAGTTTATTGACATATCTAATGAATGTCAAGTGCTTGGTGCTCCTTTAACCAACACTCAACTTGTGGAAAAGGCACTCTGTTCACTTCCTGAAAAGTTTAATATAAAGATTTGTGTGATTGGAGAAGCTTACAATCTTGCTACAATGGACCTTCATACCTTAATGAGCATTCTCAAAACCTATAAGATGAACATTGAGAATCAAAGGACATTGTACAAGAATAATAACGTAGCACTTCAAGTCCAATCCTTGGAGAATCAAATCGAATCGAAGAAGAGGATGAGAACCTTGAAGAAGTTGGTGATAGTGCAAATGTTGCTCTCCTCACTCGAAAATTCAATTTGATGGTGAGAAAGTTCAACAATGATTGAAATAAGTTCAAATCCAAAGAGCACCAGAACCAAGGCTTCAATCAAAAGCCCATTAAATCTCTTTCGATAGTACAAAGAGGAAATTAACTAAAAAGAATCAACTCTGATCGTACCAAATTTGATCCCAAACAACTTGAATCTGTGCAATTTCATGCATGCTCAGGCTGGGTCATTATGCTAATAAATGTGCAAATACCTTGAGAAAATTTGGTAAGAGTTTATGGGTTTCTCTTAGTGACGACGAACGAGAAGAGGAAGGAGATCAAGAAGTCGAATCGCAAGCAATGCTAGCTACTATTCTTGAACAGTCTCTGTCGGACGATGAAAATGTCATCAACAGTGTTGTCCCAAATGTCACACCATTTGCGTCAACATCAGCAACGACATCCACATTCCCGGCAACATCTGAGAGGTATGAATTCTTTAATGATTCTTGTGTAAATTGCTTTAGTGGTATTATTAGTGAGACTGATTGTGAGGATCAAGTTGACTCCAAAGATGATATGATTAAGGAATTACAAAATCTTTGTAAAGACTTAATCTTAGAATTCAAGCAACTTGACACAAAAGTAAAATCTTTAACTCATGAGAATGCAGATTTAAACGGCACAATAACCCGACTAGAGGTTGCACTTACCAAAAAGGACATTGAATTTGGTAAGATAAGTGCAAAATTGGATCTAGCCGAAGCAACCTTCCGTAAGATCAACACCGAAACTTCAAAATTGAATGAGATATTCAACCTTAATAAACCTTCACATGCAGGTATTGGATACAAAAACTCTCTTAAAATAATAAGATCAAGTATCCTTGATAAAAATGAGAAAATAAGCTTTGTAAAAGAAAAATGGATACAGAATAGTTTCTCATATAGGTCAAGGAAAATGAAGTTTGTATGTCATTACTGTAAATTCTCTGGACACTTAAGACCATACTGTTTCAAACTTCAAAATTCAATGAGCAAAATATTACCCTTAAAGTTGTCTAACAGACCTGATAACAATAAAGACAATATTTCTGAACCACAAAGTAGGAAATATTTTAAGAGAGTCTGGGTTCCTAAAAAGGATATTGCTTGTAATGTTGTAATAACTGCATTAAGAACTAACATTTCAGGTTCTTGGTACCTTGATAGTGGATGTTCTCTCCACATGACATGTACAAAGGAGTTTTTAAGGCACTGTGAGTCATTCAATGGAGGAAACGTGATTTATGGAGGTGGCAGTAAAAATAAAATAATTGAAAAAAGGATCTTGAATGTTCCTGGATTTCCAATCCTAAGAAATGTCTTACATGTTGAGGGTTTAATGGCAAATCTGATCAGTATAAGTCAATTATGTGATGACAATCTTGAGGTAAAGTTTAATAAGAATGCATGTGAAGTTACAAATAAAGCTAATGAATGTGTCATGACATGTACTAGAACAGGTGATAATTGTTATCTTGTTGCAAGACAAGAAACTTGCAATAATGCCAAGATCGATGACACAACAATATGGCATCAAAAGTTGGGGCATGTCAACTACCGCAATTTGAAAAAATTGGTCTCATATGAAGCGGTTAGAGACTTACCCAATCTTTGTCATAAAGGTAAAATTGTCTGTGAATATTGTCTAAAGGTAAGCAAACCCGTGTTTCCCATAATGTTGTTCAAAATGGACAACATTCAGGTACGTCTCACTGCTTTCAATTATTGCACATGGATCTTATCGGTCCAATTGAGGTAGACAGTTTAGGAGGCATGAGGTATTCTTATGTGATAGTAGATGATTATTCTAGATATTCATGGATATATTTCTTGAAAGAAAAATCACAAACTTTTGACATGTTTAAAATTTTGCACTCTAGAATTAGGAACTCGTTATATTCTCCTATTTTTCGGATTAGATTCGACCATGGAAAAGAATTTGAAAATAGCTCATTCATAAAATTTTGTGAGAAGAAGCAAATTTTTCCTGAGTTTTCTGCTCCCAAAACTCCTCACAAAATTTTCAGTCCATTGCCCACCCGAATTGGGCTCAGTTTCAGCAGCCCACTGGCCACTCAAATTGGGCTCAGTTTCAGCAGCCCCTCAGGCCCAATTTTTCCAACCAACAGTGGAGTTCGAGAACAGGCTCGTTCACCACAATTAACAAACTTCAGGCTCGTTCTATCCCTTATGTGTTTTTGGGCTATCCGTCTAATCATCGTGGTTACAAATGTTTTGATTTATCATCTAACAAAATCATCATTAGTCGTCATGTTATTTTTGATGAGTCTCAATTCCTGTTTGCAAAATTGAGTAGTCCTATGCCTAGTTCGTATAATTTTTTGGATGACGGTATCTCCCCGTATAGTATTCACCATTTATAAGACCTATCACGTACCCAAAATCCGCCAGCGGGCCCACTGTCCACTGGCCCTACTGCTACGCCGTCACCTACTGGGTCCAGTCCGGTAATTGGGCCAATACCCGCTCAAGTTTCTAGAATCGGGCCAGTTGCCCAGCCCATTCCAGTTCTGATACCTGCTTACCGTGTTGGGCCAGCAGGCCCACTGCCTGTTGGCCAGTCCTTCCTTGGTCCCAATAATTCTCAAAATTCACTCAATTCTCCTCCAAGTCATAGACCAATCATTCGTACTCAACGGGATATTTTTAAACCAAAAAGATATTTTAATTAAATTCTAATGTGCTTAAATCTCCTCTACCCCGTAACCATGTGTCTGCGTTACATGACCCTAATTGGAAAATTTCTATGACCGATGAATATAATGCTCTTATTGATAATAAGACGTGGGAGTTGGTGCCCCGTCCATCTGGTGTTAATATTATTCAGTCCGTGTGGATTTTTGCTCATAAGGACAATTCTGACGGTACTTTTGTGAGGCATAAGGCTCGTCTTGTAGGTGATGGTAAGACTCAGCAGGTGGGTGTGGATTGTGGTGAGACATTTAGCTCGGTGGTCAAGCCGGCTACCATTCGCATTGTGCTCAGCTTGGCTCTTTCGAAAGCATGGCACATTCATCAGTTGGATGTGAAGAATGCTTTCTTACATGGTGATTTTAAGGAGACAGTCTATATGCATCAGCCCTTGGGCTTTAGGGATCCCAACTATCCTCATCATGTCTGTTTGTTGAAGAAGTCCTTGTATGGACTTAAGCATTCTCCACAGGCGTGGTATAAGATATTTGCATACTATGTTTTGACTATTGGGTTCTCTCACAGCATGTCTGACAATTTATTGTTCATTTATCGTCGTGGTTCTTCATTGGCCTATATACTCTTATATGTAGATGATATTATCTTGACTGCCTCTTCTGATGCATTGCGTCAGTCTATCATAACAATGCTCACTTCTGAGTTTGCCATGAAAGACTTGGGGCCCTTGAGTTATTTTTTGGGGATTGATGTCACTCGTCATGCAGGTGGGTTGTTCTTATCACAGAGGAAGTATGCGGCTGAGATTAATGAGAGGGCGGGGATGTCGTCCTATAAATCCACTTTCACTCCGGTTGATACTAAACCCAAGTTGGGTGCTGCGGCTGGGTCACCGTATGAAGATCCGACCCGTTATCGCAGTCTTGCAGGGGCCCTTCGGTATCTTACATTCATGAGACCAGATATTACGTATGTTGTACATCAAGTGTATTTGTTTATGCATGACCCCAGGATTGAGCACATGAATGCGCTCAAACGCATCATTAGGTACATCCAAGGGACACTTGACTATGGCTTACATTTATATCCTTCATCGATGTCTACGCTTGTCTCGTATATAGATGTTGATTGGGGTAGCTGCCCAGACACCAGACGATCTACGTCTGGCTATTGTTTGTTTCTTGGAAATAACTTGGTCTCTTGGTCTGCCAAGCGTCAGTCGACATTATCACACTCGAGTGCAGAGGCTGAGTATCGAGGGGTAGACAATGTGGTCTCTGAATCATGTTGGTTACGTAATCTTCTTTTAGAGCTCCATTGTCCTATTCAGAAAGCTATCTTGGTTTATTGTGATAATGTTAGTGTCATCTACCTTTCTAGCAATCCGGTTCAGCACCAGTGCACTATACATATCGAGATGGACATTCACTTTGTTCGCGAAAAGGTAGCTCGTGGACAAGTATGCGTATGTCATGTCCCTTCCAGGTATCAAATTGCAGACATCTTTACAAAGGGTCTTCCCTCGGTCCTTTTTGAAGATTTTAGGGACAGTCTCAGCGTTCGAAGACCGCCCGCTATGACTGTGGGGTGTGTTAAATATACATAAGTATACACACGATATACACGTGTATACTTATGTATATTGGACCGCCATCTCGGATTGTGAATCAACAGCCCATCACGGGCTTGGGCGGTAGAAGCCCATCACGGGATTGGCAGAATATTATGTGTATATTGTTGTAATATTGTAGTGTAAATGTTACCTTAATTAGCATTGTATACTTACCATAGTTGTAGAAGTCTTGTACTACTAGAATAGGGTTTTGAGAGTAGAATAGGAATAGGTTTTCTATTATGGCAATTTCTAAATTGTATATATACTCTTTCATTAATGAGAATAATCATGAATTATTTCTTTCAGTGAAGTTGAGCCAGCTTGGAATGTGGCTTTAGTGAAGAGCAAAGTTAAGTCACCCGCGTGGTTCTGAGAGGTATTAAACTGATTGATGACGTGGCTATTGAACATGGCATTGTGGACTCCGCGCACATTGGAGCGGAGAAGACGGTAAAGGCAGCCGTGAAGCTTGGGGAGGAGCTGGTGGTTAGGAAGTGGGATGGAAAAATTATGCCTGCATTGGAAGAAAATTGGCCAGGTGCCCGCTAAATTTGATTGTTCTGTTCTGTTTGGTTAGACATAGACCAACAGTGTCCAATTTTTGTGAGCGTAAAGTATTTATTGTGCTCAATGTTTTATACAATAAAGATTACAGTAACCCAGATTGAATAGATTATTTGGATTTAAAACAAAAAAAAAACTGTGATGTCACATGTGGTTGAACTTTCTACTATGCAGATAGACGGCATTCTTTTGTTTAAAATTAAACGCTAATAATTGAGTTTGAAAATCAAACATTTTAGAGTGATTTATAATTGTCATATCTTTGAATTCAAACTTCCAACTAGTCAGCATTCATGCATCTGTCGTTGGGAGAAACTTATTTACTTTTAAATGTTCATATATCTTTACATATTAAAGTACTTATTTGGCTAAATTGTAGCAATACATGGGTGAAATCATAGGAAGAAATGTGCACGTTAGAGAAACAAGGAAATCTCTTTATCCTAACACTTACCGGTGATGATGAGCACAGGCTCAATTCCTTTCTTATTGATTCCATTAGAGCCGCTCTCAAACGCGTA
Source organism: Anisodus tanguticus (assembly GCA_034509755.1). Classification (NCBI taxonomy): domain Eukaryota; kingdom Viridiplantae; phylum Streptophyta; class Magnoliopsida; order Solanales; family Solanaceae; genus Anisodus; species Anisodus tanguticus. Next base: position 4,534,180 of record CM067540.1, on the reverse strand, counting down.
TCATCGGAAGCGACGACTGGCTTTGCTCTGATCACTACCGCTCAAGGCAAATTCTTCTCTAACGGATATGATCTCACTTGGGCGTCGTCCGACCCATCCCGCTTATTGTTGATGGACACCAAGCTTCGGTCTCTCATTTATGACCTTTTCAACCTGCCAATGCCGACTATCGCGGCCATTACTGGCCACGCGTCGGCAGCTGGCTTTGTCCTGGCGCTAAGCCATGATTATGTTTTGATGCGCAAGGACCGCGGGTTTCTTTATATGAGTGAAATTGATATTGGGCTAAAAATTCCAGCTTGGTTCGTGACGTTGGTGAAGAATAAAGTTAAGTCGCCCACAGCTTGGCGTGAGGTGGTTATGAGAGGTACTAAACTGACTGCTGGCATGGCAATAGAGCAGGGCATCGTGGACTCCGCGCACGTCGGTGCGGCGGAAACGGTGAAGGCGGCCGTGAAGCTTGGGGAGGAGTTGGTGGCGAGGAAGTGGGATGGAGAAGTTTACGCTCACGGAAGGAGGATTATATTTCATGATGTCTTGACTGGGCTAACCAATGAAATTGTATCTAGATTGTAAGCAAGTAGGTTGACATACTTGAAAACAAAAAACTGTGGTTGGGTAGCTTTTAGCAATATGATAAATCTTTCTATGTATTTAATAAAAATATCGTGTTGAGATCCTTCCAAAAGTAATTTTCAGTAATAAATAATTAAAAAATTACTTATCAAATCAAGAAAGAATTAATTTTATTTTTTCAGATATATTCTTAATAAGTGTTATGTGAATCTCAATACTTATTTAATTAGGAATAATTTAGTCAATTTTTTTAAAAAAAATTAGTATTTTTTTAAGATATATGAAAATGACTAAGTAACACTTTTTTTATCCGAAAGAAGCTTTTAAAAAATTGCCATCATCTACATATGTTGCGTAATAGCCAGTAACCCCCCCCCCCCCCCACACACACACACACACACACAAAGTTCCACAAAAAAGTGAAAAACAAAGACTAGAATCTACTTTTTGGAGAATGTCCATACCAAGACTTAAATAATTGGACCTACCAAGAAACTTCTTTAATTTCCCACCATTAAAAACATCACTAAAATATCAAAACATACACATCTCTAAATTCAAACTCACCTAACTTCTTTATTTTCTTGAAAAAATAAAAGAACTCAACAACCATGTCAAGCTCTGAAAATGGTGTCCATGTCCTAATTTTTCCACTTCCAGCACAAGGTCACATATTAGTATATTACCACTTCTTGACTTTACTCACCAACTTGTTCTCCATGGCTTTAAAATTACCATTTTAGTCACACCAAAAAATCTGTTGGGAGATTTGCTCTATGGTACTTTATAAAGCAGTACGGGAAGTATTTAACTATTACAAGTATTCGAAAGGATAAAGAAAGATTTCAATAATTCAACATGGAATCTGAAATTACAATCGTTACATAAGTAAAAACTGGAAATTCCAGTTTTGTAGAAGACGGAAAAATGTAAATTATTTTTGCTTTGAGTCGAGTGTAGCACTCATTCCTTAAGACAATATTGCCCCGTATGTATCCTTTATACGTCCCGGACAATTTGTCTCCCAAGATAAAACAAAGAAATGGAACCCTTGAGCAAAGGAAACTCAAGAGCTACCGTGAAGAATATTGAGTAACGAAATGATGCTTGCAAGTTGTAGGAAGAAAACTATTTTGGTTGTGTATTTTCGTGCACTTTGTTTTTGCCGCTCTTTCTCTCGTTAACTCTTGTGCTCAACAATGGTGTAAGGGGGTGTTAATATAGGAGAGGGATGGACTATTTTATCGCTGAAAACGCCTCCATAATAGCCAAATAATGGTCATTATGGAGGTAGTAAAGTCACCAACATAAATGGGAGAAAGACCAACGGATTTGGCCATTATAGGAGGAGTAATTCACCAAAATAAATGGCCGAATTGAGTGCTTGGCTTTTCTGTCTTGACCGTCGAAATTCGAACTTCGGGGACCAAACGTACATCTTGAAACTTCGGGGACCAAACCGCACATCCGAAAGAATTCGGTCCAAATCGTATATCCGAAACTTCGGGATCAAACCGTACTTCGGCAAAGTTTTCGGCCCAAAAAGATAATATCGAGAAGACCCACGGCCGTGACCGTGACCCGTGACCCGACCGACCGGACGGGCGGGCGGCGGCGCGCGTGTGGTCTTTCCTCGAACCGAAGCACATCTAGGTCCTCCCTCCTTTAAACACATGGGATACCCCTTGGGGTCCCAAACCCCAAACCAATTTCGAATCTTATATACACAACAATTCTTTCTTCCTCTACCGACGATGAGGGAGAATTACACACAATACCACACTTTTCATGCTTCAAACACCTTACTTCGTGAACCAATATCTCTTTCATTTCTCAATGAAATTTGACGATTCTTGGCCCTACGGTTATCTACGTACTTAGTAGATCATGCATGTGTGAAGAATCGGATTCTCCAACATACGTTACACTAGTGTTTAAGCCGTTAAAGTTGGTCGGTCGCAACTCCCGCCAAAGGCAAATTTCCTACAATCCCCTCTTGAAAGAGATTTTGGCGCACTCACATGGTGTCTTTTCATTTCCAAAGAATATTTCAGCGGACCGATGTTGCATAAGGAGAGGTAGCCTCGGCTTTGAACCTTCCATAGTTGAATACCATCGGACTTACTTACCGCGGTGAACGTGATGTCTTGAACCGTCGGTGTTTAGTGTAAGCCAAGACAACGGTACCAACACAACAAATTCCCTTACTCTCTTCTTCGTAATGTTTTGTCCGTTTTGGCCATGGACAACGTCTTGGATTCTTAAGTGCGTTCAATTTGAGGCGGCCCGTCCTCGCACTTAAATAGGTGGTCTCCTACAAGGTATTCTCGCTATACCCCACTTCACAAGTGTTAGGAACCATTAAAAGTTTCCCAAAGACCTAACCTCAACCGTTGAGGATCATTACGGTTTTTGAAAACTTAACCTTTACCCATACTGCAGATAGCACTTAACGTCTATCGCGGGAACGGCTTTGGATTTGGAGTTTCTTTTCGAAATCACTATCCGAAGTGCTCATGCTTCCACCGAAGCGATCAACCGAACCTTTACAACTTAGTTTTCCCATTGAACCAAATTACCGGGATCTCCAGTTCGTAAGGTTGGGTTTCCACCGTATTGGTCCGTATATTTTGGGTTTTAAGCCCATTCCCCTATACGGCGAACACTTGATCTTTGGGTAGTCCCTTAGTTTGTAAACAAGGAAGTGACACCCGTGATGATCAACTCGCCATACGGTCTTATGTCTCCGACGGATCCCCGACGAGATATGTCCGTACGCCGTCATCCGTGTCCTTCCTAAAGCCGACCGGCTAGCCACGGTGTAGAACTGCCGAAGGCACGGGTTTCTCCCAATAAGGGACGTCCTCTAATGAGTCATGAAGTTACTCAACTTCATTCATGCTTTGTATAAAGCGATAAACTCTGATACCATCATGAATCGGTCGATGCAAGTTTGCTTAGAGAATTTTCCAAGACCCACCATACACATTTACTTGTGACTTTGGTGTTCTTCGGATATCGATGTCCGCTTTGCATCACCGTGTTCTCTCGAACCGCCGGACATCCGAATACTATAATCCGTAGATAAGCGAATAATTCGGATATCGTCATATCCGACTTAACGCCTTCTATTGATCATGTATTAAGATCATCGGTGAACCTTAGTTCAACTAATATGTTTGTAGGACGATACCGGGTCGGTTGTAGTGTGTACAATACATTGAACTACACGTGACTTTGTGCATATCGCTCCTTATCTATGGGTGCACCATGATTCCAATCGGTTCTATGATTCATATCCATTGGTGGCTTCAACGAGACTCGTCAACTATCGACCGATCCGTTAGATGTCTTAGAAATCCAATTCCTAAGATGTCATCTCGTGATACTCATATCTTTCATATCGAGACTTTGTTTCAATATGATTTTCACTCTAAGACCGTTGGTTTTCCAATTGTTGGCTTTCTAACTTCGAGTCAATGTTTCGTGATCGATTCATTGTTTCGTTTTATCCGAGACTTTCGGACCAAAATGTTAACATTTCGAGAGACCAAAATGAAAGTTCGGAAGAAGCCCAACAGTTCGGCAAACTAATTCGATCCTCTTCTTCCAACTCTCCGGTTGGGAAGGTCGTTTCAACACCCATGCCATGTAAGATTACAATGGCCCTGGATGTGAAGCTACTCACAGGGGAGCACTTTTTTACAACCCAAAGGTTCTTTTCCCTGAAGAAGATTAACCATTACACAAGTATGGTTCTATATATGGAATCTATTTCTCCCTTTAGCTTCTTTCCAAAGCAGCGTTTTTGGAGATAACAATTATTTGTTAATTGTTCATGGTTCGTTCTCAACCATACAAGCTAGAAGGACTGGAACAAGTCTTTGTCCCCTCTTTGCTCCGTCTTGGTTCAACATCTAGAATCCCTGAGTTCTGCAGATCTGGATTATTAAGTTCCGGATAGCCAGCAACTTTCGAGTCCTAAAGATACGGAACGTCTAGTTCCGGACAGTCAGGCCCTCGCGGGTTCTTGTTAACCTTGAGCAATTACTCCTTTTTCCTTTTCCGAGGAAAGTTATCTCCAAAGAATTCAAAGATTCTTTGACGCCAAGAGGCGATTAACACTACTGTTATTTGCAGATCCAGTGGATATGCAATCTACAGTCTTAGGTCGAACTTGACCTGTTTCGGTAGTCCATCTTTTACCAAGCTACCCCACATAATTTGGGCGTACGACTTTGCGCTTGGCTAACACCGTTGGACTGAAGTGAGAAATGAACAGTCGTTTACTAAACGATGCTTCACTTTCTCCCCCTCTATCACTACGAATTTCTCAATCCGTAGGCTTAGTTGATTTTCAACTTCTGTTTTGTAGCGCTTATCCGCTTCAACAACTTCATCTTTGTTTTTCAATAAACAAAGGATACAATACGTTGTACCATTATCAATAAAGGTCATAACGTACTTGTCTCCCCCCTCTATTTTGTATAAACTTCAAATCACCCAAGTAGGTGTGACTAAGTTCTAGAGGAGCAGTGCGTCTTTCGCTATTCCCTTGACGGAATTTGGAAAGGTGATTTTGCCTCTTCATCTACCTCACATTTATTTTGAGGGTTTATGTCGAAGAAGGCAACAATCTCAACATCGTTAGCTTTTGAATGACTTGCTATTTAACGTGTCTTAATCTATGATGGCATAGACGCACGGATTACAAATATATCATTCATTTGGCTACAGACACACTGTACCATTCTTAGTTATCACAGACCTGTTGGACTAATCTCAAACCAGCTTGACCAACAGCGTCCCTTAAACCAAGTTAGGAATATGTATCGCCTCATCTTAGAGTGATCACAATCCATGAAGGCCTATTGAGGACAACCTCTCCAACCCCTTCTACTTTAGAGGTGGCGTTGCTTCACATGAACAACCTCTTGCCCGTGGTTAGGGCGTAACCGGATCATATGTGATCTCGATACTCGGGTCCACTCTAGTTGCTTTGGCAGACTGAGTGTCCAATTTCTTTACTGCCTTTATTTAGGCCTTCGGATCATTTAGGACCTGGAAACTCTGGCCCACCTTACTAGGTGTCCATTACTTTTCCTATGAAATGAATTCTGGCACCACTCCAGTCGCCCGGAGGCTTTATATGACTGAGTGTCCAATATCGTCATATCAAAGGAATTTTGGCCCACTCCAGTCGCCGGAGGCTTTTTATGACTGAGTGTCCAATATCATCCTATGAAGGATCTTCTGCCAAATAGTATGACAGGCTCAACGTCTTTAGCTTTTAGTCTTCTTCCGTTATGATTGGTGCCCAGATAATTCTTGGCGCTTACTTAAGAGTAGTAACAGTTTTCGCACAGTCAATGGATCTTACTCCCTCGTATGTGCGAACATACTTTACACACTTTAATAATTACACTTAAAAGAACGGATCTTCTTAAGTCGTTTACAAAATCCAATCTTTAAACGGAAAAGAAGATGAGATTAAACTTCTGATTTGTTAAAGTGTAAGGAATATAAATTATTTTCATATTCCTCCTTACTTTAATCCATTTTTAATCAGACATCATTTAATCTTTATTTTTGACAAGTGAGAAACATACTTATCATTTAATCTTTATTCTTGACAAGTAAGAAAAATACTTATCCCAATTTCGGATTCTGGCTCACTTCAGTCACTTCATTAGACTGAGTGTCCATTTCCTTCTCACCATTATCCGGTTCTTTTATCTCGGGACGATATAGGCCTTCTGCTACAAGATAGAATAACATCTTCGCCTTCTCCTCTTATCCCAGTTGACATCCTCAGGCTCTCGAGAGCGCTTGTTCCCACCAGTCTTGGTAGCGGTGACACCATGAACACGTTCATCATCATCACTCTCTTCTACCAGAAAACCATTTCCATAACCAGATTTGGTCACACAACTTTTGACCGACATCTTTCGAACACTAATAGTAATACAATACAAATATTGTCTTAAGTTGTTGGGAGATTTGCTCTATGGTACTTTATAAAGCAGTACGGAAAGTATTTAACTATTACAAGTATTCGAAAGGATAAAGAAAGATTTCAATAATTCAACATGGAATCTGAAATTACAATCGTTACATAAGTAAAAACTGGAAATTCCAGTTTTGTAGAAGACGGAAAAATGTAAATTGTTTTTGCTGAGTCGAGTGTAGCACTCTGTCCTTAAGACAATATTGCCCCGTATGTATCCTTTATACGTCCTGGACAATTTGTCTCCCAAGATAAAACAGCAATGGAACCCTTGAGCAAAGGAAACTCAAGAGCTACCGTGAAGAATATTGAGTAACGAAATGATGCTTGGAAGTTGTAGGAAGAAAACTATTTTGGTTGTGTATTTTCGTGCACTGTTTTGCTGCCTCTCTTTTCTGTTAACTCTTGTGCTCAACAATGGTGTAAGGGGGTGTTTATATAGGAGAGGGATGGACTGTTTTACTGCCTGAAAACTGCCTCCATAATAGCCAAATAATGGCCATTATGGAGGTAGTAAAGTCACCAACATAAATGGGAGAAAGACCAACGGATTTGGCCATTATAGGAGGAGTAATTCAGCCAAAATAAATGGCTGAATTGAGTGCTTGGCTTTTCTGTCTTGACCGTCGAAATTCGAACTTCAGGGACCAAACTTGTACATCTTGAAACTTCGGGGACCAAACTGCACATCTGAAAGAATTCTGGTCCAAACTGTATATCTGAAACTTCTGGGATCAAACTGTACTTCTGGTAAAGTTTTCTGGCCCAAAAAGATAATATCAGAAGACCCACAGCCCGTGACCCGTGACCCGTGACCCGACCGGACCGGACGGGCGGGCGGCGGCGCGCGTGTGGTCTTTCCTCGAACCGAAGCACATCTAGGTCCTCCCTCCTTTAAACACATGGGATACCCCTTGGGGTCCCAAACCCCAAACCAATTTCGAATCTTATATACACAACAATTCTTTCTTCCTCTACCGATGAGGGAGAATTACACACAATACCACACTTTTCATGCTTCAAACACCTTACTTCGTGAACCAATATCTCTTTCATTTCTCAATGAAATTTGACGATTCTTGGCCCTACGGTTATCTACGTACTTAGTAGATCATGCATGTGTGAAGAATCGGATTCTCCAACATACGTTACACTAGTGTTTAAGCCGTTAAAGTTGGTCGGTCGCAACTCCCGCCAAAGGCAAATTTCCTACAATCCCCTCTTGAAAGAGATTTTGGCGCACTCACATGGTGTCTTTTCATTTCCAAAGAATATTTCGGCGGACCGATGTTGCATAAGGAGAGGTAGCCTCGGCTTTGAACCTTCCATAGTTGAATACCATCGGACTTACTTCTTGCGCGGTGAACGTGATGTCTTGAACCGTCGGTGTTTAGTGTAAGCCAAGACAACGGTACCAACACAACAAATTCCCTTACTCTCTTCTTCGTAATGTTTTGTCCGTTTTGGCCATGGACAACGTCTTGGATTCTTAAGTGCGTTCAATTTGAGGCGGCCCGTCCTCGCACTTAAATAGGTGGTCTCCTACAAGGTATTCTGCTATACCCCACTTCACAAGTGTTAGGAACCATTAAAAGTTTCCCAAAGACCTAACCTCAACTTGTTGAGGATCATTACGAGTTTTGAAAACTTAACCTTTACCCATACTGCGATAGCACTTAACGTCTATCGCGGGAACGGCTTTGGATTTAGAGTTTCTTTTCGAAATCACTATCCGAAGTGCTCATGCTTCCACCGAAGCGATCAACGAACCTTTACAACTTAGTTTTCCCATTGAACCAAATTACTTGGGATCTCCGGTTCGTAAGGTTGGGTTTCCACCGTATTGGTCCGTATATTTTGGGTTTTAAGCCCATTCCCCTATACGAGCGAGAACACTTGATCTTTGGGTAGTCCCTTAGTTTGTAAACAAGGAAGTGACACCCGTGATGATCAACTCGCCATACGGTCTTATGTCTCCGACGGATCCCGACGATATGTCCGACGCCGTCATCCGTGTCCTTCCTAAAGCCGACCGGCTAGCCACGATGTAGAACTGCTTTGAAGGCACGGGTTTCTCCCAATAAGGGACGTCCTCTAATGAGTCATGAAGTTACTCAACTTCATTCATGCTTTGTATAAAGCGATAAACTCTGATACCATCATGAATCGGTCGATGCAAGTTTGCTTAGAGAATTTTCCAAGACCCACCATACACATTTACTTGTGACTTTGGTGTTCTTCAGATCCGATGTCCGGTTTGCATCACTTGTGTTCTCTCGAACCGCTGGACATCCGAATACTATAATCCGTAGATAAGCGAATAATTCGGATATCGTCATATCCGACTTAACGCCTTCTATTGATCATGTATTAAGATCATCAGTGAACCTTAGTTCAACTAATATGTTTGTAGGACGATACCAGGTCGGTTGTAGTGTGTACAATACATTGAACTACACGTGACCTGTGCATATCGCTCCTTATCTATGGGTGCACCATGATTCCAATCAGTTCTATGATTCATATCCATTGGTGGCTTCAACGAGACTGTCAACTATCGACCAGTCCGTTAGATGTCTTAGAAATCCAATTCCTAAGATGTCATCTGTGATACTCATATCTTTCATATCGAGACTTTGTTTCAATATGATTTTCACTCTAAGACCGTTGGTTTTCCAATTGTTGGCTTTCTAACTTCAGAGTCAATGTTTCTGTGATCAGATTCATTGTTTCGTTTTATCGAGACTTTCGGGACCAAAATGTTAACATTTCGAGACCAAAATGAAAGTTCGGAAGAAGCCCAACAGTTCGACAAACTAATTCGATCCTCTTCTTCCAACTCTCCGGTTGGGAAGGCTGTTTCAACACCCATGCCATGTAAGATTACAATGGCCCTGGATGTGAAGCTACTCACAGGGGAGCACTTTTTTACAACCCAAAGGTTCTTTTCCCTGAAGAAGATTAACCATTACACAAGTATGGTTCTATATATGGAATCTATTTCTCCCTTTAGCTTCTTTCCAAAGCAGCGTTTTTGGAGATAACAATTATTTGTTAATTGTTCATGGTTCGTTCTCAACCATACAAGCTTGAAGGACTGGAACAAGTCTTTGTCCCCTCTTTGCTCCGTCTTGGTTCAACATCTAGAATCCCTGAGTTCTGCAGATCTGGATTATTAAGTTCCGGATAGCCAGCAACTTTCGAGTCCTAAAGATACGGAACGTCTAGTTCCGGACAGTCAGGCCCTCGCGGGTTCTTGTTAACCTTGAGCAATTACTCCTTTTTCCTTTTCCGAGGAAAGTTATCTCCAAAGAATTCAGCATTCTTTGACGCCAAGAGGCGATTAACACTACTGTTATTTGCAGATCCAGTGGATATGCAATCTACGATCTTAGGTCGAACTTGACTGTTTCGGTAGTCCATCTTTTACCAAGCTACCCCACATAATTTGGGCGTACGACTTTGCGCTTGGCTAACACCGTTGGATCGAAGTGAGAAATGAACGATCGTTTACTAAACGATGCTTCACTTTCTCCCCCTCTATCACTACGAATTTCTCAATCCGTAGGCTTAGTTGATTTTCAACTTCTGTTTTGTAGCGCTTATCCGCTTCAACAACTTCATCTTTGTTTTTCAATAAACAAAGGATACAATACGTTGTACCATTATCAATAAAGGTCATAACGTACTTGTCTCCCCCTCTATTTTGTATAAACTTCAAATCACCCAAGTAGGTGTGACTAAGTTCTAGAGGAGCGATGCGTCTTTCGCTATTCCCTTGACGGAATTTGGAAAGGTGATTTTGCCTCTTCATCTACCTCACATTTATTTTGAGGGTTTATGTCGAAGAAGGCAACAATCTCAACATCGTTAGCTTTTGAATGACTTGCTATTTAACGTGTCTTAATCTATGATGGCATAGACGCACGGATTACAAATATATCATTCATTTGGCTACGGACACACTTTGTACCATTCTTAGTTATCACGGACTGTTGGACTAATCTCAAACCGACTTGACCAACGGCGTCCCTTAAACCAAGTTAGGAATATGTATCGCCTCATCTTAGAGTGATCACAATCCATGAAGGCCTATTGAGGACAACCTCTCCAACCCCTTCTACTTTAGAGGTGGCGTTGCTTCACATGAACAACCTCTTGCCCGTGGTTAGGGCGTAACCGGATCATATGTGATCTCGATACTCGGGTCCACTCTAGTTGCTTTGGCGGTGAGTGTCCAATTTCTTTACTTGCCTTTATTTAGGCCTTCGGATCATTTAGGACACGGAAACTCGGCCCACCTTACTAGGTGTCCATTACTTTTCCTATGAAATGAATTACGGCACCACTCCGCCGCCGGAGGCTTTATATGACCGAGTGTCCAATATCGTCATATCAAAGGAATTTTGGCCCACTCCGGTCGCCGGAGGCTTTTTATGACCGAGTGTCCAATATCATCCTATGAAGGATCTTCGCCAAATAGTATGACCGGCTCAACGTCTTTAGCTTTTAGTCTTCTTCCGTTATGATTGGTGCCCAGATAATTCTTGGCGCTTACTTAAGAGTAGTAACAGTTTTCGCACAGTCAATGGATCTTACTCCCTCGTATGTGCGAACATACTTTACACACTTTAATAATTACACTTAAAAGAACGGATCTTCTTAAGTCGTTTACAAAATCCAATCTTTAAACGGAAAAGAAGATGAGATTAAACTTCTGATTTGTTAAAGTGTAAGGAATATAAATTATTTTCATATTCCTCCTTACTTTAATCCATTTTTAATCAGACATCATTTAATCTTTATTTTTGACAAGTGAGAAACATACTTATCATTTAATCTTTATTCTTGACAAGTAAGAAAAATACTTATCCCAATTTCGGATTCTGGCTCACTTCAGTCACTTCATTAGACTGAGTGTCCATTTCCTTCTCACCATTATCCGGTTCTTTTATCTGGGACAGATATAGGCCTTCTGCTACAAGATAGAATAACATCTTCAGTCTTCTCCTCTTATCCCAGTTGACATCCTCAGGCTCTCGAGAGCGCTTGTTCCCACCAGTCTTGGTAGCGGTGACACCATGAACACGTTCATCATCATCACTCTCTTCTACCAGAAAACCATTTCCATAACCAGATTTGGTCACACAACTTTTGACCGACATCTTTCGAACACTAATAGTAATACAATACAAATATTGTCTTAAGTTGTTGGGAGATTTGCTCTATGGTACTTTATAAAGCAGTACGGAAAGTATTTAACTATTACAAGTATTCGAAAGGATAAAGAAAGATTTCAATAATTCAACATGGAATCGAAATTACAATCGTTACATAAGTAAAAACTGGAAATTCCGGTTTTGTAGAAGACGGAAAAATGTAAATTGTTTTTGCTTTGAGTCGAGTGTAGCACTCTGTCCTTAAGACAATATTGCCCCGTATGTATCCTTTATACGTCTGGACAATTTGTCTCCCAAGATAAAACAAAGCAATGGAACCCTTGAGCAAAGGAAACTCAAGAGCTACCGTGAAGAATATTGAGTAACGAAATGATGCTTGGAAGTTGTAGGAAGAAAACTATTTTGGTTGTGTATTTTCGTGCACTTTGTTTTGCTGCCTCTCTTTTCGTTAACTCTTGTGCTCAACAATGGTGTAAGGGGGTGTTTATATAGGAGAGGGATGGACTGTTTTATCGCTGAAAAGCGCCTCCATAATAGCCAAATAATGGCCATTATGGAGGTAGTAAAGTCACCAACATAAATGGGAGAAAGACCAACGGATTTGGCCATTATAGGAGGAGTAATTCAGCCAAAATAAATGGCTGAATTGAGTGCTTGGCTTTTCTGTCTTGACCGTCGAAATTCGAACTTCGGGGACCAAACTGTACATCTTGAAACTTCGGGGACCAAACTCGCACATCCGAAAGAATTCGGTCCAAAGCGTATATCTGAAACTTCGGGATCAAACTGTACTTCGGTAAAGTTTTCTGGCCCAAAAAGATAATATCGAAGACCCACGGCCGTGACCGTGACCGTGACCCGACCGACCGGACGGGCGGGCGGCGGCGCGCGCGTGTGGTCTTTCCTCGAACCGAAGCACATCTAGGTCCTCCCTCCTTTAAACACATGGGATACCCCTTGGGGTCCCAAACCCCAAACCAATTTCGAATCTTATATACACAACAATTCTTTCTTCCTCTACCGATGAGGGAGAATTACACACAATACCACACTTTTCATGCTTCAAACACCTTACTTCGTGAACCAATATCTCTTTCATTTCTCAATGAAATTTGACGATTCTTGGCCCTACGGTTATCTACGTACTTAGTAGATCATGCATGTGTGAAGAATCGGATTCTCCAACATACGTTACACTAGTGTTTAAGCCGTTAAAGTTGGTCGGTCGCAACTCCCGCCAAAGGCAAATTTCCTACAATCCCCTCTTGAAAGAGATTTTGGCGCACTCACATGGTGTCTTTTCATTTCCAGCAATATTTCGGCGGACCGATGTTGCATAAGGAGAGGTAGCCTCGGCTTTGAACCTTCCATAGTTGAATACCATCGGACTTACTTACTTGCGCGGTGAACGTGATGTCTTGAACCGTCGGTGTTTAGTGTAAGCCAAGACAACGGTACCAACACAACAAATTCCCTTACTCTCTTCTTCGTAATGTTTTATCCGTTTTGGCCATGGACAACGTCTTGGATTCTTAAGTGCGTTCAATTTGAGGCGGCCCGTCCTCGCACTTAAATAGGTGGTCTCCTACAAGGTATTCTCGCTATACCCCACTTCACAAGTGTTAGGAACCATTAAAAGTTTCCCAAAGACCTAACCTCAACCGTTGAGGATCATTACGAGTTTTGAAAACTTAACCTTTACCCATACCTGCAGATAGCACTTAACGTCTATCGCGGGAACGGCTTTGGATTTGGAGTTTCTTTTCGAAATCACTATCCGAAGTGCTCATGCTTCCACCGAAGCGATCAACCGAACCTTTACAACTTAGTTTTCCCATTGAACCAAATTACCGGGATCTCCAGTTCGTAAGGTTGGGTTTCCACCGTATTGGTCCGTATATTTTGGGTTTTAAGCCCATTCCCCTATACGAGCGAACACTTGATCTTTGGGTAGTCCCTTAGTTTGTAAACAAGGAAGTGACACCCGTGATGATCAACGCCATACGGTCTTATGTCTCCGACGGATCCGACGGATATGTCCAGACGCCGTCATCCGTGTCCTTCCTAAAGCCGACCGGCTAGCCACAGTGTAGAACTGCTGAAGGCACGGGTTTCTCCCAATAAGGGACGTCCTCTAATGAGTCATGAAGTTACTCAACTTCATTCATGCTTTGTATAAAGCGATAAACTCTGATACCATCATGAATCGGTCGATGCAAGTTTGCTTAGAGAATTTTCCAAGACCCACCATACACATTTACTTGTGACTTTGGTGTTCTTCGGATCCGATGTCCGGTTGCATCACCGTGTTCTCTCGGAACCGCTGGACATCCGAATACTATAATCCGTAGATAAGCGAATAATTCAGATATCGTCATATCCGACTTAACGCCTTCTATTGATCATGTATTAAGATCATCAGTGAACCTTAGTTCAACTAATATGTTTGTAGGACGATACCAGGTCGGTTGTAGTGTGTACAATACATTGAACTACACGTGACTTTGTGCATATCGCTCCTTATCTATGGGTGCACCATGATTCCAATCGGTTCTATGATTCATATCCATTGGTGGCTTCAACGAGGCTTGTCAACTATCGACCGATCCGTTAGATGTCTTAGAAATCCAATTCCTAAGATGTCATCTGTGATACTCATATCTTTCATATCGAGACTTTGTTTCAATATGATTTTCACTCTAAGACCGTTGGTTTTCCAATTGTTGGCTTTCTAACTTCGAGTCAATGTTTCGTGATCGATTCATTGTTTCGTTTTATACGAGACTTTCGGGACCAAAATGTTAACATTTCGAGACCAAAATGAAAGTTCGGGAAGAAGCCCAACAGATTCGACAAACTAATTCGATCCTCTTCTTCCAACTCTCCGGTTGGGAAGGTCACATTTCAACACCCATGCCATGTAAGATTACAATGGCCCTGGATGTGAAGCTACTCACGGGGGAGCACTTTTTTACAACCCAAAGGTTCTTTTCCGGAAGAAGATTAACCATTACACAAGTATGGTTCTATATATGGAATCTATTTCTCCCTTTAGCTTCTTTCCAAAGCAGCGTTTTTGGAGATAACAATTATTTGTTAATTGTTCATGGTTCGTTCTCAACCATACAAGCTAGAAGGACTGGAACAAGTCTTTGTCCCCTCTTTGCTCCGTCTTGGTTCAACATCTAGAATCCACGAGTTACGCAGATCTGGATTATTAAGTTCCGGATAGCCAGCAACTTTCGAGTCCTAAAGATACGGAACGTCTAGTTCCGGACAGTCAGGCCCTCGCGGGTTCTTGTTAACCTTGAGCAATTACTCCTTTTTCCTTTTCCGAGGAAAGTTATCTCCAAAGAATTCAGCATTCTTTGACGCCAAGAGGCGATTAACACTCTTGTTATTTGCGGATCCGGTGGATATGCAATCTACGATCTTAGGTCGAACTTGACTGTTTCGGTAGTCCATCTTTTACCAAGCTACCCCACATAATTTGGGCGTACGACTTTGCGCTTGGCTAACACCGTTGGATCTGAAGTGAGAAATGAACGGTCGTTTACTAAACGATGCTTCACTTTCTCCCCTCTATCACTACGAATTTCTCAATCCGTAGGCTTAGTTGATTTTCAACTTCGTTTTGTAGCGCTTATCCGCTTCAACAACTTCATCTTTGTTTTTCAATAAACAAAGGATACAATACGTTGTACCATTATCAATAAAGGTCATAACGTACTTGTCTCCCCCTCTATTTTGTATAAACTTCAAATCACCCAAGTAGGTGTGACTAAGTTCTAGAGGAGCGATGCGTCTTTCGCTATTCCCTTGACGGAATTTGGAAAGGTGATTTTGCCTCTTCATCTACCTCACATTTATTTTGAGGGTTTATGTCGAAGAAGGCAACAATCTCAACATCGTTAGCTTTTGAATGACTTGCTATTTAACGTGTCTTAATCTATGATGGCATAGACGCACGGATTACAAATATATCATTCATTTGGCTACGGACACACCGTACCATTCTTAGTTATCACGGACTGTTGGACTAATCTCAAACCAAATTGACCAACGGCGTCCCTTAAACCAAGTTAGGAATATGTATCGCCTCATCTTAGAGTGATCACAATCCATGAAGTCCTATTGAGGACAACCTCTCCAACCCCTTCTACTTTAGAGGTGGCGTTGCTTCACATGAACAACCTCTTGCCCGTGGTTAGGGCGTAACCGGATCATATGTGATCTCGATACTCGGGTCCACTCTAGTTGCTTTGGCAGACTGAGTGTCCAATTTCTTTACTGCCTTTATTTAGGCCTTCAGATCATTTAGGACCTGGAAACTCTGGCCCACCTTACTAGGTGTCCATTACTTTTCCTATGAAATGAATTACGGCACCACTCCGGTCGCCGGAGGCTTTATATGACGAGTGTCCAATATCGTCATATCAAAGGAATTTTGGCCCACTCCGGTCGCCGGAGGCTTTTTATGACCGAGTGTCCAATATCATCCTATGAAGGATCTTCTGCCAAATAGTATGACAGGCTCAACGTCTTTAGCTTTTAGTCTTCTTCCGTTATGATTGGTGCCCAGATAATTCTTGGCGCTTACTTAAGAGTAGTAACAGTTTTCGCACAGTCAATGGATCTTACTCCCTCGTATGTGCGAACATACTTTACACACTTTAATAATTACACTTAAAAGAACGGATCTTCTTAAGTCGTTTACAAAATCCAATCTTTAAACGGAAAAGAAGATGAGATTAAACTTCGATTTGTTAAAGTGTAAGGAATATAAATTATTTTCATATTCCTCCTTACTTTAATCCATTTTTAATCGACATCATTTAATCTTTATTTTTGACAAGTGAGAAACATACTTATCATTTAATCTTTATTCTTGACAAGTAAGAAAAATACTTATCCCAATTTCGGATTACGGCTCACTTCGGTCACTTCATTAGGCGAGTGTCCATTTCCTTCTCACCATTATCCGGTTCTTTTATCGGGACGGATATAGGCCTTCTGCTACAAGATAGAATAACATCTTCGGTCTTCTCCTCTTATCCCGATTGACATCCTCGGGCTCTCGAGAGCGCTTGTTCCCACCGATCTTGGTAGCGGTGACACCATGAACACGTTCATCATCATCACTCTCTTCTACCGAAAAACCATTTCCATAACCAGATTTGGTCACACAACTTTTGACCGACATCTTTCGAACACTAATAGTAATACAATACAAATATTGTCTTAAGTTGTTGGGAGATTTGCTCTATGGTACTTTATAAAGCGATACGGAAAGTATTTAACTATTACAAGTATTCGAAAGGATAAAGAAAGATTTCAATAATTCAACATGGAATCGAAATTACAATCGTTACATAAGTAAAAACTGGAAATTCCGAGTTTTGTAGAAACGGAAAAATGTAAATTGTTTTTGCTTTGAGTCGAGTGTAGCACTCTGTCCTTAAGACAATATTGCCCCGTATGTATCCTTTATACGTCTGGACAATTTGTCTCCCAAGATAAAACAGCAATGGAACCCTTGAGCAAAGGAAACTCAAGAGCTACCGTGAAGAATATTGAGTAACGAAATGATGCTTGGAAGTTGTAGGAAGAAAACTATTTTGGTTGTGTATTTTCGTGCCTTTGTTTTGCTGCCTCTCTTTTCTGTTAACTCTTGTGCTCAACAATGGTGTAAGGGGGTGTTTATATAGGAGAGGGATGGACTGTTTTTTCTTGCTGAAAAGCGCCTCCATAATAGCCAAATAATGGCCATTATGGAGGTAGTAAAGTCACCAACATAAATGGGAGAAAGACCAACGGATTTGGCCATTATAGGAGGAGTAATTCAGCCAAAATAAATGGCTGAATTGAGTGCTTGGCTTTTCTGTCTTGACCGTCGAAATTCGAACTTCGGGGACCAAACGTACATCTTGAAACTTCGGGGACCAAACCGCACATCGAAAGAATTCGGTCCAAATCGTATATCGAAACTTCGGGATCAAACGTACTTCACGGCAAAGTTTTCGGCCCAAAAAGATAATATCGAAAGACCCACGGCCCGTGACCGTGACCGTGACCCGACCGGACCGGATGGGCGGGCGGCGGCGCGCGTGTGGTCTTTCCTCGAACCGAAGCACATCTAGGTCCTCCCTCCTTTAAACACATGGGATACCCCTTGGGGTCCCAAACCCCAAACCAATTTCGAATCTTATATACACAACAATTCTTTCTTCCTCTACCGATGAGGGAGAATTACACACAATACCACACTTTTCATGCTTCAAACACCTTACTTCGTGAACCAATATCTCTTTCATTTCTCAATGAAATTTGACGATTCTTGGCCCTACGGTTATCTACGTACTTAGTAGATCATGCATGTGTGAAGAATCGGATTCTCCAACATACGTTACACTAGTGTTTAAGCCGTTAAAGTTGGTCGGTCGCAACTCCCGCCAAAGGCAAATTTCCTACAATCCCCTCTTGAAAGAGATTTTGGCGTACTCACATGGTGTCTTTTCATTTCCAGCAATATTTCAGCGGACCGATGTTGCATAAGGAGAGGTAGCCTCAGCTTTGAACCTTCCATAGTTGAATACCATCGGACTTACTTACTTGCGCGGTGAACGTGATGTCTTGAACCGTCAGTGTTTAGTGTAAGCCAAGACAACGGTACCAACACAACAAATTCCCTTACTCTCTTCTTCGTAATGTTTTGTCCGTTTTGGCCATGGACAACGTCTTGGATTCTTAAGTGCGTTCAATTTGAGGCGGCCCGTCCTCGCACTTAAATAGGTGGTCTCCTACAAGGTATTCTGCTATACCCCACTTCACAAGTGTTAGGAACCATTAAAAGTTTCCCAAAGACCTAACCTCAACTGTTGAGGATCATTACAGGTTTTGAAAACTTAACCTTTACCCATACTGCGATAGCACTTAACGTCTATCGCGGGAACGGCTTTGGATTTGGAGTTTCTTTTCGAAATCACTATCCGAAGTGCTCATGCTTCCACCGAAGCGATCAACCGAACCTTTACAACTTAGTTTTCCCATTGAACCAAATTACGGGATCTCCGGTTCGTAAGGTTGGGTTTCCACCGTATTGGTCCGTATATTTTGGGTTTTAAGCCCATTCCCCTATACAGGCAGAACACTTGATCTTTGGGTAGTCCCTTAGTTTGTAAACAAGGAAGTGACACCCGTGATGATCAACTGCCATACGGTCTTATGTCTCCGACGGATCCGGACAGATATGTCCGACGCCGTCATCCGTGTCCTTCCTAAAGCCGACCGGCTAGCCACGGTGTAGAACTGCTTTGAAGGCACGGGTTTCTCCCAATAAGGGACGTCCTCTAATGAGTCATGAAGTTACTCAACTTCATTCATGCTTTGTATAAAGCGATAAACTCTGATACCATCATGAATCGGTCGATGCAAGTTTGCTTAGAGAATTTTCCAAGACCCACCATACACATTTACTTGTGACTTTGGTGTTCTTCGATCGATGTCCGGTTTGCATCACTTGTGTTCTCTCGGAACCGCTGGACATCCAGAATACTATAATCCGTAGATAAGCGAATAATTCAGATATCGTCATATCCGACTTAACGCCTTCTATTGATCATGTATTAAGATCATCAGTGAACCTTAGTTCAACTAATATGTTTGTAGGACGATACCGGGTCGGTTGTAGTGTGTACAATACATTGAACTACACGTGACTTTGTGCATATCGCTCCTTATCTATGGGTGCACCATGATTCCAATCGAGTTCTATGATTCATATCCATTGGTGGCTTCAACGAGACTGTCAACTATCGACCGATCCGTTAGATGTCTTAGAAATCCAATTCCTAAGATGTCATCTGTGATACTCATATCTTTCATATCGAGACTTTGTTTCAATATGATTTTCACTCTAAGACCGTTGGTTTTCCAATTGTTGGCTTTCTAACTTCAGAGTCAATGTTTCGTGATCGATTCATTGTTTCTGTTTTATCTGAGACTTTCGGGACCAAAATGTTAACATTTCGAGACCAAAATGAAAGTTCGGAAGAAGCCCAACAGTTCGGCAAACTAATTCTGATCCTCTTCTTCCAACTCTCCGGTTGGGAAGGCTGTTTCAACACCCATGCCATGTAAGATTACAATGGCCCTGGATGTGAAGCTACTCACAGGGGAGCACTTTTTTACAACCCAAAGGTTCTTTTCCCGGAAGAAGATTAACCATTACACAAGTATGGTTCTATATATGGAATCTATTTCTCCCTTTAGCTTCTTTCCAAAGCAGCGTTTTTGGAGATAACAATTATTTGTTAATTGTTCATGGTTCGTTCTCAACCATACAAGCTAGAAGGACTGGAACAAGTCTTTGTCCCCTCTTTGCTCCGTCTTGGTTCAACATCTAGAATCCCTGAGTTCTGCAGATCTGGATTATTAAGTTCCGGATAGCCAGCAACTTTCGAGTCCTAAAGATACGGAACGTCTAGTTCCGGACAGTCAGGCCCTCGCGGGTTCTTGTTAACCTTGAGCAATTACTCCTTTTTCCTTTTCCGAGGAAAGTTATCTCCAAAGAATTCAGCATTCTTTGACGCCAAGAGGCGATTAACACTATCGTTATTTGCGGATCCGGTGGATATGCAATCTACAGTCTTAGGTCGAACTTGACCTGTTTCGGTAGTCCATCTTTTACCAAGCTACCCCACATAATTTGGGCGTACGACTTTGCGCTTGGCTAACACCGTTGGACTGAAGTGAGAAATGAACAGTCGTTTACTAAACGATGCTTCACTTTCTCCCCCTCTATCACTACGAATTTCTCAATCCGTAGGCTTAGTTGATTTTCAACTTCTTTTTTGTAGCGCTTATCCGCTTCAACAACTTCATCTTTGTTTTTCAATAAACAAAGGATACAATACGTTGTACCATTATCAATAAAGGTCATAACGTACTTGTCTCCCCCCTCTATTTTGTATAAACTTCAAATCACCCAAGTAGGTGTGACTAAGTTCTAGAGGAGCAGTGCGTCTTTCGCTATTCCCTTGACGGAATTTGGAAAGGTGATTTTGCCTCTTCATCTACCTCACATTTATTTTGAGGGTTTATGTCGAAGAAGGCAACAATCTCAACATCGTTAGCTTTTGAATGACTTGCTATTTAACGTGTCTTAATCTATGATGGCATAGACGCACGGATTACAAATATATCATTCATTTGGCTACGGACACACTTTGTACCATTCTTAGTTATCACAGACCTGTTGGACTAATCTCAAACCAGCTTGACCAACAGCGTCCCTTAAACCAAGTTAGGAATATGTATCGCCTCATCTTAGAGTGATCACAATCCATGAAGGCCTATTGAGGACAACCTCTCCAACCCCTTCTACTTTAGAGGTGGCGTTGCTTCACATGAACAACCTCTTGCCCGTGGTTAGGGCGTAACCGGATCATATGTGATCTCGATACTCGGGTCCACTCTAGTTGCTTTGGCAGACTGAGTGTCCAATTTCTTTACTGCCTTTATTTAGGCCTTCGGATCATTTAGGACACCGGAAACTCGGCCCACCTTACTAGGTGTCCATTACTTTTCCTATGAAATGAATTCTGGCACCACTCCAGTCGCCCGGAGGCTTTATATGACTGAGTGTCCAATATCGTCATATCAAAGGAATTTTGGCCCACTCCAGTCGCCCGAAGGCTTTTTATGACTGAGTGTCCAATATCATCCTATGAAGGATCTTCGGCCAAATAGTATGACAGGCTCAACGTCTTTAGCTTTTAGTCTTCTTCCGTTATGATTGGTGCCCAGATAATTCTTGGCGCTTACTTAAGAGTAGTAACAGTTTTCGCACAGTCAATGGATCTTACTCCCTCGTATGTGCGAACATACTTTACACACTTTAATAATTACACTTAAAAGAACGGATCTTCTTAAGTCGTTTACAAAATCCAATCTTTAAACGGAAAAGAAGATGAGATTAAACTTCTGATTTGTTAAAGTGTAAGGAATATAAATTATTTTCATATTCCTCCTTACTTTAATCCATTTTTAATCAGACATCATTTAATCTTTATTTTTGACAAGTGAGAAACATACTTATCATTTAATCTTTATTCTTGACAAGTAAGAAAAATACTTATCCCAATTTCGGATTCTGGCTCACTTCAGTCACTTCATTAGACTGAGTGTCCATTTCCTTCTCACCATTATCCGGTTCTTTTATCTGGGACAGATATAGGCCTTCTGCTACAAGATAGAATAACATCTTCAGTCTTCTCCTCTTATCCCAGTTGACATCCTCAGGCTCTCGAGAGCGCTTGTTCCCACCAGTCTTGGTAGCGGTGACACCATGAACACGTTCATCATCATCACTCTCTTCTACCAGAAAACCATTTCCATAACCAGATTTGGTCACACAACTTTTGACCGACATCTTTCGAACACTAATAGTAATACAATACAAATATTGTCTTAAGTTGTTGGGAGATTTGCTCTATGGTACTTTATAAAGCAGTACGGAAAGTATTTAACTATTACAAGTATTCGAAAGGATAAAGAAAGATTTCAATAATTCAACATGGAATCTGAAATTACAATCGTTACATAAGTAAAAACTGGAAATTCCAGTTTTGTAGAAGACGGAAAAATGTAAATTGTTTTTTTTCGAGTGTAGCACTCTGTCCTTAAGACAATATTGCCCCGTATGTATCCTTTATACGTCCTGGACAATTTGTCTCCCAAGATAAAACAGCAATGGAACCTTTGAGCAAAGGAAACTCAAGAGCTACCGTGAAGAATATTGAGTAACGAAATGATGCTTGGAAGTTGTAGGAAGAAAACTATTTTGGTTGTGTATTTTCGTGCACTGTTTTGCTGCCTCTCTTTTCTGTTAACTCTTGTGCTCAACAATGGTGTAAGGGGGTGTTTATATAGGAGAGGGATGGACTGTTTTCTTGCTGAAAACCGCCTCCATAATAGCCAAATAATGGCCATTATGGAGGTAGTAAAGTCACCAACATAAATGGGAGAAAGACCAACGGATTTGGCCATTATAGGAGGAGTAATTCAGCCAAAATAAATGGCTGAATTGAGTGCTTGGATTTTCTGTCTTGACCGTCGAAATTCTGAACTTCAGGGACCAAACTGTACATCTTGAAACTTCGGGGACCAAACCGCACATACGAAAGAATTCGGTCCAAAGCGTATATCTGAAACTTCGGGATCAAACGTACTTCGGTAAAGTTTTCGGCCCAAAAAGATAATATCGAGAAGACCCACGGTCCGTGACCGTGACCGTGACCGACCGGACCGGACGGGCGGGCGGCGCGCGCGTGTGGTCTTTCCTCGAACCGAAGCACATCTAGGTCCTCCCTCCTTTAAACACATGGGATACCCCTTGGGGTCCCAAACCCCAAACCAATTTCGAATCTTATATACACAACAATTCTTTCTTCCTCTACCGATGAGGGAGAATTACACACAATACCACACTTTTCATGCTTCAAACACCTTACTTCGTGAACCAATATCTCTTTCATTTCTCAATGAAATTTGACGATTCTTGGCCCTACGGTTATCTACGTACTTAGTAGATCATGCATGTGTGAAGAATCGGATTCTCCAACATACGTTACACTAGTGTTTAAGCCGTTAAAGTTGGTCGGTCGCAACTCCCGCCAAAGGCAAATTTCCTACAATCCCCTCTTGAAAGAGATTTTGGCGCACTCACATGGTGTCTTTTCATTTCCAGCAATATTTCAGCGGACCGATGTTGCATAAGGAGAGGTAGCCTCAGCTTTGAACCTTCCATAGTTGAATACCATCGGACTTACTTACTGCGCGGTGAACGTGATGTCTTGAACCGTCAGTGTTTAGTGTAAGCCAAGACAACGGTACCAACACAACAAATTCCCTTACTCTCTTCTTCGTAATGTTTTATCCGTTTTGGCCATGGACAACGTCTTGGATTCTTAAGTGCGTTCAATTTGAGGCGGCCCGTCCTCGCACTTAAATAGGTGGTCTCCTACAAGGTATTCTGCTATACCCCACTTCACAAGTGTTAGGAACCATTAAAAGTTTCCCAAAGACCTAACCTCAACTGTTGAGGATCATTACAAGTTTTGAAAACTTAACCTTTACCCATACTGCAGATAGCACTTAACGTCTATCGCGGGAACGGCTTTGGATTTGGAGTTTCTTTTCGAAATCACTATCCGAAGTGCTCATGCTTCCACCGAAGCGATCAACCGAACCTTTACAACTTAGTTTTCCCATTGAACCAAATTACGGGATCTCCGGTTCGTAAGGTTGGGTTTCCACCGTATTGGTCCGTATATTTTGGGTTTTAAGCCCATTCCCCTATACGAGCGAGAACACTTGATCTTTGGGTAGTCCCTTAGTTTGTAAACAAGGAAGTGACACCGTGATGATCAACTCGCCATACGGTCTTATGTCTCCGACGGATCCCGACGATATGTCCGGACGCCGTCATCCGTGTCCTTCCTAAAGCCGACCGGCTAGCCACGATGTAGAACTGCTGAAGGCACGGGTTTCTCCCAATAAGGGACGTCCTCTAATGAGTCATGAAGTTACTCAACTTCATTCATGCTTTGTATAAAGCGATAAACTCGATACCATCATGAATCGGTCGATGCAAGTTTGCTTAGAGAATTTTCCAAGACCCACCATACACATTTACTTGTGACTTTGGTGTTCTTCGGATCGATGTCCGGTTTGCATCACTTGTGTTCTCTCGGAACCGCTTTGGACATCCGAGAATACTATAATCCGTAGATAAGCGAATAATTCGGATATCGTCATATCCGACTTAACGCCTTCTATTGATCATGTATTAAGATCATCGGTGAACCTTAGTTCAACTAATATGTTTGTAGGACGATACCGGGTCGGTTGTAGTGTGTACAATACATTGAACTACACGTGACTTTGCATATCGCTCCTTATCTATGGGTGCACCATGATTCCAATCGGTTCTATGATTCATATCCATTGGTGGCTTCAACGAGACTCGTCAACTATCGACCGATCCGTTAGATGTCTTAGAAATCCAATTCCTAAGATGTCATCTGTGATACTCATATCTTTCATATCGAGACTTTGTTTCAATATGATTTTCACTCTAAGACCGTTGGTTTTCCAATTGTTGGCTTTCTAACTTCGAGTCAATGTTTCGTGATCGATTCATTGTTTCGTTTTATCGAGACTTTCGGGACCAAAATGTTAACATTTCGAGACCAAAATGAAAGTTCGGAAGAAGCCCAACAGATTCACAAACTAATTCGATCCTCTTCTTCCAACTCTCCGGTTGGGAAGGTCATTTCAACACCCATGCCATGTAAGATTACAATGGCCCTGGATGTGAAGCTACTCACGCGGGGGAGCACTTTTTTACAACCCAAAGGTTCTTTTCCCGGAAGAAGATTAACCATTACACAAGTATGGTTCTATATATGGAATCTATTTCTCCCTTTAGCTTCTTTCCAAAGCAG
The DNA here is from genome assembly GCA_034509755.1 of Anisodus tanguticus. Lineage (NCBI taxonomy): Eukaryota > Viridiplantae > Streptophyta > Magnoliopsida > Solanales > Solanaceae > Anisodus > Anisodus tanguticus. The sequence goes on along the minus strand of CM067540.1, from coordinate 4,508,909 downwards.
CGTTTTTGGAGATAACAATTATTTGTTAATTGTTCATGGTTCGTTCTCAACCATACAAGCTAGAAGGACTGGAACAAGTCTTTGTCCCCTCTTTGCTCCGTCTTGGTTCAACATCTAGAATCCCCGAGTTCTCGGATCTGGATTATTAAGTTCCGATAGCCGCAACTTTCGAGTCCTAAAGATACGGAACGTCTAGTTCGGACGTCGAGCCCTCGCGGGTTCTTGTTAACCTTGAGCAATTACTCCTTTTCCTTTTCCGAGGAAAGTTATCTCCAAAGAATTCAGCATTCTTTGACGCCAAGAAGCGATTAACACTATGTTATTTGCAGATCCAGTGGATATGCAATCTACAGTCTTAGGTCGAACTTGACCTGTTTCGGTAGTCCATCTTTTACCAAGCTACCCCACATAATTTGGGCGTACGACTTTACGCTTGGCTAACACCGTTGGATCGAAGTGAGAAATGAACGATCGTTTACTAAACGATGCTTCACTTTCTCCCCTCTATCACTACGAATTTCTCAATCCGTAGGCTTAGTTGATTTTCAACTTCTGTTTTGTAGCGCTTATCCGCTTCAACAACTTCATCTTTGTTTTTCAATAAACAAAGGATACAATACGTTGTACCATTATCAATAAAGGTCATAACGTACTTGTCTCCCCCCTCTATTTTGTATAAACTTCAAATCACCCAAGTAGGTGTGACTAAGTTCTAGAGGAACAGTGCGTCTTTCGCTATTCCCTTGACGGAATTTGGAAAGGTGATTTTGCCTCTTCATCTACCTCACATTTATTTTGAGGGTTTATGTCGAAGAAGGCAACAATCTCAACATCGTTAGCTTTTGAATGACTTGCTATTTAACGTGTCTTAATCTATGATGGCATAGACGCACGGATTACAAATATATCATTCATTTGGCTACGGACACACTTTGTACCATTCTTAGTTATCACGGACTGTTGGACTAATCTCAAACCGAACTTGACCAACGGCGTCCCTTAAACCAAGTTAGGAATATGTATCGCCTCATCTTAGAGTGATCACAATCCATGAAGGCCTATTGAGGACAACCTCTCCAACCCCTTCTACTTTAGAGGTGGCGTTGCTTCACATGAACAACCTCTTGCCCGTGGTTAGGGCGTAACCGGATCATATGTGATCTCGATACTCGGGTCCACTCTAGTTGCTTTGGCGGTGAGTGTCCAATTTCTTTACTTGCCTTTATTTAGGCCTTCGGATCATTTAGGACACTCGGAAACTCGGCCCACCTTACTAGGTGTCCATTACTTTTCCTATGAAATGAATTACGGCACCACTCCGGTCGCCGGAGGCTTTATATGACCGAGTGTCCAATATCGTCATATCAAAGGAATTTTGGCCCACTCCGGTCGCCCGAAGGCTTTTTATGATCGAGTGTCCAATATCATCCTATGAAGGATCTTCGCCAAATAGTATGACGGGCTCAACGTCTTTAGCTTTTAGTCTTCTTCCGTTATGATTGGTGCCCGGATAATTCTTGGCGCTTACTTAAGAGTAGTAACGATTTTCGCACGATCAATGGATCTTACTCCCTCGTATGTGCGAACATACTTTACACACTTTAATAATTACACTTAAAAGAACGGATCTTCTTAAGTCGTTTACAAAATCCAATCTTTAAACGGAAAAGAAGATGAGATTAAACTTCGATTTGTTAAAGTGTAAGGAATATAAATTATTTTCATATTCCTCCTTACTTTAATCCATTTTTAATCGACATCATTTAATCTTTATTTTTGACAAGTGAGAAACATACTTATCATTTAATCTTTATTCTTGACAAGTAAGAAAAATACTTATCCCAATTTCGGATTCTGGCTCACTTCAGTCACTTCATTAGACGAGTGTCCATTTTCTTCTCACCATTATCGGTTCTTTTATCTGGGACAGATATAGGCCTTCTGCTACAAGATAGAATAACATCTTCAGTCTTCTCCTCTTATCCCAGTTGACATCCTCAGGCTCTCGAGAGCGCTTGTTCCCACCAGTCTTGGTAGCGGTGACACCATGAACACGTTCATCATCATCACTCTCTTCTACCAGAAAACCATTTCCATAACCAGATTTGGTCACACAACTTTTGACCGACATCTTTCGAACACTAATAGTAATACAATACAAATATTGTCTTAAGTTGTTGGGAGATTTGCTCTATGGTACTTTATAAAGCAGTACGGAAAGTATTTAACTATTACAAGTATTCGAAAGGATAAAGAAAGATTTCAATAATTCAACATGGAATCTGAAATTACAATCGTTACATAAGTAAAAACTGGAAATTCCAGTTTTGTAGAAGACGGAAAAATGTAAATTGTTTTTGCTGAGTCGAGTGTAGCACTCTGTCCTTAAGACAATATTGCCCCGTATGTATCCTTTATACGTCCTGGACAATTTGTCTCCCAAGATAAAACAGCAATGGAACCCTTGAGCAAAGGAAACTCAAGAGCTACCGTGAAGAATATTGAGTAACGAAATGATGCTTGGAAGTTGTAGGAAGAAAACTATTTTGGTTGTGTATTTTCGTGCACTTTGTTTTGCTTTGCCTCTCTTTTCGTTAACTCTTGTGCTCAACAATGGTGTAAGGGGGTGTTTATATAGGAGAGGGATGGACTGTTTCTTGCTGAAACTCGCCTCCATAATAGCCAAATAATGGCCATTATGGAGGTAGTAAAGTCACCAACATAAATGGGAGAAAGACCAACGGATTTGGCCATTATAGGAGGAGTAATTCAGCCAAAATAAATGGCTGAATTGAGTGCTTGGCTTTTCTGTCTTGACCGTCGAAATTCTGAACTTCAGGGACCAAACTGTACATCTTGAAACTTCGGGGACCAAACCGCACATCCGAAAGAATTCTCGGTCCAAACTGTATATCTGAAACTTCGGGATCAAACGTACTTCTGGCAAAGTTTTCGGCCCAAAAAGATAATATCGAGAAGACCCACGGCCGTGACCGTGACCGTGACCGGCCGGACGGGCGGGCGGCGCGCGCGTGTGGTCTTTCCTCGAACCGAAGCACATCTAGGTCCTCCCTCCTTTAAACACATGGGATACCCCTTGGGGTCCCAAACCCCAAACCAATTTCGAATCTTATATACACAACAATTCTTTCTTCCTCTACCGATGAGGGAGAATTACACACAATACCACACTTTTCATGCTTCAAACACCTTACTTCGTGAACCAATATCTCTTTCATTTCTCAATGAAATTTGACGATTCTTGGCCCTACGGTTATCTACGTACTTAGTAGATCATGCATGTGTGAAGAACCGGATTCTCCAACATACGTTACACTAGTGTTTAAGCCGTTAAAGTTGGTCGGTCGCAACTCCCGCCAAAGGCAAATTTCCAACAAAATCTACCAATTCTTGATCCTCTTCTTTCTACCCATCCATATGTTAAAACTCTTGTTTTTTCATTTCCTGGCCACCCTTCACTTCCCTATGGTGTTGAGAATGTTAAAAGATGTTGGGAACTCAGGCAATGCACCAATCATTGCTGGGCTTAGTAAGCTTCAAGGCCCAATATTGGAATGGTTTAAGGCCCAACCCAATCCTCCTATGGCTATTGTTTATGATTTTTTCTTGGGCTGGACTCAAGATTTGGCCCAAGAAGTTGGTGTACCCGGGATTGTTTTTTATACTTCTGGGGCTTTGTTGGTTTCTATTCTTGTTTATATTTGGAGGAATTTTGAGGCTTATAGAGGTTTGGGCCTTGTTGAGTTTAATGGGCTGCCTAAAAGTCCAAGATTTGTGAGGGATCATCTTCCTTCAGTGTTTCAGAAGTTTAAAGAAGGTGATCCAACTTGGGAGATTGTCAGGAATGGGTTTATTGCAACTGGTAAGAGTTTTGGGTCAATTTTCAATACTTTTGAGGCCTTGGAGAGTGAGAATTTGGGCTTTTTAAAGAAAGAAATCGGCCATGAGCGTGTGCATTCATTTAGGCCCATTAATTTGGTTGGTGGGCCTGGTAGAATTGGGAATTCCAATGTGTATGATGGTGTAAATGAGAGAGTTTTTACTAGGCTTGATGAGTGTGCTGATGGGTCTGTTCTTTATGTGGCTTTTGGAAGTCAAAAGCTGCTAACAAAGGCCCAAATGGAGGCCTTAACTATTGGGCTTGAGAAAAGTGGAGTGAGATTCATTTTAGTATCTAAACAGTTGACGGCCCAACAAGAGGAACAAGGGTTTGGATCAGTGCCAGAAGGGTTAGGAAAGAGTCTTAGGAAGAGGCCTAGTAATAAAGGGTTGGGCCCCATAAGTGGAGATATTGGGCCATCGAGCCATTGGCGGGTTTTTGACTCACTGCGGATGGAATTCTGTATTGGAAGTGATAGTGGCGGGAGTACTAATTTTGGGCTGGCCCATGGAGGCGGACCAGTTCATTAATGTGTGGTGGTTGGTGGAGAATATGAAAACATCGGTCCGAGTTTGTGAGGGCCCAAACTTGGTGCCCGGCCTGATAGAGTTGGGTCAGAGAATTAGTGAGGCAATGAGTAATGATTTGTTTAAGGAGAGGGCAAAAAAATTGAGAGATGAAGCACTTAAAGATGTTTAAATTGGAGGGAGCTCTAAAAGGGATTTAGATTCCATTGTGAGAGAGTTGGCCCAACTAAAAAGTTGAAATTCATGCAAATCGGCCAGACTATTTTAAGTTGGGCCAACTTTTGATCAATTTGGTTGGGCCTAAATTGACACTTAATATGCATTCTTCAACTTCAATATAAATGTATTGTACGTGGTAATGTGAGGAAGGAAAATGAGACAAGTTGAGCTTGTCCATCTTATTTGTTATTAATTCCAAGATGTCTCATTATTTCTTACAATTTAGTGAAATTTCTTTGATGTGTTAGTTGTGTTAAGAGTTCAATTTGTGGATTGCAATTTTGACCCATAAAATTCATAGTTGGAAAGTCGTGGCTGTCAATTTTGACCCATAAACGTGTAATTTATTCAACCAGACCAGTGAAGGTTAGGTAGGTCGAGTAAGTTATGTATTCGTTCAAGGAGGTTAAATAGACGTAGCTCAAAAAACCATTTGAATGTTAGATAAACTTTGGTTAGTCCTGCAAATAAATCAAATTTTGCTACCACATTCATCAAAAAATATGGGAATCTCTCTATGTTGCAGAACCTCTTTAGATTATTCCTGCAAATCGACCCTCAATATAATTTCATCATAAAGTAAAAGAAAAAAAGGATAAATAGATGGAGTTTAATTCCTTTTTCCTTTTCGGTTGTTGTTTGTATAGGATGTCCTGCCTCTAACAAATTTGACTAAATCTATATGTTATAAAGATAACAAAGATATTACAAGGGAAGCATTAATCTTATATATTGTGTGAGTCATATTTTTCTCGAACCGAATATATCATATCTAGGAAAACACCATAGTGAAACATTCATAGTTGACAAGAAAAATCGAAAAAAAGAGAATATATAATAGTATGTATGTAACGATAAATTTTGTAAAGGGAAGAATGACAGTAGTTATACTTTAGGAATAAAACCTAACTTACGCTATAAGTAGATTATGAAAGAAAATTCTAAAAGTGAAAGAATAAAAGGTAGAAAACTTCTAAAAGCAAGATAGTAAATTATATTTCGACAGCATTCCAAGCGAAAAAAGTGTGAGAATAATATTAAAGGCCACAACATGTGAAAAAAATGAGGAACTAGAAAAGCTAGAGAGTATATTAGGACCAGATATTATAAAAAGGAAAACATTTACACAAAATAAATATATTGGATTTTTAGTATAAAATATTTGTGTATGTCTAATGTATATATTCGAACATTTGCACAGATCGATGACATTAATAGATTAATAACAAGCTAATCCAGTTTTTCATTACCAATTATTAAATACATTTAGTGTAAGATGAAGTAGAAGATAGTTAATGAATTTCTCTAACTACCATCAAAAGATGTGGTGCATCGAATAAGGTTGTTCTTTCCTTAATTAGATATTTCATGTTCGAGTTCTGAGTATGGAAAAATGTTTTCGAATATAGTCGGACTCTAATACGGGTACCGGGTTAGAAACAAAAAACAAAGAATTTCTCTAATAACTATTCACATGAAAACTAATAAGCAAAAACTCTAAAAATGTCAAAATTTACTTGAGGAATTTTTAAAAAAAAATTAGAACATTCACGAGCGCACTAACACCTAGGTCAAAAAGGAAAAGAAAAAAAAGTCATCGATTATAAATTGGTTCCCCAATATCTTAACAAACTTAGGCCCACGATATTACGAATGCTTGCTTTAAAATGGGGTCATTTTAGTTTCTTTTTATGACTTGTGAATTCTAGTAATTTAGAAATTGTCAATCAACAACTTCTTTAATTTTGTGCTAAGTGAGATTTATAATTCATTAACTCGTGTCTTATCAAATGCAATCAACTGATATGATCTTCTCAAATATCTAAAATCCTTCTACATCTTTTGACTAACATTTCTTGAGAGAACATTTAATTACTGCTCTAAACACATTTTACTTTTGCTGTTAGTAGCAATACTATGTTTAAATCTCATGATTACTACTTGTATTTCACTTAAACATCACTTACTCAAACTATTAGACAACAAAGTGGTTAATTCATAATCTTTGTTTAGGTTTACTTACAAACATCACAATTACATAAGGGTGTGTAAATTAACAGTAATAATAACTCAAAATGAGCAGCAAACATGTGACTTAGTCAATAAAGTGAGACAAAAATATTTTACGAGCGACCGTGGATCAAATTCCAGCCCAAATAAAAATCTTAGGTGACTTCTTTTTAATTTGTCTTAATAGTGCCTATTGGTGTAGTTGGGATGTAGCAGGTACCAATGGCGAAACCAGAATTCTAAATTTATGAGTCATGGATGCTAGAAACGGCAAGATAATGAATTCTGAACAATTATTTATATATTTTAAGTGAAATTTTAACACAAATATTGGATTTGGAAAACAACTTGTGTTATTTTATCAAATCATAGCATAATGGCCTAGTTACATAGACTGAAGGGTGTCAGTTGAAAATTTTTACTCGAAAAATTATATTGTGTATATGGATCAAAGATTACTTATGTTGAATCTTGGACACCTAATGAAATTTCTAACTTTGGCAATGCCGGTAAGTATATCTGTAACTTCGCCCCTGACGTATACTTAGTGGAATATTCAAGATGTGCGCCTAGATTATTAAAAGAATTAAGTATTAATAACTGAAAAAAATTTAAACCATACGGATTTTAAAAGCTCTGATTTAACTAATATTTCTAGTGAGAATCAAACATACAAACCACTTTATCACAAGGCCTCAAGCTAATCCACTCAAATTAATTTGATTTTGTCATCAAAGTAGCTTTAAACCATTTTATTAGTGTTATTATGTTTTTGGTTAGCACACTTTTAAAGGTAGTGTCTTTTTAAGGACAACAACTCTGCTCCATAGTCCACTTCTCCATTTGACATTTTTCATCTAGCAAAACTTGTCATTTTCCTTCAACAAAAATAGCAAATACCAAAAAGACATCAAAATATGTTCTTGAAAATCCCTTCAACATGATACATATTGTTCTTTTCTTCATTATATGAAGAAAAATCACACAAAATATAGAAAAAATGGGTGGTGGTGCATCAACAATTGCAGCTAAATTAGCATTTTTTCCACCAGAGCCATCATATCAAGTTGATTTAGATGAACCAACACAAAAATTGAAACTATTAGGTGTCCCTCAAAGTGATAAGGGTGATGTTTCAATTTTGCAAACAAAGAGAGGTCATTATATTTTTGCAGTTTTTGTTAGGAACAAAGGTGCAACTTTGACACTACTTTATTCTCATGGCAATGCTGCTGATATAGGCCAAATGTTCCAGTTTTTTATCGAGCTTAGTGATCGATTACACGTAAATGTCATGGGGTAATTTGATCACAATTTCATATGAATTCCTGTGTTATTTTTTTATTTTTGTTGTTGTTATTTTCTTGATTCATCATTAGGTTGAATTTAATTTGATTTTTGCAGATATGATTATGCTGGATATGGAAGGTCCAATGGAGAAGTAAGTATTTCTATTTTAGTAGTACATGTTATGCCTTATTTTTATGAGCTGGAAGAGTTATTTATTAAACTATACTTAAGACTCAGCTAATATTATGTATTATATATGCCTTGATGAACTATAGGTTTGGACAAGAATGCATTAATTTCTTCTTTTCTTGGCAAATATTATTTGTTCTAAGGTTGGTTAGTGGTAATCACGTTTATGTCACAAAGACATGTGATCCAATCACTCCATGCTTTTCACTTTTCATTCTTTTTGGGAGGTTAGATAACCTTCTGAGTGAGGATTTATATAGCCGATCTCGATTTGTTTGGAATTGAGGCGTAGTTATTGAGGTGTAGTTATTGTTGTTGTGGATAACCAATTTCGAGACGGTTTAACTTATATATACTAGTAGTGTAACTTTATCTATTGTAGTAAGTTGCCAGCTTTATTTTACAAGAGACTAATTCCACTTATTATGACAATACTTGTAATTATCTTTTAGGTATAACAACGTATTGTAACTGTCTTTTATATTGTAGTGTATAGATGTTAAACTGAAATCTAAGTTTTTTGGTGTTGCTTTTGTGAAACTAGCCAAGTGAGCAAAACACATATGCTGATATAGAAGCTGTTTACAAATGTTTAAAAGAGATTTATGAAGTGAAGGAGGAAGATATTATATTATATGGACAATCAATTGGAAGTGGTCCAACTCTTGAATTAGCCACAAAATTGCCTCAAATTAGGGGTGTGATTTTGCAAAGTGCAATACTTTCTGGACTTCGAGTTATGTATCGTATAAAGTATTCTCTCTGGCTTGACATATACAAGGTTAGCCAACTTTCAGTTCAAAAGTTAATTAAGTTTATTGATTTATATGTTACAGTAACATTTTTTGTTCTGTGTAATCTGCAGAACATTGATAAAATTCCATATGTCAGCTGCCCCATCCTTGTGATTCATGTAAGTGCCCCGTCTCGAATATCAGTCGTTTTAGCAAATGATTTTTAAAAAAAAAATATTCGATGTTTTAGAAAAACAAGGAGTCATTTATTACTTTTGTTTCCAACTCTACCTTTACTGTTCCAATTAGATGTTTAGGGGGAGATAAAAGGGTAATTTACACGAATACTATTATGATTAAGGTTATTAAATGTCTTTCTTAAAAGACAGATAATATGAACCTGAAGAGTATTATTTTTCTTGTTTTTGTGGCATGCCTTGAAGCACGCGAACTTTCAATTATTTTTTTAGACTAATGATTAGTTTATACATCTTAACTAGCTGCCAGGCAATACTTAGTGGGATTAAGTAGGATTATGACTAAATCACGGATAAGATTTTCTTGATTATCTCCTACTTATAAAATATTGTTAGAAGATTTCATTGGGCAATGTTCATTTTGGTTTGCAGGGTATAGAAGATGAAGTAGTTGATATTTCACATGGTAAAAAGCTTTGGGAGCTAAGTAAAATGAAGTATGAACCATTGTGGGTAAATGGAGGAAATCATTGTGACTTACAAGTTTTTCCTCAGTTTTTTACTCATCTCAAGAAGTTCATAACTTCAGTGGAAAGACAATCAGATTTCAAAACTGTTGAGCTTGAGGAAAGTATAATTGACTTAAATTATACTCTTGAGATTACAAATGACATTAAGTGCAGACCAAGTATTGAAGAGATTGAAAAATCAAGAATCAGTACTGAACAAAAAGAGATCATTGCAATAAGGCCTAGCACAGACAGAAAATTGAAGCCAAGAATTAGTGTTGACAAGAGGGAAAAACCAAGAAAAAGCATGGATTATTTTGTTAAATCAAGAATTAGCACTGATCAAGCTGAAAGAGGGCGGAACAGCATCGATCGGTAAAGAATTTTTACACTATCCTGGTGTACTTTAATATCTTCTTTCAGTTTGTATACCCTTTTCACGTTAACTGACTAGTTTCACTTATTATGGACGATCACGTATAGTTAACCGACCTCTACCTGTGTATTTCAACATGTTTGTAGCATTTACCTACCTTATTTTCCACGTTAATTAATCTCACTTAATATGGACAATTACCTATAGTTATCTTACCTCTATCATCGTATTTTAACATGTTGGAACGATTCACCTATCCTACTTTGCACATTAACGAATGCCACTTATTGTGGACGATTACTTATAATTATCTTTTAGGTCATCTGATAGTGTAAAAAGTTTTTGCTCCGTAGACGCTTTAACTTATGGTCATTAAATATGATTAGAAATATCATCATACTGTATTTTGACTATTGATTTTGAATGATTGCAGCTTCGGAGACATGATGAGATCAGTAGCATTGTGCAATATTGACTGTTTGAGACAGACACTATCCCAGGAGGATTAATACAACTAAAGTCTATAAATTGTTATTAGTGTCTACAAAAAGGGGAGGAGGGGGGGGGGGGGGAAGAGATCTGCTAAGGGGAAAAAGGTGGAAAATTGTGGCCATTTGCAGAATGTTTGGACCACATTGAAATTACTTCACTACCTACATGTTTTGTGATATGAATATGTTCTTTCTTTATTCAAATTTTAGTATTGGTCCCTACATATGCAGTCCATTCTTCAAGATTGTTAGTTCTTTTTGAAACATTCTTCACATTCTTTATCATGCAAATGATTTATGGACCCCCATTACATGATTTTTTTTTGTTCTAAACTTTGTTGTTGAAGATTAGAAGATCTAAAATAAAGAAGCAAAAGCAAGATAAAGTGATTAGGGAGCCAATAAGTGAGCTTCTTAATTATAAATAGAAGAAAAATATTGCTTTTATATTAGAATTTGCTGGAGTAGCAACTTTATTATACATTGACAAAGAAAAAGCATGGGAGAGATCCTATAATATTCCAACATCTTGTTTTATAACAAACATTTTGGATCATGAATTTGATTTGATAGCTTGATTAGCATTTCTTAGGATAAGGATGCAATCACCTGCATAATTGTTAGTGGTTAATGAGTAAGAAGTTAAACATGATGTTAATTGTTACGATTCACTTTTACGCGAGGCATAAAAGTTACTGGATTAACTTGTAGACTCTTGAGATTATTTTATTTTTTAGAGTCACCACTTACTTTATACGGGAAAATAGGAAAACCATTATTTAAAGGGTTTTTCAAAATAAGAGAAAAATTCAATATTAACCAGAATTCGGGTAAGAGTTCAAATGATCCCCGGAGAAGGTGTTAGGCACCCCGGTATTAAGAATCCGTAAAATACGATTGACATCGGGTCTTATATAATATAAATTACTTTTAAAATATTTATGTGTTTAAAATATTGCAAATAATTGTCATTTCCAAATCATATTCCGCCAAAAGTTTTACACACAACTTTTTAAAAGATTTGATGCACAAAGATTCTTTTTCGCAAAATCCCTCCTTTAAGTGAAAATACTTCCTTTGTCTTTTTAGAAAAAATACAACACTTGCTTCTTTAGCAATAATTTTAACAAAATAAGGTTTTTATTAAAATATAACATGAGGTCAATCTTTTAAAGGAGTTTGTTTCCTTTAACCCGAACTCTAGTCATAAAGGATTTCCTTATAATTTAAAAGTAATTGAAAACTTATTTTGAGAACATATCAATTCAAGACTTGATTCATTAAGGACTCAAGTCAATTTCGTGTCTTTTCAAAATATTATCCCAAACTTGATTTGATTTGAAAACGTAATAGAACATTAAGCGAACTATTCAATTACCCGAAAAAATGATCATTTATTTATTTCAAAGACATAGCATAGCAACTCTAATTTATTAAGTTCTAATCATTTAGGTTCCAATAATAATTAAGAATTTTACAATTAGCATATAATAGAGCAAATAAATGAAATAAAACGGGCTAATGAGTATACATGTCCACTAGCTACCGCGAACATCAAATTAAAATCCTATTTTCTATGCTACTTTTACCCATGGCTGGGCCTTCTACCGTTTTTACCCATGGATGGGCCTTCATTTAGCCGGACTCGATGAAGAAATGATGTTATTGGGCGCGTAGGCCCAACGGCTCAAACAGTGCCAAAGAAGTAGCGGGATGTGGGCCATAGTATGGCCCACGAGACATGCAAAGAAAGAGGGAAAAACATACATATGGGTTAGAATGCATCTAATTACTTCAACTATAACTGAACATAAAATTAACATACTTAAATTATTGAGTTTGGACAAAACAGTAGGCTAGAAAAATGAACATTTAAACAACACCCCATTTAGCTTTGGGCTTACAGCAGCCCATTATGGTATCAACATACGAGCAGGCCTAATTATGCATCTATAAGAGTATACCAGCTCAAACACTTTGAACATAAGGTGATATACATAATACGAATTTATGTAAATGATATACCTAGGGATATACACAGATATATAGCCTCGATATGCATTCGACGTATACCTAGGTCCCTATACTTGGTATACATGAAGGTATATCATTCCATACACAGCAACCCACACAAAGAGGCAAGTCAAAAAGGCTCAATTCCAGATTAACAAGATCAGAGAGGGTATTCATACACTTTAAAGCAAAGCAGTTGACCAACTGCGCAAAAAATGAAGATAAAACTGGATACAAGACAGATGAGGAGATACAAATGGCCTCATGATTCACACCAAACAATATTTAACCAAACAGGTGAACATGCTCAATTTCAAATGGTTTTAAAAAGCTGAGGCAACAAACATATGTTAAAGGGGGCAGTCCAAACACAGGTTGACAAACAATGTTAAAAGGCAGGGACATTTTTAATCAACAGGGGACCTTATTTAGCTCACTTAGGTTCAGGAACCTTAGATGATTTCCATATCTTATCTACACATAGAATTAGTATAGTAACACCAAGTGTATGCTAAGCAAGGAAGGAAATTTCAGCAGGAAAGAGACTAGCACAAATACCATTTTAATCAATCAGTTGTTATAGCATGCTAAATACAAAGACTGGGAAAGACCACATGCTATCATAGGGATGTTTTATAGTATAAACAGATAGAGCAGATAGACAACCTATTAGATAATCAAACTATGATACAATATGACTTACCGGGCTTATTATGTTAATGGGGAGGCATTTTTTGCACTTAGACAAACAAGGATGACCATGCAGTCAACTCAATAGATGGGATTGGCTTATTAAATAGCATGATGACTCTTTTGGAACAACTTTCCCACACATACAGAGGCATTGAGGGTCAGGCTAAACATACATGATCCTATACAGACCATACACTAACCACAAGAATATCCCAGGACTAAATACAGCATGCTCAGGTTTGTGCACACATGGATGCTTCTGGTAGACACAAAATGATCCCAAATAATGGCCTAGGCATGATCTAAGCAGGGCTATTTGGCAGGACAGTACCACAAATTGACTCAGAAAGGGGCCTTTCATGCTTAGATAAGAGTATTTTGACCCTCGAGACAGGTAGCATGAGTTTACATACAATCCTATGAACTCTTGAAACAACAGAAATGAGCTAAACACCAGCCCCAGACAATACTTCAATATACAGGATCATTTAAGGCCAAAGTATGGAAACAGGGTCTCGTCATGCTGTATACTAAACGTGTTATCATTTAGGCAGATATGATAGTCATATGCTGGTCCAATGGACATATGGAACAAACAGGAATGACCAAATGGTCATTTAGGGACAACACTTTCGGTATGCAGTTTTATTATGGCTAGGCTAAACACATGTGAATTAACATGAAGCCAAGACACACGTAAGCAGAGTAATATTTCAATCAAGGTAGTGCAGGTAGTCACACAACAGACCTTAGCCAACTCAAACCATGGTTCTACAGATAAAATCAGACATTAGATTATTCATTCATATCATGACTTTCACTAGGCAAGCATTAAACAAGACATACATCACCTAAAGCTAGATATCAACCTAACACAACATGTATAGAGCATAAACAGTCACTTGAACAGGCCAAACATCATAAGGTACCTAGCTAATCAGCCTCATAGTCCTTTTAAATAGGTATTAATCTTCACATACACACCTCCATAGCAAGTACACCTTCATCACGAACCAATAGGATTCCAGTGTTTTGAAATTGAAAGAGGATAAGGCTCCTTCGTGTGGTGGCACCTCGACGGAGAAGGGCCCAAAATAGGCAAACAAACTGGACCAAAGAGTTCACACTGGAATTTTGCCAATAATGGGGATAACGGTTGATGGAGGCGCTAGGGTTTGAGAGCCCTACAATGAGGGGTATTGCCAAAGTGCGACTGGGCTAGGCCTTAATCCTTTATGGACTTGGGCTCAGTCAATTTAAAATGAAAATGACCCAAATTCATTAAATAAAAAGGGTTGTGGTTAGAGATGGTTGTGGATCTTGGATCCGGTGGATCCAGAATCGTTTTATAGGATATGGATCATCAAAATTTGGACCCGACGGATCCGAATCGGATCCGGATTCATTTCTGACGGATCGGATCTGGATCTAGATCTTATATTTGAGATCCGTATCCGATCCAAATTCGATTCGTGAATCCGTTTTTTATTAAATATATCCATAACCTAGAATGTAATTTTATAAATATTTTCTTAATTTTTTTTCATAATTTCTTTATTGGGTAAAGGGTTGAACCAGGATAAGGCACAAGTCACAGCCATGTAATTTGTCTTTGAAGTTTCATTTCTTTTACATATATGCTCTCTGCAGTTTTCCATATTTTCATACTATAAAAAGAAAAAATTATCACTCTTCTTTTAATTTTCCTTTCTTGAATCTGCTAGCCGTAAGCTTTAAGTATCTTTCTCTCATTTGTTTGATCAGCAAAAAAAAAACTGGGACTTTTGGTATATGACTTGACATTATTTTATGTTGTTTAATGAAGTCAATCAGTAAAACTACAAGTGGAGCATCATTAAAGCCTCCAAAAATTAGCTCAAAGTTGCAACCTGTTCAGCATCACTAATGAAGTCAATCGTCTTTATTTTCTTGTAATTTTCTTGTGATGCTAAAACTTCGTTCAATATTTTGGAAGAATGGTGTCGTGTTTGTGTAGGTTAATTGAATGAACTCAATCATTTTTTTCAATCAGATTGGGTTTTATTTTGTCAAAAAAGTTTCAACATATGAGAATATTATTCAAGCCAAAAAAATTTACATATAGATCCAGATCCGATCCATGGACCCGGTGGATTCGATGGATCCGGATTTGGATCTGATTTTTATGGACCCGGTGGATCTGAATTTGGATCCAGGTATGAAAAATGGATCTGAATCTGGATCTGGATCTAGTAGGATCCGGTCCAGATCCGATCCGTTCACATCCCTAGTTGTGTAGTGGGCTTGTGTTTTAAAATGTAGCCACTTAATTTTCAATTGTGACCAGAAACAATCAATTAAAACAATTAAGGTTAAAACATTAAAATAAGTTTAAATAAAAGCCAAAGTCTTTCATAATTAAAAACAATTCAGGAATAAAATAAGGTGATTTATTGACACTATATTTAATTACTCAAATTGCTTAATTTTACGGAGAAAAGTATTTGTCAATATAATATAATTAATTCAAACAATTAACTTAATAATTGTCCTCTTTAAATCATAGAAATTGATATATATTTCTTAAAAAATATGTAAAAATATGCTAATGATATACAATAATATATTTGATAATATTTTGCCAAATAACAGTGCAAAATATCACTGAAATAATTTCGTAAAAAACATTTTTGGTTTATAAAATGTATATTTTACTTGTTCATAACTCATGCACTCTGAATAATTAAATAAAGTATTGGATGATAAAAATTAGGTGTCAACACTCATAATAGAGAGAAGACTAGTGGTCAACGAAATGGGTTGAGAATCATGAGGTTTTAGGTTTATAACCCAGTGGAGGCAAAAATTACTAGGCGATCTGTCCAAGCCTTGGTAGGTATAGTTACCCGGTACTTGTACTGGTGGGGATAGCAAGCATCCCATAGAATTAGTCGAGGTGTCCACAAACTGATCTAGATGCACAATTATTAAAAAAAATAGAATAAAGGAAGACAAATGAGGACAAGACAATAAGAAGTATTGCCGGACTTCTAAACTAGCAAATTTTTAAAAAGAGGTTCATACAACACCTTAGGGAAATTCTGTCACGACCCAAGATTCTAATTGTGCCGTGAGGGCACCTACCCTAATCTATAGGCGAACCCCAATCGTGCAACATAAGATTATACGAAAGTAAATGCGGGAAGTAAAGAGATAACGATAGAATTATCAATAAATCTTAAGACTTAATACGTAGTTTGAATAAAACACCCAAAGATCCGGTAGTCATGAATACAAAGCTCTAAATCGAGTACAAGTCTGATAGAGAACAATAAATATTGTCTGAAGGTAACATGGACAGAAACATAAATATAGAAGAAAGTTCCAGTGCCGGGAATACATCAACGGCTCACCCTGGACTGTCCAAGTGATCTCCAACAAGCTAAGCTCCACCTGCTCCTCCATCGTTCAGCTCAGTACCTGTACATAGAGTGCATCAAGTGTAGAGTGAGTACGAAAAACATGTATACCCAGCAGCATCGTCGATCGATCCTAACTATAGCGATAGCGAGGGTTAGTACTCCCAATACTTCTCTTCATGCTTGGTTAGTTAAATATACAGCTAGCCTCTCTTACACTTTTAAAACTAATTTA
Source organism: Anisodus tanguticus (assembly GCA_034509755.1). Classification (NCBI taxonomy): domain Eukaryota; kingdom Viridiplantae; phylum Streptophyta; class Magnoliopsida; order Solanales; family Solanaceae; genus Anisodus; species Anisodus tanguticus. The sequence goes on along the minus strand of CM067540.1, from coordinate 4,492,127 downwards.
CTTCAACTTATTTGGTCTTGATCCATCAATAGTTAGAGCAATGAAATTCTATTATATTATTCATAGTCCAAAATGAAAGTCATGCCCTCAAAAAAAATAAAAAAATTACACAGCTAACCTCTCTTACACTTGCACAATATGTGTCGGTTTTATTTTCTTCTTGAGGTCAAGCCATTGAAGCTCAAGTTTAAAATTTTGGGTTTGTGCAAGGGGTGCTCCATTTCGAATGGATATTATTTTAAATGATCGAGAATGCGTTGAGGAGTTCATATATCAAATTTGGGATAGTGTAGGGAAGGTTTTGGGTGATTTTGAATGAGATTTACTATTGGATTAACATGAAGATGATGAAATACTTTTTATTTATTTTTATTTTTATAGTCATGTGACAATTTTTAAATTAAAAAACAAGATAAATAAATTTTTAATTCAGAAAATAAAAAAATGCTAGGAAAAGGGTAAATATGTACTATTTGTGTAACGGCTAGAGTATATATGCACCACTTTTTTAACGAGGAGTATATCTGTCCTTAATCGCAAAGTTGAGGGGGTATATTTTCCCCCTTTTCCCTTTTGTTTTTAATCCAAGTACTACTAATACATGTATTAATTATTTCATCTCTTTACTTTACATAAAATAATATATAGATTTCCTCATAACTTATACATGTATTAGTTATGTTGAAAAATAAAACATAAAAAGGGCATCCCGGTGCACTAAGCTCCCGCTATGTGCGGGATCCGGGAAAGATCCGGACCACAAGGGTGTATTGTACGCAGTCTTACATTGCATTTATGCAAAAGGTTGTTTCCACGACTTGAACCTGTAACCTTCTGGTCATATGACAACAACTTTACCAGTTACTCCAAGGCTCCATTCACATAAAAATAAATCAGGAAGCAAACAATATATTATGTACCAATGTTATGTTTTTTTGTAGAAAAGAGAAAAAACCCACCAAACATTGGAGTATAAAATTATGCTAGATCTTTATGGATGTTAGTTCTCCTCCATTTTTATAACCAAATAATATATTGGGGGTTATGCTATCCCCCCCCCCCCCCCCTGTTTTATTAACCAAACAATGTGGAATTAGTATTATGATATTTCAATCTCTTCACTTGAGGGAGTGATTGGGATTAAGCCGCGTGACGAAAAAGCACTATTCGCTCTTTGGGGTGGGCTTTTGCACCTGCTTTGCTCCTGTTTTACTTCAATTACCATATGGAAATGGAGACCGTCATGATATTATGCATGGATTAGGTATATCATGACGAATTCTTCAGAAAAAAATTATGCCTTCCACAATAAAATCTGATAAGTGAGATCTCGAGTTTCATCGAAATAATGAGTCAGCATTGATATCAACATATCTGAGATCGCCAAATGCTCGGGAGTTCCTCTATTCAACCCTTTTCCCCAAAATGACTTAAACAAGAATTGTCATACAAAAAGGAAGCAAAAAAAAAGGAATTGAACTATCAAATCAGAAATTGGATGATCAATACTGTAGTTTCAACATAAACAACCAAGAGCAATGTCTCGTGAAAATTGATGAGAAAATGATCAAAATGGTCCTTAACGTATAAACTTTGACCCATTTGATCCTTAATGTAAACACAATGGAAATTACCTTTAAGGTATAGTTTTGGTTCCATTTGATATTTAATGTATAAATATGAAGGAAATGGTTCTTAATGTATTTTAAAAAGTGACCAATTTGGTCCTAAGTCATCCAAACAAAGACAATTTCTATTTTTGTTGTCAAAATAAACGAAAGCCCTCGACATCTTCCTTCATACACAACTTAATTTTATCAAAGACATTCTAGGCTTTGTGTCACACTCCATTGAATATATTCACCATAAGATTAACATTTTCTTCAAGTCATACCCTGCATCAAAGTTTCCTCATGCTCTTTTAAGTTAGGATTATGAATTTTGATATAGACTCTAAAATCAGTTTGAAAGATCCAAGAAGGTACATTTATTTCAAAGTTTGATAAACCCACATCCAGTGTACATGACGAGGGCCTTTGTTCATTTTGACAATGAAAATAGTAATTATCTTTATTTAAATGGCTTAGGACTAAACTGATCATTTTTTATATACATTAAAAACTATTTCCATCCTATCTATACATTAAGGATCAAATGAAACCAAAACCCATACATTGGGGACCATTTTGATTATTTTCTCGAAAATTGATACAATCCTCAACTTTCTCTATACTGTCATTTAAATACAGTTTGGTCCCTTGTTTTGTCGAAAAAAATCATTTAGGACCCATAACTTCTTGATCTTTTAACTAGTGAATAAAAAGTTTCCTATCATTAGCAGATCTCTGCTAGTCCTTTCTAGATTGCAAGATGAGAAGATGAGAAGTTTTCAACAAACTTCTGTGATTTCCTAAGAACTCCCAGACGCAAAAATTGTTTTAACTTACAAGTTACTCCTACAAGAACATGTAAAATGGAAAAATAAGTATATACTATTAATTTAACATTTAAGTAATAAATACCATCTGTGTAAATAATTTTTATACAATCAAATTATTTTACTCATTTGTAAGATTTTAAATTTCACAAATCGGTAAGTATTCCTTTGATGATCTCATAGCGTAAAAACTTTATTCACACTAACATTGTACAAGAACAACCACAAAATATGATCATCCAGGTGAGGTCTGAGGATGTTAGAGTGTGCGTAGACCTTATCATATCTTGAAAAAAATGATAGAAAAACTTTTTTGATAGATCTTAATGAGGTATAAATAAAATAAATATTACTATTATGCTAACAACAACAATAACACACTCAATATATTTTATTATTTTACAAGTGAGATTTAAGAAACACACTAAAAAGAAACATGATCAATGTATTACTACTATGATAGTAGTATATGCGAAATGAAAAAACATATCAAGATAATTGTGACTGCTGACATGGCAGCATCCTCACCTTATAATTCTCAAACACAAACCTCCAAAAAAATCAAACTCCCAATTGTATTGCTTACTTCTAGAACCCTCTACTCTCCTCCTTAAACCCCTTTCTTCACACTTCCAAGGGTTTTTACACAAACCCTCAAACTTCACCCTTTATCCACACACACACACACAAACACAGTGAGAACAAAAAAAATTCATAGAAACATCAAGAATCCTTTGTGGGGTTTTCTTGAAAGTTTAGATAATGGCACCTGTAGTAAGTAGGAGTTTGAGTTCTGTTCCAATGGCTTCATTGCCTTATACATCTTGTTTTGTATTGGGTAGTGGTAGTACTAATAGGGTGTGTCTTAAAAGTAGCTTCTTGGCTAGGAATAATATCAAGAATGGATTTTTACAATCTGGGTTGAAGTGGAAACATGATAAAAGAGATGCTCGAGTTGTTGTTAGATGTGAGGTTTCTGCTGTTGCTGAAAAAGAAGAAGCTTCTGAGGAGACTTATGAGTATCAGGCTGAGGTGGGGTTTCATTTTCTTTTGTTAAGTTTATGTTTTTGGTTTGTTATTTTCAGTTTTTAGTTGTATTGGGTTGATTTGGATTATATGTGAATATTGGCCAGTCATAATATCATGAATTTTCTAAAGATTGGATGGATATAATGGATTTTGTAAAGTTTAAGTTTTTGGTTTGTTATTTTCAGTTTTTAGCTGTATTGACTGAGTGTCTATCTGAAACAGCCTCTCTATATCCTGTAAAGGTAGGGTTAAGGTCGGCCTACATCCTACCATCCCAAGACCTCACTTGTGTGATTACTGGGATTACACTGAGCATGTTGTTATTGTTGTTGTAGTTTTTAGGTGTATTGGCCGAGGGTCTATTAGAAACAACCTCTCTACCTCACAAAAGTAGGGGTAAGGTATGCTTACATACTACCATCCCTAGACCCCACTTGTGGGATTACTGGATTACACTGGGCATGTTGTTGTTGTTGTAGTTTTAGCTGTATTGGCAAAGGGGCTATCAGAAACAGCGTTTCTACCTCACGAAGTTGTTAGGGTTAAGTTTTGTATACATTCTACCATCCCAAGACCCCACTTGTGGGATTAGTGGGATTACACTGGGCATGTTGTTGTTGTAGTTTTTAACTGTATTGTCTGAAGGACTATCGGAAACAACCTCTCTACCTCACTTTTGTGGGGTAAGTTATGTGTACATCCTACCATCCCCAGACTCCACTTGTGTGATTACACTGGGCATGTTGTTGTAGTTTTTGGCTGTATTGGGTTTATGTGGATTATACATGAATTTTGGCCAGTTATAACATCATGAATTTTCTAAAGATTGGGTAGATATAATGGATTTGTATTGTCCGTTGTAACTAGTTTGTTGTTGAGGTATAGTTGATTGAAGAGGAATTGGAACTTGGAAGTTGAAATTAAGGGTATGTTTGGTATGAAGGAAAATGTTTCTTGGAAAACAAGTGATTTCTTACTAGTGTTCGGTAAGTAGGCAAAATAATATTATCTTAAGAATATGTATATGTAGTCTAGCAAAACACTACGAGGACCGGGGGTGGGATGATCAAGGGTGGGAATTGGGGCGTCGTTTTCCCTACTTCCATAGGAAGTCATTTTCCTCATTTTTAAGCAACTTGTTTTCCTAGAGATTTTGACCAACCAAACATTAGAAAATTGGGGAACATTTTCCAGAAAAGAGTTTTCTCCATACCAAACACACCCTTAGATGTTTTCTTTTAGGCAATGAGCAAATCAACCTATGAAATAGTCAATTGTAGGGGCTCTTGAATGTTGATTGTATTAATTTAGTTGATAATCCTTCATCCATTTAATTGTTCCAAACACTCTTTTTCAGATGTTAAAACTTGGGATTTTGCTTTTTGCAGGTCAGTCGCCTAATGGACTTGATTGTTCACAGTCTATACAGTCACAAGGAAGTATTCTTGCGAGAGCTTGTGAGGTGAGGGCATCTCTCTCCTTTGCTTTTCACATTGCCACTTTTGTACGCTACTTACTACATTGTACTCTTGATAACATCAGTAAGCATTGATCTCCTGAAGTTATGGAGTAATAGTTACGGCTTGTAGATTACATGGAAATATATACTTGTATCAAAATCAGCTATTCGTCATGGAGTTCCCATTTTTTAAAACAGTTTGATATCTGGCTCTGGTCACTACCAAGAGATTGCTTGTTTTTTTTGGTTTCCATAGGATTCATTTTAATTGGAATGCACTTGTTGAAGTCTTCATGATGCTTGGTAATTGTCTTTTAGGGTGTGTTTGGTACGGAGGAAATTTTCCAATTTTCTCATGTTTGGTTGGTCAAAATGTATTGGAAAACAAATTCCTTAAAAATAAGGAAGATGACTTCCCTAATGGGAGTAGGGAAAATAAGTTCCAAGTTCATTGTCTCCTCCCGACACCCCGCCCCACCCCGATACCCCAAATCCCTGCCCTTTGGCCACCCCACCCACCACCACCCCTAGTCTCGACCCCCCAAACCCACCCCATAGTGTTTTCCTAGACTACATATAAATGTTTTTGGGATAATATTTTTTTCATTACTTACCAAACACTAGAATATAAGTAAGAAAACCACTTACTCTCCTGTTACCTTTATAAAAAACCCCACTTATTTTCCAAGAAAACATTTTCCATGGAAAACATTTTCTTTCATGCCAAACACACCCTTCGAATTTCCCTCTTTTCCTTTATGTGCTGTTTGCTAACTTCGGCTTCTTCTTTTGCACAGTAATGCTAGTGATGCTCTTGATAAGTTGAGATTTCTGAGTTTGACGGAGCCTTCTTTACTTGGAGATTCTAGTGAGCTAGAGATTCGCGTCAAGCCTGATCCAGACAATGGGACTGTTACCGTGACGTACGCGGCTTAACATCTAGCTACTGCATTCAATAATGCTTTCCAAGTAAAGGGGACTAATTAATTGATAATGTAGGGATACTGGTATTGGAATGACAAAAGAGGAGCTCATAGACTGTCTTGGGACTATTGCCCAAAGTGGTACCTCAAAATTCTTAAAGGCACTTAAGGTACTAAAGCGTATCTTCATGTTGTGGACTTTGATTGTGCTTTGAAGTTATTGTCTCTAAGAACTATGCTGCTTTCCTATCCATAGGAAAACAAAGACGTTGGAGCTGACAATGGACTGATTGGTCAATTTGGTGTTGGTTTCTATTCTGCATTTCTGGTTGCTCAAAAGGTAGCTGTTCATTTTATATGGGTTTATAAAAAAAATAGGCATTCAACTGATTTTGTTATTTTTGGTCTTTTCGTACAATCAGGTCGTAGTTTCCACGAAGAGTCCAAAGTCAGATAAACAGTATGTTTGGGAGGCAGAGGCTGACAGTAGCTCATATGTCATCAGAGAGGAAACTAATCCTGAAAACCTTCTACATCGAGGAACACAAATTACACTTTATTTGAGGGTACTGCAATACTTCATCTCCTAATTTTGGTGAACTATACGTTATCACAATGAAGTAAAGATGAATTCCTAAAAGTCATCATTGACCATGTCAGCTGACGACTTCTCTGCATGATAATAGGTTAAGAATTGTATGACGTTTAACTTGGAGAATCATAACCTTGTGATTTCTTTTCTTCGGTGTGTTAAGATTGATCAGTAGAGAGCATTGTGAATGGTTTTGTTCCGTATGGTAGATGCAATCTGATAGGCTATCATCTTTTGTAGGACGATGACAAATACGAGTATGCGGAGCCCAAGAAGATCCAGGATTTGGTGAAGAATTATTCACAGTTTGTTTCTTTTCCAATTTACACATGGCAGGAGAAATCAAGAACAATTGAGGTAAGGTTCTTATATAGTCTAAAGCTGTTTTAAACCCCACCCTCTATTTTCTTTGGTGTTTTAGGAGAAATTGTTTGTGATTTCAGCTATATGTAATGTTCATGAATTTATTTTTTGAATTTTCTGATATTTGAAGCCCTCTTTTGTTAACCTTATTGTTATTGTTATTGTTATTGTTGTTATTATTATTATTAGTATTATTGTTGTTGCTGTTATTGCCGGTAGGACAAGGGAGTTTCAACTCATTTAGCTATGCTAGTTTGTCATCTATTATTTCACCAACGCTGCTGGTCCTAATTCTCGTTGGTAAATTTTGACAGGTAGAGGAAGAGGAAGAACCAAAGGAAGGAGAAGAAAAAACAGAGGTGATCGCTTCAGACTTATGTGCTTACAGTGTATTCTCTCCAGTATGTGTCTACACTTTTCAGCTTATTGACGATACTGGAATTCGTTTTTCCTTTTTCTTTATAATGACAGGAAGAAAAGCCAAAGACGAAGAAGACCAAAACTGAGAAATACTGGGATTGGGAGTTGACAAATGAAACAAAACCTATATGGGTGAGTTATTGGCTTCAGCGAGAGTTCTTATGTGTGTTCTTAATATTGTATTCTTTTTTGATATGCGCTAGTTTTTTCATGGTTATTCTGGTTAGGATAATCCTTTTTTCCCCATAATAAATTGTAGATGCGGAGTCCAAAAGAAGTTGAGAAAGAACAGTACCAGGAATTCTACAAGAAAACTTTTAATGAGTTCTTGGATCCACTTGCCCACACTCACTTCACTACAGAGGTATTATGCACTTGTCATATTGGATGGATGACTAGTTATTTTGTCGGTTTTTAATTATTGATGTTTTAACTTTGATACAACAATTTGTGCAGGGTGAGGTGGAGTTTAGGAGTGTCCTGTATATACCTGGAATGGCTCCTCTTAACAATGAAGAAGTTGTAAATCCCAAGACAAAGAACATACGCTTGTATGTGAAGCGTGTCTTTATTTCTGATGATTTTGATGGAGAGTTGGTGAGTTCTATACGTTAGCTCGATTTGCAACTTGTAAAAGAGATGTGAGAGAATTGATATCTCTTTCCTTGTGTCATTGTGTAGTAACAAGTTGATGCTAATTTCTGTGCATTTCAGTTTCCGAGGTACCTGAGCTTTGTTAAAGGAGTGGTGGACTCAAATGACCTTCCTCTTAACGTTTCACGAGAAATTCTGCAGGAGAGCCGAATTGTAAGTAAAAGCTTTCCTGCTTGAATGAATTACATTTTATATGTCAAACTGTTTTCTTGTTTAGTTATCCTTTGCAGTTCGATTGAAAAAGAATATACTGTTCGAGGACTGTAATGTGTTTATTTTATTTCATCCCAGGTCAGGATAATGAGAAAGAGACTAGTGAGAAAAACATTTGACATGATTCAGGATCTCGCTGAAAGTGAGAACAAGGAGGTAAAATATTATCAAAGCTTTCTTTACCTTTGGTTCCTTAGCAAAAAAGTCTCTTGAATTCTGTAAGATTGGTGCTATTTTATTACAGGATTACAAAAAATTCTGGGAGAACTTTGGTAAATTTGTAAAGTTGGGATGTATTGAAGACACTGGTAATCACAAGCGAATAACCCCATTACTGAGATTCTTCTCTTCCAAGAGCGAAGAAGAATTGATAAGCTTAGACGACTATGTTGAGAACATGGGCGAAAATCAGAAAGCCATTTACTATTTGGCTACTGATAGCTTACAGAGTGCCAGGACTGCTCCTTTCTTGGAGAAGCTGGTTCAGAAAGGTATTGAGGTATGTACTTTATCCTAATTTTTTGCTGGATTTATTTACCAAGTCATCCAGATAGCTTGATAGTTAAAAGCGTCATTGAAAGTTTTCTGCTAGGATGTCCAAAGAATGATTTTTGTAATTTATGATTCTTTATCCTTTTTGGCATCCAGCCTGTTGTTTGGATGAATAGTTTCATTTCTGTACCATCTTTTCTTGTCCTACCAATGTCAGTTTGAACATCCGTCTTTTCCTTTTTGGCTGTCCTAGAACGATATATCATTTTCCAATTTTCCTAACAGATACGATCCAATATAGTGTGTATCACAAAAATTTGTAAAGTCCTGCTTTTGAACTTGTCAATTTATTTCTATATAGAGGAAAAAGCAACTTGTGGCCAGTAAATATCCCCATACGGCACTAAACAAAAACACAAATTCAACTTTCATCTTAATCTGCATGTCATGTCATTCTTAGATGTCCAATGGAAGGCAAAAAGCATGTGTTTTAGGGAAGGCTGTGTTGGAGAATCACGTTATCTGGCTTAAGTTCTCACTAGAATACCCTCTGTTTGTACACACAACTAACATTTGCTTGTGTTACCGGTATATAGGTGTTGTACCTTGTTGAACCAATAGATGAGGTGGCTATCCAGAATCTACAAACATACAAGGAAAAGAAGTTTGTTGACATTAGCAAAGAGGATCTGGAGCTTGGTAAGCTCATTTTTTCTTGCATTGACGGGGAATTTAGTATACAAATGATTTCTTTTCAATACTTCGTCCCTTTTCTTATAAATTTTATTTCTCACCATGTAATTACTCAAATAAGCAACAGAAAGGGTATTGGAGAAATATAGATGAATTGCCTGTTTCCAGAAAGTTTAACATACTTAAATCTCCGCATTGATTTCAGATGATGAAGACGAGGTGAAAGACAAGCAAGAGTACAATCTTCTATGCGATTGGATAAAGCAACAATTGGGTGATAAGGTGGCAAAAGTACAAGTTTCTAAGCGTTTAAGCTCATCACCATGTGTGCTTGTATCTGGAAAGTTCGGTTGGTCTGCCAACATGGAAAGGTCTGTGGGTTATGATTTCTAGCTTCTTTTTCTTTTCTTTTTCAGTTTATTTAATTTTGGATTTGCAAGACTCTGCTGAAGATCTTCGTTTTTTGTGTGTATGATGAAATAGGTTGATGAAAGCACAAACCTTGGGAGACACTTCAACCCTAGAGTTTATGCGAGGAAGAAGAATATTGGAGGTCAATACTGATCATCCAATCATCAAAGACCTAAATGTAAGTTTACCCTGCTTGATTTGCATAGCTAGTTCCTTGACTTGGACTCTATCAAAGTTGGAAGTTTAATAGTGTTGTGAAATAAAAAAAAGGTACTCCCTCCATCCCAATTTATGTGAAGTTGTTTGATTGGGCACGGAGTTTTAGAATGAAAAGAAGACTTTTGAAACCTGTGGTCCAAAATAAGCCATAAATATTTGTGTAGCTATATATCATATTATCATCTCATTAAGGGTAATAGAAGGTATCATTCTTTTTGGGACTCACTAAAAAAGAAAGAGTTTGGGAAGGATGGAGTAACTTTTTAAGGATCAAAACATACTGGGTTACCATTTATCATTTTTATTAGAAATTTAAAAGCTAACAGAAAATTCATATTTAATCATTTTTACATACATAAATTTGGTAATATATTGAGTTTTGCCACATTGTGAGAGAGGTGGAGGGATATCCTTTGTATCTCTTCTCCTTTTCTTAGTTGTATTATTTTGGTATCGCATCGATCATTATTCCTATGTGTGTATTACTTCATTTGTTCTATATCTTGATATTTTTGCTATCTTATTTTCTTGCAATCTTGTATTGACTATGTTTTTTTAGTCGAGTGTCTATTGGAAAATAGCTTCTCTGCCCCCACAAAGTTAAGGTAGAGGTAAGTTCAGCATACATCCTACCCTCTCCGGACCCCACAAAGTGGGGTTACACTGGGTATGTTGTTGTAAATTTGGTAACATATTTGAATGTCATTCAGATAATTTGAACTATGTTGATCACTTGACGCGAGAGAAGATAGTTATGAGATTATGTCATGAAGTTTCATTCATCTAATCCTATAAATTCATTGAAGAATATCAACATTTTAAGTTTTAAGTTGTTCATAGAAGTGTGTTATTTAATAATATATATGCAGCAGAATGATGACATGTGCAGTGATAATTGTGCATTACTGCTATGTTTTTCACTTGGCATTATCTTCAATGACCATATCGTGGGTGAAGACTAGCAGTAAATCTTAGTGACTGCACAACAACTCTTCTCCCCCATATAGTTGGAAGAAAAATACGGTAAAGTTCGACTAAGAATCTTATGTATTTATCAACTAATGGTTCTGTGGAACCTCTTGCAGGCTGCATGCAAAAATTCACCCGATAGTTCTGATGCCAAGCGGGCTGTGGAACTGTTGTATGACACCGCATTGATCTCCAGTGGATTTACTGTAAGTACTTTGAAACATATTTCGTTTCTTGTCCTTTCTCAGTTTGACAGAACAAAATATTACAGATTGTTTCTTCCTAATACATGAATTTAACACTGGCACATTGTCAGCCTGATAGTCCAGCTGAGTTGGGTAACAAGATTTATGAGATGATGGCAATGGCTCTTGGAGGAAGATGGGGTAGATTCGAGGAAGATGACACGGAAGCATCAACAGAGTCAGATGAAAGCTCTGCTGAAGTCTCGGAGGCACAAGTCGTTGAGCCATCTGAAGTAAGGACGGAGAGCAACGATTATTGGGAGTGATTCATAGAGCCTTTTTCTTGTTTAGGCATTCTTTCTGGCACATCATCAGGAACTGCTGCCGGAAGAGAGAATTTTGGTTTTGGGAAGGGGTACGAGAATGTTACAAGGGGTAAACTGGAAATTGTATTGAAGAAATTTTGGAATGAATAATTAGTTATAGAATTAGTGAGATTTGTTTGGCTTTACTTTTCCCCTCTTGCATTACTACCATTTATTATGTTCTCTCTTCCAACTACAAAACATTGCACGAGCACAAAAGTGGCAATACAAAATGCAGCATTCTTCCTCTTCTCGTTTGACACCTTTTATTTATTTTTTATAGCCGAGAAATACGTAAGGTTATTGACGCATGATTTGAAACTCGGTGGATTATTACCCTTCTCTACTTGAATACTAGGCTTATATTTGTGCATGATTTAAACGTTCCTCTAACTCACATAATGTGTTGTTATTCTTGTTTTAACTCACATCATGTGCTCGTGTTTGAAAATCTCTGAAGAATTTAACTTTATCCATCTGCGGTGTGATTACTTTTCTTTTTTCTTTTGAAAATTTTATTTAACATTTGTTTTTTCAAATTACGATCTTTATGTAAACAATTACTTTGTTTGATTTTTAATGTGATTTAATTGTGTGAATGGCTTATATTATCGTAAATGAACCAGCATAAACAAAACAAAAATGAGTTTGTAAAGTGGTTGATAAAAAGTGTGGCTCCCGAAAACTAAATAAGTAACAATTCAAATTTTGGAAATATAGAGACAAAATCACTGATCAAATTTGTGGTTGTGTGCATTTCTCTAGATAAAAAGAAAACTCTAAAATAAGTTAACATTCACTTGCCAATTTTGCACAACTTATTTGTTAGATTTGATGATTCATTAGCAAATTTACTTTTTCTTAAAAAGAAATTGAAAATGGGAAGCGCTATATATATGAAGTTTGAAAATTAGTTACATTTTACTCGTAACTCTTGATGATTGCTTGAACAATTTTAGAGAATAGTAGAATTTTCATATTTAATCGATTATTTTTTCTTTTTAATATTTAGTAATTATTTGTTGGCCATTCTAATCTTGTAATATTATTTATTTTATTTGGATTGAAGTCTATTTATGGAATTATTTTCTTCTTCTCTTTTATAGTTTTATTCTATTTGATCTTTTATTATAGTTGGTCTATTTCCATATTCAATTTGACTATTTTTTTTCTCATTTTATTTAATGGTAAGTATATAAATAGAACAAAAAATACTTAAAAAGTTACTCTACGGAGAGAGTCCGATTTCAATTTCACCTCAAAATGTTAAATCCAATTTCCAATTGAGAGATTGCAAAAGTTCAATACTTTTACTATTATTACTTATTATGATATTAAATCAAAAAGTTAAATCCAATTTCCAATTGAGAGGTTGCAAAAGTTTAATACTATTACTGTTATTAATATTATAATTATTATTATTATTATTATGGTATTAAATTAATAGGTAGTTTTTTGGAATACTAAAAAATTTATTTAGTAAACTATTTTCTTACTTTTTGGGGTTGGGATGGACATTCTGAATTTCAGTGCCTCAAAACTAGGGGTGACTAAATTAGTTCAAACTCAAATAACCCGTCCAATTCACCCAAAAATTCATGGATTTGAGCAAGAGTGATTTTGATGATGAATTGATTTGGGTAGCCCGAGTTGACTCTTCATAAATCAACAACTCAAATAAATCAATGATGATGTCCAAACTTGACCCTTAAAAATGCTCAATCTGAATGATTAGAGCTCCACTCTAAATTAAGATTTTTTATAAATAATTATTTAAAAAAATTTCTTTATTTTCCTCTACGATGATGCCCCCTTCCACCCCCACCCCACCCCATTGCCCTACACGATCCTCAAATTTCTATTTCATATTTTTTTTATTTTTATAAAAAATATGAATTTTTTCTTACCTCCACTACCGCCCTCCACACCCACCCATCCTCAAATTTCTATTTCATATTTTTTGTTACTTTTATTAAAAATATCAATTTTTTTCTTACCCCAACCCCCTGCCCTCCCACACCACCCCAAAAATTTTATTTTATATATTTATTTTACTTATATATAAAATTTTATTTAAAAATGAGAATTTTTTCGTATCCCATCACCCAACCCCCTCCCCCACTACCCCGCCCTCCCACCCCACCCCACCCCACCCCAAATTTTTTATTTTATATATTTATTTTACTTTTATAAACTTTTATAAAAAATGAGAAAAATTTACTTACCCCACCCCACCCATTAAAATATATATTTATTTTTCTTTTATAAAAAATAAAATTTAAAATATTATTCTTATTTTAAAAATAAAGATATGAAAAAGTCAAATATCATACAAAATAAAATAACATAATAGAAGGTAAGTTTGAAATTTGTTAAAAGTAATGTGTCAAGTTGGCCAAGTTGAATTATGACATCATTTAACCCATTTTAACCCGCCCATCTTAGCTGATGTAAGCTTTGGGCGGTTGGGCATTAGCCATGTTGACCCGCTCAACTTCAGCCCTAATGCCCCCCCCTCAAAGGTTGAATCGTGGTATTCGATTCACCAATATGGCAAAAGTAAAACCCGATTTTAACCCGGTTATTATTAGTTAATTACTAGCAACGAAAGAAATAGTAGGTTTTTGGAAGGGTTTAAGGCAGCCTCCACCATTGCCAACTCCTTCCCCCCCCCCCCCCCCCACACACACACACACATTTTTTCTTCTCCAAAACTTTTCCTTTCAATGCTAACACTTCTATCCACCTTTCTTTCACCTTGTCAATTAACCTAATCTTTATCTTCACTTTTCACCATTGTTTCTTCTCAAAGATCCACTGAATATGTGGAGATACATATCAAAACAACCTTATTCAAGAAAATCAAGAAACACCAATGATTCATCCTTTCTTGGTTTTGCTCAGTATTCTAGTTCTTTTGAAAAAATTAAACCTTTATGTGAAGAAAGTAAGAGAAAGCCCAACTTGGGTTTGTCTCAAAATTCAATCTTTTCTAGAGTTACTAGAAAAAATAGACATTTAGTAGGCATGTGTGAATATATTTCTAAAAACCACCACTTGGGTATCTCTCAAAATTCAATCTTTTCAAGATTTACTAGAAAAATTAGACATTTAGAAGGCATGTGTGAAGAAAGTAATGGAAATCCCAACTTGGGTATGTCTCAAAATTCAATCTTTTCAAGATTTAGTGGAGAAATCAGGCATTTAAAAGGCATGTATGAAGGTAGTACTAAAAACCATCACTTGGGTATTTCTCAAAATTTGATATTTTCTAGAGTTAAAGGCGATTTTCGAGTTTGTACTCAAATGGGTTGTGGATCTTTAGGATATTTGAGGAGTTATGGTAGTGCTGCAGAAGCAATTGCATCTACATCTGAAGAAGATATTGATGAAATTCAAGAGTTAATAGAGGAAATGAACAAAGAAAATGAGGCTTTGAAGACGAATTTGCAACCAAAGCAGCAGAAAATGATAGGTGGGATGGGGATTGGGAAGTATAATTTGCTTAGGAGAAGACAGATAAAGGTAGAAACTGAAGCATGGGAAGAGGCGGCGAAGGAGTATCAGGAGTTGCTGATGGATATGTGTGAGCAAAAGCTGGCGCCGAACTTGCCTTATATGAAATCTTTGTTCTTAGGTTGGTTTGAGCCGTTGAGGGATGCTATAGCGGCTGAGCATAAGTTGTGTGATGAAGGTAAAAACCGTGGGGCTTATGCTCCATTTTTTGATCAATTGCCTGCTGAAATGATGGCTGTGATTACAATGCATAAGTTGATGGGGTTGCTAATGACTGATGGAGGAAGTGGTAGCGCTAGAGTGGTGCAAGCTGCTTCCCACATTGGTGAAGCAATTGAACATGAGGTTCGTTCGTCTCTGTCCATTCGGGATTTTGAAACTACTATTTATTGCTTTGTTTTAGTTTCCATATACATTTTATCGAGTACAAATATGTTCATCTCATGCGATTTTGTGTATTTGAATAAGATTGTAACACACTATATTGAATGAAGATAATGTAGAAGAGGATGATACTAGCACTCCCTATGTGTTGTTTTTTTATGACAAGGGAACCCACAGCCGCTACCCTTCGGGTGCGCACAGGGTAAACCCATACAAGAGAGATACTAGGCAAGCCATGTGCGACGAGCTCAACTCAGAAGGCACATCCCCTGTTGTCGTAGTCATTCGAACCTGAGACCTCCATTATGGAAGCCCATGCTCAACCAACTGAGCCACCCATGTGGGTTCTCCCTATGTGTTATGTAGAACTCATGTTTATCTTTTCTCTCTATCTTAGGGCTCTCTCCTTTGGAATGGACCACTTACATGGATACTTATTTTAATTTGTACTTGCAGTTTATGATCTACTAAAATTGTAGTTTATACATTTGTTGGATATTTGAGTTTATGGACCGCTCTTGTAGTTTATGCCCTAACAGATTCGTTATTGGAGTGAAATATTGATGTTTTATCATCTCCTAGGAAACTAAACTTTTGTCCTATGGTTTTTTTTGGAGACACATATATTTGCATTGAAAAGATAGGCAATTCAGGGATAAAGCGATAGCACAGGCACATGAACTGACATAGATTAAACATATTACATCCGTAGTTGTCAGGGGAAAAGTTGCTTAGCTAGGGCGATATTCCAGTTGATTTAATATCTGTTTCTGTGCTTGTTTTGTATTGATTTATGCGAACTTGTTTTTTTCCTTCTCTGCTATAACTTGTTTAGTTTTATTGGCAGTCTTTTCCCGGAAAGTGTAGTATGATGCATCATCAATAGGGTGAAAGGTGGCTGCAAAATTATCTCTTTTTGTCTGTGATAAAGTAATAATTTCATTTGGAGAAACCTTGGTAAACTGTATACAATTCAAGTGTTATACAAAAAATACAAGTGGTATACAAAAAGTAGTAGAACTACAACTAAACATGGTTTTCCACAAAGAACACCCTATCATCAAAATTCACTGGAATCTCGTGGGTGTCCAAGAATTGACTAAAAACAGAATATGTGCAAGCATTTTTTTGCGCCCTTAAGAGATCACCTATTTCTCTCTCCAAAGAACCAATGTCCATGCCAATCTTCCCTGCACTCTTTCTCTTTCTCCAAGAACCTGTTTGGATTGGCTTATTTTAAGTGCTTTTAAGCCAAAATAACTTATAAGCACTTTTGTAGTGTTTTGGTAAAATTAAAAAGTACTTTTAAGCATTAGTTTTTAAGCCAAAATAATAAAAATAAGCCAAAAGCCATAAGTTCACTGGCTTTGGCATCACAGGTTGAATTCTAAAAATGTTCGTTGTCCACCCCAAGTGGCTTGCTACTTTGCGATGGAGCAACAAATAATTCACGTCCTCTCCCAACATTTTGCACATATAGCACGGTTACAGCAACAACAACATACATATCCAGTGAAATTTCATAAAGTGTGATCTGAGGAGGGTAGAGTGTACGCAGACCATCCTTAGGCGTTATGCCACTGAACTTGCACTCCAAGTACTTTGTCTTGGTCTGACTCAACCTGAACCCTTTAGACTCTAGGATTTGTCTCCAAACCTCCATCCTAGAGTAACTCCGATTCGAGTCTCGTCATTCAGAACTATGTCATCCGCGAATAACATACACTATGACACCTCACCTTGAATTTGTCGGGTCAATCCATCCATCACCAAAGCAAATAAAAACGGGCTAAGAGCTGATCCTTAATGCAATCCCATCAAAACTGGAAAGGACTCTGAGCCTCGTTCCACTGTCCTTATCCTAGTCTTGTCTCTCTCATACATGTCCCTGATCGCTCGAATGTACGCCACATGTACACATTTATCCTCCAAACATCTCCAAAAAACTTTCCTTGAGACTTTGTCATATGCCTTTTCTAGGTTAATGAACATCATGTGTAAGTTCTTCTTCCTCTCCCTATACTGCTCCACCAGTCTCCTTACAAGATGGATTGCTTCTGTAGTTGAACGCCCCGACATGAATCCAAACTGATTATCGAAAATAGATACACTTCTCCTCACTCTCATCTCCACCATATTCTTTCACACCTTCATAGTGTGGTTTAGCAGCTTGATGCCCCTATAGTTATTGCAACTCTGAATGTCACCCTTGTTCTTGTATAAAGGGATCATCGTACTCCACCTCCATTCTTCGGGCATGTTCCCCGTCTTAAAAATGATATTAAACAACTAGTCAGCCACTCCAAACTTATCCTGCCTGTACTCTTCCAAAATTCCACTGGGATCTTATCAGGCCCGGTCGCTCTTCCTCTGCGCATCCTACGAACCACACCATTAACCTCCTCAACCTTAATGCACCTACAATACCCAAAATCGCGATGTCTCTCAGAGTGCTCCAAATCTAACATAATATCTTTGTGCCCTTCTTCGTTCAAGAGTTTATGAAAATATGGCTGCCATCTTCATCTAATGAGAGCTTCATCCACCATTACTTTGCCGTCCTCGTCCTTGATATACTTCACTTGATCCAAGTCACGTGCCCTCCTCTTTCTTGCTTTGCCTATTCTGTACATCTTTTTATCCCTCGCCTTTCCCCTTTGGTTCTACATAGAGGCGTTCAAAAGCCGCCGTGTTTGCCGTCGTAAGCGCTAACTTTGCCTCTTTTTCGCCATCTTGGACAATTCCCTATTCATCCTAGGGGTGCTTATCGGTCCGTTCAGTTCGGTTTTGTGTATTATCGGTTTTCGATTTGTAAATACGTCAAATCAATAACCAAACCGATAAGATATTTGTCATCGGTTTTTGGTTTATCGATTTTCGGTCCTTAACGGCTCAGTTTTTGGTTTAACCAATAAGAAAATGCTCTGCTAATTTTTGCTTTCTCTTGTTTTATTTGTTCATATATACACTGCCTCCATGAATAAAAGTTTACACAAATTACAAGACAAACTATAAAATGCACTATAACAATTATCAAATGTTAATTAACTTTCAAATTGTTTAATGCATTCTAAACCGTGAAAGTAAAAATTAGAAGGGATTTGAGAATTGAGAGAATAAGTGTGCATGCGGTTTGAATTTAGAAATATGGTTTGTATTTAAAAATTAAAATATAAAGCCACTATTATATAATTAGGGTTAAAAAGATAACTTTAATATAAGCTTATTGGGTTATCGGTTCAACCATTAACTATATCCTTAAATTCGAAAACCGAACTGATAACCCAATAAAAAAATTATAATCCCGTTTACAAACTGTTAACCCAATAATTCGATACCGATAAACCAATAGCGTTTTTATTAATTCGGTTTATCAGTTAAACCGGTTTTTGCACACCCTTAATTCATCCACTTCTCCACCTTATCCTTGCTTTCTATCAACTTCGCATATGCCACCTTCTTTGCTTTCACCTTTCATTGAACTTTTCCATTCCACCACCAGTCCCCTCGATGCCCACCACATCTATCTCTTGAGATGATCGTCTTAACCCACATACTGGTCGCATCTCCGCTACTCTCCCAAGCCCCCATAGCTATCAACTTCTCCCCCATCTCCGTGACACTAGTCACGGTCAAACTCCCCATTTGATCCTCGATCGGTCATCCACGACCATCTTATTCTTCTTCATCTTGATCTTCAAATCAATCACTAAGAGCATATGTCGGGTCGTAAGGTTCTCGCTTGGAATAACCTTGCAGTCTTTACAAAGACCATTATCCACCTTCCTTAGGATTAAAAAGTCTTGAGTCTTAGCCACCGAACTACGGAAGGTTACCAAGTGCTCCTCCTTCTTCAGGAAATCCAAATTGGCTACCACCAACCCAAACGTTTTAGCGAAATTCAAAAGTGAGACTCCTCCGTTCCTGTCCCCGAAGCCAAACCATCCATGCACATCGTCATAACCCCCGGGCTTGCCCCGACGTGTCCATTGAAATCTCCTCCTACAAATAGCTTCTCGGTGGGCGGTATACCTCCTACCATCTCGTCTAAATCCTTTCAAAAGCGCTTCTTCTCCTCCTCGTCCAAGCTCGCTTGCTGGCGCGTACACACTAATAATGTTCAAAGTGGACCCTCCAACGACCAACTTAATCGTCATCATCCTATTGTTGACCCTCCTAACCTCTACCACTTGGTCTCTCAGCTCACTATCAACTAAAATGCCTACCC
The DNA here is from genome assembly GCA_034509755.1 of Anisodus tanguticus. Lineage (NCBI taxonomy): Eukaryota > Viridiplantae > Streptophyta > Magnoliopsida > Solanales > Solanaceae > Anisodus > Anisodus tanguticus. The sequence goes on along the minus strand of CM067540.1, from coordinate 4,472,575 downwards.
CATTCTTACACCTCGAACGTCCTGAAAACCACAACTTATACCCGTCCACCTCCTTAGCATTCGTCCCTACCCATTTGGTTTTCTGGACACAAGCTATATTAATCTTCCTCTTCTTAAGCATCTTCACTAGCTCTATTGACTTTCCCGTTAAAGTTCCTATATTCCAAGACCCTACTCTCAGCCTAGAAGCCCCCTTAACCCACTTACCACCCCTAACCCTCGTCCCCGACCCCGACTGAGAACAAGACCCTAGTCTACCATTGTTCACTAGAGCCACTACCGCAAAAAGCCACCAACAAAGGGAATAAAAAGCACTGGCAGAACCAAAACTAACACAAGGCTGAACAAGAATGGTAACAAACAAGAATTACAAACACTTTGTCACAGGAACGAGAAATAAGGAACTAAAAGAAGGACAAAAGCAGAATAGAAAGCTGCACAATAACTAAAACAACCGAAAATACTACTTCCAACCCAACGAAAAACAAGAAGCTACTCAAATAAACAAATAAAAGCTGCACAATACCTCCCCCAAACTGGATCGAACAAGAAAATAGTAGATGCTATATAAGAAGTAAAACAAAGGTAAGGAGACGATAGAACCTGGATTGCCGAATATGTTTCGCCGGAAATCACCGGACCCCTGGGTCTCTTGAAAAGAGACAAGGACGACCCCTTTTGGGTTAGTGGAGTCCTTGGTGCTTTCCATGGCTTTGCTAGCTACCAGCTAAAGGTGATACTATCTACAACTCCTGAAAGTTCTGACTGGATCTTTGCCGGAAGTTTGAAGGGGCGACCACCCGTCGGAGATTTGACTGCACCTTCGCCAGAAAAGGCTGGGTATGTCGTATCGCACAGCCCCACGCAGAGAGAGAGAGAGGGGGGGAGGAGAAAGAAAGGAAGAAGGAGAAGAAGAGGGAGAAAGAGAGGGGGAAGAGAGAGAACAATGACCTACCTGGGTGATGACATTGGCAGTTGGAGTCCCCGTGCCGGAGTGACGGTGGGAACAAGGGAGGGGAATTAGCCGTTAGCAGTGAAAGACAGAGAGAGAGCGTAAGAGGAGAGAGAGAGAACCATGAAGAAGAAATAATTTCCTTTTTCTGAGATTATCTGCCATGACTCCTAATTGTGAAGAAAACACTTCCCTTGGAGCTCTGGTTATCCAACTTGTGATGTGCAGGATCAGTTCCCCTTCTCATGCCATGAGCATGCGATAAGAAGATTTCATTGATCCTGTTCTACAAATGTCCTTTTTTATTGGCTTGATTCTTTGATTTTAGGGCAGCTCCAACATTCTCTGGAGGTCGTCAAACTCCCAACCCTCGAGTCTCTTTTGAAGCCCAAATCCCTAAAGATTTCTATGCAACCAGCTCACCTATGCCATTGATGGAGTCTTTGGCTCGATATATTTGAAATTGAGGGAGAAGCATTTTGCTTGCTTTTCCCTGCATCCTTTGTGCATCCAAAAGCTGATTTTATCTTCACCAACTCTAAATGTCATGTTCTCGCTAAGGGCCTTCCATCCTTTTATGGTGCTCCTCCATAAACAACACCAGTACAACATGATGTTGTAAAGTTGTCCTCCATCCTCCACTCTTGTGCCGTACTTGCCAGCTATGACCATTCTCCACATGGCTTCTTCTTCGTCCAACCTCTATATTCTAGAAGAGCTTTCTCAAAAATCCTGAAGTCTCTCACCCCAAGTCCTCCATTCGTCTTTGGGGTTGTCACCATAATCCATTCTGCCTGGTGGCACTTCTTCACTTCCTCTTTAGCGTCCTCATTGTGATACTCAAGTTCCTAGTGACCACAATCTGAGCCCTTGTCAAGGACATACAGGAAGTTGGGATGTATGAATGTGATCTTGATCAAAACTTCCTTACCTTTTCTTTGATTAGTTCTGCTTCTGCTGTCCTCCTTTTCTATAGTCTTTCTATCATTGTGACTTCCTTACTTGAAGCTCCTAACAATTAGCCTAGGTTGAGTGCAACGATCCAATCTTGCAATAGAAGACTTGCCATCTGCGCAACGTTGTCCACCTCGTATATTCGTATGATTTCACACTTCTTCAAAGATCTTCAACCATACTGCCTTGAACCATATTAGTACCTATCTAAGAGATGATGACTATGTTTGATCTGCATTGCAGGAAACTAGTGTCATCAGCAAAAGATAGGCGTGCCATTGTGTTTCCATTTTGTCCTCTCACTTTAGCCTTAAAGCCCTTTTATGTAGCCCCCCAACATGGCACAGTCCATCATCTTGTTCAACATCTCCATCATCAAGATGAAAAGCATTGGAGGTAGCGGGTAATGTCCAAGAAGTTCAAATTGACATGGTCGTCTTCTCCAAATCCTGCTTAGAAAGAATCCCTTGGATTCAACCCTCTCTCTTGGAGGCCACTAGCTCGTTTGCCACCATGGCTGCATATTTTTTCTTCCTTCCACGGGCACGTTTTGTGAAGTTGACACTTTGTCTTCCAGTACCTCATTCAGTCTATTGACAGGCACCTTAGAAATGATCTTGTAGATGCTTCCCCCTAGATTGACTGGTCTATCATCTTTAATATTCTTTGCACCCTCCTCTGGAATTAGGGCAATGAAGGAGGGCAGCATTATTTCATATTATGACTTGTGTGAGTGCTTTGTATTTATTTCGTAATTTTTGGCTTGTATACGGGCTTTGCCCACTTCATTTATAAGACCATTTACCTGATTAAAAAAATCTTAATTTATTGCCTCTCTCCAGTTCACAAGAATGTTAGATCACCTGGAACCCAGAATTGTGGTTCTTGACCTTTAAAATCAGCTAAAGTAAATAAAACGTTGTGCTGTTCTCCTGAGTTCTTGTACTGTATGTTCTTCTACTATATTAATGGGCTCTCTGTATATAGTGCCATCGTATCGATGGCTCTTTTCTTTAAGTTAATCTTTTAAGCTATTGGGAACTTCATGGTTTCTTTGTTTGTTGTCTCCATTTGCTAGCATAAGTTCGGAAGTGTTTCTCATGACTAATCAAATTTAAGTATATAACAAAAAGAGACCTGTTCAGCCAGGCTTGTGTAGTTCATTTACTCCTATTTCAATTCCTTCTCAGGCCAGAATACATAGATTTTTGGAAAAGACCAAGAAAAAAAATGCATTGAGTGGTGACTTGGAAGAAACAGCTGGTGATATAATGAAAGAAAGAGAGAGGCTAAGAAAAAAAGTAAAAATATTGATGAAGAAACAGAAACTGCAGCAGGTTAGAAAGATTGTGAAGCAGCAAGATGATGAAAAGCCTTGGGGCCAGGATAACCTTGTCAAGGTTTGTCTTTAACAGTTTTCTCTGCATCACCTTTGTAAGACCAGTAATGGAGCTTCCTTCCCTGGGCTTGCCCTTGTATTTATAATAGTTTGTGATGTTTTTTGCTGAAACTAATGCCTTTGTATAGGTTGGCTGCCGATTGATTCAGTTATTAATGGAAACCGCCTATATACAGCCTCCAAATAACCAGTTAGATGATTGTCCTCCAGATATTCGGCCAGCATTTGTGCACACCCTCAAAACTGTAGAAACAGTGTGAGTACAATCTTAAATTGATGAATCCCTTTCCCTCAGTCCCCTCAATTGAGAAATAGAGGAAAAGAAGAAAAGCAGTCCACTCTTTTCATCAAGGGGTTCGATGTAGATAACATCTCCGAACCATTCATTGTTGATTTCTTTTGTGGCTTCCGTGATTACAGGAAAGGTAGCAGGAGATATGGTGTGATTCAATGTGATCCACTTGTTCGTAAAGGCTTAGATAAAACTGTGAGTACAGTATTTAATGGGTATTCATTGCCTGTTGGGTGATAATGTGATTCTCTTGCTTACATAATCAATTTCCATAGAGGAATTATAATGACAAGTAAATCTTTGCTCACGAACAGGCTAGATATATGGTGATTCCATATATGCCTATGCTGGTTCCTCCACAGAATTGGTCAGGGTTAGTATGCAGATCTTCTTTTCTTATTTCCAGTCTGTATGCTAGATACTTGAGTTTAGATAATTACTCTATTCTATTTTCTTCTTTTGTTCCCTAGTGAATTAAGGCTTTTGTTTCCTGTCGGCCGGAATTTTAGTACCTTTGAGGTGTGTCAAAATCCATTCGCAATATAGTATTTATGGATTGAGGTTTCTCCCACTTATTAGTAATGCTAGATTTATTGACGAAAGTTCCTACGAGTAACCATTAGTGTGTGACCTGTTATTGGTGTTTGCTTCTTCCTGAAGAACTTGATTGATTTTCAAAGTCGCAGTTGAAAGTTTTGGGTCAGTGGTAATTAGATCTCTGTTCAGAGAAAGCTAAACTGATATGTGAATAAGGCTTATTGACTTCCTTTGGTTGGCAACACAACAACAACAACATACCAAGTGAAATCCCACAACGTGGGGTCTGGGAAGGGTAGAGTGTACGCAGACATTACCTCTACCATGGTAGAGAGTTTGTTTCCGAAAGACCCTCGACTCAAGAGAAAGCGTAAGCAAAAACAAAAGCCAAAGAAACGGTCATACACGTGCAAGAAATTTAAAGCAGTATGAAAATGCAAGTAACGAAAGCGAATAAGCCATGATAAAACATTCTGAAAAAGAAGCAGTAACTACCACATGTAAATAGACAGTAATAGCAACAATATAATAAGATAAATGAAGTAATGCAACAATCAAGTCTAGATCTAAAAAAGTATAAGCTAGTGCACAAAGATAATAAAACTCCTAGTACAAAAAAGAAATCCTCGCGGAAACCCACTAGCCTTCTACCCTGATACTCGACCTCCATACCCTCCTATCAAGGGTCATGTCCTCGGTAAGCTGAAGCTGCGCCCGCGGAAACCCACTAGCCTTCCTGTGGTTGGCAATATGACCACATATTAGCATCGGTTGCTTGGTTTGGTAATTCCAGCACATTGGGTCTCAGCACCGTGTGTTGATTGGGTTAAATTTCCACATTTTCTGGCAGGTATGACAAAGGTGCATACTTATTTTTACCATCATACATTATGCGGACACATGGAGCAAAACAGCAGCGTGAAGCAGTTAAAAGAGTTCCAAGGAAGCAATTGGAACCTGTATTCCAGGTTTGCAGGCAGATGTTCCCTTTTTATTTTGTTTGTTTATATCTAGTATTCAAAATTTGAGCCCCTTCCAAAAGAATGGGACAAAAAATCAGGCCTCGTTTTTCACCTTTCTATATTTTGGCGGTTCAGGCACTTGACACCCTTGGTAATACCAAATGGAGGATGAATAGAAGGGTACTTGGCATAGTAGACAGAATATGGGCTAGTGGAGGCCGTCTTGCTGACTTAGTCGACAGGGAAAATGTGGGTCACGACGCTATATGATGTTGAGATTTTGTTTCCCCTTTTGCTTTTTGAGGTTTGTTTAGCTACATTCATGTTTTCTTAGAGGTGAGTTGATTTCAGGTACCTTTACCTGAAGAGCCAGACACAGAAGATGAAGCAGAAATCAAGAAATGGAAGTGGAAAGTTAAATCTGCGAAAAAAGAGAACTGCGAGAGGCATTCTCAGCGGTGTGATATTGAACTCAAACTAGCTGTAAGTTGTATCCTCGTCTTAAGTTATTTCACTTTTTCCTTGTGTTGATGGACAGTATTCCATGACCTTTTACTTTGAAGAGCAGGTTGCGCGGAAAATGAAGGATGAAGATGGTTTTTATTATCCACATAATCTTGATTTTCGTGGTCGTGCATATCCTATGCACCCGTATTTGAACCATCTTGGCTCTGATTTATGCCGCGGCATCCTTGAATTCGCAGAAGGGCGCCCACTTGGAAAGTCCGGTTTACTCTGGCTGAAGATACATCTAGCGAATGTATATGGTGGTGGCGTTGATAAGTTGTCATATGAGGGTCGCAAAGCATTCAGTGAAAACCATGTGGATGATATTTTCGACTCTGCAGAAAGACCACTGGAAGGAAAGCGTTGGTGGTTGGGAGCGGAAGATCCTTTTCAATGCTTAGCAACATGTATTAATATAGCTGATGCATTGAGAAGCCCTTCTCCAGAGACCTCTATATCTCATATGCCCATTCACCAGGTAATATATTTTGCGAGAATTTTTGTGGTGGATTTTGTGATGTGTGTGCTTAGCTTAGACCTCTTGAAGGCTCCTTAGATGAGAGGGCTGCAGGAAAGAAAAGCTAAATTTTCTGTTGCGTGATTTGTGTACTTTCACTAATTCTAGATGATCCCCACAACTAGTATAGCTTGTGACTGCATAGTATAATGGTGTGAAGTTATTCTCATGGTTTTAGATTTCCTTAATCAATTTGAGAGGTGAATGCCCTCAAACAAATGGTACCATCTGGATAGTTGAGGTCTCAAAGTCTTGGGGTCCAGTAGTCCATTAGTTCTGCCAAATGACTACTGTGCCATTCTGTGTTATCAAAAGCTATTTCTTTTTAAAAAGCTGAAATTTATTGGGCATTTTCTGATTGTTTGCTTATGACTTTTTAATGAAGGATGGTTCGTGCAATGGGCTACAACATTATGCCGCCCTTGGCAGGGACAAGGTAATGCATGTACCTTTTTGTTTTCTTTAAGGCTGTGTGATTGATTCATTTGAATAAACTGTGTTTGTTTGATATCAAGTATGCCTGCTCTGGGCTTGAGTTGCAGCATTAGCTAATTGAGCATTCAGATATACTTGATAAAGTTATTGCATGTGTTGTGTACTACAGAAATATATCCTAAATGGTGCTAACATGTTTACAGTTAGGAGCAGAAGCAGTCAATCTTGTTACTGGAGACAAACCTGCTGATGTTTACTCTGGAATTGCTGCTCGGTGATTTACAATTTGGCCATTAAACCTCACTTTCCCTACTTCCTTTCTTTTACTTTCATTCTTTCAATGTGGCTTTCAATCCTAGGAGACTTTAGTTTGAGACTAGCTGTAGAAAATGCTGCAGGATGTTTGATCAAATTCACCTTGCATCTTGTCTTTGGCAAGAAGAGATTCTAGATTGATAATATCTCTACAAAATTTATCTCGTGATAGCTAAATACTTAAAACTTAAGTTGTTATAATTGTGATTGATGGAATCAGGATCATGTTGTGTAATAATCTTAATAGTATACTAGTACTAGTACGGCGTGAAAATGATTATCCTTTCCTTGATTGGCCGTTGATAGGAATGCTTTTGTGATTAATTTTAGTTCTGAGGCAATCTTAGACGGGAGACTATGCTTTTCTGTATTATGACTGTAAGTTTCTTTCTTCAACTAGAGTTCTTGATATTATGAAGAGAGATGCAGATAAAGATCCTGCAACTGATCCAAATGTGATGCGTGCCAGGCTGTTAATTAACCAGGTTTTTCTTTGACGTGTCTAAATTCTTCTGGTTTATATACCGTCGATGATGTAAAATTGTAATTTTCTCGAGTTTTATGGAGTAATATACAAGGGGCATACATCTACAATTGTTTTTTTTGTTTTATTAACGGCTGATGGATGTTGAATAGTTTTCTTGAAGAGTTAATTCTTTTACTCCCTCTATCCCAATTTGTATGGCATCGTTCGGATTTTGAGAGTCAACTTTTTAATTTTGACCGTAAATTCGGACATGGAATCTTTAAGTTTCTTGATAAAAATTTACATATTTGAAAACTATGTAAAGGGTACTATATCCTTAGGAAGGTTGACAACGGTCTTTGTAAAGACTACAAGGTTATTTCGAGGGAGTATCTTACAACTCGACATAAGCTTTTGGTGATGGATTTGGAGATCAAGATGGAGAAGAAGAGGAGGGTTGTGAATGACAGGTTAAGAATCAAATGGGGGAGTTTGACCATGGCTAGTGCATAGGAGATGGGGGAGAGGTTGATGGTCAAGGGGGCTTGGGCTTGGGGGAGTAGTGGGGATGCGACTGTTTATGTGGGACAGGACGGCCAGTTGCATTCGTGAGGTAGCTAGAGAAGTGCTAGGGGTCTCGCGGGGTAGTCGTGGTGGGCATCGAGGGGACTGATAAAGTTCAAGAGAAGGTGGAAGCGAAAAAAGTGGCGTATGCGAAATTGGTAGAAAACAAGGATGAGGTGGAGAAGTGGACGAATAGGGAATTGTATAAGATGGCGAGTAAGGAGGCAAAACTAGCGGTTACGGCGGCGAAAACGGCTGCTTTTGAACACCTGTATGTGGAATTAGAGAAAAAGGCGGGGATAAGAAGTTGTATAGACTAGCCAAGGCGAGGGAGAGGAGGGCTCGTGACTTGGATCACTTGAGGTGCATCAAGGACGGGGACGGCAAAGTATTGATGGAGGACGCGTATATTAGGCGGAGGTGGCAATCTTATTTCCATGAACTCTTGAACGAAGAAGGATATAGAGACATTGTGTTGGAGACCTGGAGCAATCTAGTAGGTACCGAGATTTTGGGTATTGTAGAAGCATTAAGGTTGAGAAGGTTACGGGTGCTATTCGCAGGATGCGCAAGGGACGATCGACCGGGCCTGATAAGATCCCAATTGATTTTTGGAAGAGCGCAGGTTGGTGGAGCAGTATAGGGAGAGGAAGAGAGATTTACATATGATTTTCATCGATCTCGAGTAGGCATACGACAAAGTCCCTAGGGAGCTTCTATGGAGATGTTTGGAGATCAGAGGTGTACCTGTGGCGTACATTAGGGCGATCAATGATATGTATGATGGAGCCAAGACTAGGGTACGGACAGTAGAAGGGGACTCAGAGCACTTCCCAGTGACGATGAGGTTGTACCAGGGATCTGCTCTTAGTCCATTCTTATTTGCCTTGGTGATGAATGGACTGACGCGACAAATTCAAGGGGAGGTGCCATGGTGTATGCTATTCGTAGATGACATAGTCCTGATTGATGAGACTCGTAGCGGAGTAATCGCTAAGCTGGAGGTTTGGAGACAGACTCTGGAGTCTAAAGGGTTTAGGCTGAATAGGACCAAGATAGAATACTTGGAGTGCAAGTTCAGTAACGAGAGCGACTTTGAGACAGGCGTGGAGGTGAGGCTTGGTACTCAGGTCATTCTGAAGAAAGGAAGCTTCAAGTACGTCGGGACTATTATCCAAGGAAATTGAGAGATTGATGACGATGTCACATATCGTATTGGGGCAGGGTGGATGAAATGGAGTCTCGCACTTGGAGTCTTGTGCGATAAAAAGGTGCCACTAAAACGTAAAGGCAAGTTCTATAGGGTGGTGGTTAGACCGACTATGTTGTATGTGGCAGAGTGTTAGCCAGTCAAGACTTCGCACATTTAAAAGATAAAAATTGCGGAGATGAGGATGCTGAGATGGATGTGTGGGCATACAAGAAGGGATAAGATTAGAAATGATGATATCCGGGACAAAGTGTGAGTGGCATCGGTGGAGGATAAGATGCGTGAAGCGAGGTTGAGATGGTTCGGGCATGTGTAGAGGAGAGACACAAATGACCCAGTGCGGAGGTGTGAGGTTGACTATGGACGGGTTCAGGAGGGGTAGAGGTAGGCCGAAGAAGTATTGGGGAGAGGCGATTAGATGTGATATGACGCAGGTGCAACTTACTGAGTACATGACCTTAGATAGGGAGTTGTGAATGACACGGATTATGGTAGAAGAGTAGTAGGTAGTCGAGCGTAGTCCTACTTACGCTTACAAACTGGTAGTTGTAGTGTTATTATTGTAGGCCTACTTAGCCTATCATACTAGTAGGCGCATTATTTCTTTATAATATTGTTTGATTTCTGCTGCTATGTGTTCTTTAGTGTAATTTGTTTATCTTATGTACCTGTGTTAGTTACTGCTTCTTTTTTCAGAATGCACTAGCATTGCTTATTCACTGTTTATACCAGCATTTTCATACTGCTTTAAATTTCTTGTCCGGGTATGACCGTTTCTCTTTCTTTGCTTGTGCTTATGCTCTGTCTTGTCTCTCGGAAACAGCCGCTCTACCCACCAAGGTAGAGGTAAGGTCTGCGTACAGTCTACCCTCCCCAAATCCACGTTGTGGGATTTCACCGGGTATGTTTGTTGTTGTTGTTGTATGTAAAGGGTACTATAAGTCGCAGTAATTAACAATTCAAAATATTTAAAATGATAAAAAATCGTGGTCAAAGAAAAACTTTGACTCTGGAAATATGAATGGTGCCACATGAATTGGGGGCGGAGGGAGCAATAAGTAGCACAAAGAGAGTGCTAGATTTTCTGTTCAAGTGAACAAAAGAAGAAAACACAACCAAAAGTAATTGCTCTCTTCAACTGATGGATTCTATGAATTCTAACAATGTTTCTGCTTCATTAGCATACTCCAGCTTTCATTATGAATGAAATAACAAAAGATAATCAAACTTAATCCTCGGAGCTGATTTGTACTACTCTTCAAAGCATCATTATAATGTGTAGAATAATATTTCTTCTGTAACGCATTGCTTTTTATGTGCTAACTCAGGTGGACAGGAAGTTGGTCAAGCAAACAGTGATGACGTCAGTGTACGGTGTCACGTATATTGGTGCTCGTGACCAAATCAAGAGAAGATTGAAGGAGCGTGGTGCCATTGAAGATGATAATGAGTTGTTTGCAGCAGCTTGTTATGCGGCAAAAGTATGAACTTAGATTATTCAAATCTGCTTGGTGCTTTTCAATAAAATCATAGAGTGGATTTACAGTAAATGTCATGGCTTAGCAAAATAAGTCTTGTCTATCTCAAAAAGATAATCCTTTCCTTGTGGTTAGTCCTGAAAGGGTGTCTACATTCCTTGAAAAGAAATGTATTACACTCTGATACTGTCTAATAGTAATATGGGTTATCACTTATCAGAAAAAAAGAAGTAATGTGAGTGATCTTTTCACTAATCTCAATAAATTTTCCTCTGTTCTATTCCCACAAAACACAAAAGTGAATGTAGGGGTCCAACATATTCTCCCAGCAAATGTTAAAAGAAGTCATATTTTTACTTTCTTTTAGATCATAGTGTTGTTTTAAACAAATAAAAAACAAAATGGGAGTAAGGTCTAGTTACCCGTGGAAAATGTAGTATTATTCCATTCCTAAATCTTGCATCCATATCGACTCCAACAATCAAATTTAACTTTGGTCAAACATATTTTCAGATAAATTTATGCAGTCTTATGAAATTCTAAATCCTCAGTACATAATAGTGCTTCCATGTGATTTTTGCCATTTCATGGTGAAATATTTTTCTACATTTAATCTTGAATTTGGCTTTAGCCAACACCAACTCTAACCTTTGGGAGTCAAATTGGAAAATGTTTCGGGATGGGGTGAGTGGTTTGCAACATTTGTAACTACATTCAGAGGTCCTTGAGGTTGCTGTTGAATTACGTGTCTATACTTCCTGATGTCTATTTAGCGTCAATGTTTTTGCAATATGACCTTCCAATGCTGTTCTGTATCTGCTTATTGTACTTGGTCTAATTATCATTCATCACATGGTCAGACCACCTTGACTGCCTTAGGAGAGATGTTTGAAGCTGCCAGAAGTATCATGAGTTGGCTTGGAGATTGTGCAAAGGTTTGATTTTATTCCAATTGTTACATTGAGTAGTTAGTATATCTATTAAATTTGAGGTTTAAATCAAAATTGTAGTAGTTAAACCTGTTCAGAATTTAAGTTTGCTGTAGTATGATACGTAGTTTGTTCAAATTTGAGGAAGATTTTGAAGGTAAAGGAATGAAAAAAAATGTCAAAACACCAGTATCACCTTTTTTTTGTTCCTATTATTTTTTTGTTTCGGCGGATTTGAAGTTTTTATGGTCTCATTTTCTCCTTGCTAATGGTTAAAACTTTATTATCCAGATTATAGCCATGGAAAACGAGCCTGTACGATGGACTACTCCACTTGGACTTCCTGTTGTACAACCTTACCGCAAATTAGGAAGGCATCTTGTAATGTTATGGTGCATTCAAAGCTTAAATTGCATGGAGTTTCAAATCAATCTAATGTCTGAAAAAATTTCATATTTAATTAGCACTAACTATTTGCGACTTAAACTCTATGCAGATTAAAACTTCTCTTCAGACTTTGACATTACAGCGTGAAACAGATAAGGTTGCCTCCTGTATCCATTTAACTTATCTTTTCCCTTATGTTTTTTCCTTCACTTATAATACTTTTCTGGATGCAATAATTTGGATTCTAGTGAAATTATTCTGGGTTCATAGCACATTGGCTATGCGACTTTCTCCTTCTGCTACCCGTTGGAGAAGGTAAAGTTTAAAGACACAACTAAAAAATGAAGAGGTAATACAGTCCAATGCCTTTCGGTGTTCTAATTTACAAAAATCCTGCAAATGTATAGGTTTTGTAAATTTAAGTATAAATATACATATAAAATACATAATCAGTGTATATGTTTTGTATATTTTCGGCTGAAAGGCCAAAAATGAATGGAATCAACATAGAGTACCACTGTTCGAAAATGTGAAACTAATTGGGGACGTTGGATCAATGTACTGAATTGCATATCCTCGACAATAAGTTGCTAGTTAAGTGATGTTATCTGTTTTTCATACTCTTATAATAAATTACAGGTAATGGTTAAGCGACAGAGAACAGCATTCCCTCCAAATTTTGTTCACTCTCTTGATGGTTCCCACATGATGATGACTGCTATTACCTGCAAAGAAGCTGGCTTAAGTTTTGCGGGTTTGTTAGTGCTGCCTATTTTCTTTTCAGTTGCATGAAATTTCAAGTGCCGTGTGAATAAGCATCAGATGATACATGCTAATGCTTCCGTACAAATATTGGTGACAGGAGTCCATGATTCATACTGGACACATGCAAGCGACGTTGACCAAATGAACAAAATTTTGAGAGAGAAGTTTGTTGAACTTTACGACGCGCCCATATTGGAAAATGTAAGTTTTATGGGGAAGTGATCACTTACTGTTGCATTTTCAAAAGTTGCCCTTCACGACATTAATTCGTTTAGTAGAGTGTATAAGAATGGGACTGAATAGGGTGTATTAGAAATGCTCGGATTAGTTATGCTAGCATTATTTTTTATCGACTGTTCGGTTGTTTTATTAAATACCATGCATTACATAATTTCTAAATAGAACCGAGTAAGGTGTATTAGAATAGGAATAGTATTGGTATTGTTAATGCCATGGTTTACTATGTATAAGAATAGTACTGAATCGGGTGTATAAGTGATACTGGTATTAGTTGCACCAGACTTAAATTTGCAACCAATCATTGTACTAAAATTTAGTAGTACTATTCTTATACACCCTACCTAACACACTACCAAATGACCCCTAATACTTCTCACCCTTCTTATCCTCATCTTTTGCTTATGTTTTCTTCAAGATATAACTACTAAAGTATATTCTATCACAAATTATTAACACTGCTAAATGTTAACAGCTACTGGAGAGTTTTCAGCAGTCATTCCCTACCTTGCAGTTCCCTCCGTTACCGGAGCGGGGTGATTTTGATCTAAGAGAAGTTCTGGAATCTCCCTATTTTTTCAACTAGTCGAGCAGTCTTATTTTTTCGATTTTGCGTGGTCTGGTATTTGCTTTATTCCACAATGACAAAACTTGTGGGATCTTCAAACTCTTGGATCCATGGCACTAGGCCAACTATGTCGCTGGAAGTCCGGAAACAAGAGCCTATACTGACACATTGGCTGCTCCGCCCGGATAACTGTGCCGTATGGTACTGCAGAAGGTGGCATTGACCATACACGTTGGACAAGATTTGGATTTCTCGAATGAGTCGGGACATAAGCTGTTCTACGAAAAGTTATACGAGGTGAAGGCAGTCGGCATATGGTTTCGATCAAAATATTATTCGTGTACAAGCAAGTAGAGGCAGGCGTAAGCTAAAGCGAAAACGCCTCAAGAAATTGTACTTAGAGCAATGAACCAGCATGATTGTGATGGAAATGAATCAAGTTCCTTCAAATAATACTGGAAAGACAAACTAATGTAGACTGACCTAGATGACTCTACAGAGTGCTGAGTAGAACAGTAAGATAATAGCTTCTTCCTCTTTTTTTTCCTCAATAAAATCTGATTATTACTTGCTGTAGTTTGTATATATCTTTTGTGGTGGAATGTCACCTCATTTTTATACCTCATATCTTTATCCTGAGCTTTGTTGTAATAACACAGTTTCTCAATAGAAAGAAGTTATATTCTTGTTATTGTGCATAAAATTACATGATATGCCAAAGCAATGATCTACTATTCCTTCCCCTCTTTTTCACTTGGACCAACAGTGAAAAAGTATTTTTACACTATCAGGTCATTATATGATAAATGTAGCTAGCCGTGACACTATCAGGTCACCATATGATAAATGCAGCTAGCCATGAAATTCGATCAGTAACCTATAGATTATGACATCTCATACGACAAATTAAATTCTTTTACTCTATTAGATCACCAAAATGATAATTACAGCTAACCACCAGCTATTCTTCATTAATTGAGTCCAGCTAACCACCAGCTATTCTTCATTAATTGAGCTCATGATTGGTCACGTGTAATACTTACTTCGTCGCGTTCTGCTCACATCAAGGGAAGCTCTTCATTGAGAACTCATTGGTTCATTAATTGAGTCCAGCTAACCACCAGCTATTCTTCATTAATTGAGCTCATGATTGGTCACGTGTAATACTTACTTCGTCACTTTTATGTGATGTACCTTGATTAAGTGTTCAAAGTTAAAATAATATTTAAATATAAAAAAATATTAGTTTTTGGAAGAGCCAAAAAAAAAAAAGTAAGTCATATAAATTGGAACGAAGTGAACAGCTTCTTATGCTCTTACATATTCCTCGTATTTTATGCGAAAATGAATTTTTTGCTAATGTGTTCCCACGATTGGAGCATGCAAGATTTATGTATCGGTAGCTTCCTAGTACTCTAGTAAGTAAAAAAATGAATTTATAGGCATTTGAATGGGCTAGTTTGGTACTTTGGTTAAAAATTGTTAGGCCAAAAAATAAAGAGAGAGAATTTCATGTTAGATTAGAGTAATTATCTAATAATCTATTCACCATGTTAACATATATAGATCAAGAGTTTGGTGTATCATTGAAAAAATATAATTACGACTATTATGTCCATCTGGATTAGATGTGTTCATATTAAGATCAAACTAGTTCCAATTTTAAAACCAACATAATTGAAATTTTGGTTTCAAAAACCAATTTGAAAACAGAAAACATGGTTGTTTTCCTACCAAAAGCATAGTTATCTAGCCTTTTTCTTGATTTTGCATTTTGGCCTCTTTTTTCTTTAAAGAAAAGAATTTTTTTCTCCTGCATGAATCATGATGATTTTCATATGAGCCACAAAATAGTAATGATAAAAGAGTTTTAACTTTAAAATACATGTCTATAATTATCTTAATTTGATAACGTTCAATACAATAAACAACTTGCAATAGTTCGATTTGGCAAAGTCAGGATTTTTACTAAGGAGATTCAAAACATAAAAAGGTAAACACACGAAGAAGACAAATGGATTCAACATGTACTATATATAATAACAACATACGCAGTGTAATCCCACAAGTGAGATCTAGGGAAGATAGTGTGTACGCAGACCTTACCCCTACCTTGAAAGGTAGAGAAGATGTTTTCGATAAACCCTTCGCTCAAGAAGAAATATTTTAAAAGTAGATAATAAAAGAGAAGTCACGGCAAAATACTAAAGATAGCATGACAAAATATTCTGAAAAAAGAGACAGTAACTACAACAAAATAATATTCTAATCGAAGTGCAAGAATAATAGACAGTATCAGAAATCTAAGAACAATTAGTTACAAGTGTAATACTACGACTACTAGTATGGAAGGATAAGTTAGAAAACACCCAACTATCTAGTAGCCTTCTACTCAAATTCGTGACCTCCATAGCCTCCTCTCTAAGTTTAACATATACTATATATACATAGAAAATTTATGACTTTATATATAGTGTAATTTTTCGGAAAATGAGTTCAGTTAAACCCCTTGCGCCCTGCCCCCTAGCTTTGCCCTTGATAAGATATATTGATTTACATTTTCATGTGTATATAAATTAAATTCAAAAAATAAAATGAAGCTAGTCATTGACTATGACTGTTTACTGATTTAGGTCACAAGAAGTAACTCTTGTTGGATGAGCAACTTCATCACAAACTTCTAAATCAACTATAACTTCACATTTAATTTGTCCCCTTCTAGACATAAAGTCAGTGAAGAGAAATCTAACAAGAAAGAAATTTATGATATTAAGATATAAAATCTCATTCTCAACAATTTTTAAATTACTACATAAAAGTGGCAGCCATTAGAAGATAACAACACAAGGCAACATGCATAAGATTGATGGCACCTCAATTATATCTTATGAGTTGAATTGATCAAAGTTGATGTAACTCTTTACCCACTCAATAGAAATTGAAGTCCAATTAAAAAGTTCTTATTTCTTCTTCATTTCTTTTTTGGACTACAAATTGTTAAAGATTCAGGTGCTGATATCAAGTTGATGATCCTACTTGCTCAAATACTAAAGTCAAATATCAAAGTAAAATAAAATAAAATCAAAGAAAATTCTACTAATATCTTGTCCTAGCACATAGCTGACTAAGTCTTAAATCTTGACTATTAATTGCTTCTTCCAAACTAACTACTTAAGCAAAAAAAAAACCTCAAATTGACATAACAAAATTTTAGTAGATAAAAAGTTGTTCACAGGAAATACAAATTTTACTTTAAAGAAGTGACTTTCAGATCAACCCTTAAAATGTTTTCTTCTTGATTTTGAGTAATACCATATTATTATTATTATAAGTTTTTCAGAATTTGCAAGACTGTGAATCAACTGAGGAGATGGACATGTCTGGCAGTACAGATTCTGATTTAATACTGGTAAGTAATTAGTTCTCTTCTTTTCTTGCAAATTTCCCACATCCAAACAAGCCCTTTTAGTTGTTTTTGCTTCTTGATTACATAGTAGTATGAGGTTCTAGATAAGTACTATCATATATGATAATAGTGGAGTTCATTACACTAACAACAAATTGTTTAGTTCTTGCATCCTCCTTTCATCAGCCTTAGACGTATTCTTGTGAGAAAAAAATTCAAAGGACTCCAAGAATTTGTTTAGTTATAAAAAGGGATGTGATTTAGATTCTCTAAGGTCAGATATTAGCTTAATGATAGCTGAAACAATACCACATTTTCTTCGTCAGGTCCAGTGGCATAGCTACACAGACTGAAAAGTGTTCAGTTCAACACCCTTCGTCGGAAAAGTATACTGTCTATATAGAAAATATTATTGCATATGTAGGTGTAAAAAAAAAGCATTTTTTTTATAGATATATATTAAATTTTGAACGTTCTTTGTGAAATTCTTGAATTCGTCACTGCTCAGGTGAATGGTGAAAGGGACAGAGTTAGCATACTTGTTGATTCCTTGTTGGAAGATATTTTGGAGTTTACAAAATCAGTGGTTTCAATAGATGTAGAAAGAGATGGTTTCATTGAGATTGGAAGCTACTTATACCGCGCTTCTGCAGTCATAATGGAGTTGCAGATAATAGGAACAAATGTACCATCAAATGTCATAGAGAAATTAGAGTCTATGTTTGAAAATGTGCATCTAGCTAATCAGCTTATCAAGAAATGCCAAAACTATAGGCAAAAAAATCAGTTAATTGAACCGAGTGCAAGTGCTGTCATAGAACAACTTCAAGTTGTGAACAGACATATTGCGGAAGGACTCAGTCTCATACCATGTTCTGTTTACTGGGAACAAGAATGTGCAGAAATCGCAGTTAAGTCTCTCTCGAAAGATATGAAAGGTGCGGCAGCATTTGTAGCCAGAAAAAATCTGGTTTCCGAGCAGACAGAGTTGTCAAGGGAACTATTGGCAAATGAAACAGAAGAAACAGATCTTTACTCCATCGATGTTGATGTTTCCATGGAGAATCTTCGACCAGCTGATTCAACTAGTATTTACATAAGTGACAACTCAAGAAGCAGTTTCAGTAGAGACTTACATTTTCAGAATCATGGAAGTTGGAGCACTGGTTCTTTAACAAATTTGCCACGGATGTCTGAGTCTGAATACATAGAACCTCTATATGAAACTTTCTTTTGTCCTTTAACAAAGAAGATTATGGAGGATCCTGTCACAATAGAAAGTGGAGTAACATATGAGAGGGAAGCGATTTCAGAATGGATTAACAAGTCTGATAACTGCGAAGAAATATTTTGTCCAAAGTCGGGCCAGAAGCTGACGAGTCGAAATCTGAGCACTAATGTGGCATTGAAAGCAACGATAGACGAATGGAAAGAAAGAAATGAAGCAGCAAGAATAAAGGCTGCAAGGGCAGCTTTGTCTTCTATTAGTACAAATGATAAAATACTCAAAGCAATCGAAGATTTGCAACTCATCTGCCTCAGAAAGCCGTATAATAAGGTACAAGTTCGTAGCATTGGTGTGATACCACTGCTTGGAAATTTACTGGATAACAGAAACAAAACTATAAGATGTGCAACGCTGGAATTGTTGCGAGGTTTGGCTGAAGATGATGATGAGGTAATGGTCATTTTCTTCTATCCTTGAAAAGATTAAGGTTAAAAATGCACACATCTACTATAACATTACACATTTTATGTGTCCACTCAACATTGAACATATTTAGAGTATCCTCAAGACATGTACTGAGTTGAGCTACTGTATAAATGCAGGAAGTAATTGCTCAAACTATCGATATTTCTACAGTTACAAGGATGCTCTCGAGTAATGACGGACCTATTAGGCATGCATCACTCCAACTTTTGCTTGAGCTTTCGAAATACCAGTTTTTGTGTGATAATATTGGGGCAGTTCCTGGAACCATCCTCATGCTGATCACAGCCAAATACAGACATACCGATGATGCATTTGTTGCAGATAAAGCTGATGAAGTCTTGAAAAGCTTGGAGAAATATCCATGCAACATCAAACAGATGGCTGAAAATGGATATATGGAGCCACTTTTAAATCATCTTCTTGAAGGTAACCATGTACTTTCTATATGTTTTAAGCAGTAACCACAAGTATACTAGAACAGAAACAACAACAACAACAACTATAGAGACAACAACAATAACAACAAATCCAGTGTAATCCCACAAGTGGGGTCTAAGGAGGGTAGTATATACATAGACCTTACACCTAGTGGATTCCAGATTAAGTTTTGGTGGGATAATTACCATTTTGGACGCTCTAAAAAATAATAGCCGGCAAATGTATATGTACTGTATATTAAGTAGAAATAAACATTAATATACATAACTTATATATATAATATAAAATGTATATGTTTTGTATATTTTGGCTAGCGCCCGTAATTAATCGCAGACTGGCCAAAAATGAAAAAATCTCTTTTCTTTTTTGTCAATTTTGAAGTTTAGGAACTGACTGTTACTTCTACTACCAAAAAACTTGAGTAGGCAGTGAAGAGATGAAAATGGAGATGGCACGATACCTCGGGGAAATCGTGCTTGGACCTGACAGCTTAACCTATGTTGCTGAGAGAGCTTCTCCTACTTTGATCAAAATGGTAGAGAGTGGAAATTCTTTGATCAGGAATGCAGCCTTTAAAGCTCTACAACAAATTTCTTCTCACCATCCAAATGCTAACACACTTGTGGAAGCTGGCCTTGTCCAAATCATGATTGAAGAGATTTTCACTCAAACATTTCACGATGAGCCAATGAACTCGAAGAAAGAAGCAGCTCGTATACTTGCAAATGTGCTCGAGTCCGGATTAGAGCTAGAGAACCTTCAAGTTAACGGGCGTGGCCACACATTAGCTTCGGATTACATTATATTCAACTTCATTCAGAGGATCAAAAACTCGACCACCGAGGAAGTGAATTTTCACCTTGTTAGGATCCTGATATGCCTGATGAAGTATCCTAATGCATCATCTACCATTATCTCTGTGATCAAAGAGACAGATGCTAGCTACAATCTGATAGAGCTCGTTAATAACCCCAATGAAGAACTCAGCATTGCAGCAGTTAAGCTTCTTATCGCTCTCTCCCCTTTCATGGGGCACACAATTTCAGATAGATTATGCAAAACTCAAGGACAACCTGAGAGCCTAATTCACGATCCATCTGAAAGTCCGATAATCACAGAAAAGCAAGCTGTCTCCGCCACTCTTCTTGCAAAGCTTCCCCACCAAAACATGACACTCAACCTAGAATTGGTTTACAAAAACACAATTCCTACAATCATAGAACAAATCAACAAAATCCATGTAAGTGGAACAAGAACAAGCAGGTACACAAGTGTATATTTTGATGGTCTAGTAGGAATTCTAGTCAGATTGACAACCACACTCTATGATCATCAAATTTTGCACGTGGTAAGGACGTTCAACTTCACGTACATATTCACAGAGTTACTAGTGAAAACATCAAGCGATGAAGTCCAAAAGTTATCAGCAATCGGGCTAGGGAACTTATCGAAGCAATCAGTCAACTTATCAAAACCACCACCAATCAAGAACAACAAGTACATAAAATCTTTTGTTCTAAGAAGATGTATGTCACTTCATTCAAAGTCTGAGAAAGTACCATTATGCTCAGTTCACCGAGGCGTTTGTTCTGCTGAAGAAAGCTTCTGTTTAATTGATGCCAAGGCAATTGAAAGGCTACTATCCTGTTTACACCATGACAATGTGGAAGTAGTTGAAGCAGCATTATCAGCAATATCGACGTTACTAGACGATAAAGTTGATGTAGACAAGAGTGTTAAGTTATTGATTGAGATGCAAACCATTCAGCATGTGCTGAATGTGGTGAAGGAGCACAGAGAAAATAATGTTCTGTGGCACAAATCATTTTGGCTGATTGAGAAGTTTCTATCAAGAGGTGGGGACAAATCTGTTTCAGATATATCACAGGACAGGTTGTTCCCTGCTAGTGTTGTCAGTGCATTTCACCATGGAGATGTTTGTACTAGGCAAATGGCTGAGAAAATCTTGATGCATTTGAACAAAATGCCACATTTTGCCAACACTTCCAGTTTTACCACATAAAAAATGTGTAATAGTAACATTTTGTACAAAAAATTGTTCACAACACTTTTTCTTTAGTTCAGAAATTGCTATAATATGAACTTTTATTTCATGTTTGCATCTAGGGGTTTTCTTCATTTTCTTTGTGAAGTCCATTATGTTAAAAAAAATATGGGACATTTACGTGGTGTTCCCAGGTGACCAAAAAAATTACGCGGAAATGTCCATTTTAATAAAATTACGCTCCATATATATTACAAAATACCCTTAAGGTAAGTTGTATACAAATTTTCAACTAACGCATGCCAATTTGCTTCTTGCAAGCAAATTACTAATTCTTTGAAGTAATTTATGTTATCTCGCCTGTGTTCAAAAAATCAGAAAAAAAAAAACAACCCAAACCAGAAAAAACAGAAATTGGAAAAATAATGCAGAAGTAAGAAAATATCCGAGACCACAGAATTCACTGTGTGTCCTTAAGGAATTTAATCCCCTCACTTGTACCCGAGGTTATGGATTACTTCCTCCCAGGATAAAACGGATATACCTGTCGCAGGAGTAGCGGTACGTCAAACGCCTTCGACTTCGACGAACTCAAAGTTGGCAACGAAACACAGTAAGACTCAATAGTTTTATTTGTGGAAAAAGAATGCGAAATTTCGGATGCGAAATTTTTGTTTCGGTGTCTTAAAAATGAGGCATTGCCTCGGTTTATATAGCCTCGAAGGTGCCTCTTCGGAATAGGTTGGTGACTGTTCGGAAAGGTTGCCTTCATTTTCCTTCCATTTCTCATTCACACCAACTTGGCTAGTTTTATTCATTAACTAGCTTTAACAATCCCCCACATGAATGGGGAATGGCTATATGATGAAAAACATGCATGACAAAAAATTGTGTGATTCATAACCAAGGATTAATCGCATCTGGATAAGTAGATTTCTCTTTGAACTTTCTGTAGTGAACATATATCGGATATACTCGGTCAATCGGTAGATTTGATATCCTTGAACCGTCGAGCTTTGGTGTATACCTAGACAACCACATGTCACACAATTAACCCTTTAACCGTCTTTGGTTCTCATTGTTTTGTTCGTTTCGGCCATGAACACTGCCTGGTTCATAAGTGCGTAGAGAATTGGCCTTACATAATTCTCCTTGAAGCGGCTTACACTTCACACTTACATAGGTGATTCCTAAATGTGTCATCCCGTAGATACACTATTTGATATACCCCGTACCAAACTTAGGAACCATTAAAAAGCCGTAATGCTTTATCCTGTGCGAACATTGTCTCATCACGAGAATGGACCAAAGATTTATTGTGACAATGTTGAACCGTCATTAATGACTTTGTTTGATCTCTTTGAACCTAGATCTTGGGATCTCCAGTCTTCTAGGTAGAGTTACCGTCACGATGACTTGTCCTCGGCCATAGTCCCATTCCCCTTGATGATCTTTCAACTACCTCTCTAGTTAGGCCTTTAGTTAGTGGATCCGACACATTATCTCTTGACTTAACATAGTCAATTATGCTAATTCCAGTAGAGAGTAGTTGTCTAACGGTATTATGTCTTCGTCGTATGTGACGAGACTTTCCGTTGTACATAAGGCTCCCGGCTCTTCCTATTGCCGCTTGGCTATCGCAATGTATGCATATAGGAGCCAACGGTTTGGGCCAAAATGGAATATCTTCTAAGAAATTTCGGAGCCATTCAAATTTCTTCACCGGCTTTGTCTAAAGCTATGAACTCGAATTCCATTGTAGAGCGGGCGATACATGTCATTTGGATGACTTCCAAGACACTTTCTCCTCCACCTATGGTAAAAACATATCCACTTGTGGATTTAGTTTCGATTGAACCGGTGATCCAATTTGCATCACTTTGTATCCTTCAATAATCGCTGCGGGATACCCGTTATAATGCAAAGCAAAGTTTTGAGTATGTTTTAAATACCCCAAAACTCGTTTCATTGCCACCAATGTTTTTGGTCGGGATTACTAGTGTAGCGACTTAGTTTACTTATAGCACACGCAATATCGTGTCGCGTACGAGTCATGATATACATCAAACTTCCCAACACTCTGGCATAATCCAATTGAGAATGACTTTCACCTTTATTCTTTGAAAGAGCAAGGTTCATATCAATTGGCGTCTTTGCAACTTTAAAGTCCAAATACTTGAACTTTTCAAGTACCTTTTCAATATAATGAGTTTGAGACAATGCTAGACCTTGAGGGGTCTTATGGATTTTAATTCCCATAATTAAATCGGCAACTCCTAAGTCTTTCATATCAAACTTACTAGCAAGCATGCGCTTAGTAGCATTTATGTTAGCAATGTCGTTACTCATTATCAACATATCATCCACGTACAAACAAACAATGACTACGTGGTTCGGAGTGTTCTTAATGTAGACACATTTATCATACTCATTTATCTTGAATCCATTTGACAGCATTGTATGGTAAAAATTTGCATGCCACTGTTTGGGTGCTTGTTTTAGTCCGTAAAGAGACTTAACAAGTCGACACACTTTCTTCTCTTTCCCTAGAACTACAAACCCCTCAGGTTGTTCCATGTAAATTTCTTCCTCTAACTCTCCATTTAAGAAGGCTGTTTTCACATCCATTTGATGGATTTCAAGACCGTACACGGCGGCTAACGCTACTAACACCCGAATGGATGTAATCCTCGTTACCGGCGAGTATGTATCAAAGTAATCAAGACCTTCTCGTTGTCTAAACCCTTTAACAACTAGTCTTGCCTTATATTTATCAATAGTACCATCAGCTTTCATTTTCCGCTTAAAAATCCATTTGGAACCTAAAGGTTTATTCCCTGGAGGAAGTTCAACCAATTTCCAAGTATGGTTGTTTAATATGGATTCCATCTCACTATTGATTGCCTCTTTCCAAAATTGAGCTTCCGATGAAGACATAGCTTCGTTGAAGGTTCGAGGCTCATTCTCCAACAAAAATGTTAGAAATTCTGGTCCAAAGGAAGTAGACGTCCTTTGACGTTTGCTGCGTCTTGGATTTTCCTCATCAGGAATATTTTCCTTTGTTTCTTCCCGAGGTCGTTTAGATTCTTTGCTAGACGACTCCCATTCCTTTTTATACGGATATATGGTTTCAAAGAAGTCAGCATTATCTGATTCAATTACCGTATTCACCTGAATGTCGGGATTTTCGATTTGTGAACTAGAAATCGATATGCCTTACTATTTGTGGCATATCCTATGAAAACACAATCAATGGTTTTAGGTCCTATTTTTACCCTTTTGGGTTTAGGAACTTGCACCTTGGCCAAACACCCCCACACTTTGAAGTATCCCAAATTGGGCTTCCTTCCTTTCCACTTTTCGTATGGAATATATTTGTTTTGCTATGGGGCACTCGATTGAGTATTCGGCTAGTCGTTAGAATGGCTTCCCCCACAAGTTCGGGGTAAACCGAACTTATTAACGAGGGCATTCATCATTTCTTTCGGTGTTCTATTTTTCCTTTCCGCAATTCCGTTTGATTGTGGCGAGTAAGGGGCAGTTGTTTGATGAATAATGCCATATTCCAAACATATTTGTTCAAAAGGAGATTCATATTCACCGCCCCTATCACTCCTTATTATTTTAATCTTTTTGTTAAGTTGAGTCTCAACTTCAGTTTTGTATTGCCTGAATGCTTCAATTGCTTCATCTTTACTATTAAGTAAATAAACGTAGCAATACCGCGTACTATCGTCAATAAAAGTTATGAAATACTTCTTTCCACCGCAAGATGGGATTGACTTCATGTCACAAATATCTGTATGGATTAAGTCTAAAGGACTTGAATTTCTTTCAACTGACTTATAAGGATGTTTAACATACTTAGACTCAACACAGATTTGACATAATACTTCCAAACTAATCATTTTTCGCAAGGTTCTATAATTGAGATGTCCTAAACGTGAATGCCATAAATTATTTGACTCAAGTAAGTAAGACGAAGCAGAAACTTTATTATTATTGGCAACGACCATTACATTCAGTTTGAAAAGGCCCTCTGTGAGGTAACCTTTTCCTATGTACATCTCGTTCTTACTTATTACAACCTTGTCAGAAACAAAAACACACTTAAAACCGTTCTTTACTAGAAGTCCGGTAGATACTAGATTTTTCCTAATTTCAGGAACATGACAGACGTTGTTGAGAGTCACCACCTTGCCAGATGTCATCTTCAGCAGTATCTTTCCATAACCTTCAATTTTGTCCGTTGCAGAATTTTCCATATATATGGTCTCGTCGGGCCCGGAGGGAGCATATGAAGCAAAGGCTTCTCTAACAGCACAAATGTGGCGAGTGGCGCCAGAGTCAATCCACCACTCTTTCGGATTTCCCACTAGGTTGCACTCAGACAACATAGCGCACAAGTCATCAACTTCCTCGTTTGTTTCAACCATATTAGCCTGACCCTTCTTCTTTTCCTTTTTCGGAGCACGACAGTCTGCAACTGTGTCCGATTTTTCCACAATTGTGACAGTTTCCCTTGAATTTCTTCTTGTTGGGATAGTTCCTTGGTCCCGATGCATTTTTCCTCTTTTTCAGATTAGTTGGGGCAGTTTCAACAATATGTGCTCCCCCTATGGTTGATCTCCCATTTTCCTTCTTCTCCGCTGCCTTGTTATCTTCCTCTATTCTCAACCGGACGATGAGATCTTCCAGTGTCATCTCCTTTCGCTTGTGTTTCAAGTAATTTTTGAAGTCCTTCCATGAAGAAGGCAGCTTTTCTATTACTGCCGCAACTTGAAACACCCCACTAATCACCAAACCTTCAGTGAGTAGATCGTGGATGATAACCTGCAACTCTTGAACTTGAGTAACAACAGACTTGCCATCTATCATTTTGTAGTCCAGAAACTTGGCAGCGATGAACTTCTTTAATCCAGCATCTTCTGTTTTATATTTCTTTTCCAACACATCCCATAGTTCTGTTGATGTTTCCACATTACTATAGACGTTGTAAAGATCATCCTCCAGTCCGCTAAGAATATAATTCTTGCACAAAAAATCTGAGTGCTTCCATGCCTCAGTTACAACAAAACGTTCATTCTTAGGTGTTGATTCCGGCAAAACCGGAACGACCTCCTTAACAAACTTTTGGAGGTTTAAAGTAGTTAAATAGAAGAACATCTTTTGTTGCCATCGTTTGAAATCAATTCCGTGAATTTTCCAGAAGCTTCTCCGGAGCCGGTCTTTGGTGCGGTACGGACGACCGGAGGACGCAAAGATTGCTCGTAGAACCAACCATGGAGGGCCGGTGTGGCGGTAGCAATAGCATTCAAATTTGGAGTCATGTCTCCCATTTCTGTCGCAAATGAAACAACAGAAAAATTTAATAAACGGTGAAGACTTCGAACCGAATCAGTTTTGACAGCAACAAATATAATACACAATGGTGAAGATTTTATTTCTTCAAACCAAATCAAGGTTACACAAACAGATTTAAAATACTTGAAATGAAATGCAGTAAATTGTATGTTGTATACTTGATGAAGTTTTTAGTCTCCAAATGAGTAGAAAGTTATGAAAACTTTAATCTCAATCGGAGTAGAAAATCCGAAGATTTTAGTCTCCAAACAACATATAAGTTCGTTACACCGAAACAACAAACATTTGTTTTTCCCCAGTAAATTGTATGTTGTATACTTGATGAAGTTTTTATATCTTCAAATCAAGTACTCAAATGAGTAGAAAGTTATGAAAACTTTAATCTCAACCGGAGTAGAAAATCCGAAGATTTTAGTCTCCAAACAACATACAAGTTCGTTACATCGAAACAACAAACATACACCTTTTTTTTTCTTTTTTTTTTCTTTTTTTTTCCTGACAATGTTCTGTAATTGTTAAACAAGAACAAATGAACACAAAAATAATTATTAAATTCCTTAAGCTTGTTATCTCGCCTGTGTTCAAAAAATCAAAAAAAAAAACCACCCAAACCACGGAAAAAACAGAATTGGAAAAATAATGCGAAGTAAGAAAATATCCGAGACCACGAATTCACTTGTGTGTCCTTAAGGAATTTAATCCCCTCACTTGTACCCGAGGTTATGGATTACTTCCTCCCGGGATAAAACGGATATACCTGTCGCGGGAGTAGCGGTACGTCAAACGCCTTCGACTTCGACGAACTCAAAGTTGGCAACGAAACACAGTAAGACTCAATAGTTTTATTTGTGGAAAAAGAATGCGAATTTCGGATGCGAGAAATTTTTGTTTCAGTGTCTTAAAAATGAGGCATTGCCTCAGTTTATATAGCCTCGAAGGTGCCTCTTCGGAATAGGTTGGTGACTGTTCGGAAAGGTTGCCTTCATTTTCCTTCCATTTCTCATTCACACCAACTTGGCTAGTTTTATTCATTAACTAGCTTTAACAATTTATAGTGGGGATCTAGTAGCTCAGTTGGTTGGCTACTTGAACTTTTCCCTTGTTGGTGAGGGTTCGAAACTTCGAATTCTCACATTGTAATCCTCTTCCCATTTCCCCCTTCCCCTACCATTATGTAATAAAATGTTTTTTAAAAAGAAAAGGTAAGTTGTATACCGTCGGGATATAAATTCAACTATTCTTATTTGTGTATGTCATTAAGGTGACAAAATGTGGTAGACAACGTGCATAACTACTAGTCCACTGCGGTATAACTTTATAAGGGACAAATTTTGTAAATGAGTACATGCGAATATTTTATTATGTATGGTCAATCATGAAAAATCCCATTAAATAATCTTGAATCCTTGATCATTCTGAAAAGATTTAATTGGGTAACTATTCACTTATAGTATGTCGGTATAGTCTTTTACGTAAATAAGTTGGGTAGAAGCATCTGTTATTTGACAAAGAACGAACTTGATCATATGGTATGATAATTAAGGAGTACTCAAAGTTGGTGTGGTTCCATTTTTATTAAAGAAGAAACCAAACCTAGAATGTCAATTAGATAAAGTCATAAAACAAACCAACCCAATTCAAATAGAGTCTGAATTTTGGTTTCCATTTTTGTGGGTTTTTTTTTTTTGGCTTCTTTTCGGTTTTATTTTTGTTTACACATTCAATAATTCAGCAACTATAGTAGCAACAAGAAAAATCTACTAGAGCTGTTGATAAAATTTCTCGTAGTTGATATAACCATACCTCTCTATAACAACATTAGCATATAATAACACCTCTTTATAACATCTAAATTTTTTGGGAGCCGATCTTTTATGTTATATTTTACTTCTCTTTAATAATTTTTTACCTATAGCAACAACATCCATCTTTATAACAATATACTCTTTGTAAAAGTACCCCCTATACTGTTAGGATTTGAGTCCTAAATCCGACCTAATCAGAAAACAGTAAATAAGCGAAAAACAAATAACACACACAAATTTATAGTGGTTCACTCTCAATGCGAGAGCTACGTCCACTTTGCCGCTGCAGATTTCACTATAATAAGAATAGGGAGTTTGTGTTTACAATTCTCTTTTTTTCTCTACACACACTCTCTGAAAAAGAAAGCGACACCTCATAGTATATATAGCGAAAACTAGGGCGAATTCTTGAGAACCATCTTCATGTATTCTTCTTGTGAGAGCTTGCGGCCCTCCTTACTTCTGATGATTCTCATCCCAAGGATTTGCTTTGCGGCTCTTAGACCCTTCATTGCAAATTCTTTTGACAGCTTCTTCTTCAGCCTATCAATCTCATGTAGGCCTGCTCCTACAATCAACATGTCGTCAACATAAATGAGCAGTATCATGTAGGGGTCTTCAAATCTCTTGAAGTAACAACAATGATCTGCTTTGCACATTAAGAATTCGGCTTTCTTCAAACTTCTTATACTATTGTCTTGGAGCATGTTTCAGTCTATACATGCTCTTTTGAAGCTTACACACCAGTTTCTCTTTCCCTTTTGACCTCAAATCCCTTAGGTTGTTTCATGTAGATTTCCTCCTCTAAACCACCGTGAAGAAAAGCAGTTTTCACGTCCATCTGTTGAAGATGCAGATCTTCCTTTGCTACCAGCCCAAAAACAGTTCTGATTGTCACCAACTTGACTACGAGAGAGAAGATATCCGTATAGTCAATGCATTCTTTCTGTTGAAATCCCTCATAACCAGCATCGCTTTATAACGCTTACTTCCATCGTGTTCTTCCTTTATCCTGTAGACCCATTTGTTTTACAATGCCTTCTTCTCCTCTAGTAACTTAGCTAACTCTCATGTATGATTTGACAACAGTAAGTCCATCTCATCTTTCATTGCCAGCTCCCACTTGATCGATTCATCAACTTGCATCGCTTCTTCGTAACATTCTGACTCCCCTCTGTCAGTGAGCAGAATGTAGTTGAGGGACGGAGAGAACCTATGAACCAACTTAGTGATACTGGATGATCTGTGTAATTCTGTGATCGGCGTCCACTGATTTATTTCAGAATCAGCATTTTCATCAACCTCGCCATCACTGGGTTGTTCCTCTGTCACCGTAGTACCTTGATGTAGCTCGAGTGCCGAGAAGTCTCTCAAATCAACTATTTTCAATTCCTTATTCTTAGAGACTTTGCTTTCTGAACTCTCCCGCAACTTGTCCTTGTACAACACATGTTCATTGAAGGCGACATCCCTGCTTCGGATAATCTTCCGATTTTGGTCATCCCAGAATTGATAACCAAACTCGGTGTCACCATAGCCAATAAAATAACACTTCTTAGATTTCTGATCAAGTTTACTTCTAGCAGTAGCATCAATATGAAATAGGATAAGTAACCAAACACTTTCAGAAAAGAAAGATTTACCTTTTTTCCACTCCAAGCCTCTTCTGGAATTCTGAAACCCAAAGAAACAGACGGTTCTCTGTTAATCAAGAAGGTTGCGGTATTGATTGCATCTGCCCAGAATGTCTTGGGCAATCCAACATGTATTCTCATACTCCCTGCACACTCATTCAATGTTTGATTCATCCTTTTCGCAATTCCATTTTGTTGGGGCGTTCCAGGAGTAGTCTTCACCATCTTGATCCCATTATCGGCACAATACTGTTTGAAGTCACCATCAATGTATTCTCCACCATTGTCGGACCTTAGGCTCCTCAACTTTAGGTTTGTCCCATTCTCGACCATGGCTTCCCGCCTTTTGAAGATAGTGAACACATCAGATTTGTTTTCCATAAAATAGACCCATAGCTTCCTGGTTGAATCATCAATTAAGGTCACGTAGTAATGTGATCCTCGGAGTGAGGGGACAGTAGCAGGTCCCCACACGTCAGTGTGCACCAATTCGAGCTTCTCAACTTTCAATTCTCTACCTGCATTTGAAAAACTAACTCGCCTCTGTTTTCCGATGATGCATCTCTCACACATATGATGATCCACCAACTTCGGCTCTGGAATCATGCTGCTAGTCACCAGAAGCTTCATCCCCCTCTCGCTCATATGCCCCATCCTGCAATGCCACAACTATGTCTTCTTAGTGTTGTCAACACCAACAACTGTATCACGACAGCTCGTCGTCATATAAAGAGTACCAGTTTTATTACCTCGACCAACCACCATAACACCCTTCGTCACCTTCCAAGACCCATTACCAAAGTTAAGATCATGTCCCTCATCATCAAGCTGACTCACTCAGATCAGATTACGCTTCAGCTCCGGCACATGTCTGACCTTTGTGATCTTCCACACGTGTTCATTTGACATCTTCAAATTAATATCTCAAATACCAACAACGTCTAAAGGCTTACCATCTGCCAAATAGATTTTCCCGAGATACCCAGCAACATAATTCATCATTATATCATGATGTGGGGTGGTGTGGGAAGACGCTCATGAGTCAAGCACCCAAGAGTCGATCGAGCTGTCAACAGACAACAATAGTGCATCAACAATGTCTTCAGTGGCATTATTGACTCTACCCCCTTGTTGTCCTCCTTCTTCGGTGCCCTACAATTCTTCTTAATATGACCCGTTTCCCCACAATTCCAACATTCAAGTGTTCGCCCGGATTTGGATTGACTCCTGCCATTCCTTGACTTCGACTACCCTTATTTTGGTTGTAGTTTCCGTCATAATTTCTGCCTTTGTTCTCAACATTCAAAGCAGAAGTCGTCGATGCCTCAGCAGAATCTATCATGCGAACCTCCTCAGCAAGAATACGATCTCTAACATCGTTAAATTTCAGTTTAGCACTGCCAACAAAATTACTAACCGCTGCTCTCATCGGCTCCCAGCTATTTGGTAGAGACGCCAACAAAACTAGGGCTTGCACTTCATCGTCAAACTCGATTGCAGCAGATGACAATTGATTGACAATCGTGTTGAATTCATTCACGTGCGTTGCAACAGGAGCACCTTCCTCCATCTTTAGATGAAAGAGTTTCTTCATGAGAAATACCTTATTGTTTGCCGAAGGTTTCTCATACATGTCGGACAGAACCTTCATCATGCCAGCGGTGGTCTTCTCCTTCGCCACGTTGTGAGCAACGTTCTTCGACATTGTCAATAGAATGACTCCCAGAACCTGTCTGTCAAGAAGATTCAACTCTGCATCATCCATCTCCTCTAGCTTCGAACTCACCGGTTGATGAAGCTTTCTGCCGTACAAATAAGCTTCAATATGCATTCTCTAAAATGCAAAATCCATACCATCAAATTTTTCGATGGCGTGCGACGAACCATATTCGCCTCCCATCATTTTCTGAATCGCAACACAACATGTCGCTCTGATACTAGCTATTAGGATTTGAGTCTCAAATCCAACCTAATCAGAAAATAGTAAATAAGCAAAAAACAAATAACACACGTACTCTGATACTAGCTATTAGGATTTGAGTCTCAAATCCGACCTAATCAAAAAATAGTAAATAAGCGAAAAATAAATAACACACGTAGATTTATAGTGGTTCACTCTCAATGCGAGAGCTACGTCCACTTTGCCGCTGCAGATTTCACTATAATATGAATATAGAGTTTGTGTTTACAATTCTCTCTTTTTCTCTACACACACACGCTGAAAAACAAAACGGCGACCCTAGAGTATATATAGCGAAAACTAGGGCGAACATAATACTAGCCTGAAATTTCCAAAATACCCTCCACTAAATAGCCTTAGGGTTTCGATCAGCGTTCCACACTCTATGTAGGATCTTCATAGTGTCGGTGATGAATTAGGCTCCACAACTCAACATATACAGGGGTGGCTCATGCATTAGACCAATAAGGCCATTACCTTAGCCCTATAATATGGCGAGCCCCACTTTTTCCTATGCATTTATTTGCTACTCTTTCTATCCCAAAAAGATTGTCCCTACTTTCCTTATTAGTTTGTTTCAGAAAGATTGACATATTTCTATATTTAGAAACAATTTATGAGATAATTTACAACCACACAAATATATAAGGTTGTTTTGGACCACACATTCAAAAGTCTTCTTTATTTCTTAAACTTCGTGTCAAGTCAAACTAGGACAATCTTTTTGGGACGGAGAGAGTATGTATTATGTAATTATTTTCAATTTTAAATATTATTTTTTTAAAAGTGCTTTTTTTTAGCCCACTTCTTACAATATTTAAGAGTTTGTTGGCACCAAGAAAGGTATGACAACTTTCATTAATGATTCAATTGATTATTGTGTATAGATTTTGATAGTGAAATTATTTTATTAAAGGCAATAAATACTAATAAAAAAAATCTAATCATTAGTGTAATTTAGTCTTACTTTTCTTCTTTCCCTTAGACATTCACAGATGAAAGAACATCTCCTATTGCTTTGTATTTTTTCTTCTTCAAAAGTCCATCTTTAAATCTCAAGATCAAGTGATCAACTCATCAAGTTTTTAGCATTACATCAACTATATTGGATTTTGATATCACGTTATCTACCACTTGATCAGAAATAGGAAATAATGTTCTTTAGATGAACAAGTTTATAATTTAGTTGCGTCAGATAATAATAACAATAATAACAACATATATGATTCTATTAGTATAAACGGATCAATTAGAATTATTGATATAGAATTTCCAAATGATGCATTTTCTAGACATTTGTATAATACACGTTATATTCAAAATTAGCAATAAAAGCATGATAGAATATGGCTAATATACTCAATAGGTTGCCTCAGCGGGAAGAAGTTTATCAAAAATAAAATTAATAAAATCTTATTTAAGATTAACAATGTCTCATGAGAGAATAAGTGGATTAGTGATACTATCAATTGAAAAGGTATTATTACTAAATATTGACTATAAAAGAGTTAATTAATAACTTTGCATCTCAAAAATTAGAAAGATAGATTTTAGATAAAACATATATATATATATATATATATATATATATATATATATATATATATATATATATATATACGCTTTAGTTAAGTTAAGGCCTCGCATTAGCGTTTCGCCTTAGGTTACCCATGTCGTTGAGACGCCCTTGCCCTATGACAACTATCTTCTTTTTTTGGTCATATAATAATTAACCATCTTTATAAAAATAGAATATCTATGTTTACCAATAATAAATGTAGAGATTTTGATCAAATATTTGATAATTTAATATGTTATATATGATAAAGAATATTATATGAGTATATATTTTCATTATTAAGAAAATTTCTTTATTATATAAAGTGTGATTAAGCTCAGGATTTGACAATTAAACATAAAAAATTAGATTTATGCATCTTTATTTTTTTTTACCTATCACAACAAAACATTATTCAAATGTCAATGATATTATAGGTGTATAATAGTCATTTGCTATAACAGTAAAAAAAAAATCAAACCCAACAATATTGTTATAGAGAGGTTTGACGGTATATGTTCAGCCAAAAATATCTTCAATACACAATAATACAAAACTAAAGCAATCATCATGAACAAGTCTAGACAACCTCTCTTTATGGCTAATAATATACTTCTTCCGTTCAGTTTTACTTGTTCACTATATTAAAAATAATTTTTTATTTTTATTTATCACTTTTCACATATCAAGAGAAGACAATTTCTTTTTTTCTATTTTACTCATTGTATTAATTACTTATTTCAAATTATTTTTCAAGTCAATTAAAACTATGCAATAATTAATATGGGTATAATGATAAATTATGTAATTTATTTACTAATTTTTAAGAGGTGTGCAAAATTAATAGTGAACAAGTAAAAGTGAACAGATGGAGTATACAATTTTTTTTCAAATCTCAGTCAAATTAATATTTATGGTCATAGACAACCTTTTTGTTTCTTTTTAATTTTTCTTAAGCACTTATGATAATCAGTCTATTGAACTTAACGAGAGAATTGAAAGCACAACTGTTGCAGATTTGGCAAAAATGTTTGGCCGGCTGTTGTGACACATTTGCCAACAAAGCTTTAAATATTCAATCTGGCCCCTCTGATTAAACTAAACAGATTTTAATAACAAGATTAACCTTTTTCCATTTGTCATTATTCTCATTTTTCAGTTTTCATTTCATTCTTCTATGGTCATGACGAAAACTCGTAATCTTAATTTTTGGTAAACATTCCATATCAAATTAATGGCCCTCCCTCTCCTACAACAAAGAATATAAACTAGTTTATCATAGTAATGGCTAATGAAAAGATCTTATAAGTAATGAAGTAGTTCATCAATCACTATTATGAATGTACGTTACATTTGTACAGGAGTTAACCATAGCCATAGACATTGTCAAAGTGAATGCGTTTCAACTTAGAATATATAAGTTAAAGTGTCCATTCTTCCAAGTCTATAATATCTCAGTTTCTCTGCTTGAGAATGAGATGGCTTCTTTCGCGATCGAGGACTTTGTTGGAAATGGATCTCTGCAGGGACTTCTTCCAAAGCTGCTGGAAGAAGGATGGGATGATGTACCAACATTGAAGATTATGAATGCAGATGATATGAACGAGTTGAACATGACTCAACGACAAAAGGTTCGTTTTACTGATAAATTCATCCTTCTTGTATGTATCTCGAGAAAATCATCTGTGGCTCATCTTCATATTCTTTTGCAAATCTGTGTCAACAACTGAGCATTCTTGTGTTTCCTAGACAATTAAGTTGCAAGAAAAGAAACAAGTGTTCGATAAGACAATAAGACTTCTCATTGTTTAGCCTGAAGTAGTAAATGGCTCTATTCCCATCTGGATTATTTTTGCCAAGACAAACTTTCACTAGGAAATTTTTTAAACTGTTTTTCTGCACATCTAAAAAAATTACAACATACCCATTGTAATCCCACGAGTGGGGTCTGGATAGGGTGGTGTGAAGCAGCCTTACCCGTACCTGAAGTTGTTTCCTATGGACCTTCGGCTCAACTAAAGTGAAGAAGCCAAGTAGAAATAATGGAGAAAAGAAGAGTAGTAACAACAAATGAAACAACAGGTATCTGAAAAATTATAGAAACAAAATAAGCTATTCTTCTGATGATTGTTTCTTTCCTACTCAAGGATGCGATGGAAATCAGGTCATACCTGCATGATCGTGCACTGATGCAATATGCAGATAAGCTTGAGGAGTCTGGGAATTCCCTTTCTGAGCTTCTTAACCTAAGCGCGGTAGATCTTACTTCAAAGTTTGGAATGAAAAGGGGACACGTTGCCCGTTTTACAGACAAAACTGCAGATTTTGGGAGAGATTCTTTTTCAGAAGCCTATAACCTCCAAGTGAGGAGAAGAAGCTCCTTGAGAAATGGGAGTCTTTACAGGAAGGATATCTCTCCTGTCAACTCCAGGAAGCAGAGTATGACAAGATCCCTTAGAAGAACAAGTACAACTTCTGATATATCCCTTGAACAATCAATGGCTGATTTCGAAATTAAAGATGGACACATTTTTAAGGGAATTGTAGCTTCAATGCCAGATGAGCCTAGAGTATGTGGCTGTGTGCAGGCAACCCCAGTAGTTGAGAATGTTGCTCATTATTCTTCCATTGAGAATATCACAATTCAGAAACTAACACCAGAGTACAAGATCGGAATGGAGCGTCTGGTGAAAACAAAGACTCCTCCGATGAAGGCTTCAAAGCTCTGGCGTGATAAACCAGCAGTGCTTCTATGCATTCGTCGACCTGGGTAAAGCATCGAATAATTTCTGCAATTCACACCTATAATTTATTAGTTGTAGCTCAATTGTTATGTCACGGACGCTGCCCCTTATAGGAACACATATTAGGTTAAGGGTTTGTTTGGTATGGAGAAAATATTTTCCAATATTTTCATGTTTGGTTGATCAAAATATTTTGGAAAACATTTTCTCTAGGAAACAAGTTCCTTAAAAAGGAGGAAAATGACTTTCCTAATAGAAGTAGGGAAAACAAGTTCCACATTCTAAGTTCATTGTCTCCTCTACACCCACCCTTGACCATGCCCCCCGCCGCCAACCCCGAACTCCCACTCTCCATGACCCCATCCCATCCCACCCCCATAGTGTTTTGTTAAATTACATATAAATGTTCTTGGGATAATATTTTTTTGCTTACTTACCAAATATTAGAAAATAAGTAAGCCCACTTATTTTCCAAGAAAACATTTTTCCTTCATACCAAACACACCCTAAACAGAAAAACAGACGCCACTGGCAAGAATTTCACGGGATTAAGGAAACTCAAGTCAATTTATGCATAAAACTTCAATCAGAGTAAAAGATCCAATAATCTGTGTGATCCCACTAAACTGTCATGCATTGATGAAGGATGCAACCTAGGAATATTTTTTCCTTTAAAGAACAAGGGGTATTTATGGCCCGGACACCATTGTTATCTCAAAAAAAGAAGGGGTATTTATGTTTTATGTAAGAAAGATTATGAAATTAAATCTTATCTATGATCATGAATTACTCGATCTCATCCCAAAAAGACTATGGAAACAGGTGCATCATGTGCAGAGCTGAAGCCCACCAACTCTATGCAAAGAAACCAATATTCGACGCGTTGGGGGTTCAGTTATTCGCTGTTCTTCATGAGAAAATAGAATCAGAGGTAAACTTTCCCCTGTTTTGTTGACATTTCTATGGAAGACCTGGTTTATTGTTCTGGATTTTGTTATCCAGGTAAAGGATTTCTGGCCTAGATACTGGGGTGGTGTAGTCCTCTTTGACAAAAGCATGGAATTTTATAAAGCTCTGGGAGGAGGGAATCTGCTAAAAGACAAGTTCATATCAGGTTTTCTATTTAATCCTCGAGCTATTTCAAATTATAGGCGAGCAAAATCTATGGGGTTGGACCAAAACTTCAGGGGTGAAGGTGAAACAAAAGGAGGACTCTTCATTGTTGGCAAAGGAAAGAGCGGAATTGCTTATCAATTTATTGAAAGGAATTTTGGAGACTGGGCACCCCTTACTGAAGTTTTTGAAATTTGTCGCCGCTTACAGGTATTGTTTTCTGGCTTCTCTAATAAGCTCATTGTAGTGTACACCTATGTTTTAGTCTAATGAGATTTTTGCATATCCTCTAGAATCCACAGGAAAGTCAGTTAGAGTCGATCACTTCGATACAACAACAGGATTAGCTATGGTCATTGCTTCTATGGACTAAGCCCTTCCTATTGAACCTCAAGCTAAACAGAAGCTATGTCTCTTCCAAACTTCAAATTTTATGTTTCATTAATACAGTCCACAGCTATGTCATTGTATGAATTATTTCATTAAATTTACTTGAAATTACTGGAATTGTATCTGTTTTAGAGTCAACTGAGACGGGCAATATTTGTAACTTCATCTCACACAGTACATACAAGCAAGAAAGAAAATTCTCAAAAATCAGTAGCAAATTAAAATTCTGATAAATCAGTAGCTTTTCCGAACAGCAGAAAACTGGTTCCTTGTATGAGATACAAAAAATCATTTGCTTCTCCTATCCAAAATTTGTTTACAGAAGAACTCAATATCAGCAATCCTCTAATTAGATAGATTTAACCTGAAAGAAAGAAGGAAAAGATGTCGTCCCCATCCTCTTTTTCCATTTGCACCATTTATGCAAGGATTAGATTAGTTCCATGCTAGAAAGTTACTTACCAAAAGAAACAACTATCATAGATTCATTCGATGTGTTTAGGTTAAAAATGAATATTTTCCATAGTTCTATCAAAGTTGGAAATCTAGGTATTTGGATATTTTATTTATTTAAGAACCTTTCTTTTACTTTCTATAGTCTAGACTTACTTTATTTCTGATAGCCTAAACTCCTAAGGAACCCTCTTGTATATTGTTCACAACCAATTAAGACAAAAAGAACTTTTTTTCTATATCTTCACATAGTATCTGTACTTCTATCACCTTGGTAGACCTAAGAAGTTTCTGTCTACTGACCGGCATTCTTATACAACCTGCCCTGCAGAAAGTTTATTATTTTTATAAGCTCAGTATTCTTGTTTCTTTTTGGTGACAATTCTAATGGAAAACATTCTCCAGAACTTTTTCTCCTCTTTTCTTCATGGTATTGGAGGTTAAGTATTGAGTCTCCCCTGCGAACATTAGATTTCTTATTGCTATACTGCAAAAGTCTTCTAAACCTCGAGTTTCTGGTCATTGTCCAACAACTTTTTCGGTTACTCTTTAACGGTTAATTTAAGCTATTCTAATGATGTCCTGGAGATTTGCAACACCGTACCTCTTCTCGGTCACAAAGAATATATTCCTTTCTTTCTGTTTTGCAAGAAGCACTTTGTTTAGCTGTTGCAGTTAAGTTCCCTGAAAAAGGAACTCAGCGCTGCTTTCTATTTTGGTGATTGTGAGCTATTATCAATACACTATTTCGATGATATTATGCAGAAGACCTTCAACAATAACTTTTTTTTAGCATACTCGACTCCAATTTCCTGTTTTGATTTACAAACTCAAGTTAATTAATCATATTGAGCTTGAGAAGGCATGTTGAAAGTCAAAAGGGTTAAACCAGTCATGTGTTACTATGTTCTAGATTCATTCTTTGTTTAGGTTAAACATATATAATATTCTTCATGATTATGTCATAATTAAGAATCATGGCACTGAGGCAATTTTCCTTATTTTATAGCTTTCCTTATCTCATGTAGTCTAGACTTACCTTGCTTTTAGTAGCTTAAACTAATCAGGAACATCGGATATACTGTCTACAAGCAAATTCAAGACAACTTCATTTCTTTCTTTTTTTTATATTTCCACCCGTATACCACAAAGTTTCACATGCAATTTGAAAATTTTGAATATTGATGTGTTTATGTATGGAAAGCTATAACAGAATCTTGAAAACAATGTACAAGGGGCTGTATTTTTTCAGTATAATCAGCTAATTAAGGTTAACTTACGTTGTTAAGGGGATCTTTAGCCTCCTAAATCAGATACTCCCCATTTTAGGCTTGCCTGCTACTCCAATATGGAAATTGATGAGCTCTGAAGTGTAGTGCTTATTAGAATGGCTACCCAGTCTTCTGTAATTTGAACCATTAGATATACCACAAACATACATAGCCAAGTCCTCTTATGGGAAGCAAATGTATCCTTTCAAGAGAACCAGCGTGATTATTCCTGTCACATGTGATACATGTAACAGTCCTCATAACTGATCAGAAATTGTGGGCAAACTATCACCAGAAATCTCCACAAGAACATTTTCCATCCTTAAATAAATGAAATCTAACTGCATCTCTTACAAGAATTTCTCTTTGGGTGATTTTGGAAATGATTTTAGTCGCAGTATGGCAATCACCACATACCCTTAGGTTTTTTACCACTCGTATGGGGAGCCCAGGAGGGATAAAGATCAAGCCAAAGGCAATAGCAAGCCTCTCGCTGTGGTGGTTAAGCAATTTTATTTTATCTGACTCTTCAACTTTATGCATGACTTGAGTTACGTCCGGTACATAACCCTCGTCTATCATTTTAGCATTCAATTTCTCCAGTTCAGCATATATTTGATCTGAAAATGGACTTGACTTGTCATCAGCAGAGAAAATGTGCACTCTGTTTTTATATTTGATCCAACTACATCCTGGCTCCTTCCTCACACCTCTATCTCTCATGGCCCTTCTTAATTCAGCCACTTCAGCCCAATTTCCTTTTGCAGCATACATGCTTGTGAGCAAGACATAGCTGGCAGGATTTTCTGGATCAAGTTCCAAAAGGGACTCTGCTGCCCATTTGCCAATTTCCATGTTACCATGGGTTCTACATGAGCTCAACAGCGTAGCCCAACCAATTGCATCTGGGGTGCAAGGCATTTTCTGTATAAAATCTTTTGCTTCTACTAAAAGCCCAGATCGGCTAAATAGATCAATCATGCAAGTATAATGATCAAGAATAGGCGTAATTCCATGTTCTTTCACCATCAATTCAAAATAAAATTTTCCTTTGTCCACAAGTCCGGCCCTACTGCAAGCTGAAAGAACCCCAACAAAAGTTACTCCATCTGGTTGAAGACCGTGTTGCAGCATTTTCTCAAATAAATCAATTGTTTCAGTTGCTTTTCCAAACTGAGCATATCCCGACACTAATGCTGTCCAAGAGACCTCGTCCTTAACAGACATCTCATCGAAAAGCCGGTGAGATTCTTCTATGCTGCCACATTTGGCATACAGGGTCACAAGTGCATTAGAAACAGTAATGAAAGATATCAAGCCTGACACTAATGCCCGACCATGAAACTGGGCTCCTTCTTCCAAGCTCACCAGATTTGCACATGAGCTTATCACGCTTCCTAAAGTAAAATCATCTGGCTCAACCCCATTCCTTTGCATATCACAAAAGGCCTTAACAGCTTCTTCACTAAAACCATTCTGTCCATATCCGACGACCATTGCAGTCCAAGAGACAATATTTTTGTTTGGCATTCTACTAAAAGTGGTTTCGGCATACTTGATGTTTCTACACTTTGAATACATGTCAACAAGGGCACTACCTACAAAAACGTTCTCGCTGTGATAGGTTCTGATTATATAAGCATGAAGCTGTTTGCCTTCTTCAATAGCCTGGAGGCTTCCACAAGCAGTCAAAATGCTCCCAAACGTGAACTGGTCAATAGGCAGCCCCTCTAACCTCATTTTCCTAAGCAATACAAGTGCTTCCCTTTCAAGACCATTCTGTGTTAATCCCGTTATCATCGTTGTCCAAGAAATGGAATCCCTCTCGGGCATATCTTGAAACAAACTTCTCGACTCTCTCACCATCCCAGACCTCAAATAACCCATAATCATTGTATTATACATCACGACATTCCTCTCTGGCAACTCATCGAAAACTTTTTCCGCCTCATAAATAAACCCTGCTTTCGCATACATATCGACCAACGGACTACCCACGAAAACATACGACTCAAATCCCCATTTCACTATCTGTCCATGAATTTGTCTACTCATTCGAATCCAACCATTGTCCGAACACAATATAAGCATCGTCGAAAACGTTATTCTATTCAAACTCAATCTCCCATCTCCCAACATCAACTTATACGCCTCTAAAGCATCGAAACCTAAACCCCGCGACCCATACCCCGAAATAATCAAATTCCAAGACACCCCATCTCGCCTTGGCAACCGATTGAACACCTCGAGCATTCTCGAGAGGTTTCCGGACTTGGAATATACAGAAAGAATGGTGTTCCATGAGAACTGATTTGGTTGAGCTATTTTATCAAACACTTTGCGTGCATACCCTGTGTTATTGAGTTTACTGTAAGCATTTATGAGATTGTTTAATAAAAATGTTTCTGGGTTTGCTATGGTTTTGAGAATGAAGCAATGGAGCTTCTTGATTTGGTTACGGTTTTGGGTTTCACAAT
The DNA here is from genome assembly GCA_034509755.1 of Anisodus tanguticus. Taxonomy (NCBI): domain Eukaryota; kingdom Viridiplantae; phylum Streptophyta; class Magnoliopsida; order Solanales; family Solanaceae; genus Anisodus; species Anisodus tanguticus. The sequence goes on along the minus strand of CM067540.1, from coordinate 4,430,769 downwards.
AAAGTTTGAGTAAAGAACAGTAATGGTTTGAAATATGAGACATAATGTTCAAAAAGGGGAAATTGGCGGCTATTGGGGTTTCTTTATACTCAACAAATTCGAAGTGACGTGATTTTAATACATCTTTTATGTGTCACCTTTTGGTACATACTTTTCAAATCATTGAATTTTATTTTTAAAATTTTAAAAATATGTCAGAATTTACAGTATTAAATGGTCTGACTTTCGAAATCTAAACTGTGTTACATAAATTCGGACGAAGGACAGAGGGAGTAATGTATAAGAGTAGTTTTGTTCTCTACTAAATTATTGTATTGAAGCCATATTTGAGTAATTATATTCATATTTTTTGTTGTCCTCTAATAATATTTTTCCTATTCGATTTGATTACATATATTGTACTATACCATAAATTACCACTAATTATTATAAATACTGACTTTTTCAATAATTCAAAGCTCAAATAAAAAAAATTACATACTGATGAATCTTTACTCCGGATCAAAAAAAGGTTGTTAATATATTAAATAGTAAATAATTAAAAGAAAGAAATATGATTGCTAACAACAAAGTTGCGAGAATGAGTACAATCAAACATCTCTATAACATCATTTGTTCGAATAATTTTTTGGTTGTTATAGAGAAATAATGTTATATATATATAATACACTACTAGAAATAGAAGTTTTTTCCACCAAAAGTTATTAATATATTATATAGTAAATAAATTAAAAGAAAAAAATATGATTACTAAAAAGAAAGTTGTGACAATGAGTATAGTCAAACATCTCTATAACAACATTGTTGGTAATAGAGAGTTTTCTGAATGTACTGTGTTATACATAGCTAACACACCCATGTTGGGTGTTCTTTCATGATATGAGTAAATGGTTCAGTTATTTAATTTAACTTTAAATTTTTTATTTTAATTTTAATGATAGGATTTATAGTCTCCCAAATTTTTATAATCTATTTTAAGCTATAAATTTCAAAAAATATTAATTCTCTTTTAAATTCCGTACTTAATCAAAATGCATATAAATTGAGACATAAGGAGTATTATATTAAAAAAAAAAACTGAAAATTTCAACAAGCTCAAGTAAACATAAACTAATATTGAGATACTCCTTAGAACATAATCTGAATTCATTAGCCAATTATAAGGCATTAGGTTCACATATAACAAACTCTAAATAGCTTTAACAACTACTTAGAAGAGTCTTGCAAGGTCAATAATTTGCGCCAAGGCCAACACTTCGTTGATCAGCAGAGCATGTTGGTGAGACACAACTCTTAACAATTTCCATCAATAAAAAAAAAACAATCCGGTGCACTAAATTTCCACTATGTGCGAATTCCAAGGAAGGACAACAATTTCCATCAATACATTTTTGTTACTTAATAGGATTAGCGACGAATTTAATATTCGTACAAGAAAGCAAAATGCACGAAATCCTATGACACAATTAAGCGTACCACACACCTTCTTTGGTTGTTTACTTGGCTTTTGGAGTGTCAAACTTGGCTCATGAAAATTAATCTATCCAACCCGCCCAGATTTGGACAACTTGGGATAGACTTTTGCAGAAACGATCATGAATCGAACCAGATCGAAACTGTAAAGAATTGATCTTGGGCCTAACTCAACCCCCAAAGCTAGCTTATAGGGTGAGGATTGTCCAAGTCCATATAAGGAGTTCATGTTCCCATTCCATTTCCGACGTGGGATTCATAACACTCCCCGCACGCCCAGACCTGGTTAACTGGAGCGTGGACAATATAATTTGGGGGGCCAACATCGACGAACAAAGAGTTGGAATGGGTCTGACCCTGATACCATGTAAAGAATGGATCTTGGGCCTAACTCAACCTCAAAAGCTAGCATTTAGGGTGACGATTGTCCAAGTCGAATCCATGTTCCCATTCCATTTCCGATGTGAAACTCTTAACATAAACATTAGTTGTCGACGGACAATGACATTGTTGGAAATTTGCCTTGGCGGAAGTTGCGTCCTACCAACTTTAATGGCTTAAACACTAGTGTTCCGCATGTTGGAGAATCCGGTTCTTCACACGTGCATAATCTACTAAGTAAGTAGATGACCGTAGGGCCAATGATCGTCAAATTTCGTTGAAAAATGAAAGAGATATTGGTCCACGAAGTGAGGTGTTTGAAGCGTGAAAAAGTGTGGTATTTAGACCAATTCTCTCTCATCGGTGGGGGAAGAAAGATTTGTTTAGTTTATAAGTCTCAAAGTTGGCTTGGGGTTTGGGTCCCCAAGGGATACCCATGTGTTTAAAGGAGGGAGGACCTAGATGTGCTTCGGTTCGAGGATAAGCCCACACGCGCACCGCCGCCGCCCGCCCGTCTGGTTGTGCTTCTTCTGATATTATCTTTTTGGACCAGAATTGTTTAATATTCACAGTTTGGTCCCTTAAGTTTCAAGTAAGTCAAAATTGGGCAGAGAACTTTGTTGTTGGTTTCTGGAACGTCAACCAACCTTATTTGTACTCAATTCAGTCATTTATTTTGGCTGAATTACTCTCCCTAAATGCCAATCCGTTGCACATCAATTCACCATTTATTTTGGTGAATTACTACCTCCATAATTGCCATTACTTGGCCAATAACAGCAATTATGTGGGCAGTTGGTAAGTCCTCTCCTTGAACTATATAAAGGAGCCTTTGCAGAATTGTTGAGACACACAGAAACATACAAACGAATCAGATTCTTCCCACTATCTTCCAGCATCATTTCATTACTCAAAATTCTTCAAGGTAGCACTTGAGTTTTCTTTGCTCAATTGTTCATTTGTTGTTTTTATCTTGGGAGACAATTGTCCAGGACGTAGAAATGATACATACGGGGCAATCTTGTATTAAAGACAGAGTGTCATCACTCGACTCAGCATACCAAAAACTGTTCCAGTTTCTTCTTCAAGTTTATTGTAATTTCAGTTTGTTGTAATACTTAGCAGTTACTTATTTCCGTTTCCTGCACCATTGTAACCAACAGACATCGACCACTTCACTGACAGGTCATATTATGCATTGCCCAAATAAGATCATAGCTTGGACCAATCCGGGATACATATGTAAACCTAATTAAACTATAAAAGACTATCAAAACATAGAGAAAAATGTTTTTTTTTTGTTTTTTTGTTTGATATAATCAAAATAAATAAATAAAATTTTAATTTGGTATTAAATAAATTACAAAAAAATAATAAAAACAAATAAAAAGTGATACGAGTTAGACAGATCTAGTTGTTGTTTTTAGCACAAATTGACTTCTCCAAGCAAATTCTGAGTGGATTATGACCAAACTCGTTTATTAATTCAACCTGTTTTAACCACTTAAATATAATTCAACTCATTCATTTGACACCCTTAATTGCCCCTCTCAACATCCTGAAAGTAGTATAAAGATGCTAACACCAAGCTGCAAAATATAAGAGGCACCACCATCTGGCAGGCAGATAGAGACCAGAAAAGTAGCTTTATCACCTTGAAAATCATAATGATCAGATAACTGATGAATATGGGGACAGCATGCTATTTACTTTAAAATTTGATAGTAATCCTCATAGCAGCATAGCTAATTCTTTTATTCAACTGGTTACCTGATATATATCCTTTGAAATCCTCCAGAAAGTCTTAACTATTTTTATTTAATATATTTATAGTCATTTCGTTCAAAACAAGGCTATCCAAATATATAATTTCACCTCTTAAATGGGATAGACAATTCCAAGACTTTGGTATAAAATTTATACCGATATTAGCTAATATTAATAATCAAACGATGGATAAATGCAATCTTAAATTTAATACTAAAATTAGTATCCTAATCCTGGTAACCAAACGACCCCTTAGTAATATAACCAAACATCTAGAAACTTGTAACATGAACACTTTTCCTCGTGTAAGATTGCCCCATTTTGAATATTTAAGGACAAGATTGGCTCCTTTTCCTTATTTTTGGAGCAATAGTAGGAGGGGTATTGCTGAGCTAATTGGCTAATTAGAGGGTATTTTAAGCCAGAAACTTAATAGAAGGCAAAATTGACCTATTTCGAATAGTTCTATGACATTTTAACCTTTTGCCTTTTATTTATTTCATTTTTTTTGGAAATTTGTAAGATTATCAAACATCTGACAGTTTATGAATTCTATGGCCCCCCATTTCCCTGATTGAAATGATAATGCAGGCAGGAAGACTCTGATATAACATAAAAGGCACCTTTTATTACTAAAATAAAATAAAAGTACTGGGATGACCACTGATGACATAGTCCACCTTGCCGTCAACAAAATCAAATTCCACCAACTACGATGTGATGGATAGAATTCCTCTGACCATAGGTCTCGAGTTCAGACTAAGGCTGGCCAGTGGGCCGGGACGACCCGACCCCGGCTCGACCCCGTCCCGACCCCGCCCCGGTCCCGACCCGACCCCGCTCTAAAAAAAAAAAAAAAAAAAAAAAAAAAATTAACGGGGCGGGACTCGAACTCGGGACGGGACGATGTCTCGTCCCGCCGGACCCGAGCCCGCCCCGAGCCCGCCCGACCCGAGCCCGCCCCGAGCCCGTCCCGACCCCGACCCCGACCCCCGACCCTTAAACCCCCTTTGCAAAAATAACCGTTGCACCAACGGCCATTTTAGATTATGGCGTTGGGCCAACGCCATTTTAGGCCCCCCCCTCCCCCCCAACCCCCCTACCCCTTAATATTTATTTTTAACCCATAAGTTATTATATTTACACTTTAACCCAATTTTTCAACTATAAATAACTCATTTTCTCTTCATCTTTCTCACAAATCTTCCTACAATCTCTCTAATTTCTCAATATATCTCTCTACATTGTTTGCTAAATATTCAATTTTATTAATTCATTTGGGAATTGGGAGTGAAGTTGGCAACTAGCTTGAGGATCTTCCATCGAGCAAAGTTTCAATTTTCAACCTCTCGATTACACGTCGACGTTACGTCGGCGTTTGGTACATTCGTTCCTTCATTAAATTATTATTGTCTGTTTATTTTATTTAGCGCACTTAATTTTATTGTCTTTAATTATTTATTATCATAATTAAAATGGAAGGATTAAAAGATATGTTTAAGGGTAAGGGTAAGGGTGCTTCTTCTAGTAGAGGCAACCAGGGGCAAGGGTACTTCTTCTAGTCATCTTATTCCTACACAGGATGATTTTGTTGATACTCAACATTTTCCTACAATACCATTAGATTTAGACGAGGAGTTATTTTCTCGAAACTCAAGAAGACTTTAATTTAGACGATGATCTAGACGATACACCCACTAATATTGATGACAACACGCCCACTAGTGCACCTTCAACCGAAATACCTCCTATTCCCCCTAGTATGAGACGAGGTCCAAGGCAAAACGACCATTAAAATCGGATGCATGGACATTTTTTGATAGGGACGTAGAGAATCAAGTAGCCATATGTAAAATTTGTAAAAATGTTTTAAAATTTAAAACGGAAAAGGTCACGGTGGGACGGGGGTTTAATTAGACACGTAGTAAGTGCTCATCCAAATAGGTATGCCCAATACCAGGCTTCAAAACCGGGTGCGCAAACGGCCGCTCCATCGGGACAAGGTTCACATACGATCTTCCCGGACCAAGTACGGGGTCAAATTAACCCTATGACGGGGGAATTGTAGGCTCTAAATACAACAAACATAGAGATAGGGAAGCAATATCAAAATTAGTTGCTTGTGGAGGGTTTGCCTTTTTCATTTCCTTCATCTCCCGGTTTTATTCATTACATTAGAGAGATATATAATCCTGCTTTTAACGGTTTTCCTAGGTCAACTGTTAAGAGAGATGTATTTAAATTTGCGCATGAATATCAACAATATTTATGTTTTTCATTATATCATTTTAATGGCAAAGTATCTATCACGTCGATATAGGTCGTAGTACTAACGGCCATGATTATTTAACTCGTAACTTGTCATTGGATAGATTATAAATGGTCTATGCAAAAACGTATTTTAGCGTATAGATATATAGATGATAGGCACACTTGGTACTTTTATTGCGAAAAATATTTATCAAGTGTGCGATTATTACGGAATTACCGATAAAATTATGACTATTACATTAGATAACGCTTCTAATAACAATTACGCAATTACAATGTTAAAAAATAGTTTAGCTCCATCTTTTCCGGACCATTTTCATATAAAATGCGCGTGCCATATATATAACTTAATTGTAAAGGATGGTCTATCACTTTTTGAAGACATTCTTAGTAAAATACAATTTGCTATAAACTTTATTTTTAAAAGTAATAAAGTACAACGTAGAAAAGAATATAAAAAAATTTGTCATGATTGTGAACTACCTTTTAGAAGAATTCCACAAGAAGTATCCACTAGGTGGAATTCTTTATACGAGCAACTCCTTGTTGCTTATGACTATAAATTACCTATAACTTTATTTTTTAACTCTCATAATAAAAAGCCAAATGATATGATTTTAGATAGTGATTGGGAAAAAATTTCCGAACTTATTGTATTTTTAGAGAAATTTTTTCAAGCAACAAAAGAATTTTCCGGTATATATTATCCTACTATTTCAACTATGTTATTTTATATAACTCTAATATTTTTATTACTTAGTGAATATATGAAAAAACCGGCTTATAAGGCAAAATATTAAAAAAATGTTTGTCAAAATAAAAAAATATTTTATTCCTATTCCTTCTATTTATATTATTGGTTCTCAGTATTAAATCCTACTATTAAAATAGACGGTACTAAATCACTAATTGAAACTATTTACGATTGTATAGAAGTACTACCACCTCCAAGTCCCAAAAATCTAAATCACCCACCACCTATTGAACAAACTAAAGAAGAAGTGTTGAATAGCGTAGAACACCACCGCAAAAATATATATAGATTTTATCAACAAGAAAATGCTAGTAACGTACGGCTACCATACCATCTTCTTCATCTTCAACACAACCTCACAAAAGACATGTTGTTTCGCGGCTAGTATTGAAAGCCTCGAAATAGAATGTGCGGCCGTACCTCTACTAACCAAATTAGCGAGTTGGATATTTTTGTTTTGCGGGGTTACGTACCGTATCAAGAAGTTATCAATGAAGATGGACAAGAAGACTTGTCAAATACTTGGAGGGGAATGAGAAGACCTTTCCGACACTTTCATTGATGGCTCGAGATGTTTTGAACATTCAAGCGTCATCAATCGCGTCGGAAAGCGCTTTTTCTCGCAGCGGATATCAAATAGGAGACCACGAGACACTCATTGGCGGAGACGACTTGGAAATTGCGGTATTATTCGAGAGATTGGATACGAGCGGAGCGGAGAAGGTGCGGTCAACCGGAGATCAACGAAGAAGATGATGAAAACTACAACGAAATCTTAACCGAAGGTAGTGGAAGCGACGTGGATCAATTTGACCAACAAATACCTATTCCAACCGAAGAACCACATGAAATCATCAAGCAATTAGAACGATTTTTTTGAAAATGTAATTTTTTTAATTGCAATTTTATTATGTAATTTGCAACTTTTGGACAACACCATAAAGTTGCAATTTAGATTTTAGACAATTGTATTTGTATTACAAAAAAATCACATGTCTATTAAATAATATAAGAGGCACAAAAACAGCCTTGGGATGTTTTTATTACACTATCTTGTTTTATTTATTGAGTTTTTTTTATACATATGTTATTTAAAAAAAAAAAAAAAGGAAAACCCGAGCCCGCCCCGCCCCGACCCGAGCCCGCCCCGATACCGACGGGATCGGGATCGGGACGGGACTGGAGCAGGTCCCGCCCAGACCCGACCCCGCTAGTCCCGATCCCGACCCCGACCCCGCCAGACCCGGCCCGCCAGACCCGAGCCCGGCCCACTGGCCACCCATAGTTCAGACCTTGTGTAAGAATAAAATCCTACTACTAAAAAGCCTTTCCACTAAAATAGGCCTTACACACGCGAATCCGGATTAGTTGGAGGTTCCAATGCAGGTACCAGACACCGAAATTTCATATTTACTTTTTATAAATGTAGTGTCCGGACCCGCTTGCACAACCTAGTTACGAGTACCTACTACCTCCCACCAACACAAATACCGAGTAATTCTGTCCACCAAGATTTGGATAGAATCAGATTTCAATTTTGTTTCTATGCAGCAAGTACACAAGTCTTTATGGAGACAATGATCTGGAAAAGAACCATTCACTGATTGAAATGATATTGTTTGGCAGAATTCTCAGAAGTATCATGCATGGCAATTTTTCTGAGCATATTTGCTACTATATTATAGCAGACAAGGAAGACATAATCCACCTAATAGTCAACAAATCAGATATGGTGTTTATTATTTTGCAGTAACTGAACAAGGGTTTTATGTAAAGAATGCTTTGGAAGAAAAGAAGCATATAACTTCATTTACTTTCTCCAGGCCATACAATTTTCAAGTCTTTCCCATGGTCTGAACAAGAATATAACCATCCCCTCCCCGTCCACTGCCAAATCAAAAAGATTCAAGAAACTACTATCAACAAAACATTTGTTCTCGAACCTTCATTTGCTGTTGTTGATGCAAGAACGTCAATCTCGTGGAACAATTTTTCACTCGTGTGGTAGCGGATTGCGTCACTTATAAAAAAGGAGGTGAATGCACCATTTATAGAAATCATTATGGACTTGCTGTACAGACTCACTGGGAACTACTTGATGGGGATCTTGTGCAATGTGAAATAGGAAGAGCTCTCTGTGCGACGCACTTCCCAGATATTTTCTTTCTACGACACAAAAAACATAACCAGTGCACCTTAATCCTCTAATAATGGGTAAATTTAAGCATTTGGTGTTCTATGATGATTTCATGGTTCTGCTTTCATCTGTCCTGCTGAAAGAGAACCTACAAACAAAGAATTTTAGGATTACTAGAGAAAATGCTGCTGCTAATTTATCGTAGAAAATCACGCAGGGCATCAAATACCACTTAAATCTTGACTGGATAAGGGTACACTTGAATTTAATCCCATTTGGACAACATTGTGTAGCTCATTATCCCATACATTCGGTTCCTGGAGATTATGCAAATTAATGCAAATGGTTAGTAGACCATCAACCAAGATTGCTTATGCTATAATAGTCCAAAGAATCATGCATAAGTCAGTGTTTCATCTTTATATTCACGAATCACAAATGTTACCTGAGATGAAGGATCCTTGTACTCGCCGGGCCCACAACTAGTAGTGGGTAAATGTGGATCGATGGCTCTACTAAATGCATCACTAGGAAATCTGTAACCGGGAAGACCGGATTGAAGCATTCCAGCTTGCGGTGGATGTAAGGGAGGATATGACATGGTCATATCAGGTGGAAAAGCAAGTGAGGATGAGGGACCTGCTAGAGACTGGAGGATCTGCAACAAAAGGTGTATGTTTTATCAAGCATTAGGAGGAAATTATCCTACAATGCTCAGACACACATCATTCTCAGAAGAGTGAACTACTTACATCTTTTGCCAGGAGCCCATCAATATTAAAATCTAGCCGCGGGTTTACTGTTGCAAGCTTCATTGAGAGGAACTGAAACAAAAGGAGTCTAGTCATCCTTAAGCACAGATTAAGGGGTCGTTTGGTAGGGTGTATAAGAATAGTACTGAATAGGGTGTATTAGTAATGCTGACATTCGTTTTTATCGACTCTTTGATTTGTTGCATTAAATAACATGCATTGCATAATTTCAAGATAGTACTGAATAGGGTGTATTAGAACATGAATAGTACTGGTATTGTTAATGCCATGGTTTACTACATATAAGAATAGTACTGAATAAGGTGTATAAGTAATACTGGTATTAGTTGTACCAAACTTAAATTTGCAACCAAACATTGTACTAAAAATTTAATACCAACATTTTTCTACCTAATACACCCTACCAAACGACCCCTAAGTACTAAGAAGGTTCTCATTCTACGCTTACTCTTTTTTTTAAGAAGAAAAAAAGCGAATTTGCAGCATAACACAAATTAGCAGAACATTTAAACCAATCAAAAGCTAGAGTTCACATATTTGCAACACAAATACAAGTACTAAGAATTCATCAAGACTACACATTATGCAGCCACCAGGATAATCAAGACAGTACTAAGTGAAACAATCAAATCACCACTAAATATTTTGACAATGGGGGATTCTGAAGGAAATCAAGCACTGTTACTAATGTGAAGAGTAGATCCGTAAAAACGTGAAAAAGTAAAAGAAGTTATTAATTGCATACCTCAACCTGCCTTTGCAAAGACTGTACATAGTTAATGATTTCATCCAGCATCACAGCTTTGCCAGTGACCTACAATCACCACCTCTTTCTCAATTAACTTAAAACAGAATCTGCCAACTAAAATTTCTAATATATGCTATGGAATATGCCTACTAAAATTTCTAATATAGGATACACAATACTAGTTGATTCCAATAATACCAACCTTGTTGCAACCAGGCACAAGATCCTGAAGATACTTCATCCGTTCACTGATTTTCTCCCTCCTTATCTGTTAAAAAAACACTAAAGTTAGTCAAATAAAATACTATGAGATTCAATAACTTAGAAGCTTCTAATATAAAGTCATACTCTTTCTGCAAGACTATGGCTATTTGATGCCTGGCCTCTTCGAGCTCGAACATGTATATATTCTTCTTTGGTTGGATCTGAAAATTGAGACCCCTGTTTACCATTCTTTCCACCAGGCTTGATGGCAATTGAATTCCGGTTTTGTTCCCCTTTCTGAATTTCGGCTGGTGGCTGATGTGCTCCCTTCATTTGTTCAGGTTCAGTATCCTGCCAAAATGACAAGAACATTCAACAAGGAACTATCTTGTGAACAATCGAACAAAATATGCTAACAATCTATGTTGCTCGGACTCTCCGAAAATGTTGTCGCACCTGTGCGGATCCTCCAAAATGCACTACCTTTGGAGGATCCGACACGCACCGTCGGCATTCTTGAAGAGTCCGAGCAACGCAGCTAAATATTTCATACCTGACCACCTCTTTTCCTTTTCTTTGAACCAATATTCTTTCCACACGACTCCTCGCCAGCATCCTCCATTTCGTCTTGATGGCCGCTACATCCAGCTTCATCAGACTCATTCCCAGAGACTCTAGCAACTTCTTTTGCTTCATCAAAATTTTCACTCTTTTTCTTATTCTTGAGGGGGCTTCTATCTGTGTCCCTAGAGTCAACAGTTAATGAAACATCCTTGGAACTTTCAGCGACATTATTCAAGTGCTTATGAGGTGAGTTCAAACCATTACTTGCCAAAACCTCTTGAGGACCCGGCATTGGTGCGGGTCCCCTATAATACGGATTCATCGACCCGGGGATGCTAAAAGGGTTCATCATATCACTAAAGTTCCCTCCACTAAAGCAAGAAAACCTTGCAGCTCTTTCAATAAAACCTGAATCAGCCGGAAACTGCGCTAAGCTCTGCGGAACCATCATCGGAGCTGGAGGTAAAAACATGCCCCCTTTCAACATGGATGGAGTCCAACTAGGACCAAGTGGATTTGTAGTGCTAGGATTTATTTGAACATTAGCATCACAGAAGCCTAAGTTTGGTGAATTGGTAGGTTGATCCCAGGTAGTAGGACAAAATGAATCAACCATTTGATTGGTACTGCTAGGAATCATTATTCCCATGGATGCATTTGTCAAATTGCTACCACTTAATTGCCATTCTGAAGAAATATTTGGTGACTGATAGTTCATTGACACTACTTCATTCCTCATTTCTGGCTCACTGTCATTCTTGGTTGCTATATCCATAACTTTTGAAAGTGTAGCAAATTTAACCAAACTTTAGAAAAACTTCTCTTTTACCACAGCACTTCTTGAGTATCAAGAAAACAACCTAAAACATTGAAATTCAACATGCTTGCCACTTAAAGAAGTTCTCATTGTCTTGTATTTGACTATTGTACAAACTTAAAGGAAAAAAAGACTACAACAACAACATACCCAGTGTAATCCACACCCACAAGTGAGGTCTGGGAGGGTTGGATGTACGCAAAACTTACATCTATATTTGTGGGATAGAGAGGATATTTCCGGTAGACACTCTCAATAAATGAAAAAAGACACTTTCTTCATATACAAAATTTTGAACCAAGACTCAAGTAAGAAAAGTAAAGTAACTAGGAACATCCTCAACTCATAAAAAAGTAAAATAAATAGATGATAGAACTAGAAAAAAACCCAAGTACAAAAAGTCCATACAGAACAAGAAACAGCTAGTTCCAAAGCATTTCACAAAAACCCAAGCAATGCTTTCAAATTTACAAAGAAAGTCCCCACCCCCTCACTCAATGTCCAAGAAAACACAACCCCATTTCAACAAAGAGCTGATAAAGAACTGTTCAGAAAGCAGTAAATTGAACAAGTCATTAACTTTCAGCACCATAAATAGCTCATTTAAAGTAAATTTCTAGTCAGACTAAAGAACAGAAGACCCCCACCCCACCCCAACCCCAACCCCCACCAACCTTCTCGAACTGAACATACTAAAAGTGGGTGAGGAAGAAAAAGATACCTTATTTCAGATTATAGTGGAGTACTACTTTTGGTACTCTTATTACACCATTCTTGAACAGTTTTTTTACTTTTTACTGATGAGAAGGGATAAAATCTATTCTTTAACTTTTTGGCTACTGTTTTTTTTTAATTTACAGCTACTATATGGAAAAAGTTAAAACACCCAAGAAGCAATAATAAAAATATAATTCCTCCGTCTAAAAAGGATTATCTTAGTTTGATTTATATAAAATTTAAGAAATAAAATAAAGTTTTTCAAATGTTTGATTTAAAATAAATTTTAGATATTTATATAATTTTAATTTATTTTTAAAAATTAAATTATTTTTAAATATAAAAATATGTCAATTTTTTAGACAAACTACTCTCTCTATCCCAACATACTCGTCAGATTACGATTTTTAAGAGTCAAACTATGTAAACTTTGACTAACATTTTAAACTATATTTTTTTATCATATTAATATGAAATGAATTACAACTTATAGTACTTTTGTATAATTTTTGAATATCTAAATTTTAATTTTAAAATATTAAATTAATATAATCTAATTTAATTTTAAAATTAATTAAATTATCTTTTAAAAAAATATAATAAATATTTTAAAATGGAGGAAATAATAAAGAAAATAAGACATAAATTGAGAAAAAGTAGAGTCAAAAGGGTCCAAGTAGAAGTTAAGAAGAAATGAGGGAACCGAAAAAGAAAGGTTACTAACAAAAAGGCCCTGCACTATACCCACGCCTGCGTCAAAAAAAGAGCTGTTAAGATTGATTAACCACATAGTATATTATGGGTTATGTATATTAGTAATTACTCCGTTAACTTTTTTTACTTATTCATTATATTATAAATAAATCTTTGTAGTTCGGGCTGTCCTTTATATTAAAAATAGATTTTCACTTTTACTGATTACTTTTAGTATATCAAGAAAAAATAATTTATTTTATTTTATTTTATTTATAGTATTAATTACTTATTTCTAATTATTTTTCAAATTCACTATAATTATTCATACTTCATTTATTATTTCTTAAAAAGTGTGCAAAATTAATAATGGATAAATAAAGTAAATAAAGAGAATAAAGAGCATACTTCCTCCGTTCCAATTTACATTTTACACTTAACGAGATGATATATAATCACATAAATATTTTTGACTTGTTTTAGACCACAAAATTCAAAAGTCTTCATTTATTTCTTAAACTCTGTGCTGAATCAAACTATATCACATAAATTGAGACGGAGGAAGTATGCTCCTTATTCCCTTCATTTACTTTATTTATCCATTATTAACTTTGCACACTCTTTAAGAAATAATAAATGAAGTACACATAATTTTAATGGATTTGAAATATGATTTAAAATGAAAAATTAATATTATGGATAAAACAGAAAAAAATTATCTTCTCTTGATATACTAAAAGTGACAAGTAAAAGTAAAAATTATTATAAAATAAGAAAATGTATCATTCTTTTTAGAACATACTAAAAAGAAAAATGTATCACATAAATTAAAAGAGATGTAGTAATTTATAGAGTAACAGATGGAGTAATAATAATGAAAAGAAAACATCAACAAAGTTTTAGAGAGGGTGGTAATATCATTTATTATATATTTAAAAAATTCGAGTTTGAGCTTTGTAAATTAAGAATGGGTATAAACTATTCCTGTAGTTAATTGTGCTTCGATTATTGTTACTATCGGTTGCTTCTTGTATGTCGATTAGCATATTATTTAGAATATTATGTTATGTTTTCTTTAATATTTTGTCATGGCTTCTTCATTTCCATTACTTCCTTTTTCGAACTGCTTTGAATTGTTTTCTTGAGTCGGGTGTCTATAAAAAATAGTCTTTCTATCTTCAATATTTGTAAGGTCTGCGTACTCTCTATACCCAATATTTGTAAAGTCTGCATACACTTTATACTTTCAATTTCTTTTTTAGAAGAAAAAAAGCTTAAGTAACATCAAAATTGAACAATATTTCTGGTGATGATCTTTTCTAACAATTGTCTTTTTAGACGTGTGATCATAGATTTGAAGATTTATATAAATAAAATGCCCAATGTTGGATTATAAAGTTATCAACCGAGTAGAACATGAAAAAGAATCTTCATTGTACGTTATGGAATCGTAAATTATTAAAAATATATTGAGCAAAGTGTGATCAGCAGAGAATGATGAGTTCAGACAATGGGAAAAAGAGGGTACATCGATCATACATGTTACCTACATTAACTCTTGGATATTATATGTACTAACAAAATAATTTTGATGCTCATAAAGTTTGAAATTTTCATTTTCAAATATTTGAAAATGAGACTACATATCATATTAATTTTTGAGTTAATTTCTCAGAAGGTCACTTAACTATCATTATTGTAATACAAAAAATCATTTAACTTTGTTTTGTAACTGAAAAGTCATTTAACTATCATTATTGTAATACAAAAATCATTTAATTTTATTTTGTAACTAGAAAATCACTCAACTTTCATCTTTATAACACAAAAGTCACTCAACTTTATTTTGTAACTGAAAAGTCACTCAACTTTTATCTTTATAACTGAAAAGTCACTCAACTTTTATCTTTATAACACAAAAGTCATTCAACTTATTTTAGTCAACGTGACATTTTTTTAAAAAGTTAATTCCTTATTTAATATAAACTCACCCATTTTTACCATCTAGTGACCCCCCCCCCACACACACACTTGACCCGCTATCCAATGAATTTAGTGTTGAACTTGATGAGGATGTCTGAGAACTGATCAATAGTGTAAATTTTGTAAAGCGGAAGATTAATACTCCGTATGTCCCAATTTATGTGATATACTTTTATTTTTAGTCTGTCCCAAAAAGAATGTTACATTTTCTTATTTTGCAACAATTTTATTTTAACATTTATCTTTTACGCTTAACGACCAGTCCGTTAGATGTCTTAGAAATCTAATTCCTAAGATATCATCAGTGATACCCATATCTTTCATATCGAGACTTTGTTTCAATATGACTTTTACTTTCAGACTGTTGATTCTCCAATTGTTGGCTTTGTAACTTCAAAGTCAATGTTTCTGTGGTCAGATTCATTGTTTCTGTTTTATCTGAAACTTTCAGGACCAAAATGTAAACACTTCAGGGACCAAAATGAAAGTTCAGGAAGAAGCCCAACAGTTCAGCAAACCAACTCTGATCCTCTTCTTCCAACTCTCCGGTTGGGAAGGTTGTTTCAACATCCATGTCACGCAAGACTGCAATGGCCCTGGATGTTAAGCTACTCACAGGGGAGCACATTTTACAACCCAAAGGTTCTTTTTCCGGAGGAAGATCAACCATTACACAAGTATGGTTCTATATGATGGAATTTATTTCTCTCTTTAGCTTCTTTCCAAAGCAACGCTTTTGGAGATGACAATTCTTTGTTAATTGTCCATGGTTCGTTCTCAACCATACAAGCTAAAAGGCCTGGAACAAGTCTGTGTCCCCTTCTTTGCTCCGTCTCGGTTCAACATCTAGAATCTCTGAGTTCTGCAGATCTGGAATATTAAGTCCGGATAGCCAGCAACTTTCGAGTCCTGTAGATACGGAACGTCTAGTTCCGGACATTCAGGCCCTCGCGGGTTCTTGTTAACCTTGAGCAATTACTCCTTTTTCCTTTTTCAAGGAAAGTTATCTTCAAAGAATTCAGCATTCTTTGACGCCAAGAGGCGATAAGCACTACTATTATTTGCAGATCCAGTGGATATGCAATCTACAGTCTTAGGTACAAAACCACCTCACATCACAACATTTGTATGTGAGATCATTTCCATGTCTCACACGGAGGGTTACCCTTATCCTTATGCGTATTTCTGTTGAGAATCGCATTAGCGGTAAGGATCGTCTTGCCCCACATAATTTGGGCGTACGGCTTTGCGCTTGGCTAACACCATTAGACTGAGGTGAGTAATGAGCAGTCATTTGATGAACGATGCTTCACATTCTCCCCCTCTATCACTACGAATTCCTCAATCCGTAGGCTTAGTTGATTTTCAACTTCTGCTTTGTAGTGTTTATCCGCTTCAACAACTTCATCTTTGCTTTTCAACAAACAAATGATACAATACGTTGTACCATCATCAATGAAGGTCACAACGTATTTGTCTCTCCCCTCTATTTTGTATAAACTTCAAATCACCCAAGTAGGTGTGACTAAGTTCTAGAGGAGCGGTGCTTCTTTCGCTATTCCCTTGACGGAATTTGGAAATGTGATTTTGCCTCTTCATCTACCTCACATTTATTTTGAGGGTTTATGTCGACAGAAGGCAACAATCTCAACAGCGTTAGATTTTGAATGACTTGCTATTTAACGTGTCTTAATCTATAATGCCATAGATGCACGGATTACAAATATATCATTCATTTGGCTACAGACATACTGTACCATTCTTAATTATTACAGACCTGTTGGACTAGCCTCAAACCAACTTGACCAACAGCGTCCCTTAAACCAAGTTTGGGACATGTATCACCTCATCTTAGAGTGATCTCATTCCCTGAAGTCCTATTGAGGACAACCTCTCCAACCCCTTCTACTTTAGAGGTGGCGTTGCTTCACATGAACAACCTCTTGCCCGTGGTTAGGGCGTAACCCGATCATATGTGATCTGGATACTCTGGCCCACTCCAGTTGTTTTGCCAGACTGAGTGTCCAATTTCTTTTCTGCCTTTCTTTAGGCCTTCAGATCACTTAAGACCTGAAAACTCTGGCCCACCACACTAGGTGTCCATTACTTTTCCTATGAAATGAATTCTGGCCCCAATCCAATCACCCGGAGGCTTTATATGACTGAGTGTCCAATATCATCATATCATAGGAATTTTGGCCCACTCCAGTCGCCCGGAGGCTTTGTATGACTGAGTGTCCAACATCATCCTATGAATGATCTTCTGCCAAATAGTGTGACAGGCTCAACGTCTTTAGCTTTTAGTCTTCTTCCGTTATGATTGGTGCCCAAATAATTCTTGGCGCTTACTTAAGAGTCGTAACAGTTTTTCGCACAGTTAGTGGATCTTTCTCCCTCGTATGTGCGAACATACTTTACACACTTTTAATAATTACACTTAAAAGAACGGATCTTTTTAAGTCGTTTACTAAATCCAAT
Organism: Anisodus tanguticus; assembly: GCA_034509755.1. Taxonomy (NCBI): domain Eukaryota; kingdom Viridiplantae; phylum Streptophyta; class Magnoliopsida; order Solanales; family Solanaceae; genus Anisodus; species Anisodus tanguticus. The sequence goes on along the minus strand of CM067540.1, from coordinate 4,413,009 downwards.
CTTTAAACGGGAAAGAAGAAGAGATTAAACTTCTGATTTTAAAGCGTAAGGAATATAAATTATTTCGTAAAACATTTTCATATTCCTCCTTACTTTAAGCCATTTTTAATCAGACATCATTTAATCTTTATTCTTGACAAGGAAGAAAATAACTTATCCCAATTTTGGATTCTGGCCCACTTCAGTCACTTCATCAGACTGAGTGTCCATTTCCTCCTTACCATAATTCAGATCCTTTGTCTGGGACAGATATAGGCCTTCTGCTGCAAGATAGAACCACATCTTCAGCCTTTTCCTCTTGTCCTAGTTGACATCCTTAGCCTCTCGTGAGCGCTTGTTCCCACCACTCTTGGGAGTGGTGACACCATGAACATTTTGACCTTCGACAGCATCATCATCACTCTCTTCTACCAGAAAACCACAGCCATATCCAGATTTGGTCACACAACTTTTGACCGACATCTTTCGAACACTAATAGTAATACAATACAATCTTGTCTTAAATTGTTGGTACTCTATTGTACTTTATAAAGCAGTACGGGAAGTAAATAACTATTACAAGTGTTCGAAAGGATAAACAAATATTCAATATTCAGAAATTGAATCTTGTTGAACAAATAGGCCAATCTTCAAAACTGCCGCAAGCTTGTTGTGTCTTGAATCTTAATAACCTGAAATCAAGAAACAACTAAATCTGGATGGTTACAACGTTGTGTGTTGAGTCGAGTGATTTCCCTTTGTCCTTAAGACAAGATTGCCCTGTATATATGCTTTTACGTTAGCGGGCAATAGTCTCTCAAGATAAAACAACACTTTAATCTCAATGCTACAAAGCCAATAGGTTGAGCCTGACGAAGAAAACAAATATGAATCGACTTGCTGAAGATATGAAAAAAGGAAGGAAGAGTTTCTATCTTCTCTTCTGTTTTGTCTCTGTGTATATAGTGTGTCTCTGTGGTGTATATCTTGTGTATATCGTCACTGTTTTGCAGTGATTTTCGTGACTGTTTTGCTCACTGTTTTGTGCTCAGTTTTTGCTATTTTCTGTGTCTGTATATTCTGTTTTCCACTCACGTATGTGTATCTGCAATTGAGACAAAACCAGCTCAATATATAGCAAGAAGGAGGGCTGCCCAACAGCCACAAACAAGGTTGTTAATAGCCATTAGTGAGGGTTGTTAATGGCCATTAGGAGGCAGATTAATGGGTGGTTTAAGGGTTTTTCATGGCCATTGAAGAAGGGCTGATAATGGAGCAGTTAATCAGCCAAGTAATGGTTGATTAATGCCTCAAAAAATAGTTCCAACGGTAGGCAGAAAGTTTCTACCTTCCGTCACTCCCAAAATCAACTTTCCAGAAACTCTATGGACCAAACTATAAATATTAAGCAATTTGGGGCCCAAAAAGATAATATCATAAAGTCCCCACAGCCCACGACCCGAGACCGGACGCGACGGGCGGGCGGCGGCGGCGCGCGTGTGGGCTTAGCCTTGAACCCAAGCACATCTAGGTCCTCCCTCCTTTAAACACATGGGATACCCCTTGGGGTCCCAAACCCTTTACCATTTTAGAGACTTATATAGAGAGCAATTCTTCCTATTCCCACCGATGTGGTAGATTTGTCCCACACCATATTTTCATGCCTCAAACACCTTACTTCGTGGACCAATATCTCTTTTATTTCTCAACGAAATTTGACGATTCTTGGCCCAACGGTCATCTACTCACTTAGTAGATTATGCATGTGTGAAGAGACAGAGCCTCCAACATGCGGAACACTAGTGTTTAATTCATTAAAGATGGGTGGAGGCATCTCCCCGCCAAAGGCAAATTTCCAACACTTTTCAGTTACAAAACAAAGTTAAATGACTTTAATGTTACAAAGATGAAAGTTGAGTCACTTTCTAGTTAGAAAATAAAGTTAAGTGGCTTTTGTGTTACAATGACGATAGTTGAGTGACCTTTTGAGAAATCAACTAATTAATTCTTTAACCAATGAGATAACACCAACCAAAGGATGTTGTGCAACGGATAAAGTTGCTCCTCCTTAATCAGATGTCTCAGTTTCAAGGTATATGTATAATTTTTTTTATAGAAAGCGCTTACTCTGAATGAGCTCTACATGACGCGAATACGGATTAATCAGGTTCAAATGTGCATAACACCATATGAGAAACAAAAAAAAACAATGAAATGTAAATTTTGAATTAGAATCCTAAAAATGAAGAATATTATGAACATTATCATCAAAAGCATATTATCCCTTTAAAAAGTCTATTATACATGAATTTAAATTAGTTGAGCTAGTACATTTTGGATATCAAATGGTTAAGTTTTGGAAAAAACTTCAGCGAATGGAGACTAAATAAGCCATCAACTGACATCGCCAACTCTTGACAATCATTAATTTTAGGAAAAAATGTCAAAAATATCCCTCTACTTTGAGAAAATGGTTAAAAATATCTTCCATTATGAATTTTGATAAAAAATACTCCTCTACTTTGAGAAATAACTAAACATATTTCTCTCTTAACGGAAATTCCCAAATCACCCAAAATAACTCGATTTCATTTTTTTAAATCCGCTCTAAAATATGGAAAATGATTTTTTTAAATCTATTTTTTAAAATTTAATCTGAAAAAGTGTTTTTTATTCAAAAATCTGGAAACTTTTTTTGTCCACATTTTAAAAAACAGTTTTTTTTCTCTCTTAACGGAAATTCCCAAATGCTTATTCCATTGCAGATTGGGTGGGTGACCCAACAGATCAAACTTTCACTTTTGCGTATTTATCATATTTTGGGGAAAATTCAATCAGTTGGAGCTCTAAGAAACAAAGAACAGTGGTACGTTCAAGTACCGAAGCTGATATAGAGCGATTGCTTCAGCTGCTGTGGAAGTTCAATGGGTTAAATCTCTTCTTGGTGAGCTTGAGCATTCAGTTCCCACACCCACAATCTACTATAGTAATATATCCACCATGTATACATGTCAAAATCCAGTACTTCTAAGCATGTTAAGTGGGTCAGAGCGGTCTGGGCCTGGCCTGATAAACTCGGCCCGATCTGACACGGACTCGACTAATGGGGTGGAGGGCTAGGTGAGTTTTATTAGTGGGATGGGCCATACAAGGTGGACAGTCCGGTAGCCCGACTCATCAGTGGCCCGGTTGATGGCCCAACCCTATCCGATCCACTTCGAATATTGTTCATATTTTGAAAAATATTACCACTTAGAGACGCAGGGATTCGAACTCATACCTCTCGCATGTAAAGTATGCTTTCAACCATTGAGATACATCTTTATTTGTTACCTAAAACAATTAGCAATCATATATGACTATTATAAATATAAAAAAATCCAGCCGTTGGGAGTCGGGCCACCAACTATCCAATTAATCTCCAAATGGCTATATAACTGTTTTTTATCCCTCCCCCACCCCCAAAATAGCCCCTACCCTTCCAAACTTATTTTTAACCCCAAACTTTAATATATTACATTTTGATCCTATCTTTAAACTATAAATACCCCTTCATCCTTCTTCATTCTTAAAGTTAAATATTTAACTTGAAAATCATTTACCTTTATGCAATGATTTATAGCCACACAAAATATGTGTGACTCATTTAACATCATAAATTTAAAATTTTCTCTTCTTTCTTATACTCAGTGTCCAGTCAAACATACATATCAACAACTATATAAATAATTTAAAATATAATTTAAAACTTAAATTGATAACATTGCAAATTCAAACACATACAAACTTGAATGGCGAAATATTGCAAATCAAAAGTTCAAAACATACAAATTAAACGACTAACATTGATTGAAAAATTTAAAGAAGAGATAAACTTCAAAGTTCAACTTCATGCCTTTTCACCAAGTGCCTATGCAACACACCGGCACACCCCCAATACCCCGATGCTCCGAACTTATGGAGATATATGTTACCACAATGTTGACATTTAACATGTTACTTATCTACTCGCTCAAAATGCATTAACACCGCAATTGAAGTTGTTCTTCGAACTCGAGGAGAAGGTGGAGGTGAGGATTATCAATGGAAGTTGAAAGTAGAAATGTACACTAGTTGAACATAAAATTTAAATAGAGAATTGTGTGAAAAATAAAGAAGAATGGAGGGGTATTTATTGTTTGGAAATAGAGTCAAAGTGTAGTTTATTCATAAATTTAGGGGTTCAAATAAAATTGGCAACGACTAGTTTTTAAATTTACAACGACTAGTTTTTTTGAATTGGGCAATCACTATTTTTTTTAGTTTAGCAATTTTATGTAGATGTAAATGTTAATTTTAAAATTATTAGTAAATGTAAATGTCTATTTTAGTATTAGATTTTTTAAAAAAAAAAAACTAAAATTTCCCGACTCACTAACTAAAACACGGCCCGTCCCACTAACTAAAACTCGGCCTGTCTCGGTAAGCCCATTATGTACCCCCTATCCGAGTAGGGGCTGGGCTGGACACCCTTTTCTCTCCCCAAGCCCGGTCCCCTTCACAACGGCTCGACCCGACTTCAAACCGGCCCGATGTGGCCCACGTTAAAATGGCCCAGCCCAGCCCACTTGATAGGCTTAAGTACTTCACTCCAAAATGAAACATCTGGAAATCGATGTTCACTTTGTACGTGATTTAGTTCAACGTGGAGATCTTCGTGTGTCGCATGTTTCATCCAAAGACCAGCTTGCTGATTTGGTTACAAAGTTGTTGTCCAAACAACTATTCATCTCGGATGAGTCCAAGATTGGCATCCAAGACATATCCTCAATCTTGCGGGGAGTGTTAAGGCTATTGATACTACAAATCATCAAGGATAACTGTAGATAATTTTAAATTTTGAAATATCAGATAAATAGGTTTTGATAAGATCTTGTTACTATCATGGATAAAATCTCGTAATTGATCTCAAATCCTGTATCTATTTATATCATGGTGAAATAAATGAAAGATAAGTTTCTAGTTCTCAAGTTCATTCTCTTATTGAAATCTTGATTCGTATATTGTACTACATGGTAACGTACAATACATTCGTTACGTTAGCTTTTACCTTGAAATTTTCATTTGAAAAAAATCGGTTTCCCAGTTAACTACGCCACCTCTTGATTTTAGCATGAATAGTTTCAAAGAAATGTGAAAAAAGAAAAGTCGAAAGAAAAAGGAAAATTAAACTCCCATTCTAAAGGAAGGTGAAACCACATTTTACGTAGAAACACATCTTATTTATTTCTTTATAAATGACCACACAAAAAAGTGCCATATGAATCCAAGTCTCAAATTGAAGTTAGTTTATGGAATATGTTATTAGAAGCACCCAAAGTGTAATTTAGCTGTCAAAAAGTGAGTGAAAACTTATATAAATTAGGGTTTAGATTTCTATTGAGATAAATTTTGATGATTTCTTCTCATCTATTTAAATTTTGATATACGTACGTAATGATAAAATATTTATGTCGGTAAAAGATAATACTATTACTTGATATAATGATCGTGCTAATAAGTTAGACCGACACTACTATTTTTAAGAAATTATATAGGGGATACTCATTAGTACTTGTGAATAAGTTTCAGTCATGTTATCATTTTAACATTACGCTCTATATTTTTCTAGAAGTTGTTTAGCCTTTCAGATACTGTATACATAATAGAAAATATAAATAACTTCTTGTACTTCTTGTTATATTACGGAGTATTACTTTTATTTTATATCATATTGTCCTTAAATGAATTTAAATGAAATAATATTGATCAATGAGGATTTGTATTGAGACGTAGTTATAACTGTTTGTTGTATTTGACCATATGCCCTCAAATCTCAATGCATTTTCTTTACTTTCCCATTTCCCATTTTTCATATTTTTATTTGCTTGAGCAAGATGCATTTTGAGATCTAGAATAAGTCAAATTAAAAACGAAAAAAAATTGTGGTGGAATGATAAGTGCTCCTTCATTTTTAACTTGAGGTTTCGGGTTCGAGTTCTTCTAAGTACGGAGTCACATACTTTTATTATAAAGTGTTTTACCCCTTAATTTGAGAGAATTTTCCGGTGTAAATTTAAATTTAGTAATGATGGCCTAATATGAATATCGATCACATGAGGAAAAAAAAATCAAATTAAGACTTAAAAATTGAAAGAAAATAAAATAAGACATTGATTGGTTCCATATAGCTGGCAAGAGCTAGCAACAAATGGTCAAACTTGGCAGATACTTTCTCTTTACCACTTTGATTCTCTATCTTGTTTTTTAGTTTTTACTCAAAAGTGAAATCTCTCAAGCTTTTTACAGGAGGGTTGGTAACATCTTCAAGAAAAGGTCATCTAATTAAGGCTTAGATCTTCCATCTTATTACTCCATCAAAGTTAGACTCATGTTTAAAATTCGGTAAAATTCACTCACATCTGTGTTTATATTAACAATAATAATAACATATTTAGTATAATTTTACATGTCTAGAAAAGATATGATGTACGGAGATTTTATTCATACCCAGTTAAGACATCTATCGATGTATTATGAAAATTGAAATTCTAATACAATTCATTATTATTCTATTTGATGGACTGTTGTCCCTCTTTCTTTCTCTTATGTCATTATTATTAGTTGTCCTTGGGACTTGAAATCACAGAGACCTAAACATCATTAGAATAATGGTATCTCTTCCATACTTTGCTTTATAAAATTCCTATAGTAGTACTCTATGTTTAAGCTACAAGAGTAGCATTAAAATAAATAAAAAAGGACAGTGTAAGAGGTGAAAATGATTTGTATTGATCGGGTTGGTTTTACTAGGTGTTATCAAGTGGAGAGCCAAGTATTATACACACATTAAATAAGTCATTTTTATTTAAAAAAAATACATCTTATAACATATATAGTTTTATACGCGTACACATGCAACAACCCAAGAACAAAATCCCATCAAAGAATAGTCCAAATAAGAAGTTAGATGAAAACACATTACCATCTCATATTATAATACAGTAAATATTAAGATTCCTTAATAATCTCTCTTATTACAAAACCTAGAAGATGGCCATGCCACCAATGACATACCGACACGTGTAATGCTATGCACATCGATTTATTGTTGTAATCGTACAAGTGAAAAATAGTAAACAATTTACAAATAGTAACTAAACTATGTATAAGAGTAAAGGTTGGCATGGCTCTTCTTTTCGGAAAAAGATAACATAATGAAGCAAACAAAAAAGAATATAAACACAATATATAATGGAGAAATTAATTAAAGAACAAATCCCTCCAAACAAACATGGGATTGGGGTTAGGGATTCGAGATATCTTAATGTGAGATTTAGAATTCTTTAACACGAATCAAAAACTGTACCAATAGATGATTACTGGTTGGGTTGGATCTCAATATGATTCACCAAAGTTTAAGACACAAAATTAATAAAATAATATAATAAGAAAACTTGTCATTCTAAATCTCCAACTTTAAATTTTGAAATCGCCTCTAAAAACCAACTCAATTATGTGCATTTGTGCATGTCATAGCAATATTAGTAAAGTGAAACTGGTGTTAATACTTTAATCAATTAGAGGTTGCACCTCTGTAGTATTTGAATTATGCCAATAGTAATAGCTATGCATACTTAGAAAAGAAAAATTATTGAACATTGAGCTCATTGTAAAAAGTGAATCGTTCGTACTAGTAATATTTAATTGAGTATGAACACAGAATTATATATTCTACTTTTAATAGTCAAACCAACTATATAACAACTATTGGTCAATGTTTTTCCTTGCAAATTGTTCTATGCAAATATTCTAATTTTAACTTATTATTATTAAATTAGAGACACGTGTAATTAATATGAGATCTGTCGGGGAGAGTTAAAATTAACTAAATAAGGTCTCGAGAATTAACTTGACGGATAGAAAATTGGGTGTCCCTCAGATAAAGAGAACCAAGTGAGTATGATACTAACCAGACGCGACTCATATCTGGAGGTTAATCAATGAATTTTTATACTTACATGTGATTAAATTAGTTTTGAATGTATTTTGAGTTCGTTCTTAAGAGTTTTCTGACTTTTGTAATCTCTTCCATGTTGAGCTTTATTTCATTCAACCATTTATTGATGCATGACTGCAAATATAAATGTATAATCTCTGTTTAATTTGTAGCTATTGACTTCTGATTGACTCACCTTGCTTGTCACGACCCAAATTATTGAGTGGTACGGGTACATACCTTTTACCCATCTTAGTAGGCGAATCCTTTCTTTAATTAATAATTCAACACAATAAAGTAAATAAAGCGGAATAAATTGATGTCTAATTCATATTATAAATATCAAGTGCGGGATACAATAACTATCCAATAGATCTGGTCTGAATAGTACAAGAGCTTCTAGGTGAAAAATATGAGAATATGAAGTCAAATCCCGAAGTTGGGATTTTAAGTTCTGATTCTGAACAAACCTTAATTGCAATCACGAGAATGCCCCGCGAACGCAAGCCTACCCGGTCCAATTTGGGTCGGGTATGGGTTAACTTTAAGTGGGGTTGGATCTTTAATTAAGATGATCTCACGTGTCAATTCTGTTAGAATGAAAGGCAAATTTAAAACTTTGCTTGACGACAGGAGTAGAAATAACCAAAAGGTATAACGGGGATCAACTTCAACAATAAAACAAAATAGAGGGTATATTCGACCCTTTTCCGTTTTAAAAAATTCAAACTTCTCCTTCAAATTTAGATTCATTTTCAATTTGGGGATAAGAGGAAGAATCAATTAAGACATGGATATGTACAATGAGTCAATGATAATAATATTTAGAGTTTAACTATTATATCGATAGTATAGTTTTTCTTTTGAACTACCGAATCACTTAGTAGATATCTATAAATAACCCTCTAAAAAAGAAGAAGTTATAATCTTGAACATAAGATAAGTCATGTATTTGTTTATTTGTGGCAACAAATAAAGGTGATTTGATATTATGAAAATTATTTATTTTCTCGGTCCCAATTTATGTGATATAGTTTGACTAGATATGAAGTTTAAGAAAGAAAGGAAATTTTTTAAACTTGTGGTCTAAAATAAGTCATAGATATTTATATAGTTATAAATCATTTCATTAAGGATAAAAGGAGAAGTTTTAAGTTATATTATTTTTAAATATAAAAATGTATCATTCTTTTTGAAACATACTAAAAAGAAAAGTATATCTAATAAATTTGGGACAAAGGGAGTACATGATATTGTAAGTAAAACTTTAAGTTCTAATAGTAAGGAACACAAATATACCATATAGGATGTGATGAGATGGATGAATCATAATCAGAAAAGTCTCAAGTTCGAGCTATAAAAATAAAGATTTTTTTGGTAAAGAATACTTCTTTTAAAATATGTTATATATGATGTGACTATAAGGACCCGTTTGGCCATGAAATTTTTCATTTTTTTTCGGAATTTTTTTCACTTTATTTGAAAATCAGTGTTGAGCCATAAAAGTTTCAAACGTAACTTGAAGTTTATTTGGAATTTGGAAAACACCTAAAACGTTATTTTCATTTTTTTAGTTTCAGTATATTCAAACAATCAAATATTCTTTGCAAAAACTATAAGCAGACATAACTTCATCTTCAACTCCAACTTTAAAATTCTAAATAAAGTAAAAAATATTTGATTTTCATTGCCAAACGACTACTAAATTACTCAGGCCAATAAGTTTCATATGAGATAATTACATAAAAAAGTGTCAGTATTGGAGAAAATTAAAACTTGAGAAACTACTAGTAATTGACAACTCTAGAGCCTAGATTTTAGCATTATTTTGTACGTTATTATTGTTGGGTTCGGCTATGCTCCATTAATTTTTGCTCCATTAGTTGTAAATACACCCTTGATAAATGACAAGTGTCCTAATTATTATGAATGTCTGAGATTGATTTTTATCTTATTCTCTATTTTTGGTTAAGATCTATTAATGATACTAATTGGAAAATTAAAAAGGGAGATAACAATTAATTATTATTTAATTAAACACTTACTAAGAAAGCATTCAAATGTAAGAATGAAAAAACAATTCTGTAGCATTTTTTTTTGTCAATGTCAAATAACTTATTGGGTGTCATAATTAGTAAAAATTCTTTATTTTTGGTTAAGTTCTACTAATGATACTAAACAAAAATTTTTAAAAGGGAGCTAATAATTAAGTATTACTTAATTAAACTATTACTAAGAAAGTATTCAAATGTAAGAATAAAAAAATAAATCTGTAGCATTTTTTTTTGTCAACGTCAAATAACTTGTTGGATTTAAAATTAAATCATTATAAAACTATATTTGATTATAGATGAACAATTCATTAAACAATTAGTAAAATGTATAGTTACATACAAAAATAAACCTAGCAATGGCATCCTTCGGTTTTGTCTAGGGCTGGCCAGTGGGCCGGGACAGCCCGACCCCGACCCGAGCCCGCCCTGAGCCCGTCCCGAGCCCGCCCCGACCCCGCCAAAAAAATAAATAAAAATTACGGGGGCGGGACTCGAACTCGGGACGGGACGAGGTCTCGTCCCGCGAGACCCGAGCCCGCCCCAGGCCCGCGAGACCCGAGCCCGCCCCGACCCCGACCCCGCCCTTTGCAAAAATGACCGTTGCACCAACGGCCATTTTAGCCCCCCCCCCCCCCCCAACCCCCTACCCCTTAATATTTATTTTTAACCCATAAGTTATTATATTTACACTTTAACCCAATTTTTCAACTATAAATAACTCATTTTCTCTTCATCTTTCTCACAAATCTTCCTACAATCTCTCTAATTTCTCAATATATCTCTCTACAATTCTACATTGTTTGCTAAATATTCAATTTTATTTATTCATTTGGGAATTGGTAGTGAAGTTGGCAACTAGCTTGAGGATCTTCCATCGAGCAAAGTTTCAATTTTCAACCTCTCGATTACACGTCGACGTTACGTCGGCGTTTGGTACATTCGTTCCTTCATTAAATTATTATTGTCTGTTTATTTAGTTTAGATCACTTAATTTTATTGTCTTTAATTATTTATTTATTATCATAATTAAAATGGAAGGATTAAAAGGTATGTTTAAGGGTAAAGGTAAGGGTGCTTCTTCTAGTAGGGGCAACCAGGGCAAGGGTACTTCTTCTAGTCATCTTATTCCTACACGGATGATTTTGTTGATACTCAACATTTTCCTACAATACCATTAGATTTAGACCAGGAGCTATTTTCGGGACTCAAGAAGACTTTAATTTAGACGATGATCTAGATGATATACCCACTAATGTTGATGACAACACACCCACTAGTGCACCTTCAACCGAAATACCTCCTATTCCCCCTAGTATGAGACGAGGTCCAAAGCAAAACGACCATTAAAATCAGATGCATGGACATTTTTTGATAGGGACGTAGAGAATCAAGTAGCCATATGTAAAATTTGTAAAAATGTTTTAAAATTTAAAACTGGAAAAGGTCACGGTGGGACGGGGGTTTAATTAGACACGTAGTAAGTGCTCATCCACTAGGTATGCCCAATACCAGGCTTCAAAACCGGGTGCGCAAACGCCGCTCCATCGGGACAAGGTTCACATACCGATATCGTCCCGGACCAAGTACAGGGGTCAAATTAACCCTATGACGGGGGGAATTGTAGGCTCTAAATACAATAAACATAGAGATAGGGAAGCAATATCAAAATTAGTTGCTTTGTGGAGGGTTTGCCTTTTTCATTTCCTTCATCTCCGGTTTTATTCATTACATTAGAGATATATATAATCCTGCTTTTAACGGTTTTCCTAGATCAACTTTGTTAAGAGAGATGTATTTAAATTCGCGCATGAATATCAACAATATTTACGTTTTTCATTATATCATTTTAATGGCAAAGTATCCATCACGTCGATATAGGTCGTAGTACTAACGGCCATGATTATTTAACGTAACTTGTCATTGGATAGATTATAAATGGTCTATGCAAAAACGTATTTTAGCGTATAGATATATAGATGATAGGCACACCGGTACTTTTATTGCGAAAATATTTATCAAGTGTGCGATTATTACGGAATTACCGATAAAATTATGACTATTACATTAGATAACGCTTCTAGTAACAATTACGCAATTACAATTTTAAAAAATAGTTTAACTCCGTCTTTTCCAGACCATTTTCATATAAAATGCGCGTGCCATATATATAACTTAATTGTAAAGGATGGTCTATCACTTTTTGAAGACATTCTTAGTAAAATACAATTTGCTATAAACTTTATTTTTAAAAGTAATAAAGTACAACGTAGAAAAGAATATAAAAAAATTTGTCATGATTGTGGACTAACTTTTAGAAAAATTCTACAAGAAGTATCCACTAGGTGGAATTCTTTATACGAGCAACTACTTGTTGCTTATGACTATAAATTACCTATAACTTTATTTTTTAACTCTCATAATAAAAAGCCAGCTGATATGATTTTAGATAGTGATTGGGAAAAAATTTCCGAACTTATTGTATTTTTAGAGAAATTTTTTCAAGCAACAAAAGAATTTTCCGGTATATATTATCCTACTATTTCAACTATGTTATTTTATATAACTCTAATATTTTTATTACTTAGTGAATATATGGAAAAACCAAATTTATAAGGCAAATTATTAAAAAAATGTTTGTCAAAATAAAAAAAATATTTTATTCCTATTCCCTCTATTTATATTATTGGTTCCGTATTAAATCCTACTATTAAAATAGACGGTACTAAATCACTAATTGAAACTATTTACGATTGTATAGAAGTACTACCACCTCCAAGTCCCAAAAATCTAAATCACCCACCACCTATTGAACAAACTAAAGAAGAAGTATTGTCTAGCGTAGAACACCAATGCAAAAATATATATAGATTTTATCAACAAGAAAATGCTAGTAACTTACCAGCTTCCATACCATCTTCTTCATCTTCAACGCAACCTCACAAAAGACATCTTGTTTCGCGGCTAGTATTGAAAGCCTCGAAATAGAATGTGCGGTCGTACCTCTACTACTAACCAAATTAGCGAGTTGGATATTTTTGTTTTGCGGGGTTCGTACCGTATCAAGAAGTTATCAATGAAGATGGACATGAAGACTTGTTTCAAATACTTGGAGGGGAATGAGAAGACCTTTCCGACACTTTCAATGATGGCTCGAGATGTTTTGAACATTCAAGCGTCGTCAACTGCGTACGAAAGCGCTTTTTCTGCAGCGAGATATCAAATAGGAGACCATAGACACTCATTAGCCGAGACAAATTGGAAATTGCGTATTATTCGTAGAGATTGGATACGAGCGGAGCGGAGAAGGTGCGGTCAACCGAGATCAACGAAGAAGATGATGAAAACTACAACGAAATCTTAACCGAAGGTAGTGGAAGCGACGTGGATCAATTTGACCAACAAATACCAATTCCAACCGATGAACCACATGAAATCATCAAGCAATTAGAACAGGTTTTTTTGAGAATGTAATTTTTTTAATTGTAATTTTATTATGTAATTTGTAACTTTTGGACAACACCACAAAGTTGCAATTTAGATTTTAGACAATTGTATTTGTATTACAAAAAAATCATATGTCTATTAAATAATATAAGAGGCACAAAAACAGCCTTGAGATGTTTTTATTACATTATCTTGTTTTGTTTATTGAGTTTTTTTTATACATATGTTATTTTTTTAAAAAAAAAACCCGCCGTATCCCGACCCGAGCCCGAGCCCGCCCCGACCCGAGCCCGACAGGATCGGGATCGGGACGGGACTTGCTCCAGTCCCGCCAGACCCGACCACGCCCCTTCTCCCGTCCCGCCCCGACCCCGACACCGCCAGACCCGGCCCGCCAGACCCGAGCCCGGCCCACTGGCCACTCCTAGTTTTGTCCATAGACGTGATAAAAATAAAAAATTAAGATAAAAATCAATCTCAACCTTTCATAATAACTAGAATACTTATTATTTATTAAACAAATACCAGCTAACGAATCGAACCCCACTAATAACTAAGATTATTCGGGGTTGGATAATCTATCAAATGTTGATTAAATGTGAAGGATATAGGTTGTTTAAGAAAGAGAATCGTTGGTTCCTTATAGTCATTTATTTATTAAGAGGTGTATTGATGATTAATAGAGCACAAAATTAATGGAGGGAAGCCAAATCATTATTGTTTGGACCCCAACAGTCTAATCCTCAATTATTGATTTTTGGTACTAACTCTTACATCCCACCACTACCCAACGTGCGTTCCTGCAACATCATTTCCTTTCCACTCATAATTCTTTTTTCCGTTTCTTTTCTTTCCCTTAAAAAAAAAAAAACTTCACAAAATCAAGAAATCCCAATTGCAGAACATGAACCAAAAAGTACACAAGAACATTAAAGTTTCTTATGTGACAATGGTTTTTTACTTGTGACAGAATTTAGGAGGTTCATCTGACATTCTCTCTCCTATTGCTGACGTGGGGATATGTCATTGGTTGGTCTGCATGTTTTGGTCCCACGTTAGTATACTTTAGCCACCAACCCATGAGCCAAGTATATAATTCAGGTTGTTGACCCTTTAGTCCTTGCTGTCTGTAGATCACATAATTCTTTGCCTCTTTCTAAATTAACTGTATTTAAGTTGTATGAAAAAGGAAAGCTATTGAATGAGAGCTACTTTTCTACATGGTGTGAGCAATTCACTCAGAACCCCATAAGATTTTTTATTCATAAAAAGGTATGTTGTGAATTCTTGGTTTGTTTATTTTCTTGAAATATTGAAGTTTTATTGGTTCTTTTAAGACAATTTGCAGTAGTTAATGAAAGTTATGTTTGGCTTAATTCTTCATAGTTTGGAGGAGTGTTAGAGAATTACTCACTCCATCCCAAAAAGATTTACTTAATTTGACTACGGAGTTTAAAAAATAAAGTAAGACTTTTGAAATATGTAGTAAAAAACAAGTCTTATATATTTGTGTGGTGTTAAATCATCTTATAAAGTTAAATTGTTTCTAAACATAGAAATGTGTCAATCTTTTTGGGACAAACTAATACGGAAAGTAAGACAATCTTCTTGGACGGAGGGAGTACTTGTTTTGGTATAATTGTAGTGTTTTGATGGATATAAAGGTTTCTTGTTTAGTGTTTGTACATAACTTCTTGAGTAAAAGCCTTTAACTTTCACTAAAACAACATATGGGCACTTCAATTTTTGTTTTTGACCATGGAGGAAGTTGAATTATGCTGTCTCTTAAAATTCACATGTCTGTATGCTTAAAAATGTGATGCCACTGTTAATCTGAGGCTATAAATACTTGAAACTCCATGTACTATTATAGGTTTCTTTTGCCATATAAAGCTACTAGGTGCAGCAAACTAAAAGAGCTTGTGTTGACAACTTATATGATTTCTCTGTTTAATAGATAGATAGAACAGAAAGGAGGCAAAAACAGTAGGTGATTAAGTTATGCAATATCTATGCTGGTGAGAGGTAGTAGGTATCCCGTGTAATTAGTTGAGATGCACGCAAGCTGGCCTGGACACTATGGTTATAAACAAAAAATAATAGATAGACAGAACAATAGTTCTATAGTCTAAGTGTCAACAAAGATAAGCAATTTGATGTCTATAATACTTGGTCACAACTTTAATGTACTGTGGAGATCTGTTACCAAGAATAGCATTGAGAAAGTACAAGAGAGTGACGGTAGATTCTTTTCAACAATCCTAACCGTTTTAGGTAATTGGTGGTTTCTTTCTCTAGTTTTGAATCTTCTTGATGGTTATTGAGATTTTCAACATTTTCTCAAAGAACACAGAGCTGACAGATTGTCGCACTTTGTTCTCGTTCGATATTCAATTCAACAGTGTTTTTGTTATTTGTGAGGAGAAAGTGAGAAGACTGTGTAAACTGTAAAGGAAAAAAAGGAATTGAACAATGAGGAAGTCTTAACCAAATCATGAAGGTATGGTTGAAGCATGAGTGAAAAATTAAGATTAATTATCTGTAACAAATTGACTGATTAGTTCCTTTGCTTGGATCAAATATGTTACGGGGTTAGGTAATACAACAACATATGTTTATTGTAGGACAGATTTGAGGGCTCAGAACATGTTATGTTTGTTTTTTCTCTTAGAAATCTGAAATGCTTCAATATTTGGAGATTTCATCTTTGCTGTAGAAGGGGCTTGGGTGTAAAATTCTCAAGCATCTTCACATCCGTGTAAGCATGGGGATGATCTCTTTGGTTGTCTAGCTTACCTTTCGTCCTCTCATAATCTCTTTATCTATCTATTGGGTTGTTTCCGTCCTATCAAAAGTTGACTTGTGCATATTATATCACTGTTCTATTATATAAGAAAGGTGGTTCTGTTAAATTAGTCAAAACCATCTATAGCTGACTAATTGCCTTGGCACCTATAAAAGTACAAGACATGTACAGATGGCAAACAGAGAATATAAGTTTATTAACACCTAGGCTTTGCTATATATTCCTTCAAGCTCTCTTTCGCTTCTTAGCTTTGTACTTATTCATTTGGTATGTTCACTTTGGAGACTAGTTTGTGCTGCATTTTCATGTGGTGATGCTTCCCTTCCCATTTGCAGCTGCCCTATCAGAAGTGCTGATAAATGGCAAATGAAGAATTGGCTGTACGTACTACTGATATTATCGATCCACAAGCAATGGAAACCTTGTTGATTGAAAATCACTCAAGTGAAGCCAAGGACATGGAAGAGATGAGGAGTTCCATGGAAATCTTGAGTAGAGTAGATTTGGACCTTGCGTATTCTGATGAGAAATTGACGAATCTTGACAATCTTTTGATACGCGTCTTGGCCTGTGAAAATGAAGTTGAAGCAATTTCTTTTGAGAATGACGAGATTTCTCCCAACTCAATCGAGAAAGTACTGACATTGGATCACTTATCTATCATTTTAAACTCTGAGATAAGACAACTGGACAATTTCATAGGGACTCTTCAAGACCTAATCACTGACGCGAGGCAAAAGATATCTACATGCAGAGAATTTAGTGAATTGCATAGGATAATGGAGAATAAATTTCATGATACTGAAGAGTTATTGAGACAATCAAAGGAGCGAGTCCTAGAAATGAAGATGCAGCTTGCCAAGTTGCAGATGACCTCATTAGCTTTCGACCAAAATGAATGTAAGAGATGAAACTTATTAACATTCAAGAACACATTTTTTCTTTCTTTATTAACATCTCAAAGACATTGAATCATTTTCTGGTGCATTTATTAACAGGGAGACATAGGATGAGTTTGGATTTATCAGAAGTAAATAATGTTTCAGCAAGAGAATTGAAGCCACACGTGCAGACAGTTGAGCAAAGACGTATATTAAGAATGTTGGAAAAATCCCTTGAAAGAGAGCTGGATCTTGAGAAGAAGTTGACTCTACTTAAACAAAATGAAGATGATCTAAAGTTGAAGCTCCGGTTAACGGAGAAAGTAGCTCTGTGCATGGAAGAGGGCGCAGAGGTTATATGGGGTAGGTTTTTAGAGTCGGAAAATGTAGCAGAGGTACTTATGGGAATTTCTAGAGAGATGGTGGGCCGACTACAGATTGTTAACTTCAATTTGAGTGGTTCACTTCAACGAGAGAAAGATTTCAATTCGAAGATTGATAATTGCATAGGACAAATAAATGCTAAAGATATTACCTTACAAAACCTTAGTAGCTGCAACAAACAACTTGCTGCTGAAAACACCGAAGTATCCTCTTTAAGGGACAGGCTGAAACTTTTAGAAGATAAGTTGAAAGAATCCGAGTCTAAATTGCTGAAAGCAAACGAACTGAATGAACTAAGTGAAGAACGGATAAAAGAACTGGAATGTAACGTAGAATCTCAGAAAGAAGACATCGATATTGCAGAACATAAGGCTGAAAGTGCAGAGGAAAAGGTTGCGCATTTGACGGAGACAAACTTGGAACTACACGAAGAGTTGGATTTTCTCAAGAGTAGTAATGAAAGTAACGCTAAAAAGGCCAGCATTCTTGAGAAACAGGTCAGGGAATTAGAACTTCAGTTACAAAATGCTAAGGCATCATCCGAAGCAGGTCAAGAACAACAGAATATGCTGTATTCTGCCATTTGGGATATGGAAACTTTAATTGATGAACTAAAACAAAAGGTCTTAAAAGCTGAAAGCAAGACTGAGCATGCAGAGGAACAGTGCCTTATTTTATCTGAAGCTAATTTAGATCTTACCAAAGAAGTAGAGTTTCTTAGATCAAGAGTTGAATTGTTGGAGACTTCTTTGAATCAAGCTACTGTTGAGAAACTTGCAAGTGCAAAAGACATTAACATCAAAACCAGCTTTATCATGGATTTGGTCATGCAGCTAGCTATAGAAAGGGAACGAGTGCAAAAACAGGTGCTTTAGTTTTCTTTTTTCTGTTGCTTTTCATATGGAAATTCAAACTTAGAAGCGACCTTAAGCACTGACTTCTTTTTTCCTTTTTTTTTTTGCGGGGCAGATATTTTGTTTGGCCAAGGAAAACAAATCATTGATCAGGAAGTTGGAGTCAATAAAGGAGCAACTGTCTATAAATGGACTTGAGAATGGAGGTGGTGATACTGGGCTGTCATCTTCTATAGTTGCCTCAACAATCGCTACCGCTACAGACAGTTCTCATGAACTGTATACAGAATCCTTACCTAAAAGCTCCCAGGTATTTATTTTCTTTCAGTCATTCAGCATTTCCTAAATATGTTATGTTCCAACGTAAGCCACTTACTATCCTACTTTACAAGCCACTTACTATCCTACTTTACTGTAGTAAAAGTAAGACACTGTTGGTGTTGTTTAATATTGTGATCATAGAGTTACCTCTGTAGTTCAGACTAAATTATTGGATCGCTGTATATCTGATGTATATGAATGTTTCTTCTTGCAATGAAACTATTGGTCTGTTTATTTAGTTATACTTTTTGACAACATTCCAGTCCTATTTGAAGTAATATTTATCCAGACTGAAATATGATGTATTTCTCTCATATTTGAGACACTGAATTTTGATTAAGAGCCTCATGGTTCACATGTTTCATTGCTTTATTTTTCTTGAACAGAATCGGCACATTATTTGTGAAGTCTAAAGACATTAACCTGATATGCTTTTTAGTCTTAGCCTCAGAATTGAGGTCTTATGACTATGCTTCTGCAGAGGCACACTGAATTCTGAGCTTATATAGGTTGAGTCTTCCAGAAAATATCTTTTTGTTTTCGTTTATAAGCTTCTTCCAGATGACATGTACCATCCACTCTGATACAAACTTTCCTTCTCAACATATCAACTACCAAACTCAAACCAAGAGTTTCCTTTTTATGCATAAACCACTGATAGAAAGTAGTCTAAAGATAGCCCCATGGCTTTGGTGTAGTGGTAAAAACACAGCTTGTGATGTGTGGATTAGGCGCACGTCACAAGTCCGAACCTTGCTGCATACAAAAGCCTAGTATTTAAGTGGAGAAGGGTAGAGGGGAGGACCCATTGTCCACCGAGTTTCGAACCGTGCACCACTGGCCCTCGGGGATTTGTCGGTTATAAAAAAAGGTAGTCTAAAGATGCTCATTATGCCTGACCTCATCGAACCTCAGAAACTAGCAGCACGTGATAGATTAAGGTTCTGAGGATTAGTGATCTTAGTCTCTGTCATATAATCTGTAAAAGCTAAATCTTGAATATTTGCCTTCTTTATTGATGGTTCACATGGTATCTAACTTCAATCATCTGCTAACTCCTGCTGGTCTTACTTTTCTTTTCGTGGTTACTGCTCTTAAAGATCAGAATCATTTGTAAAAAGTAGTCTAAAGCCCATAATAAAACCAGATGCTGCTCCTGTTTTAAATAATTTCTCTTCTGAAATCTCTAATATCATCCTTCCATTCACCAAATTCTGCCGATAGGTTCGCACAGATGAAAATGTTCAAACAATGTATACATTTTTTATATGTTCATCTGGAAATTACTTTCTGTTGTGGGCAACATATTACATATTTTAATACTGTCTAGTGTTTTCTTCAGTATCTTCTCTGTAACAAACTTGTTAATAAAGGAGTAAAGCTCCTTCAACTTTTAATTGAGCTTTAATGACCATAATCTGTTGTTCCAATTGTGATCATGTTTGTATTGCTTCAGAAAGATGTTGAGATAATTCTATAATCCTAATAGAAGATGTTGGTTCTCCGATTCAGGTGAACGAATTACCTCCTGATAAACCTACCGATCAAAGCAGTAAGTCTTCCGTTTTGACAAATGAAGAGCCTAATATGGTTGTCAAGTCGGAGGAGACCGAGGTTCAGCTACAAGCAAGGCAACGCCACCACAAGTATATTCTCATGGCAATCCTCGTCTTATTACTTTCGACATTTGGATTATATTTTTTTGACAAAAGAAACGACATCCTCGACTGGTTGGTGGTTAAATAATAGTACTTGTTGGATTAATTTGTACAGATTCTTTTATTGTTTTTGTGTTCATGGTCTTCTTCTGGTGGCTGTAAATGTTGTTGTGATCTCTTAATTTTTTTTATTTTAATTCAAAGCTCAAGATAGAGCCATTGTTTAAAGCAATTGTGTCACTGGAATGAATATTGTAAACTCAAGATAGAATCATTTGTAAAAGCAATTGTGTTTATGGAATGAGTATTGTTGTGTATTGTTCTTGTACTTATTTTGCCTGATACTCTAATTTGAAGCACTATTTAGGGCGGAGCCAGGTGGTGGCAAGGGGTTCACCTGAACCCCGTTTGGCAAAAAATTACCCTGTATATACAAGGTTAACATTTTTTTTTATGTATATAGATGTTGAATCCCCTTGGCTTCTTCGTTTGTTTACTACTTTATATTTTTGAATCCCCTTAGTGAAAATCCCGACTCTGCCAAAAGTGCAATTTAGTATCGAAGTTTTCACTGCATTGTTTATTGCCATGTATTACTATTTATTCCTTACAAGTGTACATCAGCAAATAAACAGTTTGCACCAACACCAATGAAGATAAGACTGTTAAGATCAAATAGAGCAGAAAGGCTTTTTTTCTGATCATGATGCAACAGTAAAATTTACTGCCATTTATTTTATCAAGTAAACATTACTCCTATCTTTTACAATGATGCTCCTTAAAATATAATCCAAGACTCTTGCAATATAGTCACTAGCATGATCAATGGAGTATATCTTGTTTTAAATACATGTGCAAGTCCCCTCTACACAAAATGGATCCCACCTTCACATTTTATATGACAATCTTCATTAGTCTTACACCTCTCTTGTGTCATCGCATTTGAAGATCACAACACTCGTTAGTATATATCTTGCGCAAAAACATATACTGTTTGAATAATTTTAGTTATATAACTTGGTACCTAAATTGTTACGTACCTTTATGATCGGTGGAGTATATCTTAGGTGCTAAACATAATCAAATCCGACCAACACAAGTTGGCAACCTTCCTTTCTGTCCTATCACCTCACCTGAATATTATGATCAAACTCGTCAATATATATCTTGTATATTGATAAATTTTTGGAGGACTTAGTTATATAAATTCCAATATAGAGAGACGGAGGTCGGAGGGAGAGAGATATACATACTAACCATATGAAATGATCAAGAAGAAGGCGACTACCAAAAGCACAATCCTTGAAGCCTTGTCCATGTTGTGTAAAAGAAAGCTTTTTGAAATTAACTTTAGAGTGCTCCTTATTGCAACATTATATAATATCTAGTTCATTAAGAACCTGCTAATATTTCTACTTAATTAAGAGATTTATATAACCATCTTATTTTCAATTAGTGATTGTTTCTTTCCAAATCTTGAAATTTGGTTAGTTGGTGAAAACATCTCCTTAGTCTATGGAAGGCTAGTCAAAGAAATGTATAGCACATATATATACAACAGTACCTTATTTCGAGATTTCTTGCATTTTCTTATGAACATGTAATAAAACTAAAAAAATTGCTTTCATTTCAAGCCCCCCCCCCTGTTCATTTTATGTGAAAAAAGGAAAGTAACAATTTAGGACCCGTTTGGCCATAGATATGTTTTACTTTTTTTTCGGAATTTTTTTTTAGCTTTTGTGTTTGAAAATTAGTGTTTGACCATGATAATTCCAAATACAACTTTTGGAATATGAAAAACACCTCAAACCTTATTTTTACAATTTTCACTTTTTGTTTTTGGTCATTGCTTTTATCTTTCACTTTTTAAAATTTACCCTACATTTTTTATTTTTATAAATTTGACCCGATAGTAGATTCGACCTATGAGTTTCGTGAATATTATATCATCGTATTAAAGAAAGTCTATACAAATCATGCTTAATGTAACAGGAAATGATTGATGGGCGGTGTTTACGCACTCGTTATGTTTATTAATTGTTTTGGGTGATTTTGCTAGTTTTCAAAAAATAAGGGTGTATAAATCATATTTCATATTTGTTAGAAAAAGTACATTCTAACAACCAAATATTATTTGCAAAAACTATGATCAAACACAACTCCAACTCTAAAAATTTCAAAAAAAGTGAAATTGTTTTTTTATTTCTGTGGCCAAACGCCTACTTAGTTTTTAGGTGCATTATAAGTTTGACTAGAAAAGGTAGTTATTTATTGAGAGTCATATATACTTTTTACAAAATACGAAAGTACGAAAGTGCTCTTTTGAAAAAATAAAATAAAAATACGAAAGTGCTTACAAAGTTTTAAAATTATATTTTTAGGAAGTTACACCTAGAAGCGGAACTAGAATTTGAAGTTTATGAGTTCGTACTCCATATCTACAACCAAGAAAGTACTTTCTAAGTGGGATCCCTGATAGATTTCTTATTATAAATACAGTGTCTGCACAAAAATTACTGGATTTTCGAAACCATGCTCGAAAACCCTAAATTCGCCCATGATTACACCTATGTAACAACTATTTTACAAACCAATTATTATAAAACTTAACATGAACATACGATCTTGTTTTCCAAAAGGTAGACATACTAATTCCAGAACCTAATTCAAACGGAGCAACTTTTTAGGCATCTTGGCTAAATGAAGTGTGATATTTATTCTTACACCGGTAAATTTATTCGCGCTTTGCGCGGTCATTAAATAAATTAACTTATTACTTTTAATTAATTAGAAAGAGTTGTCCGTAGCTAATTATTTTTTACATAGCCCCTTATGAAGCCCTTGATATTTAAGATTTTTTATTATTTTGAGAGAGTTGTCTATCGCTAAATAAAGTCCAATCAATGAATTCTAGCATTACCACTTCCATCAAGACAGCAAGTACCTCCTCGTCAATGTGCATGTGTTCTTTAAAGATTTCTTGATCATATCCTCGTAATTCGGTAATTTTTCGTGGCAAATCTCAATACTGTCCTGAGGAAATTATGTAGGTGTTTGAACAATATATGATTTAAAATTGAACCAAAAGAGTACTTGATGTTGAAGATGGAAAAACATTGTCGAAGTTAGTTGGGTTTCGACATAAATTTCACTCGAATCTTTTTTTATACTGAAAATTGAAGTTTCTCAAG
The DNA here is from genome assembly GCA_034509755.1 of Anisodus tanguticus. Taxonomy (NCBI): domain Eukaryota; kingdom Viridiplantae; phylum Streptophyta; class Magnoliopsida; order Solanales; family Solanaceae; genus Anisodus; species Anisodus tanguticus. The sequence goes on along the minus strand of CM067540.1, from coordinate 4,389,420 downwards.
ACCAATCTAAACATAATAGCAGCAACACAACTGCTAGCAGAAGGGAACTACTACAAAGCCTATCAAACTGGATAGAAATTATAACTGCTAAGCCATATTGTAAGCTTTGCCTGTCTTCCTGCTCTACTGTAAATCTCTTGTATAATGAGCACCAAGTTTTCTGTGGTGATGTCAGAATTTGCACCTATTTGTATCTATTTAGTGATCAGCCCGCTAGTTTCTTTGATCCCAGCTTCATTATACATTGGACACTCAGTTGTTTTTGTTGAAATACCCTCATGTTTCTCTCATTCCATAAATGGTAAACAACTGCTGCCAACATCATTCTATAAACTTAAGCCTGAAGAGATTTTCCCCTTGCACCTTGTCCTTGTTCAGCCCACAGTAGGTCATTATCCCAATTGCTAAGATTTCTCCTAATGCCCAACAAAACTAACAGTTTGCTCCAAACTTGAGCTGAAACATGACATATTGTAAATATATATATATATATATATATCAGAAGGTTGAGACTCACTCAATACAAGTCAACCCCGAACTATATCTTTTCACTAGGAAAAAATATGAATTAGCGACGGACAACTCTCGCTAAATAAAGAGTACCATACCTGCACCATGTAGGAGACCATTTAAAAGCCTGTAAATTAAGAAACAACTTCTAATAAAAAAATAAATTGCTAATTTAGCATTAAACATAAATTAGATTTTCCTTAAAGAATGACAATTTCTGAAGAATTTAAAAAATGACCTTTATGTAGATGATCCGAAAGAATGACAAATTCAGAAGAATTTAGAATAGGACCTTTATGTAAATAATCCGAGAGAATCCATTATCGTTTATCAAGCATAATGTTAACATAATTTGTAGTTATCATAATCGATGAGTATTACGTTATCAAGCTTTATTGAAAGCTAAAAAAATAACCGTGACAAACAACGAAAGAGATAATTATACTAAGAATGTAATAATCTATCTTAATTTACCTTCATTGTCGCAACACCTCCAAAAGCCTGTTGTGTTTGTAGTATCCATTATGTCCATCACATTATGTTATTGACGTTGCTACTACTTTCTATTTACTTGCTCTTGACTAGAAACCTCCAAGTAATGCTTGAAAACTAGAAGTTTCATAACTGAAAGAGTAAAATACTTAGATTTAATACTCTAATCCGTATGTACTAACACACGAAATCATAAAACGAAATACAACCTTTATTTAGTAACCAAAAGACAACAAACCAAAAGTATATAAAATCAGTGAAGTCTTTTGCAACATGGATGTCCTAATTTCTCTTGTTTGTCTAATAATTCACATCAGCAATTCTACAAAATCAGGTGATCGACGTCATCGCCACTTGCTATAGCAATGCTCAACATTGATTTGATTCTACATATGATAATTAAAAGCATATTAAATTATTATGAAGAATCACTGATATTAGCATGGGTAGAATTGTATTAATCTCTTTTGGGGAGCCTTTCTCATTAATACAAATATATATAGGGTGTACAATGTGTAACACACAATAGCCTGAGGTGAAGCATCACATGTCCGGACAGCCTGCCCAATCAGCATTCGTATAAGACAACAATCTGGTCAGTGCTGAGGGGTATAGATGCAATCCATAATCAAGTGTGCCCTTAACGTATCGGATGATACGTTTAAGGGCAGTAAAATGAGGCTCACTGGGGGCATGCATGAATAAGCATACCTGCTGAACAACCTAAGCAATATCAGGCCTGGTGAAAGTAAGGTACTGTAGTGCACTTGCAAGACTCCTGTAGAGAATGGGATCTGACACTAGATCACCATCAACATCACTAAGCTTTGATTTAGAGTCAACTGGAGTAGACATGATCTTGTAATTTTCCATTTTAGCCCTATACACAATATTCTCTGCATACTTACGCTAACAAAGATAACATAGTATCTGCATATCTAGTCACTGAAATCCCCAAAAAATAGCTCAACTTCCCCAAGTCAGGCATAACAAATTCTGTTTTGAGCAATGCAATGATCTCATTTTTCAACAACTCAGATGAGGCAGTAAGCACAATATCATGTACATACAATAATAAATATGCAATGCTACTACCTTTATGGAAAATAAATAGAGAATTATCACACTTGCTACATACAAACCCTACCCGCATGTAGGGGTGGGCATATATCGGTTATATCGGTTTTGTATCCGAAAAATATGAACAGAATAAAAATTATTTTTTTTAAAAAAAAACGAATACAACTTTTTTTAAAAAAAAACGATATGTTCGGTTTATATCGCTGAACGTATCACATTATATCGGTTTTTTCTAGTGGGCCGGGTCGGGTTGGGGAATTTTTTATTTTTTAAAAAAAATTGAATTTCCAAAACTGAAATTGACATTCACACCTACACTATCATGAAATTTCGACGTTGAAATCTATTGTGTATCGTGAGATGTTTACTAAAGAAAAAGAAAAATTAGAAATCGATTTGGGGGAAAACACAAATTGATTGAGAAAACGGACGTATTTCTAAAAATTGGCTGCGCTTTTCGGCGGTTTGACCGGCCCCGTCTAGAAAAAATACGCAAAATAAAAAAAAATCCGGTAAAACGGACATTCGAGCGCAGAGTTATGACCATTTAAAGTTTTACCAATTTACAACTACTTTCTCTCCCTACATTTTATGTCAATGCTTCCGTGATATGTTAATCAAGTTCATGCCGCATGCGACTTCCATAAAAGCTTCATAGATTGGCTTCAATGGCTATGATTCAAGAGATAGTAGTAGCCTAAAATAAAAAATAAAAAAATATAAATTTAATTCGGTTTTTCAGTTCGGTTTGTATCCAAAATTAAAAAACTGAACCGAATCACTAAATCCTTATTCAGTTCGATTTTTCAAAAAATCATTTTTTTTTAAAAAACGAACCGAATTTCGGTTCGATTTTTTCGGTTCTCCGGGTTTTTTGCCCACCCCTACCCGCATGATATACTGTGCAAACCGATCATACCATGCTCTAGGAGCATGTTTCAAACCATAAAGTGACTTACGATGACGACATACATACTGATGGCTTGCTGGATAGACAAAATTAGGCAGTTGGTGCATGTAAACAGTTTTTTTCAAATCCCCATGTAGAAACACATTTTTCACATCAAGTTGATGAATAGGTCAATGCTTACCCATAACTAGACTTGTCCAAAGCTCGGGTCAGGCCGGGTCAAGTAACTTTTTTTTCTGCTTGCCCGACCTTGACCCTATTTTTTTTTAATTTTTGACCCTGGCCCTGACCCTTCGGGGACCCTATGGGTCGGCCCTGACCCGCCCTACAAAGAAAATAGTAAGGAAACACTGCAATTCTACCCAATCCGTTATCCGATATAATTTGTCACCAATTATAAATTACAACAAACAGAAGCATGAAATCATTAAAAATTACACAAAAAGAACATATTCCACACTTTTAGCTATAAGTCCATAAACAAACGAAAGGCAGGTACAAACCAACATCACGATAATTTATCAACATCATCATCATCACTTAATTCTTCTTCGCTTGTCCCTTCACCTATATAAGTAAAAAATAAATATTCATAAAATAAAAAATAATATAAATTATATTAAAAAGACACGCAGGTCGGGGTCGGGTCGGTTATCGGGCCGGGTCAAATGGGTAAAAAATTCTGACTCTAGCCCGACCCTACATATGATCGGGTCCCCGCTTTTGGGGTCAGGTGGCTCACGGGTCAGTTATAAGCTGACCCTGGCCCTGGTTTTTTCGGATCGGGCGGATCCCTGACCCGATGGACAGGTCTAGCCATAGCAATACTCAGAACTGTGCGAATAGTGGTCGGTTTAATAACCGGACTGAACGTTTCACCACAATCAATGCCCTTCAGCTGATTAGTGCCATTAGCCACAAGTCTCGCCTTGTACCTTTCTAGATCATCAATGTCTCTGTATTTGTGACAAAAAAGCCACATGCATCGGATCACATTCACCCCCTCCGGTCGAGGAACCAAATCCCAAGTGTATTGCTTCGTTAAAGCATTAAATTCCTCACACATGGTCGCATTTCAATTAGGGTCTAGTTTGGCTAATTTTGGATTTTTGGGAATTGGGGAAATGATTTGTGTGGACAAGTTAAACTGGAGTTTGGGTTTGAAAATCTCGTGTTGGGCATGGATTTCCATGTAGTGAGTGAGGGCTGGTTTACTGTTGGTATTTGTGTGTGGGGATGAGTTTTGGGAATTCGACGACGGGTTGGGGAGTCGGGAGTGTGGATTCTGGGTGTGACAGCTGGTGTGGTGGTAGTGTCGATCTGATGTGGTCGATGCTATGTGGGTTAGGAAATGTGGGATACGACGTCGGTGGTGGGGATGAGAGGGAGGTTCATTGGTGTGAGTATGAGGGTCGGGTTGCCGAGTTGGGTTTGAATTGGAGTTCTGGTGACAAATTGGGTCGCGGTGTTGGAATGGCAGTGTGGTGGCGACATGGTGGTCATCGGGAGAGGGGACCGGTGGGAGTGCATGGTGTCTGCCGAATTTGTAATTGAGACGATGTGGTGGTTTCTGGTGGTAGAGGGGTGAAATGGTGTCGGACTCGAAACATGGGAGGACGACGATGAACTGGTGTCAGACTCGAGACATGGGAGATTAATACAATTGACTCTCCAAGGGAGATTAATACAATTCTACAGTATGTATAATTTTTATATCTAGTAAAGAGATATATAAGAGAAAGGAAAAGGAGTCCCCCGGGGCATAGCTGGATGGTAAAGAAGGGGAACTTAAAATCTAACTGGAGGCCTGTAGCGTGGGTTCGAACCCTGGTGGGAGCAATTTGCTCTCTTCCGGGGTAGACCTTGTAGGTGTCTGGTCATTCAGGCACATCCCACGATTTATTGGTAATAGTGCGGAGGGAGCAGGACTACTATATCTCCAGGAATAGTCTGACATAAGCCGAAAATGTGGATATAAAAAATAAAAAAAGAAAGGAAAAGGATCGAAGAATAAGTATTATTTATGCAGTTGGAAAACATATTGGGGAGACCTCAAGTAACCTTCGACAAGAATTTGAATGAGGCCAATCGAACATGATTTGACGTTTATCTCTAGAACTTCATCATCAGTTGAAAACTCAACATTGTTCTCTCTTTCGAGTCCACCATAATCAGCCAATATACCTATATACATGATACAAGAAAAGTAATCCAAGACAATGTATGAAAAAAAATTCTTGAGCAAATTAAAAGAATTTTTATTAATTACATGAGAAGGTTCTCTGTATCTTTTGATGACTTTTCAAATATGAGGTGTTTTTTTTTTTTTGTGATCATTCGCAGGTTAAGAGCATAGACCATCAAAAATCGAACAGGAACATTAATGAATATCTGCAATATCATAAAAAAAAATCATTCAAATTCACGTTTCAGGAATTAATTTATGCCACTTTATTCAAACGAAAAGAGTGGCTTGAAATACATGAGAACTCGTGTTGTCCACAAATTCTCATCCACTCTGTTCAAAAGGATTAAGAACATAAATGTGAAATTGAAGAAGGGAATCATTATTACCCATGTTAGCGGCCATATGTCCTGCAATTATATAGATATATAGATATTAATATTTAGTTAATGCAATAGGAATCGGTCCATATAATGTTATCTCAATTTTTCTAGAGGAAGATCCGCAAAGATAGAGTAGCGGGTTGAGTTGAATTTGGGCGAGTTAAAATGAGTTGAGTTAATGAATGAATGAGTTATTGATTGATTCGCCCAGAAATTACTTGGGCTGAAACATGTTTAAAAGCGGATCATATTTCAATTCGCTCAATTTTTACTAAGTTTTAATTTCTTTATTTATTTATTTATAATTTTTTGTACCTGATAAAAAAATTTGACTATGAATTATTCTGGAAATTATGAAAGGGTGGCTTGTGTGTTGTTGTTGTTGTTATGTTAAGTATGATATAATGGATTTTAAAAGTGTTCATTTCTTTTTTAAACTCTAACAGATCAAATATGTTAATTATTTTAAAAATGTAGGCAGTATAAGAGCATGTTCAAATTGACTTATTTTAAGTGGCTTTTAAGTCTAAGTCATAAGATGGAAATCTCATCTTTTTACTTTTGACTTATTTTAGTTATTTTGGCTTAAAATCAAATGATTAAAAATATTTTTTACCTTATTCAAACACTATAAAAGGACTTAAAAATTATTTTGACTTAAAAACACTTAAAATAAGTCAATCTCAATGAGCTCTAAAACTATGACGTTGCCCCCTCCAATTTTTTTCTGATCATTATCAAGTAAACACATTTCTCTTATACTATGATACTCTATAAAATATATTCTATCCGTCTCAATTTATGTGACTTGCTACCTGAACTATTGTTACGTATCTTTATGATCGATGGAGTATGTTTTGGGTGCTAAACATACGCAAACCCCACCAACACAAGTTGGCAACCCGGATTCACATTTCATATGACAATCTGCTCTACTCTTACATGACCCTCCTCTGTCACCTCACCTGATTATTATGATCAAACTCGTTAGTATATATACTGTATATTGATAAATTTTTAGAGGGCTTAGTTATATATTCCAACAAAGAGAGAGATATACTAACCACATGAAATAATCAAGAAAGAGTCGACTACCAAAAACACAGTCCTTGAAGCCTTGTTCATATTGCCTAAGAGAAAGCCTTTTATTTTATAGCTTTAGTGTGCTTCTTATTGCTACATTATACAATAATTAGTTCATCAAGAACCTGCTAATTTTTCTACTTATTAAGGGATTCTGTATAATCATGTTATTTCCAATTAGCGATTGTTTCTTCCCAAATCTTAAATTTGGTTGGTAAGAGAATTCTAAAAATGTATAGCACATACTCCCTTTGTCCAAAAAATACTTGTCGGGTTTGTTTTTCAAAAGTTAAATTATTAAATTTTGACCAACATTTCAAGATGTATTTTTTTTTATCATATATTGATATGAGAAAAAATGTAACTTATATATTCTTCATAAAGTTTTAGAATACCTAAATTTTAATTTTAAAATACTGAATTAATTTAATCTGATTCAACTCCAAATATTAAGCAAGTTAATTCTCGAGAAGCAAAACGTGACAAATATTTCGAAACAGAGTGAGTACAACATTACCTTATATCAGATTTCTTGCAATTTCTTATGAACTTTATGTACTAAAATTATTAATACTCCTTCCATCTCAAATTATTTGTCGTGATTTCTAAAAATAGATGTCTCATAGTTTTGTATTTTAGAAGTTCAAAATAAAATTAATTATTTTTTCGCATCTTACCCTTAGTAATAATTATTCTTGAAACTACAAACACCTCAATTATATGAAGATGATACATAAATAAAGTAATTATTCAATGAAGAGAGATTATATCTTAAGACATAAATAAGAGTAAAATAATCAAACATACCTCCTAATCAATGTTTCTTTAAGGAGTGTGTAAAAGAAAAGCATAACATGTACTTTGAGATGGAGGGAATAATTTTAACATGGTTTTTCATTCAATAAGAGTATGACACGTGACTTTTTTAAGCCGAAAATAAAATTTCAACGGGTGAGGGATAAATATAGCTAGTTTTGATGAACGAGGGATAAATATAACTATAAAGTATAGTTATAGGGATATATTTATTGAAAAGGTATAATGAAGAATAAATATAACATGTTTTTGATGATAAAAGGACAAATATAACCAACCCGATATTTAAATAGAGAAAAATAAATAAACAAACTTATTATTCATCAAGTTTCAAACAGCAGGCGACTAATCCTGAGGAATTTATCGATTGTCAAAAAATATATAATATAAAGATGCTCATTATTCAATTTTAAAGGGGTTGGCTATATTTGTGTTTCACAAAAAGATAAGGATGACTCATAATTGAAACAATTTACAAATGAAGGACAAAGTTATTTAATTTTCAATAGTTGAGGGGCAATTTGGTTCATTTTCCCTCTAATAAACCAAACCAAAACCCTAATCCTTTCCCTATAAATAACCTTAATAATAATCCTCCTCCAAAAGAGCGGCAGCCATGGCTTCCACTATTCACAAAATGATTTTTATCAGTTAAATCAATGTATTCGAAGGAGGATATACTCCTTAATTTTTGTAGTAAGTTGCTCTTTATTCATGCTATTTTATAAGTTTCCATCTATCTGCTTGTATATTTTTTTTGTTTTCCACCCGGGCTCAGGTACCCTGGATCCGTGATTATATAAGGATTCACGCCGCTTAGGCCTATTCGAGGGGAACGCTCTCTACTAAAAAAATTCCATACACGGGTAGGAGCAGTCCCATCCGCTGCACCACATTAATACTGTGTTTAAAGTATAATTAATTTTTGTTTTGCTAGATAATTATTTTCTTTATTTAGATCTTGAAATTTAGTTTTTTTTTATTTCTTCAATGGAAATGAAAGGTATATTTTGTGCACCAAATAGCCCTTTGCAATATAAAGTTGTTATTGCAGAGAAACACGAGATAAAGGTTTTTTATGGTGCTAAACTTAATTTTTTTGGCAAAACTTTAGGCTGAATATTTAAGTTGTTTATTTATCTCTACTTTGCCAAAATAAAAAGCTTTTTTTTATATATTTTTTGAAATTGTTTAAATTAAGACTGGCAAGCAAAATGATGACAATATATAAGCTGAATTATATGTTGAAATTCATATATTAGCCTTCAAAGTTCTCTGATTGCATTGCTTAAATCTTTTTTTAAAACTTTCTTGGAATTTGTGTGTAGTGGCTAGCTATATTGCTCGGTCTCTGAAAAAATGTTGCTGCACCCATGTTGGATTCTCCAAAAATGCACTATTTTTGTAGTATTTGGCCCGCACCCTCAACATTTTTAAGAGTCCGAGTAACATAGGTCGTTCTAGACACTATTAGAGTACTACCAATAGTTAATTTCATTGCAAATATATCTTTTTTGGTGAAGTTTTGTTAACTATGAAATGAAATCAAACAGTTAAATTGTAAGGGAGGGAGTGGTTATTATGTATCTTCAAAAATGTTGCTGTACCCGGGTTGGATTCTCCAAAAATGCACTACTTTTGGAGTATCCGAGACGCACTCGCCCCCTTTTTTGAAGAGTCTGAGCAATATAGGTGTTTAGTAGACACTATATAGAGTACTACCAATAGTTAATTTCATTGCAAATGTATAGTAGTACATTATGTATCTTTTTTGGTCAAGTTTTGTTGACTATGACAAGTGAAATCAAACAGTTAAATTGGAATGGAGGGAGTGGTTGTTATTTAAAAAGACTTGTTTGCTTATATCTTATTTTAGTCAAGATCTACATAGAGTTAAAAAGCAAAATGATGAGGAACTGTGCTGAATTTTTATGTTGAATATACATATCATAAGCCTTCAAAGTTCTCTGATTGTATTGCTTTGATGTCATTTGACTGCATCAAACCAAGTTCTTGATCAAGTTGTTTTGGAGCTTTTGTACTTGGGTGTAATGTAGGTAAAAAATTGCAGCTTAGGCGCTAAATTGAGCATTGTTTGGTAGCCTTTTCCTTTGGGAGCTACACTTTGTTACTCATATATCATGTTCATTTTACCTTTCATTTTCGAAATAAATCGTTTTGGAGAGATTCGTAGGATTATATCTCTATATAGGAAAAACATGTAGGACATACCTCAGTGAAGTTCATACAAGGCACACCTTATTCCTTAAGGGCACTCTGTTATGTTTTGATATCAACTGACCTTAATTCACAAGTATAAAGTGTGAAAATTACTGTAATCTAGTAGAACTTAAATTATGAGGTTACACTATTAAGATAATTTTTAGATGATTCTTTGTAGTTGAGACTATTGTTTAGTCTATATTTGTAAGGGTTTAAACTTACAAGGGTAGCACAAGTTAAACTCTGTTTAAGGTCTTTTTGGTATTTTCAGTTCTGATCTGATATAGTACGTCTTATGTTTCTCGGTCTCTTCAAAACTGTTAAGGGGTGCGTGTTGAATCCTTAAAAAATAATGTACTTTTATACTATTGTCATACTATATGAGCATGGTGCCTATATTAAAGTTTTTCATTGTCTGTCGCTACTTGATTCTTCAATGTTATTCAGTGGCAAAGATGTTTTGAGAATAAGAAAAGCATTCACATCCTTGTACTGCAATCCTGTTCTTAAGTTTTATGTGTTATTACTGTCCGCCTTGTTGCATTTGCCTTCTTTACATGACTTGATTGCTTAGTTAACTCGACTAATATAATAAATGATTTGAGCACCAAAATTCATAGTCTGTTGTCTTATACTTTACCTTCAGACTTTACGAGCATGGTGCTACATTAAGTTTTTCTTATTTATCTATTGTCGCTCGACTTTCATTTTTGGTCAGTGGCTAAGGATGTTTTGAGAATAAGAAATACATAAGTTGTATTTTTTGAGCTATAAAACCTGTTCCTCAGTTCTTATAGAGTTTTTCATAACCAATTTTTGTAGACCAGTTGAATGATGAATTGATACAATGGTAAAGTTGCAATCTTACCATTTTAGGGGCTCCATATTCCCTACTACAGCCCCCCACCCCCACATCTCTCGTTAAAAAACCATAAACAACTCAAGTTCCAAATTGAAGAAACAAAATTTTCTGAACATGGTGCTACCTTAAGTTTATTTCCATATAGTCAAGTAAACATTATCTTTTATGTTGGTATATTAGAGTACATAAATATTTGATGATCCAGTTACATAAATTGTTAAATTGTGATGAGTGAAAGGTACTACATGTCATTATAACGTTTTGACAGGGTAAACACTTGCATCATCTTGAACTTGGATTTTCTACACCAAAATATTTTGTTAAATTAAGATTAGTCAAATGAAAATCTTATATTCACCGATGAACTAGGAATGCGTACAACTCAATTTATTTGGTAAATTATAGTGGCATGGGAATGTGTACAACTCAATTTATTTTGTAAATTATAGTGGTATTCTGAAAACAACGGGATTGAAATGTGACATTCAAATTAAACATCGAATTAGTGGGTGTTTTCAAGCCATAAGAATGTCTCGAGGAAGTGAAGCTTTTGCACATTTTTGTTAGTCTATGAACATAATCTATATATCTCTGTCTTGAAAAGAATCTAAGAGAAAAAGAAAGGGTCAAGTATTACTAATTTCTCATTACATCTCCTAATTAACCATTAAATCATAGTAGCGTGTTATTTACACTAAGATTCATCATATTAACATGATCATAAAGCCATTTGACAATTTGCACTATTCTTATACGTTTGTCTTGTCACCATATCCAAAGATCCAAACTTGTTAGTGTATCCTGCAACCTAGTTATATAAATTACGATTATCGTGACAGGAGATATAAGTTAACGAGTGATTGCATATTAATTATCATATGATCAAAGCTAAAGCAATTGGCTCTAGATCCATCATTTTTTGAGTAAATGTTGTCACTTGAAAGAAATATCAAAATCATAGCTTACTTAAACTTTACTAAGGTCATAAATTATGTTTGCGTGATGTGTCTATTAAGTGATCTTGTAAGAGTCATTCCAAAACAAAAACACAAAAAAAACTTAAGACAAAGCATTTCTCAATTTAAATTAAAAGCTCTCCTTACTGCAACATCATATTAAAAAAATCATTAAACATTTGAGATCTTCTAAAAAAAGGAAAGAAACCAACTTTTCTGGTCATGATGCAACCAAGTAATGCAATAAAAATTCTTCAATAAAACATCAAATTATTCATAAACATATGCAATTCCCATCAACACAAGTTGCAGTCCCGCTTTCACATTTCATATAACCACAAGAAGTCTTACATAGTATACATATATCACATGCGATGTGAGTTCACGAGTGATTGGAAAGGATCTAGACAAACATAGATTTTGTTAGGTTCAGTGGCAATATAACTCATTATGGATCTAATTTTTTCACTTCCAGATATATGGTGTATCGATAAAGCATTAGGTGTGACACACATGTTATTATTGCCTAGATCCATCATGTTATTTGAGTAAAAACTATCACTTGAAAGAAACTTCTAAATTTTTTTTACTCAAATCACAGCTTAATTAAATTTCCCTTTAGCTTATTATTTATGTTTCAACTTTGGATGTATATGTGATTATATAAGACAAAGAGAAACAAAAAGAGGAAGGGGGATGGGGTAGGAGGGACCAAAAGATTGACTGAAATTATCAGGATTTTTCACTAGTTCAAATAGAGTATATATATACAACAAAGAATAGTCTCTTTGTGTCCCCCGGTATAGCTGGATGACAAATGAGGGGAATTTAAAATCCAGCTGGACGCATGCAGCGTGGGTTCGAATCATGGTGAGAGCAATGCTCTCTTCTGGGGTAGGACTTTGTAGGTGATATCAGTTGCTCTGTTCTCAAACCCTGGTCATTCAGGCACATCCCGCGATTTACTGGTAGTAGTGCTGAGGGACCGAGACTACTATCTCAAAAAATAGTCTGGCGTAAGCCGGGAAGCTGGATATAAAAAAAGAAGAAGAAAGAATAGTCTTTTTGTTAGTGATGATAATGTTAGTAGGGTAAAAGCTTAATGTCACGCCCGTTTTTAACCCGCGGGCTTCGTGACGCGATGGTGTCGATTCCCCTCTGGATGAAATAAAAATGCTTGCTTGAGGAGTCGCCACCTAATTATTCTAAGGTGAATTAGGGCACCTAAATGTTAACTAAATGCTGCAAAGTAACTTCAATTTTATGGTCTGCGAAACTAATGAGGTTCTGGGTAAGGGTTCTTTATTATCCTAAAGAGAAGGGGTTAGGCATCCTTTAAGATCCGCTAACTTGCGGTTATCCGATCAAACTCAGGTTAATTATTGTACTAAGAAAATGCATGTTTAAAAGTATATAAAGTTAAAAAGATGTTTGCAAATAATTAATGAAAGGGAACTAAGGCGGATGACGATGTCATCTCGCCCTATTGGTTTTGAAATCCCGAGGTTGGAGAATGCAAGGAGTGTGAATGCGGGTCTTCGTTCGGCAATGATCATGTTGAGTCTCATAACGAAACTTTTCGTAGCTCCCGATGCATTTCATGTAAATAAAGAAAAGGATTAGTAAACGGGATATGGACATATATACGTGTAAATAAATAATTCATGAAAAACAGTAATATGTTATTGGGCCTCGGAATGCAAACAATGTGCGGGGAGGGTGTAAAAATGAGCCAAAACAGAATTTCAGACGAAATAAATTGGCTCGGATGTACGATGGGCCCAATTAATACGCGGAAATAAAAAGCAGGCCCAAACGTATACTTTCAGATATATATATAAAGAAAACAGATTGGCCCATGAGCCCACATCCAACATACATTCAGTCATTTCACATTCTTTTAACCCAAAATGCATGTCATATACAAAGGATATATGATATGCCTAGAGATATGCGAGGATATACAACCTTAGTATACACTAGGTATATACCTAGACTTTTATACCTTATATACCTTGAGGTATATCATTGTATACTTAACATTTCACAACTAGAAGAGACAAAGCAAGATCAGTTTTACATTACCAGCAAGAGCAAAAGATATCCATAGGTATTCCAAGGCAAAAATAATGAACCATATGAATAAGAATAAAGAAAGCCAAATACTAGATGGAGATAATGCACTAGCCCTAATAATTCAAACCAATAATGCTAAACCAACTATGTGATCATGCCCAGTTTCAGACCACAAACAGTAATAATCAGAAAAGACATGATAGTATATGGGGAACAATGATAAATGCATTTAATTAGGTAGTACATCACACGAGCCTATGATTTCAGATGCACCCTTTAAAGGAGGAAACTATGTGCCCATATATTCAGAAAATAGGGACAAAGATCAAGCTCATACAAATTGACTTCTACATTTGTGCACAGTCAAACAAAGTAGAAGGAAGATCCAGAAATGGTTTAGCTCTTCAACAAACATGCTGAACAGTGGCAATATGATCAAAATTAAGGTCATCCCCATTCAACCCTCTAGGTAGAGTATATCAATCCCAACATACATGGATGCTATCACATGAAAATATGGTTATAAGCTAACAATGAAACTCCAGCTAGGTAATAGTTCAACATGGCACAAATAAGTCCAAGCAGGGAACATATATGCATACATTTACCATTCAGACAATTTAACAGACATGACATGGTGCAAAATGGCTCGGGGGGAGTTTGGATATTGTCATGGGGTGTTTGACAACCCAAATAGACAGGGTAAACATGACATGAACTTGGTTTGATACTGCACACTTAGAGACAATCAGGGAAAAAGTCAGACATAGTATTTCCTTGACACAAAACCAGCAGACTAAGCTAACCTCTCCCAAAACATGATAAACCTCAAGTGGATAGGCACATAACAAGTTGATGATTATACTAGCCTAAACATGACACAAATTATTTTAACAGACATAAAATGATCCAAGGGTTACTGTAATGCTATCATGGGAGGGCATTTCACATTTAGAGGGGAAAAAACAAACAAGGACAAGTGTACTACCAGCTCAAACAGGCAGAAAAAGAACCAGACAGAGTTAGTTAACCCTACTTGCATAAGCTTATTTTAATATACAAGTCCACAAACACCAGAGGCATACACAATCACAGCTCATGTTTTATTATGCATAATGACACTTTAATTTAGGCATGATACAGTTAACATGATGGGGAGTGATTCAGAGTGGCTTAAGACTTTAACAGAATACTGAACAGTGGCAATCTAACAGGATGAAATTCATTCTCAACATGCCATATGATTAACTATTAGAAGAATATGATATGCTCATATGGACAAATCCAAAGGGCTAAAACATAACAAATACATACTCATGAAATTAGCCTAAACATGGGCATAACTTGACAGTAATCAAAAGCCTTTCTATTCCTAATTTGCAGATACTTGAATCATGTGCCAAAGCCTTGGGCTCACTTAAATAGTTTCAACACCCAGACCTTATCATATACATGCTACCATGTGATTATGACTGATTTGAATGCAAGATACAGATAAGCAACAACTTAGTCAGAGAGTCAACTAAATCAACAGGGTACAAAATACTATCATAGACCTTACTCAACCACTTAATAGCCAAAACCAGGTACCAAACAACCAAAAGGGTTTACATACTAATAGATGAATTTTGGAAATTAAGCAAGCAGGGCAAGACATGGTCAGTTCAGTTATTAAACAATAGCAAGACACCAATGAAAGTACTCAACTACCCAACCTCATATTCCTTTGATAAAGTATTAGCGGTATGCTTGGGATCTTACAATAAACACAAGCCTATTCCACAGTCTAACAAGTAAGATGCAGACCTAGGTTATTAAGTAGACTAAATTAATGATTTTATCTATACATCAACAAACATAGTAATGTAGACAAATCTAACTAATATATGGTTAATTAACAGAAGTCACAAAAGAAAACATATAGAAACACATAAATGAATTAATACTAAGAGGAAATCGAGTTTACCTTCTATGGGTAGCGAACCGAGGCGTCGTTTCGAATCGTCGACCCCGCTCGGAGAAGTTTTGTTTATGCGATTGAAAAAGAACAAGAGCTTAAATGTTTTATTGCTTTGCCGAGCCGGAAACGAGAGTAACAGAAAGAGATTTTCAGAATCGAAAGCTGCTTTTGTGAAACCACTAGATGGGTCGATTCTTTGCAACAGCTTAAAAACAGAGGTTTTTTTTGTTGTCTCGAATCCCCCCTTTCAACAACCCACAAAAGGGTTCTATTTATAGCCCCAATCGAGACCCTAATGGCTGAGGTTTGAATTTTGAATTCAAAATAAAGATTGAAAATGTGTTTGTTTTCTTTTCATTTCGAAAACCTAGATGATAAAGAAAGAGGTACGGGTTTGTGTTCTTACCCACCGAATCCTTGAATGTATTCTAGGGATCGACCGCGGCATGCATGCTTCGCAGATCGATTCGACTTCGGATGAGCTATTCAAGGCTCCGGGTTTGCAGAAAAAGGGAAAAAGGGACTGAGCGATGTGAGGGCTCGATGGTGGAGAGGACATGGTGGCAGTGGTGTGGTGAGGGTGTTTGTCCGGCGGTCCGAAGGTGATTTCGGGTGAAAGGCCGATGGTTTTTAGAGAGGGGTGTGGGGTTTGGCTGCCGGTTTTCGATGGGCGGATTTGGGGGTTTCTGGTTTTGTTTTTAGACGATTGGATATAAAGGGAGAAATGGTGGGTTGGTCGAGTGGGCCTGGGTCTTGGGCCGACGGGTTTGGGGATTGGGCTGGTCTGGTTGGGCCGAAAAATAGGGGTTAATTTGTAGATGGACTTTGGGGTTTGATAGAATGTTTTGGGTAGAAATTATTTTGGGTTGGGAAATAAAATGGATTATGGGTTTAAAAATATAAAAGGGGTTTAATATTAACTGATAAATACGCTATAGTTTTCTTAATTACTAAATATTATATTCACTTATTCACCCATTTTCTCCTTTTCTATTTTGGATCTTGAGTTATTTATGAATATTATTTTGTTGAGGGGGCAACGTTCTTGTTGGAATTAAACCAAGATTAATAATTTAAAATTAATTAGAATTTGATATTTGGTAGTTTATTCAATCCAAGTCTAGTTAGAATTTATTTATCAAAGTCATATCGGAAAAGGTTTTATAGCCCTAGTCTATGTTGATTTTCTAGTATTATAAATAGGGATGCTTTGTTACATATTTTCTCATATTGAGAGGTAGTTCATTGTAGTGAGATTCAAGATTTTTGAGTTATTGATTAAAGCCCTTTACCTCTTCTTTCTAGTTTGATAAATTTCTTCTATATAGCCATTGTTATGTCTTACACTTGTGCATATATTATTCGTTTGAATTCCCCCCCCCCCCCCCTTCATTTCTAGGCAGGGAAAATAGAGAGATGAGAATTTTGCATCAAGGTTACAATTTAATTACGATCGAATCGTTTAAATTTTAAAAATGGGTGAATACAAACTTTTATAATTGAATAAAAGAAATGATTCTAAAAAAATATTCTGTGTTACTTTCATATCTCTTATGCATAAAAATAAAATCTCTTATAAAGGAAACATAAAATTAAAAATAAATTAATCATAAACTGCTATAAAGTTAATAGACTCATCGAAAAGAAATAAAATATTAGATCATGATGCAACCAACTAATTTTATAGCTATTTATTTCATCAAGTGAACATTATCACATATATAATCTTCATCAACAAATGAGACATTTTTAGATTCTCATGAATAAACCTTGTAAGGTTAATACTTGCCACCTGAACCATTATCTTCGTGATCGATAGAATATGTGTTTAGTGGAAAGCATACACATGTCCCATCAACACAAACACAAGTTGGAAACCTATTTTCACCTTCCATATTTCGACAATCTGGTGTTGTCTTACACGACCTTCGGCTTTCCACCACATCTGAAATTACAAAACAAGCATTTTATGCAAACATAATTTTTAAAGGGCCTAATTATATAAAGGCATGTAACAAGTAAAAGGTGTTTCACACTAATATAACCATATATCAAATGTGAGTTCACTAGCGATTGAAATATATCATATGATTGAGAAAAATCTAGAGCTAATGGGTTCATATCTATTTTTGGGTCTTGACTAATCTAGATTCACTGCAAAAAAAAAAAAAATTGAAACTAGGTAAGAGCTTTATCGCTAATCTATCACTAAATAACTTGTAACTAAATTAATTTTTTAATAATTTATCGTTAATTAAATGGAATTAGCTGATGGATTTTGTTCTTTTGCTACAGAACTTATCCGTCACTAATTCCTATTTTTTTAGTAGTGATTCGTTCGGAAAGTTTCACTTCGAGGGTGAAGTGTTCCCTACCAAAGACAACTCCATTTTATAAGACACGAACTCAAGATCTCTAATTAAAGACGAAAGAATACTTACCACTCCACCTCAATCTTTGGTTAAATCTTATCGTAGTTAAACTCTACTAAGGTTAGAACTTATATTCGAGTTTTATTCCACTAAGTGATTGTGTAAGATAAAAGAGGGAAAAAGAAATAGACTTGCCGCATGAAACAATCAAGAAAGCAACTACCAAAAACGCAGAAATCGAAGCCTTGTTCATCTTGTGTAAGAGAAAATCTTTAAGAATTTTAGAATGCTTCTTAGTTCTTACTGTATACAACCTAATATAGTACTTGGCTCGTTAAGTACTTGCCAAAGATAAAATTATTACTACTATAATCTTATCTCCAATTAGTATTTGTTTTTTTCCAAATCTTTGACTAGTGAGTCAACGAAATTCTTTGGTCTATGGAAGGTTAGTCAAAGAAATATGTCTACATTAGAATTTACAAGATTTGATGGATCTTCATTTTTTAGAAGACCCATTAATTATAAGTTTGAGAGTTAGTTGTTTATAGGCTCATATCTTTTGTTATTTTTTAAGACATGTACCTTCAACCTTATTTCAAATATTATTGATTTTTTTTGTTGCAAAATTGAAACTTTTTTGTTACAGAACATAGTTTAATAACTTGATTAAATGGGGACAAAATTTAAAGAATACTAAATGATCCTATTTGTGCAAATTCCTCATTGATTTCAAGGATGAATATTTAGAGCCACGGGTGGAGCACACATATCTGATATGTATCGTGACGAATTCAATAACTTTTGCTTAAACACTATATTTATAATTAAAATTTTGTTAATACATATTATCTTGTGAAGGTAGAGAGGTTGATTGTGATAAATCCTTGACTCAAGTAAGTTCAACAAAATTAAGTACGTAACGGAAATATGGCAGTGAAAAAGGCACGTTGAATAATGGAGAAGAGAACAACAACGACAATAAATAATATAATAATAATAAAAATAATAACAAGTAATAATAAAATCGAAGAATGAGATTATAAGAGAGTAATATTAACTATATTGATAATTGTTTTTAGACAATTACCTAACTTCTACCCTGATTATGAATTCAAACATTAAGACGAGCTATAATTGAATGCAAATTCAAAATTCATAAAATTCAATCCTAAAAGGAAAAAAAAAAGAATGGAGAGAGAACATTGACCGAGGGTCAAATATAGCTATCAACACACATTTTTTTTTTAGAGTTCGAGCAACATAAATAATAAGGGTGCTTATCGGTCAGATTGGTGGAGCCAGGGTTCATATTAAGAGGTGTCAAAATTATAAATATGCCACAACTCAGGTTTGATCACAAGACCTTATGAAATTATTGCAACCCCTTAACCACTAAGCTAAACCTTCAACTTGTCTTAAAAGGTGTCAATATTAATATATACCTATAAAACCAAAATTTCACCTGTAATTTTTAGGGGTGTCGCTTACACCCCTCGGGCAAGGTTAGCTCCGCCACTATACATTGCTTTCATGCATAAAAGTCTACACAATTTACAAGACAAAAACTATAAAATGCATTATACCTTCAAGCTGCAGATCATTAAAGGGAAAAAGCTCAAATATGCCATCGAACTATCCGAAATAACCCATTTATGCCATTCGTTAATAGTTTGGCTCATTCATATCATTTTTCATTGATGCCGGTTTTACAATACCATATGTCATTAACGCTGACGTTAATGAAAAATGCATGGATGAACCATTTTGGCAACATTAATGACATAAAATGAGTCAAATTATTGATGAATGTCATAAATGAGTCATTTTCGATAATTCGATGACATATTTGAGCTTATTTTTCCATCATTAAATGATAATGAACTTTCAAATTGTTTAATGCATTATAAATAGTGAAAGTACAAATGATAAGCGAATTCAGAATTGAGAGAATAAACGTCCCTGCCGTAAGAATTTAGAAATAGGAGTTGTATTTAAAAATTAAAATTTAAAACCATGATTATAATATTAGGGATAAAATAATAATTTAATATAAGTTTATTGAGTTGTCAATTTAACCATTAGCTAAATTCTTAAAACCGAAAATCAAACTGATAACCCAATAAGAAAATTTACAATACTATTTACAAAATCATTAACCCAATAATCTGATATAGATAAACCAATAGCGTTTTTATTGATTTATAGAAACACGAGCCTTAGTTAAGGCCTTCATGAACCTAACCAAACTAGACCCGACCCGAGTTAAACGAAATTCAAACCCCACGAACTACATCACTGAATCCACCCGTTAAAATTTCTTCAGACCAACCGGCACGTTCGTCGGAATCATGTTCCCGAGGGTTAAAAAAATGACGGCATTTGCTTGCCAGGTAATTTCCTTTCTCTTTTCTCTTGGTGATTCTCATAGAATGTTTCTGGTTTTCCATCTATTTTATTTTTAGGATTATGTTCATTCTTAATTAATTAGTCTGTGCATGTAATATTACACTAATGATTAATTGAGTCATGTTGATGCATTTCCCTACTACATTCTTGATTAGTATATATGTCTGCTTGAATTATTCGTGTGACTCTTATGATTGAAATCAGCTGCAAATCTTTCCCTTTGTTACCTACAACAACTACCTTACCTCAAGTATAATTTCTCAAGTGGGGTCTGGGGAGGGTAGGAGGTATGTTACGACCTCGAATTATTAAACGAAAGTGCAGAATTATCGGAAGAAAAAGTAATTCCCTGAACAGATATTTCTTAAGAACAGAGTGAAAGATATTTCCATTACTTGACTAATGATCCAAAGATGATTACAAATGATACACTCTGAAGGGTGTCAAATGCATGGGAAATAAAAACAAGAGATGGAACAAATCGAATGCCAATTCTGTTTCCAAATGTCGGCAATAATGTCGTCCGACACTAGTGACAACACTTAGTAAAACAGTAACTTTAAAGAGTAAATGCAGCGGAATTTAAAGAACACAAAAATTTAAATTTTCATAAGTTATATATATTATATAACTTATGATGGTCAATGACCAAATGTATTGTATATATATTATATACAAAATTACAAATTCCTTTTTTTTTTTTTTTACAGATTTACAATATAAAATGGAAATGAATTAAAAGTTGAAGTCGCAGATGACTTTTGCCTGAAAAATCTAACCAAGTAACATAGACAACTTCTCATTACAACCGCTCCATACAAAACTAATCTAGAATCTAAACAACAATTGTAATGTTTCATTACAACCGCTCCATACAAAACTAATCTAGAATCTAAACAACAATTGTAATGTTGGACAGAATGTTGTCGACACACTCAGGCAACACTAGTGATCCAGATTTCTGAGATGAAATCCCGAGAGCTCTCTTGGTATTTTTGCAATCTGATTCTGGATCTCGATACACTGTTGTGGCGTCTCTATTTATAGTAGAGAGTTCCCTTGAAAGTCTCATCGATCGGTTGAGGAAAAGATGGGCAGCTCGTGGTAGATGATTAAGGAGTGAACTCTCAACAACTTTGATTTGTTCCTTACTCGACTTCTTCCCCAAGCTTTGACTCTTTCTCCCACGTTTTACAAAGCTCCAATTCACCACGCCTAAGTCGTTTTTACCTCACAGTAAAATATTACTGCTCACTGTGAAGTAAGGCAAAATTGTTTTTCGAAGATGTTGGTCCGAATGTTATGACGTTGGTCCGAATGTTATGACATTTGTCCCAACATTTTTATGCATTCAAATCAGAACTTCAGAAGATATGTTGGGTCAAATGTCACAACACCAAACCCAACATTAACACACTCAATCGTATATAACAACTAATTTGATCTAGAATTGGGCGGGAAAATCTGTTATAACTAACTTCCCGCTGCTGTAGCTTCTAACTAACTTGACCCCTCTTTCTAACTAACTTGATTGTTGACTAAAGTGACAGCTGACTCCATTAATTGCTAAACCTACATGCTAATGTACTTGCTAAATTGGAATATACATCATTAGGCACATATCAATACCCTCCCCTTCAAACAATCCTTGTCCTCAAGGATTGAAGTGTGAAAATTTGGATTGAAACTCCTGCAAATCCATCCAAGTACTGTCCTCAGGTGCTGAGTTGAACCATTTCACCAAGACTTGAGTGATAGCTCTGCCATGTTTAGGAGCCATTCTTCTTTCCAATATAGCTTCAGGTTCTGCAATGATGTACCCATGATCAGACTGCACTATAGGCAAGTGAGTAGAAGCCATGTGAGATCCCAGCTTCTTCTTCAACTGAGAGATATGAAAGGTAGGGTGAATTCTAGTATGAGTTGGAAGGTCTAGAGTATAAGCAACTTGTCCCACTCTAGCAAGAATCTGAAATGGTCCATAGAATTTGGCTGAAAGCTTCTGGAAATTGTGCTTCTTGAGTGACATTTGTCTAGAGAGAGCTCAATCCCCCACAGCATACACCCTATCAGTTCTACCCTTGTCAGACTGAGATTTCATTCTACATTGGGCTCTCTCTAGACGAGCTTTGACAGCTCTAAGTGTAGCTTCTCTAGCCTACAAACTTCTATCCACCATGTCCAGCTGAGAGTCAAATGGCATATAAGGCAACAAGGAGGGGGGGAGGGGGGGTCTGCCCATAGACAATCTCATAAGGAGTCATGTGAGTAGCTGAATGATATGAGGTGTTATACCACTACTCTGCAAGTGGTAACCAGTTAGGCCAATTCCTTGGTTTCTCAGATGTCATGCACCTTAAGTAGCATTCTAAACACCTGTTAACCACCTCTGTCTCCCCATCAATTTGAGGGTGGTAGGCAGTGGACTTGAGCAATGAAACATGCTGCAACTTGAACAACTCAGTCCAAAATTTATTAGTGAACACCACATCCCTATCAGATACAATAGTCTCGGGCAATTCATGGAGTTTGAACACATTATCCATGAAAACCTGAGCTACATCAAGAGCATTATAGGGGTGTTTTAAGGGAATAAAGTGTGCAGCTTTACTAAGCCTGTCAACCACCACAAATATAGCTTCCTTACCAGCTGCCTTTGGAAGACCCTCAATGAAATCCATAGAGATATCTTGCCACACTCTCTCAGGGATGGGAAGTGGTTGCAGCAACCCAGGAGGGCCAATGTTTTCACCTTTACATCTTTGGCACACATCACAGTCCTTGATATTGTTATACACAACTAGTTTTATCTTTTTCCAATAGAAATCTTGTTTGAGTCTTTGAAGAGTAGCATGAATTCCTGAGTGTCCTCCCAAGGAACTCTCATGATAAAACTCAATCAGTTTCTTCCTTACATCTGCATTGTGTCCTACCACCATCCTGCCCTTTCTACATACCACCTTGGAACTTATAGTAAGGTTTAGAGTGAGTACCAGACTGGACAGAAGTCAGTAATTGTTGTAGAGCAGGGTCTTGAGTCCAAGTCAACTTAACCTCCTCCAACAAGTCAGCATGAACTCCAGAGATGCTATAGAGCTGAATGTGTTCCTCCCTTCTAGATAAAGCATCAGCTATTATATTTTCTCTCCCCTTCTTATAACATATGCTGTAGTCATACCCAAGCAACTTGACCAACCACTTCTGTTGGCTTGGGGTGGTAATCCTTTGTTCCAAAAGGAGCTTCAAGCTGTGGTGATCAGTTTTAATAACAAAGGGTCTCCCCAACAGATAAGGTCATCTTTGAACAGCAGTCACCAAAGCCAATAACTCTCTCTCATATACAGATAAGGCTCTCTTCCTGTCAGACAACCCCTTACTGAAGAAAGCAATAGGCCTGTTATCTTGAATCAGTACAGCACCAATGCCTCCCCCTGATGCATCAGTTTCCACCACAAAGTCCTTGCCAAAGTCTGGAAGAGCTAATATAGAGGCAGAAGTTAAAGCAGACTTCAATGACTCAAAAGAACTTGTTGCTGCTTCACTCCAGCTGAACTTTCCCTTCTTCAGAAGATCAGTGAGAGGCCTTGCTATGACACCATATTCTTTCACAAATCTCCTATATAGAAAACCTCTCAACATTTTCAAGATTGTTGGTTGAGGCCAGTTCATGACAGCAGCAGTTTTCTGATTATCCATAGCAATTCCTTCAACTGAAATTACATGACCCAAATAATTCACCTTTTTGACCCCAAAATCACACTTGCTTTTCTTGACAAACAGTATTGGTTCTTAACACCTTGAACACTTCTACCAAGTGCTTCAAATGAGTTAACATATCTGGACTGTAAATAAGAATGTCATCAAAGAATACCAATACATACTTTCTCAAATAACGCTGAAAAATGTGATTCATCAAACTTTGAAAGGTAGAAGAAGCATTGGTCAACCCAAAGGGCATTACCAAGAACTCATAATGCCTATGATGAGTTCTAAAAGCATTCTTAGGAATATCATCTTCACACATCCTAATCTAATGATAACCTGACCTTAAGTCAAGTTTTGAAAAGTATTGTGCCCCATGTAATTCATCAAGCAACTCTTCAATTACAGGAATAGGAAATTTGTCTTTCACTGTGCACTTGTTAAGCTCCCTATAGTCCACACACATTCTCCATGAGCCATTATTCTTCTTCACCATAACAATAGGTGATGAGTAAGGACTAGTGCTGTTCCTAATCACACCAGAAGACAACAACTCCTCCACCATTTTTTCTATTTCATTCTTCTTTACATTGGGGTACCTGTAGGGTCTAATGTTCAGAGGAAAAGCCCCTTCCTTCAATGTGATCTTATGATCATGACTTCTGGAAGGTGGTAAGGATGTAGGTGTCTCAAACCAGTGTTGTCAAAGGCGTGCTTAAGCCCTGAAGCGAGGCTCAAAACATGTTGAGCACTTCGCCTCGCTTTATGTGCCCTTCAGTGTCATCATCAAGGTTCTAAGACATACTTTTCCTTGCCAATGAGCCTCTCCTGAAGAGGAGACACTAGATAATTGATATTTCACTTTATCGCGATATTTTTACAATTTCTTTGTCCATATATTTGGTATTCATGGTAATTATTATTAGTCTTGGACTAAACATAGATATATTTGTATTGTTGCACCATTGCACCTTTTCTCGTTAAAACCCATGCTTTATTTGCGCTTTGCGCTTAAAGACCCAGATGACCTTAGAGTTTTTTTGCGATTTTCTCTTTTGATAACACTGTCTCAAACAAGTCTTCAAAACTTGTTAGTACATCCTGTATCTCATCATCTACTTCTTCTACCATACCAGCACCATACCAGCACCACACCAGCACCCTCTAAGGACCACAAACTAGCAGTAGACTCCTCAGATGAGTCAGTAAACACTACCACTGAGAGCCTACACAATTCTGCAGGTTTAGCCAGTAACTTCTCCATTGTGCCTTGCTTGATCATCTTCACTTCAGGAGGTTGGATACCCTGAGTGACACCTTATGCCCCATAACACTGAACTCCATCTTGAGTTGTTTGAAATTCCACATAATGTCCCCCAAGGTAATCAGTCACTGTATCCCAAGTACCATGCTACACCCCCCAATAGGTAGAATCAGCATGTCAGACTCAAACCATACTCCTTGCGTCTTCCATTTAAAAGTTTTACATATATGGTTGCTGTTCACCTTATTCCCATCAGCTACTGATACTGCAAATGGTGAGATAGGAGTCAAGGAAAATCCTAGCCTCTTAGCTGTGTTCATATCCAAGAAATTATGGTTACTCCCTGTATCAATGAGCACCTGGACAGCCTTCCCATTTACTGAAACTGTCACTCATTGTTCTGAAATCATACACCCCATTCATAGCATGCATAGACACTCTGGGTAGTATAGAGCCCTCAGAGTCAGTTTCCAGACCCTGACCTATCATACTCAACAAATCTGCAGGTCCAATAACATTTCCTCCTCAATTCCCACTGGTTCTATAGTTTTATCCAGTTCTAATGAAAATAACTGCATCTTCTTCTTGCATACATGACCAGGACCAAACTTCTCATCATAATTAAAACATAATCCATTTGCCCTCTTATCCTCTAACTCAGCAGGACTCAAGTATTTGGTTCTATGGGAGGTTCTGGGGTTAGAAACATAAGTAGAAGGGTTGAAATTAGTTCTTAGGTTGGTTTGGTGGCTAGAAGATGGTTGCGAAAAAGATGGATATCTAGAATTAGATCTAGGTGGTATGTTTGTAGTTTTGGAAGCTTCTTTATTCAATAGCAAGGTTTGTTCCTGAATTTTGGCCAAACTTATTGCTTTCTGCAAGGATCTTGGTTCATGCATTTTCACAGGCACACAATTTTTCTCTTTAAGCCTCTAAGGAAGCAACTTACTACTTATTCATTAGCCAATTCTACTCTAGTGAGTAATTCGTCAAAAATATCAACATAGTCTTGAACTGAGGATACCTGTTGTAGATCCTTCAAATCCCCCATTGGATCATCATACAGATCGGTGCTAAATCTGGAATAAAGGCTGCGTACATATTCTCCCCAACTTGGCCATTCTCTGGTCAGTCTGTTCTTCATGAACACTTGATGCCATTGCAATGCCTTTCCTTCCAATCTACACGATGCCAATTTCACCTTCGAAGCAGCAGGGTCTCGTCTACCTCAAAGAATTGCTCACATTGATAGAGCCAATCCTTAAGGCCTGACCCATCGAATTTGGGGAACTCCACATGATATCCTCATGTAGGTAGTTGGTACTCATCAACTCTTATTGGTCTTTCACCTTCAACTGCTCTTGCTCCATTTGCCATTGGAGCTTGATTACCCTCATTTTATGCATTTCCCAGTAGTAATCTCTTATTTTCATCCATGGCATTCGCCATTTTTTCATCCACTGTACGTCACAGTTCTTATTGAACCAGACATTCCTTCTAATGATCCTCGAAGACCATCAACATCCCTCCGAAGCTCATGAATATGAGTATTGGGCTCTCCCATGGCGTCGTTACAGGTCCGAGAATGGACTGCTCTGATACCAATGTTACGACCTCGAATTATTAAAGGAAAGTGCAGAATTATCCTAAGGAAAAGTAATTTCCTGAACAGATATTTCTTAAGAACAGAGAGAAAAAGGTATTTCCATTACTTGACTAACGATCCAAAGATGATTATAAATGATACACTCAATTGTATATAACAACTGATTTGATCTAGAATTGGGCGGGAAAATCTGTTATAACTAACTTCCCGTTGCTGTAGCTTCTAACTAACCTGACCCCTCTTTCTAACTAACTTGACCCTTGTCTAAACTGATAGTCGACTCCATTAGTTGCTAAACCCACGTGCTAATGTACTTGCTAAATTGGAATATACATCATTAGGCACATATCAATGTACGCAAACCTTATCTCTACCTTTACATTTACATTTACATGATAGAGAGGTTGTTTCCGATAGACCCTCGGCTAAATCTTTTTACCCTAGTTTTGCAAATGTATTCAGATTAACCCACATGCGAAGGCTGTAACTTTTTAGTCTTATAGCCTGTTTGGCCAAGCTTTTAGGAAGCCAAAAGTGCTTCTTTTTAGAAAGTTGAGGTGTTTGACCAAGATTTTAAGGAAAAATAAGTGATTTTGAGTAGTAGTTGAAGTACCCGCGAGGGTGGCTCAGTTGGTTGAACTTGGGCTTCCATAATAGAGGTCTCAGGTTCGAAACCCCTGCTCCTTCTGGGTCGAGCTCGTCGCACGGGCTTGCCTAGTGCAGGTTATCTCTCCTGTGTGGTTTGCGGGCTATTGCATAGGAGTGGGGTTTACCTTATGCGCACCCGAAGGATAGCGGCTGTGGGTTTCCTTGTCATAAAAAAAGTAGTAGCTAAAGTTGTTTTTCAGAAGTTTAAAAAAGTAGTTTTTCCTCAGAAGCACTTTTGAAATATTAGCCAAGCACTGCTCTAACATTGGCAAGTGTTTTTTAAGTTGATTAGACAAACACAAACTGCTACTCGTCAAAAATACTTTTTCAAAAAACACTTATGACGATTTTTCTTCATCAAAATAAGCAGATTTTAGAAGCTTGGCAAGCATGTTATTAGTTTTGTGACTTGGGAAGTAGGATGTATTGAGAGAATGTCTTTGTATCACCCTAGTGGCTTTGATCTAGTGGTAAGAGCAGTGAGTGATGTGTGAGTTAGGCATACATCATGTGATCAAACCCTTCCGCAAGCAAAGCCTGGTATTTAAGTGGGAAGGGTAGAGGGGAGGCCAACTGCAGTTATATAACCAAAAATCTAACAGGGCAAGTAGGCAACTACTTTACCTTTTTGGTCTCACTTGCAATAGTGCAGTATTTCTTGAGTTTCTTATGGTTAGTTGGCTACCTGCTTTTGTTTTCTATATCTAGAAATTGTAAGGGATGGTGTCATTTCTTATACAAATGCAACAATATTTCTTTAACAGTGTTGCTTCATCCTTTTCTTAACTTTCCGAATGCTTTAATCTTTTTCATCCTTGCAATTGATCATTTGACTTGAGAATATCTGAGCTGCATCAGTTCAACTCCATTAATTTATTAATCAACATCAATCTAGGCAATATACTTTTACCATGCTGCCCCAAAAAGTTCTCTTAAATATAACAAACCAACATTTATGTTAGAAGTTGGAATATCTCAATCAAAATGGAAATGATAAGCACGGTGTGTATAGTTCACTTGAATCTCACATTCTGGTGCAGAAAATTGACGAATTCTATGAAGCTATCTAAGGATCCTTTTGAAGCTGCTTTTGAGGAGCAGGATGACTCACCCCCTGAATCCCCTGTTGGCATTGATGAGAATGAAGGCCAAGACCAAGCTGCAGTTGTTGTTAATGTGCATGGAGGTGACGATGTTAATACCTGTTCTCGTGAAAAGTCTTCAACATCTAAAGCTGCATCAGTCTCTGTTGGTACTGCTGGTCCAATTAGCAAGCCCAAAGAGGAAGATGAGGAGGAAGAGGAAGAAAGCATGGATGTGCAGTTAGGAAAACTCTCATCAAGTAGTGATCCTGACAAACTGGCGAAGATGCAGTAAGTTTAGTCAATTTATGTTTTCAAAATTTTCAAACTCTTTTTTGTTTTAAGGATTTCATTCATAGAGAATTGTCAAGATTGTATGGTATTATCCTGTTCTATGATAGCTTCTGTGGCTGGTTGGACCTGCCTACTAATTTCTTCGCGTACAAGAATAACTCTTTTTCTTATGATTTGTATCCCTTCTTCTCACCTTTCTGTTAAATACTAAATTGACATTTTGTATGAGCATTGTTAAGTGAGGGCAATATGGAGACGTAACTAATTTAGCTGGTATTGAAGTAACCATTTAGTAGTCAGGCCAATAAAATGGGAATAATTCGTCGCAGTTATATATATACCTAATACCTTTTATGTTGAAGGATTTATTCTGCACCTCCTTATTACTTAAGCTCCAATTTAGATGATGTTTTTCTCCCCTATACTCGGCAGTTCTCTACCTGGTAATAGTGTTTCTGTGACACTTCAAGAAAGGAGCTAGATATTTTTCTTATGAGGTAAGGTAGAAGAAAGGAGGTAGACATTTGGCGCCGCAAATCTTGTACTTGAGACCTATGCTGTCAAACTTTGTTTACTATCTGTTCTCCGTCCCTTTCAGATAAGTGAAAGCAACAAAGGAGACTATTTTTATGTTTCCTTCTCCTGCTTCAAAAGACATTTTCCTTGTCGTTCGAACCCGAAATGTTTCTTGTTCAATAACAGTTATGAGGTCATGGTTGCTTTCATCCTAAAAGAAAAAAACTAAGAAAACAATTATGAAGCAATGGGAAGGTTGAGATTTCAGACGTCTTTCACAATAAAACTGAAAATTCAAGAAGCCTATTGCTCTTCTTCTCCTATACCTAGTGTCTGCTATATGACCACCTGTATCTCCCTCTTTAGGGATGCGCAACACTGCCAAAATTGTCTGTCTCGCACACAGATTACAATAAGCAGGACTTTAGGAAAAACTGATGGTTGTGTAGCCTTCACCTGGGAGGCTTCTCTTGTTGCTGTAAAAGATTTAACTTTGCATTTATGCTAGATCTAATTAGAAGCTCTCTGCAGCGACCATACACCACAGCTACCTCAGTCCAAATAGTGTTTTGCTGGGTAAATTGATTATTTATTGCCACACCCAATAACTATTAAGTTCAATTTGTTGTCTTTTATCTTTTAGGTCGATCTTATCCCAATTTACAGAGGAGCAAATGAGTAGATATGAATCTTTTAGGAGATCTGGATTTCAGAAATCCAACATGAAGCGGGTATGTTTTGCCATTCTCCCCATTTTATATCTTCCCCCTCCCTTTTTGCATGCTCTGAATATGATCTGTACTATTATGCACAAAGCACGATAGATGATGTCCGTGTTGTTTTCTCCTCTACTGTAGCTTGTCTGTGTGTTTGTGGCCCATTTTTCTATCAACTGATATTCTAATGTGGCTTTCTAATCAATACGGCCTGGCCCTTGCCTGGACCTTGCGTGGGATCTTAGTGTACTCGGCTGCTCTTTTCAAGAAATGGAATATAGATAACAAACTAGTGTTTGAGATAGAACCTAGTACCCAGTAAACCACATCCCTTTCCTTATATTCATCTCTGATACTCGCAATTTCCTAATATAGTAATTTTCTCCAAGTCTCCTACTCTATGAGAAGACTTTTATTTGGAAATTGTCTCACATGCAGTCTCATGCTAGTTTTGGTTTGATTTGTTTTGAGTTAATAGGGATCTTGGATTTTTTCTGTCCCTAACATTTAGACCATTTAAGCAAATAGTATTGTCTCAGTAAGAGCATAATGTCAGAACAAGAACAAGATAGCAAATTGTTGAAAATACACGTGGGCAGAATAATCTTTGTTCTCTTATTATGACCTTGTGGCCCATTGAAGTGTTTGCTTTTCCTATCTTATACTTTTCTGTGCATGATTTGATATCATTTGTTTGAGTTGAGATGCCCTTGTTACATGATATTTGACCAGTCCCTAACATTTAGCCCATTGAAGCATAGTATTTCGTCTTTCATTACACATGTAATGTCAGGATTTATTTTTTCAATAAACATGTAATTGTCAGATAATTGAGAATGAAGCCAAATCTTTTTGAATATATTTGTGAAATATGTGGACATTGTGCAAGCCTCAGGGCCATTGAGATGTTTGGTTTTCCTGTCTGATAATTTGTTGTGCATAACTTAATTTCTGTCATGACTCTTCTTCTGTGTTGTCGATACAGTTGCTGACCAGAATCACAGGAAGTGCAAAGATATCTATTCCTATGACAATTGTGGTGTCTGGGATAGCAAAAATGATTGTCGGCGAGCTTATAGAAACAGGTCCATAGACAGATCAACTTTATATAAGATAATTGATGAAGCTAAAGTTTTATCCTTTATTTGGAAACAATGAGGATGAATTGTTTTTGCAATGATTTTATTCAGTTTCTTTTCTTAGACACTAGTGCACAGCTCCGAAATACTTTGCCAAGCTCTGTCATCAGTTTCTGATCAATTTGCAACAATTAGTAATGAAAAGCCTAAGAGCCCTAATACTGTCCATTATTGAGCATGTTGGTTAAATTTCGTTTGGAACACTTTACCCCCTTTAAATAACAAAAAATGGCACTAAAATGTCTTCTATGTACTCACACATCACATGGTAATGGAAGAGTCATATGCCAATTAAGCACCAGCCGACGCGTCAGAAATCACACTTGATGTGTCTGACTGGTTTAGGAAGATTGGCACTACAACTAGGGAAAACGAGGACTTTTAAGCAAGAAAAAAAATGACTCTCCTCTCCCTTCTTCAAAAGATTGATGGACTGAATGTTTCAGAAGCCATGGTGAACTATGTTTAACCAATTTCCAGTCTAATTATGCAGTGAATAGTTGTTAATACCTGAATAAGGCTTTTACTATGTGGGAGTTCAGTTAACAGAAGGGGTACTGATGCCAACTTTTAGTGTTTCAAGGTGGAAATGTGCTCGATTAAGGAAAGTCGAAGGGCCTATACCGCATTGATTTTGTCCAAGTAATCACTGTGGCACTCAATCATCTTACAATTCATTTTGCAGCTAAAATGGTGATGGCAGAGAGGAGATACAGGACCAATCAGGCCATGTCACATAAGAGAAGCATATAGAAGGCTAAAACTTGAAGGCAAGATTCCAAAAAAATCAGTGCCAAGGCTTTTACGGTAGCGGATATGGAAGCAACCTGTAATTTTATTTCAGGTTCATTGTCCTCCTTTTGCTTACAAGTCCTTTAATTTGCCTGTGTTGAATAGTCGCAAATCTTAAATTTCTTTGCACTTTCAGGTCAAGTAAACATTGCTACTCACAAAGTTATCGCAGTTCTGCTGACGCTTTTGCATTGTATATGTATGGCCTGTCTATTGAATTACTTAATCAGATTTAACATTTGTGAAAATATTCGTACTACCCCTAATCTGGGACTGAAAATGTGAGAAGGAGAATAAAAAGATTGCAACATCTTGGCTATTTAATAACACCATCATTGTATTTGTAGGCAAAGCTTGATGGGTGTCTGCATGTAAGAGATGATTGGAGGTCTGTAAGAACCACATGTCTATTTAGTCATTGGCTCTTAAATTAGTTTCTGTATAAACTACTAGTACTTTGTATGTACGAGACTTGGTGTCATCCATGGTTGAGTTTGTTGACCATGTAGTGAATTTTTCGATGCACTCAGACGAAAGAGAAAATGTGGAGTGACGGACAACAATACTCCTTCATCCACCATGATGTGTGGAGGCGGCAAAATGGACCAAAACTTTGTTGAGTAGAAACAGAATCCAAAAGACCATTCCGAGCAGTTTGGTTATTTTTTTGATTCTCAATGTAGCCGTTGGCTTTCATGTTCAAATCATTAATTCACATGTTCTAAGGTTTTACACTGTCTCACATCCGTGTTTCCCATTATCTCAGATTTGTAGCAGCCAGTGGCTTTCCTCGCAGAAAGGCGTAGGATCCACTTGTAAATCTTGGATGAAGTGCTTAGGTTTTCTGTAGCCCAGTATTTACCTTTACAGGGTGAAGTTTTGTCTGTTCTTTGAGATGCTGGGGTTCGTTCAGAGAATTTTTAGAGCATTCAGCCTCCATGAGAAGAGAGCTCTCACCTTGACGTGAGGATTGACAGGACGAAGATCCGGAACAGTGCAACCAACTTAGTTGTATAGTTTATGTAGTGTTGTGTATTGAGTATCAACTGTTGCTTTCATTTTTCCTTTTTCAGAAGGGCATACTTAGCGTACATGAAATTATTAAAAATAGTAGAAAATGCTAGAAATGTGAAGAAAAGAGATGGTTAATGACCAAATCTTTAACCAATTGGACAAATATAAAAGTGGATCCTTGTATCTCAGTGCCGATCTGAAGCATCAAGTTGGTAGTATATAAATCAGATTGTTTGAGTAATTATCTTTGGTATTAACTTGGAAGAAGTCACAGAAATCAAATAGCTATGATATGGGTGTGACTGAAATTATTCTTATAATTAGGATTGTGAGAGCTGATAAGAGAATTACTACTTTTAAATCTTTACAACTAGATATTGAAAAGTTCAATCATTTGAAAAGTGTAAACCATATACTCCAACGGATCTTTACCAGAACTCCATGATATATATTTCTGCTTTGGAACAACAAACTTTACGGATTTATCTCATCGTGCAACAGGCCTCAAAAGTTTATTCCTTTGGATATCACTATCATCGAGTTAAAAAATGTACGTATCATGTAAACTCGCGATTGGTCTTATATAATATTACTCTTCTCTTTTTTTCCAATATGAGATTTGACTAAGATGTTATTTATACCCTACTTCAGTAACTTGTCAGTCTTTCTCTTTGATCGGCCCTTATCAACCCGCCCACCGTCATCAGACATCACATCACTTGCACCACCATCATACTGCGGTAGTCCGACTCTGTATATATTTTTCACAGCCAAAAGCACATGTTATCTGCTTTGACACAATAGACCTCACATTTTATTCCTTGGGCTACACCATCATCTAGTCTAAATGAGTAAGTACCAAGTGAACTAGTGTTGTTTTATATAGTATTTCACCCCTCTTTTGATATGAAATTTGCTTAAGGTGTTATATGCACTCCTTTTCAGAAATTTACTAGCCTGAAGTCTCTGGCCGTTCTCTTTGATCCGCCGTCGGAAGCCCCCTTCCATCATGAGCACACAATCATAGTGTTAAGTTAGTGCCTAATGGAGGTAGGGTTGTTGCATAATTGGAATATGTTAACTATAATATGTACAACAGTACAAGACCAGATATTGCCCATACAATTAGAAAATAAAGTAGGCACACTGTCAACCCAAATTATGAACACTAACATCATATGCACAAAGTCTGCAATACTTAAGGAACTATGGACAATTATATAAACTAGATTTATAGTATGTGTGTACCCCATATTAATGAGTTAAATTAAATAAAAAATTTATAGATGGTTGAGTTACAAAATAAAAATGAAAAAAGTGCAAATTTATGGAAATGATGAATATTGCTCCTATTTAGTTAGGTAAGTTTGGAATAATCTCCCTTAGGAATTTCTTTCATTAATCACAATATATATAGTTGTACAGAGGTTGATTTCTAATACAATAAGAATCCTAAGTTACCTTAAATATACATCTATCATAATTACAAAATATACTGTAAATATTCGGAGAGTATTCACTAATACTCCCCCTCGGTCAGAGCGGGAGTAGACAGAACGCTAAGGCTGGATCGGAAGTCGGTGAAAAGTGTCTGGGTAGTCCCTTTGTGAAAATATCTGCATACTGATAGGAGAAAGACACGTGTAATATTTTGACCTGACCAAGGGCAACCTTCTCACGCACAAAGTGAATATCCATCTCGATATGCTTGGTCCGCTGATGTTGGACCGGATTGTGAGACATATAGATGGCAGATATGTTGTCACGGTAGACTATAGACGCCTTTCGCAGTGGACACTAGAACTCCAAAAGAAGATTTCGGAGCCAACAGATCTCAGCAACGACATTAGCAACTTCGCAATACTCTGCTTCAGCACTCGAACGGGATAGTGTGGCATGCCGCTTGACGGACCATGAAATAAGATTATCCCCAAGAAATACATAGTAGCCCGAGGTGGAGCGACATGTGTCCGGGCATCCTGCCCAATCTGCATCCGTGTAGGAGAGTAACTTGGTTGGGGCAGAGGGGTAGAGATGCAGTCCAAAGTCAAGTGTGCCCTTAATGTAACTGATAATACGTTTGAGGGCCGCAAAATGGGACTCTCGAGGGGCGTGCATAAACAGACACACCTGCTGAACGACATATGCAATATCAAGCCTAGTGAATGTAAGATACTGAAGGGCACCTGCAAGACTCCGATATAGGGTGGGATCAGAAACTGGCGCACCCTCATTGGCACTAAGCTTGGATTTCGAGTCAACCGGAGTTAGCATACTTTTACAATTTGCCATCTTAGCCCTGTACATTATCTCTTCCGCATATTTGCGCTGACACAGAAACATAGTAGCTGCAGATCTGGTCACAGATATACCCAAGAAATAACTCAGCTTGCCCAAATCAGTCATAGCAAATTCAGTTTTGAGTAGAGCAATGATTTCATTCTTCAAACCGTCAGAGGAGGCACTAAGAACAATGTCATCCACATATAATAGCAAATAAGTAATGCTGCTACCTCAATGAAAAGTGAAGAGAGAGTTATCACACCTGCTACAAATAAATCCGATCTGCATAATATACCTGGCAAAGCGATCATACCAAGCGCGTGGTGCCTGTTTCAAGCCATACGATGACTTTCTGAGATGACATACATACTGCGGGACTGCCAGATGAACAAAGCCAGGGGGTTGATGCATGTACACAGTTTCTTTCAAATCCCCATGAAGAAATGCACTATTGACATCAATCTGATGAATCGGCCAATGCATACCCATAGCAATACTGAGAACAATCCAAATAGTAGCCGGTTTAACAACCGGACTGAATGTCTCACCACAATCAATACTCTCCTGCTGATTAGTTCCATTAGCAACCAGTCTTGCCTTATACCACTCCAAGTCACCATTGTCTCTGAACTTGTGACGAAATACCACATACATCGGATAACATTCACACCGTCCGGTTTAGATACCAAATCCCAAGTGTTCTGCTTGGTTAAAATATTAAATTCCTCTCACATGGCCGCATTCCAATTAGGGTCAAGTTTGACTAATTTTTGATTTTTTTAGAATGGGTGATAAGGTTTGTGTGGAAAGATTGAAGTAAACCTTGGGTTTGAAAATCCCGTGTTGGGCACGAGTCTCCATGTGGTGGGTAGGCAGCAGTGGTTGGTCAGTGGTTTGTGGCTGCTGGCTTGCGGATTCTGGCTGGGTGGTGGCTAGGCTCGGGGTGATGACTGGTCGAATAGGGGACAAAGGGGGGTCGATCAGTGGAAGGTTCGACCGAGAGCAAGGTGGTGCCTGGTCGGAGACAACGCCGGACACTGTAGTTGATGGAGTTGCTGGAGCAGTCTCTGTCGGGGCAGTAAACTGCTGGTGGTATATCGACTGGACCATGGGGGATAAAGTAGACTCATCGAGAAATGTGTAATCCGTGGTTTGAAATTTTCAGAGATTTGAAAATGGATAGTTTGCCTCGTCAAATGTGACGTGACGTGAGACAATGATTTTATGAGTGGCAATGTCATAGCACATGTAACCCCGATGATTGATAAGAAACAAACAAAGACACGGGGCATGGTACGTGAGGCTAGTTTGTGGGGTGCAGTGGAGGCCAGGTTGGGGTAGCACAGGCAATCGAAAATGCGGAGTTGGTCATAGGATGGGAACCTACGGTATAAGATTTCGGTTGGGGTCTTATTTTGGAGAGTGTTGGTTCGTAAAATATTAAGGAGGTACTCTACCATTTTAACAACATAGACCCAGAATGGTGGTGGAAGACTGGCATGAAATAGAAGGGTACGAACCATGTTATTGATGGTACGTATGATTCGTTCAGCCTTGCCGTTTTGGGAGGAAGTGTAGGGACAGGAAAAATGGAAAACCATGCCCTATTTAGAGCAGAAATTGTAAAATGCCGAATTATTAAATTCACGTTCATTATCACATTGGAATTTTTTTATAGATTTTTCAAACTGTATTTTAATGAATTTTTGAAATTCAAGGAACTTGGCAAAAACTTCAGATTTGAATTTCAACGGGTAGATCCATACAAAATGTGAAAAATCATCTAATAAGACTAGATAGAATTTGTGACCCAAGGAACTAACAACCGGAGATGTCCATAAATCAGCATGAACAATATCAAATGGAGAAAAAGTAACACCGTTGGATGACATAAATGGAAGACGAGTATGCTTGCCAAGCGGGCAAGAAAAACAGTGTTGGGCAAGTTTCCCATTATTACATTGAATACGCTTATTAGTCCTAAGAATATTAAAAACAGGGTCTCCGGGGTGTCCGAGTCTGTTGTGCCAAGTTGACGGAGAGATATCAACAAGGGAGATAGGGTGGTGTGGTATGACATCGGAAGATTGAGTGAAGGGGTAGAGGTCTCCCACACTATTGCAGCGCGTAAGAATTTTCCCCGTATTGAGATCCTTCATAGAAAAACCAAAAGGGTCAAATTCGACAGACATAGAATTATTGCGAGTGAATTTTCTAACAGATATTAAATTTTTAATGATGTTAGGGGTGTAAAGGACATGATTTAGAGAGAAAGGTGGATGGGGATGTTTGGTATGGGTGTTACCGTAACCTTCAATTGGAATGCGGTGACCATTGCCAATAATAATAAATTGAGGACACTTTAACTGAATCATTTGAGATAAATTACCTGGTGACCGGGTGAGATGGGATGTGGATCCGGTGTCCATATACCAATTTTCATCGGGTTGTTGAAGGTTCAAGGTGTTGAAAGCCTGGCCCAAATCAGAGGGGGCCAGGTTGCTGACTTGCGGTTGCTGAGGGACCGAAACCATGTGGGCTACTGCTGTTGGTGGGCCTGCCTAGTGGCTGGGGCGGAGCCCAAGAGACCTGGTGACCAAGGCTGCTGGAACTGGGCCCCTAATATTGGGTAAGGGCATGCAGGCGAGGCCCAGTTCCCGGTATTGGGCCAAGGTTGATGTCCAGTCCACTGAAAATAGGGAGCAGAGGCGCCTTTTGATTGTGCTCCTCTTATTTAGCACGACGGGTTTCTTCCAACAATAGTTATGAACGTGCCTTGGTGAAACTTGATAGTGGGTCAGCCTGTTGAATCATCGTCGCAAGTGTATCATATTCACCTTTCGGTAAACCAGCAACCAATTGAAGTACCGTCTTGGTTTCTGAAACAAATGTCCCGACGTTGGAAAGTTGGTCGGCTATGAGTTTCAGTTGTTTGCAATATTCGGACATGTTGTTAAAATTCTCGAGACGCGTTTTGTTGAACTGCTCTTCTAAATACACGGCCCAAGTATTTTTATTAACTTAAAAGATTTTTTCTAATCATACCCAAAGGTCACGTGCCGTAGCACCTGTTTCATGATAGTACACAACAAGTCTTTTGAGATGGTGTCGTATATCCACTGTTTGACGATGGCGTCAAGGCGACGCCATGTCGAGTCGGCAATATCGGTGGGACGAGGAACAGAGTCATCAATATGGTCTAGCACATTGTACGCACATGCATGAATATAGAACAGTTCTGTCCACATGGAATATTGACAGTCTTCTTGGTCAAGAATTATAGGGATATAATTCTTGATGTTGGTAACGGCGAAAGTTGGATGAAAAGAAGACGATGAGCGTGGTGGGGGTTGTCAAAAGTACCAGTGGAGGAACCGGAATTAGTGGGGGAAGAGGGACGAGACATAGTGGCCGTCGACCGAGAAGAAAGAAGAGAGAGGGTGGTGGTCGGCGGCTTTGGGAGTAGAAGAGTAGGGATTAGGGTTTGGCTCTTGATACCATGTAAGTTTGGAATAATCTTCCTTAGGGATTCCTTTCATTAATCACAATATATATAGTTGTACAGATGTTGATTCCTTATACAATAAGAATCCTAAGTTACCTTAAATATACATCTATCATAATTACAAAATATACTGTGAATATTCGCTAATACTATTTAGTTAAATGAGTAGCAATTTCTTGTGTCTTTCTAGTATAAGTATTTGTTTTTATCATGAAACAATAAACTCATACTTATTGGTTGTCTTTGTTAGTTAAATACTATAGAGAATTGTACTCTTCAGTTGTGTGTGAAGGTAATTAGAAGAATGTTGTACACGTACTTAAAGATTTTTCCATAAGAGGTTTATTTGCTTTGGCTTACTGCATTTTCAGAAGGAATTATAGTTATGTTACATATAAACAAAAGACAAAATTCGATTTATCACGAAATACATATGACTTATTTAGACGGGATAAAACTTAAATAGTGACACGAATTATCCAATTTATCACCCAATTACTGGGAATTCATAAGAAGATGCAGCAAATCTTGATATAAGCTTAGGTTTAGCAAGACATTTTTCATTACTAATAACCTTCCATAAGCAAAATAATTTCGTAGATCCTCTTACCAAAATTCAAAATGGGAAACAAGTTAGTTCACAATTGGAAATAAATTTATCAATTTTCTGTTTACCAGAAAAATTTACTGATCTTCCATAAACAAAATTCAAAATGGGAAACAAAGTTACATGTTCACAATTGGAAATAAACTTATCAATTTTCTGTTTATCAGAAAAATTGGCAAGTATTTAATGAGCTAGGGAGTATATATTGTCACAACAAGAATCACTCAAAAGCCCAAAAAAAAACACTTCTTTATCCAAAACATGGCTAAAGCTTCAATAATTCTGCTTTTCCTAGCCACCTTATTGGTCTTTTCATGTGGTTAGTCTCTCTCTCTCTCTCAAAAAACAGACAATATTCTAATCATAAATTTGTAATCTTAAGAAGGTTTTAATTAAATTGTGATTTGTTAGAGTCTTAACTTTTTTAAAAAGGTGGATATAGGGTTATCAATAGCAGATGTGGTCGTACTCACTATTTTCAAATCGAACTATTATAGTGAAATTTCTATTAGGATGTATATAATTTATTAATCACATCGATTCTAAACATACTAACTCTAGATCTGCCTCAATTATACAATGGTTTTCAATTTCTTATAAACTAACATGTTACAATTTTTATGCAAGGTGCTAATAATTTCTTTTTAATCCTCAGATATTGTGATGGTACAAGGTTCCCCGTGTTCTACGGTATTAGATTGTCCAAGGCCATGCAGAATTGGAATTCGACAATGTGTTAATGGCGAGTGTATTTGTTGTGCTGGTCCACAATGCCGTAAAGATCAAGAAAGCATTGACCTTGGTCGCAAAGTATCGACCTTGCCAGACTCTTCTAATTAGTTGTTTAGAGTTTGTTATAGGTAAATCTGATGCCACATTTATTGGCTAATTATGAAGATTATATTCTTAATTAAGAAAAAAATATTTACCTGTCAAAATCTTTCATATTTTTAATGTGGTAATTTTTTAAATACTCTGCACACGGTGATTATATTTCAACAAGCGATGCTAAAAATAGCTACTCGATATTACATTATGCAATATTGTAAAGCAGCCAAAACGTCTGACATATTACATTACGATTATAGGCTATATATATAATCACTTGAAAAGTGAGAACTAAGATCTTGTTTGTTTCTACTTAATAAATATGGTTTTGAACATAAATCATTCAGATATTAATTTATTAAGTGTAATATTTTTTTCTTTGAATGGTTTTGATTCATATAAATTTTGTATGTTGTTCAATTAAAATCTTTATATAAAGGTGACTATTTACCATTGCCCACTAAACTTCAAGATGTATACATTCACCCCACCAGTTACCACCGCACCTCCATCACTACTGGCCATCACCGTCCAATCACAATGTCAGCCACTTCCACCAACCATGCACATCCGTCCGAACTTCTAGCGATTTGCCAGGAATTACAACCAAGTTCTGACCCGCAAATTATTTTTTGCAAAATTTATTTAAACCGGATCAAAACTTAGATAGTGAACCATAATTATTCTATTTATGCAAATCACCATGCTTCACTTTATTATCACCTGATTTAAGAGGGGTCCGGCCTTTTAAAGAAAAATGTGAATTGCATTAATGGGAATTTATAAGAAGATAACGTTAGATTTAGCTAGACAATTTTCATCATTAACCTTACATAAACAAAATAATTTCTTAGATTACCAAAATTCAAAATGGGAAACAAAGTTCACATTTTTACAATTGGAAATAAACTTACCAATTTTTTGTTGACCAGAAAATTGGTAAGTACTTAATGAATTATGTATTATAAAATGTCACAATAAGAAGCACTCTAAAGCCAAAAAAAAATATAAAACTTTTCTTTATAATAGAATATTTCCCGAATATTCTTCATTAATTGTATATCTCTTATTTTAGATAGAATTGTATTCTTATTGTAATTAGGTATCCTATTTTAGGTAGAATTATATTCCTATTGTAATTAGGTTGATTAATTACCTAGTTTAAATATTTTTGTACTACTATATATATTGTACATTATTAATGAATAAAATCAAGGAACATATTCCTTTATGGTATCAGAGGCCTAACCCTAAATATCCCACCCTAGCCGCCGACCTATTTTCTCGGCTGCCACCCTTCCCACTCGGGCCCTCCACCGACGGCAAGGCCTCCTACTCCGGCAACCAGAACCGCCAGCCCGAGGACCTACAGCAGCCCGCATCCACCCTCAACAACTGCAGCAGCCAGTCCGGCAAGGGCCGCGTTGGACGGAATTCTGGCAACAAAGGTAGCGGGAAGGGGTAGTCCCCGCCGGCAGAAAAATCTCCAGCAACAATAATGGCAGTGGCAGCAGCCTCCACCTTGGGCTGCCTACCCGCCATGGGCCGTGTGGGCCCCATTGTTATGGGCCTCTTCTCCTTGCCCTTATTCGACATCCTCTTGGACTCCACCTCAGAACCAACAGGCCCATCCTGGCATACTCGGCCCACGTCCACAACAAGCCTACACAGAACAGGCCCTCCCGCCCTTAACTTATGCACCGATTGACATTGAGGCAGTTATGAACACAATGCCACTCAACACTCCAGACGAAAATTGGTATATGGACACATGCACCACATCTCACATGACGGCATCACAAAGTACTCTCTCATCTTATTACAATTTGAGTAATTTAAATCGGAATATTATTGTTGGTAGTGAACAAGGCATTCTCATTCGCAGTTTTGGTCATTCATCCTTATCCCCACCACTAATCTTAAAAAATGTCCTTCATGCCCCTAAACTCATTAAGAATCTAATCTCTGTGCGACGTTTCACAACTGATAATAATGTTTCCCTAAGCTTAGGATTTTTCATGTGTCTATCCAAATGGCTTGATCACTTTATCTCATCTATATTAGTCGACAACTAGACCATATTCTAAATATGTCTCTTGCATTGACCAATGACTTGGTCGACCTAATATCACTGAGAAGTTAAGTGCTCTCTCGAATATCCAATCGAGGAATGAATCATAATCTTGGCTCAACTACCACCTTAGTTTACATC
The DNA here is from genome assembly GCA_034509755.1 of Anisodus tanguticus. Classification (NCBI taxonomy): domain Eukaryota; kingdom Viridiplantae; phylum Streptophyta; class Magnoliopsida; order Solanales; family Solanaceae; genus Anisodus; species Anisodus tanguticus. The sequence continues at coordinate 4,346,895 of CM067540.1, read as the reverse complement.
ATAATGCACCCAACATAAGCCGTATCTTATCCTATAAGGAGTTTAAGCTTAGGACAGGGTCAAAGTACATTACTCTGTAAACAAGGTGCGTATTGACCTCAAGTCAAAGGACCTTTATCTCCCACACGTTGATAACACTCTAAACATGTATAATAAATAGTTTATCAGCAGGGTATACCAATACTTTCCAAAAGTATCCATGTGTCCATCACGAGTAACCATTACTCATAGCATGTGAAACATGCTACATTCTCCAAGAATGTGATGCAGACCACACGTCGACTTATAACATATCATAGATATCCCATTCTCGATGATCATTAGTTGAGGCTATTTTGAGAGTTACATTCTATTATTAATATCTCACTCTATTAATGACAACGTAAGCTCAAGGGATACACATATATGAATAATTGCAAATAATAATTCAATAATTGCAAATGTCATAAATATTAATCTTATTAATAATACGAATGTGTTCAAGTATATTATGTCCCTAATATAGATTGTCTCTAGGACATATATACTTTCACTTATCACATGTTAGAGAAATTTTTTCTAACTGCTAAGGAATTTTCTGGAATTTATTATCCTACTATTTCATCTATATTATTTTATATAGCTCTAATATTTTTGTTACTTAATGAATATATGCAAATCAACTTACAAGCCATCTATTAAAAAATATTTATAAAATTAAAAAAAATACTTTTTTCCTATTCCCACTATTTATTTTATTGTTGTTGTAGTAAATCCTACTATTAAAGTAGACGGTTGTAAAACACTTGTTGAAACGATTTATGAAAGCTTAGAAATACTTCCAACAGACCCAACTGAAGAACCAACTAAAGAAGAAGTTATGTCTAACATACACACTGAATGCAAATATATATATTACCAAGCGCAAAGTGTAAATAATCAACCGACTTATGTACCATCTTCTTCAATTTCACTGCAACCTAATAAAAGACATCTTGTTTCTGCTTCTAGTATTCAAGTCCTTAGAAATATAATGTATAGTGGTTCAAGTTCTTCACAAATTAGCGAGTTTTATGTTTATGTTTTGCAGGGTGTTGTACCGTACGAATCAATTGTCAATGAAGATGGACGTGAAGACTTGCTAAAATACTGGAGGGAGAATGAGAAGACATTTCTGACACTATCAAAGATGGCCCGAGATGTGTTGAATATTCAAGCGTCATCAACAGCTTCTGAAAGCGCATTTTCTGCTGGAAGGTTTTAAATAGGAGAGCACAGACACTCATTGGTGGGAGACAACTTGTAGATTGCAGTTTTATTCAGAGATTGGATTAGGGCGGAGCGTAAAATGTGCGGTCAACCAGAGATCAATGAAGAAGACGACTACAACTACAACGAAATCTTGTCCGAGGGAGCAGGAAGCGACGTCGAACAATTTGACCAATACCTTTCAATCCCAACAGAAGATCCTCAAGAGATTGTGAGGAAATTAGAAAGAGTATGGTTGACAATGTAATTTTTTTAATGAAAATTTTACTATGTGATTTGCAACTTTTGAACTACGAAACAAAGTTACAATTTTGAAATTGTATTACAAAATAAATCATATTTATATTAAATAATATAAGAGGCACAAAAATAGTCTTGTGATGTTTTTATTCACTATCTTGTTCAATTATTTAAGTGTTTAAAAATATATTTTTTTAAAATTAAAAAAACTACTAAAATCCCCCGACCCAACCCCCCAAATCCCGTCCCCTCTTCCAGCGGGATGTGGGATGGGACCTCTTCCCGTCATGCCTATCCCGGCCCGCCCGACCCGCCAAGACCCGATCCTGACCCCCCACCCCGTCCTCCCAAATCCTGTCCCTCCCCGCCCCGGCCCACTAGCCACCCCTAGTTTTTTCTTGCCACTTTATTGATCTTTTCATGTGGTTAGTCTCTCTTTTTCTCTCTCCCTTATAACATACAATATTTGAAACATAGGCTATATTTTTAAGAAGGTTTAAGTAAGTTGTTGTTTGATAGAATCTAATCAATCTATCTTATAAAACATGGTGTATTGTTTTCAATCAGATCATAAAATGAGATTTTTTCAATCGATTTCGAACATTGACTCTAGATCTGTCTCGATCATACAATAATTTTCAATCTCTCATAAATTTTCATATTTAATTAATGATTTGAATTTATGCTTTCGCTCGATGCTAACAAGTTTTCAATTTCAGATGTGACGATAGGAGAAAAGTGTAAGACTAATGGAGATTGCGATCCTAACAAGTGCGATATTTTATTTTTGTATTAATGGAAAATGTGATTGTAGTGATGCCAAAACATACTCTACTGATCAACAAGGCAGTGGCCTTGGTCGCAAAATTACCTTGTAGGATTATTCCTAGTTGTTAAAGCTTTTGGAGTTTGTTCATATGAATCTAATGCCCTAATTATTGGCTTATCAAAATTATTATATGTTTTATGGAGTATCACAATATCGGATTATGTTTTCATTCTAATTTTGTACTTATAGTTTATAAATAAAGTTAAATTATACGATGTTGAGAAAAAAAAACTAATTTTGTATTCTGATTTAGAGACAATCAGATGTATATTTAATTTTAAATATCTAAATATTACGAGGGAGGGTTGGAACGAGGCTTTACACTATATTCGGTACTAAAAACTTTATTCATATATGATTTTTATATCAAATCATTTTTTACTTTATTTTAAGAATTAAAATAAAAAATACTATCACTTAATCATAATTTAATGATAAACATCAGTATAAAAGACATTTTTTGCATTCATTAATTTTATTTCCCCAAAGCAAATTGCAGCAATGAGAAATTACTGAAAATATTCCGTTGAGAGTTTTACGACAATATTGTCCGATTTCGACTACAAAAGTTACTGTGGCGAATTAAAGACCCCACTACTCACACTTCTACCCCATAGTATATAAAATAAAGTGAAAATGCTTAAATATGTCATTGAACTATTGAAAATGACTCATTTATGTCACTGATTAATAGTTTGACCCATTTATGTCATTATCGTTATCAAAATGGCTCATCCATGCTATTTTTTCATTAACGTCGATTTTACAATAACAAATATGACATATGACCCCAAACTAGATTATGATTGTAGATGAATTGAATTTTTTATTAATTGTAAATTTAAAATTGGGTTGGTTTAATTAAATGACGTGAACCTCTAATTGGAGGTCACGTGTCATATCTAGTATTTTAAAATTAGCGTTAATAAAAAATGAACGCCTAGGGCCTTGAGTCAAACACACCCCTAGGGCCTTGAGTCAAACAAATAAACGCCTTACCTTTCTTTCCTCTCTGGTTAGCATACCGTTTGTTCCAAATGCAAATACTGGTAAGTAACTCTTTCCCTTATCTTTCTATATATTTCACTATGTTTATAGTCTTTTCTTTTTTAATTTGCAATTTGTGTATGTAGGATAAGATAAAGATGCAAATAAAAGATATTGCAGATGGCCGGCCACCTAAGTTGCCAATATCTTGGGTTGAAATATCCAATTCAGTTTCTCGTCAATACCAATTTGAAACTGATGGTAAGCTATCGGTAAGTACTCCTTTTTTTTTTTTTTGCTAAATGTTTCCCTAATTAAATCTTCAATTGCTCGTTGTAGTGTCAATCATACTCCTTTTAAGTTTTTATAACCTTGTTTGTAGTGTAATTAGCTTAGGAGCAATAAAAAGAAAGAAAAAGAAGGACCCAGTTTGGACACGCTTATTTTAGCGAATTGAGGTGTTTGACCTAGTTTTTTGGAATAAAATAAGTATTTTTGAGTAGTAATGACTATTTTTTAGAAGTTAAAAAAAATAGTTTTTTTCTCGAAAAGACTTTTTGGAACTTGACTAAGCACAAATGATTGCTCTAATATTGGCAAATGTGCTTTTGAAATTAATTAGTTAGACGTAATTTGCTACTCTCCAAGAGAGTACTTTTTTGAATACCACATTTTAAAAATAAGCAGATTTTAAAAGTTTAACTAAACATGGTAGTAATGCCATTAGTGGAAAATTTGGTACGCGCCTATTTCAAAATTTGGCTGCATAGGAAAGGGGTTAATGGGATTGGGTTGGATGTGTGCGAAAAAAATTGGAAATTGAACCTGTGTTCTTCTTCAATAGGTACCAAGTAAATTGTTGTTACCATTCTAAAAAAATTAAAATAAAAGGGTACCAGGTTAACTAAACTACCGGTTAATTAAAAACAATTGCACTCTGATAACTATTTAACAAGCTAATTTTGCTGCTCCTAAACTTCAAGTATCCCACGTATTTCCTGTTATCCCCTTTATGACAGTTGTGGGAGATGTTGTAATAATGTAGTTACCTTCATATAAGTTTGAACGCGCCCAATAATTTTGTGTGTTGCCACTAACTTCTCCTTTACTGGCTAGTCTCCCCCACCGTCATTTCTCTTGGTGGCAGTAATATATTTGAGATGTTATAAATAGGATGAGATGCGACAGCACCAGAGGTCTCTATCCTATTTCAAACGTCGTCAACAATCCAGCCTCAGTTCCATCAACCTTTGCTGCTCTTCGTCTTCGCTATGTCATTCTAGATTAGAACATCCGGGAGACTCTGTTTTACGCTTCCTTAGGAAAAATAATTTTATTAATTGCAACCGTATTTCTAGGACTCCTATATGTGAATATTGCGTTTTTGAAAAACGTGTCAAATTATCATTTTCTACATCCACAAATTATACTTTAATGCCTTTCGATATCATACATATTGATTTATGGACATCCCCTATTTTGAGTAGGGTTGTCCATCGATATTATGTGTTGTTTTTGGACGATTATTCCAACTTTTTATGGACTTTTCCAATTGAAAATAAATCTCAGGTCTACCCTATTTTTTCTTCATTTAGTGCTTTCGTAAAAACACAATTTGAAAAGAGCATTAAATGTTTTCAATGTGACAATGACAGAGAATTCGATAATAACCAATTCAAACAGTTTTGCTCCAAAAATGGTCTTACCTTTCGATTTTCCTGCCCTCACACATCCTCCCAAAATGGTAAAGCCGGCCGGAAAGTCCGAACCATAAATAAGCTCATTCGTTCCCTACTTACTCACGCCTCAATTCCCCCTCAATTCTGGCATTACACACTCTCCATGACCACCTATCTCCTAAACATAATCCCAAACAAGTCTCTAGCTCAACAGTCACTCACCCAAGTTCTGTTTCGTAGGAACCCCTCCTATTAACACTTACGTATTTTTGGATGTCTTTATTACACTCTCCATTCGACCACTCACAAACTCCAACCCCGGTCTTTCCCATGTGTTTCTGGATTACCCTGCCAATCATCGTGGTTACTCGTGATATGACTTGTCAAACCGTAAAATTATTATTTCACGTCATGTCCTATTTGATGAGTCTCAATTCCCCTTTGCCTTTCTACACTCGCCACCTCGACATTCCTGCGACTTCCTAGATGGTGGTCTAAACCCTCTTCTAATTCACCATTTACATAGTCCGTCCGCCGTCCCAGACCCCGGCACCTGCCACCGCCTCGGTCAGTCTGGGACTAGATGCCCACCCGGTTCTTCTGACGGTAGCCCGGAACAGCTCGCCTCAGGGTGATTTCGCATCCAACTCTCGGCAAACCGAGGTTCGGCCAAACCAGTACCGTCACCCCTGCCCTTCCTCCTCTTCCCGGCAGTCCCGCGCAACCCCCCCCCCCCCCCCCCCCCCCCCGTCTCGCGTCCCGAGACACACTCTCGGACCATGAAAACTCATGCCATACACGGAATTCATAAACCTAAACGGCTGTTTAACCTTTCCGTTTCAGTTGTCCCTTCCCCTATCCCTCGTAACCCGAAGGATGCCTTGTCCGACCCTAATTGGAAAGCCGCAATGATTGACGAATATAATGCTCTTATTGATAATAAGACATGGGACCTAGTACCCCATCCACTTGATGCTAACATTATTCGTTCTATGTGGATTTTTAGACATAAAAAGAAATCTGATGGTTCTTTTGAGAGGTACAAGACTCGTCTTGTAGGTGATGACAAGTCTCAACAGATGGGAGTGGACTGTGATGAAACGTTCAACCCGATCGTAAAGCCCGCAACCATCCAGACCATCCCCAGCATTGCCATATCCAAGTCTTGGCCCATTCATCAGCTTGATGTCAAAAATGTCTTATTACATACGATCTTCATGAAGCGGTATATATGCATCAGCCTATGAGTTTCAGGGATCTTATTCATCCGAATTATGTGTGTCTGTTGCGAAAATCGCTCTATGGACTGAAACAGGCTCCTCAAGTATGGTACCAGCGGTTCACCGATTATGTCTCGTCTATTTTCTATGAAAGATCTAGGTCCCTTGAGTTATTTCTTGGGCATCTATGTCACTCGACATTCTGGCGGCCTATTTCTATGTCAAAAGAAGTACGCCGAAGAGATTCTTGACCGTGCAGGCATGACATCTTGCAAACCATCCCACACGCCTGTAGATACCAATTTCAAGCTCAACGCTGATTCTGGACCTTTATATTCAGACCCGATTCACTATCGTAGCCTGTCTGGGGCCTGCAGTACCTCACATTCACGAGGCCAGACATATCCTATGCCGTGCAACAAATCTGCGTGCACATGCACAGTCCGACGGAAGCACACATGCATGCCCTCAAACGTATTTTACGATACGTCCAAGGTACACTTCACTTCATATTACATCTATACAGGTCTTCGCTCACTGGTCTCACTGCTTATTCTGATGCTGTCTGGGGTGAATATCCTGACATCCGAAGCTGCATGTCTGGTTATTGCGTTTTCCTCGGAGATAACCTATTGTCTTGGTCTTCCAAAAGGCAACCTACACTATCCCGATCCAGTGCATAAGCAGAGTACAGAGTTGTCGCCAACGTCGTCTCTGAGTCTTGTTGGATCCGTAACTTTCTACTTGAGCTTCTATGCCCGATTCAAAAGGCAACACTGGTCTACTGCGATAATATTAGTGTGATATATCTTTCCGGCAATCTCGTCCAACATCAGCGCACTAAACACATTGAGATGGACATTCATTTCGTTCACGAAAAAGTGGTTCGTGGTTAAGTTCGTGTCCTTCATGTTCCTTCCAGATATCAGATTGCCGACATCTTTACCAAACGACTTCCGTGCATACTATTTGATGATTTTTGAGTCGGTCTCAGTGTTCGTGAACCACCTGCTTCGACTGCGGGGTGTAATAGAATATTTCCAATATTCATTAATTGTATTAATTGTATATCTCCTATTTTAGGTAGATTTATAATCCTTTTGTAATTTGGTTAATTAGTTACCTAGTTTGTATCAAAGTAAATATTCTTGTAACCTTATATATATTGTAAATCATTCATCAATAAACATCAAGGAACATATTGCTTTAGTTATAAACATCTTGAGCATATTAATGGTATATATATTACATCTTGGTATTCTGCACTGATGTTATTTTTCCTTGATGCCTAAACATTTCGCTGCGTGTAGTATATGCATTCTCAAATTGAGACTTGCCACTCTGTACTGTTTTCCTTGGCATGTTAATATATCAAAAGTACTTCGCTTTCTTCTCAATGTAGACTTACACGATGCACTACGTTTTCCATGTCATGTTAATATATCAAAAGAACTTTGCTTGCTTTCCAAAGAGAGACTTACTTATGTCTCTTTACAGGTCAAGATGGTTGATGACTCTAGACCAGTTCCACAGAGAATGGCTGAATCCTTTCTGAATAAATTTTTCCCATCTGGCTATCCATATAGGTGTGAGTTTCTTTGAAGTCATTTCTCAATAGTTCTAGTTGGTCGCAAGCTTCATGAATATGTAACGTAAATAATTGCTCTTGATTGTTTCTGCAGTGTGAATGAGGGGTATCTCAGATACACACAATTTCGAGCACTGCAACACTTCACGAGTGCAGCATTATCGGTTTTGTCGACTCAGGTCTTCTAACTATGAAGCATCTCACTGCCTGCTAAACTTTATCCAACTTCATAAAACTTTTTTAGAGTATGCGAACACACACACAGACACACACTATATTTATGTATGTATTATTGGTTGACATTGGCTTTTGTTCTTAATACCTAAATACATGATACATCATACATCTGTTAAAATGATGATACTTCTGAATATTACTCCTTTGCAGTCACTGCTATTTGCTGCAGGCTTGCGTCCTACCCCTGCTCAGGCAACTGCAGTGAGCTGGGTAAGCCTTTTGTCTAGTGGACAGACTAAACAGATGAACTCCTTAAGTATTATTTCCAGTTCCCTTTCCTTTTACCGGGAGTTATGTTGTGATTGTTTTGTTTATTTACAGATATTGAGAGATGGTATGCAGCATGTCGGAAAGCTCATATGTAGCAACTTGGGTGCAAGGATGGATTCTGAGCCTAAACGTTGGAGAATTTTAGGTTTATACGATGTCCCTGGAGCATTGTTCTATGCTGTTATTCTTCGTTATTTCCTTATCAAATTTGTTACGGCATAAATTTGATTCTATTACTTGCATTGCTCTGTTGAATTATAAAGTAGTTTTAAATTATATAAACTTTTTATGCTGCAGCTGATGTTCTGTATGACTTGGGGACTGGTTTAGAAGTTATGTCTCCTTTATGCCCTCATTTATTTCTTGAAGTAGCTGGCCTTGGCAATTTCGCAAAGGTAAGTTTTCTCTGCTTACTAATTATAGAGGCTCACTGAGTATTTTGGGAGATTTATAAACTTATGAATGACACTGATTCGATGTAGTATGAATTATATAATTCTTGTTACTCCCTCTATTCCTCTTACCGACATGATTTTCCATTTTTTGTTCCCAAATTCTCCCCATTTTCCTGATCTAATAAATAGGATTTTTTCTTGCAGCTTTTGTTTTTAATATTTCTGGAGAAAATACAACAAATTCAGATATGTCGAGGAGTTAAATTTATCTACACTTTATATATGAAATATAACAGAATTGAAATATTACTAAAGAGGGAACTGTAATTTCCAGAAAGCTGGGTACAGCTTTTTAAACTACTGAAAGAGGAACAAGTTAAAGAGTCGCTCTAAAGTTGTAGTTTCTTTTATGATAATCTCCCTTGAGAGAGTGATTTGTGGTTTCTCCTTTTGGAGCATTAGTGAACACTCAATTGTTCTATCTGTGAAAGATATATTTATTAATCCAATTGCATGAAAAAAATTGGTATATTTTAGAAATGTATATTATCTAATCTTCAGTGATGTAATTTGTGAGAAACTTGTTGTCAGCAATGTTAACGAAGTTATTTTTCTTTGGAGTTGTCAGGGAATGGCAGTTGTTGCAGCTAGAGCAACAAGATTGCCAATATATTCTTCATTTGCCAAAGAAGGCAATCTTAGTGATCTGTTTGCTAAAGGCGAGGCTATTTCCACTCTTTTTAATGTTCTCGGGCTTGGAACAGGAATTCACTTAGCATCCACTATTTGTTCATCAATGCAGGGAAAGGTACTATTCTATTACCATTCAAGGTGTATTATTGTATTTGTAGGGCTGCCGAATCATGTATAAACTAGGGGTATTAAATTTTTATGCTACTATAAAATCCACTATACAGAATCAGATTAGAAAAAACTCCACTATACAGAGATGTATGTTTCTCTGTCCCTAGATAAATTATTTTTCTTTTGTTGTGCTTATAAACCTTAAACTGGTAAATATAAAAGAAAATCATGTATTCTAAGATGTCCAAAATCATCTCCACTTGGAAGAAGTCACTAGGCATTCTTGTTATATCTGTTTTCCACCTTAAAAGACTGGTTAAATAAAACAAGAGGAACTTTTGTTCCATGGGTCCTCGGCTTCTACTCCCTTGTTGAGCTAACTTTTTATAAATCAAGATAATAAGACCATGTGGACTATATAGCCCAATCACTTGTAGAGAATGCAAAGAGGTTGCTTTTCCTGTGGGTAAACATGCAGGTTCACAGGGTTGAGTTTGTTGTTGCAGTAGATTATAGGGTCCTTTGTGATTCTGATAATATTGAATGCCTTGCAGTTGGTTGTTGCGCCTTTGCTATCTGTTATACACGTTTACAGTGTCGTTGAAGAAATGCGAGCTGCTCCTGTCAACACATTAAATCCGCAAAGAACTGCAATGATCGTGGCTGATTTTGTGAAGGTACATATCTAAAGTTGCAAAATCGATTCACATCTCAATTAACTAAGTTCTCCGCTATAATATTTAGACTGGAAAAATCTCAAGTCCTGCTGACCTAAGATATCGAGAAGATCTCTTATTTCCTGGAAGGCTGATAGAGGATGCTGGAAAGGTAAAGGTGGGAAGATCTCTGCATGAAGTAGTTAGGCCTTCTAACTTGCAACAATTTAAAGAAACATTTCCAGAGGAGAAGTTCCTTTTAAACCATGGAAGTAGATGGACTGATATGATACTCGAGCACAATGCAACTGGTGAAGATGCATTGAGGGGTTGGCTGGTTGCTGCTTATGCGTCAGATATGGAACGATTAGTTCATGAACCAAGTGTAGATATCTTGCTAGAGGCGTATGACAAGATGAATTATGCATTCTCCCCATTTTTAGCTGAGTTGCAGGCCAAAGGGTGGCATACAGACCGATTTCTTGATGGTACTGGAAATCGTTTCGCGTTTTAGTTCTCAAATTCTTCGTAGTTTGTTATCCTTCCTAGTCAGCAGAATACACAGGATACATGTAGGAGTGGGACAAAAACCTTTCATCCTCATCAGGTACAATTTGAGAATAGCAACTCCACCTTATACAAAACCAGTAGGAGGTTGATTGAAGACGGGGAAGGGGTCTTCCTCACTTTGTTAACGAGATCGCAAATAATTGATTTAGGATCCTAAAAGATGTTTCGATGCTTTTGATTGAAGATATTTCATGTTCATTGCTGTCTATTTGATCTATGAAGTTATATGAACACTTCCATTGCGTTTGTTTCAAGATATCTATAATCTAATACACTTTAATTTCTTTGTATTTGGTGATAGACTCCCTCTAGTAGCATTGTGCCTTATTTCCATTGAACATTGAAGAGTTATAAGAGTTATAGGAATTGCTGCCATGTGATCAGGAGGTCATGGGTTCAAGCCGTGGAAACAACCTCTTGCAGAAATGTAAGGTAATGATGCGTACAATAGACCCTTGTGGTCCGGCCCTTCCCCGGACCCCGCACATAGCGGGAGCTTAGTGCACCAGACTGTCCTTTTTTATTGAAGAGTTATAGGAGAAGTGGGTTATAGCCCTTTACAAATTTGTTTTTAGTTTTATATCCTTTTTATTTGTACACATAAGAGATCTGAAAATGTCATTTTCTTCTATTACGTTACCATTATATATAAAAAAAGGTCATTTCTTATATTCAATTTGTAAGTAGTCATAAGAGATTCATTGCCAACTATAATCGCAAATGGATTCGTCAGAATACTTTTGCGTTTCTTACTGGAAAAATACTTTTTTTGTCGTGTTTCGTCAGAAGGAGGCTTCTATGTAGATAGCCTTTGGATAATTTGATAGTGTAAAAAATTGTTTACACTGACGGTATAGAATACTTAAACATATCATATGTAAAAACTTATTGTTGAGCATTCCTCTACTAGTTGTATATCTTAGCGTTAACGTTACTTCAACTTTTCTTGGAATAATAGGAGTGTTCCGAATTTTTATTATTCAATAGATACATTGTTCAACATAGACCTTAAAGTATTTCCAATAAAGTTTTTAAAGATCATACAGAGAATTGTATTATTGGATTACTTACAAAGTATACTGCTTTAATTTTAAAGTTACAAATAAAAAGGGATAAACACATTTCTTTTCACCTCTAAATTTGCATAGAAAATTCACTCTAAGAATTAAACCTTACTGACAATTATTTACCTCCTAAACTTATTCTTAATGAAATTAATAACCCCTTAATAGGTGAAGTGGCAAAAAAATCATTATTAATTTTTGGGAAGCGCGTGAGAAGGAAAAAAAAACACTAACCCTCTGTTTGGATGGTTGTTTCACGTGGTTCATTAATGTACAGTATGATATGATATAGTATGATGTTGTATTGTATTAATGAACACAATGTTTGGATAGACTGTATTGATTGTTGTGGTTTAATGATATTTTTATTTTTTTATTTGACTGTATGTTATTGTATAATAACATGTAAGTTTTCTAAAATATCATTAACCCTTAATTACAAACTAATTTTTATATATTAATAAAATTAAGGTAAAAGATAAAATGGAAACTTTAAAAAATAAGTACATGGTGGGTGGGGTTAGTGGGGATGGTGGGATGGGGGCGGGTGGGTGGTGGGTGGTGGTGGGGCGGTGAGTGGTAGTGTGGGGTTTGTGGGTTTGGGTGTGATGGAGGGGGTGGGGGTGGGGGTGGGGTAGGTGAATTTGGGTGTGATAGAGGTTTGGGGGTGAGGTGGGGTATAATTGAAAAATGAAATACATAACCATGTAAAAATCATTAAATTCGTGGTTAGAAAAATTGAGTTTTTTCATGGTTATTTAACTATGAAATTACAACAAATTTACAACACCATACAACATATAAGAACAATGAAAACAAACATGATTTCATAAAAAAACAGTACAATAATGAACCACGAGAAACAACCATCCAAACAGGGGAACATGATTCAAATTATAGACGTGTCATCTTATAATTGGATGATATACCCTTAGCTATACTGGTAACCATCCTAATATTCATTTTAGGTGTCCTTTTCTTTTTCCTTTTTTCCCCCTTTCTCTTTCTTTCTCTTTTCTCTTTCTTCCTTTCCAGTTATTTGACTGTTAGATAATGTATACTCCCGTGATATACATATACAGTGTAGAATATTTTAGTAAGTATTTGTCATAAAAGTCATATCCAGTTAATTTCCCAAGAAAAATATGTTGGAAATTTTCTTTGGTGGGAAGGTGCGTCCACCCATATTTAATGACTTAAACACTAGGATTCCGCATGTTGGAGGCATTGTCTCTTCACACGTACATAATCTACTAAGTGAGTAGATGACCGTAGGGCCAATGATCATCAAGTTTCATTGAGAGATGAAAGATATATTGGTCCACGAAGTAAGGTGTTTGAGGCATGGAAATATGATGTGGGACAAATCTACCACATCGGTGGGAAAAGGAAGAATTGTTCTCTTTATAAGTCTCAAAATTGGCTAAGGGTTTGAGACCCCAAGGGGTAACCCATGTGTTTGAAGGAGGGAGGACCTAGGTGTGCTTGGGTTCGAGGCTAAGCCCACACGCGCGCCGCCCGTTCGGTCTGTGCTCGGGTCACGGGTCGTGGGCTTTGGACTTCTTCTGATAGACCCCTAAATTATTTAATATTTATAGTTTGGTCCATGTAGTTTCTGAAAAGATGAAATTGGGAACGACGGAAGACAGAAAGTTTCTGTCTACCGTTTGGGTTGGTTTTTGGAACGTTAGAAGTCCATTAATCTGACACTTAATCTCCTCCCTAAAAGCTCTTTTATGTTGCACATTAAATCAACCATTACTTGGCTGATTAACTCCCTCACTAATGGCCATAAACAACCATTACTTGGCAGTTGAGAAGTCCATCCCCGTATGCTATATATTGAAGCCTTTTGGCTCAATTGTTGAGACTACAAGACTACACAATATACACACAGAGACAAACAGAAGAGAGATACAAATTCTGTCCAAAACGTGAGCAGAAACAGTGGTAAAAAACATAAACTCTTCTTTCCTTTTATATTCTTCAGCAAGTCGTTTCGTGTTTGTTTTCTTCATCAGAATCAACCTCTTTGCTTTGTAGTGTTGATTAGTTGCTGTTTTATCTTGGGAGATTATTGCCCGTTAACGTAAAAGCATATATACGGGGCAATCTTGTCTTAAAGACAGAGAACCATCTCTCGACTCAGCCACAGTTGTAACAATCCAGATTTAGTGTTTTTTGATTTCAGGTTATCAAGATTCAACATTCAACAAGCTTGCGGCAGTTCTGAATATTGGCTATTTGTTTATCCTTTCGAATACTTGTAATATTTATTTACTTCCCGTCCTGCTTTACATATCCAACAAAATCCTCCCTAGTCATTTCTTTAAAATTTCGAGCATCATTGTATAAGTGAGATCATTAGCTATAAAAACTTAATCCAATTATTTGTTTTCAGATGAATGTGATGATCTCACAAGGCTAAACCAACCAATCAATTAACGAAAACAAACTGTTAATTACCCTTGATGTGTATTGATTAAGATTCAATTCCATGAACACTATCAATGGAAGAACAGTAATTCAGTCGCTGAAATGACAATACAATAGTCAAAAATCACAAGTCAAACTATAGTTAGTGTCTAATCTGATCTCTCCTGCCCCATGCTAATTATGTGAAACAAATGGTAATAATAACTCCAACATTAATAAATTAACTAACCACTTTGGAGTGGATTAAGACCTTATTTGCTGGTACGTAAGCAAAGGCATTATAACATGCGTGCAAGTTAAAGTAGGTATTATTCTAGAAGTAATTCCGAGACAAAGTCTGCAGTTGAGAAAATAGCGAAGGGATCCCTTATGTTTGGGTAGGTTCAAATTATTTCCTTAAGTGCCTGTTTGGAATGCCACCCGGGTAATTGGAATTGAGTATAATTGAGTGTAATTACACAGTTTAGTCTGTTTATTTAACCAAGTAATTACGCAGTTAGATGGAAAGTAGGTGTAATTATACTCTCCGATTTTCAAGGGAGGGGGGGGTTAAGAATTGGGTGCAATTACATCGTGTAATTATTGGATTACTTTTTAGTTTCTTTTTTATTATTATTATTTTAATCTTTACTATTTAATTATTATTTTTTAAAATATATTTTTCTTTTTATATTATTTATCTTTCATTTCTTTTCTTCTCATTCACAACCTTTACTTCTTGTAGTTCCATGTAATTGCTCGTATTTTTTTATTTTATTCATTTAGCATAACCGTGTTATTATTCTAATTTTTTAAACTACACCTCTTAGTATTATAAATAATGAGTCATTAACAAACTTGACATATAGTGAATGATGTTATTAAAGTAGAATTTCGTTGTGAATGAGGTTATAAACTTATATTTTCCCTTTCTTTTGAATTATTTACTTAAGTTACGTTGGAATTTGACATAAGAGTATTCTGTTAAACTTTTTCTTTTTCTTTTGAATTTAGGTTATACTTTTGATTTTAATTTATTGCTTTAGTAAATAGATTTGTTATTTCACATTACATGTTGTTTGTATTTCGCTTACAGTTGATAGATTTTTTTGTCAAACATTTGAATAATGTTATGGCATTATATTTATAAATATTATTTTTAGTCAAACATCCAATCCATGATGTTCTCACAAAAAAAGTCTGTTTTTAAGTTTTATAATTAATTAAAATTCAACTATTATTAATTTAAAATATATATCAAATATTTTTTACAATATTAGTTACAAATATATGATTATTAATTAATATATTTTCAAGAAATAATGTGTTATTAAATAAATAATTTAATATAATTTATAACGGCACAAATTTTTTAAATATTAATTTAAATTTTTTATTTTATTTTTTTTAAATTAAACTAATTGTGTAATTACACTTGTGCAACCAAACAACACGCATTACACTGTAATTACATTATGACAAATAAACAGGTTGTTGTAATTACAATATTGTGTAATTATTAGGCTGTGTAATTATTACCCTAGTATTTACACCAATTCCAATTACTAGGTCACTTTCCAAACAGGCCCTAAATATATTACTACTCCCTCCATTTAAAAAAATTTGTCTTACTTTTTATTTTGGTCTGTTTCAAAATATTAGCCTCTTTTCTTTTTTGGCAACTCTATAATTCAAACTTTCTACATGACATGTTAAAGACCACAAAATTAAAGGACATTTTGGTATATTCTTCATATCTTTAATTTAACACCACAAGATTCAAAATTCTTTACTTTCTTAAACTTCGTGTCAAGATAAAAAAATCAGACAAACATTTTGAGACAGAGGGAGTATTAAGCACTTTTGTTTCTTTTAATTTGTCAAAATAAGTATTTTTTATCTCCGTTAAATATTCAACAAACTCTGTCTATTGAATTTGATAGAAATTGTGGGGAAAAAAGAATGTAGCGAGAACTCACATAATGGAGGTGCAGTTATTGTAGTTTTTGATATTTTTAATCTATTTTCTAGAGTGTGATGCAATTTTTTGAGATGTAAATTTTATATTCATTTTTTGTGTTGTTATTTCTACGATTTGATGAGTCTTTCATGATGTTTCTGATTAAATCTTTTTCTTTCACAATTATTTTCATATTGAACAGACAAAATTTGTTAAAATATTTTACAAAAATCAAAAGTATTTGCTTTTAAAAAACTTACAAAAATCAAAAGTGCTCACAAATATATTTTAAAAAATACTTGAACCTAACCCAATATTAAGACAATATTTATCATTTTCTGCCCGGTGACCCATTCCAGCGGACTCGATTTTGCTGGGGCGGACCCGCTCCGGCGGAAGCCCTGTCCGCTAGGGCAGAACCCACTAACTTTCCAAACCTCCGCTGGGTGGGAGCCACCTCCATTGAGGCCCACTCGCCCCGACGAGAAAACCATCCGCTGCGGTGGATCCTTCACTAACAGAGGAACTCCGCTTCGATGAGTCAGGCCTCCGCTGAGGCAGACCCGAGGCGGACGACTGACTGATGGCACAAAAACCAGTAAACAACAACCCAAGTTTCCCCAAACCTCTGTCAACCACTCGAAACACTCCCGGGACCTCCCGAACACAAACCAAACATGCTATCCTATTAGAAAATACATTCTAGACCTGCTCTCGCACTCATATTTCTCGGGTAATATCTCTAAATCTCGAGTTTGACTAAAGTCAACACTTAAGTTCTAATTTCACAAATTTATAAACTAACCCTCAAAACACACCGAACTGCCTCGGGACCCAAACCAAAGGCTCGATTAAGTCATAAACATCAGTTTGGAGCTAATGAAACCGATGGAACTACAAAAAGAGCACATTTACCCAAAAGTCAACTATGAGTCAAACTTCTCTAATCTCTTAACTTAGAATTTTTCAAACCTACCAAAAAGAATCTAAAACCTATTCAAACTCCTTAAGAGTCGTACCACCTATCCCTGCAAGTCATAAATGCCGAGTTAAACCTAAAGTAAGGATATTTTTGGGAAAACAAGTCCAAAAGTCCAAAACAACCAACCAAACGGGTCGTCACATTATGGTTATATCTATCCTATTTGAGGTAAAACTAGAATTTTATTAAGTTATGTGAAGAGCAATGGACTTTATGACTCAGTGTGTTTGTAGAATATTTACTTAAATTCTTGAATTATTTAGAAACTGTATAATGTGACTAACTAAGCAAGAAAAGAGAAATATTTGGAGTACCAAACCTAACCACATATAGTTAGGGTCGATCGATGATGTTGCTAGATACAAGTGCTTCCCGTACTCACTCTACACTTGATGCACTCTATGTGCAGGTACCAAGTCGGACGCCAACAGAGGAGCTTAACACAGAGCTTGGAGATTCATCTTGGGAGTCTAGGGTGATCCGTAGATTCCATCCTGACATTGGAACTCCTTATCTGGTTGTTTTACCTTTCTGTCCTATACTTCAGACAGTGATTATATTTAAGTCCCAGACTTATATTTCGATTAGTAGCCATGTACTCATGACAATCAAGTTAGGGGGGGAGAGATTTCTTTCAGATTACGTATTAAATTATAAGTCTTGTTAATCTTTTCTCTTTCATTATCCTTATTTTTTCCTATTTATTTTTGTATTCACTATGTTGAATGGTTGTGATTCGCCAACAGGTTAGGATAGGTGCCCTTATGGCACAATGCGATTTTGGATTGTGACATTAGGGAAATGACTTGAAAGAGGATGGAATAATGAAGGAAAGATCACATTCATTAGTGACGTCTCATCTCCGTTTTCATATAAATTAATTCCATGTATACCCCAAATTGCACCTTTTTTAGTAAGAACCTCAAAGTGTTTTTTTTTGTGTGTTGTTCGTGCACTATAGCATTGTGTAAAGAATGGATCTCGGACCTAACTCAACCCCAAAATCTAGCTTATAGGGTGATGATTGTCCAAGTCCATATAAGGAGTCCATGTTCCCATTCCATTTCCGATGTGGGACTCTTAACACTCCCCCGCATGCCCAGACGTCATTAACTAGAGCGTGAATAATATAATTTTGGGGCCCAACATCGCTGAACAAAGAATTAGAATGGGTCTGGCTCTAATACTATGTAGAATTGTATTAATCTCATTTGATGAGCCTTTCTCATTAATACAAAGTATATATATATGGTGTATAATATAGAGTCCTTATACAATAGGGATCCTATATCTACCAAAATTACATAAGACTAAATATGGAAAAATATTTATAATTGTACACAGGAGGAGGCCGGACGCTAAGACTGGATCTGAAGTCGAGTAAGAGCTGTCTAGGAAGGCCTTTTGTGAATATATCTGCATACAGATATGAAGAAGGCACATGCATTACCTTGACATGACCGAGAGCAACCTTCTCACGAACAAAATGGATATCCATCTGAATATGCTTGGTTCGCTGATGCTGAACCGGATTATGAGATAAATATATGGCGGATATGTTATCACAATAAACCAAATACATCGTAGGCAATGGACATTGAAGCTCCAAAAGAAGGTTTAGGAGCCAAGAAATCTCATCAACAACATTAGCAACTCCTTTGTACTATGCTTCTTCACCCGAACTAGATAGTATGGCCTGTCTCTTGGCAGACCAAGAAATGAGATTATCCCCTAAGAACACACAATAGCCGGAGGTGGAGCGTCGCGTGTCCGAACAGCCTGCCCAATCAGCATCCGTATATGACAACAACCTGGTCGGTGCTGAGGGTTATATGTGCAATCCATAATCAAGTGTGCCCTTAACGTATCGAATGATACACTTAAGGATAGTAAAATGGGGCTCATTGGGGGCATGCATGAATAAGCATACCTGCTGAACATCATAAGTAATATTAGGCCTGGTGAAAATATTGTAGTGCACCTGCAAGACTCCTGTAGAGAGTGGGATTGGACACTGGATCACCATCAACATCACTAAGCTTTGATTTAGAGTCAACTGGAGTAGACATGATCTTGCAATTTTTCATTTTAGCCTTGTACACAATCTCTTCTGTATACTTACGCTGGCAAAGACTTATAGTATCTGCAGATCTAGTCACTGAAATTCCAAAAAAATAGTTCAACTTCCCCAAGTCACTCATAGCAAATTCGGTTTTAAGTAAAGCAATGATCTCATTTTTTAGCAAATCAGAAGAAGCAGTGAGCACAATGTCATCCACATATAATAATAAATAAGCAATGCTACTACCTCGGTGAAAAATAAATAGAGAATTATCACACTTGCTGCATACGAACCCAATGTGCTTAATGTACCGTGCAAAGCGATCATACCACGCTCGAGGGGCCAGTTTCAAACCATAGAGTGACTTACGAATACGGCAGGCATACTGAGGGGCTGTCGGATGGACAAAACCAGACGGCTAGTGTATATAACCAGTTTCTTTCAAATCCCCATGTAGAAATTCATTCTTGACATCAAGCTGATGGATTAGACAATGCTTACCCACAACAATACTTAGAACTGTGTGAATGGTAGCCGGTTTAACAACTGGACTGAAAGCCTCACCACAGTCAATACCCTCCTACTGATTGGTGCCATTAGCCACAAGTCTTGCCTTATATCTCTCAAGGTTACCACTGTCTCTGTATTTGTGGCGAAAAAGCTACATGCATCGGATCACATTCACCCCTTCCTGTCTAGGAACCAAATCTCAAGTGTGCTATTTTGTTAAAATATTAAATTCCTCACACATGGCTGCATTCCAATTTGGATCTAGTTTGGCCAATTTTTTGTTTTTGCGGATTGGGGATATGGTTTGTGTGGATAGGTTAAATTGGACTTTGGGTTTGAAAATCCCGTATTGGGCACGGGTTTCCATATGGTGCGAGGGGGCAGGGATATGTGAGGTAGGTCTGCTGGGTGTCCGGCCAAGGTGTGGATTCGGGATTTTGTTCTAGTTTGGTATTGGTATCTATGCGGTATCGGTGGTTGGGTTTGGCAGTGGGTGCAAGTCAATGGGGGTGACACAGTTCAGAGGTTGTGAAAATTGGTGGTGGTAGGTGGTGGTGGGGACACTGGTTGGGTTGGGTAGGCTATCGGATGTGGTGATGGTACAGATCTGGAGGGTGGAACTGGTAACAAGTGGTGGTGGGTGGTGGTGGTGATGTCGGGTTTAGGTTATCGTTGTTGTTACGGTACTGGTGGGGTGGTGCTCGATCTAGGCTGGGTTGGTCGATCGGAGCTGCGGTGGTGACACAGGGACTGGTCGGTGAGTGAAGGGTGTGGCAGTGGTCTGTGACTGAGAAAGGGTCGGCTGACTGCTGGTGATGACAGGGGCTGTCAGCGGTGAGGGGGAACCGAATGACTGGTTGACATTGGGTACCGTGACTGGCGACAGTGGCGGTGATGGTGGGACTGTGGTGGCGGTACAACAAAATTTGTGAAGAATAACGGAGAGGTGTCAGACTTGTCAAGAAAGGTGTAGTCCGTATTGCGGAATTTTTGAATGTTTGCAAACCATCACCAAACATCCAAAATAGCAAAGAGACCCCGTCAACTTTGAAGAAATAAATATGAGAGAGAATAATGGTAAAAACTTGTTCTTATTTTATTTTTTTATTAAAATAATAAATACGAGATATGTCTTTCTTACACATATTTATTGTCGTTAAGTATATATGTTTCTATATTAATATTTAATTACTAAGATTTATTGTTTAATTTTGATATAAATATTGAGTACGAGAAAATATTTATCGAGAAATAATCATAATATACAATAGGAATAGTAGTCATTGTCGTAGTCCAATTGCTACCACGTCTCTCTCTGTGTGAAGGGGAAAGTCTCGAAGGCGAAACTCCCCACCTGTACCAGAGGCCCCTTGGCCAGGTGGGATGTAAATCGAGGAATATGCGCGAGTGACATCCCTACAAGAGAGATGACCAACGGAACACGAACCCAGCAACAACCCTTGCAATATTTCAGCAAAGACTGTCACCACGGATTCGAACCCGCAACGTCGGAGTGATTGTACCCCAATCACCTTGCCACTTACCAACTCGCTTGAGCCCCTGGGGCCACCATGTCTCTCTCTATTCTGTGTAAACTTTGTGTTGATGGTTGACTTTGATATTCTAACTAGTAAAAATTGATGAACGTTTTCTTCTTTATTTTACGTATCATAATGAAGCTTTTACATGCATTGAGTTGGGCCAGATGTAACTCTGAGCAATTGATTCATCTAAACTTAATATTTTCAAAATAAATAATAAACTTATAAATCATTACTTGAAAAGGGAATTTCCGACGGATCTTTTTGTTGGGAAGTTTGCCGGAAATATTTCTGACAATCAAATTTTTGATAGAGATATCGTCGCAAATTCATGTTTTTTTAGTAATGATATATATAAAACTTCAATAAAAATTTAACAAATTTTAAATTCAAACTTATAACCTCAAAAGTATATATATGAATTCGGTGTTAAATTTTTCAAAAAGTTTAAAATTGTGACACCTTTGGTGGAGGGTTGTTGATGAGGACGAGTCTAGCAGGGTTGACAGATAAGACGAGATGTACATGACACTTTAAGCGAATTTCACATCGAAATGAGAGAGAAAAGTAAAGAGTTTTATTAGGCATAACTCAAATTCACCTGGTACACACATTTTTTAAGTTTAAAAGACAAATATGTGTGGTCCTAGATCCAAAGCGTACAATACGTGCCATCTGTATGGATCATAACAGAATTTATTAAATTTAAATTCTAGATTTGCTTCGAGTCTCCCCTACCGACGTAGCAGTAACAAGTTCGTCATCCTTTTGGCCTTCACAGTCAAATTCATTCTTTCCTTCTTTCTTTCTTTATTCCTTTCTTGGTTGATTATTAGGATTCTCTTTGTATATCTCCTATTTTAGATAGAATTATATTCATATTGTAATTAGGTTGATTAGTTACCTAGTTTGTAGCAAAGTAGATATTCTTGTACTACTATATATATTGTACATTATTGATGAATAAAATTAAGGGAAACCTATTTCTCAAGTCTTACTATGGTATCAGCGCTACCCAACTAGCAAACCCTAAAAAAAGTTCTTCTTTTTCGGCCGCCATTGGAATTGCTTTTCCGACAGCCGACGACAATTTATTTTTTCTTTTCGGCAACCTCTTCGACGTCCGATATCCCTAGCTTGTCGAAGATACCATGTCAGATATTATTGCCAGTACCGAACCACTTGGCGCATCAACTAGTGCCGGATATTCGACCTTGGCTGATTTGAACCAGGATCAGGTTCAAATATTTTGAATTTGATAAATACTAAGGGGCAATCGAATGATCGGATGACAGATAAGTCTCCTAGTATGCCTTGGATTATTGATACAGGGGCATCACATCACGTAACGGGGAGTCTGTCATGCCTCATTAATGCACAACAGATTTCTGAGTAGTCGGTAGGCCTTCCTGATGGCGAACATGCCATTGCGACGATGACGGGTTGTGTGGTTCTTTCAAGGGATTTGACTCTTGAAAATATTTTATTTGTTCCCAAACTTAACTACAATTTAATATCGGTGTCACAATTGATTGATGATTCTAATTGTAATGTCTGATTCACTAATTCTTTATGTGCTACACATGACCAACATTCGGGGAACCTGATTGGAGCAGGTGAACGTCGGGACGAACCCTACTTTTTCCGAGGGATTCTTATAGTGCAAAAAGTGTCGGTTCCTGGTTTGACATAATTTGAGTTATGGCATCGACGGTTGGATCACCCTTCAGACAAAGTTGTCAAGTTAGTTCCTACAATTAGCTCTAGTAGTGTGTAACATCCCGTATTTATGTCATATTCACGTACGCAAATCAAGAGCTTAGTGTATAAAAGGATAAAGTCCCAAAATAATTTTGGACTTAACAAGTGGGGCGACGGTGATTGAAATTTATATTTTTGTGCGTGGCAAAAGAAGTTATGGACACAAAATGGCTAAGGTATGTTAAGGAAAATTATTTCTTTCTTTTGGCATGTTCCGTGTGATGAAACGTAAACGTAATATTATTCTATAAATTATTCTGCTCTTAGTAGTCAATGATATTCATGTTATTGATTCATATGTTAAAAGCATGTCTAAATACGTTCCTAAATCCTTATTGAGGTACGTGAAAAAAATGTTAATATTCCCAATGTTAGACGAAGGTACAAGGATATTATGTCATTCGAAAAGTTGAAGAATGTTTTATTGTTATTCATGCATTTTATTCATGTATTACCCTGGACCCACATGTGTTATATACACTACTATATGGTACACATTATATATATGTAAGGGATGGTAAAAGGGAATGGTGTTACATACACAACACCACCTGCAGCTGGTACAAATTATCACTAAAAAGGAAGATGTCCACAGAGGCCAATATGATATGATGCCCACATAGGCTGTTATGGGAAGGAATATGTCCTTGTGTGGCTAATATTTATATGTATACCGCATTTACATTGTGCATAATATTTAAGCATATGTATTAGGGCCATTAGAGGCATTCACTACAGGTCAGTTGTTTCTGTCGGTTGATGTTGTCAGCTGTTTCTGTCTCAGTTTATGTTTTTATATCTGTTATGCTATTCTTCATGCCTGACATACTCAGTACATCAGTCGTACTGACGTCCCTTTTGTCGGGGGACACTACGTTTCATGCCCGCAGGCTCGGACAGATAGTGAACGGTTCACGCTAGTAGGTTGCTGGTTCAGCTAATATTGGAGCACTCTACTTGATTCAAAGTTGCAGTCTAGTCGTGGTATGATATTTTGCATATGCGTATGAGTATGGCGGGGCCCTGTCCCATCCTTGTAATGTCATGTACTCTATAGATGATTGTAGACGGTTGTCATGTGTATAGTAGTTGTGTATGGACATGTCGGCCTTGATGTGTATGTCAGCCGAATATTCGATAACAACCCTTGTGGCCATGATTGATTTCGGTTAGAGTGGTGCTCGGCATGTAAGGTCCGGGTGCCCGTCATGGCCCTTCGGTTTGGATCGTGGCATACTGCTAGAAAACATTTGAATAAAGCATGCATAATTTTCCCCAAGAAAAACAAACACGTGATAGCTTTCCTGTTAGTGAGAATAAAACTAGTAGAATATTTGAGTTAATATATTTTGATTTGTGGGGGCCAAATGGTACACACTCTTCATGTGATGCAATTTACTTCTTGACATTAGTTGATGATTATTCAAGAGCAGCTTGGGTATATTTATTGCGTAATAAGACTGAAGTTTATACAACTTTTTGCTCTTTTATTACAATGGTTGAGCGTCAATTTAATACAACAATTAAAATTGTGTGGAGTGATAGTGGAACAGAATTTAAATCCATATTAGACTATTTCAATACAAATGGAATTCTCTTTCAAACATCATGTGTGGGTACCCTCAACAAAATGGACGGGTGGAAAGGAAACATCAACATATACTAAATGTGGGTCGAGCATTGATGTTTCATGCTAATTTACCAATTACTTTTTGGGGGAAATATGTGCTTGCAGCTATGTACTTAATTAATTGAACCCCCTCGTTCTTGCTTGACAATAAGACTCCGTATGAAGTTTTGTTTTGGCAAACCACCTACCTTTGGTGAACAAAGAGTTTTTGGGTGTTTGCGCTTTGCTCACAATCAGAAGGCGAAAGGAAATAAAGTTGAAAATATGTGTTTGTCGGCTATTCGAATTGGAAAAAAGAGTGAAAGTTGTATGATCTGGATAATGGGGATATATTTGTGTCACATGATGTTAAATTCATGAGAATGAGTTCCCATTTGAACCCGAAAATGATAGTTCGTCATCGCATAATGCTACGGAAAATGTAGGTGTAGATGTGGGTTTTTTGGGTTACATGGAGTCGATCGTAGAAGAATGGGTTGTTTCCGGAACCATCAGGGGTAATGATGATGAGATGATGGATGGGGCAGTGGGGGGCATCAATGGGGCAGTGAGGGACGTTGTTGCCCAGCTAGTGGGGGACATCGATGGGGTAGTGGGGGACATTGTTGCCCAGCCAGTTAGGGACGTTACTGCCCAACCCACTCGGGTCCCCACTGTGCCTGTGGCCCAGCCCAGCGGCACCCCCTAGCCTCTCACCCGATCAGCCCACGAGCAGGCCCATTAACTATCGAGGTAGAGAAGGAATTGAGTCGAGAGTTGAGGGATAAACGCCCTTTGGTCTTGTTGCGTGATTTTGTTGATCCCACTGTACGGAAAAAGATTCCTTCCCAAAGTTCATCGACTTCGCATGGTTCTTCAGGTACTCCTTATCCTATAGCACACTTTGTGAATTCTGACAATTTTTCTTTGTGACACCGTATATTTCTTGCAGTTGTGATTGCAGGACTTGAGCCCCGTAATTTTCATGATGCAATGAAAGATGCTGGTTGGAGATAAGCTATGCAAAAATAAATTAGTGCACTGGAATATAATGGGACTTGGGTGATGGAGGAGTTACCTCCCGGGAAAAAGGCACTCGAATGCAAATGGGTGTACAAAATCAAATATCATGCAGATGGGAAAATTGAGCGATTGAAAGCTCGACTCGTCATTTTTGGTAATCATCAGGTTGAGGGGATTGATTACAACAAAACCTTTGTTCTGGTGGCTAAATTAGTGACAGTTCGTGCCTTTCTTGCGGTTGCGGCTGCTAAGAATTGGGAATTGCATCAGATAGATGTGCATAATATCTTTATTCACGGTGATTTAGATGAGGAAGTTTACACGAAATTACCTCCTGGCTTTACAGTTGACAAACCCGACATGGTTTGTCGCCTGAAGAAGTCCCTCTATAGTTTAAAACAGGCCCCGAGATGTTGGTTTGCTAAGTTGGCATCTTCTTTAAAGAGGTACGGTTTTCAACAGTCTTACTCTAATTATTAGCTATTTACTATGCGCCAAAAATAGTATAACTTAATGTACTCGTATATATGGACGACTTGATTATCTCTGGCAATGATTCTTCCGATGTAGCTGCATTTAAGAAATATTTGAGCGTGTGCTTTCATATGAAGGATTTTGGTCTGTTAAAATATTTTCTAGGTATTGAAGTAGCCCGGAGCTCGGAGGAAATTTTTTTGTGCCAGCGAAAGTACACCCTCGACATCATAGCGACGCCAGACTTCTGGGTGCAAAGCCTGCCGGCTTCCCTATCGAGTAGAATCATACTCTGGCCTTAGCTAATGGGGCGTTACTTGCTGATCAGGAGCGTTATCGTCGGTTAGTTGGTCGTCTAATTTATCTTTCATTCACTCGTCCTGACTTAGCCTATGCAGTTCATATGCTGGCCCAGTTTATGCAAGAGCCACGCCAGGAACACTGGGATGCGGCTATCCGAGTTGTTCGATACTTGAAAGGAAGTCAGGGTCAAAGTGTTTTTCTGCGGGCTGATAGTGATATGTTATTAATAGGTTGGTGTGATTCTGATTGGGCGAGTTGTCCGTTGACTAGGCGCTCCATTACGGGATGACTGGTTTTCTTAGGTTGTTCCCCCAATCCTGGAAAACCAAGAAGCAACACACGATTTCCAAATCATCCGCGGAAGCCGAGTATCGCTCGATAGCGGCAATCACTTCGGAGTTGAAGTGGATGAAATCACTATTATTTTGTGACAGTAAGTCTATACTGCATATAGCCCAGAATCCTGTTTTCCACGAACGAACGAAGCATATTGGGGTTGATTGTCACTATGTTCGTGATGCGATCCAGGAAGGTGTAATTACTACGAGTCATGTGTCTACGGACGAGCAACTTGCCGACATTTTCACAAAAACATTAGGCAAGCGCCAATTTGTATATTTACTCCGCAAGTTGGACATTTGTGACTTGCACGCTCCAACTTGAGGGAGTATTAAGATTCTCTTTGTATATCTTCTATTTTAGGTAGAATTATATTTCTATTATAATTAAGTTAATTAGTTATCTTGTTTGTAGCAAAATAGATATAATTATACTACAATATATATATATATATATATATATATTATTTATGAATAAAATTAAGAAAAATCTATTTCTCAACTCTTATGATTAATTGATTGATAAGCATAGCAATAATAGATAAATTCATTGCCAGAAAAAAGATAGAAAAAAGGAGGAGGTGCCATGTATTGTCACTTTCTGTCATTATCCTTCAAAGATGTCCTCTTCTTTTTCTTTCCTATGTTTTGTCATCCATTTTTGGAATTATGTTAAGTGTGTTTGAGTGACAGAACACTATATGCGTATATTTGTTCCTTTATCTTTTGTGTGTGCGTGACATGATATATCCTTGTCTCTACATTCTTTGGACAAAGTTGACATTTTCTGAACCTCAATTTTTTATAACTTTAGCAAATTGCAATAAAACATTCAAACATGGTAACACGTAGCATGGTAAGAGTCGCATTCAAGAGCGTAGAGCCAAGAATAAAGCAAAAAAGAAAAAAATACGTTGAAAACCTTATCTTGATGATAGTTTCTCTTGTACTTGCGAATATAAAATATTTTGGGCTGATAAACTAGGAACTGCGTTTGTAAGAAAAGTTTCAACTATTACAAGGACAATAGGCATTGGCAGAGCCACCTTAAGAGTGTTCGGGCGAATATCGTATCTTCGATGAAAAATTATATTCTATGATAGATAAAATATTATTTACTATGAATATATATTAAGTTTTGAACATCCTTCATCGGATGTTTTTACTTCTTCAAAATTCTACCTCCTTAATAAAATTTCTGGCTAGCTTCGCCGCTGACTAGACGTCGAGCTCATTCACGTAAGTTTGCTATTATCCCAAATCACCAACTTGATACTTCCATATATTACTTACTACGTAAATTACACGTTTTCACCAATGAAAAGCAGATTCTAAATAACCTTTTTCAGTACCTAACCACTAATTATAGCAAGTATATCCATTAGCTAGATTAGTTCTCTTTTTTAATTCAATTTTCCTTTTCTTAATCAGGAAAAGAGAGAAGCTTCCTTGAAGGGTACATTCTTCTTTTCTTTCTCTTTTCAATTTAAATTTATTTAATGAAAGATTGATAATGGCTGTTAATTCTAGAAGGATTAGACCAGTAACAAGAATTTGCGACATATGCTTATGCTCTTCTTTCATTGGATTGGACAGAATAAACCTAACTCAAAATCACACAGCCACACGTTTAACATTAATCACGGTATTAGGTACTAATACATTTCTTGATATTTAAATATTTGTTATACTATTACTGTAATTTAGCTGGATATAAATTAACAATTATGTTTTTTTACCATATATTAGACTTGTTATGAAATGTTACCTTCTATGGTAGGTAAACGTCATCTGAGGGGTGTCAAAACTTTCACGGATTGTCACTCAATTTTTATTCTCGTACACTAAAATCATTAAACTATTTTGTAATAAATTAAAAAATCACTCAATTTTAACTAAGTATTATAGAAATTCATTAAATTATATTTTATAATAAAAAATTACAAAGCTTTGGCTAAATATTACAGAAAGTCACTTAGTAATTGTTTTATAACCAAAACTCATTTAACTTTGCCTAATTAAGTATCTTATTAAATATATCTATTCTATTGGTTCCCCTAATGACTTTTTGTGATACTTAAGCAAAGTGGAATGACTTTTGTCAAAATAGTTTGATAATTTTGTGATACTTAGATAAAGTTGAGTGATTTTAGCGTTAAAAAATATTTAAGTGACTTTACTACAATAAACTAAAACTTAAGTAACCATTTATGAAATAAATTTTGGTATACATTATTAGTGCATAAAATTTAAAGTACTCTTTTAAAAGTTGCATATAACCTTAATATTCTTTGGTTAATCTATTGATTTTCTCTTGTTAGTTCTTATCCGAACTGTGGAGTTGCTATTGCACCAAACATACGTCGCATAGTGAGGAACTCCAGAAACTAGAAATTAACCATAATGGAACTAAAATAGTACTCCTAATTAATTAATTAGGAGTTAATTAATTAATCAGTTAATATAAAAAGGTGGGGTATAGAGTCCAATAATTAATTGAAGAGAATGCAAGTTTGCGGTTGCAAGACCTATGAGATTTGGAATCACTTTTTCGATACAAAAATGTTACTAGTCAATTTTCTGTGTTATTTTTAATTAATAATATAATAAGTGAAAAGTGTTGCAAGTAGAACCTATGAGATTTGGAATCACTTTTTCGATACAGAAACGTTACTGATCAATTTTCTGTGTTATTTTTAATTAATAATATAATAAGTGAAAAGTTTTTCTCTCTAATAAAGTAGTGGACATAGACTGGCAACAAGTGGATCAAATTCAAAGTTAATAAATAATACAATTAGCAAATAAAACTGAACCACAACCTTAATAAGACAAGTACAGACAACCTTTTCTTGAAGCTTCAAATACATAGTACTGATGATTAGAAACACGAAGAACTCCAGTTCTTTTATAGTACTTCATTACCCAAATCACCCACTCACCACCTAACCATGCCCAACCTATATGTAGGTATGTATGTGTATAAATATATGTATTTGTGTATGTCTACATGTATCATGCATGTATATATTTATTTTTGTCTTAGATGAGCATATAATTTGTACTTCTATTTTATTATATTCTTATGTGAAACTCACTAGTGTGAGCTTGCTCATATTGTCGGTCTCAAGCCTGAATAAAGGATAAGAATTGTGATAGGTTGGCAGCTAGCGTAAAATTAGTCAATTCATGATGAATCCTCATAATTATTTTATTAATTAGTCTGATACCGACATGAGGTCGAGCTTAAATGAAATAACGAGAATTTATATAGTGAATTTAAACTTATTTGGGACTGAAACATTGTTTTTGTCTGTTTTATTCTAATATGAGCATAATTATGTTTTACCTTGTTCTCATTCATAAAGTTGATGAAAGGACTCATCCTGTGTTGAGTGTACACTCTCTATGTCACGATTATTAGAATATTCTACAATAATTAAGAAAAAGACATTATTATCTTCTTATATGATTATGAATAATACTTCATGAATTAACTTTTGAGGTTAAGTTAAGTGTTCAAGTTTTTAAATCTGATATCAGGGTTAGACCCATATTTATTCTTGATTTATCTAATATTGAGCCTCGTATTATTTTTCCGGTTCTCCATATATCCAATCTTTGACATGTCAAGGAGTGCTATCATGATAATACATTAAATATGAACTTCAATACTCTCTCCGTCTCAAATGAAGTGTATTACTTTCCTTTTTGGTATGTCCAGTTTCTCTTTCTATATTTAAAATGTCTTTCAATTCCAATATCATTCATGGCAAATTTAAGATCACGAGATTTAAAGGACTACACACATCTTTAATTTAAGATCACAAGATCTAAAAGTCTTCCTTTATTTTTTAAATTTCGTGTCAAGTAAAATTAAGAAACTTAAAATGAAACGGATGGAGTATTAAGTTTATAGTTGAGTCGAGTTTTGTATAGGAGAATAGTATTACATCTTGTTGTGGGCGGGAGTGGCAAAACTGTTAAATATACACAATATACGCATAATCTTATTCCTATTCTATTCTAAAAACCTTATTCTATACATTTATGGTAATACACTAATTATGGTAATACACTACTAATTATATTACAATATTACCTAAACTAGGATACTAAATATTTATCATAAATTACTTTTACATAAACAACCAAAACCGAGAGCTATTATTGGGACTAAATCCGAGATTTAATATACACAATATACACATTTAACAAAAACATATATAAGGGCAGATTCAGAATTAGATGTTGTGAATTATGAATGAGTCAGTTTATATATACATATAATCTTTTGCACATATATATATGATGCTTGTTCTCAAAAATTAAATTCAACTAAACTCGTGAACTCATTGTTGGATTTGTCCTCGCACGGACACGTGGAGGAGGGAGAAGGAAGTTTGTTGCAAATGTGTGGTTTGGCAGGACTCCAGGTGGAATTTTCATGAACTATTACAACCAAGTAAATATGAATATTCAATCAATTAAGTGACTTGAGTGACACTGCCCTTATAGCGATTGAAAACGAACTTTAATTCACTATATATAAATGAGAATCATAGGTGTTGGTTTAAATTAAAAAAAAAAAAAGTTGATGATATAACATTGTTTCTCAAGTGGCCTTTTCAAGTGCATATATTCTTGTAGCTACAGTGCCAACATGGTGATGTCTGATAAAATAACAAGTGATCATACAATTTGTAGATGCGGAGGCAGAATTTGAAATTTATGAATTATGAACATGTTATTGAACTCATAATTCGCTTTAGTTATTGATTATGAATTATGAACTGTTTTAACATTTCTTTATTAAAATAAATATTGGTTTTGTGCCTGAAAAATACTTTCCTTGGCCAGCTGTATTGTCAGTTTTTTATCGCATTTATTTGGGCGAATACCAAACGATGAAGAGATTTATGCCGATATCTAAGGCCTCCCCTGTATAAAAGGCGAATATCATCACTATTGTTACCATCTCAATACTGTTTTTGTTGATTTTTATTTTATTTAACTAATAAGGAATAAGTTATCCCTATATCTCTTCCCTTTTCCCTTTGTATTTTCCTTTGCGTTAGCTTTTGCAGGTACCAACATATATATCCAAAGCATCAATTGTCGGAACACGACCATTGAGAACAGATTTGTCACGACGCGCATATGGGTTATATCTCTCCGGTCTCCCCCCAAACATCCGGGTTCTATCTCTATGGTCTTCATTCTTGTTGCTAATCTATCTTGTTTGGCTGTCGAATTTGTTTCATAATATTGATTCCTGCCCTTAGTAAATTACGTTCTTACATTTACTCTTCATGCCTTTAGTTATAACATTCTTGGAGTTCCTATTTTAGGTGTAAACCTTTGATTAACCTATTAGTTTATATCCGCTTTAGTGGTTTTGGTGACTGATGGTAGAATAGGGTCATGTTCTCGGTCGGGGACGGGGGTGAGGGTTAGGGGGTAAGTGGGGTAAGAGAGATGCTAGGATGAGAATAGGGTCTTGGAACATTGAGACTTTAACGGGGAAGTCCATAGAGCTAGTTAAGATTCTTAAGAAGAGGAAGATTAATATAGTCTGTGTCCAGGAGACCAAATGGGTAGGATCTAAGGCTAAGGATGTGGATGGGTATAAGTTATGGTTCTCGAGCAGGCCGAGGTATAGGAATGAGGTAGGCATTTTGGTAGACAACGAGCTAAGGGATCAGGTGGTAGAGGTTAGGAGGGTCAATGACAGGATAATGGTGATTAAGTTGGTAGTTGGAGGGTCCACTATAAACAATATTAGTGCTTACGCGCCACAAGCGAGCTTGGATGAGGAGGAGAATAGGCATTTTTGGGAGGATTTGAATGAGGTGGTGGGAGGTATACCACCCACTGAGAAGTTATTTGTATGAAGGGATTTCAATGGACATATTGGGTCACTTCTAGGGGGTTATGATGACGTGCATGAAGGCTTTGGCCTCGGGGACAAGAACGGGGGAGGCGTCTCACTCTTGTAGTTTGCTAAAGCTTTTGGGATGGTGATAACCAATTCGAGGTTTATGAAGAAGGAGGAGCACTTAGTGACTTTCCGTAGCTCGGTGGCTAAGACTCAGATAGACTTTTTGCTCCTTAGGAAGGTTAACAAAGGTCTTTGTAAAGACTGCAAGGTTATTCCGAGTAAGTATCTTACAATCCGACATAAGCTTTTTCGTGATGGATTTGGAGATCAAGATGGAGAAGAAGGGGAGGGTTGTGGATGACAGGTTAATAATCAAATGGGGGAGTTTGACCATGGCTAGTTCAACGGAGATTGGGGAGAGGTTGATGGCCAAAGGGGCTTCGGGGAGTAGTGGGGATGCAACCGGTATGTGGGACAGGATGGACAGTTGTATTCGGGAGGTAGCTAGATAAGTATTAGGGGTCTCGCGAGGTAGTCGTGGTGGGCATCGAGGGGACTGGTGGTGGAATGGTAAAGTTCAACAGAAAGTGGAAGCAAAAAAAGTGGCGTATGCGAAATTGATAGAAAGAAAGGATGAGGTTAAGAAGTGGACGAATTGGGAATTGTATAAGATGGCGAGGAATGAGGCAAATCTAGCAGTTACGGCGGCGAAAATGGTTGCTTTTGAACGCCTATATGTGGAATTAGATAAAAAGAAATATGGGGATAAGAAGTTGTACAGACTAGCCAAGGCGAGGGAGATGAGGGCCCGTGACTTAGATCACGTGAGGTGCATCAAGGACGATTATGGCAAAGTACTGGTGGAGGATGCGAATATTAGATGGATGTGGCGGTCTTACTTCCATAAACTCTTGAACGAAAAAAGAGATAAAGTCATTATGCTAGGAGATCTGGAGCAATCTAGAAGGTACTTGGATTTTGGGTATTGTAGAAGCATTAAGGTTGAGGAGGTTAAGGGTATTGTTCGCACGATGCGCAGAGGATGAGCGATTGGGCCTGATGAGATCCCAATTGAATTTTGGAAGAGCATAGGTAGGGCAGGTTTGGAGTGGCTGATTGTGTTATTTAATGTAATTTTTAAGACGACGAGAATGTCCGAAGAATGGATGTGGAGTAAAATGATTCATTTGTACAAGAACAAAGGTGACATCCAGAGTTGCAACAACAATAGGGTATCAAGTTGCTAAGCCACACTATGAAAGTTTGGGAAAGGGTCGTGGAGATGAGGGTAAGAAGAAGCATGTCTATTTTCGAGAACCAGTTTGGATTCATGCCGGGGCCTTCGACTACAGAAGTCATAAATCTTATTAGGAGGTTGGTGGAGCAATTAGGGAGAGAAAAAGAGACTTACATATGGTTTTCATCGACCTCGAGAAGGCATACGACAAAGTCCCTATGGAGGTTCTATGGAGATGTTTGGAGGTTATAGGTGTACCGGTGGCGCACACTAGCGCGATCAAGGATATGTATGATGGAGCCAAGACCAGGGTACAGACAGTAGGAGGAGACTCAAAGCATTTCCCAGTGATGATGGGGTAGCGCTATGGATCAGCTCTTAGCCCATTCTTATTTGCGTTAGTGATAGATGTACTGACCCGACATATCCAAGGGGAGGTGCCATGGTGTATGTTATTCGCAGATGACATAGTCATGATTGATGAGACTCACAACTGAGTGAATGCTAAGCTGGAGGTTTGGAGACAGACTATGAAGTCTAAAGGGTTCAGGCTGAGTAGGACCAAGACAGAATACTTGGAGTGCAAGTTCAGTAACGGGAGCGACCATGAGACATGCGTGGAGGTGAGGATTGTTACTCAGGTCATCCCAAGGAAAGGAAGCTTCAAGTACCTCGGGTCTATTATCCAAGAGAATGGAGAGATTGATGACGATGTCACACATCGTATTGGGGCAGGGTGGATGAAACAAAGGCTCGCATATAGAGTCTTGTGCGATAAAAATGTGCCACCAAAACTTAAAGGCAAGTTCTATAGGGTGGTGGTTAGACCGACTATGTTGTATGGGGTGGAGTGTTGGCCGGTCAAGACTTCGTACATCCAGAAGATGAAAGTTATGGAGATGAGGATGCTGAGATGGATGTGTGATCATACAAGGAGGGATAAGATTAGCAATGATGATATCCGGGACAGAGTGAGAGTGGCTTCTGTGGAGGATAAGATGCGGGAAGCAAGGTTGAGATGGTTCGGGCATGTGCAGAGGAGAGACACAAATGCCCAGTGTAGAGGTGTGAGAGGTTGTTTTGGACGGATTCATGAAGGGTATAGGTAGGCCGAAGAAGTATAGGGGAGAGGTGATTAGACGGGATATGGTGCAGGTGCAACTTACTGAGGACATGACCTTAGATTGGGGATTGTGGAGGACACGGATTAGGGTAGTAGGTAGTTGAGCGTAGTCCTACTTGCGCTTACAAACAGGTAGTTGTAGTGTTATTATTGTAGGCCTGCTTAGCCTATCATACTAGTAGGCGCAATTCTGCTTTATAGTTCCATGTCGTTTGATTTCTGCTGCTATATATTCTTTAGTGTACTTTATTTATCTTATTTACCTACATTAGTTACTGCTTCTTTTTTCAGAATGCGCTATCATGGATTATTCGCTTTTGTTATCAATATTTTCATACTACTTTAAATTTCTTGTCCGGGTCTGACTGTTTCTCTTCTTTTGCTTGTGCTTATGCTTTGTCTTGAGCTGAGGGTTTTTCGGAAACAGTCGCTCTACCTACTAAGGTAGAGGTAAGGTCTGCGTACACTCTACCCTCCTCAGACCCCACGTTATGGGATTTCATTAGATATGTTGTTGTTGTATATATTATATATATTTTTTCTAATACAAATATATGATCTAAGCAAAAGTCACCGAATTCGCCCAAACGCATACCTAATATTGTAGCTCCGTCCCCGACCATACAAAGTAGTACTTCAGTAATAATTCAACATATGACCAAAATGATAAGGGAACAGTTCTCCCATTTCAGACAAGAACTGGTTGATTATGAGATATTTTCTGATAGGTTGACATTAACATCCATAGTCCATATGAAAAAAGAAATTCAACTAGGAATAAACTTAAGACAGATAAAGCCATTAGTAATAATAAAGAACAGATGGAAAAAAATCTAAGATTGCTATTGGATTTATGCAGTGTATTCAGACTCAAAAACATACCTTGCCTAGGACATATGGATACAATAAGAATATTCTCCTACAAACATTTTAATTTATTTTATGGGGTCACAGCAAAAAATAGTTTTCTATTTATGGATTTCATCATCCAGTACGAGGCAAATGAATCTTGATTTGCATTAAGCTAATTCATGTGTAAATGGGAACATCTAATCATATTTAGTGATTTTCATATAGAACAAAGTTCCCTTTATCTCTTCAAAAAAAATTTAAAAGTAATTTTAAGA
Source organism: Anisodus tanguticus (assembly GCA_034509755.1). Taxonomy (NCBI): domain Eukaryota; kingdom Viridiplantae; phylum Streptophyta; class Magnoliopsida; order Solanales; family Solanaceae; genus Anisodus; species Anisodus tanguticus. Next base: position 4,310,762 of record CM067540.1, on the reverse strand, counting down.
AAAGAAGAAAAAGAAAGGGAAACAAAACCACCAAGAGGGGTAATCGAATAGTAAAGGTCAAAAAAGGCCCCTAAGGCTTTGATTCACTAGTAATAGCTCAATTCATCATTATATGTGGATTAGGCATACGTCATGAATCATGAATTCGAACCTCATGATAGTGATGGTCTACCTCACTATCCTTCTTCACTTAATGAAGGATATAGAGGTAGACCATCATCCACTAAATTCTGAACCCCGAACCACTTCGCCCTCGGAATTTCTCGATTATCAAAAAACAAAAAGAAACAGAAAAAGGATAACAAAGGTTCTAGTGCTGACTTTAGAGTACCTTCCACTGAGAACTTTGCAGAAACACAACAAAATAAGAGTCCTACAAAAAAGGAAAAAAATTAAGAAGATATAGAGTGTATTGAGATGCTTCAGTTCTTGAAAGGATCCATTTGGTAAAAGAACAAACTTTGAGGTACAATACGATACTAAAAAGGAAAAACAAACATTCCCTAAAGAGGTCACTTAAATAGGTAGTCTATAGCACTCTTCTTTTTTCTTTATTGATAACCATGGTATTTAAATCAATTTGTGCTCACTTCAACTAATTTTACATATCACGAAATACTTATTACCTCCCATTAACACAGATAGCGGGTCTTCCATTTCTCTTAGCTTTTTGTTTATGATCAATAAAGAATGACTTAGTTACAAATTCAATGAGAAAACAAGCCAAAAGTAAATACTAACTAAAAAAGTTCACTGAATATGTTAAACCAGTGGTTGTATTGTGGCAATAATTCATCTAACGGCCAGTTGATAAAAAGATAAGACGCCAGCATTTAGGCAGTAAGATGTTAAAGTAAACAATATGGACAATTACAATTTGCTCTTATGGGTCCCTTCAACCTCAATTCAAGTGGATTTTGACTCATCATGTTATTTAAAATAATCATCATTAACATGCTTTAAATAATTTCCAACTTTACAATTTACCTAGATTTCGTTATCCACCACCAGATTATTGTTCTCAAATTGGATAGCCTCTTCTGAGATTACTTTCAACTTGTGTTGTTTGACCTCTTCAAAATGTTATCGGTTAGATCCTCTAAAAGTAGCTGATTTCAGGAGAATCCAACATGAATGTAACAATATTTTTTAAAGAATCCGAACAACATAGCATTCTTTCATATACTACCATATATGAATCACAAACTTATCTTCTTTATTAAACATTATTACATGTACTATTCAGCAATTATCCAAAACTGGATCATGTTAAAGATTTCATGACATGCATGTATGAAATAGGACACATGCGCATATATATATATATATATATATATATACCAGTGCATCATGGAACAAATCAAGTTTATGGAGTATATTGTATGCCCACAAAGAAATCAAAAACACATTGTGGTATTAATAACCTATGTTGCTCGAATCCTTCAAAAACGCAGTGAATAAGCCAGTCTTCCTTTGCTTTGGTGTTGTTTAACCGCGGTTAAACACAAAGAAAGGATTGTTCAGCTAATAATAATAGTTCGAGTAGGTCGCAGTCTGAAAGCGAACAAGCTAACTACTATAAGTATATAGAACTGAGCCAATAAGCAAGAAAAATATATTGACCGTACATGTATTTTTCCTTCTCTCATCACCATAGGAAACGCTTTGTCCCGCCTATCAGAAAGGCCCTCACCCATCTTTCTAACTTCGGTGCCGCTAAATAATGAGGTTTGGTGCACTCGTGTCTGATCGTCCAAAACGCATACTTTTGATGGATATACATGAGTGCGCCGAACCTCATTATTGGAGGATCAACACACACTCAATGTTATTTTTGAAGAATTTGAGCAACATAGTAATAACACATGCCACTCTCTGCGCGTGCGTACATGACTCGGAAAGACAGTGCAAGCTCTGTTATGCCAAAACCTAAATGTTAAGTCATCAACACTTCCAAATGCCACTTCTTCCCGCCTTTTTTCTCAATGTGCTTCCTAAATTGATGTTCTGATTTCTGCTTATGTAAGCTCCCCCTGCTACAGTTTTTAACTCTGTTTGTTGCTGAATGTGGCCCACTCTCCTCCTATAAAAGCCCCTCATTACTCAACCAATGCTCTCCTACAATCTCAGTTTTATCTTCAAACTGAAGTTTCTTCAAAGTAACACATATTCTATCACTTATCATCTTTCAATATACAACTAGTTAACTATGATTCCATTAGAGGCTGCAGCAACTCACTATTTTGCTTCTGAAAATCCTTCACCTCTGCCTCTTGATTTCAATTTCATGCAAAACAGTTTACCATCACTCCAGTTTAGCAGATACTTAACCAATATTCTACCAGATTATCCAAACTCTCTTCCTGTTCATGACTTCAGTAATAATCTGCCACCATCTTACATCAGCGGTAACTCTACCTCTGATGAAGCGGACGAGCAACAACTTAGGATCATCGACGAGAGAAAGCAAAGGAGGAGGATATCTAACCGGGAATCGGCAAGAAGATCAAGGATGAGGAAACAAAGACACCTTGATGAGCTATGGTCCCAAGTCCTTCGACTTAGGACGGAGAATCACAATTTGATCGATAAATTGAACCATGTCTCGGAATGTCATGAAAAAGTCCTTCAAGAGAATGCAAAGTTAAAAGAAAAGGCTTCCGATCTTCGTCAGATGCTTACTGCTCTCGAATTTAACAGTCCTTTCCCTGATTTATGTGACCTCGAAGATGTTCCATGCACCACTGCTCATCTCAAGGCTGAATCATCCAACCTATCCATCACTCATTCAACAAATCTGCTTCACTGAAAATAGAGAGAGAGATGTTTTGTCTGTTTACTTTTCTTCATGTAGAGTCTTTATTTCATATCTGAATATCCAATAACATCTTGACTTAAGCCATTAATGTTTTCATGCGTAGCTTAATCCTCGCGTAATTATCTAGCTACATTCGGATAAGATTTTCTGAATATGAATCACCATTACTGGCCCATGATAAAACAAAATCAAAGTTCCGATGATTGATTTACCTCAGTGACCAGTTTGAGAACCCCACTAGCATCGTCAAAGGAACAATCACACCTGATGTGATCAGCAAATACTTAACAGGAAGGGAAACAAGAAATAATTGAGTGGGGGAGGGAGGAGAGAAAATGAAAGCACCCATAGAAAATATCTCCATATGTTCTGTAATTATATTATTTGATGTAATTATGTAAACTAGATATTTTCATATATATATATATATATATATATATATATATATATATATATATATATATATATATATAGATATAGATATTGCATTAATGAGAATACTCCAGACAAGGGAGAATTACACAATTCTACATGGTAACAAACCAAACCCTAAAATTTTCTCTCCCCTAATTTTTTTCTACCCTAATTCTGGTGCCCCCCTTGTTTTGTGTTTGCACAGCCGACAACCTCCCTCCATGGCTTCTACCGAATCTTCCTCCTCCACCCACGACGTCACACATACTCCTCCTCCTAACACCTTTCATCCGGCCTTTGCCGTGACAAATATCAAGAACTTTATCCATTTGGTTCTTGATCAAGAGGATGGACAATACTCATCGTGGGTTGAACTATTTCAAATACATGTGTGTGCCTACAACGTTCTTGATCACATCGATGCCACCATACCCCGTGCAACTGGCATCGATAACCCGACGTGGAAACGACTTGATGCAATCATCAAACAATGGATATATGACACTATATCCAAGGATTTACTTCATACTATTATGAAGATAGGTGCTTCGACTCACGAATTATGGACAAGGCTAGAGGAAATCTTTCAAGACAACAAACATATAAGTGTTGTGTATCTGGAGGAACAGTTTAATAACACCCATCTTGAGAACTTTGCTAATATGTCCGACTATTTTAAACAATTGAAATTAGTTGCAGATCAATTATCTAATGTTGGCACTCCGATTTCAGAAACGAAGATGATTTTGCAACTAATTAATGGTTTGACAAAGGGTGAGTACGAAACACTTGCGACGATGATCCAACAAGTCGATCCCCTCTTTAGCTTCAACAAGGCTCGATCACAATTGCTATTGGAGGAGACAAGACGTGTTAAACAAGACAAGTGTAATCAACATGCGTTGGCAGTTGATGCACCAACAAATACCACTGCACCTGCCGGACCATCGCAACAAACGGACCAGCAACAGCAGCGGGGTGGCCGAAGTGGTGGCAAGGAACTGGCGTGGCGGTAAAGGACGAGGATGTGGAGGAAAGTCCAATTCTGGTGGACAAAATCAGTAGACCCGGACAGTGGGTCTCTCCCCCATGCCCTTACCCAACTGCTCCAACCCAGAATTTTGGTTAGCGTCAGCAGCCGAACGTACTGGGCCCTCCTCCAGGCCCACGCTACATGGCTCAACAGCATCAGGCCTACTTCTCTCCGGCCCAACAGCAACAGCAGCAATTGTATGACCTTATGATACCTACTGAACTGGGTTAGGCCTACAGTACTATGAATCTACAGCAGCCCGACGATGCCTGGTACATGGATACGGGCGCCACATCCCACCTCACTCGTAACTACGGTAATCTTCCTCAACTATTTAATTTGAACAATCCTCAATTTATTTTGGTCGAAAATGTCAATCGCATTCCAATTCAAGGCTATGACACTACTCAAACTTCACCATCCCACTCTCCATATTCCCTAAAAGATGTCCAATATGCTCCTAACATCATTAAAAACTTAATTTCTGTTAGAAAATTTGCTAGTAACATTTCAGTATCTATTGAGTTTGACACTTTTGGTTTTTCTGTGAAGGACCTACGTACGGGGACAACTCTTACGAGATGCAATGGTGTGGGGAATCTATATCCTTTCTCCTCTAATTTCGCTGCAAGTGTCAATCCATAAATCTCTCTAGCTGCTATCTCTCCATCAACTTGGCACAGTAGACTTGGGTACCTAGGAGCACCCATTTTTAATTTACTTAGAAGTCAACATTTGATTCAATGTAATAAAGGGAAATTTACCCATGATTGCTACTCTTGTCCTCTAGGGAAGCATGTTAGACTTCCTTTTAAGTCATCTTTGAGTGTAATTTTTTCTCTATTTGATATCATTCATGCGAATTTATGGATATCTCTCATTACTAGCAAACTGAGTCATAAGTATTATTTGGTGCTATTAGATGATTTCTCTCATTTTCTTTGAATTTATCCTCTCAAATACAAGTCCCAAGTTTACTCCATCTTTCTTGAATTTCAAACATATGTTAAAACTCAGTTTGAAAAGAACATCAAAATGTTTTAATGTGACAATGCTAGTGAGTTTGACAATTCCCCCTTTCATAAATTTTGTGCGGACAACGGCATGGTATTTCGATTCTCTTGCCCCCATACCTCACCTCAAAATGGAAAACCCAAAAGAATCATTCGCACCATTAACAATATGATCTGTACTATGCTCTTTCATGCTTTTCTCCCTCCTTTCTTTTGGGTCTACGTATTGCACATGGTAGCATACATTCTTAATATATTACCAACGCGTACTCTTTAAAACAAAACTTCAATCGAAATTCTCTTCCGTCGGATCCCTTCCTACGGTCACCTTTGGATTTTTGGTTGCCTATGCTACCCGAATTTATCATCCACGACTCCTCACAAATTAGCACCTAGGACTACTCCTTGCACTTTCTTGGGTTTCCCTTCGAATCATAGGGGGTATTTATGCTATGATTTATCCACAAATAAAATCCCAGTCTCTCTCCATGTCACATTTGTGGAGCACATTTTCCCATTCACAAACATCCGAAAGTCCCAAGTCATTGACTATGGCTTCCTTGACAATTCGAACATCTCCCCTCTCAAATGAAATGTCATGCATGGAGCCGCAGTGGACTCCTTCTCTAGTCCAACTGTTCGTCGGGCCCAACCTGTGCCTCCGACCTCTTCCTCTCCCTCCCTCCAGGCCCAACCACAGGGCCCAACTCTCCATCGCTTTCCCCAGCGCTACCGGCCTCCAGTCAGTAGCCTATCCCAGTCACCAGCTCCCTGCCCCAATCTAACCTCATTCCTCCGAGCCCAGATCCGACACAGCCCATCCCAATTCCATAAAATGTCATTTGTTCGAACCCTATTCCTACACATCGCATGGAAACTCATGCCCAGCACAGAATTTTCAAACTAAAAGTACATTTTAACCTATACACTCAAGTTGTATCACCTCTACCTAAAAACCCTTAATTAGCCAAGCTTGACCCAAATTGGAATGCAGCTATGCATGAGGAATTTGATGCGCTCACTTCATAACACACTTGGGATTTTTTCCCAAAACCCGAGGGGGTCAATGTAATTCGTTGTATGTGGCTATATCGTCAAAAATTCAGGGATAGTGGTGATCTTGAACGCCATAAGGCGAGACTTGTGGCAAATGGCACGGGATAACAAGAGGGAGTTGATTGTGGTGAGACCTTCGGTCCAGCGGTTAAACCAGCCACCATTCATACTGTTTTGAGCATTGCTATGGGGAAGAACTGGCTGATTTATCAACTTGATGTGAAAAATGCGTTCTTACATGGCGATTTAAAAGAAACTGTATATATGCATCAACCACCTGGTTTTGTCCATCCCTTTGCTCCTCGACATGTCTGTCGTCTTCGAAAGTCGCTCTATGACTTGAAATAAGCCCCTCGGGCTTGGTATGAGCCCTTTGCCAACTACATTATGCATATTGGGTTCATATTAGAGCAAGAGTGATAATTCACTTTTCATTTATCATCAAGGTAACGACACTGCATATCTTTTGCTTTATATGAATGACATTGTCTTGACGGCCTCATCTGATGAGTTGAACAATGAGATCATTAAATTACTCAAATCTGAATTTTCCATGACAAATTTGGGTAAATTGAGTTATTTCTTGGGGATTTCCTTGACCAGATCTGAAAACAATATGTCCTTGTGTCAACGTAAACATGCAGGGGAGATTGTTTACAGGGCTAAAATGGAAAATTGCAAGATCATGCCGACTCCAGTCGACTCTAAGTCGAAGCTCAGCGCCAATGATGGGGATCCGGTGCTTGATCCTTCTCTTTATCGGAGTCTTGCCGGTGCACTTTAGTATCTTACCTTCACTAGGCCTAATATTGTCTATGTTGTACAACAGGTGTGCTTGTTCATGCATGCACCTAGGGAGCCTCATTTTACCGCTCTTAAATGTATCATTCGGTACATTAAGGGTACTCTTGACTATGGTTTACATCTTTATCCATCTTCACCGACCAGGTTGATCTCCTATACGGACGCCGATTGGGGCGGTTGTCCTGACACACGTCGACCTACTTATGACTATTGTGTATTTTTGGGTGATAACCTCATTTCTTGGTCTGCAAAACTACAAGCTACGCTTTTCCATTCAAGTGCGGAAGCAGAATATAGAGGTGTTGCAAACGTCGTTGCCGAAACTTGTTGGCTCAGAAATCTCCTCCTCGAGCTTCATTTTACCTTACATAAGGCATCTATTGTCTACTGTGATAACGTATCTGCTATCTACTTGTCTCATAATCCGGTTCAACATCAACGAACAAAACATATTGAGATTGATATTCATTTTATTCGTGAGAAGGTCGCTATGGGTCATGTTCGGGTGTTACATGTTCTTTCTTCTTATCAGTACGCGGATATATTTACTAAGGGACTTCCTCAGCAACTGTTCCTTGACTTCAGATCCAATCTGAGTGTTCGGCCTTCTCCCGCTCCGAATGCGGGGGTGTGATAAAGAATATACTTATTCTCCATATATTCTGTAATTATATTATTTGGTGTAATTATGTAAACTAGATATTCTCATACACTTAGATTTATAAATACCTATACATATTGCATTAATGAGAATATTCCAAACAATGGAAAATTACATAATTCTACAATCACCCCTATGAACATTTACTTTTTTTCCCTTCATTTCGACATCAAGAAAACAGTATATGCAGCGAGTGGCCTCAGTAACTTGAGCTCATCAGCAAAAGGCAAGGCCCCATGATGAGACCTGTTTTGCACACATTAGCACAAGCATTGAGAAAAATATAAGTGGAGGGTGCTGGTGATAGTGGTTCATTATAAAAGGAACTATTATAAGAAGCAAAACCACTTGAAAAGGAAATCCCACTATGACAAACTACTACTGTTTTTTAACTTTTCTGAGGACATAGGTTATCAGGTCTATCCAAAGCCATTTTAGCAGGCGTTTTTGACTTTTATATATCAACATACATGTGCATTTGCAACTCATATGTTTCATAAACTCCCTCACTCTCTTTGTCTCTCTATTCCGCTCTTCGTGTGTGCGGAAAAAACAAAAGGACTTCCCCTTTCTATTACATCATCTCCAAGAATTCTACGGATAAAGGTCCTTTCGCGTAAATTTCTAGAAAATTAAAAGTGCTTCGCAGATTTATTGATCCTTTCTAGCATCAATATAACAAGTGGTATCAGTTATAGTCCTTTGTTTTACCTTGACAGTTTAGATAATTCATTTTCCTTATCCGAAAGCCAGTGGAAAGTAAAAATCTCCAACTTATCGCCTTCGTGTTTACTAAGGTATCAGATACCAGAGAAAATATAAGTGTCAACTCATTACCTCCATGTTCACTAAGGTTCAAGGCGCCATTACAAAGACGGTAAATGTAAAATGAGATAGACAAGACTCTCTGCTACACCCTAAATGCAAAAGTTTATTAGTATAGGATGATCACATCATCAAAAATGACAAAATCAGATTATCTTAATCAAGCCAAAGTTACATATTATTTCCTCTATTTGGGGTCGGTGACCTTGTCTCATTTTACTTTGTAAATAGTAATGTACAATTCATTTTGCTGCTCTCTCATTTCTACCAATCACAGTATCATATGCCTTCTTTTATCACAGTAACGGCCTCGAGAAGGATTATAATACTCTAAGGAGAAGCTAAACACAAACCTTTTCAAAGGATACTAAAAAGACTATCAAATTCATTTTAAAGTGGCTGAGGAAACACAGAGCTTAGAGGTACCTGAGGTTGAAGTCCTCACTCTTGAGTGATTGTATCTCCCTTTGACTTGGATAATCCAGCGATCAACTGGTGGTGTTAGCTACATTATCCCAATAATGGATTCAATATAGCATTTCAATTCTTACATATTACGCAGTTAAACTAACAAATAGTTCCATCATAAAAGTTTAAAACTGTAACTTTCTCATCCCTTGTGAACATGACATCAGAATCATCACGAATTGTTCATACAGCTTAGCTTCATTATTGTTACTTTATATTACATGCTTGTATACATGTCCAGAAGCCCATATTAATGTCCCAGAAAAAGGATTTTCTTCATGAAGCCTCCCTTTCTTTCTTTTTTCTATAATCGTGGTGTGCGGGTCAGTTTGCGCGCACCTCGGCTAATTTCACGGAATACTTGCTACCTCCCACCAGCAACATGTATCAGATAACTCTGTCTTCCAAGATTAAGACATATGGGAAGAAATGATCTACTATTTTTGTCTCTGCTGAGATTTACACCTGAAACCTCATGGTTCTTAACCCACTTTCTTAGATTCCAATCTCCTTGAAAGTGAGGTAATCTTTCTTCTTCTACCTAATTCTCTCCCTCGCACATCGTGTTTATTTTTTACTAATTATGTCAGAATTTGCTTGCACACACCTATAACTTATAGGATCACACCAAGTATTGTATAGGGGAAAATTCGTATAAGACAGTTGTACGAATTATAGTGCGACATGTGGCGATTGATGTTGAGTCGAGTCCAGATCAGCTTGATACATTACCAGTAGCATTCAATCAATACCGAGGGCAACACGTGCATGTTTGGCATCGGTGGCTCAAAAGGGCGGAAGTAACCGTTTGAATTGCAACGGACGGCCATTAATGAAACTAGTCATACTTCTTCCAATGGAGCTTTAATGGAATTTATTAAGCTATTGATTGTCCAATTATTACAACATTTATCCTCCTGTATTAATTAGATCATATTTCGTGGGTTGTGTACCCATGTAGCTCATGTATAAATAGGACACATTGTTCCATTGCAAAGATCATCAGATTCTAGTTAATACAATACAATTACTCATATTCTCTCGATTTCTGTGTTTGCATACAAGTTATCGTAACTTTGCCCAGAAGCTGTCACAAAGATCAGGCTAATCATTACCTTACTTTATCTTATTATTACTTATTTTCTATTTAGTTCATCTAGAATTCTTATCTAACGTATCACTTAAGATCCATGTGTCCTTGACCACGTATAAAAATTTGACTATATTGTTTTACGATTAAACAGTTTGGCGCCCATCGTGAGGCCTGGACAATTATGGTGTCACAAGTGACCCATCTATTAATCTAATTTTTTTCTTTAAGTCTTATTCTTTGTTCAGATCAGTCAGATGACAGGAATAGGAGAAAACAGTCACAACATCGGGGAAAACACAAACAATCTTGGACCGGATGGTTTGCCAATAGAAACCACGAGACCCGAAGACCCGATGTTTACAGACATAACCACTTCTGGAGGTAGACAGATCGGCATGAGGATGTTCCAACTAACAAAACACCTAAAGAGGTCATACAGAATCTTAGGGCGCAGAATGCTGCTATGAGTGAACAACTGGAGCGTCTGATGCGGTTTCAAGCGGAGTTCATGTCCAAGAATGTTAGCAGCACTCCAACTGGCGAACCGGTGCCTCCACCAAATGCTAATGGAAATACCGGTAATGACCAGGGTAGATCAAGGAATGACGGTTCAAAAAGCGAAGCCGCCCCTGAAAATTTGTTTCAGGAAAAAGTTTTGAAATTCATGAAGGACATAACGAGCAAAGAGGATACAAATGCAGAAAAGGCAAAAAAACTATCTTGGAGTTCCGGCGCCAGTTCAGTCAAATTTTGGAGGCTCCTCCGGTGGTAGTCGATCCGGATGTGAAGAAGTATATTTAGTTGGCATATAAGAAAGAGGATGCGCCAGGACTAATTCCCAAGAGGTTCAAAATGTCTTTTGTAGCCAAATATGATGGAACTACTGATCCACATGAGCATATAATGACTATACTACCGCCATGAAAGGAAATGATCAAAGAGAACATGAAATAGAATCGGTTCTGATCAAGAAGTTTGTTGAAACACTTCCTATGAGAGCTTTGACATGGTATTCACAACTTCTTGAGCATTCGATCGGATTGTTCGCTCAGCTCACTGATATGTTTATAAAAGCTCATGCGAGGGCTCGAAAAGTGAAGACATGCGAGACAGATATCTTTCGTATTGCGCAGGGAGAATCAGAACTCATATGGGACTTCATCACACGGTTCCAGAAGGAGTAGATGTTGTTATGCACAGTCCCGGATGAATGGACTGTAGAGGCTTTCACAAAAGGTTTGAATCCTTCGAGTTTAGATTCTTCCCGGAAGCTCAAGGAAAATCTTTTGGAATTATAGGCTACAATTTAGGAGGACTTGCACAATCGGTATGAATCCAAGATTCGGATTGAGGATGATATGCTAGGATCTAAAGCCAAGAGTATCTTCACAAGGTTTGATAAAGGAACCGACCAAAATTCCTCAAAGAACTGTTACCAACCTTATCCTACTCCCGAAAAGCAGGGAGGAGGACAGGGTTTTTGCTCATTTAAAAGTCAAATAACAAAATATGTCATGGACAAAAGAATCAAGGATTAGTGAATTCCGATAAAGGTAATTCATATAAGGGTACCGGGTACCCAAAATTATTCGAGTATAACCTCAACATTGATGAAGAGCAAATGGTGGCGGTCCTGAGAACTCATCCGGCGTCACATCTACCTAAATCACTGCAATCCGATCCTAACAAGAGAGATAAGATCGTTTGGTTTGATTTCCATGGCACTCATAGGCATAAAATTTTGGATTGCAGATATCTACGAGAGGAGATGGCAGGAATGCTAAGCAGAGGCCACCTCCAGGAATATTTGAGCGAGAAAGTTCGCAATAAATATAAGCAGGGACCACCCACAGAAAATAAGTGAAATCCTGCTGCACCACCCCATGTTATTAACATAATTTATTGTGGGTCAATGATCGCCGCTATATCTTTCACCACAGCTAAGAAGACGAAAATCTCTGTAACTCAGAAAAAAAGCTTTGGGGAGATACCTGATGAACATACTACCACGTTCACCGAAGAAGATGTCGTTGGTGTGTGTTTCTCTCATAATGATGCACTGGTGGTCACGGTCCCTATTGATTTCTTTCAGGTGAAGAGGGTTCTAATTGATCCCGGGAGCTCAGCTAACATAATTCGGCTAAAGGTAGTGGAAGAAATGAACATGGCAGACAAGATAGCTCTAGCTTCCAGAACTCTCTCAAGCTTTAATATGTCAAGTGAAACCACAAAAGGGGAAGTAGATCTACCGTGGACGAGATGGTAGTTATTAAGTTGACAAAATTTTATGTCTTTGATGGGTAAATGAGGTATAATGTGATATTCGGTAGGTCGTGGACACATGATATGAAGGCGGTCCCATCAGCACTACATTTATTGGTGAAATTCCCTACATTAGAGGAGATTCAGCATATTTGAGATGAACAACCCACTGCAAGGGAAATGTATGCCATAGAGGAACCAAAGGAGACGGCTGACCCCAAATAGCAACTACATGAAGCTGAGCCGGTACCAAAAGATGTTCATGAGGTTCCGTCGGTGGAAACAGAATCAGCTTAACCGGATGAGAAGTTTTCAGATCGGTACCAAGTACCTAGATACTTTCAGGTACCAGATGAATCAAACGCCACCAAGTCCACTGTAGAGGAACTGGAGCAAATTGCACTACATCTGAAAACCCCCGATATGAAGGTATACCTGGGCACCAGGTTAACCCCGGAGCTCAAATGGATTTGATTCTTAAATATCTTATATCTAACTTTGATTGTTTTGCATGGTCTCATAAAGATATGACAGGCATCCCTCCAAAAGTCACAACTCATAATTTGGGCATAGATCTCAGTTTTCCTCTAGTGTGATAGAAAAAATGGTCGATAGCTGAACTCCGTAACAGGTTTGTAAAGAAAAGGTAGCAATTTAACATGGTTACACACATGTTTCCCATCTGTTTTAGCACCAGTCTGCCCCCTTGTATGCTTTCATGAGGATAGTTCTGGATTGTTAGTTCTAAGTGATTGTTTGATCAGTAGTAATACATCCTAGGTCATGTGAGTTTGTCATGGCCTAAGTAATTCCATATGCCTCGAAACCCTCTTGTTTTGGTCATTAGGACATCCATGTTTTCCTTCTATATTTACTAGAATAATTATATGTTTACCTTACATGTTTAGGAGTCAACATGCTTGATATATAATACATATGTGATTGTGTATGCTTCGATTAGCACCAATGTCTATGTATTTGTGTCCCCACCTTGAAACAACCCTCATGAGTTAGTTAACTATTTGTGTTAACTTGTCTGAATATTTAGATGTATGTGTTTGGTCCAGTTGAAAACAACCTGTAGTTGTAGCTCTATGGTTTGTACTATCCTCTTAAGGATAGGAATCTGGACCCCAATATTGTGTAACATACTATAGGACTTCAGCTTTCTCATTCCTTCTAGCGTACCTCGTTCATTTGTTACTGTTTTCTTTGGAAAAGGCTGAGAACTATACCTGTTAGATGCCTAAGTTATTTTCATCTATGTGGAATGTATCAAAGTGCATGCTATTTCCCTTCTTGATTTGATATAAGCATAATCTACCTTCATATTCTGGATTGCACATATATGATTTCTTATTTTTTTGCCTTTAAGTGAGCTTGTCCATGAGAGGTTGTTGTTTCGTTTGCCTGTTATAAGATTTAATTGGTATACCTCAGAGATATATATAAGGCATATACTTTGTATATCTTTCGCTATACCACACCTGTTTGGGCCTATTTTTGCATATCGACCCTGCATCTTATTTTGCTTTGCTTGTGAATTGGGCTCAGCAGATTTCCCCTTAACATATGTACACATGTGCTGGGCATAACCCATCCCCCTGTTCTCTGGCCTTTCTTACTGTTGTATATTCATTTGGGCCAAGCCCACTCTTGTTGACTGCCAGTACGTCGTTGCTGTTTCAGTGAATTAAGAACATCTTGTCTTTTCGTTTCAGCCGAGAATTATGAGTATATAACACATGTTTCTTTGCCTACTTGCGAATGTCATCCATTTGAAATCATGTGTGTCCCCTCTATTATCCAAGCTTATGTTAGATAATTTCGGGTGTGTTCTAACTGTGATATTGGATTTCCCTCCTCTTTGCATGTCTCGCGGGCCTGTGGGCCCACACCTTCATGTTTCCACATGCTTTTGAGCCGTTACGTCATATTACCTTTCATGAATTATCTATTTACATTTTCTTATGTATATATTTTCATGTTCCGTCTACTAATCATTTTCTTTTCTTTATTTACATGAAATTCATCGGGAGCAACGAAGAGTCTCGGGATTTCTAAACAAATAGGGCGGGATGACATCGTCATCCGCCTTAGTCACTCTTCTATTATTATTCCTTAATACCGCCTTTTTATTTTCCGGGTTGTAATTTAATTATTTAATTTTGTACGATCATAGGAATACTTAGAATAATTAGGCTTCGAATGGATAAATTAATATAGTAGTTTAAAATTGGAAACCCGCCGCTAGCTTATTCATTTTAGGCTCGGATAGTTTAAGATCGGAGATCCGTCGCTAGTTTAGTTACTTTAGGCTCGTCATGCATGTTTCAAACTTTCAAAACAACTTGATCATCCTTTATTCGCATTACCAATCATACAAACAAAGTTTCATTTTTTATCCGATTTGCAACTTTAAGATGACTTTCATACAAATCACTTCTTTGCATTACAAACAATTTACTTTTCTCCTTACTATCAATTGCCAAAATATGTATTTTATAAATAATGTCATACAAATGCATACTTTTATCCAAAAGTCCACTTTACATGTATTTTATAAATAATGTCATACAAATGCATACTCTTATCTAAGGAAATCAATTTTACATGTATTTTTATAAACAATGTGATGCATACTTTTCGGATTTTATTTCTCAAAATCACAACCGCTTTTTCAACACTCGCCAAAATGGAATAAGTGGTAAAAATCTTTTACGTTGTAAAAAATGTATCATTTTATTAATTATTTGCAACATTCTTTTAACTTTATATTTTTAAACATGCATTTTCTCCTTAGCATAATAATTAACCTGAGTTTGACCGGATAACCGCAAGTTAGTGGATCTTAAAGGATGCCTAATCCCTTCCCTTTAGAATAATAGAGGACCCTTACCTAGAATCTCATAGTCTCGCAGACCATTAATCGGAGTTCACTTTGCAGCATTTAGTTAACATTTAGGTGCCCTAATTCACCGTAGAATAATTAGGTGGCGACTCCTTAAGCATTAATCAATTCGGGTAACGTCCATACGTCGCGAGCTGCGTCAGATCCTCCTCTCCTTCGGAACGGGGCAGTCAAAAGAGGATGCGACACTGCAATCTTTCGTTAATCGAGGGAAGTCGGAAAGCTGTCATCGTTTCAGCAAGATGAGGATTGGAGTAACGAAATATGTGGATGGTATTCTTCGAAGTTTCCTGCCAGAACACAGAGTGTCGATTGGTTGTTTTTTCAAATCCACTTCTCGATTGCACAAGAGACATGCCCGGAAAGTGCAGGGACTATCTGTATAGGGCAAAATTCGTATAAGACAGTTGTACGAATTTTCATGCGACACGTGGCGATTAATGCTGAGTCAAGTCCAGATCAGCTTGAGACATTACCAGTAGCATTCAATCAGTACCGGGGGCAACACATGCATGTTTGTCACCGGTGGCTCAAAAGGGCGGAAGTAACTATTTTAATTAGAACGGACGGTCGTTACTGAAACCGGTCACACGTCTTTGAATGGAGCTTTAATGGCATTTATTAAGATATTAATTATCCAATTATTATAACATCCATTCTCATGTATTAATGAGAGCATATTTCGTGGGCTGTGTACCCGTGTAGTTCATGTATAAATAGGACACATTGTTTCATTGTAAAGATCATCAAATTTTAGTTATTACAATACAATTACTCATATTCTCTCGATTTCTGTGTTTGCATACAAATTATCGTAACTTTGTCCAGAAGTTGTCATAAGGCTCAGGCTAATCATTATCTTATTTTATCTTATTATTACTTATTTTCAGTATAATTCATCTAGAATTCTTATCTAACGTGTCATTTGAGATCCACGTGTCCTTGACCACGTACACAAATTTAACTATACCATTTCAGGGGTAAACAAGTATAGTAGGTGAGATTCGAACCCGAGATCTCGAGATAGTTTACTTCCATGTCTCAACTAGGGTTGTTCATTTCGGATTATCCGATCTGATCCGATCCGAAATTTTGGATATCCAAAAATTTCATATCGGTAAAATTATGATCCGAATCCAATCCAAAAAAAATCGGATATTCGAAATTTTCATACTGTCATATTGAATATAATATATGCAATGAAGTTCTTAAACTTTTGATATATTATATTAGTTAATTTGCGTCAATGTCGTATTTTTTCCTTCCACCAAACACCTTCACTTTGTAACATCACCGAACAATAACTCTAAACACGGAATGGAAGTTCAATCCTCCGATCATATTATTATTTGTGAATATTTACACAATTAGATAACTTATTAGTTGATTGTATATGAACTCTTGATAAGCTTAAACTGGTAAAAAATGACAATTAACCTGCTATCACATGTTAAAATTTATTAATAGTATAAAAAAATCTTTGCAATGCCGGTATATTTTATTTAAATCCTATATTAATTTATCTTAAAATCCCACACAAAGGTTGGAGTAGCAAGTAAAGATAATTATAGTCAGTATAATACTATCGTTAATCGTCCACTCGCATCAAGAATTTCTACCAAGTTATACTATATGAAAAGGATTTATGCATTGTCTTAAAATATCATTGTTTACATTGCCATGACATAAAATCAAGCTCCTTCACTTGCTACTTTTTTTAAGGAAAATGGATAGTGAAGACGTGGAGGAAATGAAGTTTTGTTTCCTTTTGAATCGATTGACTTCTAAAATTTCTTTATCTATTGTAATACTTAGTTGAAAGATTGCATTATTTACTTTGGATCCACTCCAATCTCCTTATCTACTGTAATACTTAAAGTAATTGTATAATTAGTAATAGTATTAAAGTTTGTCAGAAGAAGAACTTGATTCTTTCCCTTTGCTTTTTGATGAAGGCATGGAAGAAACATAAGAATCAAACAAATGAAAACTGAAAAGTACAAACGCAACCTAACTATTAGGGAAAATAAAAAAAAATCAGATATTTCGGATATCCGAAAGTAAAGAAATTGTGATCCGTATCCGATCCGATTTTTTCGAATATCCGATCCGAAATATCCGAAACTCAAAAAAGTGGATCGGATATCCAATTTTTCAGATCGGATCGGATCATTATGAACAGCCCTACTCAACTATTAGGTATTGGGTCATCAAATTTTGTACTTTACCGTATTGCAGTTCCTTATATATTCATTACTTTAAAATTTTAATAACTATGTCTCAATTCAAACTAATTGGGTCTATCCCTTTCCAAGGGTCCATCATATTTATTTACACCGACGTCGATGCAACTCAATCCTCCTCCATCATCCAAAATGCAAAAAAAAAAAAAAAAAAAAAAAAAAAAAGGCGAAATAATACAGCTTTAGCTCCAGATATTTGTTCATTATTTGACATAAAAAGGCAAAATCGACTAAAACATATAACCTAAGAAAATGAAACTTTAACAGCTTGTTTGGATGATTGTTACACATAGCTTCATAATGTATTCAGGGGCGGAGCTAGATAGGCGGAAGGGGGTTCAAATTCCGTTCGTCTGAAAATTACATTGTGGACGTAAGGTCAAATTTGAATATTATTGAGTAAATATAGTATAATGAACCCCCTTAATATAATTGAAGAGAGGCTCAGTGGTTAAGGGTTGAATATAGCCGTAAGATCACTAAGTTCTATTCTCGTTGGCAACATTTTCTTGTGGTATTTTTCAAGTTTTGTCCTTTCTCACGCCTTTTCACGTGAAGTTTACATGATTAATGAGCAATTGGGCCTGCAGTAACAGAAATGGTTTTTTTGTGCGGAAAGTTCCTCAAAACGCACTGTTTTTTAATTTTTGTCCTTCGTATTTGTAGTCTTTAATTTTTGCTTCTGCTATTTAATTTATGAAAATATCTAGATTTACTTTACAAGGCATAATCTCTATAATTATTTTTCTTCGAAAATTGAATTTTTGACTCGCGCGGCATAAATGTAGGAATTAAATTATGCGACATAGCTTGTATAGTAATTTTTAAAATTATGTTTAGTGTTGAAAATTATGTCTTATCCGGCATAGTTTGTGTGAATGTTATAATACATATGTTGAAATCAAACGCTAAGTATGTTCGCGAAAATCTAAAATTATGCATTTGTTCATATAATGTTGAATGTTGACAGTTATGCTTTATCTGGCATAATCTATCGCTTGTGTATGATACATATGCCGAAGATAAACACTAATTATGTCGAGCGAAATTCTAATTATGTCGCGCCAATAATAATAAAGGACAAAAATTAAAGAACTCAAATTTGAAGGGAAAAAATTAAAGATCACCCCAAAATTGGGCATTCGTGCGAACGGTTTAGCCCATTCGTATGCATTTATATACTGAATGCCACACATTTTGAAAAATATCTCAATTCTCTTACTCGATGATGCTCTCATTTCTAATTCAAAAAACCCTAGCTAGATCTCTATAATTTCTTATTGATTTTCAACATTAACACACAGTGCATATCTCTCTCTATATTTTTTATTTCACACTTGTTAAAAAAAATCCACATTTGACTCGTTTTATAGCTACGAGATTTATGTGTTTTATTAACTGTTACCGTTTATTTTATCGAGTTATATAGCTCGTTCTTTTTAACTATATTTTTATCATTTAATATATTAATATTGATGTTATTGAGTACTTTTTTATTATTTTTTTATTTCTGAGTACTAAATATGTATTATAATATTAAAAATTCTATCCTAACACCTTTTTTAAGAACCTTAGTGATTTTTAAAGTAATAATGATTGAAGAGCACTAACTCTAAGGAAAAAAAGTACAAATTTAAAATAAAATAGAACACTGCAAAGGGAAAGGAGAAAAAAAGCACAAATTAAGGACTAGATGTAGCAGAGCAAAAGTGGGAAAAAATGTTAAATGGACATGACAAGGCAAGTTAAAAAAAAAGCGAATAACCCGCATTGCTTTTCAAAGGCGAATAACCCGCGTTGCTTTTCATCCTATAATTTCCACGTTCATATTTTGAAACCTTTTGATGAAAATTTTGCCTCCGTCACGGAATGTATCCCGTAATATTGTACTCTATTTGTTTGATGAATATAATTTTTGGATAGATTGTATCATTTCCCCATCATTACATAGAATCCAAGGATAAACCTATAGTATTATAAAGAAAATAATGTACGGGAGAGATTTATTATAAAAAAGTAGGGTAAAGGATAAAATAAGATATTAAATAATATTTTCTCCGTTTCAAAAAGATTATTTGGTTTTGACTTGGCACAAAATTTTAAAAAGTAGAGAAGATTTTTAAATTTTGTGGTCTTAAATTAAAGATGTGTTGAATGTATAAAAATGATCTTTAATCTTGTGGTCTTAAACATGCTATATGGAAAATTAAAATAAAAGAATTGACAAAAAAGGACAATGTCATTCTTTTTTAAACGGACTAAAAAGAAGAGTAAGAAAAATATTTTAAAACCGAGAAAATAGTAAACAAAGACAATGATCACACCAAATCATCCTTAGGTAAAATGGAACTTTTTGCTTTTACGTAACCATGGATTTAACATATAATATATAATAAACTTTAACTAACAATCAAAATAATCATTATAGTTAAAGTAACAATACAATACAATACAATACAATACAATACAATACAAACAAGCTGTAAAAACAACCGGAGAAAAGAAGTTTGACGATTGAAGAATGTGATGATGAAGATTGAAGAAGACGAACTACAACTCGAACGAACCAAAATGGGCCTTTTAACTTTCTTTATTTTGGGCCACAACATTACAGGCCCAATATTCCATTTTCTGCTCATAATTTGAAGCTTCTAAAGATGAATAGCGCCAAAAATAACAGATTTTTTATCGGTGACAGATATTTTCAGTTAATCTCTTTTCTTATCTCTCTATTCAGAGTAGTACCCTTTAGCATAATTGAAACTTCAGCAACAAAAAAAAAAAAAATGAGTTGTTGTTCTTTGAATCATTTATCAACAATTACTTTGAAAAATGGTTCAGTACAAAGAATTTCCAAAAGGGTATCTGGTTCTATGTTGAACACAAGAGCTATGGCTAAAGAATTGTACTTTAACCATGATGGTTCTATCATAAAGAAACTTTTGGTCATTATGGGTTTCTTTTTTCTTTAACTATTACTCTCTGTCCGTCCCATTTTATGTGGAGGTGTTATTGTTTTGGAGAGTCAAACAGTTTTTTCAATAATTACAATTTTTTTAAACTTTGTTGACTTTTAGTAGTTTTCAAATATGTAAATTTTGAAGAATTTGTACTCGATTTCATGAAGGAGAGCCTTGGCGTAACTGATAAAGTTGATGACATGTGACTAGGAAGTCACGGGTTCGAGCCGTGGAAATAGTCTCTTGCAGAAATGCATGGTACGGCTGCGTGCAATAGACCTTTGTGGTCCGGCCCTTCCCCAAACCCCGCCCATAGCAGGAGCTTAGTGCATCGGGCTGCCCTTTTTGTACTCGAATTCAGAGTCAAAATAGTATTTAGTGCAAGATTATCTGGTGGTATTGCCATCATTCAGGTAACGAAAGATCTATCTGCCCCAGCATCTTGTCAATCTATTATAAAATATCTTTAATTCCCAAAGTATATTTGATTGTATACGTTGAAATGTAGATGGAGCACATACACAGGTTGAGTTGAAAGATAAACAACTAAGGATTGAGGATGCCCTAAATGCAGCAAGGGTAATTACCTCTTCTCCCCTATACTTAAAAGCATGGTTGATTATGCATGATCTATTAAAGTGCTTAAGATAAGATAGGATATTGTGAAAAGTCTCATTCCTAGGATTTGTTCCACTCTAGTAGGATAAATTCAATTAATTTATCTTATAATTCTATCAAATATTTCTTAAAGAGATAATTCTTCCAAGCAGTAACTTTCTCTACTTTGCCTGTTCAGGCTGCTACTGAGGAAGGAGTAGTAGTGAGCGGTGGATGTTGTCTACTGAGACTATCATTAAAAGTGGATGCTATCAAAGAAATGCTAGATAATGAGGATCAGAAGGTTAGTTACTATGCTATAGTGAAGGTTCTTCTTCAGTTTAATTTTCTTGACTTGCTTTTCATCAGTTTGATTAGATATTTATGTTTTTCCCAACTGGTGCTGCTTTTGCTTATCTGATCCCTAGACTGACATTTTCGTCGAACTATTCGCAGATAGGAGCTGATATTTTCAGAAGAGCACCATCCTATCCTGCAAAACAGATAGCAAAGAATGCTGGTGTAAATGGGAGCATTGTTGTAGAGAAGGTCGCTTTGATTGCTGTCATTTTGGTACAGTTTGTTTCAGCCAATAAAGTTATTAAACTCAAAACAGAAATACATTATCTTGTGGTTAACTTGAAATTTTTAACATACGTGCAGATTTTGTCAGTCGATGATGTGGAACATGGATATAATGCTGCAAGAGACAGATATGAAGATTTGATGGCTGCCAAAATTTTGGATCCTACAAAGGTAAGAAAATCAATATATTGTCTAATGTGAAGGGAAAGAGTCCTCCACTTCCGCCTTCACTAGAAATTATATCTCGTAGTATGGTAGGTGAAGAGATCTTGAAAAAGTGGAACTGATCTTGAACTCTATCTATAAGCTTGCATGCTGTCTCTAATAGCCTGTTTAGCCAAACTTTAGAAATTTGCTTATTTTCGAGAAAGTAATTTTAGAGAGTAGCATTTTGTGTTTGACTAATCAATTTAAAAAGCATTTTTGTCAATATTCGAGCCATACTTTGTGCTTAGACATTGTTCCAAAAGTGCTTCCGCGATAAAATTACTCCCCCGTCCCATTTTAAGTGTCTTAGTTTGATCTGACACGAAGTTTAAAAAATAAAGAAAGAATTTTAGAGTTTGTAGTCTTAAATTAAAGATGTGTGGAGTCACAAACTTGCCTTGGGATTGAAAAATTTACTAGACGGAGGGAGTACTTTTTAGTACCTGAAAACAACTTTCTGGTGCTGCTAAAAAATACTTATTTTTTCTTAAAAGTTTGATCAAACACTCAAAAATTACCTATTTTTTTCTAAAAGATCGGCTAAACACCTCAAATTTTTTAAAATAAGCATTTTTGCTTCCCAGGAGCTTGGGACATGCTATAAGTCTTTTCCATGACGATTATTTCAGTCATAACTGATACTATAAAACAGAACTCGGTTACCAACTCTATTGATCTGTTTCTACTAGATGGTAAACAAGCTTGATACTGTTAGTGCATTGTAGACTTTTTTTAAAAATCTTACCAACTAATGTGTGAAACAGGAGTCGTTAGATGTTGCCTAGAGCATGCAGCAGCAGATGCCGTTGTTATTGACATCCCCGAACCAGTATCCAGACAAATAAGAAGACCACCAACCTATAAAATCTCCTTGGTCACCTATTTTTTTTCTTTTTCCTAGAATACACCATTCCTCGGATCCGCAACAAAACCCAAGAACCCGGGGCTCCGAATACAAAGCAATATTCGTAATCCCTTGGAAACTGGGGTCCACTACAACATCCCAAATAATAGCATTAAAAACACCGTCACCTGTAGCTCTAGCAAACGCTACAGGCTTTTTAGTTTTCTCGTATTCGATCCATACAAGTGAATCAGTGTTGTCTAAAGCAAGTTGGATTTTGTCCGTATCACGTCGAGGGAATCCAACGGCTACGAAGACGGAGTTGAGTCTAGTGATCGAACGGTGGAGATTAAATCCTTTTGAATTGAGAGACTCATCGGATATTGAGATTGTGGTGGTGATGGGGATGGGTTGGAGTTGAGAGAAAACGGTGGGTGATTTTTGAGGGTGAGGGATGGGGGTAGGGGGGGGTAGGGGGAGAGATAGGGTTAAAGAGAATCATTGTTCGTGATTTTTGGAAGGAAGGAGGAGAAGCCGAGTATAGTTGAGAGCAAATAGTGATGTGTGAGTTAGTAATGAGTATACGTAGATAGGCTTTTTTGGGTTTGAATTATGTGGTTCCAGGGCTGTCTAACGGGGCGGGCCGTGGTGGGTTCCAGCGGGCCGGGATAGGTGGGACGGAAGAGGTCCCGTCTCGTCCCACATCCCGCCGGAAGGGGACCGGGATTTGGGGGGACCGGTCGGATTGAGATCGGGATTTATGGGTTTTTTTTGCCACTTAATTTTAAATATATATATATATATATATAAACACTTCAATAATTGAACAAGATAGTGTAATAAAAACATCTCAAGACTATTTTTGTGTCTCTTATATTATTTAATAGAAATATAATTTTTTTGTAATACAATTTCAAAATTTCAACTTTGTAGTGTTATTCAAAAGTTGCAAATCACATAGTAAAATTGCAATTTAAAAAATAGCATAGTTAACCATACTTTTTCTAATTTCCTCACAATGTCTTGAGGATCTTCGATTGGAATTGAAATTTATATGTCAAATTGTTCGACGTCGCTTCTGTTCCCTCGGACAAGATTTCGTTGTAGTTGTTGTCTTCTTCTTCGTTGATCGATGGTTGACCGCACCTTATACGCTCCACTCGAATTCAATCTCTGAATAAAACTACAATCTACAATGCGTCTCCCGCCAATGAATGGCTATGCTCTCCTGTTTGAAATCTTCCAGCAGAAAAAGCGTTTTCAGACGTTGTTGATGACGTTTGAATGTTCAACACATTTCGAGTCATCTTTGCTAGTGTCGGAAATGTATTCTCATTCTGCCTCCAGTATTTCAACAAGTGTTCATGTCCTTCATCATTGATAATTAATTCGTTCGGTACAACACCCTGCAAAACATAAATATCAAATTCACTAACTTGTGAAGAAGTTGAACCACTAAACATTTTATTTCTAAGGCCTTGAATACTAGCAGCAGAAATCGCATATGTTTTTATAAGGTTGCAGTGAAGTAGTAGAAGATGGTACGGAAGTCGGTTGATTATTTGCACTTTGTTGTTGATAATATCTATATACTTGTTTGCATTCAGTGTGTATGCTAGACGTTACTTCTTCTTTAGTTGGTTTTTCAGTTGGGTCTGTTGGAAGTACTTCTATACAATCATAAATTATTTCTACAAGTGTTTTACAATCGTCTACTTTAATAATCGTATTTAATACCGCACCAATAATATAAATAGTGGAAATAGAAAAAAAATATTTTTTTAATTCTTTAAACATTTTTTCAATAGATATCTTATAAGTTGGTTTTTGCATATATTCATTAAGTAACAAGATGATTAGAGCTATATAAAATAACACATTTGAAATAGTAGGATAATAAATACCGAAAAATTCTTTAGTAGCTTTAACAAATTTCTCTAGAAATCCATTAAATTCTAAAAAAAAATTCCAATCATTATCTACAAGCATATCCCTTGGATTTTTATTATGGGCATTAAATAATAAAGTTATAGGTTTTCTATAATCGTATGCAACAAGTAGTTGCTCATACAGAGAATTTCACCTAGTTGAAACTTCTTCTATAAGATAATCCACAATCATGACAAGTTTTTTTTATATTCTTTGCATCTTTGTATTTTATTACCTTTAAATAAAATTTATAGCAAATTGTCTTTTATCAAAAATGCTTTCAAAAAGTTTTAGGTCATCATTTACAACTAAGTTATAAATATGATACGCACATCTTATATGAAAATATGGAGTTAATCAAACTTTTAAAAGTCTTATAGCATAATCATTAGAAGTAGCATTATCTAATGTAATAGTCGTAATTTTATCATTGAAAATTGAAACTTTGCTTGATGGATGATCCTCAAGCTAGTTGCCAACTTCACTCCCAATTTTTTAACTTTGATATAAATGAGCAAAAAAATATATAATATTTAATAGGCAATGTAGAATTGTAGAGAGATAAATTGAAAGATTAGATAGATTGTAGGAAGATTTGTGAGAACAATGAAGAGGAAAATGAGATATTTATAGTTGAGAAATAGGGTTAAAGTGTAAATATATTAACTTATGAGTTAAAATAAATATTAAGGGGGTAGGACGAGTTTATGGAGTGGGGGCAAAAATGGTTGTTATAGCCGTTGCACAACGACCAAAATCAAAATTTGGTCGTTGTTGCAAAGGTTATTTTTGCAAAGGCGGAGGGGGCTAGCGGGACGGGATCGGGACGGGCGGGACGATCCCAGGCCCCGTCCCGAGTTCGAACACCGACACCGACAAATTTCTTTTTTTAGGGGGGAACGAGACGGGGCGGGGCGGGTAGCGGGACGGGTCGGGCCGGGCCCACTGGGCAGCCCCAGTGGTTCTCATGCAACGTCTTTTTCATTTCTTCTTTTTTCTTTTTCTTTCTTTTTCATTATCAATGCCAATGCAACGTCGTTACTTTAGGCATTATATCTTTTTCTTTCAAATTATCAAAACTCAAGCAATTGTTTAAGTAATTTTTCATCCTTAATCACAGGTTTCAATTTTTGAGTTTTAAAAATAAAAGGGCTGGAACAAGTATGCAATAAGGGCTTGGAGGACTGTTATCTAGGACATAAGCCAAACATTACAAGATATTTTATGTTTAGATGCTTCAAAATCAACTAGAACTTAATTCAAACCTTAATATATAAAATTAACATATCTCAGGTATGAAGTGGCATCGCCCTTGAAATAAATAGTTTTATTACTTATGTTTTAGTGTTCAATAAATACACATAAAAAATTATTTCAAAAATATTTATATATAATTTAAAATAATATTTACAAATGGGTCAGGATGGTGCATGAAGAGGGTTGGGGTAGTACATGTGGTGATGGGGTTGAGGGGGTGGGTGACATGGGCTAGAGGAGCAGACAACAATAACACGGGACGGCTCAATAAGATCGATGACCTAAAGATAAACTTTAACGGGAGGCCTTATTTTTTCTAAAAAATCATATTAGTATATTTTTATTTGAAACTGTTTTGTAACAGTTTAGCATATCTACAGATCAATAACCCAATAATTCAAACCGATAACCAAACTGAACCACCTGATAAGCACCCCTAGTTCGAGCCTCAGAATGAAAAAAAATCTTACTAGGAAGAGCTTCCCTATTTAATCGATCTTGCCTGTCTCGAAATCGTATTAATCGAAAAATCCAATATAGATTCCGAACACCAAAGGGTAGCCCGATGCATTAAGCTCCCGCTATGCGCGGGGTCCAATGAAGGACCGGACCACAAGGGTCTATTGTATGCAGTCTTACCTCACATTTCGGCAAGAGTCTGTTTCCACAGCTTGAACCCATGACAACAACTTTACTAATTACCGGGGAAGGGTCGGACCACTTGTATATTTTTCACATAGATTCTGAACACCATATGAAAAAAATTGAAGCCCCTAAAATTTTAGGGCCTAAATCCCTCGCTTTAGTGACTTGACCCTCAGATGGCTCTACAACAACATATTCAGTAATCTCACAAAGTGAAATTTCGATAGATCCTCAGCTCAAATGAAAAATATAGTGAGAGCAGATAATTATCTGAAATATTATTTGTGAAACTTATTTTTTCTAATCTCATAGAAGAAATCTTTTTCCTCGGTAAGAAATTTGTTTTTTGGGTAAACCAAATAAAGGATCGAGAGTAAAAACGAACATGAATATTTTTGTTTAACTTAAAATTTTCCATGATTAACCTTCTCGTCCACAATATACAAGTGGATTGTTTCTAGACAAAAACTAGAGAATTGAATATTCTTAAAAAAGAAAAATAATAATAATATTTTGTATACCTAACCTTTGTGGAGGTCATAATTGACCATTTGAGTATTTTCTCACTCGCCTACCTAAGCAATGAAGAGTCCATTTTCGAGATCCCACTCAAAAAAGGACTTTTCTAAAATTAAAATATTCAAAATTTAACAGTATTTGTTAGTCAGTATAAATTATAGTAATGTAAAGTGGAATATGCTTCCTTGATATTCGATTGGATACTGTATAATTTTGGGATGTCAGATGAGGAAAAATTGATAGAATTATAGGAATACTGCCCTATTTTATCCTTTGTAACAATGGGTTCTATTTCTAAAATTTGCAATTCTAATTCATTTAAGAAATTATTAAAGTCATACAGAAAATTTGTTAAATAAATTTAGTTCTTTTACCTTGGCCAAGCCTGCTCAAATTTACTTCCCACTTTAAGCTGGAAAAAATAATTGTGAAGCCTTGATCTATTGATTAATAGGCTAAGTTGCAAGCACTAAACATTTGAATTAATTTATAATCTTGCCCTCCAACATATATAAAAAGAAAAAGGGAAAATAACTAGGTGACATATCCAATTAAAGCATACACCTTAAATTTATAATTATATAGTTTTTAAAATTGTGATAATAAGTGTATATTTTTTTCCATCAAACAAGTCGTATAAGAATCAAACCATCACATAAATCAAGTTTATATATTTTTTGTTATTATTATTATTATTTTCTAGAAAAAAAGGACTCATTCTTTACTAAAAGAAATATAGTGCCTTACGGTTTTATCGTCCGAGATACTCTAGACATCAGTTACTAATATGCACTACAATTGTGTTTGGTATAACGGAAAATATTTTCTCGAGGAATAAGTAATTTATGCAAGTTAAAAAATGTCATTTTTAAAGCATTTATATATATTCAAAATAAAATACTATGAGATTTTTTAATCTGAAGTGCAACTTCTAGTGATAGGGGATAGACGGGGTGAGAGGTGGGGTAGGGTAGGTAGGGTGACGGTAGGCAGGGTGGGAGGTGGGTGGATAATGCGGGGTGGATTGGGGATGTGTTGGTCTATTTTTATTGATGTGGAAAATATTTTTTCTCAAATTCTTAGTTAGAAGTCTTTTTACTTAGAGACTATATGTCAATTAATTACAAGTGACAAAGTAAATAATAATTCCTTAAATGTTGACGTGAGCCTATTACCTTCTTTTATTGTTTGGCCCTCCATGATATCAGGTAATTTTCTTCATTCCATGTGTGCCTGACGCTTATTTATAATTATATTTAGTTTAAAGTGATAAGTCCTATTTGAATTTTGTTTTTTCTCCTGATGGCTTTGAGTTATTTGCTTAAACAAAAAGAAGCGGGTTTAATAATATATGAATTAGTTATGAGAGAATTTATGTATTATTTATGTAGGGTTTAATTTTTTATGTATTAGCTATTACACCTTTTGCTCTACATAAAATAATACATAAATTCTCTAATAACTTATACATGTATTAGTTATACGAATTTCTAAATTACAAATCAAATACCGTATTAATTTTATACAAAAATAACTTATCTCCTAACCAGCTATCAAACATGATATTACTTATATAGAATTTAATACTTATATAACTATCTTCAAATCAGCTACTAAACGAACCCTTAATGCATCCGTAAGATGTTGAAAATTGGAATATTCAAGTATCATGAATAGATTAAATCATAAACTCAAGGAAAATAGCAGCCGTACTTTGACTGCAATACATAAAATAAAACAGTGTTTTGTACAAGGAAAATAGACCCCGTCAAAGTCTGTTTATTCTCAATGGTACACTTTTTTGGTAGGTGAGTTCACACAAGTAAACTTAATACTATATATTTTATGCATTCAATATATATACTCAAAAACTATCTACATCTTAACCAACCCCAGATCGTTAGTTTTCTTAAAGTATTCTTTGCGACTTCTTCGAGGTAATTATAACTTCTCTTGGGTTTTGTATAATCTGTTAAAGTTCTGATTTTTATTTTGTGATTTAGTATATTTGATTAAAGAAGTTAGCTTTAATTCTTGAATTTTAATATGGGTTCTTCTCATTGCTTCATTTGGGTGTTTTATTTTTGTATAATCTGGTAAAGTTCTGGTTTTGATTTTGTGATTTAGCATTTGATTCTTCATGCAATCTTGTATTAACTACGTTTTTTGAGCTTAGCGTCTATCAGAAAGAGTTAAGGTCTGCGATAGATCCTACCCTCCCCAGATCCACTTTGTGGGATAACACTGGGTATGTTGTTTGTTTTTAATAAGGAACCGCAGCCGCTGCCCTTTTGGATTTACACAGGGTAAACCCAACTCCTGGGTATGTTGTTGTTGTTGTTGTTGTTGTTGTTGTTGCTGCTGCTTTAGTATTTGATTGAACAAGTTAGATTTAATTCTTGAATGCTGATATGGGTTTTACTCATTGCTTCATTTGGGTGTTTTAGCTTTGTTCAATCTGTTAAAGTTATGGTTTTTATTTTGTGATTTAGTATATTTGATTAAAGAAGTTAACTTTAATTCTTGAATTCTGATATGGATTTTACTCATTGCTTCATTTGGTATCTTATGGTTGAGTAGCTTTGGAAATAACATTTGACAGCATTTTATGGTACCTATGGTTCTGAATTCTTCGATCACTTACTTATAATTCTTAAAAGTTTGTTCTTTGGTTTTCCTCTTTTCTGTATAGCTTTCTTTTTGTGTTTTTTGGCGCTAAAAGTTTGGACCTTTTTCTTTTATGTTGCATCCAGATCTGATCTAGGATGTATTTGTTTGTTTAGTTCACAACAGTTGTTCTTTTCTTGACACTTTTTCATATTTCTTTATCATCTGATCTGTTATTTCTTCCTGCAATTTGGAAACAATTTTTCACATTTGTTCGGTGAATTGGTTTTATAATTTGTTTCTCTACCTTTTTAGTTTAAGGTATCTGAATATTTCCCTGTTATTGGTTTGACAGAAAATTAACAGAGGCGGATTCAGAATATTTACTTTATAGGTTCAATCTTTAAGGTTTTTAGCATTGAACCCGTTGTATTTTCAAAATTATGTGTTCAGACCTACTATTTGTTGCAAATTTAGTGAATTTTTGTACATAAATCTATACTCCGCGTTGAGAGTACCGGGTTCAGATGAACCCAATGTCTGAATGCTGCATCCGTCCTTGAGAAATATATAGTTGAATTTATGTCTAACCATTGACCTTTTTCACTCGTGATGCGTCTTTACAAGACTTCAAATAGTCAAATTGTTCCCTTTCTTGAGCAGTTTTTACCGAATTGAAGTCAACTTGTGGTTTAAACTCGTGACTGAGGGAAATACAGTAGGAATCATGAATTTTGGTTCCTTTATAGTCTAATCCTAGAACAAATAACCTTTATAAAATGTGATAATGAGAGTCAATGCTGGCAGCAATGTCCTCTCAAAATGTGTTCTAATTATCTGTTCTCGTTGTTGCTATAGGCTACTTTTTGTGCTTTCAGTTTCGGGATTAATTTCTCATCTTCTGGTAACAGGTATACAAAATGGCTACCCCAACAAGAATTGGTCTTGCTGGCCTTGCTGTTATGGGCCAAAATCTTGCTCTTAATATTGCTGAGAAAGGATTCCCTATATCTGTTTACAACCGAACCACTTCAAAAGTTGATGAGACTGTTGAACGAGCTAAAAACGAAGGAAATCTTCCTCTCTATGGCTTTCATGACCCCGAGTCCTTTGTCCTCTCTATCCAAAAGCCTCGTGTCATAATCATTCTTGTCAAGGCTGGAGCACCCGTTGATCAGACCATCAAAACCCTATCTTCTTACATGGAGAAAGGAGACTGTATCATTGACGGTGGCAACGAATGGTACGAAAACACGGAGAGGAGAGAGAAAGAAATGGCTGAGTTAGGTCTTCTTTATTTAGGTATGGGAGTTTCAGGTGGTGAAGAGGGTGCTCGAAATGGACCGTCACTTATGCCTGGAGGTTCCTTTGAAGCCTACAAGAACATAGAAGATATCTTACTAAAGGTCGCCGCTCAAGTTCCAGATAGCGGACCTTGTGTTACGTACATCGGTAAAGGTGGTTCTGGAAATTTTGTTAAGATGGTTCACAATGGAATTGAATACGGTGATATGCAGCTGATCGCAGAGGCTTACGATGTTCTGAAATCTGTCGGGAAGCTATCTAACGATGAATTGCATCAAGCCTTCACGGAATGGAACAAAGGGGAGCTTCTCAGCTTCTTGATTGAAATTACAGCCGATATATTTGTAATCAAGGATGACAAAGCAGATGGATATTTGGTAGACAAGGTTTTGGACAAGACCGGAATGAAAGGTACTGGTAAATGGACTGTTCAGCAAGCTGCTGAACTGTCAGTTGCTGCTCCTACAATAGCCTCGTCCTTAGATTCAAGATTCCTTAGTGGATTGAAGGATGAAAGAGTGCAAGCAGCCAAAGTTTTCAAGTCTAGTGGGGTCAGCGACATCCTTGTTGAACAATCTGTGGATAAGAAGCAATTGATTGACGATGTTAGAAAAGCGCTCTACGCTTCGAAAATATGTAGCTATGCTCAGGGAATGAATTTGATAAGGGCAAAGAGTGCCGAGAAAGGATGGGACTTGAAACTCGGAGAGCTTGCCAGGATTTGGAAAGGTGGTTGCATTATCCGTGCTATATTTTTGGATCGTATTAAGCAAGCTTATGACAGAAATGCGGATCTCGCTAACCTGCTTGTCGATGAAGAGTTTGCAAAGGAGGTAGTTGAACGCCAGTCTGCCTGGCGAAGAGTGGTCTGCCTAGCTATAAACTCGGGTATTAGCACACCTGGTATGTCTTCAAGTCTTGCTTACTTCGACTCGTACAGGAGGGAAAGGCTTCCTGCAAATTTAGTCCAAGCTCAAAGGGATTACTTTGGTGCTCATACTTACGAGAGGACCGATATGTCAGGCTCATTTCATACCGAGTGGTTCAAGATTGCCAAACAGTCGAAGATTTGAGTTCTGCTGGTTACTTTCTTGTCATTGACCTAATTGAATAAAGTTCATGTTGTCTCTCTAGTATTGAAGTTTTTATGTGTTTGTTGTGGAGCCTATTTGTACCTATATGCCTTGGCGGCTTTTCTCTCATATTACGTCTTCGAAGTTATTGAAGTCTGTCGTACAATCAAAGAAAGTATTATCCCTTGTTTTCTATAAGCCTCTTGGATCTTTGTCAGCCATTAATTTTGCTCTGTGGTGATTTGCATTCTCATTTTCCTTGACCATTTAATGCATTTATCTTCTTCTTATTCCTTGTGATGAAGGTGTAGTTGATTGGTAGTAAGGGGACAGTAACTGTATATATCAAACATCCAATCTGCTTCTATATATATGGTGCCAATTATAATTATTTGTATGAATGCTGAGTACTAAAAACATTTCACATTTGCTGTATGCAAGAAGAGTTCTGGTTTCCTGTATAATATCAGATTACATGAATAGGGCAAGTCTCCTCATTATTTAGGGATGATTAGATATCTGCTATGAACCTTTTGGGCTGATCAATGTTTAATCTCTTTCCTTATCAGAAAAAAAAGTTAACATCTTTCAACCTTTGTCTGTTGAGCCCAAGTTGAGTTGCTTGCTAAGGAGCAAGTTAGGGTGAGACCCTAGTATTAGTAGAGATGGAGCTACCATATAATATGGGTTTACATGAACCCAATAGTTTTTCCCCATATCATGTATATGTATTAAAAAAGGGAAAACTTACCAATATGTACAGTTCAACCAAACTTATTTACCAATATTGCCGAAGTATATAAAACATATACACTGATAATGTATATTGTATGTGTAGGTATGTATATTATATGCACAGTATATGTATATTATACGTACAAAAATACAAAACTTATACATTTGATCATATTTTGTAAATTAGATCACCCTTAAAAATCCACTAAATATTACAAATATTTGACCGTGTTCACATTTATCGTTGTATATTAACTTGAGATTATTGTAAGAATTCATAAACTTTAAATCCTGGATCCGCATCTGATTATCAATGTGTTTTCTGAGGTTTAAATCATTCTAGGAAATAGAGTTCCCTAAACACTCGCAAACTTTGTCCATCAAAAAAATATTTTCCTCCCTTATGTATATTATTGCCCATCAGATCCTCTTCCCATTGATTTTACTTGAGGAAAATGATGACTTAGTAGATGTGGAAATTTCTGCCTTTAATTTCTCATGAGTAATTTTTTTGTAAGCAGCTGGCCTTACTGAAACTTGTCGTCCATGTCTCTACATCTTTATCACTGTCATCATCCAACAGTATCCATGGAGCTTGTACATTTCTCTTTTTAATTTTCGTTACTTTCTACATTGATCCTACTTTTAGAAAATCATATGTTTGTTAGTTTCTTATATAGTCACTATAAATTTGGCTCTGCCTGAGTTAATTTACTAGCTATTGATAAAGACAACTCGTTTTTACACTTTCGAATTATTACAACATGAGACGTGGCTGTCTTAACTTCGTCTTAGGTTGTCTGTTTGTAAATTATGCACATATCCTGAACTCAAAATGTTAGTAAGTTTGTGACAGATGTTTGAATTGTCAATTCTGCATGTCTTTTCCCACATGGCTGGTTGGTCCATCAAAAGTTTTAGCTATATCGTCGTGCCTCCTACTTCTTGCTTAT
This sequence comes from Anisodus tanguticus, assembly GCA_034509755.1. Lineage (NCBI taxonomy): Eukaryota > Viridiplantae > Streptophyta > Magnoliopsida > Solanales > Solanaceae > Anisodus > Anisodus tanguticus. The sequence continues at coordinate 4,276,945 of CM067540.1, read as the reverse complement.
AGCATCATTAAAAATAAAAAAATGAGATGTCATCTTCACTCTGTTGTGAGAATCCTGAAAAGTACAATAGACTCTTGTGGTCCGGCCCTTCCCCGGACCCCGCGCATAGCGAGAGCTTAGTGCACCGGGCTGCCCCTTGTGAGAATCCTGATATGAGGTTTTGCTTTGCGTAAATGCATGTCCTAGTTTTAATGGCTACGACACTGCAGAGAATCCTGGTTTAATTAAATACAGCATTTTGAGAACTTTCCGGTTGTTAAAGTACTGCTGTAACTATCCTGAATAGTTTCGAATTTGAAACATGATTTGTTCTGCAGTTCATGTGTACTTAGCAGACGTAGGGAAGTGCAATTAAATTATGTATGCACAACAAGGGTGTGGTTTACGGTCAATAAAGTTGGGGAAAACCTTGGAGATAAGGGTTCAAAATCTTGCAGAGACAACAAAGCTAGGTGATTTCTTCCCATTAGCCTAAGCCTTGTGGTGGTGGAAGGTAGCACGTACCTGCAAGCTGGCTTGAATGCGACCTTACAAATAATATCACGAAAGTGCCCAAATGGATGAGTTAGGCACATGTGACGGGTTCAAACCCTACTGGAGACAAAAGCCTGGTATTTAGGTGAAGGCCCCATTATCCACCGAAGTTTGAACTGTGTGCCACTGTCTCTCGGGGATTTCTCGGTTATTAAAAATGTGCCCCAAATAGGGCTGAATGACAAAAAAGGAAATTCAGTTTAAACTGAATTTGCCTTTTGTTTGTTTTGGGGGTTGTAGGGGTGAGGGGAATTAAGGTGCCTTCTTTTTTGCATATTTCTTAAAAAGCTACATTAGCAGGCAAATTTTCTGGGCTTCCCTTGCTGGTCATGGTGTAATTTCCTTTAGGAAGTAGACTAACATTCTTAAAGGACATTAAGCTTTTTAGGCTGCTTCCCTTTTGAACTATTTTGGACTTAATATGCCAGTGTATGTACCTAGACGTAGTCAAAGTTCTTTATTATTAGCTCATTTTGATTAGACTTAGATTTTATCTGCTATTTTTGGTGGTGTTTTCAGAGATCAAATAGGTCTTGAACTCATTTCTTCTCATTTGCCTCTTCCCTTCTCTTTCTTTGATTCTTTTAGACACAAGTTATTTCTCTTACTACATTTATGTAGCATTTCTTTAAAGTAACTTCTCAAGCAACTGGACAACCAGCTCAGAATATCTAAAAACAAGAAGCTCAAAAACTAACTCTTCTTGAACAAATATAGAAGTGAAAGAATATAAAAAAAAAACTTCCACAATTTCCTGCTTCTTTTATTGGAATTCCAGTAGTCATCACAGAGTGACCTGATTTGAGGAGATTTATCGGTCGAGAAGAAATGAAAAAGTTGCATTAGAAGATATGCAAATATACCTCATGGATGATAGACTCTAAAATCTTGAAATTATAGGATTTACATTTGTTGTTGATGAGCTGAGTAAGTTTCCCCAATCTTTTACAGGATCTCGTCTTTCACCATTGTAACCAAAGTGAAAAAAAGTGATATACTCCCTTCAAGATTTTAACCTAAATCTGGTATCAGAAAGGGACCAATGGATTTACAGTGATTGTGGTGTCTCAGTTTGTCCCTTAATGCTTTCCCCTTGTTGTTGATCTGCAATAACCATAACCTTTGCCGCTCTTTGCTTTATGGCCTGAATCTTCTTTTGCTGCTTTTATATTCTTTTCGGACAATTTCTTCTTCGCCTGTTTTTGTTGTTCTTTGCTTGAGAACTTCCTTGTGTCTTTTTCTGCATGCTTGTATTCATGCTTCCCATAACTTTGCTCTATGTTTGTGCATACACCTTGATGACTTGGACCAGATGAAGCATCCGAAGTCATGGAGTCGTCGCTCCCACCATCTTCAACGTGATCATGATCAGCATTCTTGTATCCCTTACTTGGAGTTCCTTCATCATCGTCATTGTCATAGTCACGATAAGGCGAGCCGATATACATGGTCCAACCAGACTCATTGCTGCTGCATTCTTCTGTTCCTCCAGGGTGTTTAGGATACTCCATTACCCTCACCAGTCACCGGAAACCGAAAGGCACTCAAAGAAAGGAAGAAGAAAAAGACCTTTACTCATATCCTCCATGCATGTTTGTCATGAATCTTTTCTTTCTTTCACTTGTTATACTTTTATCTGTCACACCTGAAATACCATCCTCTTTACTCACAGTGTCTATCTCATAAATAGAGAAGCAACTTCTGAAATGACTATACAGGGAGGGTTGCCCCACACCAGAAATAGCTATATGTGTAAACCCCAATGTTCTTGAATAGATAGAAACAGGCCCTATTACAGTACTGTTTTAGATATAAGAACCTTTAAATTCTTTGACTGTCTCATCCACCAAAGATCAGTTCTTTCATGTGAGATATATGCACTGAATCCAACTGTCTTTTGGCTTCTTATATGAGGTTAAAAAACTTAGTATAATGTAAAATTCCCAACAGTTAAAATAAAATTTGTACTGTTTTGTCTTTCCTTTGCTCTTATCTTTCACCTCATAAAGCATGCTAAATGTCTTTTGTGTTCTTTGAGGTAAAACATGAAACTCACAGTAAACTTGCTAAAAAAAATTGGAGTTATTGATTATAGTTTCTTTGTGAATGGGACCTGTGATGCATGGGAAAAAAGTTCTGGTTTTTTAAAACATTACTCATCTATGTCTTTCATCTTTTGCTATTATATCATGATGGGCTACTTGAGTTGTTTGTGGAAAAGTGAGAATTTTTCTCTGATTGTTTATTTCTTATCATCTTCTTGGTAGTATGCTAATGAGTCTTCCCCACTTATATTCTTGTTTTTGGCTTATTATCTATTGAAGGGAGTCTTGACGTAACTGGTAAAGTTGTTGTCATGTGACTAGGAGGTCAGGGACTCAAACCATGAAAACAGCCTCTTACAGAAACGCAGGGTAAGACTGCGTACAATAGACCCTTGTGGTCCGGCCCTTCCCCTGAACCGCGCATAGCGAGAGCTTACTGCACCGGACTGCCTTTTTTTTTTAATCATCTTGGTAGTATGTTAATGAGTCTTCCCCACTTATATTCTTGTTTTTGGCTTATTATCTATAGAGATTAGACAGCAAATGTCACTTTGCATGTTTTTCAGGCCTATATATAGTGTGGCTATATTCTTTGATAGAATCTTGAAATTTTATTTCCTCACTTTCTGGGCTCCATATGGGGGTGGGGGGCTAATTTTTGGAAGTTCTTTAAAATAATGGGACCACATTTCCTTAGCTGGGGATTTGATTCAACAGCTTGTTTGCTTCCATCATGTGTTTTTTCAACACTTAAATTATGGAAATCCAGGCCTCATGTGCAAGAACATTTGATGCTTTTTGGATTGCAATCATTTGCATGTGTGCCATCATTTTTCTGTGGAAGCCATACTTACACATCATCACATTCCTATTCATATAATAATCATTTCTAAATCTTGGTTAATTAGGCACTCTCTTAAACAGCTCAAATACAGATAATGTGATATTTATAAAGCACTTTAGTGATCTGGCAGTATTAAGTAGCTAACTAAGTTTTGGCTGGCTTTTAGTTTCATTGGCCAAGTATAATTATATTAGAATCAAGTGTTCTCATCTTTATGTCTTGCAAAAATTGTTCTTTTTTAGTGCACTCAAGGGTGTGGCCTAACCGTCAATAAAGTGGGTCGAGAACCATGACATCTCGGGTTCAAATTCCAGCAGAAGTAAAAATATTAGGTAATTTCTTTCCATGCCTCCGGTACTCGTGTTGGTGGAATGTGGTAAATATGTAGTGATATTTGTTGAGGTGTGTGTAGGTTGACTCGGACACTAGGATTATAAAAGAATTGTTCTTTTTTAGTTGGATTAATATGAAGCTTTAAAACTCTATTCCTAAATGTGACAGGTGAGGTTCATGCATTTTAATGGCATTATTAGGTTTAATCATTCATGTATGAGTTCTATCTTTCTGGCTTTTATTTCACTAAATAGAAATATTCCCTATCAGAAGTGACCAACCAATGGAATGGCCATACAAAGAGCAAAGAGCCATGACCGGTCTGTTTCTTTAAGTATCTTTCATTTGATCCACTACCACTAGTGTTGGAATTGAATATGGTAAGATGAATTAGAACATGGGCTAAGTTACTTCTTTTATTTATTAATCCCCTTCTTTTTTGTTCTTGAGTGTTTAGGTTTTGTATTCCATCATGTGTTTGGTATTCACTTTGGCGCCCCGATTAATTCAGATCGGCCGCATGTAAGGCCCATCAAAGGGCAAGAGCTCCCATATCAGGATTTTTCAGGAATCGAAACTGAAATTCTTCGGCAAGGATGAAGATAACAAAGGGTGAAACATATCCACCCCACAACCGAAAAAATAAATCAATCAGTAACAAGTGTAGAAATACAAGTAATTGGCCAAGAGTTGCACATATATAGGACTCAAACTTAAGATTGGAAAAAACCACACAACATTTCTTAGTGTTTCTGAATCATCCTTTTCATTGAATTCCTCTAGTTGAGGACTATTAAATATTTATTATAATAATGTTAACGTTTAACTGTGTTAAGAACAAATTATTATTAGCAATGCAGAAATTTATATCAGAATTATATTTTCTTGCGCAGGATAATAAATGATCCCTTAGAATTTTCCTTCACGTCAACTCCTACTAAAAGGACCAACATATATAGTCGGAATAAGACTATACTCTCTCTAAACTTAACAGCTCTTTAGAGTTTAGAGGCATTACCCCAATCAAATTAGAATTAAGGGTGCCCAATTTTTTATTTTATTTTGTACTAGAGTTCTTTGGAAAGAGAGAATCGAGAGATGGGACGCAATTAAAAGAATTTCCCTCTTCCGATAGGTCGCACCTCCTTTTCAGTTGCCCTCTCATGGCCCTATTCACTCAGATCGGAGATCAAGATTGAATGTAGATGGCCTTATATTGGCATGGGATTTGGATTACAAGCAAATCATTCTTGAAACAGATTTTGAATATTGTTTGCATGTTGTGATTCATTTGATTTCTTCTAATCACCCTCAAGCACAATCGATCCAAGCTTGCAGGAATCTTGTTCGTTAATTATATGATTACTAATTAGATGTAAACGTATTTTTTCGTTAATTATATGATTACTATATGATCCAAGCTTGTATACTTGATAGTGTATTTCTTGTCTTTGGGCAAACATGTTCGTCTTCCGTTTCAGTCTTCTTCAAGTAATACGTATTCTCCCTTTGACATTGTTCATGCAGATTTATGGACATCTCCCATTACTAGCTCACTGGGTCATAAATTTTATCTCGTGTTATTAGATGACTTTTCTCACTTTGTCTGGGTCTATCAGCTTAAATTCAAGTCTGAAGTGTTTGTCAAGTTTCTTGCATTCCGTGTCTATGTGAAAACACAATTTGAAAAAGACATAAAATCGCTTCAATGTGATAACGGCCGTGAGTTCAATAATTCCTCATTTCACAATTTTTGCTCTACTAATGGCAAGGCCGAACGAATCATTCGCACCATAAATAACATAGTTCGTACTATTCTCTTTCATGCCTCTCTCCCATCATTCTTTTGGGTTTATACTGTCAAAATGGCTAAATATATTATTAATATTTTGCCTACCCACACCCTACAAAATCGAACACCCACTGAAATACTATTTCGTCGAATTCCCTCGTATGATCATCTACGGATTTTTGGCTACCTCTGTTATCCGAATCTAGCCTCCACAACCCTCATAAATTAGCACCACCCCGTGTGTCTTCTTAGGTTCCCGCCCAATCATAGGGGATATCTGTGCTATGACTTGTCTTCCCGTAAAATCATCATGTCTCGTCATGTCACTTTTAATGAAGCAATCTTTCTGTTTGCAAACATCCAAAAATTCTAAAACACGTATTACAATTTTCTAGAGGAGTCTGAAATATCCCCCATTGTCAGCAACTTACTCCGCCGTGACGCTACATTTTCGTCTCGATCTACTGCCACTACTGTCTCACCATCACTGTCCGCCGCCAACGTATCTGCCCAATCACCCCTTTCACCAGCAGATATCCCATAGTCACCATCACTACCGCAAGTAACAGTCACCATCACTACCGCAAGTAACAGTCACCATTGACAGCCCGTAGACCTTGTCTCCGTCACCGCCGACTGTCCCTGCTATCTCTGGCAGTCGGTCGTCCGTCTCTCAAACTCATCCCACCGTCACATCGTCCACTCACCGGCGAATTCAACCATCGTCCTCTGTGTCACCGCTGCAAATCCAGTACACCGACAACCCAACACCACTGTTTACCAGACTCGACACCACCACCACTTTCGATATGCTACCCCACCCCACCAGACTACTTGCCGTCACCCGACATCACCTGTCAAAGCCCACACCCCGTTGCCTTACCCCCGATTCTGACACCAACCCAAACCCCATACCATATCCCACAACGTGACCCAGACCTCACACCCACCAGAAATACCCAAACTGCTCCTGGCCCCTTACACCATATGGAAACCCTTGCCCAACACGGGATTTTCAAACCCAAAGTCCAATTTAACCTATCCGCACAAATCATATCTCCAATTCCCAAAAACTCAAAATTAGTCAAACTAAACCCAAATCGAAATGCAGCCATGTGTGAGAAATTTAATATTTTAATGAAACAACACAGTTGGGATTTGTTTCCTAGACCGGAGGGGGTGAATGTGATCTGATGCATGTGGCTTTTTCGTCATAAATACAGAGACAGTGGTGACCTAGAGAGGTACAAGGCACGACTTGTGGCTAATGGCACTAATCAGCAGAAGGGTATAGATTGTGGTGAGACATTCAGTCCGGTTGTTAAACCGGCCACCATTCGCACTGTTCTGAGTATTGCTATGGGTAAGCATTGGCATATTCATCAGCTTGATGTGAAAAATGTGTTTCTATATGGGGATTTAAAAGAAACTGTTTACATGCACCAACCGTCTGGTTTTGTCTATCATGCAGCCCCTCAGTATGTATGTATCTGTTGCGTAAGGCGTCTTTGGTTTATTGTGACAACATATCCGTCATCTATCTATCTCATAATTCGGTTTAGCATCAGCGAACCAAGCATATTGAGATGGACATCCACTTTGTTCGTGAGAAGGTTGCACTCGGTTATGTCAAGGTATTGCATGTGCCTTCTTCTTATCAGTATGTAGATATATTCACAAAAGGTCGTCCTAAACAGCTATTCCTTGACTTCAGATCTAGTCTTAGCGTCCGGCCTCCTCCCGCTCAGACTGAGGAGGTGTATTAGAATGTGTACAATATTATTTAGCCATATTTAGTCTTATGTAATTATGGTAAATATAAGATCCCTGTTGTATAAGGATTTCACATTGTATACCCTATATACATTTTGTATTAATGAGAAAGGCTCCCCAACGGAGTTAATACAATTTAACACCAAATACTAATATTAATTGAATTTAAACTATATATATACCGACAAATATAAGAGAATATTACATGTTATAACATTATACTTCTCCAATGATTCCTAAAATAATTTGAGCTAATAATTAACTCATTATTTTAATCTGATTGAAGGATGGGGTATAAGCTTTAAAGCTTAAGCATGACATGTTATACAAGGACCTAATAGCTCCAATTATTAAATCTATTTTCTACATTCGACAAGTCTAATTTGCTTGTTCCATCAAAGCTGTCATTCAAGGAAGGTTATATATATTTAGAAAAAATCCAGTCCATGAGTTTGCTTTCTTTTATGAAAAAACATTAATTCTACTCCTGAATATATAAATCAATCATATAGCCAAATTAATTGATATTATTAATCATAGTTGTCCATGTTATAATCTCAACATGTAGTGTTGCTATTCAATTTGTAAACCTCAAACCTAATTATATAAACTAATTAATTCGTAATTATTTTTGTTCCACACGTCTTTATATAAGCATACAGTTGTCACTCCTACATATAATGATAAAGTCTTATCTACCTATAGAATCAAGCGTGAAATATTGATAATGATTTCTTCAAATTAATGATTAGTAATCTCAACATGCCATGTTGCTATTTAATTTGCAAGCCTAAAACTTAATTTTTACGGACTAATTCATGATTGTATTTGTTCTCCACGGGTCTTTATAATCATGCAATTGTCGCTCTTATATAGATGATAACCTATAGTATCCAAGTGTCAAATATTCATAATAAATTCTTCAATTTAATGGTTGATGATCTCAACATGTCGTGTTGCTATTTTGAAAGCCTAAAACCTAATTATACACAAACTAAATCATGATTATTTGTACGTTCGACATCTTTATGCTCATGTAGTTGTTCCCCTGATAATAAAGCATATCTACCTTAATTATATCTAACTCAAATATCCATAAGAATTTCTTCAAATTAATTAATGATATGGTAAATGTCTTGCTAGTCATATTGCATAATGAAACGAAAACTTCTTCTCTATATGGCTCAAAAGTCTGATCACTTGTTTGAATAACCATCCATTGTTATTAGATAGTGATTTCATACAACACAAAGGATGCAACATCCAAATACTATAAGTTATATGGTCAATGTTTATTAATGATGTAGTATATTTTATTCAACGAACATGAGACTAGGGCAGATCTAGAAGCGGTTACTGATTCACGTGAAGTCAGTAACTTTTGTCTAACTAGTATTTATATATATACAAAAAAATTTACTAAATATTTTATTATGAACCAATTTATTCTTATAATATAACTTAGCTTGTAGAAATCTTTAAACTTTAAATTTCAAATCCGTCAATGATGAAATTACCTAATTACCACTTCAATGAAAAATCTACTTATAGTAGACAATTATCAAAATGCATGGCATATATCATATCCAATTATTGTATGTCTAATATGAGAACCAAACGACAAGAATTGTTATATTCACTTAATTTAACAATGATGACCCAAATAAACTCAATCTAAAGTTTTTGTAAGTTTAAAAAAAAACAAGGGAGTTCCCACTGTGAATGCATATATATATGCTCTTCAATTTTAATTTAACAATTTTAAAAGTTTCTTCCATTAGTCATGTGCAAAGACCAAGTTTGGATTATTACTTTCTAAGAAAAGTGGATTTGGACAAAGGTTAAGCCAGTAAAACTTGTCTGCACCGTATTTAATAAATGCATAACATGTGTTTGCATATGAATCTATATCAATTAACTATGATTAATTAATATATTTTTTCACTTCATTAAATCACTTATCCATGATAAGTTTATATAATATGATGAAATATATTTCAACATCAACAATAATAACATACCCAATATAATCCCAAAAGTGGGAATATGATAAGTTTTTTTACCGGTTTGAAATTCATCACGAATTTTTCTTAGATTTTTTCTCTTTTTATGGTACAATGAAAGGCCACTACTTCACCAACAAGGGTTATGGTGGAGCGGAAAATATTCCTCCATCCTTAACCCGAAGTCTCGGGTTCGAATCCCTTGAGTACGGAGTTACCTTTGTTAGGGAGCACTTTGACCTCTAATGTGATAATTTCCAGCGCGAATCCAAATTTAGTCGGGTCCCAATGCAACTATTGGGACACAAGGAAACCAACAAAAAAGGGCCACTAGTTCAAACTTGGGGCTGGGGAGAGTCGGAAAGAGAATGGGCCAAGTTGGGAAGGCCCAAGTGGTTAAGAAGCTCTGCATTACCCATAGACAACCCAATTATTATTTTATTTAAGCCTGCACAATTGTACAGTTTTGTTTTGGGAAAAGGACACTACCTAACCATTAGGAATTTGTTCGGCTCATGTTTGGACTTAATAATATAACCTTTCGACCCAAACTATTCCAGGCGCTTTCCCAGCAGTCCATTCACTACAAAAAAATCAGACTTTTTTTATGGAAAAGATCATACTTTTTTTATGGAAAAGATCATACTTTTTTGTGGCACCTAAAATCAGTCACAAAAGATCAAAAAGTCGCTACTAAAGGTCGATGAAAAAAAATTATATTGAACCTTCAAAAAATATCCCAAAACATGTACAATATGTGTATAATTAGTAAATATACATTGATTGAGCCTTCAATAAATATCCCAAAATATGTAGAATATGTATATAATTAGTAAGTATACATTGATTAAACAGAAATTATACAACAATGATACATTTTCTAAACACGTGTTGTAGAGATACATATTTTATACAACAATGATACAGTTTCTCTCATACCCCACTTGTGGGACTACACTGAGTATGTTGTTGTTGTTAATGATACAGTTTCTATACATATGATAGATTTTCTATACAACAACGATACAATTTCTATACATATGCTGAAATTAGTTGAAAAAAGGCTAAAAATGAAATTATTTTTAAAAAGTTAAAAAACGTCTTTCAAGCTTTTTAGGCCATCCGATTATTAATAGTTTGGACGGGATGACCATTTGTGTCCTCCCCCCTTTTGTTTTTGCTACTAATCGCAACAAGTGCCGTAAAAGATCCTTACATACAAGGATTACTCTTTTTTTGTTTGAATGAAGTTGCGAAAGTACCTAATATTGTTCTAATCATGGACAAGCTTCCGATTTGTATATTTAAGAATGATCAACATATGTAAGGGTGTCAATTTTGACTCAGAGAGTGCAAAGACACCCGTCTTTTGAGGTGATTGGTTAAGTTATACCCTATATTGGAGTAATTTTTCGCAAATCTATCCGTTGTGGAATAATTTCAAATATACGGTGCCTGAAGGTTGATTCAGGTATTTCTGTCTTAAGTTTATGCACTTATGGCTGAAATTTAATTATTTTTACTTGAAGTTCAGACACATAAGGTTGAAGTTTAGATATTCATCCCTAAAGTTGAGATGAACAATTTTTTTAATGAAAACATCAACTTGTTATTTGAATTTTAACAATGCAACACACTATTCAACGCCGAAATCTACTCCAACTTAGTTCAAATTTGAAACATAAGTTGCAGAATTCAGAAACAACAAATCGAAATCATCAATTTGTCAAATAACAACAAATCTAAACAAACTCATTTTACAATAATGGTGATTTACAAATATTTTAAGTGTTTCCAATAACACTTACTTCATTTGAATCATTTTTAAACTCACTTTTAATATGAGGAGACATAACGTTTTATCTGATAATTGTCAAAACTGAATACAAAGTTAAATAATTTTAAAAACTTGGGTATCATTGATCTATCAGTCAACTCATATTGACCCAAAGAATTTTCTGGACATGGTTAAGATAAGAACCATATTTTGAATTAACTCATTCTTAGTGTGCACAAACTTTGACTAACTTCCAACAAACACCAGTAAAGGAACAAGATTCCTATCATATATGTTTTAGAAAGTAACCAAAGCCAAGTTTCAATAAATAACCAGCAGATTACACTTGTGCAAAGCATTTCAAGACACATTGAGAAGGATTATTAGATTAAACTCTGTATAGTTACAATTATGATGTAACAAAAAGGGATTCCTATTTTTTATTTCTCTCTTCACTATTATAAGTAATTTGATACATTAATGTTCACATTATATCAATAAATGAATAAATTATAGTACAAGTTATTTTTACATAATTTTTAGTCACTTGGCTATAGTTAATTAAAGTCTATTCATGGCTATTATACAAATATGATTGCTCTAAAAAGTTTCTTGGTCCCTTTCTTCTCACTATAATGTTTTTGGTCATCACTATCCTGATTGAATATTTTATATGGTTCGATAGACCATGCACATACTATCTTAATAAATGATTGCACATGTACTCATGACTTTCCACTCAAATTATATAGAATTTTTTTAAACCCTCTCTCTCCACACACACAAAAAAATACATGCATATTGTTACACAATATTTCCTCTGATTCTAAATATTAGTCATTTTAATAAATTAAATTGGTTTAAAATATTTGACAATGTAGAAAAACAATAAGTATTTATATATATATTTTCGAATTAACCCGCATTGCTCCAATTGGTATAGTGTTGAACTGTTAACTAGTGAGACATTTAAGTTAAGAGAACTAACAACTAGTTTGATTAAATAAAAAAAAATCAAAAATGATCCCTCATGTTTGAGGATAGATTCAAAGCAGTCCCTTAAATATATTCTTGAATAATTTTGATTATTTAAATTTGCCAAAAGGTGAACACTTTTTGGTTTCCATCTAATATTTTAACAAAATTCGTTTGTTAAATTTGAGGGGAACGTAAGAAAATTTAATTAGAAACGACCCAGAAAATTTCATTAAAATCCAAAAAATTACAGTATAAAAAAATGCACTAGACACCACAAAATAGACTAGAAAAAAAGTTGCACTAATTTATAAAAAATACATTAAAATAGCAGAAATTGTAAAAACTTCCACCTTCAAATGTGAGTTCCCGTTAACTTCTTTTTTTCTTCACACTCCCCATCAAAAATAACAAACAAAGCCTGTTAAATATTTAACGAGGAGCAAACGTTTTCACTTTTACTAAATCTAAAAGGAGCAAACGTTTTCACTTTTACTAAATCTAAAAGGACCAAAATTGTTCAGAAATATATTTATAAGGAATTACTTTGAACATGCTTTTTTTTTTTACTTATATATTGTCCTTTTCAAACTACATTGTTACGTGTCACATGTCATTTGAGTCGAGGGTCTTTCGGAAACAACCTTTCTATCACGAGATAAAGATATTGAATACACACACTATACTCTTTCTAGACCGTACTTGTGGGGATACACATTAAGGGGTCGTTTGGTTGTTGGTTAGAGTTATGCAAGTATATATTAGCAATGCTAGGATTAGTTATTAGGAAAACTATGTATTAATTTATATAGGGATTAGTTATGCCGAGTTTATTTTTTGATACATTAGTTATGTCATATTCTATTCTACAAAAATAATACATTTTCTCATAACTTATACATATATTAATTATGTGGAATTTTAAATAATTAATCAAACACCATATTTGACGTATTGATTTATACATGGCAAAAAGAATGCTACCAAACATTATATAAGTTATGCAAGATTCAATAAATGAATAAATCACCTCCTAACCACCAACCAAACACCCCTAAGGGATTACTTTGAAACCATCTCCCAAACATAACAACATACCAGTATAATCCCACAAAGTGGGGTCTGAGGAGGGAAAGATATACGCAGTTATTAATTCTACGTTTGTGGAGCAGAGATGTTGTTTCCGATAGACCCTCGCCCTAAAAAATAAGAGACCTTTTTTATTTTATTATTTTCTTGAATAATACAAGGTTATAAACTTATAAATGTCTTTTAAGAAGTCTTTACAAAAAATCCATTATTTTAAAAAAAATAGCCATGGACCCACCTATTCCCACTTGATCCAAACTTTGGAGCAAAACGAAGCTCCCAAAGTCACAGTTCAACTCAGACTCAAACAACTCGTAGATTTCATATCAACATAAAGATTCACTCACATAATAATTATTTGCCAAGATTGAATCTTTTTGAGAAAATGGGTATTGTTGAAGGGAGTTTTCTTGATTGGGAACATGAATCTTACCCATCATATGAAGATTTCATTGTTCTTCCATTGTTTGCTGTCTTCTTTCCAACTGTCAGATTTTTGCTTGATAGATTTGTTTTTGAGGTCAGTACTTTATTCTATAATAAACTTTGTTCTTTTTTGGGTATCTTTTTGTTTCAATTGCTTCTAAGTGATTCAGTCTTGAAAATTGTGATTTTTGTGCTTTTTTTGTTCTTGTTTTATTATAATAATTGCATTAATACCTGTATCTAGCACCAGCATAGGTACTAGCTAACTCTGTTCACCGAGTCTTTAGACAGATGTAAAGAAAAGGGATTTGAACTTGAGTCCTCGTGGTCGTCATTACATACTTTATTGACCACTAGGTCACACCCTTGGGCGGTTATTTCTAGATGGGGTTTTGTTAGTTTTGCTGATTTTGGTGTGGATGAATCTAAATGTCAGTTGTATGATCTCTATGTAAGTCACTTGTCTTTTGAGAGGTGATTTTTATAGCTATTCCTTTGAACTGCTAGTCCTAGAAGCAAAGCTGATGATATTCATGAGGCTAAGTCTTTTTTTTTATTGTTCTTGTTTTTTGATAACCGTAGTGTCTGAGTGGCTCGTTTGTATCTCGACTAATTACAAGGATACCTGTACCTATCACCAACATAGGTTTAGGTACCAGACAATTCTGTCTACCGAGGCTTTAGACAGATGTGGAGAAAAGTGATTTGAACTTGAGACCTCGTGGTCATCATGCCACACTTTATTGGCCACTAGGTCACACCCTTGGGCGCATGTTTTTTGGTTGTTTTAGATGGGGTTTGTTAGTTTTTGCTGATTGTTGTATTGATGTATCTAAATGTCAGTTGTATGATCTCTATGTTAGTCAATTGTCTTTTAAGTGAGGTGATTTTGTAGCTATTCCCTTGAACTGCTTAAGCAAAGTCCAATGTTTGGTAGCATTTTAGTTGTTATGTATAAAATTTAGCACACCAAGTGATGTTTGGTTACCAGTTTACAATCCCGTATAACTAATACATGTCTAAGTTATTATGTGAGAATCTATGTATTATTTTATGTAGAGTAGAAGATGGAATACTAATACCTGCATAACTCTAACCGGCAGCCAAACGACCCCTATAATGAATTTTGTAATACAAATACAGGTCTAAGAAAAAGCTACTGCATTTGTTCGAACCAGTACCTAATATTGTAGCTCCGCCCTTGTGTAAGTAGGGGAGTATACTTCGGTCTCTATTGATGCAAAGTTATTAAGATCTTGTGATATTATTAGATTCATGAAGAGTCTAAACTCGGTAGAGCTTTACATGCTTAATTTGTTATTAAACTATTTGCAGTAGAGGTAAAATTGTAACTGTGCTCAAAATGACTTCTTTTCTAAAGTTTTGTTTTCTTATCCAGCAAATTGCTGGCACACACATTTTTTCCACTTAAACAGTGTCATGTTACTTGGACAAATTTTAGCTAAAGGGTTGTTAAGATATTAATGCGGTTAAGGAGAAAGTAAAAAAAAAGGGCAGCCCGGTGCACTAAGCTCTCGCTATGTGCGGGGTCCGGGGAAGGGCCGGACCACAAGGGTCTATTGTACACAGCCTTACCTTGCATTTCTGCGAGAGGCTGTTTCCACGGCTTAAACCCATGATCTCCTGGTCACATGGCAGCAACTTTACCAGTTACTCCAAGGCGGTTAAGAAGAAAGTATTAAGCAAATTATAGAAATTGAAGATATAATTCATGTACACTAACAACAACAACAACAACAATTACAACTACACCTCAACAGCAAGCAAGTTCGGATCTGTTATATGAATTTTCACTAACCATGTTGCTCCATTTAAGCTCATCTCAGTCCATTACGATAATTAAAATAAAAAATAAAATGAAAACATTTAAATAAAAATAGAAAAGATACAATTCCTGTAGGGAAACAGAAAAGGATTCAAATGGTTTGCACATAATAAAAAGCTTTTTTGATTCACCAATTGAGAGGAACTATGCTTAAAAGAAGAGGCAGGCTGGCAAGGAAACATAGAGGCACGAAGCAGTTGATGTAAATGAGGCAAATTTTCTCTGTAGATACGTGAATAGTAAATGAGTCTTGTCAAATTTGAGGCAAACTTAATTATGTAAGGATCTGATTCTTGCTATGTTCTTTTCTAATTTTCCTCCTTTAAAGTTTCTATAGTCTTCAATTGGAACCTTTTTTCTTAAAAATCAAATATAATGCTGCTCCTAGAATAGGTAAAATCTTTCAGCTTCTTTCTAGATTCTACATGTATTGTTCTTCTTGACGGTCTCTTTTACAACATGGAATGTATATACATATTGCAGAAAGTGGCCAGAAGGTTAATATTTGGGAAAGGACTAGAAGTGATAAAAATTGAGACTGATGACCGGAGGAAAAAGATACGAAAATTCAAAGAATCTGCATGGAAATGTATATATTTTCTCTCTGCAGAAGTTTTTGCACTTTTGGTGACCTACAATGAGCCTTGGTTTGCAGATACCAAATACTTTTGGGTAGGGCCTGGTGATCAGGTCTGGCCTGACCAGAAGTACAAGTAAGACCTGTTCTATTTTAGTTCTTAATTGGTGTCCTTTGTGTGTATTTCTCCGTGTTGCATTGGAGGGGGTGGGGGTTGAGGATGAAAGGTGACCGGTAATAATTTGAGAAATAATTGGTAAAGTTTGCAGGCAAGAATAACTGGTTTTTCTGATTCTTGCAGACTGAAGCTACTGGTATATGGTCTCTTTTCCCATAAATCATAACATTTTCAAAATCTAGATCTGATGATTTTAATTAGAGAGATTGACATAAATAACAGCTCACCAAAATAATAGCCAGCAAATGTATATTTTTTGTATATTTTATAATGTACATAAAATATACATTTCTATACATAATAGCGTATATTTTTTGTATTTGGGTAGCGAATGCAATTATTGTTTGCCGACTGGTTAAATGTGTAACTTGCCCTTTTAATTGAGCTTACATAGTTTGATTCATAGTCTCTGCCTGTCTGAGTGACTGTCTTATGTAAATTTAGGTCCAAACTGAAGGCACTTTATATGTATGCCAGCGGGTTCTATGCATATTCAATATTTGCGCTAATATTTTGGGAGACAAGGCGCTCTGACTTTGGAGTTTCGATGAGTCATCATGTTGCCACTGCGATTCTTATCGCCTTATCCTATATTATCAGGTGTGTTTTTATGGAGGTGAGCTTATAGCTTTAAATAAAAGTCATTTTATTTTGTGCTAGTATAAGTCCATATTTTGCAAAGGAGGGCATTCAACTTCTTGTAGCCAAAAATAATCGAAGCAGGGGGCTTATCTGTGTTATTAGTTTAAAATTCTTATTGGAAGCAGATGCATGTAAAAAGCAATTCTGCTATCAGATTTAGAGAAGTTCCAAATTCAACGACGATACTGAACGTGTAAAAAATATGCCAGGCACATGGATTTTGTAAAATATGTTCAAGTTCTCTTGCCTCTCATGGAGTTATTTTATTTAGAGGATCTTCTAGAATTCAGATTATGGGTTAGCTCTTGTCTTTGTCCATATTTTGATTACTTTGAGATAGAAGTAGATATAAGCATAGGCATGTCAATCCGGTTGATATTCTTGATGTTTTATGGTGGGGACTGAGGAATAATAGAGTGTTTTCTGCGAAGTCTTTTTCTGAGAAACTTTTAGTTAGGGAGGAGCATGTTTTCCATGTAATGTTATATGGATTCCAAAGTTGCCGAGGAAAGATGTGCTTTTTCACTTGGCTAGCTGCTAGAGGGCTGATTTTGACAGCGGAAAATCTTAGATAACGGAAGGTTGTTTGTGTCAGCTTGGTGTTTCGTGTGTAAGGAGGCGGGCGAAGATGTGGATCATCTTCTTCTACATTGCGGGATGATTTTGAAGTTATGGTAGGGTATGTTTAGGTGGGATATGTTTAGGTGGTTTGACACTTCATGGGTAAATGCCAAAGACGGTGAAAGAGTCGTTCTGCCGGAAGAGTGGGAGGAGGAGAAGACGAAGGGCTTGGAATGTGGTTCCACTTCCGCTAATGTGGGTTGTTTGGAGAGAGAGAATTAGGAGAGCTTTTGAAGGTGTAGAGTCGAGTTTCTCTCAATTGAGGAGTAGCCTCCGCTCCCTTATTTTCTTTTGGTGCACTCGGAAAGTTCCTTGTTGTATAGATGATTGGGTGGAGTTTGTGGAGAATCATATCGTTTTCTAGAGTCTTACCTTTTGGTATACCCCTTGTATACGGCTGTTTATGTCCATGTTTATGAATGAAAATACTTTACTTGATTAAAAAATAGTAGATATAAACACCTCTCGAGACTGTGGATTAGAGGTAAGAGTGCAACATGTAATGTTTGGTTAGGCACGTGTCACGAGTTTGAACTGTGTTGTGGACAAAAGCTTGATGTTTAGGTTGAGAAGGGTAGAGGGGCGGGCTCATTATCCATTGAGTTTGAACCATGGGACACCGACTCTTGGGGATTTTTCGATTATAAAAAAAGTTGATGTAAACCAAGATCCTTGGGGTGTAGAGTAATAGGTACTGTTGTGCATATTTGTACAAATTATACTAGATATACGACATGATAGGAATGCAGTTGTTTCAGTGTAACCTAGCATCTTTCCCTACTTTTCCTTTTGACTCTTATCCTCCATCTTTTTATACCTTTCTTCTCTTATTAATAATTGTTTTTCCTTATTAGAAAAAAATGAACAAAAAGGAAAAAAATACATGAACAAAAATTTAAGGATTAAGACAAACAGCCAGCAAAACAAATAAGTTTTGCATCTTGCTCTATGCTGGGAGGGATTACTGAATCGGAATACTTATTCTTATCTCAGTTGGATTGTTGATTATTTAACAGGCTGTGAATTAAAGATACGGAGAAACATTAAGGTGATTAGTATAGTTGGTCTGCCACAGTACGGTTCATGCTATTTCCAGTATATCGTGTCAATAACTATGACCATCACAGGTATACAAGGCAGGAACATTAGTGCATTGGATCTTAGAGCATCAAAGGAAGCCTTGTACGATCAGGAAATTGGGAAATTCTAAAGCATTCTTGAGTTGCTTATATACAGGGGCGGATATACAATTCAACATACGGATTTGGCCTAAACCCTGTATTTGTCTTAAGAAATCCATCTAGTATGTAGTACAGATTTTTAATTCAGAACTCAATAACTTAAAAGGGCTAAAAACTGAACCAATAAACGTCAATTTTGGATCCGTTTCTGCTTCTATAAGCAGTGAAGTTCATTAACGGATCAGGACACCTGAAAAATATAAGGACATGATGATCAAAGACTATTGAGGAGGATGCATATAATATTATCATTATTCATTTGTGCGGGTTGTGGAGGACATGGATTAGGGTAGTATGTAGTCGAGCGTAGTCCTACTTACGCTTACAGACAGGTAGTTGTAGTGTTATTACTGTAGGTCCCCTTAGCATATCATACGAATAGGCGTAGTATTGCTCTATAGTCCCCTGCAGTTTGATTTCTGCTGCTATGTGTTATTTACTACTTCTTTCTTTCAGAATGCGCTATCATGACGTATTCGCTTTTGATACCAACATTTCCATACTGCTTTAAATTTCTTGACCGGATCTGACTGTTTTCTCTTGTTTTTGCTTATGCATATGCCTGTCTTGAGCCGAGGGTCTCTCGGAAAGAGCCGCTCTACCCACCAAGGTAGAGGTAAAGTCTGTGTACACTCTACCCTCCCCAGACCCCACGATGTGGGATTTCACTGGGCATGTTGTTGTTGTTGTATTCATTAGTGCGGGTTGAAGGGGAGCCTTGGAGTAGCCGGTAAATTTGTTGTCATGTGACCAGGAGGTCATGGATTCAAGCCGTGGAAACAGCCTCTTGCAGAAATGTGAGGTAAGGCTGCGTACAATAGACCTTTGTGGTCCGCCCATTCCCCGGACCCCGCCCATAGCGGGAGCTTAGTGCATCGGGCTTCCCATTTATTCATTAGTGCGGGTTCTTGATGGCTCATGTTCAAAAAAATCTTTTTCAGAAGACTTTTGTGGTGGCAAAGAATCATGAAAACAATAATGATTAACTTGAGTTTAATGATGCCATATACGTAAAGCTATGAATATTGTGCTATCATAAATATAAGATATGGGCATGTAACATTATTGGCTTTCTGTTTTCATATTGTTGCAGGTTTGCACGTGTCGGTTCAGTAGTTTTAGCCCTTCATGATGTCAGTGATATATTCCTCGAAATCGGAAAGATGTCCAAATACAGTGGTGCTGAAGCTATTGCTAGCTCTTCGTTTATTCTTTTTGTTTTATCCTGGATTATACTTCGCCTCATATACTACCCGTTCTGGATTCTTTGGAGTACGAGGTGAGTTATAGGTGCTTTAATTTTCGCTATTTACAAAGGAGCTACTTTCTGTTTCTAGTAAAACCCTTCATTTCTTGATTTAACCTTCTTAAAATAGAAGCACCACCTTATGTGGTTTTCATTGCTTTAAGTAGGGATGTCAAATGGGTGGGTTGACCTGGATTTGGGCGGGTCAAAATGGGTTGGTCATTGACCCACCCAAAAGTTACTTGGGCTGCGCTAAAAAGCACCCGCCCAATTAACTTCTTTGTTTGTTCTTTTATAACTTTTTAAGTACCCAATAAAACTACTTTTGTTTATTATGTCTATATATAACATATCAAATTAAAAAATGTCTTTTTGAAAATATTTTTACAAGGTTTCTATGGGTCAATTTTGGCTATATATCAGCCCAATTTGGGCTGCATATCAGCATTTTTAGATGGGCTGAAATGGGTTGGGCTAAAATGAGTTGAACTAATAAATGGGCGGGTCATTGGCTAACCCAAACTTGACCGGGTTGGGCGAGTCATATTTTCATGGGCTAATTTTTCCACCCCTAGCTTTAAGTTACAATTTGCATTATCTGTTGATGATGAAGTCCAAACTAACATAGTTCTTTATGCTTTATATCAGCTTTCCCTGCATTGCTTTATGTCATATTCTAGACACATTGGTTCCGGGAGCTAATTATGCTGTCTATTAATGCTCAGTTCTTAATTTAGAGGATTCAATATAGTCAACTAGTTCAGTATTGAGGAGTTGTTGATTGATTGATATTAACGCTCAGTTCTCTTTCGAAAACTTCATATGTGTTTTTGCAGAAATATGAACTTACTATTTCATGTTACCCTTCTGGTGAGAAAAAGTTCTTTTATTTTTCTGTAAATGCAGTTATGAAGTTCTCCAGACCCTGGATAAGGAGAAACACAAAGTGGATGGACCAATCTATTATTATATCTTCAATTCTCTTCTATTTTGCTTAATGGTCCTTCATATATATTGGTGGGTGTTGATATACCGGATGCTTGTGAAACAAATCCAAGCGAGGGGCCAACTAAGTGAGGACGTTCGTTCTGGTAAGTTAAAGAGTCACATGCTTATCTTGAACATCTTGATGTAAAATATTTCACTGCAAATCATGGCTAAAGTGAAGCCATAGATTACATTCTGTTTCAAGTCTAATTTTGCTGCTTGCATGGTGAAGAGACAACAACAACAACAACAACATACCCAATGTAATCCCACACGGTGGGATCTGAGGAGGGTAGAGTGTACGCAGACCTTACCTCTACCTTGGGAGGTATAGAGGTTGTTTCGGAAAGACCCTCGGCTTAAGAGAAAACATGACAACATGACAAAAATGGTTAGATAAGGTTAGAAGTAAAGTAAAGAAATCATGGTAAAATACTGTAGACAAGCATTAATGGAGAAATTTTAACAGTAAATGCATCAACTAGTACGATAATCGGAGACAGGAAAGGAAAAATGTAACTTTTTCATGCATTTCACTTATTCAGCAATTAGTCCTGCCCATTGAGGTGGTTTTGAAATGTGGACACAATCATTTTTATGATTTTTTGGGCACACTTTAGTTACAAGCTTGTCTTTGGATCACAACTGAGGGTAGCTCTGACAACTTCAACCTATGTGGTGCCTGTGCCTGAGCATCGCTGTACCTGTCACGCACATTTTTTTAATTCCAGTGTGAAACATCTTGATATGCCTTTGCATTTTCAAACCAGAAGAGTGAATATTTTTTTTAATAAGTGAGACCTTTTCTTTTGGATGACCGTGAAAGCCGTCTAGGGCCAATCGTTAGGACCAACCGCAGGCTTCGAAACTCGAGGATGATGGGCCCGCCCCTCTACCCTTATCCACTTAAATGCCAGGCTTAGTTCGCATAGCGCAGGGCTCGAACCTGTGACAGAAGTCACAAGCCCCTCAACCTTTTCCACTTGAACTAAGCCCCGGGTTGATAAGTGAGACTTGTATTGATAAATTGCACCAAGTTGATTAAAAAAAGTGTACATCAGGAGCTTTACAAAAACCCTACCCCTTGTTATTCTAATATGTGAGGTGGCTGAGAAATTCTATTAAACTATCAACGCCAAAAGAAAGGCTGTCATAGTTTAGCTTGCGGATATTTTCTGTTCCACCCTCAGAACATCTACAGCTTGTCTCCTTCCAAACTTTGGAGTCCAAATATGACATTTATGATGTTTTTATGTTTTCTTATGTGAGATTATAAGTGATGTTTTCATGTTTTACGGCAATAAAGATGATGTAGCGATTGTAAAGTTGTTTGTGGCCTGCTTTTCTGGTTGAAGATTGACGAATAATAAATATTATGAGAAAGAGGAATATGGGATCTGGAACATGTGGGGAAATCAAGTTCTCTTCATGGATGATTGTGTATTGCTCTCTCTTAACTTAAAAGGATTGTAATACGAACTGCTCTTACTGCCTATTTTAGAGTTTGCAATCTCTGATTGGGGTGCATAGGTTATTCACGCTGCTGAATGTTAAAAGACAAAAAGATGAGATTTTTACATTCTAACATGACTATAG
Organism: Anisodus tanguticus; assembly: GCA_034509755.1. Taxonomy (NCBI): domain Eukaryota; kingdom Viridiplantae; phylum Streptophyta; class Magnoliopsida; order Solanales; family Solanaceae; genus Anisodus; species Anisodus tanguticus. The sequence goes on along the minus strand of CM067540.1, from coordinate 4,254,420 downwards.
AGCCTGTTTGGATTGGCTTATTTTAGGTGCTTTTAAGCCAAAATAGCTTTTAAGCACTTTTATAGTGTTTGAGTAAGATAAAAAAGTGCTTTTAAGCACTTGTCGTTAAACTAAAATGACAAAAAAAACCAAAATGCTTATAAGCCAATCCAAACAGGCTCTATGTTTCATGGCTGATCCTTATGTGACGAATTAATCAGGTTCATTATGTAACCTAACGAAATGAATATCAGAATGCACTGAACATATAGGTATTCCTAGTATTATATCCTTTGTTTAGTTTCCTCCTCATGCGACCCCTCTGATTACTCCATTGTACTTTTGGTAAATGCAAGATTATCCCTTTTTTTTATTTGATTTTTTCTGGTATGTTCTTTATCCAAAATAAAGTTATAGAATTTTATTGATGTGATCAGAAACTCCCGACATACAAGTTGTTTACTAGTCTTACACAAAAAGCCAAAAACAGGACTCTCCGCGAAGAGCTCCCAGTCATCTGTGCTTGCAGGTATTCGTAAATTGTATGTGCCCCAAAAATGTACCAAAAAACGAAAAAAAAAATCCACGAAGTTGTATAAGAGAGTTTTCAACTCCTTCAAGCGCTCTTTTACTCTCCTTCCAAATGGTCCACATAAGCACCAAAAAAAGCTATTTCCATGCTCTCCATCTCTTCCAACCTAGTAGCAGTGTAGCACATCTCTAACAGTTCCTGGCATCATCTATGAACACCGAACATTTTCCACGCCACCATCTATCATATGATCTGAACTCTCGTTCTTTTCTTCATGTTCTCTGAATAATAGCTTCCCATGTTGCTATCCGCACGAATAACAATACATGTCCCAGTGCCCTAGGCACCCACTTAATGTATGAGGAAACTCTATGTTCTCTCACCTTAGAACTCTCTATAGTAAGATTTCACCGTGAAAATGCTGTCCTTTGGTCCTTCCCATTTACGCTGTTTGTGTCTGTTACTGAGGGATAGGGAATTTTTGAAGTTTTTATTTGGACCTTGACTCATTAACTCTTGACGAAGCGAGTCTAGCATCTCTAAGAGGAAGGACAATCCATTACGCTAGTATATGTCTCACATCCCATACTGCATATCTGCAAAGTTTAGAAGTGGGAACTTCAAAAACTTATACTGTCATTAATAAGCAGTGACATAATGCATTTCAAGGCTGTGTATTCATTCTGGCCTGGCAGATGATACGAGCAATAACATTTTATATGAAGAAAAGAAGTATCCGTTTTTCTGAGAGATGTTTAGTCTAGGCCCTATATTTACCAATAGTCACTGACTTATTTTGCTGCTATTGTTCACTCTCTATGAGCTCATAGGGAGTTTTCCTTGCACTAGTCATCAATGGTGTAAATATCTTCCCATTCAAATGTTATTGGTTATAGAAGTTAAGAAAATAAATGGCTCATAAATTGGAGCAAACTTTTTTTTCTATATCACCATCATGGTCCTTGATTGTGTTGTACGTCATGCAGATTCTGAAGATGAACATGAAGATTGACCGTTCCTGAAGACTTCTATTGCTGCTTGTTCATGTGAAGGTAGTTGATTAAACTTAATTGATTTGGATGCTAAATGGGGAAAAAGATAAACAAGGATCAAATGATCATTTTTTGGGAACTATATGGTATATGTACATGTGCATTTTAATCTATTAAAGAAGCACATGTTAATAGTTATGTTCCTTTAACGTCATGGAGATTTTGAGGGCATTCCTGCTCTTATCTAAAATCAGAATTGCCATCTCTTTCTTTTTAATCACGAAAATTTGATCATTCATTGCTGTGAAATTCTACATGTATGCTAAGTTCTTTGTGAAATACATTTCACATTGTGTTAGTTTCTTGGTCATTTTCACTTGAGTTCATCTCATGAGGAAACATATATTGATTTTCTTGTTGTTTATGTTTGTTGTGCTTTTCTTTTGCAGAAAGGGAACAACCAAATGCTCTTAAGCAATATGCTAGGAATTGATGCTTTGACTCATCAGAGCTTGTGATTAGTTGAGGTAGGTTGAAGGGACTTCATTAATGGAGCAGAAGGCCAATTGTTGATCATTTGAAGTTAATTTACCTCTCCATTTTCTGGTCATTGACACTGGCATAGCGACATCTTTTTTTAATTTTTTGGCACCAACAGTGTGCATAATGACTTTGATTGTAAAATAGAAGACTTGAAACAGTTCGCTCCCGAAGGGAGTTGATGCTAACTTATTCATGGAATTTCTGCAATAGTTCCCAGTTGTCCTTGGAAATCACATTTTATTCTTGCATGGTTTTAACAGTAACTGGATTTTCCCCTTTCCATCAGCATAATTGTCATGCAGTTTTCAGCATTCATTCAGCTTCCCCTCACTTCAAGTGAAAGATCCATGGACAAGTTGTGGGGATGACTGATTAGTGTGGCCATCCTCACATTTGAACTCACTTACCCTCCTCAAGGTGACTCGAACTTTCAACCTATCGATTAATAGTGGAGATACTCTACTACTAGAACAAGTCTTACCTTGAGGAATAAAAAGAAGCATTTTCTGCAACAAATCACCTCGACATCAACTTCCTGACAAAATGTTTATGGCGATTTACGGTCTAGGGATGCGTCAAGATTCAATTTGAATCGATCTTGATCACATTTTATTGCAATCATCCTCCCTATATTTTTAACAAAGTTGTTTTTCCACTGTTGGAAGGCCCTATTAAGACAAGAATTTCACCCTTCCCGGTTCTAGTCAGAACCAATGTGTTTGTGCTACAATACAACAAATAGGCGAAGTACCTAACTACATATTAATAGTTAATGTACTTTACAACTAGAACAAGTCGTACTCCTTGCTTGGATGTACTTCCAAGTTCAATGTTTAGAAAATGAGATGGATTCCAAGCTTTGTGCCCCATCTTGTGCTATCAATTACTAAGGTGGAAGATATTTTACCAGATTAGCTACCTTCTCTAATTCATCTTTATTGATTATCATTGTCTTAGCAACTTTGTTCAGTTTCTGAATTACATCGTCTCATACTAACAATAGATTTTTTAAATTTGTGTAATCTAAGATATTTCACTTTTTCATTTTATGGGATGCTGTTTAACTAAACATATTTAAGAAGAAAATAAATATTTTTAGAAACTTGTAATGTTAAAACATGGCATAACTTTTTTTTTTTTTTTTTTTGGTTTCTTCCCCCGGTATCGGCACCCAATTAGAGGTCCAACTGATCCTAATTCGCATTGCAAATTCCACTTGGAGGATATATTGCTTTCCACCAAAGACGATTTCATTCTTAGGACTCTGACTTATTAGGATGGAGAGATACTTATTACACCATGCACCCGGTAAGTATAGAAGGGTATTTGTGATTATAACACTTTTGAAATTTGTGCGTCTTAAAAATATCACAACATTAATATAATTATAACAACTTATTATTAAGAGTAAAGTGAGAAGTTTATGTTAAATTTATAATTGAATCTCTTATTTTAAACAAAAGTAGAATCATGACTAGAATTTTTTTATGAATTTTTAAGTTTAAATCTAATTTTTATTAATATTTAATAAATCTTTAATATAAATACAAAACTTTAACAAAACTACTAAATTTGATCGAATCCGTATCTAACCTTCTAGGTCTACCAATGCTTTCTTCTTCTCCATCTTTTGTTCTCCTACACAATTATTTCCAACTTTTAAGAAAAAGAAAAAAATGAAAAAGAAAAAGAAAAAGAAAAAAGAATGTGAAAACGACATTTCCCTATTAAAAATAGACCAAAAGTAAAAACAAAAAACGAAAAATAAAATCAGCTTTCTCACTTTGTGTTGGTGTTGAATGTTGTGCAAGCAAATATCTTCTTCAGTTCTCTCTTGGAAGCTGTAAACTCCTCAAATCAACTTGTAAGTTCCTTATTTTTCCAATTAAATTGGGTCCCAAACTTTCGATTCTCTCTCACTGTATAAACAAAGCTTCAATTTTTCAACTTTGTATGATAAATTTGTCCCTTTTTTTTACTATTTGTTTGGTACCCATGTGATTTTCTTGAAAAAGGGGTAACAAATTTAGAATCTTTCTTTACATTTTGAGCTTTTTTCAGTACTTTAGCACATTGAGATCCAAGATTTAGAGGTCAGTGGTTTTGAAATGATCTATTATAAATTTTTGTTTTGTTTACATATGTATATAAAGTCTCTGAGCGGAGGGTCTATCGGAAAACAGCCTCTCTACCTCCTAAAAAGGAGGTAGGTGTCTTAGAAGGTAGGGGTAAGGTCTGGGATTATACTGGGTATGTCGTAGTTGTTGCATATGTATATAAAGTCTTTCAGCCGAGCGTCTATCGGAAACAACCTCTCTACCTCCCAAGGTAGGGTAAGGTCTGCATATACTCTACCCTCCCCAGATCCCACTTGTGGGATTCCACTGTGTATGTTGTTGTATATGTATATAAAGTCTATGAGCGGCAGAGGGTCTATTGGAAACAACCTCTCTACCTCCCAAGATAGGGTTAAGGTCTGCATACAATCTAACCTCCCCAAATCACACTTTGTGGGATTATAGTGGGTATGTTATTGTTGTTGTTGTTGTTGTATATGTATACAAAGTCTTTACTTGGGCGAAAGTTAATATCTTTTGTTGTCTTTTAGCGAATGATAAAGGAGATATTTTGAGAAAGATTTTTGTGAATGGTACTTGTAAATAAGCTAAATGTAGATGCTTATCATGTTTTAAACATAATTGCTTTTGAGACTTTTTTTTTAATGGGTTTGGTTAGAATGATACTAGCCATTTTTATATGTTCTAGGTGTTGTTGCTGTGAATGAATGAATTATCTTGTTTCCTTGTCAAGAAAATGCAAGTATTCCAATTATGCAAACCAATAATGTCAAGTTCTGGCATTTGAATCAGTTAGCTATGCTTGTCCCAAATTTTAATCACTCCCTCGACATGGGCCCTAGAGTTAAAGTATTACTATGTAAGGGAATTTGATAATCAATATCTGTAATATTTGAAGGGAGCCTTGGAACAACGGTAAGGTTGTCTCCGTGTGACCCATAGGTCACGGGTTTGAGCTGTGTAAGCAACCACTAATGCTTGCATTAGGGTAGACTGTCTACATCACACTCTTGTGGTGCTGCCCTTCCCCAGACCTTACTAAAGCGGGTTGCTTTGTGCACCAGGGTGCCCTGCCCTTAATATCTGTAACATTTAATAATCCTTTTGTATTCCAAGAACACTAGTTATAAGAGAACTCTTATGAGTAATACAAAGTAAAGGAGTACTGCACAAATAATAGAAGCAGTTTTCTTTCTAAAAAAAGTAGTAGTTGTCCTTTTTCATTTTCTGAAAAGAAGAGCTGAAGTTTCACTGTGAAGGTTCACCCTTCCCTGTTCTCTGCTACTAAATAACAAGGAGTCTCACACTTTATCGGTCTGACCTTGTTGATTTATGGGGTTCCTCTCTGTTGGCTGATTGAAAAATGTCTTCTTCTAAAAAAAGAAAAAAACATAGAAAACTTATTTTGTTGTATTAGCTAATCACAACATATGGTAATTCAAAGAAACTGTGGATGATATGTCATTTACAGTGCTGCAATGAATATGATAGGAACTAGCATCGATGATTTTATTGTCTTCAGTCAACTATTCAAGTCAGTGACCATTCTGATGGAAGATTAGGTGTCCTTTGTAGAGAACTTTTGTATGTTCTCTATTCTCCGGTGTACTGCCTGAATAATGTATTTGTCCAGCATCTTTTACATATTCAATAACTTCTCTATTCCAGCCAATGACCGATTTGCACCAAATCTCGAAGCCCTCTTGATTTCCCTTTTTCAGATCTCTTTTCTTCCTTTTCTATATCTTCTTCTGGATGTTAAAGAATGATAATAATATTCTCATTCAAGGTCATCAAAATTTAGGTTTGTGCTTGAGGAATCTGGAACTAGCTCACTTCAAACTTCTTGAACATATTCTTGGTTTAAGTTGAGCTTGAAAATAAACTTGAATGCACCTGTATCTCGCTAAAATAGGGGAAGCTGAGCCAACACATCTGTCACTTTTTTGCTTGCTCTGGTTGCATTCTGTCAAGTTTACACTTGACATGGAGCTGCCTATCTCTCTCTCTCTCTCTCTCTCTCTCTTTTAAGTCATGCTGATTCATCTTTTGGTCTCCTAAAACTGTCTCTTTTCTTTCATTTTTCTTATTCTTATTATTTTAGGAATTTTTTCTTTTATTTCTTCACTTAATTGTTATTGATTCTTTTGTCAGAAAGGTGATTCTTTTTTCTTTTACTAGTCCTTTAGAATCGTATGCTAGTAAAAGTACTTGTTTATCCAACCTTATAAAAAAAGAACTTGCTTATCCAAACACGTTCTTTAAAATTGCTATGACTTCATGTTGCCAATCGATCAGTTGGGAACTCTTGACATTAGTAGCTATTGTATTCATTAAGCTACTCCCTAGGCTAAACCAGTGTTACTAAAATACATCTCTTCGTTGCTTAAAACGACGAAGTAATGCTAAGTAAGGGGTTATCGCTTCATGGGTGAAGCCCTGCACTTTAGAGAAGTTTGTGCTTCAAACAATGGTGCACAAACTGATTCCAACGAGAATCAGTTGCTTTTTCGAATCTCAACTTTGAGTAGTTGGATTAATATCGGCATTATTATATATTGTGTGCTTAAATTAGATATGTTAATTGCAACTTAATTATGAATTGTACTAAATTCATACATGCTTGACAATTTCTGATTTCTAAGTTCTCATAAATTGTGTGATTTGCTTTGAAGAAGTGTGCACTTCAATTCTCTCTTTCCGCTTCAAGCCCCATGGATCTTATTTCTTTTTTGGTCTTGTCGCTTTTAAAACACTGGATTAGACCACGTGGAACAGCTACCCTCCTCTTTGTAAATACAATTAATGCTGAGTGGTAATGTGGCTAGGGGCATCTTAAAGCCACTGAAATGGAAGTGAATTTCCACACCCTGTTAAGTAACGAGGTCTTGGTTTCCTTTCCTTCTTTTTGTTGTTTTTCAAGTTTTCAATGATGTAAGGCGAGATAATAAAGATGGCTAAGATACTATAGGCAGAGCTCATTTGGAGAGATGTCTTGATCACCTTAAATGTTTTAAATTAAGCCGATTTAGAAGTTATATGATAGCATTGCTAACATACCTCCTAAAACTGCGATTTGGATTATCTTGTCAATTTGGTGATCTCCAATTGTTGTTTTGTTATGATCTCTATTGTCTATGCTTTGTGTTTCAATCTCTTAATTGACTTTATGTTGTAGAACTCTGTAGCAATGACTCTCTAGCTTTTCTTTTTCGGTTCTTACTGGAAGAACTATAGATGGACTTGCTTCATCTGTTGATCTCCAAATTTTGTTGAAAGGCTATGTTCTTAAGCTCTTTGACTTGGCGATGTGCTTTGGCAATTGAATTTATTTATATCTATCAATCATAGGAAATGTGTCCATGTGTTGCATCGTGTAGAGTAACTAGACATTCTGTTCAATAATTGCAGGTGATAGGTTGGCCAAATAGAGATGGAAGACATACTAACAGAAATCCCTCCACCTTCAAGGTTCTTTTTGGAAGAACTGAACAATTTTTGTCCTCCATCTCCTCCTCTTCCCTCTCCATTCCTGTTGTTTTCAACTCTTAACAAGGAGAAATTTTCTCGCCCTTCTCTCCTCATCATTGCCATGTCTTCTCCATCACTTCAAGTTTTTCATCATGTTGCTTCCAAAACCCTTGTTGGAACTCTTATCCTTCCCGAGATCCCATTTTCTGGAAATTCAGTTGAACCCTCTCTTAAAGACAAATCATGCAATATATATGCCCTGAATGAAGATGATAGCTTGATTATGATTGTGTCCGTACAATTTCCTATTACTGCAGAGAGATCTCATGCAGTAGCGAAGCTACTGATTGGAGAACAGATTATTCCAGAAAAGGTCTTAATTCTGGATTCCGTTCGAAGTTCTAATTTTAGAGGAAGACTTTCACCAGATGAAGCAATTGCATTTAAGCTCGAATCATCTGCAGAGAGAAAAGCAAAGGCTGATGGCTGTCAAGATTCACCACTGGTAAAATGCGCAGACTATCTTCCATCAGGAAGTGTGGTGGATGGCTTGGCAGCAGCTTTATTGAGCCGATGTCAGTTAAAGAAGATCAGAGGAACTCTATGTGTTTCATGGCCTGAAGTCGGTGTTTCAGTTATATCACTTGTTAAGTCTCTACTACTCAAGGATGTCCTCTCCCACGTGAAGCATTTTGACATTAAGAATCTGGAGGAATTTTTAAAATTAGGTCGGAATAAGGACTTCCTTCTTGATTCTGAACTCTATACATGATGTCTTTGATTTGAATCAAATGACACTTGTCTGATCCCAGTATCGCATTGTTCCTCCTTTTTGGTAGATTCTAATGTAGTTTGAACTTTGAACAAAGCAATATTTTCATCATCTCCTAGATTTTGCCAACTTGAACATGGTTCACCATGCAAGATCAATTTTATGTTTTACAGCTACTTAAGAGTGATTTTCTGGATGTTTATATTGTGTTCATGGACTTACATGGTCAGTGTATGAAACACTATAAACTTAGCTACTTTGAGAGAATCTTTTACTTGCATTTTTTGGCCAAATAAGCTTTAGTTGTGCTTTGTGACCATCAAATTTAGCCTTCAATTTGATGATCAAAACGAATTAGTTCATCCTTTCTAAGTCATGTAGGCAACCAAATTAAACTTTATATACAGTAAATATTTTTACTTTAACCATCCAGCATTCAAAATTACTAATCGATTAATTCAGATTCGTGCTGTATAAGTACCATCGAGAAAATGCTTCCTAGCAAGAATTTCTTCATTAGATTTTTGGATATGGGGATCTCATTAAGTAAAAGAACCCAGATTGAACAAGTTTGTATCCTAAAATAGAAATAACTGTTGTAAATTTTTTGCTTAGATTCATTCAAAATATTTGAAGATAATTAGAATACAGGAGATGGATAAAAGCTAAAACCCGTTTGATTTCTTGCAATGTTTCTACATGTAATTTATAAATTTGCCATTGCCATTGAAATTAACGAAAAATTTGCCCGTTGTTACACTTTAATCTTACCTATCGTCTGGAAAAAAAACACTAATGGAGCTCTAACCTTTTTTTTTTTGTTGACGAAGGACCTATCGTTGGGAAAAAAAAAAGTACTAATGGAGCTCTAACCTAACACCAACTTGACTACCTTGCGAGGATAGGATAATTTTAAACTATAATAAAAAATATAAGGGAAAAGTTTGAACCTTCCTTTAAAAGTTGAATATAAGATAATAATAAATAATTATAAGTAAACAAAAGGGTGTCTCAGTACAAACCCACAGAGAGAGCAAATCAAAGCTCAAACAATGGAGGGCGTATCGTACCAGAGATTCCCAAGGATCAAAATCCGTGAAGTTAAAGAGGACTTCATGAAATTCGAGCTACGCGACACCGACGCGAGTATAGCGAACGCGCTTCGTCGTATAATGATAGCTGAAGTCCCAACCATAGCAATCGACCTCGTTGAAATCGAAGTGAATTCAACAGTCCTTAACGATGAGTTCATTTCACATCGATTAGGTCTTGTACCGCTTACTAGTGAACGCGCGATGAGCATGCGCTTCTCACGTGACTGTGATGCGTGTGATGGTGATGGACAATGTGAATATTGTTCTGTTGAGTTTTATCTTAGGGTTAAGTGTTTGACTGATCAGACACTTGATGTTACTAGTAAGGATTTGTTGAGTTCTGATCATACTGTTGTTCCTGTTGATTATTCCGATGTTTCCTCCGGGTTTGATAGTAATTCTACTAATAAGTGAGTTTTTCTATGTCTTTTTGCATCCCAATTTATGTCATATAGTTTAAGAATTTCTGAATTTAAAAATATATCATTCATTTGGACAGACTGTGTATCACATAAATTGGCACAGTGGGAGTAGTACTTTCTTGCCAAGTTTCTGGGAAGTCAAAACTGCTCATTTTAGAAAGTTTAAGGGCCCGTTTGACCATGAAAATTGTGAAATTTGAAAAAAAGTAGTAATTTTTGTTTTCAAAGTGAAAAATGGTATTTGTATGGTAATTCTACTAATAAGAGTGTTTTTTTTTAATGTTTTTATTGTATAATGTTGTTATCTGTTGTCTTAAATGTCTTTATTGGAAGAAGTTAGTACTTTTTTTGCTTGCCCTTAGCTTAGTTTAATGGTAATAGCCTGTTTGGTCGAGTTTCTGTGAAGCTAAAAGTGCTTATTCTTTGTAAGAAATACTTATTTTAGAAAGTTTAAGGCCTGTTTGGCCATGTAAATTTTGAAATTTGAAATTCTTATTTGTAACAAGTGAATAAAAATGTCAAAGCCAAACGGGCCTTAATGCAGCTGCATACAATATACAATAGACCCTTGTGGTTAGCCCTTCCCCGGACCCGCGCATAGCGGGAGCTTAGTGCACCGGGCTACCCTTTTTTATTATTTGTAATAAGTGAGTTTTTATGTTTTTATTGCTTATTAAGTCCACTAATAGTAATAAGTGAGTTTTTATGTTTTTATTGCATAATGTTGTTTTGCCATGGCTTTTACATCGCTTTGAATTGCTTATCCTTGTTGTTTGCATAATGTTGTTACTTGTTGTCTCAAATCTCTTTATGCATATAAGTTTCTTTTCTACATATAGGCATTGGAAGAAGTTAGTACCTTTTTGCTTGCCCTAGCTTAGTTTAATAGACTGTTTTGTCGAGTTTTTGGGAAGTTAAAAGTGATTATTTTTGCAAAAAATGCTTATTTTAGAAGATTTAGGGGCCCTTTTGGCCATGAAAATTGTGAAATTTGAAAAAAAATGGTTTTTGTTTTCAAAGTGAAAAATGGTATTTGGATATTGGAGTTGTTTTTGAACTTTGCGAGTGATTTGGAGTGAAAAAAGTGAAAACAACCTTTTTGGTGTTTTTCAGAATTCAACTTTCTGGAATTCTACTAATAAGTTAGTTTGACCTAACCGTGTAACTTTCCGGTTAATGAATCCCCTCTCACCCCTCTAGCTCCGACACTTGCTATGATAAATCTGGGAAGAAGTAGTACTTTTTTGTTTGCCTAACCTATGTAAGCAGTTTAGGCTTGAGACGTTGTTGTTGTCATTGCCTTAAAAGTGTAAGAAGTTAGTACTTTAAGTTTATTTTTTCAAAAATTGGGAAATAATACAAGGTACTTGTCAAAGTTAGGGTCAAGATGCTTTTGAGTGATTAAAGTCATTTTCTGGGACAAAGTAGTAAAGTCGCCATTTTTTCTGGATTGGGTATGAGTCATTTGTTGGGTTTTTTTGTGTCTTTTAATATCTGGGTATTTTTATTTCTATAACTGCCAGTGAGGAGTTACATCATTCTGCTTTTGGATAGTTCTTCCTATGAGTTCATCTTATTTTTTAAATAGAGATTGCAGACAAATATTGGTGTTTTTAAGAATTTTTGCAGTCATGTTTGGCTGAAGGATTACAAAGCGGTGGTTCAATTCTGGTTTTGTGAATCTGTTCTTTTGCAGATGCACATTAAGGTGCCTTTGATATGTCATTCCATGGAGTGCAGGAGAATATCCCACAATTCTGTTGAGTTATCGTCCTGTGCATTTCGAGAAAAAAAAGTGATTAAATATCAGTCCAACTCTTAGTGAACTTAGTAAATAGGGTCTTTTTCTCAAAGGATTATGGTTTTGAAAGGTGGTGTTAATTAAGAGTACCATGTGAAGAAGTATCTTAGTTTATCTTACTCAACTTTTTTTTTTTTTTGGTCACGGCTAGTATGAGAAAGTAATGTTCTTTCTAATATGCTTATTTTGGTGATTTGTGGTGCAGACATGCCTTGGTTTGTACATGTTAACTATCAAGAGAGGATATTTACAATCTTGCTCTATTTTATGCAGGGGAATCATAATTGTGAAGCTACGACGTGGACAGGAGTTAAGGCTAAGAGCAATAGCACGGAAAGGAATTGGAAAAGATCACGCTAAATGGTCGCCTGCAGCAACTGTGACTTTCATGTATGAACCAGAGATCTACATCAATGAGGACATGATGGAGACCTTGTCTCTCCAGGAGAAAACGGAACTAGTTGACAGTAGTCCAACAAAAGTCTTTGGCATTGACCCTGAGAGCAAACAGGTTTGTTGAACTTTATACTTTATATGTTTTATTGCTATAAAATGCTATACTGCTATGCCTTAACTTTTTCCTCTGAACTGTTCAGCACTATCTGTGGTTCCTATTAATTAACAGCATGTCATGCTTTATATGGTGACACATGATACACTCCCTCTGTCCCAGTTAGCCTGAGCTTATCTCGAGATTTTTATCATGCTCAGAGTCTGCCATTCATGGTATATCTATAAATGATTCACTTGACTAGGAAACTGGGAAATGCAAGATAGTTGGAAATCCTCATACCTTTCCTGGTATGCCTTTGTGTGGTAGTAGATGACCCATTAAGATATGAATTTAAGATGAGATTCCAGGTTTTAATTATCTGTTCATGGGAGTGTATCAAAAGATTTGTTTTTTTAATAAAGCGAGTATATCAAAAGATTCATATAAAGTTTAAATTTTGGTAAAATTAAAATGCCCTATATTTTTTTTTCTTGGGGAATTGATCCTGAAAAGGTATTGGTGAGGGCAGGAAAAGAATTCCTCTTTTCAGGGAATTCGGCACATTTTCAGACTAAAGGAAAGAGATAAGTAGAATAGTTAGTCTAGAATAGAGGAAGCACTTGGGTTTAATCGTCTGATAGAGCTATCCTTGGTTGCTTGTGTGTATAAATACCAGTAAGATCCTCATATGTGGTACTCCATAACTGTGGAGCATAAGCTGATTTTTGCATATTACCAATTTGTTTACTATTTCTTCTGATTGGTAAAAGTGGCCATAATTAATGTATAGAGTGACCCTTTTAGTTCCTCTTTCTGTGCTTTCTGAAATCTGTCCATGAATTGTCAGTTTATTAATGTGTCACAAACAACAAGTTTCTTTCAGTAATGTATTATTACCTATCCGAGGAGAAATTTATACACACAACTGAACTGAGTAAGGATGATGATGTCCACTGGGATGTTTGGAGCTTGTTATGGTAGAGAAAATCAAGCAAGAAAAATCAAGAGAAACTAGGGTGGAAGTCGGGCCTAAGTAGTCATATTCCGTCCCCCTTTCCTGAAAAGTTGACTTGGTCGTCGTTAGTTGTTTGGGCCGGGGTAATATTGGCTAAATCTTTTAACTCTAAAGTTTTCTCCTGTCAATAAGGTGAAGTCTGTTGTGTTCCTATTGAGGGGTAATGGCAGAAAACAGTTCAAACATGCTGGAAAATTAGAACTAAAATTTCTGGATATTTGTAAGCTGCGAGTAAGCAAAACTTCACGTGAAGCATCATGTTTTTGCCAAATCTGAATGGGGGTATAATAGCATATTGTTTTTTTCACTACATTGACTTTCTATGAGCTTATTAGGAAAATGCTCACCGAATTACTTGAAAAGAAAGAAAATGAAAATGCGCACTGAATTGTATCATCTGATTGTAAAGGAGATGGAATTTCAGCGTTAGGACTTCTAATGGTGTTTGTATTTATTGGTCAACTATAACTTCATTAGATATACAAGATCTGAAGAATAAGAACACAACTCAAGGTGTTTTGTCTAATTAAAACAAGATTTGGAGGATTGGACCAAAACAAGAATATGGAACCTTTTGAATCCTAAACAATGCCTTCCTGGAAGTTGGGGATGCTAGCTGTTTGGGACAGAGGTTTATATGGGGATTTTAATTCTAATAGAAGGCACCAATTCCAATCAGAGCAACAAGTCTTAATCATTTGTACGAGTGGTTAAACGTTTCCTTCCTAACAAGGATGGTAAAAATACAGAATTAGGTTGTTCTGCACATACTCAGTGGTCAATCTACTGAACCTGGAAAATGAGGGAGATCTCAACTTTTAACCTAGCCAAATGATAAGGGAAACATGGATTAATAGGTCAATGAGAGAAGCAACTCAGAGACATCTCCAATGAGTTCCTTTTGGTGTTTTCCTTTTATAGGTTTGTCATGAATTTCTGTGGGAAGCTCTACTCAAGACATCTCGTATTTCATTATCTTTGCAGGTTATTGTGGTTGAACCCGAGGCTTATACTTATGATGATGAGGTGCTCAAGAAAGCTGAAGCCATGGGAAAACCTGGACTTGTAGAGATACATGCCAAGGAAGATAGTTTTATTTTCACTGTTGAGACCACTGGCGCAGTCAAAGCTTCCCAATTGGTGCTCAATGCAATAGAAGTGCTGAAGCAGAAGTTGGATGCAGTGCGCCTTTCTGATGACACCGTGGAAGCAGATGATCAGTTTGGAGAGTTGGGTGCACATATGCGCGGAGGTTAAAACCTCATTGGTTAATTTGAACTTCTTCACTGGTTAAAAACTGCTGAAACTGTTGATGTTTAATATATTTCTTGTTTCAAAACATCCTTGAACTACTTACCCATTTTCCCTTTAGGACTAACCTTAACTGGCGATGGAAATCTAGGACACACTGTTTCTGTTTGTTGAAAGTATATGGTCTTTTCCATCTTGTACTGATACTCATCTTTAGTTGGATTTCTCGTAATGGATCATCAATCCCCATCTATGTTCTGACTATATGTGATTGCTAAGACGCCTTTGATTGTCTGCTGAGACTTCAAATATTTGTCTACATCCTGAGGCATCAGTTTTATTTTTTCGACGTGCAGCAGAAAAGTGAATCATCTGTGTTATGCTCTTTCTGTTAAGATGTTATCATCTAGAGGCAAATCTGCGACTATTTAGGGGTTGCTTGGTTTACAGTTTAGTTATGCAGGAATTATGATACATTATTGCTTATGCTATGAATAATTATGTTTGGATGGTTATGTGGTGAGTAACAACGCTGGGATTGTTATATAGGAATTGTCTATTTTAATAAATGTCTTTAAATACTCTTATTCGTGTAATTCTAATATATCTAATTATAATTCACATTTTATTTTGTACACAATAAGGCATAAATCTTTGTATATATACTAGTGTTAATAATAAAACTTTTGGTTTCTAATGTAAATTTTGTTTGAGTTATGATGAGTTCAATATTGAAGATGAAACGCTTTAGTATTAGTTATACAAAGAGAAAACAAGAAAATATGAAGAAATCAAGCATCCTTGTACTCGAAGGAAATTAAGTGAAAGAATAATGTGTTAAATGATCCCTTCATTTTTCTTGAAAATCTGGATTCTTCATTTTATCGTGGCTAAAACACAGACTATGAAGTATTTGAGTATCAAATCAGGACTAATACCCATGGCAACAAATTAATTATATCAATAGATGTGTTATCTAGAACCGAGGAATAAACGAATCGAAAATCAGATTTAACTATATTTTGCAAACAAAATATAAATCAGGTAATGATTACTTTTTCTGTTCAAAGTGGCTAATCAGTTTATTTTTAATAATGAAACTTGGATCATTCATTGCCGTTTAGAAAATATTTGGTTAACATTGAAAATTAGAGTATTTGAATTTGAGATTGGAAGATAGAATATTTAGGACTTGATTGTGCTTTAACATAAATTTCATTTGGAATTTCTTTGAAGTTCAGTTAGTGAAAATATTTTCATTTGAAATACTACTCAAACCAATTTTCAAATTAAGATTCTCTTCAAGTTGAAGTTGAAATCATGAAAAAAATCAATCACAAATAATATGTATGTGAAAACGATACAACATGAAAGGATAAGAAATTATTTAAAGCAAAAAAAAAAAAATCCTTACTATCCATACTGTTCAAAGTTTTGGCTTGTCTGTTGCTTATCCAGAAAAGGAGGAAATCTAGTCCCCAAGACATAGCTGGATGACAAAGGAGGTGAACTTAAAATCCAAATTTGAAATCACGTAGCGTGAATTCGAATTACATGGTGGGACAAGTTTTAATAAACTTTATAAATGTTGTATATGGATAGAACCTTGTAGGTGATATCAGTTGCTTTCTATTTTCAAACCTTGATCATTCAGGCACATCCCGTGATTTACTGGTGGTAGTGTTGAGGGACCGGTACTACTATCTCCAGGAATAGTCTGGCTATCTCAAACCTTGATCATTCAGGCACATCCCGTGAATTACTGATAGTAGTGTTGAGGAACCGATACTACTATCTCCAGAAATAGTCTGACGTAAGTCAGGAAGCTGAATATAAAAAAAAAAAAAAAAAAAAAGGGAAAGCAACACGTAACAAAACAGAGGGGTTAGAATAAATTGGTCTTCATCATTGTAGACACGAAATTTTATCATATTTAAAATAGGACTTTACAAGATGAGTCCAATTCGTTTTAAACTTTATGGTCCATCATGATCAAATACAACATAAGAAGTTCCAAATCAGCTTATGTTAGAAAAATACACTACCAATGACCCCCAAATTACGGAGAAAATTAGAAGAGAAGATCAAGAAAATAAACATAATTGTACTCGCAATGTTTATTAATAAAATCTCCGTTTATTCATATTTTATTTGTGATTGTAGTCAATTTCATCATATTAAAATTTATTGCTAACAATCATATTAGTTTTTGTTTTTGGGTTTCTCATCGGGTGTTTAGTATTTATATTGAGGGCATAACTAAATTCAAATTCTTGCCGGAAAGTCCCATATTAAGATTTGATGAGTGATAAATACTTTATTCTTAATGAGAGGTCTCGAATTCGAATTACTTCAATATGGAGTTGCTAGAGGTGACTTCGTCACTAATAATGTATCACTTCTTTTACTTAGCCACAGTATTAATTAGGTCCAAGGATGTGCCCGGAGTCTTTAATATCTATAGTTGTTTTCTGTCAACCTCGTCAATTAATTCCTAGTAAGGAAAAAGATTACAAAGGTTTGGTGAGATGAAAAAAATCTATTAAGTAAAAAAGTAGGCATGTATTCATATTTACCCATACTTTTTGTTTGGTTAATTCTTTTAAAATTTAAAGTCCCGATATATTAAAATTCCTATTTTCTTTTTCACCTGTCATTTCTAATATAATTAAATCAAATGTCTATATAAAGTTAGCAGTTGAACATATAATTTGAAAAATGTACTGGCTCCAATATTAAAAACCTAAATATTAAATCCATCAAATTAAAATCATAAATTCATTTCTTTATAATACTGCACACATTTTTCTAAAATTCTATCTCTGCTTCTTCGTGAAAATAAAGAAATTACTGGTAGAAATATTTTTCCTTTAATAAATATGTAACACGAATCTAAATTAATCGGGTGAGCGGATAAGCGATACTTACTATATACTGTTATTAATTTTCTGTTTTGTAGTAAGCAAGGAAAGTTGGGTAAATCCTTTTTAAAAGAGGGTTGACTGGCGGCAGTATTGGTGAGTGATAGATAACTGTGAGCCTCTAGCTCTACCTAACACACAAATTATAGCTGGTCAACTCTACCCTTAAATCCATTCCATTATTACAATTTAACCACTGTCTTTTCCTCTATTTAAACATTTTCCTTGGAAGTAAAATCCCATTAAAGTATATCAATGGCATACGTTACTGAATTGCAGGTTGAAAATTACGTGTTCCCATCAACAGTAGTGAAGCCTCCTGCTTCCTCCAATACTTTGTTCCTTGCTGGTGCAGGTATTTTAAAATTTTGCACAATAACAACATCAACGTACCCAGTAAATTCTCATAACGTGTGATCTGAAGAGTGTATATCTACGTTGGTAGATAGCTAGGTAGAATGGCTATTTTTGAGACTTTTTTGAGCACACACACAAAAAAAATTAACCGTCCTCCGTCCCAATTTGTTTTCGTATGTATTTTAAATTATTAATTATGATTATTTATAGTATTTTTTTATAGTTTTCAAATATGTAAATTCTATTTAAAAAAAAATTAAAGACTTTATGAATAAAAAAATTTGACTCTTAAAAGACGGAAAATGTCAAACAAATTGAGATAGTGTATTATTTTTTTCATAACTTGTAGATTAATAACCCCCTGTGAGCTTACTTACATTGTCAAGTCTAACATAAAACTTATCAATTATGATCAATTCATAATGAATCTTAGTATTTCTTTCATTTCAATTTATTTATTTACTTTTCATTTTAATTTGTTTATCTTACTTTTCATTTCAATTTATTTATCTTACTTTTCATTTTAATTTGTTTGTATTATTTTCCTTTGTTTAGAATAGTTTCTTTTCCTATTTGGAAACTTTTTAATTTTAAACTTTTCATATAATATATTTAAGACAATTTAGTACATTCAACATATCACCGAGGGATTCAAGAACATTTTGGTACATTGAATGTATCTTTAGCCTCTTTACTTTCTTAAAAGGTGTGTTAAGTTAAAACCGTCACTTATCTGTGTCTTTTAAATATTTTAAATTATAAATAATTGTGACTTATAGCTTTCTATGTAGTTTCTAAATATCTAAATTATTTTTAAAAAAACTTATGTATGTATTGACCGTCAAAATAAAGAAATGTGACTCTCGAAATCCGAACTGTATAGTATAAATTCAAACGGAAGAAGTACTATAATTTATGGGTCTAATAACTTTGCCTGTGTGAGCTTGCTTACATTGTCCGTCTCAAGGAGGTTTATGTTAGGCTGACAATCGGTGTAAAACTTGTTAATTCATAATGAATTTTTATAATGGAGAATCTAACTTGTTTGGGCACTGAAGCATAGTTGTTGTATATTTTTTTTTGGGTGTAATGACTTTTGATCTAATGTTTGTTGCAGGCAATAGAGGTTTGGAGATTGAAGGGAAATTTGTGAAGTTCACTGCGATCGGTGTGTACTTGGAAGAGAGTGCTGTTCCATTTCTTGCAACTAAATGGAAAGGGAAAAGCTCTGAGGAGTTGAACAATTCAGTCGAATTCTTCAGGGATATCGTTACAGGTATAACTAACATACAAATGTGAAAGTAAATAGATAGTGACGGGATTGGAATGATTTTACCACAAATCATTTTATTTACTGTCGTTCGAAGTCAATTACTAGTATTATTTATAAACACATGTATAGGGGTCTGAGCCAAAGCTATTGGGCTCGCATGAACGCATAAGTTGAACTGTACATACGTGTTACGCCCCTGAATTCGGGATATACACCTAGGTAGCCCAAATAGGCCCATGAGAAAACTTTGCTAAAACATAGAAAACTGTTGTATTATTTGATATGTGATGTATTTTCCTCTCTGTATACTTTCACACACTTGCTCTCTCTGTACTACAACAACAACATACCCAGTGTAATCCTACAAGGTAGGGTCTGGGGAGGGTAGGGTGTACGCAAACCTTATCCCTACCTCATGGAGGTAGAGAAGCTGTTTCCGAAAAACTCTCGGCTCAAGTAACCTATAGCAGAGCAGTTTTAAAAAGATACGATACAGCAGTAAAGCAGACATAACAAATAATAGAGAAATCATTACATAGCATACAAAAGTGGAAGAGGTAGTAACAGAAAATCGAAGGACAAGGAACTACGAGACTAGTACTAATGCTACTTGCTCTCTCTATGAGAAAAGAAAAATCTTTTGGTTTAGTGATTAAACAAGTTATAAAAAATGGAACAAAACATTTGAAAGAATATTTTTGAGTTTAGTGAGTTGGGTTATGATTCCTTGTTTAGATTAAAATTGATCTAATCCTTCTTGAGGAAAGAAAACTTTGTTGAAACATAGAAATAGGTATAGCGCTAATTGATCCATAAAAGAACTTGGCCAAAATGTAAAAACTAGTCTTATTGTATGATATGTTGTGCATTTTCCTTTCTGTATACTTTCACACACACACACACTCTCTCTCTCTCTAAGGAACGGAAAATCTCTGGTCTAGCAATTAAACAAATTATAAAAATGGAACAAACATATGAAAAGATAGTTTTGGTTTATGATTTCTTATTAACTTAAAATTGAGCTAATGCATCTTGACGACAGGAAACTTTGGGAAATTGGGTGTTGACCTACTTATTGTTCAAATCGTTTTGACCTGCCTTAATTTAATCTGTTCCGCCCATTTGACATTCCTAGTTGAAGTGTTGCTTGGTTGAAACTTCTCGTTTGAGAATGGTGTTACTTGGTAGTAACTGTAAACTAGTAAGCTTAATTAATTTCTTTTACATGGATGACTTATAAGTTGAGTAGAGTTACATATGATCTTGAGGCCATAATCTCTCTTTACGAGTCTTCAATTTTGATAGCAAACTTACTCGGCATCAGTTTGCTTGTTTAAAATTAAAGTAGACTAAAAGTATCCCCTCTAACCATCATCCTGGATACAGCTTTACACAATAATGTTTTAAAAGTTTAGAATTCCGTTATTTGTAGTTAGAAACATGAGTTTCCACTATACCGTAACAACGGACCCTCTTCTATTTTTTGTTGTACTTACTGATATATCTTTGTTTAATTTACCTGGGTTGCTATGATATGTCTTGGCTACACATGTCTGTAAGAAGTTACTTTCTTAGGATGGTCATGCCTTGCTGATAACTAAAATTTTGGAGATCTGAAGGAGGTATTTTGAAATGTGTTCTACATGTCACAAATATCTTCTTTCTGAGCAGGCTATACTTAAACATTATGTGTGATTCTTATTTCTTACCAATGTCTAAATGTCATTACTGTGTGAAGTTAACGTTTTGTTTTCTGTTTGATCAAGTAAATTTTAAAGTTTGAAAATTGAAGATTTATCCGACTTTGAGGATTTTGAGAATGAGATTGTGAGTGCTTTATCAATATAAGATGCTACATATCTAGGGTCTGAAAACAATCAAGAGATTCTCTCCATCTATGTAAAGGTTTGTGAATGTTTCATCCTTCCCCTCTGGTAGGTCCCTTTGAGAAATTCACTCGAGTGACTATGATCTTGCCCTTGACGGGTAAGCAATACTCAGAGAAGGTGGCAGAAAATTGCATTGCCCATTGGAAAGCAATAGGAACCTACAGCGATGCAGAGAGTCAGGCCATTGAAAAGTTCCTCAATGTTTTCCAGAATGAAATCTTCCCACCTGGTGCTTCCATCCTTTTTACTCAATCACCCCTTGGGTCATTGACGGTAGGTATAATCAACTATATAGAACTAAAATAGAAATTAGGCACTTGCAAGTTGCATCATCTGTTAAGGACTGTTTGGACAATATTTATGCACCAAAAAAATGGCCAGTATTTATCAGTAAGCTCATTGATGTTCCTTGTATGTTACCAGATTAGCTTCACTAAAGATGATTCAATTCCTGACACTGGGAATGCTGTCATAGAGAACAAACAATTATCAGAAGCAGTGCTGGAATCCATAATTGGCAAGCACGGAGTTTCCCCTGCAGCGAAGTGTAGTCTCGCGGAAAGAGTATCAGAACTATTTAAAAAGAGCTATGCTGAGGCGTCTGTTTCTGAAAAACCAGTAATTGAGCAATCCTTGTTGGAGAACACAATCCTCAATCATGCAACTGGCTACAGAAATTGAAGAAAATCCACCATTTCAGAAATTGAAGAGGAAACTACTGTTCCAGAAATTGAAGTCTAGTTAGGACAAGAAAAGAGGTTCTAGTGCTGAAACTTCCTCGTCAACTTGCTTTGATGTTGTCAAGGTTGCCTGAGTATACTAGATGAATAATTTAGCTAGCTTTTCTAGCTTCTCTACTATGCAGTAGTATGCAACAAGGCCCCCATCTTTGATTCTGTGTTAGCTATGTAATGCGAGTATCAATGTGGCTTTGTTGGACTTTTTAATCAATATTTATCAAAATATGTTCTCGGTTCTTACCCATTTGAGTAGTGGCAATATGGGACTGCAGTAATGAAAATATGTTCTTACGCATTCATGACCTAGTATAATGTATGGGTGGTGGACTGGTGGTTTGGTCGCTGAATAAGGGATGCATTATAAAAAAGTGTTTGGTAAAGAGTAGACGAAATTTTCCAATGTTTTGTTGGAGAAGTGAAAAATAATTTCCGAACCATCTAACAAGTAGTTTCCAATCATCCTTAAAATCCCATTGCCATCCTTACCCCCAAAGCAACATATGCATTTAGATTAATCATTAAAGTGTGTTTGGAAGACAAAAGTCTTTTTTCATCAAAAATATATTTTGGATTGTTTTTTGATGTTTGATGGTGAATATCAATATAGAATGTTTCTTGAATGTACTTGTTAAAATTTAATAACACTATTAGCAAACTAAGAGTGTCTTGATAAGTTTTTTGAGTACGGGAATAACCTCTGCCCATAAGTGATGAAAGTCATTTCACCATTTGTTGTGTCATCGTCTTCTTCTCAAAAACTTTGTGCCTGTAGGCACTAAGCACTCAATAAAAACTCCCTCTATTTTGCTTTAGGTGTCCTAAATTGTTTTTAGCCTGAACCAATTGTAGAGAGGTGTTTTACCTTTATTGATACAAGGTACTTGTTAAAGCAGGGTCGAGATGCTTTCAAATAATTAAGCTTTGGTTGCATAAGATGCAGTATATTTTGAGCAATTTGATGGAGAAAAGGTATAAGAGTAGTTAGGTTGGGACGGAGGAGTAGTAAAGTTGCCATTTTTGGATTTGGAATGAGTGATTTGTTGATTTCTTTGTGTGTCTGAATATCTGTTACGTTTTTCTCTATAGCTGTGAACTAGGAATTACATCATTTTGCTGTGGGATAGTCCTTTTTATGACAGCTTATCTAGATAGAGATTGCAAAACGATCTTGGTGTTATTGAGAATTTTGTGCACTGTGGTTTGGCTGTAGAATTATAAGGAGTGAACTTGATCCTGGTGTCCAGTTGGTGAATCTGTTTTCTTCAGAGTGCTCAATAAGGTGCATTTGGTATGTCATTCTATGAGAGGTGCAGGAGAATTTCTGTTGAATTGTCGTCTGTGCATTTAAAAAATTGAGTCATTTGATATCAATCAAGCTCCTAACAAACCTAGTAAATAGGGGTTCTTTTCTCGAAGGAAGAATAGTTTTGAAGATGGTGTTAAAGAGTGATGTTTAAAGAAAAATCCTACTTTATCTTGATCTTTTTTTTTGTCACAGTATGAGAAAGTAATGTTCTTTCTAATATGCTTATTTTGTAGATATGTTGCAGAAATCATAATTGTGAAGCTACGGCGTGGGCAGGAGTTGAAGTAAGAGCAATATCACGGAAACATCGGAAAGGAATTGACAAACATCATGCGAAATGGCCTCCTGCAGCAACTGTGACTTTCATGTATGAACCAGAGGTCTACATCAATGAGGGGCATGATGGGGACCTTGGCTATTGAGTAGAAAAGATAATTAGTAGAGAGTAGTAGTCCCACAAAAGTGCATTGACCCTGAAAACAAACAGGTTGGTTGAACTTCATACTTTATACTTTTATCTCTATGAAATGCTATACTGCTATGCTATGTCTAAACATTTTTCTATGATCTGTTGAACACTGTCTATGGTTTCTACAACCTTTTTATGAACATGTTATGTTCTGTTTGGTGAGGAACACGAATGAAACACTCCCTCTGTCCCAGCTAACCTGAGCTTATATCAAGATCTAAGATCTTTAATCATGCTCAGGGTTTGCCATTCTTTGTACATACACATTGTTCACTTGACCAGGAAACTAGGAAATGCATGATAATTGGCAATTTCCCATACCTTTCCTAGAATGACTTTATGCGGTATTGGATAGCTGAATAAGTATGAGCTTAAGGTAAGATTTCAGGGTTTGATTATCTATTAGTGGGAGTATATCAAGACATTGATATAAAGAAATTTTTTGTTGAACTCAAATTAACTTACGGTTTTTTTCCTGGGGAATAAGATCTTGAGAAGGCATTGGTGGGTGCAGGAAAATAATTCCCCTTTTTAGGAAATTTGGCACCTTTTTAGACAAACAGAAAAAGATGAGTAGGATGGTTAATGTTTGTAGACGGAGTACTTGGTTTTAATCGACTGATACAGCTGTCCTTGATTGCTTTTGTGTATAAAATGTGAGTGAGCTCCTCATAAGGTGGTACTAAGAAATAGCTGTGGAGCATGAACTGGTTTTTGCATAATACCAGTTGGTTTGCTATTACTTCTGAGTTCTGGTTGGTAACTGTAGCTGTAACTAATGTAATAGGTATCCTTTTAGTTCCTTTTTTTGTTTCTTTGTGCTTTCTGGAAATCTATGTCCATGACTTGTAGGTTTTTGTGTTATTAAAAAAAATGATGAAGCAGAATTATAGGTTTTTTCAATATACGTAACTAACAACAAATTTCTTTTAGAGGAATGTATTGTGAGTTTGTGACCTATCTGATGAGGATTTATTATGTACACACAACTGAAATGACTAAGACTAACGATTTTGACTGGATGCTTGAAGCTTGTTAAGGTTTAGAAAATCATAGCAAGAAAAGACAAGAGAAACTAGGGTGGAGTTAGGCTGAAGTAGTCATATCGTCCACCTTCCCTGGAAAGTTGATTAGGTTTTGTCGGTTGCTTTGTGTCGGGGTAATATTGTTGTGGTTGAACCTGAGGCATATACTTATGATGAGCAGGTGCTCAAGATAGCTGAAGCGGTCGGAAAGCCTATAGAGATACATGCCAAGGAAGATAGTTTTATTTTCACTGTAGAAACAAGGGGCGCTATTAAAGCCAGTTGCAACTCAATGCAATAGAAGTGCTGAAGCAGAAGTTGGATGTAGTATGCCTTTTAGATGACACTGTGGAAGCAGACGATCAGTTTGGAGAGTTGGGTGCAATCAGCAAATTAACTATAGTTTAGTGATCATGGCAAAGACTCATTATGATTTTCTGGTGTAAACACCAAGAGCGGATAAATTTTTACTGAAAAATGGGAAGAAGCATGTTTGCAGATTACTGAAATCCTTATATGGCTTGAAACAAGCATCAAGACAATGGAATATCAAACTCATTACAACCTTGATTTCATCTGGATTTCAGCAAAGTCATAGAGATTACTCTCTGTTCACTAAACAGGAGAATGATATCTTAGTGGTGGTGGTAGTGTATGTAGATGACTTGCTAATTACTGGAAATGATCCAGGACTCATTCAATCCACAAAAGAAGCACAACAGACAACTTTTAAGATAAATGATCTAGGAGAGCTCATGTACTTCCTTGGAATTGAATTTGCAAGAAATTCTCAGGGTATATTAATGCATCAAAGGAAGTATGCATTGGAGATCATATCAGATATGGGTCTTGCAGGTGCTAAGCTAGTATATTCACCTATGGATATGAATCAGTTCACCACTATTGAGTTTGATCAACATGTTGCTGCCACACTTCTGTCATCAGATTCAGATGATGTTATGCCAGAACCAGATGAATCTCTATCAGACCCAGTGTGTATAGAAGAATGATTGGTAGGTTGTTATACCTGACAACAACTAGACTAGATATTGCCTTTGCTGTGCAATGCTTGAGCCAATTCATGCAGCCTTCTAAAACATCACATATGGAGGCAGGTCTTAGGCTTGTTAGATATATTAAACTAGCACCATGCTTAAGAATTCTTATGTCCAGAACTAGTGTTCCTCATATCAGAGTTTTTTGTGATACAAATTGGGTTTCATGTGTTAACAACAGAAGATCAGTCACTGGTTACTTGGTGTTATTTGGCTCTTCACCAATATCATGGAAGTCTAAGAAGCAAGTGACAGTTTCTAGAAGCTCAACAAAAGCTGAGTGCAGAGTTATGGCTGCCTCAGTAGTTGAGATAATCTGGCTTGTTGGTTTATATCATGAACTTGGAGTTAAAGTTCAGACACCAGTTTCAGTTTTCTCAGACAACAAATCTGCCATCCATATTACAACTAATCCAGTCTTTCATGAACGCACAAAACACATTGATATAGACTGCTATTTCATTAGAGAAAAGATTCAAAAAGGGCTGATCCACACTGTATAGTTGTCCTCTGCTAACCAGCCAGCAGATTTGTTCACTAAGTCCCTTGGTCGACCACAACATGAACACTTGATGTCCAAGCTAGGCATGAAGAATATCTTCATATCTCCTAGCTTGAGGGGGTGTGAAAGAATTAGGGAAGTGCACAATTGTGCCATGATGTGCAATGTACTTGATAAATACTATGAAGTTAGTTGGAGTTGTTAAAAGTTAGTTAAGGTTGTTAGAGGTTAGTTACAAGTTAGTTAATTGGTTGTAGAAAGTAATTAATTGTTAGTTAGTGTGGTTAGTGTTAGATGATTCTAGAGGCACAATTGATTGTATATATATGTGGCATTGTATTGTATTCTGAATTGATTTGAATATACAGAAAATTTCTCCAAACTCTATCTTTGCTCTTCTCTGCTTTTGCTTCTATTTTTTCCCTCTCATTTGTACGACTAGCATCTCCTTGAGCTAAACTAGTTAACAATGGTGGATCATGTCATCTGATCGACCAAGTTGCAACTCAATGGAACAGTGAGATTCAACAGAAATCCTAGTTAGTTTTATCTTGAACTCCAAGATTGTAATCAGATTAGATTAATCTATGTTAGTTTTTGTAGAGAAGAAAAAGCAGCAAAATATGAATAAATCAACCATTCTTGTCCGTGAATTAAACCCTGGGAAAGAATAACGTGCTAATTTGACTTTTTGTTTTCAGCAAGTTTCCGTGACTAAATAAAAATGGACTATGAAGTCTTTGAGCATCAAATCAGGACTAATAACCCATGATGTCAAACTAATTGCATCAGTAGCTAAGCAAAGAAAGATCTAAAGAATAAGCAAATTGAAAATTAGATTAACTAGATTTTGCAAATCAATATCCATTAAATCCAGTGATATACATGTGATATACACTGAATATAAACGAATTGGGCCTCGCAGTAGGCTGTCTCGTCCAGAACAGAATTAGGCCTCTCGGCCATTGGGCCTCTCTCGGCCGGATTGTACATATCCAAGTAATATTAGGATAGGGTATATATGGTATATATATTTGTAGTATATTGTAATAAAAAGGATACCTTAATTAGTGTTATACACCTACCATAATTGTATAGTTAGAATTATGGTAGAATAGGGATTTAGAAGTAGAATAGGAAAAGGATTTGTAGTATTATGGAAAGATGTAACTTGTATATATATCTATTCAATCAATGAAAATAATCAAGGGAATTATTTCTATCATGGTATCAAGAGACTAGGTCTACACAGAAGTTTTCTCTCAACTTTTCCTTGTGGCGAGAACCCCCCTCGGGTTGTCTCTCCAAATATCTTGTCTTCCGCTCTCAAAAATCTCTCTTAAATTTAACCTCCTTCCTTGTTCTTTCAAATATGTCTAAGAACAATTTTCACCCTGCCCTCACGGTTTCCAATATCAAGCTCAGTGTCCCTATTGTCCTTGAGATGGAAAACGTTCAATATGAAACGTGGGCGAAGTTGTTTAAAATTCACGCTATATCTTATCAAGTTCTTCCTCACATCATTCCTCCCGCTAGACCCCTTCCTGCGGAGGATCCTGAGTTATGGATTACACTTGATGCTACCGTTCTTCGGTGGATATACGCCACTATTTCAGTGGACCTTCTACAGACGATTATGGAGCCCGATACCACGGCTATGGCTGCATGGAATAGATTGCGTGACATATTCCAAGACAACCAACATTCCCGTATCGTCACACTCCAACAGGAATTCTCTCTCGTTCGAATGGACGTATTTCCGAACGTTTCTGCATATTGCAAGAAACTAAAGGAGTTGGCGGATCAACTCCGTAATGTTGGCGCACCAGTAACAAATAATCGTCTAGTTCTACAGTTGGTTTTCGTTCTTTCGGAGGCCTATAATGGTGTTGGAACTCTCCTTCGCCAAAGCAACCCTCTTCCCGACTTTCATCAAGCCCGCTCAATGCTGACATTGGAAGAAGCCGGTTTGGCTAAAAAGGCGGCTACCGGAGCAAGCCCAGTTGTCATGGTGGCATCCTCTCCTAGTTCTTCGGGGTTTGTTAATAATTCAGGCCAAAACCATAATAATGGTGGCGGCAAGAATAATCGCAAAAATAACAAAAATCGCGGGGGCAAACGAGGCGGTTCTAGTGGCGGTGTCGGTGATCAACAAACAGGCGGTGGGTCCCATCCAGGGTACAATGGGCCGCCACCACCGTGGGCCCAACAGTGGGGCCATTGGCAGTGGAACCCGCACCCTCCAGCTACAGTTTCCAGCGGCCAGTGGGCTGGCCAACAGTCCAGGCCCAATGCCCAGCATTGGCGGCCCATCGGCCGCGTGGCCCGGAACGGCACCCATGGCAGTTACGGCCCAGTTCCAGCACGGCCAGGAGTCCTTGGGCCCAGACCTCCGCAAGCCCACCATGCAGCAGGCCTCACTCAGACCGATATCGAGGCTGCGATGCACACGTTGGGATTGTCCCAACCAGACCCAAATTGGTACATGGACACCGGGGCCACTACTCACATGACTTCCGAATCAGGTACTCTCTCATCTTATTCCAATTTGAGCACCCCTGGGGATAATTATTGGTAATGGCAGTTCTATTCCAATTCTAGGGTATAGTCAGAAAACATTGTCTCCTCCTAATCCACCACTCCTCTTGAAAAATACTTTACATGCTCCTAAATTGATTAAAAATTTAGTGTTTGTCCGAAAGTTCACAAATGACAATTCTGTTTCTGTTGAATTTGATCCTTTCGGTTTCTCCGTGAAGGATTTCAAGACGGGAGTCATCTCATGAGGTGTGATAGTAGGGGGATCTCGTATCCTATCATGCCCGGTTTCAGTCCATCGAGTCCAGCCTTTCCATCAGCTTTTGCAGCCATCTCTCCTTCCATGTGGCATGCTCGTCTGGGTCATCCGGGATCTTCTATTTTATCAGATTTAGAAAAAAATAACTTTATTTCTTGTAAGGGTACAAGTCGTACTCCAATTTATCAGTCTTGTTCATTAGGAAAAATTGTTAAGTTGCCATTTGTAGACTCCAATTCTCATACTTCTATGCCATTTGACATTATTCATAGCGACTTATGGACATCTCCCGTTCTTAGTTCAATGGGTCATCGATATTATGTTCTCTTTTTAGATGATTATTCTAGATTTTTGTGGACGTTTCCAATTGCGAATAAATCACAAGTGTTTTCCGTCTTCATAAAATTTAGAGCGTTCATTCGTACTCAATTCAAAAGAGAAATAAAAAATATTCAATGTGATAATGGGAAAGAGTATGACAATAGGGAGTTTCGAGATTTTTGTGCTACTCATGGGATAAATTTTCGTTTTTCATGTCCTCATACATCTTCACAAAATGGGAAAGCCGAACGCAAAATTCGTTCCATAAATAACATTGTCCGAACTCTCCTAATACATGCCTCCATACCTCCATATTTTTGGCATCATGCTCTACAAATGGCCACTTACCTTCTGAACATAATTCCATCTAAAGGTCTGACATATTCTTCCCCCCTCAAAATCCTATATAATAAGAACCCTTCTTATTCTCACCTTCGGATTTTTGGGTGCTTGTGTTATCCGTTATTCCCATCCACCACAATTAACAAACTTCAGGCTCGGTCTACCCCATGTGTGTTTTTGGGTTATCCGTCGAATCATCGTGGTTATAAGTGTTTTGATTTATCCTCCAAGAAAATCATAATCAATCGCCATGTCATTTTTGATGAAACTCAATTCCCATTTACGAAAGTTCATACTCCCGAACCTAAGTCGTATAATTTTTTGGATGACCAAATATCCCCGTATATTATTCGGAATTTTTCGGACATCTCCCGTACCCAAAATCCACCAACGGGCCCACTGCCCGCTGGCCCCACAGTAACGCCACATCCAGCAGATTCGGCCACTGAACAGTTCCAGAATTGGGCCTATCCAGCCCAATTCTGGAACTGGTCCAGAAACCGAGCCCAACATTTATCGATTTGGGCCAGCAGGCCCACTGCCTGCTGGCTAGTCCGTCCCGAGCCCAGAAAATTCCCTCAATTCTTCCTCGAGTCATAGACCGGTCACTTGGAGTCAGCGGGGTATTTTTACACCTAAAAGACATTTTAATTTACATTATGATGTCTCTAAATCCCCCTTGCCCCGCAATCCTGTGTCCGCATTAAATGACCCTAATTGGAAAATTGCTATGACTGATGAATATAATGCTCTTATTGCTAATAAGACGTGGGAGTTGGTGCCCCGTCCATATGGTATTAATATTATCAGGTCTATGTGGATTTTTGCTCATAAGGAGAATTCAGATGGGTCCTTTGCTAGACATAAGGCACGACTTGTTGGTGACGGTAAGACTCAGCAGGTTGGAATTGATTGTGGTGAGACGTTTAGTCCGGTGGTCAAACCGGCTACCATTCGCACTGTGCTTAGCTTGGCTCTTTCAAAGACTTGGCCAATCCATCAGTTGGATGTCAAGAATGCTTTTCTACATGGTGATCTCAAGGAAACAGTCTATATGCATCAGCCGTTGGGTTTCAGGGATCCTAACCGACCTCATCATGTATGTTTATTGAAAAAGTCCTTATATGGGCTTAAGCAGTCTCCGAGGGCCTGGTACACGAGGTTTGTTGACTTTGTTTCCACTATTGGGTTCACTCACAGCCGGTTAGATAATTCATTGTTCATCTACCGCCGTGGTTCTTCTTTGGCCTACATTCTGTTGTATGTGGATGATATCATCTTAACCGCCTCTTCCGATGCCTTGCGCCAATCTATCATGACCATGCTCAGTTCTGAGTTTGCTATGAAGGACTTGGGGCCGTTGAGTTATTTTTTGGGGATTGCCGTCAAGCGTCATTCAGGTGGCTTGTTTCTATCTCAACGGAAGTATGCTGCTGAGATCATCGAGAGGGCTGGGATGTCATCCTGTAAGTCCACTTCCACACCGGTTGATGCAAACCCAAAGCTGAGTGCCGCAGCAGGTGCACCATACGAGGACCCGACCCGCTATCGCAGTCTTGCAGGGGCCCTCCAAGATCTTACCTTTACCGGACCGGATATTACATATGCAGTTCAACAGGTATGTTTATTCATGCATGATCCCAGGGTTGAGCACATGAATGCAATCAAACGCATCATTCGATATCTTCAGGGGACACTGGACTATGGGTTGCACTTGTATCCTTCATCTACATCCACACTTGTCTCGTACACGGATGCTGATTGGGGTGGTTGTCCCGATACCAGACGGTCGACTTCTGGCTACTGTATGTTCCTTGGCAACAACTTGGTCTCATGGTCGGCAAAACGTCAAGCAACTCTATCACGCTCCGGTGCGAGAGCGAATATTGAGGGGTAGCGAATGTGGTCTCCGAGTCATGTTGGCTACGTAATTTGCTTTTGGAGCTTCATTGTCCCATTCAGAAGGCAACCTTGGTATATTGCGATAACATTGGTGCCATCTACCTCTCAGGTAACCCCGTTCAACACCAACGCACCAAGCATATCGAAATGGACATTCACTTTGTCCGGAAAAGGTTGCAAAGGGTCAAGTTCGCGTATGCCATGTCCCGTCTCGTTATCAAATTGCGTACATCTTTACAAAGGGTCTACCATCGGTTCTCTTTGAAGATTTTAGGGACAGTCTCAGCGTTCGAAAACCGCCCCCGCTGTGACTGCGGGGTTGTGTTAAACAGAGCAATATACACGTGATATACACTGAATATACAACAGTATATATCACATGTATATCACTGAATTTAATGAAGCAGTGGGCTGTCTCGGCCAGAACAGAATTGGGCCTCGCAGGTGGGTCGTCTCGTCCGAACGGCCTCGCGAGGGCGTCTCGTCCCGAACGAATTGGGCCTCTCGGGCCTCTCTCGGCGGATTGTACATATCCAAGTAATATTAGGATAGGGTATATATGGTGTATATATTTGTAGTATATTGTAATAAAAAGGATACCTTAATTAGTGTTATACACCTACCATAATTGTATAGTTAGAATTATGGTAGAATAGGGATTTAGAAGTAGAATAGGAAAAGGATTTGTAGTATTATGGAAAGATGTAACTTGTATATATATCTATTCAATCAATGAAAATAATGAAGGGATTATTTCTATCAATATCAAGTAATGACTATTTTTCTGTTCAAACTCCTTATGGTAAGTGGTTAGTCAGTTTACTTATTATGTAACACTAGGATCATGGTCGTTAGGAAAATATTTGGTTGAAATTGAAAGGAAAATTAAATAAAGATGAAAGTGAAAAAATAAAGTATTTGGAAGTTGAAATTGTGTTTATACTTCAACTTCACTTGAAAAAATAAGAGCTAAAAATTATTATTTCACTTGAAATACTCCTCAAACTAGTTTTTTCAACTTCAAATTCTCTATTCCAGCCAATTATTTTGTTTATAATTAAATATTTCAAATTATACATTGTATACTAAATTCTACCATATCAAATTAAACATTCAACAAAAAATAATTCCTCAATAATTAAATCCCTACATTACTCATTCCTGCTTAACTTGTATCTAAACCAAACGATGAGCCCTTTGTGTATTTAACATATTGAAGTGTGTTATCTAACTTATTTTTCAGATTGTTAATCTCACTTACGATGAACAATTACTTTTATTTATCTCAATTATTTAATAGTGTAAAAAATAAGTAACAGGAACTCAAAAGAAAAATAAATGACGCAGAAGCAACATAAATTCTTTGTAATTGTCCACAAAATTATTATGTTTCATTTAAGTCACAATTAAATACAGTTTTGACTTTGTCTAAATGTCAGCCAAAAAAAATTGAAGGATTCAAACATTGGAAAGTTATTATTGAAAAAAGACAGTGGTTTGGTCGCTTGCCTTGGTATTTGCGTATAAAACTCTCCTTAAATAAAAAGGCCACAAAGCCTTTGATGTTTCTCATTTTATTTGGTAATATTTGGTTTGAGATCAATCACCTAACCATGCCAACAATATTAGTTACATCTTCTCTTGACTATAAACAAATGTTTACATATTTTACTCCAAAATACTAAGAAAAACCAAACATGGAAAAAGAAAAAAAAAACATGTCACTTTAACCAAAATCCTAAGTTAACTTCTTTTCTTCTCAACTATATAAAGTGACAATTTTATCTATATTTTGTACTCTTCATCTTCACTACTCACTAGCATTTAATTTAATCAAAGCAAAAAATAGCAAAGATCAATGGCTTCTATTAACTACTTTCACTCAAGAATTGTGAATTTTGAATTCTTGATTTTGGTATTTATTGGCATTTGTTTTAGCAAATTGCACGGAATTAGTGATTCACATTTGAGTCTTGATTATTACAAGAAAACATGTCCTTCCGTAGAAGGAATTGTGAGGAAAGAAATGGAATGTGCATGTCTTTCTGATCCTCGTAATGCTGCTTTGATTTTGAGATTACATTTCCATGACTGCTTTGTTCAGGTAATCGAAAAAATAAAACATTCTCGACTCACTTCATCTTATTGGAATTACTGAATTGCGTCATCATCTCATCTAAACGTTTAAGTTAGTACTAGAGAGAATATACTTCATTACTTAATTATATTTTGTATCATGAATACTCCCATCTCGTATGAGCTCGAGATAATTTACACATATAGCCATTTTAGTGGCCTTGTATTCAGAAATTGACCACTCTTTCAAAATGAGATTACTAGTCTGAAGTTCAAAAGTAACCACCTGTTATGAAGTTAAAAGTTCAAAACTAAAATTTAGAGGACAGATCAATTTTGAAAAAGTGGTCAACTTTAAAATAAACCACAAAAGCAGTCACCAGGTGTAAATTCAGCATGAAACATGATATTGTGGATATTTTTTACTTTATCGATGGCGGTAAGATTTGAACATATACTACTTCTTATCTGCTCTGACACCATGTTGAATTGTGTGACAGGGTTGCGATGGCTCGGTATTGTTGGATGATACAGTGACATTAAAAGGAGAAAAGAATGCTCCAAACAACAAGAATGCATTAAAAGGATTCAGAATTATTGAAAGAATAAAAAACAGGCTTGAATCTGAATGTCCAGAAACTGTTTCTTGTGCTGATATTCTAACTATTGCTGCTAGAGATGCAGTTCTTTTGGTACATAAAATATTCTTGAAATGTTATTTATGATACTATTAAAATATTTGTGTTTAGGTTTCGTTGGTTATTATTTTAATTATCATCATAGGAATAAGCTAAGGATGGTTCGGTTTCATATATAAGGCATGATAATACCTACATAAAATCTAGTATTAACAATGCAATATTTATTTGCCTCTTGCAGAAATGTGAGTTAAGGTTGCGTAAAATAGACCCTTGTGGTCCGGCTTTTTCCGGACCCCGCGCATAGCGGGAGCCACCGGGCTGCCCTTTTTTGATACTGTGCATAAAATTCAGCATTTATGCATGGTTGTCCTTTTGTTTGATGCATAAGTTACGTGAGAATTTATGTATTATTTTATATGGAATATAATATGGAATAAGAACGATACATGAATCAATATTTTAAAATTTATTTTTTTGTTGTTTAACCAAATCACAAAATATTTATACATTAGATACTAATTTGTACTATATCAAACTAAATATATATTCAACACGAATAATTAAAACAATTAAAGTGTTTCTTGTGCTCATATTCTATCCATTGCTGCTAGAGATGCTGTTCTTTTGGTACATAATATTCTTGGAATGCTATTTATGATATTATTAGAATATTAGTGTTTAGATTTTTGGGGTCATTATTTCAAATTATCATCGTAGGAATAAGCTAAGTAGTAAGTAGTTATAATTAATTAATTAATTAATCAATGATGTTTTTAATTAATTTGGTACCAGGTTGGTGGACCTTATTGGGATGTTCCAGTAGGTAGAAAAGATTCAAAAACTGCAGGATATGAATTGACAGATACAAATCTTCCAACAGCTGATGAAGGACTTATTTCTATTATTTCTAAGTTTATTTCACAAGGACTTTCTGTTACTGATATGGTTGCTCTTTCTGGTAAGCACTGTTTAATTGTCATTTTCTTGCATGCTTATAATCACTACTTATATTAAAAGAAAATTACAATTTTTCTTTTTGCAAAATTACTTGCGTAGACACCCAGCCAAACCTAGCAAGTTGGCATATGCTTCATCTTTTTTGTTTTATAGGATACTCATTTTTTATTTGACTGATCAAAAAAGAATAATAACTTTCTATATTTGAGAAATCTTAATATTAATAAACTGCTATTTTAACCCCTAATGGCATGTCCTTATAGTCATGAAAATATCATAGCATGTTCAAGACCAAGATCACAAATTCTAGGATACTTTCGATATGTGTCAAAGGTCTTTTATTTTTGTTGACTGAGAAATCCTTAAGATCAGCTGCAACAATAAAAACTAGAGAATAATATTTCCACTCCTCTGGTATTCTTTTTCATGACTTGAATACCAAACTTAGTTTACACAGTGAAGAGATCGAACCTATGACCTAAGTCACATATGCATGAAAGGTGTATTCAAGTATTGCAAAGTATAACTTTCATTTTGCAAACTAAATTGCTTAATATATCACTTGCCCAAACCTAGAAAATTTGCATGTACAAAGTTCTTTAAAGAAAGATTTGCATGGCTTACGAAATTAGTTATTGCACAAAATTCTTGTCCTAACTTTTCAAAATTGGCAGGTGCACACACAATAGGGAAAGCAAGGTGTGTGAATTTCAGAAATAGAATATATGGAGATTTCAAAAGGACAACTTCAATGATGAATCCAATTTCTTCCTCATACCTAAGCAAATTAAAATCATTGTGTCCTCCAATTGGAAGTGGATCATCAGACAACAATGAAACATCAATGGACAATGTGACTCCAAATTTATTTGACAATTCATATTACCATGTCTTGCTTAAAGGAGAAGGACTCATAAATTCAGACCAAGAACTATATTCAAGTTTTCTTGGAATTCAAACTAAGAAAATTGTTCAAAAATATGCTGAAAATACAATAGCATTTTTTGAACAATTTGCTGAGTCAATGGTGAAAATGGGAAACATTACAAATCCAGAGACTTATGTGAATGGAGAAGTTCGAAAGAGCTGCAGGTTTGTGAATACATAAAAAGGGTGTCAAAGAAAGAAATTGAATTTATGTAATACAAAAAGAACATTGAGAATTTGTTTGGGTTTTCTATTTGATTTGTTTGTGATTTCTCAAAAAGAAAATTTTATGATATTATAATTAATTAATTGAGAATTGAAGCTTTTGTTATAGTAATGAAAATTCTATTGTGTCAATGTAATGAACTCATATTGTATTGAAGTAAATAATTGTAATTACACGTAAAAATATAAGAGTCCATCTCCAAGCTATTATAAATACTTCAAACTTGTAATCAAGTCTTTCAAGGGAAGAAGAAGCAAAAAGAAAGAAGGGAGGGAGGTTCCAGAATTAACCTAAGCAACTAAGAAAATAAAGAAACAACTTCATAGTATGAGCCCTATTAGATTATATTCCTCTTCTATATATAGGCATCTTCCCGGGATCCAAATGTAATTTGACATCTTCATAAATGGGCCCTCCAACTTGGTTAAATTCGTAACAATTCTCCCGCCCTCAATAAGAACCTTGTCCTAGGTTCGAGTAGGGTCGTACAGAGACTACAGCGTTGTCATGTTCCTCTTTGTAAGTGTTAACAACCCAAAGGAATTCTTCAAACGCTTCATTACCCAAAGCAACTTCCAACAAAGGACATCCATCTCCAACACGATTAACACCGAGGAGCTTCTTGGGAGATGAAGATGGCAGAGCTGAAGGCCCAACGTTGAACACCTTATGGAGCTTTGATATGAGAACATTCCAACTCCTCTAAAGCATTATTTGTTGATGGCATAGAGTTCTTTGCAATCCGAGAAGTACTCCGTAGAGCAGCCACTTTCTCAACCAACTTGACCCAAATCCTTCCAGCACCCAACACAAAACCAGCTTCTAGTAGCTTATATTCATTGCAAATTTTATGTACCAGATTGGTGTGTATCACAACATGTGATTTAATCCCTTGCACAACCATCTCATCATGTAGGACTATAGATTTTAAAATCTCACCTTCCACACAGCATGGAGCAATATATACTCCATATGTCACTTAGATCGAAAGAGGAGGCAGAGTCATTACACCTCCTAACATTGAAAGTATTGTGTCAAGAAGTTTCCTGACACTCTTTCACTAAATCTGGTCCTGTATACTTATCCAGATACTTGAAAAATTCTGTTGACCCAATGCTTGAGAACAATTCGCCTTTAGGTACGTATACCCTCCATGAGTTATAATTTGCACACAAAATTGGTTCAACCATTGCATTGAGAACCTGTGCTAATGAAGTTGGCTGAGGACCTCTAGAGTGAAAACCAGATAAATATGTTGTAATGAAGCAAGGCTCATTTGTTAAAAGAAACTTATGGACAAGAGCATCGTCAATAGCCTCGGCAAAAGATATATGTACTGAACTTCCACATACCAACACCAGTATAACTTGTTGCGAATAAGCATTGGCAGCTGCTATAAGGAGACTCTCTTGTACACCGGATAGTCCCACCTTATCTTTAGAAGCATTTTTATCCAGACCATAAGCAATAGCAGCGACTGTACCCTCAGTGATAATGCTCATGACATTGAAACCAACAGTAATGCCCGCAACCTTTGTAGTCTGACACTTTGAGGCAATGAAATATGCAAGAACAGTTATCATATCAGCCCTCATTGCTAAACCACGGCATGCCCTAATTTCCTTCGTCTCAGTAAGCACCTTAAATGAGATTTCTTCGGCAGCAAACTGCTTCTCAACCGAGTAGCCAACTGCTTGCTTGACTCCTTGGCATACTTAGCTACCAGATATCTGTTACCGTGTGATGTAGAAGAGATAACACCAGATGTCATTGGAGATATGGCTAAATATGGAAAGTTAACTGGCACGAGCTTCAAAATTGCATTTAACTTGTCAAGCCCAATCCAAAATTCTTTAAATATTGTAGGCTCCTCTATATTGGTAGAGATTTCTGTGGCATCAAAATCATCTCGTTTAAAAAGTGCAGCAGTAGTACAAACATCTCCCAGATATGAAAATGCTCCTATTTTGTCATATGGACAAACAAGAAGGAAATGACCACAATCATAATTATGCTCGGCCAAAACTCTGCCCTTGTTTGGCCACCGGATATAGTCACCTAGATCCCAAAACATCAATTGTTGCACAGTGAGATTTATATCAGTATTTGGATAGCGTGGTTTCTTGTCATGTTCCATAGACAAACTTCCTCGACCAAATCCAATCACTACAATGTGGTATGCCATGCTAAATTTTGATTTTTCAACAAGAAGACAACTCTTTCTCAACTGTACAATGTTCAAGTCTCAATCCGCACTCTTAAATACGGCACCTGAATATGACATTGTCTCATCCAGAAAGAGGGAGAAGAGTTCATTACACAAGTCATAAGTCACAGTTTTTCGATCGGAAACATGTCAAGTGAAATATGTCTCAGATGATAATGCAACTGAAACATCAGAAGTTGTCACATTGCTGTCGGAAACAAATATCATTAAAAGATGAGGAAGACCGTCAAGCGTAGCAACAAAAGAGATTTCCCCATGACTAGAAGCAGCTACAAGGCCCAACTTAACTTGACTTGGTACTGTCCAGTAAAATTGTGTATCAGGAACACAAATAGAAATTTTAAAACAGTTCCTCTCTGGTCCTTGGAAGGTGAAAACTGAGCCTCTTTCTTCTAGCAAAACTATACATCCAGTGGACTTAAGTAATGGAATAGCAATATGTTGAACACTCCTAATATCATTAAATATCTCACAGGGATAAGTGAAAAGATCATGCACAACATATACACCGGGATCAAACGGAAGGTGTAAAAATGTAATCTTATGCAAGAAAATGTGTCATTGCTATTTTTACCGTTTAACAGTTCAGCCGTAGCATGTTCGTCTGAAAGCACCTCACTAATTGCATTTGAACATGCTTTGTCGAGTTGAGAAGCAGAGGACTTCAATTCTTCAACTTGACGGAGTAGAGACATCATAGATGCAGAGGGTGTTCAATTGATTATCGGTTATGGTAGAAGAAGGATAGAGAGTGTTAATGTTGGGTTTGGTGTTGTGACATTTGACCCAACATATCCTTTGAAGTAATGTTGTTGAATGCATAAAATGTTGGGACAAATGTCACAACATTCAGACCAACATTTTTATATTACAGTTTTGACTTACTTCACGGTAAGCATTAATATTTTACTGTGGGGTAAAAAATAACTTAGGCTTGGTGAATTGGAGCTGTGTAAAACGTGGGAGAAATAGTCAAAGCTTGGGGAAGAAGTCAAGTGAAGAACAAGTCAAAGTTGTTGAGATTCGACTCCATCATCTTCTCCAACAAACACACCACCTGCCCACCTTTCCCTCAACCTCCTCAACTGATTGATGAGATTTTCAAGGAAGACCCTCTACTATAAATAGAGAGGCCACAACAGTGAATCGATCATCCAGAATAAGATTGCAAAAATACCAAGAGAGCTCTCGGGATTTCAACTCAGAAATCTGGATCACAAGTATTGCCTGAGTGTGTCGACAACATTCTGTCCAATATTACAATTGCTATTTAGATTAGTTTTATATGGAGCGATTGTAATGAGAGGTTGTCAATGTCTACGTAGTTAGATTTTTCAGCCAGAAGTCATCTGCGACTTCAACTTTTAATTTATTTTCATTTCATATTGTAAATATGTAAAGAAAAGAATTTGTAATTTTGTATATAATATATATACAATACTTCTGGTCATTGACCATCATAAGTTACATCAACATATAACTTATGAAAATATAAACATTTGTGTTCTTTATTTTTCCGTTGCATTTTACTCTTAAAGGTTTTTTGTTTTATCAAAGTGTTGTCACTTATGTCAGGCGACATTATCACTGACATTCGGAAACAGAATTGGCATCCGATTTATTTTATCTCTTGCTTTTACATTCTGTAGCCTTTGACACCCTTCAAGTGGTATAAGAGCCAACACTTGACCCAATAAGTGTTTGGTCTTGTTGTCATAAGCTATGGATCCGGCAAATCCGACTATTGGTAGACTTCCTATTTTAGATGGTTCAAACTATGCCTATTGGAAGATTCGCCTACGTTCTCATATCAAATCAATTGATGTGAGGGCATGTAGATCTATAACAAATTGGTATGTTGTTCCAATATTGCCACCGGATGAGGAATGTGACATTCTTATTAAACTTGAATTTGAATGGACTGCGGAAGAAACCAATAATGTTAGCTTTAACGAAAAGGCCTTAAATGCAATTTTTGGATGGGTTGATCTCTACATGTTCAAACTCATTCAGAATTGCCCCACGGCTAAGGACGCATATGATACTTTACAAATTCATTGTGAAGGTAGCTCAAGTGTTCTTCGAACAAAGCTACGCATGCTCATGAGTAAGTATGAACGTTTAAGGATGGAAGAAGCGGATGATATTAAATCTTATTTTGAAAAGTTGATTGACATCTCAAATGAATGTCAAGTGCTTGGTGAGCCATTAACCAACACTCAACTTGTTGAAAAGGCTCTCTATTTTCATCTTGAAAAGTTCAATTTAAAGATTTGTGTCATTGAAGAAGTTCACAATCTTGCCACAATGGACCTTCATACCTTAATGAGCATTCTCAAAACCTATGAGATGAACATTGAGAATAAAAGGGAACTATATAAAAGAAAGAATGTGGCACTTCAAGTTCATTCCTCGGAGAACCATATCGAAGAAGAGGATGAGAATCTTGAAGAAATTGGTGAAGATGCAAATGTTGCCTTACTCGCTCGAAAATACAATTTGATGGTGAGAAAGTTTAACAATGATAGAAATCAATCTAAATCTAAAGAGCATCAAAACCAAGTCTTCAATCAAAAGCCCACTAGTTTCCTTCCAAATGTACAAAAATGAAATCAACTAAGGAGAACCAACTCAGATCGTACTAGATTTGATCCCAAACAACTTGAGTCTGTGCAATGTCATGCATGCTCGGGTTGGGATCATTATGCCAACGAATGTGCAAACACTCTTAGAAAATTTGGTAAGAACATATGGGTTTCTTTTAGTGATGATGAAGAATAAGAGGAAGGAGATCGTGAAATTAAAACACAAGCAATGTTGGCCACTGTTTACCAATAGTCTCTATCGGATAATGAAGATGTCGTCTATAATGTTGTCTCAGATGTCACAACATTTGCTCCAACATCAACAACGACATCAACATCTTCAGCGACATCCGGAAGGTATGAATTCTTTAACTATTCTGATATTAATTGCTTTAGTGGTTCTATTTATGTTAGTGAGACTGATTGTATGGATCAAGTTGAATGCAAAGATGATATGATTAATGAATTACAAAGCATTTGTAAATCCTTAATCATAGAATCCAAGCAACTTAACACAAAGGTAAAATATTTAACTCATGAGAATGTAGATTTAAAAGGCACAATAACCCGACTAGAGGTTGCACTTACCAAAAAGGATACTGAATTCGGTAAGGTTCGTGCAAAACTGGATTTAGTCGAAGCAACCTTCCGCAAGCTCAACACAGGGACTTCGAATCTGAATGAGATACTCAACTTTAGTAATCCTTCACATGCAGGTATTGGATACGAAAACTCTCTTAAAACCATATGTTCTAATCTCTTTGATAAAATATGCTTTGTAAAAGAAATAAATAATAGGTTCTCATATATGTCAAAGAATATGAAGTTTGTATGTCATCATTGTTACTCCCCTGGACACCTAAAACCATACTGTTTCAAACTTCAAAATTCTATGAGCAAAATGTTGCCTAAATTGTTGTCCAACATTTTGGATAACAATCGGAGCAACATTTCTTAGCCGAAAGGTAAAAAATGTCTCAAGAGAGTTTGGATTCCTTAAATGAATTTATCTTGTAATGTCTGTGTAACTGCATTAAGAACTAACATTTCAGGTTCTTGGTACCTTGATAATGAATGTTACCGCCACATGACATGTACAAAAGGATTTCTAAAGAACTATGAGTCATTCAATGGAGGAAATGTGACTTACGGAGGTGACAGTAAAAGCAAAATAATTAGAAAAGGGATCTTGAATGTTCCTGGATTTCCATCCTTAAGAAATGTCTTACTCGTTGAGGGCTTACTAGCTAATTTAATTAGTATTAGTCAACCGTGTGATGAAAATCTTGAGGTAAAGTTCAATAAGAATGTCTGTGAAGTTACGAATGAAGCTAATG
Source organism: Anisodus tanguticus (assembly GCA_034509755.1). Lineage (NCBI taxonomy): Eukaryota > Viridiplantae > Streptophyta > Magnoliopsida > Solanales > Solanaceae > Anisodus > Anisodus tanguticus. The sequence goes on along the minus strand of CM067540.1, from coordinate 4,212,102 downwards.
AATGTGTCATGACAGGTACTAGAACATGTGATAGTTGATATCTTGTTGTAAGGCAAGAAATATGCAATAATTCCAAGATCGATGACACCATACTGTGGCATCAAAAGTTGGGGCATGTCAACTACCGCAATTTAGAAAAATTGGTCTCATATGAAGCGATTAGAGACTTACCCAATCTTAGCCATAAAGGTAAAACTGTCTGTGAAGATTGTCTGAAATGTAAGCAAACCCGTGTCTCTCATAATATTGGCAAACACGACAGACAATATTCAGGTACGTCTCACTGTTTTTAATTACTGCATATGGATCTAATTGGTCCAATTAAAGTAGACAGTCTATGAGGCATGAGGTATTCCTATGTGATAGTAGATGATTTTTTTAGATATTCATTGATATATTTCTTGAAAGAAAAATCACAAACTTTTGACATGTTTAAAATTTTGCACTCTGGAATTAGGAACTTGTTCTATTCTCCTATTTTTTTGGATTAGACCCGTTCATGGAAAAGAATTTGAAAACAGCTCATGCACAAATGGATTCGGTGACTTGGATTGGGCTGGAGATGTGGATGACAGAAAAAGTACAAGTGGAGGATGTTTTTGTCTTAGCAATAATCTTGTTTCATGGTATAGTCGTAAATAAAACTGTGTCTCACTTTCAACTGCTGAATTTGAATATGTAGCAGTTGAAAGTTGTTGTTCTCAATTAATATGGCTAAGACACATGTTAGACGACTATGGATTTTCTAGCAACATTTTGATTTTGTATTGTGATAATCTGAGTGCTATAAATATTTTCAAAAATCCAATTCATCACCACGTACAAAACATATTGATATTAAACATCACTTTTTAAGAGATTTAATTGAAAAACAACTAGTGAAAATTAAACATGTTGACACTCTTCATCAACTAACTGATATTTTTACAAAAGCTTTGGACCATGAGAGATTTTCCAGTTTGAAGAAATCTTTTAGTCTTTGTAATCTCTAAAAAGACATTTTTGGTGAATGTCAGCAGAAACGTTGTCTAACATTTCAGGTGACATTTACTTATGTAATATCATAAACTAATTATTGGTGTTGTATAGTGCATTACTTTTGGTCATACAAGCATGATCTTTCAAAAAGAATGTGATTCCAACATGATACTGTTCTCTGCGATGATATATAAAAATATATATATCATAAAAAGGGAGTATCAAAGTAAGGCAAAACCTTTACAAATAATTGGCAACTGTGAAAAATGGGCAAAGCCCTTAAAAAAATATCGTTCCTATGCTATAGGAGTATTGAGTGCTTGAAAGAATTTTGAGAATACTAAAGAAGTATTTTTAATTTTTTGACACAAAAATATTCTTTTGTATGTGGATTATGATTAGATAAAGGACACGATGGAAAAATGTTACATTGATCTAGTGGTTAAACTCATAAAAATACGTATAAAATGTGTCTTGATTTGTTGTCAAAAGAAAAATTCTTGAGGGATCAAAATACTTGTGTCGTCCAAAATGTTGCCAACATTGCTGTTGACATTTTCAGATTGTGATATTTGTTTGGATGTTGTTCTTAATTGATCTCGAAATCAGATTTTTCTCCCTATTTTTATGCCTTGTTTTAATAGGAATTTCAAACTTTAAAATGATAAGATTAAATTGAATTCCTACCGTGATGTTTATCCTTTTATCCCAAAATCTTAGGTCTAAGTTATTGAGTAAAATTGAAATACCTAAAACTAAGGGATTTTTTTTTGCTTTGAAAGATTTGTCATTATATAAATTCCTCTCATTTGCATTTTTCTATCATATCTGATTTTCCTTAAAAATAAAAAGGGAGGGAAAATCACATCACACCTCGGGTATAACCCTACCTACCTGATGGAATCATCACCATTCCAAACTTCTTCCTTAATCACAAACCCTAATTCCTCAAAACCCTCTCCTCAGTTCTCACTAATGAAACTTCTCCAGTGTCAGAACCCGTGTCAGCTAACATTTCATCTAACACTCCCATGAGCACTAGCCCTCCATCGAATACACCTCAGCAATCGGGCCAGTCTTCTGCCTCAAATCTCCTTGAGGATCTTTCTAAAGCAATAGTGTTTAAAGGGTTTGATGAACCTTTAGATATAATCTATTCCGAAGATAATAACAACCCAATAGATGTTAATGAGACTGCAAATTTTACATCTTTGGGTAAGAGGCCCAGATCATATGCCTTTCCTACTCGCCGATCGAGTAGAGTGTTCGAAAAAAAAAATCCAAGAAGATTCGAGTAGAAAAATGACTAAATATAAAACATCTAAACCCGCCTACTCGAGCAGTGATAGTGAAAGTACGAACTCTATTTTCTCGACTGATGAAAACATTCAGCTTCTAAACAACCCAGTGTGCCTCTAAAAGGAAAATCCCAGATGAAACCTTAAAATAATTTTTTCCAAAGGGATTTCCCAAGACTACAAGGACAAGTGATGCTTCAAATGTTGCCACAACATCTCATGCAACATTCCAGCCAACATCCGAAGAGACACATACCACATCATCCTTTAATAGTATCGAATCCATCAGTTTAGACATGTCTGATTCAGACATTGAGGTATCAGCTTTATCCGATAAATGCTTTTCTAAAGCTAAATATGATAAGTGGGATTATTATAAGAATGGAGTAATTAGGTCTGAGAGAGAGCTAGTTATTACTTCATGTGTTGAACATGGTCTGGTAGAATTTTTAATGGATAGACAACTTCTTGGCTCTGTTACTGGAAAAGAACCATATGTTAATGAGATAATAATGTTATTTTATGCCAACTTAAACTATGCTATAGAGGATACCTCCTCGAAGAAATTTGGGAAGGTATATCTCTATAACATGATTTATAAAGTATCACCCTAAATTATAAATCAATGTATAGGGTCTTGATACTGAAGAGAGAGTGAGAAAAATAGAAAGAGTAACAGAAAATAGGGATACAATGATTGAATAACTCACTGGAAGTATACTGAAAATGTGGATCCCTAGATGCCCAACCTCAAAACTAATTGCCCTATTCTCCACCCTCCACAAAATTGCTATTCACAATTGGCTCCCTTAACTGAATGAGTCAGTTGTGACATATGAACAAGACTCCCTACTGTTTAAAATCGGAAAAGATTCAAAGTTGATTTAGGGAAAATGATCTTTTATCAAATTGCCAACTTGGCTTAAAAAGATTCAACTTTAATCCTTTCTTTTCCCTCTATGATCTACAAAGTATTAACTAGCCAAGGCTTTGAGCCTAAGAGAGAAGTCACTTTGGGAAGCTCCTAAACTTTACATTGTAAACAAAGCAATTTTTAAGAGCAAGGAAAGAGTCATCGACTTACCTTGGAAGAAGGAATCTGAAAGTGAAAAAGTTGCCAGAAATGCCACCAACATTCTGGGCAATATTGGTCCAAGACAGTTTACACTGTCTACAAATTGGCTTGTGGAACAAATTGCAAAAATCAACCAACAAATTTCTGAGGTTGATGCAGCCAGAGATGCTTTGGTTCAAGCTAGAGACTATTTCCTGCTTTTGCTTTCTTCACAAAAAATGGGGAGATGATGTGCATGGGGAAGAAACTGAAAGTGCACAAGAGAGTGAAGTTGTTGTTGCTGCTGCTCATGCTGAAGAAGCTGTTGTTGATGATGTTGTGCAAAGGGATGAAGCTGTGGGGAGGAAGGTGTTGCTGAAGAGGTTGAGGTTGAGAGTGAAGTTGCTATGCAGAAGTAGAAAGCTGCTACTGCAGTGTGATGAGCAAGGAGGAAGATGAAGGATGTTGCTAACCTTAGATATAATTGTTTGTTAAATGTTTTGATGGATTGATGTGGATAATTGTTGACAATGGTTTAATCTTATTTCAGTTTTACATAAGAATGGATGATGTGTGTATATATGTGCTTATAATTTTCTTCTTCTAATCCTATAGAGTGGTATACACTTGTTTGCTTGTATACTATCACATGTTAAGGGGGAGCAGTTTTGTAACCACATGTGTTGGACAACATCCGTGACAAAGCACTAAGTCGTCTATACATTTTATAATGTGTTTTGTGAAAAAAGGCAAAAAGGGGGAGATTGTTAATGTTGGGTTTGGTGTTGTGACATTTGACCCAACATATCCTTTGAAGTACTGTTGTTGAATGCATAAAATATTGGGACAAATGTCACAACATTAAGACCAATATTTTTATATAACAGTTTTGCCTTACTTCACGGTAAGCAGTAATAATTTACTGTGGGGTAAAAATGACTTAGGCTTGGTGAATTAGAGCTGTATAAAACTTGGGAGAAATAGTCAAAGCTTGGGGAAGAAGTCGAGTGAAGAACAAGTCAAAGTTGTTGAGATTTCGACTCCATGATCTTCTTCAACAAACACACCAGTTGTCTACCTTTCCCTCAACCTCCTCAACTGATCGATAAGCTTTTCAAGGAAGACCCTCTAATATAAATAGATAGGCCACAACAGTGAATCGATCATCCAGAATCAGATTGCAAAAATATCAAGAGAGCTCTCAGGATTTCAACTCAGAAATCTGGATCACAAGTGTTGCATGAGTGTGTCGACAACATTCTGTCCAACATTACAATTGCTATATTTAGATTCTAGATTAGTTTTGTATGGAGCGATTGTAATGATAGGTTGTCTATGTCTACGTAGTTAGATTTTTCAGGCAGAAGTCATCTGCGACTTCAACTTTTAATTCCTTTCCATTTCATATTGTAAATATCTGGTCATTGACCATCATAAGTTACATCAACATATAACTTATGAAAATATAAACATTTGTGTTCTTTATTTTTCCGTTGCATTTTACTCTTAAAGGTTTTTTATTTTATCGAAGTGTTGTCACTTATGTCAGGCAACATTATCGCTGACATTCGGAAACAGAATTGGCATCCGATTTATTTTATCTCTTGCTTTTACATTCTGTAGCCTTTGACACCATTCAGAGAGGTGTGGAGTGCGAACAATGAGAGCACCAATGTAATCGTATTGAAATGAATAATTTCAATTACACGTACAAATAAAAGAGTCCATCTCTAAACTATTACAAATACTCCAAACTAGTAATCAAATATTTTAAGGAAAGAAGAAACAAAAATGAAGAAGGGAGGGAGGTTCCAGAATTAACTTAAGCAAAGAAAATAAAGAAACAACTTTATAGCATGAGCCCTACTAGATTATATTCCTCTTTCATATATAGGCATTTTCCCGGAGTCCCAAATATAATTTAACATCTTCACAAATGGGCCATCCAACTTGGTTCAATTCATAACAGTCAACCTAGTGGATGAGTTTAAGAACTCTTAACATTAATTTAATTTCTTATAACATGACAATAGCACATCTTGTGGGTAAATTTTCAAATTGTGACGAACTCTCCTCGGACGGAGCGGCAACCAAGGCGGAATTTGACACGGTGGATGTCTTCTTGGCAAAATCCGCTTCTACGAGAATGAGCATAGAACGGGCTTGGTAAAACGGTGGAAAATGATTGCTTTGGCGGATGAGCGTACCCACTCCACTATACACGTCGGTGAGGCCGACCACTAGTTGTAAAACAAGCCGATTGTTAGTGATCGGCGCGCCGACGTTCTTGAGTTGGTCCGACAACACCTTGAGCCGTCGACAATATGCAGAAGCATTGGGAAAGTCCGTCATGTCGGTGGTGGAGAATTCCTATTCAAGAGTAACGGCTCGGGAATTTTTATTGTCTTGGAATATGCCGTGTAAGCAATCCCAAGCCTCCATCGTCGTGGAGTCAGACTCAATAATTGTATGCAGAGAAATAGTGGCATAAATCCACTGAAGAACTGTAGCATCAAGGGTTAACCATAATTCTCTTTCATCGTCGGTTTTCGGCACCTTCTCCTTGCCTTTTCCGATAGAATTATGTGATGAATGACCCGGTGGGAGCGGCAGTGAATCTTGAAGAGCTCCGCCCACGTTGCATAATGGACGTTTTCCATCTCAAGAGTGATGGAAACATGAGATTTGATGTTGGAAACTGTGATGGCTGGATGAAAAGAAGATTTTGAGTCATACATGGCTGACGGGGAGAAGGGTGGTCGGCGGCAAAAAGAAGAGGGGGGGGGGGGTGTCGGACACAAGGAAGCAGGGTTAGGGTTTCAGGAACTTTCCCTAGACTACTGATACCATGTAAGAAATATTCTTCCTTGATTATTTCATTAATGATTTACACTATATATAATTGTACAAAAATATTTACATTGCTACAAACTAGGTAACTAATCAATCCTAATTATAAGAAAAATCTAATTCTACCTAATATAGGAGATGTACAATTTTAAATGCAATCTAATTCTATTATATTTATCTTCAATAATTCCTTTCTTGTATGACTAATCTTTTTATTTAACTATAGGTATAGTATATTATAATTTATGTTAGTTATATTACTATTCTTCTAAAATATGATTAGATTGCTTTTCATTTTATGTCTTGTATTAAATATTATTTATATACTAAAGTTTGCTTGGTGAGATGAACCCCACAGAATGATGGTTACGTTATTGGCCCCAGATATCTATGACAAATTTTTTATATTGAATTTGAATTTTTGAGTTTGTAAGTTTGAAAAGAAACTAATGTGAAATACGAGGTAATGTTTTCCTCACATTTGTGAAGTTGACATTAGAGATAAATGTGTACCATATACTAATTCATGTCCAGCCATTGTGTTTCACAAAGGATGGTGCACAATATGATAAGTCTCAAATAACATGATAAAGAATAATAATCCTCTATTGGAATTTGGATAACAAAAAAATAAAGATGGAAGGCCTAATTTGAAGCATATAAGCAAGAAAAGATATTTTATACCTTACATGAATCAGTTCTTTACTTTTCATACTCGAATTGTGTCTAGTTCCAATCCAATGTTTCAAGTATTTTGACCAAGAATATGAAGTTATTTGTTACTTTTTGTGTGTGTAAATCTACAGTATTATTTATATTTACTCAAGTATTAATTAAATACGATATTTAAGGAAGAGATACATAGGAATCTACACAAAAAGAAATTAGCAAAGTAACTTCTATTGCTAAACAATAAAATTCTTCGCTCATTTTTTTAATGATGAATTAATGATAGATTATTAAAAGATTCTATTAATTACGAGTAATTTATTAAATTTGATAATAAATTACTACTATCAAATGTCTTTCCTAAGGTGCTTACAAGAAACGAAGATACTACTCATCAATTTCCATTTAAAAAAAGATGTTTGATGTTTATTTCTATTTCTTTGAAGGATCTCTTACTCTCTTTTTTTTTTTGGTAGAAACAATAATTATATTAATAGTTAATATGCATTATAATAAGGGAAAAGGACACTAAATAAGACAACTTTTAACACCACTTTACACAAATTGCTAGCCATTCTCTTCTTTCTCGAGTAATTCAATTTTTAAAAATATTGGTTGCAACATTTGACAAATCCATAAACACCCTATTTACGACTCACAAATTCTAACTCCATATCCATTAGCATTTAAACTTTTGCTTGAAGTCTTCAAGTATAACTGACTAGTGTGTTGCTTTTCTTATTTTAGTTACCAAGATTATCTTGACTCATTTATCACCAGCTCTCAGATCAACTATGAATTTACTTCTTTTTTTCTTTTCATTTTCTTCATTTTTTTTCTCAGATGGATTCTCCAGATGAGTTTTCTTTAGTGAAGTTCTCGAAGCTTTGTTCATTCCTTCTCTTTTCTGCTCTTATTTGTAGTTCCGGCAACAGTGATGTTAGCTCACAAGTTTAATAGTCGGAGAACAGGATCTTCCGGTCAGATCTGTGTCGCTTGGGTTTGCTACTTCGTCAGATAACGTGCTTCCGCCGGAGTTCATATAAACGTCGTGAAATCATCAAATCTACGGTCTCCATTTTTTCGATAATCCTTGCCTGTGTATTAATAGTGTATAATAACTATATAATATGTGTATTATTAGTGAGTACACAAATTATACAACAATGTTATATTTTCTCTACATATACGGTAGGGATACATGTTTTACATACAATATTAATACATTTTCTATACATATACGGTAATAATACATATTATATACAACAACGATACAATTTTTTTTTTATGTATGATACATTTTCTTATATATATATATGCAGTAGTGATACATATTCTATACAATAATGATATATTTTCTATACATATACTGAATTTAGTTAAAAATGACTATAAAATAAAATTATTTTAAAAGACTAAAAATGACTTTTAAAATTTTTGGGTCATTAAGTGTCCATAGTTTCACCCACATGGCTAGCTATGTCTTTTTCCATATACTTAACAAAATACAAGGACCAATAGCTAGTGCGAATTGGAGACTATTACAATGTTATTACTATCCGAATTATTATGAAATAATTACGGCTCAATACCCATAAGTAATCTAGTTTGCCAAAATTAGCTCAACTATCACCTTTATACCAAATGTGTCCGTTCGGCACTTTACAGAAAAAATTGCGTGGCAGGCAACAACTAGACAGAGTTCATATAAAAGCAGCCTATACCGTCCAAATTAATTACAAGTATTATCACTTAATAGTAACAATTAACATGTGGATGAACTAATAACGGTTTGCTTTTACGTACTTGATGAAAAGTTTGATAAACAACCTTGGAGTAATTGATAAAGTTGTTGTCATGTGTTCAAGCCGTAGAAATATTCTCTGACAAAAATGCAAGGTAAGACTGCGTACAACAGACCCTTGTGGTCCGGCCCTTTCGGGGAAGGAAGGTGATTCAATATCTGATTTTAGAGTGTAGGGAATATGAGTTTTTAATGAAAACACTTTCATATTTTCAGCCTTGCTTTACACACTTTTATTAAGATATTAACTCAACACATTATAGATAAGGAAGGATAATTAACTTAGCCCTTTTGGATACTGACTCACTTCAGTTAGACTGAGTGTCCATATCCTCCTTACCATAATTCAGATCTTTTGTCTGGGACATATATAGGTCTTTTGCTACATGATAGAACATCATCTTCAACCTTCTCCTCTTTTCCCAGTTGACATCTTCAGCCTCTCATGGGCGCTTGTTTCCACCACTCTCAGGAGCGGTGACAACAACTCGTCCTCGATCTTTGGTCGTACTAGCATGACTATCAGCAGTATCTTAAAGCTTAGCATCAGATCCAGAGATCCCACCTTTGACGGAAATAGATTTGTAACTGTCGTCAAAGAGAGAACCAAAACTAGGACCAGTTTTGAAAGCACGTTTGTTGACAGAGACAGTGTTTGAACTATTAACAGAACTGTCAACAGAACTGTTTTCAAGAAGAAAACCACAGCAAGATTTGGTCACACACTTGTCAACCAACATCTTTCGAACACTAATACCAATCTTATCTTAAAATTGTTGGATATGCAAAGCACTTACGGGAATAGTAAATAACTATTACAGTGATCGAAAGGATAAACAATAAAGATTACAACAAGTTGTCAATCTCTTGATCTTTAATTGGAACTTCAAATATGGATCTTGTATTCAGAAATACAAGAACATGAACTGCTACACTTGTGGCTTGTAGATTTGCTGAGAATCCGAACTGTTAGAGTCCTTTGAGATTCTAGTTCACACCTGAGCAAGGACGCGAGTGCGTTCAACTTTTTCCATGAAATGAGGACCAACTTCTCGATGAAGAACGTCGTTAAGAAGGCTTTGAAGCAGTCTACAATCATATTCGAATCACTGAAACGATATTTCCTCTTGTATATCATCAGTTATGTCCGTCATGTTGTAGTTTGTGCTTAAACGGAGAAAACAAGGTCTCAGATAATCGTTAATGGCGGAGATTGGGAGAAAAATGAGGGGAAGAGAGAGAGAGAGAGAGAGTGTGTGTGTGTGTGTGTGTGTGTATACTTGTATGTATTTCTGATTTTTGTTTATCTATAGAATTAAGCCAAAGGTCTCAATTTATAGGTGTGCAAGATGGCCTTTCAAATGCCCCATAATAGCAATCAATTGTCATGTAATGAATGACATTTAACCCCCAAGTAATGCATCAACATAATGGTCCAAGTAATGACCATTATTAGGTGGATTCAATGCCATTGAAATCCCCTCAACAGTCAAACCTTTTGGGATTCCGTCGAGCAGTCACTGCCAATGAAGTGTCGCGGCTCTGCTACGCTAATTCAGCCAAAACCTCACTGCCACTCAGGCGCCGCGACCCAGTCTGGGAGGCGTCGCAGCCCTTCTCGGCTCCGCGGCCCTTTTCCGACCCGTTCCATCTTACACCTCGCACAATCCTTCATTCGTTTACCAACGTGGAACACTCGTTATTTATCCAATAACCGTCCATCATTCTCTGTCTCAAACATTTCACTTACGTACCAATATTTCTTTCTAACGAAATTTACGATACTTGGCAATAAGATTGCACGTGAGTGGAAATGACATTTCCGACGTGCGGGGCCCCAATTGTTCGAGTCATAAATAATGAGGTAAACTTAATTCTACATTAGTAAATTTCCAACAAAAACACGATCCAGTGAAACAACAAGTTGGTAAAGCAATATCTAAGACAATAAGTCTCCAAAAAGGTGTAGTTCCTAAAGGGGATTTTTGCCTTCATTTTTGTTTAGCCGGAAGTATCCAATGTTTATTGGCCTGATTAGTTAAATTTCGAGCTACTAAGCTTAGTAAAGGGAAAAACATTTTTTAAGAAAAATCTTTTATTCACATGGTTCAAATTCCAAATCTTAAATTAAGGACAGAGGGATCATTATCATTTGATGGATGATAATTTGGACATTTATCACATGCCATTTTTTATTCATAGCATAATGAGATTTAAGATTTGAAGTTTATATATTTTTATGGGTTCTTCTAATTAATATATAATAATAGAGTTTAAAATTAAATACTTAGTGAATTTCTTAATATATATATATATATATATATATATATATATATATATATAAGATAAAAATTACAAGGTTCACATAAATCCACATGTTATCCTGTGAATCCACCCTCATATGTACTTTACTCCCAAGTCCTAACGTTAAGTTTGAATAAGAAGACGATTGTCGTATTTTTCACAAGTTAAACTCCACTAGTGAAGACTAATGATTTGAAAATTGACATTGACAAAAATAATTAGGGAAAATAACTGTACTGAAAAATATTGTAGAAAAAACTCCAATTCCCATGTATATTTCCACTCTTCACATGCATTTGACTTGAATTAAACGCTTCTTTTCCATTTAAAACTAATAACATACAAAAACAAGGAAAGAAAAATTAATTTGACTTGTTCTAACAGCTAATCCATCATCTTTTACACGTTCAGTATAACTTGACTTGCTCTAACAAATCATATACTATCTTTTTTTTTCTTCTAAAGCTAAGATTAATTACTTGCATTGAGATTTTTAAGTGATTTTCATATAAAGTTATTTACATCATATTAGTGTAAAACACTCCACCGCTTCTCCAAATGCATTTCATATTGAATGCAGTTAATTTTATTACATGAAAAAGTAAAACAAATAAAAATCAATCATAAACTAGTAGGTCATTGTGTTTATTCCTTTTCCTCCTATTCTAGACTAGTTTTTCACCAACAATGTTTGTGGTGTAGTGACTGATATTACTCCATCCTTAACCAAGAGGTATCGAGTTCGAGCCTCCTTGGGTACGGAGTCACTATTATTAGGGAGTGATTTGCCCCCCCCCCCCCCCCAATGTGGGACTATCGGACACGAATCCGAATTAGTCGAACCCCAATGCGGATATTGGACACCGAATAAGGAAAAAAAAAGACTAATTTTTGAACTAAAAACAATGGATGTACATCTTAAAAATATCCTAACCACTTAGAAATTAGAATTCACATTTTGAAATACAAAAATAACCTTATACTTCATGAGAATTAAACATAAACTAAAAGTTTATGCCTTCTTTTAAATAAATCATAAACTAGTAGGTCATTGTTTTTATTCTTTTTTCTCCTACTCTAGACTAGTTTTTCAAGGGGAATAATGGATGTACAAATTAAAAATAATATCCTAACCACAAAGAAATTAGAAATTACATTTTGAAATACAAAAATAACCTTAGACTTCATGAGAATTACAAACTAAAAAGATGCCTTCTTTTAAGTCTACATTATCGGTTAATTTTAATCTTAACAGTTAAAAATTAAAGAAAAAATACATATTCCTATTAGTTTGATAAATTTATACATGTGAGACACATGTCAAATATTTATTAGTTTGAGCAAATACCCGCAGATAATTTTTTACCCTTTACTAATTTGACAATTTTTTCTTAATTTTATTTATCTTTCTAAAAGAATATTTATTTTACTTTTAATCCAAGAAGAAATTCATGCCACTCACTACGTCATGATTCTTCTACTTGTATATTACGGAAAGCCGCCTCTCATTAATAATTGTGTCGCTAATAATTGTAGTTTCAGTCCTTTTTTGTACAAATGCCTAATCATTGCTTAATTTTAACAACTAAACAATAGTAATAATAATTATAATGATAATAGTAACTCATTTTATTTTGATACTTTAGATCCTTTTTTGTAACAAATAACTCATTAATATTGTTCTTGTAATTATAAATTAATAATAACAATAACTCTGAAGTCTGAATTCTTAAACTCTTACTATTATAAATTACTCCAACACTTATAATAACAAGAAAATAATACTTTTGGTTTCTCTACCACAACAACAACATGCCAAGTAAAATTTCACAAGTGAAATCTGGGAAGAGTAGGATGTACGTAGATCTTACTTCTACCTATGTGAGGTACGCAGAATTGTAAGAAAAGAAACAACAAAATAATAAGATAAAAAACAAATGCAGTCACAAATATTAATACACATCGAGGAATAAGAGACTACGTGAAAAATGAATACTACTACTAAAAAGAAAAGAGGAGAGGAGGCTACCCTGACCCATCTCCCACACAAGGTGCGACAACACTCAACTATTAACATTCTACCATAATCCTCGATCTCCATACCTTCCTATCATGTCCTCAGTCAACTGAAGTTGTGCCATGTCATGTCTAATCACCTCCCTTCAGTTATTCTTCGGCCTACTCTACTTCTCCTAACTCTTGCTACAACCAACCTCGCGCACCTCCTGTTCCATATGCTCGAATAATCTCAGTTTCGCTTTTCTCATCTTATCCGCCACTGATGCCTCTCCCACCTTATCCTGTGTAACTTCGTTCTTAATATCTCTCTGTAAGTACATAGATATCCATATGAACATCTTCATCTCCGCTACCTTCATCTTCTGAATGTGGGCGTTACTGACTGGTCAACATTGTACGTTGCCCCATCTAACAATGTTGGTCTTATCACCCCTTTGTACAACTTACCTTTAAGCCTAGATGACACATTCATATCGCACAGTACCCCCGGGGATGAGCTTCTATTTCACCCATCTCGCCCCAATACGATGTGTCGTATCATTATCAATCTCCAGTCTCATTGGATTATGAACCTAAGATACTTGAAGCTTCTCTTGCGTATGACTAGTCCTCTTGATCTTTAAATCCACCTCCGCCTTATGCATTACTTCACTAAACTTGCACTCTAGGTACTCTATTTTAGTCTTGCTTAACTTGAAACCTCTAGACTCTAGGGTCTTTCTCCAAACTTCCAGCCTATCATTAATTTCACTACATGTCTCGTCAATCAATACTATGTCATCAACAAATAACATACACTACGACACCTCCCCTTGAATATGCCGTGTCAATTCATCCATCACTAAGACAAATAGGAACATGCTGATCCATGATAACCCGATCATGACGGAGAATTGTCGTGTCACCTTTCATTGATTCTTATCCTCGTGACATATGACTCAATGCATTCAACCTTCAATTAATAAAAATATGTGTTTTTAGTCTCTTTTTATAGGTAATATGCCCTCATATATGAAGAAACGATACGAACAATTATCATTAATCCTAAAATTTATGAATATTCATAAGTAAAAGGGATAAAAAATTCACATTTTAAATAATTGAAGGTCAAACCTATTTACTCAAATATTACAAGGACTAAACCTAAACTTTTTCAGTAACTAAAGGCCCAAAAATATTACTACTGCCTCGGTCCCAATGACATTTCTATAAATAAACAATTTAACTTTATGAAATGATTTACAGTCACATATTTGTATAAGATTTATTTTAGACTACACATTTCAAAAGTCTTCAATTCTTTCTTAAACTCCGTCTCAAATCAAATGATGCAACATAAATTGAGATGGAGGGAGTATTAACCCTATAATAAATTTATTTCATTTTTAATAATAATAATAATAATTTTCTTAACTCACCAAAATAATAGTAATACTCTTTATTTTTTGGTGCAATAATAATTACCCTGAACTTCTGCCCTATGCAGCCTTTAGATTTCTTTTCTATTTCAATTCCGTGGCAAAATCTCCAGAATTCCCACTTCCCCAAAACTTCTGGAAATTCACCCTTCATATTCCACCAAAAATATCTTATGCATCAAGACTTAGAAAAAAAATAAAATAAAAATAAAAAAAAGAAAAGAAAAGGAAAAAAAAGAAAATATAAATTGAACCCTCTACCCTTGTAGTAGAAACTAGAAAGGGCCAAAAAAAAAAAGCTTCTAAGCTTTACTTGCAGCATAACATAGGTCAGTTTTTTCTTGCTCTTCCAACTATTACATTGGATTTTATCTTATATATATTTCTTTTTAATCTTAAATATCTTATGGGGGTTTTTCCCTTTTTGTATTTTTTTGCCTCCCATTGTATTTTCTTGGTTTACTTGTACTTGTTTTGCTTGAAATGCTTATGTTGGTTGTCTTGTTTTGTATGTGATGTAGTTTGACTGGTATAAAATTTAAAACTGGTATAAAATTTAAAAAATAAAGAAAGATTTTTGCATCTTGTGGTCTAAAATAAGTGAAATATATTTGTGTGTTTATAATCTCGTTAAGGTACACACTAAAAAGGAGGGTGTGTCATATAAATTGGGATAGGAGTACCATTTTTTGCTATTGAATCTAAAAGGGTCTTCAAAAAGAACCTTTTTTTGGGTGTATTTTTCTGACGATTTTAGTGTTCTTGATATTCCTTGTTTATCTATCTTGATTTTGCTAAGTGGGTGATTTTTTTTCCTTTTTGCTATTTAGTGTTGAATTTCTTAGTTGCAATGTGTTAAATTGCAAAGAGGAAAAAGGGAAAATTTGTAGTTTTGATAAAGGTTATAGGTTGCTGTTGCATTTTTAATATCAGTTGTTTGTGAATTCTGGTTTGTTTAAAGATACCTCTTTTATTCAATTTTAACAAACATTTATGGCTGGTTGTTGTTTTTTATCTTAAATCTTGTGGGTTTTTTCCCTTTTCTATTTTTTTTTGCCTCTCATTGTCTTTTCTTGGTTTACTTGTACTTGTTTTGCTTGAAATGCTTAAGTCACTTCTCTTGTTTTTACCATTTTTTGCTATTGAATGTTTAAGGGTCTTCAAAAAGAACCTTTTTTTGGTATATTTTTCTGATGATTTTAGTGTTCTTGGTATTCCTTATTTATCTTTCTTGAATTTGTCAAGTGTGTTATTTTTTTTCCTTTTGCTATCTAGTGTTGAATTTCTTAGTTGCAATGTGTTAATTGCAAAGAGGAAAAGAAAAAAATGTGTAATTAGTGATGGTTATAGTTTGCTGTTGCGCTTTTATTACTCCCTCCGTCCAATTTATATGATGTAGTTTGATTGGCTTGGAGTTTAAGAAATAAAGGAAGACTTTTGAATCTTGTGGTCTAAAACAAGTCAAAGATATTTGTGTGGTTATAGATCATCTCGTTAAGCATAAAAGGTAAAGTTTAAAGTTTAAAGTTAAATTGTTGCCAAATAAAGAAATGTGTCATTCTTTTGGGTCTGACAAAAAGGAATCAGAGGGAGTATCAGTTTTTTGTGACACCTCTTTTATTCAATTTTAACAAACATTTATGGCTGGTTATTTTTTTTTTAATCTTAAATATCTTGTGGGGTTTGTCCCTTTTTGTATTTTTTGCCTCCCATTGTATTTTCTTGGTTTACTTGTACTTGTTTTGCTTGAAATGCTTAAGTCGGTTCTCTTGTTTTGTAGTACCATTTTTTGCTATTGAATCTAAAAGGGTCTTCAAAAAGAACCTTTTTTTGTTTTTTTAATGATGATTTAGTGTTCTTGGTATTCCTTATTTATCTTTCTTGATTTTGCTAAGTGGGTGATTTTTTTTCTTGCTATCTAGTGTTGTTCTTGGTCTATTATTATTGTTATCTTTGCATCTTTTCTTGAGCCGGGGTCTATCAGAAACAGCCTCCCGACCTTCACAAGGTAGGGGTAAGGTTTGCATACATTCTACCCTCCCCACTCCCCAGGGGGTATGTTGTTGTTGTTGCTATCTAGTGTTGTTCTTGGGGTTGAATTTTTTAGTTGCAATGTGTTAAATTGCAAAGAGCTAAAAGGGAAAATTTGTAATTTGATAAAGGTTATAGTTTACTGTTGCATTTTTGATATCAGTTGTTTGTGAATTTGTTTAAAGATACCCCTTTTATTCAATTTTAACAAACATTTATGGCTGGATAGCACATGTTTGTTGCTGTGTTTATTAGGTTATGGCTGAAGATTATAGGGCATTTAGATAACTCCCAGGAACTTGAATTTTCGATTTAATGTTAGTGAATCTATTGAAAAATCATACTAATTCTATTGTTGATTTTGTAATGTCTGAGTTTCGGTGTTGTCGGTCTTAAAGATTTTGGCTTTATTTGAAATAGTTCTAAGCTTGGTTGGTACCAGAGTTTACAGGAAAACTTATGTAATTTGATCCTTGATAATTGCATCTAAGGGAATCAGATATGTGGTTGCATAAGTAGAAATGCAGTAGGACAACATTAAAGTTTGAGTCTGAACTGATTAGTAACAATATTCGCCTAGTTCGTAACGCTCTTGGCGGGGTATGCAGAGGGAAGTTTAATCTTTTATAGCATATTCCTTCTTATTTATGTAGAAGGCTGACTATATTTGTGATTCTAATGTGTAATTAATGAGAGAATTTTGCTTAAATGAAAATTTAAGCACCACAAGAATAGAAAAATCAGCGTTGCTTCTTTTTGCGAGAGATTCTGGACGGTTAACAGCGATTATGTGCTGTTGTTGTAATGCTTCCAGTGCTTTATCTTCAGTGTGTCAATCATTAGATAATAAACTTTGTCAGCTCCATGATTGAATTGCATCATTTTGGCATACCTTTTTATACTGGATCTTTTGTATTTTCATACTGATCTTTATGTGTTATTTTGTAATTTCAGAGGATAAGTCACAATTGGTTTATTCTAAATGGCTAAAGATACTAGCAATACTGAATCAGCTAATCGGAGAGCTGGTCTCTTAAAGGACCAGGTTCGACTAGTCAAGAGAAAGAATTGTGATCGATATGAAATCGTCTTGATACCTGATAATTTGTCATTTGAGAAAGGTTTCTTTGTTGTAATCCGTGCGTGCCAATTGTTGGTTCAAAAGAATGAAGGATTGATAATAATTGGTGTTGCTGGTCCCTCCGGAGCAGGAAAGACTGTGTTTACTGAGAAAATACTTAGCTTCATGCCAAGTGTTGCAGTTATCTCAATGGATAATTACAATGATGCTAGTCGAATAGTTGATGGAAACTTTGATGGTAAGAATGGATACCTCTTTTCTTATTTTTGTTGATGTTAACAAAAAGGGAATTTCACTTGCATTCCGTTCTTTTTTATTGGTTTACCTTGATATTGGTGTCATTAGTACTTCTGGAATAACTTAAGAGTATATGATTTGTACTTTACCAGGTCTAATTTTTCTTTTGAAACAGATCCACGACTTACAGACTATGATACATTGCTGAAAAACATCAATGATCTAAAGGCCGGGAAACCGGCTGAGGTTCCAATATATGATTTCAAATCTAGCTCTCGCATAGGAGTCAGGTTCAGCTCCTTGCTTCTTATTCATGTAATATTCTATACTTTTATGTGCATGTTGTCATTTTCCATACAAGCTGCTATTCAAAACCACTGCAAGTTTGTTTACCTGTTTGCTCCAGAAATATTATGTTTGAATGCTTAAATGGAAACTACCTCCAGACCTTGGACAGTTTATAATTTTGGGTTCTATTACATGAAGAAAAAATGTTTGATGACATCTTTGGAGCAATGCTACCTAGGCTCTTCATTGCTCTGATACAAACATAAAATTAACTGTAAAATTGGCATGCCTAAATTTGATACAATTAAGTCCACGTCACTAAATGTGGAACCTCATGACTTGTTCATCTTTGAATCAGTTTACATTATGGTATTCTAGACCTAAATGGTATATATAACTTAGTGGTCAATGAAGTGAGTGCAAATCTTGAAGACAAATTCAGTAGAGACAAAAACATTAGATGAGTTCTTTCCATCTGGATATGCCTAAGCTTGGTGGACAGAGTTACCCAATACATGTGCGGGTGGGAGGTAGAAGGTACCCGTTGGAATAGTCGAGGTGTAAGCAAGTTGGTTTGGACACCACTGTTACAAAAAAAATTAAAAAGTTTATGCTATACTAGTTTCGTTTTGCGTGCTTTTTTTTCTCTGTGGTCTACTCAGAAGATACTTGTTCCCTAGACTCCTAATTGCTACTTAATTATCTAAGATGTGTTGCATATTAGTAAATGATCTGAACTTGCAACATTAAGTTTACTGCAGGACTCTTGAAGTACCTAGCTCCCGCATTTTGATTATTGAAGGTATCTATGCTTTGAGTGAAAAGTTGCGGCCTTTGCTGGATCTTCGTGTATCTGTGACAGGTGGAGTTCACTTTGATCTTGTAAAAAGGGTTTTACGGGATATACAGCGTGCCGGGCAGGAACCCTCAGAGATAATCCATCAAATATCTGAAACGGTTTGTTTCCTCTATAATTTTTGGCTAAAACATGTACCTGAAACTCTCTTTCCTCACTGTCTAACAACGATGTCTAGTGCAGGTTTATCCAATGTACAAGGCGTTTATTGAACCTGATCTCAAGACTGCACATATAAAAATTATCAACAAATTTAATCCGTTTACTGGATTTCAGAGTCCTACATACATTCTTAAGGTAAGGATATTAAAAGTTCATACCACTTCTAACTTCCGACAAATGATTTGATTAAAATTATCAAAAATATAAAAGAGATAAAAGGGCTTATCTATTTGCTTGTACCTTTAGTCTTCTAGGAATGTGGAAGTCGATCTAATCAAGTCTGCCCTATCTGAAGAACACACTGAAAGTACGGAGCAAACTTACGACATATACCTTCTGCCACCTGGTGAAGATCCAGAGACATGCCAATCATATCTGAGGATGAGAAATAAAGATGGAAAATACAGTCTCATGTTTGAGGTTTGTCTCTTTGTTATATTGATCAGTACTTTTGAGAAAATAATGGCCAACTGTTAAAAAGTACCTCTGTTTGCTAGGTCATTTTGGCTTTACTATGTAGCCTACTGATGACACACTGTTATTCTCCTAATTAAATTTTCAATAGTCGTGTGCATAGTACTATACATTTTCCTGAAACACTTGAAAAATGTTCAAAGTTTTTGGGAAACAACATTTTCCTATCCTGTTACCTGCATCGTTTATCTTGAAATACTAGCAGGGGCTAAGGAAATTCCAAGTTAAAATAACTCTGTTTCTTGTAGGAAATTGGCCATATTACAACTGAATGTTGGTGGTGCAAGGATCATTTTTTGCATTCTTAACCTTATGTTTCCTATAGGTGATGTCAATGACCTAGCACTTTAGTGTCATTTGGCCAAATAACTTAAAAAGGAAGAGAATGTCAGACTTCCTTGCTCATTTTATGTTGCATCTGTTGTATGTCAATATAAGAATCCAATACTATGGGATCGATTGGCACAATTATTCAACAATACATTTTATGTTATAGATTTTCAATAAAATCGATAAAGGGTCTCATGTGTTTGAAGTTTGAACCAATCCTACGACCTTCAAGCAAGAAGTACCAACAGGAGGAATATCTTCTGTTTCACTCTCTTTTGCCTTTTTACAATTAGAATAAATTGAGGTCTTGTAGAAGTTCAACAAATCAATAGAAGAAGCTGATACATTACCCTGCCTTCCGTCCTATTATGAACATTGTAAAATCTTGAAATGTTTATGTCCCACACGGAAAGAGTTTTGTATTCTTTGTTGGGATTATATCTTTTATTGAGAAACTCGAGGATGTAGTGGCCAATGTTAGTAATTCTACTCCATGGTTATTTATTTAATTTTATCATCTGGTGGTGCTTGGATATCAGCTTTCCTTGACCAACTAATTTGCCAGGAACTATTTGTACATGTAAAAAGCTGATCTACTGAAGTATTGAGGGTGACAACTTAAACTGGTTTTGAACTGTAGGAGTGGGTCACTGATTCTCCATTTGTCATATCTCCAAGAATCAGTTTTGAAGTTAGCGTGAAGCTTCTTGGTGGATTGATGGCTTTGGGATACACAATTGCGGCAATACTCAAAAGAAGTAGTCATGTATTTTCTGATGAAAAGGTCTGCGTGAAAATTGATTGGCTAGAACAACTGAACCGGCATTATGTTCAGGTAGTAGACTTGTTTTACTCCCTCCTCCTTGCTAAGATAGATACGTGCTAAAATCTTGTCTTTTTTGTTAACTCCTGTTGGCATCGATGTCAAGCTAGAAAGCAATAGCTGATAATTTCTAAGGCCCTTTTGGAGTATTTATCTTGAAGAAGAGTAAAATCATTCAACTTGTAGCTTCTGATCTTTTAATTATCAACTACAGAGAATATAATTGGCAAGAAAGGGATGTGTTATTTCAAGACTTTGATGTCCACTATATTAGTTGAGGATTTATCTTCTTGTTGATCTTTAATAACTCAGATTGACTGGTTGTCGCTCTTAGGATCAGGACTAGGAATATTGTTTTAAACTTCTAATATACTAGATTTTCTTAACTTTGCCAAGGTCCAAGGAAGAGATCGCCTTATTGTAAAATCTGTTGCTGATCAGCTGGGACTGGAGGGTTCATACATTCCGCGTACATATATTGAGCAAATACAGCTGGAGAAGCTTGTGAATGAAGTTATGGTATGCTAGCTTCCATAGCTTTTCTTAACGTGTTGTCATGGCTTTCTGTCACTTAGTAGATATATTGCAGGCACTACCAGATGATTTGAAAACAAAGCTTAGCTTAGATGAAGATCTTGTCTCCAGCCCAAAAGAAGCTCTCTCTCGAGCCTCAGCAGATAGAGTAGCATGGAGAAATAAGAATTTAAGAAGGTACTCGTCTCTCCATTTTTCCCCTATTGACTAATCATGCATTAAATAATGGCTTGTCACAAAAAAGGGGTGTCAAACGACAGTTTTCATCAATAAGCTGAAAAATATCTCGCCCATGCCAATAATTGCTTGTGGCTCAACGGCGTTAATAGAAGGCTGCTTAGCTTATGTGTATAATGCGCCTATGTGTCATTCTGTTTGAAGTGTAGGTTGAATAGATCGGCTCCCAGATATTAACTTGTTTGATTAGGTCCTTCAACTCCTTATTGGTTTGTTCATAAGCAAGTCATTCTTTGCACTCTATATTCAAGGAACTTCTCTGACTTGGCTGGGTGTCCTGCCGGAGAACCGTATTCTTACAGTGAACAGATGAGTAGATTCAGCATTTTCTTAGTCGTTAGCAATTGGATGCCACCATCATTGATAATATGAAACTAGTAATCTTCTGTTATTGCTAATCTAGGCACCTTTATCCTGTGCTTGCATGTTCAAGTTTGCTTCTATGCTTTTAAGCATTTTTCCAATGCAGATAGTTTCTCAGTTAGAGTACAATTCAAAATTATAAGTTGTATGATATCAGTTCTTGGTGTTGCCCCCATCCTTTTTTTCCCCTTCTTTCGGTGCATTGTGAAGTATGTAAAAGCTTAGGTAAAAGATGCAAGGGCATACCATTGAATGCTACGGAATGGTTGGATTGTGTAGACTTTGGCATATTTGGATATGTCCAAGACAGGAATTGAACGAACATTAATCTTAAACGTAAAGTTTTTCAGAAACTTGCATGGATCTCCAACTTTATTGGGACAAACCCTTTGAAAGTTGTGGGAATAGGTGGGAGCCACAGCAGATGAGATTCTATCTCGTCCAGGAAAAGTTCTGATGTCAAGTTGATTTGTTCTTAATCTGTTCTTCTTTCTTTCTTTTTTTGTTTGCAGTGGATTGTCCCATTCGTACGCAAATCACAGAGAGAAAAATCTATCCAAGATTGATACTGATAGTCGGAGGTTTGACGACAGAAACACTGATTCAGCAACAACATTAGCTAACCAGGTTTTGCATTTAGCAACAATGACATATATTCAAGATCTTTTCACTATACTACTAATGCTTTCTTGGCATGCATCACATTTTTTATGACACTTGCGGAGATTTATTGTATCTGTTTGTTGTGCTTGTTTCATAAGGGAACTGTTACACATTTATCGGAACAAATTTCTACCTTGAATGATCGGATGGATGACTTCACATCTAGAATGGAAGAACTTAATTCCAAGTTAAGCAGCAAAAGAGCTTCTCTGAGCACTCAAAATCTGGCTTTGCAAGCCGAAGCTTGTAATGGATCCGGCCCAACTTCTTACTTCATAGCTGGTTTAGAAAATGGTTCCTTAACAGGATCCATCATGCCAAATTCGTCATCCTCTTCTTTGCTAATCCCAAAGGAGTCCACTCTGATGGAAGAGGTACATTTTTCTCACTAGGCTTTTGTCATGCGCCTATGATTAATCGTCTTCTTTTACTATGATGGAACTTGTGAATATCAGAAGATAACTAAGTTATTGTTACCTTTTGCATTAACTATCTTATTGAAGTATCTGAGGTTTTCTTATATTTGGTTTGTGATACACAGCTGTCCAATGTTGCACGTGGACAACGCCAAATTATGCATCAGTTGGACAGTCTTAGTGATCTTCTTCGCGACAGACTGGGAGAACAATCACGGCAAGCAAGAACAGGCAAGAGAAGATATATTCATGATATTGATTCGATTAAAGTACCTCTCATTATGACCTTAGCAGTTGGTGGATTGGGGTTCTTTCTGTTTAAGAGCCTACAAAACCGAAACTGATTCTTCTTACTAATGTAAAAACTATGCATCATTGCTCCTATATACTTTTCTTTTCTTCAAGTTCATAAGCCCCATGCTAGTATTTTTCCTATGTAGTACCCTTCAATCGGAATAGACTAGTGTTTCATGGATCAGACTGATCTGTGTTTGGGGCAAGGAATCTCCCAGTGAGTTCTGTTAAAGAAAGGGATGAATCAGCAAGTTTTGCATACTTGTGGGGTTCCTTTGATTAAAATTCTCTTCAATAGTAATTTTAAAAGTTAATTAGAAATTGACCTTAAAGGTATAGGATCAACATGCCCTTTGCTTAACCTGCCCTTCACTGAATGTTTTTTTTTTTTTTCATTCCTCAACTCCTGATGAGTTTGAGGCATCCGACGCCCTTTTTGAATACTTTGTTGCGCCCCTATTTCTAAAGGGCGAGGGTGGTGGCTTTCTTGTGGTATTAATTGCGAACTCATTCCATTTTTGGAGGATTCGTTCCCCGTTCCGAGAAGCTTCTCCCGAAGTCCTTATATGCAGTTCGGACTTCTTGTTTGGGAATCAAGAATGTAGTGAAATGGAAGAGGAGTTGAAAGCCTTCTCCTTTGGGCCTTATTGTAATTTCTGCACCTCCATAACCTTTTTGTATCTGATGTAGAATACAATACATATTTATCAAAGAGCTCAACTATAAGGTCATAGTTAATTTGTAGCATGTAATTTGCTTTAATTTCATGATTATAAATTTTATTTTCTATGGAGGGCCCCTACAATCCCTATAGCTAGGGATGGCAGGTGGGTACAATTTTTCGGATTTCGCACTGCATCCGCCCCAGTTGGGGCGGGTATGAGTATAACTTTGACGGGTAGTAGGCGGGTATGGGTAGGTGGTGGATTTGTAGTTATACCCGTCTCATACCCGCCTGCCCCGCCCCGCATCCAACCGCTCGCCCCAAATTCACCCACCTCGCCTTATACCCGCCAAAGTTATACCCATACTTGCCTACTACCTGCTAAAGTTATACTCATACTCGTCCCAACTGGGGTAGTAGGCGGGTATTGACGGGTGGCGGATATCCACTTGGGTGGTGGAGCGGGTGTGGATTTAGGAATATACCCGCCTAGGCGGATATGGATGTTGAAAATGTACCCGCCACCCGTGGCGGGTAGGTGACGGGTATAAAATTTTCTAGCGGGTGTGGGGTACTCGCACCCGCCCTGCCCAATTGCCATCCCTAAACCACATGGGCTTGCCTCGCGAGGAACGGTTAGCCTCCATTAAAATTATGTTAGGGTGTCTTCAATTTATTAAAGGAAGATTTCAACTTGCCATAAGTTAAGATATCCCGTTCATTAGTCACTTTTCTGCATGTATTCATTCTTATGCGTAAAAGGTATCTATTCCTAATGGTTTTGATCTTGCATTAATAGTAGCTTGAAGCTATAGTTTAGGAGAAGTGACAATCATGAAAACGGGAGGCATTGACTTAACTATGCAATGGTAGAAAAGATTTAAACTTGAGCATGCACCTTCTTCCTTTATGAATAAGGTGATGTGTCACACAATAGATTGGTTAGGAAGGAGAACAAATTAATTACATGTACCCTCTCATACCTGTAAATATATGCGTGCTTGAATGTGTAATTTCCACCATCAATATATAAGTTAAAAACGTTTTTGCACGAGGGAAACAAAAGATAGTACTACTAATAGTGATCACGTATAAAATTAATTATCTCAATGCTATGGAATTGTATACAGTAGGATGAATACTTTAGGTGGATGAAGCATGAGTTCTCGTAAACATTATACATATATAGATATATATGGAATCAATTCTTGCTTCAATGCATGATTGGAGCTTTATACGACGCACACCCTTGATTGAAACATCTAAAAAAAAAAAATCAAATGTACAAATGTAGCTAAAAGGTTTGCATGAAAATTGATTGGTTAGTATGCTTTTTATTATCTCTCATATTTAATTCAAAATGGATTGAATTGGACCGAATTAATTTAAAATGGCCGAGTTGATTGAATTTAGATCTTAATTCGATCTTATTCACTAGTGGTAAGTTTGCATAGCATCCATAATCATCAAATCTTGGATTCTTTTCTAGTCATTCATTGCCTTATTGTCAATCTGTTAGCTCAACCATTATAACACATTCCAACAAATGAATCAACGGAAAATATAGTGAGAGACTGGTAGGTGAATATTGAGAGGAGCCAATTGATGGAACATGTGTAGAACACTATTTAAGTGTAACATTTTTTGTGAGAGGAAGGGAGAAGAGTGTTACCAATGTGTTGCATAGGAAAATCATTACCATTACCAACAAGCAATTGATCAGGGCCCTAGACTGGATCAATATTAAATTTGGTGGTTGCAGTGTCGGGAAACCAATTTTGGGTGGTAGGGATCGAATAAATCGTGGTTAAAGTTCGTAGGAGGTAAAATTCAGTATAAACACATGTTATACACTATCATACACTTTATACAAGTTATATCTTTACAATAATTGCAAAAAAATAAGTTGGCTATGCGGTTATAAACTAAAAGTATGGCTGCATGAGTGCAATATGTTGTGTTGGGCTCCCTATATAAATTGCTCGCACTTTAAAATTTAGACGTGCTAGAAAATGTTACAATTTTATGTGTCACAAATCACAGTATTTGGCATTCGTGAATTGGGTATTATCTCTTGTTCCGAGTAGCTAGCGAAACCGCAAACTAAGAACTACTTTTTTTTATGTGTTGAAGTGTTGAAAAGCATAATCTTCATTTTCGTTAGACCACTAAAATAGGACAACCCATAGGAACCAAGACGATTTCTTTATGCCCATCAAACCTCTTCGTTAGCTAGCTTAGCTTTCCCTCTTTTCAATCTATATCAGATCCTCCATTACTTCTTCGCCAATAAAGTGAAAAGTACTAGCAGTATCCACTACGACACTGCAGTTCCCCATAGTAGCTAACATATTACAAGTTCTTTCATCAACTAACTTAACAACAGTAGTAGTAGTAGCATCATAGTTTAGTTTATCCATTACAAAGGAAGGAGGGATAACAAAACGGTTGATAGAGTTAGGTTTGGACTGCTTAGGAGCCTCCGTTGCTAAAGCATGTGCCACTGTGTTGCCTTGTCTGTAATTATGCTTGATTTGGGCCATTTTCCCTTGGTGCATTAACCATTTGCAAGTAAGAATTAGATCATGGTAAGTTGAGTTTCAGAGATGATAGAGGAAGGTAGCAGTCTGAAAGAAATAATCCCTTTGATTATTTTCATTAATTGAATAAATATATATACAATTTACATATTTTCATAATAGGAGAATCCTATTCGTATTCTACTCCTAAAATCTTATTCTACTTGGACACTAACTATTCAATTATGGTAATACAAGTATTATGGTAAGTATACAAGACTAATTATTACACTAAAACAATATACATAAACTAAGGTAATACATGGACTGATTTTGGACCAAAACCGTGAAATACCTTAAGTGTATATCACGGTATAGTATGTATATTTAACACACCCCCACAGTCATAGCGGACGGTCATCGAACGCTGAGACTGTCCCTAAAATCTTCAAAAAGGACCGAGGGAAGACCCTTTGTAAAGATGTCGGCAATTTGATATCTGGACGGGACATGGCAGATGCGAACTTGTCCACGAGCAACCTTTTCGCGAACAAAGTGAATGTCCATCTCGATATGTTTAGTACGCTGGTGCTGAACCGGATTACCAGAAAGGTAGATGGCACTAATATTATCACAATACACCAAGGTCTCTTTCTGAATAGGACAATGAAGCTCTAACAGAAAATTATGTAACCAACATAATTCAGAGACCACATTAGCTACCCCTCGATACTCGGCCTCTACACTGGAACGGGATAAAGTCGACTGACGCTTCGCAGACCAGGAGACCAAGTTATTGTCAAGAAACATACAATAGCCAGACATAGATCGTCTGGTGTCCGGACAGCCACCCCAATCAACATCTGTATACGAGACAAGTGTTGACGTTGATGAAGGATATAAATGCAAGCCATAGTCAAGTGTACCCTGAATATACCGAAGGATGCGTTTGAGCGCATTCATATGCTCAACTCTGGGATCATGCATAAACAAACACACCTGCTGTACGACATACATAATATATGGTCTCGTGAATGTAAGATACTGAAGGGCCCCTGCAAGACTGCGATAACGGGTCGGATCCTCGTACGGTGCGCCGGCCGCAGCCCCAAGTTTGGGCTTAGCATCAACTGGAGTAGAAATGGACTTACAGGATGACATCCAAGCCCTCTCAATGATCTCAGCTGCATACTTCCGCTGGGATAAGAACAACCCACCTGCATGACGAGTGACAGCAATCCCCAAAAAAATAACTCAAGGGCCCCAAGTCTTTCATAGCAAACTCAGAGCTGAGCATTGACATGATAGAATGGCGT
Source organism: Anisodus tanguticus (assembly GCA_034509755.1). Lineage (NCBI taxonomy): Eukaryota > Viridiplantae > Streptophyta > Magnoliopsida > Solanales > Solanaceae > Anisodus > Anisodus tanguticus. The sequence continues at coordinate 4,184,420 of CM067540.1, read as the reverse complement.
AAGACATCGGAAAAGGCAGTCAAAATAGTATCATCCACATATAACAGTATACAGGCCAAGGACGAACCACGACGATAGATGAACAAGGAATTATCCGACCTACTGTGTGTGAACCCAATAGTCGAAACATAGTCGGCAAACCTCTTATACCAGGCCCGAGGAGATTGCTTAAGCCCATATAATGACTTCTTCAACAAACATACATAATGAGGATGTTTGGGATCCCTAAACCCCAAGGACTGATGCATATAGACTATTTCCTTGAGATCACCGTGTAAGAAAATATTCTTCACATCTAACTGATGAATGGGCCATGTTTTCGAAAGAGCCAAGCTGAGCACAGTGCGAATGGTAGCCGGTTTGAGCACCAGATTAAACGTCTCACCACAATCCACACCAACCTGCTGAGTCTTACCATCACCCACAAGCCGAGCCTTATGTCGTGCAAACGAACCGTCTAAATTGTCCTTATGAGCAAAAATCCACATAGACCTAATAATATTAATACCAAATGGACGAGGCACTAACTCCCACGTCTTATTATCAATAAGAGCATTATATTCATCGATCATAGCAATTTTTCAATTCGGGTCATTTAATGTAGACACATGATTACGGGGTAAGGGTGATTTAAGAGCATTAGAATGTAAATTAAAATGCCTTTTAGGTTTAAAAATACCCCGTTGACTACGAGTGACTGGTCTATGACTCGGGGAAGGATTGGGTGGAATTTGGGAAGTTTCTGGACTCGGTATGGACTGGCCAGCAGGCAGTGGGCATGCTGGCCCATTTCAGGAAGCAGAAATAGTGGGGGATGCAGGAACTGGACCAGTTCCAGCATTGGGATGGACTGGCCCAATTGCTGAAACTGGCCCAGTGACAAAACTGGGCAGAGAGCGTTGTGACGGATCAGTGGGACCAGCGGGCAGTGGGCCCGCTGGAGAATTTTGGGTGCGGGACATGTTCGAAATGGTGAATAATATACGGGGATATACCATCATCCAAAAATTATACGAACTAGGCATGAGATTACTCACTTTAGCAAACGGAAATTGGGATTCATCAAAAATGACATGGCGACTAATGATGGTTTTATTAGAGGATAAATCAAAGCATTTGTAACCACGATGATTAGACGAAAAACCCAAAAACACACATGGAGTAGACCGGGACTGAAGTTTGTTAATTGTGGTGGATGGAAATAGCGGATAACACAAACACCCAAAGACCCTAAGATGTGAATACGAAGGGGTTTTATTATATAGAACGTGAAGGGCGAAGAATATGTCAAACCTTTGGAAGGAATTATGTTAAGGATATATGTAGCCATTTGTAGAGCATGATGCCAAAAGACGGGGGTACGGAAGCATGAATCAATAAAGTTCAGACAATGTTATTAATGATACGAATTTTGCGTTTGGCTTTCCCATTTTGTGAAGAAGTATGAGGACAAGAAAAATGAAAATTGATTCCATTATTAGCACAGAATTCTCGAAACACCCCAATGTCATACTCTTTGCCATTATCACATTGAATATTTTTTATTTCCCGTTCGAATTGGGTTCTAATGAATGCTCTAAATTTTAAGAAGATGGAAAAAAGTTGGAATTTTTTCGCTATCGGAAAAGTCCATAAAAACTTAGAATAATCATCCAAAAAGAGAACATAATACCGATGACCCAAAGAACTAAGAACAGGAGACGTCCATAAATCACTATAAATAATATCAAATGACATTAAAGTATGAGAATTGGAGTCTACAAATGGCAACTTAACTATTTTTCCTAAAGAACAAGATTGACATTTCGGAGTACTACGCACACTCTTACAAGAAATAAAATTATTTTTATTTAAGGAAGACAAAATAGATGATCCCGGATGACCTAGACGAGCATGCCACAAGGAAGGAGCCAGAGCGGCAAAAGTGGATGGCATTGCGTGACTCGAGAAACCGGAACGTGGTGTGATAGGATAAAGATCACCCCCACTCTCACACCTCACGAGAGGACTCCCCGTTTTGAAATCCTTCACCGAAAAACCAAATGGATCAAATTCTATGGACACAGAATTATCAGTGGTGAATTTTCGGACAGACACTAAATTTTTAATCAATTTTGGAGCGTGAAGGGTATTTTTCAAAATAAGGGGTGGATGGGGGGGGAGACAATGTTTTCTCACAATAACCACGAATTAGAATTGAATTACCATTACCAATAATTATACCATGATTGTCGCTCAAATTGGAATAAGACGAGAGAGTACCTGAGTCGGACGTCATGTGAGTAGTGGCGCCAGTGTCCATGTACCAATTTGGGTCCGAAGGATTTATTCCAAGCGTGTGCATCGTGGCTTTAATGTCGGAAGGAGTGGGGCCCGCTGCATGATGAGCCTATGGGGGATGGGGCCCAAGTACACCGGGTTGCGGTCCCAGCCCAGGACTGGGGTGAGAACCACTGGGCCAAACTGGATTGGGCCTGAAAAAATGCTGCTGGGCAGTCCAGTGGCCAGAATGCGAAACTACTAGGCCGTAGGGACTGTTGGGCCACTGCCCACTGGCCCAGGCCCATGTCCAGGGGGCCCAAGGCTGGGACCAGTTGGGTTGTGGCCTACTGCCGATATTTCGAGACCTACTGCCACCATGACCATCTACGGAACCACAACGTTTGCCCCCGCGATTTTTTGGCATTATTTTTCCTACTATTTTTACCGCCACCATGAGTATGGTTTTGGCCGAAATTATCAACACCACCCGGAGGTTTTGTAGAGGATGTCATCATGACTACGAGACTAGTACCGGTAGCCGCTTTTTGGCCAAGCCGGCTTCTTCGAGTGTAATCATAGAACGAGCCTGATAAAATTGCGGAAGAGGGCTGCTCTGACGAAGAAGCGTGCCAACACCACTATATGCCTTTGAAAGGCCTGCAACCATTTGTAAGACCAAACGATCATTCGAAACAGGCACGCCAACATTGCGGAGTTGGTCCGCCAATTCCTTTAACCTTTTGCAATATGCTGAAACGTTTGGAAAATTTTCCATATAGATGTGGGAAAATTCCCACTCAAGGGTAACAACACGGTAATTCTAATTATCTTGGAATATATCATGTACTCTATTCCATGCATCCATTGCCGTAGCGTCGGGTTCGATAATAGTTTGCAAGAGGTCGCTAGAAATAGTGGAGTAAATCTATTGAAGAACAGTAGCATCAAGGGTCGTCCATAACGTAGGATCATCCTCTGGTTTGGGCACCTCCGTATCTGTAGGAGCCGCAGGGATAATATGATGGAGAATTTGATGCGAGCGTGCATGTATTTTGAACAGTTTGGCCCACGTCGCGTATTGGACATTTTCTATTTCAAGAATGATAGGGATGTGATTCTTGATATTAGAAACAGTAAGGGTAGGGTGAAACATGTTCCTAGCCATAATAGCAACGCAAGACGTGACGTAGGGATTGGGGAGAGAAAAATAATTTCCGGGCAAGGAAACCGAGGAAGGGGGCTCGGATTCGGTGGTTGGACGGTAATATTAGGGAGACAGTGGGAGAAAATATTAACCTAGACTCTTGATACCATGAAAGAAATAATACCCTTGATTATTTTCATAATTGAATGAGTATATATACAATTTACATATTTCCATAATAGGAGAATCCTATTCTTATTCTAAAACTTTATTCTACTTGGACACTAACTATACAATTATGGTAAGTGTACAAGACTAATTATTACATTAAAATAATATACATAAACTAAGGTAATACATGGACTGATTTTGGACCAAAACCGTGATATACCTTAAGTGTATATCACGGTATAGTATGTATATTTAACACAATCAGAACAACTTCAGTTCAAAATTGACCAAGGACAGAAGCAAGCTACAAGCCTTAACAATCGCTTTCCTGCGGAGCTTATGTAAAAAAAAGCAGCGAAGAAAACATCTTTGGTGGACGATTCAGGGTGTATCACCTAGCTAACCTGGCTAAGGAAGGAAGAAAAGTCTTAGCCCCAACGAACTTTGAAGATAGGAGTCAAATAATGTTATTTGGGACCCTATTCTTAAAATTCAAGATGCAACTTACGACAGTCTTTGATCTAGCTGAGCTGGTACAAACGTTCGTACAGTCAGTTTCTATTTTTAGAGGAAATAGGTTCCTGCTTGCTGCAATTTTCAAGCCTTCATGAAGAGCTTGCAGTTCTGCTTGAAGAGGAGAATTCATGCATTGCAAGCTTTGATAATGTGATACGTTTTAGGTAAGCTTTGAAACAATGACATATTATTTTTTTCATTAAATAATTCAAAACACACACACAAATATAAATATATAAGCTTTTTCGTTATATATTTCCTCCCAAATACTTAACATTGATATTTAAGTTTACCATATAGAAAACACCATCACAACTAATAAAAAAGACTAATTATATGTGAAGGGAGCTATGGAACAATAAAAACAAAAATGAAATAAACTCGAATGCCAATTCTGTTTTCGAATGTCGAAAATTATGTCGTCCGACACCAGTGACAACACTTTAGCAAAACAGAAAACTTTGAAGAGTCAATGCAGCGAAAATTTAAAGAACACACATGTTTTAAATTTTCATATATATATATATATATATATATATATATATATATATATATATATATATATATATACTTATGATGTTAATGACCAAATGTATTGTATATATATTATATACAATTATACAATTTTTTTTTTACAGATTTACAAGATAAAACTGAAAGGAATTAAAAGTTGAAGTCGCAGATGACTTCTGCCTGAAAAATCTAACTAAGTAGACATAGACAACCTCTCATTACAATCGCTCCATACAAAACTAATCTAGAATCTAAACAACAATTGTAATGTTGGACAGAATGTTGTCAACACACTTAGGCAACAATGGTGATCCGGATTTCTGAGATGAAATCCCGAGAGCTCTCTTGGTATTTTAATTTCTGGTTCTGGATATAGATTCTCTGCAGTAGCCTCTCTATTTATAGTAGAAAGTTTTCCTTGAATTGCTCAATAATCGATTGTGGAAGTTGAGGGAAAGGTGGACTGTTGGTGGGATTGGTTGGAGAATATCAAGGAGTAATAATCTCAATAGCTTTGGCTTGATACTCACGACAAGTAACAACTTTTGACTTAGTCCTTATTCGTTTTGTACCAGCTCATTTTTACCGTGCCAAGTCATTTTTACCTCATAGTAATATTTACACAAATATTACTGCATCGCGTGAAGTAAGACAAAATCTTTTCAAAAATGTTGGTCCGAATGATGTGCAACATTTGTCCCAGCATACTTACACATTCATATCAATACTTAAGGAGATATGTTGGGTCAAATGTCACAACACCAAATCCAACATTAACAATCTCCCCCTTTTTTCCTTTCTTCACAAAACTCATTAAAATGTAAAGTTGACTTAGGATGTTGTCACAAATGTTGTATGACATCTGCGATCAACACTTTCAAGGTCATGCTCCCCCTTAACCTGTGATGGCATACAAGCAAACGTGTGTATACCGATTCATAGGATTAGAAAAGAAAAAAAATATGAGCACACATCTCACATATCATCCAATATATACAAACCAAAAATAGAAATATTCATTGTCAACAAATATCAATATCAATCCACTAAAGATCCTCATACAGCATCGACAACAACAACAGCTCCCTCCTTACTCATCATACATCAGCATCTTCCAACAGCTTTCTACTCATGTATAACAACTTCAACTTCCTCTTCACAACAGCCTTTAGCTTCCTCCCCATGCATCAACATCATCTCCCCCTTTTTGTGAAGAAAGTAGCATTATGAAATGGTCTCTAGCTTGTATCAGGGCATTTCTTGCAGCATCAACCTTAGAAATCAGTTGGTTGATTTTTCCAGTTTGATCTTCAAGCTATTCTGTAGACAGTGTAGACTGTCCTGGATCAGTGTTGCCTGGAATGTTGGTGATATTTTTAGCAACATTTTCACTTTCAGCTTCATTCTTCCAGGGCAAGTCGATGACTCTGTCCTTGCACTTCAAAATTGCTTTGTTTACAGTGTAAAGCTCAGGAGCCTTCCCTAAAGTGTCTTCTCTCTTAGGCTCAAAGCCTTGGGTGGTTAATACTTTGTAGATTAGAGAGGGAAAAAGAAAGATTGAAGTTGATTCTTTCTCAGCCAAGTTGTCAATTTAATGAAATATCATTTTTCCCAAATCAACTTTCAAACCTTTCCCAATTTTATACAACAGGGTGTCTTGTTCAGATGTCACAATTGACTCACTCATTGAAGGAAGCCAATTGTGAATAGCAATTTTGTGGAGGTTGGAAAACAAGGCTGTTAGTTTGGAGGCTGGACATCTAGGGATCCACTTCTTCATCATACCTCTAGTGAGATATTCAATCACTTCATCCCTATTGTCTATGACCTATTCTGCTTCTCTAACATTATCTCCAGCATCTAGTCCCATACATTGATTTATAATAGAAGGCGTAAACAGATAGACCTTGTTGTAGAGATATACCTTCCCAAATTTCTTTGAGGAGGTCTTCTCTATAACAGGGCTCAGATTAGCATAAAACATCCTTACTACTTTATCAACATAAGGTTCTTTTTCTGTGACAGTTTTAAGAAGCTGTCTATCCTTAAAGAATTCTACCAAACCATATTCAGCACATGAAACAATATCTAATACTTTCTCAGGTCTAATCACTCTATTCTTGTAATAGTCCCACATATCACAGTTAGTTTTAGAATTGAATTTATCTGAGTAAGCAGATACCTCAAAGTCTGAATCGGTGGATTCGGTACTGCTGGAGGATGTTGTAACTTGTGCTTCTTCCGATGTTGGCTAAAATGTAGCCTGAGATGTTATGGCATCAGTGGCAACATTTGGAGCAGCACTCGACTTTGCAGATCTGGGAACTCCCTTTGGAAAGAATTGTTTTAAAGGAGTGTCGTCTGGGATTTCCCTTTCTTGAGGAACATTTGGCTGCACTGAAGCAGACGATTCTTCTTCACTCTCCTCTGTTGAAAGCACATAGTTCGTATCTTCACTTGCACTGCTTGAGTAAGAGAGTATAAATGTTTCATATCTAAACCTTTTGTTACTCGGTCTTTCTTGGACTGTTTTCTCATAAACTCTACTCGATTGACGAGTAGGAAAGGTAGAGGACCTTGACCTTTTACCCAAATATGAAAAATTAACAGTTTCATCAACATCTATATGGTTATTATTATCTCCAGGATAGCTAATATCTAAAGGTTCATCAAAACCTTTAAACACTATTGTTGTACATGGGTTTCCTGGGAGATTGGAGGAAGAGGATGTTTGTTCTGTTTGCTGGGGATCATTGTGCTCGGAAGTCTCCGTATTCATTGGAGGGCTTGTGCTCATTGGAGTATTGGAGTGGATGTCGGATAACATTTGTTCTGACATTGGTGATATTTCAATTGGTGAAAATTTGGGAGAGGATTTTGAGAAGTTAGGGTTTCTAATAGAGATTGGAGTTTGGTTTGGTGATTCCATCGGTTAAGTAGGCAGATGTATACCCGATGTGATTTTCCCTCCCCTTTTTATTTTATTTTTATTTTTATGGGAAAATCAGAAATGATAAAATAATAGCAAATGAGAGGAATATTTATATACATGGCAAACCTTTTCTTAGCAACAAAAATCTCTTATTTTTAGGTGTTTCAATTTTACATAATAACTTACACCTAAAATATTGGGATAAACATCACGGTAAGAATAAAATTTAATCTTATCATTTTAAATTATGAAATTCCATTAAATAAGACATATAATAGGGAGTAAAATCTGATATTTTAAAAATCAGATAAGATTATAAGAACAACATCCCAACACATATCACATTATGAAAATGTCAACAACAATGTTAGCAACATTTTAGACAACATAAGTATTTTGATCCCACAAGAATTTTCAGATTTGGCAACAAACCAAGGCACGTTTTATATGCACTTTATGAGTTTGACAAACTGGACCAATGTAATATTTTCTCATCGTGTCCTTGGTCTAATCGTATAACACATATAAGATTTTTTCGTGTCAAAATTAAAAATAATGTTATGGTATTCTCAAATCTCTTTTGAAGCACTCGATACTCCTATAGAATATGAACGATATCTTTTCACGGGCTTTGCCCTTTTTTTCACAGTTGCCAAATATTTGTAAAGGCTTTGCCTTATTTTGATACTCCCCTTTTATGATATTTATATATCATTGCAAAGAACGGTATCACTTTGATAACATATTCTTACTGAAGGATCATGCTTGTGTGACCAAAAGTTATGCACCATACATCAACAATAATCAGTTAGTGATATAACATAGGTAAATATCACCCGAAATGTTAGACAATATTTCAGCCGACATTCACCAAAAATGCCTTTTTAGAGATTACAAAGATCAAGAGATTTCTTTAAACTAGAAAATCTCTCATGGTCCAAAACTTTTATAAAAATATCAGCTAGTTGATGAAGAGTGTCAACGTGTTCCATTTGAACTAGTTGTTTTTCAACTAAATCTCTTAAAAAGTGATGTCTAATATCAATATGTTTTGTACGTGATTGTTGAACTGCATTTTTAGAAATATTTATAGCACTCAAATTATCACAGTACAAAATTAAAATATTGCTAGTAAATCCATAGTCGTCTAACATGTGTCGTAGCCATATTAATTGAGAGTAACAACTTCCAGCTTCTACATATTCAGATTCAGCAGTTGAAAGTGAGACACAATTTTATTTACGACTTATACCATGAAACAAGGTTATTGCCAAGATAAAAACATCTTCCACTTGTACTTTTTCTATCATCCACATCTCCAGCCCAATCCGAGTAACTAAATCCTATTAAGTTAGGATTAGTATCTTTGGAATACCAGATTCCCAACTCACATGTGCCAGCAACATATCGAATAATACATTTCACCACATTTAAGTGAGATATTTTGGGACAGGCTTGAAAACGTGCACAAACACAAACACTAAAAATAATATCTAGACGACTAGCAGTAAGATAAAGAAGGCTACCTATCATAGATCGATATAATGTTGGGTCGACATTTTCACCAACATTATCCTTACATACCTTATGCGATGAACCCATTGGCATTTTCATCTGTTTAGCATTCTCCAAATCAAATCCTTTGACTAGATTCTTGGCATATTTACACTGTGAGATGAAAATTCCATCTTCACTTTTCTTTATCTGCAAGCCTAAAAAAATTAATTCCCCAATCATACTCATTTCAAATGTCGATGACATAGCTTCAACAAATGAATTTAGGTACGACTGTGAAGTCGATCCAAAGACTATGTCATCCATGTAGATTTGAGCAATTATAATATCTACACCGTGTCATTTAATATACAAAGTACGATTAGCTTCACCACGGTTAAAACCAAATTCAAGAAGAAAGTTAGTTAAACGACCATACCATGTACGAGGGGCTTGTTTCAACCCATACAAAGTCTTTTTAAGCTTGTACACATAGTGTGGATGGTAAGGATCTTCAAATCCTTTTGGTTGTTCAACATATACCTCCTTGTCTAGATAACCATTTAAGAAGGCACATTTTACATCTATTTGGTGTAAAGTAATTTCCAGACAACAAGCAATAGCAAGTAAAAGTCTAATTGACTCGATTCTAGCTACATGTCTGAAGGTTTCATCAAAATCAATTCCTTCAACCTGAGTATAACCTTGTGCAACTAGACGTGATTTTTTTTCTAACAACTGTTCCCGATTCGTCTGATTTATTTTTAAAAATACACTTAGTTTCAATTACATTTGTATTATTTGGACGTGGAACTAAGTCCTAGACTTCATTTCGAGAAAATTGTTCAAGCTCTTCTTGCATTGTTTGTATCCAAAAACTATCTTTAAGTGCTTATACAACATTCTTTGGTTCTAATGTAGATATAAAACAAGAAAGACTAACCTCTTGGTATATGATTGACATACACACATACCTTACCATTTCTCTATAGTTGAGTGGTTCTTTGCCTCTTATTCTAATTACTTCAAAAACTCCCCCTATCACTTGGCCCATTGGATGATTCTTCCTAATCCTTGATGAGAGGTCCCTACGAACTTGGTCTAACAATTCAACACTTGACTCCCCATCTGTGGCCTTGTGGTCTCTAGTGTTGTTTCGGATGTTGCTTCAGGTGTGGCAACATCCTATTCTTCTACACTCTGTGGACTTTCCACTGTATCTATAATGTTATTTTCAATAGTTTTTCCTGAAACATCAGAAAGATCATCAAAGATAATATTTACAAACTATTGTACAATTCTAGATCTCAGATTGTATACTCGATAAGCATGCCTATTTTGTAAATAGCCAACAAAAATCATTTATCACTCTTAGAGTCAAATTTTGCCAAATGATTCATGTCATTTAAAATATAACAAATACACCAAAAAATATGAAAGTAACGCAAGTTTGGTTTCTTTCCATTTATAATCTCATAGGGTGTCATCTTTGTACCTGGCCTCAAATAGACTCTATTAGCGATGTGATTACCAGTATTCAAGGCTTCTGCCCATAAACATTTTGATAAATGCTTAGAACTAAGCATCACTCTAGCCATTTCTTGCAATGTCCTATTCTTCTGTTCTACAACCCCATTATGTTGAGGAGTTTTGGGGCAGAAAACTCATGAAAAATTCCTTTTTTTCTCACAAAATTTGTGGATGAACTATTTTCAAATTCTTTTTCATGGTCGGATCTAATCCAAAAAGATGAGAATAGAATAAATTTCTAATTCTAGAGTGCAAGATTTTGAACATGTCAAACGTTTGTGATTTTTCTTTCAAAAAATATATCCAAAAATATCTAGAAAAATCATCTACTATCACAAAGGAATACCTCATGCCTCCTAGACTGTCTACTTCAATTGGACTCATTAAATCCATATGTAGCAATTGAAAACAGTGAGACGTACCTGAATGTTGTCCGTTGTGTTGGACAACATTATGAGAGACACGGGTTTGCTTACCTTTCAAACAATCTTCACAGACAGTTTTACCTTTATGGCTAAGTCTGGGTATGCCTCTAACCGCTTCATATGAGACTAATTTTTCTAAATTGCGATAGTTTACATGACCTAAATTTTGATGCCATAGTGTTGTGTCATCGACGGTAGCATTATTACATGTTTCTTGTCTTACAACAAGATAGAAATTGTCACATGTTCTTGTACCAGTCATGACACATATATTTGCTTCATTCGTAACTTTACATGCATTATTATTAAATTTTACCTCAAGATCATCATCACACAGTTGATTAATACTAATCAAATTAGCCATTAAGCCCTCAACGTGTAAGAAATTTTTTAAGGCTGGAAATCCAAGAACATCCAAGATCCCTTTTCCAATTATTTTTCTTTTACTGCCACCTCCATAAGTCACATCTCCTCCATTGAATGACTCATAGTTCTTTAGAAAACCTTTTGAACCTGTCATGTGGCGAGAACATCCACTATCAAAGTACCAAGAACCTGAAATGTTAGTTCTTAATGCAGTTATAGCAACATTACATGTTACATTTTTTTTTAGGAACCCAAACTCTCTTGAAACATTTTTTACCTTTTGGCTCAGAAATGTTGCTTCGATTGTTATCCGGAATGTTGGACAACATTTTAGGCAACATTTTGCTCACATAGTTTTGAAGTTTGAAACAGTATGGTTTTAAGTGTCCAGGGGAGTTACAGTGATGACACACAAACTTCGTATTCTTTGACATGTATGAGAACCTATTATTCATCCCTTTTTCTTTTACAAAGCATATTTTCTCATTTTTATCAAAGAGATTAGAGCATATGATTTTAAGAGAGTTTTTCGTACCCAATTCATGCATGTGAAGGTTTACTAAAGTTGAGTATCTCATTCAATTTCGAATTCCCCATGTTGAGCTTACGGAAGGTTACTTCGGCTAAATCCAATTTTGCACGGATCTTACCAAATTCAATATCATTTTTGGTAAGTGCAACCTCAAGACGGGTTATAGTGCATTTTAATACTAAATTCTCATGAGTTAAGGATTTTACCTTTTTGTCAAGTTGCTTGGATTCTATGATTAAGGCTTTACAAATACTTTGTAAATTCATTAATCATACCATATTTGCATTCAACTTGATCCATACAATTAGTCTCACTAACAGAAATAGAACCACTAAAGCAATTAACATCACAATTGTTAAAGAATTCATATCTTTCGGATGTCACTGAGATGTTGATGTCGTTGATGATGTTGGAGCAAATACCGTGGCACATGAGACAATATTGTATATGACATCTTCATTATTCGATAGAGACTGTTTGAAAACAGTAGCCAAAATTGCTTGTGTTTCAATTTCATGATCTCATTCCTCTTCTCCTTCATCATCACTAAGAGAAACTCATAGGTTCTTACCAAATTTTCTAAGAGTGTTTGCACATTCGTTAGCATAATGACCCCAAGTCGAGTATGCATGACACTACACGGACTCAAGTTGTTTGGGATCAAATTTGGTACGATCTCAGTTGGTTCTTCTTAGTTGATTTCCTTTTTGTACATTTGGAAGGAATCTAATGGGCTTTTGATTGCAGACTTGATTTTGGTGCTCTTTAGATTTAGATTGATTTCTCTCATTGTTGAACTTCCTCACCATCGAATTGTATTTTCGAGTGAGTAAGGCAACATTTGCACCATCACCAATTTCTTCAAGATTCTCATCCTCTTCTTCGATTTGACTTTCCGAGGATAGAACTTGAAGTGTCACATTCTTGCTTTTATACAATTCCTTTTGATTCTCAATGTTCATCTCATAAGTTTTGAGAATGCTTATCAAGGTATGAAGGTCCATTGTGGCAAAATTGTGAGCTTTTTCAATAACACAAATCTTTAAATTGAACTTTTCAAGAAGAGAACGGAGAGCCTTTTCAACAAGTTGAGTGTTGGTTAATGGTTCACCAAGCACTTGACATTCATTTGAGATGTCAATCAACTTTTCAAAATAAGATTTAATATCATCCGCTTCTTCCATCCTTAAACGTTCATACTTACTCATGAGCATGCGTAGCTTTGTTCGACGAACACTTGAGCTAGCTTCACTTATGAATTTGTAAAGTATCCCATGCATCCTTAGCCGTGGGGCAGTTTTGAATAAGTTTGAACATATACATATCAACCCATCCAAAAATTGTATTTAAGGCTTTTTCGTTAAAGCTAGCATTATTGGTTTCTTCTGTAGTCCATTCAAATTCAGGTTTAATAAGAATGTCACCTTCCTCATCCGGTGGCAACATTGGAACAACATACCCATTGGTTATAGATCTCCATGCCCAAACATCAATTGATTTGATATGAGAACGTAGGCGAATCTTCCAATAGGCATAATTTGATCAATCTAAAATAGGAAGTCTACCAATAGTTGGATTTGCCAGATCCATAACTTATGACAATAGGACCAAACACTTATTGTGTTAAGTGTCGGCTCTGATACTACTTGAAGGGGGCTATAGAACAATAAAAATAAAAATGAAATAAACTCGAATGTCAATTTTGTTTTTGAATGTCGAAAATTATGTTGTCCGACACCAGTGACAACACTTTAGCAAAACAGAAAATTTTGAAGAGTAAATGCAACGAAAATTTAAAGAACACACACATGTTTTAAATTTTATGAAAGTCAATGACCAAATGTATTGTATATATATTATATACAATTATACAAATTTCTTTCTTTACATATTTACAAGATAAAACTGAAAGGAATTAAAAGTTGAAGTCGCAGATGACTTCTGCATGAAAAATCTAACTAAGTAGACATAGACAACCTCTCATTACAATCGCTCCATACAAAACTAATCTAGAATCTAAACATCAATTGTAATGTTGGATAGAATGTTGTCAACACACTCAGACAACACTGATGATCCAAATTTCTGAGATGAAATTCCAAGAGCTCTCTTGGTATTTTAATTTCTGGTTCTGGATATAGATTCTATGCAGTAGCCTTTCTATTTATAGTAGAAAGTCTTCCTTGAATTGATCATCGATCGGTTGTTGAAGTTGAGGGAAAAGTGGACTATTGGTGGGATTGGTTGGAGAAGATCAATGAGTAATAATCTCAATAGCTTTGACTTGATCCTCACGACAAGTGACAACTTTTGACTTAGTTCTCACTCATTTTTTACCAGCTCCTTTTTACCTTGCCAAGTCATTTTTACCTCATAGTAATATTTACACAAATATTACTGCATCGCGTGAAGTAAGGCAAAATCTGTTCAGAAAATGTTGGTCTGAATGTTGTGCAACATTTGTCCCAACAGACTTACACATTAATATCAATACTTGAGGAGATATGTTGGGTCAAATGTCACAACACCAAATCCAACATTAACAATATGAATTAGGATGAAAATAAATAAATAATATTGTGTTAATTTGAAAAAAACAGATAACATGACTACCACCGCGAATAAAAGGGGTTAAATAAAAAGGATTAATTAAAGTATTAATCACAATTTATTTAGTTTGACTTTAGGAAAGCGACAAGCAATTTTAAAGTATTAACCAAAATTTTTTATTTAACCAAAATTTATTTAGACTCTAGGAAAGCGACAAGCAATTTTAAAGTATTAACCAAAATTTATTTAGTTTGACTCTAGGAAAGCGACAAGCAATTTTAAAGTATTAACCAAAATTTATTTAGTTTGACTCTAGGAAAGCGACAAACAATTTTAAAGTATTAACCAAAATTTATTTAGTTTGACTCTAGGAAAGCGACAAACAACTTTAAAGTATTAACCAAAATTTATTTAGTTTGACTCTAGGAAAGCGACAAACAACTTTAAAGTATTAACCAAAATTTATTTAGTTTGACTCTAGGAAAGCGACAAACAACTTTAAAGTATTAACCAAAATTTATTTAGTTTGACTTCAGGAAAACGAAAATTGACTACTTTATATAGATGGAATACTATTTATTAAAGAAAAATATATATAGAAAAAATAGATTACTAGAATATAGTTTCGCTTACCTCCGAGTCTATATATATAGATGTGGGCTCATAGACAACTTACTTGTGATTCTCTCAAAGTTTTTCTCATCGAAGGGCAAGTTATATTGCAGGTAAACTATAAATGTTGTAACTTGCGACTTGGTTTATGGTTAAAACAATTTTCTATTATATTGTGAAAATGAGATTGTAAAAATACATATTTTTACCATGAAATTTTGTTGTTGTTCTTTGTGTATGATTAATGATCAATTATTTTTCCTTCACCAAGAGATCAGATGAATAGAATTCAATGAGATTGTAAAAATACATATTCTTCTCATTTTATTGTTAATTTTTTATTCATTTTCCCTTTTTTTTCTTCACGATTTTTACCCTTATGTGTGTTTTTATCTAAACCTGATGACTATAAATTCTAGATTCACTTTCGAGACCGTTTAATTTAATTTCTTATTTATTTTTTCAATCACGCTTTCTTTTAAATGTTATAAAAAAAATATCATTGTACGTACATTGGCATGAAGAAACTAAAGAAAAAAAAGAAGATAAAATGAAGCCTAAAATAAAAAAAAAGCATGCATTAATTTGAATGTAGTAATGGCTATCCCCTTTTTAGCCTGTAGTTCATAAATAACTATTATCATGAAATCTCAAATTTTACAAGTGAAACTTCATGCCGTATTTTATCTTTATATATAAAATTAAAAGTGACTATTTTTCTGTTATATGGACTGAAAATTGTCTATTTGTGAACTTTACCCAGGTTAAATATGCATTTTTTTTTCGGAAATTAATATGCGTTGTTACAAAAATCTTGTTTTATTTTGCAGAATCATGATGCATTTTAATAAAAGTCTTGCTCTTGGAGTGAAAGGTGAGGATAGACTCAGTAACATGCCAATAAATGTTATTGATCATATCTTTGATCTCATGCCAATCCATGATGCAGCAAGAACAAGTGTCTTGGCCAAAAAATGGAGATATATTTGGATCATGCAGCCAAATCTTGTGCTAGATAAGTTAGCTTTTAAAAAATTTACAACAATTTACAGATTTAATTTCCATCACATTATATACAAAATCCTTGATCAACATATTGGGAACATTATCAAGTTTGTTCTTGATTGTTCAGAAGTCACTTTGTTTTCATATTTTGACATTGATAGGTGGATAAAGTATGTTATCATAAATAATGTTAGGGAACTAACTCTTGATTTTTCAAACAACGATATCTACAAACTCCCATCCTATTTTTATCCTTATCAAAACTTGACACATTTGACTCTCTTCAATTGTTCATTTGAGCCACCAAATTTCATTTTTTCCTGTCCAAATCTGAAGACTATATATTTTAAGCACATCACTTTTGTGGATAACAAATTGAGTTATACTCTTATATCCCCTGTTCTAGCCAATTTAACTGTTATGTACTGTAACGGTATTGAATTCTTGAATATCATTTCATCCCAATTAAATTATTTATTTATTGTTGAGAGTCAATATCGTGAGCTATGTCGTTTCATCAACTGCACAAGTTTGAGCGTTGTAAGCCTTTCATCATCCAAAGTGTTGGAGAATCCCAAACAAGATGAAAGATCAACTTTGTTGAAGTTCATTTTTGACTTGCCTATGCTTAGCGAACTTTACCTGGACACTTTTTATCTCAAGGTAAGATTTGATTAATAATACCTCATTTATTTTATTTAAGAGAAGCGATCTGATTCAGGCGAAATTCAAGAAAGAAAAGAAAATTTGTGTTCATAAACAAAAAGTGTTTGGTTTCGACTAGCTTATGACCATTTTTTTGCTTATCCACATGTTTGGTAAACAAAAAGTGTGTATAAGTCAAGTGTTTATAAGCTAAAATAAGTCAAAATCCATCAGTTGGTCACGCCGACCCAAACTTATAATTTTAAAACTTATAAACACTTTTGGTTTGACCAGCTCTTTTAAATTTTTATCCCCAATATATTTATAATCTCCAAATATCTTCTTCCTAAAACATAATTTTTAGTTATCTCTCAATTCTATTTTCATCATTTGTCCATTTTTATGTAAAAATACTTTTCAATATATATTTTTTGTAAATGTCTTTAAGGATAATTTTAGTCACTTTAATAAAAAAAAAAAAAACAAGCACACTCACTACTTATTATCCGATTCAACACTTCTATCCAAATACATAACAACTAACTTATAAAATCAGCTCCAACATTTAAATGTGATTATCATCTACTTTTAGTCAGCTAATGCAAGCAATCTCATAATATAATTTATGTTTTTTTTGTTCTTGATTTGCTTCATAGTTTTTGGGTGAAGCTCCAATTGTTCCAACGAGGGCTCCTAATATACGAAACTGCTTAAGGCATATCATGCTAAGTATAGACCTTACTGATTTGGCTCAGATCTCCTATGCTCTTCTCTTCATCCAGTGCTTTTTCAATTTGCAGATGCTTCAGATTTGGGTAAGATATATAAATTAGTTTGATCATGCACTGTGTATATGTATCTACTGTCTCATTTTATAATGAATTTAACTCACAAAAATGCAAGTTAAGACTGCGTACAATAGACACTTGTGGTCCGGTCCTTTCTCGGACCCAACGCATAGCGGGAGTTTAGTGCATTAGACTGCCCCTTTTTATTGATAGTGTGAAGAATTTTTATACTATAATTTAACTTGATAAAGTAGGTTGTCTGCATACTTTTCACGTTAATTATTCCGCTTATTATGGACAGTTACTTATAGTTCTTTTTTAGATTACTTGAAAACTCTTTTCACGCATATACGTTGCTAAAGCGAGTTTCTATATATTTTCTTTCTCTGTTGTAGGTACATGATACCTGCAATTTTGCTGAAGATGTTTTGAATTATTTAGAGGCACCACACAATTTTGGTCGTCCACTTCCCAATGTAGAACAAGTTGTAATTCGGTGGTTTAACGGTTCAAAACCTGAACTGCTACTCATAAAGTTGTTGTTTGCTGCTACTCCAAGTCTTGTAAGAATGAGTATTAAGAAGGAGAGAAACTTTAGTTCAATTCAAGAAAGGAACATAACTACAGAGTTGATGCGCTATCCTAGAGCTTCACCAAAAGCAGAGTTAATTTATTTGTGATCATGAAGGTTATGAGTTTTATATGTTTTTGATGAGTTACTCTTACATTAGTTGTCAAGATTGAACCCTTTGAGTTTCTTTAAACAATTGTTGCAATTTGTTTGATTTATTTTGTCAGTTTCAGCTTTTACTATGTTGTGCCTATGAGGCAATTTCGTTTTGTTTCACGCATTGATCGACCCAATGTTTATGAATTCGAAAGGGTAAGATTTTGTTCCACTAATTTGTGAAATAAAAATAGGGATAAAAACTTAAATAGCCAAGCCCATCACACAGAAAGAGAAAAATCAACATATCATAATCAAATGACAATCCTTGCATCAACCAGTTCAACTTCTTACATATATAATTGCTATGCACCCTTTTTCCATCGAGAAAGAAATAATCCCTGATTATTTTCATTAATGAAAGAGTATATATACAATTTACAATTTTCATAATATGGAAAATTATATTCCTACAATTATGGTAAGTGTATAATGCTAATTATATACAAATAATATGTTACCAAAATAGGGATATACACGGCTGTGTATACCGTGTATATCACGGTCTCTCACTTGTGATGGGTTTTCGTGATATACACAAGGTATTGTATACCGTGTATATTTTCACTACAGATACAGGAAAAGGAGAAATATCTGTCAATGCACACCCTAACCTCTTAGCCTTACCAATGTCAATCAACACAAATATTGTCTTACCCTTAACAAATACAGTAATTCTCATAGTCCTAAAGTCATTAAGTCCAGTCATAGCATGAACTGAGACATGAGGCAATATAGCACCCTCCCAATCAGTTTCTAAATCTTGGCCAAGCATTGCTAGACATTCAGCAGAATCTAGCATTATGTTCTCATCCATTTATGTGATTTCCTCCCCTTCTTCAACCTCCATAGAAAACAATTGTCTCCTATTCTTACAAACATGACCATAATTATATTTCTCATCACAATCCTTTCCTCCTCCTTTCTTCTATTTCAGCAGGAGTCAACAATTTGGCATTTTTTGAAATTTGGTTTGGGGTTTGGGTTATGGGGATGTGGGTTATTTTTGGACAAGCTTAGTGAATTGAATAGTTCCATATAAAAAGAGGGGTTGTTATAGTTGAATCTTGTGGGGTTTCTGGAGCTGGAAAAAACTTGATTTTGCACAGCTAAGGTTTGTTTTTAATTCTAGCTAGACTTACAGCTTTAGCTAATGTTCTAGGTATTAACATTTTTACAGGTCATCTCACAAAACATCTTACAACATAGTTTTCTGAGAGTTCAACTCCAGTAAGCAATTCATCAAACACATCAATATAATCTTGGACAAAATTTACCTGCCTAAGATGTTTAAAATCCCCATGGGATCATCAAACAATTTTGCATACAAACTTCTCACATATTCACCCCATCTTGGCTAATCTCTGAGTAATCCTATGCTTCATGTAGGATTGATGCCACTACAGAGCTTTCCCTTCCAGCTTGCAAGAAGCTAGTTTCACATTTGCTTCTTCTGTTCATCTACATCAAAGAATTGCTCACAACTGTAGAGCCAATCCTTCAGTCCCTATCCATCAAATTTTGGAAAATCTACCTGGTAATTTCGAGTAGTGACCTGACAGTTTCCAACTCTATTGTTGCCCCGATAACCATTCTCCATTGCTTCACCATAGTTTTCCAAATCCACCAGAGGAATTTGAGCTGTAAGATGATTTAGATTCCCCGTTACCAGCCTCTTGATTTTATCTATTGCTAGAGCCACTTTTGCATCCATAGCTTGTTGCATTTCAGTTACAGAATTAACAACACCTTCCATGGAACCCTTTAAAGTATCGACTTCCCTTTGTAATTTTTTCATGCGGAGTATTGTGATCACCCATGGTAACAGGTTAGAGGAACACTTGCTCCGATACCAATGATACATAGCTCACAGACTCAGCCTAAGTAACAAATGAGCAGAAATGCTCCTGAACAACTGAAGTATAAAGAGATTTAGAAAAGAGGAAGAGAGAGGAACTTTCTTATTGACTCATAAACTGATTACAATCGGATCGAAGCAACTATAAAAGCAGAAATAACTTACAATTACAATTTTGGAAATCTAATGCAATTGACTCATATATGTCGGTTAACTCTATAAATACATATTTGTTTAAAGATAACTATTACATATGTTTAGTAAATTTTTTAGATGAAGTGTTCTCGGATGATACCCCTTCAACAAGTTGTCTCCCTCACTAGATTAGGCAGTGGTAACTATCAGTTACATTTTTTTATAAATCTTTTCACGATGAATCCACAGTGAACACGGGAGAAATTTAAACCTTGAGTCAAGGCTTTTATCCTCTTCTTGGTAAAAGGATAACGAGCTTAAATATTAGTATCAGCAAATCTTTTTACTTATAAAAGATGGATTAATGAGCTTAAATATTTTTTCATCAAGTCGTTGCAATACATTTTGCTAATTAATCACATACACTTTATAAGTAGTACAGTTACAATTATGCCAATTGAAGTCATAGCTACTTTCACTTACGCAAAAAAACGTTTGCAGCTTCTGTTGATTTTTTTGTAAAAAAATTACCTGAATATTTTGGTGGAGGAGTTATAAATTGCTTTTACTGATTATATGTGGAGCTATAACTTGTGCTTAGTGATTTTATCTATACATATAATAAGTTGATACCGGTTAAAAATATAATGCAAACTAAACATCAATCTTGAATAAGAACCCACAGCCCCTGACCCAAATCCAATATTGTACGCCACTGTTTGGTAACAGTTTGTAAGTTGTGATCGATAATGTTACAATAGAAAAAAGAATCTGTATTGGAAAAGACTTTTGTCAGCAGAAAACTAGATATATAATTGGAGTTCTGCCATTTGTTAGGGTGATTAGTAACTAAAATCAAGCTGGTGAGGAGGGTATCATAAGAGTTGATCGCCTCTTCAACTTAACTTGTTCTGCCATTGATGTTTGCACAGATATAGTTTCTATATTAATGCTAGAAATGGCAGGATTATTAAGTTTTTTTTGTGTGTTTAGAGTCTTTACACGCACCAGGTCACCTCAAGATTATAATTGTCGTGATAAAGCTACTACAGTTTTATATCAAATCTAGCCGAATTGGACAACTTTTTTCTCCTTGTCTCGTAGCTATTCATTTCAGATGATAAACAATGTGACTTTGTTTATGTTCGTTTGGTTTTCCCTTTTGAATAATAAATCTTAATAATATTCTGGATGCATGAGGTGTTGATGGGAATCTTGCAAGTCATGCATATTAAGAGGAGACTGATGAGTGATTTTAGTACAATGCACCTTTTCTTTAATTCTTACTGTTGTGCTATGTTAACTCAACAATGTAAATAGCAATTGTGTGTACTCTCGGACAGTTTAGATATAACCTACTGTATTCTTGTTTATCTTTTGCAGATTGTTGTTGCCAGTCATTTAATATTATGCCTCCAAATGGAAAAAAACGACGTTTACCTCCCCCCCCCCCCCCCCCCCCGATGTACTTAGCAACCTTCCCGATAGTGTTCTTGATGACATTCTGACGAGGTTGTCTTTAAGAGATGCTGTGAGGACAAGCATCTTATCAAAGAAATGGAGATGTAATTGGTGCAGAGCAGACTCCCACAGTTAACACTTGATAGAACACTTTGGAAAACAAATGAGGACTTAAAATCCACTACTATTGGATTTACTAACATCGTCTATCCCCTCTTGGCCCTTCATACAGGACCAATTACCAAGTTTATCCTCGACATTCCTTATCTGAAAACATGTCCTAATATCGACAACTTGATACATTTCCTCTCTAGGAATGGCATTCAACATGTTGTTCTTAAACCAACGAACAGTAACCGATACAAACTTCCTTCTTCATTTTTCACATGTTTGCGTTTGAGGCATTTGACTCTCCAAAGATGTCTAATACGTCCTCCACCAGTCTTTACGGGATTTGATGGGTTAATTAGCCTAGAACTAAGTGATGTCACGATTTCTTCTGGATTTCTTGGAAGTTTAATCTCCCATGCCCCGTTGCTTGAACATTTGGTGCTTGATCACTCAAATAATTCAAAGACCATTGATATCAGTCCTCCCAAGCTGAGGTCATTTATCTTCACAGGAAAAATACATTTTATACATCTAGAAAATGTCCCTCTACTTTCCCATGTTTCATATAAGCCTATAGCATTTTCAATAGAGGCGGAACATGATCTTGCCAAGATTTTTGAGTCCATTCCTGCTCTCGAGAATCTTTGCTGGAATCACTACCATGTCGATGTAATGTTGCTTCATGACTTAATTGTAATGCATTTTCATAGATTTACCATCTTTTGGGCTTTGAGTCATCCTGATTTTTGACATTTTATTCCTAGGACGTGGATACTGGATCAGCTGAAGTTATACCAACAAGGATTCCCTCTGCTCTTAACTGTCTTAAACTCCTTTACATATCTTGGATTACTTTGGGAGAATTCCTTGAGCTTTCTTTTGCTCTTTGCTTGATATGAAGCTCCTCAAATTTAGAAGAAATTGAAATTAAGGTTGTTAATGATGTTTATTTCTCTCTTTTTTAATTTTATTTTTTATTTCGTATGTAATGACTTTCTTATTCTGCATACTCATTAGATCTTCAATTTTAAAATCAGGCTGATGAGTTTTCTTGATCTTTCTTAGGTGTATGTCGATCCTGATGAGGAATATTTTGAACCTGTGTCGCGGGATGCTGTTGATGAGATTCCTGCAAGCTTCTCAGATATGACATTTAATCACCTGAGGACAGTTAAGTCTTACGGTGTAGCAGGAACAGAGGCTGAAATGCAGCTTATCATGGTTTTATTGGCCAAGTCTCCAGCACTGGTCAGAATGGTAATCAAGCCCTGTGGAATGGAAGATAAAAAATCTCTCAAAGTACTCGCAGAGATAACAAGTTTTCAGCGGACATCATCTAAAGCCCAAGTTGTGTATAATGTAGATTAGTATCCATTTCACAACCCTGCTTGATCTTTGGCTAAACTGTTTTGGAAGTTAAAAATGTAAACAGAACTGAACGTTGATGCGGTAGAAAGTTTGTGTTTTGCCTTTGCCATAAGGTACTCTGAAGACTATCTGTTTCGAAACATAGTGGATCTGGATGAATGTTTTGACTCGTCTGTTTCATTATGCTAAGTGGGAAATGGTTTTTACATTTCATTCCTGTTCTTGAAATATCTATGAAATGAGATTTTGGTTGTTTATTTTGAAGTTATGTTGTGTGTTTATTAATCGCGTAGGTTCTTATTCTTTCGATGTGCATTACATCTATTACTTCATTTGCTTTGTATCTTGCTATTTGTTGTCATATTTTTCTTGCAACCCTACTTCAAAAACTTCTCTTGTGACAACCTTTCTACCCCACAAAGGTAGGGGTAAGGTATTGTTTGTTGTTGTTATAAATTCCCTTTGGCGTGCTTGAAGCATTTTCTCCACAAACAAGACTCATAGTACTTGCAGAATTAACAATATTTCACTGGGCATCAACTGAAGCAGAAGTTGTCTATGACTTAGACTGCAAACCTGTTTGATCTCCATTTTTCTTTTAGCAGACCATGATCCTGGCTAAAAATGCTCTAGCCTCTGGCAGTTAAAGATGAATAGATTGAATTGTATGTCGAGGCAATAGTAAAATTTTGTGTTTTTTCCTGCTTGGAGATTGATGGATTCAGAGAAGACTTAGATGTTTCGATTTTGCTTATTTGTCACTGTGACAATGCTCAGAGTTTAAATTTCATTCTTGTTATTGATTCATCTATGAAATGAGACATGACATGAATTGACACCCGTTTTTTTTTTAAAGTATGGTGTAGATTAATTCTCTTCTTGATGAGATCCGTCTAGCAATCATGATGCATTTTCTCAATAATTTTATGGCTGCAAGGTTCGAGTCATGCATTTTTCCTTTGCTTCATCTTGAAAAAGTTGCAAGGAGGTTATGTAGTTCTAGTAAGCTATGTAACTTCAGTTAATTATTCAACAACATATCTAGTGTAATTTCATAAGTGTGGCTTGAAGAGAGTAAAATGTACGCAGATTTTACATCTATATTGGAAGAGGTTGTTTTCGATAGACTATTATTTATTCAATATGATTTCTAGAAGTTGTAACTCCCATCAATTTTGAAATCAAATATAACAATTTGTTGCTATTTTTCTTATTTTAATGTCTGGCACGAAACTTTTTTGTTACAACTTTCACCTGTCAATTCCAATTGCATATCAATTGGTCTTTAAATTTTTCACCTCAAATTGTTGCTCTTTAATTTTTATTCTTGTTTCTTATTTAATTAGAATTTATAGGTTAAAGTAGGCTTATTCGCTAGTTTATGAAATCAGAAATTCAGATTTAATTTTCCGCAGAGTTGAAAAAATAATAATTTCGTAAAGGCACAAATTTACATAAAAACTATGCCTCAGCATAAAGTGTAACTTATTTTCTACAAAATTATGCTAAAATAATAAGTAGTTTAACTTTGCCCAAAACTTAAATAACACCCCAAAATAGTGCCCCCTTTTAGGTGTAACACCTCGTTTACTTGCTGGAGAGTGTTGTATCTCCATTGTTGAGTGTTGAAGCTTTATTATCGTCAACAGACTACTTCTTTCATAGTTAATCCTCAGGTTCATCTTCCACTCTCTATTTCTCTTTTTTTTTTTATTTCCCACCGGGTGTGTAGTATCCGCATCGGACACGATTATATTCGTATTCGTGCAGCATACGCCTATTTGAGGAAGTGTTCTCTACCAAAGAACAAACCCGAGACCTCTGATTAAGAGAGGAGCAGTACATACCACATCCTTTGGTGTTATTTCTCCTTTTTTTTTACTTACTGTTTATTTCATTGTTAACACAACTCATGTGCTTTTATGGTTCTGTAGAAGTTTGAAATCAAGACTGTAATTTTATTTTCTTGGTATTATTAAATCTGCTACAAAAAGAACTGGGGTTTGCTTAAAACTTTATCATATACATATTCTTTTAAATAAAAATATTATACTAGTATATAAGTATTTAGTAGGCGTTTTGCCATAGATTCTAAATATTTTTCACTTTATTTGGAATTTATGGAGTTGGAGTTGAAGATAGATTTGTTTTTCCTTATAATTTTTTGCAAAGAATATTTGGGATAATATTTATGCTTGAATATACTTAAATACAACTTCAAAAGTGAAAAAAGTGAGTTGGATTTTCCAAATTTGAAATACAACTTCAAGTTGGATTTGGAATATACATGGCCAAACACTGATTTTCAAATGAAGTGAAAAATTATTCCAGAAAATAGTGAATAATTTCTATTGCCAAACGGATCTTAGTGAATATTTTTAGATGAAGTGGTGTCGGATGACGCCCCTTCAACAAATTCTCTCCCTCAGTAGACATCACTAGACTAGGCAGTGGTAGAGACACAATGAACCAAGTTGTGTCATACGACACTGTTTTTCTGAAAAAAAATAGTTACATAAATAATATCTTTTCAAAAGATTATGTCTATACATATAATAAGTTGACACCGGTTAAAAAATACTGCAAACTAATCATCAATATGGAATAAGAACCCACATCCTGACCCGAAATCATATATATAAGTCGAATTGTGAGAATAGCTTGGCACCGCTTACACAAATCCAGTGTACGCCACTGTTTTTAAGTTGTGATAACAAAAACCAACAGGTAGGTGTTGAAGGAAGTATCAAATAGTACCAAGTGATAGATAATGTTACAAATAGAAAGAAAAAAACATCTGTATCGGGAAAGACTTTTGTCAGATGAAAACTAGATGTATAATTTAAATATAATGCACCTTTTCTTTTGTTCTTAGAGTTTTGCCATGTTAATTTAACAATGTGAAAAGCAGTTGTGTGCTGTCCATGTAGTGTTTACTCTCATCGGACAGTTTGGAGATTCCTTAACTTGTATTCTTGTTTATTTTCTGCAGATTCTTGTTGGCAATCATTTAATATGATGCCTTCTGATGGAAACAAAAATCGTTCACCTTCCCCTCATGTACTTAGCAACCTTCCTGAGTGTGTAATTGATGAAATTTTAATGAGGTTGCCTTTACGAGATGCTGTGAGGACAAGCATCTTATCAAAGAAATGGAGATATAACTGGTGTAGACTTCCACACCTGAAACTTGATCAAATGCTTTGGAAAACAATAGAGGACTTAATTTCCCCTACAATTGGATTTACTAACATTCTTTGTCACCTCTTGACCCTTCATACAGGACCAATTACCAAGTTTACCCTCGACCTTCCTGATCTTAAACCATGTCCTAATATTCACCACTTGATATATTTCCTCTCTAGGTATGACATTCAACATGTTCTTCTTAAACTTCCGTTAGGTAACCGATACAAACTACCTTCTTCATTTTTCACATGTCTGCAACTGAGGCATTTGACTCTCCATACATGTCTAATACGTCCTCCACCACTCTTTAAGGGATTTGATAGGTTAATTAGCCTAGAACTAAGTGATGTCACGATTTCTTCTGAATTTCTTGGAAGTTTAATCTCCCATGCCCCGTTGCTTGAACATTTGGTGCTGGAACAAGAAGTTGTTTCAGACCACATTGAAATTAGTGCTCCCAAGCTGAGGTCATTTTTCTTCATAGGCAATATAAATTTGTTACATCTGAAAAATGTCCCTCTTCTTTCCAAAGTTTCATATGAGCCTATA
Source organism: Anisodus tanguticus (assembly GCA_034509755.1). Taxonomy (NCBI): domain Eukaryota; kingdom Viridiplantae; phylum Streptophyta; class Magnoliopsida; order Solanales; family Solanaceae; genus Anisodus; species Anisodus tanguticus. Next base: position 4,157,537 of record CM067540.1, on the reverse strand, counting down.
GCATTTTTTGTAGAGGCAGAACGTGATCTTGCCAAGATTTTTGAGTCTATGCCTGCTCTCGAGAATCTCTGCTGGAATCAGGGCTATGTCTTGGTAATGTTGCTTCACGACTTAATTGTTAAGCATTTTGATAGATGTGCCATCTTTTGGGCTTTGAGTCATCTTGATTATGACATTTTCTTCCTAGGGCAATCAGGCTGGACAAGCAGAAGTTATACCAACAAGGCTTCCCTCTGGTCTTAACTATCTTAAACGCCTTTACATATCTTGGTTTATTGTGAGAGAATTCTTTGAGCTTTCATTTGCTCTTTGCTTGATAAGAAGCTCCCCAAATTTAGAAGAAATTGAAATTAAGGTTGTTAATGATGTTTATTTTCTCTCTCTTTAATATGTGTTTTTCGAATGTAATGACTTTCTTGTTTTGAAATGCTCATAAGATTTTCAATTTCAAATTCAGACTGATGGGTTATTCTTGATCTTTCTTAGGTGTGTAATCTTAGAGATAAGAACTATTATGAACCTATGCCCCAGGATGCTGTTGATGAGATTCCTGCAAGCTTCTCAAATATGACATTTAATCACCTCAGAACAGTTAAGATTCACAATATAGCAGGAACCAAGGCTGAAATGCAGCTTGTCAAGGTTTTATTGGCCAAGTCCCCAGCATTGGTCAGAATGTTAATCAACCCCTGTAGAATGAAAGATAGAAAATCTCTCAAAGTACTCGCGAAGATAACAAATTTTCAGCGGTTATCATCTGAAGCTCAAGTTGTGTATAATGTTGATTAGTATCAATATCACAACCCTGCTTGACCTTCACGAGTCTTCCAGATCATGATCTTTGGCTAAACTGTTTTGGAAGTTAAAAATGTAAACAGAAATGAACGTTGATGCTGTGGCAAGGCTGTGTTTTGCCTTTCCCATAAGTGAATCTGGACGAATGTTTTGACTAATCTGTTTCATAATGCCAAGTTTGAATTGGTTTTTAAATTTCATTCTTGTTATTGATTGATATATGAAATGAGACATGACATAATTGACACTGTTTGTTTGTTTTAAAGTATGTAGTGGCTTAATTCTCTACTTGATGATATTACTGTTGCAATCATGAAGCAACTGTTGGAAATTTACTAAATGTGGAAATAAGTATATTCCATTAATTTATGACTCGAACAATTGGGCTTGTACGTCGGAAACGTTGTTTCCACACACGTGCACACGTAGTGCCAAGTATCGCAAATTTCATAGTGAAAAAGATATTGATACGTATGTAATACATTTGAGACATAGAATTATGCACGGTTATTGGCCAAATGACAAAGTATTCCACGTTGGTAAATGAAGAGGTTTACAAAGTGTAAAGTGAAACGAGTTGGAAATTGCCGCGGAGCAGTGAAGGGCCGCGACGCCTCTCAGGCTGCGCCGCGGCGCAAATTGGCTAGCCAGTTACTGGAGCCGTGGCGCTAATTCACAGCGTAGCGGCGCTTCAGAGGCAGAAAGCTGCGACGGGAAGTTGGAAAAATCTGACCTTTGGGCTGGTTTTGGAGCATTGATTCTCCATTACTTGGCACATGAATTCAGCCATTATTTGGCTGAATGTAACCCCTCAATTAAGTGCAATTACATGGCTATTGAGGACCATTAGTTGGCTAGTGGAGGAGTCCTCTACTTACACTATAAATTGAGGCTTTTGGCTCAATTGAAACACTACACTCAACACTTAGAAAATTCTCCAGATTTTCTGATTTCATATTCTTCCTCTCTAGCAAGGTTACTATACTCAAAGTTCTTCAAGAGTAACACTTGAGTTTCCTTTGCTCACTTGTTAAAGTTGTTGTTGTATCTTGGGAGACTATTGCTCAATATCGTAAAAGGAGATATACAGAGCAATCTTGTCTTAAAGACAGAGTGTCATCACTCGACTCATCAAATCACACAAGCAGTTAGTTAAGGTTTTGATTTCCAGTTTTATTGTAATAGTTTGTTTATCCTTTCTACTATTGTAATAGTTCTTACTTCCAGTTCCCTACAACAATTGTATCCCAATAATTTTAAGACAAGATTTGGTGTAAGTAAGTTAGAAAGATGACTTATATAAATCAAACTGCTTCTGATTCTACTGCTGCTGCTCAAGGCAATCCCTCTGCCTTCCCCACTGCTCAAGGTACTCCTAATGCCTTTCCGGTTGCTCAAGGCTCATCCAACGCCTTTACTGCCGCTCAAGGGAATGTTGCCGCTCCTCCACCCGCTGAATTTCACCATGAACGCCCTGAAAAGTTCATGGGGTCAAACTTCAAGAGATGGCAACAAAAGATGCTCTTCTATCTTACTGTTATGGGAATGACACGTTTCCTTATAGAAGATCCTCCACAAGCTGGAGATGAAATGGACCCTTCGCCTTCTGAAACGGGTGAAGGGGGCCTAGGTATCCATGTCATTAATGGCATGAAGATGGTTCTTGATGCATGGGGTCATAGTGATTTCATGTGTAAGAATTACATATTGAACTGCTTGCCAGACCCTCTCTACACGGTATATCACCGTTGGCACTTCCAAAGAGTTGTGGGAGAAGCTACAAAAGAAGTACAATGCACAAGATGCAGGTACTAAGAAATTCATCGTTGGAAAATTTCTGAAATTTTAAATGGTGGATAATAAAACAATGATGTCCCAAGTCCAGGAATTCCAAATGATTCTACATCACCTGGATTTGGAAGGTATGAAACCAAACGAGCAGTTTTTGGTTGCATCACTGATTGAAAAGTTACCTCCTTCATGGAATGAGTTACTTAAAACTCAAGACAAAAGAGATGAACTTTGAAGAGCTTATTAGCGAACTCCAAATTCAGGAAGATAATAAGAAGGCCTTGCCTAGGGGTAAACAACCCGCTGAGGAAAACACAAATCTGGCTGAGGCCAAAGGGAACCCAAGCAAGAAGCGCAAGTTCCAGAAAGACGGCAAGACCCAAGCAGCGGAGACGTTCAAAGGAAACTGTCACCACTGTGGGAAACCTGGTCACATGATCAAGGACTGCCGCAAGCTCAAGACTGAGCAACAAGAGAAGGCTAAGGCTAAGGGCAAAACACAAGTTAACGTCGTCAAGGACCAGTTTCTGGACGACATGATTGAAGAGTTCTCAGCGGTGGTGCTAGAAGCAAACCTTGTTGAGAATCCCATGCAATGGTGGATGGACACAGGTGCTACAAGACACATCTGTTCCAATAGAGATGCCTTCTCCACTTATACACCGGTTACAAACAAGAAGTTGTTCATGGGCAACAACGCTTCCTCTGACGTGCTGGGGGTAGAAAAGGTAGTCCTGAAGATGACTTCTGGAAAGGGGCTCACTCTGAAGGAAGTGATGCATGTTCCTGAGATTAGAAGAAATTTAATTTCAGGTCCTTTATTGGTTAATGCTGATTTTAGGCTAGTGTTTGAGTCCAATAAATTTGTAGTCACTAAGAATGAAATGTTTGTGGGAAGAGGATTCGTCCGTGAAGGCCTCTTCAAAGTGAACACCATGTCTGTATTACGTAAAAGCAATAATATTGAAGCCTCTTCATATTATTTGCTTGAGTCCTCTAATTTATGGCATCATAGATTAAGACATGTCAACTATAAGTACATCCAAAGGTTGGTAAAGTTGGAGTTGTTGCCGTCTATTGACGTAAACCCTCAACATAAGTGTGAGGTGTGCGTGGAGGAAAAACTCACAAAGCTTCATTTTCGATCCGTCGAAAGGAATACCGCTCCTCTAGAACTTATTCACAGAGATATATGTGATTTGATTTTTGCACAAACTAGAGGGGGGAACAAGTACTTTGTGACATTCATTGATGATAGCACAAGGTATTGTTACCTTTACTTGTTGAAAAGTAAGGATGAAGCCTTTGAAGCGTTCTGACGTTACAAAGCAGAAGTTGAGAACTAACTAAGCATGCGGATTAAATCCATTCGTAGCGATAGAGGGGGAGAATACGTAGCGCCATTTGAGGAATATTGTGCCCAATCAGGCATTGTTCATCAAACGACGGCTCCATACTCACCTCAATCGAACGGTGTGGCGGAACGTAAGAATCGCACACTGAAGGAAATGATGAATGCCTTGCTCATCAATTCCGGTCTTCCCCAAAACATATGGGGAGAAGCTGTCCTTACCGCTAATACGATTCTTAACAGAGTCCCATATAAGGGTAAGGACAAAACTCTATATGAATTATGGAAGGGAAAGAAACCCATCTATAAATATTTAAATGTGTGGGGTTGTCTGGCAAAGGTTGAAGTACCCAAGCCAAAACAGGTCAAGATTGGGCCTAAGACTGTAGATTGCATATTCATCGGATATGCAAATAACAATAGTGCTTATCACTTCTTAATGCATAAGTCAGATATTCCAGATATCCACGGGGGTACAATCATGGAATCAAGGAATGATCAGTTCTTTGAAGGTACCTTTCCTAGAAAGGAAAAAGACATAACCTCTCGCAAACGAAGTTATGAACAAAGCTCTCAGGAATCGGGAGTCGTTGATGGCCCAGATCTAGATGGTTCAGATCTAGTGGATCTCGAGGTGGCTGAATATTTAGAATCTAGTATTTTAGATTCTCAGAACTTGGAGACCCCAGAGATGGAACTAAGGTGAAGTAAAAGGGCCAGGAAGGATAAATCATTCGGTCCTGACTTTGTAGCTTATATGGTTGATGATGAACCAAGGACAATTGTTGAAGCATTGTCAACTATAGAAGCACCGCTCTGGAAAGAAGCTATTGAGAGTGAAATAGGCTCCATTCTGCATAACCATACTTGGGAGTTGGTTGATCTTCCTCCGGAAAATAAACCGTTGGGTTGTAAGTGGATACTCAAATGAAAGTATAATGCAGATGGGTCTATAGATAAGTATAAGGCTAGGTTGGTAGTCAAGGGCTATCGGCAAAAAGAAGGTCTTGACTACTTTGACACGTACTCCTCGGTATCTCGGATGACGTCCATACGAGTATTCATTGCGATCACAGTTTTGCGTGACCTTGAGATACATCAAATGGATGTCATGACAGTCTTCCTAAATGGTGATTTGGAATAAGAAATTTATATGGACTAACCCGAGGGGTATGTGGTTCAAGGGCAAGAGAACAAAGTCTGTCGGCTTGTCAAATCTCTGAACGAGATGAAACAAGCCCCGAAGCAATGACACGAAAAATTTGATAGTACTTTACTATCGAAGGATTTCGCCATTAATGAGTGTGACAAATGTGTTTACATGAAAGGTAACTCTGACTCGTTTGTTATGATATGCATGTATGTAGACGACATGTTGATCACATGGAGTAGTCCTAGCATAATTCTAGAGACTAAGAACATGTTGAAACAATGCTTCGACATGAAGGATATGTGTATCGCAGATGTCATCTTAGGGATAAAAATCTCTAAGACGTTTGACGAACTGGTCTTATCTCAGTCTCACTACATCGAGGATGTTTTGAGAAAGTTCAAGATGTATGACAGTTCGCCTATAAAGTCACCAATGGATAGAAATCAAAAGCTTGATAAAAATCTTGGTGCACCCATATGCCAGGAGCAATATGCACAGGTGATCGGTAGTTTGATGTATATAACAAACTGCACCCGACCTGATATTGCTTAAGCAATCAACAAGTTGGCTAGGTTTACCCTTAATCCGAGTTATGATCACTGGAAGGCGTTGAATCGGGTACTTCAATACCTGAAATACACACTAACTTAAGAGTTGCATTATTCGAGATATCCAGCTGTACTAGAGGGGTACAATGATGCAAACTGGATATCTGATATAGAGAACACCAAGTCCACTAGTGGGTATGTATTTACAATTGGTGGTGGGGCTGTGTCTTGGAAATCCTCTAAGCAAACTTGCATCGCCCGATCCACGATGGAATCGGAGTTTATCGCTTTAGACAAAGTAGGAGAAGAAGCTGAGTGGCTTCATGACTTATTAGAGGATGTTCCTTGTTGAAACAAACCCGTACCTTCTGTAATGATCCACTGCGACAGCTAGTCAACTCTAGAAAGGGCACGGAATTCTATGTACAATGACAAGTCTCGTCATATTCGACGGAGACATAAGATTGTTAGGCAGCTGATCACCACGGGTATAATATCCATTGATTACATAAAATCAAAGGATAACATAGCTGACCCACTAACAAATGGCTTACCCAAGGATCATATGTTCTGCATGTCTAGGGGAATGGGCTTAAAACCCAAAGTATAAGGACCAATACGGTGGTAACCCAACCTTACTGACTGGAGATCCAAGGAATTAGGTTCAATGGGAAAACTAAGCTGTAAAAGTTCAGTTGATCGCTTCGGTGGAAGCATGAGCACTTCGGATAGTGATTTCTGTAAAGAAACAATAAATCCAAAGCCGTTCTCGCGATAGACTATAAGTGCTATCTGTAGTGTGGGTGGAGGTTAAGTTTCCAAAACATTTAATGATCCTCACCGGTTGAGGTTAGATTTTGAGAAATTTTTAGTGGTTCCTAACACTTGTAAAGTGGGGTATAGCAGGAGACCTTGTAGGAGACTACCTATTTAAGTGCGAGGACAGGCCACCTCAAATGAACGCACTTACGAATCCAAGAAGTATCCAAGGCAACAACGGACAAAACATTACGAAGAACTGAGTAGAGGAAGTTGTTGTGTTGGTACCATTGACTTGGTTTACACTAAAAATTTACGGTTCAAGTCATCACGTTCACCGCGCAGTAAGTAAGTCCAGTGGTATTCAACTATGGAAGGTTCAAAGCGTATGCTACCTATTCAGATGCAACATCGGTCCGCTAAAGATTGCTAGAAAAAGCACCATGTGTGTGCGCCAAAATCTCTTTCATGAGGGGATTATTGGAAATTTACTAAATGTGAAAATAAGTATATCCCACTAATTTATGACTCGACCAATTGGGCCCGCACGTCGGAAACGTCGTTTCCACACACGTGCACACGTAGTGCCAAGTATCGCAAATTTCATTAGTGAAAGAGATATTGGTACATATGTAATACATTTGAGACATAGAATTATGGACGGTTATTGGACAAATGACAAAGTATTCCACATTGGTAAATGAAGGAAGAGGTGTACAAAGTGTAAAGTGAAACGAGTCGAAAATCACTGCGGAGCCGTGAAGGGCCGCGACGCCACACCGTCGGAGCCGCGACGCCACACCGTCGGAGCCGCGACGCCTCCTAAGCTACGCCGCGGCGCAAATTGGCTGGCCAGTCACTGGAGTCACGACTCTAATTCACAGCGCCGCGGCGCTTCGGAGGTAAAAAACTGCGACGGGAAGTTGGAAAAATCTGACCTTTGAGCTGGTTTTGGAGCATTGATTCTCTATTACTTGGCACATGACTTCAGCCATTATTTGGCCGAATGTAACCCCTCAATTAAGTGCAATTACATGGCTATTGAAGGCCATTAGTTGGCTAGTTGAGGGGTCCTCTACTTACACTATAAATTGAGGCCTTTGTCTCAATTGAAACACTACACTCAACACTTAGAAAATTCTCCAGATTTTCTGATTTCATATTCTTCCTCTCTAGCAAAGTCACTTTACTCAAAGTTCTTCAAGAGTAACACTTGAGTTTCCTTTGCTCACTTGTTAAAATTGTTGTTGTATCTTGGGAGACTATTGCTCAATGTTAAACAAGGTATATATATCTGTGATATACACTTGATATACAGAGGTGTATATCATGGGAATACAGAAGCAGTGGCCCAGCCAGTCACGGTAGCCCAAAGCAGTGGCCCAGCCAGTCACGGTAGCCCATCAAAGGAGTCCATCACGGGCAGATTACAAGATTGTAATCTTGTATATATGGTATATATATTTGGTGTATATTGTAGTGTATTTGTTACCTAAATTAGGATTATACACTTACCATAATTGTATAGTTAGAATTATGGTAGAATAAGGTTTTAGGAGTAGAATAGGAATATGATTCTCCTATTTTGTAACTTGTATAAATACCTTTCAATTAATGAAAATAATCAAGGGGATTATTTCTTTCATGGTATCAAGAGACTAGGTCTAACAAAATTTTCTCTCCCAAAATTTTGTACACTTCGGCCGAACCCCCCCCCCCCCCTCGGGTTTTCTCTTCCAAAATTAGTCTTCCGCTCTCAAAATCTCTCTTACTGTTCCCAAATTTCCCCTCCTTCTTTATTCTTTCAATATGTCTAAGAACAATTTTCATCCTGCCCTCATGGTTTCTAACGTCAAGAACAATATGTCTATTGTGCTTGAAATGGAAAATGTCCAATATGCGACGTGGGTAGAATTGTTTAAAATTCACGCTATCTCCCATCAAGTTATCCATCACATAATTCCTCCTGCTACACCTATTCCCGCGGAGGATCCTCAGTTATGGATTACTCTTGATGCTATCGTCCTCCAGTGGATCTATTCCACTATTTCGGTTGACCTCTTACAGACGATTATTGAGCCGGATACCACGGTTATGGCTACATGGAATAGATTGCGTGACATATTCCAAGATAACCAACATTCACGTGTTGTCACACTCGAGCAGTAATTCTCTCTAGTTCGCATGGAAGAATTTCCAAACGTGTCTGCATATTACAAGAAACTCAAGGAGTTGGCGGACCAACTCCGTAACGTTGGCGCACCTGTCACAAATAATCATCTGGTTCTACAACTGGTTGCCGGTCTTTTTGAGGCCTATAACGGCGTTGGGACTCTCCTTCGTCAAAGAAACCCATTTCCCGCCTTTTATCAAGCCCGCTCCATGCTTACTTTGGAAGAAGCCGGTTTGGCAAAAAAGGCGGCTACCGGTCCAAGCCCCATCGTCCTAATGACGTCCTCCAAAAATTCTTCGGGTTTTGTTGATAATTCGGGCCAAAACCGTACCCATGGTGGCGGCAAAAATAATCGTAAGAATAATAACAAAAACCGTGGGGGGAAACGCGGTGGTTCCGGTTATCAGCAAGCAGGCGGTGGGCCCCATCCAGTGAACAGTGGCACACTACCCTACTGGTCCCAGCAGTGGGGCCCATGGAAGTGGAGCTGGGGCAATGGGCCGTGGGCCAGCAACCCCTACGTTCCAGCAGCTCCCGGCAGCCAGTGGGCTGGCCAGCCTTTCAAGGCCAACAATCAGCAATGGCGGCCCACTGATCACTGGCCCAGTAACGCTAGTTCCAGCAGCTATGGCCCAGTTCAGACCAGTCCTGGAATACTTGGGCCCCAACCTCCACAGGCCCCACTCAGATCGATATCGAGGCCGCGATGCACACATTGGGTTTGACTTAACCGGACCCAAATTGGTATATGGACACCGGTGCCATTACTCACATGACTTCTGATTCAGGTGCTCTCTCATCTTATTCCAATTTGAGCAACCCTCGGGGTATAATTGTTGGTAATGGCAACTTTATTCCAATTCAGGGTTATGGTCAGAAAACGTTGTCTCCCCCCAATCCACCCCTTATCTTGAAAAATACTTTACATGCCTCCAAATTGATTAAAAACTTAGTGTCTGTCCGAAAGTTCACCACTGACAATTCAGTTTCTGTTGAATTTGATCCTTTTGGTTTCTCTGTGAAGGATTTCAAGACGGGGAGTCATCTCATGAGGTGTGATAGTAGGGGGGATCTTTATCCTATCATGCCCGGTATCAGTCCATCGAGTCAAGCTTTGCCATCAGCTTTTGCAGCCATTTCTCCTTCCTTGTGGCATGCCCGCCTTGATCATCCGGAATCTAATATTTTATCATCTTTAGATAAAAATAGTTTATTTCTTGTAAGGGTACGAGTCGTACTCCAATTTGTCAATCTTGTTCATTAGGGAAAATTGTTAAGTTGCCATTTGTAGACTCTAATTCTCATACTTCAATGCCATTTGATATTATTCATAGCGACCTATGGACGTCTCCTGTTCTCAGTTCATTGGGTCATCGATACTATGTTCTCTTTTTAGATGATTATTCTAAATTTTTGTGGACGTTTCCAATTGCAAATAAATCTCAAGTGTTTTCGGTCTTCATAAAATTTAGAGCGTTCATTCGTACCCAATTCGAAAGAGAAATAAAAAATATTCAATGTGATAATGGGAAAGAGTATGACAATAGGGAGTTTCGGGAGTTCTATGCTAATAATGGGATCAATTTTCATTTTTCGTGTCCTCATACATCTTCAAAAATGGGAAAGCCGAATGCAAAATTTGTTCCATAAATAACATTGTCCGAACTCTCTTATTTCATGCTTCCATACCCCCATATTTTTGGCATCATGCTCTACAAATGGCCACATATCTCCTTAACATAATTCCTTTCAAAGGTCTGACATATTCTTCCCCTCTCCAAATCTTATATAATAAGAACCCTTCTTATTCTCATCTTCGGGTTTTTGGGTGCTTATGTTATCCGTTATTCCCGTCCACCACAATTAACAAACTTCAGGCCCGGTCTACTCCGTGTGTGTTTTTGGGTTATCCGTCTAATCATCATGGTTACAAATGCTTTGATTTATCCTCCAAGAAAATCATAATTAATCGCCATGTAATTTTTTATAAAACCCAATTTCCATTTACTAAAGTTCATACTCCCGAGCCTAGTTCGTATAAGTTTTTGGATGATGGTATATCCCCGTATATTACTCACCATTTTTCGGACATATCCCGCACCCAAAATTCTCCAGCGGGCCCACTGCCCGCTGGCCCCACTGTCCCGTCCCATTTTCCAATTCTTCGGATAAGTCCCGCAATTGGGCCGGTCCGACCCCCACTTCTGAACCGGTCCATGTATGGCTACTCCAGATTGCCGATTTGGGCCAGCAGGCCCACTGCCTGGTGGCCAGTCCGTCCCGAGCCCAGCAAATTCCCAAAATTCACTCAATTCTTCCTCGAGTCATAGATCGGTCACTTGTAGCCATCGGGGTATTTTTACACCTAAAAGACATTTTAATTTACATTCTAATGTCTCTAAATTTCCCTTGCCCCGTAATTCTATGTCCGCCTTAAACGACCCGAATTGGAAAATTGCTATGACTGATGAATATAATGCTCTTATTGATAATAAGACGTGGGAGTTGGTGCCCCGTCCATCTGGTATTAATGTTATCAGGTCTATGTGGATTTTTGCTCATAAGGAGAATTCAGATGGGTTATTTGCTCCACATAAGGCGCGACTTGTGGGTGATGGTAAGACTCAACAGGTTTGATAGATTGTGGTGAGACGTTTAGTCCGGTGGTTAAGCCGGCTACCATTCGCACTGTACTTAGCTTGGCTCTTTCAAAGGCATGGCCTATTCATCAGTTGGATGTCAAGAATGCTTTCCTATATGGTGATCTCAAGGAAACAGTCTATATGCATCAGCCGATGGGATTCAGGGATCCCAAACGTCCTCATCATGTCTGTTTATTGAAGAAGTCCTTATATGGGCTTAAGCAGTCTTCACGGGCCTGGTATACGAGGTTTGCTGACTTTGTTTCGACTATTGGGTTCACTCACAGCAGGTCAGATAATTCCTTGTTCATCTACCGTCGTGGTTCGTCCTTGGCCTACATTTTATTGTATGTGGATGATATCATTTTGACTGCCTCTTCCGTTGCCTTACGCCGGTCTATTATGGCCATGCTCAACTCTGAGTTTGCTATGAAAGACTTGGGGCCCTTGAATTACTTTTGGGGATTGACTCAAGCGTCATTCAGATGGTTTGTTTTTGTCTCAAAGAAAGTATGCAGTTGAGATCATCGAGAGGGCTGGGATGTCATCCTGTAAGTCCACTTCCATTCCAGTTGATACAAAGCCTAAACTTAGTGCAGAGGCCGTCGCACCATACGAGGACCCGACCCGCTATCGCAGTCTTGAAGGGGCCCTTCAGTATCTTACTTTTACAAGACCGGATATTACGTATGCCGTCCAACATGTGTGTTTGTTCATGCATGACCCCCGAATTGAGCACATGAATGCAATCAAACGTATCATTAGGTACATTCAGGGTACACTGGACTATGGTTTGCATTTATATCCTTCCTCTCCATCCACACTTGTTTCATACACAGATGCTGATTGGGGTGGTTGTCCATACACCAGACGGTCGACGTCTGGCTACTGTATGTTCCTTGGCAACAACTTGGTCTCCTGGTCGGCGAAGCGTCAGGCAACTCTATCCCGCTCAAGTGCAGAGGTCGAATATCGAGGGGTAGCTAATGTGGTCTCAGAATCATTTTGGTTACGTAATTTGCTTTTAGAACTTCATTGTCCCATCCAGAAGGCAACCTTGGTATATTGCGATAACATTAGTGCCATCTACCTTTCAGGTAACCCGGTTCAGCACCAACACACTGAGCATATCGAAATGGACATTCACTTTGTCCGTGAAAAGGTTGCTCGGGGTCACGTTCGCGTATGCCATGTCCTGTCCCGATTTCAAGTTGCAGACATCTTTACAAAGGGTCTACCCGTGGTCCTTTTTGAATATTTTAGGGACAGTCTCAGCGTTCGAAGACCGCCCGCTATGACTGCGGGGGAGTGTTAAACAAGGTATATATACACGTGATATACACTTGATATACAGATGTGTATATCACGGGAATACGATGGCCTACGGGTCGATAGCCCAAAACGGTGGCCCGGCCGAAATCACGATAGCCCAAAATAGTGGCCCAGCCAGTCACGGTAGCCCATCAAGGGAGCCCATCACGGGCAGATTACAAGATTGTAATCTTGTATATATGGTATATATATTTGGTGTATATTGTAGTGTATTTGTTACCTAAATTAGGATTATACACTTACCATAATTGTATAGTTAGAATTATGGTAGAATAACATTTTAGGAGTAGAATAGGAATAGGATTCTCCTATTTTGTAACTTGTATAAATACCTTTCAATTAATGAAAATAATCAAGGGGATTATTTCTTTCATTCGACATCGTAAAAGGAGATATACAGAGCAATCTTGTCTTAAAGACAGTGCCATCACTCAACTCAGCAAATCACACAAGCAGTTAGTTAAGGTTTTGATTTCCAGTTTTATTGTAATAGTTTGTTTATCCTTTCTAATATTGTAATAGTTACTTACTTTCCGTTCCCTACAACAATTGTATCCCAACAACAACAACATACCTTATGTAATCCAACAAGTGGGGTCTTGGTAGGGTAGAGTGTACGCAGACCTTACCCCTGCCTTGTAAGATTGGGAGACTGTTTCTGATAGACCATCGGCTCAAAGTAAAGCAAACTAAAGTAGAAATCATGAAGCATTTTCTCAAATCTTGAAAAGGTTACCAGGAGGTTTTGTAGTAGTATGAATTTATTAGTACTTCACTATAGGCAGCACTGCTATGCAACTCTTATCAATTTCAATATTGTTTTTCTCAGCATATTATGTAGTAATGTCATGTTTCTTATGGATGTATTCTGTTTTTGATGGCACACACCAGTTGATGACTTTCAGTTTGATCCAATTTTTTGAAATTACTGTAAATCTGTCATTTTAGAGAACTATCCATTTAATGCAGTGTGATTAGATAATTGAAGAGCAACAACAATTAGTAATATTTGCAAATTATGAAATCACCATCACCACTAGGGCCACCACATTCACCATCTCTGCCTCCCTAAATTAAAAAAAATTATGACATATTTTTTCAAACTATTATTTTCCAATTACTATTGCCTTAATTTTCCTCATACTACTAATATATGTCAAAATTAATATCCTAAATTTGTATGGTATCACTAGAAATAGCACAAATCGAGTGTATATTTTGCTAAGTGTGCATTCATTGCTACAAAAAAGAGTATTTGACGTACATTAATATATCTACTCTTGAATCATGTAAAAGAAAAATCTAGTGGTTTAAAACTAAATCAAACATACAATATTGCTGTTTAGATGTCTCTCTTCTCGCTCTTTACTTTTGGTTCCATGCACTGCTTATAATTTTATCTACTGACTCTAGCTATTGATTAATGGTTGATACTTGTTACATAAAATCTCGCATCCACTTAATTACAATTGTGATTTTTTTTTAGAGTAAATTTGTCTTTAACCCCCTTAACTTTTATGCTTTCACCTTTTGAATGTGAACAACAATCTCCTTAAATAATATTTTCTGATGAGTTTTAGACTAAGCACTATTAAAAAAAATTATTTTTCCACTGAAAAATGTTGAGTAGTTATTTCCATTAAATATTGGTGAGAAAAACTAAACAGTAGTGATCCTGAATTGTGACCTATGTTTTTAACTTCTTGTTAATTTCCATCCAGGAAAATCTATAGCTTGATTGATCCGAAGTCTCTCTCTCCTCTCTCTAACTTACTCCCCCAACGGTAACATCATCAACCCCCACCTCACCCCATCCACCCCCTCTATTTCCGACGGTAAGATCTCAACAGCGCCGCTCCGACCACTCATCGGTGGCAACGGTAAGACCCAACAGCACCGCTCCGACCACCCACCGGCGGCGACGGAAAAACATTTTTTTTACAAAATTTCATTTGTTTTTTGTTCTTTTATTCATGTTCTTGTTCTTGTGTTCCTTTTCTCCTAGATCTACGCAGGTACTCGATTTTTTTGGTGAAAACTTTGATGAACAGTACTTCCGGTGCCGTTGGACAGTACCGGCGGCGATGAAAAAACAATTTTTTAAAATACAAAATTTCATTTGTTTTTTGTGCTTTGGTTCTTTTTCTTGTTCTTGTGGTCTTTCTCTCCTACATCTACGCAAGTACTCAATTTTTTTGGTGAAAACTCAAGTGAACAGTACTTCCGGTGCCGATGAACAATGATTTTCGATGGCAAACAGGTTCGATTCAACTGGAGTTGGTACCTCCGGTTGCCCGCATCCATTCTTTGTCCTTAACCTTATTGTTAAATTTTGCCGCTTCTTGTCTTTAGTTATAGCATTTTTGGATTAGTGATTTTACTTACCTCTAGATTCTTGTTAACTTGTGGTTGCACTTTGATCCCTTCTTGTGTTTAGGAAAATGTTTGAGTAGTTTATTATTTTATATTTGTTTTAGTGGCTTTGGTAACTGATGGTAGACTAGGGGCATGTTCTCGGTCGGGGACGGGGGCGAGGGTTAGGGGGTAAGGGAGAGGCTAGGCTGAGAATAGGGTCTTGGAACAGTGGGACTTTAACAGGAAAGTCCATAGAGCTAGTTAAGATTCTTAAGAAGATGATTATTAATATAGCATGTGTTCAGGAGACCAAATGGATAGGACATAAGGCTAAGGATGTAGACGGGTATAAGTTATGATTCTCGGGTAGGTTGAAGTATAGGAATGTGATAGGCATTTTGGTAGGCATCGAGCTAAGAGATCAGGTGGTAGAGGTGAGAAGGGTCAATGACAGGATGATGACGATTAAGTTGGTAGTTGGAGGGTTCACTTTGAATATTTTTAGTGCTTATGTGCCGCAGGTGGGTTTGGATGAGGAGGAGAAGAGACATTTTTGGGAGGGGATTTCAGTGGACATATCGGGTCACTTTTTGGGGGTTATAACGACGTGCATGGAGGCTTTGGACTCATGGACAGGAACGGGGGAGGCGTCTCACTTTTTCAGTTCGCTAGATTTTGTGTGATGGTGATAGCCGATTCGATGTTCCTGAAGAAAGAGGAACAATTGGTAACTTTTTGTAGTTCGGTGGCTAAGACTCATATAGACATTTTGCTAATTAGGAAGGTTGATAAATGTTTGTGTAAATACTGCAAGGTTATTCCGAAGGATGATATCATAACCCGACATAAGTTGGTGATGGATTTGGAGATCAAGATGGAGAAGAAGAAAAGGATTATGGATGACAGGTTAAGAATCAAATGGGGGAGTTTGACCATGACTAGTGCAAAAGAGATGGGGGAGAGGTTGATGGCCAAAGAGATTAAGGGAGTAGTGGGGATGCGACCGGTATGTGGGATAAGACAGCCAGTTGCATTTAGGAGGTAGCTAGAGAAGTGCTAGGGGCCTCGCGGGGTAACGTGGTGAGCATCGAGGGGACTGGTGGTGGAATGGTAAAGTTCAAGAGAAGGTGAAAGCGAAGAAAGTGGCATATGTGAGATTGGTAGAAAGCAAGGATGAGGTGGAGAAGTGGACGAATGAGAAACTATATAAGATGGCGAGGAAGGAGGCAAAACTAGCGGTTATGGCGGCGAAAATGATGGCTTTTGAACGCCTGTATGTGGAATTAGACGAGAAAGGCAGGGATAAGAAGTTGTACAGACTAGCCAAGGCAAGGGAGAGGAGGGCCCGTGACTTGGATCATGTGAGATGCATCAAGAATGAGGATGGCAAAGTACTGGTGGAGGAAGCGCATATTAGGCGGAGGTGGCGGTCTTACTTCCATAAACTCTTGAACGAAAAAAGAGATGGAGACATTGTGGGGGTAGATTTGGAGCATTCTGGTAGGTACCGAGATTTTTGGTATTGTAGAAGCATTAGGGTTAAGGAGGTTAAAGGTGTTGTTCGCAGGATGCGCATGGGACGAGCGACCGGGCCTGATAGGATCCCAGTTGAATTTTGGAAGAGCGCAGGCAAGACAGATTTAGAGTGGCTGACTGAGTTGTTTAACGTCATTTTTAAGACGGCAAGAATTCCCGAAGAATGGAGGTGGAGTACAATGATTCCCTTGTACAAAAACAAAGGTGATATCCAGAGTTGCAACAACTATAGGGGTATCAAGCTGCTGAGCCACACTATGAAAGTTTGGAAAATGGTCGTGGAGATGAGGGTGAGGAGAGACGTGTCTATTTCTGAGAACCAGTTTGGATTCATGACGGGGCGTTCGACTACTAAAGTCATTTATCTTATTAGGAGGTTGGTGGAGCCGTCATTTATACCCTGCCGTTATGAAACTTAACAAATATACCCCTATTTGGATGAACCTCCCAATTTAAGCTAAAAGATTCGATTTCTAAAAAATAACCCATGACACCTTGGTTGAACCCGCCCCGACTCACCTATTAAACTAAACACATACGAAATATAACCAAATCCTATCCATTTCCAGTGAGGGATTATTATTTCCTTTCCTTGTAGAGTCTAGGGAGAGAGAAAATATGAATCATTAATCCATTCGTTATTGTTAATGTCGTCTTCCAGATCAAAATTTCCGAATTCGTCATAGCTGTTTCTGCAGAAATGATATTTATGATTTGGAGACGCTTGAATTTGAAAGCTCGTTCGCTTCTTCTTTTTCGTTTTGTTTCTGCGGATTGAACTACAAGCAACTTGCAGATTCTTGGTTTGCTAATAAGCCTTCGTAAAGGATTGATACATTTATATCAAAAGCGAACAATTAAGTAAGGGGTCGTTTGATTATCGGATTAGCATGAATGAGATTTGGGTATATTTCGTATGGGTTTAGTTTAATAGGTGAGTCGGAGCGGGTTCAACAAAGGTGTCGTGGGTTATTTTTTTAGAAATCGGATCTTTTAGCTTAATTTGGGTGGTTTCATTCAAATAGGGGTATATTTGTTAAGTTTCATAATGGCGGGGCATAAATGACCTCAATTTATAATGGAGGGAAATTTAGCTAATAAAATAAAATAGAAGGTTATTTTTTACCCTTTTCCCTTTAATATAATTAGTTTCTATAAACGTGTAGTTATTCCCAAACAATCTCAATCATGCTAAAAATATTAGATAATATTATTTGTAATGATATATACCCTTAACTTTGCAATCTATAGTAGATATATCTTTCGTTAAAAAATAATTTATATATACTTTGTCATTATACAAATAGTAAAAATATACAGCTCTCTTCCTCTCTCAATCTAGGTGTTCCAGAAAAATTTAATTCATCTTTTGTTGGTGTGTTAATTTATTGCAGCAATCACTTGAATAATAACAGAGAAAGAAACTTAACGAAGCAAGCAAAGCCATGCACAAAATATAGCATAAAATTTTATTTCAGAGGTCCGGTTAAAAACGTTGCAGCATTATACCATCATAACATGGAGCTCTTCTTCCATTTAGGACTTGTTATTTTCTCTAACTAGTTTTTGTTCTTTCAATTATTCATTTATACTGACTGGCTAGAACCATAAAATACCTTCTGTTTGTGTGTAGTAGTAGTTGTTTGCCAATTCTTTGGCTGTCAACAGCTAGCACATAATCTGATAATCGAAAGGAAATAGTAGGTAGGTAGCAATCTTAAATAAAGAGGATTACATAAAACAAACACAGATATCACAATTGTGGGTAGGCCAAGAAATACACAACAAACAAACTTTTATTAAAAACAACGGGACAGAGAACAACATGCGACATTTCAAAATGCACACACATAGGGCTTCTGGTAGAACACCAAAAGGCCGGACTAGTTCAGAATTTGCACACAAACATTACAAATTCAAACGACGCAAATGGGACAATAAAGTCCTTTATTCTGAAAAAACAGGGAAAAACATAAGCAACGACACTAACACTGAGACGCTAAAACAGAAACAAAACAACCCTCAAGACAACACTACTCCTTTTCTTCTTTCTGTTCCTCTTTCCAGCAGCCCATCAGAACGGACGTGGGAGATCCACAGTAAGGAGTCCTGGTGAACTTCCGGTAGACAATGGAACCGCCCTTGCCAAATTCTTCTGGACTCCACTCAGCAAGAGCATAGCCCTCAACATCAACATCAGAGCAAACACGCTCCAGTAACTTGGTAGCAACATCAGCATGCAAAGCAATAGAGAACTCATCTGGCTCGAAACATGCTAGTACCCTCTCAACCAGGGGACCCAACTTCATGGTTTTCGGATCATAACCAACTGACTCAAAGCTAGCGTAGCTAAAGCCATCTTCTGGGGTAATGTGAATGGTTGAAACGGCAGCTCCTTCAATAGCATTCATGGAATAACCGCAGGGTTCAAACTCAAAATCGCATATCTCAGATTTGGGGAGGATCTTCCTTATGCCAGATCTAACAGTCATCTGAGCAGCCGAGCTTCCTTCAGTCTTGTAGAAGACAGATGCCTTCTCCCTGTCCAAACCAGTCATACACATCTCAAGAGTATAAACAGGGGCATTATACTGAACAGGCCCAGCTGAGGCAGAGTAAACATGCCATTTCTGTGTTTTGTCAGGACTGCCCATAATCACAGCCTTGCTACCGGCAGCAAGCTTCCCGAAATAACCATCGAGGACAGCAACTTCTTCAGAAAAGTGACGGTGAGGGAACGATTGAGCACCGGGAAAAATGAAGCTCCCACGGGTATACCTCACGTCTTGTACTTTGAGAGACAAGGTCTCAGCCAACCTTAGAATGGGCGGAATTGCGAGAAGCAACTTTGTGGTGCCACAAGTTTTGATGATTATCTTGTAAGAATAAACGAAGAGGCTCGACTCAGAGAGGACATAGGAATCAACATCGTCATTTGATAGGGAATCAACAATGGTGCACTCAGCAGGTCCAAGAATTTCATCCAGTTGTGACTTCGAGAGAGATCGAAGTCCTTTTCCGTTAGGATCAGCAAACAGACCAGGCTCGACGAAAGAAATTTCGAGCCTCTTTTCAAAACCTTCAAAACCAATGGCAGAGACAGGCATGTCCATTCCCATGATGAAAAATGTTCACAGCAGCAAAAGAAGTTAAAGCGGAAAATGTTCAGAGCAATGAGCGCAAAAGCAGAAAGTAGCAAAAGAAGGAAGAAAAGGAGTGAGGGCCTGACAACGAAAGAAATTGAAAGCTATAATTTTATTTTTTTTGGGTTGCGTCTAGTGACGCTTTAAGGACAGAAGTTTAGGGTATATCAGGATGGTTTGCGAGCGCACTGCATACAAAGGTAGAAAAAAGAGAAGTGTCAGTTACAATATCCTTGACTATCATTCTATAAGGCTCATGGGGTTTTAAACAAATGAGATCCAGATACTTACGTTGGAGTAAGCAGCAGATCTGAACTTCTTCACTCCACCGTTTGGTCGAACGTCTTCAATGCTGTAGCCGAGGGGAGCTTCGTAAAATAAGGAACTACTACTAGACTTCTTTTTCCCACCTTTTGACTCCATTAGTACATTCACCTGTATATGCCAACAACAACTTGTAAGTCAGAGCAGTGGATGCACAGCGAGGTAATAAGAAAATCTGAAATCCCAAGAGGGAGCTGAGAATAGCACAACTAAAGAAGAACCCTCAAGTGACTTTCCTTCACTTAAGAAAATCAAGGGGACAGAAGAATATGTATGCTGGTTAACAGCCTAAACGGGATAAACAGAATGAATTGGCTTAGCTATATAGCAAGATAGTTGAGTGTAATCAAGTCCACAAACAACTAGCTCATGGAAGGTGATAAAATTTAATACAAATGTGTTCCATATATGCATCTATTTTCACAGCCCGCCCGAAGGCAAGCAAAATTCACACCAATGACAAAAGCACAATCTGTACGACACCATGCCCCAAGGAACAGCTAGGTACTTAGAAACAATAGAAATTTTCCTTATCAAACCCCAAGAAGAACCCAGTTATCCATAATAAATATTTCCCATCACCATTTATCATTTCGAACGAACTATGGAAAATTTTGCACAATCAAAAAGGAAGGCACGTCACCATGTGGCAAAGCCATTGGCTCGTGAACCTATGATTCGCGCAAGAAATAACATATTGTCATCCATTTTTGTAAAAATCCCAACATCTTAGAATACCTAGATTCTTTTTCTTTTTTTTTTTTGTATTTTCACTGCGTTATTTTTAGTGATGAAAATGTAGATCCACGTACAATTATTATGAATATGCATCCATAACTAACAATTACAAGTTATTTATGATTGACCATGGACATTTATTGTTCAAATACACCATGTAACAACTATTCAATTAAAGTTAGACAACAAGTTTAAAAGAAATCCTTAGATATGGAAAACTAAATCAATATTAAAAATTTGAATTTCAAAATAAAGAAAATAGACAGAAACTTTTGCTTGAAGTAGTTCTCCAAACTGAACAAGTCAACTAATCCAATTAAGAGCTGACTCATATAATCATGAAAGTGACAGATCAGATCTCCCATTTGAAATTGTATATATACGTACTATATAAATAAAGTTTAACCCAATAGAGAAGGATGTCAAGTAAGGCTGCTGAGGTGGGTCCTACTGTTCAGGTAGAAAATATGAATCTTTGGAATGCCTCCAAATAAACAATTGTAGATAATTTTTAAAAAGAAAAAAACTTTCAGGGAAAAATAGGAAAAGAACAAAAGAAAAAGGCCATATCAAATCCCAAACTCTGCTAGGAAAATAATACTCTTATGTCACATTTCCTTTTTGGCACTTTCTATTTAGAGGGTCAAAGAACTTCTCCTTTGACTATAATTTTAGTAAGATATTTTAATATAATTTAGTTTTAAATTTCTGAATATAGTGATTTCGTTTTCAAATAATAACCTTTTTCAAATAATTTTAGGCAAGAGGGATTATTACTCAAATGGTAATCACCCTCCACCTCTCAATCAAAAGATTGCAGATTCGAGTCAACAAGGGAGCAAAAGGAGGAGCTCATAGGGCCCTTTACAAATATCATAGGGCAATTATTCCAATCACAGACCCATCTTAAATTTCACACATTCACAAGTTTAACAAGACACAAATCCCATCATTTCCATATACCAAAAGCTAATCATATCAACATCTTTCACCATAAAACAAGACAAATCATAGCAAAATTGTCAAAGGGGGTCAAAAAGGTCTTCAGAAAAGAAAAAGGAAAGAACAACAATGATCTTAAAAATTATTGAGAAAATGATGGGAAAATAATGTTGTGTCTGTTTCATTTAGCACAGAATAGCAAAGGTAAAGAACTCCACAGGAAATCATCATAACCAACTACTCTCTTGCTTTTAATTTAATTGTCTTACTTTACTTTTTAATCCGCTCCAAAAAGAATGCAACTTTACTTTTTAGACAACTCTTTAATTACAATGAAATGTTTAAGACCACAAGATTAAAGGACATTTTGGTACATTCAATATATACTTAATTAAGACCATAAAATTCAAAAGTGTTCTTTAATTTGTTAAAAACGGTGTGTCAAATTAAAACCAGAAAAGCAATTTTTACTTTTTTAGCAACTCTTTAATTCGACAAGAGCACAAGATTAAAGGTCATTTTGGTATAATCTACACATATATATTTAATTTATTAAACTCCGTATCAAATCAAAACTAGACAATCAAATTGAAACAGAACGAGTATTAACAACTCAGATCTATCTTAAAAAGACAAATTCCTGAATTATTAAACACCAAAATCCAGGGCATATATATTTAATTTATTAAACTCTGTGTCAACAACTCAGATCTATCTTAAAAAAGACAAATTCCTGAATTATTAAACGCCAAAATCCAGGGCATTTTGGTATATTCAATATATATTTGATTTATTAAACTCTGTTCAAAACCAAACAAATCAATACCCAAGGAGTATTAACAACTCAGATCTATCTTAAAAGGACAATTCCTGAATTATTAAACACCAAAATCCAATCACATCAACAACATTCACCATAAAATCATATCCAAAATAAACCGGAACATAAAACTAAATGAAAGTGAATTCATACCCCTTGTTTATTTGTATGTCCCTTAAAAATTTTAAATTGTTAATATTGTGACTTAAGTACTTTTTAGGTAGTTTATAGATATGTAAATTATATTTCAAAAACTCAAGGATTGTATATCCGAATTTACTGTCAAAATAAAAAAAAATTGACCTCGAAATCCGAATTGTATCACATAGATCTCAGAAAAAAATTAATGATAAAACAGGAGCATCATACTTACAATATTAAAAAATTGTAGTTTGTTTCAATTCCGATATTTCTCCAACAAATCACGATCTTTCCAAATCCTACACATAAAAAATTGATACAACAATAGAATCAAACAATAAATCCAACAAGATATATCTAAGGGCTTTTTCAGTTGGAAACAAGTTATTCGGGATAATTAATGGTAGATAAGTTATCCTGAAATTAGTTATTACACCCTTCTACCGAAATAAAATAACACTACAATCCCGGAATAACTAACGAGCCTGAAGTTATAATTAATGGAAATAATACTTACAGAAAATTCTGAAGAAGAGAGAAAACCTAGAAATTTGGAGAAAACAATATCGAAGAGTATAATAAAAATGTTAGTAACACAGAATTCTCGTGAGCGTTTCAGAGAGTCAAGCAAGTTGGGTATTTATATATATCGTGATCACATGTTTAGTCCTTGTATTCTTCGTTTATTGTATTTTCAGTCCCTTTACTTTCGGGGAATTTTCGTCCACATAATAAAATGACGGGTTTGCCCTTTAATGTGGACAAAATGGTAGGTGGGCATGATTGGGAGTCATATTAAATGGAACTTATCTCTTGAAAGTTTAGTTATTTACCAAATTAGTCCCTGTATTTAGTTTATATTTCATTTTAAGATGTTTAAAAGTTGTTGAGAATTCAATTTCTTTTTTTTACTGAAATTGTTAATCATCACAAGTTCTTACCAAATTGTTTTCTAAGTGGTTAAAAATTAGATTTCTTTCTATGTTGAAAAATATATTCTTGATTTGTTGCTATAATTAAGTACATAGTGTAATTAGTTATTATTTTTCTCTTCTTCTTTTTTGAGTTTTTAAAAGGTGTTCATATTATGTAGCTTCTACTCCTATATCATTTGACAGTCAAGGTCACATCTGTCAAAAAAAAAAAGGGTAATTAAAAACTTAATATGATTACACTTAATTCTCTAACAAGATTGCATTAACGTCTTGTTAGTTTAAAAATATATGTGAGACTAGAATAGTCTAGATTAATATCATACTTAAATCATAAATTAAGATGAATTTATATTAATTAATTATAATTTAGTGATAAAATGTCTGTGAAGACAAATGTCATGTACTCATTGAATGTGTTTAAACACCAATCGTGATTAAGTTTTTATCGTAATTGTACCATCAAGGTAATTATTGAGATATTAAAAATAAATTACTATGACAGATTCAGATGATTTAAAATAATCTATACATATATTTGTATTTTCTTGATATATTAAATAAGTCAAAGTTGTTTAAATAATATAATGGGATGATTTCAGAAAACCTACTTTCAAGTTTCATTTTATAATACTACCCCTTTACGGTTTACAGTATTACGCTTACTCCCATGATTCTAATTTCTTTATAACGATTCCCTTGTAATCATTATTCAAGTGAAAACGATATCTTGATATATCATATCATTTTAAATAAGTACGACTTATTTAAACGATTCATGATAATTAGTTTTGTATGTACTATAGAGTTCTAATTCTTATGTTCAAAGAATACGAAAATTGGTTAAGTGAAGATAGTGATTTAATAAGCTCTTCGAGTTGTGATTAGACTTAAAACATTACTCATTATTGATGAGTAAAAATACTACTGAAGGCATTTTATAAATTTCATTGAATCATGACCATGCCTCTACTCATGTTGTTAGACATTGTGCACTTCATGAATATGTTATGAAAATTTTCATAGTAAAGAGAAATTATTGATAGAGCACACTCTTTATCTTAATTAGTTTTGTCCAACGTGAATTTAAATTAATCGAGTCAATAAATTACGAATATTATATAGCTACAAAAGAAAATTAATAAGTTGCCCTAGATATATACTTTCCATTTGATCACATGTTGAAGTTTAAGTTCGTTAGCTACTTACTTGTGGTAGGTGAGACTTTTATAAACTCGAATTCATTATTGTGAAGGGGCAAAAGGACAATGTGCATGGTTCACCTAATAATGGAATTTCAATGAATGGACAAATATACAATTTGATGCATTGAATATTAAGCACTCCCTCCGTCCCGTTTTATTTGCCGCTTTAATTTTTTTTACGCTCATTAAGAAAAAAAATACTAAATACAAGATATAATTTACTAAATTACCTCTATTTATTAGATATTTTTTAAAAATTGAGCGATATTATTAAAAAGAATTAGTTTTGTAATGTTAAAGGTATAATTGAAAATAATTGACAACTTTAATCTTAAATTACTAAAGTAAAAATTATTTTGAACAATTTTATTAAATTAGAGCGACAGTTAATATGGAACGGAGGGAGTACTAAACTTGGAAATGTGCTTCATTTTTCCTTTTTTTTTGTTTTTAAAACTTTAATTAGGTGTTTCATGAACAGACTAAACACATTGAAGTAAATTGTCACTATGTACGAGACGCAATCCAATCCGGTACAATATTCCTCAATCATGTGTCAACCATTGAGTAATTGGCCGATGTGTTTACAAAGACTTTGGGAAAATCGCAACATGAATATTTACTTGACAAGTTTGCCATTCGAGACCCTCATGCTCCAATTTGAGAGGGGTATTGAATACCCTATTCCAGTCTAATTATAATAGTTTAGTCTATTTATGGTACAATTGTAATTATGATAAATATAAGATTTGTAGTCCTATTAGAATATAGTTAACTTATAAGAATAGGAGAAGAAGAAGAACAACAACAACAACATACCCAGTGAAATTCCACAATGTGGGGTCTGGGAGGGTAGAATGTACGCAGACCTTACCTCTACCTTGGTAGGTAGAGTGGTTGTTTCCGAGAGACCATCGGCTCAAGACAAAGCACAAGTCTAAGCAAAGTAAGACAAACAAAGTGAGTAAGTCCTGATAGCGAATTCTGAAAGAGAAAAGAAACAAAAAGAAGCAATAAATAATGCAAGTAAGGAAGACAAACAAAATAAACATAGCATCATAAATCAAACGACAAGGGACTATAAGGCAATATTGTGCCAACTAGTATGATAGGCTAAGCGAGTCTACAATAATAATATTACAACTACCAGTTTGTAAGCGTAGGCGTGACAACGTTGGACTACCTACTACCCTTCTACTCTAATATGTGTCCTCCATAACCCTATATCTAAGGTCATGTCCTAAGTGAGATGCACTTGCGCCATGTCCCGTCTAATCACTTCTCCCCAATACTTCCTCGGCCTACCTTTACCCCTCATTTACCCGTCCATAGCCAACCTCTCACACCTCCGCACTGGGCATTTGTGTCTCTCCTCTACACGTGACCGAACCATCTCAACCTCGCTTCCCGCATCTTATCCTCCACCAAGGTCACTCTCACTATGTCCCGGATATCATTATTTCTTCTAATTCTATCCCTCTTTGTATTCCCACACATCCATCTTAGCATCCTTATCTCCGCAACTTTCATCTTTTGTGTGTGCGAAGTCTTGACCGGCCAACACTCTACCCCATACAACATAGTCGGTCTAACCACCACCCTATAGAACTTGCCTTTAAGTTTTTGTGACACCTTTTTTATCGCACAAGACTCCAGATGCGAGCCATCATTTCATCCACCCTGCCCCAATACGATGTGTGACATCGTCATCAATCTCTTCATTCCCTTGGATAATAGACCTGAGGTACTTGAAACTCCCTTTCTTTGGAATGACCTGAGTACCAAGCCTCACCTCCACGTCTGTCTCAAGGTCGCTCTTGTTACTGAACTTGCACTCTAAGTATTTTGTCTTGGTCCTACTCAGTCTGAACCCTTTAGAGTCCAGAGTCTGTATCCAAACCTCTAGCTTAGCGTTCATTCCGCTGCGAGTCTCATCAATTAGGACTATGTCATATGCGAATAACATACACCATGGTACCTCCCATTAGATTTGTCACGTCAGTCCATCCAGTGCAAATAGGAATGGGCTAAGAGTTTATCCCTGGTGCAGCCCCATCATCACTGGGAAGAACTCTGAGTCTCCTCCTACTGTTCGTACCCTGGTCTTGGCTCCATCATACATATCTTTGATCGCCCTAGTGTATGCCACATGTACACCTCTAACCTCCAAACATCTCCATAGAACCTCCCTAGGGACTTTGTCGTATGCCTTCTCGAGATCGATGAAAACCATATGTAGGTCTCTCTTCCTCTCCCTATACTGCTCCACCAACCTCCTAATAAGATGAATGGATTCTGTAGTCAAACACCCCGGCATGAATCCAAACTAATTCTCGGAGATAGACACGCCTCCTCTTCTCACCCTCATCTCCACAACTTTTTCCCAAACTTTCATAGTATGGCTTAGCAGCTTGATACCCCTATAGTTGTTGCAACTCTGGATATCACTTTTGTTCATGTACAAAGGAATCATTGTACTCCCCCTCCATTTTTCGGACATCCTCGCTGTCTTAAAAATAATGTTAAACAACTCTGTCAGCCACTCCAAACCTGCCCTACCTGCGCTCTTCAAAAATTCAATCGGGATCTTATCAGGCCCGGTTGCTCGTCCCCTCCGCATCCTGCGAACAACACCTGAACCTTCTCAATCTTAATATTTTCACAATACCCAAAATCCCGATACCTACCAGAGTGCTCCAGATCTCCCAACATAATGTCTATATCTTCTTTTTCGTTCAAGTGTTTATGGAAGTAAGTCTGCCACCTCCGCCTAATATGCGCGTCCTCCACCGGTACTTTGTCGTCCTCGTCCTTGATGCACCTCACGTGATCCAAGTCCCGTGCCCTCCTCTCCCTCGCCTTGGCTAGTCCTGTATTTTTCCTCTAATTCCACATATAAACGTTCAAAAGCTGTCGTTTTCTCCACCGTAACCACTAGCTTTGCCTCTTTCCGCGCCATCTTATATAATTTCCTATTCGTCCACTTCTCCACCTTATCCTTGCTTTCTACCAATTTCGCATACGCCGCTTTTTTCGCTTCCACCTTCTCTTGAACTTTACCATTCCACCACCAGTCCCCTCGTTGCCCGCCACGGCTACCCCGTGAGATCCCTAGCACTTCTCTAGCAACCTCCCGAATGCAAGTGGTTGTCTTGTCCCACATACCGATCGCATCCCCACTACTCCCCCCAAGCCCTCTTGGCCATCAACCTCTCCCCCATCTCATTTGCACTAGTCATGGTCAAACTCCCCATTTGATTCTTAACCTGTCATCCACAACCCTCTTCTTCTTATCCATCTTAATCTCCAAGTCCATCACCAAAAGCTTATGTCGGGTCATTATGATGAATACAAAGTAGAAATAATTCTCTCATTATTCTTGTATCTTTTAACAGTTTTTGGCAAATGTCATTTTTTTTTTTGCAGTGATTATACATCAATCTACATTGAAGGGGAGTCTTGGAGTAATTGGTAAAATTTATGCCATGTGACCTGAAGGTCACGGGTCAAGACGTGAAAACAACCTCTTGCAGAAATGCAAGGTAAGGCTGCGTATAATAGACCATTGTGGTCTGGCCCTTCCCCGAATCCAGCGGATAGCGAGAGCTTAGTGCATCAGGCTGCCTTTATACATCCATCTACAATCTACGAATGAGTACTTGAATTGAAGATAATTAACAAAAAAAATGTAATTGAAGCGAAATTGTCTATAGTTCACTTGGTACAGGGCTTTTGGTGTTTCCTTGAAGGTGACTAAAGACTTTTTTTACATCGAAATTTGAATATTGCACTTGAATTGAAGTTCATTAATAAAAAAATATTTGAAATCAAAGCCAAAAAAATACTTGTAAATTAGTTGTACGTGGATATATGTACTTCACACGGCAAAATAAATCGTGAAATTTGAAGACATAGAGTGAATATATATTTGTATTAATGAAAAAAAAAATTAGTGTAGATTAATACAATCTTACAGTTTTTTTTTTATTGTTTTAGTTTTGTTTGTTTTTATTTCTGTTTCTTTTATTTGAATTATAAGTTAATTGTCTTTTTCTTTTTAGGAGAAAATCCGGTAAAAGAGATACAGTTAATCTAAACTCTAATTAATTCTAATATAATATTATATTGCTGCTTTAATCAATAAATTAAAATTTAATGATTTAATCTTGATTAATTCTATATAATAATTAATTTTAAATTGATTTTTTTATTACAACACGAAAAACGTGCTTCCTTACCCAACTTCCTAATTCTCTAACATTTTTTCCCTTTTTCAGATATACTTTCCTTCCCTTCCTTCTTTTGGTTTCCGACGGATGTTTGATATTTATTTTGTGGTCCTAATTTATTCGAATTTTCGCCCATTAAAATGGAATTAAGCGCACTCTATTGAAAAAAATTCATTTACAAAACTAGAACTCGAGATCAGAAGCGGAGGTAGAAGTCCGACGCCGGAATCTGCAGAACCCTACTGCTTTTGCTCAAATGAGTGTTGGAATATAGACGATTTTTCAAATGAGTCTATGATTAGGATTTACAATAGAGAAAAACGTTATGTATCTTTTAAAGGATATCTAGAGTTGTTGATAAAGGGAGTTCATCCGCTTTCTGAAGATTTCCGACGATCAGTAACACTAGTCGTGGTTGCTGTAAATTCGCTTCTGCTATGAAAAAATCCGAAATTCTTCTAACTAATATCTATGATTCAAATACTACACACCAACTGTTGGGAGTTTTGCTCTATGGTACTTTATAAAGCAGTACGGGAAGTATTTAACTATTACAAGTATTCGAAAGGATAAACAAAGATTTCAATAATTCAACATGGAATCTGAAATTACAATCGTTACACAAGTAAAAACTGAAATTCCAGCTTTGTAGAAACGGAAAAATGTAAATTGTTTTTTTGAGTCGAGTGTAGCACTCGTCCTTAAGACAATATTGCCCCGTATGTATCCTTTATACGTCTGGACAATTTGTCTCCCAAGATAAAACAAAGAATGGAACCCTTGAGCAAAGGAAACTCAAGAGCTACCGTGAAGAATATTGAGTAACGAAATGATGCTTGGAAGTTGTAGGAAGAAAACTATTTTGATTGTGTATTTTCGTGCACCTTTGTTTTGTTAACTCTTGTGCTCAACAATGGTGTAAGGGGGTGTTTATATAGGTGAGGGAGGGGCCGAAAAAGCTCAAAACCGCCTCCATAATAGCCAAATAATGGTCATTATGGAGGTAGTAAAGTCACCAACATAAATGGGAGAAAGACCAACGGATTTGGCCATTATAGGAGGAGTAATTCACCAAAATAAATGGTGAATTGAGTGCTTGGCATTTCGTTTTTGACCATCGAAATTCGATGTTCGGAAACTTCGGAGACCAAACCGTACATCTTGAAACTTCGGGGACCAAACTCGTACATCCGAAAGAATTCTCGGTCCAAACAAGACATCCGAAACTTCGGGATCAAACCGTACTTCGGCCCAAAAAGATAATATCGAAGACTCACGGCCCGTGGCCCGCGGCCGTGGCCGTGACCCGTGACCCGTGACCCGTGACCGGACGGGCGGGCGGCGGCGCGCGCGTGTGGTCTTTCCTCGAACCGAAGCACATCTAGGTTCTCCCTCCTTTAAACACATGGGATACCCCCGGGGTCCCAAACCCCAAACCAATTTCGAATCTTATATACACAACAATTCTTTCTTCCTCTACCGATGAGGGAGAATTACACACAATACCACACTTTCCATGCTTCAAACACCTTACTTCGTGAACCAATATCTCTTTCATTTCTCAATGAAATTTGACGATTCTTGGCCCTACGGTTATCTACGTACTTAGTAGATCATGCATGTGTGAAGAACCGGATTCTCCAACATACGTTACACTAGTGTTTAAGCCGTTAAAGTTGGTCGGTCGCAACTCCCGCCAAAGACAAATTTCCAACACCAACTGCATAGGTATAGAATAACTCTGTTTACCCAAACTTATATAGATAAGATATATCACCTAAAACTGAGATTTGAACTTAAAACCTCATACAACCTACTTCATTACACATCGGGTCACACCTTAGGTGGAGATAAGAATACATTGCATTTACAAGTATATTTTCAAAAAGATTAAGTAAGTATGTGACTTTGGGATTTTTTTAGAAATTTACGAGCAGAAGGAACATGATGCATTTTCACTAAATTTAAAAATATTAAAACACACAATAAGTTTGTGGACTTTGAATAAATAAATTAGAGTTGCTATAAAGACTTGGCACATGATATCATATATTTTATTAGCAGATCCGATTTTTCGGCAGATAATGTGGATATGCTCTATGAGAAGTGCAATAATGGGAAACTTCTAGGGGTTGTTTGATTTGGGGGTGGGGGGGAGAATAGACAAAAAATCAGACTCCTATTGATATAAGTGGCTTTTTTGGATATTGACTCATTGAGTTACCATTAATGGTTGTTGATCCTTCAAATATTTAACGAAAGGGATAGTTAAAATTTCAATTTTAGAATTATGAACGTTAATAATTGAGTCCTAAATTTATATATATATATATATATTTAATAATAATTTTTTAACATAAATATATTATATTTGTACTAACGCTACTAGATTAACCGACTGATCTGGTATCTGACTTTTTACCTCCACTCCTACTTTTAATTAAAGATTTTGAATTCGAATTTTATGTTTGTACAAAAGCAACTAGATTAATCGGCTGGTCCATTATCTGACTTTTTACTTTCGTTCATATATATATATATATGATAAATTTAAATATATGGTACTATTAGTGTTCGGCCAAAGACCCTAAACTTTCTAACTTGGGACACGAATCTGAATAATTGGATTAAATTCTGAATATATATCAAATAAATAAAGGCTAATTGAGTGCGCCTTCTTAAAGGGTTACTATATGATAAGATGCTTTTTTGTAAGTTTGGTGGGACTATGTGTAATGAAAAGGAAGAGACAAGGAAGGACCAAATTGTCCTCGTGTGCGAGCTGCAAACCTTTTTCTAATTTTCAACAGTTTGTCTTTCACTTTTTTTTCTTTTTTTTTTTTTTTTATTAAGCTTTCCGGCTTATATTAGACTATTTCTGGAGATAATAGTTTCGATCCCTCAGTACTACTATTAATAAATCGCGAAATGTGCCTAAATGACCAAGATTTAAAAATAGATCAACTGATATCACATCCTACTCCAGAAGAGAGCAAATTGCTCCCATCAATGTTCGAATTCACGCTGCCTTCGGCTGAATTTTAAATTACACTCCTTTTTTCTTTCTAACCCTAAAAATGCAAGCATCGTTCACTTCCATCATTTCATGTTTAATTGGCAATCATGTGTTTTTTTTTGTTTTAACTTTTCCCTTGTACCATGTACTTCCTCCGTCTTAAAGGGCTAAAAATGCCTTGAACTACAGTATTAGATTTGGTAAAAAAAACTCTTCATTCATTTTTTCAATCTAAAAAAATAGAATATTTACTAATATTTTTTTATTAATTGTATTAATTGTATATCTCTTACTTTAGATAAAACTATAATTCTTTTATAATTAGGATAATTAGTTACCTAGTTTGTATCAAATTAAATATTCTTGTAATCTTATATATATTGTAAATCATTCATCACTAAAATCAAGGAACATATTCATTTATGGCATCAGTAGCCTAAAACTACAAACCCTACCCTAGCCGCTGATACACCTTCTCGACCGCCACCTTTTTCCATGTCGGAACCCTAGCCGCCGACCTCTCTCGCCCTCGCCCCCTCTTTTTTCCCACGACGGAACCCTAGTTTTTCCGGCCATTCTCCCTCCATCTTCCTCCTAAATTTTCTTTTTCATGACTGACAAAACCAAATTTCATCTGACACTTGCCGTAAACAACATTAAAAACTTCATCCACGTGACTCTTGAGATGGAAAAGGGTCAATACTCTTCATGGGCGGAACTTTTTAAGAACCATTATCGTGTTTACGAAGTTATCGACTACATCATCCCTCCCACGCCGAAGTACATAGACGTACCATCGACTTCGACTTCTGATGATGCACTCTGGTCTCGTTTGGACGCAGTCGTCCTCCAGTGGATATACGGCACGATATCTAATAATCTGTTGCACACCATCATTGAGACCGATGACACTGCCCGCCAAACGTGGGAAACATTTTGGACAGTATTTTCCATGACAACAAAACACAACAAGCGTTATACCTTGAAAATCAGTTCAAGGACGTTTATCAGGACGATTTCCCAAACTTGTATGCCTATTGTCAAAAACTCAAGATGTTTGCCGACCAACTCTCCAAGTCGGCGCACCATTCACTAATCATCGATTGGTCATGCAACTTATTGCAGGTTTGAACGAATCCTATGACGGCATTGCAACCATCCTTCAGCAATGTACGTCGTTACCTTCGTTTTATGAGGCTCGTTCGAAATTCATCCTCGAGGAAACCCAAAAAATCAAGTGTAGCACCACTCGAGCCAGCATTTCCGACGCCGTCCTCACCACCACCGTCTGGCCCTCCGCCTACGACAGGCCTCCCCGGTGCAACCAGAACCGTCAGCTAGAGGACCCGCAACAATCCGCTTCTCTCCGTAACAAATGCCGAAGCAAGCAGTCCAACAAGGGCGCGTGGAAAAAATTCCGGCAACAACAACCAGCAGCCTCCACCGTGGGCTGCCTACCCGCTGTGGGCCGCGTGGGACCCACCGTCATGGGCCTTCCCTCCTTGCCCGTATACGACATCCTCGTGGACTCCACCTCATAACTGACATGCCCAACTTGGCATACTTGGCCCACGTCCACAACAGGCCTACACATCACACACACACACACACACACACCCGCGCCATCGACTTATGCACCGACTGACATTAAGACAACTATGAGCACAATGTCACTCACCACTCCAGACAAAAATTGGTATATGGACACATGTGTCACATCTCACATGACGGCATCACAATGTATTCTCTCGTCTTATTTCAATTTGAGTATTTAAATCAGAA
This sequence comes from Anisodus tanguticus, assembly GCA_034509755.1. Classification (NCBI taxonomy): domain Eukaryota; kingdom Viridiplantae; phylum Streptophyta; class Magnoliopsida; order Solanales; family Solanaceae; genus Anisodus; species Anisodus tanguticus. The sequence goes on along the minus strand of CM067540.1, from coordinate 4,123,830 downwards.
TATTATTATTGGTAGTTGATAAGACATTCTCATCTGTGGTTATGGTCATTCATCTCTATCCTCACCACATCCACTGCTAATCTTAAAAAACATCTTCCATACCTCTAAACTCATTTAAAAATCTAATTTCCATACATATTCCTTTATAAAATATCTCTGATGTTAATCTATTGGGTCTACATTGACTTATTTTTAACGAATTCATTTCAAAACTCAATTAACTATTTTATTTAATACGTGATACCCTCTCATTGGTTAGCCAATATAATAAAGTTAAATTAAATATTTCTCAACCCATTAACCAGATGCACCATTAAACCAATTTGGAAATCCCCATTGTTGATCATCCTCTTCGTTGAGCTTAATTTCAAAATAGATCCAAGCCACCTTAATTCAGCTTCGTATCACTCCAAAACTAAAATATAACTTCACAATGGTGCTAAGAACAATAATATGAATTACCCACTTCAAAATAAGCAATAAGCAATAAATCATGGATTGATTTTTTTTAAAATCTCCATTAAAATTTTATCCGAGCTTCAATGGTGTTCAGTAGATTCTAAATCAGATTTTTTTCTCAATGTGCAGCTGATTTACAATGAGTTCTAAGCTTTAAATACAACATCCATCAGATTCAAGGTCAAAATCGCACACTTACTAAAATCAAATTTATCTACTGATTGGGGGTTCTTACAAGATCAGTTCGCCGAAAAACAAGAGTGATCCGGTTTACCCCGAACTTGTGGGGGGAAGCCATTCTAACAAATGCTAGCCGAATACTCAATCGAGTGCCCCATAGCAAAACAAAATCTATTCCATACGAAAAGTGGAAAGGAAGGAAGCCCAATTTGGGATACTTCAAAGTGTGGGGTGTTTGGCCAAGGTGCAAATTCCTAAACCCAAAAGGGTAAAAATAGGACCTAAAACCATTGATTGTGTTTTCATAGGATATGCCACAAATAGTAAGGCATATCGATTTACGTTCACAAATCGGAAAATCCCGACATTCGGTAAATACGGTAATTGAATCGATAATGCCGACTTCTTTGAAACCATATATCCGTATAAAAAGGAATGTGAGTCGTCTAGCAAAGAATCTAAACGACCTCGGGAAGAAACAAAGGAAAATATTCCCGATGAGGAAAAATCGAGACGCAAAGAAAACGTCAAAGGACGTCTACTTCATTTGGACCGAATTTCTAACATTTTTGTTGGAGAATGAGCCCACCGGTGATCGGGTGGTGACTCGACGCTCCATTTTTTGTGTTTTTAATGAGCAGGGGTGGTGTTACGGCGTAGCCGCTGATGGTGCAAAACACATGCATTTTGGGCTGCCATTGGGGGCTTCAGCGGTGTTTTCCGATGGTGAAGATAGGTGAAGGATGAAGCTGCTATATGGTGGTGATGGGGCGGAGCAACGGTGTTTGGTGGTGGCGGAAACGAAATTGAAGAAGAAGGTGACGTTAATAGCTTTTCACATGATTGGAGACGGCGGACGACATTGATTAAAGGAATTCTAATTAATGATTTTTTTTATTTGATTTAATGGGGATTCAGGTTGGGACGGGTACAGATTATTAGGTGAAACAGAGTTGTCCGTTGGGATCTAATTGGTTTAGGTTAATTAAAAAACCGATCAATAAGAATGTGCCAGGTAATAAAGGTAATAAATTAAACTCTTAATTATATGACCGTTAAAAATAAGGGCAAATTAAACCCAATAGGTTAACGTTGAGGGTATTTTGGAGCGAAAGGTGGATGAAAGTAGGGGTGAGCGGATCCGGTTACCCTAACTTTTTTTAACTATCCAGACCCTATCTAGTAAAAAATCGGTTCCTAAATTTACTATCCGGAACCTACCCGTAGCAATCATTACCCTGAACCTACCCTGACCTGGTTACCCTATAAAGAAATAACTTCTTAAGATGTCTTCACAACATACGAATCTCGAGAATAGCAATTTCACTCATAGTTCAAACTATATTACATGATTCTACATAACTCACAACCCTCTAGTTTTATCAACGAACCAATAAACTAAAATTTGAGCGTCAATGCTTTTCTTCAATCAGTGCTTTAACATTCTACAGAACATACTAATCAATCACTACATAAGCAATTGCCTTACCCTATGCCCAAGCAGCTATCTTGATAATAGAGAGTGAAGCTTTTAAAGGATTCTGCAACAATACATACATAATATCATCTCTTTAACCGTTATGTTTGATGGTGCCTGAAAAACTCATATTAAGAATCTTACAAGCTCCTATGAAAGTATGAACTAGTAAGAATTATCTACCAATATAAAGTGAAAAACTATATCAGTTCTCCTTAAGCCTCAAGGACTTCACTAACTTTTGTATCATCTTGTGCAGGGGAAGTGTTATCTTGATAGGTTTGAATTAAAAAGGTAAAAATATTTAATATTTAATAGATTCCGGGTAACGGTTCCGGGTACCCTGTCTTTATTTATCGGAATCGAAATCGGACCCGACATTGATCGGTTCCTAATTTTACTATCCGGAACCTACCCATTATTATAATATATCTATCCGGAATCTACCCGTTAGTGTCGGTTCCAATCGGGTATCTGGGTACCCTGTACTCGTGCTTACCCCTAGATGAAAGGTACTTTTGCACCAAATCTAATAGTTCAAGGGCATCTTAGGACCTTTTCTCGCAATTATCCAAAGATATTTGTGTGGTTATACATTATATTGTTAAGCGTAAAATGTAAAGTGGAAAGTTAAATTATTGTCAATTAAAAAAACGTGTCATTCTTTTTTGAATTGACTAAAAACAAAAGTGTGTCATATAAATTAGGACAAAATGAATATAAATCAACAATGTGTATGTGTGCGCTTTTTAAAAAACTTTCAACGTCTTCTAGAAACAACCAATCCCGGAGCTAGAATTTTTTATTAACGGAAGCACATAAAAAAATATCTACAAAGAAATTCAGAAAAATTCAACGTTAATTATATATAGGCAAAAAATTTAATATTAATTATATATACATAAAAATAATTTTAACTTTAACCATAAGCATATAGAGCACCTAAAATGACAAAAAAATTCATTAACGCTAATCCTTATGCCACAACTTTTATAACAGTGTGAGTATTAACGTTATTCATCACTTAACAATTATTATATTATTACTCACAGTATAACAAATTTTATGTTTCTCTTTACATATAAATTTTTTCTTCTTCTTCTTATTATTATATTTGTGATATCTTTTCGAATTATATTATATTTGTGGCATAACGTTCCACGAACCAACCCAACACATAGGTCACATGATTCACGTCCACGTACTCTCTGATAAATTCAACCTTCACGGAATTATTTTAATTTATTTTAAAGAAATGAACAAATGATGAAAAGCAGAAAGTAAAAGTGAGATAAACGGATCTTCTTCTTTTTTGGCGAAAAAGTTTTAACTTTGTTATAACAAATCTCAAATATTATATTTGATATGATGCAAAAAACTCTACTATTTTGTTATGTTGGGTTTTAGGTAATGTGTAAAGAATTGTTTCATTTTTTTTGTGTAACTTAGTAAATTGGAGTCAAACTTCCATGATGTTTGGTTCGACCAATTGATAGAACAAAAAATGTAAAAAATTAGAAAGGAAAAAGAGCATGCATATAGTGATCCTACAATCTGGATATAAATTATAATTCAAAAGAAATATTTTCCTTTTAAAAATAATAAAATAAAGAATATCATATTTTTAATTAGAAAAAATCATGTGGTGTTGGATCTCTTTTTTATTTTTTAAAGTAAGAAAATCGTGTGGTCTTGGATCGTTAGTTGGGTGAAAAAAGTACATCTTATATGTGGCTTACGTTTATTCTTGGAAACTGTTATCGGATCTTTGGCATCGATCAGATCAATTTTATTGGTGGACACAGTACTAATTAAATTATCACAAAAATAATTCAATGTATTTTCTTTTCAATGATGGTAGAGAATTTATTCACGACAAAAATGAATTCGACATGTTAGTTAACAATACAAGTTAAATAATTTTTTTAAATTTTATAATTTTTATTTTTTACCCATAAGAGATTTAAAAAGATCATTTTCTTCTATTCAAATTGTAAGAGGACTAGAAATCTCATTTCCTCTAACAATACTTACTAAATGCAGTAAGAGAATTGTTTTCTGTCACATTTTATTTTCAGAAATACTATACTCTTTCCGGTCCATTTTACTTGTAGTTCTTATAAAAAATAGATAGTCCAAAATAGTTGTCATTTTAGAAAATAAAGATATAATTAGTTACGTATTAATTTCCACCTTTATCCTTAATAAATTCGGAGAAAGATTAATGTGCTGCAAAAAATAGTAATATTAAATTGAGATCAACGAATAAATAAACATAATTTCATCAAATTACTTTTTTAATTAATATATTTTAAAAGGCGTGAAAAAAACATGACAAATAAAATGGACTGGACTAAGTACAAATGAAAACCTTTTCTAGTACAAACATTTGAAAAGCATCCGACCGAAGGAAAAAGAAAAGGAAAAAATTGAGATTCCAAATGATACTTTATTAATGTTACAAAATTTATATAATCAAATAAAATCTAAAGACGAGAACTACTCTTTTTGCTCTTTATCATATTATTATTTTTTAAATGAAAGAGATTGTTGTAGTTTAGTAACTCTAATTAGGGGACATACTAACGTAATCACTCCCTTGGTTGGGGGTTGTAATTGCCTTACCCATAATAGTAGCAGTGAAACAAAAGCAACAAGAGTCACATAAATAATTGATATTACAGAAAAATGATAGTAATGCCTTCGGGGCAACCATTTCTTCTTTTTTGTATGTACTCTTTTCCATATTATTTGATAGTCCAACAAAAGAATCATGACCATAAATAGTTAAAAGACTCATTTATAATGAGAGCATAATAACTCATGAAAGTAGTGCAATATTGCAGAAATCATTACAAATACCATAATTTAGCTCATTTTTTTTTTCAAAATATCATCCCAAAAGATTTTTAAACCAAAAGTAGAATATTTGGTAATGATTAGGTACTAATTCTAGAGAAACTTTTGCCTTTACACTTACCCATTTTTCCTTTGTTAATAAATTCACTATTGATGATACAATAATTGCAATAGTGATCCACACGTTACACAGCCAAAAAGGTAATTCCGTTGTTGCCCTAGCATTCATTTAGATTAAAAAAAAGAATTAGGGTTAATTTATATATATTGCTAGCGTAAGCATCTTATTATATTATCATGTAATTAAAAGATATTTATAAATAAGTTTTCTTAGATTAAGAGATTTATAATCCTAAAAATATGATAAATTTTTTCTTATGACATGTAAAAGTAATTACCTAATATCATAATAAATATTCTACTGAATCTAATTTTCCTCAGCTTAGGGAACTTTTGTTGTCACGTTCAAAATACCTTTAATTTGACATGTAAAATTATTGCTTAAGGAGCTATTGAAAATTAATTTTAGGATATAAAAGTAATTTCAAATTTTGAGAAAAACTTAATTAAGAACGTGCTGAAGGATTGACTAGATCAACTGAAATTGTCAAACTAAAATAAAATCATGACAAATTAATCAACATGCAAATTGTAATAGAGACAAAAAAAAGTTACTCAATTTATTTTCATTCGATAAACATTGGAGAATCAAGTTATCCGACACTTAGAAGATTAAAAAAATGTAGATATAGAGTAAACTAGTTGAGATACATGCAAATTGCTTCGTATCCTGAAAAAGAATTAAGGTTATTTATTTTCAAAAAAAAAATACTTTTTTTTTTTTGAAAAAAGAATCCCGCAATGCTACTCTCTCGAGTGCGCACAGTATGAGTAACCCCTGATCGACGCAATAGCACTAAATCGCGTCAGCCGATTAACCACACTTGGCAAGCCATGTGTGACAGGCTCAACCAAGAAGGTTTATGCAGGAATCGAACTCGTGACCTTGCGGTCCCGCACTCTACTGCTACACCAACTTGGCTAGAGTTTTGGAATAAAGTCAAACAAACAATGACCTTATATATATAAATGTCAAGCTTAGTGTTTGATTTTTAGTTGGATCAATGCACAAAAACTTAATTACTGAAGAATATCATATCTATTTAATAAGAACACGAACAAAAAAAGAATGTTATTTATAATAAGTTTCAACCATTTTGTAAGAAATCCATTATCACTTTCCATTACTAATGATTTTTAAGAAGCTATGAAATAATCACTCGTTAGATATCACCTGATTCTCAATTATGATGAGTTTTCCATTTCAAAATACTATGACAAATTTGATTTGTTTTCCTCACGTATAAATAATAAAAAAAAGGTGATGATTCTATAAAGAAGAACAGGACGAAGAATGTAAATAGTGTTCGCGGAGAAAAAGATTTTTGAGCCAAGATAATTACCTTTTCTATTTTAAAATATTTGTTAAATAAGATATTTTTCAAATTAAGGTCATTCTTTAAAGATCTTGTTAAGCGAAAATAAAAATTTAAGACCGAACACTTTTGAAGGCACCGTCATAATTTTCTGGCATACTCGTTTTATTTAGGACTTGTACGATAAAATTTTAAGAAGATACGCGTAAAGTAATTAGCCCAGTAAGCTATTAGAAAGCCCATATACTTCTTAGGCACTTAGACTGGTGAGCCCAACATCATCCATTTGTATTTCGGGCCGGACATCAATTCGAAAGAGGCTTTAACCCATGACCCATCGTTTTAAGCTTTTGTTACCATGAGGCCTGATTGACGAAAGATGCCCTGTATCATTTGCTCAAATGCCCTCTACTTCGGGGTGGTCTTTAGTTTTCCCCTAAAAATGTAGTTTTTAATTTTGGCTTAATGTATATGCGGCCTCCTAAATTTGCCTTTTTTTTTTTTTTTTTGTCACCTCAACTAAGTGTTATTCCTATTAAACCCCTAAACTAGGGATGTGCAAATTAACTAAACCAATAACCCGAAACGATTATTGGATTAATGATTCGGGTTAATGGATTATTGGTTCGGATATCGGGTGGTATCCTATGCTTATTGGGGTATCAATTCGGATATCGGTTTGACCACTTTTGTTAACGGGTGAACCGATAACCTGATAACCATTTATTTACTTACAATTTTACCTTTCCATATATAAAGTCACTTGACTAGACTTAGGGTTCACTTGATTTCTCACTTTAGAATAGTCTCTCACTAGCGGCGATAGAAACCATTCTTCTCCAAGAATGTTTCTTACGTGAAAGTGCATTTTGAAACTTTAATTGCCTGAAAAATATTTTGTATTTTCCTTATGCATTTGGTGTTTGGTTGTTTGCAGTGACAAGTTTTGATAATTTTGGTCCAAGTTTATTTACATCCTTCATATTCCAATTGGATAATGTTGTTCGAAGCTACTTTCAGATTTGAAAATGGGTTCTTTGTTTTTGAAAATATTTGTGTGAAATCTTAATGGTTAAACCGATAACCGAAGACCAATAACTCAATAATTGATATCACAACGGTTCTTTAACGGTTTGACATGTCTACAAATCGATAACCAATAAGTTTAACCGATAACTTTCAAACCCGAACCGAATCACTCGATACACAGCCCTACACTAAACTCATCCTCAAGTGTGTCTATCAAACCCCTAAATCTTATTTTTATTAGAAGCATAAATTAAATTGGGGAAATGAAGGTGGAGTAATATTTTAGACATGTAGTAAGCTATTCTTTAGGTCATGGATGTGTCGGTTTCTATTGGTTTTGCTCTTCCACTACCAGCTTAATTAATAGCTACTTTTTTTTAAAATCTCAATTGCTGATAATCTTAGCTAAAAGATGGAATAATTAAATTAGAATATATATTAGCATGTTGCTACATTAAAGATGGAATATTATGTAAGTCGGATTGTATTTGATAAACACACTTGAAGATGAGTTCATGAGTTTAATAGGAACAAAACTTAGTTGATGTGTCAAAATGGAAAAAAGGGCAAGTTTAAAGGGTCGCATATGCATTAAGCCTCAATTTTTATTCTTTCGTATTAAGTCACAAATAAGAAGACGAAAATATCTCTGACATCGAAACTTACATAACATTTTCGCATCACAATAATTCACAAATTATGTTGTAAAAGGCATTACTTGCTTATGCCTTTACCGACATAAGTTGCTAACACTTATAGCAACTTATGCGGTAACGATATAATGTCTTTCATAGCAACACGTGTACCCACACACTCTATAACTATGTCGAGAGCGGTAAAATTTCATTTTTAGAAGAAAAAAAACTCAATAAGTGTTACTCAACTTATGTCGGGAAGGACACAATGTATTCGTAGCAACACATTTGAAGAAATCATACTTATGCCGAATGGGGCATAACTCATAGGATGTAACACAATTTATGCCGGGAAAGCATAATGTACTTCATAACTAATCCAGAATAAGTAAGTTAGACCTGTTCGAGCGGGGCATAACTTGTGGGATATTATGATGCAAATTTTTTTTGATGGGATTTTGAAGAAAAATTGTCAAGTTTCAGAAATTAGTTTGGATAAATTTTTGGGTGAAAATCTTTTCTTCCACTCGCAGACGTTCAACTTTTTTTCAAGTAAAATAAATGATCAAACACAACATTAACTTTCAAAAACTTTTTCTAACATAATTTCAAATACTATTTTTTAAAGTTTCAATTCTGACTCCGCAAGTCAGTTCAAAGCTATTCCAAGTTAATAATCTTACCCATGAATTCAAGTTAAATGAGATCTTTAATATGAATAACGAAAACCGTTTTTTTTTTTTTTAAAATTGCATATTTTAATTTAATAATATGGAAGTGCTTAGCTGTCAATATACGGATTCTGGAATAAATTTACATTGTTGTGTGTGCATGGTTTGACTGGTTATTTTTTTTCCTTTGACCGTCCAAAGAATATTGTGTGACATGGTCCATTCAGTAAAAATAAAAATAAAAATAAAAATAATCAATTGCAAGTCGGAATACTTGCTCCTTTTTACTTCTTTTTTGCTTTTGGTAGTGAACTCCTCCCAACATTTCAATTTAAAATTAAGAAAATGGCTCATACTCATGTTACCGGGCAAGTCGAAGTTAGAATTTTGAGTTTAAGACTTACATTTTTAAAAAATAAAAATAATTTGATTCTTGATAAATTAATTTTATATATTAAGTAAATCTTTGAACATAAATACATGATCTATGTTAAAATTACTAATTTGACTGAACACATAATCGATATTCTAGCTCCGCCCTGCGGTTACACTCCACATGTTACTCTCAGTATTTAGCCCAAGGAATTTTGTAAAAAGTATCGAAGTGAAGATTCCTATTAATTATTTTTCTTTACTTCCTATTAATTAACTGTTGGAAATTTGCCTTTGGCGGGAGTTGCGACCGACCAACTTTAACGGCTTAAACACTAGTGTAACGTATGTTGGAGAATCCGGTTCTTCACACATGCATGATCTACTAAGTACGTAGATAACCGTAGGGCCAAGAATCGTCAAATTTCATTGAGAAATGAAAGAGATATTGGTTCACGAAGTAAGGTGTTTGAAGCATGGAAAGTGTGGTATTGTGTGTAATTCTCCCTCATCGGTAGAGGAAGAAAGAATTGTTGTGTATATAAGATTCGAAATTGGTTTGGGGTTTGGGACCCCAAGGGGTATCCCATGTGTTTAAAGGAGGGAGGACCTAGATGTGCTTCGGTTCGAGGAAAGACCACACGCGCGCCGCCGTCGCCCGCCCGTCCCGTCCGGTTCCGAGTTCCGGGTTCCGGGTTCACGGGCCACGGGTTGTGGGTTGTGGGTTGTGGGTTGTGGGTCTTCTGATATTATCTTTTTGGGCCAGAAAACTTTGCCAGAAGTACAGTTTGATCCCAGAACTTTCAGATATACAGTTTGGTCCCTGAAGTTTCAAGATGTACGAGTTTGGTCCCCGAAGTTTCCGTAAATTCGAGAATTTCGACGGTCAAAAACAGAAATGCCAAGCACTCAATTCAGCCATTTATTTTGGCTGAATTACTCCTCCTATAATGGCCAAAACAGTTGGTCTTTCTCCCATTTATGTTGGTGACTTTACTACCTCCATAATGGCCATTATTTGGCTATTATGGAGGCGATTTTCAGCGAAAGAACAGCCCCTCCCTCTCCTATATAAACACCCCATTACACCATTGTTGAGCACTAAGACATATGCACGAAAATACATAAACAGATGCTTTGAAAAACAAGGCACGAAAATACACAACCGAAATAGTTTTCTTCCTACAACTTTCAAGCATCATTTCGTTACTCAATATTCTTCACGGTAGCTCTTGAGTTTCCTTTGCTCAAGGGTTCCATTGCTTTGTTTTATCTTGGGAGACAAATTGTCCAGACGTATAAAGGATACACGGGGCAATATTGTCTTAAGGACAGAGTGCCACACTCGACTCAAAGATAAACCGTTTCCATTTTTCAGTCTTCAACAAAATCGTAATTTCAGTTTTGTTGTTATATTGTAATTTTCAGATTTCTAGTCGAAAATATTATTGAAATCTTTGTTTATCCTTTCGAATACTTGTAATAGTTAAATACTTCCCGTACTGCTTTATAAAGTACCATAGAGCAAATCTCCCAACATTAACTTCATCTTCCTGTAGTATGGGTTGGTTTAAACGAATGATATTCTTATATTATAAAGTCTTTCATAACTTATAATAAGTTAATGAACAGGGTGATGCATATAGAGAGGGAAAATATCTTGAGCTAAGGTAATAATAATTCATAGAAAGTTGACTTAGCCAAAAAACAAAAAAAAAGCAAAAAATATCGCAATTAAAGGAGTAATTTAGTGGACAATAAAATTGATGCAAAGCTTGATGCTCAGAATTCACATCTCAATAAACACAAAAAATTATATGGCTTCTTTTCATCTATTTGGACATGATTTGAAATCAGTGATTTGAAATTATGATAATTTAAAGTTAAAGTTTTATTTGGACATGTAATTTAGATATCCTAAGTTGTATTTGTTCTCATTGACATAAAACCCCACAAGTTGTGAAAATCATCAAAAATGTCCTAATTCTCATGCAATATTACCAAATGAGCAAGTCATAGTTCATAACAAAATTAATATGTGGCTAGAAAGCCTTTCTAAAAAAATACAATATCAATTAATCGAACTTTTAATTCAATAAAATGGAAAATTGAACATGAATAGTAGTGTAATTACTATTTACTTTTTAATTTTAAGTCATTGCAGGGAAGGAATTGAGTCCCAATGGAAGAAGAATTTCATCCTGGACAATTATATACAATACAATATAAAATCGATCAATTGATATATATTTACTAACTTATGAATCTTTTTTTTTACAAAATATAAACTTATGCGTTAAGTTTTATATTTAAAAAAAAATTGAAATCATGATTTGAAATCCCAAATTATCCAACTCATGACATGTAGTTGAAGTTGAAATTATGTTCAAATTGCATAAATAAACAATGATTTGAAATAAAATTATGAAATCATGATTTGAAATCACATGGTCAAACGCCTACTTATACAATTATATTATTGAAGACAAAACCTATACAGTCCCTTAAACATGAGTATAAGATTATTTTTATTACTGCATTGAAAACATCCTTTACTATTTTAGTACTATAAAAGATATAGATTTGGTCCAACTTTTAACGGCGTCTCTGGCTATCCTGGACCATCAAGTTTGCAAGTTGAGAACTAAGGAAGTTGCCTCAGTGAAAGTGTTGTGGAGAAGTCAGAAAGTTGAGGAGGCTACATATGAAGTGAAGAGGACATGAAGTCTAGATATCCACACTTATTTGAGGAGCAAGCAGAAAATGTACAAGGTAAATACCTTCAGTATTCATGCCATGTCCCGTGCGTATCCATGTCTCCTGTTTCACGTTCATGTATTCATTACTCATGTCTCATGCTCCCATGTTCATATTTTCATGTAATCATGTCATTTCAGTCCTCTTGATCTATATCACGTTTCTTCATGTTCATGTACTCATGCCATGTTCAATCTCATTCTTAACCATGACCCATCATTCGAGGACGAATGATCCCAAGGGGGAGATGTTGTAACACTTCGTACATTCAAACTAAGCCTTATTCACGATTCATGAGTTTAGAAAACCAAGACGTGAAGTATGAAGTTAAAAATCCGTTCAGTTAAGTTATTCACAAAATGTATGTCAGGACTTATACAGACCGTACAAGTTATACGACCCATACTTCCTACTGTAGAAAATTATACATGTAATCCTTTTGTACCGTAGGATGACCCCAGGTTTTGATGCTCACTGGAATTGACAACCCAATGATGACCACTTTATACGTACCATACAATTATGTACGGACCGTACTTCTCGCCGTATAAGTTGTACGGACCGTACAATCCCGCCATAGAACCCCCGATAGCTAAACATTATATATTCGTGATTTTCAGTCTTTTTAATTCTTTTTCAATTCTTCCAAGCCTAGCACAAAGTTCCTCTCCTCCCAACATTCTCCTACATCAAGGTAAGCGTATTTCATGCACTTTCAAGTGATTCTAACAATCATTTTCATGAATTCTAAGCGAAATCATTGATTCTTAACCTAGGATTTTCGAGAAAACCCAATTAAGAAATTAAAGTATAGGCTTTGGGAGTTCTTCATCAAGTTTAGATTTTTATTACAAGATTAGGAGCAAATAAGGTATGTAGAGCATCTATCCACGTGTGAGAACATCGTTTTTCTTCCCCACGCTACGTTAATCCATGAAATATGAATTTCCCCAGTCATATAATTTTGTTCTAATTCATGATGACCCTATATACAAGTACAACTTATCTATCTATCTACATGCTTATAACATGTTCTCATTTATTGTATTCATGATATGTCATTATGGTTGTCATGAACATGTCCGTAATCCATGAATGCCCATAACTTGAATTCCATTGGTTCTTAAATGCATGCCATGAATCAATACCATTTCATTATATGAACTTACATGTGTTTCAGACTTCGTGCGAGTTATATTACTACTATATATGTTAACTATATTTACAAACCATGTTTACAAGTTATAATCATTAAATTCATGGGCGTACAATCAAAATATATTCATGTTCATATTTTGGGAGTTGCACAAATTACCGAAAATATTTAATACCTGAAACTACGTATGCAACATAGGATAAGGATCGCTCCGCCCAGTTAAGATGATTCCTTCATGTTACCCATTGCGGGTTATTCGATCCATTCATGTAATGTTCATGTCTCGTATCCCGACAATGTATGGGATGACTTAGCTGGTAAGGCAGAGATCAGACGTCACGTGCTCACGTGGTGGTTACATGTCGGTTTTACTAGTGCTCTCCCACAGAAATACATATTTTTTTACATGTTATTATATTCATATCAGATCATATTCATGTGCATTGTTCAATTTTAGTTACATGTCCCTATTATTTCACGTGCCTGCTTATTCATTCAGTTGCTTTACATACAATACAATTCAAATGTACTTACGTTCTTTTTTGCATGGAGCCTGCACTTCACGTACATGTACGTAGTTTCAGGACGTCAGTTCGCTAGGATTCGCCCGTATCAGCTATTTGGTGAGCCCCATATCATTCAGGGTGTTAGTTTATTTATTTCTTCTATCATACTTTACTGTAAAGGTATGCCAAGGCATTGTCCTGTTAAATAATTTTAGCAGTCAGACTCATGTTCAGAGGTTTCATGGACTAGTCTAGCATGCCATGTTAGTCACTCAGACTTATTATATTTTTCAGATTATTTCCACAATTATGTTTTCAGACTATATTTTCAATATTTAGAATTTACGCATTTTTAAATAATTATTATTGCATGCTTTTGATGCCCATGTTGATTCAACAAGTCATGTGGTTCGCTCGGTCACATGAAGTCAGACGTCGAGTGCTCTATTTCGTCGGGGCCATGGTTCGGGGCGTTACAACATGTATCTTTGCACATGTTCGGCTCCAACTTTAGGCTATATAAAATTTTAAGAGGCTTCTCCTCAAACACACACTGAAATCACGAAATATTCTCTGCAAAATTAATCTTATGCGTTCTCCTCTTCTGTTCATCGTTTTCAAATAAAAGAAAGTAAGTGTCGTGTGATTTGCTCTGTTAGTTGAGTTCGCTGAAGTTCGCAAGTTCGATTGTCAGTCTTGCAGAATAGAGTTTCGTTCTATCCTGGGAGGAATTAATCCAAACCTTGGACAATTGTGAGGAGATCAAAATCTTGAAGGAAATACAATTTTCAGTGGGCTCGAAACTATAATTTTTTGTTCTTCAAGTTTTTTGTTTTAAAGTGTATACTCTGGGTATAGAGATTACAGTTATCAAACACTAAAAAATAAGTAAAAAATCCACTTATTTAAACATAAAACCTTTTCTAGGAAAACAGAAAACATTTTCGTTGGTACCAAACATACCCTAATATTTTTCTTTCAACCTCAATTAAACATTAAATAACTAGAAAACATAGGTCCGGCCCCGCCTAAGTCCGAACCCAAGGCCAACCCACTTTCCACTTCAATTTCTCTCTTTCTTTTGCTCCTCCGTTAATCACTTTTTTTGTATTCCAGGAAACACAAAGTATCCATCCTTTCTCCAGTGGATCACTCTCTTTACACAAAGGTTAGATGTTGCATACTCTCTCAAAGTTTCAATTTTTATTTCAAGAATGGGTTATTTCTTGTCATATCCTTTGCATTATTAAGATGCCCTTTTGGTATTTCTGCTTTGTTTCTTAGATTCAATCTTCAAAAAACCCCATCTTTCATACTTCCTTTAAATGCTTTATCTTATCATTACATTCTAAGCATACCCTTTTCGTATTTCTGATTAGTTTCATTGATTCAATGTTCAAAATCCTATTTTAATAGTACCCATCAAGTTTGTTTGTTGTTTTTTATGTTAACTATGGAATTTGTGTTGGGAAAGTTGTCATGTTCTTGCTATTTTTGGCATACCCTTTTTGTATTTATGCTTAGTTTCATTGATTCAATGTTCAAAATCCTATTTTGATAGCCGAGTGTCTATCGAAACAACCTCTCTACCCCACAAAGGTAGAGTTAAGTTTTGCGTACATCCTACCCCTCCCAGACCCCACTTTGTGTGATTACAGTGGGTATGTTGTATGGTACCATCAAGTTTGTTTGTTTGTTATTTTTTATGTTAACTCTGGAATTGGTTTTGGGAAAGTTATTATGTTCTTGCTATTTTGGGCATGCCCTTTTTAATTTGTCTCTCAAATTCAGTATTCAAGATCCCATTTTGAGAGTCCCCATCAATGCTTATTGAAAATTTGTTAAATACTTACATTCTGAGCATACCCTTTTTGTATTTCTGCTCAGTTTCATTGATTAAACATCAAGTTTGTTTGTTTGTTCTTTTTTATGTTAACTCTGGAATTGGTGTTGGGAAAGTTCTGATGTTTTTGTTGTTTTGGGCATGCCCTTTTTGTGTTGCTACTTTGTCTCTCAAATTCAATGTTCAAGTTTCCATTTTGATAGCCCCCTCTGGAATTGGTTTTAGAAAACATGTCATAACTTGCTGTTCCAAGTATACCCTTTTCATATTTCTACTCCCCCCCCCCCCCCCCCCCCCCACACACACACACATATTAAATATTCAAGATCCCATTTTGAGAGTCCCCATCAATTTTTTTCTGTTTACTGTAATATTGGTTTAGGAAGGGATCCTTGACGTAACTGATAAAGTTGCCTCCATGTGACCAGGAGGTCACGGGTTCGAGCCGTGGAAACAGCCTCTTGCAGAAATGCAGGGTGAGGCTGCTACAATAGACCCTTGTGGTCCAGACCCGCGCATAGTGGAGCTTAGTGCACCGGGCATCCCTTTTTTTTACTCTAATATTGGTTCTGAAAGTTGGTTATAGTCTGCAACCTAGGCATGATATTTTGTGTTTCGACTTTGTTTCTGAGATTCAATGCACAAATTTGTTTTCTCTATTAACTTTTTGGATTTGGTTTAGAAAAATTCGTCATATTCGTGTACCACTAAGCATCCAGCTTTTGTGTTTCTACCTATGTTACTTTGATTAAATGTTCAAGATCCTATTTTGATAGTCCATATCACTTTTTTTGTTAACTTTGGTATTGTTTTTAGGAACTTTTAAACAATTGTTTTCCTGCAGATTCCAATTGGTCTATAGGTGATTTTAGAGGGAGCTAGCGAGAAGAGGGAAAGGAAGGATGGGTTACATAGGGGCACATGGAGTGCAAACGCTTCATAGGTACAAATACAGTGGGGTGGATCACTCATATGTTGCTAAGTATGTGTTGCAGCCCTTTTGGAGTCGCTGTGTCAATTTCTTCCCCCTTTGGATGCCGTAAGTTTTTCTCTGAATTTTCTGATGAATTTTTGTTCCTTGATAATTTGTGCATGTCTGCAAATTATGGGTGTTTAAATTTCTAGTGTTTGTGTAGTGATGTATCTTGTACAGAGGTTTCATTATTTACTTCTTTGGTGAGCTCACAGAGTCTTGCTGTCAATTAATTTGGCAAATTGGAGTACATGAGCATCTTTTAAGACCTGTCAAGGGTGAAAGACAGAATAAATAAGAAACCGTTTCTATTAGGAATTTATAATAGATGGTGATGTGGAAAGAGGAGATACATAAGAGTTTCAGGATGAGTTTTGCCTATGGACGGTCTAATAGAGTCTTTCATTCATAAATACCTCCCTGAGATCTGCTCTTTTTTTCCACCCATAAAAAAAAAGAGAGCAGATCTTGGAATCGAAATATAACAGGAGTGTTGTGTGTGGAACGCCGATTGAAGGAATATGGATCCAAGGAGCTTTGTTTTCTATTTTTTCTATGAATTACAGAATGCTATACTCTATAACAATGATATCAATAAAACAAATTTCAGTATATGGTTATCAATAGGAAAATAGAAAAACCTTTCAGGATCTTGGTACTTAGAAAACATTTTGCACACAAACAGCCTCCTTGATGATGAAGATTATGATAGTCATGACACTAACCTTTCACAAAAAAAGAAGATAATGATGATGATGGCGATGATGATAATAAATGAAATGAACAATTTTATGGCAATTTGGGAGTATTAGGAAAGCATAGACTATTTCCCTCTGCAATGTTATAGTTGATGCAGTTTCATACATATGTACATACACACATACATGTACATACACACATACATGTACATCCACCATTCCTCTTAGCATTGCTTGGACTATATGGAAAGAAAGAAATAAGAGGTGTTTTGAAGGCAAAAAGGAGCAGTTGCAGTCTGTGAAATATAGTTGTTTGCACAACGTATACTATTGGAAGGATGGAAATGTTGTTATGAATTTAGATGACATGTTAGACATGCTAGACTTCTTAGGCTTCTAATGTAATCTAGCCTGCATTTTCTTTGTACTTTCACAGTATCATCTTGATACTGTTTTTTAATAAAACCTTACCTTGTAAAAAAAAAGTGTTTACTCATCAGGTGCCAGAAGAAATAATCTAATGTGAATTTGTTACCTGTTTTAACAATTAATTGATAATGGCTTTAGCGTTATCATGCTGTAGCTTTTTCTCTGTTTCCGGAGTTAACTGACAATTTTATTGGTGTGCATGTTATGTATATGTGCCCCAGACCGAATATGGTACGTCCCACTGTAACTTATGGTCTTTTTTGCAAACGTTATTTTTCTCATTAGTGTATTCTCCGCAAGGTCTGATATGCAACTTCCATTGCAGATTACACTTACAGGATTTTTGTTCTTGGTCACATCCGCGCTGCTCGGATATGTGAGTTGGACTTTGTCTCTCTAGAGCACATATCCATTGTCTGTAATAGTAGAAAGTTCATCTGCTTGTAACTCATGAGTCAGTCCAACATTTTTTTTTTGGTTTTGCTTTTCAAAAGTTTTTTAATTGCATACTACTCTCCAGATTTATTCTCCAATGTTGGATTCACCTCCTCCAAGATGGGTTAATTTTGCGCATGGATTGCTTCTCTTCCTTTATCAGGTTTGCCCGTCTAAGCCACCACACTGTTCTTCTCAATTTGTTCTTGTAGCAGTAATGTTTTGATAGTTGACATGTGTTTCACCGTCATGATTATTTTAACCAGATATGTACTTTTTGCTTTCCATGTCTAATTTATATGTGGAACTGTGTTTGGTGTATTTTAAAATTTAAATTGGTGAACATAGAGGATAACGGGTGTCATTAGATGGACTTTTCAACCTTTTTGACTTTGGAAGAGTGGGAAACATAGGCTGTTATAAGTAGGTTTTTGAGGGCTCGATCCAATCTTCTAGTTTTTCCTTTTTTTTTGCCTTAGCATGTGAGCAATCCAATTATCGACATCCTGTGTTGGTCTAGAAGTTACACTTTAGATAAACTTGTATCTGAGGATCACTTGTTTCATTATCACATTTCAATTTTCCATTGGGTTTTTGTAGTAGCATTTGAGGAACAATTTTAATCTGTACGTCATGTTCTTTTGACTATGTTACATGACTCTGGAATGCCCATTTATCCTATATTGGTATGTTGAAGTATTTGGCACGGGTATAACATTTTTTTTTAATTTTCTCGTTATTTTGTTGTTTGATATAGTTTCAACAAGGTAAATTAAGAATCCATTGCACCTAGTATTGGGGAACTGTTGGATGGACCAAAATATTGTCATCTCTGACTTTAGATTCATCTTTGGTGCTGCCCTTTGGTAGTAAAAGCTATTTCTCAAAACTGTACATTTCATATTCCTTATTTGGAATGGCTTTAGTAATCTGTGATCTATTGGTTTATTCTTCTGCTGGAGTTCATTTTTGATTATGTTGTTTGGTTGGACTCTTAATGGATGTAGACGTTTGATGCTGTTGATGGAAAGCAAGCAAGACGAACAAATTCCTCTAGTCCACTAGGAGAGCTTTTTGATCATGGTGATTGTTCCTCTCCTTTTTCATTTATCTAAGTTGGGCGTGTGCTAACTGCTGTGATTCTGATTTGATTTTCTTGCTATGATTCTAATCAGATGTCTTGGCTTTCACAATTTGCAGGATGTGATGCGCTTGCATGTGCAGTATGTCCTGTTTTCGAGTAACCCTTTTTCTTGTCTTCGGAAGACTCATGACTTACAAAGTTCGTGTTTAATATGAACAGTTTGAAGCCTTGGCTTTTGGGAGCACTGCTATGTGTGGACGAGATACTTTCTGGTTCTGGGTTATATCAGCTGTTCCTTTCTACTTCGCTACCTGGGAAAGGTAGGTGTTTCGATGTAACTCTTCAGTATGTTTAGTTTTTGGATGTATTGGCTTAGAATATTAGAAGGGCGGATTAGTAGCCAGAGTAAGAGGAAGTATAAATCAAATGTTGTGCACCAGTTGGAATAGCTATTTGGATAGTAATGAACTCAACACCTCTACAAGATACATGGAATTAGAAGATAATTTGAACTATATAAGAGAGGAAAGCCCTGGGATTTTGGTTCAATGGTAAAGGTAATACAACACGGGATATGTAGTAGGCGCACATCACAAGTTCGAATCCTAGCTGGTTAACCAATTCTTGTATTTAAGTGGATAAGGGTAGAGGGCGGACCCATTTGTTCCCAAGTGTCGAAGCCGGAAACAAGGGATTTCTTGGTTATCGATAGATATCTCCAAGTTTTCAAGAGTTTTTTTTTAGAATCTTTGATCTCTTAATCTTGTTTTGGATGTTGCTCCCTTTTGCAGCTATTTCACCAACACTCTAGTTCTTCCGGTAGTAAATGGACCAACAGAGGGTCTCATGTTGATATATCTCAGCCATTTCTTTACATCTCTAATGGGTAAGCTTAATTTTCTGTGTCTCTCCCCTACCCCCTTTTGAGATACATGTGAAACTGCTCAAGAGGACATCCCCTCTGATGTCCTTCCTCACTCCCGGCTACCCCAGTCTATATTGTTTTGGCACATTCGACAAGTTCTCTATTTAACAGCTTCACACTTCATGATTTCAGGAGCTGAGTGGTGGGGTCAACAGTTTGGGAAGTCTATGCCACTCGTGAGTTGGGTTCCTTTTCTTAACGGTGAGGCCATAAAGTGTCCTTTTCAGCTTTTAAGTTTCTCCCAACCCTCTTTCTGTCTCTCTCTATCTCTATGAATTATGAAGTGCCGAGTATTGATCAGAGGTACTTTATCTGATATGATATTTGTGTAGTTATATAGTTTATATTATGCTCTGATTATCAAAAAGAATTATGCTCTCCTTTCAGTTCTGTTTTCTCTTAACCTTCTTGCCTTTTAATTTAAAGCATTTTTTTTTATTTTTCTAGTGAACACTTTCTATGATTTTATATATTAAAGTTGAAAGTTTTTGAACTTTGAATTCTGCTGCAGATGGTAGAATTTCTTTGCCTCTGTGTGTTACTTGCATCCTTTATCCAGTGCACCTCACAACATTTCACTTCTAGTGTACATATGGTGTCAATCTCTTTCTTTTCTTATTCTTATTTTCTAAATGGGATTTCCAAGTGAATTCATATTCTAATTTTTATGCTTAATGAACTCTGTGCCTCTATACTTGCCTTCAGATGATTGTTGCTTCCATGAGCATGTTCATATGTATTATTTCTGGATACTGACTTTGTTTCCTGTATGTTCGAAAATTGGTTTTACTGTTTCTTATTATTCTTATTCCTACTAATCTTTGACTTCAGAAATTCCGACCAATAGAGCCGTGTTGTTGCTGATGGTAGCTTTTGCTGTTATTCCAACTGTCTATTGCAAGTGAGTAATTTTTCATACTTCGATGGTGTCTCTTCCTTTTTCTTTCATAATTCTTTCTGATCTCTTGCCAATGGTCTTGAAATAGACATGTGTTTTATTTGTCACATCATTGCACATGGCTAATTGGCAATTGTCAATATCCATCATTAGCATTGTAGTATTGCATCTCTTTGGATAGTTAACTTTATTCTGCATCGTTTCGCCTTTCTGGTGAAAGCATAGACTATTTCCGCCATATTCATCATCTAAAGATTCTGGATTCTAGCTGTTATAGTACTTTAGTCTGCTGTAGCATTTAAGACCAGTTGAACAGTGTTAACATCAATTCTTTTTGGCAGTGTTAACAATGTTCATAAGGTTGTTAAGGCATCAAACGCAAGTATGCCACGGGCATTGGCCATGGTAAGTGTGTTTCTTAGATTATATAGGTGATTAATGATTTGGTGATTATAGTCTGTTGTTGAAAAATCTCACTTCTCATGTTGACAGATTTACCCATTTGTTGTGCTACTGGGAGGAGTCCTTCTGTGGTATCTCTTTCTCTCTTTCAGAATACTAATTACTTTTGGGACCATATCATGGTATTTAATATTGGCTGTTATGCAGGGACTATTTATCTCCATCTGATTTAATGAAGAACTATCCTCATTTTGTGGTAGTGGGAACTGGGCTTGCATTCGGATTTCTTGTGGTAATTTATCTCCATCTTGCTCTTGGTTTTATGCATTTTTACATTTTGTTCCTGAGCAACCTATACTAAAATGAGATATCCAGAAAGCTGATAATTGCTGTATACAGACATTTTCTGTTCTCTTAGATGTTATGTCATCTCAATTATTGGGTTTTCTGCAGGGAAGGTTGATTTTGGCTCACTTGTGTGATGAACCCAAGGGTCTGAAAACAAATATGTGCATGGTATGCTGCTTTTTCTGATGTGCTAAATTAATTTTATAAGATCTTTAGACTGGCCAAGTGTCTAGAATTCTTTCTGGTTTATAAACTAATCCATCTTTTCTTTAAGTTGATATCTATGAATTACGATTTCAGCCGAGGAGTCTGACATCTAGATCCTCGATTAATATTAATAACTCCTATTCTTGCTTTATCGGAGAGAAGACCTATAACAGATATTTTGGCCCCCAATCACACATTCTGGTGACTCCTTCCAGTAATGAACCTTCGATATTCCGTTGGAAGTTATTCCAACGGGCCTTTTTAAGGGGAAAAAAGAGAATAGAATAAGAAACCGTCTCTTTGATGAACTGATTGATTGAGGCTTAATAACTTGCACTTTTGGTGTCTTTGATCTATAATGTACTTGCATTTGGATTTGGCAATTGGGTAAACAATATATTGAAAGAAGAAGACAATTAAATAGTTGATGCTTCGAGCATTGTGGTTTTGGTGTTTTTGAAATGTAACTTTATGTTTGCAGTCTCTGCTTTGTCTACCTTTTGCCATTGCAAATGCGCTCACTGCCAGACTTAATGATGGGTAAGTGGAAACCAGTCTCGTTCATTCAAGGAATTTAAGGAGTATGGGTTTTACATGTCACTAATATTCTTGTTTCGGAATTGTTGTATTCATATGCTCTTGAGAATCTCTTCTTTGCAGAGTTCCTATGGTTGATGAGTTCTGGGTTCTTCTCGCTTACACTGCATACTCAGGTATTACATCTGCTTTAGTGATTCAGATGGAAAAGTTAAGTGTCTTTATCTTGTCATTTTTTTTTAACTCTCATGTATTATTGGCTGATTATTATTATTTCTTCCTATCTTGTTCAGTATCACTCTATCTGCATTTTGCTACATCTGTTATTCATGAAATCACATCAGCGCTCGGGATATACTGTTTCAGGTGAGACATATTGTGCTTGATTCTTATTGTACCCAAAGCCCAACTATATCTTATTTGATTTCAGCACAATATCTAGAGTAGAGTAAATATGAAGATTCTCATCTCTCTACTTTATCGACCATATGGAACGTTTCATGTTACCAATGTATTGAACGACTTTAGTCACTAGTTTCTTCCATTTCTTGCTCATGCTGATATATCCATTTACTGTTTTACAATTGATTTTTAATGCTTTTCGTTTTTGAATGACAGGATAACAAGGAAAGAAGCTTGAGCGGTGTTTACGCTCTTAGTTTTTGGTACACCTTTAACATTTTTCTCATTTTTAATGAACTCTGAGGTTATATATCTTGATGATTTTGTTTCTAGCTTTCAACCTGGGAACTACCTGGGATTGAAGTTTGACTTTCCTTACCTAGCCGATTCCTGAACCCGGCTTGAAGGCTGTTTGGGGTTCAACTAGCGCCTCTTTGTAATACGTTTTCATGGGTTGAGAGCTTTATTGTTTGTATTCACTTCCAAATTCAGTAGACTAAAAATTTTCTAGGATTTTTTGATTAGTTGACCCTGTTAGAGGTCATGTTTCTACAATATTTATTTTTGTCGTTTCGAATTGTGAATGTCATTTTGTTTGATTTTACGCAATGTTTAAGATAATCCAAATTACTCAATGGGGCAATGAAGATGTGTCCATTGAGTTTTAAAGATTACTGGTTTTTGTATTTGAACTGATTTAGATTTGTTTGTTGGAGTACATATTTGCCTTCTCTCGCTCACCAGTTTTTCCTTTGATTAGTTGCCTTGTTACTGAAATCATTGTTTCTTGTAACCATGAGTCCTAAAGGATAGGAGAAATATACATTTCTTTAGATGTTCCTAAGTTCTAATTCTTTCTTAGTTTAATTTGGTCATGCAAATTAACAAAAAAAGGTAGTCCGATACACTAAGCTCTCGCTATATGTAGGGGTCTGGGGAAGGTTTGGACCACAAAGGTTTATTATATGCACCCTTACTTTGCATTTTTGCAAGATGTTTTTTCAAAACTCGAACCTGAGACTTTCTGATCACATGACAACAACTTTATCATTTACCAAGGCTTCCCTTCGTCATGCAAATTGAATACAAAGAGCAAAATTCATTTTGACCTTTTAGTAGTACTCAATGATTCGGTTACGTGATATTTATAGAGTACAAAGAACAATATTCATTTTGACGACATTGTAATTCCCACTTAGTTCGTGGCATCTGGCATGACTGGACCACCCACAATGCGTGGAAAGGGATGGGGTATCTCTCATTTTTGGTATAGCGAGACCTCAAAGGGAGGCTCGCATGACATGCTATTGGTTTAGTGGAAGAGCGTGCCCCTTATATTTGTGTTGTCGTTGTGCGGGTTTTTGTCCACATGGATATTTCAATGTGTTCCTCGGCGTGCCTGATGTTGATATGTGGATTATTCAAGGCACATCAATGTTGGTGTACTCTTATTGAACTGGGATTCGAAACCAAGCTCCTGCTCAACCACGTAAAATGACTAGAGTCAATGCACAAAAAAGAAACTTAGATGGCAGAACACATTCTTTATTGTCTTTTTAGTATTCATTTGCCAACCAAAAATGCGATTATTTGTATTAAGCATTCATTTGCTGGCCAAAAATGCTACTATTTGTATGTTTCTTAAATAAGTGTGCAGAAATTGATCTCTTCTACATATTCTCTCTCGAGAATGTCTTTTACATCTAGAGTTGTCAATGGGGCAGGTTAGGGCGGGGCGGGGCGGGGCAAGCCTTGACCTGCCTTGCCCTGCTCCGTTTAACATTTTTTTACTACTTTGTCGCGCCCTGCCCCGCTCCTTTTGTGTTTTTAATCCTTTTTTTTATTTTTCATTTTACAGTATTCCAAATAAAGTTATTTGAACTTACTAATTTTTTTCAATCATTTTTACGTTACCATGTAGCTGCAAATTTTCAATATTAACATCTTAATTGGTCCATGAAACACATTCTTAATTCTTATCTCCAACTGCTTAATAGAAATATTGTAATAAAATGATTCTGTAATAAATGAAAGCAAAGGCATTACATAATCTGATACAACGAATATAAATTAACTGAGAATGATAATTACAGTCGCAAAAGAACTCATAATAAGTTAATAACAACAAAATAAAAAGCACATAAAATATTTATATATACTTAATAGTAGTAAAATAAAGTTTATGGGTTTTATTCTTTTCCACGTGAATACTATAATTTAGAGGAAATACTTTTTAAGAGCATAATATTAATATGTCCAAATTTTAAACAAACAATGCACTGTTTATGTTCTCTATCTTTGTCCCTGTCAATGGAAATCAAGAGCGGACAAGGAAAGGTAACAGGGTCATCCGTTTTTTTACCCGACCCATTTTTTAATCCGGATCTTGACCTGTCTTGCCTGTCCTATTATTTTTTCCAAGAATTAAGTTTTGCCCCGCCCCGATTGACATCCTACGTACACATCACTAAAAAAACAAGTCCTGGAAGTCCTGCACAGTAGGCCATTTCAGATTATAATTTCGGATTTAAAATGCAATCCGAATCCGATCCAAATTAACCTCGGATCGGATTGGATTTTTGATATTTGATTCGGATAAACATTTCGAATTTTGGATCGGATTGTACGCCTTATTAAGATGTTTGTAGCACTTATGCAAGTACGCTAACATCTCAACACCTAATTCATAATTTTCATCAATCAATGTATAATAAAGTTCATTAAATTCAATCATCAACAAAGTAAACTGAAATCTCAAACAAAAGTCTAATAACCTAAAATCAAAGTGTTTCCTTTTATATGTACCTTTATATTTCGGACCATCCGAATAGCACGGATCGGTTTGGATTCTCGAATATATCCGAAAAGTGCATAGCTCTACTTGGACATTCCCAAGGCTTTCATATAACAACAACAACAACATATCCAGTGAAATCCCACAACGTGGGGTCTGGGAGGATAGAGTGTACGTAGACTTTATCTCTACCTTGGTAGTAGGTAGAACGGTTGTTTCCGAAAGACTATCGGCTCAAGACAAAGCATACGCACAAGCAAAGCAAGAGAAACGGTCAGACCCGAACTTGCATAATCCCCTATAATCCTCTTCTAATACATCAAACTTCTACTATCTATCAAAACTGCAGCTCTAGGTAAAAAGTTAATGATTTTTCAATTTCTTTTGTAAGAGTTATGCAAATTGTGGGGGACAATCTATTACGCTTATTTAGGCTACTAGCCTGATGTCACATATATATAGCTTAAGCTGTGAAACTGATAATTTTTTCTGAGTTAAATCAACCAATAATTGGTCCTTTTATTTCTCCTCAGTTTGATAAGCTTAAATAAACTGAAGTAGTTGAAATTAGTGCTCCCATGTCGAGAGCCTTTGACTTCATAGGACGTATACGTTTTATCTGTTTAAAAAGTGTCCCTCTTTTGGTGAAACTTTCACTTACAGATGCAGAGTTATATTATTTGGAGGCAATAGGAAAAATGTGATATCACTACGTTTTTTGAACCTTTATCTGCCGTGCCTGCAAAGGTGGTTCAGGCACAATTGATTGGTTTAGTCAAAAAGCCACGTTTCCAGACCCAGTAATGGTAGGTAGCACACCTTGCAAATAAGGGGTCTGGAAACCGAAGTTTTTCATTTCACTATCGTCGTGCAAGAAGGCATTCACATGCGGGAGGACGAGCTGGGAGGGGAACTTCAATATGGTATGGTGATTGTCATGAACCGACGTTTGAGAAGATGATAATGACAAGTGGATTGGGATGAAAAAATCAGGAGCTGCGTGACTATTTGAGCTCTTATGCTGCTTTCAAGGTTGTTCGCCATACATATGGTCCATGAGACCATTGTGGCTTGATCATATTTAAAGGTAAATCCTTTCTTCATTTTGGGACAACAGAAAAAGAAAAGTATGTCAAAGTTGGGTCGGAGGGAGTACTTCATCTACATATTATATTAAATTTTGAACACTCTGACTTGTAGGTACATTTCTATTGTACATATTGTATTAAATTTTGTACATTTCTAACAAAAATTTTAACTTCGCCACTAAGTATGTATATATGTATCTTCAAAAATGGAGGTTGATTGACTTGGTACAATAGGATTCTTTCTGTTAGGTTGATGAGACACTACGTCACACAACGGAACTGTTTGATTACTTTTTGAAGACAGAAAACAAAGTGAGTGATTCAAGGGGACAAGTACTGAAATGTACTTAATAAAAGTCATCCTTGCCGATTCTCCTAAACTTGCGAGGATAGTCATTGAACAGATCGAGGAAAGTAATAAGCTTTTGAAGGAGTTGATAAGCTATCATCAAGCATCACCAAATGCGGAAATCAAGTACACTTAGACTAATTCAAGTGCGTATTGATCAAGTGAATTGATTTTATATTTTTAAGCTTAATATTGTATCTGCAGATTTATCGAGTCTTTGCATAGTTTCATTTTACTTTTTCTAGTAATCCTATCGATTTGTCAAATTAGATATTGTTCGTGATTCTTTTGTAATTGAACAAAAACGAAACTGCATGGATATACATTCTTAATATTTGCTTTAGATCCTTCGTGCACATCTCCTTACTTTACAACAATGTATAAATTTTCTTATTTCAATTTCCATTGTTTAAGATTAATGCCGAATCAAAGTTGTTATTGTCTCTATTGTATTCACGGCACTATAATCACTAATGTCTCTTGAAGCAAATCAATTAGGAAGATGTCAACTAATAAATCAGGTAAAACTCTGAAGAAAAGACAATGGAATTCACATATATTTACGCTAAATAGAAAAGTGAATATATGATAATACAATATTCTTAACAATATGGTTGTTGAACAAAATTATATATTTTACTTAGGTGAAAATAAGTTACTTTTATAGGAGTCAAAGAAGTGAGAAAATTAAGAGTTTTTTTTTAAAGTTTACATAATTTGTGCGTCATGAAAGGAAAAAATCAATTAAAAGAATAATGTTTTATGGGAATCCTTTCTAATCTATTATACATATTATTTTCTTTTTGTGCCTCTGATCTGTTTATTAAAAAAAAAGGCAGCCCGATGCACTAAGCTCCAGCTATGCGCGGAGTCCCGGGAAGGGTCGGACCATAAGGGTCTATTGCACGTAGTCTTAACTCACATTTCTGCAAGATGATATTTTCACGTCTTGAACCCATGACCCCCCGATCACATGGCTTGATCTGTATATTATTGTTATGAAAATGTAGCGTAGACTAAACACTAGCTTTAGATTGACAAAATCTTATAACCTTCCTTTTATTTATTCTACATAATTAATCTGTTACTATTTGTGGTCTTGTGAACTAAGATTTGAAGTAGTTGAGGGGATTAATTAATTTATTTAAGAGTGATGCACCCAAAGAGTTATATAAGCCAAGTAGTGAGACCAGCAAATTCTAGTCTCATTCTTCCTTCTTCAGAGAATTTGTCCAATCATTTTAATTTCATTCAAATATGAATTCAAGCAACAAAAGGTGGCTGGAAGTCTTCTAATTCATCAGCAAAGCAGAAAGGTATCTCTGAAACAAGTACTGTTGATGAGATAAATGTAGGTGTTGGAAATTTGGGCTTCAACTCTGACCAAAATGATGGATGGGTTGTGTGTGCTAAAAAGTCCAAAAACAAGGGTGGAAGCAGCAATTCCGGGAAGAAGCCATGGATTGCTCAGAATCTTATTTCAGAATCTCGGGGAAACAAGAATAGTACTTGGGGTCATCCAGATATTATTCAGAAATTGGGATTCCGTAACGATGTTGGATCATCGTGAAAGAAATAATCCCCTTGATTATTTTCATTAATTGAAAGGCTATATATACAAGTTAATATTTCCATAATAGAAGAATCCTATTCCTATTCTATTTCTAAAATTTTATTCTACCATAATTCTAACTATACAATTATGGTAAGTGTATAACACTAATTAAGGTAAACCACTACAATATACTACAAATATATATACCATATATACAAGATTGTCTTGTCCTCAATACACAGGAGAATGGGCCACTGCTTGGCCGAAAGCCCACTGCTGGCCTACTTGCCGAGAGCCCTCTGCTGGGCTGGGCCAGTCCACTGCTGCACTGCTACTGTTTAACACATCTAATTCCGCTGCCAATGATGATGATGTTGAGGCCTGTGAGTCTGATGAATTGGATTTGCTTGACGATGACAGCGATGAGGATGAATTTCAGAGTGATGACGACTTTGATGATCATTCAAATGTGAATGAAATGAGTTATGAGGCGCGTAAGAGAAGTCGTTAGTTCAAGAAACTTTTTGAATCTCTCGACCGTATGACTGTTGCTCAGATTAATGATCCTGAACGACAATGGCATTGCCCTGCCTGCAAAGGTGGTTCAGGTGCAGTTGTGTGGTTTACAGGGTTGCTCTCATTGATGTCCCACACAAAAACGAAGTGTGGAAAAAGGATTAAATTACACAGAGAGCTCGCTCAACTTCTGGAGGAGGAGCTGCTTCAGAGGGGAACTTCTGTTGTACCTCCAGGTGAGGTGTATGGAAAATGGGATGGAATCGAAGTCAAAGATAAGGAAATAGTGTGGCCACCGATGGTGATTATCATGAACACGGCGCTCAAGAAAGACGATAATGACAAGTGGATTGGAATGGGAAATCAGGAGCTGTGCGACTATTTCAGCTCTTATGCTGCTATCAAGAATGTAAAACATTCATATGGTCCACGAGGTCATCGTGGCATGAGTGTGTTGGTTTTTGAGGCCACTGCCGTGGGATACATGGAGCATCTCAGTGAGCAGTTTTCTGAAAAAGGAAGAGATAGAGACGCATGGGAATGTAATCCAGTTCGCTTTATTCCGGGAGGAACACGCAAGCTTTATGGTTACATGGCAAAGAAAAGAGACATGGACAACTTTAACCAGCATTCACATGGGAAATCAAGGTTGAAGTTCGAGATGAAGTCGTTTAATGAAAATCTTCGGGATGCAGCAATGCATATGTCGGAGGATAATCAACAGCTTGTATGGTTCAAGAAACTAGCCGCTAAGAACCAAAAGAAATCCAAAGCTCTTGAAGAGATTCTTAGTCTGGTGAATGAAAAGCACCGTCAGACAGTGGAAGAGAACAAGATCATCAGGCTGAAAACGAAGATGCACTATGAACAGAACAAGGAAGAGATGGAGTATCAAGAGCAGTTTTTCAAGGATCAGTTCAAAATGATTTACGATGCCAGGACTGCTGAGGAGGAAAAAATTGAGAATATACAGCAGGAACAGAGTGAGATGTTCAAACGTTGAGGATCATCGAGTCAGGGCAGAGAAAGTTGAGAAGTTTATCAAACTCCAAGACAAAGAAATGAAAGCATTTGTGGAAGAGAAAGAGCGTCTGATAAGAGGTCATGAAGAGAGAAAACACAAACTCTGGGAAGAAGCAATTGCACTGGAGACGAAATTTGATGTCGAACTGGCTAAGCTGATGGAGAAGTACTCCCCAAAGCAATATGAGCAGGTATAGAGTACTATTTCTGTTGAAGTTGGGATGCTCCACAAACTTTTATATTCTAGTCTGACCATGTGTTTTGGTGATGCTAAAGAAACGATTCCAGTAGCTATATTCTAAAAATATTAATATATGCTTTGAATTATTAATGCACTCGAGTTGTTATTCAGACATTTTCAGGGGTTTTATTTGTTTTTTGGTTGTGAAACCTGTCTGTGACCTTATGTTTGATCACTTAAACGTGTGGCTTTTCTTGGTAATAATCTTCAGTATATCTTTGCTAATTCTTTCTGACTATTACTTAGTCTACTTAAATTGTTTACTTAATCAGAAGTATGCTACTAATTTTGCTCTATCCTGTACCAGTAATGCTTCAGTAAAAAAAGTACTTACTGAAGACTGGAAAACTATCAATAGTGCCTAGGCTCACTCCATCTTTTTGGATCTTTTTTTTTTTTGTTTTTTTTTTTTTGATAATCCAGGTTTCCAGGCTTGCGCCTGACTACTTCACTGGTATTACCCAGACGTCCTGGAGGTAATAGCACCGGTCCTTCAACACTATTACCAGGTAAATCGTGGGATGTGCTCCGATGGTCAGTTTTCTGGGAGCGTACAACTGATCAATGAGACAAGGTCAAATTCCCCAACATGCAGAGTTTCTTCGTGCTTGCGGGGAATCGAACCCACGCTGTCCCATGCCAGAGCGCCTTTTAGCGCCCAGGCTTTGCCACTGGACTATGCCCCGGAGGACCCATCTTTTTGGATCTTGATACGCTTAATATGTGTTTCTCATCTTTTTCTCTGTTGGAAGATGTTAGCTTATTAAGCAAAGGCTTTATCTTATTTTTCTATACTCTTTTATATTAGTTAGTTTTCTTGGGTATGTGCATACGTTCAGTAATTAGTATTGACATTTGGTGCAGCTATTGGTTACATAATTATTATTTTCTTTTGGTATACCGCCCGGTGTCCGGTACCCAAAAACGGGTCGACTAATCTGGATTCGTGCCGGAACTCCCACTTTGTGGATGAAGTGTTTCCTACCAAAGATGACCACATTCTCAGGGCTGAAACTCGAGGTCTCTGGCTCTAACATAATTATGTTGAAGTACACTTAGTAATGCTAAATATGACATTATTTTTCAGTAAATAGTAAAACTTCTTGTTTGATGTCATCCATATTGTGGGAATAAAGCAGGTTAATATCAGTGACACTGTGTGACCCTATAGTAGTACTATTCAAGCACCGTCGCAGCTTTAAATTTCTGCTGAAGTTGGGATGCTCAACAAACTTCTAATGTTATGGTTTGACCATGTGTTTTGGTGATGCTAAAGAAACGATTTCCAGTAGTTATTTAAAAAAAAAGACGCCTTGAACAAGCTTTATGGTTACATGGCAAAGAAAAGAGACATGGACAACTTTAACCAGTGTTCACATGGGAAATCAAGGTTGAAGTTCGAGATGAAGTCGTATAATGAAAATGTTCGGGATGCAGCAATGCATATGTCGGACTATAATCAACAGCTTGTATGGTTCAAGAAACTAGCCGCTAAGAACCAAAAGAAATCCAAAGCTCTTGAAGAGATTCTTAGTCTGGTGAATGAAAAGCACTGTCAGACAGTGGAAGAGAAGAAGATCATTAGGCTGAAAACGAAGATGCACTATGAACAGAACAAGGAAGAGATGGAGTATCAAGAGCGATTTTACAAGAATCAGTTCAAAATGATTTACGATGCCAGGATTGATGAGGAGGACAAAGTTGAGAAGATACAGCAGGAACAACGTGAGATTTTCAAACAATATTTTGCAAATACTTCCTCAACGATTCAGGATCATCATCGAGTCAGGGCAGAGAAAGCTGAGAAATTTATCAAACTCCAAGACAAAGAAATGAAAGCATTTGTAGAAGAGAAGGAGAGTCTGATAAGAGCTTATGAAGAGAGAAAACGCAAACTCTGGAATAGCGATTGCACTGGAGAATATTCGACCTCGAACTGGCTAAGCTGATGAAGAAGTACTCCACAAAGCAATCTGAGCAGGTATAGGGTACTATTTTTTCCTGTTGTTTTAATTAAAATCAACCTCCGTTTGGATGACTATCAACCTATTGTCTGTAATTACGGCATTCAGTAAGAAGTAAGCCAAGTTCTATTAGCTCTTCTAACTTGTCTTATTGGTCGTTTATCGACCTCCTTCGTGGTTGATATCAACCTATCGTCAATAATCATCCACCTTTTTGGTCGATTATCAACCTATTATCGATAACCGACCCCCTTTTTGGTGTATTATAAATCATTTTCGTGATCGATTATCAACCTATAGTCAATAAATCCACCTCTTCCTTGGTGAAAAGTTTTATCTATGTGAATGGTTTAATAGGAACATCAACTTATGGTAGACAATCGACCTCTTCCTTGGTCTATTAAGGTCATTTCCTTAATTTCAAACTTACGGGAAGAACAAAATGGAAAAAAAACATGGTCTTTTAATTAATTGAAGACTCATAGAAGGCGCATACATGATACACCAAATCCTCTGGGGACACCATTTGTTTTTATTTTCCTGTTGTCCTACTTCAGAAGGATTACAATTTTCATTCATCTACACCCAATCAGTCATGTTTGATCCAATGTTATTATAGTAACAGTAAAGACGACATCATATTGAAGTTATCCTTTCTGTGTAACGACAATTTCTTGTTCCATCAGTCATAAACATCAAAATATAACAAGTGTTTT
Organism: Anisodus tanguticus; assembly: GCA_034509755.1. Lineage (NCBI taxonomy): Eukaryota > Viridiplantae > Streptophyta > Magnoliopsida > Solanales > Solanaceae > Anisodus > Anisodus tanguticus. The sequence continues at coordinate 4,090,866 of CM067540.1, read as the reverse complement.
GCAAACAAAATTACTGGTCATGCACAGAGGCGGATGTACATTTCTATATACAAGTCCGGTAGAATCCAATAACTTTGATCTAAAATCATGTACTTATTAACTCGCACACACTAATTATTTCTGAAAGATTATAAGTGAAATCTAATTAGTTTTTACTTAAAGTGCCCATTGCACCATCAAACAATATTAGCTTTACTTTGTTAATCTTACATGAATTTTGCTCTGATCACCAATATACTCTGTTTTACTAGCCTTCCAAATCTACTTTAAAAAAACAAGTCTAATTACTTTCTCTGTTCTGTTGCTTTTCCAAAGTCAAGGTTTAACATCTTGCATAGCAGTTTTAACTATTACGTAACATTTTCAATTAGGGAAATCTTTATAGGAGAGTGGTGAAACTTGAAAATAATGACAAGTTAGAAGTTCTAAGCAATGAACTCGAAGAGAAAACGGATGTTTAAATGAATAAGCGACTCAAATAGGGATTTTCTGCAGGGAAATGTTGAAACAAGTACACAAAAATGTTTACTTATCTCCCACCAGATAGAATCTTCAATGCATTAGATACTGGCCAAAATTTATTAAAAATACATTTACAACTAAATTTTTTGGTGACTTTGTATTGCTTTGAACAATAAATGAACTTGATTGATTGTCCACATCGTCAATCTTGTATCAATGATGATCAAAGTGATCTTGTATTAACCGTCACGGTGATGTAGTATTAGAGCAAAATCCCATTTCTATCACGTCTAGAATGAGTGCTCTTATTTACCTGTTTAAATTGCTACGGCTAACCACCTTGGCAGTCTCAACTTAGCTTTCATGCCGAACTTGGTAAGAAAAATGGCATAGAGAAGATGCAGCAAGGACACGAAGAACGGACAATTTATCAAAAGCTGCAAGACCAGGAAGCAAAATAGTAGAAGGAAGAAAACATCAGCTTTCTACGCCTAAATTTAATATAAACGAAGAATTCATCACACGTACCAAAGTCCCGAATGAGGTGTATATAAAATTCATAGATGGAACTATCTGACTGCTCAAAGATGTGAGGATGTACGAGAGAGAAGCATGGATATTTACGGTGATCTACAAGCAAAGAATGAACACACGAGTGATCACTTCATTGGTAAAGAATAAGTGAACAAATGTGAAGAAGACTGAAGTTATATATTACCAGACCAAGGATGTTTTCTCCTATTAAAAAAGAGGATAATATAACATATCCGAGAGCACCCACAGCCCGAGCCTGCAAATCAAAATAGATGTGCCTTGTTGGAATTGCCTGTGATTAATTAAAACACTCTCAAAGAGGGAAATAGTGGAAGGGAGAGAACATACAAGAGCGCACAAGAAGATTGAGGCACCCCAACTTGTTCTCAACCTGGCAAGAAATCGAACAGCACGCGATCAATAAAATATCTGACAGCAGCAACATTTCATGTGAAGGACGAACAATATATTGTCCAGTGCATAACTTTGTCTATAGTAAACCCCAGAACATCCCCACATAGTAGAACATTATTAATCATTTGTGCACATGACAAACCATCGACCTACAAGGCTACAACTCCTTTGGGTAGTACTTTTTGATGGATTCGTGTGGCTCATCTACGCCTAGGACACTAGAATATCGAACCATGCATGAAGAAAGGCACGAAAGAAAAACATATTGGCTAGTGATAAAATAGAAAATTTGATCAATATACTTCATAAAAAAAAACAGAAATTCAATTAAAATAAAAGTCCCATTTCTCTTTCTGCTTTTTTATTTTATGTTTACCGGTAAACTGAGTTCTTCCCTTTGGACTTTGGAGAATATCTGTGTGAGAGAGAAATGTTACTTCTTTTTTTGGAACATGTCAAGGTTTTACACTCTAACTCACTGTAACAACTCTAAGTGTTGTTACACCTAAGTTATCATTCTTTTTCCACCTTTTTTGGAAATAGAACTCCATTTGGGACTTTTAGGATGTAATTGGAGCAGTAACTGCAAAATTTTCTTCCATTTTTTGGGGGTTCTGGGGTCGAATGAGGGAGGGGTTCAGAACAGAGAATGGGATGAGGGGTTGCAACAAGGCACATAACCCTTGGAAGACTTCAGTCGAAACAAATTCCCATTGCAAAGACATGATAAATAAGCATTCGGATATATTGAGACATAACAAAATGACATACCTCCATAAGGAACCCATTGTGAAGCCAAGTAAACCGTGCATTAACTGAATCAGGAGGAGAAAAAGTGTAGCTACTTTAGTAACATCTCTGTACTTGTGACGAAAAAGCCACATGCAACGGATCACATTCACCCCCTCCAGTCGAGGAATCAAATCCCAAGTTGTTTCGTTAAAGCATTAAACTCCTCACACATGGCCGCATTCCGATTGAGTATAGTTTGGCTAATTTTAGGCTTTTGGGAATTGGGAAAATGGTTTGGGTAGACAGGTTAAATTGGACTTTGGGTTTGAAAATCCCGTATTGGGCACGAGTTTCCATTGCGGGCTGGGTATGTTGTTGGGTGTCGGGTCGAGTGTTTTGGGTTGGTTTGGAGTCTGGTTGTGTTCACTGTGTGGTCTCGGAATTGGGTGTGGGGGTGGGGTGTTGGTCTGGTCACTAGGTAATATTTTGGTTGTTGATGTCATCTCCGATTTGGGTTTGTCGAGATCGGGAACAGTGGCAGAGTTAGGTGGTGTCGCCGATCTCTATAGATTGAGACTGGCTGAGGTTGGCAGTGTGGAGTATGGTGTCGGAGGTGGGAAGGAACCGGTGTTTTGGTTAGGTGGTGGGAATCCGAGTGTAGGAGGTGGGTTGCCGGTAGGTGTTGTGGATGCGGAGTGGTGTTGGTGCTGCGGTGACGATACATTGGCGAGGATGGGGGCCGGTGAAGGCATTGAGAGGGTGGGCCTATTGTCGGTGGTGGTGGCAATCGGCGGTGATGATGACAGAGAGTGGTCAAGTGGCAGAGGCGTCGAAGTTTGTGCTATGGCGGCTACAGTAGTTGGTAGAGATAGGTTAGTAGTGGTGGACTGACACAGTTCACGGAGGGTGACGGGAGAAAGTACGGATTCATCAAGGAAATTATAGTCCGATTTTCAAAATTTTTGAATGTTTGAAAACGGGAATGTGCCGTGACGAGAGACGTAAATTTGATGACTAGACAAGTCATAGCACATATAGCCCATATGATTCGACGGAAATCCTATGAACACGCACAGAGTGGTGCGGGGTGCTAATTTGTGAGGGGCGGTGGAAGCGAGATTTGGGTAACAAAGACAATTCAATATCCGAAGGTGATCATAGGAGGGGATCCGATGGTATAATATTTCGGTTAGGGTCATCTTATTAAGAGTAGTGGTGAGTAAAATATTGAGGACGTATTCTACCATCTTGACTGCATAGACCCAAAATGAGGGAGAGAGAGAGAGGCATGAAACAGGAAAGTGCGAACCATGTTATTTATGGTGCGGATGATTCGTTCTGCTTTGCCATTTTGAGGGGACGTGTGAGGACACGAAAATTGAAAGACCGTGCCATTATTTTTGCAAAATTTTTGGAACGCAGAATTATTAAACTCACAGCCTTGAAAAGATTTTATGGCTCTTTCAAATTGCATTTTGATAAAAGTGCAAAATTCAAGAAATTTGGCAAAGACTTCCGACTTAAATTTGAGTGGGTAAATCTAGATAAAGTGAGAGTAGTCATCTAATAAGACTAGATAATATTTATGACCCAGAGAGCTAGTAATGAGAGATGTCCACAAATCAGCATGAACAATATCTAACGGAGTAAACGTAACACTAATATATGATTTAAGTGGAAGGCGAACATGTTTGCCTAATTGACAAGAAACACAGTTTTAAGTAAGTTTCCCATTACAGTGAATAAAGTTATTGCTTCTAAGAAAATTAAAAACAGGACTCCTGGATGTCCAAGCCTATTGTGCCAAGTTGACAGAGAGATAGCAACGAGGGAGGTGTGTGTGCGGGGACTGGCAACAGAGGTGGATGGAAAAGGATATAGATCCCCAGTGCTATTGCATCTCGTAAGAGGTGTCCCCATACGAAGGTCCTTCACAGTAAAACTAAATGGGTCAAAATCAACAGAAACAGAATTATTACGAGTAAAATTTCGGACAAATATTAAGTTTTTAATAATGTTGGGAGCATACAACACATTATTTAGAGAGAATGGTGGGTGAGGTGTTTGGGTGTAGGTTGTACCATAACCCTGAATTGGAATGCGATGGCCATTACGAACAGTAATATATTGAGGATACTTTAAACGAAACAATTTGGAAAGATTACCTGCAGAGCGGGTGAGGTGAGATGTGGCATCCGTATCCATATACCAATTTTCATGGGGCTGTTGGAGATTTAGAGTGTTGAAGGCCTAGCCCAAGTCAGTGGGGGCCAGACCCGAAATAGGCTGTTGTTGGGCCATCATAAAATTTGCTTGCTGGGGCAAACCGGGAACCCGCCTTGGGCCTGGGAATTGGTCTAGAACACTGGGCATTCTCGAGTTCTGGAATTGGGCTGGCGTCTGCTGGCTGTAGGGAAAAGGAACCGAGGCCCAGGGTCCAGTGGCGGGCCACTGTCCTAGGCCAGCCCACATCGAACCAGAATTGGGCTGCTGCTGAGCTTTTCCTCCTCTGCCGCGACCCTTACCATTTTTGCCAGTACCGCAGCCTCTTTTGCATGTACCACCGCGGCTATCCTGTGACTGATGGTTTTCTGATGGTGGCGGCTGGGTAGTGGGGGCGACGTTTGACGCCGAATTTTCAATCGCTAATGCCTTTTGATTATGTTCATCTTATTTTGCGCATCGGGTTTCCTCCAAAAGTAATTGTGAGTATGCCCTGTTGAAACTCAGAAGTGGGTCTGGTTGTTGAATCATAGTCGCGAGAGTGTCATATTCACCTTTAGGTAAGCCCGTAACAAGTTGTAGGACCATTTTGGTTTTAGAAACAGGCGTTCCCACGTTATATATTTGGTCCGCAACTAGCTTCAATTGTTTACAATATTTAGACATGTTGCCAAAGTTCTCGAGACGTGTATTGTTGAACTGCTCCTCTAAATACACAACACGAGTATGTTTGTTGTCCTGAAATATTTCCTCCAAACGTACCCATAACTCACGAGCTGAGGCATCTTTTTTCATGATTATATGAAGCAAACCTTTAGAGATGGTGCCATATATCCACTATTTGACAATAGCGTCGAGACGACGCCATATCGAGTCTGTTACGTCAACCCACGAAAAATACTGACCATTTTCTTGGTCAAGGATTAAGGGAATGAAATTCTTGATATTTGTTACGGTAAACGCCGGATGGAAAGAATAGGCAGAGGGAGGAGGGGGGTTGTCATTGACGACTACGAAAGATGCGGAATCTTTGGGAGTGATGGGAGCTGACATGGTTTCCACGGAAGGTACACAAGAAACAAAGAAAAGAAATTGTGGTATAAGAACACAATTTTAACCACCAACTGTTGTTGCTTGAAAGAAGAGGAAAGCAACAAGTTTGGTAGCCGCCACTGGTCGAAAAAAGAAGTCCGAAAAAGAAAATAGAGGGGGGTTTAGAGGGTTTTAGGGTTTAGCGCCGATACCATGTAAGATTATATTAATCTCATTTAAGGAGGCTTTCTCATTAATATAAATATATATAGTGTACAATGTAGAACCCTAATACATAAAAGAATCATATAGTTACCATAATTATACATCACTAAATATTTACACAATATATGAAATATATTATAATAATAGTGTAGGGATTGTACACGTTAATAATCAAAATTTGTTACATCAAAATCTCAATGCCTGATGCTGATCGCAAATTTATTTTTGCAGAACTTTGTTTTAAATAAAGTTAAAAGCTAAATAGTTGACTGAAAAATCCTATTTGTTTAAATTCTCATTTTATTTTCATATCATGAACCTGAGATTTTTAATTAATAGTGAAAGAATCTCAATTATCCCGTTAATGTATTGTAATGGGCGACCATAATTTTAATGTTTTTCTTTTGGTAAGAGAATAATCCCTTGATTATTTTCATTAATGTAAATGGTTTATATACATGATATACAATATTCAATTATAGAAATTAAATCTACATTTTCCTAATACAAGACTACTACATATTTCTAATACAAGACTAATACGTTTTCCTAATACAAGACTACTATCATAATTACACATGTACAAGTACTCTAATAATATCAAGTGAATATATGTGTATATTACGAATATACATGGCATATACACATATATTCTTTCACTGCTGCAGTCATAGCGAACGGTTGTCATACGCTGAGACTGTCCTTAAACTCTTCAAACAGAACTAAGGGAAGACCCTTAGTAAATATGTCAGCAATTTGGTACCGTGAAGAGCATGCAAGACACGTACTTGTCCACGAGCTACCTTTTCGCGAACAAAGTGAATATCTATTTCGATATGTTTAGTGCGCTGATGTTGGACCAGATTTCCAGAGAGATATACCGCACTAACATTATCGCAGTAGACCAATGTAGCTTTCTGAATAGGAAAGTAAAGCTCTAAGAGGAGGTTACGCAACCAACAGGACTCAGACACCACATTGGCTACCCCTCGATACTCGGCCTCTGCACTAGAACGTGATAAAGTAGTCTGGCGTTTAGTCGACCAAGAGACCAGGTTATCACCAAGAAACATACAATAATCAGATCTTGAGCGTCTGGTATCTAGATCCACCCCAATCAGCATTTATATAAGACATCATAGTAGATACGGAGGATGGATATAAGTGTAAACCATAATCAATAATGCCCTGAATGTAACGCACAATGCGTTTGAGAGCGTGCATGTTTTATTCCCGCGGATCATGCATAAATAAACACACATGTTGCACTGCATAAGTAATGTCGGGCCTCATGAATGTAAGATACTGAAGAGCCCCTGCAAGGCTGCGATAGTGGGAGGGATCCTCGTTGGGTGTGCTAGAATTAGCACTCAGCTTCAGTTTGGTGTCAACCGGAGTAGGAGATGACTTACATGATGACATGCCAACCCGTTCAATAATCTCTGGGATAGAAATAGACCATCTGCATGACAAATTACAGCTATACCCAAAAAATAACTCAAAGGCCCCAAGTCTTTCATAGCAAATTCAGAGTTGAGAAGAGATATGATAGACTTGCACAATTTATCAGATGAGACAATTAATATAATATCATTCACATATAACATAATGTATGCCAGAGAAGTACCGTGACGATAGATGAACAGAGAATGATCACATACTGTGACAAAACCCAATAGTAGACACATAATCTGCAAATAATTTATACCAGGCCCGATGGGCCTGTTTTATCCCATATAAGGACTTCTTCATCAAGCATACATGATTAGGATGATCGGGGTCCCTGAAACCTAAGGGCTGATGCATGTATACAGTTTTCTTGAGATCACTGTGTAAAAATGTATTTTTCACATCAAGCAGATAAATGGACCATGTCTTTGAGAGAGCCAGACTGTGAACAATGCGAATAGTTTCCGGTTTGAGCACCGAACTAAATGTCTCTCCACAATCCACGTCAACCTGTTGAGTTTTTCCATCACCTACAAGATGGACCTTATGTCTCTCAAAACAACCATTAGATTTTTCCTTATGAGTAAAAATCCACATAGAACGAATCACATTGACACCATGCGGATGGGGTACCACCGCCCACGTCTTATTTTCAATAAGAGCATTATATTCATCATCCATGGCCATTTTCCAATTCGGGTCATGAAGGGCAAACACGGAGTTACGTGGTAGGGGTAATTTAGTGACATTAGAATTGAAATTAAATTGTCATTTGGGTCTAAAAATACCCTATTGGCTACGAGTAATGGACCCTTGACTCGGAATAGAAGTGGGACGAACCTTGGTCGGTGTCGTGATGTCGGAACATGCTCGGTTTGGGAGGTGGGCCAGTAGGCAGTGGGCCTACTGGCCGAGAAACTGGACCGAGGGAAAGATTGGATGGGCCAGCAGGCAGTGGGCATGCTGGCTGAAAAACTAGACTGAGGTATGGGGCATTTTGGCCAGCAGGCAGTGGGCCTGCTGACTAGAATTGATCACGGGAAGGTGCTGGTCCAGTAGGCACTGGGTCTGCCGGTGTCTGCTGGTCCAGATCCCGAGACGAGGGCTGGACCAAATGGTGGACCACATACTATGAGAGCCCATCATTCAAAAAATTATAGGAATTAGATACGAAATTGTGCAACTTAGGAAACAGAAAGTGGGTTTCATAAAAAATTACATGGCGACTAATGATGTTTTTATTCGAGGATAAATCATAATATTTATAACCACGATGATTAGACGGATAACGCAAAAACACACAAGCGGTAGAGCGGGCTTGTAGTTTGTTTATTGTAGTGGAGGGAAATAGATGATAGCATAAACACTCAAACACCCTAAGATGAGAATATGACAGATCTTTGTGATAAAGAATTTTTAGTGGAGATTGGTATGCTAATCCTTTGCTAGGGTGTATGTTAAGTAGGTAAGTGACCATTTGTAAGGCATGATGCCAAAATGAAGGTGGGAATGAAGCATGTGCAAGTAATGTTCGAACAATATTATTAATGGTGAATATTTTTCACTCGGCTTTCCCATTTTGTGAGGATGTATGTGGTCAAGAAAATCGGAATGATATACCATTAATGTTACAAAATTCTCTAAACGACCCATTATCAAGTTCCTTTCTATTATCACATTGAATATTTTAAATTTACCGTTCAAATTGGGTACGGATGAGTGCTCTAAATGAGAGCAATGTGGAATAAACTTGAGACTTTTTAGATAACAGAAAAGTTCACAAAAAATAGAATAATCATCCAAAAATAATACATAATAACGGTGGCCCAAAGAGATCAAAACGGGAAATGTCCACAAATCACTATGAATAATATTAAATGGAAACATAGTACTAGAATTGGAGGCAACAAACGGTAATTTAACATGTTTCCCAAGCGGACAAGAAGGACAAACATTAGTACTACATGTACTATTACACTCAATAAAATTATTATTTTCAAGAGAGGAAAGAACAGACGCCCCCGGATGACCCAAACGCGCATGCCACAAGGAAGGTGCTAAGGCGGCAAACGTTGACGGTGTGGCTTGATTAGTGTTGGCGGTGATAGAGCTCGCCCCGACTATCACATCTCATTAGACGTATCCCCGTCGAAAAATCCTTCACAGAAAATTCAAAAGGGTCAAAGTCAACTGAAACCCGATTATCAGTTGTAAATTTTTGAACATACACCAAATTTTTAATTAAGTGAGGAGCATAAAGGACATTTTTCAAGGGTAAAGGTGGGTTCGGGGGAGACAAATTTGTGTGACCATAACCACGAATTGGAATTGAATTACCATTACCAACAATTATGCCATGATTTTTGCTCAAATTGAAATAAGACGAGAGATTACCTGGTGCGGACGTCATGTGAGAAGTAGCACCGGTGTCCATATACCAATTAGCATCCGAAGGATTTAATCCAAGTGTGTGCATTGTTGCCTCGATATCTGTGGGAGTCGGATCCGTTGTTGGGTCCACAACAACGAAGGCCTACTATGACCTAGGCCTAAGCAAGTTATCTTGCTGCCATGCCCCATTCGGCCGAGCCCCTGTCGATTGAAGGCCATTGGGCTTGGCCCAATATGGTGCTGGAAATTACTGAAATAGTGGACTGGACCACTGCCCACAGGCCTAACCCTATGGCTAATGTGCACCGGCCCAAGGCTGCGGCTAGTGATGCTGCAGCCCAGTCTGCTGGCCACTGCCACAGCCGCAACTTTTGTCACCATTTTTCCGATTTTGGCCCTTTTCGCCGCCACTATTGTTACGGTTTTGGCTAGAATTTTCCAAGACAGAGTGATGGTCATCGATGTTGCGTGACGTGGCCACCATCTTGGCGAAATTGGCTTCGATTGCCGCCTTTTTAGCCAACCTGGCTTCTTCTAAGGTGATCATGGAACATGTTTGGTAGAACGGCGGGAGAGGATTGTTTTGACGAAGAAGAGTTCCAATGCCATTATAAACCTTATATAGGCCTGCAACCATCTGAACAACAAGACGATCATTAGTGACGGGCGCGCCAACGTTCTTGAGTTGATCCGACAACTCCTTGAGCCTTTGACAATAAGCTAAGGCATTCGGAAAATCCTCCATATTTATGTGGGAGAATTCCTACTCAAGGGTCACGGCATAAGAATTTTTATTATCATGGAATATATCACACAATCTCCTCCAAGCTCCCATTGTTGTGGCGTTGGGTTCGATAATAGTTTGTAAGAGGTCCATAAAGATGGTGGAATAAATCCATTGGAGCACCGTAGCATCAAGAGTTTCCCACAACTCTATTTCATCATCGGTGGTAAGCAAATTCTCCTTGCCTTTTTCCGGTGTGATGATGTGATGGAGGAATGTATTAGACCTTGCGTGAATTTTAAATAGTTCTGCCCACGACACGTATTTGACATTTTTCATCTCAAGAATAATAGGGTTGTTGTTCTTGATATTGGAGACTGTAAGGGTAGGATGAAAGGTTTTCTTTGTGGTAGACACGATGAAAGAACAATAGGAGAATTAGGGATTCAGAAAAAATTTTTAAAGGGAGGGGGGGTTCGGTCGTCGGCCGAGGTTGAGGAATCCGAGGAGGGCTGCAGAAGATGGTATTATTTGGAGAAGGAAAAGTTTGCCCTAGACTTCTGATACCATGAAAGAGAATAATCCATTGATTATTTTCAATAATGTAAAGGGTTTATATACATGATATACAATATTCAATTATGAAAATTAAATATATCTTTTCTTAATACAAGACTACTACTTTTTCCTAATACAAGACTACTACCATAATTACACATGTACAAGTACTCTAATAATATCAAGTGAATATATGTGTATATTAGGAATATACACGGCATATACACGTATATTCTTTCAGTTTTTTATTCGGTGATACTCGCATTGGAGTTCGACTAATTCGGATTCGCGACGTGTAGGATCTATTCGGGAAAGCGATTCCTGCAAAAATCTTTTCATATATAAGGCTCAAAACCAAGATCTTTGGTTATAGGAAGAACAACCCTATCTGTTGTACCACATCTTCCGATGATGTGAACAATTTTAATGTAACAAGTAGGTAGGGGTCCAATTTAAAAAATAAACATGTCAAGGGGACACGTGCCTGGTGTACTCAAAAAATGAGTGCTAGTCTAAGCCATATTTCTCTAATAATATCTAATGAATCATTATTGTAAAAATTCAAAGTAGTGGCGACAAAATAAAAATGGCTATCCTGGCTCATGCCTCTCTGATTTGTTACTTTCAAGTTTTATCCCCACTTGCCTCCTTTAATAATCTCCATATTTCATAAGCTCAAATATTTAGGTGAAGCAAATCAAGTTATTTACAACAACATCATATCCAGTATAATCTCATAAGTGAAGTTTGAAAATGTTAGTATATACGTAGATGTTATTCCTACCTTTGTAGCGTAGAGAAGCTATTTCCGAAATCAAATTATTTCAGAAAAAAATTACATTATAAATAAAATTTACAAAAATTGAATTAAGGCAATTTTAAATATATCTACTATTTTTGGATTATATATGTATTTACAAAATTTTCACAAATTCTCTACAATTAGAAGGAAAAACTTGCAGGGCGCATAAGGTTGGTAGAGGTAGAGTTATAGAGCTGGTACATTTAATAATTTTGATCAAAACTTTATGTTTATATTAAATTTTTTATTTTATATATAAAAATAATTTATTTAAAATTCAATAAATTATTTTATTTAAAAAAAATTAAAACTTGTCAAACCAAATCTTGTAAGACAATTGGGAAAATGACATAGCACGATAACTTTGATAGGTTGATTGATGTAATCCCCCCAAATCTTAACTTTTACACTATTCTTTTTACATAGGATGATGAAGCAAACAAAAAGGCCAATTATTTGACATGATCATGTAGATTTACTCACAACATTTTTCTCAAGTTTCTTTATGGCGTTTTGCATTTATCTTTATTGATAATCACATGAAAACTCAAATTCCTAATTATTATTTTTTTCTTAATTAATTCATTTTCTCATGTTGTTTATGGTGCTTTGCATTTATCTTTCTCAGTACTTAGAAAAATGAAAAGTTAAGACTCTGATTGATTATCACATGAAAAATCCAATTCGTGATTTTTTTTCCAAATTAATATTTTTTCCTCAATGAACTAGCATTTACTATAATATTATGACATATTGGTATATAAGAAAGGTTTTTTTTTTTATGATTATCTTTATTACATCAAAGAAGGGAAGAGGGAAAGGGAAGAGGGAAAGGGAAAAGGAATATATAATGAGCTACTAATGGGATTGAACCTTTCACCTTAATTGTAGAAGGTAAGAAACTGATCAAGTGAGCTAATCCTCAACTCAAAAGATGATCGCTGGAAAGTTAGATTGATAATAACAACATTGTCACACAAAAGTTTAAAATTCGAATAACTAAATGAATTTGAATTCTTAAAAGTTGCAAACGTTGTATTAATAAGTTGTTAAATCTCCTGAAAAATGTTTTAGAAAAAAAGATATTGTTGCATGATAATAGTATAAAGAATTTTACCATCAAAGGGCATTTATCCGTAATCAAATTTTTAAGGTTCAAACCCTAGAAGTTGAATCACCGCTAAATTATGTGCGCGTGATTTCTCGCCTATCCTGAGCTTGACTTGCGTTCTAAAGTTGTCATTTGAATAAAATCAGAGCCAAAGTAGAAATCGTGTTATCCCAATTTGAAATTTTCTAGCATAAATTTAAAATTAGTGCAGCCTCATAACAGATATCAAACACCATGTCCAAAACCCGAAAAACAAAATAAAGAATATTAATAGACATAATGGTTTATTCATTAATTCAATTTCCTTGTTCCTTTTTTTTTAATTACCTTTTTTCTTCCCCAACACAATATCCCCCCCCCCCCCCCCCCCCCCCACAAACAATTTCTTTCATAAACAAACGTAAAGTGAACGCCTCCATTCTCCATTCTTTTATCCTTTTCCTCTTAAAAAAATCACTCACTCACCATAAACACCTACACATACATACACCCTCAATTCCCTATTCATTTTCAATCTTCTACACTTCAAAAATCTCTTCAAAAAAACAATTCTTTTAATAAATAAAATTCAAGAATCTCAAAGAAGCCATGAAAGATAGAGGCAAATCTGCAGCTATGGAAACCGACAATTTTTCAGATTTCAATTACTTTGTTTCATCAGATATCCCCTGTATCAAACACCCAAATACATCTCCTATCGGAATTTGCTCGTACTGCTTAAAAGATAGATTGATGAATTTGGTTTGTTCTGATCAATCTTTCTCTAATGATACTGATAGAAACAGTTCTTCTTCTAATAGAAATTCTTCTTGTTCTGTTGAAGTTGGTAGTGTCAGGAGGATCTCATTTTTGCTCGAAATTGAAAAACAGAGCAAAACAGAGCAAGCGGAAAATGAAAAACAGAGAAAAACAGAGCATGTAGAATATGAAAAACAGAGCAAAACAGAGCAAGTAGAAAATAAAAAACAGGGGAAAACAGAGCAAGTGATATTGTTTAGGAGCAGCAGCAACAGTGTAGAAATCAAGAAGAATCGTAACGGGTTTTGGAAAATCAAGAGATTATTCAAGAAAATTAAAGAAAAGGGTGATGAAAAAAGTGAAATTTCAATCCCTATAGGAGGAGTTGTTTCAAGATCAAGATCACTTTGCAGTTTCAGAAATGGTGATGATAATGGAAGTGAAAATTACAGATTTTCAAGTGCAAAAATCTCAGATGTTACAGGGGGTTTGTTATTTGATTATTCTGATAATTTTGAGTCAAGAAAGAGCGAAAATAATGGTGATTTCAAGAATCCGAGGAAAAGATTTCCTAATTCAGACCTATGTTGCTCGGACTCATGTCAGATCCTCCAAACTTTTGAAGGATCAGACACACATCCAGCTACATTTTTTAAGAGCTCTAGTAACATAAATTTAGACAGGGGACCTAGGACTACAATAAATGATGATGATGATTTAGGCTTTATAGATTTAAAACTTGATTTATCATCATCATTAATATCAGAGCCAAAATTAGAATATTTTTCTGGTAAAAGACTAAGTAATTATTCAGATTTTGGCTTTGATTCTGCAAATTTGAGAGGTGGATCTTGTAGAATGAGGAATGAATATGATAGAAGGATGAAGAGAGGTAATAGTGGAAAAGGAAACAAAGTTTGGAAATGGATTTTCAGGAAAAGTATTACAAGCAAAAGAGATGAAATTAATAGTAATTTGATTATCAAGTCTTAGTAATAATAAAGAAAGATTTGCAATAATCTTGTTTTGGTTATATTTTGCTATAGCACTAGATTTGGTTACTTTGTTGTAGTAAGAAAAGTGAATATACAAACTTTACCTTTATTTCTCTGCTTTTATTTGCTTTAATTTTAGTTTACTTCCCTTTTACTTTTTCTCTATGGTTGATCCTCTAATATATGCTTTAATTTTTTTTCAGAGGATTTTTAAAAATACATAGAGAAAAAAGTGGTCTCTTTCTCTTTTTCTTTTGCCAATGTTTGTTGGTGTATATATAGAAGTTTGGGTTTGTGTCCTAGGACAACAGTGGAGGTGGCAGATCCTCATTAATCAGACGTTTCAGGTTCGAGCTTTGGATATGGAGAAATTCATGGTAGGGAGCGCTTCTCTCAGAAATGAGCTCTATCCGACGCAAATCCGGATATAGTCGGGCTCCAATGCGGATACCAGACACCGAATAATAAAAAAAGATTTTGTATCCTAGGAATTAAAAAGATCATGAGATGAAGCATTTTTCTGTCTTACACAACACGAATTTAGATTAGTCGGCCTCAAAACGGAACGGAACACCAAAAAGTACATTTTATTTTAGTTTTATGTTCATTAAGTGTTGGGAGAAGCTAGAAGGAAATCAACAAGGTGTGCATCTAACAAATTTATGTCCTGTCTCTAATTCAACATAGGATTTGATGCTATCTTTTACTTTTAATATTATATTTTGTATAGGAAAATGAAGAACTTTAATTATTTAGTAGTACTTGAAAGTGCATGTATATCTGTTATTGTTACACTTGATCATCAATTTTGTCATTTTTAAATCCGACATTAGGACTCATTTCTTGCACAACACACCTTCTGTCTTGAAAAACAACATAAAAGTTGTTCATTAATGTATTAGACTAATTATAAATCTATTACTATATAATTAAGAGAAGAACCTTCACCTAAACGAAAGAAAACAAGAAACAAAAAGCAGTTTATTAGTACTTCAAGTTCTTTTGGGTTTATATTGTTTAGTATAGCAACTTATTTGTTGGAACTATTATTTACTATACTTTAAAATCTTTAATATTTCGTCTCACCAAATCATTCTTCTCCTTTGCATTACATTCCAAAAATAACAATCAAAGATCATGGTAGAGCGGTAAGTACTCATTTATTCTTAATTGTATATTTGATTCGAGCCCTAGGTATGAAATCGTCTTTGATAGGGAACGCTTTACCCCAAAGTGGAAATTTTCAAAGTTAAATCAAACGAGTCAGACACAAAACGGCTATCATACACCGGATGAGAAATAAAAAAAATATTCTGATTGGAGTCTTGGATTCATGCCTAAAAATGAACCTTACGGCGAAGACGCTTTACAACTTAGTAGGTTTACCGGGCACGAATCTAAATTAGCCGAACAAGTAAATTTCGAATATTAAACAATTAAAAGAACTATTATGCCGAAAGGAAAAAAAATGGAGAAAAATGTTCTCAATACATGCTAAACCTGTTATTTTATATGCACCCCTTCCTAACGTTTAATATTTTCACAATATGTTTACTTCAATCTTCTGTTGCTTCGGACCCTTTAAAAATTGATGCTGCAACCGCATTCGATCCTCCAAAAATCATAATTATTGGAGAACCAAAAACATAATAGACAATATTTTTAAGAGTTCGAACAAGATAGCTCCGACCTCATAGATTTTGGATAATATGATATCCAAAATCTGAATGAATGCTATAAATGTGTTTCAATTCACATAAGTTTAAGAGTCGTTTTCAGAAAATGAGAAGTGACCCTCTGATTGGGCTTTACCCATGAGGGTCTTGTGGTCCAAAAAAATCTGCACCAAAAACATTTTAAAGCCCTAATCTGAACCATTGTAATAGAATATTTCCCAAATATTCTTTCATTAATTGTTTGTCATCTTATTTTAGGTAGAATTGTATTGCTATTGTAATTAAGTCTCCTATTTTAGGTAGAATTATATTTTCTATTATAATTAGGTTGATTAGATACCTAGTTTAAATATTCTTGTACTACTATAAATATTGTACATTATTGATGAATACAATCAAGGAATATATTCCTTTATGGTATCAGTAACCTAAAAATACCTCAACCGCCGTCGACCATAGCTCTTGGCCGCCACCCCCACGGAATCCCAGTGTTTTTTCCAGCCATTCTCTCTCCCTTCTCCTCCTAAATTTCATATTCCATGGCTGACAAAACAAAATTCTATCATGCACTTGCAGTAAACAACATCAAAAACTTCATCCCTATCACCCTTGAGATGGAAAACGGTCAATACTCCTCGTGGGCGGAGCTTTTTAAGATCCATTATCGTGTTTATGAAGTTATCGACCACTTCATCCCTCCTACACCGAAGTCCACAGACCTACCCTCGGCTTCGACTTCTGATGATGCACTCTGGCCTCGTTTGACACATACGTCCTCTAGTGGATATACGACACAATCTCTAATGATCTGTTGTACACCATCATTAAGACCGATGCCACTGCCCGCCAAACATGGGAATGTTTGGAAAGTATTTTCCACGACAACAAAACTCAACGAGCGTTATACCTTGAAAATCAGTTCAAGGATGTTCATCAGGACTTATTTCCCAAACGTGTCTGCATATTGTCAATAACTCAAGATGCTTGCCGACCAACTCTCCAACGTCGGCGCACCAGTCACTAATAGACGATTGGTCATGCAACTTATTGCAGGCTTGAACGAATCCTATGATGGTGTTGCCACCATCCTTCAGCAATGCACGTCGTTACCTCTGTTTTATGAGGCATGTTCGAAGCTTATTCTTGACGAAATCCGAAAAATCAAGCGCAACACCACTCAGGCCAGCATTGCCGACACTATCCTCACCACCACCGTCGGGCCCTCCGCCGATGGTAGGGCCTCCAACTCCGGCAACCAGAACAGTTGGCCCAAGGAATCGCATCCACCCGCCGAAGCAGGCAGTCCGGCAAGGGTCGCGGCAGACGGAATTCCAGCAACAATGGCGGAGGGAAGGGGCAGGAAATAGCCATCAGCGACCGCAGCAGTGGCAGTAGCCTCTGTAGTGGGTTGCCTACCTGTTGTGGACTGCGTGGGCCCCACCATCATGGGCCTCTCCTTCTAGACCATATCTGAGATCCTCATGGACTCCACCTCAGAACCGACAGGCCCACCCTAATATACTCGGCACATGTCCCAAACAGACCTACACAACACATGCCCCCACCCTGCCCTCAACTTATGCACCGACTGACATTGATACATCTATGAACACAATGTCACTTAATGCTCTAGACGAAAATTGGTATATGGACACATGCGCCACATCTCACATGACGGCATCACAAGGTACTCTCTCGTCTTATTCTAATTTGAGTAATTTAAAGCAGAATATTATTGTTAGTAGTGGACAAGACATTCCCATTCGCGGTTTTGGTCATTCATCCTTATCCCTATCACATCCACTACTAATCTTAAAAAATGTCCTTAATGCGAACCTAATCTCTATGCGACGTTTCACAACTAATAATAATGTTTCCCTTAACTTTGATTCTTTTGGGTTTTCTATGAAGGATTTTATGACGGGGAGACGAATAATGAGATGTGACAGCACCGGAGATCTCTACCCTATTTCAAACGTCATCAATAATCCAGCCTCAGTTCCATCAACCTTTGTTGCTCTTTCGTCTTCCTTATAGCACTCTAGATTAGGACATCCGAGAGATTCTGTTTTACGCTCCCTTAGGAAAAATAAGTTTATTAATTGCAACTGTATTTCTAGGACTCCTATATATGAATCATGCGTTTTTGGAAAACATGTTAAATTACCATTTTCTGCATCCACAAATTGTACTTTATTACCTTTTGATATCATAATATAGTGATTTGTGGACGTCTCCTATTTTAAGTATAGCTGGCCATCGATATTATGTGTTGTTTTTGGACGATTATTCCAACTTTCTATGGAATTTTCCAATTGGCAATAAATCTCAGGTCTACCCCATTTTTCCTCATTTATTGCTCTCGTAAAAACATAATTTGAAAAGAGAATTAAATGTTTACAATGTGACAATGACAGGGAATTCAATAATAATCAATTCAAACAGTTTTGCTCCAATAACTGCCTTACATTTTGTTTTTCCCGCCCTCACACCTCCTCTCAAAATGGTAAGACCGAATGAAAAATCTGAATCATAAACAACCTAATTCGTGCCCTACTTGTTCACGCCTCGATTTCCCCTCAATTATGGCATTACGCACTCTCCATGGCCACCCATCTCCTAAACATAATCCCAAAGAAGTCTCTAGCTTAACGGTCGTCCACTCAAGTTCTATTTCGTATGAACCCCTCCTACCAACACTTGCGTATCTTTGGATATCTTTGTTATCCTCTCCATCCGACCACTCACAAACTCCAACCCTAGTCTTCCCCGTATGTGTTTCTGGGTTACCCCATCAATCACCGTGGTTACTCGTGCTATGACTTGTCAAGCCCTAAAATTATTATTTCACGTCATGTCCTATTTGATGAGTCTTAATTCCCTTTTGCCTCCCTAAACTCACCACCTCGGCATTCCTACGACTTTCTAGATGATGGCTTGAACCCTCTTCTAATTCATCATTTACATTAGAGATTTGTATAATCCTGCGTTTAACAGTTTTCCTAGATCGACTGTTAAGAGAGATGTATTTAAATTTGCACATGAATATCAACAGTATTTACGTTACTCATTATATCATTTTAATGGTAAAGTGGTTATCACTTTTGATATAGGCCGTAGTACTAACGACCATGATTATTTAACGGTAATTTGTCATTGGATAGATTATAAATGGTCTATGCAAAAATGTATCTTAGCGTATAGATATATAGATGATAGGCACACTGGTAATTTTATTGCAGAAAATATTTATCAAGTGTGCGATTATTACGGAATAACCGATAAAATTATGACTATTACATTAGATAACGCTTCTTCTAACAATTACGCTATTACAATTTTTAAAAATAGTTTTACTCCATCTTTTTCAGATCATTTTCATATAAAATGCGCGTGCCATATATATAACTTAATTGTAAAGGATGGTCTATTACTTTTTGAAGACATTCTTAGTAAAATACAAATTGCTATAAACTTTATTTTTAAAAATAATAGAATACAACGAAGAAAAGAATATAAAAAAAACTTGTCATGATTGCCAACTACCTTATAGAAAAATTCCAGAAGAAGTACCCACTATGTGAAATTCTTTATACGAGCAACTACTTGTTGCTTATGACTATAGAAAACCTATAACTTTATTTTTTAACTCTCATAATCAAAATCCAGCTTATATGGTTGTAGATAGCGATTGGGTAAAAAATTCTGAACTTATTTTATTTTTAGAGAAATTTTTTCAAGTAACAAAATAATTTTCCGGTATATTAATTCCTACTATTTCAACTATGTTGTTTTATATAACTCTAATATTTTTATTACTTACTGAATATATGGAAAAACCAGCTTACATGGCAGCTATTAAAAAATATTTATCAAAATTAAAAAATATTTTATTCCTATTCCCACTGTTTATATTATTGGTGTTGTATTAAATTCGACTATTAAAATAGACGGTACTAAATCACTTATTGAAACTATTTACGATTGTATAGAAGTACTACCACCTCCAAGTGCCAAAAATACAAATCACCCACCACCTATTGAACAAACTAAAGAAGAAGTGTTGTCTAGCGTAGAAGACCAATGCAAAAAAGTATATAGGTTTTACCAACAAGAAAGTGCTAGTAACCTACCGGCTTCCATACCGTCTTCTTCTTCAACACAACTTCACAAAAGACATGTTGTTTCTGCGGCTAGTATTGAAAGCCTCGAAATAGAATGTGTGGTCGTACCGCTACTAACCAAATTAGCGAGTTTGATATTTTTGTTTTGCGGGGTTACACCGTACCAAGCGGTTCTTAATGAAGAAGGGCGTGAAGACTTGTTTGAAATACGGAGGGAATGAGAAGACCTTTCCGACACATTCAATGATGGCCCGAGATGTTTTGAACATTCAAGCGTCATCAATCTGCGTACGAAAGCGCTTTTTCTACCTACAGATATCAAATAGGAGACCACGAGACACTCATTAGCCGAGACGACTTGGAGATTGTAATATTATTCGAGAGATTGGATACGAGCGGAGCGAAGAAGGTGCGGTCAACCGGAGATCAACGAAGAAGAAGACGAAAACTACAACGAAATCTTATCCGAAGGTGGTGGAAGCGACGTGGATCAATTTGACCAACAAATATCAATTCCAATCAAAGAACCACAGGAAGTTATCAAGAAACTAGAACATGTTTTTTTAAGAATGTAATTTTTTTAATTGCAATTTTATTATGTAATTTATAACTTTTGGACAACACCACAAAGTTGCAATTTCGACAATTGTATTTGTATTACAAAAAGTTCATATGTCTATTAAATAATATAAGAGGCACAAAAACAACCTTGGGATGTTTTTATTACACTATTTTGTCTTGTTTAATTATTGAGTTTTTTATACATATGTTGATAAAAAAAGGAAAAACCGCCTGGATCCCGATCCCGATCCCACCCCCGACCCGATCCCGATGGGATCGGGACCGGGACGGGACTTCAGAAAATCCCGCCAAACCCGATCCCGCCTGACCCGCCAGCCCCGCCCCCGACCCCTTCACCCGTCCCGCCCCGACCCGACCCCGTCAAACCCGGCCCGCCAGTCCCGAGCCCGACCCACTAGCCAACTCTAGTTTAACCTATCAGTTTCAGTTGTCCCTTCCCCTGTCCCTCGATATCCAAATGATGCCTTGTCCGACCCTAGTTGGAAAGCCGCAATGATTGACGAATATAATGCTCTTATTGATAATAAGGCATGGACCTAGTACCTCATCCACTTGATGCTAACATTATTCGTTCTATGTGGATTTTTAAATATAAAAAGAAATATGATAGTTCTTTTGAGAGGTACAAGGCACATCTTGTAGGTGATCTTAGGTCTCAACATGTGGGAGTGGACTGTGATGAAACGTTCAGTCCGGTCGTAAAGCCCGCAATCATCCGGACCGTCCTCAACATTGCTCTATCCATGTCTTGACCCATTCACCAGCTTGATGTCAAGAATATCTTCTTACATGAGAATCTTCATGAAATGGTATATATGCATCAGTCTATGGGTTTCAAGGATCCTATTCATCCGAATTATGTGTGTTTGTTGCTGAAATCGCTCTATGGACTGACACAGGCTCTTCGAGCATGGTACCAACAGTTCGCCGGTTATGTCTTCTCTATCGGTTTTTCACACAACAGATCTGATCATTCCATGTTCATCTACAATAAGGGTATATACATGGCTTACTTATTATTATATGTTAATGACATCATCCTCACCACATCATCTGATGCTCTCCGTCGGTCCATTATGTCTCACTTTTTCTCTGAGTTTGTTATGAAGGATCTGGGCCCCTTAGTTATTTCTTGGGCATCTCCATCACTCGACATTCTGGCTGCCTATTTCTGTGTCGGAAGAAGTACGCTGAAGAGATCCTTGACCATGCAGGAATGACATCTTGCAAACCATCCCACACGTCAGTATACACCAATTCCAAGATCAACGTTGATTTGGGCCCCCCATATTCAGACCCGACTCACAATCGTAGCCTGGCTGGGGGCCTGCTGTACCTCACATTCATGAGCCCTGACATATCCTATGTCGTGCAACAAATCTACCTACACATGCACAATCCGAAGGAAGCACACATGCATGCCCTCAAACGTATTTTACGATACATTCAAGGTACACTTCACTTCGGATTACATCTATAAGGTCATCGCTCATTGGTCTCACTTCTTATTCTAATGTTGATTGGGGTGGATGTCCTAACACCCGGCACTCCACGTCTGGTTACTGCATTTTCCTCGGAGATAACCTATTGTCTTGGTCTTCCAAAAGGCAACCTACACTATCTCGATCCAGTGCCGAAGCAGAGTATAGAGGTGTCGCCAACGTCGTCTCTAAGTCTTGTTGGATCTGTAACCTTCTACTTGAATTTCACTGCCCGATTCAAAATGCAACACTGGTCTATTGCGATATTATTATTGAGATATATCTTTTCGGCAATCTCGTCCAACATCAGCGCACTAAACACATTGAGATGGACATTCATTTCGTTCGTAAAAAAGTGGCTCGTGATCAAGTTTGTGTCCATCATGTTCCTTCTAGATATCAGATTGGTGACATCTTCACCAAAGTACTTCCGCGCATGCTATTTGATGATTTTCGAGTCAGCCTCAGTGTTCATGAACCTCCCGCTTTGACTGCGGGGGTGTAATAGAATATTTTTCGAATATTCTTTCATTAATTGCATATCTCTTATATTAGGTAGAATTATATTCCTATTGTAATTAGGTCTCCTATTTTAGGTAGAATTATATTTCCTATTGTAATTAGGTTTATTAGTTACCTAGTTTAAATATTCTTTTGTTATTATATATATTATACATTATTGATGAATACAATAAGTAACATATTCCTTTACATTGCCCTACCTTTAGATCTTGTTTGGTTGATAAAATTTTGTTTTGGTATAAAAAGAAGCGTTTTGCTCACTGTCTCTCTCCTTCTTTGTTTTTTCTTTTTTCTTTTTCTGATTTGGGACCACTCTATGATCTTGACACTAAAATAATTTGTCTCGAGAAATGATTTTAATTGCCAAATAAAAAGAAAAAAAGAAGAGGATGATAAATTTGAAAGCAATTTCTTTCTTTTTCTGAATTAAATTTCAATATAAATAGGAGCAATTGACATATTTAAAATAAAGAAAACGTTCAAGATAATACTTCATGATATTTTACTTTTTAGTAGTAGATTTTTTACCTTAATCATTGGTAAATATTTAATCACATCCGATATTTACACAAAATCAACTAATTTTACTCTAGCGGTGAAAGATAAAGTGAGATACATATCACTTAACCAAATATGTATATCAAAGAAGGGGTGAAGCCAGCCTTAAAGCCACGTGTTTAACATAAAATTCATTTAATATGTATACAAAATCTTATTCCAAGAAACAAAAAGAATAATGATTCAGAACTCAAAAACCAAAAATGTGGCTCCGCCTCTAAATGATACGCATCTTGCATTCATTTAGTGTAAACACCAAGTACATCTATATTTTTACTTTAGTCATTAATATACCTATCCGCACTTCGCACGGTTGTGAAAAAAAATCAAAATAAAGTTGAATGTTTATGTCATAATTTTTATAAAAAAGAATATTTACGAATCAAATATCTTTTTATGATTCTACCCTTTACCATGACCTTCTTAACATTCTATATATGTTTTGCCTTACTTATTGAATCATTTACATGTTCAACAATGCAAGACAGCATCCTTCGTTTTTTGGTTCCCCATTCTGATGTTTGGTATTCATATAATATATTAGGCTTCTGAGCAATTTGAATTAATGTCACGTTAGACCCATTTAAGGGAAAGAGCTTCCTAACCACATTTTTCTATACCCAAAGCTCAAACTCAAAATCTCTAATTAAGATGAAGGTGTTAAAAGTCATCATCAACTTAATATCCAAGACAATGGATAATCAATCTAGAATGTTCAAGTAGTTCTAGAGAGTTGAAAGAAGAACTTTAGGATGAAAGTTCTAGAGTGAGTCTAGAAAGAATAACTCTAGAAATAAATAGAAGAGTGATTCTAGAAAAAGTTAGTGAGGAATATTCTAGAATAGAGTAGTAATTAAGTATCCTAACTAGATTATTCCATCACCACCTATAAATAGATGTGGTCTATTTGAGTTGTAATTATGTGAGTAAGAAGTTCTCAAGAAGTGAGAGTATGTCCCAAGTGTGCATCCAAAAAGTGTCCAAGTCTAAAGGGTGTGTAAGCTAAAGTGTGAGTGTCAAATGTTGGTAAAAATAAAAGAGTAAGAACTTGATGGATATTGTGGTCAAGTTATAGTATTCAAGTCTTGGTGTAATTACTTTTACAATAATAAAGTAATTACGTTTTTCACGTGTTGTGGTGTCTAATAGAAGGATGTTATCCATCCCCACGATCCTTGTTGGTCAAGACAAACTCACTTGCTTCATCTCTAGGCATATTGTTGCAGAAGTAGAACCAACCAACCCCATTAATGCGTGGAACATTTATCAGCAAGTTAATATTTGTCCCCACCATAGGTACCTTCACTATCAAAGCATATAAAAAGTTGTCCACCAATCTTCTTGAGAAAAATATTGGAACATTTATGTCACTAAAGTCAGAATTATGAGTGACAAAATTAGGTAAAAGTTTCACGGGATACTATATTTGGATATCACTATTTCACTTGTACTTAATTTTTTAATTATATTTATACATCTATCCATTTCAGAACATTTTCCGGCATGATTTGTCAAATCTAATTTCTAACACCGCATTTCTGAAGTTATTTTGAAGTGAATAGACTTGCAAACTTTTACGAACTGCAAGTACAATTTAAATAGTGATCCCAAAATTAGATATTCTTGCACTTCAATTTAAAAAATTGTCCGGTGGAATGGGCACATATTCATGACGGGCCAACTTGGGCATAGACAAAGCCCACCTAAAAGTTGGACTGATTTTACGTCAAGTAGTAGTCCAATTTAACCCACAAGAAAACTTGTCAATTTTGTTTTGATATGTTAACTATAACCATAGCCATACTAAATAAATAGAAGATTTTTAGTTTCTGGTTCGAAATGTTAAGGTCCAGGTTTAATTCAGGACAAAATTGTTGTCGATCTGTATTAAAAGAATAATCTAAAACAGAATATGAAAAGTACGGAAAATAAATTCGAGCCCACTGACTTCACAATGTGTCCTTAAGGAAATTATTTCCCTCAAGTATCCGAGGTTATGGAATATATCCTCCCAAGATAGTTAGAATTAACTCACAAACATAGCGGTACCTCAAACGCAGATGAACGGCGAACACAATAGGCGGCAAAAATCACACACAGAAAGTAAAATTTTCGAAGTGCATAAAAGAAGGAAGAAGATGATCAAAAGTAAGGAACATCTGATGGACTGACCAGATTTATATAGCCATTAGGTAGAGTTAAGTGAAAAGGTGCAACTCAAAAGTTATAACTTTTTGAAACATTTATCATTCACCTAACTTAAACCCAATAATTCACCACATGAATGAGGAATGACTATATGATAAATAAATGCACGGACAAATGGGTGATTTGTAATAAAATATTAATTGCATTTGGATAAGTACGTTTTCCTTTGAACTTTCCGTAGTGAACTTATATCTGATATACTCGGTCAATCGGTAGATTTGATATCTTTGAACCGTCGAACTTTAGTGTATACCTAGACAACACAAGTCACATAATTAACCCTTAACCATCTTTGGTTCTCAATGTTGTGTTCGTTTCAGCCATGAACATCGCTTGGTTTCATGAGTGCGTAGAAAATGGGTCTTTACCTATCATTTTTCTTGAAGCGGCTTACACTTCACACTCACATAGGTGATTCCTAAATGTGTCATTCCATAGATACACTATTTGGTCATATCTACCAAACTTAGAAACCATTAAAAAGTCCTATCGCTTTATCCTTATTTCTTAACATTATCTTCATCACGAGAATGGGTTGAGTTATTTGACAATGTTGAACCTTAATTCATAACTTTGTTTGGTCTCTTTAAACCTAGTTCTTGGGATCTCTAGTCTACTAGGTAGAGTTACAGCCATGATGACTTGTCCTAGGCCTTAAACCCATTCCTTCGATGATCTTTCAACTATTTTTTTAGTTAGGCCTTTTGTAAACGGATCCGACACGTTATTTCTTGACTTTAAATAGTCAATAGTGATAACTCCACTATAGAGTAGTTGTCTTATGGTATTGTGTTCCCGTCTTATGTAACGATATTTTTCGTTATACATAATGCTCTCTGCCCTTTCTATTGTTGCTTGGCTATCATAATGTATGCATATTGGTGCCAACGGTTTGGGCTAGAATGGAATATCTTTCAAGAAATTTCGGAGTCATTCAGCCTCTTCACCAGCTTTGTCTAGAGCTATGAACTCATACTCTATTATAGAGCGAGAGATACAAGTCTGTTTGGACGATTTCTAAGACACTGCTCCTCCATCAATGGTAAACATGTATCTACTTGTGGACTTAGATTCGATTGTTCCGGTGATCCAATTTGCATCACTGTATCCTTCAATAACTGTGAGATATTTATTGTAACGTAAGGCAGAATTTTAGGTATGTTTCAAATATTCAAGAACTCATTTCATTGCCATCCAGTGCGTTTGATTGGGATTACTCATGTACCGAATTAGTTTGCTTATAACGCAAGCTATATCTGGTCACGTATAGTTCATGATGTACATCAAACTTCCCAATACTCGAGCATAGTCCAATTGAGACTCAGTTTCACCTTTGTTCTTTTCAAGAGCAATTGTTATATCAATTGGAGTCTTTGCCGTTTTAAAATTTAAATACTTGAACTTGTTAAGTAACCTTTCAATGTAATGAGGTTGAGACAATGCTAGACTTTGAGGAGTCTTAAGGATCGTAATTCCTCAAATTAAGTCGGCAACTCCTAAGTCTTTAATATCAAATTTGCTAGCAAGCATAAAGTAGTAGCATTTATATCAATAATTTCTTTACTCATTAGCAACATATCATCAACATATAAACAAAAAATGACTACATAATTTGGAGTGTTATTAATATAAACACATTTATTACACTCATTAATTTTGAATTCATTGGCCAACATTGTTTAGTCAAATTTTGCATGCCATTTTTTAGGTGCTTGTTTTAGTCCGTAAAGAGACTTAACAAGTCAACATACCCTCTTTTCTTTTTCGGGAACTACAAACCCTTCGAGTTGTTCCATATAGATTTCTTCATCTAAATCTCCATTTAAGAAGGTTGTTTTAACGTCCATTTGATGGATTTCAAGATCATACACGGTAGCTAAGACTATTAACATTCGAATAGATGTTATTCCTGTTACCGGCGAGTATGTGTCAAAATATCAAGATCTTCTCGTTGTCTGAATTCTTTAACAACAAGTCTTGCCTTATACTTGTCAATAGTACCATAATTTTTTATCTTCATTTTAAAAATTCATTTGCAACCTAAAGGTTTGTTCCCAGGAGGAAGATCAACCAATTCACACATATGATTGTTCAATATGGATTCAATTTCACTATTGACTGCATCTTTCCAATATTGAGCTTCCAAAGATGTCATAGCTTCTTGAAAAATTTGAGGCTCATTTTTCAATAAAAATATTAGAAAATCTGGTCCAAAGAATGTAAATGTCCTCTGACGTTTACTACGCCTTGAATATTCATTCACTTGGTGTATTTTCCTTTGATTCTTCTCGAGGTCGTTTAGATTCTTCGTCAGATGGCTCACATTCCCTTTTATACATATAAATAATTTCAAAAAATTCAACATTATCTGATTTTATTATCGTATTGAATGTCGGGATTTTATAATTTGTACACCAAACATTAATATGTATTACTATTTGTGACATATCCAATGAAAACACAGTCAACAGTTTTTGGTCTTATTTTTACCCTCTTGGGTTTAGGAACCTGCACTTTTGCCAAACACCCCCACACTTTAAAGTATTTCAAATTGATTTTTCTTTCTTTCCATATTTCATATGAAATAGACTGTGTTTTGCTATGTGGTACTCGGTTGAGTATTCGGTTAGCTGTAAGTAAAGCTTCCCCCCACAAGGTCTGCGGTAATCCAAAACTTATCAATAAGACATTCATCATCTCCTTTAAAGTTTCTTTCCACAATCCCATTGGATTGTGGAGTGTATGGAGCATTTGTTTGATGAATAATGTCATATTTCAAACACACTTCTTCAAAAGGAGCTTAATATTCGTCGCCCTATCACTTCTTATCATTTTGATCTTCTTGTCGAGTTGTGTTTCAACCTCATTTTTGTATTGCCTGAATGCATCTATTGCTTCATCTTTACTACTCCCTATGTCCCAAAAAGAATGACTCGCTTTCCTTTTTAGTTTGTTCCAAAAAAATGACATATTTTCTTATTTGGTAATAATTTAACTTTAAACTTTACCTTTTACGCAAAATGAGATGATCTATAACCACACAAACATCTTTGGCTTATTTTAGACCATAAGATTCAAAAGTCTTCCTTTATTTCTTAAAGTGCGTGTCAAATGAAAGTACATCACATAAATTGGGACAGAGGGAGTATTAAGTAAGTAAACGTAGAAATATCGTGTATAATCGTCAATAAAAGTTATGAAATACTTCTTTCCACCGCGAGATGGTATTGACTTCATATCACAAATATTTATATGAATTAAGTCTAACGGATTAGTATTCCTTTCTACGGAGTTGTAAGGATGTTTAGAATATTTAGACTCAACACAATTTGACATTTTGATTTATTACATTCAAACTTAGGCAATACTTCCAAGTTGATCATTTTCTGCAAATTTTTATAATTGACATGTCCCAAACTTTCATGCCACAAAGAATCTGACTCAAGTAAGTAAGACGAAACTTTAACTTTCTTATTATTGATGCAATTATATTGAGTTTGAAAAGGCCCTCGATAAGATAATATTTTCCCACATACATGTCGTTCTTACTTATTACAACTTTGTTATAGATATAAACACATTTAAAACCGTTCTTTACTAGAAGTCTGGTAGAAACTAGGTTCTTCCTAATTTATGAAACATAAAGAACATTCTTCAAAGTCACTGTCTTGCCCGAAGTCATTTTGAGAGTAATATTCTCAGCCTTCAACCTTAGCTGTTGCGGAATCTCTCATGAAAATCGTCTCTTCAGGCCCAGCGGGAGCATATGAGATTAACATCTCTTTGTTGGAGCAGACATGGCGAGTGGTGACAAAATCAATTCACCAATCTTTTGGATTTTCTATCAGATTGCATTCGGAGAACATTGCACACAAGTCCTCATATTCTTCATTATTTTCAATCATATTTGTTTGGTTCTTCGGGGCACGATAATTTATAGATTTATGCCCAGTTTTACCGCAATTGTAGCAGTCTCCTTTGAACTTTTTCTTCTTGGAATTGTTTGTCGGTCCGGCCGATTGCTTCCTTTTGTTAGCCTTTCATTGAGTAGTTTCAATAATATTTGATCCCGGTATTGTTGAATCACCATGAACCTTTCTTTTTACGGATTTGTTGTCTTCCTCGATCTTTAGACGAATCACAAGATCTTCTAGCGTTATTTTCTTGCATTTGTGTTTCAAGTAGTTTTTAAAGTCTCTCCAAGAAGGAGGCAACTTTTCAATCATAGCAGCCACTTGAAACACCACATTAATAATCATCCCTTCATCAAGGAGATCATGAATAAGGACTTGAAGCTCTTGGACTTGGGTTCCGACAGGTTTATTACCCATTATTTTATAATTTAATTTTTTTGTAAATACAATTTTTTTCAAACCCGCGTCTTCGGTTTTTATACTTCTTCTCAAGAGCATTCCATAACTCTTTTGAAGGTTTTGCAATACTGTAGATTTTGTACAAGTCATCCTCTAAACCACTAAGGATGTAGTTCTTGCACAAAAAAGTCTGAATGCTTTCAAGGCTTAACAACCATGAAACACTCGTTGTCCGGTACTCCTTCTTCAGGAACTGGAACATCTTCCCTTATGAACCTTTGCAAACTTAAGGTGGTCAAGTAGAAAAACATCATTTGCTGCCATCCTTTAAAATTAATTACAGTAAATTTTTGGGTTTCTCTGTCGGTTGCGGTGCCGGAGCAAGAACGGCTAGAACTAGCCACAGTTGGTACTAGTGGTTGCGTTACCGTAGTCTGAGTTGTGCCAGCAACATAAGTTGGTTCTCCCATTTTTTTCTGGAAAAATTCACACACAATTTTAGTCTACCGGTGAAGTTTTTATCTTCTTCAAACCGAATAAGCAACAATGATAACCAATGAAGATTTTATATCTTTAAACCAATCAAAAGTTACTAAAATGGTAATTTTTTATATTCTTTAAACCAAAGGAACAATAAGGAGAATCAACGAAGATTTTATATCTTCAAGCCAATCAAAAGTTACTAAATCGGTAAAGTTTTTATATTCTTTAAATCGAATAATAACATGAAATAGAAAATCACGTAGATTTTAATATTCAAACAGCGAAGTAGAAAACAACAAAGGGTTTAGTCTCCAAAAAGAGTACTTTTTATTTATGAAAAAAATACTTTGTTTGTCTCATAAAAAAGTGCTTCCTCCGTTCCAATTTAAGTGTCTTACTTTGACTAGACATGAAGTTTAAGAAATAAAAGAAGACTTTTGAATCTTGTGGTCTTAAATTAAAGATGTGTGTAGACCTTTAAATCTTGTGGTCTTAAACTTGCCAAAACTTACTAAATCTAGAAAGAAACACTTTTTTTGGTATAAATCAAAAAGAAAAATAAGACACTTAAATTGAGACGGAGGGAATACTTTTTTATCTCAAAAAAGTACTTTTTTCTCTGGAAAAAATACTTTTATCTTTGTCAAAAGAGTAAGTTTGTAGTAGATTAACAGAATACATAAAATATAAAAATAATAATAATTTCCTTAAGATTGTTGTCGATCTGTATTAAAAAATAATCTAAAATAGAATCTGAAAAATACGGAAAATAAATTCGAGTCCACTAACTTCACAGTGTGTCCTTAAGGAAATTATTCCCCTCAAGTACCCGAGGTTATCAAATATATCCTCCTAGGATAGAACGAACTCATCAGCGTAGCGGTACCTCAAACGCAGATGAACGGCGAAGCAACAGACGGCAGAAATCACACACAAAAAGTAAAAAATTCGAAGTACAGAAAAGAAGAAAGAAGATAATCAGAATTTTTGTAAGGAAAATCTGATGGTCTGACCAGATTTATATAGCCATTAAGTAGAGTTAAGTGTAATGGAGCAACTCAAAAATTACAAATTTTCGAAACATTATCCATTCACCTAACTTAAACCCAACAAAAATCACATCCCTTTAGCTGACAAGTCTTGAAACAAAGCAGGATGTTAACAACTGTCTTTATGAAGGCAAAAAATAAGAAAAAGGCCCAGAGATCCATCTTCTCCGCCTTAACGACAGAAAATAGAATCAATCAAATTTATTGAGCCTGACTTATAGTGATTATTTATTAATGTATCAAATGATCGAACAATCGGGAGCAATTTACTTACACTAGACATTCATAAAAAAAAAACATCTAATGAAATATGATTTCTTTCTCATTATCAGACAATCACTAATTCACAAATTTCGTGTGGGAAAATAGTTTTCATTTTCCATCTCATGAACACCCTTTTTCACTCTGCTTAGTCTTATGCCGCTCTAGGAGAATCCTAATAATAAGTTGTAGAGGTAGCATTACATACCAATTAACATTATCATGGCAACATATTGCATAGTAACTAGGCTTGATGGAGATAGATGAACTTGTATCTGATTTTGCCTGCTTGGTAGTGCTAGTTGAGAAGAATATTTTTTTTACTTTTATGTGTTTGAAGAGGGGTGGCTTTATTGCTAAGTCAATAGCACCTGAATGACATCTGTTACTTTCTCCCGAACCATATTATTATTATTTGATTAAATCATCGAATTTTTTATTTCTCTTGAGATTTCTTCAATGTTTAGTTCTACATACGTTCTTCTTTTGGAGGTCTACCGACATTATGTGGCATAGGAGTTACATTCCATACGAAAATTAATAATATACCACTTCGACGAATAGCTTGTAATGATGCATTTCTTCCGAGATTGGGACCTTTTATCATGAATTCTGCTCATCGCATACCTTGATCCACTATACGAATAGAAAGATTTAGGAAAGAAAATGAAACAAGAAATCAAAATTTCCTTTAGGAGTGTGAGATAGGCAAACACACCAAGATTCTTGGGCACAAAAGGTTGGAATATTTATACCAAAATTCCTAAACACTACAAACTAGATGAAGCAATAGGTGTCAATGCTTCTCTACGAGCGCGTCTTCCAGAATTCAACTTCTCAATATCATGTAAAAGCTATGAAATTATTGCTGTGGGGAAATGGTATTTCCCCTTCATGTTTATCAAAGATTGCAACTTAGAGAGATCAGGTGGAAAATACAAGATCTTCTATGGAATGATAGTAGAGCAAAAATGGGAACGTATTTTTTCGGTTTTGAAAGAGAATAATCCCTTGATTATTTTCATTAATGAAGAGTACATATACAAATATACAATTCCTAACTATGGAAAAAAACTCTACCTTTTTCTACTATAATTCTAATAGCTTTTCCTAATACAAGACTAATACCATAATTACATTTGTAGAAGGATTCTACAAAATATGGTAAAATAATACAAAAGTCGTACGTTTGATATACACGGTTTGTCCGTGTATATCACGTATTCTATCACGCTCCCGCAGTCATAGCGAGCGGTTGTCGTACTCTAAGACTGTCCTTAAAATCTTCAAACAGAACCAAGGGAAGACCCTTAGTAAAGATGTCAACAATTTGGTACCTTGAAGGGACATGCAAGACATGTACTTGTCCACGAGCTACCTTTTAACGAACAAAGTGAATATCCATCTCGATATGTTTAGTGTGCTGATGTTGGACCGGATTCCCAGAGAGATAGACTGCACTAACATTATCACAGTAAACCAAGGTAGATTTCTAAATCGAAAAGTGTAGCTCTAATAGAATATTACGAAGCCAACGTGACTCAGACACCACATTTGCTACCCATCGATACTCGGCCTCCGTACTGGATCGCGATAAAGTAGCCTGGCGTTTCGCTGACCAAGACACCAAGTTGTGACCCAGAAACATACAATAACTAGAGGTCGAACGCCTGATATCTGGACATCCACCCCAATCAGCATATGTATAAGACACGAGAGTAGAGACGGAGGATGGATATAAATGCAAACCATAATCAAGTGTGCCTTGTATGTATCGTATAATGCATTTGAGCACATGCATGTGTTCAACCCTCGGATCATGCATAAATAAACACATCTGCTGACATGCATAAGTAATATATGATCTCGTGAAAGTAAGTTACTAAAGAGCCCCTGCAAGACTACGATAGTGGGTGAGATCCTCGTATGGTGTGCTAGTATGAACACTCAGCTTCGGTTTGGTATCAACCGGAGTAGCCGAGGACTTACAAGATGACATGCTAACTTTCTCAATGATCTCGTATGCATACTTTTTCTGTGATAAAAATAGACCACCTACATGACGAGTGACAACGATACCCAAAAAATAACTCAAGGGTCCCAAGTCTTTCATAGCAAATTCTGAACTCAGAAGGGTCATGATAGACTTGCACAGATTATCAGAAGAGGTAGTCAAAATAATATCATCCACATATAACATAATGTAAACCAGAGAAGTACACCGGCGATAGATGATCAGAGAGTGATCAGACATGATGTGAGAAAACTCAATAGTAGACACAAAATCTGCAAACCTCTTATATCAAGATCGGGGGCCTGCTTAAGCCCATACAAGGACTTTTTCAGTAAACAGACATGATGAGGATAATTGGGGTCTCTAAATCCCAAGGGTGATGCATGTAGACTATATCTCCTTAAGATCACTATGTAAGAAAGTATTTTTCTAATCCAGCTGATTAATGAGCCATGCTTTCGAGAGAGAGAGACTGAGAACAATGCGAATGGTAGCCAATTTCACCACCAAACTAAATGTCTCACCACAATCCACGCCAACCTGTTGAGTTTTCCCATCACCTACAAGACGGGCCTTATGCCGCTTAAAAGAACCATCAGAATTTTCCTTGTGAGTAAAAATTAACATAGAACGAATAATATTTACACCAGTCAGACGGAGCACCAACTCCCACGTCTTATTTTCAATAAGAGCATTATATTCATCATTCAAGGACATTTTCCAATTCGGGTCATGAAGGGCAGACACTGGGTTACGTGGTAGGGGTGATTTAGCGACATTAGAATTTAAATTAAAATATCGTTTAGGTTTAAAAATACCCTTTTTGCTATGAGTAACGGGACCTTGACTCGGAACAGAAACAGACTGGACCGAGGACGTTGGGAGACTACTACGGGACGGGCCAGCAGGTAGTGGGCCTGATGGCCGTGAAACTGGGTCAGATTGGTGATTTACTGGGCCAGCAGGCAGTGGGCCTGCTGGCCAAGGAACAGGGGCTGACTTTGGGCCTGGGTCATGGGATTGGTCGATAGTGGTATTATTTGGGCCAACAGGCAGTGGTCCTGCTGACAGATGTAACTCACGGGTAGGGTGGGCCCATTGTTGGAGAATATATGGGGAGAGAGCATCGTCCAAAAAAATATAATTACTCGACACGAATTAGACACTTTAGCAAACGAAAATTGAGTTTCATAAAAAATAATATGGCGACTAATTATGATTTTGTTGGAAGATAAATCAAAATATTTGCAACCACGATGATGAGACGGAAAACCCAAAGATACACAAGCGGTAGACCGATCTTCAAGTTTATTAATTGTAGTGGACAGAAAAAGTGGATAGCATAAGCACCCAAACACCCTAAGATGAGAATACGAGGGATCTTTATTGTAAAGATTTTTAAGTGGGGATTGATATGCTAAACCTTTGTTAGGGAGAATATTAAGGAGGTAGGTAGTCATTTGTAACGCATGATGCCAAAAAGAAAGAGGTACTGAAGCATGGGCCAACAATGTTCGGATAATATTATTGATAGAACGAATTTTTCTTTCAGCCTTCCCATTATATGAGGACATATGAGGACAATAAAATTGAAAAGATATGCCATTAGTGTCAGAAAATTCTCGAAACAGCGCATTATCATATTCCCTTCCATTATCACATTGAATATTTTTAATTTTCCGTTCAAAGAGGGTACGAATGAATGCTCTAAATTTTAAGAAAGTTGAAAAAACTTCAGACTTTTTTGATAAAGGAAATGTCCATAAAAAATTAGAATAATCATCCAAGAATAACACATAATAACGATGGCCCAAAGAACTTAAAATGGGAGATGTCCATAAATCACTATGAATAATATCAAAAGGCATCAACATACTAGAAGAAGAGGCTACAAAAGGTAAGCTAACATGTTTTCCTAATGGACAAGAATGACAAATTTGAGTACTACGCGTACTCTTACAATTAATAAAAATTTTATTATGAAGAGAATAAATAATAGACGACCCCGGATGACCCAAACGTGCATGCCACAAAGAAGGAGCAAGGCGGCAAACGTTGATGGAGTGGCTTAACTCGTGGAAATGGTGGTGGTGGTGATTGGATAAATCTCTCCCAGACTATTACATCTCATTAGAGGTATACCCGTCGTGAAATTCTTCACAGAAAAACTAAAGGGGTCAAAGTTAACAGAAATTGAATTATCAGTGGTAAATTTCCGGACATACACCAAATAGGGGATTTAATCCAAGTGTATACATCGCGGCCTCAATATTCGTAAGTGTCGGACTGGAAACTTGGCCCGCATCAGCGAAGACCTGATGTGGTCGAGGCCCAAGCAGGCCTGCCTGCTGCCTGGGCTGGGACATCTGGAACTAGGAATTGGGCCTCTGGCCAGCCCAATTCGCTGGATATGCTGGGAATATGGGATAGGTCGTGTAGGGCCGCTGGCCTAGCAGCCCCACGGCCAATTTGCATTGGTCCAAGGCTCCGGCCAGTGGTGTTGTGGCCTAGCCGGCCCACTGCCACCACATCCTCCACTGTTTCGACCACTGCAACTGCCGCTGCCGCCGCCGTGATTCTTGCCATTATTTTTTCAATTTTGACCCTTTTCCCACCACCGTTATTACGGTTTTGGCTAGAATTATCCGAGAACGAGGGAGAGTCATCGGATGTGGCCATCATCATGCCGGAATTAGCTCTGGTAGCTATCTTTTTGGCCAAACCGGCCTCTTCTAACGTGAGCATAGAACATGCCTGGTAGAACGACGGAAGTGGATTACTTTGACGAAGAAGTGTCTCAACGCCATTATAAGCCTCATATAGGCATGCAACCATCTTAAGAACAAAATGATCATTTGTGACGGGCGCACCAACGTTCTTGAGTTGATCCGCCAATTCCTTCAGCCTTTTACAATAGGTTGAGACATTCGGAAAATCCTCCATATTGACTTGGGAAAATTCCTGCTCAAGAGTGACGTCACAAGAATTTTTGTTATCTTGGAAGATATCACGCACCCTATTCCAAGTTTTCATCGTCGTAGTGTCGGGTTCAATAATCGTCTGTAAGAGGTTCGTAGAGATAGTGGAATAAATCCATTGGAGAACTGTAGCATCAAGAGTCATCCATACCGTGGGGTCATCCTCGGAGGTAGGCACCTTCTCCTTGCCTGTTACCGAGGGGATGGTGTGATGAAGGACTTGATGCGAGTGTGCGTGAACTTTAAATAATTTCGCCCACGTCGCGTATTGGACGTTTTCCATCTCAAGAACAATAGGGATGTGGTTCTTGATGTTGGAGGCTGTAAGAGTAGGATGAAACATGTTCTTTGAGGTAGACATAATGAAAGAACAAGAAGAGAATTAGGGATTTGGAAAAAAATTGGGAAGAAAATAAGGCAGGAGGTGGCCGACGGCCAAGCACAGTTTCCGAGAGGGGCTGCGGAATTGCGTGGAGAAGGGAAATATTTGCCCTAGACTTCTGATACCATGAAAGAGAATAATCCCTTGATTATTTTCATTAATGAAGAGGTATATATACAAATATACAATTCCTAACTATGGAAAATAACTCTACCTTTTCCTACCATAATTCTAATAGCTATTTTACTAATACAAGACTAATACCATAATTACATTTGTACAAGAATTCTACAAAATATGATAAAATAATACAAAAGTCGTCCGTTTGATATACACGGTTTGTCCGTGTATATCACGTATTCTATCAGTTTTGACCATCAGGGTGAAACTATAAGTATTAGCTTGAGCCAAGAAATTGTCCAGAGAAGGAAGTGTTTGTTCTGAAAAGAATGGATGGTAGTTTGGTAATGACTTATAACTTTAGGCACACTCACCAAATCAGTGAAACTATATATATGATATATCTGCTCTTTTTAGCATATATAGATGGCAGCACATTTGAATTTTTCCTATACATGTGACTGAGACGAGCTTAAATGGAGCGACATGGATAGTGATGATACATATAGTTGACTCCCACTTTTTATTGTTGTATATGAAAGTTAAAACTGCTGAAATTCGTACTAAAACCATGAATGTAACTCATTCTTTTTCTGTCTTAGTTCTTTTCTCCTTGTTTTTCTGCGATTAGTTTTGTTGGATTTTCATTTCCTTACTTTGTGTAAATTGAAAATGTAATTTTGAAGTTTGGCCCAAAGTTGCATTAGTGCATGAAGTAGCTCTTTGCAAGCAAATTGTACAGAATTTTAAAGGTGCAATATACTAAATGATATAAACTAGTTCATAAAAAATGATTTTCTTTCAATAATCTGCTGGTTGAAAGGTCTGTATTGGATCAGATAGCTTGATTAGATCACACTGTGCCAGAAAAATTGATCCATTTTCACTAAATTGGACTATATATCTAACACAGAAGAAGAAAAAAAGAACTGATAATAATAACTTTTACAAATAACCATGCATTCTTCATAGTAAGTCTCATATGGTAACATGGAAAATAGAGTAATCACCTACTACAACCTATTATATTACAGTAATAGAATTCGATACATTCTCAACGTATATAACTTAAACCATTTAGCAAACTATTGTCACACATGCACACAAAACATCAATACTTTTGTCAGGGAGCACTATACAGCTCTACTCCCCAATATGAGTCTTTTTTACGACGTGAATCTGGATTCAGCAAGCTCAAATATCAATACCAAACACCAACAGGGAAACCAAAAAGAAACATCAACACTATATGTGGTGTCATACAGTCACTCCCATATGCTCTTAACCTTGTCAATGTGCTTGAAATCATAAGTCATCACCAAACTTCTATCCATTCTCCTCAACACAAACCTCTCAACCAAAACATAGCAACAAAATCCTCTCCATTTAGTGCTACTTTCTCTGTTTTGTTCAACTTGTTTAATTCTTCCTTGGTTTTTCCATCCACCTCTTTCTTGTTCCCACTTCATTCTCTGAACTATTTCTCGTCTCAATCCCAAACTTGTTACTTCACCTCCATCTTTATCATAGCTTCTAAACCATATTACTCCTTCGACAACATTATTATCATCCCATGTTGCTTTATTAGTTCCTGCAATAAGGACAACTTCCGTGTCAAGTGTAACATCGACAAGTACTGAATTCCCTTCATTAATGTCATTTTGACAAGTGAAAAACTGCTCCCATCTCTGCTCAAGCGTCATTTCATAGAACATCGATCTCTTCATTTGTTCTTTAAGTACTGTTCCGTCTTTTATAAACACGAAAGGACAATACCATTTCCCCACAACGACTTCAGAACTTTTACAAGACGGTGTGAAATTGAACTCTGGAAGTTGTTGCCTCAACTCAGCGTTGAGGCCTAGAGCATCATCATTTAATTCAAAACTTTTAGGTGTTTCGGCACAAAGATGCCAACCTTTTCGCCTTAGAAAGTACGGTGGAAAACCATCAGGCGCAAGAGACTTAGCAACAAAGCTACCTTTGGCATTGCAACCTGTATCATATAAACAGATCTCAAACTGCTGATATGCCTCTTCTGGATCTAATGGCTTCGGTTTAACGTCTCGTATACATCTACAGAAACAACAGGTTTGCTTGTCTTCCTCCGTTGAACAAGTAAATGCTTGTCTGAAAAATGGTCATTGGAAATTGTAAGATTCTTTACTTTGGCCAGTCTAAAATTCTAATAAAGGGAATTCAAAAAAATTCAAGAATGTCACACTTGAAACTTGCAGCCTAAAGCAATTTTACTATATAGTTTCCTATATAGCCCTATTAGTACAGAAAAAATAAAGGGTATATAATTCAAGCCCCTTTGGACCATATAGATCCGCCTTTGACCTTGGTTTATCAAGATGAAATAAACCTGAAATGATTTTTTCCAGAATCAATTGTATGTTATGCTACGTTGCTAATAATCTCCAAAAATTAATGACGCACCTGCGTCGGATCCTCCAAAATGCGCTGTTTTTTAAGGATCCGGCAGACATCCATTAACATTTTTGAAGAGTCCGAGCAACATAGATGTTATGTAGTACTCCAATATATGAAAGGCTAAGACACCAATACTACACAACCTCAAATTTGTCAAGCTGTTTTCTGCTAAAGTACAATCAAGAATCAGAAGATTCATATTCATGCAAGTACTAGTAGGCTAGTAGCTCAAGTCAAAAATCAAATCACATAATTAAACTATTAACTATCATGTAATACAAGATCAAATGTGCAAATACAATAATAACACACCCCTTGTGTTTTCCTTGAAAATTGATCGCATAATACTGATTGGAAGACAATGGCTTATTAAGAACTGGAATGAACATTACACTGTCCCTGCTAACTGTCCTGTTATCACCACTACCCGAATCGTATCGAACGGTTAGCTTCTTGTTCTGAGGGAAAGGCAAGTCCAAGATATCATAATTTTTGCAAAGTCCAAAACAACAATATGTTTCAGATTCTTCATCTTGAATCACTAAGTAACCTAAATTTGGACCTTGAGGAGGTAATGAAAGTGCTTCTGGATTCTTTTGATAGTAAGAAAGAGGCCTTGTTACATACATTTTCAGCAAATATTGCTAACTTATTTTTTTGAGAATTTTCTTTTGAGGATATATATCATGTTAATAATCTTCTTTTATATATGTATATGAAGAATAGTTAAATTCAATACAGATAGATAGATAACCAAGGCAATTATTTTTGGCCAGCTAGCTAGTCATCATAAGATGACTTTTCAACATTGTTTTTGAAGGACCTCAAGAATATTAAATGCATGAAAAACAGTTTTTTTATTAAAATGTCATGTCATGCTGTTTCTAAGAAGGTTGGGTGAAATTTCCTTGATCTACATGAAATATCTATTAGAATATTGTACAGTAATGTGCTATCGTAAGTAAAGTTAATCTATATCTATATATTGTAAAATCGGAAAGTCCCTTACGACAATACCTTTCGAAATACCAAAATAGCCATGTAACTTTATACCCTTTTAAAAATTAAATATTCCTATTTGGCATTTAAGTACAAAAATGTAGGGGGTGTATTCAATTGAAATTTTAAAAGACTATTTATAGATAAATAAGTCTAGTGGATTTTAAAAGACTATTTAAGAATGTAATGACTTAAAAAAAATTACAATCAAGATTTTTTACGATTGAATTTTAAAAGATTTATAAAGATTTGTAAGGACCACATGAATTTTTTACTTTTATGATGCTAACCAACCATTAATCTGATGATGAGCAATGGTGATTTGCTTTAATGATACATGAAAGTCAATTAATTCAAGATAACAAAGAAATGAAAATTGAAGCCACTACAATTTTTCCAATCTTTTAATAGCCAATTTGATGTAGCCAATTTTTTTAATTTTCTCAATCTTTTAAAAGCCAATGTGAAATTGTAGCCACAAGAAGCAATGGATCTACAAAACAACCTGAAATGCTAACAAAAGGAAAACATTAGACACAATTCTTGAAAAATGATCATACATCTGTTATTGAAATCTCATTTCTTTACATGCATAAAACATAAAAAAAAATCAGAGAAAAAAAATTCTGCTTAAAGGAATTTGGGGATGAGATGAAAAATCTTGTCCACAAGGGTGAGATTTTTTATAGCGTTTGGTATTTATACCTCCCACTAAAAAGTCAGACAAATTTCATTGAGAAAAAAAATCTTTCGAAATTAGCAAGTTTTGAATACTAAAAGACTTTTTGTTACTTGTTTAAAATCCTGATTGAATACCACTAGATTTGGACACCCCCTTTAAAAAATTCTAATAGTCCTGATTAAATACCACAAGACTTGTTTAGATTATTTAAAAGTCTTAATTGAATACCACAAAACTTATTTATCCCAAAATAGTCTTTTAAAATCATAATTGAATACACCCGTAAGTCGTAATGTTCAGAAAATTTATTGTGATTCACTCAACATTAAAAGTTAGTGCAGTGTATGAGGTATTCTTTGAAGATGTAGCTATTAATATTTATAAATTCACAATTAGTACATATAAATACACCAATTAATATTCCCATTTTCACCACAAGAAAATACTCTTATAGGGGATTGAAGAGACGGAAGTTACGTTGGATCATTTTTTATGGCTTTATAGTCTTCTTTGTGGAAGCTCATTAGTTTTGCATTGACATTTCAAAATTCTCCCTTTGTTAATTTAGATTTTGTTACCCTTGAGAATGTATTTCTTATTTCTTTTCGTAAAGTATTAGCAATACTTTCTATTATAAGGATATTTTATTTTTAGCAAACATGAAAATGTGTAAACAAAAAAAAAAGAGTTTATAAAAAGTTTTCCATTAAGATATTTGAGAAGATAAACCATCTTCCAAACAGTAATTTTTTGAATTAAAAGATTTAAAAATGACTCAAATTTCAACAGTTAATCATAAAAGTAGATATTGAAAATTACCACCTTATCAAATGTGCAGTTTGTTGTTTTCTTTAAGACCAATCTACATTCCTCTTTCACCAAAACTAAAAAGTAGAAAAAAAAATTAAAGTTTTCAATGATTGTCAACAAAGACTCTTTTTTCATGTCTTATTGATAGATAAAATATGACTCCATAGTCTCAATTTGACATCTTTGGTTTCATATATTTTATGATGAGTACTTTTTATTTTATAAAATTAAAATATTAATATTTTTTATAGAATATGTGATAACTATCAAGTGAAAGATAAAACAATATTAGCAAATGAAACTATATCAGTATGCATTTGCGTAATATACAATTGAAAAATAAAGAGGATGAATAGAGCAAAAGAATATCAATCAGTTAATTGTCATCTTTTTTTTTTTTTTTTTTTTTGCAATTCGATAGATAATTGATTATGGAATAAAATAAATAGTTGAAATGCTCCTAAAATAGTAATAGAAATTGAAAGCAAAAGGCTTCAATGAGTAAAGAGAACAAATGATAACATTTAACAATATCAGATAGGAGGATTGGATTCTTTTTTCCTTCACATAAGATTTACAAATAAAAGACAAGTATAACTAGTTTCAGACATGCGTGCACTGGCCCTTCATTTAATACTACTCTTATAATATATTTTGTATCAAAAAGTAAAAGTATAAAAAAATAAAATCATTCATAATAAATACTCCTAATAATTAGTACTATAATAATGTTGGTGCAACTATTTCACTTGAAGGGCTAGAGAAAATAAAGAGTTAGTGTCAACGTCCTTTATTTAATGTAATTTAATGAGGAAAAATTACGAAGAGCCAAATGTCTACAATAGTATAAAATAAAATTTTGATTCATTTGGTGCTCCAACGTATCTATACGATTGCAGTTTGGAAATATTAGTCTGCTGAAGTAAGATTATTGCTATCTTTCTAATATTATTTTTTTATTATTGCTCCATAGGTGTTTGTTAATTTGATAATCACTCTAGTTGGATTCAAGAATTAGAATTTTAAGGCATAAAAGATCCACCTATTTTTACATTGTTTTAACAGATTTTATTTTCTTTCAGGTTTAGTTTTATATGTCCTTTTTCACACCTTTAAATACGTTGAAAGTGCATTTTTATCATTCTTTTAATTAAAATTCTTATTACTATCTTTTGCTGGGGATATTTCACAGGGATTGGAGCTGGATCAGGGAACACCTGCAAATATAGGTATGAAAAGGGAACCATATTTTTGCTTTGTATATTATATTTGTTCGGTAACAATTGGGTATTTTAACATCATAAATTTTCAATGAAGAGAAACTTAAATTCTAATGCATGATAGGTAATTTTAACTTTTCCCTCATATTTTTGCTCAGTTTTAAATCTCTATGGAGGTGAATTTCAACAATGTGATTCATCTTACCCACAAATTTAGAATAGAGCTTAATTTACAGATTTTACATAGTAAATCTATGCATTATGATTATTGTTACAGGTTTTAAAATAGCATTGGCTGAAAACACATCATAACATCAAGGCATGTGATGACGGCTACGATGAATGAAAAAAAGTTTCAGAGGCTTCTCGTTAATGTGAAGAACACACATGGTAAATTCAATATCCTCACAAAGTTACCAAATCTTATA
The DNA here is from genome assembly GCA_034509755.1 of Anisodus tanguticus. NCBI lineage: Eukaryota > Viridiplantae > Streptophyta > Magnoliopsida > Solanales > Solanaceae > Anisodus > Anisodus tanguticus. The sequence goes on along the minus strand of CM067540.1, from coordinate 4,047,150 downwards.
TGAATGATGCAACTTAAAATCTTTTTTTCTTTGGTCTTCCATATGTTTATGTGTAACCTTATTCACTTCCTTTATTCATAACCAATGATACATAGAGGAAAACAAAAAGATTTTGAAATAATTTGTTTAAAATAGAGGAAGACAGATTAAAGTTCTAGGTAATCAATTTCTCATACTGTTATATTATTACTTTGTTTTAGAATATGATCATTAGTCTCTATATATCCCTCTACAACAGAAAGTTTGATCTAAATATAAATTCTTTTTTAACAGATTATGGTGACATATATAGTACTTAATTTTCATTTTTCACATTTTGCAAATTATATTTGCAGTTCTTTCAAATTTTGTTTTATATCTCACATACATGTTTTAAGAATATTATATGGTTTAGGAAGTTTGAACCAATTGACAAGGAATACACGTGTCCAAACATTAGTTATATTAAAAGCATGAAATACATAACTTGAAAGTTGAACTGTCCAATTTTACTGATGAATTTGGAAGAATGTTGCACAAATGTTCTATTCTAACAGTGTCTTTTTATTGTTATTGATATTAGGTTTGGCTTCGGTCCATTATATATATTACTTATAATTTAAATTTTATTTATATGCTAGCAACTCTTAAAGTAGGAAAACTTAATTTGGAATAAATAGTTAATCGCAAATTTTGTTATCTTGCTTATATGATTCTTTGAAAGAATAATTCATGACATAAGCATTAATTGTTGTATAAATTTTTTTGACAAGTTGTAAAATATGTGAAAATTACATCTAATCTGAACCGTTTTGTTGTTTTTCTTTTTAGTATCCGCGGAGATAGTCATATTTCATTCAATTCACAATTCAAATACAATATAGTTGATCATTCATTTTGATTAATTAGTGATTAAGCTATCCAGTTAAATTTATGCCACGCGTTATTTCGGTCTATATTAACGCATTTTTGTTACTATGCGAGTTTAATAGATAAATTGAAAGTTTAGATTTCATGAATTCTTAGCCAGGGTGCCTAAGCCTAAGGATATTAATTTGGCACACAATTATTGTGTTATGTTTTGTCATAAAATTATATTTACAAAATTTAATTAATATTCTTTTGCCAAATTCAATTATAATCATTAAAACATTACTTTGTTGCATTGAATTTTAATCTTCAACACAATATTCAAAACATTATATGCAACCAACACATAATTGTAAACCAAAAAATGAATTTTAATCAAATAAAAAAAATGTGATACCAACTCAGTTGATTGTGTATAACTAACTAAACTTTGTCTCTTTCCCCAAACTTATATGTTGCTTGTTTATCTTCGCAAGTTCAAAGTTCAAATGATATTCAATCATTTTGATTTCGTCACATATATACTATGACGATCTACGTTGATCATTCATATAACTTGTATTTTACTTTATCATGTATAATTACGCACTCAAAAAATTATTTTATTAATATTATTTTAGAACATGTAAATTGCAAGACTAAAAGTACATGTGCGAAGAAACTAATACTTTAAAAGATCTATAAAGAGTGAATTAGTTAAAACCCGACTAACCTATAACTATTTTGCAAGTTCCACACTTAAACTATTGAGTTTACAAGCTTTCTTATTTTGGATTATAAAATTTAACAATAATTATTTCTTTCTTAAACTCTATGTTAAGTTAAAGTGCGCTTATCACAAAAAATAAATAGAAGGAGCAATATCTTAATACTTATTTTCTCATATGGCTCTCACCTAGAAACTTCTCCATAGTGAAAATGTTGAAAATTCCCCACTTCATAAATCATAGAACTCTTGACAAGATCCCAAAAAAGATGGCAAATTAAAATAGATAATTAAAATAGAACATGACACCAAGAAACGTGGAGGGAAGATGCAAGTGACATTAGAATTTAAATTACACTAATTGCTGTGGATGAAATCGTGTCCCTAAATTTTGGTCCTGATAAGTGATAACCATTGTTCTTACAATTTAAAATTACACTAATTTATGACCTGATTTTGACATTAAACTTTTAGTAAAAGTTGGTTAAATATTTTAATATAGTCCAAGTATCTATGAAATTTCTTCTAGCCTTCTCAGAAACAGCATGACAAGATATTATCTGACTATTAAACCCCTGTACTTATATTAAAAATTGATTAGTCTTCATTATGTATTTTTCATTGAGTATAAAAAGAAAAATCAAAGTTAAGTCTTATGCGGAATTTTCTCCAAATCCTTGATAAACTTGTTGAATTTCTGAAAAAGTTTTCATAATGTTATACTTCAATTAAAGATCAAACCAAACCTTGAGATCGAGCCATGCCTTCACCATCCGGTCCATCGCAAGGAAAGACTAAAAAGAAGAAAAAAAAAGAAGAGGCTTTCGGTGGACATAAGCCCTCGATAATTATAGGTAACCATCCATAAAAACTGAAATTAATACATGGAAAAAAATAAGGCATATCACTTGCTACAACTTACTAAAATAAAGTGATCATTGAGTAAAACTCCTTTACATCGTCACTGTATTTAAATTAAATCTTCTCGATTTCCACTAAAACAATAAATTATTAGTTTTAGTTGACTATATGACAAGCTGTTCCTGCATAGAAGGTTGAATTTGAAATTAAATAAGATTATGGTCCAGTAAATCCCTCAACACAAGCAATGTTGTGATCACACTTGGAACAAATCCCTTGTATTTGCTTAAAATACTAAAGGTAGAACTTATGTGAATTACTACAAAAAGTCAACCTAAGACTAACACAAGGCCAAAAAAGTAATAAAAAAAAAGATTCATCAACATGTTGATGACTAGCTAGTTCTATTGCCTAATAAATATATATAGCTATAGGAGATTATTAACATGATCCTCAAAGAAAATTCTTAGACACAAATTGAATAAAGTTAGCAGTATTTTTTTTTTTGCTTGCTGAAAATGTATGTAACAAGGCCTCTTTCTTACTACCAAAGGAATCCAGATGCTGTTTATTTACCTCCAGAAGGTCCAAATTCAGGTTACTTAGTAATTCAAGATGAGGAATCTGAAACATATTGCTGTTTTGGACATTGCAAAAATCATGATCTGATGGACTTGCCTTTCCCTCAGAACAAGAAACTGACCGTTCGATACGAAACTAGTAATGGTGAGCACAAGATTGTTCTCAAAGAAGATGTAATGTTCATTCCAGTTCTTAATAAGCCATTGTCTTCCAATCAGTATTATGCTATCAAGCCTCATGGAAAAAGCAAAGGGTATGTTCATTTTATGTACACATTTAATCTTGTCTGACAGTTTATATGATTATGTGATTTGATAATTGATTCAAAGATCGTAGGAGAAATCACAATGTATATATAAGGTTATCTATTTTATATATATATATATATATATATATATATATATATATATATATATATAGTAAATGATGAACCACATCGTAATTCTATCTCTGCCGCTAGTTAAGAAATAGTATAAATATGAATCTTCTTATTCCTATTCTATTCTGTACTTTAGAAGAAAATAGCTTAGCCTTAGTATTGTGTCTTTGCCTTTTCTTAATTGGACTCAATGCAGAACCAATTTGATTCTGGCAAAACTCGTTTTCTGGTTTATTTCTTTGGCTGGATAAACCAATTGGTAGTGGATAATCTTATGTTGGTTTATTTTGAGTGATTCAAGCTTTAGTGTTCCTATTGTCGCAAAGGCATTGATAGAGAATATATTAATATTCTCCATATATTCTGTAATTATTATTATAATTATTATTCTAATGTAATTATGTAAAGTAGAGATCATTCTCCAATTAGGTTTGTAAATTGTAAATACCTATAAATATTGCATTACTTAGAAGCCTCAAATCAAGGAGAATTACACTATTCTACATGGTATCAAGAGTCAAACCCTAACACCCTAAAATTCTTTCTTTTTTTCGGCCGCCCCCTCCCCCCTCTCGCTCTCTCTTTCCGGCGGCAACCCCCCCCCCCAAAAAAAACCTAAAGAATTTTCGATGCCTCTCCCCTCTCTTCCCAAATTTCTGGCGGCAACATGGGTTCTCATGATTCCTCCTCCTCCACTCAAGATGTCACACATCCTCCTCCTCCCTTCTCCTTTACCAACCCCTTTCATTCGGCCTTCGCCGCCTAAAATATCAAGAACTTTATCCCTTTGGTTCTTGATCAAGAGGATGGTCAATACTCGTTGTGGGTTGAACTATTCTGAATTCATCTATGTGCTTACAATTGTCCTGATCACATCGACGCCTCCACCCCCGTCCGATGTTGACGACCCAACGTGGAAACGCCTCGATGCGATCGTCAAACAATGGATATATGGCACCATATCCAAGGATGTACTTCATATCATTATGAAGACATGTGCTTCGGCTCACGACTTATGGTGGATGAAATCTTTCTAGACAACAAACATACACGTGTCGTGTATTTGGAGGAACAATTTAACAACATCCGTCTTGAGAACTTTGCTAACATGTCAGACTATTGTAAACAACTTAAATTAGTTCCTAATCAATTGTCTAATGTTAGCACTCCGATTTTTGACACAAAGATGGTGCTGCAACTTATTAATGGGTTGCCGAAAGGTGAGTACGATACACTTGCGACGATGATCCAGCAAGCAGACCCACTCCCTATCTTCACCAAGGCCCGATCACATTTGCTATTGGAAGAGACTAGACGTGCCAAACAAGATGAACATAATCAAAAGGCATCAGTAGTAGATGCACCGCTGACCACCCCTGCACCCGCCAGACAACCACAACCCGCGGACCATCACAATCAGCGCGGCGGCTGAGGCGGTGGCAGAGGCTGAGGCAACAACCGCGATGACAAGAGAAGTGGCCGAGGGGGCCGACCCAATTCCGATGGCCAGCCACGGCAGGCCCAGTCTCCATTTCTGTGGGCCAGCCCAATGTCGTGGCCCACCCTTGGAATTTGGGCCTCACCCTCTTGCCCTTACCCAACCAACCCGGCACGGCACCCAAATACGAGTCTGAGCATTCTAGGCCCAGCTCCTGGCCCAAGTCAACACGGGTCAGCCACACCAGGCCCACCTTTATACGATCCAACAACAACAGCATGTATACGGTCTTATGACCCCTACCGAACTAAGTCAGGCTTACAACACTATAAATCTCCAGCAGCCCGACGACGCATGGTACATGGATACGGGGGCTACATTCCATCTCACTCATAACTCTGGTAATCTCTCTCAACTGTTTAATTTATGCAATCCTCAATGTATTTTGGTTGGAAATGGCTATTGCATTCCAATTCAAGGTTATGGCACCACACAAATACCACCACCTTACCCTCCTTTTACCCTAAAAAATATCTTATACGCGCCTAACATCTTGAAAAACTTAATCTCTGTTAGAAAGTTTACTAGTGATAATTATGTATCTATTGAGCTTAACCCTTTTGGTTTTTCCGATATTACCTTAACTCAGATTCAATAGCGCCGATTATGAACCCGGAAAGAGAAGAGCACTGACCTACGTACGGGGACAACTCTTACAAGATGCAATAGTGTGGGGGACCTCTATCCATTCTCATCCAATTCCACTCTCAGTGTCAATCCACATACCTCTTTAGCTGCAATCTCTCTATCAACTTGGCACGATAGACTTGGGCAACCGGGAGCATCCGTTTTTAATTTTCTTTGGAGTCACAATTTAATTCAATGTAATAAAGGGCATTTTTTTCACAATTGCTACTTTTGTCCATTAGGGAAGCATGTTAGACTTCCTTTTCAATCATCACTAAGTGTAACGTTCTCTCTTTTTGATATTATTCATGCGGATTTATGGACCTCTCCAATTACTAGCAAACTAGGTCACAAATATTATTTGGTATTTTTGGATGATTTCTCTCACTTTGTTTGGGTTTATCCTCTAAAATATAAGTTCCAAGTTTACCAAATCTTTCTTAAATTTCAAGCATATGTTAAAACTCAGTTTGAGAAAAATATCAAAAGATTTCAATGTGACAACGGTCGTGAGTTTGACATTTCCCTTTTTCATAAATTTTGTGCGGATAATGCATGGTATTTCGCTTCTCTTTCCCCCATACCGCACCTCAAAATGGTAAAGCAGAAAGAATCCTATGCATCATCAATAATAAGATCTGCACTATGCTCTTCCATGCTTCTTTCCCCCCTTCTTTTTGGGTATACGCCTTGCATATGGCGGCATACCTTCTTAATATATTACCAACACGAAGTCTTCAAAATAAAACTCCAACCGAAATTCTCTTCCGTCGGATACCCTCTTATAATCACCTTCGGATTTTTGGTTGTCTATGCTACCCGAATCTCGCCTCCACGACCCCTCACAAATTAGCTCCTAGAATTACCCCTTTCATTTTTTTAGGTTTTCCGTCAATTCATAGGGGGTACTTATGCTATGACTTGTCCACAAATAAAATCCAAGTCTTTCGCCATGTCACATTCGACGAGAACGTTTTCCCATTTGAAAATGTCCAAAATTTTGAAGTCACTTATTACAACTTCCTTGATGATTCGGACACTCCCCCCCACCCCCCCCACCCACATTAGAATCGCAATACATCATGGCCTCCATCCCCTTCCCCGATCCTTCCCCCGTTGTCTACCCATCCCATCCCGTCGACCACCAGCCGGCCCACTACTCTCATCTCGTCCGCATCGGTCCCATCACCGAGCCCACTGCCCCACCCTCTGCCATTATTCCCGTGTCAAAAAATACCGCATCCCACACAACCCACTGCCCATCACCCAAATTGTCCCGCTTTTGACCCACCGTATGGAAACCCGTGCTCAATATGAGATTTTCTAACCGAAAGTACACTTTAACCTATCCACTCAGACTATCTCACTTATACCTAAAACCCCAAAATTAGCCAAGCTTGATCCGAATTGGAATAAGGCCATGCGTGAGAATTTACTGCGCTCACTTCACAACGCACTTAGGATCTTGTCTCGAGACCAGAAGGGGTGAATGTGATTCATTTCATGTGGCTATATCGTCACAAATTCAGAGATAGTGGTGAGCTTGAACGCCATAGGTGAGACTTGTGGCAAATGGCACAGGACAACAAGAGGGAGTTGATTGTGGTGAGACCTTCAGTCCAGTGGTTAAACCAGCCATTATTCGCATTGTTTTGAGCATAGCTATGGGAAAGAACTAGCCGATTCATCAACTTGATGTGAAAAATGTGTTCTTATATGAGGATTTGAAAAAAACCATCTATATGCATCAACCGTCTGGCTTTGTATATCTAGATGCTCCTCAGTATGTATGTCGTCTTCGAAAGTCACTTTATGGCTTGAAACAAGCCCCCCGGGCTTGGTATGAGTAGTTTTCCACTTACATCATACAAATCGGGTTCGTGTGCAGCAAAAGTGATAATTCGCTTTTCATTTTTCATCGAGATAATGACACTACATACCTTTTGCTATATGTGGATGACAGTGTCCTGACTGTATTCTCTGATGTGCTGAAAAATGAGATCATTGTCTTGTTCAAATTCGAATTTGTCATGACAGACTTAGGTAAATTGAGTTATTTCTTGGGGATTTATGTGACCAAATCCCAGAATGTAATGTTCTTGTGTCAGCGTAAGTATGCCGAAGAGATTGTTTACAGGGCTAAAATGGCAAACTGTAAGATCATGCCTACTCTAGTCGAAACTTAGCGCCAATGATGGGGATCCGGTGCTTAATCCTTCTCTTTATAGGAGTCTCGCTAGTGCACTTCAATATCTTACCTTCACTAGGACTGACATTGCCTATGTTGTTCAACAGGTGTACTTATTCATGCATGCTCCCAGGGAGCCTCACTTTACCTCTCTAAAACGTATCATCCGGTACGTTGAGGGTACTCTTGACTATGGATTACATCTTTATCCATCTGCATCGACTAGACTGATATCCTACACGGATGCCGATTGGCGCGGTTGGCCCGATACACGGCGATTTACTTCCGGCTATTGTGTATTCTTAGGTGATAACCTCATCTCGTGGTTTGCCAAACGCAAGCCACGCTTTCCCATTCGAGTGCAGAAGTAGAATATAGAGGCGTTGTGAATGTTGTTGTCGAGATCTGCTGGCTCAGAAACCTTCTTCTAGAGCTTCACTGTCCCTTACGTAAGGCATCTCTTGTCTACTGTGATAACATATCTGTTGTTTACTTGTTTCATAGCCCGATCCAACATCAGAGAACCAAACAATTGAGATAGATATTCATTTTGTTCGTGAGAAGGTTGCCATGAGTCATGTTAGGGTGTTACATGTTCCTTCTTCATATCGGTACGCAAATATATTTACTAAGGACTTCCTCGGCAGCTATTCCTTGACTTAAGATCCAGTCTCAGCGTCCGGCCTCCTCCCACTCTGATTGAGGGGTGTGATAGAGAATATATTAATACTCTCCATATATTCTGTAATTATTATTCTAGTGTAATTATGTAAAGTAGAGATCATTCTCCAATTAGGTTTGTAAATTGTAAATACCTATAAATATTGCATTAGTGAGAAGCCTCCAACTAAGGAGAATTACACTATTCTACGGTCATAACATTTTCGGAAAATATGTATCCGATCTATGCAGGAGACATATGTTCATTAACCAAAAAGATGTATCCAATCTTTGTAGAATCCATATTTCATTCTTTACATAAATATGTGCCACCATCCCAAGGAATCATCAGTTGAAATTCCTTATAGCTTTGAGTTTCAATGATTTCAATTTTAATCCTTTGGATCTTTATCATTACACTCTCTTCCAGTCTTTTTTCTATTCACGCTAAATTCCTATAGAAGCGGTTGAGATATTTAAGAGTTCGCTAGAACTTTTAATTGAGCATACCTTAGAAGATTCATTAGTGGTTCATTGTATCTTGTTAGTAGGATGTTATTTTGCTATTTTCACCGGAGTGGCAACGTAAAACTACTCAGAGGACAGTGCTTCCCCTAGCATCAAACCATTTTTAAACATTCAATTCTCGATCTTTCTTTGTTAGTTGCTGCATCTTATTCATTTACTAAGCTAACTAGTACTTCCATATCTAATATTTTCGTCCATCTAACAATTGTTGAATGGGCCTCTTGCAGACAAGCATTTACTTGTTCAAAGGAGGAAGACAAGCAAACCTGTTGTTTCTGCAGATGTGTACGAGACGTTAAACCGAAGCCATTAGATCCCGAGGAGGTATATCAACAGTTTGAGATCTGTCTATATAATACAGGTTGCAGTACCAAAGGTAGCTTTTTGGCTAAGTCTTTGGAACCAGATGGTTTCCCACCGCGATTTCTAAGGCGAAGAGGTTGGCATCTTTGTGCGAAAACTCCCAAAAGCTATGAATTAAATGATGATGCTCAAGGCCTAAATGCTAAGTTGAGGCAACAACTTCCAGAGTTTAATTTCACTTGTAAGAATTCTGAAGTTGTTATGGGGAAATGGTATTGTCCTTTCGTGTTTATCAAAGATGGAACAGTACTTAAAGAACATATGGACAGATCGATGTTCTACGAAATGACACTCGAGCAGAGATGGGAAAAGTTTTTTACTTGTCAAAATGACAAAATTAATGAAGGGAATTCAATACTTGTGGATGTTGCACTTGACACAGAAGTTGTCCTAAATTTTGGAACTAATAAAGCAACATGGGATGATAAAAATGTCGTCGAAGGAGTAATATGGTTTAGAAGCTATGATAAAGATGGAAACGAAGTAACTAGTTTGGGATTGAGACAAGAAATAGTTCAAAGAATGAAGTGGGAACAAGAAAGAGCCGGATGGCAAAATCAAGGAAAAATTAAACAAGTTGAACGATACAGAGAAGATAGTACTAAATGGAGAAGATATAGTTGCTATATTTTGATTGAGAGATTTGTGTTGAGAAGAATGGATAGAAGCTTGGTGATGACTTATGATTTCAAGCATATTAACAAAGTTAAGAGCATATGGGAGTGATGTTTATGCAGAATTTTTCATAAGTGATGCGAGTTTATTATCACAACTTGATCTATACAGGAGTTTAGATATGCAGTTGTGGGGTTATATGATTTTACTTTTTATTCTAATTTGAATTTTTCTTTGCATTATCTTTTAAGTGATATCGGCCTGTATATATAGAACTAAAATTTCCGTCAAAGCGATTTTAGGTAATATTCTTGCTCAAAGGTATCTCCGCCGCTAGTGATGTTATGACACCAGATGTATTTGATGTTTCTGTGTGCATGTGTGAAAATTATCTTGGATCTAAGGTGTTAGAAATTGATAAAGGCTCTAAATTTTAATAGTATCAATATAACTTAATCAGTTATAACGGTATAATCACACATGTGAAGTCTAGGAAGGGTAGAGTGTACTCTTATTCCTACTTTGGGAGACAAGCTTATAATATATAATAGGATAAATACTTTATTTGTCATGTTGTCATACAAATTTACTCTAAAGAATTACTCCCTCCATCCAATTTATGTGATGTAGTATGACTACGGATAAAGAGTCTAAGAAATAAATGAAGACTTTTGAATCTTGTGGTGTAAAACAAGCCAAATATTTTGATGTGGTTATAAATCATCTCGTTAAGCGTAAAAGATAAAAGTTTAAAGTTAAATTATTACCAATAAAAAAATGTATCATTCTTTTGACGGACTAAAAAGGAAAGTATGTCATATAAATTGGGACATAAGGAGTACCAGTTATTGTAGGTAAATTTGACAGGATAGTGTAAGAAAATTATGGTCCGACGGTGGCGAGTCTCACTTATTTTGGTCCGGCCATTCCCCAGACTCCGCGCATAGCGAGAACTTAATGCACCGAGCTGTCCTCTAGCTAAAGAAAATTATGCACTTTCACTGCACAGACTTAAAACTCATTGATAAAAGACCTTAGCATAGTATTATTACTGTTGCAGTTTGTGATATTAGTGAGCTTTTACATTAGTAGTTGAGTAGTTCAGTGCAGAGTATTAATTAAATTCTACTGAATTGTCTGGGACAATCAGATCAATATAATTTGACAATACAACAAAAAAAAATTGTCACCACAATTTTCAAGAGAGACTTCTCCAATATCTATGCTCAATAGAGCCTGATGAGCAAACAGTGTGTCTGTTTGGTACAAAGGAAAATATTTTTCATGAATTTTTTTTTTTTCTAAATCTAAATATAGTACCAGTTATCTTTTGTGCAAATCACTCTTAATAACCTCAGACTACAAAACACAAATTTCCTCACATTTGCCTATAACAGTGTCTCATTCTTCATTTTCTAAAGGGCCAACAAACACACATTGTGACACTCATTGTTGGTGGATTTAATTCAATGGAACAAAACCGAAATGAACAAGTCCCTTCTTTTGTTGAATCTTCTCTTCAACAAGGTAACTTTTACCTCTTTCAATTTTTTTACTGAAAGCTTTTATACAAGGTAGTGTAGAGAGCACAGTTTAATTTAGTTGGGGTTGTTAATTTTTTAGTCTGAGTTGCTAGGAGGATGCTTAATGGTCCTTATTTATGTAATATTGAATCTTGGAGTAATTTTTGTGAGTTTCAATTTGGATGTTTTGGAGAATGGTTGTTAATTTTTGTGTTTGAGTTGCTTGAAAGATGCCTAATGATCTCTTATTTATGTAAAGTTTGAATCTTGGAGTAATTTTGTGAGTTTCAACTTGAACTTCTTGGAGAATGGTTGTTGGTTGAATAGTGTTAAACTTTTATTACCCCAAAGGCTTAGTTCAAGTAGCAAAACTAAGCGGCAAAGGTTGAGGGACTTGTGACTTAGGTCATAGGTTCAAGCCCTGCGCCATAAGAATTAAGCCCGGTATTTTAAGTGGAGAAGTACAGAGCGGTGGGCGCGTTATTCGTAGTTTGGTCCTAAGAGCTGACCGTAAATGGATTTCTCGATCATTAAAAAAAGTGAAAAACTCAAATATGTCATCGAACTATCGGAAATAGCTCATTTATGCCACTTGTTCATAGTTTGGCTCATCTATGCCATTGCCGTTAACAAAACGACTCATTTATACCATTGCCGTTAACAAAATGGCTCATTTATGCCATTGCAGTTACCAAAATGGCTAATCCATGCCATTTTTCATTAACATCGGCATTAATTAATGAAAAATTGTATTGTAAAACCGCTGTTAATGGAAAATGGCATAAATGACTCATTTTGGTAACGGCAATGGCATAAATGAGCCAAACTATTGATGAGTGGCATAAATGAACCATTTATGATAGTTCGATGGCATATTTGAGCTTTTTCCCTTAAAAAAATAGTGTTATACTTTTCTTCATTGATTACTGGTCTATGTAAAGCTGCAGGCGTAGCGAGGCGAAATGATGATATTGTGACAGACCCGGAGGTCTCACTCCACCCTGAGGAAAAGACGGGAGACGGTGCAATGATAAAGAAAAGGAAGCTGGATCCTGGCTCGACTTCTTAGCCACCGGAGCAGACAACTGAGCAGCCTCCTGGACCCGAGCCATTCCAGTTGTTGTCAGGCATTCTACCTTTGTCGAATCGGAACCAACACCATTGCATTGCGCTCGAACAGTTGAGCGGCCGCCGGCCAGCAACTTCCGTGCACAAGAGAAGATTCAGGGAGTCGATGCCAGCATTAAGAAGCTAGTTGCTGCCCTTACGACTAGCCAGCCTGTCTAGCAGTCCAGTGTCAGTTCAGAGATTATACAGGGGATCGTGGACCAACAGAGGAAGATTCTACGGACTAGCAACACTCTGTCCGGTTGAAAGAACTCAGGAGAGGACAAGTCAAGCAGATTCAGCGGGAGAACAAGAGAGATGAGCTGTTTGGGAAGATGTGGAAGAGTGTGACTGAAATACGTTGTGATCTTGCGGGTCCACTTGATACGGACTCCGAGGATGATGGCTTCAACTACCTTTGGTCAGATTCAGTTAGAGATGCTTCAGGCTCAGGTGAGGAGGATTCAGGTAGAGATGCTTTAGAGTCGGGCGAGGAGGATCGCCCACCACCATGATCACATAACCCTTTCCCGGATGCTGCATAGTTTGATCATCCAGCTCAGTGACACCTCTTTTCAATATATACAATGTATGTGTATTTTTAGTCGAGACAATGTTGAATGGCACCTGACAGCAGATGTTTTTGTGAGCATGTGTGACAATGTCTTTGTCAGATTAGAATGCTTTTACATAATCGTGTTAGAGGATTAGACTTTTTTGAACTATCCTTCACAATCAGATCAAAGATGCTTTGACGTTTTAGCAAATTGAGTTGTCCTAAACTCTAATGCAAGAGCATTGATCAAATTTTCTATTTGGCCTGAATGATCTTGCAAGATTTTTTTTCTTTAATTCAGTCCTTCGCCAACCAATATACTGAGGTGTAATAATAATAGTAGTTGTTTTTTATGTGTAATGAAGTCGGATGAGAAGAAACAATGTGTCCAATAATATTTTCTTGGAAAACGTTTCTCGAGTGTTTAGTTGGTGAATGAAAATATGTATATTAAATATCAATATACATATTAGCAAATATCAATATACATATAGTGTCTTATCAGCTTGGGTGCACTTCAACTAATTCCATGAGGTACAACTACCTCCCACCAGCACAACCGCCGTATAACTTTGTCCCACCAATTAAGGCTTGGACACATGGGAAGAAATAACCTAGTGTTTTGTTTTGGTAGGAATTTGAACATGAGACCTTGTCAGTAGGATCTTGCAAAGGATTAATTTGTTTAGTTGAAGTTTCCCTTCATTGAGATTTGTTTTATATTAATAATCCAAGACTAAACCATGATGTTGTTCTACCAAAAGCTAATAGATGTTGACATGAAAGAAACTAGCAACTTGAGCTATGGTTTTGATTTAGTCCATTAACTAGCTCGGCACTATCTAAAGTCATCAGAATTGTCAAGCATATGCAACAATATGAAGAGAGATGAAGTTCAGAGTAGCAACCATGAAGATATATTGCTCAACGAGGCTTGTGATCATAACTAAAACTCAGGTACACTTCAACTGGTCGTAAAACCAGCATATACTGATAATTCAAGGGATAAGAAAAGTGCTATCAGTAGAAAGCTTGACAAGAAAACAATTAAGCATATCATACAGACAAGAGATGTCTCCCAAGCTAAACTATTCTGGTTTGTGCTCACATACAATGTCTTTTAAAAAGGGGAAGTAATTAGCTTAATGGAAGATAGTAGGTAGCAAGAAAAACGGCTTGCTTGATAATAAGTCTGCTGCTCAAGAACAACCAAAAAGATTAGGACATAAGAGAAACATCAGTTGCAATTGGTACACCCCTATTAACTTTGGCCAAGTGATCATGTCATATTTACCAAAAACAAAACAGCGAATGTTTTGATAATTCATTTTGTTCATACAAGCATGCAGATGCAAGATGGAATGAACATAGTTGGAGAAATGCAGCTTTGGAGAATGTACTTATATGGCAGAGTTGTTGTACTACCAAAACTAACAAGCATCCACAAAATAGTGCAAGTAACCAGGTTTTAAACTATACTAAACTAAACCAGAAAAGGAGATGCAAAACCTAATATCCCGGAGAAAGCAAGACTAAATAAATACTAAATTATCTGAGGCTTGGAATAAACATTTGAGACTTGAAAGTTGTTCCCCATGACAGTCTTGAGTGACTAAAAACTTGGAATGTATCTAGTCGCACTTCCACTACAAGAAACATTGACCTCCTTACACTTCTTTTCTTTTGGGTTGTAAGAAACTAGTTGTCTGCCACCTTGAATCAAGATTTCTCCATCTTTCCAAATCAATATCTCTTCAAGCTTATATCGACGCATACCAAGCGGAATAGAATACACCAAAATGCTATCTTTAGTCCAAGATTCAGCAATCTCATACTCTTTCATCCGCCAAATATCAACACGCTGTCCGTAGATATAATCAGTCAAACACAGACAATTCCCCAACACTGTTAGCGTCAAGCACCACGATGGAGTTTCCAGACCAGGTGGAGCTGGCAGTGACTTTAGCTTTTCTGTCCCAATATCGAAGGAGTAAATGCAGTCATCTTTTCTTTGACCCATCCAATGAAGAGCAGCATTGACATAAACCTTGTCAAAAAAATGACATACAGGATTCCATATAAGACAGGGAACTTGGCCCACATTTCTCTATTTCTTATCAACTCCAAGAGTATAGACCTCCAATTCTGATTCTTCAGGATGACCCTCAAACTTTCTAGCTACTAACCTCAACACTTTATACTGTCCAGAGGTATCACTAAAGCAAAATCCATAAGCAACACGACAAACTTTTTTCTCCCATTCGGGCAATTTAAGTTTGAAATACTCACCCAAAAGAGGATTGTTAATGTAAACCGAATGGTTTTCATCATACGTCTCACCATTCAACAAACAAATGAACCCATTACATGTCACGACCCAAACCGGAGGGCCGCGACGGCCACCCGGACCCCACCCGCCGGGTACTGCTAATCGTACATCCAACACCTAATCGTAATTAAATACGGACTAAGCCGAAAAACATTATAGAAAATCTTAATCAGAATCTCAATTTTCATATATACATACTCATACCAAGGCCATACAAGACCACTAACCACAGATGTCTACAAGCCTCTAGGAGTAGCAACATCAAAGGTCGGGACAGGGCCCCACCATACCCATATATACAAGCAGAAGTACCGTACCAAAATTAGACCAACACTCCGAACAAGGGAAGTGCTCCAAAAATCCGCTGAACCCGAAATCAACTAACGGGAACCGTCACCTTCCTTGATTGAACCTGCGGGCATGAAACGCAGCGTCCCCCAACAAAAGTAACGTCAGTACGACTGATGTACTGAGTATGTCAGGCATGAACAATAGTATAACAGGGATATTACAACAACTGAAACAGGAACAACCGATCAATAGTAAATGCCTCTGAGGGCCCTAATACATACGCCTAAATGTTATGCACAATGCAGTTTTTATATACATCAGCCTCATCGGGCATCTTCCTTACCATAACAACCTCTGTGGGCATCGTTTCATGTCAGCCTCTGTGGGCATAATATGTCTAAATGTCATGCATAATGCGGTAAATACATATATACTGGCCACACAAGGGCATCTTCCTCCCCACAACATATATATATATATATATATATATATATAGTTTGGCCCTTCATCAGGCATCTTCCTTCATTAGCCACACAGGCTTTATCATTATCATATCCCAGCTGATCAGGTGGTCTGCGTTTCCCGTTTCCCGTCCCCAATATGCAGTCTTGGGTAAAAGATGAATGCAATGCAAATGAAAATGCATGAATCATAATAAAATATCCTGAATGACACAATTTCCTTATACCTTCGGTCAACGCCGTAAATATTAACATCTTTTCTGTATGCCTTAATAAGGACTTAGAAACATATTTAGACATGTTTTTAACATATGAATCAATAACATGAATATTCTTAACTACTGGGAGTAGAATAAATTATGGAGCAATATCACGGTTACGTTTCGTTACATGGAATATGTCAAAAGAAAGAAATAATTTGTCTTAACATACCTCGAAATTGAACTTAAAAGGTAAGCGCTACACTGGTATCCTAATGCTACTATTGTTTCGTATGTCCCCTTTGTTTTCCAAATCACTAAATGACATGCTTCATACGTTTTTCCTTCCCAAATAAAAAGTGAAGTGCAATATTTAAGTATTACACAAAAGAAAAGAGGTTTGGAGGAGTAAGTGGTTCACGATTTTGCTCAACAATTGGGATGTTACAGAATTAATAATGGTGGCAAAACTCAGGACCCTTTAAAGAAGCACCCCCTAATCATGACAACCAAAAGATTCCCATAATGGTGTCTCCCACAGGCTTATTTATTGGCGGTGGGGAGCATGGGTGGTCGATACATACCCCTTAACATGCATGGTCACTTAATTAGATCTGCCTCCGTATGATTTATCAATCACACACATAATTAATTCTAGATCCCACTTTATTTAAATCTTAAAAACTCATAAGATCTTCGTATACTAAATGTCATAATTTCCTAATATGACACTAGTCCATAACCTCTTCATGCACATACCAAATTTATTCCCGATCCCCGTCGTCACACTTGTTGTGTCCAAAATTATTTCGGAGTCTAATTCTTTTATATACTAATCTCATTATTAGCATACATAAATAACATAAATTCCAAAGTTCAGGTCTTCTTGCACACGTCCAACGATTTAAACCGTAACTCGAAAATACGGGATGTTACATCTTTCCCCCCTTAGAAACATTCGTCCTCGAATGCTGGGGTGACACATCTAATCCCCGTTACGTAGCCCAGAAATACAGTTGTTTCTAGTTCCACCAAATCCGCTAGGGTCGAATGGCTACAAACTAATATTGCATAATTTCAATAGATCTGTATTTACAACACATCCATATTATGTGAACAGATCGATAACGTACCTGTAACGATATCAAGTGAGGATTCCTGATCCTGTCGTCCCATCAATGCCTAAGTACGGTTATGTCCCCCACCGAAATTAGTTTCTCTACCCCTACTTCCTTTAACATACAGTTTTTGCCCTCGGCAGTACCATTAGAATGAGGCGAGTAAGGAGTGGTCGTTTGATGAACAATGTCGAATTGAGCACAGTATTCTTCAAACGGTGCTACGTATTCTCCCCCTCTATCACTATGAATTGCCTTAATCCGTAGGTTTAGTTGGTTTTCAACTTCTGCTTTGTAACGTTTAAATGCTTCAAACGCTTCATCTTTACTTTTCAACAAGTAAACATAACAATACCTTGTACTATCATCAATGAAAGTCACAAAGTACTTGTTCTCCCCTCTAGTTTGCACAAACTTTAAATCACATATGTCGGTGTGAATAAGTTCTAGAGGAGCGGTGTTTCTTTCGACTGAATGAAAAGATGATTTGGTTAATTTTGCCTGTACGTACACCTCACATTTATGTTGAGGGTTTATGTCGAAGGAAGGTAACAATTCCAACTTTACTAACTTTTGAATAGATTTGTAGTTAACGTGTCATAATCTATGATGTCATAAATTAGAGGATTCAAGCAAGTAGGTAGAAGGCTTTATTTCATTATATGAACGGATTACAGACATAGTATTCATTTTGAAGAGGTTGTCACATGTGAAGCCCCTTCCTACAAATATATCAATCTTAGGTATTACAAATTTGTTGGACTCAAAAACTAGTCTAAAGCCAGTTTTGACCAACAGTGGCCCTGAAACCAAGTTCTTACGGATGTCAGGGACGTGCATCACTTCCTTCAGAGTAAGCTTTTTGCCTGAAGTTATTTTGAGGACAACATTTCCAACCCTTGCACTTCAGAGGTAGCGTCGTTGCCCATGAACAATTTTTTGCCCGAGATTGGGGTGTAAGAGGAAAATGCACTCCTGTCAGAGCAGATATGACGGGTTGCACCCGTGTCTATCCACCATTACCTTGGATTCTCCACCAGATTTGCCTCCAGCACTACAGCCGAGAAATCCACAATCATGTCGTCAATGTTTGAAGGATCATCCTTGTCTTGCACAACGTTAGCCTTGGCATTGCCTTTGTTCTTAGCTTTTTCTTTCTGCTCTCTCTTCAGTTTGCGGCACTCTTTGATCATATGGCCAGGCTTTCACAGTGATGGCAGTTTCCTTTGAACTTCTTCATCGTTTGGCTTTTGCCGTCTTCCTGGTACTTGCGCTTTTTGTTGGCATTTCCCTTCGAATCAACCAGATTTGCCTTTGCCTCCATTAGCTGCTTTCCCTTAGAGATGGTTCTTTTATTGTCCTCTTGTATTTGTAGTTTGATAATAAGATCTTCAAACCCCATTTCCTTTGTCTTTAGTTTGAGATAACTCATGAACTCGTTCCATGAGGGAGGCAATTTCTCAATCAAAGACGCAACCAGAAATTGCTCGTTTGGCTTCATTCCTTCCAAATCCAGATAATAATGAATCATTTGAAACTCTTGGATTTGGGACATCACTGATTTACCATCCACCATTTGAAATTTCAGAAACTTTTCAACAATGAATTTCTTAGTACCCGCATCTTGTGCGCTGTATTTTTTCTTGAGTTTTTTCCACAACTCCTTTGTCGTCTTCACGGTGTATTACACAGTATAGAGTGTATCCGACAGACCGTTCAGAATGCAGTTTTTGCACATGAAATCACTATGATTCCAAGCATCCAGTGTTAACTTTAGGGCATTTGTGACATGGATATCTTCGCCCACTTTAGTCGTTGTGTTAGACTGAGTGTCTATTGCATCCCCACTAGAACGAGAATCTTCTGTCATAAAGCATGACAGGTTCAACGTAGTAAGATAGAACAGTATCTTTTGTTGTCATATCTTGAAATTGGTACCCAAAAATTTTCTGGACGTTCTTCTTGGAAACTGGCAGGAGCAGGGACAACAACATTCCCTTGAGTAGCAGCATCAGAACCAGAAGCAATGTTTGAAACAAACATCTTTCGAACACTTAGTAATTTTGTCTTAAACTGTAGGTATAAATGGTGTCAGAAATGTTAAACAGAACAAAAGGTTGAGTCGAGAGATGACTCTCTGTCTTTAAGACAAAATTGCCTCATATATATGCTTTTACGGTAATGGAAAATAGTCTTCCAAGATAAAACAACAACAATCAACAATACAAAGCAAGTAAGGTTGATTCTAGCGAAGAAAATAAATATAGAATAGAATGTTGAAGATGAGAGAATTTGTGTGTATTTTTGTATATGCTTTTTAAACTGAACAGAAGGGTTTAATTTATAGGAAAGATGAGGGAGTTTCTAACTGTTGAAGTCAGATTAGTTGCAACGTTTCAGAGTCGTTGCAACGTTTGGTTATCTCCGAAACTTTCAGGACCAAAATGTAAATAAGAAATATTTCAGTGACCAAAAAGAAAATTTCGAAAGACATCCCACATCCCGTGACCCGTGACCCGAGCCCGAACCCAAGCTCACCTAGGTCCTCCATCTTCTTAACACATGGGTTATCCCTTGGGGTCCCAAACCCTTACTCAAAACTAGAGTTTATATAGTGTTCAATCCTTACATTTTCTACCTATGTGGGAGATTTGTTATTTGACCAAAACAATCTATCTATTCATGTCTCAAACACTTTACTTTGTGTACCAATATATCTTTCATTTCCCAACGAATTTTGATGATACTTGTCACTAATATCATCTACTCATTTAGTAGATTAGGCATGTTCGAAGAAATGATGTTTTCGATATGTGGGGCCCACGTGTTTAAGTCACTAAAGACGGGAAAAACTCAATCCACATAGTTAAATTTCCAACAATGATGATATCCGGAACAGAGTGGGAGTGGCCTCGGTGAAGGATAAGATGCGGGAAGCGAGGTTGAGATGATTCGGGCATGTGCAGAGGAGAAACATGGATGCCCCAGTGCGGAGGTGTGAGAGGTTGGCTATGAACGGATTCAGGAGGGGTAGAGGTAGGCCGAAGAAGTATTGGGGAGATGTGATTAGACGGGATATGACGCATATGCAACTTACTGAGTACATGACCTTAGATAGGGGGTTGTGGAGGACACGGAATAGGGTAGAAGGGTAGTAGTGTTGATAACAATGGTGCAAGAAACGGAAATAAGTAATTTCTAAGTATTACAACAGAATGAAATTACAACAAACTGAAATTTCAATAAACTGGATTAAGAAACTGATTGCTAGGTCGAGTGATGACACTCTGTCTTTAAGACAAGATTGCCCTATATGTATCCTTTCTACGTTCTGGACAATAGTCTCCCAAGATAAAACAACAACTCAACAAATGAGCAAAGGAAACTAAGTGTTACTTTGAAGAACTTAGTGTAACGAAATGATGCTGGAAAGTAGTAGGAAGAATCTGATTTCGTTTGTGTGTTGTGTAGTCTCAACCATTGAGCAAAGGCTTCATTATATAGTTGAATGAGGGGACTTATCAACTGCCCACATAATTGTTGTTACTGGCCAAGTAATGGCAATTAGTGAGGAGTAATTCAGCCAAAATAAATGACGAATTGATGTGCAACGGATTAGAGCCTTTAGGGAGAGTTATTCAGCCAAGTAATGACTGAATTGATGTGCATATTAATGGAGGTTAACGTTCCAAAACCAACAACAAAAGCACAAGTTCTCTGCCTAATTTAACTTACCTGAAACTTCAGGGACCAAACTGTAAATATGAAGCAATTTGGGTCTAAAAAGATAATATCAGCCCACAGCCCGTGACCCGACCTGACGGGCGGGCGGCGGCGGCGCGCGTGTGGGCTTAGCCTTGAACCAAAGCACATCTAGGTCCTCCCTCCTTCAAACACATGGGTTGCCCCTTGGGGTCCCAAACCCCAATCCAATTTTGAGACTTATAAACTAAACAAATCTTTCTTCCCCACCGATGAGGAAGGATTGGTCTTTACCACATTTTTCATGCTTCAAATACCTCACTTTGTGGACCAATATCTCTTTCATTTCTCAACGAAATTTGACGATCATTGGCTCTACAATCATCTACTTACTTAGTAGATTATGCACGTGTGAAGAATCAAAGTCTCCAACATGCGGAACCCTAGTGTTTAAGTCATTAAAGATGGTTGGACGCAACTCCCACCAAAGGCAAATTTCCAACAAGTAGGTAGTTGAGCGTAGTCCTACTTAGCTTATAAACTGGTAGTTGTAGTGTTATTAGTGTAGGCCTGCTTAGCCTATCATACTAGTAGGCGCAGTATTGTTTTATAGTTTCATGTCGTTTGGTTTCTGCTGCTATGTGTTCTTTAGTGTACTTTGTTTATCTTATTTACTCTATAAATCTTATTACTGACGCGATGTATTGCTATTTCTTGTCAAGCTTAAAACTATTTCTTATCCCTTGAAGTATCGGTATCTGCTGGTTTGTTAAAATGATACGAGTTTCAGTTATGATCCACAAGCCTTGTTGAGGGTTTTCTTCGAGTTGCTCTTGTAGGCAATGGTGCAATCTCTCTTCATATCAGTGTACGTTTGTTTTTCAGCAACTTTTACCTAATTTAAATTGTGCATGTCAAACTTTAGACAATTTTGTTCATTGTGAAATATGTTTCTGGTTCCTCCTTGCTAACAGCTCAGGTCTCATGTCCGATAGTAAAGATCTCAGCTTTTGCTACAGCTTTACAACTCACTCAGCTGCGATGATTCTAATGAGTTTACAGTGACTAGTTGATGGACTAAATCCAAAACCATAGCCCAAGGCGCTAAGTTTCTTCATATGAACATCTATTAGCTTTGGCCATAGTGTGTTTGCAATTGAAAGACAAGCAGTGAATCAAGCATGAAATATATAGTACTAATGGGGTTCACCATCCCACTGCCTATGAACCAAATTTCATTTCAATTAAAGATGTTCTGGAAAGAGGACCTTTGAATTGCTAATACATATATCCGTATTACATGTACTAAAAACACTATTTAGTATCATGATCAAACATTATGTTATCTTATGTAGAGTTTGTTAGAATATTATGTTAATAATATTATGATTTTGTATAATGTAGTATCATGTTATATATGGTAGTAAAGTGTTAATTAGGAATATTATGTAAATTAGGTAGAAGATCATTAGGAATTGATTAGGAAGATTAGGCATGATTGACTCTTCCTAATTGATGTATATTGTGTATATATTGAACCTTTGAAAGATAAATATAGTGAGGAAAATATTCTACTTACCCTAGAATTATTACATGGTATCAAGAGCTTAAGGAAAGATCCAAAATTAGTTTAATTTCTTCCAAATTTTTGGTCATCTTCTTCCCTAGAAAACCCTAGTGGCCGAAAATTTCATTTTTTTTCACTCCATTATTGATTATCCTTCATCACAACTAGTTATGTCTGAATCCAAATCATCTTTTCACCCTGCCCTTGCTGTTTCAAACATCAAAACACATGTTTCCATCAAACTAGAAATGAAAACCGTTCATTATGCGACTTGGGCGGAATTATTCAAAATATGTTATCGTGCTCACAAAGTTCTTCATCGTATAATTCCTCCAAAAGACGGTAAAGGGAAAGACATAACGAACGATGCAGACAATGAATTGTGGGATACACTTGATGCCACAGTCCTTTGATGGATTTATGTAACAATCTCCACAGACTTGTTGCATACGATAATGGAACCGGATTCCACAGTCATGGCGGCGTGGGAACGTTTGTGAGATATTTTTCAAGATAACCAAAACTCTCACGCTGTTTCATTGGAACATGAGTTCTCAACCATTGACATGACGGATTTCCCTAATGTTTCTACATATTGTCAACGCCTCAAAGTGTTGGCCGATCAATTACGAAACGTTGGTTCACCGGTTACTAATAACCGGTTAGTCTTGCAATTGATCGCCGGTCTCACCGACGCGTATAGCGGCGTTGGAACTCTAATTCGCCAAAGTAATCCTCTACCACAATTTTATCAAACAAGGTCCATGTTTAATAGAATTTTATGCCGAAATCAAGTTAGACATTCCTAACTAAGCTAGTGATCATTTATACACCTTTACTTGATATAGATGTGTCTATTAAACACTCTAGGTTGACATTGCAAATGATGTGCTTCTCACTTCCATTTAAATAAGCCAGCCAAAAAAATGGAAAAGAACTTTTTAAAAGAAAAGTAGAAAAAACACTTCTATTAATGGCTCTTTCTCTTCTAATTCCTCACCAATTTACCTTTGTAGTTTTGATAAGTCTCTCGTCAGTCGTCTCCCTCACCCAACCCACCTTGCATATCTTGTGATTTTAATAGTCACATAGCGTTCGTCAATGGCGGCTGGCCGAGGAAAGAGGATAGAGAGACAGCAAAAGAAACATATGATAACAGAGAGGGATCTGAAAAAATGGTATAGAAATTGTCTTGAAATTTGATTTTTCTAATTAAAATATTTTTTTTAAAATGGCTTTTATTAAAAACATGAAATTTCTTGATTTTAAAAAGTCGTTTTTTTAAAAAAAATATTCTGGAAAATGTTTTTTTAAAATCAGTTTTTTCAGATTTCTTTTTAAAATTAATTCAGATTTTTAAAAAATATTTCAGAACACTTTATTTTTAAAAAAAAATACTTTACAGAATTTTAATTCAAAAATCTAATTTTTCAGTTTTTTTTTTAAAAAAGAGTATTTTTGAATACTTTACTAATGGTTGGGGTATATTTGCCCCAACTTATAACAAGAGGGTATATTTGACTATTTTCGCTAATGGAGGACAAAGTTGACTAATAAACTAAAGTAGATGGGTATATTTGACCCTTTTCCCTAAAAAAAAAATGATTATGTGGATGTAATTTCTTATGCTGGATTGTACATTATTGAAATTTCTCCAATAACTTTTCACTGTCAAGGAATATAACTTATTAAACTCTTATTAGTACTCATTATACTTTATGTGACATTGTTTGATTTGACACGAAAATTAATAGTCCATTTGGTCAAGCTTCTAATAAGCTAAAACTTTATTCGTTATTTTGTTTTTGGTAGATTACAGGTGTTCGGCCATAAAAAAAATGCTTTTGAAAAGCAAAAGCAACTTCTATTACGAATTTATCAAACATCAATCAAATATTAAAAAAAAAACATAATATATAAACAGAATCAAAGGGATATTTTCACATCTTTTAGTGATAGAATATTTCACATCTTTTAGTAATAATTCATTATGTTTTTCAGCCACTAAAAGAAGTGAAATTATGTCAGAATATTTCTTATGAATCTCTTGGCTTGTATTATGCAGAAATTAGTACAATTAAAGCACACTCTATCATAAACCACAAGTTGAATGATTCAAATACTTTTGTGCTTTGGCATGACTGAATAGGTCATCCTGGATCAATAATTATGAGACAAAACATTAAAAATTCAAATGGACATCCACTTAAGAATTTGATGATTCATGAAAGTGGTGAATTTTCATGTGTGGCTTGTTGTAAAAGGGAAATTGATAACAAGATCATCGCCAATGAAAGACAACATTGAATCCCCTGTCTTTTTAGAGCGTATACAAGATATATGTGGACATATTCACTCACCCTCTAGGTCATTTAGATATTTTATGGTCATAATAGACGCATCTTCAAGATGGTTTCATGTGTGCCTCTTATAGTCTCAGAACCTAGCATTTGCAAAATTATTGGCACAAATAATACGCTTAAGGGAACAGTTCCCCAATTATCTCACTAAGACTATACGCCTCGATAATGCTGGAGAATTTACATCTCAAGCATTTGATGATTATTGTTTATCAGTTGGAATAAAAGTTGAACATCCTATAGCTCATGTTCATACTTAAAATTGTCTTGCCAAATCATTTATTAAGCACTTACAATTGATAGCAAGACCACTACTTATGAAAACACGGCTGCCTACTACTGTCTGGGCCATGCTATCTTACATGCAACATCACTTATTCGTCTCAGATCGACTCATTATAATAAATACTCTCCGTCGTAATTAGTATTCAGTCATGAGCCAAATATTGCTCATCTCCGTATCTTTGATTGTGTTGTATAAGTGCCGGTTGCACCACCACATCGCACTAAGATGGCCCCCAAAGAAGGTTAGGAATATACGTTGGGTTTGAATCACCCTCTATTATTCGCTACCTTGAACCATTAACGAACGATTTATTCACTGCTCTATTTGCAGATTGTCGATTTGATGAAATAAATTTTCCGCAATTAGAGTGAGAGAGGAAATAAATTAAAAGAGAAATTGCGTGAAAAGTCTCATCACTATCTCATTTTGATCGACATGCCCCTATATGTGAACATGAGATTCAGAAGATCATTCACTCGTTGAAAATAGCAAATCAAATGCCAGATGCATTTACTGATTTGAAAAGAATAACTAAGTCGCATATCCTTGCAGAGAATGTACCTATCCGAATTGATGTCCCAAAAGGACAATCTACTAGTGCCATAACTTCTGAATCTCATACACGCACTGAAGCGTGGTAAACCATTAAGTTCGAAGGATAGAAATACTAAAAATAAATAGTGATCAAAATGACACTATAAAAGAATCTCATGAAGAGAATCAAGATCTGATTAATTCTAATATCCCTGAAGATATAAGTGAACCCGAGACTCAAGTGAGTAAAGAACAGTCATTAAGTTCTATTGGTGATGAGCTAAATTTGAATCGATCGGAAATTATGGTGGATAATGTTTTTGCATACAATGTTGCAATGGATATTATAAAAGACAGTGAGGATCGAGAATCTCATAGACCCGATGTCGATTATGAAGAAACATATTCATCTGTTATGGATGCAATAACATTTCAATATCTCATCAGTTTAGTTGTACATGAAAACCTTGAAATACATCTCTATGGATGTGGTTACAACTTACCTTTATGGCTCACTTGTATGAAATATATATAAAAATTTGAGAAGGATTACAGATGCCTGAATCATAAAGTTTAAAATCTCAGAAAATGTACTCAATCAAATTACAACGATCATTATATGGTCTAAAACAATCAAGGCGCATGTGGTATAATCGCCGTAGTGAGTACTTGATAAATGAAGGTTATATAAATGACGTCATCCGTCCATGAGTTTTTATGCATTGCCACATGGCCTCCATTGTTTTCTCTCTTATTTCTTTTCAATGCACAAATCTCCAATTTTAAGGGCTTTGGACCTAGGTAAATTTTGCCGTGAAAATGGCGGGAGTCTAAATAAAGATTTCAGTACACTTTAGTGAAATCTGAAGAAGATTTAAGTTATATGTGTGGTAATATAATACTCCATTCGTCTAATTTAAGTGTCTTACTTTCCTTTTTTGATATGTCCCAAAAAGAGTGTCTCTTTCTATATTTAGTAAGTCTTTCAATTACAACATCCTACCTAACAAGTTTATACCACAAGATTTAATAACCACACATATTTAATTTAAGACCATACGATTCAAAAATATTTTTTTATTTCTTAAATTATGTGCCAAGTCAAATTAAGACAGTTTAAATTTTAAAATGAGTAGTTAATAATCCTTCCGTTCCAATTTAAATATCTTACTTTTCTTTTTGGTATGTCTAAAAAAGAGTGTCCCTTTTTATATTTAGTAAGTATTATAATTCCAACATCATAGTTTAAGATCACAAGATTTAAATGACTACACACATATTTAATTTAAGATCATAAGATTCAAAAGTCTCCAAATCAAATTTATTAAAACACTTAAAATGAGACGAAAACACTAATATTTTTGTTTGTTGTCAATTATTAGAAGTGAAAAGTCGCTTGGACTCGAACCGTTGGGAAAGCTGAACCCGGTCTATCAAGACTCCCAATAATTGAAACCCTAATAAGAACTATAAACACCCACACATTACAAAACCCAAATTCCCTCCCATTTCATCAACACACACACACGCACACATTCAGTGTTTTTTTTTTGGTGGAAAAATAAATAAATTTAAAATGGAGAAAGATGAAGAATGGCTAATTAAGTGTTTAAATGCAACACTTGACCCAAATCAACAAGTTCGTTCTTTTGCTGAAACATCTCTTCAACAAGCTACCCTTCAACCTGGTAAATAATCCTTTTTTCTTTTACCCCTTTAATTTTACTGTAACTTGTATAAATGCAGGGTAATACTGCTTACAATAGATCTTTGTGGTCCGGCCCTCCCCCAGACCCGCGCATAACGAGAGCTTAGTGCACCGAACTGCCCTTATATTAATTACTAATAGAATGATCACAAATTAGCTATATGAATTCTTTAATTTTAAGTGGGGTTTGTTAATTATTGTGTTTGGGTTGCTTGGTAGGTGCTTAATGGTGTCTTATTTATGTAAAGTTTGGATCTTGGAGTTAGTTTTGTGAGTTTCAATTTTACTGTAACTGATATTAATAGAATAATCACAAATTATCAACAACAACAACAACAACATACCCCGTATGATCCCAAAAAGTGGGGTTTGGGGAGCGTAGGGTGTATGCAGACCTTACCTCTACCTTGGGAGGTAGAGAGGCTGTTTCCGATAGACCCTCGACTCAAGAAAAGACATTTCAAATAAGGTCAGACAAGCATTTTAAAGAAGTCATCGCAAAATATAAAAGAAAGCATAACAAAGCATTATGTAGAAAGGAAACAGTAACTACATCAACTAATACAATAATCGAAGTACAAGAGATAACAAATAGTAGCAAAAATTGAAAGGCACTAAGCTACAAGATAATCCTATGCCTACTAGTATGGGAAACCCGTGAGACAACACTCTACTACCTACTAACCTTCTACCCTATTCCGTGTCCTCCACAACCTCCTATCTAAGGTCATGTCCTCGGTAAGCTGCAAAATAATCACAAATTATATGAATTCATTTTTAGTTCTGTTGTGTTTTATTTGAATTAATTGTTGTGCTGGGTCCAGCCGTGCTAAAAGATTAGTGGGGGTTATTAATTTTTGTGTTCGAGTTGCTTGGTGGAAGCTTGAAGGTCTCTTATTTATGTAAAGTTTGGATCTTGGAGTAGTTTAGTGAGTTTCAATTTGGATGTTTTGGAGAAGGTGTTGGTTGGAGGTGTTGAAGTACAAAATTTTGCTGTAATTGATGTTAATAGAATGATCACAAATTAGCTGGCTCAGCTATATGAATTCTGTACTTGTTCTGTTGTGTTTTTCAATTAATTGATGTGGCGAGTAGAACCATGCTAAAAAGTTAAGTGGGGGTTATTAATTTTTGTGTTTGGGTTGCTTGGAAGATGCTTAAAGGTCTCTTATTTATGTAACGTTTGAATCTTGAAGTAGTTTAGTGAGTTTCAATTTGGACGTTTTGGAGAATGTGTTGGTTGGAATGGTGTTAAAGTACAAAAAATTGACTTTAATTTTAGAAACTAACTGATGTTCGCATAAGGTGCACGTGTTAGAGCTGTAAGCCTGGTATTTAAGCAGAAAAGGGTAGAGGGGTGGACCCATTTATATAACTAGTTTTGAACTGTGTGCTACTGGTCATCGGGATTTCGTGGTTATAAAAAAAAAGCTTAGAAGCTAACCCGTTATGTCAAAGATAGGTACCCTTTTGTCTTTGAGTTGCTAGAAGATGCTTAAAGGTCTTTTTCTCTGTAAAGTTTGGATCTTGAATAGTAGAAATTAACTGCTGATGTCAAATTTAAGGTACTCTTATGGTCAATCAGAAGTAAATCTTGTGTTAGAGGTCCAAAGGTTGAAGTTGAAGTTGGAGATGGCATAGAATTGCTACTCTTTCTATTCGATTGACTTCCATTTTTGGAAGATTTTGAGATTGGTTAATGATATTGCAATGTCCAGACAGTTGAAATGCACTTGGAAAATCATTCAAGGTTTTTCCTTTCTGTCTGAATCTGCAGCAGTAAAAGAAGTATACTTCCCCACCTCCTAAAAAAAAATGGAAATCACAAAGATGGAACTACTTATAGATTTAGGCGCCATGGCCCCTCAATTTTATAAAGTTTTTTCTTATTTCAAATTTCTTTTGTTGAAAGTTTAAAATCTATGCATGAAGTTTTGGACATTTTCATTAGTATAGTATTTTGCTACTTGCAGTCGCTGACTGTCTATAATTCTATATACATAGTATATATGGACATGTAAGATGACATATATGGATTTTGTCGGAACTTAGAAACTTGAAGAAAGATAGGTGCGTGTGATCCTTTTAGGTGTTGGAACAATGTAAGACAAATGAAATGGTGGAAAATAGTTCCAGCCTACATATGGTCGATATTTGGAAGGAAAGAAAGGCAATGTATTTTGAAGATAGAAGCTGCTCAATTTAAAGAATCAAGATGAGTTGTGTAGTTAATCCGTTTTTGGTGTAAAGAAAACTATGTAGATGAAGCTGAAACATTACTAGAGTTTCTAGAGTCCTTGTAAGATGAACAAGGACATACTTTTTTATAAATTGGCTTCCAGCACAGTCTTTGTGCTGATGCTTAGTATACTGTTACCATTCTCAAAAAGAGTGAAGTTCAGGGAGTTCAAAGAAAGAGCAAAAAGAATGTGTTCGTTTGCTGGTTATTCCAATGTGAGGAACTTGGTCAAAAATCTTGTTTGTATGCTATTAATCATTGTAGTCTAACATGACCATTTTTTGTAACCTCTCGTAATATCATTTCTCTTTACATCTTGGATTAGTGTTCATAACTTTCTTATAGCATATTCCATATCTGCAAGTGAGGAAAAAAAAGAAAAAGAGAAACCGTCAAAGCACAAAGTACAGCTGATCTATTAACATGTATAGCAATCCATGAAGTCTTGACTACTGGCAAAGGTTACATGTCTAGAACTAAGCTTTCTGCTATGTGTGTGAATTTTGCTGATCTATAAACATGGTTGGGTTTAGATATTCCAGGATTCTCATAAATTTATTCATGTTACTTGAAAAATTTCTGTAGACAGGAGAAACTTTAATCTTTCTTAATTTTGTCTTCTCCTGAAGGTTTTGGAAGCGCATTGTGTAGAATTGCGGCAAGGAGAGAGCTACCTTTGGGATTACGTCAGATATCCTGTTCTTATTACTAGATATATATGTGTATGTATACACACACGTATATATATATGGATTCTTTCCTTTCCAGCTGTACAAATATGATAATCCACGATGACTAGGCTTTTGTATGTCATTTTTTTGTTGATTGTTTTATTTGCTTCCTTTTGACCTTGTAAGCTTAACTTGCTTTTTACCTAGCTGCTGTTATTCTAAAGCAGTATATAAAGAAGCACTGGCAGGAGGAAGAGGAGGGTTTTGAGCATCCTGTTGTTTCAAGTGACGAAAAGGTGCTCGTCCTGTTTCCCTTGTCCTTGGATCTGTTTCATCTCTTTAATATTTTACCATTGTTTTATTGCTTCTTCGAAATGAAAATTTAAGACATGTTGCAGTCCTTTAATATGTGGGTTTAACTTGCTATTTGTGTTATTAACCTTTTCCTTTTTAAATGTCTGATTTATTGGTCAGTTTTTGCTGTTAAATGTAGAATAGTCATAATAGAACAACTGATTAGATTGTTATCATATGCTTTTCCTTCAGGTCAATTGACCTATATAAAATTGCCTTTTCTTCCTTCTTAAAGGCATGTATATGTGCGCAATGCGGTTTTAACCTTTGAGAAACTTGGCTTTTGTAACTGCTATTTTTTAGTAGAAAGATAAAGATTGGCTGGAGTAACCTTCACGACCATACGGTTTTCTTTCGTAGAACTAGAGGAGTTATGGTGATCAATGTAATAACAACCTACAGTTGGTGTGTGAAAAGATCAGGTTTTAGATAGATACAAGATATAACAGTAGGATATTTAGACATTCTCATCTTGTTCAATAGGTACAGATTCAAAAAAGAAGAAACCTCTAGCATAATTGAGCAAGAAGGAGGGCTCATGCTTGAACCTATTTTTTTCCGACAACATTGATTTGGTGATAATCAGGATGGCAATAAATCAAGCTTCCTTCCCGCATCACTTACTTTATGAGAATGTAGATCCTATTGTATCTTTGGGATTACATCTCAGATATTTAGGGAAGCTCTGTTGTTTCAGTTTCTGTATACAGATTCCTGATGTAATTCTGTGTGTTTTATTAGGTAGCTATACGTGGCCTGCTGTTGTCGTTGCTCGATGATCCTCATAGAAAGATCTGCACAGCCATTGGTATGGCTGTGGCATCTATTGCCCATTACGATTGGCCAGAAGACTGGCCTGATCTTTTACCATCGCTAATTAAGTGTATCACTGACCAAACAAACATGAATGCTGGTGAGTCATTTGTTTCGCCTTATCATGAAGTTAACAGATTGGAATAAACTTGTTTTAGTCATCTGAATCGTCACCCATGTTAAAATTGAGCAGTTCACGGAGCTTTGAGGTGCTTTGCTCTTGTATCTGCGGATTTGGACGATAAGATGGTTCCGAAACTTGTTCCTGTTTTGTTTCCTTGCTTGCACACAATAGTTTCATCACCTCAGGTTAATTTAGTTTACCTTGCCTTTCCTTTGAATTTTCTTGAAGTAGATATCTTAAATGTCTGCAAATGGCAGTGGTTAGTAATTCTTTTAATCCTTTGCTTCTTGTGTCGCTTAGAAAGTACTGCTCTTCAGATTCCTCTCTTTTTCTGCAGATTTATGAGAAACCTTTGCGCATGAAGGCTCTTTCAATAGTTTATGCTTGCACCTCAATGCTAGGGGTTATGAGCGGTGTGTATAAGGTATTTTCATTCTGTAAGAAAAACTTGAAGTTTACAACATTGTGTAATTATATCATCATTGCTTATTCTTTGTGTTAAGACGGAGACAAGTGCAATGATGTCACCTATGCTTCAATCTTGGATCAACCAATTCTCTTCTATTCTAGAACATCCAGTGCAATCGGAAGACCCTGATGATTGGAGCATCCGGATGGAGGTTGATTTTCTTTGTTTTCATCAAAATCATATGATGCTGTATCTTATTTGTTTCTGTCAGAGGTTATAATTTCCCCTTGATACTTTTAGGTTATAAAGTGCCTGAATCAGTTCCTCCAGAACTTCCCGAGCCTTATGGAAAGTCAATTTAGGGGTCAGTATCCTCATCTATTCTCCAGGACTAGGTTACTCTTTAATATTATATGTGCATAGATGGTAAAATATTCTGACATTTCTGGCTATTTCATTTTGTTATCCTACTTCATTTCAGTTTTTATGGGGCCATTGTGGCAGACATTTGTATCATCTCTAGGAGTATATACACGATCATCGATCGAAGGAATAGAAGATCCTTATGATGGGAGATATGATTCTGATGGTGCAGAGCAAAGTCTTGAATCATTCATCATCCAGGTAAAAGAGACCGAGCTTTGTTGTTATGAAATTACCACTAGTCAAAGCTTATTTATTTTTTAAAATGATTTCTTCCTTCAGTAAAAACAAAAGTTTCAGATTGAACTCTTTTTGGATTTTGTCAGTTCCTTAGATTTAGTCTCTAGTTGATACAACTGACTGCTATACTTTTGCTTCTGAGTCCTTGTACTCAGCTCTGTAAATTTATGCATCTTCTTGATGCTTTTAATGATATCTTTTTACTTCATCAAAAAAAAAGTTTCAGATGTTCGGACTATTAGATTTCAGGCTATGGATAACAGGCCCCGTATATCTGTTGCAACATTTGAAATTGTTAATGTTCTGTTCTTTGACTATGGAAACCTAGAACTTCTTTCTCTTATTTCATATCAAAGAAGAATCATATTTAATCTTCAAATTATTAGATCTGCATTTTGTGGTCGGGTATAATGTGGACATTGACTGAATTCTTAATTTGGTGATTCTCATCTTTGTGCGTTCTTTTGTCTTAGCTTTGTCTATATGAGTGATACATTTTTTGTTGTGGTCTCGCAGTTGTTTGAGTTTCTATTGACAATTTTGGGCAGCCCCAAATTTGTAAAGGTATGCATATCTTTCTTTAATTGTCTGCGCCTTCTTATTTATAATGGTTGATGATGGTTTAGAGTTGGAGATATCTTTATAGGTAGTTGGGAACAATGTAAAGGAGTTGGTTTACTACACTATTGCCTTTATGCAGACAACAGAACAACAGGTAATAATTAGTTTCCTTTTTCAATTGGTTTGAGATTCAAAAGCTGTGGTTGTGCAGATCTGGTTTATTATGGCGTAAAAGAACGAGAAATCACTTACTTTTTAGTTGTCTTGGCATGCTAAAGCACATAGTCATTAGTCAATCCTCTGATAAAAGAATCCTTGGATATCCTTAACAAATTAGTTGAATAACCAGTTACCGAGTCTACCTGAATTTTAAACATGCTATCACAGCATTTATTTGTTATGGAAGTGATTATGTTATTCAAGTTACACCAAAATGTTAAAGAATGTAAACATCCAAATTTAACACTGTAGCGCTTCTGATTTGTTTCAAAATATCTATTATTTCTTCCTCTCCAGCTAGTGACAATGTTCTTCAGTGTGTTTGGGATTACCCACTGCACCTTCTGAGAGATTAAGGAACAGGATCCATGTCTGCTAAACTGCAGGAGATAAATATTAAGTTTTGTATATATGCACAGCTTGTTTTCAGTTGCTGATTATTAGTATCAAAATTCTGTGTCGGCTATCATTTCTGCAGTATTTTTATTTTTATTATCTCCCCTCTCTATGGAATCAATGCACCTACTTCTTTGTTTGCTACTTGATCACAACTTTACCTGTTTTTATACGTCTTATATAATTCTAATTACCAAAAAAAGTTTCCATATGCCTTCTGTGTTTATCTTGTCTTTTCATTTGGATCCAGGTTCACACCTGGTCTGTTGATGCCAATCAATATGTTGCTGATGAGGATGATAATACTTACAGTTGTCGTGCTTCTGGTAAGTTGTTTCTAGGTGCTAACTTTCCCTCATTTTTCATAAACCCCTGAGGCCTCTCTATTTCTCTCTCTCAGTGAACAAAGAATCTCTCAGTGGATGGGAATTATTAGTTATTTCACATTTAGGATCATTTACATTGTATTGAAGCAAGGGTTGTTATTATCAGACTTATGAGATTTCACTTAGAAGTTTTAGTGCTTTCGTTAATGTGTTTGTGGTGGTAATTGTGTTGTTTTTTCTTCCAAACATATCTTTTACTTTTCACCTTGAGTGGTCTTTCTTGCCATCGTATTCTTGTACACTCTGTCAAAGGTTAAATAGTGTCATCAGTTCACAGCTTCATGCAAGGCATAGTTTTTCTGATTAGGTAGGTTAAAGCTTCATGCAAAGCTTAGTTAACCACAAGAAGTACGCTGATGTACAATGTGAACTTATTTAATTCATGAACTTTACCAGCTGCTTCCGGATGAGACTGGTTTATCTCTTATAAAATGTTTCAGTGGTCTGGTTCGCAAGGTTGGAATTATGGCGCTAATTTACTGACTAATATATGACAATATTTTAAGTGGTTGAGGGTTTGATTTGTTCTACCTTTGGGACCAAACTTTTTCTGGTAATGTAAAGCAGGCCAGTTTCTCTTCCCTTGGGGCTTCAATTCTGAGGTGTTTTCTCATTTCGATATGGACTGTTTCAGTGGTCTGTTAAAAAAACTTTTAAGCTTTTGCTAACAAATAAAATAAAAAAGGATCTTTAGTTTTCTCAGATTTGGGCATCTTAGCTGATGGTTTTGCTTTCTTTCTTCTTGATTTTGATCTAATGACCACTTGATTGTTGAGTTTCAGAACTCTGCATGCCAACTCTGGGCATGATATAGCTATTATGTCGGTTTGCTCTTATTCTGTACTTTCTTTGATATGAAACTGTCATTCCAGGTGCCCTTATGTTGGAAGAAGTCATTAGTTCTTGTGGTACACAGGGAATTCATGCTATCATTGACTCTGCAAAGACGCGATTTAGGGAGTCTCAGCAAGAAAAAGCATCTGGTGCTTCAGGCTGGTGGAGAGTAAGTGGAAAAGATATACTATGT
Organism: Anisodus tanguticus; assembly: GCA_034509755.1. Classification (NCBI taxonomy): domain Eukaryota; kingdom Viridiplantae; phylum Streptophyta; class Magnoliopsida; order Solanales; family Solanaceae; genus Anisodus; species Anisodus tanguticus. The sequence goes on along the minus strand of CM067540.1, from coordinate 4,011,690 downwards.
TTTGACATTTTTGATGCTAATAGCTTATTCAATCATTCTTCTCAATGCTCTATGCTATACATGGACTTCGGTATGGGTATTAGATATGTGAATGCATCTAGCATGAGTTAGCTCAATTTCCAGCCTGAATTTTGAAAGATCTATAATAAGTAACTATAGGGAAATGAAGAGTCTAGTTAAGGATTAACATGATATAAAATAAACACTCTGATAAGCATTGTAGGAGCAGCAAGGTTAGTGACTGTTTCTGCTAAAGTTTGTTAAACCTTTTGTCGAACTTTGAATAATATTCTAACTTGCTTGGGTATCTACTAGTAGTCTGGTTTTGCATTATGATCTACTTTTAATTTCAACATATTGTTAAATTATCTCCATTTTGTGAATGAAAAGTTTGAAGTCTAATAATCTGTTGGTTGATCTTGTTTATAAAGACAAATGGTTTCATTTATTGTACACTAATATGATGTCTAAAAGTATATTTAAAATATGGGAATATAGGGTTTCTTCTGTCAAGCCTATCCAACTTCTACAAAATGAAATTTTTCTTTAAACCAATTCAGTAGCATTTTACGATCAATACTCTTTCACCATGCCCCCTGATAACTTACTCTTCGCAGATGAGGGAGGCCACACTTTTCGCTTTGGCTTCAGCGTCTGAACAGTTACTTGAAGCTGAGGTTTGTGTTACTTTTAATACTTTAAATAGTGATTCCCTGATTTTCTGCTTTAACTTGAAAATTAAAAGAGAGTTCCTGTTAGATTCATTTTTGAGAAAATACATAAAATCACCCCTAAACTTGTCTCCAAAACTCACTTTAGCAATTTAACTTTAAGGGTAATTATTTACCCCCCTATTGTTATCTGGAGTGAATTTAATACCCACTTAAAAATATAGAGCCAATCTTGTAAAAGGATGTGTAAAGCACTCTCCGCCACGTCAACAATTGATTAAATTTTAAATTTTCACTTTTTTTTTATTCTTTGTATCTTTTCATTAATCTTTTTCTTTTTTAAAAGACACAATTCAATTTTTAAAAAAAAGACCTTTTCAACTCATCTTCTCTAGTAAACCCACTTCGGTCGTGATTGGGGATAATCCCGTTGTCAATTTGAGATCGCTTGATGCTCTTTTAGATATTTACTCTTCTCTAATTTTTTGTTGGTTATAGTTAATTTCTTCTGGGGACTTAATGGAGGATATTTTAGCTCATGTTTGGACCAGTAGCTTGTTATCATCTTATATAGTTTATTTTCCTTTCATTTTGTTCAAGTAATGAGATAGTCAACTTCTTCATATCCTTCAGCAAGTATATGCCATACTGTACTAAACATAAATTTTGAAGAGCCACATTCCATTGTCAAATAGCTGTTTACGTCTCTGTTTTTTCAGAGGAAGAATTGTGAACTTTAAATCACGAAGAGCTCAGATTTAGACGCGGTCAGATCTTAGCAAAAATGAGGCAAATGACTATTTGTTCCTTTAACCTTTCCTCTTCCTACTTTAGTAAACCCACTTGTTCATTTCCATCATTTCTGTCCATTTTATGAAATCTGAGCTTTTATTGCTCTGTTTTGTTATTTGTTCTTCCTTCTGTTCAAATTTTTAACTCTCCTCTTTCTTATTTTTTTTGCTTTAACAATCCCTCATTTATAAAATCTAAGCTTCTTTGCATAAAATTTGTGTTTAATTTTTTCCTTCACAAAATTCATGAACTATATTTGATTCATCAATTTATTTCTCTCCAATATTTAGTTCAATAATGGTGTAAATGGAATTGATGATGTTGTGGTAATGGAGAAGAAGATACTATTGGACAAAACAATAAATAAAGAGAAGAAAAATTTAAAAGTTAAAGAAAAAGTGGAACCCATAAACTTTATTTGCCTCAAAATAAGAAAATTCGTATAATTACAAATAATATATATTACTATATCAAGAAAAGAATCGTAAAAGTATTTATTATATGCAGGCCATTAAATAAATGACATGTGTAAGATTTTGTCAGTTTTTTTTTTAAAACTTATCTTCCCACTTGCTTCTAGGAAGGTGAGTGCACTCTCTCTGCCATGTCACCTAAGGAGATATTTAATACACTATCGACAAGAATAGGGGGGTATTTAAACACCCGTAAAGTTACTATGCTAAAGTAAGTTTTGTGGACAAGTTTAGGGGGGATTTTATGTATTTTGTCTTCATTTTTCTGTGTAAATTGTAGTAATTACTTATCTTGTTCGACTTTCCTCTCAGGTCCCTGAAATCACTAAAAGTTTAGGAAATACCTTAGAACAAATTCTTTCGGAAGACATGTCAACAGGTAAATCTGGTTTTGTAGATCAAATTGGATTTTAGGTTGGTATGGAGATACATGAGTGAGGTTCGCTATATTTGATATTAGTATAGACACACACTAAGGTAGATGCTGAGATATCTCTAATAAATTAGTGCTCTTGTGGATTTTGCAGGGGTAAATGAATATCCCTTCTTATATGCCCGTATATTCTCTTCCATTGCTAAGTTCTCCTCCATGGTAATTGCTATTTTCATCTAAACAGTTAAAGACTTTATCTTTCGTTTTGCTATGCAACTATACGGCTCACAATTACTTGTTGTTTGCTCAGGTCAGCCAGGGTCTAATTGAGCACTTCCTATATGCAGCCATCAAAGCACTTGGCATGGATATGTGAGAATCTAATCTAGTACTTAATTCTACTATCCAAAAAAAATAAAGAGCTCAGTTATTGATGATGATTAACTACAACAGGCCTCCACCTGTAAAAGTAGGGGCATGTAGAGCACTTTCTCAACTTTTACCCGATACAAATAAAGAGATTCTCCGTCCTCATTTCTTGGATATATTTTCATCACTCACAGATCTTCTTAAGCATGTAAGTAACTATGAAAGCAAGCTTCCTCCTTATTGTCTTTATTTACCTCTGTTGTTGTTGAAGCTAAGGTTGACTGTCTGCTCCCCAGGCTTCTGATGAGACCATGCATCTAGTGCTTGAAACACTACAGGAGGCTGTAAAAGCAGGTTAGAAGAATATAAACCGAGTATGAGTTCAACTTAGCATGCAGTTCGGCTTTGGAGTTTCAAAGTTTTCTAGTGGAGTATCTCCTAAAAATTTTCAAGTGCTCCATGTTTGAAGTTTCTAACGTGTTTTACCTATGTAGGCCCTGAGTTGGCGGTGTCTATTGAGCCAGTTCTCTCACCCATTATCCTCAATATGTGGGCTTCGAATGTTGCGGATCCTTTTGTCAGCATTGATGCTCTTGAGGTTCTGGAGGTAGTAATTGAAAGGCTATTCTTTGATTACAGAAATCTATTTAACAATGTTATATGTACTTCACCAGAAAATTGAATTAGCATGTTACTTTATGCGTGATACGGTCTATATATGGGAGATCACTGTCAGCTAGGTGAATTTTAGATGACAGGCTGAACTATTAAAGTCACTTGTGTCTTAGTAAAAAAAAATCCTTTTTACCCCGCATGATTTAGTTATTTGACCATTTTTTGTATTGCTCTAGCAAAGTCCCTTATCAATTTAGCCAAAAATGGAATGGCAGTGGATTGATGTTCGATAAAAGTTGAAGGTTGACAAGTAATACGATTCCTGTTTCTTCTTCCCTTTGATTTTGATTGACAAGTGTAAGCAAATCAAACTATCACGCAATGTCGAGCCAAACCAAGGAGAACTTGGACTATTAACTGCATTGGTAAATGTCAGTTATGTGTTTGAAGTAAATATATATATGTATGCAGTCAGATCTCTATATAACGGCATCCTCATATAACAACACCTCTCTATGACAGCCAGGTTTTTCTCGTAACTGTTTTTTAATATTTTACCTCTATAACAACTTTTTACCTATAGCAGCAACAACCATCTTTATAACAATATGTTCTTTGTAAAATTATTGCACTATAGCAACCATCTTCTTTTTTTGGTAATATAATGATTAATCATATTTATAGAAATAGAATCTCTAAGATTACCAATAATAGGTCTAGAGATTTTGACCAAATATTTTGATACTTTAATACACTATTTATGACATATAATATTACATGAAAAATATATTTCCATCATGAAAAGATTTCCCGTCGTTATACAAAGTGTGATTAAGCTTAGGATTGGCAATTTAAAATGAAAAATTAGATTTTGTGCATCTTTTTTGCCTATAATAGCGAAATATTATTTAAATGTCAATGTTGTTATAAGTGTATAACAACCATTCGCTATAGCAGCCAAAAGATTTCGGACCCAACGATGCTGTTATAGAGAGGTTTGATTGTATATGTTTGTGCGTGCGCACACAATATATAATGTATTCCTTTTCTGATGAATTCTCGCTTTTCATGCATTTTTCTTACTGAACTTATAGATTTCTGCTCTTTGACATAGCTTGCTTAAGGACTTTTAGTTATATTATCTTCTGTTACAATGTAAATTGACCTCCAATTTCCTTTTGCTTGCAGTCAATAAAAAATGCTCCCGGCTGTATACACCCTGTGGTTTCTCGAGTTTTACCTTATATTGGGCCCATTCTAAATTATGTATGCTCTGAGATTTATGTCTTATGAAGGGTGTCTTTTAGGAATTAGATTATCTTATTTAAAGAAAGGTTGTACTAGTTGTTGTGCCTGATGGAAGTTTTTGTCATCTGTCAGCCACAACAGCAGCCGGAGGGTTTAGTTGCTGGTTCACTAGATCTTGTGACAATGTTGCTGAAGGTGATGTTCTACTTCAAATAATGATCTTTATTGATATCACCTCTATGTAAATTTTATATTTCCTGTCTGACTGAAAGATAATCTGTTATAAAGTTATCTAATGTATCGTGTATGTGTTTATTTCAGAATGCCCCAACTGAAATTGTAAAGGCGGTGTATGAAATCTCTTTTGATCCTGTTGTTCGTATAATCCTCCAAAGTGATGATCATAGTGAAATGCAGGTTACATTTGTGGACTCTGTTTCTACTTGGCAATTGCTCCTAACTTACACTTCTGTTAGTATAACCTATTGGTGTTGGTTTGTACAGAATGCTACACAGTGCTTAGCTGCTCTTATATCCGTGGGGAAAGAAGAATTACTTGCTTGGGGTGGTGATACTGCATTTGCGATGAGAAGTTTTCTTGATGTGGCTTCAAGGTTGGGTTGTCATTCTTCCTTTTTCATGAGCCAATTGAACCTTTGAATTTCAAGTTGTCTGATTATCATCCTTCATTTTGTAATATGGGGCTGGTAGAGCTCGTCGACCACTTGCCATCATCTTTTTTTGCTCGATGAATCTCTTTGATCTTCCTCTTTAACATGGTGTACAGATGTCATATCAAGACACATACCAACATAAGTTGATTAATCTGTTTAGGACTATGCTACTTTGCTGTTACAATGGAATGCCCAGAGAAAGGATAAGAAAGGAGAAAAAAGACTAGAACGTGAAAACTGAAATCTGTAGATTGCTGTAATATTTCATAAGTAGAAGTTCAAAAGTATGGGAGTTCATGCTTTTCATATGGTCTTTCTTCTGTTTTTTCTCTCGTTTTATTGTTGTTCGGTATTGGGCCCCTGAGGCATCTATAATTGCTACAGAAGTTAGAAGATAAGCTGGATGGGATCATATCGAGCTTGTCCTGTTTTGATTTCCCTTTTGTTTATTCATGATTAACTTGAAGAAATTGCCAGTAGTTTGTGATTATGTTGCTGTAGTCTTGATTTTCAAGTTATAGAATTGAAAAATGAGGGCTGCAGAATCTTAGATGTATCTACTATACTGCTTGAACGATTGATTGTTATTCTGCTTTGAATGGTTGTTTATTGACAATCTTACGTGCAGGCTTCTGGATCCTGATCTAGAAAGTTCTGGAGCACTTTTTGTTGGGAGCTATATCCTGCAACTGATCCTGCATCTCCCTTCACAGATGGCCCAACATATCAGAGACCTGGTTGCCGCTCTCGTGAGGCGCATGCAATCTTGTAAAACTTCTGGGTTAAGAAGCTCATTGTTGGTTATATTTGCCAGATTGGTATGGTTTCCTCATCCTTATTTGAGGATCTGTCTTTGCATTTTTGGCTGGTAACTGATGCATTATGTATCAGTCTCATTTTAGTTTCACAATGAATCAACTTTGTATATATAGACATGCCACTTTTTGGTGATACATGTTAAAAGGAAATAAGGAGTAGACATAAATTTGTTGACTATGCACAACACACATAAAAGTTCTTTTTTCCTATTTAGCTTTTAATTCAAAATACTTAGTTTTCAAGTAATGAATTTGGGAATCTTGATGTTTTAACTGCTTATTCTCGTTTGTACTTGATGCTTTTCTATAGCAATGGGGAGATGAGGTGTATCTTTCTATGTAGGTCCACATGAGTGCTCCTCATGTTGAACAATTTATTGAGTTGTTGATCTCAATCCCAGCAGAAGGTCATCCTAACTCCTTTACGTACTTAATGATTGAGTGGACTAAGCAGCAAGGCAAGTATACGGGCTTACTGGTCTTTCAGTGGCATTATATAGGAACATGTAACTGCATTGTTTGAGCATATTATTGATCTTTCATTCTAAACAACATGCTAATATTCAGGGGAAATTCAAGGGGCCTACCAAATCAAAGTTACCACTACAGCCTTGGCTTTACTTTTATCTACAAAGCATGTTGAATTGGGGAAACTAAATGTTCAAGGCTATCTAATTCAGGTTTGTTATATTTGTGCTTGATATTCTCTTAGAAGCAGAGTCCGCCAAAGACTCAAATCCATTTTGTGGGTATTTTGGAAGTCTGCTGCAGGGATAACTACACGCTCAAAAGCTAAAACAGCTCCAGATCAATGGACGTTGATGCCTCTTCCTGCAAAGGTATTGATAGATACTGTCCCATATATGGACTGCTTCTGAAATTGACGCCCATATTTGTATTTTTCTTCGTATGTTATGCCACACTTCACATGAATATATACCTAGAACTCGTCAGGCGTGGCACTATCTTTGCTTTGTAGGACTTCTAATTCTTAAGTTGACATCGCTTGCTCATCTGTTAATGATAAATTGATTTATTTTACCGCCGTCCTCATTTTAATCTGTGTTTCAGCAATCATTTTCTGATATTCTTTAAGCATTCTTTTATTTTAGTGTGTTTTATAGGCAGATATGTAATCTAACTTTGCTGAGTAGTTGAACCATTAATTTTTCTAACAGAACTTGTGTTTATGGACTTAACAGATACTTGCTTTATTAGCAGACGCCTTGATCGAAATTCAAGAGCAAGTTTTAGTTGGCGGTGACGAGGTAATTCTCCCTTAAAGTGCTGTATAAATATAAGCCTATAGGATCTAAATCTTGCACAAATTGTCGTTGTGCCAGGATAGTGACTGGGAGGAAGTTCAAGAAGGAGACGTTGAGACGGATGAAGCTTTAATTTTATCAAGTAGTGCCATACCCCGTGGTAGACCATCCCATGATTACCTTGACGCGATGGCCAAAGCTTTCGACGAGGTTTGTCAAATGCTGCTATTCTCTCTTTCTCATCTGTCATTAGCTCAATTTCCTTCGAATTAATCACCTTTTAATCCTTAATACGTTTTACTAGGATCAGGATGATGGAGATGATGATGACCTTCTTAGTGGTGCTGACCCCCTTAACGAGGTTTTTGTTCTGATAAGATATATCATATCTGAATGCTATCGTTGCTTTAGTATAAACTGACCATCCAATTCAATCACGTCTGCAGATAAATCTGGTGAATTATCTAGTAGATTTTCTCAAGAAATTCTCTCATAGTGACGGAGCAATTTTCAGTCATCTTTTACAGGTCAGTTCAAGTGACTCAATGGAACATATAAGTACTAACTAGTATGTCTTATTTTGAACCGCTTATTATGGTTTTAATAACTGTCGTTTGCAGAGTTTGACGAAATCTCAACAAGATGCTATTCAAATGGTGCTGAAGCAATGAAGATTCTTTTGTTGTACAAATGGTGAGGACAATGTTCATTGTGAAAGTATCGGGTTTTGGCCTAAAATGGTTTTCCCCCCTCAATTTGTTCTGGGCGAGTGTCTGAGTTTGTTTGTAAAGCGAGGTTTTATAAATTTTGATTATTTTCCTTCGATTAAAACGTGTAATTTAAGGTAACAACTTATATTCGTTTGTGGCATTCGTAAAGTTACATGATGCGAGTCATTCTTTTATTGGAAAGAACATTTTCCTAGCTTCAAATTTCACCATTACTATAATCTTATGATTGATTCATTTCTGATCTTAATTCTATCACCCTTCAAAATTGTGACTAGCATTTAAAGGTGGTGGAAGTTATGACTACCATGAACAATGTGAATGCTGGAGTTTGCTATTGAAAAACATGCTGATGAAATTTGGTATGCAGAACAAAATTTAACAATACAGATGCATCTCAATTAGATAGCATCGTTGCAGCGATAAGAGATGATCTTATATTTTTATTTTTTGCAACTGACTTTGTATATTAATCACCAAATGAGCAATACATAACCTCAGCCAAGCTACATCACAGCTTGCTGATAACAACTTTAATCCATGTACAAAAGAAAGAACTGAAAACCTGCAGTTGCTCTTGCATGACATACACATGCTATCTCCTTTGCAATAATCTTGGGTAACCTTTCTTTCTTCTCAAACACTGTCATTCCTCTCTATCCACAGTGAGTGAATTGCCTCAGTGTACACTTGTTTCATCAGTCCAGCCTGTTGTGAGTTTCCTTTTGCAGCTTTATAAATCCTTTGCTGGTGTTTGATTTGCACTTGTAATTCCCTGATTCATTTGTAACCAACTCAGAGTCCAAACCTGTTGTGAGAAAAAAAATTCACTAAACAAGTGTAGACCAGTCCAAACCAACACATGCCCCATTTGTTTAACTTGTCTGCTGTGTTTGGAAGAAAACGCAAAGTGTGAAAACTGCTTTTGGTCTTGCAGCATTTTTACACATGAAATGTTTCCAGTCCACTTTCGTGTGCTCTCCCAAAGCTTCCATATAAAATTGTTGGATCAAACTCTTCTTGGTGTTGGGCACCATTTGCATTCCCCTAATAATATTTCTTGTCTCCGTTGTTTTCCTCACCATCCAGCTAGCTTGTTGAGGGATCCTCGTATCTTTGGCTCAAATTATATATACTTGAAATATTCCTTAAAACTTATATCTTTATTGAGTGTGAATTAATGGTCATGAAGTAATACATGCTATAGTGTTTTTGTACTTGTTAGACTTAAAATCTTAGACATGCTTATGTGTTGTAAAAAAAGGGAAAGATGAGGAAGAGTTAGAAGGTTAAGAACTATTTAGGAGGATGGTGGAGGGGTAAATTGAGGTGGGAAGGAAGATTTTGAATATTTCTTCATACAAGTTACCCTTCAGAAATACTTGCTATGGAAATGTCTTTCATGAGGAAGTCAATTTCTCATATTTGATTGCCATAATATGCTTTTTAAGGAAAATAGTTTTCAGCGTGATTTCGCATAAATATGATCATTTAAACTAGCTAGTTAAACATTGTACTCATTTAAGGAATTTGTGAAAAAATAACCTCATGCAACATAACTTTCACAAGCGGGTGATAACTTTTTCACAAGTTTTACGGGGTGGAAGAATGGAAAACTAAGCTTTTACAAGTTACGTGGATGAAGCATAACTTTAGTACAATTTTCATTCTCTATTCATGTTTGTTCACATGCCTTGAATTAGCTGAACTGGCCCATTTGTTTGTGTTTAATTCTTCACAAGTAATGAGGGGCATAATTTTGATACAATCTTCATTCTCTTATCTTGTTAAATTGTTTGTAAGTCTTGCGGAATTTGACATGTTCAAATGATCACCAGTTATGATAGTTTAGTAAGACTTTATTACTATCTTACATTTTTCAATCTTGTTAAATTGTTCATAAGTTTTGTCATTGGCAGAACTAGTATGTGTTCAATTATTCGGAAATTTTGATAAGCTGACAAGACTTTAAATTATCTTGATTCAACCTATCTTATTAAATTGTTCACTAGTTCTGTCGGATCGATTAAACTTATATGTATTGTTAATGTAAGATTGTATTAATCTCTTCTTGAGGAGTCTTTCTCATTAATACAAATATATATAGTGTGTACAATGTGAAATCCTATTATAATAAGGATCCTATATTTACCATAATTATACAATACTAAATATGGCTAAATAATACACATTATACACGTTAACACACCCCCTCAGTCGGAGCGGGAGGAGGCCGGACGCTAAAACTAGATCTGAAGTCGAGAAAGAGTTGTTTGGGAAGGCCTTTCGTGAATATATCTGCATACTGATATGAAGAAGGCACATGCAACACCTTAACATGATGAGAGAAACCTTCTCACGAACAAAGTGTATATCCATCTCAATATGTTTGGTTCGCTGATGCTGAACCAAATTATGAGATAAATATATGGCGGATATGTTATCACAATAAACCAAAGACGCCTTATGTAGGGGATACTGAAGCTCCAAAAGAAGGTTTCGAAGCCAACAGATCTCAGCAACAACATTCGCAACGCCTCTATACTCGGCTTCTGCACTCGAATGAGATAAGGTCGCTTGCCGCTTGGCAGACCATGAAATGAGGTCATCTCCTAAGAACACGCAGTAGCCGGAGGTGGAGCGTCGCGTGTCCGGACAGCCCACCCAATCAGCATCCGTATATGATAATAATCTGGTCGGTGGTGAGGGGTATAGGTGCAAGTCATAATCAAGTGTGCCCTTAACGTATCGAATGATACACTTAATGGCAGTAAAATGAGGCTCCCTGGGGCATGCATGAATAAGCACACCAGCTGAACAACATAAGTAATGTTAGGCCTGGTAAATGTAAGATACTGGAGTACACCTGCAAGACTCCTATAAAGAGTGAGGTCGGATACTGGAGCACCATCAACAACACTAAGCTTTGACTTAGAGTCAGCTGGAGTGGACATGATCTTGCAGTTTGCCATTTTAGCCCTGTACACTATCTCCTCTGCATACTTGCGCTGACACAAGAACATAGTTTATGCAGAACGAGTCACTGAAATCCCTAAAAAATAGCTCAACTTTCCCAAGTCAGTCATAGCAAATTCGGATTTAAGCAATGCAATAATCTCATTTTTTTAATAAATCGGAGCAGTCAGTAAGCAATATGTCATCAACATATAACAATAAATAGGCAATGCTACTACCACAATGAAAAATAAATAGAGAGGTATCACATTTGCTACATACGAACCCAATCTGCATAATGTATTGTGCAAAGCGTTCATACCACGCTCGAGGGGCCTGTTTCAAACCATAAAGGGACTTACGTAGACGACATACATACTGAGGGGTTGCTGGATGTACAAAACCAGGTGGCTGATGCATGAAAACAGTTTCTTTCAGATCCCTATGAAGAAACACATTTTTCATATCAAGCTGATGAATCGGCCAATGCTTACCCAAGGCAATGCTCAGAACTGTGTGAATGATAGTCGATTTAACAATCGGACTGAATGTCTCACCATAATCAATGCCCCCTTGCTGATTAGTGCCATTTTCCACAAGTCTCGCCTTATATCTCTCCAAGTCACCACTGTCTCTGTATTTATGACGAAAAAGCCACATGCAACAGATCACATTCACCCCCTCCGGTTTAGGAACCAAATCCCAAGTGTGCTGTTGTTAAAGCGTTAAATTCCTCACGCATGACCGCATTCCAATTAGGGTCTTGTTTGGCTAATTTGAGGTTTTTGGGTATTGGGGAAATTGTTTGGGTGGACAGGTTAAATTGGACTTTGGGTTTAAAAATCCCGTGTTGGGCTCGGGTTTTCATATGGTGAGTGGCTTTAGGTGTAGGATGGGTATTTGGGTGAATGTGTGGTAGCGGGTTCCTGGTGGCAGAACATGGGTCGCGGTTTCCGTCGGATTGGCCGACGGTAAAGGGAACTGGATGGTTGTTGTCTGATGTTGACATTGGGGGAGGTGTGAGGGCACGAGAAACGAAAGATCATGCCATTAGCCGCACAAAATTTATGAAATAGGAAATTATTAAACTCTCGATCATTATCACATTGAAATGATTTTATGTCTTTTTCAAATTGCGTTTTAACCAGTATACGAAACTCAACAAATTTGGAGAACACTTGAGATTTGAGTTTGAGTGGATAGACCCAAAAAAAGTGAGAGAAATCATCCAAAAATACTAGATATTATTTGTGGTCTAAGTTGCTTGTTATGGGAGATGTCCATAAATCAGCATAAATAATATCAAATGGGGAGAAAGTAGTACTCATAGAAGCCGTAAATGGTAGTCTAAGATGTTTCCCTAACTGACACGAGGAACAACTATGAGAAAGGTAGGGTGTCGGTAGGGCGACTGGTGCCGGTGACTGGTACAGTGGTGGTGTTGGTGGCGACCGGTGACTGGGACACAATGGGCGTGATTGGGTGTCAGAGATGGTGACCGAAATCAATGGAGAGACAACAGAAGCATATGGTGGTGACTAGTTTGGAACAGGGACACTGCCGGCGGCGGCAGCGTCGTGAGACTGAGTCGGTGGCCCGGTGGCAGTGCGGGAGACAACGTCGGGAGGAGAGGCGGTGCCGCTGTCGGGGGAACTTTCGGTGGTGGCAGCGGCATGAGTCAGTGACAGTGACTGAGTATTTACCACTGCCGGAACAATGGTAGCATGTTGGAGAGCTTGCTGGACAATCGGTAATGTGTCAGAATCATCAAGAAATTTGTAATCAGTGACAAATTTTCTAACATAAATTAATTTTTTGATGATGTTTGGGGCATAAAGGACGTTTTTAAGAGAGAAGTGGGGATGCGGTGGTGGGGTAAGGGTGTGGCCAAATCCTTGAATTGGAATGCGATAACCACTACCGACCATAATAGATTGTGGAGTTGGTAACTGACGCAGTTGAGGAAGATTACCTGAATTGTTGGTGAGATGAGACGTGGCGCCCGTATCCATATACCACGCATTATCGGGCTGTTGACGGGTCAAGGAAGCCATTGATTTGTTCTCGGGTAAAGGACAAAATTTTAATTATTTTCGGGTAAAGGACAAAAAGAGAGAAAAGTTTTCTTTGGAAAGTGGATTGATTTTTGGTGAAGGGAGGGAGAGGTATTCTATGGAAAGAAGAGAAAAAGTAGACAAAGTTGTAGTCGGTGGAGAGAAGAGAAACATAAGACAATATTGGCCGCCACTGAGAAAAGTATTCTCTGGAAAGAGACAAAGTATTGCTTTAAAGCGGCGCCTTCCTTTTTTGAATATGAAAAGAGACCAGCCAACTTTTAGATGAAAGAAAGGAGACCTTTCCTTGTAGGAATAGCTTTCTAAACTATTCAAAATAATATGAGACCGTATTCTCTGGAAAGAAGAGAAAAAGAAGACAATATTGGCCGCCACTGGTAGAAAACATAAAAATCCGATAGGGGGCGACGATCGTCCGGAGCAAGAAAGTAGAAGAGGGTTTAGGTTTTGACTCTGATACAATGTAAGATTGTATTAATCTCTCCTTGGAGAATTTTTCTCATTAATACAAATATATATAGTGTGTACAATGGAAAATCGTATTACAATAAGAAACCTATACTTACCATAATTATATAATATTAAATATGGCTAAATAATACACATTATATACGTTAACCGTTAACAAACACCTTGATTGCAATGACCAAAGCCAACATATAACATTCCACTGGTAAGGACGACTCTTCTTCAATTTATGTGTATCTCAAATAAATATTGATACTCTTTTCTTTGACAAATTCATACTGACATTCCACTGGTAAAGATGACTCTTCTTCAATTTATGTGTATCTCAAATAGATATTGATACTCTTTTCTTTGACAAATTCATACTGTTAAACCAACGAAAATTATAAATCATTGGATTAAAAGAGAAACATGGAGTGCAAGAAGCAGGAACAATGGAGAACGACAAATATGATAGAAGAAACATGTCATCAAAACACTCTCTAATATACTAATGTTATTAATGTTTAGTATATATTTTTTTTCTAAAATATACTTTCCATTCATCAAAACACCCGGAGAACATCTTCTAAAGAAAATATGTTCTGTGTAAAGGTTATGTCGTGCCAACTACAGGGGCGAATCCAGAGGCTTAGCTACGGATTCATGTGAATTCAATAATTTTTGTTCATACCCGGTGTAAATTAAGAATATATTGAATATCTATAAATATCTAATTGTGAACTCTATTATTATTATAACATTAAAATAAAATCGATATAAAAACTCATAAACTTTAAATCTTGAACTCTTAATTCATAATTTTCCATCACCATATAAAACATTAAAAGGACTTGTCATGTATGTATGCTTAGAAAAAGTCTTTGGGTTGTATTGTCGACCACACTACAAGAAAGTATAGAATTGATGACAAAATTTTAGCAACAATAAATATATTGTTGCTAAAAACATAAATGACAACAAAAATTTAATATATTGTTGCTAAAAAACGTAAATGGCAACAAAAACAACATGTTGTTGCAAAAACTTTTGCATCCGAGGTTTTGCAACGACATACAACAATTTTTGTTAATGCGAAAAGTACTTTTGGCAACAACATCCAACATATGACAATAAAAATTGTTGTTGCCAAATGCTTTTATTCTTGTAGTGCCAGCTAGTGCTGTAGCAATTAGTTGTATTATCTTGCATAAGCATTTTTTGTGTGTGTGTTTTACTTCTCTCTTTTAACAAAATGAATTGATAGGGTGAACTAATGTGCACATTAATGATGTGAAAGTGATACAACATGATGAAATCGTGATTTTTGATGTTTTTAATTAGCTGTTAATAATGGCAACCACTCGTCTAAACTTCACAATCAGAATTTATACTCCACTTGTATGATTTAGTTGATATGATTGCAGAGGAATTTGTTCCACACCTTTTTTTCTCTCGCCAAATTTTAACTAACATTGCGTGACCCATTCGAATGTTTGGTCGTAGTTTAGGCTTGCGAGTAAAATATTTGCTCAGTGTAGTCACTTTCGAGATGCATTTTTATATTTGTTTATCTATATCTGTATCTATATTATTATAAAAATAGGAACTCTAAACTAAAAAAGAGTTGAATTATTTAAATATCTTTCATATTAACCTAAATAACTGACTTATTAAAAAATAAACAAAAACACCAAGTTTATTTGAAGGGGTGTAACTAGGCCTAGGCATCGAGCCGAGCCCAACCGAGCCTAGTATATACCAAGCCGAGTCCAATCGAGCTTTAAATAGTACCGAGTCGAGTTCGAGCCGAGCTGAGCCCAACTGAGTTTTAAATAATATTGAGCCGAACCCAACTGAGCTTTAAACAATACCGAGCCGAGCCGAGTGTGAGCCGGGCTCAACCGAGCTTTTATACATTTTGACCGAGCCCCAGCTGAACCAAGCCTGCTCTTTTCTATTAGATCAAAATATAATTTAAGAAAGTCTTTGACCGTGATTAAACAAACTATCATAAGAAAAAGAACATTTACATTATTAAGTCAAGAATATATACTTTTAGTTGTAATGAATCGTTAAAAATAATATTCATATTAAATTAAAAATATAATTTAAGGAAGTGTATGATCGGAATTAAACAAGTTATATATTATATAATCCAATCCAAGAAAATTATAGCCAAAATAAAAAGATAGCAAAGGATTATAAATTGGCAGATGATGAAGAGTTTTTTTTAATTGTAGGAAGAAAAAAATGAGACTAAATACCATTAGATTTCTTAATAACCGAACCAAACTAACAATAAATAAATACATAAATATGTATTATATTTAGTTTTATTTGATTTTCATAATATACAAACCGATTGAATTAATTTAATTTTAATTTTAACCAAAGTCGACTCAAACCAAACCATGAATAACCCTACTCATAGTAGGCTTAAGTTATATTATGGTTAAAAATTTACTTACGTCAAATAAAAATATTAATTATGTAACTGTTAATTAACATAGTAAGTTAAGTTAAATTTTTAATGTACTTAGTAATTGAACCTAATGAATACATATTATTTCTTAAATCGAGCCAACTGAGCTGAGTCGAGCCATCTCAATTGAGCCTGAGCTTTAACCGAGTCGAGTCAAAATTTAATTGAAACCGAGCCGAGTTGGGTCAAACTTTTTCTCTAAATGAGTCAAGTCGAGCTAAATCCATTAGAGCCGAACCGAGCCGGCTCTTTGCCTAGCTTTAGGTGTAACCCTTCAGCTTAGTTACTAATGTAACTAACGTTTCCTAATTTCTAAGTATTTGATTTTCAACCGTTGCAAGATATAATGTGTAATTAAAAACTTTTATTCTTTGGCTATACTATGATTTATGTAAATTTCAAGAAAAACATTTTGTTAATGGATCTTGGGCTTAACTCAACCCTCAAAGCTAGCTTGTAGAGTGAGGATTGTCCAAGTTCATATAAGGAGTCCATGTTCCCATTCCATTTCCGATGTGAGACTCTTAACACTCCCCCGCACGCCCAGACCTCGTTAACTGGAGCGTGGACAATATAATTTGGGGGCCCAACATCGGTGAACAAAGAACTGAAATGGGCCTAACTCTGATACCATATAAAGAATGGATCTTGGGCCTAACTCAACCCCAAAATCTAGTTTGTAGGGTGAGGATTATCCAAGTTCATATAAGAAGTCCATATTCCCATTCCATATCCGATGTGTGGGGTTGAGCTAGGCCCAAAATCCATTCATTACATGGTATCAGAGCCAGACCCATTCTAATTATTTGGTCACCGATGTTGGGCCCCCAAATTATATTATCCATGCTCCAATTAACAAGGTCTAGGCGTGCGAGAGAGAGTTAAGAGTCCCACATCGGATATGGAATGGGAATATGGACTCCTTATATGATCTTGGATAATCCTCACCCTACAAGCTAGATTTTTTTGTTGAGTTAGGCCCAAAATCCATTCTTTACATGGTATCAGAGCCAGACCCATTTCAATTATTTGTTCACCGATTGTTGGCCCCCCAAATTATATTATCCACGCTCCGGTTAACAAGGTCTGGGTGTGCGGGGGAGTGTTAAGAGTCCCACATCGGATATGGAATGGGAACATGGACTCTTTATATGGACTTGAATAATCCTCACCCTACAAGCTAGCTTTTGGGGTTGAGTTAGGCCTAAGATCCATTCTTTACAAATCTCACGGGTATGTAAGATGTTAAGAATGTGTTCTACCATTTTTAATGCATTACCCAAAAGGTAGGGGGGATAGACGCATGAAAAAGAAGGGTACAAATCATGTTATTAATGGTGCAAAGAATTCTTTCCATTTTGAGGGGAGGTATGGGGGCACGAGAAACGAAAGATCATGCCATTAGCCACACAAAATTTATGAAAAAGGGAATTATTGAACTCACGACCATTATCACATTGAAACGTTTTGATGTCTTTTTCAAATTGCGTTTTAACCATTGTACGAAATTCAAGGAATTTAGAGAACACTTGGGATTTGAGTTTAAGCAGATAGACCCAAAGGAAGTGAGAGAAATCATCCAAGAACACCAAATAATATTTATGGCCTAGGTTGCTAGTTATAGGAGAAGTCCATAAATTCGCATGAATAATATCAAAGGGAGAGAAAGTAATACTTAGAGAAGGCGTAAATGGAAGTCTAACATATTTTCCTAGATGACAAGAGGAGCAACTATGGGAAAATGTTCATTTATTACATTGGATTAAATTTTGGTTTCTAAGGGAATCAAAAACATGAGCACCCGGATGACCAAGTCTACTATGCCACGCTGATGGAGATATTGTAGCTAAAGCGGAGGGAGGAGTGACATGGGCAGTGGACGTGGATATGAAGGGATAGAGGTCCCCCTCACTATTGCATCTTGTAAGAAGTTTCCCCTTACGTAGGTCGTATAGAAAAACCAAATGGGTCAAAATTAATGGATACATAATTATTGGTGGCAAATTTTCTAACAGAGATTAGGTTCTTGATAATATAAGGGGTATAAAGGACGTTTTAAGGGAGAATTGGGGATACAGTGGTGGGGTTAATGTGTGGCCAAATCCTTATATTGGAATGCGATGACCATTTCCGACCATAGTAGATTGAGGATTATTTAAATTGCACAGTTGATGAAGATTACCAGAATTATTGGTGAGGTAAGACGTGACGCATGTATCCATATACCATGCATTATCAGGCTGCTGGAGAGTCAATGGGCCGAAAGCCTTGCCCAAATTGGTTTGGGTAAGGCCTGGAGCGGACTGTTTGGCTGCTGGAAATTAGGCATGATAGGCTGTGGCCCATCGACTGTGCTCCTAGGCTGTTGGGCCGCTGCTGTAGCGATAGTTTATGTTGGGCCGCAGCTTCTGGACTATTTCTGGAGGCTGCTGGACAACTGCTGGAGGCCCAGTTCCCATGCAGATCACAGGGAAGTGGGTCTGCCCATTTCGATGGGTACTGGGCCTGTTGTGGCTAGCAGACTGAAGTGGCTCGACCCCCTCTGCCACCCCTACGCTGCTGCCACAACTGTGGTTATTATCTGCCATGATGGCCGCCGGAAAGTAGGTAAGAGAAAAAATAGGGGGAAGGGGTTCGGGACGTATACGAGGTGTGTATGGGTCAGTATCAGCCGTATACGAGGTGTATGTTGGCTTAGAAAGGCTGTATATAGGCAATACCAACAATATACTAAGTGTATATCAGCTTAGATAGGTTGTATACGGGTAGTATATATTGGAAGGGAGGTACATCAGCCGTATACATGGTGTATATTGGCTATATACGAGGGGTATACGACCTGTTGGAGAGATAGAGAAGGTGAGAAGGTTGTATATCAGTAGTATACCAGAGGTATACGAGGTTGTTTGTTGAAGTGGAGGGCTGGGCAACTGTATATCAACATATATCAGAGGTATACCGGCGGTATACGGGCGGTTTGGCGCAGGAAAAGGGAAGAGAAATGGCGGCCGAATTTATGTTTTAGGGTAGGGAGGGATTTTGGCTCTTGATACCATGTAGAATTGTATTAATCTCTCTTGGGGAGTTTTTTTCATTAATACAAATATATATAGTGTGTACAATATTGAGTCCTAATAGAATAAAAATCCTATATTTACCATAATTATACACTACTATTAAATACAAATTATACGGTGAATATATTGTAATATTCACTAATATTTAAGCTTGGGATAGTTCACGAGAACTTTTTAGTTATATGTTTCTTTATTGACAAATTGTGTGCTATATTATTCATCTTTTTCCTTCTGGTGTGTTATACTTGTCATTTCTTTGTGGCAAATTTGATGGATTTCCCTTTCACGGGCTTGAATTTGTTATTGTAAATGCAGGCATACTTTAGTGAGTCACTTCCTCCTTAAAATGTTGCTTCTTTTTGTGAAAAAAAATAATCAATTTGGTTACTGAGTGTGATTGGTGTTAGAAAAAATGAGAATTGTATCTAAAGGAAATATCCAAATTCATCCTCCAGAAAGTTAATGTGTCGTAATACCATTTAATGAGTTTTTGTTTCTAGTCATTACTAAAGTTATGACATAACATGCATGTTGATTTGTCTTACTTATATAAACACATATGATTTTCTTTTATTAGATGGTGTGACCAAGAATAGAAAATCTATATTACCTTTCTTTCTAACCTCTGGCGGATTCTCTTCTTCAATAAAAGTGTATTTGAGATAAATATTGATACATTTTTCTTTATCAAATTGATAACGAAAAATATAAATCAATGGATTAAGAGAGGAAGCAGAGAAAATATTTACTACAATATTATTGTCCTTCAATATTAATTTTTCCTAGATATAAATCAGTGGCGGACCCAGAATTTTAATATCGTGGGTGCTAGCCTCCTTTTAGAGTAAAGTAATTGATATAAAGTTTTGCTACCGATCATAAAGTATAAGCGTTGAGTTAATGAGATTTAGAGTAAAATGGTTATCGATCATAAAGTTTTGCTACCGATCATAAAATATAGGCGTAGAATTAATGAGAAACAGTAAAAAAAACATAAAAAGGTAAAAACTGAACAAAAAAATGAACAATCAAAGAAAAAAAGAAAAAGAAAAAGAATATATATTGGAGAAAAAGAAGGAGAAGTCAGGGGGACAGCTAAGAAACTTAAGAATTTCTAAGTTAAAACAAAGTAAAAGTAAAACTAAAAGGAAAATCAATAAAGAAGAATTGTATGGGAGAAAAAGAAATAAAGTCAAAAGTAAGAAAAATAAAACAGCAGTTGTTAAAATTTTGTGTATCTTGGAAAATCGATCCAGGACCATACCCATCAAGCCTAGAGATGGCCGTGGATCCTGGACCCAGTCCGGATCCGATGGATTCAGATCCGTTTTATAGGATATGGATCTTTAAAATTTGGACCCGACGGATTCGGATTGGACCCGGATCCATTTCTGACGGATCGGATTTGGATCTGGATCTTGTATTTGAGATCCGTATCCGGTCCAGATCCGACCCGTGGATCCATTTTTTATTAAATATATTCATAACCTAAAATGTAATTTTATAAGTATTTTCTTAAAATTGCTAAGCACAACCTTGCAAGTTTAATTCTCAAAACAAGTTTAATTTATCCACGCGTTAACTCAAAAACCCAAAAATAAAGAGGTAACTTCGATAATAAAATCAATGTTATATTAGTGAATGACTAACATCTCCATAGACAAGTAGTTAAAATTATATTCACTTCATTTGTGAAGATTCCAAGCACATGCAAGTTCTGTATTGTGAAAATACTAGTCAGCATTTTCCACAACTATTGTCATTGTCTAACATTTTCAATTAATAGCTCACTATCAAAACGAGACAACGAACAAAATATTTCATATGAACATTTCAAAATTGAAACACAGTAAACTGTTAGCTAAGTAAAAATCGTTTGTGAGTTCAAAAAAAAAATCTTAGCAAGGCAAATTTTTTTACATGTGGATCCAGATCCGATCCGTGGACCCGGTGGATCTGATGGATCCGAATTTGAATCTGATTTTTATGGACCCGATAAATCTAGATCTGGATTCAAGTATGAAAAACGAATCTGGATCTGGATCTGGTAGGATCCGATCCAGATCCGATCCGTTGCCATCCCTAATCAAGCCCTTCCAATTTGGGCTATCAACCAAAGCACCCACCACAACTTTTGGTTGATGGGTGCTACTAATCTAAGATATCCATTTTAAAGAAGTTTTAAATATATATTATTCGCGTCCCGGTTAATGGGTGCTCGAGCACCGAAAAATAATACCTTGCAGTAGCCTTTTGTGTTTTAGTTTTACTCTCTTTTAACAAACTTAATTGATAGGTTGAACTAATGTGACATTTAGTTATGTGAAAGTGTTATTACATGATGAAATCGTGATTTTTGAGGCTTGCAATTAGCTGTTAACAATGGCTACCACTCGTCTAAACTTCATAATCAGAATGTACTCTGTACTTGTATAATTTAGTATGATATGATTGTGGGGTTTGGGACCCCAAGGGGTATCCCATGTGTTTAAATGAGGGAGGACCTAGATGTGCTTCGGTTCGAGGAAAGACCACACGCGCGCCGCCGCCGCCGTCCGGTCCGGTTCGAGTTCCGGGTTCACGGGTCGTGGGTCGTGGGTCTTGTGGGTCTTCTCGATATTATCTTTTTGGGCCAGAAAACTTTGCCGTGTACGCGTTTGATCCCGAAGTTTCGATATACGCTTTGGACCGAAATTCTTTCGGATGTGCGGTTTGGTCCCCGAAGTTTCAAGATGTACGAGTTTGGTCCCTGAAGTTTCCGAAAATCAGAATTTCGACGGTCAAAAACAGAAATGCCAAGCACTCAATTCAGCCATTTATTTTGGCTGAATTACTCCTCCTATAATGGCCAAAACAGTTGGTCTTTCTCCCATTTATGTTGGTGACTTTACTACCTCCATAATGGCCATTATTTGGCTATTATGGAGGCGTTTTCAGCCCCCTCCATCACCTATACGTCTTGCAGAGCAATTTTGTTTCACACATTTTTCTCTCAAAATTTTACCTAATAGTGTTACCCGTTCAAATATTAGCTCTTCGTTTAGGACTTTAGGTTCACGAGTAAAATATTTGCTCATTGTAGTCGCTTCCAATGTTCTTCACGAGATACATATTGCATGGAGAAAAAAGTAAAATAATTCCTTTTTCTAAAATTTTAAAATTCATGGTTCTCATAATTCATCTATTATCAAAGTTTCGTCATGATTTCGAATCTATGTGCCACTCATCTACAAAATGATAGGCGGATCACACAATTTAAATCTATACCAACATGATTTTCTTTAAAGAAAATATTTTTCAAGAAATGAAAGAGTAAATTCAATTTACATATCAGTGCAACGAATTTGCACTGATATAGATGAACAATGAATGACCAGATTTGCTATGTGAAAACCCGATAGAGGATACAAAATCATCAAACCATTGGTACCATGCACAAGGAGCTTATTTTAGTCCATAGAGTGATTTTTTCAAAAGACACACATAATCTGGATGAATCGGATCCCTGAATCCCATAGGCCGATGCAGATATACGGTTTCATGAAGGTCTGCAAGAAAGTATTTTTGATGTCAACCTTATGAATAGGCCAAGACTTGGACAAGGAAATACTGAGAACGATCCAAATAGTCGCTGGTTTCACCACCAGGCTGAAAGTTTCATCACAATCCACTCCCACATGTTGAGACCTGCCATCACCTACAAGACGGGCCTTGTACCTCTCAAAAGAACCATCAGATTTCTTTTTATGTTGAAAAATCCACATAGAACGAATAATTTAGCATCAGGAGGACGAGGTACTAAATCCCACGTCTTATTTTTAATAAGAGCATTATACGTCAATCATTGCATTTTTTCCAATTAGGATCGAAAAAGACATCTTTTGGATTACGAGGAACAAGGAAGGGGCAACCGAAGCGGACAAGTTAAATAGCCGTTTGAGTTTGAAAATGCCGTGCATAGCACGAGTTTCTATTGTTCGTAGGTGTGCCATGAGAGGTTGGACAAGATTGGGATGGGGTGGCCGAGAAGTGGAGACGGGACTGGATGGACTGCCGGGAGTAGGGGGTAGGGCCGAGAAGGGGCAGTGGCGTCGAGGAGATGGGGGGCTGGCCGAGAGACAGCCGAGAATGAAGTCCGTGACTGGATGTTCTGAGGCTCCTATTGTGGGGCTAGATGGACTGCCCGCCTCGGGACGACAATGGTGGGGACAATTGCCGGTGTCGACTGATTTTACAAGTGATGAATTAGAAGGAGATTTAGACCATTATTTAGGAATTCATAGGAATTTGGGGATGGAGAATTGAGTTTCACAAAGGGGAATCGGGACTTATCGAATATGACATGCCTAGAAATGATTATTTTTCAGCTTGACAAGTCGTAACAATTGTAACTTCGATGATTGGGGGGGGGGGGGGGGGGGGCTAGCCAAGAAAAATGCACAGGGATGACTGAGGTTGCAGCTTGTTGATTTATGTGGAGGGATAGAGGGGGTATCACAAATATCCGAAAGTTCGTAAATGCTTATAGGAAGGATCCTGAAGATAGAGAACTTGAGTGGTAGACTTGTGTTCGAGAGATTTGTTTGGGAGAATGTTCAAGAGAGAGGTGTGGGGACAGGAAAAATGAAAAACAAGGTCATGTTTGGCACAGAAAAGTTTGAATTGATTATTATCGAATTCTCTCTCATTGTCACATTGGAAACATTTAATATTCTTTTCAAATTGTTCTTAAAGAAAGTGCTGAGTGACGAAAAAATAGAATAGACTTGAGACTTATTACCAATGGGAAATGTCCATAGGAAGTTTGAATAATCATCTAAAAATAATATATAGTATCGATGCCCGACTGTGCTTAAGTTAGGAGAAGTCCATAAATCACTGTGTATTATATCAAAAGGCATTAAAGTACAAGTGGATGAAGAATAAAATGACAACTTGACATTTTTCCCAAAAACACAAAATTCACAAATAGGAGGAGAAGGGACATGTTTCTAAGCAATAAATTTATTTTTGCTAAGGAAGCGTAAAATAGAGTCTCCCAGATGTCCTAATCTATTATGCCATAAAGGAGATGAAGTTACTGCAAAGGTTGATGGAGAGGAGGTTGGATGGATGACGGAGGTGGTGATAGGATAAAGGTCCCCGGTACTATCATATCTCAATATTCGCATCCCTGTCATAAGGTCCTTCACAGAAAAACCAAAAGGATCAAATTCAAGGGAACATTATTGTCGGTTGTGAAATGACGCACCAAGATTAGATTTTTGATAAGTTTCGGGGCATGGAGGACATTTTTTAAGGCTAACCGAGAGGGGGGGGGATAGGGGGGTGTGGTGGGGGAAAGAGATGATTGTCCATAACCTCGAATGGAAATGTCTTGTCCACTACCAACAATAATATTACGATTTAAATTGCTCATATTGAAATAAGATGAGAGAGTACCTTGAGATGCCGTCATATGAGATGTGACGCCAGTGTCCATGTACCAACTGTTGTCAGGAATGTTGAGAGACATCGTGTTATAGGTGCCTCAATATCCGTCGGTGCGTAGGTTGAAGAATACATTGTATGCCTGCTGTGGATGTACATCGAGGATGCCGGACTGGACTTGTCGGGCCGAAGGTTGGGCCCAGGAGGACGTAAATAACAACTTGCCGCAAATAAAAAATGAAATACATATTTGAGATAACTATTATGAATTCCTAGCTGACGATAATGACTAATGTTCTCAATCCCTTTTCTGAAATGGAGTGTTTGTTTTATTTTATTACCTGATGACTTAAAGCAAGTGAGATAACAATTGAACTACACCATTGAATTGAAAACCCAAGATTTATTAAATATTGAAATATTTCATAATTGACTATTACAAACTTTGCTTCTAAAGTGAACAACTTGCCGTAAATAAAAAATGAAATACATATTTGAGATAACTATTATGACTTCCTAGCTGACTATAATGACTAATGTTCTCAATCCCTTTTCTAAAATGGAGTGTTTGTTTTATTTTATTACCTGATGACTTAAATCAAGTGAGATAACAATTGAACTACTCCATTGAATTGAAAATCCAAGATTTATTAAATATTAAAATATTTCATAATTGACTATTACAAACTTTGCTTCTAAAGTGATGGCTGAGAAAGATGGCTATTGAAATAGTAGTAGCCACGTGACTCTGTTTTTTCTTTTTAACTTTATTATTTTTTTGAATTTCCTTCTTGGAAAATTCCTTGATGTTTATTTAACCCGTTTGGACATGAATATTATTTTCTCGAAATATCTCAAAATATCGTTTGGTTATATATTGAATTGATTAGTTTTTGAAGATAATTTTTTCAAGTGAAATTAATTTTCACCATAAAGCTTTAATTATTTCTCAAACAAAATGCATCTCCAAACACAATTTCATTTTCAAATATAATTTTTAATTTAACTTCAGAAACTTTTACTTTTCCTCCAAATTTCAAATAGATCTATGTCCAAACGCCTACTAATTTATTTTATAGTATGTCCTCGGAGGGACCTTTTTTCTTCTGTAAATTTCCTTATCTCATTTGTGGAAAGAAATATTGATCACATTTTTTCCTTG
Organism: Anisodus tanguticus; assembly: GCA_034509755.1. Classification (NCBI taxonomy): domain Eukaryota; kingdom Viridiplantae; phylum Streptophyta; class Magnoliopsida; order Solanales; family Solanaceae; genus Anisodus; species Anisodus tanguticus. Next base: position 3,986,033 of record CM067540.1, on the reverse strand, counting down.
TTATACACAATTACATATGATGATCACGTATTGTTGATTCAAAGTTTAATAGGTGGAAAAGACAGTTGATTTAGAAGAAAAGAAGAATTAACATTGATTGAACATATTTAATTTCAGTTAAGAAGACATTTGAGAGAAGATAATTAAATAGAGTACCAGAAAATTATGACAGAAATTAAGGTAATCTATTTTTAATCATTCACGTTAATTGGAAGTCAAAGCAGACAGTAAAACATAATATTATCTCTTGTTAGTTTAGCTCAGCTATTACAAAAGAGTTCAGTATACACAAAAAAGAAGTCATTTTACGTATTTTTATTTTCAGTATGTAATTAGATCTTCAAACTTAGATCGATTCTAATTTGACCTTTTCGAACTCTATCTCTAGCTCATTAGAGGCACTAGAGCGAGGCGTTTTCGAGTACTTGTCTTGTAGTCGTAGCCTTTTAGCTTATGTAATAATTGACTTCCTACCAGAGGCGGGTCTAGGAGGGGGTGAGGATGTTCACATGAACCCCTCTCGATAAAAAATTACACCATATATGTAAGGTAATTTATTTTTATTTTTTATATACATATATAGATTTTGAACCCTCTAAAATTTACCTTGAGGTTCCAAGTTAAAATTTCAAATACTATATTTTTATTTTTCGAGCCCCTTAATAAAAATTCTGGATCCGCCGATGCTTCCTACATGCATGTGGGTGTAAAATTAAATAATGTGTATTTGAAATTTTCAAGTATTGTCGGAATTTTTTAGGAAAAAAATTATTTTTGTTGCTTTTTTAACAAATTAGTATTATCACGAGCTTTAATGATATTGTGTTAAAATCGAAACATGTTTTAGTGATCACTAAATAACTTCGATGGCTGATATTGAGATTTGCATCATTAATTATTTTTTGTCATTTATACTAACTGACTAGGACAAATCATGAAGGAATTTCTTATCGGCTATATTATGTTCCGATACAATTAATTATTTGCTTTTAAATTTTTTTGTCCTCTTTCAATTCGGAAAATTCAACCTTCCCATAAACATATTCAACCAACGTTTACAATGTCTAGGAGGATACTGTCATCTCATGATGAAGTAGACTACACAACCAGAGGATCTATTAAAAATCTAAAATTAGTGAATTTAGAACGACAGTGATATATATATATATATATATATATATCAACCTACAAAATTACATGCATTCTAAGACGCTTCAGATTAAGGCATCTGAATATTAAGATCCGAATACTAAATACTAACTAAGACTGTTTAATTTATGTTTTCAACATCTAATAAAATTTATCTTTATTTCATTTTCTTGTAGAATACTAAATTAATCTAACACTGTATTAATAAAATATTTTAAGGAAATTATATGGCGATTGATGGCGGTAATGACTTGAGAGGTGTAGTATAAGTGGGAGGAGTGACATGGGCAATTAGAGATGTGGGAGGGTTAACGCTAGCGGCGGACGTAAATATGAAAGGATAGAGATCACCCTCACTATTGCATCTCATAAGGAGTTTTCCGGTACGAAGGTCCGTTACGAAAAATCCAAATGGGTCAAATTTAATTGATACAAAATTATCGGTGGTAAATTTCCTAATGGAGATTAAGTTTTTGATAATGTTAGGAGCATATAAGACGTTATTCAGGGAGAAATGGGGATGCGGTGGTGGGCTTAGTGTGTGGCCAAACCCTTGAATTGGAATGCGATGACCACTTTCAACTATAATAGATTGTGGAGTGTTTAAACTTTGCAGTTGAGAAAGATTACCAGAATTGTTGGTGAGGTGAGACGTGGCGCCCGTATCCATATACCACGCATTATCGGTTTGCCGAGGAGTCAATGTGACGAAAGCCATGGTAATTGGTGGCGGCGGCTGATAGTTGTGATCAAAGGCGAATCAAGAATTTCAAGATGTTGAGTACACTATTATTTTTAAAGGCTACTTTAAAGATTGAAAAACAAAAGACACACAAGTGTAGCAAAGTTGGATTTCATCCCTTGACCTTAAGGAACTAAACCTAATGCATAACTAATGCACCACTCAGTCTCATTTGATCATGAATTCCTTTAGTTACTATTACATATATTTTAAACATTACACATATAATACACCGAGTTTAGTTGGGTAACCATGAGTTCACGTGACCCCCCATTTTTTATATACATAAGTTCGCCTCTGGTTGTGATGGATGATAGTGATAGCTAATGGTAATGGTGACAGTGGTTAGCGATATATAGTGGTAACTAATGGTGGTGATTGTTGATTGTTGTGGTAATGGTGATTGATGGTGATGATTGTAAATGGTGGCTAGTGACAACTAATTGTAGTGATTGACAATGGTGATAGTTGTGACTAAGAATGGTGATTGTGGATGGCGAGTGGTGCAAGTAGTTGATAATGGTTGTCGGTGGCGATGATTGTTGATAATGGTGAATGATGGCTAGCGGTGAATGAATGAAATTGGTGAATTGCGATCTATGTAGAAATTTTTAAATAGACATCTTAATGATATTGATGATAGTAATAGCTAATAATGATAAATAATCTATTAAAAAAACTTAATATCATTAAATGTCTAGTAATTTAGGTGTGCAATCTACAAATCAATTCAAGTTTAGGAAGGGGGTTTATGTATTTCCAAAAAGGTAACAAATATATGTAGGGGCGTCTTGAGCATTAGGCCGGTAAGGCCATTGCCTTAGGCCCCATGATTTAGGGGCTTCACTTTTTTCTATGTACATATTTATTATGTATTAATTATTTTTAATTTTAAATATTTATTTAAAATTACTTTAAATTATACAGTCAGATATTTATATAACAACATCGTTGGGTTCGAAATTTTTTGATTGCTACAGTGAATGGTTGTTATACTATAACAGTAGTGACATTTAAATAATATTTCATTGTTATAGGCAAAAAGATGCATAAAATCTAATTTTTCATTTTTAGTTGTCAAATCCTAAGCTTAATCTCACACACACACACACACACACACACACACATATATATATATATATATATATATATATATATATATAACGAAGAAAAATCATTTCATATATATATATATATATATATATATATATATATATATATATATATATATATATATATATATATATATATATATATATGTTTCACTGTTATAGCTAGGTGGAAAAAGATGTATAAAATCTAATTTTTCATTTTTAATTGTAAAATTCTAAGCATTATCACACTTTGTATAACGAAGAAAAAATATTTAATGAGTATATATATATATATACATTTTAGTTAAGTAAATGCCTCGCATTAGAGTTTCTTCTTAGACCTCCAATATCGTTAAGACAACCCTGATAATATGTGTCAAATAGTTTCAATATATATCTATGGTTTCATAGAATTGAGTGGTTAGAATTTGGCCAGAATAAACCAATTTGAATTGAAATATAACAAAAGGTATAACAAATAAACAACCTCCTTAACCTAGCGGCGGAGGCACGTAAACGGAAGGATGATCAGTTAGATATTTTTTGTCAGAATATTATATTGGACATATGAAAACTTATTACATAGGTCAAAAATACTTTTTATACGTATACTTCATCCGTCTATTTTATGTGATTTTGGCTAGGCACATAGTTTAACAAAGAACGAAAACTTGAAAAACTTGTGGTCATATATCAAATTAGAGATATTTATGTGGCTATAAATCATCTCATTAAAGATAATTAAAAAATAAAAATAAAATTATTTTTAAATAGAAAAATATGTTATTTTTACTGAAAATAAACTAAAAATAAAAGTACATCAATAAATTGAGATAGAGGAAATTTAAGTAGGTTCAAACATGACACTTAACTTTGGGAAATTGTCCAAGTATGCCATCCATCGGTAGTTGAGGTAAAATATGACCTACCGTTACAAAATTGGTTCGATTATGCCCACATTCACCAACAACGAGAGTTTTCAAATACGTGGCCTTTTTCTATAATCTAAACGTCTCAAATTTCCATAAAAATGTTGACGTCTCAAATTGAGTGGTTCCAAACGTCTCAAGTTTTCGATGTGAGATTATAATGAATATATTGTTATTGTTTGTAGTAGAAAAGTTTCAAATTTATCCTTAAACTTGCGAAATTGTTTAGATTTGCCCTGTAACTTCAAAGCGCTTATTATTCATGCACCAGCAATATCTTCTTCTTTCAACACTCAAACCTCCAACTTTAATGTCTCTATTCCTCAAATCAAATTAATTACCCTCAAGCCTCAAATCATCCCAAATAAAACTCAAAAGAATGAACAGTAGCACCATCAAGTTAAAATTTCACCTTTGCTAGAAACTCAATCGACACAACTCCATCACCAATCCTTCTTAGGTCATCTAGATCTATAGCTATGTCAAAGCTCCACATCAACCTCCTAATGCTAAAACAAATCTAGGTGTACAATAATTAGCTTCTAAATCATTGCAAGAATATTGTTACGGTCAAGGGTGGTTTATAGTGGGACCGTTGGTCTTACAATAGAGGTAAAATGGTGACATGATTTTTTTTTAGTAAAGACGAAGGTGTGTGAGGGACCGTTTGAATGAGCTGGGTTTTGTGTGGAATTTTTATGTGTTCATTATGCATGTGTCATCGAGGTGAAGTGATTTTGTAGTAACAGTGATTTTCAAGTGGCTTTCTTTTTAGAGGGGAGTAAATAGATTGTTATAGTGGTGATTTATTTAGAGCAATGATGAATGATAGTTGAGAAAACTGAAATATGCATAATTTTGCAAAGTTCAATGGCATATTTAGATCTTTTCCTTATATTAAATCTGGAACACCCTTTGCGAGTTTTCTGCTTTCGCAACTACTCAGTCCATCCCTCCCCCCTCACCCCACCAAAAAAACAAAGAGAAAATAAGGAAATTATCATCACTGATATATAATGCTAATAAATATATCAATTAGAGAGTGAATATACCAATAATTAGTTGCTACTACTGAATGATTCAAAGGGGATACATGCATATCTACAAATACGGGGATCTTTTTCTTCATCATCATCAAGCCTATCATGTCATGTTTTACAAAAAAAAAGTGAAAGAAAATGGCCATGATACATCCTAATAAAAGCTAGATTGTTCATATATGTCTTCAACCTTATGTTGCTCAGACTCTTTAAAAAACGTCATCGCGTATGTGTCAGATTCTTTAAATGTAATACATTTTTGGAAGATCCGATGCAAGTGCGGCAATATTTTTAAAAGTTCGAGCAACATAACAGCTTCCACCATAGCCATGAACACTTTTTTATTTACCGTATCCACCAACGATCCCTCGACCTTGTCCCCGCTATGAAATCAAACAAGATAACCTCTTGATGCAAATTCGAGAAGAGACGAGGTGGCTTGAGATGGTTTCTGCATAAAGGACACGTCATACGTCCCGTACCAAGCCACCTATCAAGACAAACCCTATGAAAAAGATGATCACATCTCAACTCTCTAACTTCTTCTCCTTCTTCTATCTTGCATAAACATACTGCACATTCTACTGAATCCGAATTAGAAGACTCCGGTTCGGGTTCATAATGCATAATTTCAAGCTCATGATCATGATGAGCATGATCAGTTTGCGAAGAAACTGTACTAAGATTATAAGGATGAGTAAAAGATTGAAGGAGGAGAATATCCCAAGCCCATTTCAGCTGAGTAACTATAAGAACGACATAGTTTAGTACTATAGTTATCGATGATGGGGGAAAGTTTTTTAGGATTTTCTTCAATATATAGGTAGAAATTAGAAGAAGAAGGAAAAAAGTGATAGCTGATGATGCTGGACGCATTTTGTTTTTCTTCTTCTATCTAACTTTTTTTTTCTTGTAAATGTGCAGCCTTTGTGATTTTTCAAAAAATTCACAAAAGCTGCTTGGTATATGTTTTTTGGGGGGAATAATGGGGCTTTATATATAGAAGAGGAGTAGTACAAAGTTGAAATTAATCAATGTTTTGGTAAGTGATTATATATATACACGTTTTTTGGAAATGAAAAAGATCGAAAATTATATTAAAATGGAGTGCCAATACTGTCGGCGCTGTATAACTTGGATAATAAGAGGGTCCAAAATATGCGGCAGTGACTATTACTACTAACATGGACTTGTGGATTTTAACATAAGAAGACTGGAAAATATAGGCAACATTTGGGGTGGCTTGGTGGGGTGTTACCTTGGCCCTGAATTGGAATGCGGTGACCATTGACAACTGTAATAAATTGAGGAGACTTTAAACGAAACAGTTGAGAGATTACATGCGGACCGGGTGAGATGAGAAGTGGCTCCCGAATCCATGTACCAATTTTCATCGGGTTACTGTAGGTTTAGACTGCTGAAAGCTTGGCCTAAATCTGTGGGGGGCACGACATTTGACTGCTGCGGATAGGAGGACTGCATGAAGTGGGCATGTGGTTGCTGCTGATGGGCTAATCGGTAACCAGGAGCAGGGCCCAGTACTCCCTGTTGAGGGTAGAGGGTAGAGGGACTGGGCCAAAACAGTAGCCGGGTAAGGAGCCCAGTTTGCATGCTGAAATGTACTAGCTGGGCCTTGCCAATTGGGAATGTTGGTGGGTTGGCCCATCTGTTGCTGGAATTGCTGAGCTGGCCCGCGGTGGCCTTTCCCCCTTCCTTTTCCGCCGCGGCCTTTCCCCCTTCCTTTTCCGCCGCGGCCCCTACCGTGGCCCCTGCCACCTCTGCCGCCACGGTTGTTGCGGGTTTGAGTATTTTCCGGTAGAGGTGATTGGGTGGCGGTGATGTTATTTTGGACAGGCATTTCAACTGCAAGTGCTTTTTGGGTGTGCTCATCTTGCTTTGCACGCCGAGTTTCTTCCAGCAAAAGTTGTGAATGAGCTTTGTAAAAACTGGGTAAGGGATCGGCATACTGTATCATAGTGGCGAGGGTGTCATATTCACCATTCGGGAGGCCTGCAACCAACTGTAAGACCATCTTTGTTTCAGAGACGGGCGTTCCAACGTTGGATAATTGGTCTGCCACCAGTTTCAACTGTTTGCAATATTCAGACATGTTCGAAGAAATTTCAAGACGAGTGTTGTTGAATTGTTCTTCCAAATACACTGCGCAAGTGTGCTTATTGTCTTGAAAAATTTCTTCCAAGCTTGTCCATAACTCATGAGCGGAGGCACCAGTTTTCATAATGGTGTGAAGTAAGTCCTTAGAGATTGTGCCATAGATCCATTGTTTGATGGCGACATCGAGATGACGCCAAGTTGTGTCATCAATTTCAGAGGGGCGAGGGATTGAGTCGTCAATATGGTCAAGCACGTGATAAACATATGCATGAATTCGAAACAGTTCCACCCATGATCAATATTGGCTATCTTCCTAGTCAAGAATTATAGAAATAAAATTCTTGATATTGGTAACTGCGAGAGCCGGATGGAAAGATGGTGAGGAGGGGGTCATGGGTGGTGTTTGAGTGAGGACGCCGGAGGAAGCGGAAGCATCGGGGGAAGAGGAATCCATTAAAAACCGAAAGAAGTGGGGGGTGGGGACTTTTACCGTTGGAAAAATTAAGTGGGGCGGGGGGGGCGGTAATGCCGAGAAGAGGAAAACAAAAGTTTTAGTTTTTTTTTAGGATTTTGGCTCTTGATACCATGTGAGATTGTATCAATTCCCTTGTGGAGACTTTCTCATTAATACAAATATATATAGTGTACAATGTAGAATCCTAGTCAAATAATGAATCATCTACTTACCATACTTCTATATACAAAATATATGAGATATATTCTAATTATGATGGTGGGATTGAATTGAGATTCTATATACACGTTAATAACTATAGCAACATTTAAAAGTAAGAAAGAGAAAAGGCCTGTTGTGATATTATTGCAAGGAAGGGGACTTGAGTCCCATGTTGGTTAAATAAGAAGCTTACCTGAGGCTTATATTATCTCGAACACTCTCACCTTAATAGCTAGCTTTTGAGGTGTGGCTCTTCTAAAATTATATAAAGGCAAGTATATGATTTTAACTAAAGGTATTGTGTTGAGAATTCGGCCTAAACCGTAAATGACCTTTAATTCTAGCGTCACCTTGTTTGAAAAAATCTAGCAATAACATAGTAATTGATGGATGCGCTTTTAGGATTTTTAACATTAAACTTATTATACATTTGAAATTATATATGATTCCAGAAGTTATTATTTGTTCCCTCCAATTTATTTTATCTATCTTAATTTATCCAAGTACAAAGTTTAAAAAAGTAAAAGTGATTTTTAAATCTCATGATCTTAAATTTAAAATGTGTATATTTATATCAAATGTCATTTGAATCTTATGATCTTAAACATGTATGTAGAATATTGAAACAAAAGACTTGCTACAAAATATAGAAAATAACATTCTTTTCTAAACAAACTTAAAATAAATAGGACACAGATAAACAGAAATAGAGAAAATATAAAATTTTATGCTCTATGTCAAAAATACCGAGTTTGATGAACCCGTAAAAATTATGCAACATAAATCCGTCACTGACCATGAAGCTCTTTTTCTCTTTTCTTTTTGTTTGTCTTTTGATAAATAAAAACATCTTAAGAAGAAGGTTATGCACATATTTGAAAGAAATAATCCCTTGATTATTTTAATTAATAAAAGAGTATATATACAATTTACAATTTTTATAATAGAAGAATTCTACTCTTATTCTAATCCCAAAACCCTATTCTACTTGTACAAGGATCCTACAATTATGGTAAGTATACAATGCTAATTATATACAATTAATACAAACTATTTTGTTACCATAAATAAGATATACACGGTGAGACAACCGTGTATACTTATGTTAATTATCACACCCCCGCAGTCATAGCGGGCGGTCTTCGTACGCTGAGACTGTCCCTAAAATCTTCAAAAAGGACAGAGGGAAGACTTGGTAAGGATGTCTGCAATATGATACTTGGAAGGGACATGGCAGGCGTGTACTTGTCCACGAGCTAGTTTTTCGCGAACAAAGTGGATATCCATCTCTATATGCTTAGTGCGGTGGTGCTGAACCGGATTACCAGAAAGGTAGATGGCACTAACATTATCACAATAAACCAAGGTAGCTTTCTGAATAGGACAATGAAGCTCTAACAGAAGATTACGTAACCAACAGGATTCAGAGACCACATTGGCTACCATTCTATACTCGGCCTCTGCACTAGAGCGTGATAAAGTCGACTGACGCTTTGCACACCATGAGACCAAGTTATTACCAAGAAACATACAATAGCTAGACATAGAACGTTTGGTGTCTGGATAGACACCCTAATCAGCATCTGTATACGAGACAAGTGTAGACGTCGACGAAGGATATAAATGTAAGCCATAGTCAAATGTCCCCTAGATGTACCGAATAATGCGTTTGAGTGCATTCATATGTTCAACCCTGGGATCATGCATAAACAAGCACACATGCTCTACGACATACGTAATATTTGGTCTCGTGAAAGTAAGATACTGAAGAGCCCCTGCAAGACTGTGATAGCGGGTTGGATCCTCGTAAGGGGAGCCTGCCGCAGTACCCAACTTGAGTTTAGTATCAACTGGAGTGGAAGTAGAATTGCATGAGTACATACCAGCTCGTTCAATGATCTCAGCTGCATACTTACGCTGTGATAAGAATAATCCACCTGCATGACGAGTGACAGCAATCCCCAAAAAGTAACTCAAGGGCCCCAAGTCTTTCATAGCAAACTCAAAACTGAGCATTGTCATGATAGACTGGTGTAATGCATCAGAAGAGGCAGTCAAGATAATATAATCCACATATAATAATATATAAGCCAAAGAAGAACCACGATGATATATGAACAATGAATTATCAGACCTGCTGTGAGAGAACCCAATAGTCGAAACATAGTCTGCAAACCTCTTATACGAAGCCCATGGAGACTGCTTAAGCCCATACAAGGACTTCTTCAACAAACAAACATGATGAGGATATTTGGGATCCCTAAACCCCAAGGGCTGATGCATATAGACTGTTTCCTTGAGATCACCATGTAAGAAAAATTCTTCACATCTAACTGATGAATGTGCCATGCTTTCGAAAGAGCTAAGCTGAGCACAGTGCGAATAGCAGCCGACTTGACCACCAGACTAAATGTCTCCCCACAATCCACACCAACCTGTTGAGTTTTACTATCACCTAAAAGACGAGCCTTATGCCTCACAAAAGAACCGTCAGAATTGTCCTTATGAGCAAAAATCCACATAGACCGAATAATATTAACACCAGATGGATATGGCACTAACTCCCATGTCTTATTATCAATAAGAGCATTATATTCGTCGGTCGTAGCAATTTTCCAATTCGGGTCATTTAAAGCAGACACAGAATTACAGTGTAAGGGTGATTTAAGAACATTATAATGTAAATTAAAGTGTCTTTTTGGTTTAAAAACACCCCATTGACTACGAGTGACCGGTCTATGACTCGGGAAAGAATTTGGTGGATTTTAGGAACTACCGGGACACGTGACAGATAAGCCAGCAGGCAAAGGGCCTGTTGGCCCAATACTGGAATCCTGTGACGGTAATGGGCTGGAACCCGTCACTGGAACAATGGCGGTAATGGGCTGGGAATTTGGCCCAATTACCATCACTGGCCCAGTTACGGGACTGGATACATCAGCTGGAACAGTGGGGCCAACGGGCAGTGGGCCCGCTGGTGGATTTGGGGTGCGGGACGCGTCCGAAAAATAGTGAATAATATACGGGGATATACCATCATCCAAAAAATTATACGAACTAGGCACGGGATTACTAACCTTAGCAAACGAAAATTGAGATTCATCAAAAATTACATGGCGACTAATGATGATTTTATTAGATGATAAATCAAAACATTTGTAACCACAATGATTTGACGAATAACCTAAAAACACACAAGGGGTAGAACGGGCCCGAATTTTGTTAATTGTGGTGGACAGAAAGATTGGATAACACAAGCACCCAAAGACCCTAAGATGTGAATACGAATGAGTCTTATTATATAAAATTAGAAGAGGGGACGAATATGTCAAACCTTTAGAAGGAATAATGTTAAGAAGATATGTAGCCATTTGTAGAGCATAATGCCAAAAAGAAGGGGTACGGAAGCATGAATCAATAAAGTTCGGACAATGTTATTAATGGTACGAATTTTGCGTTCGGCTTTCACATTTTGTGAAGACGTATGTGGGCAAGAAAAACTAAAATTGATCCCATTATTAGCAAAAAATTCTCGAAACACCCTATTGTCATATTCTTTGCCATTATCACATTGAATATTTTTTGTTTCCCGTTCGAATTGGGTTCTAATAAATGCTCTAAATTTTAAGAAGGTGGAAAAAACTTGAGATTTTTTCGCTATCGGAAAAGTCCATAAAAACTTAGAATAATCATCCTAAATATAATATAATACCGATGACCCAAAGAACTAAGAACAGGAGACGTCCATAAATCGCTATGAATAATATCAAATGACATTAAAGTATGAGAATTAGAATCTACAAATGGCAACCTAAGAATTTTTCTAAAGAACAAGATTGACAATTCGGAGTATTACGCGTACCCTTACATGAAATAAAATTATTTTTATCTAAGGAAGACAAAATAGACGACCCAGGATGACCAAGACGAGCATGCCACAAGGAAGGAGTAAGGGTTGCAAAAGCGGACGGCACGGCTAGATTCGAGAGACCGAAACATGGTGTGATAGGATAAAGATCTCCCCTACTATCACACCTCATGAGAGGACTCCCCGTCTTGAAATCCTTCACAGAAAACCCAAACGGATCAAATTCAATAGACACTGAATTATCAATGGTAAATTTTCAGACATACACTAGAATTTTAATCAATTTGGGGGCATGAAGGGTATTTTCAAGATAAGGGGTGAATGGGGGGGGGGAGACAACATTTTATGACCATAACCACAAATTGGAATAGAATTACCATTACCAACAATTATTCCACTCGGGTTGCTCAAAATGGAATAAGACGAGAGTGTATCTTGATCGGATGTCATGTGGGTAGTGGCTCCGGTGTCCATGTACCAATTCGGGTCTGGTGGCGTTAAACCAAGTGTGTGCATAACGGCTTCAATGTCGGTCTAAGTGAGTCCCGCTGCATGATGGGCTTGCGGAGGCCGGGGCCCAAGCACACTTGCATGCTGCCCCAGTCCAGAAGAATTTCGGAAACCTGTTGGGCCAAAATTAATGGGCCACGCTGCATTGGGACGTGACTGTTGCTGGGCAGCCCAACTGCCAAGCGCTGTAGCTGGAGGAAAATAGGGGTTGCTGGGCCACTGCCTTCTGGCCCAGGACCACAGCCAGGGGGCCCAAAGATGGGACCAGCTGGGTTGTGGTCCAATGCCGTAGGTACGGGGCCCACTGCCACTGTTACCATTGCCGCGTTTTTCCCCACAATTTTTTCCATTATTTTTCTGACTATTTTTTCCGCCCCCGTGAGAATGATTTTGGTTCGAATTATCAATGAACCCTTGATAATTGGTGGAGGACGTCATCATGACCACGGGACTAGCACTTGTAGCCGCCTTTTTAGCCAAATCGGCTTTTTCCAAAGTAAGCATGGAGCGGGCTTGATAGAACCTCAGGTGAGGATTACTTTGACGAAGGAGAGTTCCAACGCCACTATAGGCCTCGAATAGGCCAGCAATCATCTGCAGGACAAGACAATCATCACTAATGGGCGCACCAACGTTGCAGAGTTGGTCCGCCAATTCTTTCAACTATTTGCAATATGCTGAAACGTTCGGAAAATTTTCCATATTGACGTTGGAAAATTCTCGCTCAAGGGTAACAACACGAGAATTCCGATTATCTTGAAATATATCACATAGTCTATCCCAAGTAGCCTTCGCCGTAGCGTCATACTCAATAATCATTTGTAAAAGGTCAGTAGAAATAGTGGAGTAAATCCACTGAAGAATAGTAGTATCAAGGGTTATCCATAACTTAGGATCATCCTCGGGTTTGAGCACCTCCATATCCGTTGAAGCCGCGGGGATAATATGATTAAGAACTTGATGCGAGCGTGCGTGAACTTTGAACAATTCTGCTCACATCGCGTATTGGACGTTTTCTATTTCAAGAATGATATGGATGTGATTCTTGATGTTAGAAACAATGAGGGCAGGGTGAAACATGTTCTTAGCCATAATAGTAACGCAAGACGTGATGTAGGGATTGGGAATAAAAAATTGGGAAGAGAGGAGAGACCGTCAGACATGAATTTTGAGAAAAGAGGCTCAAAATTGGAAGGATTGTCGACAAAATTTTGAGAAAATTGGAGAGAGAAATTTAAGACCTAGACTTCTGATACCATGAAAGAAATAATCCCTTGATTATTTTCATTAATGAAAGAGTATATATACAATTTATAATTTCCATAATAGGAAAATCCTATTCCTATTCTAATCTCAAAACCCTATTCTACTTGTACGAGGATACTATAATTACGGTAAATATACAATGCTAATTATATACAATTAATACAAACTATTTTGTTATCATAAATAAGATATACACGGTGAGACAACTGTATATACTTATGTTAATTATCAATATTTTACTGTGCGATGACCATAATCTGACGATACTTTTCATATTTCATCACGAGACGCATTTTATATGTTACAGCATAATTTTTTATACTGATTTCTATTTTGCCGCCTCAGAGTTTATTCTTCGAAGAACTCCATTTAAATTATCCTGATGAATTCTACTGATATGTATTAATTAGTTGATTAGAGGGAGTAACTTTATTAAATTTTGTACTTGAATTCTTGGAACTAAGAAGAAATTATATGAATTTTACGTACTCGTGCTTCTAAGTGAAGAAGTGACATTATAACAATATTCTTCTAATTTGAACTATGTAAGCCATGCCTCCACGCGACGTTGCTTCGTCAGGCTTTCACCTATTGCAGAAATCCTTTCACTACTACCTCTCGTAGGAATCTAGGTCATTTCTCAGTCCAAGTGTGGTTGATCATCTTCTCAAATGAGTTATCGATCATCATCGTCTTGGTAAGGTATTGCCTACTGTGTCTACTTAGCCTTTCATAAGTGGAGACTGAATAGACTAGACATAAATCGATATACTGAAATTGAAATAAAAAATAAATAAGAGAAGTGATGTTCGGCCAAAAATACATATATTTAGTCATTATTTTGCCTCACTTCTTAGTACTTTTATCGTCGTTTGAGTACAAATTATATTGTTTTGAGCTTATTACTTGTTTTATATGTGCAGGAAGATTTAAGGACGAAAACGATTGGAAAAGAGCTTATTAGATGCAAGTTTGAATAAAAAAGAAAGATCGGAGAATGTCCGAGCTCGCCTATCATGCTCGCCTTGCGAGTAGCTTGATAAGTCAAGAAGTTTAATCACTTGCACAAAACAACAAACCGAAGAAAAGGCAAGGAAGTTGACGAGCCAAGCCAAAAACATGCCCGAGAAGGCTCGTCAACATCCTCACCACGCGAGCCCATAGACGAGCCAAGAAACAAGAGAAAATTTAGAGCTGGCTGGGCTCGCCTGTGGTCCTCGCTAAGCGAGAGTTCAGGCGAGCCAAGAAAAGTTTTCCAAACGAGTTTTGATTGGTGTATTTGATTCCTTACACATTCTAGGTCATATAAATACATCTTAAGACACATTATTTTGGTGGATTCAACCTAAGGAGAGCAAGGAGCCACCGTGGAGCAAGACGAAAGATTCTGCAACGAGTTCTTTCTCTCTTTTTCCTATTTTTCATTATTGGTTATGAATTTTAGAATCATGTTTTCACATACTATGAGTATCTAATTCTCTATCTAGGGTTTTGGTGGAACCAATTGTTGATTGAATTCTTGTTACATTTTAATATAATTAAGCCTTTCAATTTCTCTACCTGTTCAACTATATGCTTATTTCAGTTGATTGAATGACCATCGATGGATTGTTCCTATTTATTATGTGTTTCTCGAGAGATAATACATATTTAGATTGTTGTTGAACAACGTCACTCCCTAGGTATATGAGAGATCAATACGGCGGGTTTAAAAGCGGGATTAGAGATAACGAAGCTTTGACTTGGTCATAGTGAGCGGTGAGAAGTTGTTAGCTAGAGTAGTTCGAGAGAATACTTCTAGTAAATTATTGTGATTGCTCGAGAGAGATTTACGATAAGTTGAGTGCTCACGATCCGTAGAGAAGAAATCGGCGAAATTATGAATAATGTAGCGAGAAAGATTATGATAATTGGGAAGATCATAACCCTAGACCTCCTTAATCTTGTTTTCAACTCCATCCTCTTTAGTTAATAATTTTTACTTGTTTATTATTTTTAGTTAATTAGTTAGAAATAAAAATCTTGATCTTTATAATCCAAAATATTATTCGAACTTATTTTCTTAGTAATATTGAAGAGTTATAACTAACATTAGTTGTATATGGGATTTGACTTCAAATTTTTAGATCAGATTATATTTACAGTAATTGTTTTTTTTTTTTTTTTTAGGACTAGAGTTGAGCTCAAGAAGTCAATTAGATTTTAGAAGTAACGTCATAATTTTGGAAGATATTGGCGACACCATTAATTAGATGGATATTTTCCGGACACTAGCTCGTGTAGTTTCTAAGACTTTTCTCGAAAATTATGTGTTTTTACTTTTTTTTCTTTTCGGGGTCATCAATTTGGATTATCGTACAACTGCAAAATATATATATCATGGGTTCGCTGTCCTCTCATGATGTACCTTGTTTCTTTTTATCTTAAATTTGGATTCTTTATTTTTTTTTTCAATCAGGAAATGACTTCTCTATTTAGTGGAAATACAAAAGTAATAGTAATATTATATTCCCCCGTCACAAAAAGATTAACTTAATATGAATTGACACAAAATTTAAGAGATAAAAGAAGATTTTTAAAATGTGTGATCCAAAACAAATTTTTAGATATTTGTGTGATTATAAATGATATAATAAAGTTAAATTGTTTCTAAATATAGGATAAATATAAGGGTAGAGCTACTTCTTTTTCAAGACATTTGATTAAGGATAAAGGGCAGCCCAATGTACTAAGCTCCCACTGTGTGCGGGGTCCGGGGAAGTGCCGGACCACAAGGGCATATTGTACGCAGCCTTACCTCATATTTCTGCAAGAAGCTGTTTTCACGGCTTAAACCCATGACCTCCTGGTCACATGACAACAACCTTACCAGTTACTCCAACACTCCCTTCAAGGATAAGTTAATAAAATTACTTAGTACTTTCTAAAAGTAATTTTTTTTAAAGGGGTGTGTCCAAACTAAAACCACTATATATATTATAAAATGGTAGAAGTATATAGATATCTCTACTGAGTTTTCATATAATGTTTAGCTTATATAAGAGAAGGGACAATAGTTCAACTTCTTAAGCAGAAAATAACCCAGTAAATCAGACACTCACAGAAGAATCGAACCGAACAAGAAACATTCAACTGTAACAAACTAACTCCGGTTTGATATTGTATATATACACTCCAAAAATAAAATTTGGAATATCTAATTGAAATTCTTAAATCAAACCGAAGTCCCAAACACCAATAATAAACAGAGTCTATATACTCCTATCAATTTTTTTTACTGTAATAGAAGAGGCCAACTTCATGTCTTTTCATTTTATACTATTTTGGATTCAGTCGGAAGACAACAAAAGGGTGTATCTAGCTAGATATTTAAATTTAAAGACTAAAATAATACTACAATACACCAAAAAGCACTTTATTAGACAAATAATAATGATGGAAAACTAAGAGTGGACTAACGCCTAAACATATCTTATTTAATGTATATATCTAGCATATACTCCTATTCAAAAAGAGACAAAATAACACAATTCCTATTCAAAAGAAGATGATATACTTAAAAAAAAATTAAAATAAACTATTATTTGTTGTTAATATATCGCTAAATAGCTCAATTTAATTGTATTTTTTTAATAATTCATCATTAAATAAAATCAACAGCGAATTTTTGTTATTTAAGTGACAAAAGTTGTCCATTACTATTTTGATTTCGGTAGTAATTGTTGGTCTTTACAAAGGTTGCAGGAAATGAGAATTACAAGTAACTGCTAATGTAAGAATTGAAATTACAATTCAACTAGAAATCTGAAAATTATAAAGATGAATAAGAAAACTGAAAAACTGGAAAACTGAAAACTTTTTTGTTTGCTTGCTTTGAGTCGAGTGTGACACTCTGTCCTTAAGACAATATTGCCCCGTATGTATCATTTATACGTCCTGGACAATTCGTCTCCCAAGATAAAACAACAATGGAACACTTGAGCAAAGGAAACTCAAATGCTACCGTGAAGAATATTGAGTAACTAAATGATGCTTGGATGTTTGTAGGAAGAAAACTGTTTTCTGCTTTGTGTATTTTCGTGTATATCAAGTGTGCCTCAACAATGGTGTAAGGGGTGTTTATATAGGTGAGGGAGGAGCAAGAAAAGCGCCTCCATAAGTGCCATTACGTCGGCCAAGTAATGGACATTATGGAGGTAGTAATGTCACCAAAATAAATGGTGAAGAACACCAACGGATTGGCCATTATAGGAGGAGTAATTCACCAAAATAAATGGGCGAATTGAGTCTTTGTGGTGTTTCTCGCTTTGACCGTCCAAATTCGACTTCGAAACTTCGGGACCAAACTTACATCTTGAAACTTCGGGGACCAAACCGTACATCCGAAAGAATTCTGGTCCAAAGTGTACATCTGAAACTTCTGGGATCAAATTGTACTTCTGGCAAAGTTTTCTGGCCCAAAAAGATGATAGCCCACAGCCCGTGAACCGGACGGGCGGGCGGCGGTGGCGCGCGTGTGGTCTTTCCTCGAACCGAAGCACATCTATGTCCTCCCTCCTTTAAACACATGGGATACCCCTTGGGGTCCCAAACCCCAAACCAATTTCGAGTCTTATATACACAACAATTCTTTCTTCTTCTACCGATGAGGGAGAATTGAACACAATACCACACTTTCCATGCTTCAAACACCTCACTTCGTGGACCAATATCTCTTTCATTTCTCAACGAAATTTGACGATTCTTGGCCCTACGGTTATCTACGTACTTAGTAGATCATGCATGTGTGAAGAACCGGATTCTCCAACATACGTAACACTAGTGTTTAAGCCGTTAAAGTTGGTGAGTCGCAACTCCCGCCAAAGGCAAATTTCCAACAGTAATTAACATGATGATGACAAGCAAGGTATTTCACAAAGAAGTTTAAAGAATATTCAAGATTTGGTATATATGTAAGTCATATAATTTAAAGTTATTTTAAATTGCCTCTGAATTCGTAACTCATTTCAGATATACACATATTCAATAATTTCTTAATGAAAAAAAGTAAAATCTAAGCAAATTATTAAATTCGTTCAAACTTTTACTTAATATTATTAGCTAACTTTAACTCCGCCCCAAATGACAGAAAGAATTACAAGCAAGAGAAGGTTTAGGTGGTTCAAAGTCGCGATCATCTAAATTGTCATTCTATTAATGGAAGTTTTCAACCCGAATATTTTATTTATCCATTTTCAATACTAATTTATTTGAAAGAGGTGTCATTTTCGCCAGAATATTCAAAAAGTGACGATAATAAGAAAATTTGGACCTTCCGTGGCACATGTAGTTCTTAATAGATCAAAGGTCAAGAAAAGTGTCACCAACCAATTAATTTTCCAGTCCAAGTAGAGACAAACAAATGAATTAAAATATTTAATTTCCAAAGAATACAAGTACAGGAAATTCATATAAATAAACATAGTACTGCAAATCCATGCACAAACCTCTACTAGCCCACTAGACGTAAATTTGTCCTTTTCTCTTTTTAATTTTAGGGTGGGGATACGACTTCTTATTGAAAAGAAGAAATTTAAAGGAAGAAATTAAATACCACAATGTTTAGATCACAAGTTTGTCCTTTTCTCTAATACTTGTTTTAATTACAAGTTTCACAAATCTCCCTTTCCCCCTCAACTTCATGCCTAATTAAATAATATCATATAAAAAAAATGGTCAAAAGTGCCCGTCTAGTACTGTACCAATTTTTTTAATTAAATTTTAGCCTCAAGTTATGCTTTGGGGCCATCCATATATCCCCTTGATGTTAGCAAATTATATCGCAAACATTTGCACTTTATCCTAACTGAGCTTCAATTAAATTATAAAGGGTAATTTAAATTACAGTTCAAAGTAGAGAAATAAATTTGGTTTTTTTCCGAAGTATTTAGATGTGTGAAAATTATCCAGATCATGATGCATGGATGTCCATTAAAGTAATGATCGAACACGAGATGATTTGCAAATAACAAGGTATACATAAATGGCAACAAAATATACTAGAAATAGATAAAATTAAAATACCATAAATTTGGACTTCTTGTTTTCTGAAAGAAAGCTAACATCTTATAACTGCAAGTGGGTAATTTACACGTGTCTTAATTTCTTAACTAGTGAAATTATATGCGCTTCGCACGGTCAATAAAACCTTATTTGATATGTAAAATAATTCTTTTCTAATATCTAAACATAAAAATTATGTTAAGATTCCTTTTAATTTCAAATCCAATTCGATTAAGTTTTATGTTTTTTTCCATTTTATTATTTGGAAATAGTTTCAATAAAACCCTTGTGGTCCGGCTTTTTTCCGAACCCCGCAACATAGCGGGAGCTTAATGCACCGGGCTGCCTTTTTTTATTTTGAAATAGTTCTATAGCTTTCTTCTAATTTTCACAACTTAAGAGTTTCTGATCTTCTAAGAATACTTGATTTTGTATATTTGTATAGGTGATACTATGTTTTTATTTTTCGTAAAAGGTAAGATAGAGAAAAAAATTTCAAGAAGAAATGATCACTTTATGTTTGTATGCCTAGTAAAAATTTAAACATGATGTATTTTTATATTAAATGTATGTGCATAAAAATATAGATTGTGTTTTTCACACAAGTAAAATGGACGATAACAACACATAATAAATAATAACAAAAAATTAAAACTGAATGCATATCTCTAAGTCAGTGAAATCAACCTATTACAAATCGATCTCTTCTCTATCTTTCCCTCTCTTCCTTTTGCCATTTCTTTTACCTTCTCAAAACAAAAGAATTGAATCAGCCTTTTTCGGCTTTTCTAACATCTCAAAAAAGAGCGTAGATAACTAAAAAAGACTAAAGATTTTATAAATTTAACATAAGGATTTAGACATAAAATAATAGAGCTATGTAACCAAAGAGCTCCAAAGTACTATCATATATTGAGCTGTTTTTTTTTTTTTTAAAAATAAAACTAAAAAATAAGAACAAAAGAGCAACAAAGAACAAGGAATCTCTTTGAAAGCTTTTCAACTAAAGTTTTTGGCACTTTAAATCTGCCATTTAGGATAGCATAAAATTCATTCAGATTTACTTCTTCTTAATAGTGCTCAATTCTCAATATAATAATTAGTAATTATTTACAATTATATCCTTATATTAAATATTTACTTCTTCTTAATAGTGCTCAATTCTCAAGAATCATCTAATAAATAGGGATAACTTAGTAAATAAGATAACATTAGGAAAGACGATATTTAGAACAAGGTAGGAGTGGTATCTCTGAAGGATAAGTTGAGGGAAGCAAGATTAAGATGGTTGGGGCATATGAAAAGGAGATGCATAGATGCCCAAGTAAGGAGGTGTGAGAAGCTGTCTATAGTGGGTCTTAGGAGAGGTAGAGACATGTCAAAGAAGTATTGGGGACAAGTAATAGAGCACCTGCAGCTAACCGAGGATATGAACATAGATAGGAGAATTTGGAGGTCAATAATTAGGATAGAAGGTTAGTAGGTATTAAATGTTGTCTAATTTCCTTATCAGTATTATTATTATTACTCTCCTACTATCTTATACTTCGATTTTATTACTACCTGTTGTTTTCTTTGTTTCGATTATCGGTTTACTATTGTTGCTACTGTTTTTTTCTCTAGTAGTTTCTACATGGCTTCTTCACTATGTATTTTCATTTTGTATTGTTTTTTATATGCGTTACTTAAGTTGAGGGTCTATTGAAAACAACCTCTCTAGTCTCTACCCTCACAAGGTAGGAGTAAGGTCAGGGACAAATCTATTAAGGGCCAGGAGAGCGCAAGCTTTGGTTGAAATCTTATAAATATGCTAAGTGCCCTATTGTTTGAATCTCTTTCCCAGCGTATGCTATTTTCCCTGGGGTTTTATTTCCTTTTCCTCTTGTCCAGCTATTCCTCTTAATTGTTGTTTGTCTTTTTCTTTTCTTACTTTTTAGTAATTAATTTATACCTTTTCTCTCATCTTTGTTTAAAACTTTAAATAGAAAAACAGAATTGAAGATTGTTTCTTCATTATAACTTAAAAGTTAATCTCTCCCCGTAAGGATGATGCTTGGCTTGATGCCATATCGGTTTAATAATGGAATTGGAAATATAAAATTAAGAGGTTTCCTAGCGTTTCAATGGAAACCTGTTTTCCGCCATGCGTTTTTCTAGTGAGCTGATTTAGTGGGAATAAGGTGGAAATCATATTTTATAGCATAGATTTCCCACTGAATGTCGATGGAAAAAACTTATGTTTCTAGTAACGAACATACCACTCTCTCCAGATCCAACTTATGAAACTATACTGAATAGGTTATTGTTGTTGTAACTTAGTAAACTATAAGTTATTTTTATTATTTTTCTTAATTGTAGTGAAATTAATAGGGCTAAAATGACGCTTATTTTGATACAGAGGGAATATATATATATATATATATCTTTTTATTGGTACATCTCTATAGCCACATATTAGTTACTACTGTATGCAAGCCTTTTGAAAACAATTGTTTAGACTTGTATGATTGGAGTTAATGTAAATTTCTTTTTTTGATTTCTGTCCTTAATTAGTAGAGAGGCGGATCTAAGACCGGATCTTGTGAATTAGATTAAATTTTTTTGTCCTTGGACCGGACTATACATACATATATAAAAGAGTTTAAAATGTGGATATATAAATTAGCACCAATCCCTTATATCAAAGTGGGTATCGAATAATTAAAACAAATGCGGAATATAAGGTGCAAAACAATTGCCGAATATCAATTTTCACCTTTTTCATGTAGCAGGTAATATATTTTAGTTTTAAAAATTTAAATCTCAAATTTCATAGAGATTTGCCTATAAATATTATTTGAATGATTTGATAATATAAGGAATTTTTTATACCAAAGTATAGAAAGTTTAAACTCTTTCATATTATTTTGATATTTTGAAGAAAAGACAAAAGTATATCGACAAAGACACTTCTCTAAGTCTAACCTGCTTATGTCACTGAGAAACCCTGATCTCCTAAAGATACTGGAGTATGTTCTTGAAAAGTTTGTAAAAGCTTTAATATTTTAATTTGGCTACCTTGTTGAACCTGTGCTATAATTAAATGGTTAATTAATACTCGGACTGAATGGGGAATTACATTTTAAACTTTAAATTTCCAATACTAGGTCCACAATATACAACTAAAAATAAAATAAAATAAAATAAACAACAGAAATGGCAAAAGTCAAAACCTTGAATTTAATTTGTTGGATTGGGATACTGTGGAATTATTTGTCTTTCTTTACGTAATACAACAACTACTACATACACAATATATTAATTCCACAAGTAGAGTCTGGAGAGTGTGGTGTGTACACATACTTTACTCTTATCTTGTAAAGGTAGGGAGATTGTTTCCGAAAGACCTTTAGCTCAAGTAAAACAGTTCTAAGCAAGTTTGAAAAGGAAATGCAATAGTGAAGAAGTCATATCAAAAATAATAATAATAAAAAAAAACATAACAACAACAAATATTACGACATTCGAACCAAGGAAAACAACAGGTGGTAATAATAAAAATCGTAAAATAAATAATAAAAAGGTACTAATAATACTACCGATATAAAAAATTAGACAACGCTCGACTACCTACTAACCTTCTACCCTGATCCCCGACCTCCATACCCTCTTATCTAGGGTCATGTCCTCGCTAAGCTGCAAGTGTGATGATCTCGCCCAAATTACATCTTAATATGGTATAACGCAATCATTGTCAAATATAGTAACCCAACTAGGTCGGGGTCGAATCCCACAAGGAATACAATGAGAAATTGTACTATTCACGTTTATTGTGACTTTACTAATTACTTCACTTCTATGGTAATCAAGTTTGTTTGTTTTAACTACTTAGATAATCAAGTCAATTAATGGTTAATTTAACAAGTAATTGGGAATGTCAGGGTTATGACTTAATTCATGGAAGTGGTGTTGGGTTTATGCTTAAGTGAGTGTATTTAGTGTGGTATGGGTAATGGAGACTATTATCTAGGTGTGAATTTCTCAATTGACCCACCTAATTTCACTTTAGGCTTTTCAAACTCTAAAGTGTGACATATATGAACATCCATTAATACCCTTAGTTGATTCCCTCCTAATTAAAGTTGGGAATCATTAAATGAGGTTTAAAGCCCCAAGTACTAATCAACCTACCCCTTTCTCAGACTCTAGTCTCTTTTTTCAAGTTTGACTAGAAACAATAGGCAAGAAAGAGATGTTTGCAACCAAATCTTAAACATTAAGAGTGAGGGGTAGTTGAATCTCACATTAATACACCCATTTCATATTTTATAAACCATCCCAACAATCACATTCCATTATTTCATTACAACCCCAACCTAAGTCTAGCCACTCATGTCAAATAATAAATGCATAACAAGATAATAAATGCTACAAAACATAATAAACATAAAAGAAGTCTTATAATGATTTAATATAAATAATGGCTTGTCTTTACACAATGATCCAAGAAGAACACTAAGAATCTTTTGAAATAATCACTCAAGATGAATAGTAACGTGTGTCTCCTTAAATAAGACAACACTAAGAACAAGATAACATGGCTAAAATCTAGGGTACAAAGTAGGAATAATACGTTTGAAGAACTTTTAGTATAGTAAACTTGCTAGAGAGGAAGAAGAAGATTTCAGAGAATTCTGTAAGTGTTTTCTTTGTGTTCAACAATTGAGCCAAAGGCCTCAATTTATAGTGTAAGGAGATGACCCCTCAACTAGCCAACTAATGACCTTCAATAGCCCTGTAATGACACTTATTGAGGGGTTACATTCAGCCAAATAATGGCTGAATTCATGTGCCAAATAATGGAGAATCAATGCTTCAAAACCAGCCTAAAAGTCAGAACTTTCCATCTTCCCCTCGCAGCATTCTACCTCCGAAGCGCCGCGGCTCCAGTGACTGACCACCCAATTAGCGCCGCGGCCCTTCGCGGTTCCGCGGTGATTTCTAACTCATTTCATCTTACACTTCATACACTTATTCCTTCGTTTACCAACGTGGAATACTTTGTCATTTGACCAATAACCGCCCATCATTCTATGTCTCAAACGTATTACGTACGTACCAATATCTCTTCACTACTGAAATTTGCGATACTTGGCACTACGTGTGTGGAAACGATGTTTCCGACGTGCGGGGCCCCAATTGTTCGAGTCATAAATAATGGGATAAACTTAATTCCACATTTTTAAATTTCCAACAATCCCCTCTTGAAAGAGATTTTGGCGCACTCACATGGTGCCTTTTCCAGCAATCTTTCAGCGGATCGATGTTGCATCTGGATAGGTAGCTTCTGCTTTGAACCTTCCATAGTTGAATACCATTGGAATTACTTACTGCGCGGTGAATGTGATATTTTGAACCGTCAGTGTTTAGTGTAAGCCAAGTAAACGGTACCAACACAACAACTTTCCTTACTCTGTTCTTCGTAATGTTTTATCCGTTGTGGCCGTGGACACTTCTTGAATTCTTTAGTGCGTTCATTTGAGGCGGACTGTCCTCACACTTAAATATGTGGTCTCCTACAAGGTATCCTGCTATACCCCACTTTACAAGTATTAGGAACTATTGAAAGTTTCCCCAAACCTAACCTCAACCGTTGAGGATCATTAAAGGTTTTGGCAACTTAACATTTACCCATACTGCAGATAGCACTTAATGTCTATCGCGGGAACGACTTTGGATTTGATATTTCTTTATAGAAATCACTATCCGAAGTGCTCATTCTTCCACCGAAGCGCTCAACTGAACCTTTACAACTTAGTTTTCCCATTGAACCTAATTCCTGGGATCTCCAATCAGTAAGGTTGGGTTACCACCGTATTGGTCCTCATAGCTTGGGTTTTAAGCCCATTCCCCTAGACATGCAAAACATCTG
The DNA here is from genome assembly GCA_034509755.1 of Anisodus tanguticus. Taxonomy (NCBI): domain Eukaryota; kingdom Viridiplantae; phylum Streptophyta; class Magnoliopsida; order Solanales; family Solanaceae; genus Anisodus; species Anisodus tanguticus. The sequence continues at coordinate 3,960,691 of CM067540.1, read as the reverse complement.
ATCTTTGGGTAATCCCTTTGTCAATGGGTCCGCTATGTTATCCTTTGATTTTATGTAATCAATGAATATTATACCCGTGGTGATCAGCTCCCTAACGGTCTTGTGCCTCCACCGAATATGACGAGACTTGCCATTGTACATAGAACTCCGTGCCATTCCTAGAGCCGACTGACTATCACAGTGGATCATTACAGAAGGTACTGGTTTGTCCCAACAAGGAACATCCTCTAAGAAGTCGTGAAGCCACTCAGCTTCTTCTCATGTTTTGTCTAAAGCGATAAACTCCGATTTTATCGTGGATTGGGCGATGCAAGTTTGCTTAGAGGATTTCCAAGACACAACTCCACCACCAATTGTAAATACATACTCACTGGTGGACTTGTTGCTCTCTATATCAGATATCCATTTTGCATCACTGTACCCCTTTAGTACAGCTGGATATCTCGAATAATGCAATCCGTAAGTTAGCATGTATTTTAGGTATCGCAGTACCCGATTCAACGCCTTTCAATGATCATTACTCGGATTATGGGTAAACCTAGCCAACTTGTTGATTGTATAAGCAATATTAGGTCGGGTACATTTTGTTATGTACTTCAAACTCTAAATCACCTGAGCATATTTATCCTGGCATACGGGTGCACCACGATTTTTATCAAGCTTCTGATATCTATCCATTGGTGACTTCATAGGCGAACTGTCAAACATCTCAAACTTTCTCAACACATCCTCGATGTAGTGAGACTAAGATAGGACCAGTCCGTCAGACGTCTTAGAGATCTTTATCCCTAAAATGACATCTGTGATACTCATATCCTTCATGTCGAAGCATTGTTTCAACATGTTCTTAGTATCTAGAATCAAGCTAGGACTGCTCCCTGTGATCAACGTGTCATCTACGTTGAGGCATATCATGACGAACGAGTCAAAGTTACCTTTCGTGTAGAGACATTTGTCACACTCATTAATGGAGAAACCCTTCGATAGTAGAGTACTATCAAATTTTCAGTGCCATTTCTTCGGGGCATGTTTCAGCCCATACAAATATTTGACAAGTCGACAGACTTTCTTTTATTGCCCTGGAACAACATACCCCTCGGGTTGTTCCATATAAATTTCTTCTTCCAAATCACCATTTAGGAAGGCAGTTCAAAATATAGTTCTTACACATGAATTTGTGGGTTACAACAATTGCAGGAAACGGGAAGTAAGTAAATATTATAAATTGCTAGAAAGGATAAACTAAAGATTACAACAAACTGGAATCAAGAACGTTACACACTCCTTGTGATTTGCTGAGTCGAGTGATGTCACTCTGTCTTTAAGACAATATTGCCCCGTATATATCCTTTTACGTTGTCGGGCAATAGTCTCCTAAGATACAACAACAACTTAACAAATGAGCAAAGAAAACTCAAGTGTTACTCTTGAAGAACTTTTAGTATAGTAAACTTGTTAGAGAGGAAGAAGAAGATTTTAGAGAATTATGTAAGTGTTTTCTTTGTGTTCAATAATTAAGCCAAAGACCTCAATTTATAGTGTAAGGAGATGACCCCTCAACTAGACAACTAATGGCCTTCAATAGCCATGTAATGACACTTATTGAGGGGTTACATTCAGTCAAATAATTGTTGAATTTATGTGCCAAATAATGGAGAATCAATGCTCCAAAACCAGCTCCAAAGTCAGAAGTTTCCATGTTCCCGTCGCAGCATTCTGCCTCCGAAGCGCCTCGGCTCTGCGAATTAGCGTCGCGACACCGCGACTCTAGTGACTGACCACCCACTTAACGCCGCGGTGCTCCGACGCCTCAGCTCCGACGAGGCTGCGCCGCGGCCCTTTGCGGCGATTTTTGACTTTACACTTCGTACACTTCTTCCTTCGTTTACCAACGTGGAATACTTTGTCATTTGACCAATAACCGTCATCATTCTATGTCTCAAACGTATTATGTAGTATCAATATCTCTTTCACTAATGAAATTTGCGATACTTGGCACTACGTGTGCACGTGTGTGGAAACGATGTTTCCGGCGTGCGGGGCCCCAATTATTCGAGTCATAAATAATAAGATAAACTTAATTCCACATTAGTAAATTTCCAATAGATATTCTAGCCGCTGTTATTATGTAAACATTGATACGACGAACATGCACTCAAAAGCTGAGGCATGCATTGTCGTTCATGGGAAATTTATGCATGCAAAGAGGAATAATATAACAACTACTATTACATTGACTTCAAGTAAGTTGGAATCGACTATGTGATTTCTTAATGTTTATATTATAGCTCATATTAATTCAACATTATATTTACAAGACAATAATAGTTTTTTTGACTTTAGAAGTTTTCTATAATTTTATTGGCATATAAATCTAAAAAGACGAATAATATATGCAAGAATTCACCAATCAAGCATAATCTTTTTTTTTTTTTGGTAACTAATCATTTATATTAATCACCAAATGTGAACTTTGATGCACCACAGCATAGCTACATCCCAGCTTGTTGTTCGTATATATCCTACCACTGTTACTTCTATACTCCTACAGCTACTTTACATATCCAGTAGGTAAGGCAATAAAAAAGAAACATTTAAAATACTAGGGGTTGTAATACTACTCTCAGTTTCACCGAAGCTCTAACATTGCAAATGCATACTAATTCACTAGCCAGGCTGTTTGGTTTCGTTTCAGTGTGCTAAAAAACTCTTGCGTTCCTTTCAGTCCAGATAGCATGAATAAACTCTGCATATATCATTTTGAAAAGCTGTCTTGTATCTGCAACCATTGCATTAATCTGCCTCATACTCTCTTTGTATACTCACACTCCAAAAATAAATGCTCACTAGACTCTCTTGTGAGGCCACATAATCAAGCATAATCTTACATTTATTAAATCAACAATAAAAACGTACCCAATCTAATATGGAGTTGAACAACTAATATTTCCTTTTTTTTAAGATGATCATTTACTTAAAACAAGTTTCTATAAAGTAATTATTTTATTGAAAAAGAAAACAAATTTCTATAAATTATCATATGCTATACGCTACAATCCTAGACCTCATTTATGTGATTACAATGTGTATATTATACTATGAGATATAAATCCAGTATGTCAACACAATTTAGTTTAGACAGTAACCTTGCACAAAATAAAATTAAAATGATTTACCTTCAATCTCTCAAAAAAGGATGTAAGTGGAAATTAACTTTGCTTCAAAAATATAATTTTTCTTCAGCTTTAAGCCCCAGAGGTTGCTCAACTTTGGACTATGTTACTTTATTATGTAACAAAAGAACTTGTTAAATTTGAAAAGACTTTTTGACTCATTTTATAATTTTGACTAGTCAATTTTTCAGAATATCCTTTTTCAAGGTTTAGAAATTTTACATTTTCAAAGAGAATAGGTAAAATTACTAATCAGAGACAGTAACATAACCGTGGTAGTTGTAATCATATAATTTCAACAAGAGAATAAGATGTCTTTATAATTTTTACGAGGAGAAACTTTTCAAATTTTAAAAAAAATAATGGCTATATAATATACCATTCTTCCACAAGTAATTTGGAAAACTATAATTGTCAGAAAAGATAATTCAACATAATACCAAAATGTACAAACCATTGGTAGTTTGGTTCGTTAAACATTCTTTTATAATTTATGGAAGAAAATTTTGGAACTATGGAAACGTAACGTATAACTATCAACTGTGACAAGAAGTTGCGAGGATTAATTGCCCATAGCTAGCACTTGTGCAGTCAATTGATTTGACTATTCATATTCATATAATGTATGAAGATGACATTGATATTTCTTCTTCCTTTAATTTAAAGTGACAGGAGGAACATATATAGCTCTTGAAGGATTACACAAAGTTTTTAATTAATTAGATAATGCATAACGTTAAAACGAAAATGTAGTGGAAGATTGAAAGGAATCACATTTGATATTACTGATCGATGATGGTATCACGAAGAGATGGCAATGGATCCTGGACTCGGTCCGGATCCGGTGGATTCAGATCCGTTTTATAGGATATGGTTCTTCAAAATTTGGACCCGACGGATCCGGATCGGACCCGGATCCATTTCTGAAGTATCGGATCTGGATCTGGATCTTGTATTTGAGATCCGTATCCGGTCCAGATTCGACCCGTGGATCCGTTTTTTATTAAATATATTCATAACCTAGAATGTAATTTTATAAGTATTTTCTTAAAATTACTAAGCACGTCCTTGCAAGTTTAATTCTCAAAACAAGTTTAATTTATCCTCGCGTTAACTCAAAAACCAAAAAATAAAGAGGTAACTTCGATAATAAAATCAATGTTATATTAGTGAATGACTAACATCTCCATAGACAAGTAGTTAAAATTATATTCACTTCATTTGTGAAGATTCCAAGCACATGCAACTTTTGCATTGTGGAAATACTAGTCAGCATTTTCCACAACTTTTGTCATTGTCCAACATTTTCAATTAATAGCTCACAATCAAAACGAGACAACGAACAAAATATCTCATACGAACATTTCAAAATTGAAACACAGTAAACCGTTAGCTAAGTAAAAATTGTTTGTCAGTTTTTTTTTAAAATTCTTAGCAAGGCAAATTTTTTACATGTGGATCCAGATCCGATCCGATCCGTGGACCTGGTGGATCCAATGGATCCGGATTTGGATATGATTTTTATGGACCCGACCGATCTGGATCCGGATCTGGATTCAGGTATGAAAAACGGATCTGGATCTGGATCTAGTAGGATCCGGTCCAGATCCGATCCGTTGCCATCCCTATTCACGATGTGTTGGAGCAACCCTATACCATAATCTAAATTCTAATATTTGATTGTGAAAGGAGAGCGATAAAAGATTGTGAGTCATATCTCGTGCATATCTCTTTATTGTACACAATATTGTGCTTATACTAGGGATGACAGTTGGGTACAATTTTACCGATTTTATACCGCACCCGTCCCAGTTGGGACGGGTATGAGTATAACTTTGACGGGTAGTAAGCGGGTATGAGTAGATGGTGTATTTGCAGTTATATCCGCCTCATACCCGCCTGCCCCAAATTCACCCGCCCGCCTTATACCCACCAACTATAATTTTATTTGTACAACTTTATATTTATCTAAAACTCAAATAATTTGGCACACATAATTTTAGCAGCCCATAAGCCTAATAATAATAAATTTTGAGGATATCCACTTGGGTGGGGAGCTGGTGTAGATTTAGGAATATACCAGCCTAGGCGGGTATGTATGTTGAAAATGTACCCGCCACGAATGGCGGGTAGGTGACAGATATAAAATTTTCTGGCGGATACGAATGCAAGGGAGGGGTACCCGCACCTGCCCCGCCCAATTGACATCCTAGCTTATACATGAAACTATTATGGTCAGTAATTACTAAAGTTCTTGTTTTACCCTATGGGCTTTTACAACACCCCTTATGGGTAGATCTTTATTTTCAACAGTTGTTCTATTAAAAAAAAAAAGTCTGGTGCACTAAGCTCTCACTATGCGCGAGGTCTGGGAAAGGACCGGATCAACCGTTGTTCTATCGAGTTCAAATATTTTAAAGGAAAAAGATAAGTATATATCCTTATGTTGTTTTAAATCGATCTAACTTTATCTTCTATCCGTTTTTATTTCGTTAATATTCTTTTAGATTAAAAACAAGGTTTCATATTAATTGTCTCTTATCATTAACGAAGCTCTAGTATAAAATGGATGTACTCTGCGTACGTATCTAAAGTCTTTGAGTTAAATTTTTATATTTATTCTTAAATTTTTTTACTACGATTTAAAAGCACCTTCAGATTGGATCCCATTAAGCGTCACGAGAAAAAATGTGGTTCAAATATTTTTTAAGAATAGCCGCCGAAGAACTAAAATTGCAGGCTAATTATTTCCACGTGAGCTACAGTAGAAATAACTTTTCATAATGATAAATTTAGATTCTTTTAATTATTAAATTGATAAAAATCATTAAAAAAATTACGGTGTTCTTCTATTGAACCATTACCAAAATAACGGAATAAAATATGAACAAAAAAGTATATAAAGTATTCTTTCCGTCCTAAAAAGATTGTCTTAGTTTGATTTGATATGGAGATTAAGAAATAAAAGAAGACTTTTGAAATGTGTGGTTCAAAACAAATCTTAGATATTTATGTGGTTGTAAATCATCTCATAAAGTTAAATTGTTTATAAATATAGGAATGTGTCAATCTTTTTGAAACAAACTAATAAGAAAAATATGACAATCTTTTTGGGACAGAGGGAGTAACAATTAATGATTTGTTAAATATAATCACTTTTCGATCATTATAATTAAAAATATCTATTAAAGTGTCATTTCATGACATGATTAAAAAAAAAGGACAGCTCGATGCACTAAATTTCCAATATGAGGGGGGTCTCGAGAAGAGACGACCAGAAGAGTATATTGTATGCCGCCTTACCCTACATTTCTGTAAAAAATTATTTTCACAGCTTGAATCTGTAATCTCCTGATCATCTGACAACAACTTTTATGACATAATTATTTTTCAAAAATAAAAAAGGAAGTGATCAGGGAATATTATTTCGCCCATAAACTTTAGTATGATAGTTTGTTGTTCAAAGCACAAGATAGGCATTATTATTTGACAATCTTACTTTATGGGCTAAGTTAGTCAAAATCACTAGGGTGAGTTAAGTTAGAAATAAACCATTTTTTGTGCGGATTGTCCTCCAAAAGTATTGGTCTTTAATTTTACCCCTTAAATTGTTGGTCTTTAATTTTTGCTCTTCGCTTAAAAATATCTCGAGGTTTCGGGTTCGAAGCCCCACTCAATTAAAAATTAAAAAAATTCATAAGGTAAAGTTTTGATTCGCAAGGCATAGTTTGCCTGCAAACTCTGCCTTAGTTTGCCTTATGTTCGAAGACAAACGCTGCCTTAAGGGAGAGTTTGTTACCTGAGGGCAAATTCTAAAAATTTTGACTGATTTGGGGTTCGAACCCAGTATGCAGAGGTTTTTAAGTGAAGGAAAAAAAATTAAAAAGATTCAATTTGAGGGGAAAAAATTAAAGTCTGTAAGAGAGGCATTTGTGCGAATTGCCGAAACAAACTAATCACATTTACCCCGAACTATGTACACCAATTTATTGTTATTACGTGATGAATTAAAAGTGAAAGTATATACCTTATAGAAATTAATGTATATTTTCATAATATAATTAGTGAATATTTTTACCCAAAGTGCAAACAAGATACAAATTTTGAAAAGAAAAGAGTCGAACAAATTTCAGGAAAGCAAAAAAGAAGACCTCAATATCAATAAATTATGGCGAGTCATTATTCCATCTTCCATCATTGCAATCAAAATTTTCATAACTCTGTTGATTTCTTATGATGTGGATCAACTCCAACATAAAAGAAGAAGAAACATCATTAACCACAATTAAAGAAAAACTATCATATAAATTAATCAACCTTGAGGAAAAAAATATGTAATGAAATAGTACTAACATGTTGCGTTGCAGGTTTGAGGCTTTAGGCGGAAGACTCGACTTGTCTTATGATTTCTATCAATTACGTATTACTACAACTTATTAGGGTTTAGTAGGTTTTTAAATTATGAGAGAAATAAAAGGACTCTTGAACTAAAAGGGATGGAAATAAATAAATTAAAATAACGAAAATATTTTTATAGGGTTAAAAATTGGTTGAATTTTAAAGTCATATTATTAGAAATTCATACATACTTCCAATAAGGAAGGACTCTAAATTTGATTTGATTTCAAAGTCCTAAATTTTAGATACATAATTCAAATAAGGTAAGGTTTAACAATCAAATTTTAATGGGTTTTTTATTTTCTAAATATTAGAGAATAATAGAATATAATAAAATAATAATTTGAGAAAAATAGTAAATGACAATTTCATCTATTGTAAAGTCTTTTAAGGAAGGATAAAAAGTTCAATCAACATTTCTAAGGCCTTCGTGCTTCTAATATAATATAGATATAAATTTAGGATACTTACAATTAATTATAAAATATAATAAAAATTTATCAGTTATGACAAAATATTAGGAAAAATAAGAGATTAGGCTCCAATCTTTCACATTTAGACCCTATTTCCCCCTATTTTCTCCCCTCCCCCCCCTCTCACCAAACATACCCAAACCTATAAACTCCATGAAAAGCTTTGTTTTCAGTTGTTGATATTGGGTTTGGTGTTGTGACATTTGATCCAACATATCCTCTGAAGTACTGTTGTTGAATGCATAAAATGTCGGGACAAATGTCACAACATTCAGACCAACATTTTTTATAACAGTTTTGCCTTACTTCAAGTTAAGTAGTAATTTTTTTACTATGGGGTAAAAATGACTTAGGCGTGTGAATTAGGAGCTGGTAAAACGTGGGAGAAAGAGTCAAAACTTGGGAAAGAAGTCGAGTGAAGAACAAGTCAAAGTTGTTGAGATTTCGAGTCCATGATCTTCTTAAACAAACACACCAGCTGCCCGCCTTTTCCTCAACCTCTTCAACAGATAGATGAGCCTTTCAAGTAAGACTTTCTACTATAAATAGAGAGGCTACAAGGGTGAATCGATATCCAGAATTAGATTGCAAAAATACCAAGAGAGCTCTCGGGATTTCAACACAGAATTCTGGATCACAAGTGTTGCCTAAGTGTGTCGACAACATTCGGTCTAACATTAAAATTGTTGTTTAGATTCTAGCTTAGTTCTGTATAGAGCGATTGTAATGAGAGGTTGTCTATGTCTACTTAGTTAGATTTTTCAGCCAGAGTCATTTGCGACTTCAACTTTTAATTCATTTTCGTTTCATCTTGTAAAATTATAAAGAAAGGAATTTGTATATGAAAAATAAACAATACTTCTAGTCATTGACCATCATAAGTTATATCAACATATAACTTATGAAAATATAAACCTTTGTGTTCTTTATTCTTTCCGCTGCATTTTACTCTTAAAGGTTTTCTGGTTTATCGAAGTGTTGTCACTTGTGTTAGGCGACATTATCGCTGACATTCGGAAATAGAATTGACATTCGAGATATTTCATCTCTTGTTTTTACTTTCCGTAGCCTTTGACCCCCTTTTAAGTGGTATCAAAGCCAACACTTGACACAATAAGTGCTTGGTCTTGTTGTCATAAGCTATGGATCCGGCAAATCCGACTATTGGTAGACTTCCTATTTTAGATGGTTCAAACTATACCTATTGAAAGATTCGCCTACGTTCTCATATCAAATCAATTGATGTTAGGGCATGGAGATCAATAACCAATGGGTATGTTGTTCTAATGTTGCAACCGGATAAAGAAGGTGACATTCTTGTTAAACCTGAATCCGAGTGGACTACGGAAGAAACCAATAATGCTAGCTTCAACGGAAAGGCCTTAAATGCAATTTTCGGATGGGTTGATCTTTACATGTTCAAACTCATTCAAAACTGCCCCATGACTAAGGACGCATGAGATACTTTACAAATTCATTGTGAAGGTAGCTCAAGTGTTCGTCGAACAAAGCTACGCATGCTCATGAGTAAATATGAACGATTAAGGATGGAAGAAGCGGATGACATTAAATCTTATTTTGAAAAGTTGATTGACATCTCAAATGACTGTCAAGTGCTTGGTGAACCATTAACCAACACTCAACTTGTTGAAAAGGCTCTCCGTTCTCTTCATGAAAAGTTCAATTTAAAGATTTGTGCCATTGAAAAAGCTCACAATGTTGCCACGATGGACCTTCATACCTTAATGAGCATTCTCAAAACCTATGAGATGAACATTGAGAATCAAAGGGAACTATATAAAAGCAAGAATGTAGCACTTCAAGTTCAATCCTCGGAGATTCAAATTGAAGAAGAGGATGAGAATCTTGAAGAAATTTGTGAAGGTGCAAATGTTGCCTTACTCACTCAAAAATACAATTCAATGGTGAGGAAGTTCAACAATGAGAGAAATTAATATAAATCTAAAGAGCACCAAACCAAGACTTCAATCAAAAGCCCACTAGATTCCTTCAAAATGTACAAAAAGGAAATCAACTAAGAAGAACCAACTCAGATCGTACCAAATTTGATCCCAAATAACTTGAGTCTGTGCAATGTCATGTATGCTCAGGTTGGGGTCACTATGCTAACGAATGTGCAAACACTCTTAGAAAATTTGGTAAGAACCTATGAGTTTCACTTAGTGATGATGAAGAAGAAGAGGAAGGTGATTGTGAAATTGAAACACAAGTAATATTGGCCACTTTTGACGAACAGTCTCTATCGGATAATGAAGATGTCGCCTGTAATGTTGTCTCAGATGTCATGACATTTGCTCTAACATCAACAACAACATCAACTTCCTCAACGACATCCGAAAGGTATGATTTCTTTAACTATTTTGATGTTAATTGCTTTAGTGGTCTTATTTCTAGTAGTGAGGCTGATTGTATAAATCAAGTTGAATGCAAATATGACATGATTAATGAATTACAAAGTATTTGTAAAGCCTTAATCATAGAATCCAAGTAACTTGACAAAAAGGTAAAATCTTTAACTCTTGAGAATTCAGAATTAACTGGCACTATAACCAGACTCGAGGTTGCTCTTACTAAAAATAATATTGGATTGGGTAGGATTCGTGCAAAGTTCGATTTGGCTGAAGCAACCTTCCGCAAGCTCAACATAGGAAATTCGAAATTGAATGAGATACTCAACTTTGGTAAACCTTCACATGCAGGTATTGGGTACGAGAACTCTCTTAAAACTGTATGCTCTAATCTCTTTGACACAAATGAGAAAATACGATTTGTAAAAGAAAATGGGATGAATTGTAGGTTCTCGTATATGTCAAAGAATATGAAGTTCGTATGTCATCATTGTAACTCCCCTAGACACCTAAAACCATATTGTTTCAAACTTCAGAATTTTGTGAGCAAAATGTTGCCTAAAAAGTCATCTAACATTTCGGATGAAATTCGAAGCAACATTTATGAGACAAAAGGTAAAAAGTATTTTAAGAGAGTTTTGGCTCCTAAAAGGGATGTAACTTGTAATGTTGCCATAACTGCACTAAGAACTAACATTTCAGGTTCTTGATACTTTGATAGTGGATGTTCTCGTCACATGACATGTACAAAAGGTTTTCTAAAGAACTATGAGTCATTCAATGGAGGAAATGTGACTTATGGAGGTGGCAGTAAAATCAAAATAATTAGAAAAGAGATCTTGGATGTTCCTGGTTTTCCTATCTTTAAGGAATGTCTTACACGTTGAATGTATAATGGCAAATCTGATTAGTATTAGTCAATTGTGTGATGACGACCTTGAGGTAAAGTTTAACAAGAATGCTTGCAAAGTTACGAATGAAGCTAATATATGTGTCATGACATGTACAAGAACAGACGATAATTGCTATCTTGTTGTAAGACAAGAAACATGAAATAATGCCAAGATCGATGACACAACACTATGGCATCAAAAGTTGGGGCATGTCAACTACCACAATTTAGAAAAATTGGTCTCATATGAAGCGGTTAGAGGCTTACCCAATCTTAGCCATAAAGGTAAAACTGTATGTGAACACTGTCTGAAAGTTAAGCAAACATGTGTCTCTCATAATATTGTCCAACACGACGGACAAATTCAGGTACGTCTCACTGTTTTAAATTATTGCATATGGATCTAATGAGTCCAATTAAGGTAGACAGTCTAGGAGGCATATGATATTCTTATGTGATAGTAGATGATTCTTTTAGATATTCATGGATATATTTTTTGAAAGAAAAATCACAAACTTTTGACATGTTTAAAATTTTGCACTCTAAAATTAGGAACTTGTTATATTCTCCTATTTTTTAGATTAGATTCAACCATGGAAAAGAATTTGAAAACAACTTATTCACAAAAAAATTTGAGAAAAAGAGAATTTTCCACGAGTTTTCCGCTCCAAAAACTCCTCAACTGAATGGGGTAGCAGAAAGGAAGAATAGAACACTGAAAGAAATGGCTAAAGTTATGCTTAGTTCTAAAAAATTGTCAAAACATTTTTGGGCTGAAGCCTTAAATACTGCTTGTCACATCTCTAATAGAGTCTACTTAAGGTCAGGAACAAATATGATTCCCCATGAGCTCATTAATGGAAATAAACCTAACCTGCGTTACTTTCATGTTTTTGGGTGTATCTGTTACATTTTAAATGATAGAGATCATTTGCAAAAGTTTGACTCTAAGAGTGACAAAGGAATTTTTGTTGGCTACTCTCAAAATAACCATGCTTATCGAGTATACAATCTAAGGACCAGAACTGTACAAGAGTCTGTAAATGTTATTTTTGATGATTTTTCTGATCCTACAGGAAATACAACTTAAAATAACACTATAGTTTCTGTGGAAAATGTGCAAACTGCTGAAGAATCAGATGTTGCCCCAAATGTTGCCATACCCGAAGCAACATCTGAACCTGAAATAGAGACCACAGAGGTCATGAATGAGGAGTCAAATGCTGAATTGATAGATCAAGTTCGAAGGGACTCCTCATCAAGGATTAGAAAAAATCATCTAACATGCCAAATGATAGGGGGAGTTTTTGAAGAAATTAGAACAAGAAGGAAATAACCACTCAACTACAGGGAAATGGTAAGGTATGTGTGTATGTCTACCATATACCAAAATGTTAGTCTTTCTTATTTTATATCTACTTTAGAACGAAAAACTATTTTAGAAGCACTCAAAGATGATTTTTGGATTCAAGCAATGCAAGAAGAGCTTGAACAATTATCTCGAAATGAAGTTTGGGACTTAGTTCCACGTCCAAACAATACAAATGTTATTGGAACTAAAATGGATTTTTAAAAAAAAAATTAGACGAATCGGGAACAATTGTCAGAAGAAAAGCTCGTCTACTTGCACAAGGCTATACTTTAGGTGGAAGGATTCGATTATGACGAAACCTTCGCACCTGTGGCTAGAATTGAGTCAATTAGACTTTTATTTGCTATTGCTTGTTGTCTAAAAATTACCTTACACCAAATGGATGTGAAAGGTGCATTCTTAAATGGTTATCTACATAAGGAAGTCTATGTTGAACAACTAAAAGGATTTGAAGATCCTTACCATCCACACTATGTATACAAGCTCAAAAAGGCTTTGTATGGACTGAAGCAAGCTCCACGATCATGGTATGGTCGTTTAACTAACTTTCTTTTTGAATTTGGTTTTAACCGTGGAGAAGCTGATCGTACTTTATTTATTAAATGACACGTTGTAGATATTATAATTGCTCAAATCTACGTAGATGATATATTTTTTGGGTCAACCTCACAGTCGTACCTAAATTCATTTGTTGAAGCTATGTCATCAATATTTGAAATGAGCATGATTGGAGAACTAACTTTTTCTTAGGTTTGCATCTAAAGGAAAGTGATGATGGAATTTTCATCTCACAGAGTAAATATGCCAAGAATCTAGTTAAGAGATTTGGATTGGAGAATGCTAAACAGATAAAAATGCCAATGGGTTCATCGCAGAAAGTATGTAAGGATAATGTTGGTGAAAATGTCGACCCAACATTATATCGAGCTATGATAGGTAGCCTCATTTACCTTGTTGCTAGTCGCCCATATATTATGTTTAGTATTTCTACGTGTGCTAGTTTTCAAGCCTGTCCCAAAATATCCCACTTAAATGCCGTGAAACGTATTATTCAATATGTTGCTGGTACATGTGAGTTGGGAATTTGGTATTCCAAAGACACTAATCCTAACTTAATAGGATTCAGTGACTTGGATTGGGCTGGAGATGTGGATGATAGAAAAAGTACAAGTGGATGATGTTTTTATCTTGACAATAATCTTGTTTCATGGTATAGTCGTAAACAAAATTGTGTCTCACTTTCAACTACTGAATCTGAATATGTAGCAGCCGGAAGTTGTTGCTCTCAATTAATATGGCTAAGACACATGTTAGACGACTATGGTTTTTCTAATAACATTTTGATTTTTTCTTGTGATAATTTGAGTGCTATAAATATTTCAAAAAATTCAGTTCAGCACTCATGTATAAAACATATTGATATTAGACATCTCTTTTTAAGATATTTAGTTGAAAAATAGTTAGTTAAAATTGAACATGTTGACACTCTTCATCAACTAGCTGATATTTTTATAAAAGCTTTGGACCATGAGAGATTCTACAGTCTGAAGAAATCTCTTGGTCTTTGTAATCTCTAAAAAGGCATTTTTGGTGAATGTCAGCTGAAACGCTGTCTAAGATTTCGGGTGACATTTACCTATGTAATATCATAAACTGATTATTGTTGTTGTATAGTGCATCACTTTTGGTCACACAAGCATGATCCTACAATAAGAATGTGATTCCAATGTGATACCGTTCTCTACGATGATATATATCATAGAAAAAGAGTATCAAAATAGGCAAAGCCTATACAAATATTTAGCAACTGTGCAAAATGGGCAAAGCCCTTAAAAAGATATTGTTCCTATTCTATAGGAGTATTGAGTTTTCGAAAGAATGTTGAGAATACTAAATAAGTATTCTTATTTTTTTGACACAAAAGAAAAAAAGAATTTTATTTTATATGTGTTTTATGATTAGATCAAGGACACGATGGGAAAATGTTACATTGGTCTAGTGGTTAAACTCATAAAAATACGTATAAAACGTGTCTTGATTTGTTGCCAAAAAGGGAAAAATTCTTGAGGGATCAAAATATTTGTGTCGTCCAAAATGTTGCAAACATTGTTGTTGACATTTTGAAATTGTGATATTTGTTAGGATGTTGTTCTTAACTGATTTCGAAATTAGATTTTCTCCCTATTTTTATGCCTTGTTTTAAATGGAATTTCAAACTTTAAAAATGATAAAGATTGTTGAATTCCTACTGTGATGTTTATCCCAGAATATTAGGTGTAAGTTATTGTGTGAAATTAAAATACCAAAAACTAAGAGATTTTTGTTGCTTAGAAATATTTGCCATGTATATAAATATTCCTCTCTTTTGCATATTTTTATCATTCCAGAATTTTCTTTTAAACATAAAAAAAAGGCGGAGGGGGGGGGGGGGGGGAATAATCACATCACACCTCAGGTATAACCCTACCTACCGGATGGAACCATCACCATTCCAATCTCCTTTCTCAATCACAAACCCTAATTCCTCAAAACTCTCTCCACAATTCTCACCGATGGAAACTTTTCCAGTGTCAGAACCCATGTCAGCCAACATTTCATCCAACACTCCAATGAGCACTAGCCCTCCATCGAATATACCTCTGTAACCGGGCCTGTCTTCTTCCTTAAATCCCACAGAGGATCTGTCTATGTCGTTAGTGTTTAAGGTCTTTGATGAACCCTTGGACATGGAGACAACAACAACAACCCCATAGATGTCAATGAAACTGGTGACTTTACATCTTTGGGTAAGTGGCCCAGATCATCTGCCTTTCCTACTCGCCGATCGAGTAGAGTGTTCGAGAAAACAGTCCAAGAAGATTCGAGTAGCAAAAGAATAAAATGTGAACCTTCTAAACTCGTCTACTCGAGCAGTGATAGTGACAGTACATATTCAATTTTCTTAACTGATGTAGAACCTTCAGCTTCTGAACGACCTAGTGTGTCTTAAGAAAAGGAGATCCCAGATGAAACCCCCTTGAAACAATTTTTTCAAAAGGGAATTCTCAAGACTTCAAGGACCAAGTGCTGCTTCAAATGTTGCCACAACATCTCAGGCAACATTCCAGCCAACATCTAAAGAGACACATACCACATCATCCTCCAACAGTATCAAATCCATCAGCCTAGACATGTTTGACTCAGACATTGAGGTATCTGCTTTCTCCGATAAATTTTACTCTAACGCTAAACATGATATGTGGGAATCTTATAAGAATCTAATGATTAGGTCTGAGAGGGAATTAGATATTGCCTCCTGTGCTGAATATGGTTTAGTGGATTTCCTGAAGGACAAACAACTTCTTGGCTCAGTTACTGGAAAAGAACCATATGTTGATGAGATAATAAGGTTGTTTTATGCAAACTTAAACTTTGCTATAGAGGATACCTCCTCAAAGAAATTTGGGAAGGTATATCTCTATAATAGGATTTATTAATTTACACCTTCAATCATAAATCAATGTATGAGCCTTGATACTAAAGTGAAAAATGCAGAACGAGTAACAGAAAATAGGGACACAATGATTGAATACCTCACTAGAGGTATAATGAAAAAGTAGACCCTAGATGTCATGCCTCAAAACTAACTGCCGTATTTTCAACCCTCCACAAAATTGCTATTCAAAATTGGCTTCCTTCCTTGAATGAGTCAATTGTGACAACTGAACAAGCCTCTCTGCTGTTTAAAATTGGGAAAGGATTCAAAGTTGATTTAGGGAAATAATCTTCTATCAAATTGCCAACTTGGAAGAAAAAAAGTCAACTTTAATCCTTCCTTTCCCTCTCTGATCTATAAAGTATTAACTACCCAAGGCCTTGAGCCTATGAGAGAAGACACTTTGGGGAAAACTCTTGACCTTTACACTGTAAACAAAGCAATTTTGAAGAGTAAGGAAAGAGTCATCGACTTACCCTAGAAGAAGGAAGCTGAAAGTGGAAATGTTGCAGAAATGCCACCACATTCTGGGCAACACTGGTCCGAGGCAGTCTACACTATCTACAAATTGGCTTGTGGAGCAAATTGCAAAAATCAACTAATAAATTGTTGAGGTTGATTTTGTCAGAGATGCCCTGGTTCAAGCAAGAGACCATTTCCTACTTTTGCTTTCTTCACAAAAAGGGGGAGATAAAGTACAGGGGGGAGCAGAGAGAAGAGGTTGAAGGTACAAGTGGTGAATTTGCTGAATAAGTTGTTGATGCTGATATGCAGAGAGAAGTTGTTGGAAGAAAAGTCTTGCTGAAGAGGTTGAGGCTGAAGGCCGAAGCTGAAGCTGCTAGGCAAAGGGAGAAGCAAGCTGAAGTTGTTATGCAGAAGTAGAAAGCTGCTGGAAGCTGCTACTGCTGCATAATGAGCAAGGGAGAAGTTGCTGCTATTGATGAGTTTTTATTGATTAAAGATTTATGGATTTGTTTTGATGTGGATGGATATCTTGACAATGCTCTATTCTGATAATGTTTTTTATGTGGATGACATATATGCTATATATTTCTAATCCTTTAGAGTGGTATACACTAGTTTGCTTGTATGCCATCACAGGTTAAGGGGGAGCTTATCAGTAATCACAAGTATTGGACAACCTCTGTGACAATGCACTAAGTCGTTTGTAGTGTCTAATGTGTTTTGTGAAGAAAAGCAAAAAAATGGAGATTGTTGATGTTGGGTTTGGTGTTGTGACATTTGATCCAACATATCCTCTGAAGTACTGTTGTTGAATGCATAAAATGTTAGGAAAAATTTCACAACATTCAGAACAATATTTTTTATAACAGTTTTGCCTTACTTCACGTTAAGCAGTAATATTTTTATTATGGGGAAAAATGACTTAGGCGTGTGAATTAGGAGCTGTGTAAAACGTGGGAGAAAGAGTCAAAACTTGGGGAAGAAGTCGAGTGAAGAACAAGTCAAAGTTATTGAGATTTCGAGTCCATGATCTTCTCCAACAAACACACTAGTTGCCCACCTTTCCCTCAACCTCTTCAACAGATCGATGAGCCTTTCTAGGAAGACTTTCTACTATAAATAGAGAGGCTACAAGGGTGAATCGATATCCAAATTAGATTGCAAAATACCAAGAGAGCTCTCGGGATTTCAACACAGAAATATGGATCACAAGTGTTGCCTGAGTGTGTCGATAACATTCTGTCCAACATTACAATTGTTGTTTAGATTCTAGATTAGTTTTGTATGGAATGATTGTAATGAGAGGTTGTCTATGTCTACTTAGTTAGATTTTTCAGCCAGAAGTCATCTGCGACTTCAACTTTTAAATCATGTTCGTTTCATCTTGTAAAATTGTAAAGAAAGGAGTTTGTATATTTGTATATGAAACATATACAATACGTTTGGTCATTTACCATGTTGATATAACTTATGAAAATATAAACCTTTGTGTTCTTTATTCTTTCCGCTGCATTTTACTCTTAAAGGTTTTCTGGTTTATCGAAGTGTTGTCACTTGTGTCAGGCGACATTATCGCTGACATTCGGAAACAGAATTGACATTCGAGATATTTCATCTGTTGTTTTTACTTTCCGTAGCCTTTGACCCCCTTTCATCAGCCATTAAAAAGGTTTGAAGCTTTGGATTTGAAAACAGAGTTTAATGAAATTGTTTTTTGTTTGAAGTAGGAGGTTATATTGCAAACGATTGACAATATTCTTGGATTTAATTATATGTCAATTTTGAGATAGTTTTATGAAAATTAGAGTTAAATTAGGTTGGAATTTTACATTGAAACACGAAGAGGAAGAAGAACAATAAGTTATATGTATTTTGCATTTCAATTTATGTCATTTGTATGTCCATGTATCTGTGGACATACAGTGACATATAAAATACATACAATAACATACTTATATGTTTTTTATATGCCAATTATATAATTTTACCGAATTGTATGATTGTACCAGATTGTAATTTTTTCTAAAATAATTGTTACTTTTAAAAATATAAGCCACTCCATTCTGCTAAACCGAATAATTTTATCCCTAATTTTATATCTCCGGATAAAAGTCCCTATTCAAATTAAGTAGATTTTTTTTATTTGGTGTTCGGTATCTGCATTAGGGCTCGACTAAATCTGGGTTCGTGTCGGAAAGTTCCACATTGAGGGGTAAAACACTTTCGAACATAAGTGACTCTGTATCCGGGAGAACTCGAACCCGAAACCTCTGATTAAGGATGAAGGAGTACTTACTACTCCACCACAATCATTATTGGTCAAATTAATTAGATCCATCAACAGGTTCCCGACCATGCATGGTCTATAAAGAACGCCGTACATGAGTATCTCTCTCAGTTTTCCAATCAAATTGCAGATGAAATACTTGAAATTTCCTCCTAATGTCATTTTCTAATTGGCCTACTTCATCACATATACTACCACAATAACATATCTAGTGAAATCCCGTAGCATGAGTTCTGGAATAGGTAGAGTGTACGCAAACCTTACCTCTACCTTGGTAGGTAGAACGACTATTTCCGAGAGACCCTCAGCTCAAGACAAAGCACAAGCACAAGCACAAGCACAAGCACAAGCAAAGCAAGAGAAACGATCAGACCCGAACAAGAAATTTAAAGCAATATGAAAATGCTGGTATCAAAAGCGAATAAGACATGATAGCGCATTCTGAAAAAAAGAAGCAGTAACTAACACAGGTAAATAAGATAAACAAAGTACACTAGAGAACACATATCAGTAGAAATCAAATGACAGGGGACTATAAAGCAATACTATGCCTACTAGTATGATAGGCTAAGCGGGCCTACAATAATAATACTACAACTACCAGTTTGTAAGCATAAGTAAGACTATGCTGGACTACCTACTACCCTAATTCGTTTCCTCCATAACCCCCTATCTAAGGTCATGTCCTCAGTAAGTTGGACTTGCGTCATATCCCGTCTAATCACCTCTCCCCAATACTTCTTCGGCCTACCTCTACCCCTCCTGAACCCGTCCATAGCCAACCTCTCACACCTCCGCACTGGGGTATTTGTGTCTCTCCTCTACACATGCCCGAACCATCTCAACCTCGCTTCACGCATCTTATCCTCTACCAAGGCCACTCCCACTCTGTCTTGGATATCATCAATTATAATTCTATCCTTCCTCGTATTCCCACACATCCATCTCATCATCCTCATCTCCGCAACTTTCATCTTTTGGGTGTGCGAAATCTTGACCGGCCAACACGCCGCCCCATACAACATAGTCGGTTTAACCACCACCCTATAGAACTTGCCTTTAAGGTTTGGTGGCACCTTTTTATCGCACAAGACTCTAGATGCGAGCCTCCTTTTCATCCACCCTTCCTCAATACGATGTGTGACATCGTCATCAATCTCTCAATTCCCTTGAATAATAGACCCGAGGTACTTAAAACTTCATTTCTTTGGAATGACCTGAGTACTAAACCTCACCTCCACGCCGATCTCAAGATCGCTCCCTTTACTTCATCACATATACAGATTAAAAAAAATGTCATGGTCCATAGATGCAGATAGTATGTGAGTACATGCTAATGTTTATGATCCACAGATATAACAATAATTGAATTTGACTTGTCTTCATCCACCTACCACATTCCTTTTCCAATTCTCTTTTCGTCCCACCTTCTTCCTTTAATTTCTTTTTCCATGTTAGGTTTAAGTTTACATACATGTACTAGCTATTTCTATATATATATTTTTCCTACTTTTTTTAGACGGTTAAAAAAAGAATGATATATTTTTTTAGTTGACAACAATTTAACTTTAAATCTTACTTTTTACATTTAACGAGATGATTTATAACCACATAAATATCTTTAACTTATTTTAGACCATAAAATTAAAAAATATTCATTTATTTCTTAAATTTCATGTCCAGTCAAATTATATCACATAAATTATAATAGAGAGAGTAACAAATTTTAATAAGCTATCATTTATTTGAACCAACTATAACATATTTTACTTATCACTTTTTTCAAGTTATCAGTCCAAACTTATTATACATATATAGTTACTTATAAATTATAATAATTGTATTCTTATTTCAAGTTTGATTTCACATTTGTGTTTGTTTATCACATTTTGAATAAACTTTTAACTTTAATTTGAATTCTGATGTCAAATTCCAAATTCACCTCAAAGGTAGAATTGCAACCTCAAATTTGTATTTTTAAATTTTCTAAAATTTAAAACCCGACTCATACTTTTCAATTTTGCTAAAAAGAAAAGCCCATCTTTATTACAAAAGTAATTACCTAACTCTTACTTTGCTAACCCACTTTCCCACTTCCATAAAATACACCCACAAATCAGTTGATGCTATTGTGAGAAATCCTTTGTTAATCGTTAATTTAGATAGGTTTACTCTATTGATAACATTATATAAGATTTTGTGGAAGTTTTGATAGTCACTTTTACAAATTGTGAGTTTTTATGGTTACTAGAAAAATATAATTTGACTTCAAATCTTTCTTTGAACACATATTAAGACCAAAAACAATTTCAACTTCAAATCGGTCTTCACCAAAATCATTAAATTGAACTTAAACTTAAACTTGTTTAGTTTCTATTGTTTTTTCAAAAAAAAAAATAAATCATTTCCCTTCGCCTTTTTCAAAATAGTTGTGCTGCTCATCAGGTGCTTGTAAAATAAGATCAAAACTGTATACATAATTGTCAAATAATTTTATAAGTATTTATTTATTCATAACTGATGACCAATGGAGAAAGATTGCTAATTAAAGAGATCATTGGAATTGAAGGTTGTGGAGAGACTTGAATTTTATTTTACTCCACTAATAAAAGATAGTCTTCTTTATTGATTGTTACGTTGCTAGACCTCTTAGAAACTATTTTGACTATTTTTTAATATCACCATTCGCATGCTAGGTACTTCTTTCTTCTCCATTTCCAAAGATAAAAAAAAACATGTTATTCCTTTGTATTATTTTTTTATAATCATTTAATATTCATATTAATTTACTCGACTTGTTTGGATTAGCCCCATGTAACTATTCATTAAAGAAGAAAACGCTTCCTATAAGAATATTTTTTATTTTCAAACCTCAACTCAATAACTCTTATTAAAAGTAGAGAAATTTCGTCCACCCCATCACACCCCTGATGGTTTTCTTCGTGTCATTACTTTATGTATTTGGTAAGAATTTTCTAAGTATTTAACTTCGAAAATTGTGAAGCAATAATCCGGTGCTGCATTACAAGGTTGAAACTATTCTTTTTCTTGACAACAAAGACGGCGCCCCACACATTTTTTTCCTGTAGCAAGTCAAAATCAGTTGCCCTACATTTCAAATTTTGTGTACAACATACTTAATTTGAAACAATTAGTAATATTTTATTATTTTAACATCAACTCACTTCTTCATCCACTATACCTTTAAAAAAAACTATATAAAGCTAAGTGTGCATATTATTCTCCTACCTCAAACCCCAAATCCCAATTTAATTATTTCTCAAGATTTCAACATTCCAGACAAACAAAATGAGTCCAGCTTCATTTTCCATGTCCTTCTTCATTCTCAGTATTATTTTCAGCTACATATTTAAAAAAGCATTACAAATATTTCCACAATCAAAGATACTAAACTACATAGACTTCATATTTTCCCAATTGAAATGGGCATGGAATGTTGTCCTCTTTCAATCTGTCTCTCATTCTTGTAATTTCAATTTCACTACTACTAATATTATTTCTGCAGGTGCACCTCATGATCATGATCATGACCATAATAATAATGAGCTTAGAGTAACGCGTTACGAGCACGATAATTTGGATCCAGTGGAATGTGCAATATGTTTATGCAAGATTGAAGGAGGAGAAGAAGTTAGAGAACTAAGCTGTGATCATCTTTTTCATAGAGCTTGTTTGGATAGATGGATGAATTGTGGACGAGCAACTTGTCCATTGTGTAGAAATCATCTAATTAAGCCAAACACAATTTTCGCAGAGCTTCAACAACAAGTTATTACTTTGGATTTCTTCTCAGGGAGATCGAGAGATCGTTGTGAATGGTGGCTACGATAAATTTATAGAAGCGACGTTGAGAGGGTAAAACTGTAAATAATTGTTGTACACATAAAAGAAAATATTGTTGGATTCCATGGTTTAATTTTTGCAGTCGGCTCCAATACAATTGACTGGGGTTTTGGCATAGTTTGATCATTTATTTTTTTATTTCAGTGATGAACTCTTTACAAATTGAGAAAACATTAATGACTATGTAGATCGATTTCATTTTAATGAAAAATTCATAGTTCGATGTTTTATTTACTTGGGAGAGAAGATTTGAATCTCAACATAATTGCTCTCTTTTTTTTTTCCTTGGGAAAAAATGTTAGCAGTTTTTAAATTTGTCATACCCAAGAAAAATCAAAAAGAAAAAGCAAAAAAGTAAAAGCAAAAGCAAAAGCAAAAAGTCTTGTAATATTATCTCGTGTTTATTCCGACGATGGTTAACACATAGTCGTGGGAGTAATGCGAGATACTATTGCAAAGTTTTTGTAATTTTAACAAAAAATTACAACAGTTGAGAACTCGACATTTTAATTTTTAGATTTAATATTAAAAAAAATTCAAAATTTATTTTGCAACTTAAGGAAGTACGACAACCCAATCGTATACCTAATCGGGTCATTTGCACTTTTGGTCCCTATTTTGTGTTGGTCTTTAACTTTTTCCATTTAAATGGACTGATATTTATTTTTTTCCTTCAAAATTGAATTTATGTCTATAGGATATAAGTTACGCATCATAATATCCACTAGTTATATGAACCCCTATAGGCATAAGTTCAATTTTGAAGGGCAAAAATTACCAATCCATTTGAAGGGAACACCGTGCAATTACTTGTACCTAATTGTGTTATCTCCAACCTCTTTTGGTTTAACCATTTGTATGTATCTGAAATTGACTGACTCATTTTATCTGAATCTAGTAGGCCACTAAGGGTACAAATACAATATTCTGATTAAGGGTGGAAAAATATACCCCTCTGTGGTGCGTTATCTCTAAACGCGCGTAATAACTTTTGTAATATTTTTTGATTTTTTTTTTACAATCGTCAATTAAAAGGAGACATTTTCTGAGTTTTTGTTATAGCTATTATAGCCGCTGAACTAACAATTGGACTGGACTAATTATTGTTTCATCAATTTATCGTAACAGAAAATCAAATCGTATTAACCAATCAATTTATTGAATAATTCGTATTAATGGTCTATATTCTAATATTGATAAATCGATTTTAATTGACATGTTTTCTATATAAGGTAAGATCTTTACAAAATATAAGAAATCGAAGTATTTTGACCTCCCTCATATCTCATAAACCAATTAAGAAGGGGTTTGATTAAAAATTACAATAACTCATTAAATCATCTAACATTTAAATATATAATTTGTTTCTAAGTTTACTAAATCGAAAGTTTATAACATTAAAAAAACGTACATATACACCCAATATCACAAAGAAGATTTATGATACGTGCTGGGGTGAAAATGCTTAATTAATTTCACGATCACATAGCGCACTAAGATTCCAATGTCTATTTTCCTAGTGCCTATACTGCGTTTCTGTATCCAAGCTTTGGAAATAAATTAAAGCATGACATTGTGATATACTATCCAAATAAGGAGACTGTTGCATATATAACATTGTTATTCCTTTAGCATAGATCCGAATTCAAGATTTCATAAGGATGAATGCATCATCGGGGGCGGATCTCATGCGCAGCGGGGAGAGGGGGAGGAAGGGTGTTCACCTGAATCCCCTGATAAAAAATTACACGATATATATAAAGTAATATTTTTAGTTTATATGCACATATATAAATTCTAAATCCCTTAAACATAAGACTAGAAGTTGGCTTAGTGGTGTAAGAGGTTCAAAATTTACCTTGAGGTTTCAAATTCAAATTCTAAGCACCACATTTTTATTTACATTAGAAGAGGAGAAATAAAGAAATTAAAAAAAAAGCATTACCGATTCGCTCTCTAGATTAGTCCTCTCCCTTCTCTCTTGTTTTTTCCAAACCTATTGCACCATCACTGATGGAAAACCCTACTAATGCTAAGAAACCTATTACGGTAAAAAAAAAAAAAAAACATCCCGATGCACTAAGTTCTCACTATGCGCGGGAATTGGGAAAGGGCCGGATCACAAGGTCTATTGTACGCAGTCTTACCTCACATTTCTGCAAGAGGTTGTTTCCACGGCTTGAACGCATGACCTCCTGGTCACATGTCAACAACTTTATCAGTTACTCCAAGACTCCCCTCAAGGAACCTATTATGATAATTCTACCAAAATCTCCGGATCAAACGGTGGTTTTGAAAGATTTGTCCTCATCAACTACCTCCCAGTCCTACAAGGATAGGCTATTAATACATAAAAAAAGTCATTAATGAATACATCTGAGATCGAGATGTAAGATGAAGAATAAGGGCAAATAACAGTTGCACCCATCAGGCCAGATGATAATTATGTGGAAATTCTTGAGAAGAGTTTTGATCAAATTATCTTATCCGAAGAAGACAAGAACCGTATGTATTCACCATGGAAATACTCCCTTATTATTAAGGTGATGGGGAAAAGGGTGTTACACACTTACACCAACATCTTATATCAAAAATTCAAAAAATGTGGAATTCCACTGAGCAATTCCCCCTTATTGATCTGGGTTTTGATTACTTCATAATCAAATTCAATAAGGAAGAAAATTTTACAAAGGTGTTAGAACAGGGTTCATGGTTTATTAATGGCCATTATCTTTCAGTACAACGATGGTCCCTAATTTGACTAGAGACAATAGGCAAGAAAGAGATGTTTGCAACCAACTCTTTAAAATGAAGCATGAGGGATAGTTGAATCCCACATTAATGCACCTTTTCATTGTTTATCAAATACCCAACTATCACATTTCATTATTTTATCAC
Organism: Anisodus tanguticus; assembly: GCA_034509755.1. Classification (NCBI taxonomy): domain Eukaryota; kingdom Viridiplantae; phylum Streptophyta; class Magnoliopsida; order Solanales; family Solanaceae; genus Anisodus; species Anisodus tanguticus. The sequence goes on along the minus strand of CM067540.1, from coordinate 3,935,025 downwards.
AACCCCAACCTAAATCTAGCCACTCATTGCAAGTAATAAATCCACAATAAAATAGTAAATGTAACAAGACATAATGAATATAAAAGGATGCTTACAATGATTTAAGATGAACAATACTTGTCTTTACACAACGGATCAAGAATCTTTATAGAATGATTAACTAAAGATGAATAGTAAAATAGGACAACGAAGTGGCTACAAGTGTTTGAAATCTAGGTATCAAATCATGTGTCTAAAGACAATAGGAAAGAAAAATATATTTGCAACCAACTCTTTAACATTCTGTATGAGTGGTAGTTGAATCCCACATTAATGAACCTTTTTCATTATTTATCAAATACGTGAACTATCGCATTTCATTATTTTATCACAACCCCAACATAAATCTAGTCAATCATTGCAAGTAATAAATGCACAATAAAATAGTAAATGTAACAAGACATAATGGATATAAAAGGATGCTTACAATGATTTAAGATGAACAATACTTGTCTTTACACAATGGATCAAGAATCTTTGTAGGATGATTAACTAAAAATGAATAGTAAAATAGGACAAGAAATATTCAAAAGTGGCTACAAGTATTTGGAATCTAGGTATCAAATCATGTGTCAAGTCACAAAACCCTAGTAGCTTTATATAGGGATCCAATTTTCAAACTACACAATATTACAAAAATGCCACCGTTTGACCACTCTGCGACCGCAGAATAGGTCTGTGGTCCACAAAATGGACCTAGAGTTTGCCGAGTGGTATCTTGCTTGGACCGTCTTAAACTTCAGTTGGAATTATGAAATGCAGATTTGAACTGCGGCCCGCGAAAGCATCTTGAGTCTTCAAAATCTGAGTTGAACTCTGAGTTAAAGCAGGTCCGCAGATCGTAGTTTGGGTTGCACTTCGGAGCTCTAAAATTCTTCTTTCACTATTTACTTTTGCGATGTGGCTACCATTCTACGGTCCGCGGTTTGGTTCTGCGGTCCACATAAGTGGCATTCTCAGCACTTCTTCTATTTTTCAGCATTTTGGTCCATATTTCAGCACATTTCCTCCTTCTTGGTGTCCTAATGTAAAAATACTATAAAACCAAAGTGACATAAGAAAAGACCACTATAAATGCATAAAGGACAATAATAATCCTTGAAAATGATATCAAATAAGCCATAATTTCTAGGCACATCAACACCCCCAACTTAAACTATTGTTTGTCCTCAAGCAACCTAAAACATGACTATGGTACGACTAATGATAAAACAAAGATGACTATGGTTGGTTTTACCTACAAGTCTACAAGCATGTGTTTCACAAAATTGACAACCCCTTATGTTTACCACAATAAAGGTACAAGAGTGCATATCTACTATCAGAGAGCCCATGAACATCAAACCTCAAGAGATATCTAGATGCTACTAGTGACTAGATGCGCCAAGATATTCAACTAGCAGAGCTTTCATTTCACATGGTTCATGAAATTCAATGTGCCATCACAACAAAGAAATCTCAAACTCACTCAAAGATTTTATTTTCAAAACAAGGGACAAACAAGATCACTCACACTTACAAAGAATGTCAAGTGTCACAAGTATCATGCCATAGACTTGCCTTTATTTTAAGTCACTGCTACTCAAAGAGTGCTCGATTTCATATCTCTAAGGACTTTATCAAGCTTGTAATGTAGGCTCATGGATAGGTATGGTATTCATTTAGGTACAAGTGACTTTCTCCTCCTTTGCACTACATGTTTTCCATTTCATAGCTCAACTCCTTTTGTTTTCCCACTTCCTTCTTCACCCATTTATTCAAGTATTTCCCCAATTTATTTCATTCTTTTTGTGGTTCATTTTCTTTTTCCTTTTCTATTGTTTTTTGCATTTTATTTTCTTCTTTTTCGCAATTTTCTCTTCTTTTAGAACCACTCACATCATAAACTTCTTCCCTTCTTTTCTTTGCACATCCCACCGCAACTTAGACTTTTGGCCTCATTCATCACTTTTCATGCATTCAATGAGGAATTTAGTTCAAAAGATGGTTTATTTCAAAAAGGGTTTCGGTTTGTAATGTGGTAGACAAATAAAAATCAAAAATCTCAAAAGGGGAAAAATAAGTTCTCTCACTCACGGGTAGGTAAAAAAAGTTGTTAATAAAAAAGGTTCACTCTCATGTGAAGGTCTAAGATTATTTTTTCAACCAAGCAACTCTAGTTTCGCGGTGACAAACCAACGAGGCAAGTTCTAGATGACACAAACAAACACACGATAACAATCAAGTCCTCACCACTCTATGAACATGAACTACAAGAACCGCTACATTTTATACTTTCTATCAAACACAAGGCTATCATCTCATGAGATTCAAACACAAGTAGACATACAGTCACAAAATGAGGCATGCTTTCATAGAACAATCATTTGAAGGATCATGCTACTTTTGTTTTCAAAATTCATTTTTTTGAGGGGTGTCATCAAAACCAAAAAGCGCTACACATGCTAGAATCTATATACTAGTACTAACCAAGTCAAACTATTGTATCACTAGGCCATTGATTACTGAACATACACCCTTGAAAAAGAATCGGGCGAAGAAAAACCAAGGGGAATAAATATAAAGCATAATACGAAAAACTAAAAAAATACGGAATGAAACAAAATACAGAATATAACAAAATACGATTGTAGCTATTTGTCATTTTTTAAAAACATACAAAGTACCCCACCCCCAATTTTAAAAGCATGTGTTGTCCTCAATGCATAAAATAATAAAAAGAGCAAGGATAAAAAGTATGAGGGTCTCCCTAAGGTGCATTAAGCACCTTTCTAAGTATAGCTTACAGACGTGGAATTTGTTGTGGCATCAGTGCCCTGTGATTGTGGTGTGGGAGCGGGTAACTCTGCATTGTCCATCACGGTCTCAATCTGTGGTGGTGGTGTGGTCTCGGTAGCCGGTGGAGTGGTGCCCACAACTGGTGGAGGAGTAGGACCTCCAGTATCAACATATGTATGTGGCTCCTGGGCCACTCCACTCAAACCAATCATAGAGGTCTCCTCGCGAGACCGTGCCACCACCGCATCAAAGACTACCTGCTCTGTCAACAACAAGTCCTCATAAATAGTAACTTTATCAATAATGCAGGGCTTCTCAAGCCCATCCTCATCCAAAGTGAGAGAAATCATCTAATAATATCAAATAATATTTATGACCCAGTTTGCTAGTAATGAGACATCCATAAATTTGCATGAATGATGTTAAAAGGAGAAAAAGTAACACTTAAAGATGGTGTAAACGGAAGTCTAACATGCTTTTCTAGAGGACAAGAATAGCAATTTTGGGCAAAAAGGAGGTAGGGGTGCAGAGACAGCCGGGAGGTTTGCCTAGAAGCAGCCACTTTCTGGATATTCCTCAATGTCCCGGCTATTCACGGAACGTGAGAAGCAGATGATTAATCATCTTAATTCCCTTTATTACATCGTATTAAATTGTGACTTCTAAGAAAGTTAAAACTTGGTGCTCCCAGGTGTCCAAGTCTACTGTGCCAAGTTGATGGAGAGATTGCAGCTAAGGAGGTATGTGGATTAATACTGGCAGCGGAAGTGGATGAGAAAGGATAAAGGTCTCCCACACTATTGCATCTCACGAGAGGTGTCCCCGTATGTAGGTCCTTCACAGAAAAACCAAAAGGGTCAAACTCAATAGATACAGAATTGACACTAGCGAATTTCCTAAGAGAGATTAATTTTTTAATGATATTAGGAGCACATATGGCATTTTTTAGGGAAAAGGAAGGGTGAGGTGGCTGTGTTTTAGTGGTGCCATAGCCTTGAATTGGAATGTGATTGCCATTTCCAACCAAAATAAATTGAGGATTGCTCAAATTAACTAATTGAGGAAGATTACCAAAGTTATGAGTGAGGTGGGATGTGGCACATGTGTCCATGTACTAGGCATCATCGGATTGTTGTCGGAGATAGGTAGGCCTAATGATGTTGTTCTGTGTAGCGGGGGGTTGGAGGTGGGCCCAGTTTTCTTGGTTGTTGGCACTGCCCAGTAAATTAAGCCTAGGCTATCGGATACGGACATTGTGGTAAGGCCTAGGTCTCGGGGATGTGTGCTATGGTCATGTGCCATGGTGTTGGGTTGGCCCACTGAGAGGGGTTTTGGGTCGGTCGTGACTGTCCACTAGACCTAGAGTTACCGCCACGGTCCTTCCCTTGGCCGATGCCTCAATTCCCGTGATAACGACCTCTTCTGCTTCCTCAGCCTCCATGTTGAGGGTGGTGGTCCGTGTTGTGTTGTGGACCAGAAGGTGTGTTGGCGGTACGTCAACCGCCAATGCTTGTTGATTGTGCTCATCTTGTTTGATTTGTCTAGTCTCTTCTAACAACAATTGTGACCAGGCTTTGATGAAGTTAGGTATGAGATCTTCTTGTTGGATCATCACTGAAGTGTGTCGTGCTCACCCTTCGGCAAACCATTGATGAGTTGTAAAACCATATTTGTTTCGGAAATCATAGAGCCAACATTTGACAATTGATCAACAACCAATTTTAGTTGTTTACAATAGTCTGACATGTTGGCAAAGTGTTCAAGACGGGTGTTGTTAAATTGTACCTCCAAATAAACGGCGCGTGTATGTTTGTTGTCTTGAAAGATTTTCTCTAGCCGTGTCCTTAATTCGTGAGCCATAGCACATGTCTTCATAATAGTATGAAGTAAATCCTTGGAGATGGTGTCATATATCTATTGTTTAACAATTGCATCTAGCCACTTCCACGCCGGGTTGTCGACGTCGGGTGGACGAGGCATGCTGGCATCGATGTGATCTAGGACGTTTTATGCACTAGCATGTATTTGAAATAATTCAACCCACGATGAGTATTTTCCATCCTCTTGATCAAGAACCAAAGGGATAAAGTTCTTGATATTTGTCATGGCGAAGGCCGGATGAAAAGAGTTAGTAGAGGAGGTGGGAGGAAGAGGATGTGTGACGTCGGGGTTGGAGGTGGAACCCTTGTGAGATTCGTGAGTAGTCATGAGGTGGCAGTTTCCGGTGGTTCAAGAGAAGGGGAAAAAAATAGGGTATCTCTATGTTCCCACTGAAAAATGTTCCGTGCCTATTTTCCACTGAGTAAGCTGGTTCGGTGGGACTGAAGTGGGAAAATCATATTTATAGCATAAATTTTTCACTGAATATCGGTGAAAAAATATTTATTTCTAGTAGTGAACATAATCACAAAAATATCTATAAGACTATGAGTACAAAATATAAGGGAGATGCAACTTATAAAAACAAAAGCATAAAAGGTAATATTTTTTTCTTATGCATCGAACATAAGAAAATAAGTAAGAAACTCACTTATTTTCCTGAAAAACATTTTCCTTTCATACTGAACCCAACCATAATATAGAGTTCTTTTTTTGGGATTAAACGGGACGGACGAAAATGTATGATATGGTTATTGATGCTATTATTCTATACTATTTCTTAATTTTTAGAAGTGGAATTATTAAATTCTTCATAGTTTAAACTTTAGAGTGATGTTTTTCCATCAAAATTGACTTTAAGACAATTACATTTTTTTTAGTAAATTAAACTAAAATCACCAGTAACATATGACTCAGTTTGGAATCAACATGTATGGCTATATTTGATCGAGTCTGAATTTGAATATTTTAGATCTTAGACCATTAAGTAAGTTTATTTATGTTAAGATTTAAACACTTATTTGTTCTGAATATGTATTAATTATTTAGATTTTGAACAAAGTCTTACTATCATTAAGAGCTATTTTTGAGTGCGAATAAGTTTCACCATCACTCTGTCTACAACTATCCGCCACCACCACTAACCACATTTTTCATCACAATCATTTAACAACTGAAAAAATGTTAAAGCTCTGAAGATATTGATTTTATTACTTGGCATATTCCTTTTCCCTTTTTACCACGATTATATGTATTTGAGTGTATACCCATGATAACTAGTATTCGTATATATCCTAAAGAGAGAAACAACGACAGTATTATACTATTAAGTTAACATGCAATAATGGATAATTTTTTTTATATTGAAAACATAATTATGTAAATAAATTATGCATTAATTTAATAATTTATTAATCACTTAAATGAAACGATCATACAATTTAACATGATACTAATAAAACAGAAAAAACTCCTAGCTAGGTGCAAGTCCGATCGCCACCCAGCCTGTTTATTAGAAAGAATCCGAAGGACGATTACTAAACAACTTAGTTTTTAACTTTGTGTGCTAATGTTGAAACTAGAGGCTGAGGGGATGGTGGTGGTAATGAATCTTGATTGGGGCAAAAACTCCTAAGTGTAAAAGGGAAAAGTGAACTCAAAGGAAAAATCTTTGGCAAACAATTATCCTCAAATTCTAATGCAGCTTTGCAACATTGAGGACCAATTAATCGAGGTTGAATACTTAAGAAAGATGTTATAATTTCTTCAACACATCCAGGAACATTTAACACTGATGCTAAACATTTGGGGATATCCGGTAAAAGACCATTATTGACATGATCCCCTAAATCTGGCAAAAGGTCACCGCCTCCAAGTAATTGTGAGACGCTCGGAGAAACCTCAATGGATATGCACAAGAAAATAAGTGCATACGCATAAGTAGAAGTCATTTTTCTTACGAAATATATAAGGTGGTTACAATTATATTTGGAGTTGAGAGGATTTGGAATATGATAGAAGATTTGGAAGGGGGATGTCATATTTATACTGTAGGATGTAATGTTAATGTGAGGTGACCTTTTAATTTCCTTAAATGTCTTTAATATGAGGACTTTATTGTACATTTGAATAGTTGTAATTAATTGTCTTTTTAAGTTTTAAGTGGCATTAAGAGAGTACCATGCATCTGTGCGACATTTACTTGCATCTATGTGACATTAAGAAGCAGTATTTATTATATTTATTTGTAATTCATAAATGGTACTAGTACATTCTTTAACAAAAAAAAAAAAATACAAGGAATTATATTTAACTAAATACGTTAAAACTTAATTATTGTTTTGTTGTGGCATGTTACAACATTAATTATTGTGCTTCATCGATATTGAGTTGAAGCATAAATTATCTCGAAAAGAACAGTGAACCTTAAGTGGATCACTTAACAAAAAAAAATAGAAATGCATTTGGATGACCAATTGGAGCATTTCTTTTGTGACATCTAAATTCATGAGTCGTGATCGACACTTAACAAGCTATTACTTACTAGGTGAACTATCTAACACAAGTTACTAATATCCAAAAAAATCAATGTTCCAAATAGAACTATGACATAAAGAACTCATTGCAAAATTGCTTGAACCCTTCGGATCACCACTCAAACCGTTTTCGTAAGTCACAAATAGAAAAAAACATATAAACATGCACGAAATACAAATTGAATTGCAAATACTCAAATCGAGGGATGGGATTATAATCACATCTATAATTTACTAGTGAATTCTTATAAAAGAATTAGAATTGGGTGTTTAACTTTCTATCCAATTTGGAGTGGCATAAGCATGTGATGGCCAGTACTTTCAGCCTGAGTAACAAAACTATTAGTCTAGAATGTAGATAACGTTTTTCTTTTCGGGTCAAACGTGACGGATGAAAATGTATGGTATTGTTATTGATGCTATTATTCTGTACCCTTTCATAATTTTTTGTAAATTGGAATTATTAAATTCTTCATAGTTTAAATTTTAGGGAGATATTTTCGCATCAAAATTAACTTTAAGACAATTACATTATTATTTTTTCAGTTAGTTAAATTAAACTCACCCGTAAATATATGACTCAGTTTGGAACCAACATGTATGGTTGTATTTGATCAAAGGCTGAATGCTAATGGCTAGTAATGATGGTGATGATAGTTGTGATGGTGGAGTTGGTTGGTGTTTTAGTGACTGGCGCGATAGTGGTGATGGTGGAATTGATTGATGTTAGTTATTGACAGTGTTGGTGGTAATGACTGAAGAATGTGCGGTGGTTGATAATAGTGCTAGTAGTAGTTGGCATCGGTGCTAGTTATGATGGTAGATGTGATTAGTAGTAAGGATTAACCGCAATGGCGATAGTGACTGATAATGTTGGGAGATTTTGCTCTATGGTACTTTATAAAGCGGTACGGGAAGTATTTAACTATTACAAGTATTCGAAAGGATAAATAAAGAATACAATATTTTCGACTAGAAATCTGAAAATTACAATATAACAACAAAAATTCGAAATTACGATTTTGTTGAAGACTGAAAAATGGAAACTGGTTTATGCTGAGTCGAGTGTGGCACTCTGTCCTTAAGACAATATTGCCCCGTATGTATCCTTTATACGTCCCGGACAATTTGTCTCCCAAGATAAAACAAAGCAATGGAACCCTTGAGCAAAGGAAACTCAAGAGCTACCGTGAAGAATATTGAGTAACGAAATGATGCTTGGAAGTTGTAGGAAGAAAACTGTTTTTGTTGTGTATTTTCGTGAGCTTTATGAACTGTTATTTTTCTGTTCTTTGTGGTGCTCAACAATGGTGTAAGGGTGTGTTTATATAGGTGAGGGAGGGGCTGAAAATCGCCTCCATAATGGCCAAATAATGGCCATTATGGAGGTAGTAAAGTCACCAACATAAATGGTGAAAGACCAACTGTTTTGGCCATTATAGGAGGAGTAATTCAGCCAAAATAAATGGCTGAATTGAGAGCTTGGACGTTTCTGCTTTGACTGTCGAAATTCCAACTTTCTGAAAACTTCGGGGACCAAACTGTACATCTTGAAACTTTAGGGACCAAACTCGTACATCCGAAAGAATTCCGGTCCAAACTGCACATCTGAAACTTCTGGGATCAAACTGTACTTCTGGCAAAGTTTTCTGGCCCAAAAAGATAATATCAGAAGGCCCACAGCCCACGACCCACGACCCGTGAACCCGTGAACCCGTGAACCCGAGAACCCGAACCCGAACCGGAACCGAACCGGACCGGACGGGCGGGCGGCGGCGGCGCGCGTGTGGTCTTTACTTGAACCGAAGCACATCTAGGTCCTCCCTCCTTTAAACACATGGGATACCCCTTGGGGTCCCAAACCCCAAACCAATTTCAAGTATTATATACACAACAATTCTTTCTTCCTCTACCGATGTGGGAGAATTACACACAATACCACACTTTCCATGCTTCAAACACCTTACTTCGTGAACCAATATCTCTTTCATTTCTCAATGAAATTTGACGATTCTTGGCCCTACGGTTATCTACGTACTTAGTAGATCATGCATGTGTGAAGAACCGGATTCTCCAACATACGTTACACTAGTGTTTAAGCCGTTAAAGTTGGTCGGTCGCAACTCCCGCCAAAGGCAAATTTCCAACAATCCCCTCTTGAAAGAGATTTTGGCGCACTCACATGGTGTCTTTTCATTTCCAAAGCAATATTTCAAATGGACCGATGTTGCATAAGGAGAGGTAGCCTCGCTTTGAACCTTCCATAGTTGAATACCATCGGACTTACTTCTTTGCGCGCGGTGAACGTGATGTCTTGAACCGTCGTGTTTAGTGTAAGCCAAGACAACGGTACCAACACAACAAATTCCCTTACTCTCTTCTTCGTAATGTTTTGTCCGTTTTGGCCATGGACAACGTCTTGGATTCTTAAGTGCGTTCAATTTGAGGCGGCCCGTCCTCGCACTTAAATAGGTGGTCTCCTACAAGGTATCCTGCTATACCCCACTTCACAAGTGTTAGGAACCATTAAAAGTTTCCCAAAGACCTAACCTCATCCGTCGAGGATCATTACAGTTTTGAAAACTTAACCTTTACCCATACCGCAGATAGCACTTAACGTCTATCGCGGGAACGGCTTTGGATTTGGTGTTTCTTTTCGAAATCACTATCCGAAGTGCTCATGCTTCCACCGAAGCGATCAACCGAACCTTTACAACTTAGTTTTCCCATTGAACCAAATTACCGGGATCTCCAGTTCGTAAGGTTGGGTTTCCACCGTATTGGTCCGTATATTTTGGGTTTTAAGCCCATTCCCCTGACAGGCGAACACTTGATTTCCGGGTAGTCCCTTAGTTTGTAAACAAGGAAGTGACACCCGTGATGATCAACCGCCATACGGTCTTATGTCTCCGACGGATCCCGACGATATGTCCGAGACGCCGTCATCCGTGTCCTTCCTAAAGCCGACCGGCTAGCCACAATGTAGAACTGCTCGAAGGCACGGGTTTCTCCCAATAAGGGACGTCCTCTAATGAGTCGTGAAGTTACTCAACTTCTTTCATGCTTTGTATAAAGCGATAAACTCCGATACCATCATGAATCGGTCGATGCAAGTTTGCTTAGAGGATTTTCCAAGAACCACCATACACATTTACTTGTGGCTTTGGTGTTCTTCGGATCCGATGTCCGGTTGCATCACCGTGTTCTCTCGTAACCGCCGGACATCCAGAATACTATAATCCGTAGATAAGCGAATAATTCGTATATCGTCATATCCGACTTAACGCCTTCTATTGATCATGTATTAAGATCATCGGTGAACCTTAGTTCAATCGATATGTTTGTTGGACGATACCAGTGTCGGTTGTAGTGTGTACAATACATTGAACTACACGTGACCCGAGCATATCGCTCCTTGTCTATGGGTGCACCATGATTCCAATCGCTTCTATGATTCATATCCATTGGTGGCTTCAACGAGACTCGTCAACTATCGACCGAGTCCGTTAGATGTCTTAGAAATCCAATTCCTAAGATGTCATCTCGTGATACTCATATCTTTCATATCGAGACTTTGTTTCAATATGATTTTCACTCTAAGACCGTTGGTTTTCCAACTCGTTGGCTTTCTAACTTCGAGTCAATGTTTCGTGATCGATTCATTGTTTCTCGTTTTATCCGAGACTTTCAGACCAAAATGTTAACATTTCGGGACCAAAATGAAAGTTCGGGAAGAAGCCCAACAGTTCGACAAACCAATTCGATCCTCTTCTTCCAACTCTCCGATTGGGAAGGTCGTTTCAACACCCATGCCATGTAAGATTACAATGGCCCCGGATGTGAAGCTACTCACGGGGGAGCACTTTTTACAACCCAAAGGTTCTTTTCCTGAGGAAGATTAACTATTACACACTTATGGTTCTATATATGGAATCTATTTCTCCCTTTAGCTTCTTTCCAAAGCAGCGCTTTTGGAGATAACAATTATTTGCTAATTGTCCATGGTTCGTTCTCAACCATACAAGCTAGAAGGACTGGAACAAGTCTTTGTCCCCTCTTTGCTCCGTCTTGGTTCAACATCTAGAATCCCCGAGTTCTGCAGATCCGGAATATTAAGTTCCGGATAGACAAGAACTTTCGAGTCATGAAGATACGGAACATCTAGTTCCGGACAAATGTCAGAGCCCTCGCGGGTTCTTGTTAACCTTGAGCAATTACTCCTTTTCCTTTTTCAAGGAAAGTTATCTCCAAAGAATTCAAAGATTCTTTGACGCCAAGAGGCGATCAACACTATCGTTATTTGCGATCCAGTGGATATGCAATCTACAGTCTTAGGTCGAACTTGACCTGTTTTGGTAGCCCATCTTTTACCAAGCTCCCCTCATAATTTGGGCATACGACTTCGCGCTTGGCTAACACCATTAGACTGAGGTGAGAAATGAACATTCGTTTAATGAACGATGCTTCACATTCTCCCCCTCTATCACTACGAATTTTTCAATCCGTAGGCTTAGTTGATTTTCAACTTCTGGCTTTGTAGCGCTTATCCGCTTCAACAACTTCATCTTTGCTTTTCAACAAACAAAGGATTCCATACGTTGTACCATCATCAATGAAGATCACAACGTACTTGTCTCCCCCCTCTATTTTGTATAAACTTCTAATCACCCAAGTAGGTGTGACTAAGTTCTAGAGGAGCGGTGCTTCTTTCGCTATTCCCTTGACGGAATTTGGAAAGGTGATTTTGCCTCTTCATCTACCTCACATTTATTTTGAGGGTTTATGTCGTCAGAAGGCAACAATCTCAACATCGTTAGCTTTTGAATGACTTGCTATTTAACGTGTCTTAATCTATGATGGCATAGATGCACGGATTACAAATATATCATTCATTCGGCTACGTACGTACTCGTACCATTCTTAGTTATCACGCGCACTCTTTGTTGGACTAGTCTCAAACCAAATTGACCAACAATGCGTCCCTTAAACCAAGTTAGGGATATGTATCACCTCATCTTAGAGTGATCTCATTCCCGAAGTCCTATTGAGGACAATCTCTCCAACCCCTTCTACTTTAGAGGTGGCGTTGCTTCACATGAACAACCTCTTGCCCGTGGTTAGGCGTAACCGATCATATGTGATCTCGATACTCGGGTCCACTCTAGTTGCTTTGGCGGTGAGTGTCCAATTTCTTTACTTGCCTTTCTTTAGGCCTTCGCATCATTCAGACTCGGAAACTCGGCCCACCTTACTAGGTGTCCATTACTTTTCCTATGAAATGAATTCTCGGCACCACTTCGCCGCCCGGAGGCTTTATATGACCGAGTGTCCAATATCATCATATCAAAGGAATTTTGGCCCACTCCAGCCGCCGGAGGCTTTGTATGATCGAGTGTCCAATATCATCCTATGAAGGATCTTCTCACAAATAGTATGACAGGCTCAACGTCTTTAGCTTTTAGTCTTCTTCCGTTATGATTGGTGCCCGTGATAATTCTTGGCGCTTACTTAAGAGTGGTAAGAATTTTCGCACGCTTAGTGGATCCTTCTCCATTGTATGTGCGACATACTTTACACACTTTTAATTATTACACTTAAAAGAACGGATCTTTTTAAGTCGTTTACCAAATCCAATCTTTAAACGAGAAAGAAGATGAGATTAAACTTCTGATTTGTTAAAGCGTAAGGAATATAAATTATTTTCATATTCCTCCTTACTTTAATCCATTTTTAATCGACATAATTTAATCTTTATTCTTGACAAGTAAGAAAAATACTTATCATTTAATCCTTATTCTTGACAAGTAAGAAAAATACTTATCCCAATTTCGGATTCTGGCTCACTTCAGTCACTTCATCAGACTGAGTGTCCATTTCCTTCTCACCATTTTTCGGATCCTTTGTCTGGGACAGATATAGGCCTTCTGCTACAAGATAGAATAACATCTTCACTCTTCTCCTCTTGTCCCGCTTGACATCCTCGGGCTCTCGAGAGCGCTTGTTTCCACCATCTTGGTAGCGGTGACACCATGAACACGTTCATCATCATCACTCTCTTCTACCAGAAAACCATTGCCATATCCATATTTGGTCACACAACTTTTGACCGACATCTTTCGAACACTAATAGTAATACTATACAAATATTGTCTTAAGTTGTTGGGAGATTTTGCTCTATGGTACTTTATAAAGCAGTACGGGAAGTATTTAACTATTACAAGTATTCGAAAGGATAAATAAAGAATACAATATTTTCGACTAGAAATCTGAAAATTACAATATAACAACAAAACTCGAAATTACGATTTTGTTGAAGACCGAAAAATGGAAACGGTTTATGCTGAGTCGAGTGTGGCACTCTGTCCTTAAGACAATATTGCCCCGTATGTATCCTTTATACGTCCCGGACAATTTGTCTCCCAAGATAAAACAGCAATGGAACCCTTGAGCAAAGGAAACTCAAGAGCTACCGTGAAGAATATTGAGTAACGAAATGATGCTTGGAAGTTGTAGGAAGAAAACTGTTTTTGTTGTGTATTTTCGTGAGCTTTATGAACTCGTTATTTTTCTGTTCTTTGTGGTGCTCAACAATGGTGTAAGGGTGTGTTTATATAGGTGAGGGAGGGGCTGAAAACTCGCCTCCATAATGGCCAAATAATGGCCATTATGGAGGTAGTAAAGTCACCAACATAAATGGTGAAAGACCAACTGTTTTGGCCATTATAGGAGGAGTAATTCAGCCAAAATAAATGGCTGAATTGAGAGCTTGGACGTTTCTCGCTTTGACTCGTCGAAATTCCAACTTTCTTCGAAAACTTCGGGGACCAAACTGTACATCTTGAAACTTTAGGGACCAAACTGTACATCCGAAAGAATTCTCGTCCAAACTCGCACATCCGAAACTTCTGGGATCAAACCGTACTTCGGCAAAGTTTTCTGGCCCAAAAAGATAATATCAGAAGGCCCACAGCCCACGACCCACGACCCGTGAACCCGTGAACCCGTGAACCCGTGAACCCGTGAACCCGAGAACCCGGAACCCGGAACCGGAACCGGACCGGACGGGCGGGCGGCGGCGGCGCGCGTGTGGTCTTTACTTGAACCGAAGCACATCTAGGTCCTCCCTCCTTTAAACACATGGGATACCCCTTGGGGTCCCAAACCCCAAACCAATTTCAAGTATTATATACACAACAATTCTTTCTTCCTCTACCGATGTGGGAGAATTACACACAATACCACACTTTCCATGCTTCAAACACCTTACTTCGTGAACCAATATCTCTTTCATTTCTCAATGAAATTTGACGATTCTTGGCCCTACGGTTATCTACGTACTTAGTAGATCATGCATGTGTGAAGAACCGGATTCTCCAACATACGTTACACTAGTGTTTAAGCCGTTAAAGTTGGTCGGTCGCAACTCCCGCCAAAGGCAAATTTCCAACAGATAATAGTGGCGGCATCGGCATTGGTGGCACCGACGGTGGTTGTTGATATAATTATAATGATAGAGGTGGTAAATGTGGTAGCGACTAACAGTAATGCTTGTCAGCGGTGGTGGTTGTTAGTGGTGGTTGTGATAGCAGAGGTGAGGGTGGAGCTAGTGGTTATGAACAAAGTGGTGATATTATTCATACAAAATTATCTCTTAATGATATTAAGACTCATTTGTTTACACTTAATGGAAGTCTGAATCTAAATGGTTTAGGTCTTATGCCATTAAGTGTGTTTGTTTACATTAAGATTTAAGAATTTATTTGATCTGAATATATCTTAATTATTAAAATCATAAACAAAGTCTTAATATCATTAAGATATATTTTTGTGTGCGGATAATTTTCACCGTCACTCTGTACACAACCATCACTAACCATCTTTGTCATCACAACCATTTAATTAACAACTGAAGATGTGTTAAAGCTCTGAAGATATTGATTTTATTACTTGGCATTTTCCTTTTCCTCTTTTACCGCGATGATATGTATCGAGTGTATACACATGATAACTAGCATTCATATATATTGGAAAACAGAGAAACAAGATAGTACTATATTAAGTTAACAAACAATAATGGATAAAAAACAAAATAAATAACTGATAATATAATTAAGTAAATGAAATTATGTATTATCTAATAATTTATTAATCATTTAAATGAAATGATCATACAATTTAACATGATATTAATAAACAAAAAAACTCCTAAGTGCAAGTCCGATCGCCACCCATTTATTAGAAAATATTCGAAGGACGATAACTAAACAACTTAGTTCTTAACTTTGCGTGCTAATGTTTGAACTAGAGGTTGAGGGGATGGTGGTGGTAATGAACCCTGATTGTTGCAAAAACTCCTTAGTGTAAAAGGGAAAAGTGAACTCAAAGGAAAAATTTTTGGCAAACAATTATCCTCAAATTCTAATGCAGCTTTGCAACATTGAGGACCAATTAATCGAGGTTGAATACTTATGAAAGATATTATAATTTCTTCAACACATCCAGGAACATTTAACATTGATGCTAAACATTTGGGGATATCCGGTAAAAGACCATTATTGACATGATCCCCTAAACCTGGCAAAAGGCCACCGCCTCCAAGTAATTGTGAGACGCTCGGAGAAACCTCGATGGATATGCACAAGAAAATAAGTGCATACGGATAAGCAGAAGTCATTTTTCTTACGAAATATATAAGGTGGTTACGATTATATTTGGAGTTGAGAGGATTTGGAATATGATAGAAGATTTGGAAGGGGGATGTCATAATTATACAGTAGGATGTAATGTTAATGTAAGGTGACCTTTTAATTTCCTTAAATGTCTTTAATATTAGGACTTTATTGTACATTTGACTAGTTGTAATTAATTGTCTTTTAAGTTTTAAGTGGCATTAACAGAGCATCTGTGCGACATTTACTTGCATCTATGTGACATTAAGAAGCAGTATTTATTATATTTATTTGTAGTTCATAAATGGTACTAGTACATTCTTTAACAAAAAAAAAATACAAGGATTATATTTAACTAAATATGTTAAAACTTAATTATTAATTCATGAGTTTTTCCTAAAGTGTCTTCTCTCTTAGGCTCAAAGCTTTGGGTAGTTAATACTTTGTAGATCAGAGTGGGAAAATGAAGGATTAAAGTTGAATCTTTTTCAGCCAAATTGTCAATTTGATAAAAGATCATTTTCCCTAAATCAACTTTGAATCCTTTTCTGATTTTAAAGAGCAGGGAGGCTTGTTCAGATGTCACAACTGACTCATTCAGAAAAGGGAGCCAATTGTAAATAGCAATTTTGTTGAAGGTGGAGAATAGGGCAGTTAGTTTTGAGGCTGGGCATCTAGGGATCCATTTTTTCATTATACCCCCAGTGAGGTATTCAATCATTGTATTCCTATTTTCTGTTTCACTTTCTATTTCTCTCACTTTCTCTTTAGTATCAAGACTCATACATTGATTTATATTTGAGGGTGTAAATTTGTAAATCTTGTTATAGAGATATACCTTCCCAAATTTCTTCGAGGAGGTATCCTCTATAGTAGAGTTTAAGTTGGCATAAAACAACCTTATTATCTCATCAACATATGGTTATTTTCCAGTAACAAAGCCAAGAAGCTGTATGTCCATTAAAAATTCTACCAAACCAAGTTCAGCACAGGAGACAATATCTAGCTCTCTCTCAGGCCTAATTACTCTATTCTTATAATACTCCCACTTATCATGTTTAACTTTAGAAAAGAATTTATCGGAGAAAACTGATACCTCAATGTCTGAATCAGACATGTCTAAACTGATGGATTTTGTACTGTTGGAGGATGATGTGGTGTGTGTCTCTTCGGATGTTGGCTGGAATATTGCCTGAGATGTTGTGACAACATTTGAAGCAGCACTTGTCCTTGTAGTCCTAGGAACTCCCTTTGAAAAAAATTGTTTCAAGGGGGTTTCATCTGGGATTTCCCTTTCTAGAGGCACACTAGGTTGTTCAGAAGCTGAATGTTCTTCATCGATCGAGAAAATTGAGTCTGTACTTTCACTATCACTGCTCGAGTAGACGGGTTTAGATATTTCACATTTAGTCCTTTTACTGCTCGAATCTTCTTAAACTATTTTCTCGAACACTCTACTCGATCGGCGAGTCGGAAAGGCAGATGATCTAGGCCTCTTACCCAAAAATGTAAAATCTGCAGTCTTATCAACATCTATTGGGTTGTCATTATCTCCGAGATAGCTGATATCTAAAGGTTCATCAATCCCTTTAAACACTATTGCTTTAGAAATATCTTCAGTGAGATTTGAGGCAGAAGACTGGCCCGGTTGCTGAGGTGTATTCGATGGAGGGCTAGTGCTCATGGGAGTGTTAGATGAAATGTTGGCTGACATGGGTTCTGACACTGGAGAAGTTTCCATTAGTGAGAATTGAGGAGAGGATTTTGAGGAATTAGGGTTTATGATTGAGGAAGGAGTTTGGAATGGTGATGATTCCATCGGGTAGGTAGGGTTATACCCGAGGTGTGATGTAATTTTCCCTCTTTTTTTTTTTTTTTTTAAAGGAAAATCGGTTATGATAGAAAAATGCAAATGAGAGGAATTTATATACATGGCAAATCTTTCAAAGCAAAAAGAATGCCTTAGTTTTAGGTATTTCAATTTTACTCAATAACTTACACCTAAGATTTTGGGATAAAAGGATAAACATCACGGTAGAAATTCAATTTAATCTTATCATTTTAAATTTTGAAATTCTGATTAAAACAAGGCATAAAAATAGGGAGAAAAATTTGATTTCGAAATCAGTTAAGAACAACATCCCAACAAATATCACAATCTGAAAATGTCAACAGCAATGTTGGCAACATTTTGGATGACACACGTCTTTTGATCCCACAAGAACGTTTTGTTTTGGCAACAAATCAAGACACGTTTTATACGTATTTTTATGAGTTTAACCACTAGACTAATATAATATTTTACCATCGTGTCCTTGATCTAATCATAAACCACATACAAAAGATTTTTTCGTGTAAAAAAAATTAAGAATACTTATTTAGTATTCTCAAAATTCTTTCAAACATTCGATACTCCTATAGCATACGAACGATATCTTTTTAAGGGTTTTGCCCATTTTTCACAGTTGAAAAATATTTGTAAAGGCTTTGTCTTACTTTGATACTCCCCTTTTTATGATATATATGTTTTTATATATCATCACAGAGAACGGTATCACGTTGGAACCACATTCTTATTGAAGGATCATGCTTGTATGACCAAAAGTAATGCACTATACAACAACAATAATCAGTTTATGATATTACATAAGTAAATATCACCTGAAATGTTAGACAATGTTTCAACTCACATTCACTAAAAATGCCTTTTTAGAGATTACAAAGACCAAGAGATTTCTTCAAACTAGAAAATATCTCATGGTCCAAAGCTTTTGTAAAAATATCAGGTAGTTGATGAAGAGTGTCAACATGTTCAATTTGAACTAGCTGTTTTTCGACTAAATCTGTTAAGAAGTTTTGTCTAATATCTCTATATTTTGTACGTGAGTGCTGAACTGGATTTTTGGAAATATTTATAGCACTCAAATTATCACAGTACAAAATCAACATCTTGCTAGAAAATCCATAGTCGTCTAACATGTGTCTTAGCCATATTAATTGAGAGCAACAACTTTCAGCTGCTACATATTCATATTCAGTAGTTGACAGTGAGACACAATTTTGTTTACGACTATACCATGAAACAAGATTAATGCCAAGATAAAAATATCATTCACTTGCACTCTTTCTATCACCCGCATCTCCAGCCCAATCCGAGTCACTAAATCCTATTAAGTTAGGATTAGTGTCTTTGGAATACCAAATTCTCAACTCATATGTGTCAGCGACATATCGAATAATATGTTTTACAGCATTTAAGTGGGATATTTTTGGACAAGCTTGAAAACAGGCACAAACACAAACACTAAACATAATATATGGGTGACTAGTAGTAAGGTAAATGAGGCTACCTATAATAGATTGATATTATGTTTGGTCGATATTTTCACCAACATTATCCTTACATACCTTCTGCGATGAACCCATTGGCATTTTTATCTGTTTAGCATTTTCAAACTAAATCTCTTAACTAAATTCTTAACATATTTACTTTGTGAGATGAAAATTCCATCTTCACTTTGCTTAATCTGCAAACCTAAGAAAAAAATTAGTTCCCCAATCATGCTCATTTCAAATATTGATGACATAGATTCAACAAATGACTTTAGATAAGACTTTGAGATCGAACCAAAGACTATGTCATCTACATATATTTGAGCAATAATAATATCTACACCATGACGTTTAATGAATAAAGTTCAATCAGTTTAACCACGGTTAAAACCAAATTCAAAAAGGAAGTTAGCTAGACAACCATACCATGCATGAGGGGTTTGTTTCAACCCATACAGAGCCTTTTTGAGCTTGTACACATAGTGTGGATGGTAAGGATATTCAAATCCTTTTGGTTGTTCGACATAGTCTTCCTTATCAAGGTAACCATTTAAGAATGCACCTTTTACATCCATTTGGTATAAAGTAATTTTTAGAAAACAGGCAATAGCAAGTAAAAGTCTAATTGACTCAATTCTAACCACATGTGCGAAGGTTTCGTCATAATCGATTCCTTCAACCTGAGTATAGCCTTGTGCAACTAGACGAGCTTTGTTTCTAACAATTGTTCCCGATTCATCTAATTTATTTTAAAAAATCCACTTAGTTCCAATTACATTTGTATTACATGGACGTGGAACTAAGTCCCATACTTCATTTCGAGAGAATTGTTCAAGCTCTTCTTGCATTGCTTGAATCCAAAAATCATCTTTGAGTGCTTCTAAAACATTTTTTTGGTTCTAAAGTAGATATAAAATAAGAAAGACTAACATTTTGGTATATGGTAGACATACACACATACCTTACCATTTCTCTGTAGTTGAGTGGTTATTTCCTTCTTGTTCTAATTCCTTCAAAACTCCCCCTATCATTTGGCATGTTGGATGATTTTTTCTAATCCTTGATGAGGGGTCCCTTCGAACTTGATCTATCAATTCAACATTTGACTCCTCATTCATGGCCTCTGTGGTCTCTATTTCAGGTTCAGATGTTGCTTCGGGTATGGCAACATTTGGGGCAACATCTGATTCTTCAGCAGTCTGCACATTTTCCACTGAAACTATAGTGTTATTTTCAGTTGTATTTCCTGTAAGATCAGAAAAGTCATCAAAAATAATATTTACAGACTCTTGTACAGTTTTGGTCCTCAGATTGTATACTCGATAAGCATGACTATTTTGAGAATAGCCAACAAAAATTCCTTTGTCACTCTTAGAGTCAAACTTTGCCAAATGATCACTATCATTTAAAATGTAACAAATACACTCAAAGACATGAAAGTAACGCAAGTTAGGTTTCTTTTTCATTTATAAGCTCATAGGGAGTCAACTTTTTTCCTGACCTTAAGTAGACTCTATTAGAACTGTGATAAGCAGTATTTAAGGCTTTAGCCCAAAAATGTTTTGATAATTTTTTAGAACTAAGAATAACTCTAACCATTTCTTGCAGTGTTCTATTCTTCCTTTCTGCTACCCCATTCTGTTGAGGAGTTTTGGGAGTGGAAAACTCATGGAAAATTCCTTTTTTCTCACAAATTTTGTGAATGAACTGTTTTAAAAAATAATCCATGGTCGAATCTAATCCGAAAATAGGAGAATAGAACAAATTCCTAATTCTAGAGTGCAAAATTTTAAACATGTCAAAAGTTTGTGATTTTTCTTTCAAAAAATTTATCCATGAATATCTAGAAAAATTATCTACTATCACATAGGAATACCTCATGCCTCCTAGACTGTCTAATTCAATTGGACCCATAAGATCCATATGCAGTAATTGAAAACAGTGAGACGTACCTGAATGTTGTCCGTCGTGTTGGACAATATTATGAGAGACACGAGTTTGCTTACCTTTTAGAAAATATTCACAGACAGATTTACCTTTATGGCTAAGATTGGGTAAGCCTCTAACCGCTTCATATGAGACCATTTTTTCTAAATTGCGGTAGTTGAATGCCCCAACTTTTGATGCCACGGTGTTATGTCATCGATCTTGGCATTATTGCATGTTTCTTGCCTTACAACAAGATAGCAATTATCACATGTTCTAGTACCTGTCATGACACATTCATTAGCTTCATTCGTAACTTCACAGGCATTCTTATTGAACTTTACCTCAAGATTGTCATCACACAGTTGACTAATACTAATCAAATTAGCCATTAAGCCCTCAACGAGTATGACATTTCTTAAGGATAGAAATTCAGGAACATCCAAAATCCCTTTTCCAATTATTTTGCTTTTATTGCCACTTCCATAATTCACATTTCTCCATTGAATGACTCATAGTTCCTTAGAAATTCTTTTGTACCTGTCATGTGGCGAGAACATCCACTATCAAAATACCAAGAACCTGAAATGTTAGTTTTTAATGCAGTTATACAAACATTACAAGTTAAATTCATTTTAGGAACCCAAACTCTCTTGAAACATCTTTTACCTTTTGGCTCAGAAATGTTGCTCCGATTGTTATCCAAAATGTTGGACATCAATTTAGGCAATATTTTTCTCACAAAGTTTGAAGTTTGATTTATGGTTTTAGGTGTCCAGGGGAGTAACAATGATGGCATACAAACTTCATATTCTTTGACATATATGAGAACCTATTATTTATTTCTTTTACAAAGCGTATTTTCTCATTTTTATGAAAGAGATTAGAGCATATGGTTTTAAGAGAGTTTTCGTACCCAATACCTGCATGTGAAGGATTACTAAAGTTGAGTATCTCATTCAGTTTCGAAGTCCCTGTGTTAAGCTTGCGGAAGGTTGCTTCGGCTAAATCCAGTTTTGCACGAACCTTACCAAATTCAGTATCCTTTTTGGTAAGTGCAACCTCTAGTCGGGTTATTGTGCCTTTTAAATCTTCTTTCTCACGAGTTAAAGATTTTACCTTTGTGTCAAGTTGCTTAAATTCTATGATTAAGGTTTTACAAAGACTTTATAATTTATTAATCATATCATCTTTGCATTCAACTTGATCCATACAATTAGTCTCACTAACAGAAATAGAACCACTAAAGCAATTAACATCAGAATAGTTAAAGAATTCATACCTTTCGGATGTCGCTGAGGATGTTGATGTCGTTGCTGATGTTGAAGAAAATGTCGTGACATCTGAGACAATATTATAGAAAACATCTTCATTATCCGATAGAGTCTGTTTGTAAACAGTGACCAACATTGCTTGTGTTTCAATTTCACGATCTCCTTCATCTTCTTCTTCATCATCACTAAGAGAAACCCATAGGTTCTTATCAAATTTTCTAAGAGTGTTTGCACATTCGTTGGCATAATGACCCCAACCCGAGCATACATGACATTGCACGAACTCAAGTTGTTTAGGATCAAATTTGGTACGATCTGAGTTGGTTCTCCTTAGTTGATTTCCTTTTTGTACATTTGGAAGGAATATAGTAGGCTTTTGATTGAAGACTTGGTTTTGGTGCTCTTTAGATTTAGATTGATTTCTGTCATTGTTGAACTTTCTCACCATCAAATTGTATTTTCGAGTGAGTAAGACAACATTTGCACCTTCACCAATTTCTTCAAGATTCTCATCCTCTTCTTCGATTTGGTTCTCCGAGGAGTGAACTTGAAGTGCCACATTCTTTCTTTTATATAGTTCCCTTTGATTCTCAATGTTCATCTCATAGGTTTTGAGAATGCTCATTAAGTTATGAAGGTCCATTTTGGAAAGATTGTGAACTTCTTTAATGGCACAAATCTTTAAATTAAACATTTCAGGAAGAGAACGGAGACCTTTTCAATAAGTTGAGTGTTGGTTAATGGTTCACCAAGCACTTGACATTCATTTGAGATTTCAATCAACTTTTCAAAATAAGATTTAATATCATCTGCTTCTTCCATCCTTAAACATTCATACTTACTCATGAGCATGCGTAGCTTTGTTCGACGAAAACTTGAGCTACCTTCACAATGAATTTGTAAAGTATCTCATGCGTCCTTAGCCGTGTGGCAGTTCTGAATGAGTTTGAACATATAGAGATCAACCCATCCAAAAATTGCATTTAAGGCCTTTTCGGTAAAGCTTGCATTATTGGTTTCTTCTGCAATCCACTCGGATTCAGGTTTAACAAGAATGTCACCTTCATCATCCGGTGGTAACATTGAAACAACATACCCAATGGTTATAGATCTCCATGCATGAATATCAATTGATTTGATATGTGAATGTAAGTGAATCTTCCAATAGGTATAATTTGATCCATCTAAAATAGGAAGTCTACCAATAGTCAGATTTGTCGGATCCATAAATTATGACAACAGGACCAAATACTTATTGTATTAAGTGTCGGCTCTGATACCACTTGAATGGTGTCAAAATCTAATGAAAGTAAAAACAAGAGTTGAAAGAAATCGAATGCCAATTCTGTTTCCGAATGTCAGCGATAATATCGCATGACACAAGTAAAAACACTTCGATAAAACAGAAAACCTTTAAGAGTAAAATGCAGCAAAAAATAAAGAATACAAGGTTTATATTTTCATAAGTTATATGTTGATATAACTTATGATGGTCAATGACCAGAAGTATTGTATATATATTATATACAAAATTACAAATTCCTTTCTTTACAGATTTACAATATAAAATGGAAAGTAATTAAAAGTTGAAGTCGCAGATGACTTCTGCCTAAAAAATATAACTACATAGACATAGACAACCTCTCATTACAATAACTCCATAAAAAACTAATCTAGAATATAAATAGCAATTGTAATGTTGGACAGAATGTTGTCGACACACTCAGACAACACTTGTGATCCAGATTTCTGAGTTGAAATTTCGAGAGCTCTCTTGGTATTTTTGAAGTCTAATTCTGGACAATCGATTCACTTTTGTGGCCTCTCTATTTATAGTAGAGAGTCTTCCTTAAAAAGCTCATCGATCAGTTGAGGAGGTTGAGGGAAAGGTGGGCAGCTGGTGTGTTTGTTGGAGAAGATCATGGAGTCGAAATCTCAACAACTTTGACTTGTTCTTCACTCGACTTCTTCCCAAATCTTTGACTATTTCTCCCACATTTTACATAGCTCCAATTCACCAAGCCTAAGTCATTTTTACCCCACAGTAAAATATTACTGCTTACCGTTAAGTAGGCAAAATTGTTATACAAAATGTTAATCTGAATGTTGTGACATTTGTTTCAACATTTTTATACTTTCAAATTAGTCCTTTAGAAGATATGTTGAGTCAAATGTCACAACACCAAATCCAACATTAACTTTATTGATGATTTTATTATGTACCATTTCATAATTTTTGAATTGGAATTATTAAATTATTCATAGTTTAAATATTAGAGTGATATTTTCGCATCAAAATTTACATTATTATTTTTTCAGTTAGTTAAATTAAACTCACCCATAATATATGACTCATTTTGGAATCAACATGTATGGTTGTATTTGATCAAAGGCAGAATGCACATCTAAATGATTAAGATTGTTTAATTTTCAACATCTGAATGTGCATAATGTATTTACTTAAACATAGTAAATACACAATTCAAATAAAAAGTGACTAAATATTAGACTATAAATATAAATTTGATAAAATAAAATTATTTATTTGATAAAAATAAAATATTTATATTTGCTAGTGATGGTGGAGATGTGTTGTAGTGGTGGTTTGATGATAGTGGCTAGTAATGATGGTGAAGATAATTGTGATGGTGCAGCTGATTGGTGTTGTAGTGACTGGCGCGATGGTGGTGATAGTGGAGTTGATTGATGTTAGTTATATATTGACAGTGTTGGTGGTGATGACTGAAGAATGTGCGGTGGTTGATAATAGTGCTAGTAGTAGTTGGCAACGGTGCTAGTTATGATGGTAGATGTGATTAGTAGTAAGGATTGACCGCAATGGCGATTGTGATAGCAGAGGTGGGGGTAAAGCTAGTGGTTATGAACAAAGTGGTGATATTATTCATACAAAATTATCTCTTAATAACTCATAATTATTTACACTTAATGGAGGTCTGAATCTAAATAGTTTAGGTCTTATGCCATTAAGTGTGTTTGTTTACATTAAGATTTAAGAACTTATTTGATTTGAATATATCTTAATTATTAAAATCATGAACAAAGTCTTAATATCATTAAGATGTATTTTTGTGTGCGGATAATTTTCACCGTCACTCTGTCCACAACCACCACTAACCACCTTTGTCATCACAACCATTTAATTAACAACTGGACATGTGTTAAAGCTCTGAAGATATTGATTTTATTACTTGGCATTTTCCTTTCCCCTTTAACTGCGATGATATGTATCGAGTGTATACACATGATAACTAGTATTCATATAAATTGGGAAAGAGAGAAACAACGATAGTACTATATTAAGTTAACAAACAATAATGGATAAAAAACAAAATAATGACTGAAAATATAATTAAGTAAATAAAATTATGTATTATCTAATAATTTGTTAATCATTTAAATGAAATGATCATACAATTTAACATGATACTAATAAACAAAAAAACTCGTAAGTGCAAGTCCGATCGCCACCCATTTATTAGAAAATATTCGAAGGACGATAACTAAACAACTTAGTTCTTAACTTTGCGTGCTAATGTTTGAACTAGAGGTTGAGGGGATGGTGGTGGTAATGAACCCTGATTGGTGCACAAATTCCTAAGTGTAAAAGGAAAAAGTGAACTCAAAGGAAAAATCTTTGGCAAACAATTATCCTCAAATTCTAATGCAGCTTTGCAACATTGAGGACCAATTAATCGAGGTTGAATACTTATGAAAGATATTATAATTTCTTCAACACATCCAGGAACATTTAACATTGATGCTAAACATTTGGGGATATCCGGTAAAAGATTATTATTGACCTGATCCCCTAAACCTGGCAAAAGGCCGCCACCTCCAAGTAATTGTGAGAAGCTTGGAGAAACCTCGATGGATATGGTCAAGAAAATAAGTGCATACGCATAGACAAAAGTCATTTTTTTACCGAGTATATTGGATGGTTATGATTAATTTGTATTTGGAGTGTTGAGGGGATTTGAAATTTGATGAAGATTTGAAAGGAGGATGTCCTATTTATAGGATGTAATGTTAATGTATGGTGACCTTTTAATTTTCTTAAATGTCTTTAATATGAAGACTTTATTGTACATTTGACTAGTTGTAATCAATTGTCTTTTAAATTTTAATTGGCATTAAGAGAATACCATGCATGATGCATCTCTGCTATATTTACTCGCATCTATGGGACATTAAGAAGCAGTATTTATTATATTAATTTATTTGTGGTTCATAAATGGTACTGGTACATGCTTTCAGAAAGAAAAAAAAAACACAAGGATTATATTGAATAAAATACGTTAAAAGTTAAAACTGAATTGTTGCTTCGCAGTGGCAATGACCAATTCGAGCGTTTATTTTGTGACATCTAAATTGTCGACACCTAAGCCTGTCAAGAGGGCCGGACCGAACCATTTTAACATGGGCCACACTGGGTTGTACTGGGCCGTTGTTACGGGGGCTTAGGGAGGGGAAATGATACCCAGCCCCCAACCCGTGAAGGGGTACATAGCAGGTTTATTGGGCCGGGTTTTAGTTAGTGGGTCAAGTCGGATTTTAGTTAGTGGGCTGGGCCGGATATTAATTTTTGTTTTGTGGAAAAAAATTAATACTAAAATAGTCTTCCTCTAAAAATTTATGTGGCTATAAATCATTGCATAAAGGCAAATAGTTTTCAAATTAAATATTTAACTTTAAGTACTAAATAGACACAAATTTAATATAAAACATCAAACTTAAAATTTAAATCGATAGGATTGCAAATTCAAAACATACAAACTTAAACACATTACATATCAAAAATTCAAGACATAGTAACATATACTAAATTTGATTATAAGCTTGCCTAATTTATGTTATCTGCTTGGCAGTGGAGACGGGCTTTCTTTCGTTGTGGCATCTTCTATTTATTTTATTTTTTAACTATTAGGTTTGGACAAAAAAAATTAATTAAATACTTAAAATGCACATACATGACGTGGCTAATTAAGTTGTATCTTGATAAACTATGCTTCACTGTCACTGTTAGTTTAGTTATATAGTTACGACTTATGAAGACTAAGACAACTGATTTTTGTTCCATTCTTTTTTGGATGGTTGTTACCTATTGTATTGGGTTGTTGGTTTAGATATAACGTTTGTTTTGATTGTTAATTAAATTCTATTGTATCGTATACCTAAATTCATCGTTATGTAACGACGAAAAGTACCATTTTGTTTAACAACTGATTTGATGTGATCGCGTCGTTACCTTATTTCTTCCCCTCATTTTGTCCCTAACGTATTATCAAATAATCTTATTGTATTATTTATTCAACATTTTTATAGTAGTTCTACCCCTTACCCTACTTTCTTGTAGGTTTATCCTTCGAATTGCTCTGATAAGTGAAGTTATGTAACGACGAGAAACCATACAATTTATTCAAACATTGTATCCATTAAAATAATTTAATATAATACAACACAATTCAATATAATACGATACACTGTAAAATAATTGTTCTCGCCCCGAATTCTTTCCTCTGTCGTTTTAACGGCTGATGAAATCGGGAGACAAATTGATTCCTTAACTTAAGCAATTTGGGCTGGAAACGAACTCTAATTTCTAGCTATGGGTTCCCAACCACTCCAGAAAGCGTTAGGACGGTGGTGTGAGTAAACTAAGAGGTAAGAAACATGAATGCAGCTGAGTACAGTAAAAATAAAGGATAAAAGGATAGAAAGATAGATAAAATTTGATTTGTTTGATTGATTGTGTCTATTATGTACAAAGAATGATCCTATTTATAGTACAAAAAATGAAAAAAATTATACAACATGTCCCCCCCCCCCATGTCAGCCATCAAGTAACAGACTAAGTTCAATGGCCGACTATGGGGGAAGTGGTGTCAATTTTCTCGCCCTCTACTCCTCTTGCTCGGATAATGGCCCTTTATTTTAGCTGTCGTTGGCCGTTATCGCTTATAGGGTTCTGGAAACCCTTTTGACTTGTTCGTTGAGGCGTCTCCATCTGAGTAGGTCCCAGTTGTACCTCTAACTAATAACTCGGCTAAGATGCCTTAGTAGCGAATGAAGTTCTTATAGTCGAGTGCTAGGAGTAAAATCGGCTCTGGAGCAGTTCGATTGTCACTGAATTCGGTTAAACACTTAAATCATTTTTTAGTGTTAACAATTGCCTCCCTACATTAACTCGAGTGTGATTTTTGAGTTGATGTATCCGAAAGTAGCAGTCATTTCGGTCTGACAGCCGCGCATGTCACTTCAATCGTCTTGTCTCCAGTGCATGCAATGATGATTACATCTGTATTGGTTTCTCCTTCAACCGAGGTGTCTTTGTTACCACGGATCGGTTTCAATATTTTCCAACCGTGCATTCGAAGAGGTAGCCCTAATTTCCGTTGTGCATCGAGATCTACTTAAGAAGAGAGATCTTTCTGAGAATTTTTTTGATCCTACAGTTATCTCCGATTTCTTCCCTTCTATATAAAATCCCTAATCGTGGCCTTTTTCTTACTCTGATGCCATGGCTTCTTCTTCCTCTTATCAAAAGATACATGGGACCACTCTAGCCGATAAAGACCTAACCGATACCTTGGTCCTTATTGATGAACAGTTGGTTCTGGCTCCATATGGTAGGCCGAAACACGGTGACGTTTCTTTATCTCAACATCTTAGCCCGATGACCTATGACCTTCCCCTTACCTGAGACTGGTTCCTTGCAGCCTGGCTGACCAAGGTTGCCAACTATTCTGCTTGGGTGGACCAGGTCGAGTCGGCCGAAGGAAACGAATGGGGGCGTATGGGTCTATACGATGCCATTGTACTATCGGAGTCTGATATCTCCTGCAATATCGACCTCATATATGCACTTCTCAATTATTGGTCGACTACCGCCAATGCTTTTGTTTTTCCTTGGGGGATGTTGACTCCCGCCCTTCTCGATGTAACGACGATACTAGGCCTTCCGATACTGGGAGCCGAAGCACCTACACTGAGCGAAATCAAAGTTCCTGATTTGGTGATTGTTGTTCCAAAAAATACTTCCAGCTATGGTTCTTTTATGACCTCTAACCGCCGAAGTTTGCCTCTTCCAGTCGATGATGCCGAGCATCATGCTTTTCTGCTTTTTTGGTTTAGCTGATACTTTGTCTGTACGGGCTCTTGTGCAGTTGTGAAAGAGCTGGAAATTTATGTGGCATTAGCCATTTTGGGGAGGGATGTCAGCTGGGCATTTCTCTTCTTGACCTATATTTACACGGCTTTGGGTGATGCCCAGGCGAGGTTAAGGGATTCCAAAAACCTGGATACCTTAGTCGGTCCCCTGTGGTTTCTTCAGTTGTGGATCACCCTCTATTTTCCTGAGTTTATCCCTGATAAATTTGATGACTGCCGCTTTCCGTTAAACCCGCCAGTATTAGCCGACACTCTTCGGAGAACACCCCTTGTGCCCTAGGATGTTTTTCCCGCAATCTCCACTCTGCATGGTTTGTCTAAAGACCATTATACAGATTGGAAACTGGTCCTAGAGATATGGGCCACCCCTGATTGGATTCGTCAAGTAGCCGATGAGGACCTTACTTTCTCCCAACGGAGGACTATGATTCTTATATGGGCAGGATTCTCATGGCTAGGGACTTGTTGCGTGGTTTGAAGCCCGCTTCTAGGAATAATAAATTGATCGCGGAGCCATATCGGCTGAATTTCATAGCAAGACAATTTGGCCTTACTCAGCATATGACGTGGCCTCACCGCAATATTATCAGTTCAACCCAGCGTTGCCTTCTTGATGTAAAATAAGAAAAGAAGTTAGCCGACCATAATCTTGACATGCTTGGCCTGTTTGACTAGCAGTCGTTTCCCCTGAGAGCGAATACTACCGTCGCTTTTGATGATTGGTGGGATACGACTAAGGAGAAGTTTTTTCAATCTCCTTTAGATGTTTATTGTGATCGGCTGATTCTGTCGAGAAAAAAGAAGAACCTAGAAACCCCTAAACCGTGGACCATTCGGAAAGTTGCTTCCTCTAATTCTACTAGGCATGTTGCCTCAAGGTCTTCCGTCCGGTTATGGCAGACGACGAAGAGAAAAGGTACATTGCATTCTACATATGTGTTGGCTAGATTATTCTTGTCAATTTTTGGCTAACATCTCTTATGTATCTTTTAGCACCCCTATCTCCTCTAGTGTTTGTTGATCTAGAGACCACTTTTAACACCGAGTCCTTGTCACCTAGGAAACCAGTGTCCAAGCAACCCTAACGAAGTGGAGGAAGTGTCATTCGAGATTATAGTGAGGAAGGCCCCCACGGACCCGGAGTTCCTGTTCTTGCTGAAGAAGAAGAAGAAAATGAGGTATACTACCCGGTTGGCTAAAACACCTTCACATCGGCTACTAATATTCATGTTTTCTGTTTTGCCTTCCAAGGACTACAACTGATAAGGCACAAACGTCTGCATAGACCGTCTGATGCTCCCTTTCATATTAGCGGATCGTCTTCCCTGGCTCATGCTCCCGTGTATTCGCATGACCCACTATCGGCTGCTCTTTTAAGGCCACATTTTCTCCTGCCAAGGCAGCTGATGCTTTCTATGTTAGGGCAGCCGTAGAGGTATACCCTTTCTCTTGTGCTTGGTCATTCATTGCCTCTGGGGTCTTGCCTTGAAACAATATCTTTTATGTACAGAAGATTGTTGGAGATAATCTTTCAGCTGAAGGCTACCCAACTGGCGGCTCAGAGGTACCAGCCAAAATCATCCCGGAAGATGTGCTTTTGCGCTACTTTGGCTTAGTCGACACTGTATCTCCACCAACTTCGCCTGTTGGTGTCCATCGAGAGCAAGTCGATAAATCTCTCGCCAGGGGAATCCCAACCACCAGAGATGAGTTACATGCCTTGAGGGCCTCTTTGCTCCGATTGTAGAAAGAAACAACGGATTCCCCAGCTTTGGCAGCCACTTACAATGACATGGCTTTGGCTCTGAATGATTTATTTGCTTTATATAGGACGGCCAAAGATAGCCATAATGAGGTTGTCACTGCTCTGCAATACTTGGGGTCTCTTCAGCAAGAGAAGAATCACATCCAGACTTCTTTCAATGAGGTGAATGCAGCAAGGTAACAAAATGTCAGCCGAAGAAATGATTTGCAGGAGCGACTGTCCAAACTGCGAGTTGAGTTGGAGCGGATCCATGCGGAGATAGGGTAGACTCGACTATTAATGCCCATGACTCCTCCTGTTCTTCTTTGTTTCAGCAGAGCCTTCAATTGGATAACAAAATTCGAGAACTCGATAACCAGCAGGTGGTTTGGGAGCTGGATTGGAAAACAGGTAGTGAACGGCTGGCCAACCTGGAGAATGAATGGACTGTGTGGAAAAGTCATCTAGTTCAAGCAACGTCGATAATCACTGCTCCCTCGTAAGTTGATCCTATTGCTGAGTTATCAGCCAATACCCTTATGGACTTGCCATCCGAAGCAGTCATTGCTTCCGTTGTTCAAGAGGTATCAGTCGATACTCAATCTTTTACCGAGGCCCCATCAACTGTAGTGGCTGAGCCTTCATTGGGTGTTGAAAGAGAGGTCTATGTAGGAGCGAAAGCAGTTGAGGCAATGGCTATTGTTGTGCTTGGTGATGAAGAACATGCTGTGCATCAATTAGGGAAGACCAAGCAGCCATTGAGTCGGCTGATCCTGAGACTTCAGTAGCTGATGGTGTAATGCAGCCTTTGATTGGTTTAAGGCCGACCAATTCGGCTTCTTAGTTTTATTGACCCCAAATCGAAGGGTCTTATTATTGTGACCAGGCAGCCGGTTTATGACTGTCGTTTGCCCGTACATTCCCCAAATCGAAGGGAAATTAGCCTCTTTTGCGACCAGGAAGTCGGTCTGTGGCTGTCGATTACTCATGCATTCCTCAAAATCGATGAGTGATATTTCTTCAAAATGTTTACCATTTACATTTCCTTTGCATGCATGTTCATCGCTTGATCCGTATTGCCGGCAACCCGTGGGTTTGCTACGAAGGGTCATTTCCTAGTTTAGCGATCATTTACCAATTTTACGATCTTTCATTTCAATCGGCGGGATGATTTTCCAAACTAAGTCTCTTTCGGCAAACCTCTTTAGGCTATATATGCTTGTCGTGTGCTTTGGCCATTTTACGTTTATTGGCTTTGACCCTTTCTATGATTGTCAGTCAATTTTCATCCTGCTGACCCAACTCCATTAGTATGGCCTGCTGATATTCTTCCAAATTTAGATTGTTTGGTTTGGCTATCCATAATAATATTAGCTCTTGAGGACAATACTACATCTTGGCCATAGATTTAGCCGATAGGATGTCATCTCTGTAGCTGTAGATTTAGAGTTTCTGATTGCCCATTTCATTTAAGACATGTCTTTGTAAAATGGGTTTATTCAAACTTTGCACAAAACATACATATCACAGGGTATTAAATAACACTCGAGTTTTGTACAATCGTAGAACAAAGACAAACAAAGATAAGCGTAAAATTCCTATCGGCGGCTCAAATGTTATTGGCTGCCCGATCTGGTTTTCTGTCGTGGTTCCTCATTTACGATGCCTCGCTATCCTTACCTTAGAACTCAGGGCGGTCTGCCGATGCCACAGGTCACGTGTGATTTTGGGTTTCCTCAACCATTTAAATCCTCCAAGGTAAACCGTGGTTCGACTAATTATTTTACTTCAAACCCTCGCGAGGTAAGATTGCAGGATTCCCAAGATCGTTCTTCATACAGCTCCATGACGACTATTGGAGCCACACATGGTGAATAGAGGACATCCTCTATGTTTTGAACCCCTCGTTGGAATGGGTTATCATCCGCTAGGACGATTTCTATCTTGTCTCATTCCCAAAAGATGAGCTTTTGATGCATGGTAGAAGGAAGGCATCGGCTGGTGTGAATCCAGTCCCTGCCCAGCAGAATGGTATAGGACAGTTTGCCATCTATTACAAAGAAGGCAGACCTGACAGTTTTGGGACCCACGATGATTTCTTCCACTAAAATCCCCAAAGCTTCAGAAGCATCTCCCATAAAGCTAGCCATTTTCTTGTTAGTTAGGATGAAATCTTCTCTATTTTTGTTGAGGCTTTTCAAAGTAATCAAAGACATCACATTCAGTACATCCCCATTGTCAACGAACACTCAGCTAATGGTTTTGCCGTTGATGTAAGCCTTCACATAGAAGGGCTTGAGGTGTTTAACCATCTCTTTCATAGGTGTACCAAACGTAGTGCTCAAAGCGTCCCTAGCTGTGATATCAGTTATTGTTGCCCATTTTGAGTCTTTCACACAAACATCACCTTCTAGGCTTTCCAACGCGGAGCGGCTGGCCCAGAACTCACATGGGATTAGGCTGACCATTTCAATATCTGCCCACATCTCATCAAACAGGTCATGGCTAAATAAGTCGAGGATGGAGTCTTCTCATTCATCCAATTCGACTGTCCAGGAGCTCATATTTTTTATTTCTTGGAGACAAATGGTGATTGGCTGGGGATCCTCTAACTGAATCCTCTGCACGATCTGTGGGATTTCCCGGTTAGAGGTCCATCCGAGGCCACGTTATCTTGTCGAGGTTCCTCCGTCGGGTTGTTGGTAGGTTGTTCATCCAGCTCTGGTTACCCGACGTCTCTTCTTCATGCGACATTGCCCCTGAAGCAACTGAGTCGAATGCCCACTCTATAGCCTCGGCTACGGCAGACTTAGGAATTTCCTAATTTTCGGCTGCCTTGGTGTTGGAAATTAGATACAATGTATGTTGCATCTTACGCAAGGCCTTGACACATTGCATCCTTCTTTTATGAGTCCTAGATGCGACTCTCGGTGGTGTCTTTTTCTTTCCGGGAGCCTGATTGACAGACCACTTCTCATCTTCTGTGTTGGCGCCTGGTTTAATCATTCTCTGGGGTCTCATCTAGTCCTCATTTCTCGTTGTGATACATAAGGATGAAACACCCTCATTTACGTTAAACTAGACCACCCTTTGTTTGGTTTTAGGGAGTGGTTCTTCATCTATTAGAGGCATGCTCGACTGCCGGTTGGTTGGCATCCATACTTGCCCCCCAGGCCCATGCCTGGCGTCGATAGGGACCCTTGTGAACCTCATAGTTTATTTCTGAAGTTCTCGTTCAACATCCCTTGAGTATTTAGGGCGGCCATGAAAACTGCTCCTAGTTGGCTGCCTGTCATCACGAATGTCATATAGGCTACCTAGCCGGTTGAACACAGAAGTCCTTGTAGCCTTCTCCCATTCGGTAGGTTTCTTTGGGACCCACACCTTTTCATCGGCTATTTTCCTTTGGTGTCCCTTGACTTATCGGGCTTAGCAAAAGATACCATAGATATTGGTACCGTGGGAAAGGGTAGGTATCGATGGACATTTCAGCCGTACTTTTGTCGGCTAGCTTGAACCTTCTCTCCTTAATGTCCTTTTGGATCGCCGTTCTGAAAACCACACAATTAGAAGTAGTGTGACTATATGAATTATGCCACTTACAGTACTTCTTATCTTTGAGTTTCTCGGCAAGCGGAATCCTATGACCATCAAGCAGCCGAATTTTCTTATCTTTGAGCAGATGATCAAAGATCTGATCTGCCTTCGTGTGATCTCAAACGAGTAACCGACCATGTCATCGGATGAACTCATCTCCTTGCCTTTTATGGCTTTCAAGGCTGGGCAAGATTAAACCATAACACTAACAATCTCGGCCACCATTGTGTCTGCCGTGCAATCGGCAGACTCTGAGTCGAACTCATCCGCTTCAATTATGGATACCAAGTGGAAGCCTCGATTTTGGCTGGCTCTTCTCCGCTCTTTCCCTGGACGTACTGCTCTATTTGGCTAGACTTTTCGGCTAATGTCTCAGGTCAGAGCATGATTGTCCCACCAACTTCTCTTTTAACTGAGGGTGCATGTTATTGATTATCATGTGGGCACACTCAGATTCGGGGAAGTGTACGGTGCATTTCTCAATCTTCTTTCTAAATCTCTCGATAAAATTGGCAGCCGATTCATCGACCTACTGCATGAGGTTCGTTAGATCAATCATGGTAACCTAGGGTTGGGGCCAATAGAACCTATCATGGAATCAACCCTCCATGTCAGCCCAGCTCTGTACGGAATTCGAGCCAAAGAAGAGTACCATGCGAAGGTTGTTCCCGTTAGAGAGAGAGGGAATAGCTGCAACTTGTGATACTCATTCTAGCTGGCCTCGCCGCATTGGGCAGTAAATCGACCGATGTGCTCGATAGTGTATTTGTCATCGTCACCAGAGAAAATGGCAAATTTCGGTGTTTTGAAGCCCCTCGGCAAAGGTGCTATCCAATCTACCCAATCTGGGTAAGGCTTCTTATAAACAGGCATGTCCAAAGGTTTTAGTTGGATGCCAAAGTACCTCTACATGGTATTAGCAATAATTTCTGGGTTTATCAGTTGTGACACCCCTACCGATTCTCGATTGGATTCGGCTAGTAGGCATTATGTACTGGCGACCTCCATTCTGCACTTTGTTGGACAGGGTTTTGAAGGTTATAGGTGGTCTGCTGGCCATTACCAATAGGTAGGGTAAAGCGCCATTGCTGCTGTTGGGTATGGCCACCAAAGCCTGCAACCTGAGCTCCTAGAACGGCTAACAGAGCCTGAGGATAAAGTAGAAGAGTATTCCATGGCTTCTCTCCTCGGACATCGACCGTTCTTAGAAAGTTTACGCTTCCTGGAAGGTATGGATTGGGTACTGTCAATGACTGCTGGAATGGTGTTCCACTGTAAACAACATCACCATATAGCTGAGCTAAGTCATGGACAGGGGTATCGGCTGCCAATTCGGCTGGCCAACATTGTTCGCCTGCATCGTAGGGTCGTTCGTAGAAACGTACGGCAATCCAAAGTGTCCTGGAGCCTGAACTAGTCTCCGAGCCATTTTAATCTGCACATACTGCAGACTCGCTTGATCAAGTGGCATATTTTTCCCTCTAATGTTCGGCGGCGACCATGCAGTGTGATGGTTGCCATGCGATTGGGCTTGTGTTCCTAGGTGTGTTGTCGGCTGCACCTGAGTAGGCACTGGCTGATGCACATGAGGCAGAGGAACAACACCGGGAGTCACGGTCTCATGTTGAACTGCACCGCTCATCAGATGGATAGCAGAACCAGCCGAACATTCTCCTAGGTGCATTCGATTGGTTTCCATATCCTTCGCTTCCTGAACCTCATTATGTACCATCGGCTTCACAATGTCAACCAACTGTTTAGAAACTTGGTACATAATGTCATGGATGCCCAAGTCGATCTGTTGTCTAATCAAAGACGTGGTCATTATGGTTGGACCTTCATATTAGCTAGATTCTTCCACAGCTTGGGTTGATGGAGGAAGTGGAGGGGTATCAACCGATGTAGGCATACCCGAGGAGGATGTTGGTTCGTTGTTCCTTCTAGGAGGATTTTGTTTAGGATGTGAACTGGACTCGAGGTTCATTTTCTTACCAGACCTTAGGCGCATACGCCAAGAATGATCCCGACCTGGAGAATCAAACTTTGCTATTAATTCACCTATGATCCCACTAGGCGTGCCAAATTTGTTCTCGCCCTGAATTCTTTCCTCTGCCATTTTATCTGCTGATGAAATCAGAAGACAAATTGATTTCTTAACTTAAGCGATTTGGGCTGAAAACGGAACTCTAATTTCCAGCTATGGGTTCCCCAACTACTCCAGAAGGCGTTAGGACGGTGGTGTGAGTAAACTAAGAGGTAAGAAACACGAATGCAACTGAGTATAGTAAAAGTAAAGGATAAAAGGATAGAAAAATAGATAAAATTTAATTTGTTTGATTGATTATGTCTATTATGTACAAAGAATGATCCTATTTATAATACAAAAAAGTAAAAGAAACTGTACAACATGCCCCCCCCCCCCCATGTCGTCCATCAAGTAACCCACTAAGTTCAATGGCCGACTATGTGGGAGGTGGTGCCGATTTTCTCGCCCTCTACTCATCTTGCTCGGATAATGACCCTTTCTTTTAACTGTCGTTCGTCGTTATCGCTATAGTGGTCTGAAAACCTTTTTGACTTGGTCATTGAGGCGTTTGCATTTTAGTGGATCCCAGTCCTACCTCTAACTAACAACTCGGCTAAGATGCCTTAGTAGCCGATGAAGTGCTTGTAGTCGAGGGCTAGGAATAAAATCGGCTCCGGAGCAGTTCGGTTATCACCGAATTCGGCTAAACACTTAAATCATTTTTGAGTGTTAACAACAATATATAGCAACCATCCAAACAGATTGTAAGCGAATCATCAATATTACAAGTTATCATATTCAAATCAACGTTTGAAACGGAATGATAACAAAAAGAAATATCCATCAATAGCAGCGGAATAAACTAGACTAGCCATAGGTCAAATTGTAGCCAAAATCCACTAACGTAGTCAAAGATGTATCTATAAGACATTGAGTACAAAAGATAAAGAATGCAACTCAT
This sequence comes from Anisodus tanguticus, assembly GCA_034509755.1. Lineage (NCBI taxonomy): Eukaryota > Viridiplantae > Streptophyta > Magnoliopsida > Solanales > Solanaceae > Anisodus > Anisodus tanguticus. The sequence goes on along the minus strand of CM067540.1, from coordinate 3,897,075 downwards.
AAAAACAAAAGCATAAGATAGATAGCCAAAGCGGCCGCCGCGAACAAACTGCGGTTAGCTCACCTCAGCGAAATCTGAATCATGGTGGTGTCAAACACAAAAATTTCAACAATTGAACTTTCACTTCAACTCATTCCAAACTTGTTTGAACCCTTTGGATCACCACCCAAACCATTTTCGTTAGCTACAAATATAATAAACAACATATAAACATGCACGAACTACAAATGCAAATACTCAAATCGAGGGATGGGAATATAAAATCTTACTAGTGAATTCTTATAAAAGAAAATATTACTTTCTATCAATTTGGAGTGGCATAAACATGTGATGATCAGTACTTTCAGCCTGAGTAACAAAACTATTAGTCTAGATAACTTTTTTTTGGGGTCAAACGGGTCGGACGAAAATGTATGGTATTGTTATTGATGGTATTACTGTATACCATTTCATAATTTTTAGAATTGGAATTATTAAATTCTTCATAGTTTATACTTCAGTACATGACCCTAGATAGAAAGTTGTGTAGGCCGAAGATTAATAAGTGTCCTTATTGGTAGCATAAGTTAGTAATCACGTAGTTTCTTTGCTGCAATGTGTATTACTATCTGTTGCCTCATTTGCTTTCTATCTTGCTATTTTGTTATCATATTTTTCTTGATACCATGCTTTCACATCCTTGTCTTTTCTTTCGAGTCGAGGGTCTATTGAAAACTGTAAGAATGTGTTAATCTCCCTTGGAGAGTCTTTCTTATTAATACAATATATATATATATATATATAGTGTGTACAATGTGGAATCCTAATACAAAAGAGATCCTATAGTTACCATAATTATACAGCACTAATAATTATAAAATATATGGTGAATATTCTACTAATATTCACTAATACACCCCATCAGTCGGAGCGGGAGGAGGCCGGATGCTTAGAATGTATCTGAAGTCGAGGAAGACATGCAATACCTTGACATGTCCGATAGCAACATTCTCACGAACAAAGTGTATATCCATCTCAATGTGTTTGGTTCGCTGATGCTGAACCAAATTGTGAGATAAAAAAACAGCAGATATGTTATCACAATAGACTATAGACATCTTACGCAAAGGACACTGAAGCTCCAAAAGTAGATTTCGGAGCCAACAGATCTCGGCAACAACATTTGCAACGCTTCTGTACTTTGCTGCTGCACTCGAAGGGGATAGTGTGTCCTGTCTCTTGGCAGACCATGAAACTAGATTATCCCCTAAGAATACACAATAGCCAGAGGTGGAGCGTCGCGTGTCCGAACAACCTGCCCAATCTGCATCCGTATATGATAGTAACCTGGTAGGTGCAGAGGGGTATAAATGTAATCCATGATCAATCGTGCCCTTAATGTATCTGATGATATGCTTAAGGGAAGTAAAATGAGGCTTCCTGGGGCATGCATGAACATACACACTTGCTGAACATCATAAGCAATATCAGGCCTGGTAAATGTGAGATATTGTAAGGCACCTGCAAGACTCCTGTAAAGTGTGGGATCGAACACCGGATTACCATCAACAACACTAAGCTTTAATTTAGTGTCAACTGGAGTGGACATAATCTTGCAATTTGTCATTTTAGCCCTGTGTACTATCTCATCTGCATACTTACGCTAACATAGAAACATAAAGTTTGCAGATCTAGTCACTGATATCCCCAAAAAATAACTCATCTTTTCCAAGCTGGTCATGGCAAATTCGGCTTTGAGCAATGCAATTATCTCATTTTTCTACAGATCAGATGAGGCGGTAAGCACAATGTCATCAACATATAATAATAAATAAGCGATAGTGTTACCTCGATGAAAGATGAAGAGAGAATTATCGCACTTGCAACTTACAAATCCAATCTGTATAAGATACTGTGCAAAATGATCATACTATGCTCTAGGAGCCTGTTTCAGACCATAAAGTGACTTATGGAGATGACATACATACTGAGGGGCTGCTAGATGGACAAAACCAGGCAGTTGGTGCATGTAAATAGTTTCTTTCAAGTCACCATGTTAGAATGCATATTTTACATCAAGCTGATGAATGAGCCAATGCTTACCCATGGCAATACTCAAAATGGTGTGAATGGTAGCCGGTTTAAAAATCGGACTACATGTCTCACCACAATCAATACCCTCATGCTGATTTATATCATTAGTCATAAGTCTCGCCATATATCTCTCTAGGTCACCACTGTCTCTAAATTTGTGATGAAAAAGTCACATGCATCGGATCATATTAATCCCCTTCGGTCAGGTAACCAAGTCCCAAGTATGTTGTTTTGTTAAAGCGTTAAATTCATCACACATGGCCGCATTCCAATTAGGGTCTTGCTTGGCTAATTTTGGTCTTTTGGGTATTGGGGAGATGGTTTGTGTGGATAGGTTAAATTGGACTTTGGGTTTGAAAATCCCATGTTGGGAATGGGTTTCCATACTATGTGAAGGGGCAGGGGTAGTCTGGTTTTCGGGCCTAGTTTGCGGGTCAGGTTCAGATAGTGGGGTTGGGTCCGAGACTAGGTGTGGTGATGGAATCGAGTTCTGGGAGGGGGAACGATGTAGTAGTGAACATCTGGGGTTGACAGTAGGGTCGGTGGTAGCATTGGTCTGGGTAGAACGAGGCGGGTGGTGGTGGGTGTTGTAGGGTAGGATGTTGGGGGCAGTTTGGGACTGGAGGGGTGGTCCGGTGGAGTAATAATGGTGGTGTAGCCTAGGTTTCCGGTAGTCAGTGGGGTTGTTGGAATGTTATAGGATGGTGGATCGATGTCGGTCTGGGGTGACAACATAACGGTAGGGAAGATGGTTGGTTGTCATACCGAGTAGAGGGGCCGACTGTCAGTGGTGGTGGCAGTCGGCGACAGTCATAACAGAGAGCGAGAAGGTGACAGGGATGTAGTGGGGAGATTTCCGATGGTGGAAAATAGTGACGAGATAGTGGGGGTGGTGGTGGCACCACTAGTGATTGGACTGTCGGTGGTGGCAGTTGGTGCGTCTGTCGCTGCTGAAATAGTGGCCGCCTTAGGGAATGCCTGTTGGAGAAGCGGTGATGGGTCTGAATCTTCGAGGAATTGGTAATCAGTGACTCTGAATTTTTTGATGTTGTCAAACAGGAAGACATACTCGACAAAGGTGACGTGGCGAAAAATTATAATTTTATCGGTGGAGAACTCATAGCACAAGTACCCCCTATGGTTTGATGAGAAACCTAGTAAGGCACTGGAGTAGACTGGGGTGCTAATTTGTGAGGTGCCATGGATGTCATATTTGGGTAACATAGACAACCAAAAATTCTAAGGTAGTCATAGGTGGGAATCCGTCGGTAGGGAATTTCGGTGGGTGTCCTATTTTGAATCGCACGGGTAGGTAGAATGTTGAGAATGTTTTCTGCCATTTTTAATGCATATAGCAAAAAATTAGGGGGGAGAGACGCATGAAAAAAGAGGGTACGAATCATATTATTAATGGTTCGGAGAATTCTTTCAGCTTTTCCATTTTGAGGGGAGGTATGGGGGCATGAGAAACGAAAAATCATATCATTAGCCGCACAAAAATTATGAAAGAAGGAATTAATAAACTCACGATCATTATCACATTGAAACGATTTTATGTCTTTTTCAAATTGCGTTTTAACCAGCGTACGAAACTCAACAAATTTGGAGAACATTTGAGATTTGAGTTTGAGTGGATAGACCCAAAGAAAGTGAGAGAAATCATCCAAAAACACCAGATAGTATTTGTGGCCTAAGTTGCTGGTTATGGGAGATGTCCATACATCAGCGTGAATAATATCAAAGGGAGAGAAAATAGTACTCATAAAAATCGCAAATGGTAGTCTAACGTATTTCCCTAACTGACACGAGGAGCAACTATGAGAAAGATTTCCTTTGTTGCATTGGATTAAATTTTGATTTCTAAGAGAATAAAAAACGTGAGAACCCGGATGACCAAGTCTACTATGTCACGTAGAGGGAGATATGATTGTTAAAATGGTGGGAGGAGTGACACTAGCAGCGGATGTGGGTAGGGACGGATATAGGTCCCCCTCACTATTGCATCTCGTAAGGATTTTCTCGGTATGGAGGTCCGTTACAGAAAATCCAAACGGGTCAAACCGTGGCAAATTTTCTAACGGAGATTAGGTTCTTAATAATATTTGGGGCATAGAGGACGTTATTTAGGGAGAAGTGGGATGCGGTGGTGGGATTAGTGTGTGGCCAAACCCTTGGATTGGAATGCGATGACCATTTCCGACCATAATAGATTGTGGGGTATTTAAACTTCGCAATTGAGGAAGATTACTAGAATTTTTGGTGATGTGAGACGTGGCGCCTGTATCCATATACCACGCATTATCGAGCTGCCGAGGAGTCAATGTGATGAAAGACGAGCCCAAATTGGATTGGGAGAGGCCTAGAGCTGACTGCTGGGCTCTAGGAAATAGTACTCCGTTGAGGAGCCTTTCTCATTGTATCTCATTAATACAATATATATATATATATATAGTGTGTACAATGTGGAATCCTAATACAAAATGGATCTTATAGTTACCATAATTATACAACACTAATAATTACAAAATATATGGTGAATATTCTACTAATATTCACTAATAAAAACAACATATCGACCCTTTAAAGGTAACTGAGTAAGGTCTGCGTACACCATACGCTCCCCAAACCCCACTTGTAGGACTATATTGGGTATGTTGTTGTTCATAGTTTAAGCTTTAGAGTGATGTTTTTCCATCAAAATTAACTTTAAGACAATTACATCTTTTTAGTAAATTAAACTCACCCGTAATATATGACTCAGTTTGGAATCAACATATATTTGGTTGTATTTGATCAAAGGCTAAGCCTCATTTGTTTGCATTTAATAGAGGTTTGAATCTAAATTGTTCAGGTCATTAAGATTTAAGTATTTATTTGATCTGAATAGATCTTAATTATTAAAATTTTAAACAAAGTTTTAATATCATTAAGAGGTATTTTTGTGTGCAAATAATTTTCACCATCACTCTGCACACAACCACCAACCATCACCACTAACCACCTTTGTTATCACAACCATTTAACAACTGGAAAGGTGTTAAAGCTATGAAGATATTGATTTTATTACTTGGCATTTTCCTTTTTACCACGATTATATGTATAGAGTGTATACTCATGTAACTAGTATTCATGTATATTGAAAAGAGAGAAATAACGATATTATTAAATTAAGTTAACATGCAATAATGGATAAGAAATCAAAATAACTTTACTGAAAACATAATTAAGTAAATAAAATTATGATATTATCTAATAATTTATTAATCATTCAAATGAATGATCATACAATTTAACATGGTATTAATAAAGCAGAAAAGACTCCTTGGTGCAAGTCCGATTGTCACTCATTTATTAGAAAAAAAATCGAAGGACGATAACTAAACAACTTAGTTTTTAACTTTGCGTGCTAATGTTGGAACTAGGGGTTGAGGGGATGGTCGTGGTAATGTACCCTGATTGGGGCAAAAACTCCGAAGTGTAAAAGGGAAAAGTGAACTCAAAGGAAAAATCTTAGGCAAACAATTATCCTCAAATTCTAATGCAGCTTTGCAACATTGAGGACCAATTAATCGAGGTTGAATACTTAAGAAAGATGTTATAATTTCTTCAACACATCCAGGAACATTTAATACTGATGCTAAACATTTGGGGATATCCGGTAAAAGACCATTATTGACATGATCCCCTAAACCTGGCAAAAGGTCACCGCCTCCAAGTAATTGTGAGACGCTCGGAGAAACCTCGATGGATATGCACAAGAAAATAAGTGCATACGCATAAGAAGAAGTCATTTTTCTTACGGAATATATAAGGTGGTTACGATTATATTTGGAGTTGAGAGGATTTGGAATATGATAGAAGATTTGGAAGGGGGATGTCATATTTATACTGTAGGATGTAATGTTAATGTGAGGTGACCTTTTAATTTCCTTAAATGTCTTTAATATGAGGACTTTATTGTACATTTGAATAGTTGTAATTAATTGTCTTTTTAAGTTTTAAGTGGCATTAAGAGAGTACCATGCATCTGTGCGACATTTACTTGCATCTATGTGACATTAAGAAGCAGTATTTATTATATTTATTTGTAGTTCATAAATGGTACTAGTACATTCTTTAACAACAAAAAAAAACGAGGGATTATATTTAACTAAATATGTTAAAAATTAATTATTGTTTTGTTGTGGCATGTTACAACATTAATTATTGTGCTTCAGCGATATTGAGTTGAAACATAAATTATCTCGAAAAGAACAGTGAACCTTAAGTGGATCACTTAACAAAAAAAATAGAAATGCATTTGGATGACCAATTGGAGCATTTCTTTTGTGACATCTAAATTCATGAGTCGTGATCGACACTTAACGAGCTATTACTTACTAGGTGAACTATCTAACACAAGTTACTAATATCCAAAAAATCAATGTTCCAAATAGAACTATGACATAAAGAACTCATTCATAAGTGAAGGCGGAAGATTCTCTATCAAGAAATCAGCAAAGGAACGTAGAAGATGAAAAGGAATGCATGACAACAAGATTGATGCACTCAAAGGAAGGACACAAGATTTCCCAACTAAGAATCTCAAATCAGGAAATCAGAAAAGAAAAATCTAATTGGAAGATCCTCAAACCACAGACGTCAATAAATGAAGACCTCAAATCATGAGCCAACTAAGGAAAGAAGACACCAAGAGAATCGCAATACCAAATCAAGCAGATTACGTCAACGCAACAAAAATCTCAAATCATAAACATCAAAGGAAAGAAGCTTCAAATAAGCACATAAGACCAATCAGCGAATCATTCAAAATCGTTGATTGAAGACAAACTCCCTTGGGTTACCTTAGAGCAAACAAATCAGAATCAATCAAAAGGAAAAGATTGATTCACCATTAAACTGAAGATCGGAAGCAGCCCACTATAAGAGAAGATCTCAAAAGCCTGAAGAACACACATCTTCACTTGAGCAAAATTGCTATTCACCCTGAATCTTGTAAAAGCAATATATACCTTCTGTTTACTAGTGTGAGAAAAAGAAAGAGAGAATATGTAGTTAGTTATACATGTAGAGGTTGTCAACCATAAGTACCAAAAGAAGTCCTTAGTCTGACCCATATTTGTGCAAAAATTAATTCATCAGAGCTCTAAGGAAACCCTTGTAACCCAAGGAAACTGGATTAGGCACCACACTAGTGATCCGACCAATATAAAATTCTCTATATCATTTCATTACTGCCTTACTTTATTTACATTAACTGTTTACTAATCTTACTCTTAGAGATCTGTAGGGAAATCGACTAACCCATCAATGCAGTCGACTAGCTAACTAACTTAAGAAAATTTCAATTGACCCCCCCCCTTCTTGGTTTTCAATTTCTATCAAAGCAAGATTCACTTCAAGTTGCCTAACGGCACGTGAGAAAAGATCAAATGGCAGAATATCAAATTCTCGGAGCAATCTTGCTAGATGGACACTTAACAACTCGACCCCCTTGCTTAAATGGACAACGTTACAGTCACTGAAAGGAAAGATTCAGAATCTTTGTCCAGTCAACTGACTTCCAAGCCTAGCTAGTAATCAAGAAAGGACCAAAGTCTATCCCAAATGTTGAAGGCAAAGATCCCAAGGATACCAAAAACAAAATTGACCTTGAATCATTCGATGTCACCAAAGAGCAATAAGAGGTAATTCAAACTAACACCAGAGCTATAAGTTTGCTTTATTGTGCAGTTAGTGGAGAGGAATACGGGAAGATATCAACTAGTGAAACTGCAAAAGAGATGTGGACAAATTGGAAATCACATACGAAGGAACGTCCAAAGTCAGGGAAATAAAGATTGATGCTCTCATAAATGAATATGAACTATTCATGATGGCGAAATATGAAAACATAGAATTGATATTTACCTGATTTAGCAAGATAGTGAGCAAACTCAAATCATTAGGCACAGTCTACACAAACGGTCAGCAGGTTTGGAAAGTCTACCTAAGGCATCGGAGACAAAATATATAGTTTTGGAAAGTCAAGATATGGACAATCTCACATACGATGACCTTTGAAGAAGTTTGATGGCATTTGAAAAGACTCATCTAAACAGATATCAAAAGGAAGAAAAGAAAAAGTCAGTTGCTTCCAAATCAACTACTCATGATAGTGAGGATTATTATGAAGAAAGCAATGAGGCACTAGCTATGATTAATCGAGGAGTCAAGAGCATATTGAGAAATAGAAGATAGAAGTCTCGACAAAATTACAGAAATAACAATGATTAAAAGAATGAGATAAATGCTATCAATGTGGCAAACCGTGACATCAAGGCAAATTCCCCTGAGTTAAAAATGAGAAACTACCAAAAGCCAAATACTGACAAATCATATAGTGCATGGAGTAACGAAGATGAGTCAGACTCAGAACCAGCTGACATGGAAAACATGTGTTTCATAGCCATGGGAGAAACCATCAAGGTAAAATTTTCTAATTGCAGTAAATGTAATGATCTTCAGTCATCTCTTGATCTGGTCATTGATGATCTTCAAAAGATGATTGATGAATATAATAAGCTAGTAAGAGAAAAGAAAGACTGGCAAATTCTTCTTGAAGCAAGTCAGATTGAAGTCGATTTACTCCATGAAGAATTGAATGAAGTCAAGATGCAATTAAATGGCGTCAGGAAATCTTCCAGTCACAATTCAGTTAGATCAAACAGATCTAATCTAAACAATCATCACTTAGAAAGGTTTGTAAGAAGTTAGTTGACTTCAGACAATAACTCCTCTGAATTTTTCTCTGTCAATAACAGTTTCTCTTTAGGAAATATAAATTGTTATTCCTGTGGTAAAATTGGTCATAAAGCTTTTAACGGTAAGTATAAAAGCAATAATTTAGGAGAATGGATTTGGAGGCCAAAAGCCTCTACTGGTCTAAGTGAAACTAACCATCAAGGGCCCAAGAACACTTGGGTACATAAAAGAAACAAATTTATTTATTTTGCATGAACATCCAAAAAAAACCTTCAAGAAGGATATGTGTGTACTTGACAGTGGATGTTCCAGACACATGACCAGAAAAAAAATAACTTCAAAAATGTCAAGAAAATAGATGGAGGACAAATCAAATTTGGCGACAATGCAAAATGAGATGTAGTTGTAATAGAAACCATCACTCTCAGTCCAACTTGTGATCTAATTGGAGTATATCTTGTGAACATACTCAAATACAATTTCTTAAGCATCAGTCAATTGTGCGATGTGGGATTCAAAGTATCTTTTGATGACATAAAATGCAAGCTCAAGCATAAATCAAGAAATCTACTTATCTTTGAAGAAAGAGTGAAGAACATCTACGTACTCAATAATATTAATTTACCTAATCTTACCTGTCTTGCATCCATATCTAGTGATCTCTAGTTACGGTATAGAAAATTAGGTCATGCTAGCATGCATATTCTTGAAAAGCTTTCTAAATTGGATCTAGTGCTAGGCTTGCCTAAATTAAAATTTTCAAAGATCATATCTATGATGCATGTCAATTAGGTAAACAAACTCGATCATCTTTCAAACTTAAGGACATTATTAGTACATCTAAGCATCTTCAACTATTGCATATGGACCTATTCGGTCCAACTAGAATTGCTAGTATAGGTAAAAAAAGGTATGCTTTTGTTATTGTAGATGATTACTCACGTTTTACTTGGGTCATGTCTCTAAGACATAAAAGTGAAGCTTTCACCCTGTTTGAGATTTTTTGTAGAAAAGTCCACAGGGAAAAAGGTTACTTCATTTCAACTATTCACAGTGATCATGGAAAGGAATTTGAAAATAAAGTGTTTGAAGAGTTCTGTGCTCAGCAAGGATACACTCAAACATTTTCATCCCCTCGTTCTCTATAACAAAAAAAGTGTCACAGAAAGAAAGAATCGATCTCTTCAAGACACTGCATGAACAATGCTGGTAGAACAAGAAATGCCTGACAGATTCTGGGCTGAAGCAGTAAGTACTGCCTGCCATATTCTAAATCGATGTATGATAAGTCCAATTCTGAAAAAGACTCCCTATGAGATATGAAAAGGCAAACGTCCCAACATCGGATACTTTCACCCATTCGGATACAAGTATTTTGTTCACAACAACGGTAAGGACAATCTGAGAAAATTTGACTCCCGCAGTGATGAAGGTATTTTCATAGGATATGCTCATATGAGCAGATCCTATAGAGTTTATAATAAAAGACCCATTATGATTGAAGAATCATTTCATGTTGTTTTTATTGATACTAACCCTAATGTCCAAGGCACAAAAGTTTTAGATATTGGTGCAGGAGAAGAAACAACTCATTAGTTAGCTCGTGAACAGGAAGAAAAAAAAAGACTCTAAACAAATAAATGTTCCTAGGGAATGGAGAAGCAAAGCCAACTTCCCAAATGAATTCATCATTGGTAATCCAAAATCTAAAATGTGGACTAGAGCTTCTTCAAGACAGCACTCTACTTTTACCCTCATATCTCAACTTGATCCCAGAAAAATTGATGAAGCTTTGAACGATAAATCATGGGTGAATGCAATGCATGAGGAACTTGATCAATTTGAAAGAAATCAAGTATGGAAACTTGTTCCAAGGCCAAGGAACACCTCAGTAATTGGTACCAAATGGGTGTTTCGAAACAAACTGAATGAAGCTGGACAAGTTATCAAAAACAAGACAAGGTTAGTGGCCCAAGGATACTCCCAACAAAAAGGTATAGACTATGATGAAACTTTTTCTCCCGTAGCAAGGTTAGAATCTATCCACATCCTTCTTGCATATGCATCCTTTAAATGATTTAAATTATTTCAAATGGAAGTTGAAAGTGTTTTTTTTAAATGGTTTTATTAAAGAAGAAGTTTTTGTAAAACAACTTCCAGGTTTTGAAAACTTGTTATGTCCATATCATGTTTACAAACTTACAAAGGCCCTATATAGTCTCTAACAGGTTCCCAAAGCCTACTATGAATGACTCAACTCCTTTTTACTTCAAAATGATTTTAAAAGAGGAAAATTTGATACCACCCTATTTCAGAAAACATCAAATTGTATATTGATTGTCCAAATATATGTTGATTATATTATATTTGGAAATCATGATCCTCTTTTGTGCAAGAATTTTGCTGACCTTATGAAGGAGAATTTTAGATGAGCATGATGGGAGAACTAAACTTCTTCTTAGGACTGCAAATTAGGAAGTCGACTAATGGTATATTTATAAGCCAAACAAAATACACAAAGGAGCTCATAAAAAGTTTAGAATGAAAAAAACCAAAGCCTCTAGTACACCTATGAGTTCCTCGACTTATCTTGAAACAAATGCTCCAGGAAAAGATGTAGATGAGAAAATATATCATTCAATGATAGGCTCACTGCAAGTCTACCAGATACAATGTTTAGCATATGCAAGTGCACTAGATTCCAGTCGGCTCCAAAGGAATCTCATCTTACTACAGTCAAAAGGATTATTTGATATCTCATTGGCACATAGGACCTTGGCCTATGGTATCCTCACTCTAATAATTTTGATTTAATTGGATATTCAGATGCTGATTTTGCAGGTGATAAAACTGATAGAAAAAGTACCAGTGGCACGTGTCAAATTTTGGGAGGATCTCTCATTTCTTGACATAGCAAGAAACAAACTTATGTTGCCCTATCTACTACTGAAGCAGAATATCTAGCCTTAGGAAGTTGTGGAATATAATTACTATGGATGATGCATCAACTAATTGATTATGAATTATCGTATGATTCTCTACCTATCTTATGTGATAATACTAGCGCAATTAGTATATCAAAATATATTGTGAATCATTCTAGGGCTAAGCATATAGATATCAAGAATCATTTCATTCGTGATCATGTTGAAAATGGTGATTTTTTATTAGAGTTTGTAATTCAAAAATCAACTTGCTGACATTTTTACAAAACCTCTTTTGGAAGAAAGATTTTGCTTCCTTAGGAAAAGTCTTGGAATTACTCTTTTTCAAAATAATTGACACTGTTTATGCTTTTAATTTTGGTACGTCTCAAATTATTTTCATATTAAATGGACCGTATGTGATATGTGAATAGTTCTTGTATGTTGTAAACTTTCCACTTCCACTTCTTGCCATCATTATTTCTCTTCCCCATAAAACACTGACCCTTCACATCAATCTACTCGATGCATCTCCCAATGAAACCATCTATATTCCAATATTTCCCTATATCTATCTCTCATTCCAACTTCACTCCTCACTCTCTCCTAAGCCACCCCTCTTCGTCCAAACCCTCTATATTCCTCTCTATAGTTTTTCCTCCACGGTAAGTGTCAAGGGAGAAGGCTCTAGTTGCAAATGCACCAGTCGACGCTTACAAAGTATGATCAACTCTAAAGAACATGTGAATATCTCAGATTCGTGATGATGAAATCATTGGAACCCACTAAAACAATAAGTGAAATTTCCCTCCCTCTCCAAAAGAAAACTTCCCTAAAATAAAAAATGAAAGCATGTGATGTATTTGGACCGGAAGACATGCAACTATTTTGGGGTTACATAGAAAAATTATGGTAAAATTCATTCAAAAAGTGTCGTATTACTGCTGGTAGGGTTATTAATCTCGAACAACTTAAGGAGCATCACTGTAACATAAGCTCAATTTTTAAATCTCAAAAATTGCCTATTATTTTTTAACTATGTGAACCTGAAGTTTTTGAGGAGCCTGTCAAAATGTTTTATGCTAGTCTCAGAATCTCTAAAGATAGTGGTGAACTTGAAACCCTAATGATCGGACTAGGAATTTAGTTAATCAGTTTTTATTTGAAAAGGTCTTTGGTGTATGGTTTTCTGGAAAAGTTGAGTTCATGTGGAATGGATGGCCTGAAAATTTTGAAGTATCACTTGAAGAAGCTAGGGCTTTTGTGTCTGAACTAAACTCTTGACTTATCTGATTTTGAACCCTTTAATCTATGCTTTGTAAATCGCATTCTTGCTCACATTGCTGCTACTACTTTTTTGCCTAGGGTTGAATCCTTAAGTTCCATAACTAATAGGGATGTCTATGTGATCTACTGTCTTCTTCGAATATATAAGATCAATTGGGCAGAATGGTTCAAAGAATATATGCTGGAAAGTGATCTAGATACATCTCCCTCGGCCAGTCTCCCTTGTGGAATGATCATCTCTCACATTCTAAAGGACCTATTTGTTTATCTAATTGATTTTTGTGCTCTAAAGATTACAGGAACATATGATCAGGATGCATTTACAAGTATGAATTTTGTGTTAGTAGATGGTGAGTAGATCAAGAAGGAAACGACAAAGCTAAAGGTTGAGCCCAAAAGTGTTTCTGACCAGCCTGTTACCCTAAATGTGAGTCTTGAGGTCACTGAGTTGAAGCAGGGTTTGACTGCAGTGAATATAGCCTGCAGAAGATTCAGGAAACTCTAAACAAAGTGTTGAGTTCTTCAAATGAGGTAGGTGCTGATGTTAGGAAGATGAGGATCACTATGGATGGGCTTCAAAAAGAGGGAGTCAAAATCATCATCAAACTGATATCAAGAGTCGACTCTCTGTAAAGGGGAACATCAAACTCCAACATTGAACTTACCCTAGTTGTCCAAAACTCCTACTCCACTCTTTCCCAAAATATTGAGACCTCCTATAATTTCTTCTCAGATAGAATCATCAATACTCTCAAGTACTTATGGAAAAGGGTCAGGTGATTCTGTGTTTTTCTCTTATGTTTCGACATCTTTTTTTTTTGCTTGGTATTGTTCTGTTAAAATTATGAGGATTGTTTGTGTCCTCGCATACTATGTTGTTTAGATTAACTTATAACCTGCTTATATGTCTATGTGCCCTGTTGTTTATGTGCATTGCTAGTATGTTTGTTTTCCTTTATGATGATGTCAAAGGGGGAGAACAAGCAACGATAGTTCAGGGGGAGCATAACTGTAACAAATCAGGGGGAGCAACATAATTTTAAGGGAAGTAAAATGTCACAGTCCTTTTTGGTTGTCATCATCCAAAAAGGGTGAGATTGTTAGGTCCAATACATTAATAATAAGACATGTTTTAATGATGTTATTAATATGCAGGAACCAAAAAGGATGCACACCAACTGAATGGGTGCATTCATAAGTGAAGGCAGAAGATTCTCTATCAAGGAATCAGCAAAGGAACCTACAAGAAGAAAGGGAATGCATGTCAACGGGATTGATGCACTCAAAGGAAGGACACAAGATTCTCCAAGTAAGAATCTCAAATCAGGAAATCAGAAAAGAAAAATCTAGTTGGAAGATCCTCAAGCCACAAACGTCAATAAATGAAAACACAAATCATGAGTCAACTAAGAAAAGAAGACAACAAGAGAATCGCAAGATCAAATCAAAAAGATTACGTCAACTCAACAAAAATTTTGAGTCATAAACATCAAAGGAAAGAAAACTCAAATAAGAACACAAGACCAATCAGTGAATCACTCAAAATTGCTAATTAAAGACAAACTCCCTTGGGTTACCTTACATCAAACAAATCATAATCAATCAAAAGGAAAAGATTGATTCACCATCAAACTGAAGATTAGAAGCAGCCAGATAGCATCCCACTATAAGATAAGACCTCACAAGCCTGAAGAACACACATGTTCAGTGCTTGAGCAAAATTCTTAGTCACTCTGAATCTTGTAAAAGCATTATATACCTTTTTTGTTTACTAGTGTTAAAAAAAGAAAGAGAGAATATGTAGCTAGTTATACAGGTAGAGATTGTCAACCACAAGTACCAGAAGAAGTCCTTGGTTTAATCTGAACCATATTTGTGCACAAATCAATTCATAAGAGCTCTAAGAAAACCCTTGTAACCCAAAGGAACGGGACTAGGCACCACACCAGTGATCCGAACTAGTATAAAATTCTCTATGTCATTTCATTACTGCCTTACTGTATTTACCTTAACAACCACAAACATTGAATTCATTATACTGTATTTGTTCAGTTTTAGATATTTTAATAGATTTTTAAATATCTATCTATACTCTGTGTCGAAAGTTATGAATCCAAATGAACCCATAGCAGAAAGGCTACATCCGCTCCGATTTATCAAGCCTTTAGAAATGAAAAACTCTTTGCTCGCTAGTATTACAATTTTGTAAGAAGATAAGTTGGGAAGAATAACAAAATAACATGTTTAAACTAATGTTTTTATATATGCATTACATTCACAAAAATGAAAGATGTCCAAAATTATTTTTTTGTATAATCAAGATGTTTTTATTTTCCACCTAGACCAAGGTAAAAAGGTGCACTCGTGCCTGGCAACCACTCTTCTCCATTAAACCAAACAGCGCCCGCCGTGTACTTCATCGCTTCTTCTTGACTAAGTATCTTAAAGTTCTTGAACACCTTGTTCCTTGCATTTATCTGTGCACCAAGCCCTTTGTTACCATATTCATAACATTCACATGTCTCATGATATTTTTCATTTTCCCAAATCATCCATCCTTCTGGCTTAATAAAATCACCAATTTCACTCTCCATGACCACGTTCGTCGAATACAACTTCCACGGCCGTCCCAAGTAGTTTTCCACCATCTTAGTGGAAAGTAGTTCATTTTCCGCGATGATTTTGCAATTTTGCAATACCACTCCGGTAGGTTGAGACTGAATTTCTCTTCCGTCCGCGGTGATTGTGTTCCATTTTTGACCATCGCCGGGCTTTCGCATGATGATTGTGGAATCCTGGATGACGGCTGTGCCCCTACCGAAGATGAAGTCGATTGTTCCGGAGATGACACAATTGCGGTAAAATTGGCGATGAGTTTGGTAATATAAGGTGTCTTGATAGCCTTCGATGTTGCAATCGAAAATGGCCGATAAATCGCCTTGGATTCTAAGTGCCACGGCTTGTTGCCCTTTTGGACCGGCTGTGTTTCGGAAGGTGATTCCTTTGGCAATGAACCCTTGTCCCAAGGCACCTGCAAAATTAATTGGTACAACAATTAAATCACTCTATGCACGACCGTTAAAAGAATATTAGTATAATCTGATCATTTATAAGGTAATTGCTTGTAAACGGGGGCGGAGTTATGTAGAACCAATGATGCTCAATTGAAAAGTCCGAATTACTTTGTTTTAATATAGAGATGTGTCATTCTTTTTTACACAAACTATAAAAATAAAGTGTGTCAAATAAAATGAGTCAGTCGAGGAAATAATATATATATATACTTACTAAATGTAGCACTATTCGAGGTGGTGTATTTCGCGATATAGACATTTTTGTCTGAAGCGATGATGGTTTTTCCCGCGCCATCTCCGTAGATAAACACGTTGGGTTTCTTCTTATCGATAATCACCTGTTCGTTATACTCACCAGCTTTAACATATACTATGTATTTGCCTTGATGTTTGTCAGGGTATGCATTAATAGCCTCACCAACTGACGTATATTTCCCACTACCATCCTTAGCCACTACTGCATGAGGTGTTGGCAAATCAGCCAATAGTTTACGGTTAGCTGTGGGGAACCACGTGGGGTATCCGTCCTGACCCATCTGATAATTTGCTTCAAGGAGTTTACGGTTCATGAAACCATCTGGTATTTGGAAAGTTACTGCCCTGGAGTGCGGACGCAATCTTCGCCACAATGTCAATAGCATTGTTGGTCAACTGTGTGGAGTTGACCATGCTCTTTTCGATCACGGACTTGTACTCGGGCTTGTCGATGGCATCTATACACTCACTCTGGTACGAGTAGACCGCGCTGACCCAGGTCAGAATGTCGTACACTTTTTCCTGTATAGATTTCATCTTGTTTTCCGTGACAACATTGAGCGTCGATTCGAGCTCTTCGATTGCATATTGTAATAACTCTTTGCAGTCTTCTAATGCCATGTGGTTGTAAGGATCTTTATCTTTGTCGACATTAGTTTTTCCAGTTTCGTGTAGAGATTTTTTTATTTCTTCCACCGTGGTTTCAAAAGCAGCCATGATATAGTCTTTCACAGTGGCAGTCTCGTTATTTGCTACTTTATCAAGGCTCTTTACACAAGCATCTTTATATGATGTGGGTTGACAAAATTCATCAACTTTTTTCTTTTGGACATTTGTGCTTCTATTATCATCCATGTCCCCATTTTTGTGCACAACAACTACTACCCCCACAATTACACCTACCAGAAGAATCAAAGAGACTAATGAAATCACAACTTTTCCTCCTCCCATCTTTTTTTCTTCTTTATTTGGAATTTTTTTCTTAATTTTTTTTGGCCCTCTTTCCAATAATTTCCTTTAAAGCAGGTGGAATTAAAGGAAAAAGGGATGATGGTGAAGAAACTAGGTTAATCCCCCCGTTGGTGTTTATAACATTATAACCAAAGAGAGGATATGAATTAAAATGTTATAGCTAGGAGCTTTTTATAGTGCTTAATTAGGAGAATTCGTCAAAAAATATTGTTGTTGGATGATTGAGGAGAGATTTTTGAGGCATAAGTTAAGATATACCTCTAATGTGGTAGTGGCCAATAATGAATGTGTAGTTCTGTTTCAACTAATTAGTTAGTTTGATTACATGTAAAGTTTAGTGGTCATGGTAAATTTCTCTTGTTTGGCGAGATGGTAAAACAAAAAGAGTTAAGTTATATGCATATCACTGTAAGGTATATTTTATCACGTTATTTAAGAATATTTACAAATGAGTTTTGAGTTATGCATATCGTTAGTGTAATTTTTGAAAAAGGTACTATTAGTGTAAGGCGTTTTTTACACTATTGTCCTTAAGGGTGTTTTAGTGGTCAATGAAGTGAGTTAAGAACCGCGAACTTTCAGGTTTAAATCTTAGTAAAGACAAAAATTATAGTAGATTTTTTAAAATTTGTCCAAGTCTTGGTGGACAAGTTACTCATACCTGCATCAGTGGGAGATAAAATGTACCCATCATAAATACAAATGTTAAACAAAGCAATATACATGTGATATACACTGAATATACAACAGTGTATATCACATACATATCACTAAGCAAAACAGTGGACTGGGCAACAAGGGCCTCGGCGGTGGGCCATCGGCGCATGGGGCCGTGGAAAGGCCGGAACTCGAAATCGAAGCGATGGAATGGACAAAGGCAGTGGGCCTCTGTTGAGGTAAGCCCATCACGGAAGGCAGTGGTTGTTGTATATTAGGAGTATATATTGATGTAATATTGTAGTATAATTATTACCATAATTAGTGTTATACACCTACCATAATTGTATAGTTAGAGTTATGGTAGAATAAGGTTTTAGGAATAGATTAGGAATAGGATTCTCCTATTTTGTAACTTGTATATATATCTATTCAATCAATGAAAATAATCAAGGGGATTATTTCTTTCATGGTATCAAGAGACTAGGTCTAAACAAAAGTTTTCTTTTCTCAAACTTTTGCCTCTTTGGCCGAGAACCCCCCCCCCCCCTCCCTCGGGTTTTCTCTCCAAATATCTCGTCTTCCGCTCTCAAAAACCTCTCTTAAATTTATCCTCCTTCTTTGTTCTTTCAAATATGTCTAAGAACAATTTTCACCCTGCCCTCACGGTTTCCAATATCAAGCTAAGTGTCCCTATTGTCCTTGAGATGGAAAACGTTCAATATGCAACGTGGGCAGAGTTGTTTAAAATTCACGCTATATCGTATCAAGTTCTTCATCACATCATTCCTCCCGCTAGACTCCGTCCTGCGGAGGATCCTGAGCTATGGATTACACTTGATGCTACCGTTCTTCGGTGGATATACGCCACTATTTCAGTGGACCTTCTACAGACGATTATGGAGCCAGATACCACGGCTATGGCTGCATGGAATAGATTGCGTGACATATTCCAAGACATATTCCAAGACAACCAACATTCCCGTGTCGTCACACTCGAGCAGGAATTCTCTCTCATTCGAATGGATGTATTTCCGAACGTTTCTGCATATTGCAAGAAACTAAAGGAATTGGCGGATAAACTCTGTAATGTTGGCGCACCGGTAACAAATAATCGTCTAGTTCTACAATTGGTTGCCGGTCTTTCAGAGGCCTATAATGGTGTTGGCACTCTCCTTCGCCAAAGCAACCCTCTTCCCGACTTCCATCAAGCCCGCTCCATGCTTACGTTGGAAGAAGCGGTTTGGCTAAAAAGGCGGCTACGGAGCAAGTCCAGATTGTCATGATGGCATCCTCTCCTAATCCTTCGAGTTTTGTTAATAATTCGAGCCAAAACCATAATAATGGTGGCGGCAAGAATAATCGCAAGAATAATAACAAAAACCGCGGGGGCAAACGCGGTGGTAATGGTGGAGGTTCCGGTAGTCAGAAAAACGTCGGTGGGTCCCATCCAATGAACAATGGCCCACCACCCCCATGGGCCCGGCGGTGGGGCCCATGGCATGAGGAAAGGGCGGTGGACCGTGGGCCGGCGGCCCATACCAAAGGCGGCGGCGGGGAATTCCGGCGGCCGGTGGGGCGGCCAACGGTCCCGAGCCCAATACCCAAGCGGTGGCGGCCCACGGCGGCCGGTGGCCCGATGCGGCGGTGGTAGCGATTACGGGCCGGTCCAAGACGGCCGGGAGTTCTTGGGCCCGACCTCCGCAAGCCCATCATGCGAGGCCCTACTCGGACCGATATCGAGGCCGTGATGCACACGTTGGGATTGACTCAACCGGACCAAAATTGGTACATGGACACCGGGGCCACTACTCACATGACTTTCGACTCGGTACTCTCTCATCTTATTCCAATTTGAGCACCCCTCGGGGATAATTATTGGTAATGGCGCTCTATTCCAATTCTAGGGTATGGTCAAAAAACGTTGTCTCCCCCCAATCCACCACTCCTCTTGAAAAATACTTTACATGCTCCTAAATTGATTAAAAATTTAGTGTCTGTCCGAAAGTTCACAAATGACAATTCTGTTTCTGTTGAATTTGATCCTTTTGGTTTCTCTGTGAAGAATTTCAAAACGGGGAGTCATCTCATGAGGTGTGATAGTAGGGGGGATCTATATCCTATCATGCCCGGTTTCAGTCCATCGAGTCCACCTTGCCATCGCTTTTGCGGCCATCTCTCCTTCATGTGGCATGCTCGTCGGGTCATCCGGGATCTTCTATTTTATCAGTTTTAGATAAAAATAGCTTTATTTCTTGTAAGGGTACGAGTCGTACTCCAATTTGTCAGTCTTGTTCATTAGGAAAAAATGTTAAGTTGCCATTTGTAGACTCCAATTCTCATACTTCTATGCCATTTGACATTATTCATAGCGACTTATGGACATCTCCTGTTCTTAGTTCAATGGGTCATCGTTATTATGTTCTCTTTTTAGATGATTATTCTAGATTTTTGTGGACGTTTCCAATTGCGAATAAATCACAAGTGTTTTCTTTCTTCATAAAATTTAGAGCGTTCATTCGTACTCAATTCGAAAGAGAAATTAAAAATATTCAATGTGATAATGGGAAAGAGTATGACAATAGGGAGTTTCGAGAATTTTGTGCTACTCATGGGATAAATTTTCGGTTTTCATGTCCTCATACATCTTCACAAAATGGGAAAGCCGAACGCAAAATTCGTTCCATAAATAACATTGTCCGAACTCTCCTAATCCATGCCTCCATACCTCCGTATTTTTGGCATCATGCTCTACAAATGGCCACTTACCTTCTTAACATAATTCCGTCTAAAGGTCTGACATATTCTTCCTCTCTCAAAATCTTATATAATAAGAACCCTTCTTATTCTCACCTTCGGATTTTTGGGTGCTTGTGTTATCCGTTATTCCCATCCACCACAATTAACAAACTTCAGGCTCGGTCTACCCCGTGTGTGTTTTTGGGTTATCCGTCAAATCATCGTGGTTATAAGTGTTTTGATTTATCCTCCAAGAAAATCATAATCAATCGTCATGTCATTTTTGATGAAACTCAATTCCCGTTTACAAAAGTTCATACTCCCGAACCTAAGTCGTATAATTTTTTGGATGACCAAATATCCCCGTATATTATTCGGAATTTTTCGGACATCTCCCGTACCCAAAATCCTCCAGGGGCCCACGCACGCCGGCCCAACAATCACCGTCACGCCCGAGAAAAATACAACCACTTTGGAACAGTTCCGGCTATTGGGCCGGTCCGGCCCAATTCGGAACTGGTCCGAGCCGATTCCGCATTTACCGATTTGGGCCGCATGCCCACCGCTTGGCCGGTCGATCCGTCCCGAGCTCGAAAATTCCCAAAATTCCCTTAATTCTTCCTCGAGTCATAGACCGGTCACTCGTAGTCGGCGGGGTATTTTTACACCTAAAAGACATTTTAATTTACATTCTGATGTCTCTAAATCCCCCTTGCCCCGCAATCCTGTGTCCACATTAAATGACCCTAATTGGAAAATTGCTATGACTGATGAATATAATGCTCTTATTGATAATAAGACGTGGGAGTTGGTGCCCCGTCCATATGGTATTAATATTATCAGGTCTATATGGATTTTTGCTCATAAGGAGAATTCAGATGGGTCCTTTGCTCGGCATAAGGCGCGACTTGTTGGTGATGGTAAGACTCAGCAGGTTGGTATTGATTGTGGTGAGACGTTTAGTCTGGTGGTCAAACCGGCTACCATTCGCACTGTACTTAGTTTGGCTCTTTCAAAGACTTGGCCGATTCATCAGTTAGATGTCAAGAATGCTTTTCTACATGGAGATCTCAAGGAAACAGTCTATATGCATCAGCCGTTGGGTTTCAGGGATCCCAACCGCCCTCATCATGTCTGTTTGTTGAAAAAGTCACTATATGGGCTTAAGCAGTCTCCACGTGCACAGGTATACACGATTTGCTTGATTTTGTTTCGACTATTGGGTTCACTCACAGCAGGTCAGATAATTCTTTGTTCATCTACCGCCGTGGTTCGTCATTGGCTTATATTTTGTTATATGTGGATGATATCATCTTGATTGCCTCCTCCGATGCTTTGCGTCAGTCTATCATGGCCATGCTCAGTTCTGAATTTGCTATGAAGGACTTAGGGCCGTTGAGTTATTTTTTGGGGATTGCCGTCAAACGTCATTCGGGTGGCTTGTTTCTCGTCTCAACGGAAGTATCTTTGCCGAGATCATAGAGAGGGCGGGATGTCATCCCGTAAGTCCACTTCCACACCGGTTGATGCAAACCCAAAGGCCGAGTGCTTGTAGCGGTGTGCACCATACGAGGACCCGATCCGCTATCGCAGTCTTGCGGGGGCCCTCCAAGATCTTACCTTTACCGGACCGAGATATTACATATGCGGTTCAAAGGTGTGTTTATTCATGCATGATCCCGGGGTTGAGCACATGAATGCAATCAAACGCATCATTCGGTATCTTCGGGGGACACTTTGGACTATGGGTTGCACTTGTAACCTTCGTCTACATCCACACTTGTCTCTTACACGGATGCTCGATTGGGGTGGTTGTCCCGACACCGGACGGTCGACTTCCTCGCTCTTGTATGTTCCTTGGCAACAACTTGGTCTCATGGTCGGCAAAACGTCAAGCAACTCTGTCACGCTCCGGTGCGCGAGGCGAGAATATCGAAGGGTCGCAAATGTGGTCTCCGAGTCATGTTGGCTACGTAATTTGCTTTTGGAGCTTCATTGTCCCATTCGAAGGCAACCTTGGTATATTGCGATAACATTAGTGCCATCTACCTTTCGGGTAACCCAATTCAACACCGCGCACCAAGCATATCGAAATGGACATTCACTTTGTCCGTGAAAAGGTTGCAAAAGGTCAAGTTCGCGTATGCCATGTCCCGTCTCGTTATCAAATTTCGAGACATCTTTACAAAGGGTCTACCAAATGGTTCTCTTTGAAGATTTTAGGGACGAGCTCGGCGTTCGAAAACCACCCGCTATGATCGCGCGGGGGTGTGTTAAACAAAGCAATATACATGTGATATACACGAATATACAAAGAGTGTATATCACATATATATCACTAAGCAAAACAAAGTGGATCGGGCAACAAGGGCCTCGGCGGTGGGCCACGCGGCGCGGGCCGTGGAAAGGCCGTGAACCGGCGAAGCGAAGCGAAGCGGTGGAATGGACAAAGGCAGTGGGCCTCTGTTGAGGTAAGCCCATCACGGAAGGCAGTGGTTGTTGTATATTAGGAGTATATATTGATGTAATATTGTAGTATAATTATTACCATAATTAGTGTTATACACCTACCATAATTGTATAGTTAGAGTTATGGTAGAATAAGGTTTTAGGAATAGATTAGGAATAGAATTCTCCTATTTTGTAACTTGTATATATATCTATTCAATCAATGAAAATAATCAAGGGGATTATTTCTTTCAACAAATTAACCCAAACTACACGATTATTAAGGAAAAATTACACTATCAGTTCATCAAAGGTGTTTTTACAAGTCTCATGGCAATTATTTATCTACACGCAAAATACTTGTGTTGTCCCCTTTATATTTGAAGGAAGAAGGTATCTTATTTTTCTGATATGGTTCAAACTGTTAACTGATAATAACAAATTGTATCATATTAACAATATATATGATACTTTTTTTCTGTAAACTATTCACAACTATATTATCTTACAAATTTTGGAGTAAGAGTACAAATTTAACATAATACATAGATAATTAAATAGTTTAATAATTAATATTTCATGAGATAGATCTGATTTCTTCGGTTCTAACATTAAACTCCACTATCTTGATTCTTGAACTATTGTTGAAAGCACCAAAGAAGTAAACAGCTCCATCGATGTAAACTCCTTCCATCACCAATGGCTTAAAATTTTATGACTCTTTTTATACGGGTCAAAACCCAATGAACAGAAACAAAGATAAGTACGCAAATCTTTACCAACTTCACTCAGATGAGGAAGAAATCTGACTTCTCTTGTTAAAACGGGGCTTTTGGGTTAAAACTTTATTTAATCTATCACGGCTCAGTCCATCTTAAATATGATTAAGAGTGGAGTATAAATGTGGTGCCCGGTGGGTAGGGTCCGGGTGCCCATCGCGACCCTCCGATTTGGGTCGTGACACTTCGTTTGCGAGAGGTTATGTCTTTTTCCTTTCTAGGAAAAGTATCCTCAAATAATTGAGCATTCCTTGATTCCATTATTGTACCCCCGTAGATATCTGGAATATCTGACTTATGCACTAAGAAGAGATAAGCACTACTGTTATTTGCATATTCGATGAAAATGCAATCTACAGTCTTAGGCCCAATCTTGACCTGCTTTTGCTTGGGCACTTTGACCTTTGTCAAACAACCCCACACCTTTAAATATTTATAGGTGGGTTTCTTTCCCTTCCATGATTCATATGGAGTTTTGTTCTTACCCTTATGTAGAACTCTATTAAGAATCGTATTAGCGGTAAGGACGTCTTCTCCCCACATATTTTGGGGAAGACCGGAATTGATGAGCAAGGCATTCATCATTTTCTTCAATGTGTGGTTCTTGCGTTCAGCAACACCGTTCGACTGAGTGAGTATGGAGCCGTCATTTGATGAACAATGCCCAATTCGGCACAATATTCCTCAAATGGCGCTACGTATTCTCCCGCTCTATAGCCGAATGGATTTAATCTGCATGCTTAGTTGGTTTTCAACTTCTGCTTTGTAACATCGGAACGCTTCAAAGACTTCATCTTTACTTTTCAACAAGTAAAGGTAACAATACCTTGTGCTATCATCAATGAATGTCACAAAGTACTTGTTCCCCCTAGTTTGTGCAAACTTCAAATCACATATATCTGTGTGAATAAGTTCTAGAGGAGCGGTATTCCTTTCGACGGATCGAAAAGGAATCTTTGTGAGTTTTGCCTCTATGCACACCTCACACTTATGTTGAGGGTTTACGTCGATAGACGGCAACAACTCCAATTTAACCAACCTTTGGATGGACTTATAGTTAACATGTCATAATTTATGATGTCATAAATTAGAGGACTCAAACAAGTAAGAAGAAGCTTCAATATTATTGCTTGCACGTATTACAGACATGGCGTTAACTTTGAAGAGGCCTTCACAGACGAAGCATTTTCCCACAAAAGTTCCATTCTTGGTGATTACAAATTTATTGGACTCAAACACTAGCCTAAAAACCAGCATTAACCAATAAAGGTTCCGAAATTAAATTTCTTCTAATCTCAGGGACATGCATCACTTCTTTCAGAGTGAGCTCCTTTCCAGAAGTCATCTTCGGGACTACCTTTCCTACCCCCAGCACGTCAGAGGAAGTGTTGTTACCAATGTGGAGAAGGCATCTCTGTTGGAACAGATGTGTCTGGTAGCACCCGTGTCCATCCACCATTGCATGGGATTCTCAACAAGGTTTGCTTCAAGCACCACTACCGAGAACTCCTCAATAATGTCGTCAAGAAGCGTGTCTTTGACAACGTTAGCCTGTGTCTTGCCTTTGGCCTTGGCCTTCTCTTGTTGCTCAGTCTTGAGCTTGCGGCAGTCCTTGGTCATGTGACCAGATTTCCCACAGTGGTGACAGTTCCCCTTGAACTTCTCCGCCGCCTGGGTCTTGCCGTCTTTTTGGAACTTGCGCTTCTGGCTTGGGTTCCCTTTGGCCTCAGCCAAATTTACCTTTGCCTCAACGGGTTGTTTTCCCCTAGGCAAGGCCTTCTTATTATCTTCCTGAATCTGGAGTTTGATAATAAGTTCCTCAAAGGTCATTTCCTTTGTCTTGAGTTTTAAGTAACTCATAAACTCATTCCATGAGGGAGGTAACTTCTCAATCAGTGATGCAACAAAAAACTGCTCATTTGATTTCATACCTTCCAAATCCAGGTGATGTAGAATCATTTGGAATTCCTGGACTTGGGACATCACAATTTTACTATCTACCATTTAAAATTTCAGGAATTTCCCAACTTGGATATGGTTGGTCTAATTAATTTAGGACTCTCCATCATATTTCTTCTGTTCAGATGTAATTTTGCCCATTCTTTTGACCATCCGAATTGATTCCCAAATGAGTTTCATAGTGACATTCAATCACTTCAAGATTTACGTTCTCCCTTTATTTCAATTACTATTGGCGAAGAATGTGTAAGCTATATAGGGACAACGATACCCCGTGAGAAAACATCAGATCATTCCAAATTTTTTTATCTCCAACATAAAGCAGGATGCAACTATATGATCACATGACTCATCAAATCTAATGTATATAGGTTTAAACAATATAAAATGTCTCCGTTGATATAAAAACAATTGTTCAATCTAGGGGGACAATTAGCACATAAAGAACCAACTTATCTAGCTTAAATTTAAGTTACAAAATTGTTTTCTTACATCTAATTAATAGGAGTGTGTATTATAGAGATTAAACCGAAAAATCAAAGTGGACCGAATATCTTTTGTTACTTGGTTTGGTTTTTCGATTTCTTGTTTGGTTTCAGATTAAAGATTTAAAAATTTTGGTTTCTTGCGATTTTGTTTCGGATTTAAAAAAAATTCAAATTATTATATACATATGTATATGTGTGTGTCTATATATATATATAGACACACATATTCATCTAGTTTTCTTTACTCAGAGAAAATTTTTAAAATACTTTTATATAAAACAGGTTTGATTCTTGGTATATGGTTAGTAAAATTAAAGTAATACATTTTTAGAAAATCTAATAGAAGTGCAGCTATATTTTTGGCGAGTAGAAGCAACATAACAATCAACTACATGTTAATTGGAACATAGCCGTTCTATAGTAATGGAGGGTGAGTATATCTGGGATAATGAGAACCAAGGCATATATCGTGTGCTTCAGACCAATGGCGTGGAAGATAAAATTATGGTAAATTACCTCAAAAGAATGCCCTCATATGTAATGTTAAACTTATATTGGATGTGACGGTCTTACTTGATTTTTTTTTTTTTTTTTATTTTATTTTTTTTTTTTTTTTTTTTGATAATCCAGGTCTCGGGGTGGCCTTAGTACCCCCATATCGCTAGTACCTGCACAAGTACTGGTACTAGGCTCCCGGAGGTGATGGGACCGGTCCTTCAACACCCCACCACCGGTAAATCGCGGATATGCACATGGTCGGTGTCTGCTTGCGTCCAACGGATCAATGCTACAAGGTTGACCCCCCCACAAGCCCCATCCCTAAAGCTTGGCGGAGACCGAACCCACACTGCAACATGCCCGCGCGGCTTTTAGCGCCCAAGGCTTTACCACATGTATGTGCCCCGGAGGACGATATCCTTAGGGGAGAATCGAACTTGCGACCCTAAGGCCGCAAACTTGACTCCCTGCCAGCAAGCTGACCCCTTTGGATACGGTCTTACTTGATTCACCAATATCAATGGCTCCCCTCTTTACCCAAAGAAGATAAAATCATAAAATAAGAATCAAATAATATCAAAGTGTCAGTATACCAGTTGCCAGTGTTAACTCCACAATAATAAAATTGACATCTTTGGTCAAACCCATGGAACTTATACCTCATATCCCTCCGGCATCTATGCAAATTTTCAAAAGAAGACTCTAAATTATCCCATTGCAACTTTCCTGTCGGATTCAACAATCTGACCACACATAAAATACGAAGGTGTGAGAGATTGGCTATAGACGGGTTCAGGAGGGGTAGAGGTAGGCCGAAAAAGTATTGAGAAAATGTGATTAGACGGGATATGACACATGTAGGGTTTTGTTGGGTTCAAAACATATAAATAGGCACAACGAAAGTTTAAAATTTTGTTCTACTTACCCCAACAATATCTTATGGTATGGTTATATGACAATTGAAACCTGTAACATAAAACATGAACACTTACATGTTAATGAATCTGGAGTCTTTACTTAGGGATTACACGCGATTATCCCTTCGACTGCAAGCACTATGCTATGGTGTATTCCTCTGTCAGGAAAGTCAGGAAATCTCGGCAGAGGTTTGAGAGAGTTTCGTCCTAGACTCTAAGTCTAGAATTAGTTTATAGAATTGGTGTTAATTAATAATGGGGAGTGTTGTATTTATAGTTGAAATTAGGGCAAAATCTGATTAGGGTTGGGCTCCAAGCCTGGCCCAAAAACCGATGTGCAGTGGGCCGATCCGACCGGGCCCACGCCCATCGGGGCTCGTGCCATGCGCTTACGTAAAATTTTATTTCCCGTTTTCATTTAATATATATATTCAGCATATTAAATCCAAAATCTAATTTTGATTTAATTAAATAATTTCCATCTAATAGAATTTATCTCATAGTTATTATCAATTTAAATATCTCGATTCCAAATCGAATATTTAATATTTTCTCAATACACCCTTAGATCGAAGAAACAATCGACATAGTGTGACTCTATAGGCCTTCATATATCGACACTAATCCAATTAAGGTCCATACGAAACTCTTAGACTGCGCCGTATGACGAACTCAATATATGAAGTACGTTTACATGAATCCAGCAAACATAATCTTTATGTGAGATGATAAATTCATTTTATTCGCGACACACTCGATCAAGCTTAGGATTTGTCATGTGTCTATCAAAATGGTTTGATAACTTTATCTCATCTATATTAGTCGACAACTAGATCATATTCTAAATATGTCTCTTGCATTGGCCAATGACTTGGTCGACCTAATATCACTGAGAAGTTGAGTGCTCTATCGAATATCCAATCGAGGAATAAATCATATTCTTGGTTCAACTACTACCTTAATTTACATCATAATGCACCCAACACAAGTCGTATTTTATCCTATAAGGAATTTAAGCTTAGGACATGGTCAAAGTACATTACTCTGTAAACAAGGTGTGTATTGACCTCAAGTCAAAGGACATTCATCTCCCACACGCTGATAACACTTCAGACATATATAACAAATAGTTTATCAGCAGGGTATACCAATACTTTCCAAAAGTATCCATGTGTCCATCACTAGTAACCATTACTAGTAGCAGGTGAAACATACTACATTCTCTAAGAATATGATGCAGACCACATGTCGACTTATAACATATCATCGATATCCCATTCTCGATGATTATTAGTCGAGGCTATTTTTGAGTTACGCTTTATCATCAATATCCCACTCTATTAATGACAACGTAAGCTCAAGGGATGCATATTAATGAATAATTACAAACAATCAAATAATAATTCAATAATTACAAATGCCATAAATATTAATCTTATTAATAATACGAATGTGTTCAAGTACATTTGTCCCTAATAATGTTGTTTCTACGACATACATACTTTCAGCACAGGTGTAACTTACTGAGGACATGACCTTAGATAGGGATTGTAGAAGGCACGGATTAGGGTAGAAGGGTAGTAGATAATCGAGCGTAGTCCTACTTATGCTTGCAAATTGGTAGTTGTAGTGTTAGTATTGTAGGTTCGCTTAGCGTATCATACTAATAGGCGCATTATTGCTCTATAGTCCCTGTAACTCGATTTTGATGCAATGTGTCCTACTTTGTCTAGCTTATTTACCTGCGGTAGTTACCGCTTACTGTTTGGAATGCGCTATCATGACCTATTCGTTTTTTATACCAACATTTTCATACTGCTTTAAATATTTTCTGACTGTCTCTCTTGCTTTACTCTTACTTTGTTTTTGTTGTTGTTTTGCTTGTGATTATGCTCTGTCTACCCTCCATAGACCACATGTTGTGGGATTTTCACTAAGTATGTTGTTGTTGTTGTATATTCTTAGGGAAAATAATGTTCTATGTTTATTTGAAGAAAATATTTATCTGAAATGACCCATATTTTTAATATTATCCGAAATGAGCCATTAATACATTATTATAAATTTTCATCCAAAGTTTATACATTGTTTACGGTAAATGTATAATATTGTGTGTATAAATACTGTTGCAAAAATAAAATTGGTTATGCACATATAAATTAAAAATATGATTATATAAATGTAATATTTTATGTTGTATTATATATTATTGAAATTAGGGAAAAAGCTCAAATACATCATCCAATATCGGAAATGGCTCAGATATGCAACTCATCAATAGTTTGACTTATTTATGTCATCACCATTATCAAAATGACGCATTCATGCAATTTTTTATTAACGTCGATTTTATAATATTATTTTTTGATTAACGTCAGCGTTAATGAAAAATTATATGAATAAACTATTTTAATAATATTAATGGCATAAATAAGTCATTTGATAACAGTAACGTGATAAATAAGTCAAATTATTAACTAATGATATAAATAAGTTACATTTTTCTCTTTCTTTTACCCAAACATTTCAAAAACAACAACATCAAAAGCAGAACAAAAACATCCAAGATTCAAAGAAATCAAACAAAACAAAAATTTCCCCAAATTCAACAATCTTTGTTATTACCTTACAATGATGACAGTTAAATCCAACCCCAATTCCTTTTCCCTTTCATCAACCCATTATTACTCTTCTTTCCCAATTCATCTAATTTCTTTAAAAAAACTTCCTTTTTTGCCTAATTTTCAATGTACAAACCTTGTTTGGGCTTGTTCCAAGAAACCCATTTCGGGTTCTTTAAATTTGGATCCGAGTTTCTCAAATTCCGGGTCCGGGTCACCAAAAATGGATCCCATTAACGATGGTTCTGAAGTTTCGTCTTCCCCTTCAAATGCCATTGATTTCTTGACTTTGTGTCATAGTCTTAAGGTAAATATATCCATGCATGTAAATAAAATTGTGATTTTCATCTTTCGGAAATAGCCTCTCTACCCGCACAAAGATAGAGGTAAGGTCTGCGTATATTTTAGCCTCTCTCCAGACCGCACTGGCTATGTTGTTGTTGTTGTTGCATCTGTTTTTTATTTTCTTGTTTTGTAGGGAAATTAGCATTTTAGTCCCTCGAATATTGATTAATTTTGATTTTGATCCTTATGATTTATGGTTAAGCACATTTAGCCTTCAATTAATTGATACATGCATTTTTATCCCTCTAACTGTGAATTTTCACAACTTTAATGAATTGTTAGGTGCTAAAATCATTAAATTATCGATGTATTATATTAAGTTTATACTTGTACTACATATTTTTGAGAGTAACATAGTTGGAAAAATAGTCTAATAATCGCATATTTCTTACATAAGGGGACCAAAAACACACAATTCAGTTAATTGAAGGTTAAAAGTGCTAAGTCAAATATTATAAGGACCAAAATTAGAATTCTTCAATAATCGAGGGACCAAAATTGCAATTATCCCTATTTTGTAAAGGAAAGATTTTTAAGTAGAGTTCTCAATTTTATTTTTGTGTTAAACTGTGTTTACTATGAATTCTTGTAGGAAAAAGTAAAATAAAATAAGGGGTATGTGATAAAGTTGTGATCTTTAACAAATTTGAAAATGTATAAGAAACAAGGGTATTTTTGGAATTGAGAATACATCAAAATAATGTTGTAGTCAAATAAAAACTGTTTTTACTATGAATTCTTGTAGGGAAAAATAGAAGAAAATAAAGGTATGTGATAAAGTTGTGATCTTTAACAAATTTGAAAATGTATAAGAAACAAGGGTATTTTTGGAATTGAGAATAGATCAAAATAATGTTGTAGTCAAAGAAAAACTGGTTTACTGTGAATTCTTGTAGGAAAAAATAAAATAAGGGGTATGTAATAAAGTTGTGATCTTTAACAAATTTGAAAATGTATAAGAAACAAGGGTATTTTTGGAATTGAGAATAGATCAAAATAATGTTGTAGTCAAAGAAAAACTGGTTTACTGTGAATTCTTGTAGGAAAAAATAAAATAAGGGGTATGTGATAAAGTTGTGATCTTTAACAAATTTGAAAATGTATAAGAAACAAGGGTATTTTTGGAATTGAGAATAGATCAAAATAATGTTGTAGTCAAAGAAAAACTGGTTTACTGTGAATTCTTTGTAGGAAAAAATAAAATAAGGGGTATGTGATAAAGTTGTGATCTTTAACAAATTTGAAAATGTATAAGAAACAAGGGTATTTTTGGAATTGAGAATAGATCAAAATAATGTTGTAGTCAAAGAAAAACTGGTTTACTGTGAATTCTTGTAGGAAAAAATAAAATAAGGTATGTGATAAAGTTGTGATCTTTAACAAATTTGAAAATGTATAAGAAACAAGGGTATTTTTGGAATTGAGAATAGATCAAAATAATGTTGTAGTCAAAGAAAAACTGGTTTACTGTGAATTCTTTGTAGGAAAAAATAAAATAAGGGGTATGTGATAAAGTTGTGATCTTTAACAAATTTGAAAATGTATAAGAAACAAGGGTATTTTTGGAATTGAGAATAGATCAAAATAATGTTGTAGTCAAAGAAAAACTGGTTTACTGTGAATTCTTTGTAGGAAAAAATAAAATAAAATAAAATAAGGGGTATGTGATAAAGTTGTGATCTTTTAACAAATTTGAAAATGTATAAGAATATGTTTGAAAATAAGGAATATAATTTTCAGTGAGGATTGGGGATTGATGTTTACATATTTAGCTACTAATGTCAAATTTTTGGAATTGTTGTATATCAAAATAATATGTTGTAGTCAAAGAAAAACTGTTTTTTACTAAGAATTCTTGTAGGAAAAAATAAATGAAATAAGGGTATGTGATAAAGTTCTGATCTTTTACAAATTTGGAAAATATATGTATAAGAACACATTATTTGTTGTGGCTTGGCTGGAGAATTTTCTATATTGACTTGTATTTATTTGAAGTTTGTAGTTTGATGGATTTAAAGAATGTACAGATACCTAGTCAAGGCTTATGAAACTCCAGCTAGAAATTAAAATTAGTTCAATGCATAACCAACCGCTTTGAAATTAATGAATGACTAATACTTTTACCTAAATTGCATTTGTTTACTAGCTGCGCTCTGTATTTAATTGGACTAGGATGTATCCTCCAATGCCTCTA
Organism: Anisodus tanguticus; assembly: GCA_034509755.1. NCBI lineage: Eukaryota > Viridiplantae > Streptophyta > Magnoliopsida > Solanales > Solanaceae > Anisodus > Anisodus tanguticus. Next base: position 3,864,101 of record CM067540.1, on the reverse strand, counting down.
CTTGTTTTGTAGACCACAAAGCGGAAGGGATGGGTAAATCATGCGATAAAAGGTCCTGAATCTATTGCTGATCATATGTACCGTATGTCCTTGATGGCTCTGATTGCTGGTGACCTTCCTGGCGTTAACAGAGAAAGGTTAGACTTGATATAGCCGATAATGCTCTTACTATTTTGTTTCAAGATTTTCATTTAAGTTTATACATGTTTATTGATTCTTCTGCTCTGTTGCTAGTGAAATGGAGTGGAAAAAAGAGGTTCAAAACAGTAGCCATTTATTGCTTGCACTGGAACGCATCTGCCTTAGTTTCTTTTTGAAATATAGGGCAAAAAAATGTTAGTGGAAATGTTAAGAAGATCTCTGCACTTCTGCTAACTCAGTTGACCATTGTCTATAATTTTCAGCATCTACTGGATGCAGTCTTAATCAAATACTTCACCTGATGAAACAAAAAGATTACTAACATTATTCCAAGCATTTAATGGGATCTCTCATGAATTTATATCTGATTTCTCTTCCAACTCCGTTTGTAGAAACAATTCCATAACATCAATCAGGGGTATTTCTCATTTTGTTCTTCCATATTGACTGACTTTACTGGATTACATGGAAGAACAAGCTAAGAATATCTTTATTAGAAAAAAAAAAGAGAGAAAAAGTTGAGAATATTGTAGATCCAAAGGGCTTTTTTAGCATGTGGACTTCTAATTCAGCTTGATAATATTTTAATCGTTAAGTGGTCGGACTGATTTTCCTTAAGGTTGCTAGAAGCATTCAATGGAGACCAAATCTGATACAGGAGTAAGTTTAGCTTACTGTCTCTTATAGTGCTTGTGGGTCCAATCCTCTGTTTTTTTCCTTTCTTTGGAATGACTTCTATTGTTGACAATTTAGGTTACAATCGTCTACTACTCCTGATGGAATATGTTAGTTATGTTATTATAATTGTTAATCGTTAGAATGTTGCTTTTGATTAATGGAGGAAATAGTCATCTTAGATAGGATTAGAAATGAAGAGATTCCGGACAAGGTGGGAGTAGCTTCGGTGGAGGATAAGATGCGAAAAGCGAGGCTGAGATGATTCAGGCATGTACAGAGGAGATGCACGGATGACCCAGTGCGGAGGTGTGAGAGGTTGGCTATGGACGGTTTCCGGAGAGGTAGACGTAGGCTGAAGAAGTATTTGGGAGAGTTGATTAGACAGGACATGGCGCAGGTTCAGCTTACCAAGGACATGACCTTAAATAAGAGGTTATGGAGGACACGGATTAAGATAGACGGTTAGTTATTGTCGAGTGTTATCCGTTCATACTAGTAGTCGTAGTATTAATCTTGTACTAGTTCCTGGTCCTTAGATTATTGTTACTAGTACTATCTGTTGTTCTTGCACTTTGATTATCGTATTGTCTTATGGTAGTTATGACTTCTTTTTTCAGTCAGTTTTATCATGCTTTTCATAGTAATCATGCTTTTCATAGTATTGTGTCCTGGATTTTCTTTTATATATACTGCTTTAAAGTCTTTGTTCTTGTGCCGAGGGTCTACCGGAAACAACCTAGACCTCCCAAGGTAGGGATAAGGTTTGTGTACACTCTATCCTCTCAGACCCACTATGTAGGATTTCGCCGGGTATGTTGTTGTTGTAGTCATCTTAGAAGTTTATTAAGTTTCATGTAAAGCATACATAAAAGAAATTTTGATACTTTATTTGACTTTTGGTGATAGAAAATCTCGTAAATGTAAATCTATTCGTTGTTTGGTTTCTCCATAACTAACCATGAAAAGTTATTTAGTTCACAACTAGTTTTTCCTACCATTCTGTAAAATGGATTCAATTGTCAGTCTCTGAAGATATTGCTCTGCTCTTCTTAAAGAATCAGGAGGCAGAAACTTCAGGAACACAGTTTAGGCCAATTTTTCATAATTACCGCCCCGTCATTAATTTTCTAAGTAATTATTATTGGGTGTTGGATCATATATCATTCTTCTTTACATAATCCTAATTTAGTTACTGAGGGATTAATCATTGTGATTTTCCATTTTTGTAACAGGTGTATTAAGATGGCCATTGTTCATGATATCGCAGAAGGTATTGCCTCCAAATTCAAAATTATCTTTCTGATATTTGAGTATTTTTATTTTCAACTCGAAGCCTATATTATTTGCAGTGACTGCCCTTTTATGACTTATTTCAACATAAAATGGTGAATATAATTTCCACTGCAGAAGCACCCAAAAAAAAGGAATGATGAATTCTAGCATGCATATAGTGCTTTCCAGGGATCTTTGCTGTGGAAAGAGGCAATTATAAATGTTACCTTCTCAAAAAAAAAGAGGCAATTATGCACACCAAACAAACAAATAAAAAAGAAAGAAAAGAGGAATGTGGATAATATGGGGGGAAAGAAATAGGAGAGAGTTTGACAGGGTTGAGAAACCCGTGAGGAGTAGCCTCGTGTCTTTAGGCTATTTTTGGTGAACCCATGAGGTGCTTGCTTGTATAGATGATTGGATGACTTCTATAGAGAACCATATTTTGTCTTAGATCTCTCTACTCTTTGGTATACTACTTGTATGGGGGGGGGGGGGGGGGATTTTTTTGTACATGTGAGTAGTAGCTGTGTGTCTGTAGTTTCTTTTTGGTGCACCCATGAGGTTCTTGTTTGTATAGATTATTGAGTGACTTTTATATAGAAGCATATTTTGGCTTAGATCTCTCTACTTTTTGATATACTACTTGTGTACGTGGATTTCTCCAACATTAATAAACTCATTTACCTCATAAAGTTGTCTTCGTGTGACCTATAGGTCACGGGTTCGAGCCGTGGAAGCAGCCACTAATACTTGCATTAGATTAGGTTGTCTACATCACACCCCTTGGGCGCGGCCCTTCCCTGGACCCGGACCCGGACCCTGCTAACGCGGGATGCTTTGTGCACTGGACTGCCTTTTTTATTTTTACCTCATAAAAGAAGTATGTATGACTAAAACTGAACAAATGCACACCTGTTGGCTTTTCTTTGCTTTGGTTTTTCTTTTTGTGATAGGTTATGCACCTTCTGGTGTTTGCTGTTTGGTTATTAATTAATCTGCGAGTTCCAATATAAGAAATTTTGTGGTCCTCCTTATTCGGATGATGTAATAAGCATCAAGCTCTGAAAGATTATTGGCATCTAAGTAACGAAAATACTGTTGATATGATGGCAGTTATTAAACTACTTACATATATTACCGAACTTCTTATAGGCATAGTATTTTCTGTTGTAAGAATTAGGTTTACCACCTTCATCAGTTTCGCTTTAGTGTTTTCTTCTTCCACGTGTTTGTTACGTAGTCTTTTTTCTTTCGGTTGGAGTGTCCGAGTGAGGCTGAGGTTTTCAGCATATGTTATATAAATTTGAGTTTTTTGCATTTGATAATAGTTTTGAACTTCTATAGCAATTGTCGGAGATATAACTCCATCTGATGGTGTGCCTAAGGCTGAAAAAAGCAGACTTGAGCAAGCTGCTTTGACTGAAATGTGCAAAGTTCTTGGTGGAGGAATGAGAGGTATTCCCTTATGGTGTTTATCTAATCAACAAGGCTCTTTATCTTTCGTATCATACCTTATTTATTCTCTATAAAGCAGTCAAAACACTCTATGAAAGGAGTTTCTTTTCATATGACAATATAAATATCACCTTTTATAATATTTCCAGCTGAAGAGATTAAAGAACTGTGGCAAGAGTACGAAAACAACGCTTCACTGGAAGCCAATCTTGTAAAAGATTTCGACAAGGTATGAAATACTAGCTTTCATCCAATATTTAGTAAATTTTATACGACGAGAAGTTTCACATTTTGAGTACACTACTTTTTTTCCTGGTCAAATTTTGTCAGAGTCTGTATTCATTTTGGAACGTTGAGTAATTTATTAATTTATGAGTTCTTGTATTATTGGCTCTTATCACTCCACTAGATCCTTAAATCATATAACATCTGATGGATTTCACGTTTTTCTCGCTCTTCTCCAGGTTGAAATGATTCTGCAGGCATTGGAATATGAATCAGGTGAATAACTCATCTCCGTAAAATTTAAGTTAAAGAATTGAAAACCTACTACGTTTACTGAATATATTTTTCTAGTTTGTGCTTCTCAGTGTGTTCCGTATGGTTGAGTACTTTTGGCATTTCATCTATAATTAAAGAGCTTTGTTTTTCCCTGTACTGGGATGTTCGGATACATCCTTTTCTCATTGAGAGTTATATGCCTAAATTGTTCAAGTGAAGAGCATCCTTTGAGATGGAACATATAATATATTTCTCTCTTTCATCTTTATGTACTCAAATCCAGTCGAACGTTTATAAATTACATTTGATGCAGCATGGTTTTGTGCAATCTTCTATATATCTCCTTTCTGTACTTCTTACTGATAAGCTGTTGTTATTTGACAGAGCATGGGAAGGTGCTGGATGAGTTTTTCCTTTCAACTGCAGGTCAGTGATCTTTTGTTTTCGATTAGGAAAAAAAGTGTGTTGTCTTGTCCACCATTAAGTCGTCATTTCTTGATGATTCGTATGTATTTACATGCAGGAAAAATTCAAACAGAAATAGGAAAAAGCTGGGCAGCTGAAATTCATTCGAGGAGAAACTCCAGACTGGAAAATGACTCAACTGATCCTCATTGACATTTTGCATTTAAACCATCTTAGTGCCTCCCGTCCTCAAATAACCGGGAGAGATAGCCTAATGTGTTGATGTAATCAGAGTAGAAGTGTACTCGCTTCTTTGTTCAGCTAAGCTGAATGCTCGAAGTAAATTTTAGGTAGGAGATGTTGTACTCTAGGATATACTTTACACGCGCATGCACTGGGTACGAGTAAGTTTTTTTCCGGAACTATTTTTGTAGTCTTGACATGATGACATCCTAACATTGCTTTCGAAAAATCAGCACCTTTTGCTATGATCCATTCTACTGTTTTATGTAGAATTAAAGTGGATTTACAACAGGCCCCAAAGATAAGTGTGCCTAGAGGACGGGCCAGACGCAGCAGAGCGACGACCGGGGAGCGGGTTCCCCACTGGAAGGGGGACAGGAGACGGCCATCTCAAGGCACATCACGACCTACAGTGTGTACCTTGGTTTCCTTTTCTCCCCATGTTTGCATATAAAATTGGCATTTGTGCCTTCAGGTTGGAAATAAAAAAGTTAAATGATGGGAAATAATGGAAGGATACATAAACAATTATATTGTTAAAACAACTCACAATTATAATTTTCATGATTCATCAAAGGTCAGCGAAGGATATAATCCTTAAAGAAGACTATTTATACGATGTATACATAATGAACTTAACAAATACCCAAAATAAAGCTATTATCGTGAGAAGGTTAAAGAGCATCCAACACAGAGATCTTTACTATATAATGAATCAGCCTCAAGCCATGAAGGTGGTTTCCTTTCGTGGAGATGAAATGCCTTCTTCTAGTTTATGGAGGTTTTCGTGGAGATTGAAAAATTTCGTGGAGTTCATCTTCTTATTCGCGGAGGCTATCGTGTAGTGGAGATTGAAAAATTTCGTGGAGTTCATCTTCTTATTCGCGGAGGCTATCGTGTAGATGAAACTTTTCGAGGAGGCCTTCAACGCATGACTCTATGCTTTCATGCTCTCTTGAAGCACCAAAAAGGATTTATTTTTTCTAAATCGTACTCCATGGACTAGATGTCAACTTGGTCGGTTGTATTGTCAAACTCCTTGATTTACATCACAATGTATACCGTAATTATAATGACAGGATTATAATATGAAATTGTTAGTCCGGTTATTATAATCCAGATATAACTTGTTCACCAACCAAACAACGGTATACCCTCGATCCCCTTTCCCCTAACGACAAAGAAGTTGAGCTTTTGTGCATCCCTTGGACCCAATTTTGGGCCCAGCTCAAGATAGAGTTAAGAACACTGGCGTATAGTAATGTGGGCCAGGATGTATCATATCGGCCCATTAAGATTTATGTCATTTCACAATTATCTGTCGAGATTATCCCAATTAATTAGCAAACGTAAGCAAAGATATGGATAACTTTGTTTGAACTTTGAATTTGTGAACAAATAAAAAGTCAAGAGGGATAATTAAATTTTGAATGCAATAGACTTTTTTGCTTTCTACTCTTAGCTACCATTTTTTATTTCTTCCCACATGTTTCTTCTAAAAAATATATACTATTACTCTAAATCGTTTATTTTTATGAAAATTTTCGTCAAGTACCTGAAACTTTTAGTGAAACATGTTATAAATGAACTTACAAAGTTATAAGGTGCATGATTCATTTTCTTTCTAAAACATTGGCTTACGGCTAAAAGTATTCTCTTATAAAAATTTATACAATTAAAATCGCATAGTTCAGAAATATCGATGTTGACATTGGTATACGGTTAATTGTATTTGTATTTATTACATGCGTAGATATGATTTACTAAAATCAAGGCGGAGTTACCCTTGACCAAAGGGAAGAAATTGCACGGTTTGCCGATCAAGTGGACTGGTTTTTAATTTTTATCCGTCAAAACCGAACTTATGCCTAACGAGACATAAGTTCTTTAAAGGATCCGACATAACTTATGGGAATTAGAATGCGAAAATATAAACTTATACCACACAAAAAAATTATTTATCTTGAGGGACCAAAATTAAAGACCATCACAAAATAGGTATAAAAGTGCAAATGATCCGACCAAACAGGGCCAATTGATACCCCTTCACTAGAATACATTGGGTAGATAAGTCAATATTATTTTATGTATCTATACTATGATGAATCCTCTTGGATTATTCATTTATTTGCTTATTTATATCTTGACTTGTCTTAAAGAAACTATTACCACTAACGAATTTCTAGATATGTAATTATATACTAATTAAGTCGATGTCGATGTTCGTGATGGATCCAAACATGAGTTCTCACTTCTCGGATTTGCCAGAACCTAGTGCCCTGGGATTGAACCCTATATATGTGTGCACGAAAAAAATGTGTGAATAGAGTTAAAAGTTAAAACACACATTGCAGTTTGCAACAAATTTTCTCAAATATGAAAAATAAATTGCAATCACTAAAAAAAAAATATCAAGATTGTGAGTACAATTCTGTTTTTTTCCTTGATTTTTCTCACTGAATTTTCTCCATGATTCGAAGACCATGAGTAGCGTATTTCTCGAACGATGATGCATAGCTGAGTTGATCTTGAGGAAGAACACCTCTACTCTCACTTCAGCTTTGAGCAAGACAACATTTGATGTCATGATCTCTTTGTGATAACCCAAGAGTTTAATTATGGAATATTTGAGATGCCTCTTTAAGGGAATATGTGTTCCTTTTTATAGGCGTGAGCTAGAATTTACAATAAAGTAGCCTCCGAAAAACCCTCAACGGACTTTTAGGCTTGATCGAAGACCATGAATTTAACTTGACTTGTATATGCCCGACTTAAATCAGGTCAAGTTCACATTTAAGGACCTATTCTCTAACTAAGAACCCAAAAACGTCTAAAACTTTGAATATGTCACTAATGACGTAAGACCATATATTACAACAAATGCCAGCATATTGTTGATAGTTCCTCAATGAACTTATGTAGGTAAGGGAATAAAAAGAACTTATAAAAGATTCAAAGAAAATGCAGAAAAAAATATACTCCTAACAAAGTGCGCAAAACGTACCGTTTGTCTGCATGCAATTAGACCCACAAATTCAGCTAATATTCAAAATTGTTATTATTGAGAATGAGGAGAAAAAAAAGAAAAAAACGGGAGGACCCATATTTTATTCCACTAACGAAAAAACGCGATCCCCATTATTTCTTTTTGTTTATATAAAAAAAAAAAAAAAAAAGCAAGACATAGGGTGTGTTCCGTACTAAGGAAAATGTTTTTCATGAAGAATATTTTTCAAAAAAAAAATAAGTGAATTTGTTATATATTTTTTTTGCGTTTGGCATGTAAATAAAAGATATTATTCTAAAAGCATTTTTATAGAATTTAGTCAAATACTATAGAAGGTGGGGCTGAGGTAAGGAGAGTGGGGGGTGGGCAATTGGGAGCTTGGGGGTGGGTGTGAAGATAAGATGTGTTGGAGATCCGGTGAAAGGATACAATCAATATGAAATAACACTTGTGAAACTTATTTTATGTACTTCTAAGAAAGTCATTTTTCTCATTTTCGGAGAACCTTTTTTTCTAAAGAAAATGTTCTCTAAAAATTTTAATCAATCAAATATGAAAAAACTAAGAGAACATTATATTTCCTCCGTGACCGATCGCCCCCACATAATTTGCTTAAAAAAACTAGTGAAATTTTGTGTAGTTTTGTCAATAGTACCTCCTATGATTGTGAATAAGGTCATTATGAGGTGATTATAGAAGGAAGTGAGAGAAAAATGAGCCCAATTTAACTACTATCGCTGTCAGTGCATCATTTTTCACACTATCAAACTAAAATGATTGTAACAATAAAAAAAGTAATTGTGTATAATGAAAAGTGGATTAAGAATTATGAAATCTTAAATTCAAATTTTAGTAGAGGCAACATATTTAGGTGATTTTGCTCGTGTTTTGATGGACAGAATTATCCGTATTAGTGCTAGTGGAAGATAGTAAGTCTTTTGTGAAATTAGTCGAAGTTCGTGTAATTTCAAAATTAAAGAAAAAGTGTGTATAATGTCCTAGTTTTGTCTAATATAGAAAGTACAGTAAATATTAATTTCTCCAAAAAATAAACACGGACATACAGATTAAAAGAGATCGATTGAAGGAATGATGAAAAGACAACTAAGGGATGTATTACAACAACAACAATATACCCGGTGAAATCCCACAATGTGAGGTCTGGGGAGGGTAGAATGTACGCAGACCTTAGCTCAACATTGATAGGTAGAGCGGATGTTTTCGAGAGACCCTCAGCTCAAGACAAAGCACAAGCAAAGCAAGTGAAACGGACAGATCCGGACATGAAATTTAAAGCAGTATGAAAATGATGGTATCAAAAGCGAGTAAGCCATGATAGCGCATTCTTAAAAGAAGCAGTAACTAACGCAAGTAAATAAGATAAGATTAAGATAAACAAAGTACCCTAGAGTGAGATAGATAAATCTCTGTCTTTAATTAGTTTAATGAACTTTATACGGCATAAATTTGAATTAATCGAGTTAATGAGTACGAATATAGTATAATTTAAAAAAAACTAAACACATATATGGCGTTTCTAATCAATTGTTAATGACTTCTAGGTTATTTACATTGTGATGTTTTTGCGTTAAATATATACTAAGGGTGTCTAGTGGGACGGGTCGGCCCGATCCCGACCCGACCCGCTACCCGCCCCGACCCCCTCCTTAAAAAATGGGATGGAAAATGACGGTATCGGGGATCAAACTCGGGACGGGACTAGGGCTCGTCTCGCCCGTCCCGATCCCGCCCGTCCCGCCCCGCCCCTTCCCCCTTCCCCTTTGCAGAAATAATTGTTGCACAACGACTCAATTTTAATTTTAACCGTTGGCAACGGCTATAACGGTCATTTTGCACCCCCATAAACCCCCCTACCCCTTAATATTTATTTTAACCCCTAAGTTAGTATATTTACACTTTAACACTATTTCTCAACTATAAATACCTTATTTTCCTCTTCATTTTTCTCACAAATCTTTTCTACCATCTCTCTAATCTCTCTCTTTACAAGTCTACATTGCCTACTAAATATGATATTTTATTTGCTAATTTCTATCAAAGTTAAAAAATTGGGAGTGAAGTTGGCAACTAGCTTGAGGATCATCGAGCAAAGTTTCAATTTTCAACCTCGATTACACGTCGGCGTTTGGTACCTTCGTTCCTTCTTTAAATTATTATTGTTACTTAATTTTAATTATCGTACTTAATTTCATTATCGTTAATTATTTATTTACATAATTATAATGGAACGAAATGAACGTTTTTCTGGTGAGTTACTAGGGGTAATAGGGGTAAGGGTGCAGCTTCTAGTAATTCTAATTACAATGATTTCACTCATATAGATGAAACTGATTTTTTAATGTTAATATTAATATACCATTAGATCATGAGGTATATTCTATATCTGAACTAGACTTTAATTTAGAAAATGAATTAGAAGATAATTTAAATAACACACCCACTAGTGCACCTCCACCTCAAGCTCAGACTGAGTCTCAAACTGAAACTGAATGTCTCTTATTCCCCCTAGCATGAGTCGAAGCCAAAAACAACAAATATTAAAATCACTTGCATGTGATTTTTTTGATAGGGACATTGATAATCAACTAGCTATATGTAAAATCTGTCGCGCAGTTTATAAATTTAAAACTGGAAAAGGTCAAGGTGTGACGGGGGGTTTAATGAGACATGTAGAAAACTCTCACAAAGAAAGGTATAACCAATATCTGGCTGAAAAATCGAGTGTGCAAATGCCTTCTGAGTCGGGATAAGGTTCACATAGTGTCCCCGATCAAGTATAGGGTCGAATTAACTCGATGACGGGGGGAATTATAGGTCCTAAATATGATAAACACAAAGATAGGGAAAATTTAGCAAAATTAGTTGTTGTGGGGGATTTGCCTTTTTCATTTTCTTCCTCTCCTGGTTTATTCATTACATTATAAAAACATATAATCATGTTTTTAATGGTTTTTTTAGATCAACTGTTAGAAGAGATGTTTTAAAATTTGCCCATGAATATCAACAATATTTATGTTATGCATTGTAGCATTTTAATGGCAAAGTAGCTATCACTTCTGATATAGGCCGTAGTACTAACGATAATGATTATTTAACTGTCACATATCATTGGATAGATCAGAATTGGTCTATGCAAAAACGTATATTAGCATATAGATATATTGATGATAGGCACACTGGAGCTTTCATTTCAAGAAATATTCATGAAATTTGTGAATATTATGAAATTACTAATAAAATTATGACTATTACATTAGACAATGCTTCTTCTAATGATTATGCTGTAAATATTTTAAAAACTCAATTTACTCCATCTTTTTCCGATTTTTTTCATGTTAGATGCGCATGTCATATTTATAACTTAGTTGTAAAGGATGACCTAAAATTTAAAAACATCCGTGATAAAGTATAATTTGCTATAAAGTTTATTTTTAAAGGTAATAAAATACAAAGACGCAAAGCGAATAAAAAAACTTGTCATGATTGTAGATTACCTTATAGAAAAATTTCAGAAGAAGTTTCGACTAGGTGGAATTCTTTGTATGAGCAACTACTTGTTACTCACGAGTATAGAAGACATATAACATTATTATTTAACGCTCATAATCAAAATCCAACAGATATGCTTGTAGATGATAATTGGGATAAAATTTTGGAACTTATCACATTTTTAGAGAAATTTTTTCTATCTACTAAGGAATTTTCTGGGATTTATTATCCTACTATTTCATCTATGTTATTTTATATAGCTCTAATATTTTCGTTACTTAATGAATATATGCAAAAACCAACTTACAAGCCCGCTATTAAAAGAATGTTTATAAAATTTTAAAAATACTTTTTTCTATTCCCACTATTTATTTTATTGGTGTTGTATTAAATCCTAATATTAAAGTAGATGGTTGTAAAGCACTTGTTGAAATGATTTATGAAAGCTTATAAATACTTTCAACAAACTCAACTGAAGAACCAACTAAAGAAGAAGTTATGTCTAGCATACACACTGAATATATATATATATATATTACCAAGAGCAAAGTGCAAATAATCAACCAGTTTCTGTACCATCTTCTTCTACTTCACTGTAGCATAATAAAAGACATGTTGTTTCTGCTTCTAGTATTCAATGCCTTAGAAATAGAATGTATAGTGGTTCAAGTTCTTCACAAATCAGCGAGTTTGATGTTTATGTTTTGCAGGGTGTTGTACCGTACGAATCAATTGTCAATGAAAATTAACGTGAAGACTTGCTGAAATACTGGAGGGAGAATGAGAAGACATTTCTGACACTATCAAAGATGGCCCGAGATGTGTTGAATATTCGAGCGTCATCAACAGCTTCTGAAAGCGCTTTTTATGCTGGAAGGTTTCAAATAGGAGAGCACAAACACTCATTGGCGGGAGACAGCTTGGAGATTGCAGCTTTATTAAGAGATTAGATTAGAGCAGAGCGTATAAAGTGCGGTCAACCAGAGATCAACTAAGAAGACAACTACAACTACAACGAAATCTTTTCTGATGGAGCAGGAAGCGATGTCGAACAATTTGACCAACAACTTCCAATTCCAACAGAAGATCCTAAAGAGATTGTGAGGAAATTAGAAAGAGTATGATTGACTATGTAATTTTTTTAATGGTAATTTTACTATGTGATTTGCAACTTTTGAACTACGAAACAAAGTTGGAATTTTGAAATTATATTACAAAATAAATCATATTTCTATTAAATAATATAAGAGGCACAAAAACATATTCACTATCTTGTTCTATTATGTAAGTGTTTAAATATATATATTTTTAAAATTAAGTGTAAAAAAAAATTCTCCCAAATCCCCCTACCCGACCCGACCCATCCCGTCCCCCCAAATCCCGTCCCCTCTTCGGGGGGATGTGGGACGGGACGGGACCTCTTCCCGTCCCGCCTATCCCGGACCGCCCGGCCCACCAAGACCCGGTCCCAACCCCCACCCCGTCCTCCCAAATCCCGTCCCCCGCCCTGACCCGCCCCACTGGCCACCCCTAATATATACTATGTATGTCGAGGTAGTAAACTATTTGTGATCACTTTATCCTTAACTACGTCGAATTATTCATTCAAATATTAATTAATATGATGAAAATGACATGTTCAGCTCAATCAAGGTACCATTCAAATATTAATTGGAGTTGTACTTTGCGTATATAAAAGTTGGACTTTGACCGTCATATGCGTGCAATGTAGAACAAAAGTGATTTGAAATAAACATGACAAGTTGTAATATATTAATCTTTGATTTTAAATTAAACAACGTCACTATTACTAAGGATTTAATTATTTACAGATTTTGAGAATCCCATGAGGATTTGTCATTTAGGGAGTTGGGGGAATAAATCAGCATAGATGCTAACAAAAACTAAAATTTAAATAATGCGTTATATTTTTAATTTTTTTGTTAAAGTTGATTTTTGATAAATAATTAAATAAATTCCAGTCAAAGTCAATGAATAGAATAGAATAATCCAACATCGACCAACTAGAGAATTTAATATTTGCTTTGTTTGTATATTTAATTTTGTCCTTTTTGCTTTTATTCTTTTCCGCTATGTACAGTTTTTGCTATTATTTTTATAAATACAACCACTAAGGACATCTTAGTGGTAATTAAATAAATAAAAAATAAAAAGTAAAGGGAGCTTTCATCCCTTTCATTTTCTATGTATTTTAAAAAAGAAGGTCCACTCATTGGTTCAAATTTGTTCTCATTTTAACAAACAAAAGTAATTGATACTTTGCATTTTTATGGCTAAAATGACACCTATACTATGACCGAATTTGTAGTAACATACTCATACTTTACGAGGATCTTATCACCCCCTGAATATATTTTTAAAGTATTTCTTTGGTATTTATCTGAAAAATCGAACCAAAATTCAACGAGACACAAGTCATGACTCGATTATGAAAGAATATAGTGACTCACATATAAGATCAAACTCCAAGAAAATCAATTGATTCTCCATGAAAAAAAAATTAAGAGTGAAGGAGAGAATTCCAATTTTTTATTTTGTTCGAAAAGTGAAATGACCGAACTCATTTGTTTTTTGGTCTTTTGTTCAGCACCTGTTTAAATTATTATCCAACTCACTCGATATTTGCCAAAAAAATTCCTTTAAAATATATTTAGGGGGTAATAGGACCCCCCCCCCGTAAAGTATGAGTGTGTTACTGCAAATCTGGTCATAGTTAGGAGTCATTTTAGCCATTTCCCCTTTTTATGTTTCCATAGTTTTCTCATATTTTCTTTTAGTTTATGTATTTTATTCACCATAGGTCATATATCTATTTCTTTTAAATATCCTAATTAAATAGTCTTCGAAGAATAGTTCATATTGATCTATACCTTGAAATTTTTGGGTCAAAATGAGAATTCAGACAACTATATGCTAGTTGTCATCTAAAATTCTAGTTATTGTCTTACTAAAATAAAAACAAAAATGATCCAGAAAGTGGAATTTTATCTAATATTAGAACATCTTTTTAATATTTTCCTTCTGTAACTAAATAAATATATGAGGGGGTTTCTTTGTTAAATGACAACTAGCATTTAACTGTCAATTACAAGATTTTACAAAGCAGCCTGAACAATGCAAGGACATATGACCATCTTTAATTAGTAACTATCTTGATTATAAAAAATAAAAAAAAACTTTTTCATAATAACCACGTAACAGTTTTATGGAATCAACAGCAAATTAATAATTGATGTCGTACCATACTCTATTAAATCACAATAATAAAAGGTTTTGACGAATTAGTGTTTGCTTAGCTAAGCTAAGTAATGTAATAATTCCTGAACAATATGAAAATAGAGGTACCTAATAATAATAATTGATGTCATGTTATCAATCAAATATTAGCAGCATTATTTGGCTCTCTGAGGTATACCAGAAATATTTTTAAAACTTTAGTTATTACTTGTATGAAATTAATTAAATAAAAATATGAACTTTAATTTAGTAACGGTGTTTTCTTGATTTTCTTAATCTGGAAGGTTTCTCTTCTTAGAGCCAAAGGACATGAATGTCATTTTATTCCCCATTAATGTGCTCATATTTTATTTTAGTTATGTTTTTAATGTGTTCATATTGAACGCAAACTCTATACATTGACCCGGTCAAATGGGAGATTTTCTTTTTATATTTATTTTGACTTAGTAAACGGTGAGAGTTGATTTGGAGATAAATCATATAGTTGGCAAGATTTCCATAATAAGTTAATTTTGTTTTAATTTAAGGCACATGGGAAATAATTAATATAGTAGTATTATTTACTGCATTTCAGACCTTTATGATCGAAAATTCTTGTGTTCTACCGCAATTTAGCGAGGGATTGAGTCTAGATCTAATCAAAATAGATATACTTGTTTAGAGTAAATTGTTGTGATAAACAAATATCTCATTAATTTTTATTAATGACATCTAAAATATTGATAATGAAAAATGGTATTTTAATGAATGTATGTCGAGTTAGTAAAATATCAAGTTTAGACAAATTTATTAGTAATATATGAGTGTAAAGTTAGACAAATAGTACTATGTAGTTTATAGTGAAATTATTAGTAATATTTGAGTGTAAAGCTCTTATGTAACTAAAACGTGTACGTATTTACTGTTAATAATTATTACTTGACTTTGGTATCATAATTCTTGCATAACAATTCATATGTTATTATGCATTATATAACGATTCGATGCAGTATGATCCCTACCTAATTAGTTTGTGAATCAAACAATCTGTCAAACAAAAGGTTATTCAAAATCTTGATAAAGTTACCCTAAAAATATTATAGATGAAAGTTCGCTTAGCTCATTGTTTTTCTTTTAAATTTTTATCTTCAATTACATCAAAACATTATACATTTTGGAGATTAATTTAGTCAAAATTCATACAAAGCAAAAAACATAAAATTTAGGGCCCTTTTGGAGATTAATTTACATACAAAGCGAAAAACATAAAACTTAGGGACCAAATCACTAAAAAAAGTGAATGCAGTTCTATTATATTTACATAAAAATTAATCATATGAGAGAAATGTATTTAGTAGGTAAAGTACATGGTCAATCAAATATTGTGGTTGAGAGTTTGAGTAACGAAGAAGTGAAAGTTGTTGATTATCTTGAAGTGGGGTAAAAAAGGAAAAGGATAATAACTCCACTTAGTTAAGATTAGGATTGTCCAAGGGGCTGGGGCGGGTCCCAGCGGGACGGGGGAATGGTCGGAATTGGTTCTCCGGCGGGACTGGCGAGACAGGCAGATGTCCTGTCCCGTCTCCAGTCTTGCCGGAAAAGGGGACCGGTGTTGGCGAGGCGGGTCATGGTCGGGTCTGGGTTTTTTTTTTTAGACACTTAATTTTAAAAAAAACTGTGAATATAAACACTTAAATAATTGAACAAGATTGTGTAATAAAAACATCCAAAGACTTTTTTTTGTGCCTCTTATATTATTTAATAGAAATATGATTTTTTTGTAATACAATTTCAAAATTGCAACTTTACGGTGTTGTTCAAAAGTTGCAAATCACATAGTAAAATTGCAATTTAAAAAATTACATAGTTAAAAAAAAATATTCTAATTTCTTCACAATGTCTTGAGGTTCTTCCGTTGGAATTAGAATTTGTTGGTCAAATTGTTCGACGTCGCTTCTTGTTCCCTCGGATGAGATTTTGTTGCAGTCGTCTTCTTCGTTGATCTCTGGTTGCCCACACCTTCTACGCTCCGCTTGAATCCAATCTCTGAATAGAACTGCAATCTCCAAGCTGTCTGCCGCTAATGAGTGTCGGTGCTCTCCTATTTGATATCTTCCGGCAGAAAATGTGCTTTCAGACGCTATTGATGACACTTGAATGTTCAACACATCTCGGGACATTTTTGCTAGTACCGGAAATGTCTTCTCATTTCCCCTCCAGTATTTAAGCAAGTTTTCACGCCCTTCTTCATTGAGAATTGCTTGATACAGTATAACACCCTGCAAAACAAAAACATCAAACTCGCTAACTGTTGAAGAGGTGGAACTACTAAACATTCTATTTCTAAGACTTTCAATACTAGCAGCAAAAACAACATGTCTTTTATAAGGTTATATTGAAGAAGAAGATGGTTAGAAGCCGGTTGGTTAGTTGCGCTTTGTTGTTGGTAATGTGTATATACTTTTTTGCATTCATCGTGTATGCTAGACAAAACTTATTCTTTAATTGGTTCCTTAGGTGGTTCTTCACTTGAGTTTTTTGGAGTTGGAGGTGGAAGTACCGCTATACAATCATAAATCGTTTCAATAAGTGTTTTACAACCGTCTATTTTAATAGTCGGATTTAATACAACACCAATAATATAAATAGTGGGAATAGAAAAAAAATTCTTTTAATTTCATAAACATTTTTAATAGGTGCTTTATAAGATTGTTTTTCCATATATTTCATTAAATAACAAAAATATTAGAGTTATATATAATAACATAGTTGAAATAGTAGGATAATATATACCAAAAAAAAAATAGTTGCTAGAAAAAATTTCTCTAAAAATTCAATAAGTTCTTATTTTTCCAATCATTATCTACAAGTATATCACTTGAATTTCGATTATGGGCGTTAAAAATAAAGTTATAGGTCTTCTATAATCGTAAGCAACAAGTAGTTGTTCATATAGAGAATTCCACCTAGTCGGTACTTGTTCAGAAATTTTTCTAAAAGGTAATCCACAATCGTGACAAGTTTTTTTATATTCCTTGCGTCATTGTATTTTATTACCTCTAAAAATAAAGTTTATAGCAAATAGTATTTTATTAAGAATGTCTTCAAAAAATAATAGATCATCATTTATAACTAAGTTATAAAGATGGCACACACATTTTATATGAAAATGATCAGGAAAAGATGGAGTTAATAGATCTTTTAAAAGTCTCACAACATAATTATTAGAAGAAACATTATCTAACGTAACAGTCATAATTTTATCAGTTATTCCATAATAATTGCAAATTTCATTAATATTTTTTACAATAAAATTTCCAGTGTGCCTATCATCAAAATATCTATATGCTAAAATACGTTTTTGCATAGACCAATTATGATCTATCCAATGACATGTTATAGTTAAATAATCAGTGTCGTTACTACTACGACCTATATCAGAAGTGATAGATACTTTGCCAGAAAAATGATATAATGCATAACGTAAATACAATTGATATTCATATGCAAATTTAAAAACGTCTCTCCTAACAGTTGATCTAGGAAAGCCGTTAAAAACAAGATTATACATTTCTCTTACGTAATGAATAAAATCAGGAGAGAAAGGAAATGCAAAAGGCAAACCCTCCACCGCAATTAATTTTGCTATTGTTTCCCCATCTATGTGTTTATCGTATTTAGGACCTACAATTCACCCCGTCGTCGGGTTAACTTGACCATGTACTTGGTCCGGGACACTATGTGAACCTTGTCCCACTCAGCGCATTGGCACACCCGACTTTGCAGCCTGGTGTTCATTCCACATAGCTTTGTGGAAGTTTTGTACATGTCTTAATAAACTTCCCGTCCCACCCTGACCTTTTCCGATTTTAAATTGATAAACATTTTTATAAAATTTACATCTAACTACTTGATTCTCTTTGTCCCTATAAAAAAAGTATGCATCTAATTTTAATTTTCATTGTGTAGGGCCTCGACTCATACTAGGGGGAATATGAGGCATTCTAGTTGCAGTTTCAGGTTGAGACTTTGTCGAGTCTGAGGTTGAGGTGCACTAGTGGGTGTGTCATCTAGATTATCGTCTAAATTAAAGTCTTGTTCAGATGCAGAATATACCTCATCATCTAATGATATATCATTAAAAAAAGCAGTTTCATCAATATGAGTGAAATCAATCAAATCATCGGAACTAGAAATAAGATTACTAGAAGAAGTACTCTTGTTACCCCAACTAGAAGAAACACTCTTACATTTACCCTTAATCATACGTCCAAGGAGTTCCATTTTAATTATGCAAATAAATAATTAAAGATAATAAAATTAAGTAACAATAATAATTTAAAGAAGGAATGAAGGTACCAAACGTCGACGTGTAATCGAGGTTAAAAAATAAAACTTTGCTCGATAGATGGTCCTCAAGCTAGTTGCTAACTTCACTCCCAATTTTTGAAATTTGATACAATTGTACAAATGAGCAAAGAAAATATAATATTTAGTAGGTAATGTAGACTTGTAGAGTGATAATTGAGAGATTAGAGATATGGTAGGAAGATTTATGAGAAAAATGAAGAGAAAAATGAGGTATTTATAGTTGAGAAATAGAGTTAAAGTATAAATATACTAATTTAGGAGTTAAAATAAATATTAAGAGGGGTAGGGGGGGGGGGCAAAAATGGTCGTTGTAGCCGTTGCATAATGACCAAAATTGAAATTTGGTCGTTGTTGCAACGGTTATTTTTACAAAGGGGTAGGGGGTTGGAGGGACGGGACGGGAGGGGTCGGGACGGGAGGGGTCGGGACGGGTCGAAGCAGGACAGGTCCGGGCGGGACGAGCCTAGGTCCCGTCCCGGGTTCAAACCCCGATACCATTTTTTTAGGGGGATCGAGGCGGGGCCGAGGAAAGTTTTAATACGGGTCAGGATCGGGACGACCCGGCCCACTGGCCAACCTTAGTAAGACTTGACACTTGAGATGGATGTGGATGTAGTGGTAAAAAAGAGTAGAAAATATATGCACAAGATTATATGCTACGGTTAATAAAATGAGTGAAAATGATGTGAGATTGTGATTCAAAAATTGATTAGAGACAAAATATATTAAGTATTATTTTCATATTTGTCTAAGCTTTTGTAGGTAGACTTACTCAATATTTATGTTAGTGAGAGGTAATTACTCGAAAAAAATATTGTGTAAATTAGTCCGGACATCACTACATTCAAGGGTATGACCTAATGGTCGATGAAAGTTTAAATTCAAGAGAAGGTAAAAATATTAGGTGGTTTCTTCTCATCTGCCTAAACTTTAACGAGCAGAGCTAGCCGATTACTGTGCTTGTGGGAAGACAATTACCGAAGAAACATAGTAGAGGTGTGCCCAAACTGGTCCAAACACCACTTGTATAAAAAGAATTAGCAGACAGATTTACTCAATACCCGTGTTGATAGGAGGCTCGCACAAGTTGATCCAAACACTGCTGTCATGAAAAAATTAACTGACAAATTCATCTGAAACATTATTTTCCTTTTAATCAGTCAAAAAAAGAATGACACCTTTCTACATTTAGCAATAATTGAACTCTAATATTCCTATTTTACCCTTAATGAAATAATTTTTATTCACAAAAAAAAATCTGACTTATTTGAAACCACAAAATTCAAATGTCTTTAAACTTCATGCACAATCAAACATCCTCATATAAATTAGAACAGGGAGAGTACTTGCTAATATAGAACACACTCAAACTGTTTTAAAATGCAATTGCAGGATTCTCCCCGGGGCGGGGCACTAGCAAAACACCCCGGGCTTACGTGCGGGAATTAGTTCCTGTGAGACGTAAGCCCTAAGCGCCCGACTGTACTCCCTAAACACTCATAAAGCCCAACGCTCAGGATTCGCCTAACAATTCTTACATAAATTATATATTAAATTCCTTAATTAAAATAGTTGACCCTCATGAATCTTTAACAAATGAATGATATTTAATAGTTTTCATCTATAGAAATAAAAAAATTAAGTATAACTCAAATAACAAATTGTAATATTATATATTTACGAGTATTTGAGAACCTCTCCCACTTTCTAAAATAGTGATATAGAGTAGAAAAAGTATTGTGAAAAAGCCAAGGCTAACACTTTTGATTTATAGGCGCTGACTCTCTATGTATTACCTGCAACGTTGCGCAACCTTAGCTATAAACTTTATATTATTTACATTTATATTATATTACATTATGCATTTGATGTTGACGTTTCAAGAAAGCAAGCAAACTAATTTAATAATCATAATAATAATGAGTTTTATGAGACTATTCAAAAAACATCATATTCCTACACATATATATCAGAAAACACACAAATCCAATTTTCAACGTGTGATAGTTTGTATTCTCAAATCTTTTTTATTTTTTTTAAAAAATTAATAAGGTGGTCGCTTTCACTGTTGGTGCACTAAAAGATTGGATTTTGCCAGACCCGTTTCCGTGTTTACCCTCTTTGGTATAAGCTTTCTTGGTTTTTGCATTTGATCATTGCTAAGTGCCATACAAAAAATAATAATAATAAGGTAAAAAACAAATCTTTTTATTCATTGGATTATTATCTAATTGGTATCTTCACAATTAAAAAGATTGAATTTTTATATGTGAATGATAACATTGGGAATTTGTTTTGTGTATTTTCTTGATTTGGGTATATGGGTTTTTGTTAATTTTATTATTAGGTGATGTTGGTATATCTTTGATTCTACATTTGGTGATTTGGGTTTTTTTTTGTGTGTGTGTCATAAGGGTTATCAGTGATCTTAGTTTCTTGATTTGATTCATCCCTGTCGTTTCTTTTGAGCATGAGTTTCTATCGGAAACATCCTCTCTAACCCATAAAGGTAGGGGTAAGTTTTCCGTACATCCTACCCTCCATAGACCCCCACTTGTGGGACACTGGTTATGTTGTTGTTGTGTTTAATGGTGTTCTTATGAATTAGGTAAAAGGTGCAATTTTGCTGAGGCATGTTGCATGATTTTGCATTTGATTTTTATTTTACAGTTGTTGAATTCTGAATGGTTCTCACTTCGTTATCTTATTTTCTTGCTGCTATTACTATTTATTATTACTATTGCTTTTTTCATTTCTACTTGAACCGGGGTTTATAGTAAACAATCTCTCTATCCGTCAAAAGGTAGGGTAAGATCTGCGTACACTCTACTGGCCATGTTGTTGTTGTTGGTGGTGGTGAATTCTGAATGAGTTTCTTGACAGAGATATTGAGCCTTTTTTGTTTAATTTGTTATACAACAAGTTTACTTTAGTTGAATTTCTGGTAAAGCTTGAATCTTTTGTTGTTTTTATGAAACTTTTAGGTGTTTAAAATTGCTTTATCTCACTTGGGATGAATCTGGTTTATGAATTTCGATCTTGGGGGAGACCAATTTTAACACGGGAAGCAGCAATTCATTGCATATATGGATATCTTTTACCTTTTACTTTACAGTGGGTGGTGCATTCTGAATAATTTCTTGAGAGATTGAGCCTTTTTGTTTGCTTTTTATTCAATAAGTTTACTTAGTTGAATTTCTGGAAAGCTTGAATCTATTGTTGTTCTTTTTCTGAAATTCCTAGGTGCTTAGCTTGGAAAGGAAGTGAATTGGTTTATCTCACTTGTGAGTGAATTGGTTTATGAATTTCGTCTTCCGAGATACCAATTTTAACATAGGAAGAAGCAATTCATTGTATATTTGGATACCTTTTTCTCTTTACTTTACAGTGGTTGGTGCATTCTGAATGAGTTTGTCTTGTTTTTCTGAAACTCCGAGGTGTTTAGCTTGGAAATGAAGTGAATTGCTTTATCTCAGTTGGGAGTGAATTGCTTTAGAGGAAGAAGCAATTTATTGTATTGTTTGTGTACCTTTTTGGGGAAAATCAGTTAGAGAAGTGTGCCTTTTGGGGGCAGAATTCTTGAAATACTGGTAAAATTTGATTGATATTTGGAGAGTATTAACACTATTGAAGAAATGGTGTAAATTTAGCTAGTTTTTGGTGGTGGTGAAATGTCAGTAGTAGTTTCTCCACCTCCAAGTTTTGCACCATTTGCTGTTTCACCAATTGTCTTAAGTCCACCTCCTCAGCTTCCTTCTCCCGCCCCGGAATCTCAGCCTAATGCGAAAGCACCACCTGTTTCTTCTCCTCCTCCAATCCTTACCCCCGCGATCTGCTCCTCCCCCGGCCTCTCCACCACTACCACAATCGCCTCCTCCAAGTAACGTGACTTCGCCTCCTCCAATGGCTTCCCCACCAACAGCATCCGCTCCTCCACCTTTACCTTCCTCATCTCCACCTAGCCCACCGGCTAGTTCACAGCCACCTGAATCTTCTCCTCCGCCTGCTAGTTCACCGCCACCTAAATCTTCTCCTTCCCCTGCTAGTTCTCCTCCACCTCCATCTAGCCCACCAGTTAGTTCATCACCTCCTCCAAAAGTTGAGCCTTCACCTAGCTCACCTCCCCCACAACCAACTCCTCCTGTAAGTTCACCTCCGCCGCCTCCAAAAGTTGATCCTCCTCCTACCTCACCTCCACCACAACCAACCAATCCTCCGAGTTCACCTTCACCACCTCCAAAAGTCAATCCTCCACCTGTATCATCACCTCCGCCACCTGCACAGAATCCGGATCCTACTCCACCACCACAATCAGGTTCATCCCCTTCACCACCTTCTCCCGCGAATTCACCTCCACCGACAGCGTCTGTGCCACCAGAACGTTCACCTCCTACCCCAGCCTCCGACCCTCCTAAAAATTCACCCCCTTCACCACCTTTACCTCCGAAGTCACCTCCATCACCATCATTTCTGCCACCACGAGATTCACCTCCGACCCCATCCTCGGAACCTCCTAATAATTCACCTCCTTCACCACCAGTTCCTTCAGGTGGCACCAGTACCAATAATTCCAGTAATGCAGCAGATAGCTTAAATAGAACGAGTAGTAGCGGCATAGGGACTGGAGGTACAGTTGCCGTTGGCGTCATTGTTGCTGTTTTATTGCTTAGCATTATTGGAGTAGTGGGTTGGTGCGTATGGAAGAGAAAGAAAAAGGCTGTATACCTCAATGGGGGGAATGTCATGCCAACCTCTGTAGGCTCCACCCCAAAATCTGGTAACTTTTTCAGAAACTAGTATATGTTTTAGATTGTTTTGAAGCAACATCAATGTAATAGTTATGGTTCATAAATTTCAAATTCTGTACAGATTCTGTCTTACTGAAGGTACAGGAATCAACACCTGTGAGCGGAAGTGGAACTGGCAACAATTTCCTAAATTCTCCTGGAGGATCTGGTGGATTGGGAAATCCAAAGATATGGTTTACTTATGAAGAACTAATAAAGGCTACTAATGACTTCTCGGCTGAGAATTTGTTGGGGGCGGGTGGATTTGGTTCTGTATACAAAGGATGTCTACCGGATGGGAGGGATGTAGCGGTAAAGCAACTAGATATTGGTGGGCGCCAGGGGGACCGGGAATTCAGAGCTGAAGTTGAAATCATTAGTCGAGTACACCATCGCCATTTGGTTTCCCTTGTAGGTTATTGCATTTCTGAGAATAGAAGGCTCCTTGTTTATGAATATGTCCCAAATAACACCCTTTACTTCCATCTTCATGGTAAATACAATTCTTCTATTTTTTAAGTACTTATTGTTGACATTTGGTCACTAAAACTAGATGTTGATACTTTGCAATTTACAGCGGCAGGAAGGCCTGTTATGGATTGGGCAACACGTGTTAAGATTGCTGTTGGTGCAGCTCGTGGAATAGCTTATCTGCATGAAGATTGTAACTTTCTTCACTTAATTTTTATAGTGGATTTCATAATTATTGCTCTTATTATGTTTATTCATTTTTCCTGGTGATGACAGGCAATCCTCGTATTATCCACAGAGATATTAAGTCATCAAACATTCTTTTGGATATTAACTTCGAGGCTCGGGTATGCCAACATCTTCAAACTCCATTATTGACATTTTTTGACTCGCAAACGGCCTTAAATTCTGCTTATTCCAAAAAAAAGGCCTTACAATTCTATTTATTTTTCACAGGTTTCTGATTTTGGTTTAGCTAAACTAGCTCAGGATGCAAAAAGTCATGTTACAACACGTGTTGTGGGAACATTTGGGTATGTTCCAGCACCAACATTAACACTTAGTGGAATATAGGAGAAAATGCATTATATTCCTTCTCTTTATGTGTCTTTCTAATTCCTTGGATCGTTTCAGATACATGGCTCCTGAATATGCATCAAGTGGCAAGCTGACTGAAAAATCCGACATATATTCTTTTGGGGTTGTGCTTCTGGAGCTAATTACTGGACGGAAGCCTGTTGATACGTCTCAGCCTTTAGGGGATGAGAGTCTCGTTGAATGGGTATGTTTGTAGCCAAACCAATCTCTTCTTTCTTTGAGTCCAAAGTGGCATGATGTCTTTTTCATCAGCTACTTTCCACGTTATGTGAGAGTTATGCACTGGTTATTTGTCGCACTTACAAGTTAACATATATGCATGGGGCAGATTACAAGTACGATGTTTAGTCCATTTCACTGGAAATCTTAGGGTGGAGAAACTTCCAAAATATTAGCCTCGGGAAAGTGTGTTTTGTCCTTTTCCAACTTTAGGAATAGAGTGTTTGCAACAGAACTTGTTTATTGTTTACCTACCATATAGTTGCCTGCTCATCTTCCATTTCAGTGGATTATAGCTGCTCTTTTATTATAACGGCAGTGATCTTGTCCTTGGTTTTTGCTTGTAAGGTTGGGAAAAGTTCAGAGGACAATTTTGGAAGTGGACACACCTTAGGGAATACTGATACTTTATTTTGAGGACATTAATAACAGATAATAGTCGGCATCCTGTGTTCATCACATTTACGAGATTTGTTAAAATCACCATATAGTCCCTTCCCCTGTTCTGGAAAAGATATCGTTCCAATTTGATCCTTAATTTGAGGCTTATCGGCGGGGGGCGGGTGGGTGGGTGCAATTTGATGATATATAGATTTTCTTAGAGGCGTTTCTGTCTCCTAAAGGTTCACTTGAGTCCATATAATAACCGTCATACCTGGCATGTTTACCTAGACTATTTTAATACGGTAGTGCCAGGCCAACTTGCACACACCTTGACTTCACTGATACCTACATTAAACACTGCTACAATTATTTTAGATCTGCTTAATTATGTATTATTTTGATTTTGAAATACTTTGAATTGGTGAATTTCAAACGTAGAATGATCAAACCTTCTACCTAAGCATAAGAGGTGAGCTAGCTTTTGCTTAATATGTGCTTTTAGTTATTTTTCCGATCAATTCTGTGTTGATGGCATTGAAGAAATGCATATCCTGTATATCTTTTCGGTCATGATAAATGTGGTGACATCAAAAGCATGTCTTTCGGTGTCATCTTGAAAAAGTATTTGATAAGTATGTTCTGGATTAATTATATTTTTGAATTGTGTGTGATGATTGACGTCTGTTATTCATACTGAAACGGATTTGTTTTTTGCTCTCTCTACTCTTGTTTAGAATTGACAGGCAACATATTTGAAGGAGAATTTCTTCGTTTACACATTAAGAGTCTCAATTTATGTTGAACAGAACTTGATCTATTTTTCTCTTTCAGGCTCGGCCGTTGCTTACGCATGCAATTGAGAAATTGGAATTCGATCAGTTAGCAGATCCACGGCTTGAGAGGAATTATGTTATCCCTGAGATGTTTCAACTGATCGAGGCTGCTGCAGCTTGTGTGCGCCACTCAGCTGCAAAGAGACCAAGGATGGGACAGGTAACCGATTCTTTATTTCTCTAAAATCCTACACTTGAAACACCGTTAAGACGTGCCATGAAGGGAATTTATATTCCGATTATTCCTACTCTTTGCAGATTATGAGAGCTTTTGATAACATGTCTACGTCTGATCTGACAAACGGGATGAAAGTTGGCGAAAGTACAATATATAACTCTGCGGAACAATCTGCAGAAATAAGATTGTTTCGAAGGATGGCATTTGGTAGTCCAGATTTTAGTTCCGATTTTTTTAGTCAAGGTACACAGAATAGCGGAGAGTCAGCTGAAGATGGGGTATAGTATAAACGCCTTGCTAAAGCTAGATGTATCTGTATCTGTTTATGTATCTGAAGTCAGCTAAACGCCTTGCTAAAGCTAGTGTAAATGTATCTGTTTATATATCAAAGGCGCCTACGTTGAGAGGTACACATTTGCCTCTCCGAGGTGATTTTGTAATTTGATTCCTTTTTGGCTGCTTACATATAGGCCCTGCTACTTTTGTAGCAATTTTTCCTGTAAGTAACATGAATTTTTTGTCATCTCCAATATTTTTGTTCTTTAAAAGGTTTATTCAAATTCTTTGTTCTTCTCAAATGGTGGAAATGTGAACTTTGATGGAACATACAGGTCTTGCGAATAAAGCTTCCTCTCACAAAAGAAGGCCCTTTAAAATCTAATGAATTGCAATTTGGTGATAGGTTCGCTAGTATCCCATCAGAAGATTTCTACACCAATGAATCAATATTTGCTTAAAAGAAAATATACACTCGGTGGAATAGTCGAGTTCCGCATAAGCTGGTCTAGACGCCACCGTGATTTAACAAAGTGTAAATAGAAAGACTATGTTTTAAGTTTTGCTTGTAAAGTCTTTACATCCATTGACACAAGGAATAAGGAAAAGCAAAATTGAGAAGATCGCGTCTTTCTTCGGAAGGCAAGTGCAAAAAAGTCAAAGACAGACCTCAATAATCAAGCCTGTTGAGTAAACCCTTCTGCTAGCTATCCATAAACAAACAAACAATTACACTTCAATCCTAAGCAAGTTGTGGTTGCTATATCAATCCTCGTTATCCACGTCCCAAGTGAGGATATATCATAAACTAATTCGTTTTACGCTGACTGTCAACCTACTGCAACCCTTCTCCCGTATCTGAGCTTGAAACCGGCAACGTGGGCAAAGTTCTCCTAGTTATACATGAACATGTGAAGTACAAGTCACTAGAACATGACAGCTTATGCTTCCTTCCACATTTTGTTTTAAGCTATCAGTTCCATCTTTCTTTAGCTTTGCAGGCAATATTTAATTTCTCAATGCTTCAAACATCAATATACTCTTCTAAAAAGAGAAGCAACCTATTCCTTGACAAGAAATAACTTCTATTCATAACCTTCTCCTTCATTACCTTCACCCTTTCTCTACTTCAATCTTGCACAGAAAATGGAAGACAAAAACATTTTCGCGGCCGATTGCATAGTCATGTGTTGCTGCTGCCAATGCTTGGTCCTCCAAATCATCATCTTGTTCTTGCTTAACCTCCCATGCAAATTGTTAAAGAAAACAAAAGAATGTATAAAGAAACTGAAAGATCGAAGACGCAACAAGAAACTTATGAAGATTGAGAAGAGACATGAAGATGAAATCTTGAAAGATCATGGAGGATCTTTGAGGGTTCAACTTGAGAGTTTGTGTTGTATGGAAGAAGTTGAAAAGGTTTTAGAGGAGTTTTCTCAAAAGGGTGAATTTGCTTTTGGAAGCTTTTGGGGTGGGGATGAAGAGGAGGTGTTAGAGACAGAGAGAATAACATGTATACATAAACAAACAGCTGATTATGATGTTTTTCAAACACATTTGATACAAGTCTTTGGATCTTTCAACTTGCAATGACATGCACTATCATATGCTCTTTTACAATGTTTCTATTGCCTTATAACTAAAGTTTATGAATAACTAAATCTCCTATTTGTCAGAGATTTCTTGGGACACTGTTTCTTCTAAATGATTTAAGTTTGATGCACTGAGACGAGTGTAAAAAGAATTTAAACCATCAAATAATTTAACATACCATTCATTCAAGGTCACCGGTCAATGCTTATTAAAATAAGTTACATATTAACTGTTTTTTAAGTGATCGAACTGTGTAAACGTGAAAAGAAGTACAGTAATAGACACACACACTCCAAACTTACCTACTCTAATGTTAGTCTCAGTATGTTTGACATGGTTTCGGGTATATATAATATGTTTTATTGTGTCATTTTCGTCTGACGTGGCTTCTTCAATGCAAATAATATTCGTTTTCTTCTCTTTGTTAACATATAATTGTTCTTTTTGCAACAAAAAAAAAAAAAAAAAAAAGGATATCTGCCAGAAGCTGCAAAATGCCCTTATCATATTGTTGCAGAAAGATAAAATATGTGCACACTCAAATGCTCACTCTTTATAGCTAAAAAATGTACACATGAATCATGATAATAACTTGAAAGAGAATATCCAATCCCCTTTCTTGTTATAAGTTGCTTATCTGCTATGCTGCTTCTAGTATTCAACAAACAAAAACTTTAAACAAATCTACAAGAAATAGAATGAAAGAATTACAAATATACTACCAGTTGACAAAGATTTACAAACTCATGGGGCATCTTTGCCATTCAAGACATGGTATACTAATATAGCTTTGCATCAACTGGACCTCGACGTTGTGTACAGAACCAGCTCGGGAAAAAATGTACAATGAGCAAGTTCCATCTTGACATGTTATCTGTGGTTACTGATTGGCCTCTGTTTCTTGTCTTCCAAAGGATTCCTTCTCGCCAATGAACGAGCAGTGAAACCTACGGTTGTGGGCCTTATCGACCTTTGTCTTACCACGTGGCAGAACTCCGGGTCATCGGACCTTCCTTCGTACCTTATCCATTGAATCATCCCGTGGTACAATGGGAAGAACCGCGTCTGAACAGCATTGTATACAAAGTAAGGAATTAGAGCGGAAATGACCACCAATAACGTGATGATCCAGTAGAATGGGGTTGGAGCTAAGGCTTCCACGAAGATTTGGTACGCAGTGGTGGAAAACGTTGTAGACATGGTTCCGTAAATCAGAAGGAAAATGTACCACAAAGCAATTCCGCCCCAGATGACTATGTGTTGGATTAAGGTAAAATAACTGATAGCAAGAGCCATTTGGCAGTTGGCAACCCAAACAACACATGTGTACATGGTTGCTCCAACAACCGCGTATTCAGCAACTCTACCGTCTTTTTTGAAAGCTTGAGGATCTAGTGCTGTTATGCAGAAGAAGAAGATTATCACCGCGCTGCAAACGCCGTTGACCATCCAGCCAATTATACGACACCATCTGAAAAGGAGATTCTGAACACCTTCTTGGTACAGTAAAGGGAACTGCCACATAATACCAAAAACACAATTAGAAACTAAGAAAAAGTACTTAATTCCATGTCATGTCCAAGAAGCTGTAACACATACAAAAACAGCTGAAAATAGCACTCCCTCAGTCTAATTCATGTGATACTCTTTCCTTTTTAGTCAGTCCCCAAAAGAATGACATCTTTCTTTATTTAATAGTAACATTTTAACTTTAAACTTTCGATTTAACCCTTAATGCTGATTTATAGCCACAGAAATTTCTATGGCTTATTTTAGACCACAAGTTTCAAAAGTCTTTCTTTCATTCTTAAACTCCGTGCCTAGTCAACCACCTATATATAAATTGGGACAGAGAGAGTAACTAGTTTGTCGTTTTTGGCAAACACTAGTGGTAAGGCCATATGCGTTAAGCAAATATGAATACCACATCAAGTGTAGCATACCTTAAGACACAATCGAGCAGATACATCTTGATCAAAAACTCCCAAAGCAATCACCGGGAGTGATGTGAAGAAGACGTTGTAAGTTGACAGAAACCATTCGTTGTATGCTGGTTGTCCGGAAAATGATGTATATGCCTCGTATAAGAACACAGTGACACCAAATACGATGTTTTTGTAGAAGAAGTAGCATATCTGCAGGGAAACAAATATAAAAAAGCCAGTTATCAAACTTCTCTGCAAAATACTTGCAATAGATTTATCTTTAAACACATTTTTATCTCATCTAACTAATGATAAGAGAACAAATTTGGAGGAGGAAAGAGTAAAATAGATTACCATGGTAGAGATCCTTCTATAACACCAATGTCCATGCACTAAAAGCAAGCGCTCCAAAAATCGGAACTGAGCAATTGCAACATCACTTGACATAACAGCCTAATGAGTAAAACAAGAAACAATTATGAAAAGAAAATTAGTTAGGGCAGGTGGAGGAAAAGAATAACTGTGAAATCATCAAAGTTGCTAAAAAGAGGCAAGAGAAAAGTATAAGCTCTTGAACCTGCATTCCTTCGACGCCACTGATTCCAACTCCAATATCAGCTTCTTGAAGCATTCCTACATCATTAGCACCATCTCCAACTGCCAAAGTAATCTTTCCAGTTCCGTTTTTGACAAGTCTTGTTACCAGTGCCTTCTGTTTGGGTGATGAACGGCAGCATATAACAGAGGCACATCTGATTGCAAGGTCTAAAAACATATCTTTTACATCATCATCTAGGGCATATGTAAGAGATTTCCCATCAATGATCAAAGCAAATGCCTCCGTACTCGAAGCAGTAAGTAGAGCCTTCCCTTCAGTAATTTGCCGTGAAACACTTCCCTTTGAAGCCTGTAATAAAAATAAATCAAACACAATTTCATCAATATGAAACACTAATATTCAAAGAATCGTTTCCACATTAAATTGATGTGGCACAGATTAAACAGGAAGTGTATTTACCCTGGCAATTGCATTCTTTTCTCCAGCTTTCTCTACAGCTATAATATCAGGGCTTTCCAGCGTTATGATAATTTGCTTCATTCCTTGTCTAAGCAAACTACACGCGTAACTGCAGAAGACATTTTGGTCAGACATGTTCCAACAAGCAAAGCTTGTATTGGAAAAAGAAATACAAAAGCTCATAATCCATTACTATACCCGATATTAATGGCTGTTTCCATCTTATCCCCAGTCAAAACCCAAATTTTTATGCCTGCTTGAGCAAGTTTGTCAATGCAATCCGGAACCTAACATGAATAGAAACAGAAAAGTTAATACACATCCAAGTGACGTCTGCCGGAACAGATATGTCAACCAATAGCAATCAACCAACAATGCTTGGTAATAGTTTTGTAGGATCATAAAAGGGTTTTTTTTTCATTTATGGCCCGTCTGCTGATATTGATTACGGGCGCTAGCCAAAATATACAAACCATATACACTGATTATGTATATTATAGTTATATTTTATACTTAATATACAAAACCTATACGTTTTGCTGGATATTTTGTAAATTAGATCAACAAAAGGCATTGGACTGTAATTATCTCTTCATTAAACTTACCCCGGGTTGAAGTTTGTCCTCCACAGCAGTAGCACCAAGGAGAATCAAGTCTTTTTCTATTTTATCTGTTACTTCATCAATGATTGTCTCACGGTCTTCACTGATTGAATTCTTGGCCTCAAGAAAATTTTCATTGAAAGTTTTGTATTCGTCTTCACTGAGTTCACGATAAGCCAGTATTAAGGTCCTCAACCCTGCGTCAGCATACTCATTCA
Source organism: Anisodus tanguticus (assembly GCA_034509755.1). NCBI lineage: Eukaryota > Viridiplantae > Streptophyta > Magnoliopsida > Solanales > Solanaceae > Anisodus > Anisodus tanguticus. The sequence continues at coordinate 3,832,177 of CM067540.1, read as the reverse complement.
CATGTTCCCTTGTTTCTTCTTCAAACTTTCTTCCGTTTTTTCCAAGTCTTTCAAACATGATACTGCATAACATAAAACTAGGTCAGTAACTAAAATAAGAGTTTATAGAATTTATGGTACATGTGAAGTTGCAACTTGACTAACCTGTCAGCACCTTTAGAGAGTAACAAGATCTTTCCAGCCTCATCTTTTACTATGACAGACATCCTTTTTCTTGTACTGTTAAACTCCAAAACGTTCAAAATCTTGTATGACCTGTGCAAACAAAGATCTTTAAGATTAATCTTAACAAAAAATGCTCAAGTTTATAGCACTGCATAAAATATCTGAAAAACGTAAAATGCTTCTGGAGAAGTTCATTTTAGTGTTCTCGAAGATGATTGTTTGATAAGCTTTTAAAACCGGTCTTTATGGATAATCTAATCAAGTAACACTTGATCAAGAGGGAGCCAAATATCAGAGATACTATTCTTTCAGAAAACTAAAAATGCTGAAACAATATATGGAAGAACATGTTTCAAGTGAACTAACCTCTCAATTCTCTTGCCAGATGCCAAATCCAATTCATGTACCGAGACACTTGTTTGTGTCCTTTTAAAGAATTCAAAACCAACTTCTCTAGCAGCAATCACAAAGGCTGCTTCATCTGGAGACTCGGCTTCATATGAAACTTTGCCTGTACTTTCATCTACTTCTGGTATGACTGTATGACACACTGCTAACAAACGGAAGAACTTCTGTATTACATCCGAATGAGGCTCAAAAATCCAACTCGCATTCATGATTCTCTCGTCTTCAAAATTAAAACCTTTAACAGTTGACTTCCTAGGACTAACAACACCGTCCTCAGCACGACCCTTAACTTTTTCCACCATCAATGGAGATCCATTTCTCTTAGCCATGGCTTTTTCAACTTCTGTAATACCACGTCCATAAACAGTACCAGCCACCGAGCACTTAACAAACTCCATTGAATTACAAGTCAGCGTGCCAGTTTTATCGGAAAGTATCGTGTCAACCTGACCAAGTTCCTCAGTAAGATTTGAGGTTCGTGCATGTGCTGGTTTATCAGTTTCTTCATAGTACATATTAATATCCCGATTAATGAAGATACTCTGAAGAACTTTAACGATTTCAATCGACACATATAAGGAGATAGGAATCAAGTAACTATACAGCATGACAGCTGTCAGAAAATGTAAAATGGCAGCAGAAGGAGCTCTTCCGGGATCAAAGAAAATATCTGACTTTTCGGGTTGCAGGTACCACCTGTTATGTCCGCCATCTAGATCCTTTTTAGTGACGATTCCAAAATAGACTGATCCAACAAAAGAAATTGTGAATAAAACTGCAAATAAGAAGTAAATGATTCTATCCATTTTCCTCTCGATTTTGCTTCTTTTAGAAGGGGGATCTGTTGCATTTTGCATGACCTTTGTGTCGTGACCGGTAAAAATGACGGCTCCGTATATGTATTCTGTGTTGCGCAATTTAGAGTCTCTGAGGAGTAATTGCTGAGGAGAAAGAGGACTTTGTTGTTCATCGTATTCCATACTTCCAACAAAAGTATACAAATTAGCATTAGGATCTTCACATTTAACTAAGGCTTTAAAGTCTTTAAAGTGTGAATCTTCATGCAAGGATGAAGTAACATCCAATGCCTGTTTAAGCTTCAAATTAGTCTCTCCATCAAGGTTCATGGTCTCAACATAGCAAACTGCATCGTCATAACAAGACGAAAGCAAAAGAAGGTCTGCAGGAAAGAATTGATCCTTCTCCACCTTAACTATATCACCAACTTTCAAATATCTCCATTCAGAAAGATTAAAAACTCCATCTCCTTGGTGTACTTTAACCTTCCTACTGTTCATCTCAATATCCTGAAAAGGAAGAAAACCAGAAGACGAATGACAAACCGTGTGGGCTGAGCAGGACAGTGACAACAAGCAGAAGTAAATGTATAAACTACTACTATCTGTATATCAAAAGAGACTCCGCTACCGGAGATTCTGTACCATACATGACAGAACCAGATTAAATGCCACAGTATCAATTGCAAAAGAACAAAACTGGTCCCAAAATGAAACAAGACTCAAAATCAGAATATCAGAATATTTTAGGGAATATTACTTTCAATTCAAAATGGTAAGTAATCTTGGGAGAGTCTCGAAAAATTACCATATACACAATCCTAATAGTTTGCATAACTAACTTCACTACTAAAAACACAAGAATTAGCGATGGACAAATTCTGTAGCTAAACAGTAAAATCAGTTGCTAATCCTATTTAGCAAGGAATTAATGACGGATTCACAAATTTTTGTTAGCAACAAGCAATTTAGCGACGGATTAGCGACGAAGTCCGTAGCTAAGTCCAATCTTTTTGTAGTGCTTGTCTTCCACTTACAGTAGTTCACACAACAGAACTTTCACATCTTACAACAGTTGAATCTCAAGAATCCCTCAAATTATTGATACACACAGTCCAGTAACAAAATCATTATATCACTGAAATCCTTTCTAGGCAGCCACAAACATCATCAAAAACATTTTTCAAGCAACCATTATTAGCCAAAAGGAAAACTTAAAAGTTCGAATTTTTCAAAAAAAAAAAAAGAAACTATCTTGTATCAGTAAGATCTGCTTTAATTTAAATTTTAAAAAAAAAATGGGAATACCTGTTGCTTTCGACGCCAGTCTTCGATCCCCTCTTTGACCATAGTTGCTCCAATAACAACTATGAGAGGAAGAATAGCACTGACAGCAGAATATGGAGCCAATGATGTAAAAGCCAAGATACCAGTAACAAGAAAGAAGAAGTTAGCTACTCTTCTAAACTGCTCAAACAATGACTTTGGCAAGAAAGTTGCAGCTGTATATTTTGTTGTACTAACATAATTCCCTGCATATTCCCTAATTCCAGACTCAAAACCATCTGGCTCATTGCAATATACAACTCTAGAAAATCCCGGCCCTCCAATTTGTGAATGATCATCACTCAAAACTGATGCTTTCCCACATTTAAATGAGTAGATCTTGCTAAAATGTAGCTTCTTCCTTCTCCCTGTCCTCATTATAATCCCAATATAGCACCCCAAAATACTACTACTACAAGAACCACCTTCTGAAAATGCTCAGAAACACCAAAGATCACAACTTTATGAAAAAATACTAACTCCCAAAAGGGTATAATGCAGTTTTTTTTTTCCAAGAACCAAACTTCTCAAAATGCTCAGCAACACCCAAGATCACAACTTTATGAAAAATTACTAACTCCCAAAAGGGTATAATGCAGTAATTGCCCAAGAAACACCAAAGATCACAACTTTATGACAAACTACTTTCCAAGAATTGAACCCCAACTAAAATTTTCAAAATCCCAGATAGAAATACTTACCCAATATAGGTACAAGCTAAAGGAAATAGTTGGGGGGGGGGGGATTAGGAAGTTGGTATCAAGATTGACAAAAAATGAGCAAAAATAAGTCTTGACCACAAGATTTAAGCTACAAAGTTCTAATCTTTATCAGCAGTTAATGCAAATATGTCCCAGTATCCCTCAAGTTCTCAGCTTTGAACAAATCAAAGAATCAAACTGAAATAAATTTAATGAAGAAGAGAGAGAGCATGACTATTACATATATATATATATATGTGAAAATAACACTATTGTAATTTACAATAAATGGACCCAAAAAATTCAAAAAATATTGTTCTAATGTTTGATTATTCTCCCCCCTTTAGCACAAAAGCTTTGAACATTGACTTGGATCTCTCTTTCTCTCTCACTTCCTCTATCATATTATATTGACTTGACAAACAAATTGATTCTTGATTACAAATAAAACATTATTTAATCAAGAAAACAAAACCCCATTAAAGAAATAGTAATTTCCCAGTAAAGTTTTCATCTTTTTCAAGAATTCATTTCAAGAATCTTTTTTTCAAGAAAATTATTTTCCAAGAATTAAATAGGAAAAATATTTTCTTTCATTTGTGTGTTTGTTTGTTGGGTTGGTCTTGTTCCTAAGTGTTTTTGACATGTTGGTTAAAGACAAAAGAGATGTAAATTGTAAGCATTTTTGTGCTGTATATTTTGATTCTCAAATAAACAGATTAAAAAAATGAAGAAAAATTAATACTAATATTAATTTAATTTAATAAAGAAATAAACAAGTGAACAAGAGAGAGACAAATTTACCGTATCAAAAGGCCAAAAAATATGCCAACATGTAGGTAAGGTTGCAAACGTGTTACTACCAATAAATAGTCAAAAATAACCTAATTTTAAAAGTAATCTCTTAACATCAGCTCTTACGTAAGGTACATCACACATGCATAAATAATATTTAAAGTTTTAAATAGATAAAAAATAAATAGTTAATTAATTAGTATACTTGCTAAAAACTTAATAGAACTTTAATTTATAACCTTATTGATTTTGTTTGCAAACGAAACAAAAGGAAATTAACTTGGTGTGGAAATGTAATAAAGATTCTTATTTGTAGAAGCATCTATTTCAAAATTTAATGGTAATAAATTGATCTATTAAAAACTCATTTTATGGAAGTGATTTAATATTTCATGTTTCACAAGAAAAGAAAATTATGGGAAGAAAAAGAATTGATTTTGTTAAAAACAAAAAGATTAAATAACAAGTTTTTTTTGGTCAGAACGATATATATTATATTATATTATAATAAAATAGTTTTAACTTGGGGTGGAAAGTAGTAAAAAGTTTATATCATAGAAGCCTCTATTTCAATAATTTGATGGAAATAAATTGATCTATTAAAATCTCCTTTACTGAACAAATTTAAAATTAAAGAAAACTATGGGAAGAAAAAGAATAGAAAAATAACTGATTTTGTTAAATATAAAAGGATTATATGAAATAGTTTTAGCTTGGGTTGGAAAAGTAGTAAAAGGCACTTATTTCATAGAAGCTTCTATTTTCAGAAACTATTAAATTTTCATTTTATGGAAAGATAGTAATATTTCTTGTTTCACAAGCAAAGAGAATTATGGGCAGGAAAAAATGGAAAGGATTTATTAATATAAAAATCTGCTGCTTTAATTATTTTTCCTACTGATATTTAGGTGTAGTACTGTCACGTTTTTCCGTTCGAGTAGAGAAGCAGAATATAGAGGCGTTGCGAACGTTGTTGTCGAAACATATTGGCTCATAAACCTCCTTCTAGAGCTTCATTGTCCCTTACGTAAGCCATCTATTGTATAACGTGATAACGTATCTGCTGTCTATTTGTCTCATAACACGGTTCAACATCAGAGAACCAAACATATCGAGATGGATATTCATTTTGTTCGTGAGAAGGTTATCATGGGTCATGTTCGGGTGTTACATGTTCATTCTTCCTATCAGTACGCAAATATATTTACTAAAGGACTTTCTCGGCAGTTGTTCCTTGACTTCAGATCCAGTCTCAGCGTCTGGCCTCTTCTCGCTCCGACTGAGGGGGTGTGATAGAGAATATATTAGTATTCTCCATATATTATGATTTTGATATAATTATGTAAACTAGATATTCTCATACAATTAAGTTTATACTTATAAACACCTATATATATTGTATTAATGAAAAACCTCCGGACAAGAAGAATTATACAATTCTACTAGGAGTAACTCTTACTATAAACATCTGATCAAATATATTTACTTTTCATATATATGCATGGAATTTTTGTAGTTTTAAGTTAACTAACCGTAAATTGACTTATATTTTTCCACGCGTTACAGTCAAGAGAATGTTTGTACTATTTTGACACATTTGTTCTAAACGTATGGATATAATACGCGTTAAAATAATAACCAACGTGAGTTGAGACTTTATTCTAACTTTTAATTATCTTGTTTTTCAAGTAAAATTCACAAACAACTATTTTTAATCTCTGTAATTAAGAAATAGTCACTATTATAAAACTTCATAATATTATCACGAATTTTTACACATAAAATTTAAAACTCCACGATAGTAACTATTTTTTAAAAGACGAGTCAAGATAGAAAAGTGATAAGTTAACGCTATTTCATCTATTTCTTGTTAGAGGTGTTACTGCAGTGGCGAAGCCAGAATTTTCACAGAGGGGATTCAAGATATGAAAAATGAACACCCGAAAGAATCCAAGAAGAGTCAACATCTATTATATATACATAAAAAATAATTTTAACATTTTTATATACAATGTAATTTTTCGCCGAATGGGATTTGAATGACCCCTTGCACCAATGTGGCTTCGCCCCTTTGTGTTAGTATATTATTATTGTCAAAACACTATTCCAACCAAAAAACAGCATATATATACAATAACAACATATCCAATATATATATATATTATTTAAAGAATTTTAAGAAGTAAAAGAGAGAAGATGAAAATTGGTAAACTCCCTGCCCAACCACCTCGTGTCTTTCTCATGAATGCAATTACATATATGTTAAGAGTCCCACATCGGAATTGGAATGGAACATGGACTCCTTATATGGAATTGGACAATCATCACCTTACAAGCTAGCTTTTGGGGTTGATTTAGGCCCAAGATCCATTCTTTACATGATATCAGAGCAAGACTCATTCAAATTCTTTGTTCACCGATGTTGGCCCCCAAAATTATATTATTCACGCTCCAGTTAACGAGGTTTGGGCGTGCGGGGGAGTGTTAAGAGTCCTACATCGAAAATGGAATGGAACATAGACTCCTTATATGAAATTGGACAATCTCAACCTTATAAGCTAGCTTTTGGGATTGAGTTAGGCTCAAGATTCATTCATTACAATATAAATATATATATATATATATATATATATATATATATATGACATATATGCAAAGATAAGGTACAATGTATAAATGAAGTGATTGGACAAAAAATATATATGACAGAAATCAACTCACTATTAATGTGGAGAATTTAATTTTTAGAACAAGAATTCACGTGACTGTTTCTTCCTTTAACACATTCTTCACATGTACAATAATAACATAAACCAAAAGCCGCCTAAACCGTGAAAGAAATTAAACAAAGTGGAGAAAATAATTATACTCATTTCATCCTAATTTATGTGACATTATTTTATTTTTAGTCAATCTAAAAAAATAACGTATATTTATATTTAGTAAAATTTTAACTCTGAAATGCTCATCTTTTACTAGATGAATTATAGCTACACAAATATTTGTTAGTTATATCCATGATATACATGTTCTTCCAAATAGTACAATATATACAATTATAGTATTCTTTGTCTTATGGAAGATTAATCTACCTTATCTAAATTATAAGATGCTATTTAATTACAAAATATTACATTATCAATCAATAGTAATAAATAAAGTTAATTATGGAATTGACTCATAATTACTCTAACAGTATTGATCCTACATTTTTATGTCTCTTCCACGAAAGAATTACGTACCTTCACAAATTTTGTCCCCATTGATAAATTTCATCATAATCCCGTCATAATTTTGTGATCGACTAGTCAATCACATGTTTTCAATCACAAATTTGTATATTTTTTAGTAGGAATAGGAGCCTTCCACTTAAATCCTAATTAAACAATTGCCTATAATTACACTATTATTATGAGTGTAGTTAACAAAACGTTTTCCTAATGTTTTCTGTGGGAAACAAACAACAGCTTGGGTTAGTTATAAAAATAATTAGGTTGTGAAAACAAGGGTGTTCGTCTGTCTTGTGAAAAATTCAACAATCGGTAATTCAAATTGTGGCAAATTAAGAATCCCCTTCAGCAAATAAAAACATATAAGCATCCTAAACTAGTATTTACAGTGAAGTCATACAAGATGAGAGGACACTTTGGTGAGACTTGACCCTACCCGAATTGTATATACTATAATTGGAGTTCTATACTAATTAATTATATTTTACTTTTCTTGATAATCCACAAAAAGATAATTAAAAATGGCACTAAAGTTGTTTAAAAAGCACTCATTTAATGCTTTGCCAAATTGTACCAAACTCACGAAAGTGCAGTAGAATATTCATTGCACAAAGATGAGTAAAATAATTAAAACTTCTTGAATTAAATGTTTAAGAATGAAACTTCACCTATCTTACTGAAAACTATAATAACACAGTAGTGCCTAACAGACAAATGGGCACAATCTTTTGTAGTAACTTCCATGAAAATGACACCATGAAGTGCCTGTGGATTTTGCTCTACTTCTTGTTATATTCACAGTTGTGGCATGTAAATTTATTGACATCAAATTCGCAAGTATATATTAATTAATTCTAGAAACAACTTGTTAAATACTGTTAGAGTAATTATGGGGATATCCCGACTAGTCAGTCACATGTTTTGATCAAGGAATTATCTTCCTACATGGTATCAAGAGTGTAAAGATACTTTGCTCTAATTCTTTCTCCTTCCTTTCTCCTCTAAACCGAAATCTCCCTATTATTTTCGGCCAAACACTAATTATCCCTTGTTTCCTTCCATCACCATTCACAAACTTCATGCCCGTTCTACTCCTTGTGTATTTTTGGCATACCCACAAAATCATAGGGGATATAAGTGCTTTGTTATGTCAAGTGGGAAGGTCATTATTTCTCGTCATGTCATCTTTGATGAATCTATCTTCCCATTTGCAACATCTCGAGCGGCATCCTCACCTTCATATGATTTTCTGGATGACGAAATTCATCCAATTTTGAGGTATCATCTAAACTCTCAAAATAATATTGTAGGGCCATCCCCAAACCCGCGGCCTCAAAACACGACCCAACCACAAAATGTGAATGGGCTGAACCGAGGCCATTGTCTCTCTTCCCTCGGTCTCGCCCCAATCCACATTTGGTGGTAGGCCGGCCCAACAAAGAGAAGCCCCTACACCCGTTATCCAACCCCCTACCCGTGACACATTAGCCCAATCTAGTGGCAGTAACGAGCCCATTGCCCAGGCCCACAATCCCTCTAACAACAACCCAATTGTTTCTACATAGACCATGGAAATCCTTGCAATGCACGGGATTTTTCGACCTAAACATCATTTTAACCTAACAACCTCCGCCCAACCATCACAAATACCAAAAAATTCCAAAGTTGCCTTATCTGACCCGAATTGGAAAGATGCCATGTTAGATGAATTTACTGCTCTTATTCAAAATAAGACGTGGAATTTGGTACCACATCCATCTAATGTGAACATAATTCGGTCTATGTGGGTTTTTTGCCGTAAAAAGAATTCTGATGGTTCTTTTGCGAGATACAAAGCTCATCTTGTTGGTGATGGCAAGTCTCAGCAGGTTGGAGTCGATTGTGGTGAAACATTCAGTCCGGTAGTCAAGCCAGCAACTATCAGGACTGTTCTTAGCCTGACACTTTCCAAATCTTGGTCCATTCATCAGCTGGATGTCAAGAATGCATTTTTACATGACCACTTGCAGGAAACGGTATACATGCATTAGCCATTGGGATTCCGTGATCCTACCCGTCCATATCATGTGTGCTTGTTGAGGAAATCCTTATATGGTCTGAAACAATCTCCTAGGGCATGGTATAACAGGTTTGCAGGATTTGTTTCTAAATTGGGATTCTCTCACATCAAGTCCGACCAGTCACTATTTATTTATAGGAAGGGCACTGACATGGCATATATACTTCTGTATGTTGATGACATTATTCTCACAGCATCCTCAACTTCACTTCGTCAGTCTATTATGTCCCTTCTTGCGGCTGAATTTGCAATGAAAGACTTAGGTCCGTTGAATTATTTTCTTGGCATTGTTGTCACTCACTATGCAGGTGGTCTGTTTCTCAGTAAAAGAAATATGCCGAGGAGATAATTGACAAAGCATGGATGTCTTACTGCAAACCATCACAGACTCTAGTTGACACTAAGTTGAAATTGAGTAACGCTGCAGGTACTCCATACAACGACCCTACACACAACCGCAGCCTTGCAGGTGTATTGCAATATCTGACATTTACGAGACCTAACATTTCCTATGCGGTCTAGCAAATTTGTTTACACATACATGATCCGAAGGAAGAACATATGGGGGCTCTCAAGAGGATTCTGCAGTATGTTAAGGGTACTCTTCATTTCGGACTTCATCTGTATAAGTCCTCCGTCTTGAGTCTCTCTGCCTGCACTGATGAGGATTGGGTGGCTGCCCAGACACACGTCATTCCACTTCCGCTATTGTGTGTTCTTGGGTGACAATCTCATTTCATGGACATCCAAACGTCAGTCCACACAGTCTCGTTCAAGTGCAGAGCCGGAATACCGAAGGGTGGCCAATGTTGTTGCTGAATCATGTTGGCTCCGTAATCTCCTACTGGAGCTCCATTGTCCGATTGAAAGGGCAACAATGGTCTATTGTGATAATGTGAGTGCGATATACTTATCTGTCAATCTAGTTCAGCATCAACGCACGAAACATATTGAGATGGACATCTTATTTGTCCGCGAAAAAGTTGCCCGTAATTAAGTTTGTGTTCTTCATGTACCGTCCTGTTATCAGATAGATGACATCTTCACTAAAGGTCTTCCGCGCGTACTTTTTGATGATTTCGAATAGTCTCAGCATCCGCGAACCTCCAGCTAAGTCTGCGGGGGACAGTCACGGTAATTATGGGGATATCCCATAATTACTTCTCATTGATTATAATTGATATTATAATTTATTGTAATTATTATGATTGTAATTAGTATCTTATATTTTATGTAAGGTAGATTAGTCTTCCATTATTCAAGCCTAATATATATATATATATATATATATATAGTATCTTTGGAATAATATTGATCAAGGAATTATCTTCCTCCAAATAATACATTTTTTTAATCTTAAATGATACATTGCTATTTGAATATGAATTTTGTCTACATATATGACACCGCTAGAATATATGTTGTGATAGATTTCATCCCACTATGAGAACCTATTCAACATATCCCTCTTTATTCTGTGTTTGATTAAAAAAATTTATTCCGTTATAAGTAATTTCAAGATTATTTATACTATAATTTTAGTATTATTTTTGTTCATATTCATTAAGAAACAGCAGTCTCGAAATTAACTAATTTAAGAATAAAAGTATAAAATAATCAAATGACAAAGATATTTTCCTCGGATATATAAGTGGTGTTTTTAGCTTATGCACACCTCTTACGAAATTGTTCACTTCTAGAAAATTACGAGTGTTTTTACTAACTTATCCCTAATTAATGCCTAGAAAATAAAACTATTTAATGGTTCTTGATTATTTAAATAAGAGTAATTTTGAAAGAATAAGGTCAATTTCTTCTTGAAATTCTAAAGCGCCACTTATTTTGAAACAAAATGAAAAATTTTAAATTATGAAACGGAGGGAGTATTAGTAATTACCATGTGCAATTGCAAGTGACACCTAAAACATAACTTCTTATACTTCAAAGTGTAACCACATTTGCACATCATAAACCAAATATCGGCCACTAATTGAGTACTCCTAAACCTCGAGAAAAGGTTAATTAATTAATAGCTGCTTTGCGTTTCTGTGACTTTCCTTTAAACTTATTGTAGAAAATATATTTACACCATTAAAATAATTAAAAATGGATAGAATATATATTTTATATTATGAATATACTTTTTTTCTTTTATGCATCTCCGTCAAATGGTGGCGTATGTCGTCATGGGTGTGCAAATTCCAATAGTAGGCTAAGATTTTGATAAGCTATGCTAATCATGAAATAGAGTTAGATGCGGATTTAAAAGTTTAAGTGTATGAACTTTTTACTTATTGGATTCAGAATAAACTCTTTATACGTATTGAATTAATTTGTAAACATAAATATACGATCTAAATCTAAATTGTTGAATTATTCGAACTCGTATCATATATTATAGATTCGGCCCCGAATATAGTAATATATTGAACATAAAGGTTGGTGACATTTTATCAAAATTCACGACCTAATATGGTTGCTTGCATTATGGCAAATATCGAGAGAATCTTTGGCCAGATAACAACGGCTAGCTGTTGTATATATAGTTAAATATTAATATCATTATTGAGTAATATAGAATGCAAAAAGAATTAATTAAGAAACACAAAGGACATAGAGTAGTATTAGTTTATTGCAGTGGTCCAAAATGACAAGTAAACATTTGGATTCTAATTATTCGAGCACTTGCATCCCCTCTTTGGCTAAACTCTTTTACTATATTTAATTATTTTCATCGTTTCAATTTATGTGACATTTTTCACTTTTCGAAATTTAAATTTCATAAACTTTGAAAAACATTTTAAGATATATTTTTTCATCAAATTGATATGAAAAAAGTTGCACCTTATAGTACTTTTCATGTAGTTTTTAAATATATAATTTTTATGTTAGAATATTGAGTTAACATAATCCAATTTAGCTTCAAAGTTTAGTCAAATTGACTTTCGAAAAATGAAAATTGTCATATAAATTGGGACGGAGGAAGTATCTTTTAAAGATTAAGACACTCAATTATCACTAAACAATTAGTAACTTTTTTTGTTCTAAGTTTTTGACACTCTTTTTATTCTTTCTCCAAACTTAATCTTTTTAAATTGTTCTCTCAAAAATAAATCTAGTAAAGCTACATAGACAATCTAAATGATATTCGTGTAATTTATTAACTCGAAATTTATAATTTAAACAAGTCAAATACTATACACTATAAATTTTCTTGCAACTATTAAGTTAAATACTAGTATGATATTTTCTTGTAATAAAGTCAAGTAGTAGAACTTGCAAACTCATTAGAAATAAATGGAAGAGTTCACACATGGAAGATACTTGGAAAAAGTAATTTATTTGCACCTAATATTTATATTAAATTAGTAATTACATACAAGATTATCACTTAATCATAATTTAAAAGTATGATATTTTTACTTGAATATGTAACTCTTAAAGGTTCCAATGATCGATCTAATAAAAATTTCGTGTGCGGATAAATTTTTCCGCAGTAATGTGGTCCATGTGTGTGAGTTGTTGATGGGTTACGCCACAAGTGATGGCTTTTCTTTTACATATGTTAATATTAATTTGTCCCACTATTGTCAGCACGAAAAACACGTTTGCTTAGTCAAACTTCTTACTTTTTGTTAAAGACTTTAATCATCATATCTAGTTAAAATTCTTAATTATTATTTTTATAGAAAAAGACATATAGTAAGCGATTTTCCGCTCCTCTCCTTACAGTCAAGTAGCTTAGAGCTCCTGAACTCTGCGGCGAGTTCAGCCACCACCTCCGGGTCTGAGCTCTGCTTGAGCGTAATCAGCCAGCTTTCTTAGATTTGCTAATAAAACAGAAAAAAAAAACACTAGTCATGCTAAAAATAGGCTTTATATGTCAAATTCGTATCAAAGATGCTGTACTTTGAAACCTTTTTTTTATCACATACTAATCGGAAACTTCATAAGAATATACACTCCACCAATTATGAAATCAGAAAATAAGGATAAATTGACGTTAGCTAGGATTTTTCGACGTTAGCTAGGATTTTTCGACTTTAGCTAGGAATTGTGTCTCTAGTTAATCGTCTGTTCTCTTATAGTGTATGTTTATATGAAAAAGGGCGTAGACTAAAAAAATAAGTTGGTCTAGTAGACATCACTTGGGGGGGTCGCGTCCTTGTCTTCAACTTCAGTGTGTGCGCGTTGCATGCGGCTTGGTTGCACAAGCGCGCACCCAACACAACATGCAATGTCAATAGCGCCCATCAACAGACAACCCCTTGATCAGCGCTCGATCACAATTATCCCCACAAATTTATTTTAATTTTATAGTATCTTTTTAACAAGAGATGTTTATTTTTTATAAATAAAAGATGTGAAAATAACATACAATAGATCTTTGTAGTATTTCTGGACAATATCCTTGAATGTTGAATATATAAATACAGTCTCCTTACATTAGTTTTGTTTTTTGGCAAATTCTAAGTTCAAGTTTCACAAATTTGTAGGTTACGTCTCATACAAGGTTCAGAACTTTCATACACTCTAGTTTTTTTTTTTGTGACTTGACTATTGACTTGACTTACTATGGCAAAAAACTACTAATAATCTATTTTATTCCTTTCACTCTCAGTTAGTGCAGTTTTTATTAAGGAAAATAAAATGTACTTTCATTTGAATGATACTTTGACCTACTTCTACGTTTTGCCCTCTCATCATTCCGCGTCTGACTTGGTCTAGTTCTTCTCGTGCAAAATTACTGTGAAATTTCATTTCATTATCATACATGCACTTTACAAGAAAAATATTTAAAAATAAAATAAAATTGAGCTATAATATAGTGGTGCATTTTTGCATAACAGTTGAATAACATAATATACTCTAGGAGACTTCAAAGCAATAGAAGTATATTTAGGATTTTATGTTTAACGGTTCTAGATTTTAGCACAGGACAATATAATTTATTGTGTTAGCTAGGAATTAGAGCATTTATACATATTAAGTGAATATTTTATCACAAAAAAGGGTTTGAGCTAAAACTATTGAGTTCTAGTTAATGTTGCAACTTATATGTTGCCTTATTATTATATACTATAAAATTGTACATTGAGTTGCTGGTTTGCGCTCAATTTGGTTTGAAATTTCAGGGTTTAGCCATCCTCAGAAGGACTTCGATGGAGTTCACAATTCATGTTTGAATTTTTAAAATAATGTATTCTAGAATTAAAGTTGATTAATTAATGAGTCAATCTCTGAATAGAAAAGTCAAGTTATAACCGTGACAAATTGTTAGTTAAATAATGAGTCGATCTCTGAATAGAGAAGTCATTACTCATTAATTCCTTTTTTTTTTTAAATAAAAAAAGATTATTAAAAGATGCAGGTTATATGTAAAGGAAGGACAATTTAGCAAATATACTATTCACTATGTCCCAATTTATATGATACACTTTTCTTTTTAGTCGGTCCTAAAAAGAATGACACATTTTCTTATTTGGCAATAATTTAACTTTAAACTTTACTTTTCACGCTTAACGAGATGATCTATAACCATACAAATATATTTGGCTTGTTTTCGACCACAAGATTCAAAAGTCTTCATTTATTTCTTAAATTTTGTGCTCAATCAAACTACATCACATAAATTGGAACGGATTTTTTTTTTAACCATATCCGATGTTCAAAAGATATTGGCCCAACTAACCGCATCCACGTTTGGTAAGCCTACAAGGGTAGTTAAAGCGCTTCTTATCAGAATATTTTTCTATTTTCGTGACTTGAAACAAAAATATTTCAATTAATTATAGTTGAGGGATCTCAATCATCTCACACTATATGTAATTATGTATCAATGGTAAAAGGAATTGCTAAAGTTATAACATGATGGATAAAAAATTTGCAAGTACACAATTGAACAACGATTATTGTGGTGAGAAGTGAGGACAACTTGTACAACATTATTGCAAAACAATATGAAAAGCATACTTTATATCACAAACGTGAGTACCGTTCATAAAAAGGGAAGTAATTGAAATAATTTCTGTTCTAAAAGGTGTAAGAGAACTTGTGGCATGACATTGAACTTTCCCAAACAAAATAATTTTTTGTGTGGTGCAAACGTTGTACTTTTTAGGCAAAATTTTCCCTTTACTATGAAATCTACATAACTCATGTAATGTCTCAGAAAAAAAAACTACATTATATATGTTAATGCCTTTTATGTGTTAAACAAATTAAAGAGCTTTCTCTTTGTAAAGTTTTATGTTGAGTAAGCAATTGCCGGCTGACACTATGAAGTAAGCAATTGCCGGCTGACACTATGAAGCTAAGGACACTGATAGAATATACCATACCGTGTATATCCCACTGATATACACGGTTTCCGCAATTAGTATACCAAAAATAGAAGTAGTTAATTATGTTGTATAATTATCATAATTGTAAAATTCTTGTACATGTAGAATTAGGATATTAGACGTTTAGTAGGAATATAATTTTTCATATTTGGAGATTGTAACTTGTATAAATACATATTCATTCAATAAAAATAATCAAGGGATTATTTCTTTCATGGTATCAGAAGTCTAGGTCTCAAATACTTCTCCCAAAATATTCCTTCCGTTGCCTCAGTTTCCATGAGTTCTTCTCGGTTTCCGTGCACCATTTTTTCTCATCTTTTCCCAAATTTTCTTCCAAACCCCTCATTCGCCTATTGTTCTTTCGTTATGTCTACGTCAAAGAACATGTTTCATTCTGCCCTTACAGTTTCCAATATCAAGAACCACATCCATATTGTTCTTGAAATGGAAAACGTTCAATACGCGACGTGGGCGGAATTATTCAAAGTTCACGCACGCTCGCATCAAGTCCTCCATCACATCATCCCCGGGCACCTGGAGGGGAAAAGGTGCCTACCCCCGAGGATGATCTTACGTTATGGACAACCCTTGATGCTACCGTTCTCCACTGGATTTATTCCACAATCTCTACAGACCTCTTACAGACGATTATTGAACCCGATGCTACGGCGATGGATACTTGAAATAGGGTGCATGTTATATTCCAAGATAACAAAAATTCTCGTGTTGTCACTCTTGAACATGAATTTTTCCATGTCCACGTGGAAGATTTTCCTAACGTCTCGGCCTATTGTAAAAGGCTGAAAGAATTGGCGGACCAACTTCGCAACGTTGGTGCTCCTGTTATCAATGATCGTCTTGTTCTTCAAATGGTTGCAGGCCTTTCTGAGGCACATAATGACATTGGCACACTATTTCGTCAAAGTAATCATATGCCACCATTCTATCAGGCTCGTTTCATGCTCACGTTAGAAGAGGCCGGTTTGGCTAAAAAGGCGGGCTACGAGAACACGTTCCGTCGTAATGATGACCACGTCAGACGACCCTCACACATTCTTCAAAAATTCAGGCCACAGCCTTGGGCCCCCTGGCAGTGGGGATGGGCCAGTGGCCATTGGCCCAACATCCCCTATTTTTCGTTGTCTGCATAGCCCGGTACTTGGGCCCAGTCTCAGCAAAATTATAGGCCTAATGTTTTGGTCGCCAACAGTGTCCATCGATCCAGTCATGGGTCGGGGCAGCAGGGGGGCCTGCTTGGGCCTCGACCCCCGCAGGCTTTCCATGCTACAGGCCTAAATCCGAGTCTGACACTTATAAATATTGAGGCCGTAATGCATACACTTGACTTAAATCCTCCGGATGCAAATTGGTACATGGACACCAGAGGCACTTCTCATATGACGTCCGACCAAGGTATTCTCTCGTCTTATTTCAATTTGAGCAAAAATCGTGGCATTATGGTTGGTAATGGAAATTCAATTCCAATTAGTGGTTATGGTCACACAAATCTATCTTTCCCACATCCACCTCTAGTCTTGAAAGATGTTCTTCATGCCCCCCACTTAATAAAAAAATTGGTGTACGTCCGAAAATTCATAATTGATGATTGAGTTTCTGTTAATTTTGATCATTTTGGGTTTTCGATGAAGGATTTCAAGACGAGGATACCTCTATTGAGATGCAATAGTAGGGGAGAGCTTACCCAATCACCACCACCACCACTTCCGCGAGTCCAGCCTTACCGTTTACTTTTTCCGCTCTTGCTCCTTTCTTGTGGCATGCACGTTTGGGTCATCCGGGGTCATCTGTTATTTCTTCCTTGCATAAAATAATTTTATTTCTTGTAAGGGTATGCATAGTACTCCACTTTGTCCTTTTTGTCCGTTAGGAAAACATGTTAGATTACAATTTGTAGCTTCTACTTCTCGCACTTTGATGACTTTTGATATTATTCATAGTGATTTATGGACATCTCCCGTTTTAAGTTTTGTGGGCCATCGTTATTATGTCTTATTTTTGGATGATTATTTTAATTTTGTGGACTTTTCCTTTATCTAAAAAGTCTCAAGTTTTTTCCACTTTCTTAAAATTTAGAGCATTTATCCGTACCTAATTCGAACGGCAAATTAAAAATGTTCAATATGATAATGGCAAGGAATACGATAATGAGTTGTTTCGGGAATTTTGTGATACTAATGGCATAGATTTTCATTTTTCTTGTCCTCATACGTCCTCACAAAATGGGAAAGCCGAACGAAAGATTCGTAACATTAATAATATTGTCCGAACTTTATTAGCCCATACTTTTGTACCCCCTTCTTTTTGTCATCATGCACTACAAATGGCTACTTATCTTCTTAACATACTTCCTAACAAAGGATTAGCATATGAATCTCCCCTTAAACTTCTCTATAATAAAGATCATTCGTATTCACATCTTAGGGTCTTTGGGTGTTTATGCTATCCACTTTTCCCGTCAACTACAATAAACAAACTTCAAGCCCGTTCTACCGCTTGTGTGTTATTGAGTTATCCATCTAATCATCGTGATTACAAACATTTTGATTTGTTGTCTAATAAAATCATAATGAGTCGCCATGTTATTTTTTATGAAACCCAATTTTCGTTTGCTAAAGTGTGTCGTCCCGGGCCTAGTTCGTATAATTTTTTAGATGACGAGGTCTCGCCATATATTATCCACCATTTTTCCGACTTGTCCCGTGACCAAATCACGCCAGTAGGCCCACTGCCTACTGGCCCACAAAACACCGATACCACTGGACCTACGGGTCTGTCCAGTGGACCAGCATCACGGCCCAGTCCCAATCTGGGTACTGTTCTGCAAGACCATCCCATAACTGCTTCAGATCTGCCTCACCAACCCGTGTTGGCTTCAGCTTCTATTTCCCGCGTTGGGCCAGCAGGCCCAATGCCTGCTGGCAAGTCTGTCACCCTCCCGCATATTTCCGAAAATCCATCCAATTTTACCTTGAGACAAGGGCCCGTTACTCGTAGCCAAGGGGGTATTTCTTTCGGACACAAACATTGTATTCATGTTGCTTAGATATATAAAATATTCGTTTATTTGTAAGATTTAGTAAAGAATAAAAAGGAAAAGAAAACAATTATAGTAAATAAGGGAGATAATTTCAGTGGACGGCCTCTTTTAAACTTAGGAATTTCCTTCTTATGCATTGTTGACTGGTTCTTTTAAACTCATACATTAAAATGAGCTGATAAGTGTAAATATTATAGATAACTTTTCTTGATAAGTTGATCTTGGACCTACAACAACTTATTTTTACTACTAGGTAAGCACATAATTTTGGGCTAACATTTTGATAGGCTCGAGATCAGCCCATTTATTTGGGCTAATTTTCACATATTCGAATGTTACGAGCCCAACCACTAGTATTTAGTTGGGAAAAGGACACAAATGGCCATCCTGCCCAAACTATTGCAACCGGATGGCCCAAGAAGCTTAAACTATTTTAGCTTTTTTAAAATTAATTTCATTACATAGCCTTTTTTCAACTAATTTCAACATATAAATAGAAATTGTATCATTGTTGTATAGAAAATGTAACATACGTACAGAAACTGTATCATTGTTGTATAAAATATGTATTCCTATAGTATGTGTTTAGAAAATATATCATTGTTGTATAATTTGTGTTTAATAAATATATAATCAACGTGTACTTACTAATTATACACATATTATACATGTTTCGGGATATTTCTTGAAAGCTCAACCAATGTATACTTATTAATTATGCACATATTATACATGTTTTGAGATATTTTTTGAAGGCTCTATATGATTTTTTTCGTCACATATTTGTTTCCTTTTCATGACAAGCTTAGTCACCACAAAATGTGTGGTTCATATCACAAAAAACCTTTAGTAACAACAATACATACATCAACCTTTAGTGGCGACTTTTTGATCTTTTGTCGCGACTTTAGTCGCCACAAAAAAGTTTGATCTCTTGTAGTGATTGAGCTACTAGGCTAACACTTGGCAATAGTTTAAGCCGAAATGTCAAATTCGCTCCATTAAGTCGAAACATGGGCCAAACAAATTTATGATGTCCAAGTAGTGTCCTTTTCCCTATTTAGTCTCTATATCTGATGAATCAAACCTTTTGGCTCTTCACAAGAGGGTACCAAGTCGTAATACCGGAAGACGACACCATTATTAACTATTATTAAAATGATTAGTTACCAGTGGCACAACCTAGGGGATAACTAGTCTTAATGAGAGTTTTTTCCCTACGTTATAGTGCAATACCAAGACCAATAAGAGAGAATGAACTTCATCCATTCAGACAAAATCCATGCCCCCTAACGAGCCGTATTCTGACCCTGCTTAAAAAAACTTCGAGATAGCACATTGCACTTTCAATGAATTGTAATGTCCATTTTTAATTCCTTTATTTATGAATATTCACAAATACTATATATTAGTCATATCACTATTTAATTATCCATATGTTATGTTAAATTTGGATTATTACTTCATATGACGGTAAAATAGTTCAAACATAACATATACATGAAGGAATCAAAAATACATATTTTTACTAATTAAAAATTAAATATACTAAATGAAATATCACAACAACCAAAACAAAATTTACCAAATAACTTATGGACCAAAGGTGTTATTAACCAAAAACAAAAAAGGAAAAACAAAGTGAAAAAACTATTCCACTTTGTTTTCTCCTAATTCTCTTATAGTATGTTTTTGTAAATTACTTTAAAAAAATTTCAATCATTTTAAAATAAATAAAATACTTATCAATATTTCTTTTATAAATTTATTATTAGTTTCAGAATTTTTACTCACGTGACTATTTATTTATAAAATTTAAATTTCATCACTTAAGTATATTTTTTGACACATGCTTATTAACTGCTTTTAATTAGGGCTGACCAATGGGACGGGACGGGATTAGGGGGATAGGAAGTGGTCCCATCCCGTCCCACATCCCACTATCAGAGGGAACGAGATTTGGGGGGACGGGACGGGACGGAAAGGGGGATCTGGGAGACTTTTTAAAACTTTTTTCTAGACACTTAATTAAAAAATATATATATTTAAACACTTAAATAATTGAACAAGATAGTGAAAAAATATCCCAAGGATAATTGCCTCTTATATTATTTAATAGAAATATGATTTTTTTCTAATACAATTTCAAAATTGCAACTTTGTTTCGTAGTTCAAAACTTACAAATCACATAGTAAAATTGGCATTAAAAAAATTACATATGCAACCATACATTTTCTAATTTTTTGACAATTTATTGAGGATCTTTTGTTGGAATTGGAATTAGTTGGTCAAATTGTTCAACGTCGCTTCTTGGCTTCATGCTCCCTCAGATAAGATTTCGTTGTAATTGTAGTCGTCTTCTTCATTGATCTCTGGTTGATCGCACCTTCTACGCTCCGCTCTATTCCAACTCTAAATAAAATTGCAATATCCAAACCGTCTCCTGCCAATGAGTGTCTGTGCTCTCCTATTTGAAACCTTCCAACACAAAAAGCGCTTTCAGAAGCTGTAGATGACGCTTGAATATTTAACACATCTCGGGCCATCTTTGATAGAGTCGGAAATGTCTTTTGATTTCCCCTCTAGTTTCAGCAAGTCTTCACGTCCATTTTCATTAGCAATTGATTCGAACGGTACAACACCCTACAAAACATAAACATCAAACTCGCTAATTTGTGAAGCACTTGAACCACTATACATTCTATTTCGAAGGCCTTGAATACTTGAAGCAGAAACTGCATGTTTTTTATAAGGTTGAAGTGAAGTAGAAGAAGATGGTACAAGAGTCAGTTGATTATTTGCATTTTTCTCTTTGTAATACATATACATAGTTTTGCATTGTGTTTGTATGCTAGAGATAACATGTTCTTTAGTTGGTTTTGTTTCAAGTATTTCTAGGCATTCATAAATTATTTCAATAAGGGCATTACAACCGTCTACTTTAATAGTAAAATTTAATACAACACCAATAAAATAAATAGTGGGAATAGAAAAAAAATATTTTTAAAATTTTACAATAATTTTTGTAATAGCTGGACCGTAAGTTGATTTTTTCTTATATTCATTAAATAACAAAAATATTAGAGCTATATAAAATAACATAGATAAAATAGTAGGATAATAAATAACAGAAAATTCCTTAGTAGCTAGAAAAAATTTCTCTAAGAATACAATAAGTTCTCAAATTTTATCTCAATCATCATCTACAAGCATATCCGAAGGATTTTAATTATGGGCGTTAAATATTAAAGTTAAAGGTCTTCTATACTCGTGAGCAACAACTAATTGTTCATACAAAGAATTCCACCTAGTTGCAACTTATTCTGAAATTTTACTATAAGGTAATTCACAATCATGACATATTTTTTTAAACTCTTTGCGTTTTATATTTTATTACCTTTAAAAATAAAGTTGATATCAAATTGTACTTTATCAAGAATAGAACTAAAAAATTTTAGGTCATCCTTTACAACTAAATTATAAATATGACATGCACATGCAACATGAAAAATATCGGGAAAAGATAGAATCCATCGAGTTTTTAAAATGTTTACATCATAATCATTGCAAGAAGCATTATATAATGAAATAGTCATAATTTTATCATTAATTCCATAATATTCACTAATTTCATGAAATATTTCTTGAAATAAAAATTTCAGTGTGTCTTTCATCAATATATCTATATGCTATTATACGTTTTTGCATAGACCAGTTGCCAACGACTAGAATTGAAAATGATCGTTTGTGCAACAACTACTTTCTGGCAGAAATGGAGCGGGACCGGGATAGGCGGGACATGCGCTTGTCCCATCCCGATTTCGAAGTTAATCCCTATACTCTAATTTACCCAGCGAAATCGGGACGGGATAGGGTGGGATCGGGCCGGACCGGGGCAGGATTGGGTTGTTCCGGCCCACTGATCAGCCTTACTTTTAATTAGCTAACCTAGTCATACTCTAACTCAGATTTTACGAGTCAACTCACTTACTAACTCGTTCCATAACCGGGTGCTAGTTTATAATTTTGTACTCACTTTAATCCATTTTTTCTCCTAACAAAAGTTCCTCATCTCTCTCTCTCCTCCAATTTGATCCAACACTATTCCACTTAGGATTTTCTCCTAATTCTCTTATATTTAGTTGTAAATTACTTTAAAGATTTTTCAATCACTTTAACGTAAAAAATACTCATTAACACTTTTTAAAATTAATTTAGAGATAATAGTAAAAAATACACATGAACTATTAAATGAACGAATTTCCTATCTGAACTGTCATCAGCTATTTATAAAAAAAAACACCTCAACGATTAGTTATTCACTTTCCTACCTTAACGATGAGATAGGAAAAGTGAACAACTAATAGTTGAGGTCTGTTTTGATAAATAGCTGATGATAGTTCAAGTAGGAAACTCGCACACCTAATAGTTCAGATAGGAAGCTCAAGAAAAAGTAGGGGTGTCAATGATACGGTTCGGTCGGTTATTTTATAGAATTTATACCATATCAATTTTTTGATTATTTTATTTTGTATAACCAAAACTAGAGTTTTTGAAACCGTCCAACTATCTCAATTTTTCTTCGCTATCGATTCAGTTAATTTTTGATATTTTAAAAGGTCACCTAATGGTCAATGCAATTCCAAAAAATAATTGAAGTTATGAATTAAAAAGTTATAAACAATATGAAATGCATTATAGATAAATCTCGCTGATGAATGTCACTAGTAAATATATACTTATAATTGTTACTTCTAATAGAATATCATTATCATAAATAAATATTAAATAGAAGAACAATATTACTAAATTAAATTGGTAATCTTCACACAAATCAATTAATTTGAAATATATGAACCAACACTTATAACTTACGTGAACTAGTAAAGCTTAGGTTAAAAGATAATTGCACTAAATTTTATGCTAAAGAACTTACAAAATAAAGTTGCCGATAATATCATGCTAACTGGAATAATCATTTCTAAAACTTAGAAAATATAAGAGGGAAGAAAAATAAAAAGAAGATAGAACATACTTTTTAGTCTTCTACAATTATTGATAAGTGATACTCCCTCCGTTCTAATTTAAGTGTCTTAATTTGACTTGACACATAATTTAAGAAATAAATAGACTTTTGAATCTTGTGATGTTAAATTAAAGATAGTGGGGTCTTTTAAATATTGTGATCGTAAATTTACCTTGGAATTGAAAAACTTAAATATAGAAAGAGATACTCTTTTCGGGACAAACCAAAAAGAAAAACACGACATTTAAAATAGGACCGAGGGAGTATTACCTTTAAGTAGAGTAATATTTGAAACTTTTTGTATATTATTTTGATAGGGTAGAGTAGGTTTAGATTTTAATTGTAGCCCTCCTCGTCTAAATTCAACCTAAGGCAATACTTAAAGTAAAAAAAAAAGTTAATGCTTTGTATTTTAAATTTAATACATAAAATATATTTTTTACATATATATTTATTCGATTCGATTCGGTTTAAGTTTTTCCCCCGGTAATTTCTATAAAATAAAAAAATCTAACCTAATTTTCGGTACGAGTATAGATTTATATCGATAATTTTGATTTTATTAAAAAATACCAAAAAATCAATTCGGTACAGTACGGGTCGATCGGTTCAACTGATTTTTAGAAAATCATTAACACCCTTACGAAAAAGTGATAGTTCAGATGTGTTTTTATCATTAACTCATTAATTTATTGCCAGTTTCAGAACTTCAACTCATTTGACTACTTATTTATAAAAATTAAATTTCATCAAACACTTATGCTTATCAACTACTTTTAATCGGCTAACCTAGTCTGACTCTAACTCAGACTATTAATGAGTCTAACTCACTAACTCGTTCAATACCCATGTGCTGGTTTTACAATTTTGTACTAACCTTAGACCATTTTTTTCTGGTAACAAATATTCCTCATCTCTCTCTTCTCCAATGATCCAACACTATCCCACTTATATTTTCCCTTAATTCAACCTAACAAAATCTTGAAATAACAAATTTTCCATCAAGGTAAATTCTTTAAACAAATCTTTTTTTTTTTTTTATCTCTATAGTCATGTACAACACTTGTGTAAGTTCAACATTTACACTGAAGTGTAAAGGGTCATCTTCATTTTCATGTTATAATCATTCATATTACTCTACTGATAGATTTGGTAGATACCCTTTATCTTATTCTTCATCATTATGTTGTTCTTGTTGTTCAATTGGTACCATATGCCCTAAATCCTTATATGGGCTTAGACAATCTACTGTAATTCAATGTAAAAGACTAAACTTTGGTGGTTTAGATAATAGATACTGTTCAAGATTTCAAGGTTATGGTGTTGGTAATGAGTGTTATTATGATAAAGTTTGTTCTTTTAAGGGAAATGGTGTGAGTAGAGGTGGAGGGAAATGGGGTAAGGGGGGGAGATATAGGTCTTTGGTGTTTGAGGAAATGAGTGAAGGAAGTAATGGTTTGGAGTTCGATGAGGTTGAGGTTATGCTTAGTTTGTTGGCTGAGGATGTGGATGAGGAGTTGTTTGGTGTGAGAGAGAGAAATGGAAGGTCGTCTAAGAGAATAGACGCGGAGAAAAGAAAAAATGGTGGTGTGACTAGTTATGTTGGTAAGAAGAAAAGGGATGAATTGGGTGCTATGGGAAGTAAATTGAAGTATAAGTATGAATATGAAGTGATTCCATCGAGAAAGGAGGAGAAGAGAAGGGAAAATAATAGGAGGGAAGAAGAGAGGCCATCATCGTTAAGGAGAGAGAGTCGAAGGACAAACCATAAGGAGGACGAACGAGCTTCCTTGTTGAGGGAGAATCATAGAGATCATGCAAGAGATGAAAAGAGGGAAGCATTGTTAAGGAGAGAGAGTGGAGGGACAAGTCATAAGGAGGAAGAAAGAGCTTACTTGTTGAGGGAGAGTCACGGAGAAAGAGAAAGAGAAGAAGGGAGGGAAAATTTGTCAAGAAGGGAGGACCACAGGCAGAGACTAAGGAAAGATGGCTCTAGCTGCTCTTCGTACTATTCTGCTTCTTCAACAAGTGACCTTATTAGTGACAGTGAAATGCAGATTGAGGATGAGCGCTTTGAGGAAGAATCATTAGGGAAGAATGAAGGTGTTGCTCGATATGACGGAGTGGAGGAAAGAGATCGGAATTATGCTAAACAGCGGGTTGTCTCGCAGAAGGACGATTCTGCAGTGGGATTGTATAGTGCGGCTGGTGACTGGAGAAAGAAGTCAGAGAAGAGGCTTACTGACATATCAGTTGAGGAGAAAAAGGAATCAACGGAGATGCATTCGAGGATATCTCAGGTTCATGGAAGTAGTCCTGAACAAGTTTCTGGTTCCTCCACAAAATTTGATGACACAAAACAAGAATCAGCTTCTATTACAAAGTTCGAGGGGCAGACAACTAGACAACATGGGCAAACAGGACAATCTAATACAAATATAAAGTATAAACAATTTGTGGATACATCTGAGAGTCATGAGCTTAGATCTAGAACTGCTTATGGCACAAAGAAATCTTATCATGAAACCGAAGAAACCTCCAACGAGGTGCTTAGTCAAATTCAGCAAGCTAGAGATGAATATAGTAAGAAAATTGGGAGCATCATAAGGGAAGATGAAAATAGGAGAAGATCTCATAGGCTCAATCAAGAGTCTAATTTCCAGAAAAATGACATCAGGACGGAGTCGGTCATTCAGGGAGTCTCTGATACTGAACTCAGGAAGAAGGTATCAAACGAGCGCCGCCAGTCTAGTCAGATCACTGAGTTAGCAGATTTGAGTGAAAAAGCTGAACAATTAACTAAAGCGGATGAAAAAAGGACTCATGTTTCACATAGGAAATCAGAGACAAGGATGAAGAACCAGGAAGATTATACAAACCTTCTCAGCAAGACATCGGTAGAATCCAAAGAGCAATCCTCCTCCCACGCCAGAATAAGAGACTCAAGAAGCACAAAATCAGTAATGGAATCACAGAAAAAAACTTTAGTAGGTGTGTCGAGTACGTCAACTACTCATTCTAGTGACACTAGAACTGTTGAAGTAACACAGGCAAACAAAAAAGAGGCGAAAGCATCTTCCCGAATATTATCAGAAGGCTCATCAATTATGGAGTCAAAGACCGGGTTGTCACTACAATACGAACTTACCTCAGACATGCCTTCACAACCTCAGCACAAAACACATGGTGAAGCCAGAAGGGATGAGGTACTTGGTCAGCCTTCGGTTTTCGCATCCGATGAAGATACACTTGGTTCAGCTGATCGATTGCAGAAATCCTCGACTCAGTACGTTGGCGAATTTATAGAGAAGGTGAGGCATGAGATTTCAAACTCTGAGATTCTGAAGGAGAACAAGACATCTGAGACAAAGTTAATTAACGAGGGAGAGCAGCATACTCAAAAACTTGTAGGACAACATGGTTATAATGATTCTCAATCAAATGAGAATGAATCAAGGCAATCATCTTTGGTTTCAGGGGCCAAGGGACCTTCAGATGAAATGTGGGATGTAACTGAGCCCTCTGTCCAGGAGACACAAGCATCGGAGGATGCAGAGAAAGACAAAACAGCTATTGTCAAGAGAAGTGGTAGCTCCTTGTGGAATATTATTGGAGATATTGTTCATCTGCGATGGATGTCTCATTCTGATTGCCATACTTTGGCCTCTAAATCTGGTCGAAGGAGCTCACCTAATCAATCCACAAGTAGTGAAACATGGTTTTCTGGTCATGAAGCAGAGGATAATAATAGTGAGAATGCAAAAAACATCAGAAGGTTGAACCAAGTGAAAATGGTTCGCTCTCATAGTCATGGAGAAGCATCCAGCTCATCAAGCTCAAGGGAACATATGAAGCACACATTGGTGGAAACATCATCTTCACCAATTGTTTTAGAAAGCAGTTCACCATCCAAACCTATTCCATTGCCTTCTGGTCAAGACACTACTGGTGACAACTTGCAAGGGGGGCTTCCGATTTCTTCAATTCTGGTGAGAACTTCACCTGTTATAGAAGAAATAACAGAAGTTGGACAAGCTGTTCCATCCAGCAGTAGCAAAGGGCAAGCAGTCTCCACTGTCACCGGTGAGATATCAGGTTCTAAGTCTAAAGATGCTGAAATGAGACGGGGAAAGTTTCATAGATCCGATCAGTTTGTAAAAGACAGGTTTGATGAGTGGGAAGAAGCATTCAAGCTCGAAAGTGACCAGCGGAAAATTGATGAGATGTTTATGAGGGAAGCACTATTGGAAGCCAAAAAGGCTGCTGACAATTGGGAAGTACCTGTTGGAGCTGTGCTGGTCCATGATGGAAGAATAGTTGCTCGTGGATGCAACCTGTAAGTCATGGTAGCTTATGCTTTTTCCTATTTCTTTTTTCCCTTCTTAAGACTTTGGTTTTCACATAAATATGCATGTTTCAGTGTAGAAGAACTGCACGACTCTACTGCTCATGCAGAAATGCTGTGCATACATGAGGCTTCTAACACACTTCGGACATGGAGACTTTCGGTAGTTCTTTACACTTTTATACTCTCCTTAAAGATTAAGTGAAGATGCCTCCTAATTTTTATGGCTACTGTACTTGAGGCTTCAATAAACACTAGCATTGATTTTTATACATTATGGGGTAATTCTATTATATGGAATATCATTTGTCACATGACATGTACTGTTGTAGGAAGGAATGGGAAGAAGCACTATCAGAACTTTTGTAATCTTTTACCGAAACAAAATTCAGATTAATACCACCTTCTTTCTCCTGTATGCTAGGTCAAACGATTCTTTACTCTGTTTCTTTTTCTTGAAGAAACTAGCATTGGAAAGACTAGGAAAGAATCATATTAGCCAGAGATTCAATAATACTTTGTTAATGTGATGTACATGGGGAAAGTATGAACTAAAGATGATAAATAGATTTGAACTTTAGCTTACCATAACACTCTTTTTTATTTTCTTCTTTGCGTGCCTTAGTTTTTTTTTGTGATTTGATACAGTAAATGATTTAATCGACACCTAAGTACAAACATGTATCAGGTAAGCAAAGTAAATTGGAAAAGGAGAAAACGTGCAACAGTTGTGTATTCTTTCCCTGAACATCAAACTTTTCTTTGACCAATAAATCTAATGATATTTCAGCAAGGTCGTGGGGATCTTTTTGGTATAACTTTCAATTCTTTTTTTTTACTACAGGACACCACACTTTATGTAACACTTGAGCCGTGTCCTATGTGTGCTGGAGCAATACTTCAAGCTAGAGTTGATACTGTTGTATGGGGAGCTCCGAATAAACTCCTAGGGGCTGATGGCAGCTGGATTAGGTAAGCAAGATCATACATATTTGTTTATTGGATAGTTAGTGATTTATCATCGACTCTTCTAGGTCTTTGAGAAGTGAGAAATGAAACACATAGTTCTTAGTTTGTGATATAAAAATCTTTGAAATTTATTCCTGTTTGGAACTGGCAATACACCATAGGAGCCTTTTCCCCCGACGGTCACAGCAGTAAACAAATCTTATTAGACCCACCAAAGTAAGAAAGGCGGGATCTTTCATAAATGGATGTGTACTCGAGATTATATCCTACTAGAAATCTCTTGTTGTTTCACGTGTTAACTCTGAACTTTAAAATGACTAGCCTTTAAGATATTCATATTTTTTAATCTTAGGATTTCACATTAGATATGAGTCTCAGACTCAAATTAAACTGCAATTATTTGCCTTCCTTTCCGGCAGTGCCATATTTTGCTATAGATATGATGAATAATCATCTATGTTGGTACATGCTGTAATAGTTCTCTAGTTTCATGGTCTAGCATCTACAAAAATTTAGCTATTTTACAGCTTTATGGGAATGTTACAACAATTATCATTCATTCTTATTTTCTCTAGCTAAATAATAAAATTCAAAATGTGAAGTCGAAGTTTTAATGGTTCTCAAGAGCACACAAGGGTGTGGCTTAGTGGTCCATGAAGTGGGATGAGAACCATGAGATATCGGGTTCAAATCCCAGTGGAAGCAAAAGGCACTAGGTGATTTCTTTTCATCTACCTAAGTGTTGGTGAGTAGAGTTACTCGTACCTGTGCTGGTGGGAGGTAGCAGTACCTAGTGGAATAGTTGAGGTACGCGCAAGTTGGCCCGGATACCATTGTCATTAAAAAGAAAGTTTTATTGGTTGTCTCAACTTTTGAACCTTTTAGCGGTCATTTGGTTTACGGTTTAGTTATGTTGGGGCTGTAATATAAGGATTTTTTATGCTGTGAATAATAATGATGGATTGTTATGCGGTGAATTATTATGAGTGGATTGTTATTTGGTGATGAATAATAATTCCAGGGTTATTATGTAGAGATTGCCTACTTTAAAGACACTTCTGTCTTTAGATACTCTTATCCACATATTACTAATCTTATTTCACATTCTATTATGTATAAAATAATGTATAGATTCTTGTATCAGCAGTATTAGTACTTCTAAAAGACAAGATATAGCAATATTAGTAATTCGACGATTGGAATATGATATTAAACTCCACAAACCGGTATGAACTTTAGTCAAGTAAAGTGGAGTTTGATACCTGAAAACCAGACGTTGAATAATGGAGATTATATCAGCAATGCAGAGTTTTATGTTGACTTTATAGGAGAAACAAATACTATATAAGTAACACCAAATTTTATTCTAGGATTAAAAATCCTTATCCGTCAAACCAAAAACCCCGTAAAGCGTCGGCCATGGATTTGACAGACAAAATTCTCCTTAGTGTATACGTAGCAGTTACATGCTTATAGTAGTTCATGAAGGAAAAGTGAAGTATGGATCTGGAAGTCTGCTTTTTTTTTTCTTCTTCAGCGTTCAAGTGAACAGTCTGTTTAATGCAAAACGATATAGATGCAAAATGATAAATAACAGATTCTGAATGTTATGATATAGATGAGAATGTAATCAGATAATTTGGTCTTCAACAACCTGGTATGCTTCGTTGTTGAAGCAAAAATCTTAAAATTTAGTTATTCTGTCATTGTCCAAAAATAGATCCTTCCTTTTATTTTGATCATGACAGCATTCGTCGCCCTTCTCAACTATTTATTTCCTTTTTTATTTATTCTCAAGTTCCATAGCTTGTTGAAGACGAACCCACCTCTCCTCTTGATACACGCTGCTTGCAATTTGTGTTTCAAGATTGTGTTTTTTGCATAATTGTCCTTGATGCCTGACGCCTTTTAGTGTTGGTTTGTTCCAACTCGTCAGTCAAAATCGTACTCCTGCAAAATTCTAAAATTATCTCCCTCTAGCTACAAAGTGCCGTGATCCTTAACATGAGTACCAATTGTGGTTCCTCTCCTGTATGTTTTTTCCGTTCATTATTACTTCTTTCTTATTCTTCTTGCTGCTTCCCGCATCAAACAAGGTTAAACATGAATATTTGTTTGTGATCCTAAATTGGAGTGCATATCTTGCTACCTTTGCTCATTATGTATACGATTTATAGCATGGTTGGCCAAGCTTTCAAAAATTGCTTATTTTGAAGTGTTTTTTTGTCATAAGTGCTTTTCGAAAAGGTACTTTTGGAGAGTAGCAGTTTGTGTTTGACTTAATTTGAAAAACACTTTCGCCAATATTAAAAAACAATTTGTGCTTGCCTGCTTGACTAAGGTTCTAAAAGTGCTTCTAGGGAAAAACTTTTCTTTTCCACTTCTGGAAAACAGCTTCCGCTACTACTCAAAAACACTTATTTTTTTTCCTAAAAGATCAGCTAAACGCCTCAACTCTCTAAAATAAGCACTTTTGACTTCCTAGAAACTTGGCCAGACATGCTATTAACATGCAGCTCGCTCCACAAGAAATTTCTTCTTTTGGTTTTTGAGTTTAAAGGTGTTGATTCGTAATGTTTCAGGCTTTTCCCTGATGGAGATGGAGGAAAGAGCTTGGAACAAACAGATAAACCTCCTGCTCCAGTTCATCCTTTCCACCCAAAAATAACAATCCGACGTGGAGTGCTGGCATCGGAATGTGCAGATGCTATGCAGCAGTTCTTTCAACTAAGAAGGAAGAAGGAAAAGAAGTCGGATCCTCCAACACCACCTTCATGTCTTCCCATTTCAAGCCATCAGCCGAAGATTTTCAGCAAGATTCACGGCATGTTTCATATGATGTTCTGCCTGTGATTTTTGTTTCTGAACAATCTTGCTGCAAAATTGTATTGATAGAACTCTCTTTCCCCGCTCTTCTTCGCTGTATTCAAGTTCAAGATTTAGCCAACAACTTCTGTTCTTTAAACAGCTGAATCAATTAGTAAATTTGTTGTCCTTTGAGATTAGAGTTGTAGTCTAATGGTTGCAACTACACTTTGTACTGCTTGGTGCATAAATTTTATGACTACTTTTAAATGTCAAATTTTTAACAAATGAGTCCTCATATAAGGAGCTTTGTTGAATTTTGTTTTAGCAAGGTTTTCAATCATCAAGTTTTTTTGCAACACAATTATAGGTTCGAGTCTTTTAGCTATTTTTTTATACTTACCAAACTTGTAAAACTGATATCAATAAGCCTAAAACTGCTAATTAAGGTGCTATAGTCACCATGATGCTAATGTAAAGTGGATAAAGTTCATTATGTCCTCTGAAACGATTTAAAATATAGCGGAAAAAAATGTGGTAAGTGACCACCTGTGAAATTAACTCTAATAATCACCTTGTATCGCAATCTCTGTATGCAAAAATGCGAGTTTACATCAAATCAATAGATAAATGACATGTATTTGTGCATATACTTCTATCAAGTTTACATCAAATCAATAGATACATGACATGTATTTGTACATAGACTTCTATCACTTAATTATGGCCAATTAATGCATATTTTAACTCTTTTAAATTATTAACCATAATAAATTGAATTAATTCGGTGTAAGCACCGGATGCAAGTAAATATTTACCATCTAGGTTACTAGGCATATCTTCTCACCTACCAAGTTACCACTACATGATTTTCTTTTCTATTAGCAAACTCTCTTAATAGATTTTGAAATGAAAATCATATGCCTTCATTTGATTGGTTAACTTCAAATCCTTGCGATAATCTCAAAATCCACAATATTAATAAAACTAAGGACTTACAAAGTTCATTAAAGGTGCTCGCTTAATAGTTAAGAGAATTGGAAATTGCCACATCTAGGGTGTGTTTGGTACTATGGTAAATATTTTCTCGAAGAATAAGCGATTTTCTTACTTATTTTCTAATGTTTGGTAATTGAGCAGAAAAAATTATTTTTCCAAAAGCATTTATAGGTAATCTTAAAAAATACTATAGAGGTGGGGTGGGGAGGGGGGAAGGTCAAGGTGTGGGGGTTAAGGGCATTGGGGAATATGGAGGAGACAATAAACTACCACTTATGAAATTTATTTTTCCTACTCCTATTAGGGAAATCATTTTTTTAAGTAACTTATTTTCCTAGCCAAATCGTTTTTCAACACATTTTGACCAACCAAACTGTTTGATAATATATATTTTTTCTGATGGGGACTAGGTACTAAGGCATAGCTCAAGTGTCGAATCAAAATCAAGAAGGGTTGGTGGTATTTGTTAACCTTAACTCTAGTATCATAATCACCCTCATTGTATTTTCATCTGTTATTTTAGTAATTCAATTTGCCATGTGTATTAGCACCTCAGATTAATAATAATTAATTATGATTTGGTATGCAAATAAAGATTATTAAAAGATCTAACCACCTTGCCTTTGCTGCATAAGTAAGAAGTAATATCAATTATTCATTTCTACACAATAAATGCAGTTCATCCAAAGAAGAGCATGAAATTACCACCATCATGAAATTTGGTAACAAAGGGACTACTTTTATCATACTATACTTTGCTTTTCCTGGAAGTAAAAGACTTGCTAAACAATGGATGAAACTATTACTAGTACTTTTTCTTTTCAATGATGCATAATAAAGTAAATTTTTTTAACCATCAGGTATTCAAAGCACATATTTTCTGTTTAACCATCCGATATTCGAAGCATGTTGGCCAGTACTGGATGAGTAAACTTGCAAAAACAGGTAAAGCGTTTCCTGCCAAAAGGTTCATAATAAAGTAAATTTCACTTAAATGAACTATGAGAAGATCCAACACAAGCTCCAACTGAAGCAATAACTCACCTACATTTGGTGCATTAAAGTTTACTTGCTATATAAATTGGAGCATAGTGATTGAAAATAATAGGCTAACTAAAAAAAAGACCTATATAGTCATTTTATGCTTGAGATGGTAATTGACCAATACTATTTTTCCTATGGGCAGCAAATCTTGTGATGCAGAAACATAAAGGACATTAAGCACATTTTTTGGTGACAAATGATGAGACTTGCTGTAGCATTCACATAAAACTAAGTTTCCCCTCAAAACATTTTCTACCAAACTCTTTTCTTTTTTAGAAGTTAAATTATATTGTTGCTGCATATATAAGTAGAGAGCTCTTGACAATCAAATCCAGCACAAAAAATGGCTTCTTCCAAGTTGTTTTACCTTTCAACTTGCTTTTGCATTTGGTTAGTGATGGCAAATGCACAAGCACCAGCAGCATCACCATCTACACCGACCACGACCCCTCCACCAACCACGACACCCCCGCCTTCCACCACGCCTGTTGCACCGTCACAGCCACCAGCAGTTTCAGCAGCACCTCCAACGGTACCTCCTGTATCAGTACCTCCGCCTAAAGTTGCCCCCGTCTCTGCTCCAACGACCCCACCACCACAACCTCCACCAACTCCACCCACTCCAGTTGCTTCTCCACCAGCAGTCCCGCCACCTCATATAGCCCCAGCACCAGCACAAAAGCCACCATCACCATCACCTGTACCACCACCAGTGTCTCTGCCTAAGGCCCCACCACCACCAGCACCAGCTCCTCCACCAGCTGTGGTATCACCAGTACCACCACCAGAGTTAGCACCCTCACCAGCACCAGCTCATGGCAAGCACAAGAGAAAGAAGCACAAGCATAAGCACTATCATGCGCCAGCACCTGCACCAACTGTGCCAAGCCCGCCTGCACTACCAACAACCGTCACAGATTCTGTGGATGTGACACCAGCGCCATCACCTACTCTGAATTTGGTAATGTTTCCATTGTTTTTCACGTCTGGTAACCATAATTTTTCGAAATAACATAGTACAACAGTCAAGCCTCTCTAACGACGTCGTTTGTTCTGATATTATTTTGTCGTTATAGAAAGCATATAATATAACATAACATCTAATATCGATTCCACAGAAAACATAGTTATTATAGAGAGGTCTGACTGTACATGGACAGGAACAGCTCTAATATGATAAATTCACTTAGTCTCTCTCACTTAATTGCAGAATGGAGCAACAATTTTACTGCACGGAAGCAGATCTAGAATGTGGATGAATGCTGGTTTGGCGATGACTATTCTTTTGGCCATCATAATCTGAGTTTCCCACAGATGTTACACAACAAGCTATATGTTCATTACCAGAAAGAAAATTTTGAATTGAGATGGGCCTATTTATGTGTAGAGGAAAAATAATGTGGACTATGATTGTAATTGTTGTTATCTCATTGATATTCTTTTCATCCCAGACATTTACATCAATGTTATTGATTTACTTTCACCTACAAAATGGCACTATCAATACTATTACTCTCTTGCTAGACTCTAAAGGTATATAATGCATAAGCTTCAGTCAATCTTGATCAGCATCTGGATTCTTGCTAATTTCATCCTTGAAGTTGTACTCGACCACAAGTCCAAGGTTGTCAACTAATCTATGATACTGAGAGCACCCTGAACACTGAAAGGAGAATCTTTAGTTAGCACCCTGTCGATTTAAATACTCTTTAATAGTAATAAAGAAAGTAAAGAAAACAGAGGTAAATAAGATAGCTACAAAGACTATGGAGAACTCTACAATTCATGCAAACCAAAGGACCAAATGGTGGACATACATAATTAAGAGACATTATTTTGACTTTGCGATCTCATAAGAAAATTAGCTTTGTTTTGCGATTATCAAAAGCTTAACAACATCACTATACTCTAAACCCTAAGTTGTGATACTCCAGCTAGGAGAATCCCACATCGACAAAACACAGGAGGGATGCTGGTTATTTAAGAAAGCATGTCTTAGACCCTAGTGACGCATTTTAAAGTTGTGCCGGCCTAGGCCCAAAGCAGACAATATCACTAGTGGGTTGGGCTGTTACAGATGGTATCAGAGCCACTCTTGTGTCAGCCTTGTCGGTATGGGCAGAGTTTCAACTGAGTTTAGGCAAATCCCGGTTAGGGGGGCAAACCTCAATGCTGAGTCTAGGCAAATCCTATGCGGTGGGGCAAACCTCAGCGAGGACGCTGAGACGGAGTGTATGTGATACTCCACTGAGTCTAGGCAAATCCCGTGCGGTGGGACAAACTTCAGCCAGGACGCTGAGTCCATAAGAGAGGGTGTTTGTGATACTCCAGCTGGGAGAATCCCACAGGAGAGGTGCTGGGTATTTAAGAAAGCATATCTTGGACCCTAGTGACACGTTTTAAAGCCGTGCGGACAGGCCCAAGGCGGACAATATCACTAGTGGGTTGAGCTGTTACGTAAGTACCTGTATAAACACTGTTCCTCTTTCATATGCCAATCTGCTTATGAGTCTTTGAGATCGAACACCACAAGCATTACATGTGAATGTTGCTAATAGACTTCTTCTTGGTAGTTTCAAGTCAAAAGTTGCTTCCTGCAAGAAGGCACCCGCTCATTAAATACACAAAGAAAATGTTAAAACAATAGAAGAAATCCAAAAAGGGAACTGAACAAGGACAATTTAGAAGCTAATAGACACATCGATACCAATTGTAAGAGGTAAAGAAGAACCAAAATGAAAGACAAAAGAATAGAAGCGGAAACAACATATTCTGAGATTAAAACAATTTGTTTTTAACTTTTTCTCAACAGAAATATTTTGCTTTAGTTGACAAATTTAGATTTAAAATTTGGCCATGTGAAGAGATGAAAGAATGAGCTTCTTCCGGGGTTAAATTCTCATAAACAGATGGACACAGAATATATCATCTTCATTACCAATTGAAATATAGTTAGAAAAATAAGTTTACCATTCAGTGAATTTTACCCTAACAATTTAGGGAAATTGATGTTTAGAAGTTGGTTTTCATATGTAAAATATAGAGCACTTGAACCTTGGAATGTACTCGTCATTAACTTCAAACCATATCATCGCAACCTACTTAACATGAATGAATTAAACATATCCAAATCCCTACTATATAACAACAGAGGGACTCAAAATGTCTTATTATGACTTTTCAGAAAAACATTCTCGTTCAGACTCAAGCACTACGCGTACGAGAAACGGAAAGCAACTGAAACCAAGAAAGAGAATAAATAAAGAAAACTACATACATTTCACATCAACTTCGTGTGTTGAACTGTGGCAGCTCTATGGGGGTGATAGAGATATGCTGGTTGGTCGCCTAGATATCCAAAATCGTTAGGCAAAAGTTCATAATGCATGCAAAGACCGGCAAAAACGTACCTTTGAAGAATCATTTGAAGCAGGCAAATTGACAGATTCTGGATGTGTTTCAGAACTATCTTGGGCTACACAAGAAATAATTGGAACCCTGAACAAATGTTCTGATGCTCTCCTCTTCCCATAAATAGAATTTGACCTGTACATAAAAATAAAAATAAACATAGCGTTTTAACCAACACAATCCTCATATATTCTACCTAGTATGACAACAACAACAACAACAACTACTACACGTCTACGCCTCAATTACACGTCTATACTAGCTCATAGACATTAGCTCCAGTTGGACCCATTTCATCCCACTACTTATCTTAACTAGGTTTTACATAGTAGAACAACCAGGGGAGGAGCTAGAGTTTAGGAAGCGGGTTCGGCATAACCCGGTGATTTTGATTTAAACAATGTATTTGTCTTAAGAAATTCATTTAATATGTACAAATTACTAACTTAAAACCTAATAACTCAAAAAGACTAAAATCCCGAACCCATAAGCTTCAAATACGGGCTCCGCCCTCTGACAACAACAACAACTACTAGTCTACTACAACAATTGGGGTCGGCCATGCAAATAATCTATTTCCTTTAAAGGGAAGACGCCAGAAGCCGGAATATGTGTTAGGCCAAACCCAATAGGTTTTACTCAAACAGTATATTAGTGATAAAAAAATTCATTAAATATGTACAGATAATAGAATTAGAACCCAATTATTATCACTTGAAGTCGTCATTCTAAAATTCAAAACCATAAAACTGAAATTCTACCCCATTTGGGGCTCTTCCATTCCACTACTCCATTTTACTGATTTTCATAAAATAATAAACTAAAAAGCCTCAATCTCAAACTAGTTGAGGTCGGCTATATGAATCCTCTATAATATCCATTCTGCATAATGTGGACCCGTTTCTTCCGCTACTCAACTCTCACAAAGTTCATACTTTTTTTTGGATAGCCAGTAAAGTTAAGATTTTTATGCCAAACAGAAACTAGGGAATCAAAAATGTAAAAAAAGACAATACCCCTCAATCTCAAACTAGTTCAGGTTGGCTATATGAATCCTCTATACTCAACTCTACATAGTAAAGTTCATACTTTTTTATTTGGATCTGGCTGAAATGCAAAGTAAGACTGCATACAACAGACGGCCTTCCCCGGACCCCGGACCCGCGCATAACGGGAGCTTAGTGCACCGGCTGCCTTTTTTTTATTTTATAACCAGTAAAGTTAAGATTTTTTTACCAAACAACAAACTGGGGAATCAAATAAGATAAACCCCATGAAAAAAGAATGTAATTTTGAAGAAAATTAAGCATAGAAGCTTACCTTGTGGAATTGATGCAATAATGATTGGAATTAGGTTTGAAGGAAAGAGGGAATTGAAGAGAATAAATGGGGACATGGGTTTTGATGTTGGTAATAGATAAAGAGCTGCAAGAATTTAAATTATTAAAGATTTTGGTGTTTCCTGTTATTGATGTAGCCATTGAAGGAAGAATCTTGAACAAAGAGAGCAGAAGTTGAAGGTGAAGGTGTTAATTGGAATTATGGAGTTCTTGAAAATAACTAGGGATTTTCTTTTTTTGGATTAATAACAATTTTGGTCCCTTAATTATTATTACTGTAGTAGGAGTAGTAAATTTTGATTGAATTTTCTTTAAAATATTTTGTTGGATTAATAACACTTTTATTCCCTTAATTATTACTGCAGTAGTTAATTCTGATTTTATTCTTGTAGTAATAGTATTGTTATTCTTATCCTCCGATTTATGTTATTATTAATATTATTTTTTGTACTTTAATTTTCATATTAATTTGGGATAGTTACGTTCTCCTTTCGGACAATTTTAGTATGTTTTAAATATTTTATCATGCCTTTCACTGTTTTAAGTTACTTGTCTTTGTGCCTAGGGTCTATCGAAAACAATCTCTCTTCCTCTTAAGTTAAGGATAAAATCTGCGTGCATTCTATTCTCCCTAGAACCACTTTGTGAAATTTCACTAGATATGTTGTTCTTGTAGTTAATTCTGATTTTATTTAAATATTACATACTAGTAAAAAAATTCGCGTTTCGCGCGGCAGTGAAAAACCTAATTTTTATACTATACAAATATTTTGGTCTCAAAATAGATAGATTAAATTTCAAGATTTAATTCATCTTAAAAAAGATTTAATATTATAGTCTTTTCTAATATTTCATCATTGAACTACTTTTAATCTTTTAGGATTAAACGAAAAGTTGAACTCTTTTTTGTAGAAATGTGTAACAAGTTTGAAAGCATAGTTTTTTTTTTTTTTTTTTTGTATATTATAAATATCTGACATTTCTCCCTTTAAGTATCCGATTTGTTAGAGAGTTAAATTTTTTGTTGTATAAAATGTAGAAAAGAAGATTAATAATTTATCTGTATGAACATAATCTTTAATTCTCTTTTGCAAATGGAAAACTTGAACTCCATGTAAATTTGCCCTCTTCTAAGTCCCAAAATGAAGGTTTTGTTCTACATCAGGTGATTTTTTTGACATTAGGTCTTTATCACCGGTACTTTCTACATGTTTAACGAATCATTTTTCATTTATTTGTGTATCACCATCATCAATTAGAGATATGAACCAAACAACTCACATAAGAACTTAACTCACCAACAAAGAAAGGAAAAAGAAAGATACAAGTGATTGTCGAAATGATGAATGCAGAACGAATTTGATAATCCATATCAATAAAAGCCTTATTTGTTTTCCATGCGTATATAAAAGGAAGAAAACACTATATTCATTTTGTGCATGGGGTAAAAAAATGACATCTTTTGTGAATAGGGAATCAACACTAAATATGAAAATATAACAACTTAATAAAATTGTTTTAAATATCAAAGTACTAATACTTTTTCCCTTTCAATTTTTTAAAGATATCAAAAAATAAATTAAACATACCGCTATCCCTAATGGATGTTAGACAAATATAATAGGATAATTTTACCTCTTTAACTTCATCTCTCTCTATCTTTCCATTTATGTTGTTATATCCGCGCTGCAAAGTATGACATAGTAATTAAATAACTTGAAATACAATTGTATGACAGTTTATAACAAAGGTTAAAACCCAGAAATCATTGGTTAGGCAATATCATGCTTCTCATCCATATAATTAGCTAACAAATCAAGGTAAGCATATAAAGAATTAATATTATATAAACAACTACAATCCAGAATACTTGGAAGAATAAACCTCAGCCTGCTATTTAACTCATTCAACTGCGTGAAATATGCACCATTATATTTAACTCAATGAATTATAACTCGATGAAAAATACGGAAAGAGTAAACACAATAGATCATGCCCTCAAAAAAAATAATTAAAGAAGAGGAAATAGAAAGAAAGGAAAAAGGGCAATCTAATATTATGTACTGCAGTTTCCATCCAAACAAAACCAAATCCTTTCTTCTCCAAATGCAAACTGTAAGCATAGAATTTTATAAGCTCTGGTATTCATACTTCTTTTTCTCGAAGAGGGCGAGTCTTCGTCATCAAGTATTTACTTTATAAACGGCTAAGGAAGAGAGTGGGATGTGATTAAGGAAATAGAAGGAGTAACTTTTCAGGTTTTTAAAAACAGTTAAGAAGAATAATGTATAATTAATGTAGTATATTGTTAAACAAAGCAATATACATGTGATATACACTGAATATACAGCAGTGTATATCACATATATATCACTAGGCAAAACAGTGGACTAGGCGACAAGGGCCTCGGCGGTGGGCCACGGCGATGGGCCGCCGAAAGGCCAAGGAACCGGCGAAGCCCATCACGGAAAGGCGACCCATCGGCGCGTGGGCCGCTGAAAGGCCAAGGAACTGAAGCAGAAGCCCATCACGGAAAGGCAGTGGTTGTTGTATATTAGGAGTATATATTGATGTAATATTGTAGTATAATTATTACCATAATTAGTGTTATACACCTACCATAATTGTATAGTTAGAGTTATGGTAGAATAAGGTTTTAGGAATAGATTAGGAATAGGATTCTCCTATTTTGTAACTTGTATATATATATCTATTCAATCAATGAAAATA
The DNA here is from genome assembly GCA_034509755.1 of Anisodus tanguticus. NCBI lineage: Eukaryota > Viridiplantae > Streptophyta > Magnoliopsida > Solanales > Solanaceae > Anisodus > Anisodus tanguticus. Next base: position 3,790,621 of record CM067540.1, on the reverse strand, counting down.
ATCAAGGGGATTATTTCCTTCATGGTATCAAGAGACTAGGTCTAAACAAAAATTTTCTTTTCTCAAAATTTTTGCCTCCTTGGCCGAGAACCACGGCTATGGCTGCATGGAATAGATTGCGTGACATATTCCAAGACAACCAACATTCCCGTGTCATCACACTCGAGCAGGAATTCTCCCTCGTTCGAATGGATGTATTTCCGAACGTTTCTGCATATTGCAAGAAACTAAAGGAATTGGCGGATCAACTCCGTAATGTTGGCGCACCGGTAACAAATAATCGTCTAGTTCTACAGTTGGTTGCCGGTCTTTCGGAGGCCTATAATGGTGTTGGCACTCTCCTTCGCCAAAGCAACCCTCTTCCCGACTTCTATCAAGCCCGCTCCATGCTTACGTTGGAAGAAGCCGGTTTGGCTAAAAGGCGGCTACGGAGCAAGTCCGGTTGTCATGATGGCATCCTCTCCTAATCCTTCGAGTTTTGTTAATAATTCGGGCCAAAACCATAATAATGGTGGCGGCAAGAATAATCGCAAGAATAATAACAAAAACCGCGGGGGCAAACACGGTGGTAATGGTGGAGGTTCCGGTAGTCGGCAAAATGTCGGTGGGTCCCATCCAATGAACAAGGCCCACCACCCCCATGGGCCCAACGGTGGGGCCCATGGCGGTGGAGCGATGGCGGTGAACCGTGGGACAAGCCCCATACCACCGGCGAGCAACGGGGAAATTCCGGCGGCCGGTGGGGCGGCCAACGATCCGAGCCCAATACCCAAGCGGTGGCGGCCCACCGGCCGCGGTGGCCCGGCGGCGGCGGTGGTAGCGATTACGGGCCGTGTCCAAGCACGGCCGGGAGTTCTTGGGCCCCGACCTCCGCAAGCCCATCATGCGGTAGGCCCTACTCGGACCGATATCGAGGCCGCGATGCACACGTTGGGATTGACTCAACCGGACCAAAATTGGTACATGGACACCGGGGCCACTACTCACATGACTTCCGACTCGGTACTCTCTTATCTTATTCCAATTTGAGCACCCCTCGGGGATAATTATTGGTAATGGCGCTTCTATTCCAATTCTAGGGTATGGTCGAGAAAATGTTGTCTCCCCCAATCCACCACTCCTCTTGAAAAATACTTTACATGCTCCTAAATTGATTAAAAATTTAGTGTCGTCCGAAAGTTCACAAATGACAATTCTGTTTCTGTTGAATTTGATCCTTTCGATTTCTCTGTGAAGGATTTCAAGACGGGGAGTCATCTCATGAGGTGTGATAGTAGGGGGGATCTATATCCTATCATGCCCGGTTTCGCCACCATCGAGTCCACCTTGCCATCGCTTTTGCGTACCATCTCTCCTTCCATGTGGCATGCTCGTCTGGGTCATCCGGCTCTTCTATTTTATCGAGTTTTAGATAAAAATAGCTTTATTTCTTGTAAGGGTACGAGTCGTACTCCAATTTGTCGATCTTGTTCATTAGGAAAAATTGTTAAGTTGCCATTTGTAGACTCCAATTCTCATACTTCTATGCCATTTGACATTATTCATAGCGACTTATGGACATCTCCTGTTCTTAGTTCAACGGGTCATCGATATTATGTTCTCTTTTTAGATGATTATTCTAGATTTTTGTGGACGTTTCCAATTGCGAATAAATCACAAGTGTTTTCCGTCTTCATAAAATTTAGAGCGTTCATTCGTACTCAATTCGAAAGAGAAATAAAAAATATTCAATGTGATAATGGGAAAGAGTATGACAATAGGGAGTTTCGAGAATTTTGTGCTACTCATGGGATAAATTTTTGGTTTTCATGTCCTCATACATCTTCACAAAATGGGAAAGCCGAACGGAAAATTCGTTCCATAAATAACATTGTCCGAACTCTCCTAATCCATGCCTCCATACCTCCGTATTTTTGGCATCATGCTCTATAAATGGCCACTTACCTTCTTAACATAATTCCGTCTAAAGGTCTGACATATTCTTCCCCTCTCAAAATCTTATATAATAAGAACCCTTCTTATTCTCACCTTCGGATTTTTAGTTGCTTGTGTTATCCACTATTCCCATCCACAATAATTAACAAACTTCAGGCTCGGTCTACCCCGTGTGTGTTTTTGGGTTATCCGTCAAATCATCGTGGTTATAAGTGTTTTGATTTATCCTCCAAGAAAATCATAATCAATCGCCATGTCATTTTTGATGAAACTCAATTCCCGTTTACGAAAGTTCATACTCCCGAACCTAAGTCGTATAATTTTTTGGATGACCAAATATCCCCGTATATTATTCGGAATTTTTCGGACAACTCCCGTACCCAAAATTCCCCAGCGGGCCCACTGCCCGCTGGCCCCACAAGAACGTCACTCCCTACTTGCTCCGGCCACCGGAACAGTTCCAATTATTGGGCCGGTCCGCCCCACTCGGAACCGGTCCGAAACCGAACCCGGCTTGTACCGATTTGGGCCGGCGGGCCCACCGCCTGTTGGCCGGTCCATCCCGAGCCCGAAAAAATTCCCAAAATTCCCTCAATTCTTCCTCGAGTCATAGACCGGTCACTCGTAGTCAGCGGGGTATTTTTACACCTAAAAGACATTTTAATTTACATTCGGATGTCTCTAAATCTCCCTTGCCCCGCAATCCTGTGTCCGCATTAAATGACCCTAATTGGAAAATTGCTATGACTGATGAATATAATGCTCTTATTGATAATAAGACGTGGGAGTTGGTGCCCCGTCCATATGGTATTAATGTTATCAGGTCTATGTGGATTTTTGCTCACAAGGAGAATTCCGATGGGTCCTTTGCTCGACATAAGGCGCGACTTGTTGGTGATGGTAAGACTCAGCAGGTTGGAATTGATTGTGGTGAGACGTTTAGTCCGGTGGTCAAACCGGCTACCATTCGCACTGTGCTTAGCTTGGCTCTTTCAAAGACTTGGCCAATCCATCAGTTGGATGTCAAGAATGCTTTTCTACATGGAGATCTCAAGGAAACAGTCTATATGCATCAGCCATTGGGTTTCAGGGATCCCAACCGCCCTCATCATGTCTGTTTGTTGAAGAAGTCATTATATGGGCTTAAGCAGTCTCCACGGGCCTGGTATACACGATTTGCTGACAGCAGGTCAGATAATTCCTTGTTCATCTATCATCGAGGTTCGTCATTGGCCTATATTCTGTTGTATGTGGATGATATCATCTTGACTGCCTCCTCCGATGCTTTGCGCCAGTCTATCATGGCCATGCTCAGTTCTGAGTTTGCTATGAAAGACTTAGGACCTTTGAGTTATTTTTTGGGGATTGCCGTCAAGCGTCATTCAGGTGGCTTGTTTTTGTCTCAACGAAAATATGCTGCTGAGATCATAGAGAAGGCTGGGATGTTATCCTGTAAGTCCACTTCCACGCCAGTTGATGCAAACCCGAAGCTCAGTGCCGCAAGGCGGTGCACCATACGAGGACCCGACCCGCTATCGCAGTCTTGCAGGGGCCCTCCGATCTTACTTTTACCGACCGGATATTACGTATGCAGTTCATCAGGTGTGTTTATTCATGCATGATCCCAGGGTTGAACACATGAATGCAATCAAACGCATCATCCGGTATCTTCAGGGGACACTAGACTATGGATTGCACTTGTATCCTTCGTCTACATCCACACTTGTCTCTTACACAGATGCTGATTGGGGTGGTTGTCCCGACACCGGACGGTCGACTTCGCTTTGTATGTTCCTTGGCAACAACTTGGTCTCCTGGGTCGCCCAAACGTCGGGCAACTCTATCACGCTCAAGTGCGAGGCGAGAATATCGAGGGGTAGCGAATGTGGTCTCCGAATCGTGTTGGCTACGTAATTTGCTTTTGGAGCTTCATTGTCCCATTCAGAAGGCAACCTTGGTATATTGCGATAACATTAGTGCCATCTACCTGTCAGGTAACCCAGTTCAACACCAGCGCACTAAGCATATCGAAATGGACATTCACTTTGTCCGTGAAAAGGTTGCAAAAGGTCAAGTTCGCGTATGCCATGTCCCGTCTCGTTATCAAATTGTAGACATCTTTACAAAGGGTCTACCAGCGGTTCTCTTTGAAGATTTTAGGGACAGTCTCAGCGTTCGAAAACCGCCCGCTATGACTGCGGGTGTGTGTTAAACAAAGCAATATACATGTGATATACACTAATACAGCAGTGTATATCACATATATATCACTAGGCAAAACAGTGGACTAGGCAGCAAGGGCCTCAGCAGTGGGCCGCTGAAAGGCCAAGGAACTGAAGCAGAAGCCCATCACGGAAAGGCAGCCACTGGCAGTGGGCCGCTGAAAGGCCAAGGAACTGAAGCAGAAGCCCATCACGGAAAGGCAGTGGTTGTTGTATATTAGGAGTATATATTGATGTAATATTGTAGTATAATTATTACCATAATTAGTGTTATACACCTACCATAATTGTATAGTTAGAGTTATGATAGAATAAGGTTTTAGGAATAGGATTCTCCTATTTTGTAACTTGTATATATATATATATCTATTCAATCAATGAAAATAATCAAGGGGATTATTTCTTTCATATATAAATGAAAAAGAAGAAAAATTGAAAAGAATACTGAAAAAAGTCAGAAATAGGAGAAAAAAGATAAATCCTTTTCCTGACCTATGAGGCATGCCACATCACTATCTTAATTCCCAGCTTTATATTATATATAGATACAAATTTTCTATCTAAAAGGGATCAAAATACATATTTTAAAAATTGAAGGTGATCAAAAACAAGTTATCAATAATTTAGGGATCAAAAGTGCTAATTTTCCTAAAAGGTAATTTGAAATTTCGTGTACATGAAAAATTGAAAAGGAACTAGTAATTAATTTCTACTTGCTACAAGAAAGCAAAAACCAAAAAAGGGAATTGGACAAATTTACCACTTTTATGTTTTTCTTTTTGTAGTGTACCATAAGATATTTACAAGTTGTACATTTTTTCTTGCTCAAAATTTTGAAATCTATGTTTGTAGGAAGGCGACTTACTAAATATACAACAACAACAAAACACATACCCAGTAAAATTTCACACCGTGGGGTCTGGAGAGGGTAGAGTATACACAAACCTTACCTCCACTTTGGTAGGTAGAGCGGTTGTTTCCGGGAGACACTCGGCTCAAGACAAAGCAAAATCACAAGCAAGACAATCAAAACAAAACAAGAGTAAAGCAAGAGTAAAGAAAGAGAAACGGTCAGACTCATATAAGGAATTAAAGCAGTATAAAGTGCATTCGAACAAAAGGGAGCAGTAGCTAACACAACTAAATAAGCTAAATAAAATACACTAAAGACACATAGCAACAAAAATTAAACTATAGTGAATTATAAAGCAATAATGTACATATAGGTGTGATAGGCTAATCGGGCCTACAGTAATAACACTACAACTATCAATTTGTAAGCATAAGTAGGACTACGCTCGAGTACCTACTACTCTTCTACCCTAATCTGTGTCCTCCACAACCCCTAACTAAGGTCATGTCCTCAGTAAGTTGCACCTGCGCCATATCCCGTCTAATCACATCTCCCTAATACTTCTTCGGCTTACCTCTACCACTCATGAACCCGTCCATAGCCAATCTCTCACACATCCACACTGGGGCATCTGTGTCTCTCCTCTATACATGCCCGAACTATCTCAATCTCGCTTTTCGCATCTTATCATCCACCGAGGCCACTCTCTCTTTTTCCCGTATATCATCATTTCTAATCCTATCTCTCCTTGTATGCCCATACATCCATCTCAACATCATCATTCCACAACTTTCATCTTTTGTATGTGCGAAGTCTTGACTGGCCAACACTCCACCCCATAAAACATAGTCGGTCTAACCACCACCCTATAGAACTTGCCTTTAAGTTTTGGTCAAGACTCCAGATGCGAGCCTCCATTTCATCCATCCTGCCCCAATACGATGTGTGACATTGTCATCAATCTCTCAATTCCCTCGGATAATAGACCCTAGGTACTTGAAGCTTCCTTTATTTGGAATGACCTAAGTACCAAGCCTTACCTCCATGTCTGTCTCAGGGTCGCTCCCATTGCTGATCCAAATATTCTCTCTTGATCCTACTCAACCTGAACCCTTTAGACTCCAGAGTCTATCTCCAAACCTCCAGCTTGGTGTTCACTCCGCTGCGAGTCTCATCAATCAAGACTATGTCGTCTGCGAATAACACACCATGGTACCTCCCATTGGATTTGTTGCGTCAGTCCTCCATCACCAAGACAAATAGGAATGGGCTAAGAGTTGATCTCTGGTGCAGCCCCATCATCACTGGGAAGTGCTCTGAGTCTCCTCCTCCTGTCCGTACTCTAGTCTTGGCTCCATCATACATATCCTTGATCGCCCTAGTGTACACCACATGCACGCCTCTAACCTCCAAACATCTCCATAGAACCTCCCTAGGGACTTTGTCGTATGCCTTCTCGAGGTCGATGAAAATCATATGTAAGTCTTTGTTCCTCTCTATATAAATTACTAGCATTATTGTTCTCACTCCAATAATACAAGCATCAAGCAATGAGATAAGATAATTCGAGATTGACGCAAAAAATAGGGCGTCACTTTCATTCACATTAGAAGAATTTCTGTATTTTACAAGTGTGGATTATTTCCTAAGAATAGAACATATTACATAGGCCCAACCAAAAAACCAAAAAAAAAAAGGAAAAGAAAAAAAAAGGAGAAGGAATAGAGAACAATCTGACAATTTTATCAACTTGTTCAATGTGATAACATTCTTTTTTTTTTACAAGATAGGTTCTCAAGAAATAATTTTGCATGGCCTTGCTATAGTATTCCTTGATCAACAACTATAAGTTGCAAATTGGAATAATTCAATCTTGTTCATCTACTTCGTGAAAAGGAAGTGGCACTGTCTTAACAGCTCTAAATTTGCCTGCATTATTTAGATGCTCATTCTCCAACCTGTATCAGAATTGAAAACAATGTCCATTAGGCAAACGAGATTTAATTTATATACACTGACAATATAATTAATATGTTTCGTTGATTACCTGTAAAAATTCCATTGTCCTCTCCTAATGACTTCAAGGGCTGCTAAAAATAGCCCGGTTACTCTGTAGTCTACACTTCCAAAATTGTAATGAAGTACTGTTTGTAACCATGCTAGCCTCAATACAAGGTTCAATCCCTGCAAGAACATAAAAATTTCTTAGATCAATTATACTATTGAAAAACAGGTATTAGCGACAAACAAATTCAGTAGTTAACAATAAAATCCGTCGCTAGTCCTATTTAGCGACGGATTTCCCCCTTCCATTTTGGAGGATCTATAGTATTTCTACACTTCCCCTCCAGCTGACTCTTTAGCGACGGATTATTAGAAAAAAATGTTAGCTACGAGCAATTTAGCAATGGTAATATTAACGATAAAATTCATAGCTAATTCCAGTTTTTTTCGTAGTGAACCTCTTAAAACTTAAAAGAAAAAGACTTTTCTTAAAGAGTAATCTATGACAATCTAATCTTGTTTTTCCACGAAGTTGGTTTGAGTACTATGTTGCTCGGACTTTTAAAAAATGACGACAAGTACATGTCGGATATGACACGGGTGTGTCAACTTTTAGGAAAGTCTGAGCAACATAGTAATTGTTTTTTTTCCTTTTGAGTAAGTTTTGTTTTGAGGGAGGATTAGAGTTAATACCATGGAGAAGTAGTAAATAAATTTTCGTCTAAGCATCAATTCATTCCTTAGCCATGGATTCTTGGAATGACATTGAAGCAAGCCCCAATCTTTAACAAAATCCCAGTACAATTGGTACATGGTTGCAGCACTTGACATGACTATAACTAAACAAAGCCATCCCAAATTCTTTTCTTTTTCATATGCAACTTTTGCACCAGCAGCCAACATTGCAGACACATATTTTCCTAAGTTGACTAAGTGGCTTTTGTGTCCTTCGTCGAACCATCTTCGTGCACACTGCAAATATCGTATTCGATTCAGTTTCTATGCAAATTATATGAAAGTTCAAAGTTAAAATCTTGAAAAAACATATACCATATGTATATTATATGTATATTTATGTATATGAAAAAAATAGAACACGGGTACTAGTCAAAATATACAAAACAAATACCTGATTATGTATAATTTATGTACAATTATATATAAAATATGTATATTATATGTATGTTTTTACTTAATATGCAAAACCTATACATTTGCTGACTATTTTGTAAATTAAATTACCGAAAGGCATTAGACGGTAATTATCTCAAAAAAAATGTATCAAAACCTGCATAGCTCTCCAGTAATATGGCAAGAAAGAAACTGCATAAGCAAGGTCCCTATAATATTTTGTCCTCATACAGAATCCATAATCTTGATTTTTGTAGCTTCCAGTTATATAGTAGCATGCTACATACTCAAGATTTCTGAGCATTGGAACCTGTTTGGTTAAAAAAAAAAATTACATCAGCAAATGTTTTGATCTATCATAGAACTAAAGAGTTCCATTACGGTCAGACCTCTCTATAACAACTATCATTTATAACAACATTTCACTATAACGGCCAAGTTTTCTTTAGAAGCTATTTTTCATGTTGTGTTATCTCATATGTTCTCTATAACATCATTTCTCTATAGCAACCAAAAGATATTGAAGAAACGGAATTGTTATAGAGAGGTTTTACTGTACTAGTATTTAATTTAATGATTTCTCGCTAACCTGGCTACAAAGTTGATCAGCCATGAAGAAGTCTAACATGACAACCTTATACAGAGGTGAAAACATGATGTTCCTTATAACACAAATGAACCGGTAACGGCTAGATTTGTATATGATGTTTAATGGGCAAACCAGCAGCATTAGGAAGACCTGTTAAACAATTGTGATTACTTATCCATATATTGTCAAAAGAAAAAAAAATTGTTTTTTTGTCAATAGTAAGAAAATTACCATTAATAGGAGGCCAGGAATTGCTTGAATTTGATTATAAGAGTACCCTTTTGCCACAAGTGTCAGATGAAGAAACAGGACCCCAACAACAGCAGTCATCGACGTAGCACATATAAGGTACACATCTCTATACTTGAGTTCCTTAGTTTGTGCTAGCTCGAATATGAAGCTGTAGTTTACACGAGTCTTTCGCCACATAAATATGTTGCATCCATACAGAAAGAAGTGCAAGAACATTAAGCTGAACATGCTGCACAATCATTAAGTATAATCTCCATTAGATATTTGGAACAAATTCCAAAGATTTATGAGTTAATTAATCGAACACTTGCCTGAGAAAAGGATAGACAGTTTCCATGTAGATTGTATCAGATTTAGGTCTATACAGTCCTGTAATATGAGCCATGATCACATATCCAACGAAAAGCGCTAGGAAACATCCTGTGAATACACCTGATTGAAAATAAATCGAGAAGCCAATGTCAGTCAGTATTCTTCAGTAGTTCAAATTACATCAATATCTTCTCGTTAATGTGAAAATATATAGAATATATCTTGTTTCCGTTTTCATTGTTCTTTCAACATTAGGCCAGTGTCACAGGTTTCATGTTATGTTGGTCTTTTAACATTTCAGATACACATGACACTACCTATGTTGCTCGAACTCTTTAAAAATGTTGTCTAGTGCATGTCAGATCCTTCAAAAGTAATGCATTTTAGGAGGATCCGACACGAGTACGACAACATATTTGAAGAGTCCGAGCAACACAGCCACATGACACTACTCCTATCATTAAACAGTCTTATTTTGTCAAACAGGAGAGATACAAACCTTAGAAAAACTAAGCACTACTGTCTTTTTAACACTTAAAGGGTTCTTTAAAGTTTGATCATTTTTGGTCAATAACATGATAATGGCCTAAAATGGGGCTTCTTTGTCCTCCACTGCTGAAAAAAGGTGGACCCTTAAGTCTACTTTTTTTCTTCTTCTTCAGGTGGTTAATGGCTGATTCAAAGGCTACTTTTGCAGAACATGGCCCTTTTTATGTTGATGACTCTTTGTTTTTATCTGGTTATCCAATAAAAGAAGTGGTAACTTGAAAAGAAGCCACTTATGTATATTATTTAGGTACTTTTCGGCACTTGTTTAGCATATAAAGAGATTTTACAGGTTCGAGTACTGGGTCAAGTATGAGATTTTTGGTTTGACTTCGGTTTAATGTTTTCTATTGATCTAAAAAATCAGGTTCCACATCATCGCTTCAGGCTTGAGTGACCTTCTGAATGAAATAGCAAAAGTTAAGTGACTTTTCTGATACAAAAAAATGACATTTTCCACCTATTTCCAATAGTTCAGTGACCTTTTAGGTAATGATATCTAATTATTATGAACCAATTATTTTCATGGAACTCACCAATGAAAAAGGTAACTGCATGAGATTCTTTCTTCTGAGAAGGCTTTAGGTACTTCATAGCTTTCTTTTTATCATCTTCAGCAAAGTGTTTGATGAAAATATGCTCAACATCATCAGCCAACTTCAAAGCCTGTTTGACAAATGTATAATGTGTGAGACAACAATATCTTAGCAAATATAAAGCCATTGCTTGTGTGGAATAGCACCTTTTTTTTTCCTCTTTAAGATATGACCACTTAGTACTGTCTAAGAATAATCTTATGATGTTTTCTTGATGGGATATCTATTTGGAATTTAGTACCAACACTACTACAAACCATGTCATGCTGCTACATTTTCATGCCCAAAAAGTTTTTTTTTTAATAATGTAAAAGTTGAACACTTCTATGGCTTTCTGATTTGTTTAATTTACCTTGTCTGAGCTGTTGAAGTAGGAGCTCTCTACAACTCTTAAATAAATAGGAAGAACTTGTTTGTTTGTAACCTATGAGAAAGCAACAAAAAAAGAAAAATGATAAGTAGTTATCTTAAGATATAATAAAAGTGAAGTGAAAAAGATGCTAGTGTATACTTAGAAAAAATTACTTACTTTGTCAAGTTTCTTCAAGATCTTTACAAAAGCTAGCATATTCAAGTTCCTGTAAAGATTTCAACATGTCAAATTGTTTTGTACAGAGAAAACTAATTATTAATCGTACGAATAGTTAGCTTTGAGCAACATACCGATAAGTTTTAAGGTATCCTAGTCCCTTGTAGAGCTCTATAAAGGCTCCCTTAATCATCTTCTCCGCGTGTTTTAGCTTCGTTCTGTTTATATGCAGCTTTTTTCGTCCGTCAGGGCCACATTTCTTGGAGGATTGATTGATAATGTCATCCCTAAGCAAATAAGTTATGGCTGAGAATGTTCGTGTTGGATTCGTTAGGGGAATGTGAATCTTTAAGCTTTTTCCCTGGCAATTGATTACTCGTTCTAATAAATTCTTCGATTTGTTGTCTTCCCTCTTGATGTTAGTTGAATTTTCCAGTTCACTTGATCTTGGATAGTCGAGTATCACTTGATCTATTGAGTTGTCAATGTCCTGTTCTTGATCTGTTCTGTCTTTGTTGGACTCTTCATCTATTGCCAAAAACAAATATAAAAATATATTTTTTGGTTCAACTTGGAGGAATAGCATATATTTCTTGAAATTGATTTCTAGATTCGTAACTCTTAAAAATATATAAAAAAAATCAATAAATCATGTAAGAACTTAGAAAGGATGAATAAATGATGAGAATATTTGAATGCCATGTAATAAAAATCTCTAAAGAAAAGAAAATGAGTATTAAGTACTCCCATGTTCAATTATGAAAATGTAGACAGACCACCTATGATTGTGGTGAGATGGATAAAATCCCTCCATCCTTTATCAGAGATTTCGGTATCGAATCCTGAGTATGAAAAAAAAATCTTGATAGGAAACGCGCTCCCCCATTTAATGTGTCTTATGCGGTTGAATCCGGATTAGTCGAGACCTCAATATGAGTACCAGACGCCGGTTGAGAAACCGAAAGAAATACAAACGGAATAAGGACTAGAATGGACACTTATGTTGCTCGACCCTCAAAAAAAACTTGCCATACCATTGTCAGATCCTTAAAAAATGCATAGTTTTTAGAGGATCCGACACAGACGGGCCATTATTTTTGAAGAGTTTGAACAACAATAGATGGAGACATAATAAACATGAAACAGAGTAAAAACAGGGGAGGCTCTGTTACCACAAGAAATGGTGCCCGAAATCGACTCATCCTCCTTGGTGTTTTGGCTTGAAGAAGTTCCTTTATCATGATGCTGTTTGATCAATGCAGCTTTGAGCTCAATGAGAATCTCCATTTGCTTCTTCAAACAATCCCCTCTTTCGACAAACTCTTTCTCCTTCGTCTGGAAAAACTGGTTCACCTTGTTAAGTTGAAGGTCCAAGAGCGCGAAAAACTCAGCAGCAGCCTCAGTATCAGCAAATTGCTCCAACAACTCAGTCTCATACAAATCCCCCTTACTCAAAGTCTGTCCAAGCTTCCTATGAACCTAATAACGATCAAAATCCAACACGTTCCACGTTAAAATCAAGAAAACAACTTAGGAAATAGAAAAAAAAACGTTCGAAAAGAAAGAAAGAAAGGGTGAGTGAGTACCTGAATGACCCCATGTTCTCCACGTTGAGGTCCAAACAAAGGCAATTTCCTAAGAGAGGAAATGAGGATACGCGAAAAAGAACACTCTTTGTTCGTGTTCATGTTATCGACATTGTTAGTCCTTTCATTATTGTTGAGAAAATTGATTTTCTTGAGGTCTTTTTTGAGTTGCCAATAATCAACAAAGGCTTCTTTCCATTCAGGAACTAGTTGCCCTTCAAATTGTTTAGTGAATTTCACCATTTTTTCTTTGCAACAAATATTTTTTACAAGTGCAAAGAAAATGGCAAAATGCAAGTGAAGAGTAGTGAAGTGTGTTTGGAATGAAGGGAGATATTGAAATATTTAAGGAGAGGGAAAATGGAATTTTTTTTGAATGGTACAAGATTCTAAAAAGCACAATTCAAATAATATCCAATGGTTATCCTATGCTCATTCCACTTGTGATATTACATTTGATATAAGTGATTTATATTCTCCGGAAATGAACAAAATGTCACCGGAAAAAGGTGGCAAATTTTTATAAAAAGTTGTGATATATGTATAAAAAATGGCAGCCCGCTACATTAAGCTCCCGCTATGCGCGGGGTCTGGGGAAGGGCCGGACCACAAGGGTCTATTGTACGCAGCCTTACCTCACATTTTTGCAAGAGACTGTTTCCACGGCTTGAATCCATGACCTCCTGGTCACTCGACATAAAAAAAGAGAGGGTCCTAAGTCCATTTTTAAGCTAAAAACAAACATGGTACTAACTTTGCATTCCTTACTTTCTTTTTCTTTAGTAATTTCAGTTATGTTTTTTTTTCAACTTTTCATAACGTTTGAAGTACATCACGTAATTCACACTTAACTAGTCACGAAGAAATCAAACAAGTATCACCGGATACGGTGTGATCAGTGATGTATGTGATTCATCTGAATCTTAATTAAAAGTTTCAGATTCGAGTCTATAAAATTAAGAACATATGCAACTTATTTAAGTTATCAGGTTTATCTAAACCTTATAATTTCGACTCAGAGCATATATTTATATATAAAAATTCGGGTTCGAGCCTAGGGAATAAGGAACAGATGCAACTTTAAGTTATCAAGTTCATCTAAATCTAATAATTTCGACTCAAACCATATATTTATGAATTAAAATTTATATTGCAGCAAAGAGTAGATATGATATCCATAACTTTAAAAATATAACTAGAGAACTTGTCTAAAAAATTTCGTTGAATTTAATGATTTGATAATAAATTCAATCTAGATAGAATTTTTTAAATTTATTTATATGCATATAAGAAATAATACCATATATTTATAAAGTCATAAATTAATAATTCTTAGCTTAATGAATTGCAACTTCCATTATCAAATGATATTTTCCTATCTCTAAATAGTAGTAAAACATTGTTTTCTTTTACTGTTCATACTTCTTACCTTTTCAAATCCCTAATCTCTCTACTATTTTTCCATTTATAATTTTCCAGTAACTTTTTTCCATATTCCTACGTTATACTTTTAATTCGGTAGAATCAGGGGAAAAACACACACACACACATAAAATACACATCAACTCTTTAAAGTAATACTCAATTTGTATTCTTATTAGTTTGTCCCAAAAAGATTGATATTTTTTTATATTAAGAAATAATTTAACTTTATTAGATTTACAGTCACACAAATATCTAAGGCTTATTTGGATCACACATTACAAAAGTCTTTCTTTATTTCTTAAACGTTATGAAAAATTGGAAAAAGCATAACTGAAATTCTCGAACATTACTTTTCTTATAGAGTTATAACGATAAATTTCTCGAGAAACTGTTCTATAAATTGAAGAACAAAAGCTAAACTCATATTTAAAAAACAAAAGCACTATAAGCACTCTAGCCTTCTGTTACTATTTAAATGGTGGTTATACAAAAATTAAATCATATAGAAAACAACTCATGTAAAATTCATCCACTCATGCTTTAAAGTTCAAATCGGAATAGCTTTGCGTCTTTTTTAAATTTAATTTAATCAAAATAAAAGAGAGAGTTTTCAGAATACCATAAATATATAAGAAAATAGATACAAAAAGTAATAAAACATCAATTTAGAAACTCAAACACTTCTAAAGAATCGAAAAGTAATTTGTAAAACTTCATCATTTAAATGTTCAAATTTTTGCTCAAACTAATACTTGTGACTTTTGATAGAATATTTTTAGAGTATTCTTCGTACATCTCCTACCTCAGGTAAAATTGTAGTCCAATTGTAATTAGGAAGTGTAGTTCAATTGTAATGAGGAAGATTAGTTACCTAGTTTGTAAAAGAGTAAATAATTATGAGGAGAAGGGGAACATATTCCTTTATGGTATCAGCAGCCAAAACCTAAAATTCTCTTCCTAACCTCTTGGCCGATCCAACCCTTGGCAGCCGCCCTCCCCAAACTTTCTCCTACCACATCTCGGTCGCTTCCTCCCTCTCATCTTCCCCAAACTTTTCAATGGATGAACAACCTAAATTCCATCATGCTCTTGCAGTTAACAACATCAAGAACTTCATTCCCATAACTCTTGAGATGGAAAATGGTCAGTATTCATCTTGGGCAGAATTATTTAAGATTCATTATCGTGTGTACAAAGTCATCGACTATATCATCCCTCCTAAATCAAAGACCAAACACCCTGATGTTTCTGATGATGACCTTTGGTCCCTCTTAGATGCAGTTGTCCTATAATAGATCTACGACACGATCTATTGCATACAATCATTGAAACCAACGCCACTGCCCGACAAACGTGGGAGCACTTGGAAAGTATTTTTCAGGATAATAAGACACAACGTGCCTTGTACCTAGAAAATCAATTTAAGGACATTCAGCAGGACGATTTCCCAAGTGCGTCGGCTTATTGTCAGGATCTTAAGATGATTACCGATCAACTCTCCAACGTGGGTGCACCGGTCACTAATCAATGGTTGGTGATGCAACTTATTGCGGGTTTGAATGAAACTTATGACATCGTCACTACCATCCTCCAACAATGTACGGCATTGCCTTCATTATATGAGGTCCGTTCGAGACTCATCCTTGAAGAAACCCGAAAAATAAAGCGGGCCGCGGCTCATGCGAGCACCGCCGACACCGCCCTCATCACTACCGGCGACCCCTCCACCGATAACAGGGCCCCATTTTCCTGTTCACAAAACCGGCAACCCAACGACCCGACACATGACCCACCTTCCCGAAATCACTATAAATGGCGAAACTCCGACAAAGTCCGCTGCAGTCGTGGCGGGAGCAACAACTGTGGTGGGAGGGGCCAGCCACTGCCGGCCGGCAGCAACCCGCAACGGTAGTGGCAGCGCTTTCCGCAATGGGCTACCTACCCGCCATGGGCTACCTACCCGCCATGGGCTACGTGGGCCCAACTAGCTTGGACTGCTCCACCTTGCCCATACCCAGCAACCTCCTGGGCCCCACCTCCTGCCCAACAGACTTATCCCGACATCCTTGGCGCACGTCCACAGCAGGCATACAATGCACATGTCTCTTCTCCTTCTACCTACGCCCCGACGGATATTGAGGCGGCTATGAACACGATGTCCCTCAACATTCCAGACAGCAGTTGATACATGGATACTGGCGCCACATCTCAATAACGGCATCCCAATGTACTCTCTCGTCTTATTTCAATTCGAGCAATTTAAATCATCATATTATTGTTGGTAGTGGACACAACATTCCTATTCGAGGTTGTGGACAATCATTCCTCTCCCCACCACACCCTCCATTAGCTTTAAAAAATATCCTCCATGCCCCGACACTTATCAAAAATCTAGTCTCTGTGCGTCGTTTCACAACCGACAATAATGTTTACCTTGAATTTGATCCTTTTGATTTTTCTGTAAAGGACCTTATGACAGGGATGCGAATAATGCGATGTGATAGCATCGGGGACCTTTATTCTATTACCACCACCGTCGGTCATCCAGCCTCCCCTCCGAGGGACATATTCCTTTAACTTTTTCTAGAACATACTCTTTCTTTTCTAGGGAATATCATTTGAATCTGGCTTTTTCTATCTCTAAATGTATATGTCACCGTATGATCAGTACATCCTGCCCCGTCGCTTGAACCGCATTCTTGGGGTGCCTCTTCATTTAGGATTCTAGCATGTTCGCGTTTTAATTAATACCTAAACCAAGATAAGAAATAACCTTTAGTATCTACTATCAACCTAACCATTTTATTTTTCTTTTATTTTGATCCTAAAAACTTCAAATTATTTGTTGAAGGTAGTCTTAGAGCTAATATACTGAAGGACTAAAGGACAATGATGCACCGCCACTTAGATACATCACTATTAAAACTAAGTAATAATAAGAACAACTTATAAAGTGGACAACAATTAATTCAACAAACTACAACTATTCAAATAATTAAAAGCCATAAAGCAACAAATGAATCTCAAGAGTAAATTCGCCGGATAGGATAAAATTCTAACCAAGAAAACAAACACTAATTTTTTTTGAACTATCTACATCTGATATATTAAGGAGAGCATGAACACAAAATTGTATTTGAGTGGCTTTACTCTATGCATGTACTCACCTGTTGAAAATGTATCCATGAATATCCAAAATTGGATAAGCTTGTTTTTGAGTCAAACAATGAAGCTCCATCCGATAACCTCTCCGTATATACAGATTTGTTAACTATACTTTCTGGATTCAGGTGTGAACTAAGAACTTTAAGGTGAATTTTGTACTTTCTAAACCACTGAACCAACCTCTTCTCTTGTATTCAGGGTATTCAAATATATCTACCTTATATATACGATATAATTTTTTGTCAAAAGTGTTCGGAGGAACACCCTCGGTGGAACTTAGATCCGCTCCTCATGTATACGTTAATAGATGGTAATGATGTGAAATACTAGTTAGTATCATTAAAGATAATATTAATGATTTACTACAAGGAATATGAAAGATTTGTGTAATGATAATTGAGGTTATTTAAGTTTTATTTGCAAATAGATTTCGATTGCTGTTACGTGGGTTGATTAAGACAAAAACTGTTACTGGTTTTATTGCAACGTTTATTTGCTTACTGCTACATGGACTGAGTGCACGTTTATTGTATGAGGCTTTTAATAATCCATAGGTTAGTAGTAAAAATGAACCAAAAATGCAATAAAAATGAGAAAATTTCAAAAAAAAAGGAGAAAAAAGATAAATGTAAATGATGACCATAGAGAGGTGTCACATCATCTTGTCTATGCCTAGCTTTAATATATATATATAAATGTGCTCAACTAATTAAGAACCTTAAATGAACCTTACGCGACACGAATTTTAATTAGTCGGATCAATAGATTTCGAATATCAAATGATTAAACCAAAAAAGGAAATCTAACAACCGGTGGAGGACAAATTAAAATAAAACCTCAATATATAACTTGGACTAGACCGAAATTACATAATTTTAACTCAAAATTTCATCGTTAGTTACGTTACTTAAACTAGGGTTTCTGTAGAAGAAGTCAGTTCTCAGCAAATACAAGCAAAAGGGTAGTTTGGTAATTTTCCCATGTTCAAAATATGGTTAGGATAGTTGCTAACCAACTCAAACGGCTAGTTCCTAAGTAGGATTAGTTGAAGCTAATCTAGAGGATTAGTATATGTATATATCATACATTGTACATGTATTGAACTCAATTTGAATGAATATGATATCAAAAACATCTTATCTCTACAATTCTACTCTCTTCATTGTCTTCTTCACATGAACTCCATTTCTAGGGTTCTTAGCTTTTTCTTTCAATTCTTCAACTAATTACATGGTATCAGAGCATAGCTACTTAATCTAGTGTGCGATTTGATTCTGAAACAAATTCCTCATAAATTGAATAAAAAATGGATCAAGGTTATCAATGGCGATCGAACAAAAAACAAGTCAACAATGGTGGAACATTGAACACTAGGCTTTGCCTTATTTTGATACTCCACTTTTATGATATATATATTTTTGTATATCATCGCAGAGAACGATATCACGTTGGAATCACATTCTTCTTGAAGGATCATGCTTGTGTGATAAAAAATTAATGCACTATACAGTAACAATAATCTGTTTATGATATTACATAGGTAAATGTCACCCGAAATGTTAGACAATGTTTCAGCTGACATTCCCTAAAAATGCCTTTTTAGAGATTACAAAGACCAAGAGATTTCTTCAAACTAGAAAATCTCTCATGATCCAAAGCTTTTGTAAAAATATCAGCTAGTTGATGAAGAGTGTCAATATGTTCAATTTGAACTAGCTATTTTTCTACTAAATCTTTTAAAAAGTGATGTCTAATATCAATATGTTTTATACGTGAGTGCTGAACTAGATTTTTGGAAATATTTATAGCACTCAAATTATCATAGTACAAAATCAAAATGTTGCTCGAAAATCCATAGTCGTCTAACATGTGTCTTAGCCATATTAATTGAGAGCAACAACTTCCAGCTGCTACATATTCAGATTCAGCAGTTGAAAGTGAGACACAATTTTGTTAATGACTATACCATGAAACAAGATTATTGCCAAGATAAAAACATCATCCACTTGTACTTTTTCTATCATCTACATCTCCAGCCCAACCCGAGTCACTAAATCCTATTAAGTTAGGATTAATGTCTTTGAAATACCAAATTCCCAACTCACATGTGACAGCAACATATCAAATAATACGTTTCACAACATTTAAGTGGGATATTTTGGGACAGACTTGAAAATGGGCACAAACACTAAACATAATATCTGGGCGACTAGCAGTAAGATAAAGAAGGCTACCTATCATAGATCGATATAATGTTGGGTCGACATTTTCACCAACATTATCCTTACATACATTCTGCGACGAACCCATTGGTGTCTTCATTTGTTTGGCATTCTCCAAACCAAATCTCTTAACTAGATTCTTAGCATATTTACTTTGTGAGATAAAAATTCCATCTTCACTTTGCTTAATCTGCAAACCTAAGAAAAAAGTTAGTTCCCCAATCATGCTCATTTCAAATGTTGATGACATAGATTCAACAAATGACTTTAGATAAGACTGTGAGGTCGAACCAAAGACTATGTCATCTACGTAGATTTGAGCAATAATAATATCTACACCGTGACATTTAATGAATAAAGTACGATCATCTTCACCACGGTTAAAACCAAATTCAAGAAGGAAGTTCGTTAGACGACCATACCATGCACGAGCAGCTTGTTTCAATCCATACAAAGCCTTTTTGAGCTTGTACACATAGTGTGGATGGTGAGGATCTTTAAATTCTTTTGGTTGTTCAACATAGATTTTCTTATCTAGATAACCATTTAAGAATGCACCTTTTACATCCATTTGGTGTAAAGTAATTTTCAGGCAGCAAGCAATAGCAAGTAACAGTCTAATTGACTTAATTCTAGCCACGAGTGCGAATGTTTCGTCATAGTCGATTCATTCCACCTGAGTATAGCCTTGTGCAACTAGACAAGCTTTGTTTCTAACAACTGTTCCCGATTCGTCTGATTTATTTTTAAAAATCCACTTAGTTTCAATTACATTTGTATTATTTGGATGTGGAACTAAGTCCCAGACTTCATTGCGAGAGAATTGTTCAAGCTCTTTTGCATTGCTTGAATTCAAAAATCATCTTTGAGTGCTTCTAAAACATGTTTTGGTTCTGAAGTAGATATAAAACAAGAAAGACTAACCTTTTGGTATATGGTAGACATACACACATACCTTACAATTTCTATGTAGTTGAGTGGTTCTTTCCCTCTTGTTCTAATTCCTTCAAAAATTCCCCCGATCACCTGGCTTGTTGGATGATTCTTCCTAATCCTTGATGAGGGGTCCTTTCGAACTTGATCTAGCAATTCAGCATTAGACTCCTCATCCACACCCTATGTGGTCTCTAGTTCAGGTTCAGATGTTGCTTCAGGTATTGCAACATTTGGGGCAACATCTGATTCTTCAGCAGTCTGCACATTTTTTACTGAAACTATAGTGTTATTTTCAGTTGTATTTCCTGCAGGAGCAGAAAAATCATCAAAAATAACATTTACAGACTCTTGTACAGTTCTTGTCCTTAGATTGTATACTCGATAAGTATGACTATTTTGTGAATAACCAACAAAAATTCATTTGTCACTTTTAGAGTCAAACTTTGTCAAATGATCTCTATCATTTAAAATGTAACAAATACACCCAAAAACATGAAAGTAACACAAGTTAGGTTTCTTTCTATTTATAATCTCATAGGGTGTTATCTTTGTTTCAGACCTTAAATAGACTCTATTAGCGATGTGACAAGCAGTATTTAAGGCTTCAGCCCAAAAACATTTTGACAATTTTTTTGAACTAAGCATAACTCTAGCCCTTTCTTGTAATGTTCTATTATTCCTTTTTGCTACCCCATTCTGTTGAGGAGTTTTGGGAACGGAAAACTCATGAATTTTTTTATTTTTCTCACAAAAAATTGTGAAGGAGCTATTTTCAAATTATTTTCCATGGTCGGATCTAATCCAAAAATAGGAGAATAAAACAAGTTCCTAATTCTAGAGTGCAAAATTTTAAACATGTCAAAAGTTTGTGATTTTTCTTTCAAAAAGTATAACCATGAATATCTAGAAAAATCATCTACTATCACATAGGAATATGTCACGCCTTTTAAACTGTCTACCTCAATTGGACCCATAAGATCCATGTGGAATAATTGAAAACATTGAGACGTACCTAAATGTTGTCCGTCATAATGAACAACATTATGGGAAACACGGATTTGCTTACCTTTCAGACAATCTTCACAGACAGTTTTAGCTTCATGGCTAAGATTGGGTAACCCTCTAACCGCTTCATATGAGACCAATTTTTCTAAATTGCGGTAGTTGACATGCCCCAGCTTTTGATTCCATAGTGTTCTCTCATCAATCTTGACATTATTGCATGATTCTTGTCTTGCAACAAGATAGCAATTATCACATGTTCTAGTACCTGTCATGACACATTCATTAGCTTCATTCGTAACTTCACAGACATTCTTATTAAACTTTACCTCAAGACTGTCATCACACATTTGACTAATACTAATTAAATCAGCCATTAAACCATCAACGTGTAAGACATTTTTTAAAGCTGGAAATCTAAAAACATTCAAGATCCCTTTTCCAATTATTTTGCTTTTACTACCACCTCCATAAGTTACGTTACCTCCATTGAATGACTCATAGTTCTTTAGAAACTCCTTTGTACATGTCATGTGGCTTTAACATCCACTATCAAAGTACCAAGAACCTGAAATGTTAGTTCTTAATGTAGTTATAACAACTTTACATGTTACATCCTTTTTGGAAACCCAAACTCTCTTAAAAATTTATTTACCTTTCGACTCAGAAATGTTGCTGCGATTGTTATCCGGAATGTTGGACAGTAATTTAGGCAACATTTTGCTCATAGAATTTTGAAGTTTGAAACAATATGGTTTTAAGTGTCCAGGGGAGTTACAGTGATGGCATACAAACTTCAAATTCTTTGACATATATGAGAACCTATTATTTATTATTTTTTCTTTTACAAAACATATTTTCTCATTTTTGTCAAACGACTAGAGCATATAGTTTTGAGAGAGTTTTCGTATCCAATACCTGCATGTGAAGGTTTACTAAAGCTGAGTATCTCATTCAATTTCGAAAAGCCTGAGTTGAGCTTGCGGAAGGTTGCTTCGGCTAGATCCAATTATGCACAAATCTTACCAAATCCTGTATCCTTTTTAGTAAGTGCAACCTCTAATCGGGTTATTGTGCCTTTTAGATCTACATTCTCACGAGTTAATTTTTTTACCTTTTGTCAAGTTATTTGGATTCTATGATTAAGACTTTACAAATACTTTGTAATTCATTAATCATGTCATCTTTGAATTCAACTTGATCCATACACTCATCCTCACCACTAGAAATAAAACCACTAAAGCAATTAACATCAGGATAGTTAAAGAATATGTACCTCTCGGATGTTGCTGGGGATGCAACTATTGTTGCTGATGTTGGATCAAATGTCATGACATCCGAGGCAATATTACAAATGACATCTTCATTATCAGACATAGAATGTTCGTAAACAGTGGCCAGCATTGCTTGTGATTCAATTTCTTGATCTCATTCCTCTTTTCCTTCGTCGTCACTAAGAGAGACCCATAGGTTCTTACCAAATTTTCTAAGAGTGTTTGCATATTCATTAGCATAATGACCCCAACCCGAGTATGCATGGCATTTCACAGACTCGATTTGTTTGGGATCAAATTTGGTACGATCTGAATTGGTTTTTCTTAGTGGGCTTCCTTTTTGAGTACTTGGAAGGAACTTGGTGGGCTTTTGATTGAAGCCTTAGTTTTGATGTTGTTTAAATTTAGATTGATTTCTTTCATTGTTGAACTTTCTCACCATCGAATTGTATTTTCGAGTGAGTAAGGCAACATTAGCACCTTCATCAATTTCTTCAAGGTTCTCATCCTCTTCTTCGATTTGATTCTCCGAGGATTGAACTTGAAGTGTCACATTATTGCTTTTATATAGTTTCCTTTGATTCTCAATGTTCATCTCATAGGTTTTGAGAATGCTCATCAAGGTATGAAGGTCCATTGTGGAAAGACTGTGAGCTTCTTCAATAGCACAAATCTTTAAATTAAACTTTTCAGGAAGAGAACAGAGAGCCTTTTCAATGAGTTGAGTGTTGGTTAAAGGTTCACCAAGCACTTGACATTCATTTGAGGTGTCAATCAACTTTTCAAAATAAGATTTAATATCATCCGCTTCTTCCATTCTTAAACGTTCATATTTGTTCATGAGCATGTGTAGCTTTGTTCGACGAACACTCAAATTACCTTCACAATGAATTTGTAAAGTATCCCATACATCCTTAGCCGTGGGGCAATTTTGAATGAGTTTGTACATGTGCAGATCAACCCATTCAAAAATTGCATGTAAGACCTTTTCGTTAAAGCTAACATTATTGGTTTCTTCCGCCGTCCATTCGGATTCAAGTTTAACAAGAATGTCACCTTCCTCATTCGGCAACATTGGAACAACACACCCATTGGTTATATATCTACATGTCCTAACATCAATTGATTTGATGTGAGAACGTAGGCTAATCTTCCAATAGGCATAGTTTGACCCATCTAATATGGGAATTTTATCAATAGTCAGATTTGCCGGATCCATAGCTTGAGACAACAGGACCAATCACTTATTGTGTTAAGTGTCGGCTCTGATACCACTTGTTAGGTCCGAGTATGCTATGGAACAATAAAAACAAACTGGAAATAAACTAACTCGAATGCCAATTCAATTTCCGAATGTCGGTGAAAATGTCATCCGGCACCAGTGACAACACTTCGATAAAAACAGAAACTTTAAAGAGTAAATGCAGCGGAAACATAAAGAACACAAAGGTTTAATATTTACATAGGTTATATATAGTGACGGTCAGTGACCGAAAGTATTGTATATATTTATTATATACAAAAATTACAAATTCATTTCTTTACGATTTTACAAGATGAAATGGAAAGAAATTAAATGTTGAAGTCGCAGATGACTTCTGCCTAAAATTTTTACCTAAATAGACATATACAACTTCTCATTACAATTGCTCAATACAAAGCTGATCTGGAATCTAAACTGCAATTTGTAATGTTGGACAGAATGTCGTCGACACGCTCAGACAACACTTGTGATCCAGTTTTCTGAGATGAATTCTCGAGAGCTCTCTTGATATTTTTGCAATCTGTTTTTGGATATCGATTCACTTTAGCACCCTCTCTATTTATAGTAGAGAGTCTTTCTTGAAAAACTCATCAATTGGTTGAGTAGGTTGAGGAAAAGGTGGGCAGCTTGTGTGTTTGTTGGAGAAGATCATGGAGTCGAAATCGCAACAACTTTGACTTGTTCTTCACTTGACTTCATCCCCAAGCTTTGACTCTTTCTTCCACGTTTTACACAGCTCCTAATTCACATGCCTAAGTCGTTTTTACCACTCAGTAAAACTGTTACTGCTTAACGTGAAGTAAGACAAAACTGTTATGAAAAATGTTGATCTGAATGTTGTGACATTTGTCCCAACATTTTTGACAATCAATAACAGTACTTCGGTAATATGTTGGGTCAAATTTTATAACACCAAACCCAACATTAACATTATTGTTACTCTCTTGCCCACTTTCACTAAAATAAATGACTTTGTTATGTTGTATAAAAGTTGGTGTTGGCATTCAATGTTTAGAACTTTAGAGGCCATTTTTCCAATCAGAGCTCATCAATCATCAAGCACACGACAAATCAATTTTTTGACAGCCTCTTTATTGACCCTCTATCTTTTATGACAAGTTTAATAATGGACCATCCAAATTTATAACTTACCCATGTTGATTTCATTTGGTGCAATTTGAACTTACATTATCCCATATTGATGATCATGATAAGCAGTTTTTAACATTAATTAGGTATATCTATTTGGAAAATAATTTTGTTTATATTTTAGCTGGAATTGGGAACTTACTATTGCGAATTGTGAATTTCATCGAGCTTCTTATAAAAATACAAAATCGAACGTATCACTCATTTTCTATAATTTGGCTTGGTGCAACTCATACTCTAAATATTTTGAGGCGAAGCCCGAGCCGATGTACAATATATTATTATAGATTTAGTCGAACTTGATCAGTAATTTTAACTCAAATCTTTTTTATATATAAAGTTTTTTACTAAATATGTACAAACTATTAAATTCTAAACGTAGTAACTAAAATGGTAAATGGATTCAGTGCTGACATTTTGAGTGCAAATTCTAAATCCGTCGCCTCTATACGTGGGTAGTCACTCTGTACATGCTTTTGGTATTTTTGCTCAGTATGTCCTGTCTTGCTTTACACCTTTCGATGCCCGCCCATATGCCCATAAAATATTTTCTTATTAAAGTTTCTTTTTTAATTATAGTAATTATACCTTATATGGAGTATATTTATTTTACACTAGAATTTGATGACTATTAAGTTCATAAATTGTTTTGTCTATGTCATTTACTACTTGCTAATGTGTTTTCATATCGAAAACAACTTTTCTATCTATCAAAAGATAGGAATAAGGTATGCGTACATTCTATCATCTCCAGACATCACTTGGTGGAATTATACTGGGTATGTTGTTGTTGTTGTTATGTCATTTACTATGTGTACAGTTTTTGTTTGGACTACTTTCATAATTTTTCATATATTCTTTTAGAAAAAAAATTATATTCGTGTAGCTTGTGCATTACCGGTATGATTGGCAAAAATACCCAATTTATGCCCCCATCTTTTAAGACACTACTTTCCATTACTCTTTACTTTCTTGCTTTTAGGGGGATATTTATTTATTTATTTAGACATGCAGTGATTTGATATGCCAGGGTAAAAAAAAAACCGAAATTAGCTACGAATTTTATCGTTAATTTCTCGCTAAATTATTTGTAGCTAACATAATTTTTTATAACCATAGCTAATCCATCACTACGAATTTGCTGTTTAGCTACAGGATTTGCCTGTCGCTAATTTCTGTTTTAAAAATTTTCCAGAATAATTTGCTGCAACGTTAAGTTATCAAAATGGATCTGCAATAATTCCTATCGAGAACAAAATTAAAAGCTGCACTAGGCATATATGCGTTTACTTTTGGATCTAAAAAAAATGTTAATTTCTTCCAATTGACAAATCAAAAGGACGTACAATCTAAATATGCTAGCTTTATCATGCACATAAGATAAACTTAATTAATTAACCAGCCGACTAATGATATGAGAAAATTAATTAATGGAATCCGTAGATTGAGAATAAGTAATGGTTTTGGGAATAGAATCCAAATGGAGCTAAGTGATTATTAAATTTAATTATTTATTGATAATAAAATCCTTTTTTAGGATCATCTTATCAATAGACAATTTATAATGACAACTTATCGCAATATTACGTCTAATGGATTATAGATCTACAAAAGGGTAGAATAAACTAAGCATATGCATTTATACATACGAGCTTAGGATAAAAACTAAGTGATGCATCACGAGATTTAATCAAGCATATAATCACCATAATCAGCTCACTATACAGAAATTTTAAAAGAGTAACTGGTAGATATTTAAGTGATCATTTGGGGATAAAATCTTGATGGATGTATAAGTATGGATGAGTCATGCTGGAATTTCTACTATTACTGGTAAGTATACATTTGCCAAAAAGAAAGGCTTCTGTGATGTAATGGGACGTAGATTTAGCGGAGACAAAATATGTTAGATAACAAGTTAATGGTCAATTACTCATACATGTGAACAATTACTCATACATGTGAAAAGTAATTTTTTTTATTTATAAAATAACAAGTTAATGGTCAAAAATACATTAAAATGTCACATTTTGTAAAGTTTCATATCTCAACTATCCATTATTTCATATACCAACCTAAACTATCACTTTGTTTGTATTTGTTAAATATACCCGTGATATACATGAGGTTGTATATCATGTATATCACGGTTTCACATAGGCATTTACCTAAAGTGAAACTGTGATATACACGATATACAAACCCGTGTATATCACGTTTGGTAGCTGATTTTGTACCATAATTAGTATAGCCGATTTGTACCATAATTAGTGAAAATAATTGTATTAATTAGTATTGTACACTTACCATAATTATAGGATTCTTGTAGAATAGGGTTTTGGGAGTAGAATAGGAATATGATTTTCCTATTATGGAAAATTATAAATTGTATATATACTCTTTCATTAATGAAAATAATCCAAGGATTATTTCTTTCATGGTATCAGAAGTCTACGTTATTTTTTCTCCTAGCTTTCCGTCGACATTTGCCTCGGATTCCGACATTCCCTTTTCGGTTTCCGTGCCCGGCGGTGGTTTCTCTTTTTCTCTATTCCCAAATTTCATTCCAAATCCCTACATCACATCTTGCGTTGCTATTATGGCTAAGAACACGTTTCACCCTGCCCTTACTGTTTCTAACATCAAGAATCACATCCCTATCATTCTTGAAATAGAAAACGTCCAATACGCGATGTGGGCCGAACTGTTCAAAGTTCACGCACGCTCGCATCAAGTCCTCTATCTCATTATCCCGCGGCTCCTACGGCTACGGGGATTCCAAAACCCCAGGATGATCCTCAATTTTGAACGACTCTTGATGCTACCGTTCTTTAGTGGATTTATTCCACTATCTCTACCGACCTTCTACAAACGATTATCGAACCAGACGCTACAACGATGGCTGCTTGGGATAAAGTACGTGACATATTCCAAGATAATCAGAATTCTCGAGCTGTTACACTTGAGCAGGAATTCTCTCACGTCAACATGGAAGACTTCCATAACGTTTCAACTTACTGCAAAAGGTTGAAAAAATTGGAGGACCAACTCCGCAACGTTGGCGTGCCCGTTACCAATGATCGTTTGGTACTACAAATGGTTGCAGGCCTATCTGAGGCTTATAGTGGTGTTGGTACGCTTCTTCGTCAAAGCAGTCCTCTTCCGCAATTTTATCAGGTCGGTTCCATGCTTACGCTCGAAGAAGCCGGCTTGGCCAAAAAGGCGGCTACCGGTGCTAGTCCCATTGGCATGATGACGTCCTCTATTAATTCTCAAGGTTTTGTTGATAATTCGGGCTAAAACCGTGCTCACGGTGGCAACAAGAATACTAAAGAAAATAATGGCAAAAATCGTGGGGGCAAACGCGGTGGTTCCGGCTGTGGTGGCGGTTGCCAGAATAGTGGCAGAGGGCTCCATCCCGATAACAGTAGGCCACCGTCTAAGTGGTCCCAGCCATGGGCCCCCTGGTAGTGGGCCTGGGCCAGTTGACAGTGGACCAACGACCCCTATACTCCAACATTTCAAGCCCCTGGATAGTGGGCTGCCCAGAATTATTTTCGGCCCAATACACATTGGTCCAGTGGTTTCCGTAATACCTCTGGGATGGGGCAGCAAATAGGTGTGCTTGGGCCTCGGCCTCCACATGCCCATCATGCAGCGGGCCCCACCCCTACCGTTATTGAAGCCGCGATTTACACGCTTAGATTGAATCCCCCGGACCCTAATTGGTACATGGACACTGGAGCCATTACCCACATGATGTCCGACCAAGGTACTCTCTCATCTTATTCCAATTTGAGCAACAATCGTGGCATAATTGTTGGTAATGGAAATTCAATTACAATTCGTAGTTATGGTCATAAAACTTTGTCTCCCCCCCATCCACCTCTTGTCTTGAAAAATACCCTTCATGCTTCTAAATTAATTAAAAATTTGGTGTATGTCCATAAGTTCACCGCTGATAATTTTGTTTCTGTTGTTTTTTATCCTTTTGAATTTTTTTGTGAAGGATTTCAAAACGGGGATTCCTCTCATGAGATGTGATAGTAGAGGATATGTTTATCCTATCACGCCCACATCCGGTCTCTCGAGTCAAGCCTTGCCGTCTACTTTTGCAGCTCTAGCTCCGTCCTTATGGCATGCCTATTTGGGTCACCCTGGGTCATCTATTGTTTCTTCCTTACATAAACATAATTTTATTTCTTGTACGGGTACGAGTAGTACTCCAATTTGTCAATCATGTCCTTTAGGAAAACATGTTAGATTATCATTTGTAGCCTCTACTTCTCGTACATTAATGCCATTTGATATTATTCATAGCGATTTATGGACATCTCCCGTTTTAAGTTCTATGGGCCATCGTTATTATGTTCTATTTTTGGATGATTATTCTAATTTTTATGGACTTTTCCGTTAGCAAAAAAATCTCAAGTGTTTTCCACCTTTTTAAAATTTAGAGCATTCATCCGTACCCAGTTCGACTGAAAAATAAAAAATATTCAATGTGATAATGGAAGAGAATATGATAATGTGTTGTTTCGGATTTTTGTGATACTAATGGAATAAATTTTTGTTTCTCTTGTCCTCATAGGTTCTCACAAAATAGGAAAGCCGAACGCAAAATTCGTACCATTAATAACATTGTCCGAACTATATTGGTCCATGCTTCCGTCCCCCCTTCCTTTTGGCATCATACTCTACAAATGGCTACATATCTTCTTAACATACTTCCTACCAAAGGTTTGACATATTCAACCCCTCTTCAAATCTTATATAATAAGACTCCTTCGTATTCACACATTTGGGTCTTTGGGTGCTTGTGTTATCCACTATTTCCGTCCACCACAATTAACAAACTTCAGGCCTGTTCTACCCCTTGTGTGTTTTTGGGTTATCCGTCTAATCATCGTGGTTACAAATGTTTGATTTATCATCTAATAAACTCATCATTATTCGCCATGTTATTTTTGATGAAACTCAATTTCCGTTTGCTAAAGTGAGTAGTCCCGTGCCTAGTTCGTATAATTTTTTGGATGACACCATCTCTCCGTATATTCTCCATCATTTCTCGGACTTATCCCACACCCAAAATCCACCAACGGGCCTACTGCCCGCTGGACCTACATTCCTGTCACTTTCTACCCAGTTTCGGCTATTAGGCCAGTTGCCCAGCCCAATTCCGAACTTGATCAAGCCCCAGTTCCTGCTTCGGTCTTATCTCATGCCTCCGATATTGGGCCAGCAGGCCCATTGCCTGCTGGCCAACCCGTCCCCCATCCGAATTATTCTCACAATCCTTCCAATTCTCTCCTGAGTCATAGACCAGTCACTCGTAGTCAACCAATCTACGGTAGAAGAGAAGGTTCCATCAGAACAATTATTTATTTCAGTTCACGGTATTTTTAAACCAAAACGACATTTTAATTTACATTCTAATGTCTCTAAATCCCCTCTACCACGTAACCCCGTGTCTACCTTAAATGACTCGAATTAGAAATTGGCTATGAACGACGAATATGATGCTCTTATTGCTAATATGATGTCGGAGGTGGTCCCCCGTCCTTCTGGTGTTAATATTCTTCGGTCTATGTGGATTTTTACTCATAAAGATAATTCTGATGGTTCTTTTGTGCGACATAAGGCTCATTTTGTAGGTAATGGTAAAACTCAGCAGGTTGGAGTGGATTGTGGTGAGACATTTAGTCCGGTGGTCAAATCAACTACCATTCGTACTGTTCTCAACTTGGCTCTTTCGAAGGCATGGCCCATTCATCAGTTAGATGTGAAGAATGCATTCTTACATGGTGATCCCAAGGAGACAGTTTACGTACATCAACCCTTGGGTTTTCGAGATCCCAAATATCCTCATCATGTCTGTTTATTGAAGAAGTCCTTGTATGGGCTTAAGCAGGCCCCACGAGCTTGGTATAAGAGATTTGCAGACTATGTTTCGACTATTGGATTTTCTCACAGTAGGTCTGATAATTCATTATTCATATATTATCGTGGTACTTCACTGGCTTATATACTATTATATGTGGATGATATTGTCTTGACTGCATCTTCTGATGCTTTGCGTCAGTCTATCATGATAATTCTCGGTTATGAGTTTGCTATGAAAGACTTGGGACCCTTGAGTTACTTTTTGGGGATTGCTGTCACTCGTCATGCATGTGAGTTATGCTTATCACAACAGAAGTATGCAGCTGAAATCATTGAGCGAGATGGTATGTCCTCTTGCAAGTCTACTTCCACTCCGGTCGATACTAAGCCCAAGCTGGGTGCTACAGTTGGTTCACCATACGAGGATCCAACTCACTATCGCAGTCTTGCAGGGGCTCTTCAGTATCTTACCTTTACGAGACCATATATTACGTATGTCGTACAACAAGTGTGTTTGTTTATGCATGATCCCAGGTTTGAGCACACGAATGCGCTCAAACGCATTGTTCGACATATCTAGGGGACACTTGACTATGGCTTACATTTATATCCTTCATCGACGTCTACACTTGTCTCATATACTGATGCTGATTGGGGTGATTGTCCAGATACCAGACGTTCCACGTCCGGCTATTGTATGTTTCTTGGTAATAACTTGGTCTCATGGTCTACGAAGCGTCAGTCTATATTATCACGCTCTAGTGCAGAGGCCGAGTATCGAGGGGTAGCCAATGTGGTCTCTGAATCCTGTTGGTTACGTAGTCTCTTTTTAGAGCTTCATTGTCCTATTCAGAAAGCTACCTTGGTTTATTGTGATAATGTGAGTGCCGTCTACCTTTCTGATAATCCGGTTCAACACCAGCGCACTAAACACATCGAGATAGATATTCACTTTGTTCGCAAAAAGGTAGCTCATGGACAAGTTACGCGTCTGCCATGTCCCTTCCAAGTATCAAATTGCAGGTCTCTTTACCAAAGGTCTTTCGTCAGTACTCTTTGAAGATTTTATGGATAGTCTCAGCGTACGAAGATCGCCCTCTAGGACTGCGGGTGTGTGTTATATAAACCCGTGATATACATGAGGTTGTATAACATGTATATCACGGTTTCACAAAGGCATTTACCTAAAGTGATACCGTGATATACACGGTATACAAACCCGTGTATATCACGGTTGGTAGCTGATTTTGTACCATAATTAGTGTAGCCGATTTGTACCATAATTAGTGTAAAATAATTGTATTAATTAGTATTGTACACTTACCATAATTATAGGATTCTTGTAGAATATGGTGTTGAGAGTAGAATAGGAATAAAATTTTCCTATTATGAAAAATTATAAATTGTATATATACTCTTTCATTAATGAAAATAATCAAGGGATTATTTCTTTCAGTATTAGAACACACTTCACAACTGAGTTGACAAAATATTTAAAACCAATCGATAACAGGCACGTGAATACCAACTCACATCGATGG
This sequence comes from Anisodus tanguticus, assembly GCA_034509755.1. NCBI lineage: Eukaryota > Viridiplantae > Streptophyta > Magnoliopsida > Solanales > Solanaceae > Anisodus > Anisodus tanguticus. The sequence goes on along the minus strand of CM067540.1, from coordinate 3,758,205 downwards.
AAGTGTCTTTTTATACAAAAGATAGTTTAGTTATGTATATGAAATAATGGATAATTGAGATTTGAAGTTTGCAAAAAGATGATAATTTAAATATGTTTTTTGATCATTAATTCCAAGGTAATAGTTGAATACACAAGTTAAAAAAGAAGAAGAAGAAGAAAGTAATGGGAGCAAGAAGTGGTGGCATTACATGCCACGAAATTTCCACCAAGTTGTCAGCATGATGCTATCCACTAACTAGAACAAAAGATACAAATTCGAGATCCGTAGCCGTGTTGCTGCTGTCTCTAACTTTCATCATTCTTCTTCAGACAGTAACATAATGTATTGATGTGAAAAATAGAAAGGTCCGTCTCTCAGGTGGGCTGACTCAAAGATACGTTCTTGTTTTCATCAAAACATATTTGCCCCACATTGGCAGTGACAGATGTACCAGTAAGGAGGGTAATTACACGTGTCATTTTACATCTTATTCACGCAAGGGACGGAGTTATAATATTAGGCAAGAATTACCATTTCGAAAGCAAGCACTAGAAATAGTGATGATAGTCCAAGCCATATAAAGAGACTATCCATCCTTTTTACTATCGATATTGGCCTTTTGAAACCCCTCACGTCCAAGCTGAACATCGTGGTACACGGGGGCCTAACATAAGAAATGAGAATTAGGATGCAATGGGTCCTGCTCTAATACTATGTTAGAAGAATGGACATTGGGCCTAAATCAACTCAAAAAGACTACTAAAAAAATGAAAAAATCGACGGATTCCGTCGATTTTTTCTATAATTTTAAAAATCCTTTTAAAAGAAAATCGACGCACTTCCATCATTTTTTTCGCGCAAATATGCACCAAAATTATAATTATTTTTTTCTAAAATAAACCACAGACTCCGTCGATTTTTTATTTTTTTATACAATTTTAGAGCGAAAGGTTGCAGTTAAGAGTATTAATAAAAGATAATGAAAATATTTGATTAAATTAAAGATCATGAGTGTCTTCTAGTGGTAGAGTTATCTAATGCCAAGATTCATACCTGAGTTTGATTCCAAGTTGCTACATATCATTGTTTTATTCCATCATTTTTTTTTAATTTTACATAATCGACGGACTCCATCGATTTTGAAAAACCAACGCGACAAAAACCGACGACCCATGGTCCATCGGTTTGTGATCGGTTTTCACTGAAAAATCGACTCAGTCCGTCGATTTTGGGCAGTTTTTTAGTTGTAAAGCTAGCTCAAACGGTGAGGAGTTAGGCCCGAGGTCCATTTATTTAATATGGAGTGGTGACGGAATCCCACATCGGAGTGGATGAGTTCTTTGGCCTCTTCATATGGATTGAACAATCATCACCCTTTGAACTAGTTAAATTAGGTCCAAAATTTATGTAACAAGGCGAATCTGATATCTTTTGTTAGTTTTGTATTTATATTAATAAATTTATTATATATTTATAAATTTAATTGTGAACCCAATAATTAAAACGAGTTATGAGTTCAGTGGCAAGTTCAGAACTCATAAACTTTAAATTTTAACTGAACCGCTAATTTAAGAGCATTTTTAAATTTCCGATATGAAAAAAGTTAGTCAGCTAGAGCTCCGTCGCTAATTAAGAAGAGCAAATATGATAAAACAAACTTATAACGGCGATAACTTTTTTTTTATAGACAAAGTCTACTGGATGGTATAGTTTAATTTATTCACGCCTTAGCTTACGTTGCAGTTTAAAATGACTAAGCATGAATACAATTAGTCAGTTGAAAGTTGAGACTCCGTTTATAAGCAAAATTAAATACGACACAAATGGTAGGCGCGCGCAAGAGCTTTTTAATTAAAGTATTGTACAAGTAAATATTTATTAGCATACCAACAATGGTTGTGATGTAGTGACTAATACTACTCTATCCTTAATCAAGAGGTCTCAAGTTCGAGCGCCCCCTTGGGTACGGAGTCACCATTGTTAGAGAGTGCTTTGTCTTCCAATGTGGGACTACCCGACACGAATCCGGATTAGTCGGACTCCAATGCGGGTATCGGACACCAGATGGAAAAAAACATTTATTAGCATAGGGAATTTACATCAAAATCAAGTAAGTTAAATACTAAAGTAAAAATACATATCACTTAACCATGGTTAAGTATATAAATAAGTGTATGTAAGACACACATCTTGTATTCATTAATTTGATATAAACATCATGATATACATGTATTTATACTATAAACATAAGTTTAATGGAGGAAAGTTTTTGAAATCAATAACAAGTCTACTAGAAAATACGGAATTAGTGATAGATAAAATTTCGTAGCTAAATAACTACAATTTCGTGCTAATTCCATTTCGCTATGTATTAGCGTCAGATTATTAAAAAAAATCAATTAATTAAGAGCTATTTAGCGATGAATTAACTAAATATTAATGACAAATTTCGTAGCTAATTCGTATTGAGTCATTTCCCCCCTCCAATTGGGAGTTTTGAGAAATAATATCCTACTAATTAAGTCAAGTTGTCTAGTTGAAAAGGGAGCAAGTACTGAAGAATATGTACTATTCGAATACGTAGGAATATTTTTGGAATATGCCATATATAATTGGATGATTAAAAATTGTGGAATACTGGTAGCTTGCAGGATTGACACACTTAAAGGGAAAATACTAATCTAACTAAAGTTATCATTAAAGATCAAAATTAAACCTTTAAAAAGCAAAAGTACTTTAGGCCAACATGAATTTAGCAAATCTTATTTTCATGCATTTTGTTTACGAACTTATTTACTTATTTTTGTTAGTACAAGGTTCATAGTGAGTTGTATTTTTTCAACTTCACAACTCCAATTTTTGCTCTCTTGTGCTGTTAAAACTCAATTTATTTACGAGTTTACGTTTTATACACTGTCAGTGTAAATAATTTCTTACATAATCAAGTCGATCATTCAAAGGATATCTACAGATAACTCTCCTTACGATGCAGATTTGAAATTTTAAAAATAAGTTATGTTACCTATTACAATTTTTTTTTTGTATGGATCTTAGTAGTTCAGTTGGTTGGCTACCTGAATTTCACATTGTTGTTGAGGGTTTGAATCCCCACATTGCAATCCCTCTCCATTTCCCCTTCCTCCACCCCTATGTAATAAAAAATAATTAAAAAAAACATGTATTTTTACCCGACGATACCACAATTGTTTGCACTAACGATGCATATTAATTACTAAAACTCATTTATTTGCAAGAAAGTTTTCCGAGTCAACACAAATATTTCTTGTAGCTTATATATGATTTTGGTGTCTCAAGAGTTGTGGTACGTTCGAGTTATAAAAATAGAGAAATTCTTGATAGATAACCTTTTTACTTTAAAGGGGTCATACTTAACGCGAATTTGAATTAGCCAAGTAATTAAATTCCCAATACCAAATGTATGTATGCAACATGAAATCGAATCAGTTTTGTCTCTCGGGAGTTTTGAGGTTGATACGCGCGCATACAAGTATATAACATTGAACCAAGACTTCGTCAAGTTGTTGCAAGTAGCCAGGGAACAAGTACTTAATTTGTTCCTCTAAAAGTGAAGAATAACAATTTGAATACGTAGATATATAATGTGTAGAATATACCATTATTGGATGATTGAAAAGGAATATATTCATGTTGTTCTTTATGTTGGACTTGTAGTACAATCCGGAAAGAAAAAAATAGTAGTAAAAAGAAAAAAAGAGTGGTTAAGGTTTGCAAAAATACACAGCTTAATTCTATCAAAGAAAATGTTGCTTTTTAAAAGTAAAAAAACTTTTAGAAGTAAAAGTATTCTAGGCCAAACATGATGTTCATTCAAATCTTGTATATATACATCATATCATTTCATTCACGAAACTATATATTTACTTATTAAACTTATAGTAGTAAGGTTTATAATGAATAATTCTTCCACCTAGCTAATAGTTAACCTTTTGGGATTTGAAAAGCAACACTCTTTTCAACTTTTAAACGGGACAGAAAATTATCTTGACAATAAAGTCAACACCCTACGTGAGCTAGTTGCTAGAATTTTCAAAAATCATGTATGACTTTAAAAGAAAAAAAATTATCCAACAGTTTTACTTACTCATTTTATTAATTTGTGATAGTTAGGACTCTTTTTTTTTCTTATCATATTTTTGTTATAATACTTTGAATTACTTGTTCTTGTGTCAAGGGTCTACCGGAAACAACCTCTCTACCTCTCAAGGTAGGAGTAAGGTCTACGTACATTCTACCTTTTCCAAAGTCTTAAACCCCACTTTATGAGATTTAACTCAGTATGTTATTGTTGTTGTTGTACTCATTTTATAAATCATCGATTCTGTTTATCCCAAAAAGGTACAGTTGAATTTGGTAGTGATTTTAAGGATACGTGGATTGCTTTGTAATAAATGATGATAAACAATTGATAATGAATAAATAAAAGTAAGTAATTAGTAAGAAAATTGGCTTGTAATGCAGTAAGCTCGATTGAAAATTCTTAGCAAGATTCATCCAATCCTTGTCTATTTTGCTTCGGGTTCGAGCCAATAGTGAGAGCTTAGTGATTATAATCGAAATGACAAAGATCGTACAAGTGAGGATAATGAGAATGGGATGCCCTTCCAACATGAAGGTTGAACTCCTTTTATAGTTATGAATACAAGACATAGATGCTCGAAAATCACTCTTCAGTTAAATGCAATTAAATGACAATAATGATCTCTTAATGAACAAAGAGTAATGATTGGCGCCATATCTGGAACGAGTACGCGCTGGACTCCCTCGGTTCTTCACCTGGTGTAATCTGGTTTGGCCGCTACCCCACCTCGACTCAACATCCGGACTAATCCGATGTCCCCCATATCCGGTCTAGAATTCAACCGCCTACCTCGAAAACCCATACTTGAATCTTGCCACATATCCAAGCTCGATTTTGTCTGAATCTTCGTGGAAGAAGAAAAAGCGATTCATCAGCCACTACATTTGTAGATCCCACCAAATCATTAAATCTGACGGCTGCTCGCTCTTTGATCAGTGATTCACCGGCCACTCACCCTCCTCTTTCATTTCCGCTTAAGCTTCCACATGTCGCACCGAATTTAACCGTATACAAATTCCAAGCCCAAAATGTCAAGGAGTTAAATGAAATTTACTCATATATTTTTTCATTGTTGCTATTTGCTACATAGTGTATTACAACCAATAAATTATAACTCAATCTAGGACACAATTCAACATGTGAAGAATAACCAACTATTAACTGAGGCCACCATTAAACGAACGTGAGCATATTGAAATTTGCAATATATTATCCATTTAGCACATGGTTACACTTTTTCTCTCCAAGTTTTCATTGATGATTAATTTCTGTTTAGTTATCTTCAAGATGTTATAAAACTTTCAAATCCATCTATCACATGATCGATTATCTTTTCATTTTCATTTCCCTTCATGCTTTCTTAAAGTTATCAATAAAAATTGGCAAACATAGGGATACGTTTGAGCTAGCCTTGGAAACATAACCTCTAAAAATATCTAATAATAAGAGAGTGTGGTCTGGAAGTATAAACAAAACTATGCACCAAATGGCCTCAAGATTTAACTAAAATAATCACAAGAGATGAGATGAGATTCTGCTTTCAGAGATAAGAACATAATGAATGATGTGTTAGAATATTAGGCACACGCCACATGTTTAAAGATTTCCGCCGATAAAATTTTGATATTTAAGTAGAAAAAGATCTTAAAGTTACAGATTCATTCTCTAGCGAGTTGTATAATTTACGCCTTGATCCTCAGAATTTCTCAATTATAAACGAAGATGACACAATATTCTAGAAACATAGGCTGATTTAACTAAGATAACCACGAGATGACATGACATGCTACTCCATAATTTTGATCTAGTGGTAAGAACACAACATATTAAATGCAAGTCAATGATTCAAATCTTGTTGTTGATAAATACCTGATATTTAAATTGAGAAATGTAAAGGAACAACATTTTCATTTATCCAATAAGTTTTGAATATATCATGCACCTTGAGTACACTAGGAAATTTCTCGGTTATTGTTTACCTAAAAAGGTACAGTTTTGTAAGTGATTTTAAGGATATATGGTTTGATTTGCAATATAAGATGATAATTAGTTAACAATAAGTAAGCTAATGAAAGAAAACAAGTAAGAAAATTAGCCTGAAATGTTGTAAACTTAGATGAATCTTTTCAGCTAGATTGTTCCGGACCTTAGCTAAATTGCTTTGGTTTCGAGCCAAAAGTGAGATCTAATGATTATAATTTCAATAGAACTAATCGTACAAGTGCAAGTAATGATAATTGGATGCCCTTACAACACGAAGGTTGGGCTTCTTTTATAGCTGTGCAAGTAGGGCTTTAATGCTCGAGAATCTCTCTATAATTAAATGACTTAAATGCTAATTAAGGCCTCTTTAATCAGTAAGGAGTAACGAATGGCATCATATCCGGAACGGATATCCATTGGACGCCAACGATTCTTCATCCAATATCAACTGACTCAGTTGCCATCCGGTCTCATCCCGACTTCCGATTTACCCCGATGCTACTTATATCCGGTTTAGAACTCTACCGTTCACTTCAAACTTCACACTAAAACCTTGCCAAGCGTCGTGCCAATTTTCACTGTATATAGATCGTTCCCACACTTTTCGGATCAAAGTTTACCGAAGTGACAGGAAGTGGAAATGGTTTCTTCGTTGTCTTTTCTTGTAAGTTTCGTTTCAAATTACTCCAAAAAAGGCGGAAAGACGAAATTTTCCTCTTCTCCAAACTATGACTCACATCCCATCTATATGGAAACCCGAACATGTGTCATCTTATGATTGCACCGCCTCTTCGGTTCATAGACCGAATCATCCATGATGACCGAGGCACTATAAATCCCTTCTATTTTCCTCCATTTCATCCTTCTACGAAATCTTTCTTCAAATCATTTTTATCTACTCATCTGCTCTTTTCCATCCAAATCTTCAAACTATCAAACCTTCATATCTTCAAATATTCTTCACCACTATGGTAAAAACCAACACTCGTTCTTCTTCTAGGCACTCTTCACCATCTCCTTCATCTCCGTCGGCCAGCGTCGATGACATCTGCCCCGACAAATTCCTTGAAGATCAGGCTTTCCCTAAGCCTTCAACATGATCCCATCCACTTTTCATTTTGACAACGTGTTCATCGTCTGTGCCGTCATATCGAAATCTAATCGAGGTGAAATGGCTAAGAACTATCCAACCTCCATAAATCCTTCGATACTTGACACTATTCAAAATGACTATGGCTGGACTGGTCTCTCCAGGATTATTATACCCGACCCTGCTGATAATGTCACCACCTATAGGTCCGGGTTCTCCAACATTTACAAGTACTCCTTCACCTTCAAGCTTGATCCTTCGATCGATGATGTGATCCTCGAAATGTGCAAGTCATACAATTTGTGTCTTGCGCAAATTGGCCCGTCCGTCTAAAGGGTCGTTACTTGCCTCTGATTTATGGCTAAGGAGGTCAATGAAATTTTCACCTTGGATCATTTGATCAAATTATACGTTCTGAGGTTCTTCCGTAGCGGAATCGTCTAGTTCTCCAAATGAGGAAAATTCCCTATCCTTTCCAGCATCGATGAAGATCGAGACCGAGTTTGGATGGAGCACTTCTTAGCGGTTCCTACCGCTGATATCATTCCGGAGAGGTTCATGCCTTTCCCGAAGAAATGAAATTTAAACAGTAAGTATCAAAGATCTTCTCCTTACTTTTGTATAATATCTTCACATGATGATTTTAGCCGAAACTTTATTTTGTCACCTTTTCAGCTACCTACTGGACTCCGGCCTATATCGAGACCCTTGATGCTTGAGTCGAAGAAATCATAAGTGTTTGTCCACACAAAGACCGTACGCGGAAAGTACTTTAAAAAAATTGATGGAAAGCTCAAAATCACGGTTATCATCTTCTGACCTCCTTTTTACTATAATTTCTTCACATGTACATATCTTCACTATTTTGTTTTTACAACTAGGTTTCCAAAAGGCACCTCGCTCCAAGGACAACTCTATCGGCCACCATGGTTCTCCCCAACTCGTTACTTGATTCGGTTGCATCCGCTCGCCGTATCGCTGAAGTACCGAAGAAAAAGAAAACTTCCAAACCTCCGAAGTCTCTCTGGGCTTCTTCGAAGAGGAAAAGAACTCCGGAAGCAGGTGACTCTTTCGGGTAAAGAACATTGTAGCTCCGGAAGAAATTGGTTCTTTCGGAGTCAAAGAAACTACAAATGCAAAAACTACCGAGCCTCCCCCCGGAAGAAATTGGTTCTTTACCCTTCTTCTCATCCTTCACTTCTTTTGGTGTATCCACCGACTCTTATACCGCAAATATTTCTCTTGCTGCCGATTGCTCACCTCGCATCGTCTTAATTCCCTCCAGAGTTGGGAATTTTATCATCATGTGCAAAGTCAAAGGCACAACTTTCATATCATATATCCATGGATTGACGAACATCGCATTGTACCTAATTTCCCATTTGATAACATAGAACTTCGTTTGTCGAATTATCCCGGCTGCACTGACTGGGAGAGTGATCTCTCCCTTAGTAGTTTCACTTTCCATATTTAACCCGTTAAGAACTCGGGCCGCTGTAACAATTTGATCCAACAATCTCATTTGCTCTGCCACCTTCCACCGGATGATGTTGGCCGAGCTACTTGGATCAATTAAAATACGCTTAATCTAAAATTTGTTAATAAAAACAGTGATTACCAGCGCATCATTGTGAGGTTGAATGATTCCTTCCTCATTTTCGTCGCTGAAAGAAATTACTTCTTCCGACAAGAAATCCCTGGACCTTTTTTCTCGATTTATTAAAACTTTCATCTTCTTCGCGGTTATGACGGATCCTTTCGGAACATCCATCCCTCCGATAATCATGTTTATTATACGCTGGGGTTCAACTAAGTCCCCTTGCTTATTTTCTTCTTCGTTCCTGAAGTTTTCCTTCGCTCGATGGCTAAAAAATTCCCACAGATGGCCATTCTTCAGCAACAGGGATACTTCATCCCCAGCTGCCAACAATCTTCCGTTCGGTGACCATGTATTCCATGATAATCACATAATAAGTTTGGATCTCTCTGAGTTGGATCAGTCTAGAGTGGTCTTGGCTATCCTGTCTCATTGATGTGCCAAATAGCTGACACAAGTCTGGCTGCATCAACGTTGAAATTGTATTCGAAGAGCCTTGGTCTATCCATACTGTTAGAAGACATACCACTGATGTCATTTTTTAATTGTAAGCCCCTACTGGTAGATCCTCGATCATTGTGCCTACCGCCACCTCCTCTGTTCGATGAGAAGTTGCACTTATTGCGCCCTCAATCTGATCTGAAATTTGACCTTTCGAGTTATCCGCAGGGTTGGTACCTATCTTTAAGAGACTTTAACTCCGAATCAACCATCCTCTTAGATTTATTAAAACTCTTGTTCCGTCCTACTAACCTTGGTAGAAGTTCGGACAAATCATATTCTACCCGAATCTTAGACTCGTACCTATTATGTACATCTGCCCATGTCACTGTCGGGAATTCCAACAAGTTCTCCTTTAATTTTAGCGTTGCACTGGAACTCCGAGGATTCAACTCTTTGGTGAAAGCTTCAGCTGCCCATTCATCCGGAAGAAGCAACCATTCCCTTTGAAACCTTGTAACGAACTCTTGCAGCAGCTCCGTATCATTTTGAGCAATTTTGAATATGTCCGCTAAGCTTGCTTGAACATTCCGTGCTCTGGCGTATGCCTTTATAAAAACATGTGCAAGCATTTCAAGTGAGTTAATAGAATGTTCAGGTAGTAGAGAATACCAGGTCATTGATCATTTGGACAATGTTTAGCCAAATTTCTTCAGCAAAATCGAATACATATCGTTGCCATTTATTGCACAGGTGTACGATGTCACATACTCCTGTGGAGCCGTGGTTCCATCATACTTCGGGAGATCTGGTATTTTGAACCTCTTTGGTATCAGTTTCAGAGCCGTGCTTGGTCGGATGATAACTGAATATATCTCTTTGAATCCGGCCCCTTTAGGATCGGAGGCGCTCCCAGATTTCATTAGTGTCCATTCGCCTTTTCAAAGCTTGGAGCATTTTTAAGACCTCCGAGGACTCATTTGCCCCAGAACCATTACCATCTCCTTCAACTCGATATCCTTCTCGGACCTGGCCTTTCATCCTGGACGAGATGAGTTTCGTCTGCTGCACTTGCTCCGTTGCTCTTTTTTTGTAATTGAGTAATGGCCTCCTACTGTTGCTCCAGTATGGCAAAGATTCGAGCCATGTCCGACCCGACTATTCTCACCCCGCCATTTTCTTCTTCCTCATCGTTTGGTGTTTTCTCACAGGATCTTCTAGATCCCTGGGTGAAATCATAGGGTTATTCTGATGTTCTCCAGTTATTGGGTCAACGGGGGGACGTTGTTGTTGTTATTGACATTGTGATTATTGTTGTCACCACCGTTGTTGTTATTGTTGTTGCTAACTTCAACTTGAATTTCACTAACCATCTTGCAAGTATTTGGTATTGACCCGCTTCACAAAACCTCAAGAGAAACAAGTGAAGTTTAAGTTTGAACAAATCACCACAATTATCCTTATCCCCACGGTAGATGCCAAACTGTTTACCCCAAAAAAAGGTACAGTTGAATTTGTAAGTGATTTTAAGAATACGTGGTTTGATTTGTAATATAAGATGATAATCAATTAACAATAAGTAAGCAAATGAAAGAAAACAAGTAAGAAAATTTTCCTGAAATGCTGTGATCTTGGATGAATCTTCTCAGCTAGATTGGTCCGGGCCTCAGCTGAATTGCTTCGGTTTCGAGCCAAAAGTGAGAGCTAGTGATTATAATTTCAATAGAACTGATCGTACAAGTGCAAGTAATGAGAATTGAATGCCCTTCCAACATGAAGTTTGAGCTCTTTTTATAGCTATGAAAGTAGGGCTCTAATATTCGAGAATCTCTCTATAATTAAATGATTTAAATGCTAATTAAGGCATCTTTAATGAGTAAGAAGTAACGGCTGGCGTCATATCCGGAACGGGTATCCATTGGACGCCAACAGTTCTTCATCCGGTGTCAACTGACTCAGTTGCCATCCGATCTCATCCCGACTTCCAATTTACCCCGATGCTACTCGTATCTGGTTTAGCACTCTACCGTTCACTTTGAACTTCACATTAAAATCTTACCACGTGTCGTGTCGGTTTCACCGTATACAGTTATAAAAAAAGATAGACACAATATTCTAGAAAAATATGTCGGCTGACGTTGGAATTCCAAAATAGAGTTGCTTTAACACAAACAGTTCAATAAAATACTATTCGAAGTGAAGGGTTTCTAATGAAAGAACAATTTAATTTGGTGAAAGATATTATCACTTGCAAAGTAGACATAGAATAGGAGAAAAATAGGCACGAGGCTGTGCATTATCAAACCAATAACAGGGCAATAGAATCATGGTCCGGAGTCGGATTGCATTTCTCAGGTTTGGTGTTTTTGCTAGGCCCTCTTACGTACGTTTTCTATCTTGTCAAATATCACACGCTATCTACTGTACTGACTGTATATATCTCTCAATTGATGAGTTATATATAGGACGAATAATCTAACCCTGACTTCACGAGTTTCATCCAAACAGTTCAACTCGATTAAAATTAGTATACTCAAAGAATGCTCCTTCCCATTTTAGGTGAAGGTGTTACTAGTAGAATCAACATTTCTAAAAATATTTTGAAATAATAGTACTATTTTGAAATAATAATAGTACTTATTTGAAGAATCTATACCCAAATTCATAATCAAATTTAAGTGTTTTAACTATCATACTTTGAACTCCTTCACGTAAATTGAGCCGGAAAAAAAAAATTAAACGAGTTAAGGTATTTGGATGAAATCTCTTGAAGTTGGGGATGCCAAAACGGGACAGTAAACTAGTAAAGGTGTCTTTCAGACTATTTGTACACTAAAAATGTTCCTAGAAAAAAGAAAAAAAAGAGAGATAACACAGTACATTTAGTCTAATTAAACCAGTTCTCAATTGGTTATCAAGAGTCTTTTTTAATTTATTAATTCATGAAAAAATTACCTTTACATGATGTTATATGGAATCCATTTAGGTCAAAAGGAACATTATCTTTCAATTGAGTGTAAATCCGACCCCTCCGAATTGTCCGTTTGTGTTCTAAATGGTCACAAACGGCAGTTAACCTTCGTAAGAGGACAGGGTTTACCTTCTCAGAAAAAGGATCGTGTTTGCGGAAAAAGTCAACTAGATTGACCTTCGTGACCACAAGAATTGGGTCCACGATTGTGGACAAACCTATGATCACGAGACAGTGCGCGATAGTAATAATGGTCGACCGGCACGTAGAACTCCGCGATAGCAAATGAGCTTATGTGATCGCAGAACCTCTTGAGTATAGAAACCATAACCCTATTTAAGAACATCTATTATCTAATTTTGGGACAAGAAACTCTCAATATTTGGTACTTTAGAGCTTGGTAATCATGATTTGAACTAAGGTAGCAATTCTTTAAAAAATGTGGTGCGTTTATATTACCTAAAAATGTCGTCGATCTTGGTCCCTATACTGAATTTTCGAAAAAAGATAATGACCGAAATTGCTACCTAAAAATCTTACGTACCAAACGAGACATGACAATTAATGTCATAGAATGCGAGAAAACGACAAAAATGGTGCCTTATGTTTGGGATAGGTTCAAAGTGGTCCTTTAATTACAGTCTTTAGCAGTTTTGATCCGTCAAACTGATGTACTTTTTGTTTTGATCCCCCTCTTTCATATAGTACTCCCTGTTCCAAAAAAAAATTAAAAAAATTCGCCTTTTGAGAGTCAAACTTCCTAATTTTGATCGTGTGTTAAAACATAAAATTTTTAAATTTTTTGAAATAAAATTTATATATTTGGAAACTACGTAAAAAGTACTATAAGTCACTATAATTAATAATTTAAACTATTTAAAGGTCGACATTGTTGGAAATTTACCTTTGGCGGGAGTTGCGACCGACCAACTTTAACGGCTTAAACACTAGTGTTACGTATGTTGGAGAATCCGGTTCTTCACACATGCATGATCTACTAAGTACGTAGATAACCGTAGGGCCAAGAATAGTCAAATTTCATTGAGAAATGAAAGAGATATTGGTCCACGAAGTAAGGTATTTGAAGCATGGAAAAGTGTGGTTTGAGATCAATTCTCCCTCATCGGTGGAGGAAGAAAGAATTGTTGTGTATATAAGACTCAAAATTGGTTTGGGATTTGGGACCCCAAGGGGTATCCCATGTGTTTAAAGGAGGGAGGACCTAGATGTGCTTCGGTTCGAGGAAAGCCCACGCGCGCACCGCCCGTCCGGTCCGGTTCGCGGGCCGCGGGCTGTGCTTCTTCTGATATTATCTTTTTGGGTCAGAGAACTTTGCCAGATGTACAGTTTGATCCCATAAGTTTCAGATGTACAGTTTGGACCAGAATTCTTTCATATGTACAGTTTGGTCCCTGAAGTTTCAAGATGTACAGTTTGGTCCCTGAAGTTTCCAGAAAGTCAGAATTTGGGCAAACAGATCAGAAACGCCACAGCACTCAATTCAGCCATTTATTTTGGATGAATTACTCCTCCTATACTGGTCAATCCGTTGTTCTTGGCCAGTAATGACACTTATGGAGGCAGTTTAACAGCCCCTCCCTCACCTATATAAACAACCCCTTGCACCATTGTTGAGCTACACACACTACACGAAAATACACAAACAGAAAACAGTTCTTCCTACAACTTCCAAGCATTATTTCATTTCTCAATATTCTTCACGGTAGCACTTGAGTTTCCTTTGCTCAATTGTTCCATTGTTGTTTTATCTTGGGAGACAAATTGTCCAGGACGTATACAGAGTGCCACACTCGACTCAACAAACAAAAACAAAATAGTTTCTAGTTTTCTTGTTCAATATTTTTGTAATTTCAGTTTCATTGTTGAATTGTAATTTTTCAGTTCCTGTATTACTTTGCAGTTACTTGTAATTCCCGTTTCCTGCACCTTTGTAACCAACAGACATTTGAAAAAATTGCGATCAAAGAACAACTCGTTTGACTCTCGAAAAACGAAAAATATCAATCTTTTTGGTATGGAGGGAGTAATACTTTTTATATCTTAATACTTACAAGAAAGCAATCTATACGTACCAAATCCCCCAACCAAGGGTCAGTATAGCCTAACGTGTGTGTGTATATCTAATCTTTCATTCAAAAGCCAGCTTCTTGGCCAAACATAATATGGTAATGATCACATCACAAATTCACAATAATGTATAACTTAAGCCTCAAAGAAAAGAAAAACATTCTTTAAGCATACGATTCTTGGATTGCGATTACATGCCATTCATATCAATGAAGAAGAATATCCATAGTTATATTATTTCCCTCGACTTAAAAGCCACTTTTTGTTTCTCTTTTTTGGAAAAAAAATAATGGATTAGCAACACGTCTTTTCAAATTTCAATACCCTCGATCCTTGGATATATATGGATAGATGATTCACTTATGGCATATGCTTTTCTCAAGTACTTCCACGACAGCTTTAATTTATTTTTTAGTAGCATAATAATTTATGCCTACCATGAATTTTATTAAGTATCTGCTTTTATCTTTGCATAATTCTGGTATGCCTACCCCATAAATTAGAACGTGGGAGGTGCGGATTAGATTCTTGAACACGTGTGTTAAGAACCGCAAATTTAGTTCATTGCTTAGATGCATAGCATGTATGGAAAAAAAATTACATTAATATATGCATTAACAGTGTAAAATATATACTTGCATGTACATATAACTTGACATATGATAGCGGTTTAGCTACCATTTGCTTAGGTTACTTAGTGCTATCGTATTCCGAATTTAAAGTTAATGAATTTTGAAGTTTAGCAAGCGTTTGCCATGAAAATCAAATACTTTATACTTGTATTTGAAATTTGAAAGTTGGAGTTGAAGATGGAGTTGTGTTTGATATAGTTTTTGCAAAAAATATTTTATTGTTTGAATGTACTGAAAGTGGGAAAAGTGAAAACAATATTTTGAGTGTTTTCCGAATACAACTTTACAACAATTATAACAACATACGCAGTGTAATCTCACAAGTGAGATCTGATGAGGGTAGGATGTACGAAGACCTTACCTCCACCTTTACAACTTTATATTTGGAATTTTCATGCCAAACACTGATTTTCAAATAGAGTGGAAAAAAAAATTCCGAAAAAAGTGAAAATTCTCATGGCAAACTGGCCCTTAGTATATATACATATCCGCCCTTGCATATAGGTCTACCGTCATGTAATTACTTTGTAAGTGACATAATTCTATAGATAATTTTCATACTATCAATGTATGTATAAGTTTAGACCCTAAGAAAAATGTTGCAAGAAATAAATTGAGAGACTTAAATATAATGGTGTCCGATAGTTTGGAATAAATTAATGCACTGATATAGAAGGATATTTCATCGACTTATTGTCGTACTATGAAAACTTTTTTTTTCTAGTCAGTAAATTCTGATTCTTGAAATGGATCAAGAACCATAATCTTCTGGAAGTGTGGATGAGGAAAAAGGACATATTATTCTCTACAGTATTAAGATTGTTAGGTTGATTGCCATTTGTCTTCATGTTTTTGTCTAATTTCTTTTTTGAAAATGAAAGGGAAATAAGGATGTGTTTGGTGCCAAGAAAAACATTTTTCCTAAATATTGTTTTCCTGAAAAATAATAAGTGGTAAACTTTTGGTATTTAATTTTACAATTAAAAAAAAAAATCTTCTCAAAAGCATTTATATACCATTCAGACAAACTCTATAAAAATGGAGGTGCGGTGATAGGGGGTGTGGAGGGGATAAAGGTGGGGGTGAGTTATGTTGCGGGGGTCTGTGGTGTTGGGGTTGGGGGTGGGGGTTCTGGGGTGAAAGTTGGAGTGTGGGGAGTTGGGGATGGTAGGGCAAGGGCAAGGTTAGTGGTGGGGGTGGGTGTGACGGGGGAGTAGGATGAAGTATTGGGGTTGGGAGGAGACGATCGGACATACCATTTATATATGAAACTTGTTTTTACTATTTTTATCAGAAATTTTATTTTTAAAAAACTTATTTTTCTAAAAAAAATTAACTAATCAAATATGAAAAAATGCAATAATTTTCAGAAAAATATTTTCCTCCAACCAAACACACTTCAAGTCTGTTATTGATAACTATACCCATACACGGTATATATACTGCCTTGTGTATACCGTGTATATCACGGAAATACAAGGCAAAGCAGTCCGTGATATACATGCCAAGTATATCACGGTTTGGAGTATATTTGGTAACATATTATTTGTAATTAATTAAGCATTGTACACTTACCATAATTGAAGTATTCTTGTACAAATAGAATAGGATTTTGGGAGTAGAATAGGAATATGATTTCCATATTATGGAAATTTTAAATATTATATATACTCATTCATTAATAAAAATAATCAAGGGATTATTTCTTTCATGGTATCAGAAGTCTAGGTCTCACAAAACCTTCCTTTGCTTCCGCTTCTCTCGGCTCCAATCCCGAGAACACTTCTCGGATTCCGGCCAAAATTCTTCCTCCTCCCTTCCCAAATTTTCTTCCTAATCCCTCATTGTTCTTTGGTTATGTCTACATCAAAGAACATGTTTCATCCTGCCCTTACCGTTTACAACATCAAGAACCACATCCCTATTGTTCTTGAGATGGAAAACGTCCAGTATGCGACGTGGGCAGAGTTGTTCAAAATTCACGCAATCTCACATCAAGTCCTCCATCACATAATTCCTCCCGCTACCCTTACTCCCGCGGAGGATCCTCAGTTATGGATTACTCTTGATGCTACTGTCTTTCGGTAGATTTATTCCACTATTTCTACCGACCTTTTGCAGACGATCATTAAGCCTAACACTACGGCGATGTCTACCTGGAATAGATTGCATGATATATTCCAGGACAATCAACACTCCCGAGTTGTCACCCTTGAGCAAGAATTTTCGCAAGTCAGCGTGGAAGATTTTCCGAATATTTCTGTTTATTGTAAATGGCTCAAGGAATTGGCAGACCAACTCCGTAACGTTGGAGCGCCTGTTACCAATAATCGTCTTGTTCTACAAATGGTTGCAGGCCTATTTGAGGCCAATAATGGCGTTGAGACTCTCCTCCATCAAAGTAATCCGCTTTCACCTTTTTATCAAGACAGTTCGATACTCACATTAGAAGAAGCTGGCTTGACCAAAAAGGCAGCTACCGGCGCCAGTCCCGTGGTGATGATGACTTCATATGATAATTCTCAAGGTTTTGTTGTTAATTCGGGCCAAAACCATACTCACGGTGGAGGCAAGAAGAATCGTAAAAATAATGGCAAAAATCGCGATGGCAATCGTGGTGGTACCGGCAGTGGTGGGGGAGGCCAAAATAGTGGCAGCAGGCCTCGACACGATGGCAGTGGGCCACATGCCAATTGGTCCCAGCCATGGCCCCCCTGGAAGTGGGGTTGGGCCAGTGGCCCAACAACCCCTATTTTTCAGCCTCAACCTTCCCTGGACAGTGGGTCGCCCAGCAGCCTTTCAGGCCCGATTATTCACCGCAGTCCAGTGGGTTCCGCAACAGTGCTGGGTCTGGACAACAAGGAGGCCTGCTTAGGCCTCGGCCCCCGCAGGCTTTCCATGCTACGGGTCCTAATCTGATCCCGACACCTTCAGATATTGAGTCCGCCATGCATACACTTGGATTGCATCCTCCAGACGCGAATTGGTATATGGACACCGACGCCACTTCTCACATGACGTCCGACCAAGGTACTCTCTCGTCTTGTTCCAATTTGAGCAAAAATCGTGACATAATTGTTGGTAATGGAAACTCAATTTCAATTCGTGGTTACGGTCATGCAACTTTGTCCCCCCCATCCACCTCTTGTCTTGAAAAATGCCCTTCATGCCCCTAACTTAATTAAAAATTTGGTGTATGTCCGTAAATTCACCACTAATAATTGAGTTTCTGTTAATTTTGATCCTTTTGGGTTTTCTGTGAAGGATTTCAAGACGGAGATACCTCTCATGAGATGTAATATTAGGGCAGATCTTTATCCAATTACACCCGCATCCAGTCTCTCGAGTCAAGCCTTGCCATCTACTTTTGCCGCTCTAGCTCCTTCCTTATGGCATGCACATTTGGGTCACCCTGGGTTGTCTGTTGTTTCTTCCTTGAATAAAAATAATTTTATTTATTGTAAGGGTACGCGTAGTACTCCAATTTGTCATTCATGTCCTTTAGGGAAACATTTTAGATTGTCATTTGTAGCCTCTACTTCTCGTACTTTAATGCCATTTGATATTATTCATAGCGATTTATGGACATCGCCCGTTTTAAGTTCTGTGGGCCATCGTTATTATGTTCTATTTTTGGATGATTATTCTAATTTTTTATGGACCTTTCCTTTAGCGAAAAAATCTCAAGTTTTTTCCACATTCTTAAAATCACGAGCATTCATCCGTACCCAATTCGAACGGGAAAATAAAAATATTCAATGTGATAATGGCAAAGAATATGATAATGGGGTATTTCGGGAATTTTGTGATGCTAATGGTATAATTTTTCGTTTCTCTTGTCCTCGTACGTCCTCACAAAATGGGAAAGTCGAACGAAAAATTAGTATCATTAATAACATTGTCCGTACTTTATTGGTCCATGCTTATGTACCCCCTTCCTTTTGGCATCATGCTCTATAAATGACTACTTATATCCTTAACATACTTCATACCAAAGGATTGACATATTCATCCCCTCTTAAAATCCTCTATAATAAGAATCATTCGTATTCACATCTTAGAGTTTTTGGGTGTTTATGTTATCCACTATTTTCGTCTACTACAATTAACAAACTTCAAGCTCGTTCTACCGCTTGTGTGTATTTGGGTTATCTTTCTAATCATCGTGGTTACAAATTTTTTAATTTGTCATCCAATAAAATCATCATTAGTCGTCATGTTATTTTTTATGAAACCCAATTTCCGTTAGATAAAGTGAGTAGTCCTGTGCCTAGTTCGTATAATTTTTTATTTGACGAAGTCTCGCCGTACACTATGCGCCACTTATTGGGCCAATCCAGTACCCTCGGTCACGTCCCAGGTCTAGCAACTGGGCCAAATATTCAGCCCAGTTTTTCCCCTGCCTCTGTTCTAGTTCTGCATCCAGTTTCCAGTGTTGGGCTAGCAGACCCACTGCCTGTTGGCCCGTCCATCACCAATTCGAATTTTTCCCAAAATCCACCCAATTCTCCCCGAGTCACAGACCTGTTACTCATAGTCAAATGGATATTTTTAAACCGAAAAGATATTTTAATCTGAATTCTAATGTTGTTAAATATTCACTACCCCGTAACCCAATGTCTGCATTAAATGACCCGATTTGTAAATTGGCTATGAACGACGAATATAATGCTCTTATTAAAAATAAGACGTGGGAGTTGGTACCCCATCCTTCTAGTGTTAATATTATTCGGTCTATGTGGATTTTTACTCATAAAGATAATTCTGATGGTTCTTTTGCGAGACATAAGGCGCGTCTTCTAGGTGATGGTAAAACTCAACATGTTGGCGTGGATTGTGGTGAGACATTTAGTCCGGTGGTCAAACCGACTACCATTCACACTGTTCTCAGTTTGGCTCTTTCAAAAGTCTGGCCCATTCATCAGCTAGATGTGAATAATGTTTTCTTACATGGTGATCTTAAGGAGACAATTTACATGCATTAACCCTTGGGTTTTTGAGATCCCAAATATCCTACTCATGTCTGTTTATTGAAGAAGTCCTTGTATGGGCTCAAGCAGGCCCCACAGGCTTGGTATAAGAAATTTACAGACTATGTTTCGTCTATTGGGTTTTCTCACAGCAGGTCTGATAAATCATTGTTCATATATCATCGTGGTACTTCCCTGGCTTATGTTATATTATATGTGGATGATATTATCTTGACTGCCTCTTCTGATACTTTGCACAAGTCTATCATGACACTGCTCAGTTCTGAGTTTGCTATGAAAGACTTGGGGCCCTTGAGTTACTTCTTGGAGATTGTTGTCACTCGTCATGCAGGTGGGTTATTCTTATCACAACGAAAGTATGCCGCAGAGATAATTGAAAGGGCTGGTATGTCATCGTGTAAGTACACTTCCACTCCAGTTGATACTAAACCTAAGCTGGGTGCTGCGGCTAGCTCACCTTACGAGGATCCCACCTACTATCGCAGTCTCGCTGGAGCTCTTCAGTATCTTACTTTTACGAGATCGGATATTACATATGTCGTACATCATGTGTGTTTGTTTATGTATGATCCGAGGATTGAGCACACGAATGCACTCAAACGCATTATATGATACCTCTAGGGAACACTTGACTATGACTTGCATCTACATCCGTCGTCGACTTCTACACTTGACTAATGATGATTTTGTTAGACGATAAATCAAAACATTTATAACCACGATGATTAGATGGATAACCCAAAAACACACAAGAGGTAGAACGGGCCTGAAGTTTGTTAATTGTAGGTGACGGAAAGAGTGAGTAGCAAAACACCAAAAGACCCTAAGATGTGAATACGAAAGATTTTTATTATAAAGAATTTTAAGGGGAGAATCATATGCTAACCCTTTGGTAGGAAGTATGTTAAGGAGGTGAGTAGACATTTGTAGAGAATGATGTTAAAAAGAAGGAGGTACGGAAGCATGAGCCAATAAAGTTCGGACAATATTATTAATGGTACAAATTTTTCTTTCGGCTTTCCCATTTTGTGAGGACATATGAGGACAAGAGAAATGAAAAACTATGCCATTAGTATCACAAAATTCCCGAAACCACCCATTATCATATTCTTTGTCATTATCACATTGAATATTTTTTATTTCCCGTTCGAATTGGGTACGGATGAATGAGTCTAAATTTTATGAATGTGAAAAAACTTGATATTTTTTCGCAAACGGAAAATTCCATAAAAATTAGAATAATCATCCAAAAACAGAACATAATAATGATGGCCCAAAGAACTTAGAACTGGAGACGTCCATAAATCGCTATGAATAATGTCAAAAGATATCAAAGTACGAGAAGTAGAGGCTACAAATGATAATCTAACATGTTTTCCTAACGGACAGGAATGACAAATTGGAGTACTACGCGTACCCTTACAAGAAATAAAATTGTTTTTATGCAAGGAAGAAATAATTGACGATCCAGGATGACCCAAACGTGCATGCCACAAGGAAGGAGCTAGATCAACAAATGTTGACGGCAT
This sequence comes from Anisodus tanguticus, assembly GCA_034509755.1. Lineage (NCBI taxonomy): Eukaryota > Viridiplantae > Streptophyta > Magnoliopsida > Solanales > Solanaceae > Anisodus > Anisodus tanguticus. The sequence continues at coordinate 3,736,781 of CM067540.1, read as the reverse complement.
GGCTTGACTCAAGGAAGTGGTGGTGGTGATTGGATAAAGATCGCCCCTATTGTTGCATCTCATGAGAGGTATCCCCATTTTAAAATCCTTCACAGAAAACCCAAATGGATCAAAATTAACAGAAACCCAATTATTAGTGGTGAATTTGCGAACATACACCAAATTTTTAATTAAGTTAGGGGCATGGAGGGTGTTTTTCAAGACAAGAGGTGGATGTGGGAGAGAAAAAGTAGTATTACCGTAACCACAAATAGGAATTGAGTTGCCATTACCAACAATAATGCCACGATTTTTGCTAAAATTGAAATAAGACGAGAGAGTACCTTGGTCGGACATCATGTGAGAAGTGGCGCCGGTGTCCATGTACCAATTCGCGTCAGGAGGATTTAATCCAAGTGTATGCATGGCGGCCTCAATATAGGTGGGTGCCGGGATCGGAGTCGGGCCCGTAACAGTGTAGGCATGCGGGGGCTGAGGCCCGAGCAGACCGCCCTACTGACCCGACCCAGATCGCTGTTGGTTGTTGTCATAAGGACCTGAAAAATTGGGCATGTGATTGGGCTAGACCGGGACCCAACTTCCCGAGAAATAACTGGGAGGGCAATAAGCTGGACTAGGCCACTGGGCGCTGGTCTAGGCCCACTGCCAAGGGGCCCAAGGCTGAGACCAGGCTAGCTGGGACCTAGTACCCCGAGGCCCACTGCTGGCGTTGCTACTGTTCCGTCCTCCATTGTTGTTGCCGCCACAATTTTTGCCATTATTTTAAAGGTTTTTGACCTTTCTTGCCGCCACCGGTGTTGCGGTTTTGGCCGGAATTGTCAATACAACCATGTGAGTTATCGGACGTAGTCATCATCATCACGGAACTGGCGCCGGTAGCCACCTTCTTGGCCAAGCCGGCTTCTTCTAACGTGAGCATCGAACGGGCTTGATAAAAAGTTGGAAGCGGATTACTTTGACGGAGGAGAGTGCCAACGCCTTTATAGGCCTCAGATAGGCCTGCAACCATTTGTAGAACAAGACGATTATTGGTAACAGGCGCTCCAACGTTACAGAGTTGGTCCGTCAATTCCTTGAGCCATTTATAATAAACGGAAACATTCGGGAAATCTTCCATGCTGACTTGGGAAAATTCTTTCTCAAGGGTGACTACTCGGGAGTGTTGGTTATCCTGGAATATATCACGCAATCTATTCTAGGTAGCCATAGCCGTAATGTCTGGTTCAATGATCTTCTGTAAAAGGTCGATAGAAATAGTGGAGTAAATCCACTGAAGGACGGTAGCATCAAGAGTGATCCATAACTGAGGATCCTTTGCGGGTGTAGGGACAGCGGGAGGAATTATGTGATGGATGATTTGATGTGAGATTGCGTGAATTTTGAACAATTCTGCCCACATCGCATATTAGATGTTTTCCATCTCAAGAACAATAGGGATGTGGTTCTTGATGTTGTAAACAGTAAGGGTATGATGAAACATGTTCTTTGACGTAGACATAACGAACGAACAGTAGGTGAATGAGGGATTTGGAAGAAAATTTAGGAAGAGAGGAGGTAAGGTTGCACGGATTCTGAGAATAGACACGGAAATCGAGGTAGCGGAAGAGAGAAAAATTGATAGAAGCAAGACCTAGATGCTCTGATACCATGAAAGAAATAATCCCTTGATTATTTTCATTAATGAATGAGTATATATACAATTGACAATATCCATAATATGAAAAATCATATTCCTATTCTACGTCCAAAACTCTATTCTATTTGTACAAGAATTCTACAAATATGGTAATTGTACAATACTAATTAAATACAACAAATATCTCCTAAACCACGTGATATACACGGTCTCCTATTTGTCTTGTGTTTCCGTGATATACACGGTATACACAGGGCAATGTATATGTCGTGTATACCGTGTATATCACGGGTATATTTATCAAATTCTCTCTTAAAAAAATGCGACCACACTTTTGGAATCCTTTTTTTAATCGTCCTATCATATTTAATTTATAGAAGTATTGGAAAAGACATCAAATATTTGTTAAAGAAGATATCTCCATCTTTTGTGATTTTTAACTAACTTTGAAGAACTGTTCGTCCATGAATATAATTCAGTTCTTTCACAAAAATGATTTTGAGATAACACCACCATTTCTCTAGAATCCCTCTTGTTACGGGTTTATTTGGTAGATGGTCATTTACTTTCACTTTATTATATTAAAGTCAAATAATTATTTTGTTGTAATGAAAAAATCAGTTAAGTATTACGAACTTAACTAAATTATATTTTGGTAATAAAAAGCCAATCAACTTTACTTAAGTGTCATAAAATAATAGTCCATGAAAGTTGAGCCATCTGTGGGCTAATGGAGACTCTTGGTCTGAAAGACTATATATGAACATCTCGTGCAACCGAACTATCTGTTATGTTATGATCCAAATTCATGTTTTATTGTTTGTTTCTGGTCCATGTCCGAATAGATTTGTTTTTTTTTTTTTTGATACACCACAATGGCCCCAAAAGTACACGTATCATGCGAACATGATCAATAATATGTCTTTCAAAAGGTGTGATCAGATTCGTCTAAGATGTCATGTGTACTTCATTTTTAAAAATTTATCAACCTAAAAGTCTGTCAATCCTATTTGACATAACCTCCCTCATGAGTGTCACACTGTCTCGTTCAAATATAATTGTGCATATTGAGCCGCAATTTATGTAATCTTGATTGAGTCTTGATGTGCATGCATGCATGGAGTATCCGCCGGGGGGATTTTATCCTTTAATTATCCGGATATTCTTTGGTTATACTATCAATTATTATTTTCCGGTTTTCCTTCAACAACTGGGGGAAGGGGAAGGGGTAGGGGTAGGGGTAGGGTATCTGGTTGAATTTCTTGCTAAGAAGTGAGAACTTCATTGACTATCAATTCAAGTGGGTGATTCGAGATGTGATATAATATACAGATTTATATATAGTGATGAAATCAGCATTTTCATTAACAGGATTTAAAATATAAAAAATAAATATATGAAGAAATTAAAAAGATTCAATATATATTATACATATATAAGAAAATAATTTTAACCTTATATATACATAAAAGTGAGTTATACCCAACTTTGGCATAGATATTTTATTTATGTTTAAAATTCACTTAATTTAATATGTATAAATAAGTTATTTAGAATCCATTAAATTGTCTTTTCTACAATCATGAACTCATAAATCAAAATTCTAGCCGGCCTCTGTATATACGATATTTTTCTGCTAATGGAGTACATATGAGCTCTCCTAGCTCCGCCCCTGATTTATTTATAAGTTTAGGTTCTTTTTTATTTAATTTTCCTTATTTTTGTTGAATAATTTGATGGAATTATTTTGTTAGGAAACATAACATTTTCATTGAAGAAAATGCTAGGGATATATAATCTCAAAAGTCTAATTATATATGCACCTACAACAATACACTACAAAAAAGGGTCTTTAACTGAGGTTTTTTGGGGCAGTTTAAACTAGGGTTGGTCAGTGGGCCAGATCAGAGCGGGACGGGGAGGGTTTTGGGGGACGGGCTCTGGCGGGACGGGGGGGATCGGGATCCAGTGGGACTGGCGGGACGGGAAGAGGTCCCGTCCCGTCCCACATCCCGCCGGAAGAGGGGCCGGGATTTGGGGGGACGGATCGGGTTGCGGGATTTGAGGGATTTTTGTTAGACACTTAATTTTAAAAAATATATATTTAAACACTTAAATAATTGAACAAGATAGTGAATAAAAACATTTCAAGGATGTTTTTGTGCCTCTTATATTATTTAATAGAAATATGATTTTTTTTTTGTAATACAATTTCAAAATTGCAACTTTGTTTCGTCGTTCAGAAGTTGCAAATCACATAGTAAAATTGCCATTAAAAAAATTACATAGTCAACCATACTTTTTCTAATTTCCTCACAATCTCTTAAGGGTCTTCTGTTGGAATTGAAAGTTGTTGGTCAAATTATTCGATGTCGCTTCCTTCTCCCTCGGATAAGATTTCATTGTAGTTGTAGTCGTCTTCTTCGTTGATCTCTGGTTGACCGCACTTACTACGCTCCGCTCTAATCCAATCTCTGAATAAAACTGCAATCTCCAAGTTGTCTCCCGCCAATGAGTGTTTATGCTCTCCTATTTGAAACATTCCAGCAAAAAAAGCGCTTTCCGAAGCTGTTGATGACGCTTGAATATTCAACACATCTCGAGTCATATTTGCTAGTGTCGGAAATGTCTTCTCATTCTCCCCCCTGTATCTCAGCAAGTCTTCACGTCCATCTTCATTAGCAATTGTTTCATACGGTACAACACCTTGCAAGACAACATCAAACTTGTTAATTTGTGAAGAAGTTGAACCACTATATATTCTATTTCGAAGGCCTTGAATACTTTAGGCAGAAACAACATGTCTTTTATAAGGTTGCAGCGAAGTAGAAGAAGATGATACAGAAGCCGGTTGATTATTTGCACTTTGTTCTTGGTAATATATATATATATATATATATATATATATATATATATATATATATATATATATATATATATATATATATATATATATATTGCATTCGGTGTGTATGATAGACATAACTTTTTCTTTAGTTGATTCGTGAGTTGGTTCTTTATTTGAGTCTGTTTGATTTGAAGGTGGAAGTATTTCTATACTTTCATAAATCGTTTCAACAAGTGATTTACAACCGGCTACTTTAATAGTTGAATTTAATACATCACCAATAATATGAATAGTGGGAATATGATTTTTTTTTTAAATTATAAACATTTTTTTAATAGATGGAGCGTAAGATGGTTTTTGTATATATTCACTAAGTAACAAAAATATTAGAGCTATTAAAATAACATAGTTAAAATAGTAGGATAATAAATACCAGAAAATTCTTTAGTAGCTAGAAAAAAATTCTCTAAAAATCTAATAAGTTCTAAAAAAAATCCCAATCATTATCAGCATATCCCTTGGATTTTGATTATGGGCGTTAAATAATAAAGTTATAGGTCTTATATACTCGTGAGCAACAAGTAATTGTTCATACAGATAATTCCACCTAGTCGCTACTTCTTCTGAAATTTTTCTATAAGGTAATCCACCTAATCTTGGGGCTCGACTCATACTAGGGGGAATATGAGACATTCTAGTTTGAGTTTCAGGCTAAGATTCAGTCTGAGCCTGAAGTGGAGGTGCACTAATGGGTGTGTTATCTACATTATCATCTAATTCATTTTCAAAATTAAAGTGCAGAATATACCTCATGATCTAATGGTATATTAATATCATTAAAAAAATCAGTTTCTGAGTGAAATATCGGGACTAGAAATATGATCACTAAAAGATGCACCCTTACCTACTCAAGTATTTGGCCAAACAGCCCACCAATTTAATGGTGTATCTTCAACACAAGCTCGTCGAGATCATGAAATGGAGGAGATGAAGATGAAGATGAAGATGCAGGAGCTTCAATCATTGGTGGAAAGTGAGAGATCTAGAAGGCAAGCTCTTGAGAATTTTAGGCAGGCTGAGTTGGTTGATATTGGTGGTGCTGTGACGGTATGTTTTTACCTTCTTTCTTTCTCTCCCTCTCTCTCTCTCTGTCTATGACTCTCTCTGTCTCTCTCCCGAGTTGAATTTGAATGTTGCTGTATATGTCAAAGAAATTTAGGCAGGACATATACATCTTCTTAAATGTTTGGGGGATAAACTGAAAATATAATGCAGGTTAATATAATTGGCAATGAAACGACTAGTTAATGACAATGTAACCAGAAACATGTACGACTAATTAATGACAATGCAGGTTAATATAATTTGATCTCTGTTCTCTGATTTTTACCTATTTTTTAGTGCTGAATTTGGTATTTGTGTTATAAATCATGCACGATGGAGCATTAATGAGCTTAAGATCTTTCTTTCTCGAAATGAAATTTACTCTAAAGAGTGACATTATTTGTAAAGACTCAGAGAGCTAGAAATAGTATACAGTTGGGCTTCATTTCAAATAAAGTAAAGTCTTGTAGGAGTTGAGAATCTCCAGACTAAATACTAGCAAAACTTGGCAGATTTGAAGGCAAAAAGGTTACACTCTAAATGCACTCTAAGTTGCAACAGTTTAGCTTTAACAAAATTTGTGTCGGGGAGGGGATAGGATAGTGTTTGTTGCAGTTATTTAGAGTTTCTTTAGTGTTTGCAAATGTTAATACTTTCTTATGCTTATTTTATTGCTTTAGATGAGCAAAATTTATGAGTTGATTGTTAAACAAAGGTATATATCCGTGATATACACTTATGTATATCAAGTGTATATCACGGGTGCTCTCGGTAAACAGCCCAACACGAAGCAGCAAGCCCATCTCGGGTTGGTCCATCACGGGTTGGTGTATATTTGGTATGTATACAAGTTACATATTTCCATCTTAGAAATAGCAAACTGATAATGTGATTGAGATTAATGCCCTACAGCCGAAGCAACATAATGGTATTTGTTTTTCATGTTTATATTTTCAGGCTTCAAATAGGCCAATTTCACAAAGGTTGAAACCCACCGCAATGTTAATCATGCCGTTCAACGTGAATTTAGCTTGTGATGGATTTCAGTTATAATTTTGTTAGCAGTGAACTTTATTTTTCTGGAACCGTGGATTTTACTTGTGATGGTTCAGTTGCTTATTTTGTTAGTACTGAATTTCTGTTACTGAAACCATTAATACAAATCAGTATATTTGTTAAAAGTTTGTATGTTATATTTTTTCTGAATGTGCGAGTTTTTTGAATAATTTGAAATTTTATTTTTGTTACTTAATTGCTATGTTTCTAAAGGTAGGAATATGTAAAAATGGCAGGGAAATTATAAAAAAAAAAATAGGGTTAAACCGTCACAAATTGAAAAACAAACCGCCGCTATTGTATTTTAATTTTACAGGTTAAACCGCCACAAATTGAAAGACAAACTGCCGTTATTGTATTTTAATTTTACAAGTCAAACCACCGTAAATTGAATTAAACCGTCGGAATTTAAGAAATTTTAACTCAGTTACAAATCGTCGCAAAATCAAAATAAACGGTCGTTGTATATCAATTTGCAACGCTTGTTCAAGCAGTTAGCCTAAATTGCCGAAAAAGGATTTTACGACAGCCAATCAGACAGCATGTCTAAACCATCGCTATTTTTATTGTCTAAATCGTCGCTATTTTTATTCTACGGCAGTGCAAATCGCCACGAAATAAAGGAAACAACCGCAGCTAAGACCCTTTTTTTTTGTAGTCATATCTTATAACCCGTATCTTTGTACCAACTTTAATTAAGGTAAAAGTTATCTGATCCTCTCCAGCATTCTTCAAGTATTATCTCATATTCCTATCATGTAATATTACAAAATTATCCTTAAGTCGAGAATTATAATTAGAGATGGCAGTGGATCCTGGATCCGGTGGATCCTGGATCCGGTGGATCCTGGATCCGTTTTATAAGATATGGATCTTCAAAATTTGGACCCGACGGATTCGGATCGGACCCAGATCCATTTCTGACGGATCGGATCTGGATCTGGATCTTATATTTGAGATCCGTATCCGGTCCAGATCCGACCCGTGAATTCATTTTTTATTAAATATATTCATAACCTAGAATGTAATTTTATAAGTATTTTCTTAAAATTGCTAAGCACATCCTTGCAAGTTTAATTCTCAAAACAAGTTTAATTTATCACCGCGTTAACTCAAAAAACAAAAAATAAAGAGGTAACTTCGATAATAAAATCAATGTTATATTAGTGAATGACTAACATCTCCATAGACAAGTAGTTAAAATTATATCACTTCATTTGTGAAGACCCCAAGCACATGTAAGTTCTGCATTGTGGAAATACTAGTCAGCATTTTTCACAACTATTGTCATTGTCTAACATTTTCAATTAATAGCTCACAATCAAAACGAGACAACGAACAAAATATCTCATATGAACATTTCAAAATTGAAACACAGTAATCTGTTAGCTAAGTAAAAATCGTTTGTCAGTTCAAAAAAAAATTCTTAGCAAGGTTACATTCTTAACAAACCAAAAAAATTTACATGTGGATCCAGATCCGATCCGTGGACCCGGTGGATCCGATGGATCCGAATTTGGATCTGATTTTTATGAACTCGACGGATGTGGATCCGGATCTGGATTCAGGTATGAAAAACGGATATGGATCTGGATCTAGTCGGATCCGGTCCAGATCCGATCCGTTGTCATCCCTAATTATAATCTTTCCCAGTAGGATTAGGAAACAAAAAGGACTCTTATGATGCAATAAGTGACTATTACTTATAAATGTATTAAATAGTGTTCTTTTTGAAAAAAATTTAGAAGTTATGCTATTTATGTTCTTAATTCTTGTACCGTGACTTATGGTGTAATTTTCTCATTTGACACAACTTCTAGAATCATAGAATAACATCTGACTTGTACCTTTTATGTAACCGTTCAATAATGAAGAGTGTCACAATTCAAACTTGTAAATTTAAATTAGTGTCACAACTATATTTTTTATTCGCTAACGCACCTCCGGTCCGTTTGAAACTGAAGTGAATCAGGAAACTTATTCTCTGAATTAATTTAATTTTTTGCAAATTGTTGCAAAGTATAAAAAAATTAAATATTTCAGACAGATGTAATGTTGCTTAGTGCTTTTAGGTTTAGGAGTAACAAACTAAGTATATCAGAAGCAAAATATAATTAGGAAGTCATCAGAGACCCAAATCCCATAAAATTCTGAAATCGAAATATTATTTGTTTCGGAAAACATAAAAGAAAAACTTGCTGTTTATAAAAATGTCAAAAAACGAAAAAACGAAAAAAAAAAAAAAACCTAATTCGAAATGGATTCAAATTTATTTTCTATTATTATAAGGCCCAACTCCAAAACTTTAGTAACTCAAATAAGAAAAGAAGAATGGAATTTTCTTCAATTTTAAGTATGTTCTCTTTCTGCGGCCTGAAATTGAATTTTCCACATCCAGCACCAACAACGGTTATTGTTACGAAACCAAACCCGACTTTAATATTAAGGCGTTTCGTCTTAATAAAATCACTAGTGAAAATTGGCGCCATCAGAGGCAATAAAGTTGATAAAGCTTTGGGGCCGATTCATTCTGCGTTGTGTCTCAAGCAGCAACGTCGTCAAGTCCGTGCAAAGTTCGAACAGCAACGTCGTCAAGTCCGTGCAAAGTTCGAACCTAGCCGGCTCTCAAAAATGTCGAGATGTGAAGATTCATAAATAGTAAACGAAAGATTCCATTAAATTCCGGAAGCTTGTAATATGTCAGACATAATTTTCAAACTTAAGAAGTTGGGGGTGTGCCGAAACTAATGCATCTATAATGGGTGTGGAGGTTTTTTTTTTTAAAAAAGTGTACAAAAACAAATATTATATATAAAATAGGATTTTTTTTTAATACATAGAGGAAGAGAAAATGGGAGAGAGGATTATAATGTGGTATTCAAATCCTCACCAATAAGGTGAAAGTTTATGTAGCTAACCAAGTGAGCTACTAGATCCGTATTATAAAATAAGATTAGCTTTGTTGTGCGTGAATATTCTTGGGATGTTATATATATGCATCACTTAATTTGTTATTGTTATTTCTCATTTTGGGCGGACTCAATTAGATATCCTAGGCCAAAAGGCTTGTTGACTTTATAATACTTAATGTCTATTGTATATTGAGATGTACTTTCTCCGTCCATTTTTACTTGTCATATTTGATTTGGCACGTCTATTAAGAAGTCAAAAATAAAATTTTAATTTTACTATATCACTCATAATTATTGCTAAGTAACCTAATGATTGAGATAAATAAAACATACTTTAAAAGTTGTGCAACCACTAAAATTTCCTTGAACTTGTCAACCCAATAATAAATGATATGGGTAAAAAATGTATGAAGTGGTAAATTATCTCTTGATTTTCTAAAGTGGACAATTAAAATTGGACAACTATTTTTAATATAGTGGACAAGTAAAACTGGATGAGAGAGTATGATTTTTTAACCTTAACTAGAGTAGGCGGATGCAACTATTTAGCTTTGGGTTCATCTGAATCAGTATTTTTGACTTAAAATATATATTTATGCATAAATAACTATTACAATAGCACCAAATAGTAGAGATGAAAATATGTTTTTAAAGAAAATAATGAGTTCAGTGATTATTTTTTCTTTTCAAATAAGACCTTCTTATCTTCTACTTCTTTCTCTTTCTTTTTTTTTCATGAGAAAAAAAGTAAGAAAAACACAAATATTTTCTAATAATTAGTATGTCCTTTGAAATTGATTAATTTTCAGTGTTTCAAAATAATGAACACAGCTAGTCTAAGTCATCATTAAACAATGACAAACGCGAGAATGCTCAGTACGCACTTTTTGTATACTCCTAAGTCCTGTATTATGCTCCATCATGCCTCTTTCCACATTGCTGACAACATCTTCTAGCGCTTGCTTGATTGTTATCCGGGAGCTTCAATCTGACGCCTCTCTCAATATCAATTCTTCAGTACCTGCGTCCATCCCAAACCTTCCGATTTGTTTACTGGTTAATTCTTCCTCGCTTCTACTCGTTAGGGGCGAACCTTGGTTAGCTAACTTCCATGGTATTGGGCTTTTCAATCTCTCTAAAGGTCTATCCTACGAGGGTATTTGAACATGACCCTGCTCTGAGAAGATAAATAGGGGTGATGTTACATACACAGGACCACTCACACCTAACCCAAACGAAACAACCGTTGTACTAATGGTCTCTGTGTTGTGCAGGCCTTCCTATATTTTGGCACTATCATTGGGATCGATGGCACTCGGAAGGGTCATTCCTCTGGGATCTCAGATGGGTCATCTTCCATAGACGAATCCTCTGAAGGATCTTCTTTCATAGAATAATTTACATTTCTTTTTGGTGATCTTATATTCGACGGATCCGTATTAACGGGTGACTGTCATCTAGTACCTTCTCCCGCATTTTTGACTCAATTTTTGCTATCAATACTTCCCTTGGATCTCGGTATTACTGAAAAAGAAAGATTAAAATGAAAAGATATGAGTTCCGTTACTTACGACTTTGCTTCTAACGAATGATCTAGATTTTCAAGAAAAGTAACATCTTAAATGCCATGTAGCCTCTTGTTTATAAGTGTGGCGTACAACACACCCATAAGTAAGACTCTACTAGACACGGCTTGTAGACACCGCTAGGACTGACCTGTTCTGATACCACTTTATCACACCCCAACATTGGGGGGTGTAGCCGGCACCGATGCCTTAAAGGTTGAGCGTATCGATCTTGATACCTGAGAGATACACAACAACGTATATAACGCTATATGACTCTATGGGAAATATCAAATATATGAATGCATAAGATGACCTATTTAAGGACTCCAAATATTTTCTGAACTCGTCGGAGTGACATTTTCTGAACTCGTCGAGTGACATAAGGTCGTTGCACCTCCGACTCCCTTCTTAGGGTTAACATTTCATTTGTTATCTTTCACGGACTCTATAGAAATTATGAATCACATTGTAAGCTTAACTTTTAGGAAACAATAAGGAGTTGACCTTTATGGACATCAAAAGAATACTTTGGCACGAGAATGTAATCTTGATAAGGAACGGTAATACAAAACAACACACTTATCGGAGAATTACCCGTGCCTTCATAAGGACTTTAGAATAGAGTTCTTATCAGATTCATTTCGTAATAGTCATTTAGATATGATCATGCCAAAAAGAATGAAATGAGCCTTACATACCTTGTCATCAAAGCTATTTAAGTTCTGTTGGCCCTCGAAAACTCTACGAACGATTATCTACATTAGATGAATAGTTTCATGTTTTCATCGAAACGTACTTCCTTCGATCCGTTTAACTCCCAAATACTCCGGTACTTTCATAAACAAGTTGTAAACACTCATTATATTTTCGTAACGTCGTACCTCTTCCCGGGACTTCGATATCCATTGTCGATATGTCGAAATGCGAAATTAGAAGGTGTAACAGCTGGCATGTCGCAGTCTGATACACCACTGCGAATCGCAGATGCTGTCTATGGCATGATCTGTGATTCACAGGTCATGCCCTTCAGTGTGTCACCGTCTACGACCCATTTGCTTAGTCTACGGTTCGCATGACCCATCTGTGGCATCATCTGCGAATCGCGGATGTTGTCTGCTTCTCCATTTATCGCTTTATCACCTTCCCACACAATCATGAACACTTGAAAACCTCGGTATGGCTCCAAAGTGAACTCAAGAACCTCTCTCTTCATGAATACCCTTGAAGTACTTGGAGTTTATAGGCTTGACTCCTCGTGAATGGTCTTGATGTGACTCGGGTTGCATTAAAACTGAATACAAGAAATAAAATACACCCTAAAACACTAGATTTTACCCCAAAAAAATACGAATACACTAAAAAACTGAATACAAGAAATAAAATATATAATGAAAAGTTGAATGTTACACTACAAAAAAATGAATACACTTTAAAATACATTATATTCATTTATATACAAAAAGATCTCCTTCGATATACATGCGAATAAAGTATATTTTTCGGTCAAATCTGAATAATAAAGTGTATTTTAACGAATACAACCAAAAAACTGAATACAAGAAATAAGAAATTAAATACAAGAAACTGAATATAAGAAAAACTGAATGCAAGAAACTGAAATACAGAAAAATACCAAAAAACTGAATACAAGAAACTGAATACAAAAAAAAGAAACTAAATTCAAGAAAAATTAAATACAAGAAACTGAAATACAAGCAAATAAAGTATATTCTTCGATCAGATCTGGACAATAAAGTACATTTGTCGGTCAGATCTAGAAAATAAACTATATTTTTGGTCAGATCTGGAAAATAAACTGTATTTTCGGTCATATCTGGACAATAAAGTATATTTTTCTATCAACTCTGGGCCTTACCGACCTACTCCTTTTCGGTCAGTGTGTAATGACATCAGTTAGAACTCGTCGGAGAAGATGGAGAGGAAAATGACGATTCTGTTATTGACGAAGAAGACGACGTCGTATCCATTCAAATCAACACATATACATGATGTATGAGTATATGTGTATATTTATGTGTGTGTATGACGACGGCGGTGGTGTTTCGACGGTGCTTAGAGTGGATCGACGGTGGCGGTGACGACGTTTAGACTCGCCAAAGATTAGACAAAGAGACCAAACGTTAGAGCGAGAGAGAGTAGGAGAGAGTCAAGAATAAAAAAATAAAAAAAGGTATTCCACTTTAAATATATAATGTATCTATGATAGGTAATTCAAATACACATTATAGTTATGCTTTGTAATTTATTTAAATAATAGTTACTAAAGGTAATTATATCCTAGAGTTAGCTATGTGATGTAATTATTCCAATAGAAAAAGTCAGGCCTTAAGGCCTAACTTAATATTCTAAAGTTGGTCAAGTCAGGCTTTAAAGCCTAACTTTATAGGAGTATTCCAAAGTTAATCAAATTACGCATTAACCTTAAGGCATAACTTTATATTTCAAAGTTAGTCAAGTTAGGCCTTAAGGCATATCTTTATTTTTCAAATTTAGTCAAGTTAGGCCTTAAGAAATAACTTTAGATTCCAAGTTAGGTCTTAAGGCATAACTTGATTCCAAAGTTAGCCAAGTTATGCCTTAAGACCTAATTTTATAATCTAAAGTTAGTCAAATTAGGCCTTAAGGCCTAACTTTATATTCCAAAGTTAGTCAAGTTAGGCCTTAACCTTAAGGAATAACTTTAGATTTCAAAGTTAGTCAAGCTTAAGGCCTATCTTTATATTTCAAAGTTAGTCAAGTTAGGCTTTAAGATATAAGTTTAGATTCTAAAGTTAGTAAAGTCATGCCTTAAGGCATAACTTTATATTCCAAAGTTAGTCAAGTTAGGCCTTAAGACATAACTTTAGATTTCAAAGTTAGTCAAGTTAGGCTTTAAGACATAACTTTAGATTCCAATGTTAGTTATGCTATAGACAAAAGTAGTTTAATTTTTATATATGAAAAAAGTTAAAATTCATCAAGTTAAGTATGTCTTAATGGGAGAAACTTGCAAGGTATATAATGCGAAGTTATGTCTAGAGGCAAAATAATTGAAGATTAAACCTATCTTATTAATTAAATAGCTTAAAATTCAAGATTATACACAATAAATAAATCCAATATTTTCACCACCAAATATCATAGCAACTACAATGGATTTCATCACCCCTCACCACCAAATTCATTACCTACCACCAAAGTCATTCTTCCACCACCATAAACCACACCACGTACAATAAATTTTATGACCCACCTTCAAACTCACATTATCACCCTAATCACCAAAAATCAATTGGATTCCTAAGTATTCTCTTGTATCCAATTGAAGTTGTGACCCAACAAAAGAAACAAAATGAGTTCTTCTCAATATGGTGACATTTTCATATAGTAAATGCACTTGCTTAAATTATTTCCTTCAAATCTAACAATTTGAAGTTGATGTTAGAGATAAGTTAATAAAAAAAATTAAAATTCACCATTATTGATACTTGGAGCTCTTGTGTTTGAAATTTAAAGGAGGAGAAGGATGAAGTTGAGGAAGAAGATGAATTGGAGAAGAAATCTAAGCTATGTGGGATGGGAGGGTAGTTTCATCCATTTATTGTCAACTTAAATGACTGAAGGATAAAATTTAAAATAATAAAATAGGAGGGGAAAAAATTAAAGACCAGCCCAAAATAAGGACATTTGAATGACCATTCTTTCTAGATCACAAGTTTGGGCCTATGAGATGTGCCACTTTAGCAACAAAACTTGATATCCACCTTTCTAGTCCTTTTATGTGTTTTTTTTTTTTTTTTTTGTAATTGGTTCCTCGCACGCTATTCAATATTCTCTTAGAGTTCGACTGATTCAAATTTATGTTGGAAAATCTCATTTGAGGGTAAAGCGTTTCCTATCAAGAAAAAAAGTCCTTTTCAATTTGTTTGATATAGTTTGAGACATAACATTTATAAAAGAAATGAAGATTTTTAAAACTTGTGGTGTTAATCATGCCATAATAGTTGTATAGTTATAAGAATTTGAACTTTGAAACTTATAGCCTTAAACATGATTTATGTAGTTGTCAAAACTTTTTATTAAGAATATAAAAATGTATCATTCTTTAGTGGAACGACGAGACCGGTACTAACTTAGGAATACATTAAAAAAATTAAATTTGAAAGGGTAAATACATCAAAAGCCCTTTTTTTAAAAGCAATCCCACTAGGCTTTTAGGGCCTAGGGCTATTTTTATTCATTTTTTCAAAGCAAAAACAAAAAAGGTCTTTACAATGTCGCCAAAAGGTTAAGAAATGCTAAAATTAATCTAATGATCAATTTAGGATTTATAACATATCCTAAATTGCTACTACAAAGTGTTAAATAAAAGTAATAAATGAAAATCATAGAAGTCCTGGTGCGTCTGGATCCATGCTTGGCAACACTGGAAGAAAAGGCAAGGCTGCAGCCTTGTTGCCTTGGCTCGCCAGCATTCTCGCAAGGCGAGGAGAGTGGACGAGGCAAGAAAATAATCCTTGCCCTGTCCCTCGCCTTTGGCCTCATTTCACTGGTTTGTGGCGCTCCCAAATGGCCTGGCGCATCAGGTTTCTTGCGCAGCAAGGCCTGGAGACGAGCCTAGGCTGCTACCAACTTGCTTGGATCGCCAAGGTTCTTGCTAGGCAAGACTTGTAGGCGAGGCCAGACAAACTTCCTATGTTGCCATGTACTCATATGCATGTGTAGTATGACCTTCCTGTCCACCATAAAATTAATACACCTTCTATACCTTTAAATTTGGGACCAACTGTCAATGTTTTTTTTAAAAGAAGTCACTACATGAATTACTTGTCGATTGTTTGATTTGACAGATCAGAGGCGATTATTCTTTATCAGTTCCGATCGAGTATTTACGAAATACGTTTGGAAATAAAGTGTCTAACGAAAGTTGATGTGAAGTTTAATGGACAATTCATGTATTTGCTCAATTTGAAACCTCATCTAACGTTGATTGCTAACCAATTGCCAACCAGAATGATTACATGCCAAATGACATCAAACGGAAAAGCTAAAGACAGGGGCTGAGATCTTGAGAATGAATCAAGGAAATCCTGATGCTGCGCCAGCCATTCCTCGCCAACTAGAAGTTTCCACTATTATCACCAAATTTCTACATAGCATAACTGCATAAGGTTAATTGGTAAACAACAAGACAAAAAAAAAGTAAAATGGTTGGGAACAAGAAAATGTAAAAATGGGGTTTATAAAAAGAGAATTTAAAATTTTCAAATTCAAATATTGAAGAATTTAGTACTCTTTTGCCTCTCCTTTCTCCCTTGCCCTACTTTTGTTTGTCTTTTCTTTTTTTCTTTTCACCTAAGAACGTTATAGAGAGAAAAGCAAATTCATTTTACTATTGACATTGTTTAATTTGTTGATCTCACTTCCAATCTTGACTTTCTTGAAGTTGAAAGATATATTGAAGAAGTCATTTAACAGGGGAACAAATGAACAAATAGTTAGTACTTTTCAGATCGCTAATTAATATTTAATTATTATTTCAAAATTATTCAATGTTTGACTGTATTTTAATGTAAAAAAATATTCCGAACTAAAACATAGAAGAAATTCAGGATTTTTTCATTGAATTTTAAATTGCCACAATTCGAACTCCTGTATTTTTCATGGTTTGAATTGTGATTGTTCAAAACTCCATGATTAATTAATGGAGTTAGCTAGAAGTATTTTCATTCAAGTTTTATTTTCGCATTAAAAAGTGATTATTTTTCAAATAGTGGCTAAATGTTAATAAGCAGTCCAAAAAGTAATTATCGAGGCTAATTTTTACTTTAACAAGTGTCACTGCGAGACTGATGAGTAATTGGGTCAAAACAAAATTTGTTTCTATTGAGCTTATTAGCCGTTTTAATATGTGATTAGAACACTATCCACAAAAATTAACGCAATTTGTTATCAAAATACGTTATTAATACAAATTAAGACAGTGGAAATCACCAAAAAGCTCATTAAATAGAGAATAAAAAGGCAGAATACATTGATAAAATTGGCAGGGTGAAGTAATATGGGCGTTAAATCATTTACAAGGGACAAAGTAGTATTTCAGAAGCTGGCTGTACATAATGTGTGGAAAGGAGAGGAATGCAAGAGTATTTTTATTGTAGAGGAAACAACAAGTGTAGTCTTAATAGAAAACTATCTAGTCTCCATTTAAAACATATCATTTTTTAAAATTATACATATCAACATTAATTAGAATAAACTTGAGGTTTTATAATTTATTGAAGCTATTGCACATAGTTAAGGAAGAAAATATATTTTAAATAGTTAACTTATCTATGAAACAGGCGCTTAAGAACACACATAAAAAAATTCTAAAATTTGACCCATTATGTGTTCAAATATGTCATCAAAATAAACTATTATTCAAATATCTAAATAAAATTTAAGATATATTCCGCGGAACAAAAATCTTTCAAGAAAAAGACAACAAAAATGAAAAGGACCAATTCCAACAAATCCAAAAATCCAAATATGGTAACACATCATGTGCAAAGTGGAAACAAACTAGCCATGTCCCACCCTTCTAACTTTTATCCCCACCATACTTCTCCTTTCCCCTTTTTCTCTGCATTTTTTTTTATATCTAGCTTATTGTCTTTAGACCTGTCCAACGGGCCGGGGATCGGCTCGGCCCAAAAATTTAGAACCAGGGTCAGCTTATAGCTACCCGCGAGCCACCTGACCCAAAAAAGCGGGGACCCGATCTTATGTAGGGTCGGGCCAGAGTCAGAATATTTTACCCTTCTGATCCGACCCCGATCCGCGTGTTTTTTAATATAATTTATATTATTTTTCCTTCATTAATATTTATTTTGTACTTATATATATTTTTGCCATTAATATGTGATATAATGCATATTTTTATAATATATGTATTGCTCTAATCTACTTTGAGCTCTACATAAAATAACATAAAAACGATAGCTGATTATTAATTATATGTTTATATTATTAGTCGTTCTATAATATCACGGAAGCATAATGTAGGGAGAGAAAGTAGTTGTAAATTGGTGAAACTTTAAATGGTCATAACTCTGTATTCGGATGTCCTTTTATCCGATTTTTTTTTGATTTTTTGCGTATTTTTTCGAGACAGGGCCGGACAAACTGCGTAGCCAATTTTTAGGAAAACGTCTTTTTCCCCATCAATTTGTGTTTTCCCCAAATTGATTTTTAATTTTCATTTTTCTTTAGTAAACACACATAGATTTCAACGTCGAAATTTCATGGGAGTGTAGATGTGAATGTCAATTTCAGTTTTGGAAATTCAATTTTTTTTAAAAAAAATATAATTCTCGAACCCGACCCGGCACTGGCCCGCCAAAAAAATCCGAGGGGTCAGGGCCGACCCGTGACACGTAGGATCCCCGAAGGGTCAAGGCCAGGAGTCGGAATGTTTTTTTAAAAAATAGGATCAGGATCGGACAAAAAAAAAAAAAAAGTCATCAAACCTAACCGACCCGAGCTTTGGACTGTCTTTAGCCAAATTATTAGGAGACAGTCGATACCTCAGCAATACTGTCGTTAAATCGCTAGATGCAAATGTATGACCGGTGTGTTTGCCGTACCGCTATTTCCGGCGACTTCTCCTCTGCAATTTTAACTGTCAAAACAAAAAACACCCACAACAAGATTCTCAAAATCGATATGAATCAATCAATAATTCATAGAGATAAGAGAATCTTGATCCATCATCATCTTCTTCTCTTTCTTCCCATCACCCCCCGACATTAAACTAACTATAACAACCCAACAAAAATCCAACTCATTTTTCACATTTTCATCAATCTTGATAACATTGTTCTCTCAAAATCAAATCTTGATAACCCCCTTGTCTTCTTTCTCTTCACTATATATTATATAAAAATCAATTCTTGATAACCCCATTTCACCCCATCAATAATTATCACAAAATCCAACTCATTTTTTCACATTTTCATCAATCTAACAATCAAATCTTGGTAAAATTCAAATCTTTTTACTTCCAAGATTAACCTTGTCTTCTTGTTTTTGCACTATATTATATAAAAATCAAATCTTGATAACATTTTTTAATTCAATGCAATCACATAACCTTCTTCCTATATCTAACCCCAGTTCACCACCATCAATGATTATCCCATCATCATCATCATCATCATCATCTGCTATTACTGACACAATGTTACTCAGATCAGACCCCCATATTTCTTCATCATCAACCATACTTTTAGTTCAAGATGATAATGATGATGTTGATGGTAATTCAAAAATTGAAACAAAACCCCTTCTTTCTAGAGCATTTAGTTATACATCTTCTTCTTCTTCTTCTTCTTCTTCGAGTTTTGTTAAGCAACAGCAAAGGAGGAGACGTATTGCTAGTGAAAGTTCCCTTTTGTCTGGAGGTGTTGAAGGTTATAGACAAGATATGGGAAGGGCTGCTTCTGATACTTATATTGTAACTAGGCTTAGCTTTACTCTCTTGCGATATCTGGGGTAATACTTTCAATTTGTTTTTCTTACTTTCATCTTTAAAAAAGAATATCTCTTTCCTAATTTGGTAATTCGTTAATTCCAATATCCCGCGTGGCAATGTTTAAGAGCACAAAATTGAAGGACATTTTAGTACATTGTACATATCTTTAGTTTGAGACCACTCAAATAGTATGATGATCAAACTAAGACAAAACATATTGAAACAGAGGGAGTAATATTTTATATACTACGATGATGATATGAAATGAGCTTAAATGAAGAATGGGGATTCATATAGCCAACCCAGCTTGTTGTGTAGTAGTAGTTGTTGTTGTATTCTGGTTATAATGGTTTTATCGATTACATGTTTAAAAAGGGCAGCCCGGTGCACTAATTCTCCCGTTATGCACGGGATCCAGGTGTATTGATTACATGTTTGAATTTTTTTATTTTTGAGTTTGTGTATTGGGTTGTCTTCTGGGAAATGCTTGAAGTTCTGAACTTTGATTATTTTAAGGGAAATGGTCCAAATTTGCCTCACTACTATCTGAAATTGCTCAAATTTGCCATTCATTACACTTTTAGTTCATTCATACCTTGGCAGTTCGCAAATCGTTACACATTTTATCTTGTATTCGTCCTTGCTATTAACGGAGCTCTACTCCAAATTCTTTGAGGAAACATGTTCAAATTTATACCTCAACTTTTCTCCATGGTTTAAAAATTACCCTTAGGACAGCCTCTCTACCTACCAAGGTAGGGTAAGGTCTGGATACACTCTACCCTCCCCTGACCCCACGTTGTGGGTATGTTGTTGTTAGGTTGGAGCACCATTAGGGCTCAAGGGAAAAATGAGACTTTTTCATAATAATGAGTAAATTAGACTTGAAATTTAACTTAGGCAAAGTTACTTAATTTCGAGTAGTACAGGGCAAATTTAACCCTTTTCCCTTGATTTTAATGTCTTAGATTGTGTTGATGATGTGATTGGCATTAGTATGCATATTTGTATATTTTCTGTTAATACAATTTAGTATGTTTTTGGTTGAAAGAAGCAGAGAAATTGGATTTCTTTTGGTGCTTTACGACTTTTATGTTAACCTTACTAAGGGAATAGTCTTGGGAAAATGTTGCCTAATATATGGATCATGTCATGGGAATAGATAGTGCTATTTGTTTCGTAGCCAAAAATGTAACTTAAGGAGGCTCTTTTAAACCACATTTTGGGTATGCTTAATGTGACCTTAAGTAAGACAATCTCCCTTTTTCTAATTTTAAGGAGGTTTACTTGTAAGAAACCATTTACATAGATACTAACAGAACTATAATCATTGACTTTATCAACAAGAGAACATCATTTAGTCTGTAAGACAATGGGGTGGTAATTTCAGATTGCTATAATTTAGGGTCACACATTGCTAGTTTAATGTGTTTCTGAAAGATTCTACCTGCTCAAAATTTACGAGTGGTCCAGCATTACATGCATCCATTTCTTGCCAGCTTCTGAGACAACATTAGTTGGGAGTATGTTCTCTTATAGAGTTTATGATCAATTGCCAATGAAACCTTGAGAGAAGAGAAAATGCATCTACTGATTTTCTTCTATCCTCCGTCAATATAAGAAGAGTTTGGCATGACCGTTCTGACCCTTTTATACCAGGTTATCATGTTTTAGATCAGCAGTCCAAGTCATCCCCTAGTGATCTGTGATCCTTCCCAGATCAATTCATCTATCTAGAGGCTTCACCCCATCAATTTTTACCTACACATTTGACTTTACGGATATTCTTTTTTGTTGCACATCTGTACAGCTATTTAAGTAGACTACTAAAATTCAGCTTCTCCACTTGTTATGAAGAAGCCACTTGAATGTTTACCACCCAAAATTTTCACATAACCCTACCCTTTTGAGGAGCTTTTAGAATGCCTTGCGCTTTTTAATATTAACTTTTTTAGTTAGCCAGTCGATGTCATTGCAATGCTCTCTTGGCAACTCTTTTTTGAGCTTGTCAATACTCAGTAGTCAGTGTCAGTGTCATTGCAAATTGCAATCTCTAACCTTTCTCTGCCTCCTAGCTAAGTCTCATGTTACTGTTCCTAGGTCCAAGATGTTTCTATAACTTCTGTCTCTTTCTCCTCCAATCTTTAGATGACAACACTAGCACCCTTCAAATTGGTTATGCCAACTTGTGTGAGATGGAACTGAATTTTGATTGGTCAATCAACCCCATAATGGAGCATTATGGTCCTCTACTTAAATGCAAGTTAAACACCATGGCCTACATGGGTGCACGTCTATGAACAAAGTTCTAATTGACACTTCTCTATAACTTGTCTTTCACTTTGTTATGTGTCCTTCTATTGCATAAAACTCCGTTAGCACTTCTCCATTTCAACTATCCTATTATGATTCTATGTCTTATATCTTAATATCTCTATTCTTTTCTTGGAATATCGAGTCAAAATATCTGAATTGTTTGCATATAGGCATCGCACACCCGTCTCATGTTACCTCAATTTCACTCTTATATTGGTTAAATTCGCCGTATATGTGGTCTGTCTTAGTTCCACTTATCCTAAAACCCTTACTCTTTAGGGTGCTTCTCAAATGTTCCAGATTTTGGTTGACACCTATCTAGTTTCATCAATGAATAAAATATTATCTGCAAATAGCATACACCATGTGACCTTATCACTGGTAAACTCATTGATTATTAGGGTAAACAAACATGGGATCTAAGCACATCACTGGTGTCATTCCACATTTTTTTTTGATAGCCATGGTGTCCGAGCCAGTTTGCACGCGCCTCGACTGATTCCACGGGATACCTGCTACCTCTCACCAGCATAGGTACCGAGTAACTCTGTCCGTCTAGGCTTGAACAGATGGAAAAAAATCAACTATGTCATTCCACAGTTATGGTAGCCCAAGTGGCTCACTGTTGTATTATAATGATTGCTTGCACTTGTTGTTCCTACTTTGTTTTCTCCTGAAGTGAGTTTCTTTTTCTCTTTTTGTTGTTGATGTTGTAATTGGAAAATTGTTATGACGTATTAGCTATCCATGAATGAGAATAAATATATTCACCCCTCGAATCTTAATGTCTTTTCTGATCGTCTATCTTTATTCAGGGTAGGCTACAGATGGATCGTCAGGTTTCTTGCCCTTGGCTGTTATGCTGTGCTACTTATACCTGGTTTTGTTCAAGGTCTGGAACATCTAGGATATGTTGTCTGAAACACCTGATTTTAAATACCTTGATGACTTCATATGATCATATTTTACATGTCATCTTCTGGATATCGCCCTTTCCATTTTCCTGGTTTTCTTTTTCTTCCTTTCCGCTTCTGCCCCTCCTTATATTTAGAATATAAAGTCCATAATTAAACCATGCTTGTCTGATGCAGTTGGGTATTATTATTTCCATTCCAGTCAAGTGCGTAGAGGCATTGTTTATGGTGATCAACCGAGAAATAGGTATACGTTATGGAATTTAGTCCTTATTTTGATAGAATGCTTGAGTATACTTAAAGTCCCATGGTGCAGGCTTGATCTGTACCTGCCGAAAAATATGAACGGGCCAAAGCCAGTTGTTGCATTTGTAACTGGTGGAGCATGGATAATTGGGTGCGTATTTAAGTCATTTCTTTCAACTACGTCCATTTATCCTTATAACTGAGGAATATCCGGTGTTGCAATATTATTATTCCTACTTCTTACTATTTTACATGGCTACATAAGTCGAAAACTTTTACGCTTAAATTGTAATCTATGCATAGTTAAATTAGTCTGCTTTTTATCTTGTTTAAGCGAGTCAGTGACCGTGTAATGAAATTTTGTTCTTAGTTATTCTTTCTTCTTTGCTTTGCAGCTACAAAGCTTGGGGTTCTCTTTTAGGACAACAATTGTCAGAAAGAGACATTATCGTTGCATGCATTGATTACAGGTGATTCCTATTTCATCTGAGCAAAACAATGCTTATTGGTGACTGGTGTTTTCGGGCTTAATGTGCTTTAGCATGATGGATCATTTTGATATATGAGTTTATGAATTCACGCTCTCTGTTTCTTATTGTTTAGTTATTTAGTTTTTCATTTTTTGTTTACACGGGAAAGCATTGGGCATTTTGATTTACTTCATGATACATTATCTGAAAAAAGAAATAAAGGAGTTCTATATAATTATATTTTTGTTTATATTCACTGAAATGAAATTTTTGCACCCTTGGTATAATTTTTAGCATCGTTAATACCTTTCTTACGATTTTCACAACCCACAGCAATCATGTGTTGTGAAATGATACAAGAGAACGAACTAGTTTAATAAAGGCATGTTGGCCATCTTTTAGGGCATCACTTTCTAATCAGAAAGGCGAAAGCAGATGGTTGGTTTACCGTGTGTGCGATGATGCATCTAAAGAGCATTACTCATCTTCTTTTCCTCATAAAATAATCTTTTTTGAATCCATAAAAAGAAAAATCTTTCTTACAATATAACTCACAAACTCATTCGAAAGGAGCCAGCTGATAGTGACAAGTTCCAAGTCAAACTGTGTCTCTCACCTTGCATAATATGTTGGATCATTGGATGCACACTTCAATTGCACTTGTATGCAAACACTAGTGGGTTTTCGATATCTAAAGCCATTACATTATTAATTGCTTGCAGAAACTTTCCTCAGGGAACAATTAGTGACATGGTTAAGGATGCTTCTCAAGGTATCTCTTTTGTTTGCAACAATATTGCCGAATATGGAGGTGATCCTAACAGGTATCCGAGTTGTCTCTCTGCTACAGTTTCTCATGAATAATTCCCTCTGATTAAGAATGAAATATCGTGGTTTATTCGTGTTTTAGAATCTACTTAATGGGACAATCCGCTGGTGCACATATTGCTACTTGTGCTCTCTTGGAGCAGGCAATCAAGGAGGCTGGAGCAGAACAGAGAGATTCTTGGAGTGTCTCCCAAATAAAGGCGTATTTTGGTCTATCTGGGGGGTAAGTTCTTGTTCAAGGTCCCATGACTACAAGTCTACAAGGCTTATGGCCATTTGAACATGAATTTGTTTCCTTTTAAAAATATATATATATATTTAAAATATTGTTTGGTTATACATTGGAATGATTTTTTTGTTAGTTTTTGAAGATTAGTTTTTCAAGTTTGAAAAATGGTTTTGACTAGTTTTTCAAGTGAATTTTTTCCCGCTCACAAAACTTCCAAGTTTTTTTTTTCAAGTGAAATATACGTCCAAACATACCTTCAACTTCCAAATACCATTTTTCAACTTCAAAAACTCTTTTTTTTCAAATATCAAACCAAATCTATGTCCAAACGCCTACTTAGAGTCTTTGATTCTTCTTACTTTAGGTCATTTGAAAACCTTAAATTGTCAGATGAAGTTAGAATTTCAATTGAACTGAGTCCAGATTATGTTTTCTTTGAATGATATACGAATTTCATTAGATTCTATGAAATGAATTTGATGATATATCCGCGTATGATTTTCCAACGACTTGCAAAATCAGTGTCATAGCTGTTTTCTTGTTCTTCTAAAGGTGAACATGTGCATGAAAGCATGTATATATCTTTTGCTTATCTGGGTGCAGAAAATAATATTTGGTTCTTTTAGAGCTCAATTTTTAACTTGTTTATTAAAAAGCATGTACTTCACATTTGTTGCCATAGAAGTTGTAAATTCCTTAATGAGGTCACTGGCAAAATGATTAATGAAGTACTTTTTTCTTGATTTTGGTAGTAGCATTGATTGAACCTATACTCCATTTTTAACACATGAAACAGGTATAATCTCCTTAAGCTTGTTGATCACTTCCATAGCCGAGGTTTGTACCGTTCAATTTTTCTAAGGTATATATATTACTGACTTCTGGTACTATATTAATGCTTTTACAACATAACTGCTATTACGATTTTCCTGTACATTTCACTGATATTGTTTTTAGTACTTGCACAGCATTATGGAAGGGGAACAAGGTCTGCGACGATACTCACCAGAAGTAATGGCACAGGAACCGAATGCTAAAAATGCTGTTTCTCTCCTTCCTCCTACCGTCCTTTTCCATGGGACTGCAGATTATTCCATTCCGTGTGATTCCAGGTCTGAACCTCCTCTTTATGCACTTATTTATTTTTGCTATATCTGCACCACGTACAATTCTGCTGTTTTATTTATGTTGCTATAACTGCACCACATGCTATTCAGCCAACTTTTTTTAATAGCTTTTATGCTTTATAATCTCAAGTTCATCAAGAGTGGGAATTTTGGAAAGAGACGATAGTTCTTTATGCTCGATGTAGTCAGTTGGAACAAATTTATCTAAACTAGATATTCAGGCTCCAATGATAATAATTTCCTGCCTCCTATGCTCCCTTCTGTTCTTAGGCCGAAAGTCCATTTTTCATAACAAGGTACCGGAGTCAGATTCATCTAAATTCTTGGTTTACCTACTGTTGGGCCTTCGTGTTATAATGTTATGTTGTCTACGCTCTAGATGTCCATCCTGGTCATGCAAGGGGGTGCTAAGTGACTTGTGAGGGAAATGGATTGTTGACTCCTTATATGATTTTAGGCAATCCTCACCTCATGAGCTAACTTTTGAGGTTAAGTCAAGCCCAAGATCCACTTTCTTAACAATATCTGTCTTACTTTCTCTATGGACACATCGCTGTCCTCAATTACCTGCGACCGCCAACATCTATCCAATTCATTGGGACTGTTCTTGTTTTTCTGTGGCACCTCTACCCATCATATATCAGATATTTCTTTGTAAAACCTATTATTGCAACAATGCAAGTCACGTGCGGAACTAAGATAACCAAGTATGGGGATAGATGATCTTGATTGCTCTCACCTTAATCATAAATTTCCATTTGAGGCATTTCCAATGGACGCAGCCAGCTTACGTCACTAGGATATAAGCTGTATAGGTAGATATGAATAGCCACTGAGAAGTATGAAACTGGTGAAGCATATACTATGGAAAGGCAACCCGTAAAATGATCTCCACAAGGTAAAAAATAGTTGGATATAAATGGTGTTACTACCATGACATGTTAAAAAAAAATGTATTTGATCTCATTTTGGACCATTGATATCGATACTGAAGATCTATGAAAGGGGGTTGGGAGGGTGGGGTGGGGGTGGGGGGAATGAGTCTTTGGCCAGTAGAGGAAAACGGCGTTGCCTATCTGAGGGCCTGGTGTAGTTAACATATCTGCCAATGGTATTAGCAGGAGCGGCTCTCCTCTATTCCTTTTTATCTTCGATGCCATTTTATTTCCTAATGTATCGATGAAGTGAACGGAAGACATTTGACCTCCAATCGGAGGACTTTCTTTCAGAATGTCATGTACTCATTTTGCACTATCCTATGCAGATCTGAATATTTTTTGCCCTGTTCGCTAACATATTCTTTTTAATGCAGCAAGAGTTTTGCTGATACTCTTAAAGCCCTCGGTGTCACAGCTGAATGTGTCCTATATGAAGGAAAGACACATACAGATTTGTTTCTTCAGGTAAGTACTGATGCCTCGTTTTGCTTATTTCACAAAAAAGTCCAATACACATTTTAGTCCTTCCCTTGTTCGTGCTTAATCTTTTGATTATTGCTTTGATAACGTTTAGGATCCAATGAGAGGTGGAATAGATGATATGTTAGATGATCTAATTACAATGATTCACGGTGATAACTCTGAAACCATCAGAGCAAATTCAACTCCAAGAAAACGCCTTGTACCTGAGTTCATGTTAAAGATGGCTCGAAGTGTTAGCCCCTTTTAATGATCATTCTACTCCTTTTCCATTCAATTCAATTGGATTGTGTAGAGCTCGATTAATGGCCAGAGCTTTCGATTAGATTAACTTCGATCCTCTTTTTCTTATTTATTCCTCGTTTTAGTCAGTTTAAAGTGGACTTGCATCAAAAGTAGCCATAAAAATAGGTCATTCTTAGAAGGAAAAAACCCTTCACTCAATTATTGTTATGGTTTTGTAATATGCTTTCAAGTCTTTTCTCTTAGCTATTGTGTCTCCTACAAGGAGATTTGATGGAACTTCAATGTGTTATTTGGAGTTTTCAAGTCTTTATCTAAAAGGAGTTTCATGCAAGATTTTTTTTTTTGTGTACATCTATTTACATCTATTCATTTCATGTATTTGCTTTTTATTTATTTGTATTTTCTGGAAGGATGGAACTGTGAAAAGGATGAGATATGGGATCAAGATAGAGGAAAGTTATGTTGAGTTTTGGATCCCACAACACTGTACAGTGAAGTTGCAAATTGCATTTACTTAAGAGTACAAGTCCAGTTCCATTTTTTTTGTTGATGCATGGTTACTACTTGTAAATATGGAGTAGAATATTCGAATAATGAATAGGAAGAAATCAGTGTTAACATACTTACTAATAGTAAACCAGGAAAAAAAATGGAAATTGGACTTATAGTAGTGGCTGTAAGTTCGAAGGCTTTTGTGTTATTCGAGTGAGGATGTGAATTAGTAGAAAAGAAAATAATTAGGCTTAGTGTGTTATATGTATAATAATGGAATTGTTGTGTGTGTATATATATTGTGAATAAGTAGAAAAGAAAATGAGTAGGCTTAGTGTGTTATATGTATAATAATGGAATTGTAGTGTGTGTGTATATATATATAATGTGTGTGTGTTTGTGTGCGCACACAGAGCTATCACAAAACCTTTCTCTAGCTAAGAATTCCATAATTGATCGAATCAGAGCAGATCCAATTAATTGACAAACTAAATATCTATTGTTTTAACTTAACCCTCAGAAAGAAAACCCAGAAAAATCGAAGAGGCACTAAGACAAGCAAAGGCAGACTTAGTTTATAAGTTGTGGTTTCACGTGAATTCAATAATTTTTGCAGATCCTATATATGTATTATAAAATTCAATAAATGTTTATAAATATTTGACTGTGAATCCAATTTATTATTGTGCATATTAATTCAAGATCGTTGTAGTGAAATATTTTTGGACTTTATCTAAATATAAAAGGTAAGGCAAGGGGCTCTTCTCTCTAAGAAGATTGTGGAATTTGGTAATCTAAGTAGGTGTGGCCATGAAAATAAAATATTTTTCACTTTTTTTGTTATGTTTATTTATAATTTTTACAAAAAATATTTGGATGTTTGAATGTAATAAAAGTGAAAAAAATGAAAATAAAATTTTAAATATTTTTCAGATTTCGATTTTTATGAACAAACGCCGATTTTTAAATAAAGTTTTTTAAAAATTCATAAAAGGTAAAAAATACTCATTGCTAAACAGGTCCTTACCTTGTTTCTTGTTATTGACTCGTTTTAGCATGTGCTTTGTTACAAGTAATTAGTCCCGATCCTCTAGTCTTTCAGCGCACACCACAGAAAAATTCAGCACACTTTAATATCATGGCAAATGAAGTCCATACAAAATATCGCAGATAAAATAATCCATATGTTACTTTTTTGCTATTCGTCAATTACTCTGCAAGCTTATCCTCAATAATATTGACAGAAACTGACAGTTGAATGACTAGCACAAGACAGCCAAAGGTCTTAATGCCATTCATATATTAATCTAATAAATATATTAACTAGTCTTTCTTCGTTCCTTCTTAATTATTTTTTAATAATCTATCTCACTTTCTTTTTTTTTATTTTCCATCCAATGTCGTATTGGAATTCAATTAAATTATGATCACATGTTGCAGGGCCCATTTTGGAAAGCAGCGTTTTTCATTTTCATAACTCAAACCCGAAACATTTGATTAAGAGTGGAGAGACTTTTTAAAGTACATTCTTTTTCTAATTAAGAGATTTGTAGACTATTTTTCATCTATTGGATTTTCACACAACAGGTCTGATAATTCATTGTTCATATTATCGTCGTGGTACTTCCTATTGGGTTTAAATGATAGATTGAATGAGAAATGGAGGGAGTTCCCTCTTGCTTTATAAAATAAGCATTTGTCCCTCATCGGTAGTGGAAAGAAAAGTTCTTCTATTTATAAGTAGAAGTACTCCTTCTTGTTGCTAAAGGGTTAAGAAGAGGGTCTCCCCTCGCGTCGCTCGGCTTCGGCTTCGAATTTGGTCAAATGATCTAATTGATTGATAATCTTTTTGGACCAAATTTTCTTTAATTTTTAATTATTTAATTAATTATTATTTAATTAAATTAATTAACTTATCCAATCCTACCCGTTAGTGACCCGGATCCGCGTGTCTGACCCGCGACCCGGTTTCTTTCCCATATTTAAATTTTCCACCAGTTTTTAGTGGATGTTCAGAAGGGTTGCAAACCTTCAAAAACAATACTTCCATGGCTATAAATTCGTTTGATTCCTCAGAATTTTACTTACTAATTTTCTGAACTTCTTCTTCTTCTGCACAAATAAATTCCAGTGTTGTGATTTACTGCTGTTGAGTGGTTCGCTGACACCGTTGTTCTAGGTACCGATACACCGGTGAGTAAGATCGTTCTATCCTGGGAGGATATATTCCATTAACCTCGGGTACTTGAGGGGAATAATTTCCTTAAAGACACACTGTGCATTCAGTGGGCTCGATTTTTAATTCTTAAATATTTTTTCAGAATCTGTCCAGATTTTTTGTTTTCTGATTTCAGAAATTAATTTTACTGCTTCATCGGTTTTGCAATACAGATTACTAACAATCTTAAGGAAATTATATTTTTTAGATTAATCGTATTCTTTTTGGAGACTAAAACACATGTGGTTTTCTACTCCGTATGAAATTTCATATTCGACTTGAAGACATAAAAACTTCGTTGGAATATTAAAGTTCATACTTGTACAACGATTTGAAGAACATTAAAACTTCATCGTTGCTGTATTCTGGTTTGGAGATTAAAACTTGTGCAGATTTCTACTCCATATGAATATTAGTATTCGACTCGAAGATATAAAAACTTCGTTGGAATACTAAAGTTTCATAATTATACTTTGCGATTTGAAGAAATAAAATCTTCATCATTTAAGTCCGTGATTGAATTGCTATTCGGTTTTATTAACTAAAACGGTTTGTCGATTTGACAAGAAACAAACGAATAATGGCAATTGAGACCGGAACTACCTCTGCGAATACTGCACCAGCGATTACTCCTACAACCCGTACCGCTGTGCCACCGGCTGAGAAACATGCGAAGTTCACAGGTGCCAACTTTAAAGAATGGCAGCAAAGAATGTTCTTTTGGCTTACCACCCTTGGTATGCAAAATTTCACCGAGTGAGGACCCTCCCGTGCCTGCCGCCGACATGCCTGACAACCAACAGTTCATGGTTACTGAGGCTTGAAAACAGACTGATTTTTTGTGCAAAGGCTACATTTTGAGTGCCTTAGAAGATGACTTATACAACGTCTACAGTGCAGTAGAGACCTCCAAGGAACTATGGAGTGCACTTGAAAAGAAGTACAAAACCGAAGATGCTTGCTTGAAGAAGTTTGTGGTTGCCAAATTCCTAGACTACAAAATGGTGGATGGAAAAACCGTTGGAACCCAAGTTCAAGAGCTTCAACTTATCTTCCATGACCTTATTGCTGAAGGTATGATAGTGAATGAAGCATTCCAAGTGGCTGCAATGATTGAGAAGTTGCCGCCCTCATGGAAAGATTTCAAGAATTATCTTAAGCACAAGCGCAAGGAAATGAAGTTGGAAGATCTTGTGATTCGTCTCAAGATTGAGAAAGATAACAAAACAACCGAGAAGAAGTCGCGGGGGAATTCAATGATTATGGGAGCAAATATTGTTGAAGAGGCTGCCCCAAAAAGTAAGAAAAGAAAGAAGTTCACCGGACAAAAGAAGGAGCAAGCCAAGAAAAAGTTCAAGGGCAACTGCTTTAATTGTGGGAAAGCTGGCCACAAAGCCCCAGAATGTCGTCTCCCGAAAAAGAATAAGGGAAAAGGACAAGCCAATATGGTGGAAAAGAACTGATGATATGGATGATCTGTGTGCAATGCTATCGGAGTGCAATTTGGTTGGAAACCCAAAGGAGTGGTGGCTTGATTCGGTGCCACTCGACATGTTTGCGCCGTAAAGGAAGCATTTGCAACCTACGCTCCCGCCGGACCCGAAGGAGGACTTGTTTATGGGAAATACTTGCAACACCAAGGTTGAAGGATATGGGAAGATACTTCGAAAATGACTTCCGCAAGGTGCTTGACTCTCAACAATGTTCTCGCACGTTCCCACAATCGGGAAGAATTTAGTTTCAGTGGACTACTCGTCAAAAACGGGTTTAAGTGCGTCTTTGGTTAGTGAGAAAATTGTAATAAGTAAGAATGATATGTTCATAGGAAAGGGCTACCTCACCGAGGGCCTTTTCAAACTCAATGTAATGGTTGTTGACGTATTAATAAGAATTCAGCTTCGTCTTACTTATTGGAGTCAAATGATTTATGGCATGTCCGTTTAGGACATGTCAACTACAAAACCTTGCGGAAATTGATTAATTTAGAAGTATTGCCTAGATTCGAGTGTAATAAATCAAAATGTGAAATCTGTGTTGAATCTAAGTTTGTTAAACATACATATAAGTCTATTAATAGGAATTCAAATCCTTTAGACTTAATCCACACAGATATATGTGATATGAAGTCAATACCATCTCGCGGTGGGAAAAAGTATTTTATTACCTTTATTGACGATTGCACTCGATATTGCTATGTGTATTTGCTTAATAGTAAGGATGAAGCAATTGATGCATTTAAGCAATACAAGAACGAAGTGGAAAATCAATTGAATAAAAAGATAAAAATGATTAGAAGTGATAGGGGTGGAGAATACGAATCTCCTTTTGCAGAGATATGCTTAGAATATGGAATTATTCATCAAACTACGGCCCCTTACACAAAACAATCAAATGGAATTGCGGAAAGAAAAAACCGAACATTAAAGGAAATGATGAATGCTTTACTAATAAGTTCTGGTTTACCGCAAAGCTTATGGGGGGGAAGCTATCCTTACAGCTAACCGAATACTTAACAGGGTGCCCCACAGCAAAACACAATCTATTCCATATGAACTATGGAAAGGAAGAAAACCCAACTTGAAATATTTCAAAGTGTGGGGGTGTTTAGCAAAGGTCCAAGTTTCTTTGCCCAAAAGGGTAAAAATCGGACCAAAAACTGTGGATTGTGTTTTTATTGGCTATGCTACAAACAACAAAGCTTGTCGGTTTTTGGTTCACAAATCGGACAATCCCGAAATTCATGTTAATACGATAATTGAATCAGATAATGCTGAATTCTTTGAAAATATTTATCCGTATAAAACTGAATGTGAGTCGTCAAGTGAAAGATCTAAACGACCGCGGGAAGAACCAAAGGAAAGTACACCAAGTAAAGAGGATCCAAGGCGCGAAACGTCAAAGGACATCTACTTCCTTTGGACCAGTTTTTGTGACATTCTTGCTTGAAAATGAGCCTCAAACATTTAAAGCAGCGATGTCATCTTCTGATTCATCATTTTGGAAAGAGGCAGTCAATAGTGAGATTGAATCAATTTTGAACAACCATACATGGGAATTAGTTGATCTTCCTCCTGGAAATAAACCTTTAGGATCAAAATGGATTTTTAAAAGGAAAATGAAAGTTGATGGCATTGTTGACAAATATAAGGCAAGACTTGTGGTCAAAGGTTATAGACAAAAGGAAGGCCTTGATTACTTTGACACATACTCGCCGGTAACAAGGATAACATCTATTCGGTTGTTAGTGGCACTAGCCTTCGTACATGGTCTTGAAATCCATCAAATGGATGTTAAGACAGCTTTCTTAAATGGAGAATTGGAGGAAGAAATTTACATGGAACAACCTGAGGGATTTGTGGTTCCTAGTAAAGAAGGGAAAGTGTGCAAACATGTTAAGTCACTTTATGGACTAAAACAAGCACCCAAACAATGACATGCTAAATTTGACCAAACAATGTTGGCAAATGGATTTAAAATCAACGAGTGTGACAAATGTGTTTACATTAAAAATACTCCAAATCATGAAGTCATTATTTGTTTATATGTTGATGACATGTTGATAATGAGTAAAAATATTGCCGATATAAATGTTACTAAGCGCATGTTGGCTAGCAAATTTGATATGAAGGACTTAGGAGTTGCTGATTTGATCTTAGGCATCAGAATTCATAAAACTCCACAAGGTCTAGCATTATCGCAGTCTCATTATATTGAAAGAGTACTTGACAAGTTTAAGTATTTAAATTTCAATATTGCCAAGACTCCAATTGACATGAGCTATACATTTCAGAAGAATAAAGGTGAAAGTGACTCACAATTGAATTATGCAAGAGTGTTGGAAAGTTTGATGTATATCATGAATTGTACGCGACCAGATATAGCATGTGTTATTAGTAAATTGAGTCGGTTTACAAGTAATCCCAATCAAACTCACTAGATGGCAATGAAATGAGTTTTGGGGTATCTGAAACATACCCAAGACTATGCTTTGCATTATAACAAATATCCCGCCGTGATCGAAGGATATAGTGATGCAAATTGGATCACCGGATCATCTGAAGTTAAATCCACGAGTGGTTATGTTTTCACAATTGGGGGTGGATCAGTGTCTTGGAAATCATCCAAACAGACGTGCATCGCTCGTTCTACGATGGAATCTGAGTTTATAGCTTTAGACAAGGCCGGTAAAGAAGCTGAATGGCTCCAAAATTTCTTGGAAGATATTCCATTTTGGCCCAAACCTTTGGCACCTATATGTATACATTGTGATAGCCAAGCAGCAATAGGTAGGGCATGGAGCGTTATGTATAACGGAAAATCGCATCACATTCGACGGCGACACAATACCGTTAGACAGCTACTCTCTAGTGGTGTTATTACGATTGTCTACGTAAAGTCAAGAGATAACATATCGGATCCGCTAACAAAAGGCCTATCTAGAGAGGCGGTTGAAAGATCATCTAAGGGAATGGGTTTAAGGCTAAGGACAAGTCATCATGGCGGTAACTCTACCTAGAAGACTGGAGATCCCAAGAGCTAGGTTCAAGGATCAAACAAAGTCATGACTGACGGTTCGGCATTGTCAAATAACTAAATCCATTCTCATGATGAAGACAATGTTCAGGAATAAGGATAAAATGTTAAGTTTTTTTTTTAACAAGTTAATAAAAAGCTTAAGTTTATTTTTTAATGGTTTCTAAGTTTGGCAGGTTTGACCAAATAGTGTGTCTACACGATAACACGTTTAGGAATCACCTATGTGAGTGTGAAGTGTAAGCCGCTTCAAAGAGAATGATTGTAAGAAGCCCATTCTCTATACACTCATGAAACCAGGAGGTGTTCATGGCTGAAACGAACACAACCATAAGAACCATAGACGGTAAAGGATTGATTGTGTGACATATGGTTTTCTAGGTATACGCCAAAGCTCGACGGTTCAAAGATATCAAATCTACCGATTGACCGAGTATATCCGACATATGTTCACTACGGAAAGTTCAAAGGGAAACCTAATTATCCATATGCAATTAATCCTTGATTGTAAATTACACACTTGTCCATACATTCCTTTATCTTATAGCCATTCCCCATTCATGTGGGGGATTGTTGGGTTTAAATGATAGATTTAATAGAAAATGGAGGGAGTTCCCTCTTGCTTTATAAAATAAGCATTTGTCACTTATCGATAGTGGAAAGAAAAGTTCTTCTACTTATAAGTAGAAGTACTCCTTCTTGTTGCTAAAGGGTTAAGAAGAGGGTCTCCCCTCGCGCCGTCGTCGTCGCTCGGCTCGGCTTCGGCTTCGGCTTCGGATTTGGATTTGGATTTGGTCAAATGATCTAATTGATTGATAATCTTTTTGGACCAAATTTTCTTTAATTTTTAATTATTTAATTAATTATTATTTAATTAAATTAATTAACTTATCCAATCCTACCCGTTAGTGACCCGGATCCGCGTGTCTGACCCGCGACCCGATTTCTTTCCCATATTTAAATTTCCCACCAGTTTTTTGTGGTTGTTCAGAAGGGTTGCAAACCTTCAAAAATAGTACTTCCATGGCTATAAATTCGTTTGATTCCTCAGAATTTTACTTACTAATTTTCTGAACTTCTTCTTCTTCTGCACAAATAAATTCCAGTGTTGTGATTTACTGCTGTTGAGTGGTTCGCTGACACTGTTGTTCTAGGTACCGATACACCGTGAGTAAGATCGTTCTATCCTGGGAGGATATATTCCATTAACCTCGGGTACTTGAGGGGAATAATTTCCTTAAGGACACACTGGGCAGTGGGCTGCTTGATCCGGAAGCTGGGCTGAGACCTAGTGGGTTGCTTGATCCGGAAGCTGGGCCGAGACACATCGGACTGCCAGCCACTAGGCCTCACGGCAGTGGGTTGCCAGCCAGAGACTCAGCTAGGCCAGCGGTTGCTGGGCTCGGTGATTGGGCCGAGACACCTAGAAATATGGGGCCTATTTGGGAGGCTAATTTATGGATCAAATACGGGGGGTATGCTATCATCAAGAAATTCATAGGTAGGAGGCCCAGAATAATGTAATTTGGCAAAAGGAAAATTTGTTTCATCAATAATTGTTAGGTTGCCATTTGTAGACTCAAATTCTCATACTTTAATGCCATTTGATATTATTCATAACGACTCATGGACGTCTCCTGTTCTTAGTTCTTTGGGTCAACGGTATTATGTTCTCTTTTTGGATGATTATTCTAAGTTTTTATGGATGTTTCCGATAGCGAAAAAATCTCAAGTTTTTTCCGTCTTTTTAAAATTTAGAGCATTCATTAGAACCCAATTCGAACGAGAAATAAAAAATATCCAGTGTGATAATGACAAAGAATATGACAATGGGGTGTTTCAGGAATTTTGTGCTAATAATTGGATCAATTTTCGTTTTTCTTGTCCTCGTACGTCTTCACAAAATGGAAAAGCCGAACGCAAAATTCGTTTCATAAATAACATTATCCGAACTTTATTAATTCATGCTTTTGTACCCCCATTTTTTTGGCATCATGCTTTACAAATGGCTACCTATCTCCTTAACATAATTCTTTCCAAAGGTTTGACATATTCTTCCCCCCTTCAAATTTTATATAATAAAATTCTTTCATATTCACATCTTCGGGTTTTTGGGTGTTTGTGTTATCCATTATTTTCGTCCACCACAATTAACAAACTTCAGGCCCGGTTTACTCCGTGTGTGCTTTTGGGTTTTCCGTCTAATCATCGTGATTACAAATGCTTTGATATATCCTCTAATAAAATCATCATTAATCGCCATGTAATTTTTGATGAATCCCAATTTCCGTTTGCTAAGGTTAGTACTCCCGTGCCTAGTTCGTATAATTTTTTTGGATGATGGTATATTCTCGTATATTATTCACCATTTTTCGGACATATCTTGCACCCAAAATTCTCCAGCGGGCCCACTGCCCACTGGTCCCACTGGTCTGTCACCCACTGCGAGTCCTAGTACTGCCACTGGGCCAGTTCCAGCGATTGGACCAGTCCAGCCCACCTCGGGCGGTCCGGTTCCTCGCTTCGTTTACCGAGTTGGGCCAGCAGGCCCACTGCCTGCTGGCCAGTCCGTCCCGAGCCTAGCAAATTCCCAAAATTCACCCAATTCTTCCTCGAGTCATAGACTGGTCACTCGTAGTCAACGGGGTGTTTTTAAACCAAAAAGACATTTTAATTTACATTCTAATGTCCCTAAATCCCCCTTACTCCGTAATCCTGTGTCTGCCTTAAATGACTTGAATTGGAAAATTGCTATGACCTATGAATATAATGCTCTTATTTATAATAATACGTGGGAGTTAGTGCCCCGTCCATCTAGTATTAATATTATCAGGTGTATGTGGATATTTGCTTAGAAGGAAAAATCAGGTGGTTCATTTGCGCGACATAAGAAGCGGCTTGTGGGTGATGGTAAGACTCAGCAGGTTGGTGTAAATTGTGGTGAGACGTTTAGTCCGGTGGTCAAGCCAGCTATCATTCGCACTATGCTTAGCTTGGGTCTTTCGAAAGCATGGCCTATTCATCAGTTAGATGTAAAGAATGCCTTCCTACATGATGATCTCAAGGAAACCGTCTATATGCATCAACCTTTGGGATTCAGGGATCCCAAACATCCTCATCATGTTTGTTTGTTGAAGAAGTCCTTATATGGGCTTAAGCAGTCTCCACGGGCCTGGTATACGCGATTTGCAGACTATGTTTCGACTATTGGGTTCATTCACAACAGGTCGGATAATTCCTTATTTATCTACCGTCGTGGTTCGTCCTTGGCCTATATTCTGTTACATGTGGATGATATTATTTTGATTGCCTCTTCCGATGCCTTACGCCAATCTATCATGACAATGCTCAGCTCTGAGTTTGCTATGAAAGACTTGGGGCCCTTGAGTTACTTTTTGGGGATTGATGTCATTCGTCATGCAAATGGGTTGTTCTTATCTCAAAGAAAGTATGCAACTGAGATCATTGAGAAGGCTGGGATGTCATCCTGTAAGTCCACTTCTACTCCAGTTGATACTAAGCCCAAGCTTAGTGCTGCAGCCAGCGTACCATACGAGGATCCGACCCGCTAGCGCAGTCTTGCAGGGGGCCTTCAGTATCTTACTTTTACGAGATCAGATATTACGTATGTTGTCCAATAGGTGTGTTTGTTCATGCATGATTCCAGGATTGAGCACATGAATGCACTCAAACGCATCATTTGGTATATTCAGGGTACACTTGACTATGATTTGCATTTATATCCTTCCTCGACGTCCACACTTGTCTGGCTATTGTATGTTTCTTGGCAATAACCTGGTCTCATGGTCTACAAAACGTCAGTCGACATTATCACGATCTAGTGCCGAGGTCGAATATCGAGGGGTAGCTAATGTGGTCTCGAAATCATGTTGGTTACGTAATTTGCTATTGGAGCTTCATTCACCTATTCAGAAAGCAACCTTGGTTTATTGCTATAATATTAGTGTCATCTACCTTTCTGGTAATCCGGTTCAGCACCAGCGCACTAAACATATCGAGATGGACATTCACTTTGTCCGCGAAAAGGTTGCTCGAGGTCATGTACGCATCTGCCATGTCCCGTCAAGATATCAAATTGCCGACATCTTTACAAAGGGTCTTCCCTCGGTCCTTTTGAGAGTTTAGGGACAGTCTCAACGTTCGAAGACCGCCCGCTATGACTGCGGGGGTGTGTTAAATATACATAATATACACACGATATACATGTGTATATTATGTATATTGTTGCTCTCGGATTCTTCATGTAAACCGTATATGGTGTGGATATTTAGGTAATGTTGTAGTCTCCTAGTTTAGGTAATGTTGTAGAGTAATTAGTATTGTACACTTACCATAATATTTGTATTACCATAATTGTATAGTTAGTATCCAAGTAGAATAAGGTTTTAGGAGTAGAATAGGAATATGATTCTCCTATTATGGAAATATGTAACTTGTATATATAATCTTTCAATCAATGAAAATAATCAAGAGATTATTTCTTTCAAAACCAATATGATATTCAATAAGCCCAGTTTTTTTAGAAAAAAAACCTGAATTTGTTGAGGAAGATCAGTTGTAGAGGAAAACCTATAGTCAAACTGAGAATCGCAGCCGAAGTTTGCTAAAGAGTCTGCCACTTTGTCAGCATTAACTAATACAAAAAATAAATTCGTGATATCAAATCGCCATACATCGTTTATCTTCTTCAACTGAACTCCTTTTTTTCCGAATTCCTAATTAAACTGTCTTGAGGTGACGAAAGATTTGACTTATTGAACTCGTAGTGAAAAAATGTATATACATTTCGACATTCAATCTCCGATTTTGTAATCCAGTGGCCTCCAAAGGTCCAAATACAATTTCAGTAACCATGATATTCTAGTCGATAATTACATGAGATTTATCAAGCAAACAAACATGCCTTACTGAGTCACGGACATTTAATTAGGGGAAATTAGTACCTATAGTTCTTCAAATATTGATAAATTCTGATTTGATCCTAGTGATTTATGATTAAATACGTTTAAACTTCACTTTAATGATATTTGCACTTTTGATCCCTCTAATTATGAACTTTTACAAATTTAACAAATTATTAAGTGTTGAATCAGTTAATTAGCGATGTCCTTCAAATACATACTGATAGTGTAAGCAATATAATGATTAGGATAGTTATTAGGTAGTTATTGGTAAATGTTTTAATAAATATAAATTAGTAATCCAGTAAAAAAATCAACTCATTATATATTACATGTTAAAATTAATTGATAATGTAAACAAATCTTTACGCTTCCAATATGTATAACTCAAACCCATGTTTATCATGTCCAAATAACAGTATCATACAAAACCAAAAATCCATTCCACATAGGAATAGATAGAAACCAAAATCAAGCATGAATAAAGTAATTCTTATTGAAGAAAGATGGATAAAAAGTCCCTGGTCTATGTGGCTTGATACACAGACAATTCCGTAATTTTTTTTAATAAATTCTATTTAAACATTTGAACTATGTTTCAATTGAGCACCTAAACACATAATAAAGTGTTTATATTAGACACTTTTAGTATAAATTTTTTTATTAAAAAAATGTGTGTGTTCTCAAGTGTCTATTAGATAGTTAAGTTAACCAAATAAAATTTGTCATCTCCTTTAAGTATACACATCAACCTCAATTAGAATAGGTCTGAAGTTTTACGGCTTATTGAGGCAGATGCATATAATTAAAAGATGTAGCATATCTTAAGTGTTTAACTTATCTATGTAATGAATGCTAGAAAACACACACAAAAGTTTTTTTTAGAAATTTAATTCAAAATGTCTAATAAATAACGTGTTTAAGTATTTAAATAAAATTTGGTGACAAATTTAACGGGATGTATATGTATTAAGCCTTGTTTTGTCAATTATGAGTTTTGCATCACTGAAAGTTTAACTGTTATCCTCCAATTTAGGGGTTTTGGACTTTGGAGTGGGGATGCACATCGAATTCATTACTAATATATATGTTGGTGCTGTCATCTATCTCAACCAGTTTCCCGAGGCGTTGGAAATCCAGATCGTTCTCATTTTTTGGTTGTACGAAGGGGAGCAGAATCGTATCTGGGAGTGGTTCTTCGGATCGTTGTTCCTGTCTACTTTTTCTTTTTTGATTTTATGTTCTTGACGAGCTAGCATTAACTAGTTTTCTTTTTAATTTTTGGGTTGTACTTAGTAGTTTCTTTCACTCAAGAATGGGCATCTACGTAGTAAAATTAGCTCATAAAAGTATGACATCTTCAAGTTATATATTTATTAATTTGATACATTTGGTCCGATTCAAATTTAGTCATCTAAAAGGTAGGTTGGTTTAAGCTAAATATGTAGCTTAAATGAAAATTGCACGTTTTGCCTTTCAATTCAAGTGTGTTGGTCTCTAATTTTTGGCGTTCAAATGGGCTGATCTTTAATTTTTACCCTTTAGTAATCAAATTTACCTCTAGGGTCATAAGTTTTTTAAGAGAAAAAGTCATGCAATATAATTTGTGAAATATTATGATAAGAAAATATAAATTAAGTTATTTGTTATGAAAGGAAAAAGTTAAAGACCAACACAAAATAGAGGCAATAGGTTTCAGTCACCCAGCTCAAATTTATATAAAAAAATAACCTTATCAATTTTTTTTTTTATTTGATATAATATAGAAAAATATTGTTAGGTAATTAAATAAATTATAAAACAAATACAGAAATTAAAATTTGGTAAGAAATAGGCTGATTGGGTAATTACCCCTTATTTAGCTCATCTCTGCCTAAGTAATATCCGGGTGAGTTAATGATCCGTCTATCTAACCTAATCCATTTTAATTTGTCCAAATTTAACCCATATCGTTCATTTAACACTCATAAATACGGACATTCTTATATTACTTTCTAATACACACTAAGTAAAATTTATGTATTTGAGACAAATCAAGTTTATATTTTCTAACACTTAATTTGAAGAAAGGTCTAGAGAAAAAGAAATGGGTATTGTTTTTTTTGGAGCCATTAGTGAGAAAAATGACTAGTTGTAGAGTGGAATGGACGAATAATCTTATATTATGGTCGGGAAAAAAATACACGTGCCTATGACTTTCTTTAGTTCTTCGGCAATATATTTTGTCAAGCTAAAATAACATTATTATGACGTATTAGTTATGCGAGAATTATAATGTGCGGATTATTTATACAATCAGTAATAATAAAAAATGATAAATAGTATACTATGATATACTTACCAAACAGTTCGTGATGCCAAACAGTTCGTGATATACATGGTAAGTATATCACGGTTTGGAGACTATTTTTGTACCATATTAATTGTAATTAATTAATATTGTACACTTATCATAATTGTTGAAGTCTTGTACAAATAGAATAGGGTTTTGGGAGTAGAATAAGAATATAATTTTCCATATTGTAAATTGTATATATATTCATTCATTAATGAAAATAATCAAGAGATTATTACTTTCATGGTATCAGAAGTCTAGGTCTAAATTACTTCCGCAATTTCTCTCGATATTTCGCTCTTCCCTTCTAGGTCGAGCTACATCGGATTTTGTGCCCCTCATCGGATTTCGTGCCAATTTTACCTCCTCTCTTCCAGGTTTCACCCCAGATCCACCCGTTTCCACCTCGAGTCAAGGACTGTTACTCGTAGGCAAAGAGGTATTTTTAAACCTAAGAGATATTTTAATCTTAATTCTAATGTTCTTAAATTCCCACTATCCTGTAATCCAGTGTCTGCATTAAATGACCCGAATTAAAAATTGGCTATGACCCGAATATAATGCTCTTATTGATAATAAGACGTGGGAGTTGGTGCCCCGTCCTTCTGGTATTAATATTATTCGTTCTATGTGGATTTTTACTCATAAGGATAATTCTGACGGATCTTTTGCATGGCATAAGGCTCGTCTTGTCGGCGATGGTAAAACTCAGCAGGTTGGCGTGGATTGTGGTGAGACATTTAGTCCGGTGGTCAAAACGGCTACCATTCACACTGTTCTCAGTCTGACTCTTTCTAAGGCATGACCCATTCATCAGTTAGATGTGAAGAATGATTTATTACATGATGATCTTAAAGAGACGTTTACATGCATCAACCCTTAGGTTTTCGAGACTCCAAATATCCTCATCATGTTTGTTTATTGAAGAAGTCATTGTATGGGCTTAAGCAGGCCCCACGGGCTTGGTATAAGAGATTTGGAGACTATGTTTCGTCTATTGGGTTTTCTCACAACATGTCTGATAATTCATTATTCATATATCATCGTGGTACTTCCCTGGCTTATATTCTATTACATGTGGATTATATTATCTTGACTTCCTCATCTGATGCTTTGCGCAAGTCTATCATGACAATGCTCACTTCTGAGTTTGCTATGAAAGACTTAGGGCCCTTGAGTTACTTCTTGGGGATTGCTGTCACTCGTCATGCAGGTGGGTTATTCTTATCACAACGAAAATATTCCGCTGAGATAATTGAGAGGGCTGGTATGTCCTCGTGTAAGTCTACTTCCACTCTTGTTGATACTAAACCCAAGCTGGGTGTTGCCGCTAGCTCACCCTACGAGGATCCTACCCACTATCACAGTCTGGCCGGAGCTCTTCAGTATCTTACTTTCACGAGACCGGATATTACATATGTCGTATAGCAGGTATGTTTGTATACGCATGATCCTAGGGTTGAGCACATGAATGCGCTCAAACGCATTATCCGCTACATCGAGGGTACACTTGACTATGACTTGCATCTTTATCCGTCATCGGCTTCTACACTTGTTTCGTATACATATGCTGATTGGGGTGGTTGTCCAGATACCATACGCTCTACGTCTGGCTATTGTATGGTTCTTGGTACTAACTTGGTCTCCTGGTCTGCGAAGAGACAGTCTACCTTATCACGCTCTAGTGCGGAGGCCGAGTATCGAGGGGCAACCAATGTGGTCTCTGAATCATGTTGGTTACATAATCTTCTCTTAGAACTTCATTGTACCATTCAGAATGCTACCTTAGTTTATTGTGATAATGTTAGTGTCATCTATCTTTTTAGTAATCCGGTTCAACACCAACGCACTAAACACATCGATATGG
The DNA here is from genome assembly GCA_034509755.1 of Anisodus tanguticus. Taxonomy (NCBI): domain Eukaryota; kingdom Viridiplantae; phylum Streptophyta; class Magnoliopsida; order Solanales; family Solanaceae; genus Anisodus; species Anisodus tanguticus. Next base: position 3,692,981 of record CM067540.1, on the reverse strand, counting down.
ATATACACTTTGTTCGTGAAAAGGTAGCTCGTGGACAAGTACGCGTCTTCCATGTCTCTTTCAGGTATCAAATTGCAGACATATTTACGAAGGGTCTTTCCTCGGTTCTATTTGAAGATTTTAGGTACAGTCTCAGCGTAAGAAGACCGCCCGCTATGATTGCGGGGGTGTGATAAATAGTATATCATGATACACTTACCAAACGGTCCATGATATACATGGTAAGTATATCACGTTTGGAGACTATTTTTGTACCATATTAATTGTAATTATTTAGCATTGTACACTTACCATAATTGTAGAAGTCTTGTACAAATAGAGTAGGGTTTTGGGAGTAGAATAGGAATATGATTTTCCATATTGTAAATTGTATATATACTCATTCATTAATGAAAATAATCAAGGGATTATTTATTTTAAAAAATTATTATATATGATTTATTTACTTTAAAGGATCATATGTGTCTAATTATTAGTTTAATCCTTTGCTAACACACAACTCTTATTTCACGTTCTATCGCATGAGAAAGTATAAATTTCTGCATAACTTAGCGAGATATTATTTTATATGTACTGCCAATAAAACACTGCATAAGTTATGTGACGATTTTTTTAATTATGCGGCCAGGGAGACGATGTATTAGCTTATGCATGATTGACATTTACAAACAACCCTTAACTAGTCCTAGTTGAGATTTACATTATTGAAACCATATTAATACACTACCTTAAAAGTAAAAATTAGTGATGGACAAATTTTATCTTTAAACACCAAAAAATCATTACTAATTCTATTTAACGATGAACTAGAGACGTGTTAACATTTTAATAGTTATGTATAGAGTATTTAGCAATAAATAAACGAAGAATTTCGTTACGTTATTTGTTATAGTGATACTTTGGATTTATATACAGAGTGGTGCCTATCAATATTGGAAAAAAAGGCCAACTGAATACTGAACTAGACGTCATAGTGCAGTTTTATAAATTATATATTTAACTTTTAGCCCAAGACTCCAAAGTCAAGCCACATTATTTGGGTAAAGAAAAATGAGAATTTTCCAATAAAGGCTCGTCCATATATTTCTGAATTCCTTATCAACATTATATTTTTAATATTTAGGAAAATTGTATAAAAGGGTCAGCAAATAAGCATATTGCGTAAACACTTCATCTTATAGCTTTTGAAACCATGAATCATAAAGCATTCTCTTTGTTATTCATAGCCTTTTTTTCCTTAATGTTTTGCTTATACTCAACAATACCCTCTCGAAGATTATTACAAGGTTTTGTAATCCCTTCACTATATAATATTTAATTATTTTTTTCGTCCAAACTTATTACTATTCAGTTTATTATTGTTCTTGTCATTAATTTTTGTTAGACAAATCATTTTATATGATTCTAATTTTTATAATCATTGTTAATGTATATAACTTAAATCTATTTAAATAGCAGATATTTCTGAAATTCCATTGCGACCCCATCATTCTAGACCAGATCATTCAGCAACTGAACAACCACCACCTGGTAAAATTCTGTCCAATATCTTTAATTTGCATTGTCCTTGAATCATTTTCACACCATTAATTAAGAGTAGAAACTAATTATTCAGATCTATTTCCAAAGTTTTCTAAATCTCATCCTATATTTTATGAAAACCAACATTATAAAATGAAAACTTTATTGTAAAATTATCTTTGTATTAGCCCACACATTTTTTTTCTTACATTTGGAATTAAATATCTTCATTATTCAAAATATACACTAGAATAACCAATATCTAAAAACAACTTATGGTCAAACTTTAAAAATGTTATCTCTTGAATGTTGAAAGCATAAAGTGGACATCAATTTGGATCAAGAAAGTTACTTTTATTTTGTTTATTTGGTTTCTAACAAAGTAAGTAATTATAGGGCAAAGGAAAAAGATTTTCCAAATAAGAAATACTGAAATAGTATGTCATTTTTAATTAGTATCTTTTATCCATAATAAATTTGATAGAAGTTTGATTGGAGATCTCAAAAGCGAGAACTTAATGTTAAAACCCCATGAAATAAACAAAAATGCCCTCGGTGGCAATTCTTAATTTCTTATTACAGCTAAACAAAAAGAATACATATTTTTTTAAAACTACAAAGAAATACTAATAATCACTAGATTTTATAATTAATTATTTTGAAAGATATTTGCGGAGGAAAAAGTACATAACCAGAAAAAACTGTTACATTCGTCCCATAGAAATATTGTCAATATAAAATAGAACAAAATAAATGTCGTATTTTAAGTTTTTAACTAGCCACCTTCAATTAAATTGTACTCGAGAAGTAATAACTTATTTTTCATTTTATTATTATGTTACTATTATTATATTTTTATTTTTTGCAGCAAACCCAACGACATGCAGTGGGATGGATCGGCAAAAATTAGAAAGTTGTATACGCAGTCAAGTAAAGGAGGATCTTTGCAAGAATTATAACATATGTTAACATGATCAGTAAAATTGTAGTACTGTACTAAATTATGTAGTATTATTATCAATGTTTTAGATAAATAATTAATTACTATGTTTTTTAACTTTAGTTTCTACTGGATGTGTACAGTTTATTTAATTATATTTTCATGAAACTCTCTTCAAAAGGATACAACACAAAACATCTTAATATTTTCTTTTTGTGAATGGCCTTTTTATATTTCAAATACATTCATTTATACCAAACACCCCCAGAAGCAAATTAAACACCACTTTGCAAACAAGACTACAAAGTTATTTCATTAGGAGAAGGCCTAATAAGAAAATAAATTACAATCTGGTGGTGTAACTATATCACGCTCTAAATTGGGGTAGGACGTGGTGGTGTATTGGGTGAGTTACTTTGAATGCTGAATTTAATATATAGGGATAATTTAAGAGATCTCACCTCAGGTTTGACTCCGTATTATTCACTTCATTTCTAGTTTATGGTATTACACTTACCTTCCTTATTTTGATTTATTTGTAACAAATCTTTTAACATAATTTTGATATGTAAAAAAGTTACGGTTTGACAAATTTACCCCATTTCTAATATAGTATAATCTTTTATTTGATTAATTTTGTAAACATCTTAACATATTAAATAAACTACAAGAAATAGATATAAACTACATATGGAAAGTGGGGAAACAATTTTAGGGTTGAAAAATGTCAAATAAAATTCGATCACTTCCGACTGGCTGCTCGGTGGCATGGAATTACAAACCCACAATTCGATTCTAACGCTGCATCCAAATATAATTGATGCCTTTAGATTTTTCAATCATATAATTACAAGAAGTTTAGACTCAAATGCTTATGTGAGATAAGCAAACCTTGTTTTTTATGAGAAAAGAAATCTGAGAAAACCACAATAGTTAATATCTTTTGCTAATGCCTAAAATATTTAAAAGATTAATTAAATAAGAGAGTATATTAGAAAAGGGGAAAATTAGTCAAATTATAATTTTTATTAATAAAAATATGTTAAAAGAATTGTTGCAAATAAATCAAAATAAGGGAGGTAACCATAATATTGTAAACCACAAGGAAGGTGGGTGTTACGGAGTCAAGCCTGAGGGAATATCTCTGAAATTATCCCTAATATATATGCCCGTAAAATTACGTTAGCTTTAAATACCTAATTAATTGGAATGGGCATTTGAGTTATATCTTAAGTATGAGTATTACTATTAATTGAGTGTTATATATTTATATATGTTCCACATAGAAAATGTTGGGATTAGTTGAATCCATTGACTATATGGTACATCATCCACTGCTACTAGTTCTAATATACATTTGGTTTAAGCGGGACGGTAAAGAATAGATCTTGAGCCTTACTCAATCCCAAAAGCTAGCTTGTAGGGTGAAGATTGTCCAAGTCTATATAAGGAGTTCATGAGGCCATTCCATTTTCGATGTGGGACTCTTAACACTCTCCTGCATGCCCAGACCCTGTTAACTGAAGCGTGGATGACATAATTTGGGGACCCAACATCGGTGAACATAGAATTGGAATGGGCCTGACTCTGATACCATGTAAAGAATGGATCTTAGGCCTAACTCAACCCCAAAAGCTAGCTTGTACGGTGAGGATTGTCCAAATCTATATAAGGAGCCCATATTCCCATTACATTTCCGATGTGGGACTCTTAACAGGGACAATGCACGGTACGATATCAATGACTAAATACTAGATATAATTATGCAATAATTATTTTTAAGGTAAATCATGAAATAATATATTATCTTATGCGGAATTGAGATTTAATTCTAATTTTGAATCAAACGGTCCATTAATTCTGACTGAGATGTAAAACGTCGAAACCTTAATACTTTGGATTGTTAAAAGTCTCACATCGAAAATGGAATGGGAACATGGGCTCCTTGTATGGACTTGGACAATTCTCACCCTACAAGCTAGCGTTTGGGGTTGAGTTAGGCCAATGATCCATTCTTTACATGGTATCAGAGCGAGACCCATTCCAATTCTTTGTTCACCGATGTTGGGCTCCTAAATTATATTATCCAGGCTTCAGTTAACAAGGTATGGGCATACGGGGGAGTGTTAAGAGTCCCACATCGGATATGGAATGGGAACATGGACTCATTATAAGGACTTGGACAATCATCACCCTATAAGCTAGCTTTTGGGGTTAAGTTAGACCCAAGATCCATTTTTACATGGTATCAGAGCCAGACTCATTCCACTTCTTTGTTCACCGATGTTGGGCCCCCAAATTATATTAGCCACGCTCCAATTAACGAGGTCTGGACGTGTGGGGGAGTGTTAAGAGTCCCACATCGGAAATAAATTTGAACAATCCTCCCCTCAAACAATGGATTTATGGTACTATATCTAAAGACTTTCTTCATACGATTGTGAAAACATGTGTCTCAGCTCATGAATTATGGACACGTTTGAAAGAAATATTTCAAGATAACAAGAATACTCGTGTCGTGTATTTGGAGGAACAGTTCAACAATACACGCCTCGAGAAATTTTCAAATATGGCCGAGTATTGCACATAATTGAAGCTTGTTGCGGACCAATTAATGAATGTGGGGACACCACTTTCCGAAACAAAAATGATCCTACAACTGGTTTCTGGCTTACCAAAAGGCGAATACGATACCCTGGCAACTTTGATTCAACAAGCCGATCCACTACCGAGTTTCAACACGGCCTGTTCACAACTACTTCTGGAAGAAGACCGACGTGCCAAGCAGGACAAACAGAATCAAAAGGCACTAGTAGTTGAAATTACCACAACAAATAACGCTGCCGCCGAGGCCGCAACTCAGGTCGTGGTGGAAAAGGTCACGGGAAGGGAGGACGAACCGGCTAGCAGTCCAACACGCCGCAGCAACAGCCCAGCGGCTTCCAGTCTTGGGCCAACACTGGACAATGGCCCAATTCCAGAACATAGGCCACAACTACATACCCTGTCCAACATGCTGCAACCCAATTTCCTGGAAACTGGCAGCCCAGTCTCTTGGGCTGATACCCAGGCCATCGCCAGCAATTTCCAGTGACCCAGCCATCCCACTTCAACATGATCTAGCCGCCAGTTCTGACGGGCCTAACCCCCGCTGACTTGGGCCAGACCTTCAACACATTGAGCCTTCAGCAACTAGATGATAATTGGTACATGGATACGGAAGCGACATCTCACCTCACCCACTCCTCAGGTAATCTCTCCCAACTGTCTCATTTAAAGTATCCTCAATTTATTACTATTGACAATGGTCATCGCATTTCGATTCAGGATTACGATACCACCTACACCCAACCACCTCACCCTCCCTTCTCTTTAAGCAACGTCCTTTATGCTCCCAATATCATTAAAAATTTAATATCTGTCAGGAAATTTACTCATAACAATTATGTGTCTATTGATTTTGACCCTTTTGGTTTTACTGTGAAGGATCTACATATGGGGACACCTCTTACGAGATGCAATAGCACATGGGACCTTTATCCTTTCCCATCCTCTTTCGCTGCCAGTTCCCGCTACATTCAGGTGCTTATATTTTTAATTTTCTTAGAAGCAATAACTTTATTCATTGTAATAATGGGACACTTGTCCAACATTGTGTTTCTTGTCAGTTAGGCAAACATGTTCGCCTTCCTTTTAAGTCATCTCTTAGTGTTACGTTTGCTCATTTTGACACTGTTCATGTTGATTTATGGACATCTCTCATTACTAGCTCACTGGGTCATAAATATTATCTAGTCTTATTAGATGATTACTCTCATTTTATTTGGATTTACCCATTAAAATTTAAGTCGGAAGTGTTTGCCAAGTTTTTTGAATTTCATATTTTTATCAAAACTCAATTTGAAAAAGCCGTCAAATTAAACCAGTGTGATAATGGTCATGAATTTAATAATTCCATGTTTCACAAATTTGGTAAAGATAATGGCATGGTTTTTTGGTTTTTGTGTCCCTACACCTCCCCTCAGAATGGCAAAGCAGAACGAAACATCCGCTCTATCAATAACGTAGTTCGTACTCTCCTGTTTCATGCCTCTCTCCCTCTATCTTTTTTGGTCTATGCAGTCAAAATGGTAGAATACGTTCTAAATATTTTACCTACTAGTACTCTTCATAACATGACTCCAACCAAAATTGTATACCGTCGGATCCCATCCTATGATCACCTTCGAATCTTCGGTTGCCTCTGCTATCCAAATCTTGCCTCCACTGCCCCTCACAAATTAAGACCCCGAACCACTCCGTGTGTCTTCGTAAGTTTTTCGTCTAATTATAGGGGCTATATGTGCTATGACATGTACATTCGTCATATTCACGTCTCTCGTCACATCACGTTTGACGAGATAATTTTTCCTTTTGCAAATATCCAAAAGTTCTAAAACACGGACTATACTTTTCTAGACGAGTCTGACACCTCCCCCGTCATATTCATCGAGCTCTCTCATACCGCCACCACTGCCACCGTACCCCCGTCTCTGCCAACCACCACCGACACTCTGCCTAGCCAGTCTCGGTCACCGCCGATTGCCACTGCTCCCAAGGCCAATCGGCCTGTTACATCTCCGGCCAGTCCAGTCATTGCATCACCCACCCATCGGCAAACTTCACCAATAAATCCAGTATCACCGCCACCTGTCGCTGCCACTCCAGCCAACCTAGTGTCCCCATCACCGACCCCAGCACTGTACCAAAAACCCGAACCTACCACAATACCTGTACTCAAACCCTAATCGACCCACACCAGCCCCATCACACCCTACCCAACCACTCCCCATCACCAGATCTAGCATCCAGTAGCCTCCACCCACCCGATCGAACCAACCCAACTAGATTCAAACATCCGACACCACCTGTCCTATCCCATACTATGTCAACCACACCTAACACCCACCCGACACCGTTGCTGCCACCCGAACCTCTAACCTGACACCCTACCAAAATACCCGACCTACCCCTGCCCCCACGCACCGTATGGAAACATGTGCCCAACACAGGATTTTCCAACCTAAAGTCCAGTTTAACCTATCCACACAAACTGTATCCCCAATTCCCAAAAACCCAAAATTAGCCAAACTAGACCCTAATTGGAATGTGTCCATGCGTGAGGAATTTAATGCTTTAACGAAACAACACACTTGGGATTTGATTCCTAGACCGGATGGGGTGAATGTGATCCATTGCATGTGGCTATTTCGTCAAATGTGGCTAATGGTACTAATCAACATGAGGGTATTGATTGTGCTGAGATGCTCAGTCTGGTTGTTAAACTGACAACTATTCACATAGTTCTGAACATTGTTATGGGTAAGCATTGTCCTATTCACCAGCTTGATATGAAGAATGCATTTTTACACGAGGACTAGAAAGAAACTATTTACATGCACCAACCGCTTGGTTTTGTGCATCCAGCAAGCCCTCAGTATGTATGTCGTCTTCATAAGTCACTTTATGGTTTGAAATAGACCCCTAGAGTGTGGTATGAACGATTTTCATAGTACATTCTGCAGATTGGGTTTGTATACAGCAAGTGTGATAATTCTCTATTTATTTTTCATCGAGGTAGTAACATTGCATATATATTGTTATATGTGGATGACATTGTGCTTACTGCCTCCTCTGATGTATTGAAAAATGATATTATTGCTCTGCTTAAATCCAAATTTGTTATGACTGACTTGGGGAAGTTAAGCTATTTCTTGGGGATATTAGTGACTATATCTGCAGATACTATGTTCTTGTGCCAGCGTAAGTATGTAGAGGAGATTGTGTACATGGCTAAAATGGCGAACTGCAAGATCATGCCCACTCGGGTAGACTCTAAGTCAAAGCTCAGTGTTCTTGATGGTGCTCCGGTATCCGATCCTACTCTTTATAGGATCCTTGCAGGTGCACTTCAGTATCTTTACTTTCACTAGGCCTGATATTGCTTATGTTGTTTAGCAGGTGTATTTGTTTATGCATGCCCAAGGAGACTCATTTTGCTTCTCTTAAACGTATCATTCGATACGTTAAGGGCACACTCGATTATGGATTGCATCTCTACCCATCTGCACCGACCAGTTGTTATCATATAGGGATGCAGATTAGACAGGTTGTCTGGACACGCTACGCTCCACTTCCAGCTACTGTGTGTTCTTAGGGGATAATCTCATTTCATGATCTGCCAAGAGGCAAGCCACTCTATCCCGTTCGAGTGCAGAAGCATAGTATAGAAGTGTTGTCAAAGTTGTTGTTGAGATCTACTAGCTCCGAAATCTCCTTTTGGGGCTTCAGTCTCCCTTGTGTAAGGCGTCTTTGGTGTACTATGATAATATATCTATAATATACTTATCTCATAATCCGGTTCGGCATCAGAGAACCAAACACATTGAGATGGATATACATTTTGTTCATGAGAAGGTTGCTATCGGACATGTTAAGGTGTTGCATGTGTCCTCTTTGTATCAGTATGAGGATATCTTTACGAAAGGACTGCCTAGACAACTATTACTCGACTTCAGATCTAGTCTAAGCGTCCGGCCTCCTCCCGCTCCGATTGATGGGGTGTATTAGTGAATATTAGTATAATATTCATTACATATTTTATAATTATTAGTGATGTATAATTATAGTAGTTATAAGATCCTAATTGTAGTAGGTCTCCACATTGTACACACTATATATATTTATAATAATGAGAAAGACTTCCCAAGGGAGATTAATACACTCTTACATATTAACGTATATTATAAAAGATACTCCATATATATTGTAATATTTAGTGTTGTATAATTATGGTAGATATAAGATCCTTATTGTATTAAGATTCCACATTGTACACGCTATATATATTTGTATTATTGAGAAAGACTCCAATAAAAGAGATTAATACAATCTTACATGGTATCAGAGCCAAATCCTAAACCCTATTTTGGGGTTGAGTATTGTCCAAGTTCATATAAAGAGTTCATGTTCTCATTCCATTTTCGATGTGAGACTCTTAACCTATATTAATATAGACTTTTGCTATTATATTAAATAATATTGACGCAAACCTTTCAATTACTCGTGGCTTGCCAACAAAAAACTTGCCTCCTAAGCCTAATATAATGAGCTCACTAATTAGCAATCAAAATCAATTAACTCTATAGCCGGTTATATGTATTTACAGTATATTGTTCTCTTACATCGTTAATATAATTTAATATGTTGTATTGATAGTGAGGAAAATCATGATGCGTAAATGTATATAACTTAAATTCTATTATATACTAAAAGTATAAAAATAATAATTATAAAATCAGGTTAATTTAAGTACTACAGAGAAATTACAGCTACTAATAGCTTGTTTCGCCAACCTTTTAAAAACTGCTTATTATTAAAAGTGTTTTTTGACAGAAGTGTTTTCCGAAAAAGTATCTTTAAAGAATAATCGTTTGTGTTTGGCTAATCAGTTTGAAAAATACTTTTACCAATATTAGAGTAGCAACGGGTGCTTGACTAAGATTCCAAAAGTGCTTTTGCAGAAAAAATATTTTTTTTTAGCTTGTGAAAAATAATGTTTACTACTACTCAAAAATATTCTTTTTTTAAAACTTTGACAAAAACCTCAACTTTCTAAAATAAGAAGTTTTAACTTTCCAAAAACTTGACCGAACAGACTATAAATTGCTTAACCTTATAACTATAATGAGTTATTTAAAAAAGGCTAATTGAGTAGTGACTCATTCATACTCATCAACTTGAGAAGACTTAAAAGTTGACCAACTAATAAGTGTTACGAATGTTATTCCAAGAAGACTTCACAAGTCTGTTTTTGTTATACTTCACAAGTCAAGAACCATAAAATGGGTTAAAAACAAATTGAGAATTTTCCAATACTAAAGGTCCACACGTTTCTGAATTATTTTTCTCTCGAGGAAAATTTTATATAAGCTTATTGATTGTTCAACATATTGTAAAGAATTCACTTTTCTCCAATTCTTTGATATTATTCCTCTCTTTCCCATAGCTTTTTTGAAGCCATGAATCACAAAACATTCTCTATATTATTCACAGTCTTTTTTGTCTTAATTTTTTGTCTGTCCTCAACAACGGCCTCTCGAAGATTATTATCAGGTTTTGTTATCTCTTCATCTAATGTAATTTTTTTGTCCTAAATTTTCTGTTGAAGGAAGTAAATAAATTCATTATTTTGAAATATACCATGTGGAGAAGGAGAACTCAAATTAGTACGATGAATTGGGACTAGAAAACACAGTGTTTCTTTTTCATTTCGTTTTTGTTTGTTTTATAGTAACAAATATTTGCACTTGGATTTATATTTTGCTGAGAAAATTTATTTTTGTGTTTCGAGGTTCATATTTCCTTCCAAAAATAAAACATAACACATGTCTTTAAATCAGAAAATAAAAGGCCTGTGCTTAACAAAAAGACTTGTTTGGGCCACGTAACTACTACTCATTATTCTAGCTCAAATACATGTTTGACTAACGTTCTGTTTGGCCAAACTTTTACGAAGCCAAAACTGTTTATTTTGTTTTAAAAAAAATGCTTATTCTAGAGAGTTGATGTATTCGAGTAGTAGTTGAAGTTATTTTTCAGAAACTGAAAAAAGTACTTTTTCAGAAGCTGAAAAAAGTAGTTTTTCAGAAGCGTAGTTCTGGAACACTAGTCAAACACAAATTACTTTTCTAATTGGTAAAAGTCTTTTTTAAAATGATTAATCAAATATAAATTGTTAATATGCGAGAGTGTTGGAAATTTACTAATGTGGAATTAAGTTTATCCCATTATTTATGACTCGAACAATTGGGGCCCCGCACGTCGGAAACGTCGTTTCCACACACGTGTACACGTAGTGCCAAGTATCGTAAATTTCATTAGTGAAAGAAATATTGATACATACGTAATACGTTTCAGACATGGAATGATGGATGGTTATTGGCCAAATGACAAATATTCCACGTTGGTAAACGAAGGAAGAAGTGTAAAATGAAATGAGTCGGAAATCGCCGCAGAGCCGTGAAGGGCCGCGACGCAACACCGTCGAAGCCGCGGCACCCCCATGGCAGCGCCGCGGCGCTAAATGGTGGTTTGGGCTACTGGAGCCGCGGCGCTAATTCGCAGAGCCGCGACACTTCGGAGGCAGAATACTGCGACGGGAAGATGGAAAGTTCTAACTTTTGGGTTGGTTTTGGAGCATTCAATCTTTTGGCACATGAATTCAGCCATTATTTGGCAGAATTTAACTCCTCAATAAGTGTCATTACATGGCTATTGAAGGTCATTAGTTGGCTAGTTGAGGGGTCATTTCCTTACACTATAAATTGAGGCATTTGGCTCAATTGTTCAACACTTAGAAATTTTTTGAAATCTTCTTCTTCCTCTCTAGCAAGTTTTCTATATTCAAAGTTCTTCAAGAGTAACACTTGAGTTTCCTTTGCTCATTTGTTAGTTGTTGTTGTATCTTGAGAGACTATTGCCCACGAATGTAAAAGGATATATATGGGGCAATCTTGTCTTAAAGACAAAGTGTCATCACTCGACTCAGCAAATCACAAGGAGTTTGTATTCGTTCATATTTCCAATTTGTTGTAATCTTGAGTAGTTTATCCTTTCTAGCATTTGTAATATTTATTTACTTCCCGTTTCCTACAATTGTTGTACCCACAATTTTAAGACAAGATTGTTGTAAGTGCTTAGAAAGATGACTGAAAGAGAACAACTCGCTTCTGATACTGCTGCTGCTACTCAAGGCAACCCCTCTGCCTTCCCCACTGCTGCTCAAGGCATACCCAATGCCTTCACTGCTGCTCAAGGCACATTCAACGCCTTTCCTGCTGCTCAAGGGAACGTTACATTTCCTCCACCCTCTGGATTCCACCATGAACGCCCAGAAACGTTCACGGGCTCCAACTTCAAGAGATGGCAGCAGAAGATGTTGTTTTATCTGACTGTTATGGGAATGACCCATTTTCCTAACAGAAGATCCTCCACAAGCTGGAGATGAAGTGGACCCTCAGCCTAATGAAACGGCTGAAGGGGCCAAGGTATCCATGTCGTTAATGGCATGAAAGATGGTTCTTGATGCATGGAGTCATAGTGACTTCATGTGTAAGAACTATATTTTGAACTATCTATCAGACCCACTCTACACGGTGTATTGCACCGTAGGCACCGCCAAAGAGTTATGGGAAAAACTACAGAAGAAGTACAACGCATAAGATGTTGGTACGAAGAAATTCATCGTTGGGAAATTCCTGAAATTTCAAATGGTGGATAGCAAAACTGTGATGCCCCAAGTCCAGGAATTCCAAATGATTCTACATCACATGTATTTGGAAGGTATGAAACCAAATGAGCAGTTTTTGGTTGCATCACTAATTGAGAAGTTACCTCCCTCGTGGAATGAGTTACTTAAAACTCAAGACAAAGGAAATGACATTTGAGGAACTTATTATCAAACTCCAGATTCAGGAAGATAATAAGAAGGCCTTGCCTATTGGAAAACAACCCGCTGAGGCAAAGGCAAATCTGGCTGAGGCCAAAGGGAACCCAAGCAAGAAGCGCAAGTTCCAGAAAGACGGCAAGACCCAGACGGCGGAGAAGTTCAAGGGGAACTGTCACCACTGTGGGAAACTTGGTCACTTGATCAAGGACTGCCGCAAGCTCAAGACTGAGCAACAATAGAAGGCCAAGGCCAAAGGCAAGGCACATGCTAACGTCGTCAAAGACACGCTTCTTGGAGACATGATTGAGAAGTTCTCGGCGGTGGTGCTTAAAGAAAACTTTGTTGAGAATCCAATGCAATGGTGGATGGACACGAGTGCTACCAGACACATCTGTTCCAATAGAGATGTCTTGTCCACATATACACCAGTTACAGACAAGAAGTTGTTCATGGGTAACAACGCTTCCTCTGACGTGCTGGGGTAGGAAAGGTAGTCCTGAAGATGACTTATGGAAAGGAGCTCACTCTGAAGGAGGTAATGCATGTCCATGAGATTAGGAGGAATTTAATTTCAAGTCATTTATTAGTTAATGTTGGTTTTAGGCTAGTATTTGAGTCCAATAAATTTGTAATCACCAAGAATGGAACTTTTGTGGAAAGATGCTTCGTCTGTGAAGGCCTCTTCAAAGTTAACGCCATGTCTGTAATGCGTCCAAGCAATAAAATTGAAGCTTCTTCTTACTTGCTTGTGTCTTCTAATTTATGGTATCATATACTAGGACATGTTAATTACAAGTTCATCCAAAGGTTGGTGAAGTTGGAGTTGTTGACGTCTATCGACATAAACCCTCAACATAAGTGTGAGGTGTGCGTAGAGGCAAAACTCACAAAGATTCCTTTTCGATCCGTCGAAAGGAATACCGCTCCTCTAGAACTTATTCACACAGAGATATGTGATTTGAAGTTTGCACAAACTAGGGGGAACAAGTATTTTGTGACATTTATTGATGATAGCACAAGGTATTGTTACTTTTACTTTTTGAAAAATAAAGATGAAGCCTTTGAAGCGTTCCGACGTTACAAAGCAGAAGTTGAAAACCAACTAAGCATACAGATTAAATCCATTCGTAGCGATAGAGGGGGAGAATACGTAGCGCCATTTGAGGAATATTGTGCCGAATCGAGCATTGTTCATCAAACGACGGCTCCATACTCACCTCAGTCGAACGGTATTACTGAATGCAAGAATCGCACGTTGAAGGAAATGATGAATGCCTTGCTCATCAATTCCGGTCTTCCCCAAAACATGTGGGGAGAAGTCGTCCTTACCGCTAATACGATTCTTAATAGAGTCCCACATAAGGGTAAGTAGTAAACTCCATATGAATCATGAAAGGGAAAGAAATGCACCTATAAATATTTAAAGGTGTGGAGTTATTTCGCAAAGGTCGAAGTGCCTAAGCCAAAGCAGGTCAAGATTAAGCCTAAGACTGTAGATTGCATTTTCATCGGATATGCAAATAACAGTAGTGCTTATCACTTCTTAGTGCATAAGTCAGATATTCCAAATATCCACGGGGGTACAATCATGGAATCAAGGAATGCTCAATTCTTTAAGGATACTTTTCCTAGAAAGGAAAAAGACATAACCTCTCGAAAACGAAGTTAAGAACAAAGCTCTCAGGAACCAGGAGTCGTTGATTGCCCGGATCTAAATGGTTCAGATCTAGTAGACTTCGACGTGGCTGAATATCCGGAATCTAGTGTTCCAAATTCTCAGAACTTGGAGACTCCAGAGATGGAACCGAGGCCAAGTAAAAGGGCCAGGAAGGATAAATTCTTCGGTCCTGACTTTGTAGCTTATATGGTTGATGACGAACCAAGGCCAATTGCTGAAGCATTGTCAACTCCAGAGGCACCACTCTGGAAATAAGCTATTGAGAGTGAAATAGACTCCATCCTGCATAACCATACTTGGGAGTTGGTTGATCTTCCTCCGGAAAATAAACTGTTGGGTTGTAAATGGATACTCAAACGGAAGTATAAAATATATGGGTCTATAGATAAGTACAAGGCCAGGTTGGTAGTCAAGGGCTATCGACAGAAGGAAGGCCTTGACTATTTTGACACATACTCCCCAGTGTCTAGGATGACGTCCATATGAGTATTCATTGTGATCGCAGCGTTGCGTGACCTTGAGATACATCAAATGAATGTCAAGACAACCTTCCTAAATTGTGATTTGGAAGAAGAAATTTATATGGAACAACCCGAGGGGTATGTGGTTCCAGGGTAAGAGAATAAAGTCTATTGACTTGTCAAATCTCTGTACGGGCTGAAACAGGCCCCGAAGCAATGTCACAAAAATTTTGATAGTACTCTACTATCGAAGGGTTTCTCCATTAATGAGTGTGACAAATGTGTCTACACGAAAGGTAGCTCTGACTCGTTCGTCATGATATGCATGTACGTAGATGACATATTGATCACAGGGAGCAGTCCTAGCTTGATCCTAGAGACTAAGAACATGTTGAAACAATGCTTCGACATGAAGGACATGGGTATCACAGATATCATCTTAGGGATAAAGATCTCTAAGACGTCTGACGGACTAGTCTTATCTCAGTCTCACTACATCGAGGATGTGTTGAGAAAGTTCTAGATGTTTGACAGTTCGCCTATGAAGTCACCACTAGATAGAAATCAAAAGCTTGATAAAAATCGTAGTGCACCCGTATGCTAGGAGCAATATGCACGAGTGATTGGGAGTTTGATGTACATAACAAACTACACCCGACCTGATATTACTTATGCAGTCAACAAGTTGTCTAGGTTTCCCCGTAATCCGAGTAATGATCATTGGAAGGCGTTGAATCGAGTACTACGATACCTAAAATACACGCTAACTTACGGGTTGCATTATTTGAGATATCCAGCTGTACTAGAGGGGTACAGTGATGCAAACTGGATATCTAATATAGAGAACACTAAGTCCATCAGTGGGTATATATTTACAATTGGTGGTGGGGCTGTGTCTTGGAAATCCTCTAAGCAAACTTGCATCTCCCGATCCACGATGGAATCAGAGTTTATCGCTTTAGACAAAGTAGAAGAAGAAGATCAGTGGATTCACGACTTCTTAGAGGATGTCCATTGTTGGGACAAACCCGTACCTTCTATAATGATCCACTGTGATAGTCAGTCGGCTCTAGGAAGGGCATGGAGTTCTATGTACAACGGCAAGTCTCGTCATATTCAACGGAGACATAAGACCGTTAGACAGCTGATCACCACGGGTATAATATTCATTGATTACATAAAATCAAAGGATAACATAGCGGACCCACTGACAAAGCGCTTATCCAAAGATCAGATATTCTGCTTGTCTAGGGGAATGGGCTTAAAACCCAAGCTTTAAGGACCAATACGGTGGTAACCCAACCTTACTGTCTGGAGATTCTAGGAATTTGGTTCAATGGGAAAACTAAGATGTAAAGGTTTAGTTGAGCGCTTCGGTGGAAGCAAGAGCACTTCGGGTTATGATCCATGTAAGGAACATAAACCCAAAGTCGTTCCCGCGATAGACGGTAAGTGCTATCTGCAGTGTGGGTAAAGGTTAAGTTTCCAAAACCTTTAATGATCCTCAACGGTTGAGGTTAGGTTTTGGGAAACTTTTAATGGTTCCTAACACTTGTAAAGTGTGGTATAGCAGGATACCTTGTAGGAGACCACCTATTTAAGTGCGAGGACAAGCCGCCTCAAATGAACGCACTTAAGAATCCAAGAAGTGTCCACGGCCACAACGGACAAAACATTACGAAGAACAGAGTAAGGAAAGTTGTTTTGTTGGTACCGTTGACTTGGCTTACACTAAACAATGACGGTTCAAGACATCACGTTCACCGCGCAGTAAGTAGGTCTGATGGTATTCAACTATGGAAGGTTCAAAGCAGAATCTACCTATCCAGATGCAACATATGTCCGTTGAAAGATTGCTAGAAATAGGCACCTTGTGAGTGCGCCAAAATCTCTTTCAAGAGGGGATTGTTGGAAATTTACTAATGTGGAATTAAATTTATCCCATTATTTATGACTCGAACAATTGGGGGCCCCCACGTCGGAAATGTCATTTCCACACACGTGTACACGTAGTGCCAAGTATCGTAAATTTCATTAGTGAAAGAGATATTGGTACATACGTAATACGTTTGAGACATAGAATGATGGACGATTATTGGCCAAATGACAAGTATTACACGTTGGTAAACGAAGGAAGAAGTGTAAGATGAAACGAGTCCAAAATCGCCGTGAGGGCCGCGGCGCAACACCGTCGGAGCTACGGCGCTGGAGCGCCGCGGTGCCCCCATGGCAGCGCCGCAACGCTAAATGGTGGTTTGGGATACTGGAGCCGCGGCTCTTCGAAGGCAGAATGCTGCGACGTGAAGATGGAAAGTTCTGACTTTTGGGCTTTTTTTGGAGCATTGAATCTCCATTATTTGGCACATGAATTCAGCCATTATTTGGCTGAATGTAACCCCTCAATAAGTGTCATTACATGGCTATTGAAGGTCATTAATTGGCTAGTTGAGGGGTCATTTCCTTACACTATAAATTGAGGTCTTTGGCTCAATTGTTCAACACTTAGAAATTTTATGAAATCTTCTTATAGTTGGCTAGCAGGTTTTGAAAAGTTTTATTTTCTAATTTTCTACACCCACCCTCCCAACCCACCCACTCCCACCCCCCACCCACCCCATAACCCCTCTGAAATTTTCTACTTCATATTTAATTTTACCTTTATAAAAAATTATAAAATGAAAAGTTTGCGTGGTTATATTTGGTGTGGGATGGGTGGTGGGGGTGGGGGTGAGGGATAGTGGGTGGTGATGGAGTGGGTAAGGAAAAATATCTCATTTTTATAAATTTTTTATAAAAGTAAAATAAAATACATGAAATAAAATATTTGGGATGGGGTGGATGAGTGGTAGGGTTGGATGGAGCGGTGGTGTGGGGTGGGATCGGGGTGGGGTGGATGAAGATGAAGTGCGTTCGAGGGTGGGTGTGGGATTTGGTTGGGGTGGGCGGGTGGTGGTGGTGTGGTGGGGGTTGGTGGGGCTTGAGTTGGTATTTTTCAAAAAATATTTTCTACCAACCAACCGAACATGAAAAAATAAGTAAGAAAGTCAGTTATTTTCCACTATCCAAACCAAGAAATTCACTTATTTTCCATAAAAACATTTTCCACGGAAAACATTTTCCTCCATACCGAACACACCCTAAATATAAAACATTTATACCATCGAATTTACTTATATTCGAAATAAGTCAATTTTTATGATAGTATAAAATCTTTTTACACATTAACTCCATTTGAATAACAGGTGGTGCTGGAGGCAATAAAATGGAAATGCCATCCCATACCTCTAAATCAGCTCCTTCAGCAACTGAACAATCACCCCCCGGTAAATTTTTTTCTAATATCTTTGTATTGATGTTCTCCATTTGAAACCTTTCCCACCATTTAATGTAAAAACTAGATATTTAGATTTATTTTCTCACGATAAATTTTGAATCGATCGACTATGTGTGTAGAATTTGGTTCATTACTATTGTATGTTTAGGAAAACCAAAAAAAATTGAAAACATATATAATTGTAAAACTATTTTACCTATTGAGTCCACACGTTTTTTTCTCACAATTGGAAGAAAATAGCTCATGCAATTAAATATATACTAGAGTAATCACTATCTAAATTTTTGTTGTCAAATTAAATAAGTGGATTCATGAAAGCATAAAGTGGATGAAAATTTGGATCACGAAAGTTACTTTTATTTGTTTATTTTAGTTCTGACAAAGTGATTAATTGTAATGGAAAGAAAAAAGATTATCCAAATCTGAAATAGTAAATGATTTTTAACTAGTATATTAACCTAGATGTTAAATGTTTCAAATAATTTGCAAATATACAGAAATAAAGCTGGAGAAATAAGCAACTCTCTAAATTGAGATTCTGAATTGAAGAATTTAGAATAAAATCTCCTAAATCTTGTGATTAGGGTTACTAATTGAATAGAAGAAATTTGATAGAAATGATATTGGAGATCTAAACACGATAGCTTAACACATAAACTGACAGTTTTCTAAACTAGATCGCAAATATTTTTTTATGTAAATTTTCATATATTAGAAAATTGCTTAAAAGTATTAAATATCACAAGTAATTGTAATTAAAGTTTTTGGAAAATATTTGAAGTCGTAAGACAAAAATACCTCTACTCCATTAATTTCAACTTATTGTGACGATATTTGACCGGACTTATGTGATGATATTTAATTGGACTAAACTTGAGCAGGAATACGAGGAATAAGCTATCGTAGTCTGCAAAAAGCACGGATAGTAGAGGTAAAGCCACATGCAACAAGAAAATGCTCTTTTTATAGTAGATGTTATCGGCAAACCCAAAATTGAAACCATATTAGCATTGGAGCAAACAAATTCGGAGCCAGGAATTGAAGTTTATCAGCTTTGAATTTTATCATCAAATTTATAGCTCGTATTAGTTATTGAACTAGTCGCAATTAACTATTTATAGATATTTAATAAATTTTTAATAAAAATACACTATATAAGCAAACGTTATTGAGTTCGTCCTAACATGTTCTTAATATTGTAGCTCCACAAATGAGCAAGAGCACTATAGCATAAATGAATAAAATTAGAAGCACGTACGGTTTTGCTATGAATTGTATAGATTATGTAGGTTTTTATCAATGTTATATTCGACTTGAAAAGGTCTACATAGACAAAGAGACGATGACGACCGAAATGGTTCCCTCTTGCCAATAAACTTTCCTCGGCCTTCGATTAACCTTACTCATAAAGGGTTTCTTTTGGAATTCCTGAATGCTACGAGTAAACAATGTGTAAACTTCCTTTTCCAAAGCAAAGAAAAGAGTTTTGAAGATTTAAATAAATAATTAATTACTTTCTCCGTATCAAATTATTTGTCGCTTTTTTTATTTACACGTCCCTTAAGATAAGTAATGATTAGAAGTGTTTTTTATTACTTTAACCTTATTTATGTCTAAGTTATCATCTCTCTTAATTTCATTAAATGTTCATAATTTTTTTTGTGATGGTTAAATGTTCATACCAATTTATGTGTTAAGGACATTATCTATATAAATGCAAATCTATGTTGTATGTAAATGCAAATCGATAAGTGGAGTATATCCAATTGCCTAAGTACCTTGCCACTTGCCACTTGCCAGCATACTAGGTTCATAGGATATCTGAATAAACTCCTAAGGATAAAGTAAATTTAACACCTTGAAGAAAGATTAGAATCAACACTTCAATATAAATTTAGTGGAACGATTTTTCATTTTTCTTACCTTCAAAATCTTTTCAAAATGATTGAAGGATATTCTACCATTTCAAATTGTAGAACTTTGTGTTAAGAACAAATTTTATACTCGTAATACGATGGTGGAAGTTGTTAGCCGTAGTAATTGTGTTTTGTAAAATGTGATGAAGTGCTTAAGATGACAAGATTGACTTGTTGTTGGTACTTGCACAAGTGTAATAATACCCCATAATCAAGGAATTTGTAGTCTTTAAGAAAAATTCTACTAAAGATAAAATAAAAAATAATTAATTTTATTTTAAATTTATAAAACAATAAATAATTTAAAATAATTATTTTTAATAATCACGATAAATAATTTGAGACAGAAGGAGTATGATGTTTATAAACTTTAATTTGTACTTGATGCGTACTGTTTGAGCGTCAAATGGGCTTGACCCATCAACTAGCCCAATAATAGCCTATTAGTCGGGGGTAGCAGGACTAGAATATTTTCAGTCCATTAGAAATTGTAACTTTTTTCGGATGATTTATAAGAATAACCTTGGAGGTAGGCACCTTTGAACGTTTGCCCTCGCCTATTTCACGCAAAACCTCAAGTTTTGATTTTTGATCTTGAAGATTTGCCCATATGGCAAGCAGAGGGTCAAAAGTTCAAGACTAGTCATTTTCAAGGTAATTGGATGTAATTTCCAGTCCAGCCATAATCGGCCTACTGGTCCCTAGGGTAGGAAGAAATGGGAAAATAACTAATTTTTGAACCGCTAATAGAATTTTAGCTACCATTTTAAAATAAATTAAACGTTAATTACTTTTTAATACGAAAACATTATTCGGAAGATAATTGTCACGCACCAATCCGGGGAGGCGAGATCGGCATCCGGTGCCTTACTTGACCGAGCGTATCACTCTGTAACTTGTGATACTTGAATGCAATCAAACGATCTAGGCCGGCAAGGCCAATCTGTAAAGCAAACAATACCAATCTAGGCCGACAAGCCCATACTCAGAATCATCTGAAATGGAATCACCCCAATACATACATACATACATATATATACATACATACATATATATACATACATACATATATATACATACATACATACATATATATATATATATATATATGTATGTATACAGGACACGTCTACAAGCCTCTAAGAAGATCAAGTTGTATTGTGGTCGGGACAAGGCATCGGCCTACCCATCATCTTTATATACACAAAACGATACTAACTCTAAACCTGGTAACTCCGAATGAAGTGGAGCTTCCTGATGTGCCTAGAAATTATGACACATTTGATACAATTTTCATGGATTATTGTTGTCCTTATTGCATTTGTAGTAGTATTTTCTTATGTTATTTTAGTTTTTGTAGGATTTTTATATTGGGACATCAAAAATGAGGAAATGTGCTGAAATATGATAAAAATGCAAAAAATTGGAAGAAGTGCTGAAAAGGCCACTTCTGCGGACCGCAGAACCAGACTGCAGACCGCAGAATGGGAGCTATGCTGCAGAATCAAACAGTGAAAGAAGAATTCTGGAGCTCCGAAGTGCGACGCAAACTACGGTCCGCACTTCCATTCTGCGGACCACAATCCAATCTGCGAACCACTGCTTCAACTCGAGTTCAACTCAGATTGCAAAGACTCAAGACTCTTCCCCACCTAGACACAAGTCCCCATTACCCATACCACACTAATACACCTACTTAAGCCTAGACCCAACACCACTTCCATGAATTGAGTCACAACCCTAATATTCTAATTACTTGATAATTTAAACCTTATTTAAGTTGATAATTTGAAGTAGATAAAATAAACAAATAAATAACTTGGTTACCATAGGAGTAAAGTAATTAGTAAAGTTATAATACGTGCACAAATAGACTAGTTTCTCATCGTATTCCTTATGGGATTCGACCCCAACCTATGTTGGGTTACTATATTTGACAATAGCTGTGTTATTCCATTAAAGGTATAATTTGAGTGAGATTAAATTTTAGCGCCGTTGCCGGGGAATACGGTCTTGAAATTATCTATTTGTTGTATTATCATGAGCTTTATTTCTAAATTTATGTTTGCTTGTTGTTTTTGTGTTGTATGTGCTATGGTGGATTTATCCGATGATGAGGGAAACGTAGAGATGGTCACATTTGCTAATGCCATCTGGCCACCCCAAATTTTGGGGAATGCGAGTTTTCACATCACTTCCACCATGCTCCACATTCTCAACAACAAGGGCCTATTCGGAGGATCGGCATCCGACGACCCGAATAGACACTTGAGGAATTTTAATGAGGTGTGCCTTATATTTCATCATCCTAACGTGTCCGAAGAAGTCGTGAAACTAAGGCTCTTCCCCTTATCTCTAACGGGAGAGGCCACTATTTGGTTGGATGACTTGCCTTCCGAGTCCATGGACCAAATTGGTGGAGGCATTCCTTGAGAGGTTCTTCCCGCCGGTTCACATGCTCCAATTCCAAGATGAAACCTTGATATTCAATCAAATTCCTGGTGAAGCCTTACATGAGGCTTGGTTAAGGTTCAAGAAGAAACTCAAAAAAATGCTACAATCATGGGTTGAGTGATGATGTTTTACTCCAAATATTCTATCAGGTGCTAGATTCGATCAACAAGTCGGTGGCCAACAACATAGCAGAAGGTGCCTTGATAGATAATTCATTTACGTTAGTGAGTGAACTTCTTGATAAGCTAACAAAGACAAAATATGTTCGTCATACGAGATCATCGAATGTGATTGGGGGTGGTCCCTCTAAGGTGTTATGTAGAGAAACCTTGAAGAAAGAGGAAGAGAAGGACGAGACCACATCGCAACTAATGACCCAAATGATAGTCTTTACAAAATATGAGATGGAGAAAGGGACCAAGAAAGTGAATGCGGTTACTAGCATGGGTCCTAAGCAAAATGCAACCGAGATGGTACCCTATGATCAAGAGAGGTACAATGAGAGTGAAGAAGTTGTGAACTTCGTGAATAATGTGTGGAGGGTGGTGTTTCTGCCATAATTACCAAGGATCAGGCCAATCATGGCAATCTAGTAATCAAGGTTGGAGAAATGATCAAGGCGGATCTAATTAGAGGGAGAGAAATGAAGGGGAATGGAGAGAAAGCAACAACAATGGGTACCAAAACTGTAGCTCCAACCCTTATGTTCCACCAAGAGGTCAAGCTTACCAACAACCTACTCATCTGCTTCCTTACCACAATCGTGATTCGACTAGAGATCCTGCTAATTTAAAACTTGAATAGATGATATCTAGGGTTTTGAAAAATCAAGACAAATCCAATGGTAATATAACAGAGATCAACAATCTTGTATCCTCACATTCAACATCCATCAAGCAACTAGAAAGCCAATTAGGGCAAATTACCCAAGACAAAAGGGGACCCTTCCTAGTGATACGATAGCTAATCCAAGAAACGAAGGGGGATGGGTGTCACATTATTTGGCTATTTCTAATAGAAGTGGGAGAGTGTTGGAAGAGCCGAAGATGCCAATGGATGTGGTAGATAAAGTGTGTGTTGCAGTTGAGAAGCCGAAGAAGAGTAATGACAAGATGGTAGATGACTTTGTCTTGATAAAAGAGAAGAGTGATGAGAATAAAAAGGTTGATGAAAAATAGAAAGTTCTTGAAAATGAATAAAGGAACGATAAAGAAGAGGAGGCTCCAAAAGCCTTAAAGCCTATTCCAAGGCCTCCTCGTCCCTTTCCACAAAGATTTGCCAAGAGAATTGAAGATGACAAGTTCAACAAGTTCTTGGAGATGTTAAAGTAATTGTCGGTCAATATTCCACTTGTTGAAGCCTTGGAGCAAATGTCGGGGTTTGCTACGTTTATGAAGGACTTGATTACAAAGAAGCGAAAAGTGAGTTTTGAGACAGTGGACGTTACTCACCAATGTAGCGCCATCATTTCTATCTCAATTGTGAAGAAATAAGAGGATCCAGTGCTTTCACCATTCCGTGCACCATTGAGGTGTACCAATTTGCAAAGGCACTTTGTGACCTCAGAGAAAGCATCAATTTGATGTCGTTTGCTATTTTTAAGAAGCTAGGTTTGGGAAATCCCCGACCTACAAGTATGAGATTGCTCATGGCGGATAGGATGGTGAAGTGGCCAATGGAGATCATACATGATGTTCTTGTGAAGGTTGATAAATTTATCTTCCCTGTTGATTTTATGATATTAGATTGTGCGGTCGACTATGATATTCCCATAGTCTTGGGATGTCCATTCTTAGAAACGGGGAGAAAGGTATGTGATGTGGAGAGTTGGAGTTCTGAATGAATGATGAAATGGTTACCTTTCATGTGTGCAAATCCATGAAATAATCTATGGATATAGGGGTAATTTTGGTTATTGATGTGATTGATGATGAGGTAGAATTGAATGCCGAGGTTGATGTTATCGAAGGGGAGTTGATGGTGGTATTGATAAAATATGATAATGAGGTAGTTGAGGGGATGGCGAAGATTATGCTTGCTCTTAAGGGCCAAGAGTCCTATTCTTATGCCCCTAGGCGTTTGGCCTTGGACTTGAAAAATTGTGGAGTCCCTCCCCTCTGACCTTCCATTGAAGAACCTCCAACACTTGAGATCAAGCCACTTCCAAGCCATTTGGAGTGCAAGTTCCTTGGGCCAAGAGTCCTATTCTCATCCAAGCTTAATGAAATCCAAGTGGAAGCTTTATTATCAATCTTGAGAACCTATAGAAGAATAATTGGGTGGACTATTGTCGATATCCGAGGGATAAGTTCGGGGGTATGTACTCATCCAATCCATCTTGAAGAGAATAGTTCCCCAAGTGTTGAGCATCAACGAAGGTTAAACCCCTCAATGCAAGAAGTTATCAAGAAATAAATTATATAATAGTTAGATGGCGGGGTAGTGTACCCCATTTTCGATAGTGCGTGGGTAAGCCTTATGCAATGTGTGCCGAATAAAGGAGGGATCACAGTGGTTCCAAATGATAAAAATGAGTTGATACCAATGAGAACGGTTACTGGGTGGAGAGTTTTTATGGACTATCGGAAGTTGAATAGTGCTACAAGGAAAGATCACTTTCCCCTACCTTTCATTGACCAAATGTTTGATAGGTTGGCGGGAAAGTCTTACTATTTTTTCTTGGACGGGGTACTCGTGCTACAATCAAATCCAAATAGCCTCGGAGGATCAAGAAAAGAACACATTCACTTGTCCATATGGTACATTCGCCTTTCGAATGATGTCTTTCGGTATCTGCAATGCTCCTACCACCTTCAAGCGTTGCATGATCGCAAATTTTGATGATCTAGTGGAAGATGTTATGGAGGTCTTCATGGATGACTTTTCCGTAGTTGGAGAGTCCTTTGAAGCTTTCTTGGAAAATCTCTCCCTCATATTGAAAAGATGTGAAGAGATCAATTTGGTCTTAAACTGGGAGATGTGTCACTTTATGGTTACAGAAGGCATATTCCTTGGCCATAAGATCTCCAAGGATGGTATTGAAGTAGATAAGGCCAAGATTGAAGTGACAGCCAAGTTGCCTCCTCTAATAACCGTCAAGGGTATTCGAAGTTTCTTAGGGCATGTCGGGTTTTATAGAAGATTCATCAAAGAATTTTCAAAGATCACAAGCCCAATGTGCAAGCTATTGGGAAAATATGCAAAAGTTGAGTTCAATGAAGCATGCCTAAAAGATTTTGAGGATTTAAAAGAGAAATTGGTTTCGAATCCTATAATAGTGACTCCAAAGTGGGATCTCCCATTTGAATTGATGTGTGATGCAAGTGGGGTTGCTATTGGGGCTATGTTGGATCAAATACATGGAAAAATCCTTCAAACAATCTACTATGCAAGTCGATCGCTTAATGAGGCTCAAAAGAATTACACGGTGACAGAGCAAGAGTTTATTGCCATTGTCTTTGCTTTTGAAAATTTTTGGTCTTACCTATGGTGTTCTAAAGTGATGGTGTATTCCGATCATGCAACCCTCCGATACTTAATGGCAAAGAAGGACGCAAAGCCACGCTTGATTAGGTGAGTACTCCTTCTACAAGAGTTTGATTTTGAGATCAAAGATCGGAAAGGTTGTGAAAACCAAGTAGCAGACCATTTATCAAGGATTGAAGAGGCCAGAAGGCCAAAGAATGAGTTAGAGATCAATGATGCTTTTCGGATGAGCAAGTCTTTGCTTCATCTCAAGATCTTAGCCCTTGGTATGCCAATTTTTCTAATTACTTGGTGAGTGGAATCATGACGGATCATTTAAACTCTAACCAAAAGAAGGAATTCTTAAGAGACTCCCGACATTACTATTGGAATGAGCTTTACTCTTTCGGATTTACGCCGACAACATGATTCAGAGATGTGTACCCTGTCATGAAAGCATGTCAAAGCATTTCTGCCTTGATACTTGATCATATCATTCCATTTGTACTTATTAACTTTTTTCAGATTTCTTACAACCATTCTTCGATTGTTCCATAGTTCTCGTCCTCAATTGCCCCTAACAAGATATTGTTATCCAGAGGTTATTTAGAATTATAACATGATGCACAATGAAGCCGAATACCTTACCATCCCAATACATATAGCATGTCTTAGCTTACTAATACGATACATGTAATTCTCAATAATACGTGGTATGTCCCTTTACGTATGGACGAGAGGCTTATGTCCCTTTGCACTATCGTGGATAACTCAATCCTTATATATATGACTTGGGCTCACCATTCTGGGTACGTCACTTTATGTAATCTTCTTAAATTTACTGATGGTCACTCTTCAAACGATTCGATTGTGGCAATCCATTCCCATTAATGATATCCTAGGACAATTCCCAATATATTCTAAGTAAGACATTACAATTTAGGTCGTACGTACATAATATATTCCCTCATTCTAATCAGCAAGAGTCACTGTAAAATGTGTAGATTTTCATAACCTACTAAACCTTCCAATGATGTCTTTTGCTTTTCATCTGTACAACTCATAATCAGCTTATCCTTACCTTTGCGCATCAACTTGGGACATTTCGGAACGTGGTGGCCATAGCTACCACACTAAACCAACCCCTTGTAACTTTGCGGCATAATTCGGCCTGCACTCGACCATACTGACTACAGGATGGTTGGGGCTGTCACACTTGACCTTTACAACTTTGACCCAGAGATGTTGGCATCTTTGAACCCTTTAACTATCGGTGACTCCAGACTAATAAACTCCCTAGATTATAGGCTCCCTGACCCCTCAAGGGGCCTATCTCTATCAGATGCTCTAGGTTGAAGTCGTGCCTAGGAGGCGACCAACTAATTCAAAACCTGCACCGCTATCCTTACATCCTTATCAGACAAAGTCGGTGATAGGACTGATAGTACGGGAGATTCCCTCAACTTCTCTCGTACTACTAGATTCGTCGATATCTGGGAGAGCAACTTACTCATATCCTATGACTGGTCTGTCTCAATAGAGAGCATACTACTCGCATTTACACTCAAACCAACCTTAATCTCCCTGCTAATCATAGCCCTATTGGAAGAAGGCATTGATATAATCATAACCAAGATAAGGTTTACAGAGAGAATTCTTACAAATCAGTTCTATAGCACGATTCTAGATCAAGCAGGAAGGTAACCATCATCCTAAATGCCTTGTAGCCTCCTGTCTATAAGTGTGGTGCACAACAAACCCATAAACAAGACTCTACTAGGCACGGCTTGTAGACTCCCTATGACAAACCTGCTCTGATACCAAGTTTGTCATGATCCAACCTGGAGGGTCATGACGGACCTTACTTGTCGAGTACCACTAATCATATATTTAACATCTAACCATAATTAATCATGGGACCCGAGAGCCATCACAAAGTACCCTGCTGACACATAGAAATGATAAATTGGAAAGGTGTTACGTAAACTCTTACAAACAGAAGATCCCAACATATGCATATATACATATTAATGTCGACAACGCCATACACGACTATTATACACAGGACAATTGTTTACAAGCCTCTAAAGAGTATGTAACATCATAAGGTCAGGATAGGGCCCCTCCATACCCCTATGTATATCCAAAATATCGTACCACGACTATACTGCAACTCTAGAACAAATAAAGTGCTCCAATACCAGCTGAACCAATAACCTACTAATGCGGACCGTCGCCCTGTCTACATGAGCATGCGGGCATGAAACACAGCGTCCCCCCGACTAAAGGGACATCAGTACGACAGATGTACCGAGTATGTCAGGCATGAAGAATAGCATAATAGAGACCTGAAAGTAACATAAGACAAGAAACAACCAACCAGTAGAGAATGCCTCTAAGAGACCTAATATGCCTAAGTGTCATGCACAATGCGGTCATACATTTATATATATATATATATATATATATATATATATATATATATATATATATATATATATATATATATATATGTGTGTGTGTGTGTGTGTGTGTGTATGTGTGTATATAACGATGTATCCCATCATATAATTTTGTCCTCTATGGGCATAATCATAATCATATACCAGCTGATCAGGTGGTGGTGTGTATATAACGCCTTCCCTTTTCCCATCCTCATACATATATAATGCATACATATAGTAGTGTATATAATGCCTTTGAGGTCAAGGTATATATACATGAATATAATGCATGAATGATACTAAGACACTCTGAGTTTATCGGAGTGATGTAATGTCGTTGCACCTCCGATTAACATTATGAACATTAACATATTTCTCATATACCTCATTAGGGATTTAGGAACATATTTAGACATGGTTTGAAAATAGGAATGAATAACATGAACATCCCTAACTACTAAGAGTAGAATCATTTATGAGACAGTATTACGTTTACGTTTCGTACTCAGAACATGCCAAAAGAAAGAAGAATTTTCGTTAACATACCTTGATTTACGACTCTTGAAACAATTACGATGGATCAACCATTCTTTAAAACTTTATCTTGAACAAACTGGAACCACTCTGCTCGGCCCCGAACTCTTTGAAATAAGAGACTACGACATCTTATGTTGTAGCCAACGTTTTCTACTTTAAAGATAATTCATCCCGTAGGTAATTAATTAAGTTGATGGACATTTGTTTGGTGAATAAAAGAAGAGTACACAAAGTGAAATGTTAATTCTCAAAGTGAGATAATGACTTCTCCACTATGAATGTGTTTGTGGCACATTTTGGTTACACATTAATTTTCCAATTGACACATAACCCCATGCTTACTAATCATTTGGATAAGTTTGCAATATATATATTAAGTGACGATGAATTTTACACGCAGACAATCTTAGAACTAAACATAATCTTTATCCAACAATTATTTATAATGGTGACCAATACATTATGAGGCCCACGTCTAAATGTTATTATTCATATAATCAATTTCTGGATCTCAATTCATTTAAATATTAATCATTTTTAACACACTCAAATTATTCATTATAATAGTTATATGATATAACACTACTCCGTAGCCTCCTTTGACACCTACAAAATATTATCTCCAATCATCGTCGTCACACTTGTTAAGTCCTAAATTATTTTGGGAATTCGCCCATTTCTACACTGAGCTCTTGATCCTATGACCAAAATTCTATACGGTCTTTATAACTTGTTCCATATTCCGAACTTTGATGAAACTTATTTCTCTAATTCGTTTAACCTTTAATCCCCACCTAACCTCTTCAACATTGATATGATTCTTCTATAACTTAATGAATGACCTCAATCTCATTAAACTCATGTGTGTTTACCCCGATGTATCCTAAGGCTAAAATACGGGGTGTTACATCCTCCTAATCATAGGGGTTATTTGTGCTACGACTTGTGTACTCGCAAAATTCACGTCTCTTGTCACGTCACATTTAACGAGACGGTCTTCTCATTTTCGAATATCCAAAAATTATGAAACATGGACTATACCTTTCTTGACAAGTCTGACCTCTCTCCAGTCATCCTCCGTGAACTTTGCCAGTCCACCACCGTCAACCCATCTCCGTCACCTACTTCTGCCACTATAGAATGTAACTTTGAGTCTCTGCCACTCGCCTGCTCTCTGTCACCGTCACCGCCGATTGCCACTCCGATCACCGACGATTGACCCGACATCTCAGCACCATCTCCGGTCACCTTCCCCACTTCTATGTCACCACCGTAACCCCAACGCCACCTTACAACCACACCAGCCACCGAAAACCCAATCGTACCACCATAGTCCCACCACTAAACCAGAACAACGGTCCATCCCCGCCACTAACACCGTACCCCACATCGTCGACCTCCCCCGGTCAAGATCTACCCAAATCGGAAACACCTCATAACCCCACCATTGTTTCCAATCTCGACCCACCCAGATCGGTATCACCCACACCAGCCAATGTACCTAGTCCACAATCTGACACCCAACAAATAAAGAACCAGACTCGACACTCGATTCCAAACCCAAATAGAGAACCAGACCCAACACCCAACAAACATGCCTAGCCAACACCCTCGCACCTTATGAAAACCCGTGCCCAACACATGATTTTCAAACTCAAAGTCCAATTTAACCTATCTACACAAACCATATCCCCAATTCTCAATATCCCAAAATTAGCCAAACTAGACCCAAATTGGAATGTGGTCATGTGTGAGGAGTTTAATACTTTAACGAAATAGCACACTTGGGATTTGGTTCCTCGACTGGAGGGGGTAAATGTGATCCGATGCATGTGGCTTTTTCATCACAAATACAGAGACAGTGGTGACTTAGAGAGATATAAGGTGAGGCTCGTGGCTAATGGTACTAATCAGCATGAGGACATAGATTGTGGTGAGATATTTAGTCTGATTGTTAAACCGGCTACCATTCGCACAGTTTTGAGCATTGTTATGGGTAAGTATTGGCAGATCCATCAGCTCGATGTTAAAATGCATTTCTACATGGGGATTTAAAAGAAATTGTTTACATACACCAACCGCCTGATTTTGTCCATCCAGCAGCCCCATAGTATATGTGACGTATTAGTAAGTCACTATATGGTTTGAAACATGTCCCAGAGCGTGGTATGAGCGATTTGCCAGGTACATTTTGTAAATTGGGTTTGTTTGCAGCAAGTGCGACTATTGTCTCTTTATTTTTTATCGGGGTAGTAGAACCGCTTACTTACTACTATATGTGGATGATATTATTCTCACTGCCCCATCTGATGTGTTGAAAATGAGATTATTGCATTGCTTCAGACCAAATTTGCTATGATTGACTTGAGAAAGTTGAGCTATTTTTTTGGGATTTCAGTGACTCACTCTGCAGATAATATGTTTTGTGTCAGCGCAAGTATGCAGAAGAGATAGTGTACAAGGCTAAAATGGCAAACTGCAAGATCATTTCCACACTGATTGACTCTAAATCAAAGCTTAGTATCGTTTATGGTAATCCAGTGACCGACCCCACTCTTTACAAAAGTCTTGCAAGTGCATTACATTATCTTACATTTACCAGTCCTGACATTGCTTATGTCGTTCAACAGGTGTGCTTATTCATACATGCCCTCACGGAGCCTCATTTTACTGCCCTTAAGTGTATCATTCGATACGTTAAGGGTACACTTAACTATGGCTTGTACTTATACCCCTCAGCACCGATCAGATTATTATCATATACAAATGTTAATTGGGCAGGCTGTCCAGACACGCGACGCTCGACATCCGGCTACTGTATATTTTTAGGGGATAATCTCATCTCTTGGTCTGCCAAGAGGCAAACCATATTATCCTGGTCGAGTGCAGAAGCATAGTATAGAGGAGTTGCAAATATTGTTGATGTGATCCGTTGGATCCGAAACCTCCTTTTGGAGCTTCAGTGTCCCTTGCGTAAAGCGTCTCTGGTGTACTGTGATAACATATCCACCATATACTTATCTCATAATCCGGTTCAGCATCAGCGAACCAAACATATTGAGATGGACATTCACTTTGTTCGTGAGAATGTTGCTCTCGGTCATGTTAAGGTCTTGCATGTGTCTTCTTCCTATCAGTACGCGGATATCTTCAGTAAAGGTCTTCCTAGACATCTATTCCTCGACTTCAGATTCAGTCTTAGCGTCCGGCCTCCTCCCGCTCCGACTGCGGGGGTGTATTAACGTGTACAGTCTATATTGTACCATAATTAGAATATATCTCATATATTGTGTAATATTTAGTGATGTATAATTATGGTAGATATATGTGTAAACGTGTAAATATAGGAAACAATGTATTCCCTACCCATAATTAGAATATTTCCATATATTGTGTAAATATAATTATGGTAAGACTAGGATTTCTCTTTTGTATAGGCTTAGGATTCCTATTGTATAAGGGATGAATATTGTACTTTATATATACCTTGATATTAATGAAAGACTCCTCAAGGGAGATTAATATCATCTAACATGGTATCAGAGCCAAATAAACAAAACCCTAATAACGAACTGTTGAGGAGCCGCGGCCCAGTTGTTCTGCGATCTCTGTTGTTGTTGCTGCTGTTGGTTCTGTTGACCGCGACCCTTGCCACGACCACGGCCTCCTCTACCGCCGCGGCCTTTTCCACCCTTGCCACCGCGGCCCTGCCGCTATTGGGAGTTGTCTGGTGGCGTCTGATCTTGGGGTTGCGTGTCGACAACTAACATCTGCTGGGCGTGCTCATCCTACTTAGCACGACGGGTTTCTTCGAGCAACAATTGTGAGCGAGCTTTGTTAAAACTCGGTAGCGGATCTGCCTGTTGAATAATAGTGGCCAAAGTATCATATTCGCCCTTAGTAAGGCCGGAAATCATTTGTAGCACCATTTTATCGTCAGTGACAGGCGTGCCGATGTTGGAGAGTTGATCCGCTAGAAGTTTAAGCTGCTTGCAGTACTCAGAGACATTGGAAAAGTTTTCAAGACGTGTTTTGTTGAACTGTTCTTCCAAATACACGGCACAAGTGTGCTTGTTGTCCTGAAAAATTTCCTCCAAACGATTCCACAAGTCAAGGGCTGTGGAGTCAGATTTCATGATAGTAAGGAGCAAATCCTGAGAGATACTACCATATATCCATTGTTTGACGCCGGCGTCGAGACGATGCCAGATAGAATCATCAACCTCCATAGGGCGCGGAATAGTGTCATCAATATGGTCAAGCACGTTATAGAGACATGCATGATTGCGAAAAAGTTCAACCCAGGGAGAATACTGGTTGTTTTCTTGATCAAGAATAACGGGAATATGGTTCTTGATGTTGGAAACAGTGAGGGCGGGATGAAACGGGGGTGATATTGTTCTTACTACCTCCTCCGATGAATTGAAAAATGAGATTATTGCCTTGCGCAAGTCCGAATTTGCAATGACTGATTTGGGGAAGCTGAGTTACTTTTTGGGGATATCAGTGACCAGGTCTGCCAATCATATGTTCTTGTGTCGGCGTAAGTATGCGAAAGAGATTGTGTACGGGGCTAAGATGACGAACGCAAAAGAGGTGCCTACTCCGGTTGATTCCAAATCTAAGCTCGGTGTTATGGATGGTGCTCCGCTCCGATCCTACTCGTATAGGAGCTTTGCGGTGCACTTCGATATCTCACATTCACCGGGCCGGACATAGCTTATGTTGTTCGGCGGTGAGCTTATTCATGCATGCCCCCGGGGAGTCTCGTTTCACCGCTTGCTCTTAAGCGTATCATTCGATACATTAAGGGCACTCTTGATTATGGTTTGCACCTATACCCCTCTGCACTAGACAAGTTGCTTTCATATACGGATGCAGATTGGGCAGGGTGTCCGGACACGCGACGCTCCACCTCCGGCTTTTGTGTTTTCTTAGGGGATAATCTGATTTCTTGGTCTACCAAGCGACGAGGCTATCCTATCTCGCTCCGGTCTGAGGTTTGAGTACGAGAGCGTTGCAAATGTAGTAGGCGAGATTTGTTGGCTCAGAAATTTATTGTTAGAACTTCAGTGTCCTTTGCGTCAGGCATCTATTGTGTATTGTGATAACATCTCTGCCATCTATCTTTCTCATAATCCGGTTCAACATCAGCGAACCAAGCATATTGAGATAGACCTACACTTCGTTCGTGAGAAAGTTGCGTTAGGCCATGTCAGAGTGTTACATGTTCCATCATCCTATCAGTATGCAGACATATTTACCAAAGGACTTCCCAGACAGTTATTTCTTGACTTCAGATCCAGTCTCAGCGTCCGGCTTCCTCCCGCTCCGACTGAGGGGGTGTGTAAACGTGTAAATATAGGAAACAATGTATTCCCTACCCATAATTAGAATATTTCCATATATTGTGTAAATATAATTATGGTAAGACTAGGATTCCTCTTTTGTATAGGCTTAGGATTCCTATTGTATAAGGGATGAATATTGTACTCTATATATACCTTGATATTAATGAAAGACTCCTCAAGAGAGATTAATATCATCTAACAATATGATCCTTATTGTATTAGGATTCCACATTGTACACTATATATATTTGTATTAATGAGAAAGACTCTTCAACGAAGATTAATACAATTATACAATTTTCTTTAATGCATCCAACCAAACGACCCCTTACTCTCTTCAAGTTTGGTCTATACAAAAGCGCGCGAGAGAAGAGGAGAAAATACTGCTGGTCTGATTTTGTTTTGCTGATTCATTAGAGGTTTTATTAATTGCAGTTATCCTTAAGTTCCGTTCTTTCCAAATTAATTAAGCACCTTTTCTCCAATAAACCTAATCGAATAGCAATTGATTAGTTGTTACTTAACTCAGATTCATAAAAAACACCGTAAATTCAACAAATTATGCATCTTTTCTCCAAATTAGATTACCGGGTAAAAATTGTATACTTTTTAGTCCTTATGTTCACAAATTAACTTCATATCACAAAAAAAAAAGTATTAAGT
Source organism: Anisodus tanguticus (assembly GCA_034509755.1). Taxonomy (NCBI): domain Eukaryota; kingdom Viridiplantae; phylum Streptophyta; class Magnoliopsida; order Solanales; family Solanaceae; genus Anisodus; species Anisodus tanguticus. The sequence continues at coordinate 3,657,728 of CM067540.1, read as the reverse complement.
ACATGTTGTCCAAATTAGGTTAGATATAGACCTAATCGAGTAGCAATTAATTAATATTACTTCATATTTTTGGATAAAAGAAGATTAAATCGGGAAAATATAGGACTGCTATCAATTGTGCACCTTGATCGTCGGCCAGAGTGCCTTTTGTTGGTCACCTCGAAGCATAACCAAATGTTTGTTGCTAGGGCCCCACAGAGACAAGGTGGACAAAGTTTGTCTTTTACGCTATTATTACTTGATGACGTTATATAGGGATGTTCCAAATCGAACCGTAATCGATAATTGAATTGCAAAATTTGTTGGTCACCTCAGTGAATGAATTATAATTTCATAGTTAACGATTTATCGGTGTGAGGGCGAATTACTTAATTTTTTTATCGGATAAACCGTTAACCCATTAAAAATTATATATATTTATATATTGTTCCTGAGTATATAAAGTATCTATTAGAACACATGCATGTGGAGAACAAACAATACTAACTAAGATGAAAAAGGAGATTATAGCATCCTGCTTCCAAAGCTAACTCAAGCTCCAAAACTATATATACGTACTTGTTGCAATGTACAGTTTGCAGCGTGTAATACAGCCAAATGGATCGTTAGGCGTTTGTTTATCGATGGATGTTTAGTTTCGCCATTTCTCCTGCTTCTACTTACTTGTAGTTATACTATTGCTACATCACAATTTTTAATAGATACTTCTTTGTTTAAAATAATTTTTATTGTCTTTTAGATCTAGCTAATATATCGTCTAATAACCGCTCGATAATTGCGAACTTGATACCAAATCAACCGTTATCTTGTCGGTTGGCTAGTGAATTAGTATATTCAAAAATTGATAAATGATAAGTCAAACCGTTAAGAATAATTATCCGCCAATTCGCCCGATAAGCAGCCTAGTGTCATTGCATAAATCAATAATAAAAGGTCCCATAATAGAATTATAATTGACGTCAAAAATACACTTCAAGTATATATTTTTTGTGAGTTTTCTACTTGATGTTTGCGTTTCCTATTTTAATTATCACCAATAATTTATCAAAAAAACATCTTAAATGGTATCTGATGGTGTGTGGTGTACATTCTCATTTTTTGTTTGAAAATCGTGCTAAATGACATTATATGCGGATAATTAAAGAAATTAATTGAAAAAACTTAGCTCATTCGGAAGGATCTCATAATAAAATTATTCATGACTGTTTATGTTCTCGCGAGCAGAGCTCAGACCCGGAGGTGATGGGTGAACTCACCCCAGAATTCGTTCCTGGAAATTCTTGTTCCTATTGGATCATTTGTATTTATATGAAAATTAAAAGTTAAGAGATCCAAAAAGTAGTGAGACCCAATTCAAAACTTTTCAAATAAGGAGAATAATATTTTTGATCCCTCAATTATTAATAAATTTTAAATTTGATCCTCATAACATATTAGTTATCACTTTTAGCCTTTAATAAATTGAAATATGTATTTTTCATCCCGTTACGTAAAAAATATGTTATTTTAAAACTATTTCTTAAAGTATATTACTCTTAATATATAATAATGATACAATTTTAATATAAAATTTGAGTAATTAAAGATTAAAATGCACATCTCAAAATTAAAAATTAAATATGCCTAATCAAAATATTACAAAGGATAAAATTAAAATTCATTCAACTATAAATACTCCACACGCAATCTCAGGTTTCCCGTAAAATTTATTCCGGTGCCGGAGAAAATGGTGCTCAGAAAACGCCGGCCACCACGATGCCACAGTCAACTCCGGTTCCGATAGTAGGTGTAGCGGTGTTTCTATTAAAGGGAAGTAAAGTTCTGTTAGGGAAACGTCTCTGCCGTCGGCCATAGCACCTTTGCACTTCCCGGCGGCCACCTCGAGTTCGGTCAGTACACATAAATATATTTCCCTTGTTTATTGAAGCATAAGTTCACATATTAATTATGATATGATTTTATTTGCTACATTATCTAGTTAGTCCCTTTCTTTTACGTGTTCTAGTTAGTCCTTCTTTTAAGTACTTCATCCGTCTCAAACTATCTATCGTGTTTATTAAAAATAGTATCTCTAAGTTATTCGTGTTTTAAAATTTCAAGACAGTTATTTTTTTTTTTTGCTATTTTTACCGTTTTTAAAATCTTATCATTAATGAATATAGACACATAAATAGGGGAATTCGGAAGAACCCCTTTTTCGTGTACCAAGTGTCCGTCCATTTGTACACTTTCCATATACATTAAAGATTTTCGAAGTAGGGAATCCGGATGAACCCTTTCGTCTCCTAAGTCCGTCCATGGGTACCGGACGCTGTACAACTATGTTGCTCAGACTCTCTAAAATGTTGCGGTAGGGTACCCGTGTCGGATCCTCAAAAAGTGTCTTTCAATGTTTTTGAAAATTCCGAGCAACATAGCCTGGTAGACAATTTGTATTTCATTCTCTCGGCATACTTGGATTTTTATATTGTACACTTGAAGTTGCTTCACTTCTAAAGTAATCTTGTAAAAAATGGTGCAGCAGACACTCTTAAAGGGGTAGAGCATGCAGCTTGAGAATTCTCACCCTGCATCTCCTCATAGTAGAAAAGAAACATATTTCTGATTAAATCCTGCTTCAAAAAGCTTTGAAATAGGACTAGTTTGTGCCTCTAGAATAGTACTAACAGCCTCCTCAACCTAAGAAGTTATGCATCAGTTGGCCTCCTACTTTCGGATTCCCTAATCACTTGAGGCATTTTACGGAAAGTTGTTATTGTGCTTTCACCAGAAAAAGCAACTTCTTTCTAATTGATGATTCAGTTAGAGGCATATTTAGAATTCACATGTTCACACTCGCATTCAGCTATAGGATCAAATAAGTAATCATGTTCATGGTCCAGCTGCTGCAATTCAACTTAGATTTGATTGCAGCATTGTAGTTCTCAATATAAGGTCGACGCGATTTATCTATGGTGTGGTCCATAATATGCATTAACTTCTACGATTAGAGGATCTGATCAACAGGCTGCATATTGCTGCGTCCATTAACATTGTTAGACAACCCTGCATATTGTTTTTTTTTAACCCAAACTGTTTTAGCACACCTTCTCATGTTTACATCCTTAACTTTTCCTTGTATTTCTAGTTGACAAGGTTCCTGAGGTCACTTTTGAGATTTGCAGGCATCATTAGTAATGTGATTACGAGTCTTGCAAAATTTTGGTATATACCCTTATTTGCTGTGAGACCTTGAACTTCAACTCATGTTATCTTTATCTACACACCTAATTCAAAACTTAGTCGGAACGGGGTGAGGCAAGCCCATTTATACTTGCACTTTACTGCACTTGGCCTAGTACTAGACAATGTAGATTTATCTACATACAAAGGTCTTTCTACAGCAGAGACTATTGAAAATTGCCTCTTTTGCAAAGAGAGTTGTAGCTAGTAGAGGCGATGCAATACAAATTGGAACAAGAGAGGATTTTGATCCAAAAAAAAAAAAAAAAAAAAAAAGAACCACGCGGTCCATATAAAGACCATGATGGGTAACGCTTTCTGAAGCAGATTCTCCAACACATAAATCTGTCTTTTATATACCTTCAAGAAATCATCCTCAAGTCAAAACTTAGTCAAAAGGTGACATTGATCTAAATGATCAAAATGGAAGTCACCATTAGAGTTGAAGGAACGACGCAACTCAGCCATTGATAGCCTTCCATGCAATCATTTTCTTATAAGATCAAAGTCCATCAGCTCTTGATGGTTGTACCATTTGAAAATGTCTTCGTGAAACTCCATGGATGGCTCATGATGGTGTGTAATCACTGGTTTAAGTTGTACGGGCAATGAGTGATTAGTGGTTGTTGAAGGATCTAGGATAGCCTGCACATTAGGATGGTTTGGATTGTGGCAACAGATTAGGGGGTTGTGGCAACACGGAAAGCAGTGTAGGAACTCCAGCCAATGGCCGGAGCTCAGCCATAACAGCCCATTTGCTAATTCTCCAGGGATGGGCCAAAAGAAGATGAAAACTTCCTTTTAAAGTTTTCCCGTTCAAGTTGGTTGCTTCTTCTAGTTCTTACTGTTTGTTTTCTTTGTTTTTTTTGGAAAGAGAACACCATCCTGTCTGATTTTGAATCTTGAATTATAATTTGAAAGAAAAAGTAGAAGTAAAAGTAGTAAAAACATAGACAACATAAATCCAATAGTAGGTTTTCTTGTGTGCAGAAATTGTACATTGTTTTCACTTTTCAGTGTCACAACTTAAAATTCAAATATTCAATTTGAGATGAGACAAGCGTTTTCTTTCTGTAATAGAAATATAATCCAGTAATTTGTAATTACAACCGACTTGTGCTATAGATCTTTATAAAAAATCAAGTTTTGCTAGAAACAAACACACTTGCTCTTTTATTTTTTGACCAGTACAGTTGGATATTTTGAGTATCAATCATGCAATTCTAATATTTTTCCAAACAGTAGTATAAATTTAATAAGTTTAACCAAAAGAAGCAGACAGCTTGGTTTTAAATCTTTACTCGTGCCTAATTGTGGTTCGACCTTTGTTAATATGTTCTTTCATTTGTGCTTCATTTCCATGAATTATCCAACACCGTGGACAATGCTAAAAAGGAAAGAGGTGTATTATAGGGAATATTCTGTTAATATGCTTGACCTATTTTATCATTTGATCATTTATGTGTTTCTGAAGCCAACTTGTTTGGGACGGAGGCTTAGTAGTAGTAGTAGTTGTTGTTGTTGCAATTGTTGTAATTCTTGATCGTTTATTTGTTATAGGGGAAAGTTTTGAAGAGTGCACGGTGAGGGAGGTGAAGGAGGAAACGGGACTAGAAATTGATTAAACAGAATATCTAACAGTGACCAACAATGTCATCTCAGAGAAAGTGCACATAGTTTGCATATTCATCAGAGCAGTCCTGCTGATGTTAACCAGAAGCCTGAAACACTTGAACCTGAGAAATGTGCTGGTTGGGATTTGTATGAATGGAACAATCTCCCTAAACCACTCTTTGGTCCTTTAAAAGATATGGTCCAAAGTGGCTTTAATCCTTTCCCAACTACTGCTAGTTAACTCTTTTGCTAGTATTTAGGATTGGATGCTTCTGCTAAAACCTTGCCTCATTGTTGTAATGTATATTTTGCTTGCTAGTTAAACACTGATGCACTTTTTTTTTTGCTTTAAGAGAAGAAGAGACAGTCTTTTCCTTTAAGAAATGAAACTAAAACCGTCAACCAAACTATTCACCTTGTACAACTCAAGAGTAGCCATGTCCAAGGAAGTTGAGGCCATTTGCCTTTTAAGATGGGCATGCATCTGCCTCAACAAGGTTAATCAAATCACACAGGAATAAGACGAGAAAGTAAAGGGTCATATAAAGGTGAGTTTAGGATTCAATGATTGAGACGCCTTTTGGATTACAATTTAAGGGTACAAAATTTTGAGATCCAAAACTCTTGAGGTGTCCTAGAGGGATCGGGCTAAAGCAAATAATGTTAGGAAAAATACCACAACATTGATATTGAACTTGGAATTAAAAATTGTAACTAAATTATCACAAACAATGTGTCGTGGCAAGTCACTACCTTGAAAGCAATTTTGGCCCGACTCCATTGCAAATCGTTAAGGCCGGCCACTCCCAAGGTCCCACAGCTCTTCCAAACACGTGCACTCGTGGCTGGAAGTTCGAGGTTGTCCAAAATGGTTGCCTAGAAACTAACTTGAGAAGAAGAGAGGAAGAGTATGTTTTTATTTTTTGGTGTGTTGATATGTTCTCAAAGGTCTTCATAGGAAATGCTAATGTGTAGCATTTACAGACAACACATTATTACAAAAAACAATGTATCAGTTATTGATGTTTAATAGTATGAGTTATTATGAATAAGTTTATTTATCCATTCAAAGTAAACGCATTGAAAGATCAAGAGTTTGTCATAAATGAATAGAATTCATTCATTCAAAGAAGTTACATTACTCCAACAATTAAAGATCTTGCATTAACTCCACAAATAATACCTAGGCAGTTGGCCCTATGTCGTAACAGAATGGTATCAGAGCTAATATTTTCCGTTGTAAGATAGTGAGAAAACCTCAAAGTGTATGTTGAATCTCTAAGGGAAATGAATATAATAGCTCATGGACCTTGGTAGTCGAACTCGAGATGTGGTTTGTTATGATACTAGCCTCATGCAAATCCACATTAGCATGAGAGGAGAAAGTTAGGAGTCATATAAGAGCAAATTTAGGACTCAACTATTGACACATCTTCTATATTAAAAGCTCAATAAGATAAATTTGTCAGGTACAAAAATCATGAAGTGACAGTGGAGCGATCAAGCTAAAATGAATAATACCTTGACGGTTGAGATTGGATCATGATATGAATCCGCGACTATTCGAATACGTTAAATTTTGTGAATCGTTTGACTAAAAGTTTATGAAAATAAATACTTTTATTTATTTATCTTAGGATGCAATGACTACTCACATAACCCCATCTAAAATTTGTCTTATATTGGAAGATACTGAGCAAAATTTAGAATGTCTTGCTATATTATTTCTTTCTTTTTTTTCCTAATTTTCTGTTTGGGCTAGTCCAAATATTTTCTAAAAATGTGATGTTTCTAACAAGTGATCCAAATCACACTAAAGAAGACATTCTATTTATATTTGGGCTTACGACCAAACCAAAGAAGTATTGGAACTCACAAGTGGAGACTGGTAGGTTAATAATATTTAAAAAGTAGTTATGCTATAAACACGCTATCTTTTAAAATCATTTTCAGATTAATTCTTAATCTTCCATATAAAGCAAATCATGCTTACTCATCACCTAACTATATCATTTATTGGGTCGTTTCAAGATTGTTAATTGGATTTAAGCTCTTTGGTTTTAGGTCTTGATTTTGACATCTCTAGCTTATTGAACATAATACTTCTTGTTGAATCTCCTAGTTGTTGATTGTAGATGAAAATTAGTTGGTCCGTGACATTTAGGTACCATTATCAGACCCTTCTCTCCCTAAAAAGAAAATATTAACTTTAAAAATCAAATGGTAATTTCTTTTCATTTGTTCAAGTTTTGGTGGACAGAACTACACGGTACAAGAGGTGGAGCTAGAAGCCGATAAACAGAGTTCAATCGAGCTTTATTTCGAACTCTGAATTTGTATTAAAAAAATCACTAAATATGTAAATGTAAAACTCAGCTATTAATATCTAATGTCGCTATTCTAGAATTTTAGAACCCATAAAATTCAAATTTTGATTCCGCCTCTGTTATTATATGTGTTAAATCGAGATACCAGATACTTCACGATATATATTAATTGAGGTACACATAAACTGACTCGAAGATGATTGTTATAAAAAAACTATCGTTATAACTAATCAGTAATCACTTGTTGATACTTGATAGATTAGTGGTGTACCAAGAATTTCAACAAAGCTTTTGACCCTAGATATGTTTATTTACTGGCTACCTCACATGTGGTGCATATAGAGCAGTCGGTGGAGGAAATTTTTTCAAGAATCTTATTGACTTTTTAAGCATATGTTATTATATTTATAATTTTCAAGTTTTCAACAAAATGGTAGACTTTGGGTTAACCATTATGAACTGTCTACCATAATCTCTAATGATAAGCTATTTCCAAGATTTTATTGGCTCAATGTTAACGGTGATGAGTAGTATACTTTTTGACATTGTTAGCTTCTTTTTTCTTCTTTTTGGGATTGGGGAACATTGCTAACGCTATTGTTTCCTCTAATTAATTGGGTAATAACTTTCAATATAGTGGCAGTTTCTCACTCATGTTTTTTTCCCATTCTAATTGGCAGGACTTGATCTTTTTACAGTTAGGTGGTCATATATTAGATTTGTTAGGCCATGGGTTAATTGATATTTTTTATTTTTCATTGGATGTTCGATTTTTACTTTAGGTTTCGATTGTTTTTTATTGGTCCAACATAAAATTCATTAAAAGAGGAAGTGTTTCAGATCAAAATTTAATTTATTGTCATTGCTCGAATATGAAATCTCTTATTAAGGTTGGAGGAATCTTATCTATCCCACCATAACAATTAACGGTGGTTAATTGATCATTTTTCGAAATGGAATTAAGTAAAAAAAAAAAGTAAACCATATATTTTTGTAAGGTTACTTTCTTCACTAAAATTGCAACTTGTTGTGACTCGTGAGAGATTATCACTCTACCAGAAAATAATCATATATTTCTTTAAAAAATACGTGTTATTCGCTAACTTATTCATTAAATATGTCATCCATGATTGCAGCTCACAGATAAAGTCTGTTGAATTCGAGTGTCTACGAGACACGTGTCAAATAGAGATCTCTAACTAGTCATTGATAAAGTTAAGGTGTCTCTATGAATAAAGGAGTCATCTATGTATTTCGCCTTAGTTATATGATCATTTTCACACGAGCTCAATGTAACAACAAAGGAGATCCATATAAAAATACAAAAACACATTTGTAAAGTTATTTCCATCTATTGAAAGGGAGTCACGGAAGCGGCCATTAATGTTTATATTAGAATAGGGCATGCGGTCCTCCCCGAATCCTGCCCCATTTTATTTCCTTTTATTAAAATTATAACCTTGTCATGAAGATTATTTTCTGTTAGTGTATTGTGTTGTCCAACTCCATGTAGAGTGGAATACTGTATTATGGCTCCAAAACGTTCTAGTGGAATCAGTGCCTAAACCACGCCTACTGCTTCTGTTTCTGCATTGACAGATGTTGCTGCATATATGGTACAGTATATAGTACATACATAGAATATCAGATTCAAATAATTTAAGCCAAATTCAACTCTGATAAAAGTAAAGAAAATTACAGAACACAATGGTGGCTCAATGGTCCCTATATACTTCATAGATTTGTGTGCATATATGAGTTTTCATTTTCTCTCTTTGAAGTCTAATTAGACAGCCACTGGTTTAATGAATCTTGATTGCAAAAAGTCCCTAGTAGGTGTGGTTTGGTTTTGGCCTTTCACCTGTCCTTTAGTTGTATTCAATGTAAATGAAAGAGAATAATTCTTTATTATTTTTATTAATGAAGAGGTTTATATATACAATTTACAATTTTTAAATATGAAAAATTATATTTCTACTATACTATTAATATCATAATTATACTTGTACAAGAATTCTACAAATTATGGTAAGTAACCTAAATATTGTTGGTTTGGTATACCGTGTATATACACGGGTTCTGTCACACCCCCGCAGTCATAGAGGGCGATTGTCGTACGCTGAGACTTTCCCTAAAATCTTCAAACATAACCAAGAGAAGACCCTTAGTAAATATGTCAGCAATTTGGTACCTTGGAGGGACATGCAAGACACGTACTTGTCCACGAGCTACCTTTTCTCGAACAAAGTGAATATTCATCTCGATATGTTTAATGCGTTGATGTTGGACCAGATTCCCAGAGAGATAGATTGTACTGACATTATCACAGTAAACCAAGGTAGCTTTCTGAATCGGAAAGTGTAGCTCTAATAGAAGATTACGTAGCCAACATGACTCAGACACCACATTGGCTACCCTTCAATACTCAGCCTCCGCACTGGATCGAGATAAAATAGTCTGGCGTTTCGCTGACCAAGAAGCCAAGTTATCATCCAGAAACATACAATAACCAGAGGTCGAACGCCTAGTATCTGGACATCCACCCCAATCAGCATTTGTATAAGACACCAGAGTAGAGACGGAGGATGAATATAAATGCAAACCATAATCAAGTGTGCCCTGTATGTATCGTATAATGCGTTTGAGTGTATGCATGTGCTCAACACTCGGATCATGCATGAATAAACATAACCTGCTCGACTGCATAAGTAATATCTGGTCTCATGAAGGTAAGATACTGAAGAGCCCCTGCAAGACTGCGATAGTGGGTGGGATCCTCGTATGATGTGCTAGTATGAGCACTGAGCTTCGGTTTGGTATCAACCGGAGTAGCCAAGGACTTACAATATGACATGTCAGCTCTCTCAATGATCTCGGCTGCATACTTTTTCTGTGATAAAAATAGACCACCTGCATGACGAGTGACAGCGATACCCAAAAAATAGCTCAAGGGTCCCAAGTCTTTCATAGCAAACTATGAACTTAGAAGGGTCATGATAGACTTACGCAGATTATGAGAAGAGGCAATCAAAATAATATCATCTACATATAACAGAATGTATGTCATAGAAGTACCACGACGATAGATGAATAGAGAGTGATCAGACTTGTTGTGAGAAAACTCAATAGTAGACACAAAATCTGCAAACCTCTTATACCAAGCCCGTGGGCCCTTCTTAAGCTCATACAAGGACTTCTTCAGCAAACAGACATGATGAGGGTAATTGGGATCCCTAAATCCCAAGGGCTGATGCATGTAGACTATCTCCTTAAGATCACCGTGTAAGAAAGCATTTTTCACATCCAACTGATGAATGTGCCATGCTTTCGAGAGAGTTAAACTGAGAACAACGTGAATGGTAGCCGGTTTGACCACCGGACTAAACATCTCACCACAATCCACGCCAATCTGTTGAGTTTTACCATCACCTACAAAACGGGTCTTATGCCTCTGAAACGACCTGTCAGAATTTTCCTTATGAGTAAAATCCACATAGAACGAATAATATTCACACCAGACGGACGGGGCACCAACTCCCACGTCTTATTTTCAATAAGAGCATTATATTCAACATCTACGACCATTTTCCAATTCGGGTCATGAAGGCCAGACACTGGGTTAGGTGGTAGGGGTGATTCAGTGACATTATAATTTAAATTAAAATGTCGTTTAGGTTTAAAAATACACATTTGGCTACGAGTAATGGGCCTTTGACTCAAAATAGAAATGGATTGGACATGGGATGTTGGCGATCGCCTCAGCCTCGGGAGCGGACGGCGGGCGAGGGCTCGCTTGCCGTGACACTGGGTTAAGAGGGTGATTTACTGCCTGCTGGCCTGGAAAATTCGATTGGATTGGACTGGACTGGACTGGAGGAGGAATTATTCGGCTGCTGGCCGAGAAACAATGGGTGATGGACCTAGGTCACTGGATGGTGCTTGGATAAATCTCTCCCATACTATTACATCTTATTAGAGGTATCCCCGTCTTGAAATCCTTCACAAAAAATTCAAAAGGGTCAAAATTACATAGACCAATTATCAATTGTGAATTTTCGGAAAGACACCAAATTTTTAATTGAGGGATATGAAGAACATTTTTTAAGACGAGAGGTGGATGCGGGGGAGACAAATTTACGTGACCATAACTACGAATTGGAATTGACTGACCCTTACCAACAGTTATACAACGATTATTGCTTAAAGTGAAATAAGACGAGAGATTATCTGGTGCGGATGTCATATGAGAAGTGGCACTGTTGTCCATATACCAATTTGCATCCGGAGAATTTAATCCAAGTATGTGCATCGCAACCTCGATATCCGTGGGCGTTGGTACTACCGCTAAGCCCGCAGCAGTGAAGGCCTGCTGAGGCCGAGGCCCAAGAAGGACAGCCTGCTGCCAAAGCCCAGCATGTTGTTGCTGAATTATGTGAAAAACTGGGCCTGGGTCAATTCTAGAAATTGGCCAGTTTGATGCAGTTGCCGAGATGAAAGGGGAGTTGGGCCACTGGCCACTGGCCACAGGCCCAGCCCACGGCCAATTGACCCAAGGTTTGGCCCAGTGGTTCTACGACCCACTGCCACTACGTCTGCCACTGCTCCGACCACTGCCATTGCGATCACTGCGGCCATCTCCGCGGTTTTTGCTTTCATTTTTCCGAGTTTGTCCCTTTTTGCCTCCACCGTTGTTACGGTTTTGGCTCGAATTATCCGTGAAGGGGTGAATATCGTCTGACGTGGCCATCATCATAACAGAATGTGTTCCGGTAGCCGCTTTTTTAACCAAGTCGGCATCTTCTAGTATGAGCATGGAATGGGCCTAATAGAACGGTGGTAGTGGATTACTTTGACGAAGAAGCGTCCCAACGCCATTATAGGCCTCAGCTAGGCCTGCAACCATTTGAAGAACAAGACGATCATTGGTGACGGGCGCACCAACGTTTTTAAGTTGATCCGCCAATTCCTTCAACCTTTTACAATAGGCTAAAACATTCGGAAAATCCTCCATGTTGACATAGGGAAATTCCTGCTCAAGAGTGACAACACGAAAATTCTTGTTATCTTGGAATATATCACGCACCCTATTCCAAGTTTCCATCGATGTGGCGTGGGTTCAATAATCGTCTGCAAGAGGTCCGTAGAGATAGTGGAATAAATTCACTAGAGAATGGTAGCTTCAAGAGTCATCCATACCTCAGGGTCATCCTCGGGGGTAGAGACCTTCTCTTTGCCTGTTGCCGGGATGATGTGATGAAGGACTTGATGCGAGCGTGCGTGAACTTTAAATAATTCCTCCCACGTCGCGTATTGGATGTTTTCCATCTCAAGAACAATAGGGATGTGGTTCTTGATGTTAGATACTGTAAGGGCAGGATGAAACGTGTTCTTTGAGGTAGACATACTGAAAGAACAAAAGGAGAATTTAGAGATTTGGAAGAAAAATTTGTGAAGAAAAGAAGAAAGTTGGTCATTGGCCAAGGCACAGTTTCCGAGAGGGCTGCGGAATGCGGGGAGAAGGAAAATATTTGCCATAGACTTTTGATACCATGAAAGAGAATAATCCCTTGATTATTTTCATTAATGAAGAGGTCTATATATACCATTTACAATCTCTAAATATGAAAAATCATATTCCTACTATACTACTAATATCATAATTACACTTGTACAAGAATTCTACAAATTATGGTAAGTAACCTAAATATTGTTGGTTTGGTATACCCTATATATACACGGGTTCTGTCATTAAATGTCACGTATTGTAGTCTTTAACACACATCCAATTTCTCCTTATATTTTGGTTAGCCCCAACGCAGATTAAATCATTAAACAATTGAATGAAAAAGTATTGGCATACTAAGCTCTCGTTATACATAACTTTATCTAGTATTTTTTATAAGAGGTTATTTCCATCGCATGAACTTGTGACTAAATATAAGACTTACAAGGTTTATTAATTGACATCAACTTTAATTAAGTTGAGTTATAAGTTTTATGTATCGATGGTGTAAAAGATTTCTATACAATAAAGTTACTTAAAAGGTAATTGGGGGTAAATCTATTAATAACATTGGTTGGAACCTAAAATAAATAGTGATTCAACTGTTGTAGCATATTAAATTGCATTGATGGTATAAAAGATTCATTACATTATCAATTTTTATAACTTAAATTTAATTGACTTGAGTTGTATATATGGACAGTGTAAAAGTTTATATTATTAATGTAGCGTAACATGAGACAACAAGTTAGTTTTCATTCTTTTTCAGATTACTGATTAATATTTATCATAAAGTTTTATGACTTAAAATTTCCTTATAAATAACTTATATTTTTTTTTATATCGTCTATATTTAAAACTTGAATTCCAATTAAATTGATGAGAAGGCAGAATCAACCTATCTAACAGATAGCAAAACACTTCTATTTTGTGAGTATTCTCATTTAACATTCCTTTATGATATTCACATGTTTGATAATGAGGCTTTCTATAAAAATGAGTAAGAAATTTATACGTTGCTCATGTTCGTTAGTTCATGAGCTTTGTCACTAATGATTTATCAGACGATATTTAGTATAAATAAATGTCCACGATTAAAATAGATTCGAGCCTAATGTGGTACTTATCTTATAAGAATTTAAAGGTGTGTGATTTATCAATAAAATGTAAAAAAAGTCATAGAAAAAGACTCAAAATTCCGTAAAAAAAAAGATTAAGTGATTTCTTTTTATCTGTTGAATTATTGATGAACAAAGTTACCTAATGTATATAAGATAGGAGTAGTACTTTCTATGTTTCAATTTATGTGTCATACTTTTTTTTTAAGTGTTCCGTTATCGTGCTATTTGTTGTTGTTGATGTTTTATTCTACTGTATTTCCTTTTCATACCTAATTTAATATGCTTTACTTGAGTCGAGGGACTATCGAAAACAGTCTCCCTACCTTCACAAGGTAGGGATAAGGCTGTGTTCACTACACCCTCTCTAGAACTCACTTGTGGATTATACTGGATTTGTTGTTGTTTACTTTTTTTTAGTTTATATCAAAAAGAATGTTGTACTTTCTTATTTAGAAATATTTAAAAAAAAAAATCAGTTCACACTTAATAAGATGATTTAATTTATATTTATGGCTTATTTGAAATAAAAAGTTTTAAAAAAATAATTTATATCTTAAATTCTATGCCCCTTATGTAAGGCTACATATAATATATTCGGTCTGGTTCTTCTCTAACTCCACACATAACGGAAGCTTAGTATACCGTGATACCTTTTTAAAATAAAAAATTATGTCCAATCAAATAAGCTACATAAATTAAAAGGAAAGGAGTAAGAAATATTAGATAAATAATCAAGTCTTGTGCAAATAATGACCAACAAAAGATGTGGTCCAGCGAATAAGACTGATCTTTCCTTAATTAGAGGTCTCGGATTTAAGCTTTGGATATTAATATTTTTTTTTGGTAGAGAGTGCTTCCTTCGAATGAATACTACACAACGCGAATTCGGATATAATCAAGCTTCAATATAAATAACAAACATGCCACCACTTAGTGAAAAAAAGGTGTTGGGCAAACTAATCCAAATACTACCCTGAGTAGTACTTATCATATAGTAATATATATAAACAAAATCATATAGTAGTAATATATACTCTTTTCATCTTAAATTATTTGTCATTTATTTTGTTTTACACGCTCTTAAGAAATATTAATTAGGAAAGAGTATTTGACATTCTTTACCTTTATTTATATCTAAGTTATAATTTTGCTACATTAAATGCTTAGTTTATTTTATGTGTCATATTCATTAATAACAAAATTCTATAAAGGGTAAAATGGAGAAAAATCATTAATTGTGTCTTGAACTTCTAAAATGACAAATAATTTGAGATAACTATTTTTAGTAACCACGATAAATAATTTGAAACGGATTGGGTATAAACAAAAAACAAAAAGATAACACTAATCTTTTTTGTCCGATAAATCCTTTGTCCCCTTCAGTCTTTACATTCCACTACACTATTTATCTTTCCCAATTTCATACTTCCTTTTTATTTTCTGTCTTTTTATCTTCTTGTTCTCTGTGCTCCATTTTTCTTGATACAGTTAGGTAGGGCTGCTCACCTTATTTTTGTCAGGATATTAATCCTTCATTTCCAAAGTCCAAAAATATTGAAACCAAAATCTTCAAAAAAAAAAACTTCACTTTCAAACCCCATAAAACCCACAATATTACAACATAAAGAGTCAAAAACAACTTACATATTTTCCTAACTTCTTCAACTTCTCTTGTCTTTTGTTTACTTCAAATTTCAATCAATGAGAACCATCATGGCTAAGAACCCTCATGAGTCTTTCTCGTTTTCAAGAAGATACTTCAACTTCAAGAAAAAAGTTGAAGATGAAGAGTATGATGATGAGGTGTACTTAACTGATTTCCACTCTTCTTCGCTCAGAGGCGAAGAAGAGTACTTTGGTGTGCATTCACTGTCAGGTCCGACAGCGAATGCATCAAGAAGCAAGAAACTGTCGCGCTCGACAGTTTCTAAGCTTCGTTCGGCTTTTACTTTCGGTAAGAGCCGAACAAACTTCTCGTCCGGGCTAGGGACGAAAGTTGTTGGTACTTTATTTGGGTATAGAAGGGGACATGTTCATTTTGCATTTCAAGAAGATCCCAAATTGGGCCCGGCATTTTTTGTAGAAATGGCCACTCCAACAAGTCATTTGGTTAGAGAAATGGCTTCTGGATTGGTTAGAATTGCATTAGAATCAGATAAGAGGACTGGGAAAAAAGCTGTCAAATTGCTAGAAGAGCCGATTTGGAGAACATATTGTAATGGGAGGAAATGTGGCTATGCAATGAAAAGAGAATGTGGTCCTGATGAATGGAAGATTTTGAACTCAATTGGGCCTGTTTCAATGGGGGCTGGAGTTTTACCAAGTGATGGAGATGGAATTGGATCAGAAGGTGAATTAATGTATATGAGGGCTAAATTTGAAAGAGTTGTTGGGTCTAAAGATTCTGAAGCTTTTTACATGATGAATCCTGATGGTCATGGTGGTCCTGAACTTAGCCTTTATTTGCTTAGGGTCTAAATATTTTCCGTTTTATAACGATGACGTCCAGACCAGCTTATCAATCTCGACTTTTCCATCAGATATATGTCACCGATTTTATGAGTTTCGACTATTTCATCGAGTACCTACTATTCTCAGGGTTAAAATTTGGATTCAAGATTTCCTTCTTTTGGTGTCTTGATCAAGTTTTAAATATATGTATTAGTATATGATCATAAGTTCTTATGAAGACATAGGAGGTTAGTTTTTGTTATTTTATGATGATTTTGAAGGGGCAATATGGGTATCAATCATTATGTATTTTTGGTTTGTTTATGTACTATGAGGAAATGGGGGAAACAAAGATTTGGAGGTGGTTGTGTGAACTATGTATAGATTATGTTTCTAATTTTGTTGAAGTGAAAGATAATGAAGTAAACCTTTGTATCTCTCTTTTCTTTAGATTTTATTTACTGAGTTGTTCTTTCATCATTCTGATCTAATCTGTTAGTATTAGACAGAGTTGTCCTTTTTTTTTTTTTTTTTTTTTTTTTTTTTTTGATAATCCAGGTCTCGGGGTGGCCTATCGCTAAATCTGCACAAGATGCGGTACTAGGCTCCTGGAGGTGATGGGACCGGTCCTTCACACCCCACCACCGGGTAAATCGCGGGATATGCACACATGGTCGGTGTCCAGCTTACGTCCAACGGATCAATGCTACAAGGTTGACCCCCCCACAAGCCCCATCCCTAAAGCTTGGCGGAGACCGAACCCACACAACAACATGCCCGCGCGGCTTTTAGCGCCCAGCTTTACCACATGTATGTGCCCGGAGGACGATATCCTTAGGGGGGAATCGAACTTGCGACCCTAAGGCCGCAAACTTGACTCCTTGCCAGCAAGCTGACCCCTTTGGATAGAGTTGTCCTTTTTTATATACACAAGATTTACACCAATGAAGTAAATCCAGGAAAGACATTAGTTAAGAATGTTTTGTCTATTCTAGGTAGTTTTTCTTTCTTTATCTAATGACTAATCTTGATTATGTAGCACTTTTCCTTATTGACTTTTTATTTTTTGGAGAAGACACACATTTGATTGCTCGGTCAAAATTTTTATATTAAAGAGGTATCAACTCTAGTTAATTAGTGCTTTTTTGTCTAATTTCGATTTGCTTAATCATTGATTGGTTATATCAGAAATTAAAATCACTTAAGGACTAGTTTGGCTTTTTACCTTTTTCTGAATTTTTTTAATTTTATTTGAAAATCAGCGTTTGTCCATGAAAATTTTAAATACAATTTAAAGTTGTATTTGAAATTTGGAAAACATCTAAAATGTTGTTTTAACTTTTTTCACTTTCATTACATTCAAACAACCAAATATTCTTTGTCGAAAACTATAACCAAACACACCTCCATCTTTAACTCCAACTTCAAAATTTCAAATAAAATGACAAATATTTGGTTTTCATGGCCAAATGCCTAGTAATGCGTTCTCATATTATGATTTCATAATTTGATTTTAAATTACCATTTGTTTATGCAATTTGGACAAAAATTCAATTTCAACTTCATTTCAAAAAGGTGTGATTTGGGATTTCAAATCATGATTTCAATTTTTTTTAAGTGAAAAATTTGACCAATAAGTTTAAGAGGTTGTCCATAGCATGTCAGATGGTTATATTAAAAAATAGTTACACTACAACTCAAGTTCGGTTTTCCTTTTTATTGAAGTAGAATTTGATCAATTGATGTTGTATTTTTTAGAAAGTCTTTCTAGTAGCATTTTAATTTTGTTATGAGCTATGATATGTTCATTTGGTAAAATTGTATGAGAATCGGGAAAATTTTGATGGTTTTCACAACTTGTTGAGTTTTTATGTCTATGAGAAAAAATACAACTTAAGAAATTTAAATTGCATATCCAAATAAATTTTTAACTTCAAATCATCATAATTTTAAATCACTGATTTTATACCATGATTTCAAATCATATCCAAACGACTCTTAATCTCACGGTAGACCCAAAGTTTAAGGAGGTATTTGGATTTGCTTTGGGAGTTTGTGTATAGTTTTGTATAATTAGTCTTTGAAAAAAGTTTTTGAAAGATAAAATTTGGATTAGTTGAAATATGTGTAAACTGATTTTGATACCATCCTTATTACTTAAAATAAAATATACTATTCTTCTCATCACGTTTGTAAATCGTATGTTCACCTAATTCTTTCCATCACATTTTATTACATGGTTGGTTATTGAGTAAGCTTTTATAAGGTAGGGATAAAATTTGTGTACAATCTATCTCAGATTTCATTTGGTGAGATTATACTGAGTATATTATTGTTATTATTGTTGGTCGGCAAGTAAACTCAATGCCAAATGTAAAAGTTTTTATATTTCTAATACCAAATAGGGAAAAAATATGGAGAAAATGTAAAAATAGTATCGATCATTTTATTATGACATCGTTATTTAACCTGTACTCAGTTATTAAAATTTTTTGTACGTCAACCCACTTTAAACATGCGATGTTTGAACTTCAACTGTTTATCATCTAATATGATTAAGTTCAACTATATGTGTACCTAAAGTTCAGACAAATATGATTGAACTTAAGTCATATGAGCCCGAACTTGAATTATATGAAATTTCATATATCGTGTGTTGAAAGTTATTTAGAAATGGTAAGTAGACTTGAAATTTTTTACCCACAACAAAAATAACTTCAAAATCTAAAGTACCTAGGAAAACAGATTTACAAGAACCAATACCTAAACTAGAGCCTTCTAGTAATTACCACTTCCTTCTCCTCTCACCAACAAGAGAATTACAAATCAACACGTCCAAATATAATAAATAACTAATAACTTGTTTGAAAGAGAACTATGAAACTAGAAGACTCTAAATTGTGAAGGAGTTAGTAAAATCTCAAAAAGGAAAGTGATTGAGATAAAATATATTTCTTGCAAAAAGATAGAATCATATTGATCACTCCATTAGATATGATATTGCCATGGACTTTGGTGAAAACAAGTAACAAAATGATTATATGAACCAAATAATGCACTTCCAATTATCTCCAACACGTGTGTTGATGTGTGCTTTTCTTGAATTAGAAGACTGTAGTTGATAATGACTTTTTGGTTTCCCTTTTAACTTTTTTTTTCTCATTTTATCTTTATAATAATTGAGGTCATTTGATTTCAATATAATATGTTCATGTTTGTTAGGTTGAACCAAAAGTACTTGTATTATAAATTTATAGCATTATATCTACTTATATCGTCTTGTTTTTTTGTTTTTTTTTTTTTGCTAATTTAAGTTCATACTTGTTTATTGTCGAACATAGAATATCTCGCTAAGCTGAACAAAATGGACAACTAACCGATCGATAATAAGAGCTACACTAAATTAGACCAGGAAGAAGACCAAAAAAAAAGGTCAATCTCCAAAAAAATAATTATAGTCAATCTTTTTCAAATATGAATCTATCAAATTCAAAAGAGAAGAACTTAGACTTACAACAACATCTCAATTTCAAAACTTATCTCGTGTTTTATCGACTGTTAGGCTTGTGTAAGTTAAATTTTCATAATATTATAATTTTGCCTTGAAATTATTGGGTTTGTTGACTTTATGCACAAAATAGTGGACAAATACTCATAATCTAAAGGATCATACATGAGTAGTTCCTTAACTAAAAATAATAACTAGGGTTCCATTAGATTGAACTAACATTGCCCATTTATTTTAACCACAAAAAATTGTATTACATATTTAGTGTTATATAAGAAAGGAAGAAATTAAATAGACCAATCCTCAAAAAAAGCAGAGATTTCGAGTTCCAACTCTGAATAAAGAAACTTTTGGTAAGAAACATTTCCTTCTTGAATGAGCCTTATACAATACGAACTTGTATTAGTTAGGCCATTGAATACTATACAACTAATAGTTATATAAATTATATAGGCGTTTGACCATGAAAACCAAATATTTTTCATTTTAATTGGTATTTTGAGGTTAGAGTTGAAGATGAAGTTATGTTTAGTTATATTTTTTGCAAAGAATAAATGGTTGTTTGAATGTATTGAAAGAGAAAAAAAATAATAAGTGTTTTATTTTTCAAATTTTAAATACAACTTCAAATTGTATTTGAAATTTTAATCGTCAAATACTAATTTTAAAATTAAAAAAATTAGAAAAGTAAAAAATTCTCGTCACCAAACGGGCTATTTGAAATTAAAGACTTGAATATAGACAAGTATTGATGCTATGGTCATTTCAACTTGACACTCGTATTAACTTTCATATTATAGTTTACTACTCCTATAATCTAACGATTGCATTTTTTGGCTATATCTAATTCTAATCTAACCCATAAAAATCTCACAATTGGCCATTAGTTCTTTTTGTTTGTCTTTCCTCTATTCATTAGCACACCACTTTTCAAAACTTTAAAGTAATATGACTAATGAAATGACAAATTAAATCAAGTAAACATCATGTCAATCTTGTACAATGGAAACATAGTTTTATGAGTGGGAAAAAGTAGATGAATAATCACACTCAATTGGTCTCCTTTAAAGGGTTCAACTTAGGATATACCACTTGATCTTGTTTCACTGTCTTCAATTAGCTTTGTTATTTGTCATTGTCATTTGTCTGCCTATTTTTGCTGCTTCTCTTAATTTTATCTCTTTCTCACTTTGGAAAAATATCCAACTAACTTCCTTAGAGTACATAAAAGAGAATTAGGTTGCTTTAATGAAGGATAAAATTATGGTAATAACTTTTTGTGACATTTCTTTCTATCCTTGTTAGTACATTGAATTTCGGATAGCTACAATCAAGAATGAGGTTAGGTGGATGAAATCCTTCCACGTTGAACAGAGGTTTTGAATTCAAATTTTAGAATAATAAAAAATTTCACATGACACGTCACCTCATAGATGTTTCGGATATTAACAGTGTGTTACTGATCACATGAATCGATTATTTATGATCATCAAAATTGACTGGCTTCTTTTCGTGCATACATCTCAAAAGCTACAAGAAAAGGTTGTAAACTGGCCCGTAGATGGGTGAAGGCACTAAGTCGGATCCCAGTTCCCAGACTATCACTCCGTCATTTTCATATTCGTCTGACTGAATCATTGACTCTGATACTAGTTGTTAGACTAAAGCATTCCAAAGATACATATAATATGATGTTATATTGTCCGCTTTGTATTAAGACGTGCACGATTTTATCTTAAAGGTCTCACACTATTAAAAGTATCGGTACACTTTATTTGTAGCTTTTTTTTGTTTTCAACTATCAACACGGTATTTTGTTTGCACACGCATCATCCTAATCCCCTAACGTGATAGCATTTTTTTTGGGCGAATAAAAACTCATTGGGGTTTTTCTTATTTATTTGAAGTTTTGGTAAGTGTGTGTTGTGGTTTAGGTCCTTGGCTATTTGAACACAAGTTGCTTAAGTGATTGCTGTTGGGACTTGGGATTTGTATTTGGTGTCTCATTCGCAGACATGTAATCTTGGAATAGAGATGCACATTCTTCAATTGCATAGAAAATGTAGTGTTAATGTGAAATATTGAAGTTCAAATTTTCAAAATCAGACCAAAATTTTGTATTGGAAACGGTCACAACTCGCAACATTTTCGAGTGGAGTAGAACTCTAGTACTAGAAGTACCAAAATGTGAACTAAATCCAAATGATCATTAATTTGTACATTGAGTTAGGAATATGTCTAGGTAAATTTGTGAAAAAGAATTAAATACTTTCTTGATTACGTGAAATTGGATTAATTATTAAATGCTAAAACATTAATTATTTTGAACTGAAGACAATAATAAATTAAGTTACCAAGACACTCTGTCCAGTGGTATGTTAATTATTTAAAAAAAATATTGACTCTCTTTGCTCTAAGGCTGTCCAGTGGGGCGGATCGGCCCGATCCCGCCCCGACCCATCCCGCTATCCGCCCCGACCCCCCTTAAAACACGAGATGAAAAAGGTCGGTATCGGGATTCAAACTCGGGACGGTGCTAGGGCTCGTCCCGATCCCGACCCATCCCGCCCCCGGCCCGACTCGGCCCTCCCCGTCCCCGCCCCCTTTGCAGAAAATAACCATTGCACAAACGATCACTTTCGATTTTAGCCGTTGACAACAACTAGTAACGGCCATTTTGGCCCCCCCCACACACCATAACCCCCCTACCCCTTAATATTTATTTTTAACCTCTAAGTTAGTATATTTACACTTTAACCCTATTTCTCAACTATAAATACTTCATTTTTCTCACAAACCTTCCTATCATCTCTCTAATCTCTCTCTCTCTCTCTCTCTCTACAAGTCTAAATTGCACACTAAATATTGTATTTTATTTGGTAATTTCTATCAAAGTTTTAAAATTGGGAGTGAAGTTGACAACTAGCTTGAGGATCATCGAGAAAAGTTTCAATTTTCAACCTCGATTACACGTCGACATTACGTCGGCATTTGGTACCTTCGTTCCTTCTTTAAATTATTATTGGTAATTAATTTTAATTATCGTACTTAATTTCATTAACTGTAATTATTTATTTACATAATTATAATGGAACGAAGTGGACGTTTTTCTGGTAGAGGTACTAGGAGTAACATGGGTAAGGGTGCATCTTCTAGTAATCCTAATTACGATGATTTCACTCATGTAGATGAAACTGATTTTTTTAATGTTAAGTTTAATATTAATAAATCATTAGATCATAAGGTCTATTCTGCATCTGAACCGGACTTTAATTTAGAAAATGAATTAGAAGATAATTTAGATAACACACCCACTAATGCACCTCCACCTCAGGCTCAGACTGAGTCTCAGGCTAAAACTGAAACTGGAATGTATCTTATTCCCCCTAGTACGAGTCGAAGACAATAACAACAAAAATTAAAATCACCTGTATGAGATTTTTTTGATAGGGACATTCCTAATCAACTAGCTTTTTGTAAAATTTATCGCGAAGTTTATAAATTTAAAACTAGAAAAGGTCAAGGTGGGACGGGAGATTTAATGAGACATGTAAAAAACTCTCACAAAGCAAGGTATAACCAATATTTGGCTGAAAAAATAGGTGTGCAAATGCCTTCTGAGTCGAGACAAGGTTCACATAATGTTACCGATCAAGTATAGGATCGAATTAACCCGATGACGGGGGGAGTTATAGGTACTAAATATGATAAACACAAAGATAAGGGAAAATTAGCAAAATTAGTTGTTGTGGAGGGTTTGTCTTTTTCATTTCCTTAATCTCCTGGTTTTATTCATTACATTCGAGAAACATATAATCTTGCTTTTAACGGTTTTCCTAGATCAACTGTTAGAAGAGATGTTTTAAAATTTGTGCATGAATATCAACAATATTTACGTTATGCATTGTATCATTTTAATGGCAAAGTCGTTATCACTTCTGACATAGGCCGTAGTACTAATGATAATGATTATTTAACTGTTACATGTCATTGGATAGATCAGAATTGGTCTATGCAAAAACGTATATTAGCATATAGATATATTGATGATAGGCACACTGGAGCTTTTATTTCAAGAAATATTAATGAAATTAGTGAATATTATGAAATTACTGATAAAATTATGGCTATTACATTAGATAATGCTTCTTCTAATGATTCTGCTGTAAACACTTTAAAAACTCGATTGACTTCATCTTTTTCCGATAGTTTTCATGTTAGATGTGCATGTCATATTTATAACTTAGTTGTAAAGGATGGCCTAAAACTTTTTAAAGACATCCTTGATAAAGTATAATTTACTATCAACTTTATTTTTAAAGGTAATAAAATATAAAGATGCAAAGAGTATAAAAACATGTCATGATTGTGGATTACCTTATAGGAAAATTTAAGAAGAAGTTGCAACTAAGTGGAGTTCTTTGTATGAACAATTAGTTGTTGCTCACGAGTATAGAAGACCTATAACTTTATTATTTAACGCCCATTATCAAAATCCAAGGGATATGCTTGTAGATGATGATTGGAAAAATATTTTGGAACTTAATGTATTCTTAGAGAAATTTTTTCTAGCTACTAAAGAGTTTTCTGGTATTTATTATCTTACTATTTCATCTATGTTATTTTATATAGCTCTAATATTTTTGTTACTTAATGAATATATTCAAAAACCAACTTACGCTCGAGCTATTATAAAATGTTTTAAAAGTTTAAAAATACTTTTTTCCTATTCCAACTATTTATTTTATTGGTGCTGTATTAAATCCTACTATTAAAGTAGACGGTTGTAAAGCACTTGTTGAAACGATTTATGAAAGCTTAGAAATACTTCCAAGTCCAACAGACCCAACCGAAGAACCAACTAAAGAAGAAGTTATGTCTAGCATACAAGAGCAAAGTGCAAATAATCAACTGGCTTCTGTACCATCTTCTTCTACTTCACTGCAACTAGAGATAGCAATGGATCTTGGACCCGGTCCGGATTCAGTGGATCCAGATCCGTTTTATAGGATATGGATCTTCAAAATTTGGACCCGACGGATCCGGATCGGACACGGATCCATTTCTGAAGGATCGGATCTGGATATGGATCTTGTATTTGAGATCCGTATCCGGTCCAGATCCGACCCGTAGATCCGTTTTTTATTAAATATATTCATAACCTAGAATGTAATTTTATAAGTATTTTCTTAAAATTGCTAAGCACATCCTTGCAAGTTTAATTCTCAAAACAAGTTTAATTTATCCCAACGTTAACTCAAAAATCCAAAAATAAATAGGTAACTTCGATAATAAAATCAATGTTATATTAGTGAATGACTAACATCTCCATAGACAAGTAGTTAAAATTATATTCACTTCATTTGTGAAGATTCCAAGCACATGCAAGTTCTGCATTGTGGAAATACTAGTCAGCATTTTCCACAACTATTGTCATTGTCCAACATTTTTAATTAATAGCTCATAATCAATACGAGACAACGAACAAAATATCTCATATGAACATTTCAAAATTGAAACACAGTAAACTGTTAGCTAAGTAAAAATCGTTTGTCAGTTTAAAAAAAAAATTAGCAAGACAAATTTTTTTACATGTGGATCCAGATCCGATCCGTGGACCCGGTGGATCCGATGGATTCGGATTTGGATCTGATTTTTATGGACCCGATGAATCTGGATCCGGATCCGGATTCAGGTATGAAAATCGGATCTGGGTCTGGATCTAGTAGGATCCGATCCAGATCCGATCCCTTGCCATCCCTAACTGCAACCTTATAAAAAACATGCGGGTTCTGTTTCAAATATTCAAAGCTTTAGAAATAGAATGTGTAGTGGTTCAAGTTCTTCACAAATTCGCGAGTTTGATGTTTATGTTTTGCAGGGTGTTGTACCGTACGAATCAATTGTCAATGAAGATGGACGTGAAGACTTACTGAAATACTAGAGGGAGAATGAGAAGAAATTTCCGACACTATCAAAGATGGCTCGAGATGTGTTGATATTCAAGCGTCATCAACAGCTTCTGAAAGCGTTTTTTCTGCTGGAAGATTTTAAATAGAAGAGCACATACACTTATTGGCGGGAGACAACTTGGAGATTTCAGTTTTATTCAGAGATGGGAAGCGTAGAAGGTGTGGTTAACCAGAGATCAATGAAGAAGAAGAAGACTACAACTACAACGAAATCTTATCCGAGAGAGCAGGAAGCGACGTCGAACAATTTGACCAACAACTTCCAATTCCAACAGAAGATCCTCAAGAGATTGTGAGGAAATTAGAAAAAGTATAGTTGAATATGTAATTTTTTTAATGACAATTTTACTATGTGATTTGCAACTTTTGAACTACGAAACAAAGTTGCAATTTTGAAATTGTATTACAAAAAAATCATATTTCTATTAAATAATATAAAAGGCAAAAAAAACAGCATTGAAATATTTTTATTTCACTATCTTGTTTAATTATTTAAGTGTTTATATATATATATATATATATATATAAATTAAGTGTCTAAAAAAATCTAAAATCCCCCAAATTTCCCTACCCGACCCGACCGACCCGTCTCCTCTGCCGCGGGCCCATATCCCGGCCCGCCATGTCCCGATCCCGACCCTTCACCCCGTCCCTCCAAATCCTGTCCCGCCCCGTCCTGTCGCACTGACCACCCCTACTTTGCTCTACATGTTTATTACCAATATACATTTGTACTCCACTAAACGCACGGGTAAATATGATGCTTGTTGTTGCATGTGTAATGTGTATGTCTTATTATGGATTTTGATCTTCTTAGACCATGATTGATGGGAAACTTTTCCTTGTGATAATGACCCTTGAGCTCCATAAATTCAATAATTAAGGTGAACTTAGCTGGAAACAAGATTAGACATAATGATAAGTATTAGCTACATATTTGAGAAGAGGATGACGGATGAACTATGGTCATCACTAGTTTCACAATAAAACTCCTGTTAAAGGGTCGTATGTCAGCTGGCTAGTGTTATATAGGTATCAATAATATAGAGATTAGTTATAAGAGAATTTATGTATTATTTTATGTAGGAATTAATTATGCATGATTTACTTATTTTTGTATTAATTATTCCATCTTCTATCATATATAAAATAATACATAGATCTCTCCGTAACTTATACATGTATTAGTTATGTAGGTTTTTAATTACAAGTCAACACCGTATTAGGTGTATTAAATTTTATACATAGCAAAAGAATGAACTATCAAACATGATATTACTTATACACGATTTAATATATAAATAACTTAGTTCCTAACCAGCTACTAAACGACCCCTTAAAAGTTAAATTATCCAAATTTGAATCTTGAATCTGACTCCTAGTACAAGTATCCACATACTTCTTAAAGGGTGAAAATCATTTTCATCCCCAGGTTTGACTTAGAATCAAACACATTCCCAAGTTTAAACTATTAACATTTTCACCCCATCTCAACTACTGGTCATTGATTGGTAAGTTGACTGATAATTGACATGTCATTAAAGGTCAAACAAAATATAATAGTTAACAATCAAAATATAAAAAGTTATATTGTAAAAACATGGTCAAACAAAAGATCGTTTGACTCTCCAAATAGTAAAATGGTCAAATAAATTGACACAAAAAGTCATTTGACTCTCAAAATAGTCGTTTGGGTTGGAACATTTTTTCAAATTTAGAATCCAACTTCAAATTGGATTTGGCAAAAATGAATTATTTTATAACCAAACACTGGTTTTGAAAAAAAATTGAAAAAGTATTCTTAAAAGATATTAAATATTATTATGGCCAAAGCCTACAAATGACAATAGTCAACATGAGCTCTTTTTTTCTTTAAACATGAGTAGTCGACGTGAGCTCATGAACTAGAAATGATAATTATGAAAAAAATGTATATGATTAATGAAGGACATTTATTAAATTGAAATATTAGTAGATTACATTTTAGCCCTTTAATGACCGGTCAACTTACCGGTCAATGGCTGGAAGTTGAGATGCGGATGAAAATGTCAATTGTTCAAATCTGGGGATGTGTTTGATTTTTAAGCTAAACTTGAAGGATGAAAATGATTTTCACCAGTTTCTTAAATCTCCAAGGAATATGTTTTTTTTTCTTCTTTTTTCCCTTCTCATAAGGAATAAATTCTTAAAAACTGAAATATGTGCTATTTTATGTAAGATCAACAAAACACAAACTTTCACTCTCTATTTTCCCATGTTAAGGTTAAAAAATCGAGAAAAACGGATGAATCGAAAGGCTTACATGGTTCTTGTATGGGTGCTTGGGTTGCAGCCCATGAAATCACAGCCCAACAATAAATAAGGCCCAATATCAAAGAGCTCTCTACTATACACGGACCTTGATAATTTTCTATAAAATTGCCAATTCTCTACGACCATGTCAAGAAGGGCCCAAATTGGCCCAATATTGGATCATTTGCACTTTTGATCCTATTTTGTGCTGGTTTTTAAGTTAGGTCCCTCAATGAAACTTATGCCTATTGGGGCCAATAGGCTTCTGGTAACAAATACAGTTTAGCCTGTCCTTAAAATGTCAAGAAGGGCCTAAATGGGCTCAAAAGTGTGACAAGAATAATGTATTGGGGGGGCGGGGGGGGGGATGGCCTCTCAAATTATGTCCTTGATTTGAAGAAAACATGGATGTTAGGTTGCAAGGCCGCAATTAGCCCAATAGAAGAAAATCATAAGCTTGAAGAAAAGAGAAAAGAAGGGGGGGGGGGGGGGGGGGGGGGGATTGATAATTGATTCCTATAATTTAGCATCTACGTCGTATATGTCCTTTTGTCATTTGTTTTTGGTATAGACAATTACTGTCCTGATTGTTTTTATTAAGATTAATATATCTAAATTTGTAAATATATTTGATTATGAAGTTGTCTCTAAATCTATACATTGAATAATTTAAATTATTTATTTACTCATCATTTAAATGTGCAAAAAAACTACCGGTTATAGAATTAATATAAAAAAAATTAATTACTAAATATTAGATTAACGATATAATAGAGAAAATTTTGCTATTGGATATAATTTGTAAAAACTGTTTGTTTGATGAAATACGTTCTAAATGATAGCAGCAATGTCAACTACATTAGTGGTCATCAACGGCGATTGCGATGAGTTGGTGGCTGGTGATTCTTGTGGTTGTGTGGAGGCGGCTGAAAGTGGTGGTTGTGCAGTCGCCCAGTTAGGGGTAGATGTAGTGTATTGCTGCGGATTCAGATGAATTCAGTAACTTTTGCTTAGATTCTATTGTTGTATTAGGAATCCAATCAATATGTATAAATATTTTACCGTGAACCAATAATTAAGACGAACTATGAATTCAGCAGCAAATTCAAAACTCGTTTGCAACAAATTTTTGATAAGTGAAAAATAAATTGCAACCACAAACAAAATATTTTATTAATAAGTATTGCGGGTATAATTCTATTTATTCCCTTGATTCTTCTCTCTTGATTATCTCCATGATTCGAGGGCTGAAACAACGTATTTCTCGAATTAGGATGATGTAGACCTCCTGAAATTTATCTCCATAAAAGAATTTTGTGTATCTTCTTGAAGTATTTGATTGTCAAAAAGAGTTCGGCCACATCTTGATCTCTAGTGGATTATTTCATGAGTTTATGGAACTTTTGAGATGTTTTTTCAAGGGAATATATGTCCCTTTATATAGGTGTGAACTAGGGTTTAGGACAGAGTAGCCTCTAAAAAATCTTAACACATATTGGGCTTATCTTGTAGAGTCTATAAAATTTTGATGTCTACAAATGCCCCCATGTCAATGCTTGTCGGAATATAGACTTGCCGAAACTCAGAGACGAGACTTGAAGTGTCCATAAAATGAAGCTTCCATCTTTTTGTGGATTTGATTTGTGAGAGAAGAGATGAAGAGCAGACTTGGTCCCATTGGGCGTGTCAATTTGTTTACAACAAATTTTTGATAAGTGGAAAATAAATTGCAACCACAAACAAAATATTTAAAAAAAAATAGAATATTTTATTAATAAATATTGCGGATATAATTTTGTTTATTCTTTTTATTCTTCTCTCTTGATTATCTCTGTGATTCGAGGACTGAAGCAGCGTATTATTTGATTGTCAAGAAGAGTTCGGCCACATCTTGATCTCTGGTGGATTATTACATGAGTTTATGGAACTTTTGAGATGCTTTTTTAAGACAATATATGTTCCTTTATATAGACGTGAACTAGGGTTTAGGGTAAAATAACCTCCAAGAAATCCTAACACATATTGGGCTTGGCTTGTAGAATTCATAAAATTTTGATGTCTACATTCATAAACTTCAAATTCTGATTTTATCTCTGGACACGCAGTAATGGATCCTAATAGTGTTACCCGTGGAGATTTTTAATTCCATAACGTTTTTCTTACACGTTGACTTTCTCAAAGTATTGTTTCATGAGAATGTCGAGGAATAACCCATGAAATTGCTTAATTTCACAGTTACTCGTTCTTGTTAAATTGCCAGCAAAACACACAAAGCTCTGTTTGACTCCAATATACATATGTTTATCTTCAGGTTGAAGTCAGCACATAATTTCTGGCAAATTCCAAGATTTAAGGTTGACAATTTCCACCAACATGCTCCTTTGCCGACACTCGTGATTCTCAATTCAATATATATTAATATTCTTATTAAGAAAAAAATTTAGATCATAAACTATTTCAAGCAAAGACATGAAAATTCAAGGAATGGTCGATTCTGTGGAAAACATGAAAAAACCAACCCTTCCAAATGCATGTGGTAGGTTTTCACATTATGGATATGAATTAGGTTAATTTTTTTAAAAAGATGAACTTCAATCTTGATATTTTATTTTGTTTTTTCACGAATTTTCGTCACCACAAAAACACACATTTTTCTGAGGAAGAAAACTCACAGAGAATCGTTGTTAATCACTTATTTTCAATTAAAATTTGAAGGACATGACAAACAACAACATACCCAGCGTAGTCTCACAAGTGGGGTCTGAAAAGTATATGATGTACTCAAAACCTTATTCTTACCTTTGTGTGGTAGAGAGGATGTTTCCGATAGGCCATCGGCCAATAATTTTGTAAGAAAATAAAACTAAATAAATAATTTTATTTTTTTGGATACACACTAACGCAATGTCTATCGGGGATCTCGTATTCATAGTTTCAGGGGAATCAGTCGAAAAAATGCGCGCTTTTAGTAGTGATGATACCTTTTCTTGAACCTCTTATTTTAGCAAGTCATTTCTACTTTCCAAAAGTATCGTTTTCTTTTTCTTTATGAGAGAAAATAAAACCTTAAGATGAATTAATTGTCAAGCAATTCTTGATTTCTCTATAAAAATGATATATATTGTTAGAGCAAGTGGCCATAATTCGAATCATATAGTATTGATGTTAGGTGTATTTATACATCTAATCGTCGTATTTTATTCATATTTCTATCTTGTTTAGAGAATTAATCACACTAATTATTAATCTTGCATTGCGAACTAATACGGGTGTGTCTGTTACATGATAGGTACTTTACGAGGAATTGCATGAGAAATTTGGCTAATGACAAAATGAGTAGAGGAACACGCCAAGCTAGTGCCATAGCTAGACAATTCCAAGCCATGCCACTCGCCCAGCGAGTAACATTGTTCAAAATGCAAGCTTTCAATAATTTGTCTAAGTACAAAAATGTAAGGAGTACTCGCGAGACACACTCAAGCCATGCCACTCTCTCAGCGAGTGAGGATGTTCAAGATGCAACAATTGCTATTAAATTTCTAAGGATGGAACTACCCAAATGTCTCGCCAAGCCAGTGCCATAGCACGTCATGGACTCGCCACAACACTCGCTCAACGAGTGAAGTTGCCAGCGGTAATAAGTTTTGCGAGTCCTAATCCGTTTTATACGACCCTTGGAGGGTTATTTCCCAACATTATAAATAGAAGCCTAGGCTATTTTTAGGGGAATAACTTGGGGATAACTTGTGACTCTGAGTTCAGAATTTTTTGACCGAAGGAGAATTTTGGACCTAAGGAGAGTTAGGAGCCGCCGTGAAGGCCGGAGATTATTGGTTTCTACCTTTTTTCTCCTTACTACTAGTTTTTTGTATTTTCTTTGAATGATTCGTTGTTTTTCCTTCATGTCTATGTGGAGCTAAACTTCTCGTTCTAGGGTTGTGGTAAACCAGGAATATTGATGTTTGATGATTATTTCTTATCTTAATACGAGTTGTTGATTTTGATTGTTCCTTTAATTCTGTGCATAATTACTTAATTGTTTGGCCAACGGTTAAGTTATCTAATATACATGCTTGGGAAAGATGTTGTTAGATTATAGAAGGGTTAAATAGAGCGTTATCTGATTATCCCTACAGTTGCGCTAGGATTTTTGTCTAGGATAGGAATATACTCATATGTGGTGGCTAATTCTGATCTCTTCCTCATGCGTAATCAATCATGCCAGTCACCCTCGACTCCAAAAGTTGAGTCATATCCATGTTTTCCACTTAGTATCGAAGAACTATACCTTATGATTGCAATCTTCATGTTCCTCAACTTCTACCCGATACACAAATCTAATACAACCCCGAACTTTTTCATGCAAAACTTGTAGCCTCATATAACATCCCATTAACCATCGAATCTCCCATTGTAACACCTCAATATGCCCATAACAATTTCAAAAATATCAAATCTTACAACTACCGCTCTAATTCTCACGCAACTACTCCTAAGTCCTTAATATCCAAAAGTGCTCACCTAAGCTGTCCAGTCAATATTACTTGCAACATAATGCACTACCACGAATACAATCTCATCTCGAAAATATAACTCTAGCCTCCATGTAACAAGGATTTCCCCAATTCCTTTCCCTCAAACCACACTAACTCATCCACTGAAGGGTGTTACGAAACTTCTTAACATTGCACCACACAAGCCACTTCCGTAAGCCTTAACATGTCGGTTACTCAAAAATTTCTTCACACTAGTCGCTAATCTCGAAACCCCACTGAACTTCGTCATATCGCTTAGTCCATTATACCCCTTAGTCCATTTATGTAGAATCCCTTCTTCATGCATACTCAACAATCACATCTCATCTAAAATATGCAAGACAACGACACCACAACCCATAATGACCAAAGTAATTTTGAAGATGTACCTTATTTTTATCGATTGTCGATCAACTATACATCTGTTGACTATTCAAATTTCCCAATTCCAACCAAATCATAATTATCGTCACCCACTCAACTCTAAACCGAATACTTTCTAAATCCAACGTATCACATACACAATTCTACTAACGTCCTCATGTATCTCCACCAAGGTGCCTTTGCTCAAATTCCCTTAACTCAAATTCTGAAATATTCTCTACAACTTGAATTAATCTAACCCTCATCATTGATATACCACTTCGAGCGTCCCAATTGTCGAACCAGAACATCTCTAACCATTTACGCAATTATCCCTTTCATCCGATCAACTCAACCGAATAGTACACCAGTAGTAGCAGGAACTAGCCAAACATTACACAATAGGTACAAGGCCTGCAACAGTAATCCAATATTAGATGCAACACCCGATAGGTCATTGAGTACTAACACTAAAGTCATTCTTTACTTGTCAACCACTTGCTCCCATTAGGCCACGACAAAACCAAACATACCAACATAACACTGAACCCTTATTTCAATTCTACCATGTATGACCACAAGTTAACTCTTAAATCAACTCGTTCTTGATCTCGTGATATCCCTATCATTCCTCTAAACACGAAGTCCCAGTGAACATACCCTTTACTGAAGGACCAGGACCACAGATGTCCAACAACTTAAGTCTCTATTCGTCACAAGTAGCATTAATTTCCGACCTATAGCCGATAACCACTTTGACTTTCCTGGAAGAACCTACAAACCACTACTATGTAGTCTCGTCGAAGTCCAACTTAACTTTCATGACCGAAGATGAATTCCACTCTCGTACCAAATGCAACCTTATCCTATCAAACATGTTAGATACCAATTTTCCCTTCCTAATAGCGGAAATCGATCTATCCAAATCCTCTTCCTTACGCCTCTATCCTATTAACATAGAAGACACTCTTACCAATATGCCTTAAGAAATCATACTTCACTACATGTTTCCCGCAAATTCATCCTTCATGTCCTTATTCTCAATTGTTCATCTTTATTACCCATGGTTACTATACTTTTGTC
Organism: Anisodus tanguticus; assembly: GCA_034509755.1. Classification (NCBI taxonomy): domain Eukaryota; kingdom Viridiplantae; phylum Streptophyta; class Magnoliopsida; order Solanales; family Solanaceae; genus Anisodus; species Anisodus tanguticus. Next base: position 3,623,737 of record CM067540.1, on the reverse strand, counting down.
AAATTTGATGGTCCTTAATAAACTTACACTTGTCCCCGCATATCGACATTTAATACCTTGCCACTAATGAATAGTAGATTTGTCATTGGTACACCCGTGCCATGCAAACCATCACAAGACTTTGACAATATTGGAACTTTTCCTAAATCAATCATATCATCGAACAAATCACTCTTATCAAGCCATAAATGCACTTTTGCCATTTCCGAGCAACCCAACTATGAAAATATGGAAATCATGTGACCCTTTGTACCATATATCACAATTCTAAAGGAAAGCCCCACAATAAACGAGTCTAACCACGACCCCACATAACTAAATCCTTAAGACATCACTAGAACTAAACTTGGTCACACATCCGAATCAGAATAACACATCTCGTACCATATCGCAACACGTCATAAACAAACCATTCACATAAGAATTTAAGGATGAGTTTCCACCATCCGGGAGAGAGTAAAACAGGGAAATTCATATACCAATTGGAATAGATCAAGATACTAATTTGAATGAAGTAGAACGAAAGAATAAAAGAGTCTGAAGTTTCTAAATATCCTATAGCCTCTCACAGAAAAGTACGGAGCTCTTCGTCCCATTCTGCAAGACTCTACTAGACATGCTCTTGTACTTATAGACCGGATAACCTAAGGCTCTGATACCAACTTATCATGACCCAAATTTCTAAGTCGTGTGGGCACCTACCATTTCCCACCTCGGTAGGCGACCCGTCTCTTAAAGATTCACCTAACAATTTAAATAAATAAGAAGAACAATAAAAGTCTAAAAATGTAGATATATGATAATGCGGAATACGCCAACCACCCAAGGGATATGGTTTGAATAGTACAAGAGCTTCTAAGTATACAACTTGAATGAAAATTACAACTACAACTGAATACACTTCTGTTTAGAAAAAGAATTAAACAGAAAATCGAGATGAACTCCATGAGATCCTAAAACCTTTGTGAAGTTCCAAACGACTTACACCATGAAAAGGGTGTAGCAAGAGTAGTATCAGTACAAATACTATGTACTATAGGTATCATACAATGTTCAAACACTAGCTAACACATATATAAGAACAAACTAAGATAACATCTCAATCAAGTAAAATAATATCACGGGGTAGTAATAATCAACCCAAGTATAGAAAATTCAGTTAGAATCCAAGAAATACGAAAATGAAGTAATTACTAAACACACCCATGTAAGATTTGCAGTAAGGTGAAATACACTAGATCTCAATAGTCTAGAAAATAGCCTATGTCTTTTAGTCCTCGAATCCATCAAGTGTCTAAGTAAGAGATTAACAGGCAAACACCATCTCAAATAAATTAACCATTAAGGAATCAAGGCTGAAATGCATCACGCAATACAATGAAAATAACAACCATAATCAGAGATATGAGTGGATGAATGTGAATGTATGTGATGAAATGCACTGGCCAACTGCCTCATATCGTACATACATGCTCCGAGCGGAATATGTCATAGTCCCAACAGTCATGACCCGTGGGGAACCCACGAAATCTATGAACCAGTCACTCCATATCACGTAGTTTAGAGTGACTTTTCCACCGAACACACCGCTAGCCATTCTGTATCACTCAACATAGAATGGCTACATAATCAATATGTCATAAGAATCATTGTTGTTTCCTTCTCATTTATCACCATCACGCCAATCACAGATAACATCAATATATCATGGAAATGAGGATAGATGCATGTATGAATGTCAAATTCAACACTAACCATGAGATGAATGACCTAGCAACATCCGTAAATTAACTACTAGTATGAACTTAAGCCTAAATCCGTACAATGCCACATCCAGAATAATTTTGGCTTATTCTCTTTTGATATCAGCATTCTCATACTGCTTTACATTTTGCAATCGGATCTGACATTTTCTCTTACTTTGCTCTTGATTTGCTTTTTCTTTTGCTTTGCTTGTACTTATGATTTGTCTTGAGCCGATGGTCTCTTGGAAACAACCGCTCTACCTACCAAGGTAGAGGTAAGATCTGCGTACACTCTACCCTTCTCAGACCCACGTTGTGAGATTTCACTGGGTATGTTGTTGTTGTTGTTGTAAAGCAGCAATTCAAATTGTTGTTAATCCAGTCTATTATGAGCGCACAAAACACATTGAAATAGATTGTCATTTCATAAGAGAAAAGATTCAACAAGGCATGACCAATACTAAGTATATTGCTACTCAAGAACAACCACCAGATTTACTAACAAAAGGATTGACCGAGGTTCAACATCAATACTTAAACTTCAAGCTTGGTGTACTTAATATTTTTCCTCCACCTAGCTTGAAGGGGAGTGTAGAATAAAATGCATTAAGGATAGTTTAGTAATTTGTAATTCTCAGAATTAGTTAGTAAAGTAGTTAGTAGTTAGAGTGTATATAAACAATGTACAGTGCTCATTTGAACACAACTTTGAATACACGAATACAATCTTCTCTCTATCTCTTCTCTGCATGCTCTCTCAACATCCATTAACAGCAATTTTTCCAAACATGTTACCTCTACTTCTATTATCCAAGCAGGGTTGCTTGCTTAATTACATGGATTACAATTTGCCAAGGAATTGAACAACATATCTTTGCGGATTGCATCTCTGACTCCACCAGGTATTATATGCTCTATGTATGTTGAATGGAGTAACTGATAAATACTCACATATTCCCACCAAATGTATAGAAGTCATTGATTGATGATGATCTAGGAGGGTCACCGGTGCAATACATCTCCCGATAAGCCAATATTGTTGCAGATATTTTATCTAAATATGGTTGAACTAATAATATTACAACTGACCTTATACGTTTTTTCCCGTCTTTATTTGTATATGACTATTATATTAATAAAACTCAGTATATGTGTCAGCTTTATGGAAAAACTCACGTAGTACTAATTTAAAGTTAGAGAAAAAGTTTCATGTACATTAGGCATTAAGCTTTTAATATGATTTGGAGGCTAATAATCTATGAAAAAAAGAGAGAGAAACGAAAGATCAACCAAAGACCTTAGAAAGGGGAATGAATCATTTTTTCAACTTTTCATTTCGTTTGCTCTAAGCCTGCCTTTGAGGCCAACAAAACTCCCACTAATGAAATGTGGAATATAAAAGTATTTTAGGTTCACTGTAGCACTTAGTTCCAAAGTTAGGACTTAGGAAAGTAGAAAAAACTTGCAAGTAAAGAAAACTACCACCTTGTTTGTTTGGACAAGAAATGGAAGTTTGAAGAGACAGCCAAATAGATTGATCAAACAGTCAAGGATCGATGCCTAATATGCCTTTATCCCAAGCCAAGCCTGACCACAAGCTAAGGCTGATTTTATGACTTGTTATTAAATTACTCTTTTTTTCCCTCTTTCATCAAATGATGAACCATATAATATAGGACCTTTTACACTCAACAATGACATCAAAAAAAGTCAACACGCACACAATACTCTAAACCAAGAAAATTTTCTCCATTGACAGAGACGAGATACGGATTCAAAATTTATAGATTTCTATAACAATTTCAAATTCTTAATATATATACCAGCTTTGAATCAAAGTTATTGAATTATATTCAGGTGAATCCATCTATTGCTACGTAGATTTGCCTCTGTCCACTGAAAAAATTATCTAATCAAAGTGCAGTCACGAGCTCTTTGTCCCGCGCATCTAATCAGTTCGTGTCATTTATACCAACCCCAACGTAATTATTCAAGCATCAAAGCACACAGCCAAATTCAAAAGATAATACTAATACAAAAAGAAAAAAGAAGAAGTTTCATTAATTCTTTATAATAACATATATATCAATAAATCAAATGTTTATATACAATTCAAACCACAAAAAAAAATATCACAAACCAAACAACTAACCTAAGCTAATGTATAAAAATTTACATATCTTTGCAAAATTCTTTAATCAATATAGTCTAAGGAGAAGGAGGGAGGGGGGGGGGGGGGGGGGGGGGAATCTTCCATATGAAAAAAAAATAAGTAATAAAAGCATACACCACTATATAAATTTCTTTCAATTTTGAGGTGAAGAATCCACAATAGCATTGTGCCTCTTAGATGGAGCAGAAGGAGGAATTGGAACCCCTTTTGGTAGCATAGTGAATAGCAAATTCTCAATCTTGTATGCATTTTCTTTTTTGTATACCTTCATATGTTGTGATGAAAATATTCTTGAATTTTCTTGTTCCTCCATCATCATTCTCCCAAATCTTGCTTCAACTCCATAGCCAACAAGAAGAGAAATGGCAAGAACCAAACAAATTAATTTCCTTGAAAAATAAAGGGTTTTTGAAGAAGAAGGGGAGGAGGCCATTGAGATTTTCTTGAATTTCTATCCAATAGGATTTTTTTTTGGACTTGGTTTATATTTTGAAGTTACATATGATCAGTAGGTTTATTTATATGTGCATGGGGAAGTGAGAGAGTTGGACAAATGGGGATGTAAAATGTTGAGAAAGTGTGTGTGTGTGTGGGGGGGGGGGGGGGGGGGGGTTAAGTGATTCACACGGCAATTGACTAAATTTATTTATTAATATTTTATAAAATGTCAACTGGTAAAGAAAATACTAAAATGAATTGAAATGCTGGCAGAGACAAGTTTCTTCTTTTATGTTTTAATAATAAGACCAAAATTTACTCATATCCAATATTTACATTAATAAATATATGGCGAGTGTAGTCAAATTTTTTATCTCCATGCACTAAATTAACATGAACTCATAGCTTGAATTTAAATATAGAATTTGGGCAAACCCTACTGAATTAACATGAACTCATAGCTTGAACACTAGATTTGCTTCTAGCTCGTGTAGGGATGGAAACGGATTGGATCTGGACCGGATCCTATTAGATCCATATCTAGATCCGTTTTTCATACATGGATCCAGATCCATCGGGTCCATAAAAATCATATCCAAATCCGGATCCATCGGATCCATCGGGTCCGCAGATCGGATCTGGATCCACATGTAAAAAAATTTACCTTACTATGAATTTTCTTTTTGAATTGACAAACGATTTTTACTTACCTAACAGTTTATTGTGTTTCAATTTTGAAATGTTTATATGAGATATTTTGTTCGTTGTCTCATTTTGATTGTGAGCTATTAATTGAAAAATGTTGGACAATGACAATAGTTGTGGAAAATGCTGACAAGTATTTTCACAATGTAGAACTTGCATGTGCTTGGAATCTTCACAAATGAAGTGAATATAATTTTAACTACTTGTCTATGGAGATATTAGTCATTCACTAATATAACATTGATTTTATTATCGAAGTTACCTCTTTAATTTTTGGTTTTTGAGTTAACGCGGGGCTAAATTAAACTTGCAAAGATGTGCTTAGCAATTTTAAGAAAATACTTATAAAATTACATTCTAGGTTATGAATATATTTAATAAAAAATGGATCCACGGGTCGGATCTGACCGGATACGGATCTCAAATACAAGATCCGGATCCGATCCGATCCGTCAGAAACGGATCCAGGTCCGATCCGAATCCGTCGGGTCCAAATTTTAAAGATCCATATCCTATAAAACGGATCTTGATCCACCGGGTCCAGGATCCACTGCCATCTCTAAGCGCGTGTATTCATATAAATGGTTACTTATCACTTAATCATAATTAATTAATACTACTAATCATGGAAACTAATATAAGTTGGTGTAAACATTGAATTTTTGGTTCTCTTTTTCAAGTCAATTGGAGGGATTTTCTCATGAGTTTCCCTTACGCTATAAAAGTGTCGTTATGTGTGGTTTGGTTTGAAAAAATAGGAGTTCAGAATTTGCAAGCATTTAATAGTAATTAATTTTAATATTCTGCCACATGGTGTACTTAGAATATGTCAAACATTAGAAAACTACACTTTGAATTCTTGCCCAAGAAGTTAAAAAAAATAAAGGAAATAGTTTGAACCAACATCAAGAATACTATGTTCAATCGTGTTAGGTGTACTTGATGTTGAAATGCTATGGGGTCTGCAAAATTTAAAATCCCAATTTGAATATTCATTTATTAACAAAAGTGTAAAATGGATTTTGGGCTTAATTCAATCTCAAAAGCTAGCTTGTAGGGTGAAGATTGTTCAAGTCCATATAAATAGTTCATGTTCCCATTCTATATCTGATGTGAGACTCTTAACAAAAAGTTCCAAGTCAGTAACAGAAAACAAAAAACTTTTACTTTGTAATTTACATTAATAGAATAATATCTATAAGTGTATGTTTTGAACTAATAAATTACCAGATTAGGGACTACCATATCCAATCAAAGAGTAAATTGTTGTAACAATAAGTAGTATTTGATAAAGATAATAAAAAAGTTAACATGCCATAGGAAATACTGAAATAATATGATCTATATGGTATATATATCAAACATGAAAATATAATCACAAGAAATATTAAAAAGATGCTAATAGAGTTTTGATCTAGTGATCAAAGAAAAGATATTGAGTTTAAAAGTATAATTAAGTTGAAATCTATTAACCATGAAGTATGAGCCTTATGTGTGTTAAAAATGTTGATCCAATTTTTTAATTTGATGGATTCAATCTTTAGGTTTTAAATACTAAATTCAATACACTTTTGAAATTATGAATTTATAATATAATATATTTGATATTTTAGTGATTTTACACCTACATATTTATATTTTTTATATGAATAATGCTGAATTCAGCTGAACCATTATCTACATATCCTGTCATCCATTTTAGTACCAAAAGTGATCAATAATTAATGGTCTAATCATGATAATTAATTATTTCCTCATATCACAAAACAATTATTCGACCGGTGCAACAATTTTTCTAATTAAAATAATATTGCATAATTGGTGTATCTTTTGCGTGGGAAGCTACCATAAGAAACCAATTAGTCCATTCATCTTTAATTACTTTTTCAAACGCTATCGTCAATTATTGACATCTGGATTTAAAACATAATCTCAATGTTATTCACTAATATTTTTTAATTATAGATTTGTTGTTTCAACTCCCTCAAGTCAGTTGATGTCATACTATATGAGGGAATAGAAATAAATTGAGTCACCGATAGTGTATCAATGCAAAAAAATCCATCTCCCGAGTATGCGATAATTTTGAAAAAACTTGAGGAAATACATCAGGATAATCTCTACACTAATGTTTCAAATTGTAGCTGTGAAATACGAACAAACCTACTGATCAACTTGATAATAATAATAAATCAAACTGGTCTTACTAAGTTAAAATATATGATGATCTTACTTTAGGTTGATAATAATTGTATAGAAACCCTTTTACCAAAAAAACTGAAACACGTCACCATTTTGACAGCAGGGTTGTGGGGTTATCATAGGTGTTAAGAAGTCAAAAGTCAACGATTTGTATAAATATTGGCCGTTGATTATGACAACGTAATTTGACGAAAAAGCTCGTTGATGAACGGAGTTAGACCGACATTGGACAATGATGGTTAATAAGATAAGTACTCCTAGACCCTAGTAGACATTGGACAATAAGAAATACTATTTTAGGGAATTAGGGTTGTTGAGATATGGAATTGGAATTGGAATTGGTCTTTCTTGATTATGTATAATTTCATATCGAATAGTAACGATGAACATGTTCAGGTAGTTGGTCTTTATTGATTTTTAGTAATAAAATATTAAATGTTTAACCCTTTAATTAGAAATCCTCGAAATCCGTCGAAGACGTTTACGACAAACATATCCGATTGGATGATTTCGATGAAAATGTCTTCCAAAATTTTGAGTTTTTTAGTTGTCCTACACGGCATTTACTTGAATAATTAGACGAGCTAGTGAACTTTCTATACCATATGATTAAATTGTGGGGAAATCATATCTAATTAATCTTTTCATATTAATTGAAAGAAGATATTGCTTTGAATTATAATTTTTTTCAATGGAGAGTGCTTGGAAATTTTAATTTAGAAGCTTACTATGATCTCTTGGTAAAATTCATTAAGCTCTACCAACCCAAGAATAATTAATTTAAGAAAAGAAAAACTCAGTCAATTATTTCATCCATATATGATGCAATGCGTTGTATATTGTATGTACTTCTTTTCTTCGTTTTATACTTTTATTTTTTCATATTTTTATATGTCGATTTAGTTTTAAAAAAATTGACGAAGTGGTGTCTGATGACACCATTTGTCGTAAGGTACCTCCGCCCATCCTTACACTTTTATCAGAGATGTTAAGTTCAACTTTAGGCATAAAATGCTTTACCCTTTAGTGGACTTACACGACATGAACTTAAAATAGTTGAGTTAGTGAACTTTGGATACCAGACAAATAAACCACAAAATGTTATATTTGATCAATATTTGTTTGCTTTCATAAACATGATGAAATTGAGATAGCAAATTCGTAGATGAAGGTCGGTTACCAGAGAGAGAAATATTATTGAGAGAAAATGAAATAATGTTCTGATAACTTTATAATTGGACCGGATCCCCTCTATATATGTGACCTAATACAAAAATAAAAGAATAAAGGCTACAATTAAGCCCAAATACATGAAATAACAAAATTACAAAACTCTTGAGTAAGAATCAAACACTTTAGGATTAGTACCAGGATTAGTTGCACCACTCATACCGCTATCAGTCATACCCCCTTGAACAAGAATCTTTAACTCGGCATGAGCAACAGTTTTCTTAGGAGAGAAACCTTAGTGAATTTGAAATTAGGAGGGTAACCATGCAGCCTGTGACATTTTTTCATAATATAGCGTGATCTTTTGCAGTATTTGCAATAAAGGGATGAGGTATTGAGCTTTTGAGTATCAAAATTAACTTTGGGAGTAAAATTTTGTTTAGATGTTCCAACATTGAAGGAGGCAGAGTTGGGAGAAAATTAAGAGGTAGAGGACACATTTATTTTCTTTTCATCAGTGGGGAGAATATCATAGACAGTACCAATAGAGGGAAGGGGCTTCATCATAAATATGTTACTCCTTACTTGAATGTAAGTATCATTGAGGCCCATAAGGAATTGATACACCTTTTGCTAATCTTCAGTTTTTTTATTTCCACCACAATAAGTGCAAACAGTGAGATGAGTGGAAGATATAGAAGCAATCTCATCCCAAAGATGCTTTATCTTATTGAAATAGGAGGCTATATCTAAGGAACCTTGAGAAATGTGGGCTAGGTTCTTTTTTAACTCAAAAATTCTTACTCCATCAGCTGTACCATATCTTTCTTCTAGTTCAACCCATATTTCCCTATCAAAAGATGAATACTCTACACTCCTAGAGATGTCTTTGGTAAAGCAGTTGGTCCGCCATGACACTACTAGGTCGTTACATCTCTGCCATTGTCTAGCCAAATGAGAGCCTTCAACAAGTTTGATAGAGGTTCCATCAATGAAATCCAACTTATTACGGAAGCAGCCAAAATATTTCTCCGTCAACTAATGTAACAAGTTCCATCAAATGGAATGGAAACTAAATAGGCCCCTAAGACATTAAACGGATGAACATACAAGGAATGACAAGGATGTGTATAATCTTCGGGATGAAATGCAGTACGCTTTGTAGCAGTAGATTCAGGTAAGGAACCTGTTGAAGTTGAAGTGAAAACATTTCCAGTTGTTTCGATGTTAATCATCATGTTTACAAGATGAAATATACTAAAAACCAGACTCGCAAGAGCAACAATAGACCTAGATATGCAATCACAAGGAAGATATATAGAGAGAAGCAATGTTACCAACACCTTCGCAACCGGAAGGAGACGGCCTTGAAATAATAACGGAAAATATGCGGAAGCACGAGGTTCGTTCACCGACAAAACCCTAGGAATCAGAACTGAGAAAATAATTGATTCTTTAAAACGAAACCCTAGAAATCGAGATCGTTCAAATATGAACCCTACAATCACCATTGGAACCCTAAAATTTAGCGTACACAAGCCGTCACCATAAATACCAATCATCGTCAGAACCACCAAGAATCGACGATGAAAAATAACGAGGATACCCCCGTTCGACTCACGAATATCAGATCTATCAGGATATGTGCTCTGATACCTTGTTAGATTTCATAAACGTGATGAAATTGAGATAGCAAATTCGTAGATAAAGGTCAATTACTATAGAGAGAAATAAAAGAAGAGCAAAATCTTATTGAGAGAAAATGAAAGAATGTTCTGATAACTTTATAATTGGGCTGGGTCCCCTCTATATATGTGACCCAATACAAGAATAAAAGAATAAAGGCTACAATTTAGCCCAAATACATGAAATAACATAATTACAAAACTAATCAGAAAATTAGCACTAAACTTAACCAATGCCACTTATAGAAATAATAATTCCAATAATATTTTCATTAATTGGTGAAGATACTGCTTTGTTTGACTATTTAATTTAATTTAAAAGCGTACTTTGATCTCGTGGTCATACGAAAATTCATAAGCTCTACCAACCCAATAATTATTATTTTTTTGGAGAAAAAAAAAAGAGTCTTAGTCAATTCTTTCATCCACAAATGATGCAATTGCGTTGTATTTTGCTTATATACTGACCTAATCTCAAAGGGGTAGACTGGTAGTTTCTTGTTCGTTATTCTTTAATTGATTGCATGAAGTGTTGATAAGTTTTTCTAAAATATTTCCCTTGTAATGAAATTTTATTTGCTAATCTTATTTTCACCTAATGTTTGAAGCTCAATTTCAAAAGTACATACACTTAGTGCCTGGTTTATCAAGTTGCTAGCAAGTTTGTGCCACACAAAATTATAATTTATAGGAATTAATAGCTTTGCCTTCCTCTTCTTATTTTTTATTTTAAAGGGACATAAAAGGAGAGAATGGAAGTAGAATAGAATTTATAATCCATGACTAGGGGTGGAAAAAGTAACCCGTGAAAATATGATCCTCTCAATTCATCTCATTTACAAGTTGGGCTGGAATGTAGTTCAAGTTTTTCTATGAAAACAAAAATATCTCTAAAAAGAGTTAATTTATTTGATACATTATATATAATCATACTCAAGAAAAAAAGTTATTAAATAATTAAACATATTACAAAAAAATCAAACAAATTAAAATTTCGTAAATATTTTAGGGTTTGATGATACATTATTTAGCTCATTTTAATCCGACACATTTCAACTGAAGTTATGTTTGGGCGGGTTAATGTCCTGCCCCTTTATTAATTTAACTCCAACCAACTCAAATTCTTCCCAACTTACTCATTTGACATCCTTATTTATGACTAACAAGAAGAAAATCCATGCATGGACGTAGACTTGGACTTGGACTTTAGAAAACAAAAACAAAGTAAAATTGAAAGATTTTCATGGAAAAGAATTGAAGAATTCAAAGAGGATGATGGTGGTCCCTTAAGACCAGCCATATCTTTGCTTCCCATGCCTCCTAATCTAGGACCATTTTGCATGTGATAAAAGTCAATTACTTAATTAGCTACTCCACTAAATACTTTAATTAGGAAAAAAAAGTTGGACTTCTAACTACTACTTTACTACTTAATCAACACATTGTTTGTCAAATTAAGTTTTCATTCACAAAATTTTTATATTAAACAAAAAAAAGGCTACTCAGTCAATTTCTTGTCACAGTAAGCTATATTTTTTATTGCCTCATCATACCATGCACATAATTTATATTTTCAGATTAGCTCAAATTTTAAATTAAATTTTAACAATGTGTTAATAAATATGCAAACAGTGTTATACCGAACAAGACATACCATAGTGTTGGTCTAAAAAGTCGGCTCAAAGATACTCTAAATATGCAGTAATATTTCCCCTCCGAATCAAGCATGCACAATTTTCATCAAAAATATACCTCGCATCACTAACCCCTGTTTGGATGGTTGTTTTCCGCAGTTCATTATTATATTATTCTATATAAAATTATGTTTGTTTTCATTATCCTTAAAATTATGTTGTACGGAGTTGTAAAATCATTATATTTTTGTGGGTTATATAATCATGAAAAATCTTAATTTTTTTAAACCATAGATTTGATAGTTTTTGCATGGTTATTGTTAAACAAAGGTAATATACCCGTGATATACACTGAATATACAGCAGTATATATCACATGTTTACGAAGCGATGGGCCAGCCAAGCAAAGGCGCAGCAGCAAAGCCCGAAGCGAAATAGCGAAGTGGTAGCCCAAAGAAAGCGATGGGCGGTGGCCCAAGACGCCGAGGCCCATCACGGAATTTCCCCGGCAAAGCAAAGCGTTAAGATTTGTATATTAAGGAAAGTATATTTTGTGTATATTGTAGTGTATTTGTTACCTAGATTAGGATATACACTTACCATAATTAGAATATACACTTACCATAATTGTATAGTTAGAATTATGGTAGAATAAGGTTTTAGGAATAGAATAGGAATAGGATTCTCCTATTTTGTAACTTGTATATATATATATATATATATCTATTCAATCAATGAAAATAATCAAGGAGATTATTTCTTTCATGGTATCAAGAGACTAGGTCTAAACAAAAGTTTTTCACTCCTAACTTTTGTCCTCTCTTTGATTTTTGGCCGAGACACCCCACCCCCCCTCGGGTTTCTCTTCCAAAATTCGTCTTCCGCTCTCAAAAACACATCTCTTAAATTTCCCTTCCTTCTTTGTTCTTTCAATATGTCTAAGAACAATTATCATCCTGCCCTCATGGTTTCTAACGTCAAGACCAGTATCCCTATTGTCCTTGAGATGGAAAACGTCCAATATGCTACGTGGGCGGAGTTGTTTAAAATTCACGCTATCTCCCATCAAGTTCTTCATCACATCATTCCTCCCGCTAGACCTCTTCCTGCGGAGGATCCTGAGTTATGGATTACTCTTTATGCTACCGTTCTCTGGTGGATCTACGCCACTATTTCGGTTGATCTTCTACGAGACGATTATTGAGCGGATACCACGGCTATGGCTGCCTGGAATAGATTGCGTGACATATTCCAAGACAACCAACATTCGCGTGTCGTCACACTCGAGCAGGAATTCTCCCTAGTTCGAATGGACGAATTTCCGAACGTTTCTGCATATTGCAAGAAACTAAAGGAGTTGGCGGATCAACTCCGGAATGTTGGCGCACCGATAACTAATAATCGTCTAGTTCTACAGTTGGTTGCCGGTCTTTCGGAGGCCTATAATGGTGTTGGAACTCTCCTTCGCCAAAACAACCATCTTCCTGACTTCTATCAAGCCCGCTCCATGCCTACTTTGGAAGAACCGGTTTGGCTAAAAAGGCGGCTACCGGAGCAAGTCCTGTCGTCATGGTGGAGTCCTCTCCTAGTTCTTCGGGTTTTGTTAATAATTCGGGCCAAAACCATAATCATGGTGGCGGCAAGAATAATCGCAAGAATAATAACAAAAAACGCGGGGAAAAACACGGCGGTTCTAGTGGCGATTCCGATGGTCAGCAAGCAGGCGATGGGTCCCATCCAGGGAACAATGGCCCACCACCCCCCGGGCCCAGCAGTAGGGCCCATGGCAGTGGGGCTGGGGTAGTGGACCATGGGCCAGCAGCCCCCACAATCCGGCGGCCAATTCCGGCGGCCGGTGGGGCGGCCAACGGTTCGAGCCCAACACCCGGCGGTGGAGGCCCACTAGCCGGGCCCGCCCAGCGAGGCGACAACAGCAGCTACGGCCCAACTCTATCACGGATAGAAATTCTTGGGCCCCGACCTCCGCAAGCTCATCATGCAGCAGGCCCCACTCAAACCGATATCGAGGTCGCGATGCACACATTGGGGTTAACTCAACCGGACCCAAATTGGTATATGGACACCGGTGCCACTACTCACATGATTTCCGAATCAGGCACTCTCTCATCTTATTCCAATTTGAACACCTCTCGGGGGGTAATTATTGGTAATGGCAGTTCTATTCCAATTCTAGGGTATGGTCAGAAAAAGTTATCTCCTCCCAATCCACCTTTCTCTTGAAAAATACTTTACATGCTCCTAAATTGATTAAAAATTTAATGTATGTCCGAAAGTTCACTACTGACAATTCCGTTTCCGTTGAATTTGATCCTTTTGGTTTCTCTGTGAAGGATTTCAAGACGGGGAGACATCTCATGAGGTGTGATAGTAGGGGATCTGTATCCTATCATGTCTGGTTTCGGTCCATCGAGTCAAGCCTTGCCATCAACTTTTGCAGCCATCTCTCCTTCCATGTGGCATGCTCATCTGGGTCATCCGGGATCTTCTATTTTATTTTAACTTTTAAATAAAAATAGTTTTATTTCTTGTAAGGGTACGAGTCGTACTCCACTTTGTCAGTCTTGTTCATTAGGGAAAATTGTTAAGTTGCCATTTGTAGACTCCAATTCTCATACTTTAATGCCATTTGATATTATTCATAGCGACTTATGGATGTCTCTTGTTCTTAGTTCATTGGGTCATTGATATTATGTTCTCTTTTTAGATGATTATTCGAGATTTTTGTGAACGTTTCCAATTGCGAATAAATCACAAGTGTTTTCCGTCTTCATTAAATTTAGAACATTCATTCGTACTCAATTCGAAAGAGAAATAAAAAATATTCAATGTGATAATGGAAAAGAGTATGACAATAGGGAGTTTCGGGAATTCTGTGCTAATAATGGGATCAATTTTTTTTTTCGTGTCCTCGTACATCTTCACAAAATGGAAAAGCCGAACGCAAAATTCGTTCCATAAATAACATTGTCCGAACTCTCTTAATTCATACCTCCATACCTCCATATTTTTGGCATCATGCTCTACAAATGGCCACATATCTCCTTAACATAATTCCTTCTAAAGGTCTGACATATTCTTCCCCCCTCAAAATCCTATATAATAAGAACCATTCTTATTCTCATCTTCGGATTTTTGGGTGCTTGTGTTATCCGTTATTCCCATCCACCACAATTAACAAACTTCAGGCTCGGTCTACCCCGTGTGTATTTTTGGGTTATCCGTCGAATCATCGTGGTTATAAATATTTTGATTTATCCTCCAAGAAAATCATAATTAATCGCCATGTCATTTTTGATGAAACCCAATTTCCTTTTACGAAAGTTCATACTCCCGAGCCTAGGTCGTATAATTTTTTGGATGACCAAATATCCCCGTTTATTATTCAGAATTTTGCGGACATATCCAGCACCCAAAATCCTCCAGCGGGCCCACTGCCCGTTGGACCCACTGTACCGTGCACTGTTCCAGTTACTGGATCAGTCCCAGCAATTGGGCCAGTCCAGCCCAATTCTGGCGGTCCGATGAAGATTCCGATTATCGATTTGGGCCGGCGGGCCCACCGCTGCCGGCCGATCCGTCCCGAGCCCAGAAAATTCCCAAAATTCCCTCAATTCTTTCTCGAGTCATAGATCGGTCACTCGTAGTCAGCGGGGTATTTTTATAGCTAAAAGACATTTTAATTTACATTCTGATGTCTCTAAATCCCCATTGTCCCGCAATCCTGTGTCCGCATTAAATGACTCTAATTGAAAAATTGCTATGACTGATGAATATAATGCTTTTATTGATAATAAGACGTGGGAGTTGGTGCCCCATCCATATGGTATTAATGTTATCAGGTCTATGTGGATTTTTGCTCATAAGGAGAATTCAGATGGGTCATTTGCTCGACATAAGGCGCGACTTGTTGGTGATGGTAAGACTCAGCAGATTGGGATAGATTGTGGTGAGACGTTTAGTCCGGTGGTCAAACCGGCTACCATTCGCATTGTGCTTAGCTTGGCTCTTTCCAAGACTTGGCCAATTCATCAGTTGGATGTCAAGAATGCTTTCCTACATGGAGAACTCAAGAAAACAGTCTATATGCATCAGCCGTTGGGTTTCAAGGATCCAAACCGTCCTCATCATGTATGTTTGTTGAAGAAGTCCTTATATGGGCTTAAGCAGTCTCCAAGGGCCTGGTACACGAGGTTTGTTGACTTTATTTCAACTATTGGGTTCACTCACAGCAGGTCAGATAATTCCTTGTTCATCTACCGCCGTGGTTCGTCCTTGGCCTACATTCTGTTGTATGTGGATGATATCATCTTTACTGCCTCTTCCGATGCGTTGCGCCAGTCTATCATGACCATGCTCAGTTCTGAGTTCGCTATGAAAGACTTAGGGCCTTTGAGTTATTTTTTGGGGATTGCCGTCAAGCGTCATTCAGGTGGCTTGTTTTTGTCTCAACGAAAGTATCTTTGAGATCATAGAGAGGGCGGGATGTCATCCCGTAAGTCCACTTCCACGCCGATTGATGCAAACCCCAAGCTGAGTGCCGCAGCAGGTGCACCATACGAGGACCCGACCCGCTATCGCAGTCTTGTAGGGGCCCTGCAGTATCTTACCTTTACCAGATCGGATATTACGTATGCGGTTCAGCAGGTGTGTTTATTCATGCATGATCCCAGAGTTGAGCACATGAATGCAATCAAACGCATCATTTAGTATATTCAGGGGACACTGGACTATGGGTTGCACTTGTATCCTTCATCTACATCCACACTTGTCTCTTACACGGATGCTGATTGGGGTGGTTGTCCCGACACCAGACGGTCGACTTCTGGCTACTGTATGTTCCTTGGCAACAACTTGGTCTCCTGGTCGCCAAAGCGTCAGGCAACTCTATCACGCTCAAGTGCAGAGGCAGAGTATCGAGGGGTAGCGAATGTGGTCTCCGAATCATGTTGGCTACATAATTTGCTTTTGGAGCTTCATTGTCCCATTCAAAAGGCAACCTTGGTATATTGCGATAACATTAGTGCCATCTACCTTTCAGGTAACCCAGTTCAACACCAACGCACTAAGCATATCGAAATGGACATTCACTTTGTCCGTGAAAAGGTTGCAAAGGGTCACGTTCGCGTATGCCATGTCCCGTCTCGTTATCAAATTCGAGACATCTTTACAAAGGGTCTACATGCGGTTCTCTTTGAAGATTTTAGGGACAGACTCAGCGTTCGATGACCGCCCGCTATGACTGCGGGGGTGTGTTAAACAAAGGTAATATACCCGTGATATATACTGTTGTTATACTGAATATACAACAGTATATATCACAGGTATACATAAGCAATGGCCCGGCCAGAAAGAAAGCGGTGGGCGGCCCAAAGAAAGCGTGGGCGGTGGGCCCAAAGACGCGAGGCCCGTCACGGGATTTCCCAAAGCGGCAAAGCGGTGGGCGATTTGTATATTAAGGAAAGTATATTTTGTGTATATTGTAGTGTATTTGTTACCTAGATTAGGATATACACTTACCATAATTAAGATATACACTTACCATAATTGTATAGTTAGAATTATGGTAGAATAAGGTTTTAGGAATAGAATAGGAATATGATTCTCCTATTTTGTAACTTGTATATATATATATCTATTCAATCAATGAAAATAATCAAGGGGATTATTTCTTTCATGTATTTCATTTACCCATTATACCCCACCCCTTCCATCACACCCAAATCCACCCCACCGCCATCCCACCACCCACCCCACCACCCACCACCCCTTCATCACACCCAAACCCACCTCCAACCCCTCCCCCCACTTCACACCCACCACCCCACCCCCACCCCACAACCACCCACCACCTATTTATCTTTTAAAGTTCCTATTTTATCCTTTACCTTAGTTTTATTAATTTATATAAACTAATTTGTAATTAAAGATAAGGATATTTTAGTAAACATATGTTATTATACTATACCATACAATCAAATCAAACAATAAAAATTTATTAAACCACAACAAACGATATAGTCTATATAAACATCGTATTCATTAATACAATACAATACAATACGATACCGTACATTCTGAAACCATGGGTAATGACCATTCAAACAATACGTAAGAATATCATTACATCTTGCATTTTCTAATCACATTCAATATAAAATTTTGTCCGCACGACCAATAATCTACTTTTGAATTAAGTTTCACATGTTCATTACCAAAATTTCTAGGCTAAATTCATTGTGTGCCATCCACGTCACTCGAGTAATTATGACCATCAAAATTTACTGATTTTTTATGTATGTTTCTCAAGCTATGGGTAAAGGTAACTATAAACTACCATGTCGCAAAGGCATTAAATCAGCCCCATGTCATCACAGCCATCTCCATACTTATTTTGCCGCAATTGATAATTTTGATAACAGCTATTGGGTTAAGTTGGTCCAAAAATACTTTAATATAAGATGATATTATCCGTTTTGTGCCAAATCTCAGTAATTTTCCCCAATAAGTGTAATAA
This sequence comes from Anisodus tanguticus, assembly GCA_034509755.1. NCBI lineage: Eukaryota > Viridiplantae > Streptophyta > Magnoliopsida > Solanales > Solanaceae > Anisodus > Anisodus tanguticus. Next base: position 3,605,450 of record CM067540.1, on the reverse strand, counting down.
TGTTAAGAATATCGTTACCCTTATATATATAACTTATTTTCCTAATCAGCTCCCAATAAAAGACTTTGTCAGTGCAATCAACTCATAGTAGTGCATAAATTCATCCTGATAGAAGTAGTTGGAATTATCTTATCACTTTTACCTAGTTCCAGTCTAAAGGCAATAAATCTTTTCTTGTCATAAGATTTAATAGTTGAAGTCACTTGATTAATCCGAATTTGTAGATAAAAAAGTTATTAGTACATATTATTTCAATTTCAGCAAATTAAGACTCATTCTCTTCCATTCTTATCAATAAGTTCAAAGGTTGAATGTTGAATTCTAATCAAAGCAATTGCATCAATTTTCTCCAATGATGATTTTTTTTCTTTGAATATCAGTTGTATTCAAAGTCTGCTATCATGAAGAAATCTTTTAGATGGACGACGAATACGAATTTGAATATATCAACGGAGTTTTCAATGTCAATCGTGATCTCAATCCAACGTCAAATGGAAGTCATCATAGTATTTACGATAAGATATTAAATGTGGGGGTTGAACTAATCTTAGGAAGATTAAAAGGGAATCAATTAATAAATAAGCGAATTATGGACCCGTTCAAAAGTTACTTGACCTGAAATGAGATAAATATTGGCTCATAACTCAGCCCCACCCCAACCCCCAACTCTTACTAAATTTACTCCAATTTCTTTGTTTGTTTTCTTATAATTTACTTAAGTATTTAATTATTTAATTATTTATTATTATTAGTATAGTCATATATAATATATTAAATAGAAAAAATTATTTTTAGAAATATTTTAACAAAACTTTTTGAGTCAATTTACATGACATATTAGCCTAACTTTTAGATGGGCGAATTAGACAAATCAGAATAATTAAATTAATTAACATAGATGTATCATTAAGCCGTCCAAAACTTAAAAACAGATTGAACGGGTCATCATATCATATATACTAATTTTACCACTTCTATATTCACTAGTCAATTCAATCTAAAGAAAATCTTTAAAAAGAAAAAAAGAAAAAGTAAAGCAATTACGTAAATTGACTCATAAAAAGTTGACTCATAAATTGACTCATAAAAGTTGACTCGTAAATTGACTCATAAGAAGAGAGGAAATTATAATAACCATCAAGAGTTGCCGGATTGAAATCGCTTCATTCTTAATTAACTATTTTGGGTTTGAATTTTGAGATTCAAGGAAAATATTTTTCTTTATAATGGACCTTACACATTACGTATTTAAATTAGTTGAGCTCGAAAGCGAACAACTAATACCGGTGAAAAAAAGTAACAAAGTTGAACAAGATAAGCCTGGATGAAGAGACAGCAGGGCGGTAGCTAAGCTGACACATCTTTAAATTCATCCTACCTTGAAAAAAGTGTACTACTTATATACTTCCCTTTCATCATCATCATCTTGTTCCCCTTTGGCTTTAACCGCAATGCTAGTTAGGACCACTACTCAAAGTGTACCATATAATGCATGCACTATATATTTATATGTGTGCAGACTGTTAGAAAATCTACTCAATTAACAAGAATGCTTTGCATCTGCTAAAACATCAGAATTGCACTGCACATCCTAACTTATACAGCAGCCCTAGCTACCCTCTACTTCTTTCCTAACAATATTTAATGTCCAAACATGTTTGAAATTGAAGCATATTTAATATTGTTATTGTTGTTATTCAATGTCCAACTGTGAGCTCGTTCGCATTACCGGTCCAAATAAAAGAGGGGGATTCCGAAGGTCAATCAGAAACATCTCTACCGCATAAAGGTAGGGCTCATAAAAGTAGGGGTAAGGCTGCGCACATCTTACCCTCTCAGAACCTACTTGTGGAATTATACTAACTTTATTGTTGTTGTTATTCAATGTCCGTGTTGGAATAGGATTTGTATTTGGTATCCTACATGGAAAAGTATTAGGATATAGTATCTATAAATAGGGTTCAATATAATAATGTAGATAAACAATTCAATAATAATATTTCTCCATAATTTCTCACATGGTATTAGAGTATTGATGAGAAAATTGTAGGGTTTTGTTGGGTACAAAGCACATAAGTAAGGCACAGCGGAAGTTTAAAATATTTATTTCTTACTTACCCCAACAAAGATTCTGGTATGGTTATACAACAATGGAACTTGTAACATAAAACATTTACTTACAAGTTATGAATATCTTAAATCTTTTTCTACGGTGAGGTGCACACGCGGTTGCCCTTCTGATTGCAAGGTCCAAGCTTCAATGTACTTCTCTTTCGGAAAGCTAGGAAATCCGACAGAGGTTCGAGAGTATTTGATTCTAAGTCACTAAGGCTTAGAATATTTTTCAGAATTGGTGTAGAATAATGAAAATGAATGCCTCTATTTATAGTTGAAAATTAAGTCAAAAACCGGATTAGGGTTTGACCTTGGGCCTGGCCCAAAATCAACGCGAGGCGCCGCAGCCCTAGGGTATGGGCATCGCGGCGCTTGATGAATTTCTGCACTGCGCCGCGGCCCTAGGGTATGGGCGCCGCGACGCTTGACGTGCAGTTGTACTGCCTCGATTTAATTTCCGTGCATTCTTAATTAAATCCAAAATCCAATTTTGACTTAATTAATGTAATCATTATTCATTTAAATGTCTCGATTCCAAATCGAACATTTTAATTACTCTCTCAATACATCCTTAGATCGAAACAGACAATCGACATAGTGTGACCCTACATGCCTTCTCATAATGACATTAATCAAATTAAGGTCTACGCGGAACTCCTAGACGACACCTGAAGACGAACTCAACATGTGAAGTACGTTTACGCGAATCCAGTAAACTTAACCTTTACGTGGTAAGATAAAATCCTTTCATTCACGACACACCCGATCAAGCTTAGGATTTGTCAAGTGTCTATCCAAATGGCTTAATCATTGTATCTAATCTATATTAGTCGACGACTAGACCATATTCTAAATATATCTATTGTGTTGGCCAATGACTTAGTCAACCTAATATCACTGAGAATCCGAGTGTTCTCTCGAACATACATCCGAGGAATGAATCCTAATCTTGGCTCAACTACCACCTTCAATCCATATAGTAATGTACCTAATACAAGTCGTATCTCAACCTACAAGGCATTTGAGCTTAGGATGGGATCAACGTACATTACTTTGTAGATAAGGCGCGTATTGACTTAAGTCTAAGGACTTCTATCTCCCACACGCTGATCATACGTTAGACAAGTATAACAAACAGTATATCAGCAGGGTATACCAATACTTCCAAAGTATCCATGTGTCCATCACGAGTAACCATTACTCGTAGCAGGTGAGACATACTACATCCTCTAAGGATGTGATGCATACCACATGTCGACTTATCATATATCATCGATATCCCATTCACAATGATCATTAGTCGAGGCTATTTTAAGAGTTACGCTCTATCATAAAATATCTCACTCTATTAATGACAACATAACCTCAAGGGATGCACATTAATGAATAATTACAAACAATCGAATAATAATTCAATAATTGCAACTGTCAAAATATTAATCTCCATTAATAATAATATGAATGTGTATAAAGTACATTTGTCCTAATACAGATTGTCTCTAGGACATAAATAAACTTTCAAAAATATGGTTGTGAAAATACCAACTTCTTCCGTGAATTAAAATTTCAGTCACCGTGCAATTTTTCGGTGACCTAAAGGTTGTCTTTGTCAATATCCCTTCCGGAGGTGTTGTGCAAAAACCAACACCACCACAAGGTATATCATCCTCCGGCGACCAAATCCTGAAAAACATCTCCGACAGAGGTGTTGTCACGCGCGCCCACGCATCACTAACAGAAGATTTTTTGGCGAACCTTCCGGCTCACGCGCAGGCCGAGACACTTTTTCGACATGTCTTCGAGCTAGATTTTTATCCTATAGTGGTCATCCAGCTATTCCGAACACATCCATACTTTTTTTATATAATTTTTGATAACTTTTTGTACTTCCCGGCAATTTTACGGCGTCTTCAGCTTCTGCTTTGAGGATTCTATGATACACCTGGCTTTTCCGATTGTAACCCAATCAGTTTCGACATCCAGATCATAGATTTTTTCTTATTTGTCACTTTCCCACAAATTTTCTTTTCAAGTTTTGTGTTTTGAACCGCTTTTGTAGGTACCAGTAGTTCAAACACCTTTCTGTCACCTTTTTGAGCAGATTTCTCTATTTACTTTGTGATTTCCTACTTGAGGCTCTCTAATTGAACATGTCTTTCGGGTGTAACGTCTTTCATTCCAAAAATATGAGAGTTGAAAATTCAAGTCATATTATTATTTCAGAACCCTTAAGCGAGGGGATCACATAATCGAACATCACAATCTTGGAAGAATCGATGAAGAGGTCGATTTGAAAGATCTCGACCTAAGTGTAGTTATTGTAATGGGCTTGAACACACTCTCGAAGTATGCAGATCTCGACCTAAGTGTAGTTATTATAATAGATTTGGACACACTCGTGAAGTATGTTATTCTCTGCATGGTCAACCATCCGAGAATGCACATGTTGCTCAGACTGTCACTACAGATAATCAACACATTTATTTATCTGAAGAAAAATACAATGAGTAACTTCAGTATCGAGCACATAAGCAGACATCTCCATAAGTAGCCTCAGTCACACAATCTAATGCCGCTAGATCGTGGGTTGTAGACTCTAGCGCTTGTGATCACATTTCTGGTGATAAATCTCTTTATCGGATATTGATTATTCACCGTCTCTTTCCTCTATTACTTTAGCCAATGGGATCTAAACAAAAGCAAAATGATTTGGACAAGCTAAACCCATATCCTCTGTCACTCTAAATTATGTTCTTTATGTCCCTGTTGTCCTTTTAATCTTGTATCGTTCAGTCGTTTGACTTGTGCCTTAAATTATGTCATACTATTTCTTGATGATTCTTTTGTTATGTAGGACTGCGGTACGGGACAGACGATTGGCGTAGGATTTAAATCATAAGGCCTCTACTACCTTATCTCTACTCCTAATTCCTCCATAACATGTCTGATTATAGATCCTCCAGACTTCAATTTCGTGTTTCAATTTATCGCATTGTTGAATTCGGGTTTCTTCGAAGTGAAGTAAGGTGGAAGAAGAATAGTTCTTGGAATATAAAGCTAAGGAGCGGCGAGATAAGCTTGGTTGTTGTTGGGCAGAAGGTTATAAAGGTATGTTAAGGCAAATCATTCATTCTTTTGGCATGTTCTAAGTACGAAACGTAAACGTAATATTATTCCATAATTGATTCTATTCTTAGTAGTTAAGAATGTTCATGTTATTTATTCCTATTGTCAAAGCATGTCTAAATATGTTCCTAAAACCTTATTGAAGTATATGGAAAAGATGTTAGTATTCATAATGTTAATCGGAGGTAAGCGATTAACATTAGATTTCATCTCAAACCAACGTAGGGCTTGCTCAGGTCAGTATTAGATTTATCTATTTATGGGCGATTTGTAGGATTTTTGTTGGGTTCAAAAATATATAAGTAGGCACAACGGAAGTTTAAAATTTTGTTCTACTTACCCCAATAATTTCTTCTGGTATGGTTATATGACAATTGAAACATAAACATATGAACACTTACATGTTAATGAATCTGGAGTCTTTACTTAGAGATTACACGCGACTGTCCCTTCGACTGCAAGCACTATGCTATGGTGTGTTCCTTTGTCAAGAAAGCCAAAAAATCTCAGCAGAGGTTTGAGAGAGTTTCGTCCTAGACTCTAGGTCTAAAATTAGTTTATAGAATTGGTATGTTAATTAACAATAGGGAGTGCTGTATTTATAGTTTAAATTAAGGCAAAAATCTGATTAGGGTTGGGCTTCAAGCCTGGCCCAAAAACCGAGGTGCAGTGGGCCAGTCTGACTGGGCCCACTGCCGGATCGGCGCCGCGGCGCCTTACGTCAAATAATTTTTCCCGTTTTTCATTTACTATATATATTCAACACATTAAATCCAAAATTTAATTTTGATTTAATTAAATAATCTCCATCTAATAGAAATTATCTCATAGTTATTATCAATTTAAATATCTCGATTCCAAATCTAATATTTAATATTTTCTCAATACACCCTTAGATCGAAGAGACAATCGACATAGTGTGACCCTATATGCCTTCATATATCGACACTAATCCAATTAAGGTCCATACAGAACTCCTAGACTGCGCCGTACGACGAACTCAATATTTGAAGTATGTTTACATGAATCTAGCAAACATAACCTTTATGTGAGATGATAAATTCCTTTCATTCGCGACACACTCGATCAAGCTTAGGATTTGCCATGTGTCTATCCAAATGGCTTGATCACTTTATCTCATCTATATTAGTCGACAACTAGACCATATTCTAAATATGTCTCTTGCATTGGCCAATGACTTGGTCGACCTAATATCATTGAGAAGTTGAGTGCTCTCTCGAATATCCAATCGAGGAATGAATCTTCTTGGCTCAACTACCACCTTAATTTACATCATAATGCACCCAACACAAGCCGTATCTTATCCTATAAGGAGTTTAAGCTTAGAACAAGGTCAAAGTACATTACTCTGTAAACAAGGTGCGTATTGACCTCAAGTCAAAGGACATTCATCTTCCACACGCTGATAACACTTTAGACATGTATAACAAATAGTTTATCAGCAGGGTATACCAATACTTTCCAAAAGTATCCATGTGTCCATCACTAGTAACCATTACTAGTAGCAGGTGAGACATACTACATTCTCTAAGAATGTGACGCAGACCACATGTCGACTTATAACATATCATAGATATCTCATTCTCGATGATCATTAGTCGAGGCTATTTTAGAGTTACGCTCTATCATCAACATCTCACTCTATTAATGACAACGTAAGCTCAAGGGATGCACATTAATGAATAATTACAAACAATCAAATAATAATTTAATAATTGTAAATGACATAAATATTAATTTTATTAATAATACGAATGTGTTCAAGTATTTTGTAGCAGATGCATCCTTGTTATCATGATAATTAATTCAGTCGTGAACCAGCATTAAGTGTTTGACGGATCCTCACTGTTGGCATTTTCAGTTGGATAGTCTTACGTTTTGCTCTTAAAGAATTAGGGAATGATAATTTTGGCTGTGGTATTAAAAATGTTGATCTTCTCTCTTCACTTAATAAATATTTGATATATCACAGTCTTCGATTTGCAAATATCCTTTATTTTTTTCTTTAACTACTTCAGTCACTCACTTGTATACTATATACTCCTTTGATTCTTTAATTCAGTTTTTGAATTATTATCATGTATGTTCTATGGTCTCCTATTATTTTTTTTTTGTTGACGAAGGAACCCGCAGCCGCTACTCTTTCGAGTGCGCACAGGGTAAACCCCGGACTGACGCAATAGCCTGCAAACCACGTCAGCCGATTAACCACATTTGGCAAGCCATGTGTGACAGGCTCAACCAAGAAGGTTTATGCGCGGGATCGAACTCGTGACCTTGCGATCCCGCGCTCTATTGCTACACCAACTTGGCTACCCTTGCGGGTAAATGGTCTCCTATTTGACTTAGGAAGGTATTGACTATATTATTGTCACATTTAATTTTGTATCACACTTTTGAAACAGTGGGACCTTGTTCAGATTCTGAATATCCTTTCAAGAAATTCTATGAAAAGTATATGATCCATAACTTTTGAGAGGAATTTTACTTTTTTCACCTTTTGCTGAGAAATGTTGTGTTAGAAAGAACTAGTGCTTGTGAACTTTTAAGCATTGGATAAAGGTAATCCTTATATAATAAAGGACTAGCTGAATTATTCAGTTAGGTGAAAATGACATTACACTATTCTCTCTTATGAAGTAAGATGGATACCCAAGATCAAAAGGGTAAATTAAAACAAGCTAAGGTCATTATGTTTGTTTGTTAGATGAAAAAGAAATTATTTTTGTGTGATAAAATGGATACCTATAAAGCAAAATAGGTCAACCATACTCTAAGATTGACGTAAAGAACCACAAGGTGAAGAAAAAGACCACATGAATTGTATTCAATTAAAATGTTAATTGAGGATCTTAAAATTGTATTTTGTCCCTTTTTCTCCTTTTCGGATGAAGTAATAAATTATTATCTGGGTGGTACACATCTCATATGCAACAGATATAAAACTATTTTAGTTTCAAGGAGAAGAATTACAATAACAATAAGATGTGACAGAATATTCCTTTCCTTGCGGTTCCCCATTTGATATAATTATTGAAACTGTACAAATCTCGACATTAATAATGGAATTTATAGTTAGTAGTCTAATGAAGTAGTATTCAGGAGGTTTACTTTTAACTACTTTAATAATTAGGTGAGGATATTACGTTACTTCAATGAGTCTACATGAGATTTCATCCGAATATTTAAAAAATACTAGACCATGATAAGGTTGTTTGGTATTTGATTACTATTGTGTCGTAATAGCTTTATTCCTTGAGCATGTCAATATGTTAGGAGTGTTCGTTTGTTCCAGCGGAGCGGAGAAGGTGCGGTCAACCGGAGATTATCGAAAAAGAAGACGAAAATTACAACGACATCTTATCTGACGGAGGTGGAAGCGACGTTGAGCAATTTGACCAACAAATATCAATTTCAACCGAAGAACCACAAGAAATTATAAAGAAACTAGAAAATGTGTTTTTAAATATGTAATTTTTTTAATTGCAATTTTACTATGTTATTTGCAACTTTCAACACCACAAAGTTGCAATCTTGACAATTGTTTTACAAAAAAATCATATTTCTATTAAGTAATATAAGAGGCACAAAAACAGTCTTGGGATGTTTTTATTACACTATCTTGTTCAATTATTGGGGTGTTTATATATATGTTTATTTTTTAAATTATGTGCAAAAAAAAAAAAAACGATCCCGCCCCGCCCCGCCCCGACCCGATAATACCGGTCCCCTTTTTTGACGGGACCGGGAATGGGACGGGACATCGGCGAATCCCGCCGGTCCCGCCTGAGACCCGGTCCCGCCCTACCCCATCCCGTCGGGTCCCGTCCCGCCCAGTTGGCCAGCCATAGTCTGGTTAGATATCATCTAGGCATTCTTTAAAATGCTTATACACTGTTTGAAGCATATCCTAACAACATAAAATTCCTCCAAATAAATAAATCACTTACGAGAGGTCAAGGACTATGGGGTCAAGTCAAGTCCATACATCAATCTGAAATCTATCTTTTGAAACGAACACGCTGGTCTTTCCTTTTAAATTGTTACAATCAAATCTTTTCTTCTAATTTGCCATATCAATCTGTCTCAATACTTACTAATTGCCAACATGTTTTCACTTACTTTATTTATGTGTTATCTTTAAGTGTGAAATATTTATTTGCTTTGATCAGATAATCAAACTGAGTTTTATTTGTTTATGTGGTTGACCTCATATTAAATTACCACAGAAGATAACTTTTAGTTTGCCTGACATTGAAACACACGAATTTTCTAGAATATTTCTCTTTAGCTTTTAGTTTGCATCAGACATTATTATGTATTGGTTAAATTTTATTGTAGTACTTTTTAGATGGTCTTCATTGGTAACTTATAGTGCCTTTTGCTTATGCTGCTTGATATTGAATGCACTTGTTGTGCTGCTTTGCATTATGGGCAAACTGAATATGTTGTTAATTACGTTGTGTCATATGTGTTGTTAATGCTAGTTATCTGGTTGAAGTTTAAAATGTTGACCTCACATCTCAGAAGTTGTTTTTCAAGCCTGATCATGCATTTAGTTCTACAATAAGAGGTTCTGAGACTGTAATTGATATTTTTTAACATGAGGACAAGTTGCTCCTTGCAAAATATTCAGACTGCTACAGAGATCGAATTGAAAAAATAAACATCAAGAAAATATCTAGGCTGTCATGATTTTTATTTGGTTCATCTATTTGCCTCAGAAATCTTGTTTTAGCGTTGTTTATGAGATTGACGTTTACTTTTTCAGAAATTAATATATTAATTGTAATCTTCAAGAAACAACCAACATCTAACTCGCAAAATGAAGAACATAAGATTCCTAAGGGACCTTAACCACGACAACTAATTGCCTCTTCTTTCTTTTAAAACACTATATTTTATTAATTGAAAGGAGTGTTAGATTAATTATTCTCTATTTAGGCTTAATTTTATGTTACTGCTTCTTCTGAATGTTTACTTGGATTACTCTATAACAAAGTTGGTAACAGTTCTGCCCATTGGAGTCATTTTATATTATTTAGTGCTATCAAAGGACTTGTACAAGCAATCACTCTCAAGATGAAGAATATTTCTAATCTAAAGGTATTAGTTTCTGCTGGTCAAGCATGTGTACCAAGGTTGCAATATTTTTTATAAATGTCTGATGTAGCTAACATTCATTTTCCTGAAGTGGATGGGGTCAAAGATCTTCAACTTGAGCTTGCTGTTGCAGTTGCGATTAAAGGGTATGTCCACTGAATCAATTTACTGGCAGTGTAAATATTTTTATTTAAATTTTTGCCTCGCGCATGGAGGGAGCTTAGTGCACCGGAATATCTTTTTTATGGGATTCATTTGAACTTTTTGTCCTTTGTATTCATTGTTAAGCATACAAATGATTCTTCTATTAGTCGTTTTTTGTTATGTTCTTGCTGGCATTCGAACAAGAATACTTTAATAGTTTAGTAAGCTATCTACCAACTATGACATGATAAGTATTTTTAAATGAATTTGGTTATATTTTTTACTGTTAAATTGAACAAAACATGAGTTACTTCTTTCAACTTTTTCTCAGCACTGGTGATTTATGATTCATTCTGCTTATCAGGGGCATTTAGACTGCGTTTCTTGCATTTCCTTGTTAATTAAAACAGTAGCTAGATTATCCAATTAAAAGTACCCTTATTTGCCTTGTAATTTATAACCTTTACTAGCTTGAAGTCTAAATTTATCCTACTGAAATACATAAGATGAAGTGATGAACTTTCTGAAACTATTGATTGACTGCATCAGTTTGATCAAACGATATTTGCTCCAATTTTTGGTTTATGGTGATTAAATTCATCATTTTTTTTTAAAATGAAGTAACTAGTAGTAGTTTCGTCACTAAATTTACATGAACTTGTTCTTTTTACCGATGAACTGTTTGAAGTCGGATCATGTCCCTGAAGACAATGCAGATCAAGTTGAAACCAATAGGTTAATTGTTTTGTTGGATGTTCATTTGTACATACTACAATTCTATTTTTTTTAGGAGTTGATAAGAATAATGTCATACAATTTGGATGGATATATTTCCTAGTTGTACATGATCGTTTAATTCTTTGTAATTGACAATGAAATATTATATCAGTATTAGGACCTGTCCATCAGGTTGGTGACCCACCCGGCCCGATCCCAAAAAACTAGGGCCACGGTCAGCTTATATCTGACCCGTGAGTCACCTGACTCAAAAAAGCGGGGACCCGATCATATGTAGGGTCGGGAGGGTCAGAATTTTTTTACCCACTTGACCCGGTCCGACCACCGACCCGACCCCGACACGTGTGTCTTTTTAATATAATTTAAATTATTTTTTATTTTATGAATTTTATTTTTTACTTATATAGGTGAAGAGACAAACGAAGAAGAATCTAGTGATGACGATGACGATAATGATGCTTATGATGATGTTGATGAATTATCGTGATGTTGGTTTGTACTTGCCTCTTGTCAGTTCTTTTTTGTGTAATTTTTAATGATTTCATGCTTCAGTTTGTTGTAATTTTTAATTAGTGACAAATTATATCGGATAACGGATTGGGTAGAGTTGCAGAAAAAAAGGGTCAGGGTCGGGCCAGAGTCGGGTAAGCAAAAAAAAAAAGTCATTTGACCCAACCCGACCCGAGCTTTGAACAGGTCTAATCAGTATTGACTATTTGGCTTGTCAAAGCATATGAAATAATAATTACAATTCGATAATTACAAGGGAAAATATAAATTTATAATTATATTTATTAAGATTTCACATTACCGAAGGAAAATGTGGTTTTTAAAACTTTTTAACGACGGAATTTTGAAATAGTTAAATTGGCATTAGCGTAGAGAAAATATTCCGGTCGTTATTTAGATCATAGATGACCGGGTTTCAAATTCGGTCATAATTTTTAACGACAAGACTTTTAGCGACCAGTGACGACTGGATTGTTTCCGGTCGTTATTGACTTATAGCGACCAAATTTTGACTTTTATCAATTGTCGAGCCTCCTTTTCAGTCGCCCTCTACATCATTATTTTTTGGATAGATATCTAATTTCTCTTGCCATTTATTCTTTTTTGGATTTCCCCCCGCTAAAGGTCATTTTTGTTGTAGTGATCGTCTATCATCATCCCATTATATCTTTGTATCATCATTGTCCTATGTAGAGATGGCAGTGGATCCTGGACCCGGTCCGAATCCGGTGGATCCAGATCCGTTTTATAGGATATGGATCTTCAAAATTTGGACCCGACGGATCCGGATCGGACCCGGATCCGTTTCTGACGGATCGGATCTGGATCTGGATCTTGTATTTGAGATCCGTATCCGGTCCAGATTCGACCCGTGGATCCATTTTTTATTAAATATATTCATAACCTAGAATGTAATTTTATAAGTATTTTCTTAAAATTGCTAAGCGCATCCTTGCAAGTTTAATTCTCAAAACAAGTTTAATTTATTCTCGCGTTAACTCAAAGACCAAAAAATAATGAGGTAACTTCGATAATAAAATCAATGTTATATTAGTGAATGACTAACATCTCCATAGACAAGTAGTTAAAATTATATTCACTTCATTTGTGAAGATTCCAAGCACATGCAAGTTCAGTATTGTGGAAATACTAGTTAGCATTTTCCACAATTATTGTCATTGTCCAACATTTTTAATTAATAACTCACAATCAAAACGAGACAACAAACAAAATATCTCATATGAACATTTCAAAATTGAAACACGGTAAATTATTAGCTAAGTAAAAATCGTTTGTCAGTTCAAAAAAAAATCTTAACAATGTTACATTCTTAGCAAGGCAATTTTTTTTACATGTGGATCCAGATCCGATCCGTGGACCCGGTGGATCCGGATTTGGATCTGATTTTTATGAACCCGATGGATCTGGATTCAGGTATGAAAAATGGATCTGGATCTGGATCTATATCTAGTAGGATCCGGTCCAGATCCTATCTGTTGCCATCCCTAGTCCTATGTCTCCATTCCTAAGTCTACAGATGAAGCCCTTTCTCACCCCGGATGGTGACAGGCTATTATTAACGAAATGTCTGCTTTACAAACGAGTGATACTTGGAAGCTTGTTTCTATGCCTTCAGGTAAATCTATTGTTGGTTGTCATTGGGTTTATGCAGTCAAAGTTAGTCCGGACTGCCAAGTTGATCGGCTTAAGGCTCGCCTTGTTGCGAAGGGTTATACATTGATATTTGGGCTTGATTAAAATGATACTTTATCTCTCATGGCTAAAATAGCATTCGTCCGTCTTTTTCTATTCATGGTTGTTGTCCGCTTATTGGCTTATTTATCAGTTAGACATTAAGAATGTTTTTCTCCAAGGTGATCTTGAGGAGGAAGTTTATATGGAGCAACCACATGGTTTTGTTGCTTGTTGCTTAGGGGGAGTCTAATCTAGTGTGTTGATTGCATCGGTCACTTTATGGTATGAAATAATCTCCTCGATCCTGATTTGGTAAATTCAGCATAGTAATTCAGGAGTTTGGCATGACTCGCAGTGAAGTAGATCATTCTGTGTTTTATCGACATTCTGCTCCAGATTTGAGTATTTATGTGATGGTTTATGTTGACGATATTGTTATAACTGGCAATGATCAATATGGTATCACTAATTTAAAGCAACATCTCTTTCAACATTTTCAGACTAAAGATCTCGGCAGACTGAAGTATTTTCTAGGTATTGAGGTTGCCCAATCCACGTCAAATATTTTTATTTCGCAATGCAAGTATGCCTTAGACATTCTTGAGAAGACATGAATGATGAGATGTAGATCCATTGACATTCCTATGGGTCCGAATGCTAAACTCTTGCCAGGACAGGAGGAGCCACTCAGTGATCCTGGAAGATATAGGTGGTTGGTTGGTGAGTTGAATCATCTCAATGTGACTAGACCTGACATTTCATTTTATGTGAGTGTTGTAAGTCAGTTTATGAATTCTTCATGTGATAGTCATTGGGATACAGTTGTCCGCATTCTATGATATATTAACTCTGCTTCAGGTAAATGACTGCTTTTCGAAGATCAAGGTCATGAGCAGATCGTTGGATATACATAGTTGTTTATGCAGGATCACCCTCTGATAGACGTTCGGCATCTGGATATTGTGTGTTAATAGGAGGTAATTTGGTGTCCTGAAAGAGTAAGAAACAAAGTGTCGTTGCTCGATCTAGTGTTGAATTAGAATATCGAGCAATTGTTGTAGCAACTTGTGAGCTAGAAAATACTAAAATTTTGACTCGTTCATTTATGTAGCAGAAAAGTTTTGTACATATATTTTGGAGCTTTATGACATTGGTCTGGCGTTGCTAACTAGAAAGTAAAAAACTATAAGCTAATGGATGTCATCTCTACTGGATAGTAATAAATTCCTAGTTCCTTGAGTTAGAAAAGTGAACAGTTACTCGTTACCTTGGTTCGTTATGTTTACCCTACTAACAAAAACAATATAAAATCCTGCATATATCATAGCACCATGTTTGGGTGGTTGTACAAGAAATATATCATTGTATAATTTTACACATCATTGGGTTGATTTTGTAAACACCTCATAACTAAGACTTACAGAAGTTATATGGAAATTTGTATACTATTTTATTCAAAATGGAATAAAGAATAAGAGTACATCTATTAATAATAAATGTATAGGAGTAACTAAAGACAAAAAATATATTTAGTTTATCAATTTCTACGCTGCAAAGCTACATTATGCGTAAAAGTCTTATTATTATTTCGTGACATAGTTATATAGTTTGAAAGGTGGTCGGTCAAACATCTTTCGGTTAGATATTACTTTTATAGATATATATTTTAAATATTGAACATAAAAAAACAAATTTCTAGCTTCACTACCATGATTATTCGTCATATAGATAATCCCATGAAAACTAGTCATTGAACCAAATGAACCCTGTTTTATTGGAATTTGTTTTTGCTCAAAGTGGAGGTGCAATTATCTCAGTATTATTAGTAGTAAATGAAATGAATTCAACTAATACTGTAAAAAGATGTAGACTTGTATATTTTCACAAATTTCCCAACCAAAAAAAATGTTACACCTCTATAACTGTGACTCATTGAGCCATTTTCTAATACACATGTTACACCTCTAGTTCTGTTTTCACTCATTGAAAAAATATCACATTTGAATGAATAACTAAAACCACCACCAAAGAATGTGGTGGAGTGGACGGGTCTTATACATTAACTAAAGCTCTCGGGTTTGAGTCTTGAGTATGAAAAAATCCTTAGTAGAAAGCGCTTCCTTCAAATTGGCCCTATGCGACATAAATTCGATTATAATCGACTTCAATAGGAGTATCGGACACCGAGTGCGAAACAAAAAAAAAAAAACTAAAAGCAAACAAAGGTCAAATATGTACATTCATTCATATGTTACAAGACAAACAAAATGTGGGGAATACATTTCAAGTAAAAAACAAAAGATACAAAAAAGGTTGATCACTGTTTGGCAATAGCATCTTTTCTCAAAAATCCAAATTCCATTTCTTTCAGTTCAACGGTAGAAGAAAGACGATAAATAGTTCAACTATCAAACTTCTCCAAATCCCATTATCATAACTCAAATATCCCATTGAAGAATTAGAATCTTGAATCACAAAATTCCCATGGTCCAACTTTGACTTTGTCTCATCAAGATCAATAATAAAATTGAGTTCTTGCTGACATATTTTTACTCCAAATGGAACATTTCTTGTTGACACCAGACCAAAAGGGTAACAAACATTTTTATTCCCCCATACCCCAAATCTCCTTCCCATTTTCCCATAAAACCATTCAGAGAATTGAAGTTCACCTGTCAGATTGTTACCATATAGGTAAATAGTACTTGCATTAGGCAGATTTTCAAGACTCTTTGGTATTTGCCCTGTGAGTTTATTGTCATTAAGACCTAAAAATCTTAGCTTTTTTAGGTCTGCTATAGACCCTGGTATGCCACCTGTCAAATTCATGTTTGACAGATCCAAAGTTGTCAACTTTCTCATGTTTTGCCAATCAAGAATCTCCAAGAATCCACCCATTGGATTATTTGACAAGACTAACTCTTCCAAACATGTCATTTCTTGAAGTGACTTAGTCAATCCACCTGATAACTTGTTGTTACTAAGGTCCAATAAAGTCAAGTTCTTCAATCTTGAAATCTCTTCTGGGATTTTGCCTTGTAACTTATTGTAACTCAAATCAAGTTTCAATAATGAAACCAACCCTCCAAACAATGCCTTAGGCAATACACCAGATAGTGAATTTCTACTCAAATCACATATCAAAAGTTGAGTAAACCCTCCAAAAGTATCCGGGATTTCGCCATTAAGTTTGTTTCCAGAAAGACTTAGTCTTTGCAAGTTGACTAAATTCCCAAGATTTCGCGGCATTTCACCATAGAGTCCATTTTCTACTAGTACTAAAGATTGGAGCTTGATGAGTCTTCCAAATGTACTTGGGATTTGTCCAATGAGACCGGGATTTGATCGAAACTCGAGTGATTCCAAGCTACTAGCAAGAAATTCCCAGCTCTCTGTAGGGATTGAAGTTGGATGGTGGCGAGGCGAGAAACAATTGAAGAATGAGAGAGATTTTAGGTGCTTTAGTGTATAGAGATTGGGATTGAATTCCACATTTGGTGCACAATTTAGGGAATTATCGTGTATAGGTCCAATGTTTAAGTCTGTAACACACCAAAAACCATCAAACAAGTCACAAGATACACCCTGCAGAGTAAATAGAAACAAAAATCAGAAAACATTAAGCTAACAGATTTAAGGGCTTCTTTCATTTTTCGCCCGTCAGCTGAAATTAATTATCGTCGCTAGCCAAAATATATAAAACATATACTCTACACTGATTATGTGTATTATATCTATTGTATACTTAATATACAAAATCTATACGTTTGTTGGTTATTTTGTAAATTAGATCACCGAAAGTCATTGAATTGTGATTATCTCAAGATTTTTAAGTCATCAACAAGATTATAAGAGAATATTCATTATTATTCAAGCTGAGGGAATTTTTTTATCATTTTGTTTTCAAACATATTATTTCTCTGTTGGTCCGACAAAACTGCTACTCCACAAAACAAGACAAGAATGTACATGCCATTATTGAAGTTGGTTCATCAAACTTTTTTTTATGGCTATCATTCAACATACACTAAATCTGAAAAAAATGATGAAAGAAACAACTTATTCAAATTCTTGAGTATCTATTATAGAAATAAAAAATTCCACTTCAAGCTTTAGAACAATCTTAGAAGTCATTTCTAGTCATTTATACCACAAAATAATAAAGGCCAAACTACTTAATTCCTTTCCTCTCTAGCAATATTACAATCATATGCACAAAGATTCTACTTTTTTTATTTCCCATACATAAGGAGTTCACTAACATGGCAACTAAAGACACAAAAAAGTTAGTTTTTAACCCCTTTTCCAAAAGGGAATCCAACAACAACAATATAGGTCTATGGAGAGTGGAGTGTATGAAGACCTGACCCCGGGAGTAGAGAGTTTGATTCCAATAAACAATCCAAAATAGAATCCATAAGACAAAAGTAACTAAAAAAGTGAAAACTTTTAATGTATTTTTTTTACCTGTATAGGAGTCCAACCACAAGGATCTGGATAAAGATCTGAACCATTCCACCATTTACCAACAAATCCTTGAATAGTAGAATAAAGAGCATTTATCTCATTTTTCTCCATTGGAGCTGCCATAGTACTTTCAGTATCACCATTGCACCAAACACCAAAATGGAGCAGAAAAATGATAACAAACACAAAATAACTTGAATTCCTGAAACCCCTCATCACTCCTTGAAACCAAACAATCTTGAAAATGAGTTGACAAAGTGTTGAAAGAAAAAACTGTCACACAAACAAACTAAAATTCTTGAAGACCCCCCATCATTCTTTGAAGACAAATATTCTTGAAAATAAGTTCACAAAATCTTGAAAATACTACTATTAAACTTTGTCATATAAACAAACTTAAATTCGTGAAGACCCCCATCATTTTTTGAAGTAAAAAATTCTTGAAAATGAGTTCACAAAATAATGAAACTAATGAACTTTGTCACATAAACAACTTAAATAAAGCTCCCCATCACTCTTTGAAGCCAAGAATGCTTAAAAATTAGTTGACAAAATCTTGAAAATAATAAACTTTGTTAACCATGCAAGAAAGTGTTTTAGCCAAACTAGAACTTATATAACTTTGAAGTTATTGAACAAACTGAAAGAGGGGTATCTTAAAATGCTTAATTTTAATAGAAAAAATGTGGACTTTTATAGAAGGGTGTGAAAATCCAAAAGAATCCAACCAAACAGGGAAATTGAGGGAACAAAGAAGTAAAGGAAGAAGGTGCTTGTTAAAAATGTTTATAGAAAGCTAAGGTAGAAAAAGAGAAGAGTAGAGTGTAGAGTTGGCAGAAAAGCCAGGAGGGAAACAGAATCTAGGATGTCTTTGCAGCTAAAAGGCTACATTATAGCACAGTTCTCAATGCAAATACATTAAAAGCAATTATGGTAATATCAATAATAAGAACTCAACAGCTGTGGGTTTTTAAAGTTTTGATGAGAAAGAAAAGAGAAACTAAAAAATTCATTCTCCTATAAGAAACTCTTTAAGGGATCATTTAGTACGATGGATCGATCCTTTTTTTTTAGATTTTTTTTTAAAAAAATTAATGTTTGACTATGAAAATTTCAAATATAATTTGAAGTTGTATTTGAAATTTGAAAAACAACAAAAACCTTGTTTTTTACAATTAAAACTTTGTTGAAAAAGTACATTTCGACAACAAAATATTATTTGCAAAAATTATGGCCAAACACAACTCTAACTTCAAAAATTCCAAAAAAAAGTGGGGGAAAATTGGTTTCTATGGCGGTCTACTTAATTTTAGGATTAAATTTGAGATAAGTTTATCTCATATTAAGTTGGGATAAAATCGCAGTATAACTAATCTCGAAATTAGTTATTCCGGAATTGTTGTATTATTTATTTTTATAAGAGAATGAAATAACTAACCTCGGAATAATTAATCTCGATATAATTAATTTTGGGATAACTTGTTCCCAACCAAACAATTCGTAAGTGTGGCATTAGTAACTAGTACAGATTGTTGAGATCTGGACAATTTTGCATAATTCAAAGGTAATTTGACCTTTTTTCCTTGACACAAAAGTTAGATGTAATGAAAAGTTTCGATGTGAGTGAATAAAGGTATATTTAGATCATTCTTGTACAGCAAAAATATATTTAACCTCAATCATTAATACATAACAAATTTAAACTTTTTTCTCAATTTTTTTATATTAGAAATAATTCAACTTTTAAATTTCCTAGCATACTCTTAATGTCTCATTTTTATAGCCATAAAAGTGACATTTACATATTTAATTAAGAGCATAAGTTAAGGATATTATATGTACGTGTTAAAAATCTTTCCTTCTTAAATTTCATACTTAACCAAATACTTTTACCTAAAATGAAACGAAGGGAGTACAGCAGTAGCGCAATCACCCTTGTGGCCTTGTCCAAAAAATGTCAATTGACAAACTTTCGCTCGGAAATTATATTGTGTAGAGAGATAAAAGTCATTTTGTGTGTATATATATTGTATATAATTTTTTTTAGCTTTTCCCAGTATTTATTCTTTATATTTTATTTCTCTCGATAAAAACTAATTTTGGCTTCGCCCCCTAGTATAAGTTTTGAAGGCAATTAAGATTAGAGTTGGAATTTAAGCTTGTAGTTAGGATTTTGATTTTATTTCTAATTTAACTTGTTGGGGCTAGGGGGACCATCATGTTAGGGTGGTGCATGTAAATACATGCAAGACAAAGGTAATTTTTGTCTTTGGGGTGAATGCCTTTGTGTTGTGTTCTTTAATTTTTGTGCTGCTGGATTTTCTTTTTTAACAGGTTGAAAAGACAATGCATAATTGCATAAAATTGGAAAGTGATTGATTACTTTCTTTGGAACTTGATCTTGCGTTGACATATCTAGCTTTAGTAAAAATATTCCCAAAAAAAATTAAGATTAATTTATTGTTTTATATTACTTCCAAGTCTAAAATTTCACACATTTAAGATTGAATTAGTATTTTTATTACTCTAAGTACATGTGGAGAGAAATTAATGTGGTGAAAGAAAAATAGTAGTATTAATTGAGATTAAAGAATTAATAAGGCTAATTTAATCAAATTATTCACTTTATAAAATACTTTTTAAGAATAACGCGCATGGTAAACGTGACAAGTAAAATGAACAAGAGTGAGTAATATTGTTTTGTTACTCTGTCTTTCCCAATATATGTGGCCAACTTCCTTTTTAGTTTATTCTAAAAAGAACGCTGTACTTTTTTATTTAGAAATAATTTAATTTAGATCTCTCATTTATTCTCAATGAGATGATTTATAATCATACATATGTATATATCTTTTTTAAATGTAAATTCTATTAAAGAAAACTTTTTTTCTTAAATTTCATACAAAGACTTCAATAAATCGGGGCAGCGGGAGTACTACTTATATAATAAGATGATTTAGTATCTCAAATTTTGTGATCAAATCATATTGTATCATACTATCACATTTGATGAAAATATGTACTATTTCTGATTTTCAAATTAATTTATATTGTAATCTTTTTACAAGAATAGGTACGATTAAAGAAAAAAACTACTTCATACAACTCCTAATAGCCAAATATTTTACAGAAAAGTCAAGTGAAACTTCTTTTCTTTAAAAGATATTCTTAAGTTTCTTTTGCAAACATTTTTCTTTGAATTGATTAATCTTAGTACGTGTATATACTTTCTATAGTGCGTTTTTTTTAAATTGCTATAGCAAAATATTACTATAGAAAATATATAATATAAAAATTAATTTTTTTTTAAAATAATCGTTATAATAAAATTTTATAGGAATGAAGAGAGATCAGATTATGTATATCTGTTCAAGTGATTGCAATGAAGTCCTTCATATTATTTATCATTTCTTAAACGAAAGTAGGGAAAAGGATAAATAATGATCTTCAATTATACAAGATAAATAGATGCATTAATGACCCTAAACTCATATATTGTTCAATTACTTCTTTCGTCCCATAATAAGTGTCACTTAGCAAAAAAAAATATGTCTCAAAATAAGTGTCACCTTAGAAATTCAAGACGTAAATTGGTTACTTCTTTCCTACTATATCTTTAAACAAAAACTGACAATCTCTTTATTTAAGAAATATTTATTAACAAGTTTTTTATTCAAGACATAAATGATTATTATTCATGCATGTTTTAATCAAAAGAGAAAGTAATATATTTTTATTAAATAAGAATAGTTTGATAAAAAATTTATTATATTACTAATTTCTTAATATGTGTGTTTTTGGCTAAGTAACACTTATATGAAATGGAGAGTGTATATTACTATCATTATGTAGGAGTAGGACAGTAGTATGAACATAGAGTCCTCAATTTTGCCCACATGACCCGAGCCCTATTTGCAGCCTGGTCCCCAATAGTTTTCTTGTTTTCATTTTTGTTTTCTTTTTTTCATCTCTTTTAAAGTGATTAACACTGAAAATATAAAAAGTTCAAAACGTCTACTTCAAGCATGAGCTCTAGAAAGGACAATTATTAGTGATTAAAGACATATAAATACTTCAATATTTCCAAAATATTTTCCTTTGATAAAGGTTTCCTTTTTCTTTACTTATAGTCTGAAAAAATGTTTCACCAACAAAATAAGCTTCACTAAAAGAGTAAAGATAACTTCACTTGTGAACAAAAGTCATTTTACTTTGCATATACTCCCTCCGTCCCTAAAATATTGACATTTTTCATTTTTTGAGATTCAAACGAATTGTTGTTTGATTATAATTTTTTCAAATATCTTTTAAATATTTTAGATAATTAATTATGGTGATTTATAATACTTTTTACGTAGTTTCTAAATATATAAATTTTATTTTAAAAAATTTAAAGACTCTATGTTCTAAACACGATAAAAACTAGGAAGTTTAACTTTCGAAAAATGTAAAATGTAAATTTTTTTAGAACGGAGGGAGTATTCAAAATTCATTCCATGTCAGATATTAGTCATTAATTTTTGTATTCAATCAAACACCGAAAAAATAACTTCTCCTTAAAATTGTCGATCAGATTCTAATTAGAAAAAGAAGACGCTTGTAATTAGAAGATCAAATTTTATACCTAACGATCAAAACACACAATTTTAGAAATTATTATGTAGGAAAAAAGTTTATTACTGTAATTATGAGATCATATCACAAACTTGCAATTTTTTTTGTTGCTTTTAAGGGGTGATTATGTCTTTATATGTGAAGGGTGAAACAGGATGAGAAGATATATAAATGAAGGATAGGAACTTGTTGGGTTAGGACCACAAATATTGTGAAGAAGGGGACAGCTATATAGAGGGAGTAGCCCACACTAATTTTTGGCTAGCCAGGCCTATTTAATTGATATGTCATTTTCTCTCTTTCCCCCTCTCATTTTCCACCATTTTTGGCCTCACATAGTAAACAATGCTTGAAGATGAATGTTTCTAGGGTTTGAAATTCTTCATTTCTATAAAAATTCATAAAAAAAAAACTCAACTACCTCCTTAGGGTACGAAGACGGTAGGAATTTACTCTTAGTGTTTACACCAAATTAATTGATGCATGATATATGTTTGCACATAGAATTCTATCACTTAATCACATCATCACCTCGTCAAACTAATTAATCATGGTAAATTAATATGATTTTGCGTTAATATCGAGTGTGTAAGTATTTACCGCATGCGTGGAGACATGTGGACAAAAGAAGGAACAAACAAGTAACAAATCCCAACACTTGCAACTAGTTCAACAACATTAGCAGCTTCTTAGTTAATCTACAACAACAATATCCCTATGGACTAGTAATGTAATTAAATCAGTATAAATTACTAACATGTCAAGATTATTAATTGTGATATAATTAACCAGACGAAACAATTTATATTTTCTTCATGAAATAGGAACTTTGAATTATTTGTCATGTTAGTGTTATAAATTTTGAGATGGCGATAATGACTTCTTCCAATCATTATTTCAAAATTTTCTCATGATATGGAAAGTGGCCATTACTTCTTTCTCCACTCATCTATGATCCACTTCACTACTTGCCTACTAAATTGTCCACTAACACATGTTCTTTATCTAACTACCATCTTAAGTATTTACTATATGAAAGAAATTATACACCTATAAGTTGGAGTCTTTTATCCTTGTGTTGGTACAACAAAAGGTGAGGTTTGTGTTGTGGAATAAAAGAGAGTTGTGAGGAAAACACGCAACATTCGCTCACGAAAAGGCAGGAACTTGTTATTTTCTCTTATTAGTCAAATATATTCTGTTTAAGAAAAGTGGTTTTATTATGGGAGTTTTGGACTAAACAACTTGTCTAGAGTTTGATCGAGTATTCGAGTCATATGATGTTGTCGGATTGTTATATCCTAGATAGGACAAGACAAGATTATTACTGTTGGACCGATAAAGACTCTACTATAGTAAGTTTGAATCTCATTAAAGAATGCGAGATACCATAAAAATAGTGTTTATTGACCACTTTTCGATTTTGTCTTTAAGAAATATCCAATACTATGGAGTTTCGAAGGTGAAACTCCATAACAGTGTCCTAGAGTTTAGTTGTAAAATTAAAAATTTCATAAAAAATAACTATTTTTTAATTATAAAAAACTGAAAATGACTATTTATAAATTTTATCCCATTATACCTTTGTTTGAACAGAAAGAGGCCGTGGAAACATATAGTAACAGGAGTAACAAGGATCTTACATTTATTGGGTTCTTATTTTTATCATTCATTGGGTTCATGTAGATATGCAACGGCCTGCTGATATTATGGCCCATTACGAAACTTTTCTATGGTCCAGATGCGCTCGTTCTTCAAGTGGATTTAGCAAGGAAAAATTATGCGATATGATAAATAGTAGCTACAGTTTCAAAAATTATGAAATGTAGCTATATTTTTGGTTTTGTAGCACACAATACACACGCATGCGTAACTGTATGCGCTGGTATAAGTCTTTTTCGCGTGATTTCAACTGATGTCGTATGCGTTAATATAGCTAATACCCGCCCCTGATAAACTCTTTCCCTGAGATGACACCCGCTTGATACAACAACTGTAGCTACGTTTCGTAAATACACAAACTATAGCTATGTTTCGTAATTACACTCTAAGCTATAATTTTAAACAGGAAAATTCTCAACTTATTAATATTATTGGTCTCTTTCCGGATTATCTCACCGACAATTTAGTTAAATGTTTGCTATGAATTGGAGTAATAGATAACTAAAATAATACTATGTGATAATATTGAATTACTAATCCAACGCAAGTATCATAATCAAGTGTGAGCTTCTTAAGGAGTCTGCATCACTTTAGTGTCATTAGATGCCTCGAGTAAATTATTTCACGCCCCATGTAATTTCAATCACAATATATATAATATATAATATATAATGCATGCTTGAACAATTATTTTTATCAAAACATTAGACTTTGTTACGTATGAAAGTTGAAAATTATGCAAATTCTCTCAAATTGGCCGTATTTAACCATATTTCGTAGGAATATCAATAGAATGTTCCAAAAGTGGCAAATACAAATGTGTAAGGTATGCATGTGCATATATATGATGTATTTCGTTTGGGTGAGGAACAAAAACTGTATTTTATGACATTCTGATTTTATTCTTGCTAATATACTATAGATTCTTAATAACGGATTCGCAAATAACAATGCTAACGAATACCTTTACTTTGGTTATGAAAATTTGTAAGTAATTATTGTATTATTTGTTTAGCTATTTCTCTACATCAAGAGTCTTTCAAATCGGGACGGAAGCGCACAGGTGAGGGCGGTTCAATTGAATCATTTATTGAAGATGAGATTTTGTTTGATTATAATTTTTATAAATATTTTTTAATTTGATGGTTTTTCATAAAAATATGCAATATGATTTATATCCAAAAATTCTAAAAATTAGCAAACCACCCAACTTAAATAATTTATCCAAATTTGCCATTCTTATTATTTTCTTCCCCTATCCAAATCACATTCGTTAACTCTAATTCTTATTACTTTATATAGTATATAAAACTACATCCGTTTTACTCGAATGCTTTTTTTTTTCTTCAAATTGATCAACTCCTAAAGTGTGTCAATTGTCAAGATTACATTGAAATACTCTGTTTCATAAATGACATTTAGATGTTGTTTCTCTGCAACGCAATTAAGAGCATCACATGTGAAGGTAGAGGTTGATACACACTTTAAAAGCAGACCATACGGTCAATCAATTTAAGATATAACTTCTATCACAGTCTTGTCTAGTGACAAATATTTTCATGACCTAATTCGCTAAAAAGATCAAAATAGAAAAAGCTCTTCTTGACTGGAGAGTAATGTCAGAGACATTTTTATATGAGGAGAAGATTTCGTCGTCCGGCTTCTCATAAATGATCTTAGAATTGACCAGCTCATACTTAAAATCCTATCGCAAAGCAAGACAGAGGTAGGGAAACAAATGGAAATCATTTGTCGATCATGTCACGTTCTTGAATTCCAAAAAATATAAGGCATCATACAAGAATAAATTGAGAAATATTAAAAAAATAATATAGTTGAATATTTACTCGAGTTGTTGGATCGTATCAATGGGTTAGATTTATAAAATAAAACATTCAGACTAAAATTTGAAAAAGAAAAAACAAAAGCAAGTGGTCAAAAAGTAAAAGTGAAAATAAGGTTTTTGTGTTTTTCAAATTTCAAATGCAATTTCAAGTTGTACAATTTGATATTTTAATGGTAAAAAATTAATGTTTTTAAAAAAATGAAAAATGAAAATTGAGAAACTCATGGCGAAATAAGTACTTATATTCATGGCCAAACACCCTAAATATAAATATTACACTACCTATATTCACAGCCAAATGGGCCCCAAGATTTTCCAATCCGTTTAAAAAGCAATATCCATTTAACAGGTACAGTCTGGCTTACACAATGTACAACACTTGATTGCACTTTAAAAAAAGTCGATAATAGTTACAGCAAAAAAATAGAAATACTGAAAAACCCTACACATAGTCAACTCTCTCTCTCTCTAACATCGTCGTTTCTCTTTCTCTCTCTAGGTTTTCATGTATTTGTAAAGTTTTCAGTGAAATTTTAGCAAAGTTATGGCGGCGGAGAGTTCATCGGCGGCTATATCTAGTGGTGGTGGATCAACAACGGCGGATTCATATATCGGTAGTTTAATTAGCTTGACTTCGAAGAGTGAGATCCGTTATGAAGGAATTCTATATAACATCAATACTGATGAGTCCAGTATCGGTCTTCGCAACGGTAGAAATTATTTGCTTAATTATTATTCGTCTTAACTTTTTAGTGTAGTTTTGGTGATTTTATCGATTTGTAAGGTTAGATCCTTATTTATTTGTTTGATGATTGATTCAATACTGATGAATCCAGTATCGCCTTCGTAACTGTTATCTGGATTTTTTGAAATTCTGTTAATTTTAGTGCAATTTTGGTGATTTTATTGATTTTTTAAGGTTAGATCCTTGTTTAGTTGATTGATTATTGATTCAACACTGATGAGTCCAGTATCGGTCTTGCAACGGTATTTTTATTTATTTATTATCCGGCTTAATTTTTTTTGTAGAAATTTGAAAATTATTTCTTAATTTTAGTATAATTTTGGTGATTTTATTGATTTTTTTAAAGTTAGATCGTGGTATAGTTGATTGATTTCTCGTGCTACTTTTGTGGTTTTAGGTGATGTTACTTGCTTAGCGCCGAGCTGGTTGAAAATTAAGATTTCTTCGTTTTTTGTTTTATGAGAAAAATTGAGTTGAATTATGTGCTTTGTTCAAAGCTTATTGAAAATTGAGATTTAATTTAATTGCTTACTTATTATCCGGTTTATTTGCATTTCTTTTTGAAGTTATCTCTTAATTTTAGTGCAATTTTGGTGATTTATCGATAATATAAAGTTAGATCCTTGTTTATTTGATTGATGATTGATTTCTCGTGCTACTTTTGTGTTTTTAGGCGATGTTACTTGCTTAGCGGAAAGCTTGCTGAAAATTAGGATTTTTTTCTTTTTTAGTTTTTCAGTTTTTAGAGAAAAATTGAGTTGAATTATGTGAATTGTTGAAAGCTTATTGAAAATTGAGATTTTTACTTGTGATTTTTTTGGTTTAAGATAAAACTTGAGTTCAATTATGTGCTTTGTTTAAAGCTTATTGTAAATTGAGATTTTTCCTTATGATTTTTTTTGTTTAAGAGAAAACTTGAGTTGAATTATGTGATTTGTTGAAAGCTTATTGAAATTTGAGATTTTTCCTTATGATTTTTCTGTTTAAGAGCAAACTTGAGTTGAACAATGTGCTTCGATGTGTTTTGCTGGGTTCTTTTACTATATTAATACATAATTTTGGTTTATCTCTCAATTATATAAATTGGTGATTCCGATTTTAAAAAAAAATATTCTGTATTTATTTGATCCATTACTGATCATGTGCTTAGCTTAAAGCTCATAGAAAATTGAGATTTTTATTGTTCCAAGAGCAAAAATGATCTGGATGAGGTGCTTTGATGTGTTTTTGGGAACTTGTATATTGCATTTTTTAGTATGTTAGTGTAAGGATGTGCGTATGCCTGTCAAATTGACAGTTAGGCCGTTGTGTATTTGTTGTTTGCTAATTCAAAGTAGCATTGTGAAAATCGATCCTTACGTTGAATCATGTCTCTAATCTTAGTTTCTTAACTATTATGATATTGATATGATCACGGGATGAAGCTATTTTGAAATTCAAGGAAAAAGGTTAAGCTTTGGTCCCACTAAAGGAGGAGAAATATTGAAACTTTTTTTTTTTGCAAAATTGAGTTTTATTGTATTGAGTTTTCTAGGATCTGACAATTGGTAATGATTTGTCATTGCAGTAAGATCATTTGGAACAGAGGGAAGAAAGAAGGACGGTCCTCAAGTACCTCCAAGTGACAAGATTTATGAATACATACTTTTTCGTGGAAGTGATATCAAGGTAATATGCTCTGACCCTAGTCTGCTATGGACTTTTATGTTGGTTTCGTTGCTTTGTATACTGAAATGCCTGCACGTAGTTCTTGGCACTATATTCTTTGTGCTCTGTGAAATCTGTCTCCTTTTATTTATTTAGTTCTATAGATATCTTAAGTCCATTTATGTCTTCAAAGAGTTTCTAGTGTTTTAATTGTCCAAAAGCTTATTTCAGAAGTTGGATCAAGCTTCTCTTTAGATTTATGGTACTCTGGTATACAATTTTCTCCATTATATGAAGAGCATTACGTTGGGGTTGATGTTGGAAACACAAAAGGTACTTAATAAAAGTCTGAACTTGTTTTTCAGGTTAGCTCTTACCTTTCTTTTGATATTCGTGATCAAGAAACAGGCTCATTACACTATGTAACCCCCTGCATCTTGTTAGATGACCCTTAAGTCTGAATCCTTGTTTTATTTAGCTTGGTCCTTAAGTAAGAGGACAGTGCCGGTATCCTTTTAATGTGATTATCTGATCAGCAAGTCATGTTCTTTGGAGAAGGGTGAAGAAGAGGCCATGTGCCCTGATATTCATTGAAGTCACTTCCTCTGTATCATTTTGAGTTGGCATTAGTTGAGGAATCGTGTTGGTCGAATATAGAGCTAGATATACTTGTTCAGGAAACCTGAGAATTTAAGTATAAGATCTTGGTCTCCCTACTAAAAGTGGTACCTAATAATTGAGAAACATGAGAGGTAGCCAGAAGATTTTCCTTGATGAAGTTAAGAGTACTCAGGTATAGGGTGAGAGAAAGTTACCTTATCAAAAAGGGGCGAGGAAAATTATCAATCATATTGTGCGACATATTGGCATCTATTTGCATGCCAGGTCAGTATCATTGAATGCAGACATGTTTTCCGAAAAAATTGACATACTCTGGCTATGATATTTGTATAATCGGTGTGTCATAAATGAGTTGCACTGGCCCAGCTTTTGCATCAAATGTTTTGCTTCTTGCAGGATTTACAAGTTAAGTCTTCACCACCTCTTCAAACTACACCACCTATAAACAACGACCCAGCTATTATCCAGGTAAGTAGAAAGAAATTGCACAAATGCTTAATATTATGTTTGATTGAATTCTAATTCTTCTAACCAACCTTTCAGTCTCACTATCCTCGACCACCTACTACATCGGCAAGTTTACCTGCTGCTGTTGGTGGATCTTTGGCGGATCTAAGTTCCCATTCTGCACAGCCGGGACATCCTGGCTCAACATTCCAAAGTGGCCTGCCTTTGTATCAACCTGGAGGGAATGTAGGATCTTGGGGTCCATCTCCTCCTCCAAATGCCGGTGCTGGTGGACTTGGTATGCCAATGTATTGGCAAGGTTTTTATGGTGCACCCAATGGACTACCACAAATGCAGCAACAATCTCTGCTTCATCCTCCTCCTGGACTTGGCATGCCTCCTTCCATGCCACAGATGCAGTTTTCTGGTTTCAATTCTTCTTTGCCAACTGGAGGATCAAGCCTACAGGCACCAAGCTTGCCAGAATACCCTTCTTCATTGATGCCTACAACTACTAGTTTAACCTCTAGTACCTTACCTGCTGCGAATTTGCCTTCAACTGTGCCTTCCCTGCAACATGTGGTACCGGTGACTGAAACAATATCTAGCGCAATTTCAAAGAAGGCTTCTGTTTCTGCTATCTCCATTTCGACATTAGGTGCTAGTTTACCGACCTTGACTCCTTTCACAACAAGTCCTGATGTAAATCCTGTTGTTCCGCCAGTTTCTATTAAATCCAATCCAGTACCTAGCCCAGCTTTCTCTCAATCTGTATCTACTATTGTGGGACCTTCCAGTTCTAATCTAGTGGAGACACCCACACCGTCGCTGATAACTCCAGGGCAGCTGCTGCAATCAGGACCAATTGATGTTCCATCAACTCAATCTACGCAGACAGCTCAAAAAGATGTAGAAGTGGTTCAAGTATTGCCTGCACCATCTTCAGAACCTCCAGCTCCTGGTAAAACAGAAGCTCCGCCACCAATATTACCATTACCACCTCAGACACGTCCAAAGAAGGTGCTCTATTATGATTATTCATTTTATTACTGAGTGTTTGAAAGTTTTTTTTTTTTACTTATTTCATTTATATTTACATTATTGATCTTCCTGAATGGACAATATTAGGCTAATCAATTCCCATTTCCCAGGGTATTAAAATCGTGTTTGAACTTTTAATTTGAAAAAAAAACATTAGTGGATGCTTGTGACTAGGAGGGGGCTATCTGTACTTAAGTTGGACTACTTGATTAAGTACTTAATTAGCATAATTTTTAACTGCCTTTTCTGGCAAACATTAATGAAGGTTTTTTATTCCATGGTTTATTTATTTATAATAGTGAGAGAAGCAGATAGTTCTTCAATCTCAAAAGGA
Source organism: Anisodus tanguticus (assembly GCA_034509755.1). Taxonomy (NCBI): domain Eukaryota; kingdom Viridiplantae; phylum Streptophyta; class Magnoliopsida; order Solanales; family Solanaceae; genus Anisodus; species Anisodus tanguticus. Next base: position 3,574,574 of record CM067540.1, on the reverse strand, counting down.
GATGATTCTATTTAACATCGGGTGAATCTGGCTAGATGTCTCCATAAGGTTGTTATGCAGTCTGCTCTAGAAAAGAACCATGGCTGTTGTCTTTTATATGGTGTCCTGTGCTCCACACTTGGATTGGAAGGGATGATAAAAATGTTTGTTATGAGAAGGAAGTTTGGTGTCCATTTAATTAAGCCACACTAGCTACTACTTTTATGCATATTTGATGCTTAGGTTATGATTGGAGCATGTTCATAATATTCCAAGGCTGCTTCGTTATGAAAATACCTGAAGGTGAGGAGTTCTGTCAATCTTTACATTGTAGTCCTCTCAATAGATTTACTTCCACTTCTGTTTTATTGCTGCTATCTTTTTCACGGATCTATTGAAAAGAAAAATTTGGACTCACAAAGGAAGTGCATTAGGAGAAAGAATTCTTAAGTGAGTATTCACTTAAGCCACATAGTATTAATTCTAGTCTACCTTGACTGTATTTGATGCTTAAGTTATGATTAGAGCATGTTCATAATATTCCAAGGCTGCTTCGTTATGAAAATACTTGGAAGATGAGTAGTTTTCTGTCAATCTTTACAATGTAGTCCTCTCGATAGATTTACTTCCACTTCTGTTTTATTGTTGCTATCTCTTTGACGGATCTATTGAAAAGAAAAATTTGGACTCACAAAGGAAGTTCATTAGGAGAAAGAATTCTGGTGAGCATTCACTTAAGCCACATAATATTATTTCTAGTCTACCTTGACTGTATTTGATGCTTACACTTATGCAGGAGCATGTTGAATAATTAAAAGCTGTTTTTTTATGAAAGTAATTTTCAGTGATCATTTACTATTCAGTCTTAACATTGCAATACTGTGAACGCCTCTTTTGCTTTCCCTTTATTGCTTCCATTTCTTCATCATGGTTCTTTGTCAAGAAAATTAGACCCGCGACTTAAAAAATAAAAAGGGTAGGACTCGTGTGGTGGCTGACAGTTATACTTGTGTCATCTTTTTCGTTATACATATGCCAAAAATTTCCTAATTGGTGGCAAAATCATATGATATTGATTGGGAAGCTAATAATATCCTTTCATTTTCTTTTCTTCTAGACAAATGGAGCTCCATATCAGCCGCGTTACAACTACAGAGGGCGTGGTGGAAGAGGAATGGGGGTAATGGATTATGTGCATATTTAAGCCATTATCAACCTAGATCTTTTTATGGCATATTATAGTCATAGCTGTATCTGATGTCTTATAATTTAATCTATCTGTTCTTTGTAAATAGTTTCAGTCTGGAGTTATAAGTCCTTTTATGGAGGTCACAAATTCCAAATCTGGCCCTTTCAGCGATAAAAACTTTCTTTTGTGATGAATGACCAAAAGGGGATTAGTCCATGATACTTGCATTCAATCTAAACCCTAATAGTTGAGTTAATGGTTGTGTATAATTCAAGTTATGCATTCATTGTACAGAACTCTGTAGGCAGAGTATTTCTTAGAACACTGATTTGCTAGTGCTTATGCTTCGTCTTGAGCCGAGGGTCTCTTGGAAACTACCGCTCTACCTATCAAGGTAGAGGTAAGGTCTGCGTACACTCTACCCTCCCCAGACCCCACGTTGTGGGATTTCACGAGGTATGTTGTGTTGATTAGCATTACCAAACATTTGACATACATGTTATGTAGGTAGGTTTGATAACAAAATACAAGTAACGAAGATTGGTAGATGATGCCACTTTTGTCTGATCGCTTGAGTTTCATTGTTGTTTACCCTATTTTGCAGTTGGGATAGCTGTTATAATTGTTGAACTTGTATGTTTGTTCAAGTTTCTGCTACATTTATGAACATGACAGCTAGCTCCTGTATTTCTAGGATTTGCTATCAGTGTTTTGACTTTTCCGTTCAATATTTTCACGTAATCTACTTGCAACCTTACATTGAAGAATGAATCTTAATTCCATAATTTGTGCCCTCCAGTGAACAATCTGACTAATTTGCTCAAATGAATAGTAGATGACCGTTTCTTGTAGTAGTCAATGATGATTGATTAACTTCCTTGCCAGGTTCCAAGACCAGTAACAAAGTTCGATGAGGATTTTGATTTTATGGCCATGAATGAGAAGTTCAAGAAAGATGAAGTATGGGGCCATCTTGGCAAAAGTAACAGAGAAGGTGATGGAAATGGCAGTGACGAGGATATCTCGTACAATGAATATGAGGATGATCTCCCTAAGATTGATGTCAAGGTGTTTATTCAAATTCTGTTCAACCTCAATTCTAATACATACCCTTGTCCATGTATTTTGGACCTAGCTTTGCATTTATGTTTAATCTACCTTTTTATCTGCAGCCTGTTTACAATAAGGATGACTTTTTCGACTCTTTGTCAAGTAATGCACTTGACCATGACTCAAATCATGGAAGGACCAGGTTTTCTGAGCAAAGGAAGATAGATGTTGAGGTATATCTATTCTTATCCTCTACTTCCTGACTATGGTTATTCTTCACTGAGCTAATCTGTTTTATGGGTGCAGACATTCGGAGATTTCTCAAGATACAGGGGCGGCCGTGGTGGTCGTGGTCCTGGACGTGGTGGACGTTCTCGAGGAGGATATGGAAATTATGGCAGAGGAGGATATGGAAGTGGAAGTGGAAGTGGAAGTGGAAATGGATATGGATACGGTTATGGAAATTATGGCAGAGGAGAATATGGAAGTGGAAGTGGAAGTGGAAGTGGAAATGGATATGGATACGGTTATGGCTATGGTGGTAGGGGCAGAGGCCGTGGTGTGCCATCCCGTGCTTCGTAAAAGAAGTTGGTGTATTCCCAAGGTTGACTAGAAGCAAATATCTGCCTCTTGTAGGCAAGGATATTATTAGTACTATCGAATCCTGTAACGTTTGTGCATCTTGTCTACGTTTCTGAAGAATAAATTCAAGCTGTAAAAGTATGCTTGATTTTCCTCCTTGGGCTAGAGTTCATTCTTCTAGCTGCAAATTTCACAATCACAATGGCTGTAGTCATTGGATGTGGTTTGCTTGTCGATTGCAATGTGAAAATTTGACATTTCCCATTTTCCTTGAGTAATGTTCGTGTACAACTCCATCTCTGAAGAAGTTTAATTACAGTAAGAATTTTCTTGTGTTTTGGAAATTATTTGGTTGAAGTTGTGAAAGACAGCATTTGAAAGTTGCAAACTATGTTGGGACTTGAACTGAATTTGGAAAAACTTGGTGAAAGTTAAAGATTTGTGAGTAGAAACTCAGTGAGATAGACATTGTAATATTTTAACCAATGTTTCTACTGTTGAATCCTGCATTTGGGAAAGTTGATAGCCAAACAAGTATTTATAAATATTATCATACGGATACAATTTGAAGTTGCATATTTCCAGGGAAATGATATTTCTGTGTAATAGTATACTTCATATTGCATAAATTCTGGTAAAAGGCATTTGGTGAGACTACATAATGATACATCTCCGAAGTATACTTCATTCATAGTGAAATTCTACCACAGTTTATTTCATCGAACTTATAAACGAAAGCTCGGTAATGCATAAACTCTATGCGTAACAGCAGTTCCTTCACTATATGCAAACACATCCACAAATCTAAAAGAAGAATCAAGTTTACACATTGACTAAGAAACAGACTAAAGAAGACTAGCAGTTGTTCATTGTGCAAACAATATTCACAAATCTAAAAGGGATGAAACAATTTTACACATTGACTAAAGAATATCTTTTACCAAATTGGTAAAATGAATCCTGAAGCTTACCTAATGAAATAATACTAAAGAATGCAGCTAAACTATACTGAATTAAATGGCAGTTAACTAGTTCTTCTATGATTAGTGAATCTGATCCAGTTAGTCCTTTTATTTACAAAGAATCATCATCTAAACCACCAATTGACTTGAGTAACAGGTTTCAGAAATTGGTTAACTTGTAATAGCAGTTATTTCCACATAGCAGAATCTGATAGCCTTTACCACAGGGACACTTAAAATGAAGAATCAGACAGCTCTCCATTCTTTCCACCCACACTGCTTCCTCACACAATGCTTCTTCTCCAGTCTCTGTCTCATCATCCTAGTGGAAAACCACAAGAAAAAAAAAACCATCAGTACACAAACTAATTTTAAGTGTTTAATAGGTAAAAAAATTTTTTTTGAACATTACACAAAATAGCAAGAACCCCATTACAGTAAACAAAACTAATTCTTAGTGTTTAAAAGGTCAATCTTTTATGCTCTGTTGTGAACATTAAGCACACCAGCAAGAACCTCATCACAGTAAACAACGTACTTATTTGTGTTTAAAAGGTAAATCTTTTCTGCTCTATAGTGAACATTAAGCAAAACAACAAGAACCCCATCACAGTAAGCAAGTGTTTAAAGGGTGTATCTCTTTTGCTCTATTATGAACATTAAACAAAACAAAAAAAACCCATCACAATAAACAAGATTAATAATAACTGTTTAAAAGGTATATCTGTTTTGCTCTATTGTGAACACTAAACAGAACTGCAAGAATCCCATCACAACAAACAAAACTAATCCCAAGTGCTTAAGAGGTGGAGTAAATCTCTTTTGCTCTATCATGAACATTAAAGAGAACAGTAAGAACCCCTTCACTGTAAACATAACTAATTCTAAGTGTTTAAAAGGTAAACCTTTTTTGGCTCTATAATGAACATCAAATAAAATAGCAAGAACACCATCATAGTAAACAAAACTGATTCCAAGCGTTTAAAAGGTAAATCACTCTTGCTCTGTCATGAGCATTAAACACAACAACAAGAACCCCTACTCCAGTAAACAAAACTAACATTAAGTGTTCAAATTTTTTTTGCTCTATTATGAACAAACAGCAAGAACCCCATCACAGTAAATATAACTAATCCTAGGTGTTAATAGGTGGAATAAATCTTTTTCGCTCTATTATGAATATTATACAGAACGGCAAGAACCCCAACTAATTCCAGGTGCTTAAAAGGTGAGTAAATTTTTGTTTTGCTCTATTATGAGTATAAACACAACTGCAAACCCCATCATAGTAAACATTACTTATTACAAGTGTTTAAAAGGTAAATCTTTTTTGCTCTTCTATGAACATTAAACACAATAGTAAGAACCCCATCACAGTAAACAAAGCTAATTCCAAGTGATTAAGACGTTAATCTCTTTTACTCCATAATGACCATTAAACAAAACAGCAAGAACCTCGTCACAGTAAACAAACTTAATTCTAAGTGTTTATGAAAGAAATAATCCCCTTGATTATTTTCATTGATTGAATAGATATATATACAAGTCACAAAATAGGAGAATCCTATTCCTATTCTATTCCTAAAACCTTATTCTACCATAATTCTAACTATACAATTATGGTAAGTGTATATCCTAATCTAGGTAACAAATATACTACAATATACACACAATATACTTTCCTTAATATACAACTATGTCCACTGTTTTGCTGCCCTAGTACCGTGAATGGCCTAGACGAGTTGGGCCATTTGGGCCGCCTCTGCTGGGCTGCCACTGCTCCACTGCTGGGCTGCCACTGCTCACTGCTTTGTATACCTGTGATATATACTGTTGTATATTCAGTGTATATCACAGGTATATTACCTTTGTTTAACACACCCCCGCAGTCATAGCGGGCGGTCTTCGAACGCTGAGACTGTCCCTAAAATCTTCAAAGAGAACCGCTGGTTGACCCTTTGTAAAGATGTCTGCAATTTGATAACGAGACGGGACATGGCATACGCGAACGTGACCCTTTGCAACCTTTTCACGGACAAAGTGAATGTCCATTTCGATATGCTTAGTACGTTGGTGTTGAATCGGGTTACACGAAAGGTAGATGGCACTAATGTTATCGCAATATACCAAGGTTGCCTTCTGAATGGGACAATGAAGCTCCAAAAGTAAATTACGTAGCCAACATGATTCGGAGACCACATTCGCTACCCCTCGATATTCTACCCCTGCACTTGAGCGTAATAGCGTTGCCTGACGCTTTGCCGACCAGGAGACCAAGTTGTTGCCAAGGAACATACGGAGCCGAGTCGACCGTCGCGGTATCGGGACAACCACCCCAATCAACATCCGTGTAAGAGACAATTGTGGATGTAGATGAAGGATACAAGTGCAACCCATAGTCCAGTGTCCCCTGAATATACCGAATGATGCGTTTGATTGCATTCATGTGCTCAACCCTGGGATCATGCATGAATAAACACGCCTGCTGAACCGCATACGTAATATCCGGTCTAGTAAAGGTAAGATACTGGAGGGCCCCTGCCAGACTGCGATAGCGGGTCGGGTCCTCGTATGGTGCACCTGCTGCAGCACTTAGCTTTGGGTTTGCATCAACTGGCGTGGAAGTGGACTTACAGGATGACATCCCAGCCTTCTCTATGATCTCAGCGGCATACTTTCGTTAAGACAAAAACAAGCCACCTGAATGACGCTTGACGGCAATTCCCAAAAAATAACTCAAAGGCCCTAAGTCTTTCATAGCAAACTCAAAATTGAGCATGGTCATGATAGACTGGCGCAAGGCATCTGAAGAGGCAGTCAAGATGATATCATCCACATACAACATAATGTAGGCCAAGGACGAACCACGGCGGTAGATGAACAAGGAATTATCTGACCGGCTGTGAGTGAACCCAATAGTTGAAACAAAATCAGCAAACCACGTGTACCAGGCCCTTGGAGACTGCTTAAGCCCATATAAGGACTTCTTCAACAAACATACATGATGAGGACGGTTTGGATCCCTGAAACCCAACGGTGATGCATATAGATCAAGTTTCCTTGAGATCACCATGTAGAAAGCATTCTTGACATCCAACTGATGAATTGGCCAAGTCTTTGAAACAGCCAAGCTAAGCAAAGTGCGAATGGTAGCCGGTTTGACCACCGGACTAAACGTCTCACCACAATCTATCCCAACCTGCTGAGTCTTACCATCACCAACAAGTCGCGCCTTATGTCGAGCAAAGGACCCATCTGAATTCTTCTTATGAGCAAAAATCCACATAGACCTGATAACATTAATACCATATGGACGGGGCACCAACTCCCACGTCTTATTATCAATAAGAGCATTATATTCATCAGTCATAGCAATTTTCCAATTAGGGTCATTTAATGTGGACACAGGATTGCGGGGCAAGGGTGATTTAGAGACATCAGAATGTAAATTAAAATATCTTTTAGGTGTAAAAATACCCCGCTGACTACGAGTGACCGGTCTATGACTCGAGGACAAATTTTGGGAATTTTCTGGGCTCGGGACGGACTGGCCAACAGGCAGTGGGCCTGCTGGCCCAAATCGGTAAATGGACTCGTCTTCTGGATCAGTTCCAGAATTGGGTTGGACTGGCCCAATTGCTAGGGCCCGATCCGAAGCTGGAACTCGCTGCTGCTGGCAGAACTGTGGGACCAGCGGGCCCACTGCCCGCTGGAGGATTTTGGGTGCGGGAGATGTCCGAAAAATTCCGAATAATATATGGGGATATTTGATCATCCAAAAAATTATACGACCTAGGCTCGGGAGTATGAACTTTTGTAAACGAAAATTGGGTTTCATCAAAAATGACATGGCGATTAATTATGATTTTCTTGGAGGATAAATCAAAACACTTATAACCACGATGATTTGACGGATAACCCAAAAATACACACGGGATAGACTGAGCCTGAAGTTTATTAATTGTGGTGGATGGGAATAACGGGTAACACAAGCACCCAAAAATCTGAAGATGAGAATAAGAAGGGTTCTTATTATATAGGATTTTGAGGGGGGAAGAATATGTGAGACCTTTAGAAGGAATTATGTTAAGAAGATATGTGGCCATTTGTAGAGCATGGTGCCAAAAATATGGAGGTATGGAGGCATGAATTAAGAGAGTTCGGACAATGTTATTTATGGAACGAATTTTGCGTTTGGCTTTCCCATTTTGTGAAGATGTATGAGGACACGCAAAACGAAAATTTATCCCATTATTAGCACAAAACTCCCGAAACTCCCCATTGTCATACTCTTTCCCATTATCACATTGAATATTTTTTATTTCTCTTTCGAATTGAGTACGAATGAACGCTTTAAATTTGATGAAGACGAAAAACACTTGTGATTTATTCACAATTGGAAACGACCACAAAAATCTAGAATAATCATCTAAAGAGAGAACATAATATCGATGACCCAATGAACTAAGAACAGGAGATGTCCATAAGTCGCTATGAATAATATGAAATGACTTTGAAGTATGAGAATTGGAGTCTACAAATGGTAACTTAACAATTTTCCCTAATGAACAAGACTGACAAAGTGGAGTACGACTCGTACTCTTACAAGAAATAAGACTATTTTTATCTAAAACTGATAAAATAGAAAATCCCGGATGACCTAGACGAGCATGCCACATGGACGGAGAGATGGCTGCAAAAAGTGACGGCAAGGCTTGACTCGATGGACTGAAATCAGGCATGATAGGATACAGATCCCCCCTACTATCACACCTCATGAGATGACTCCCCGTCTTGAAATCCTTCACAAAGAAACAAAAATGATCAAATTCAACGGAAACGGAATTATCAGTAGTGAACTTCCTGACAGACACTAAATTTTTAATCAATTTAGGAGCATGTAAAGTATTTTTCAAGAGAAGGGGTGGATTGGGGGGAGACAACGTTTTCTGACCATAACCCTGAATTGGAATAGAGTTGCCATTACCAGCAATTATACCCCGAGGGGTGCTCAAATTGGAATAAGAGGAGAGAGTACCTGATTCGGAAGTCATGTGAGAAGTTGCCTCGGTGTCCATGTACCAATTTGGGTCCGGTTGAGTCAACCCCAACGTGTGCATCGCGGCCTCGATATCAGTCTGAGTGGGGCCTGCTATATGGTGGGCTTGCGGAGGTCGGGGCCCAAGAACTCCTATCCGTGATGGTGCTGGGCCGTAGCCGCTGGAGTCTGCTTTGGGCTGCGCCGCCGGGCCGCCACCGCCGGGTGTTGGGCACGGATGTGTGGCCGCCCACTGGCCGCTGGAACTTGCTGCTGGTTGGTAAGGGTTGTTGGCCCACGGCCCACTGCCATGGTCCCCATTGCTGGGCCCAGGGGGGTGGTGGGCCACTGTTCCCTGGATGGGACCCACCGCCTGCTTGCTGACCACCGGAACCGCCACCAGAACCGCCGCGTTTGCCCCTGCGGTTTTTGTTATTATTCTTGCGATTATTCTTCCCGCCACCATTATTATGGTTTTGGCCCGAATTATTCACAAAACCCGAAGAACTAGGGGAAGAAGCCATCATGACGACGGGGCTTGCTCCGGTAGCCGCCTTTTTTGCCAAACCCGCTTCTTCCAAAGTAAGCATGGAGCGAGCTTGATAGAAGTCAGGAAGAGGGTTGCTTTGGCGAAGGAGAGTTCCAACCCCATTATAGGCCTCCGAAAGACCGGCAACCCAGTGTAGAACGAGACGATTATTCGTTATCAGTGCGCCAACATTACGGAGTTGATCTGCCAACTCCTTTAGTTTCTTGCAATATGCAGAAACGTTCGGAAATTCGTCCATTTGTCCATTCGAACTAGAGAGAATTCCTGCTCGAGTGTGACGATACGTGAATGTTGGTTGTCTTGGAATATGTCACGCAATCTATTCCATGCAGCCATAACCGTGATATCCGGCTCAATAATCGTCTGTAGAAGGTCCACCGAAATAGTGGCGTAGATCTACCGGAGAACGGTAGCATCAAGTGTAATCCATAACTCAGGATCCTCCGCAGGAAGGGGTCTAGCGGGAGGAATGATGTGATGAAGAACTTGATAAGAGATAGCGTGAATTTTAAACAATTCCGCCCACGTCGCATATTGGACGTTTTCCATCTCAAGGAAAATAGGGATACTGCTCTTGATATTGGAAACCGTGAGGGCAGGGTGATAATTGTTCTTAGACATATTGAAAGAATAAAGAAGGAGGGGAAATTTAAGAGAGGTTTTCGAGAGCGGAAGACGAAATTTGGGAGAGAAACCCCGAGGGGGGGGGGGGTTCTCGGCCGAGAAGGTCAAAAAATTTAGGGAGAGGATTTTTTTTGTAAAACCTAGTCTCTTGATACCATGAAAGAAATAATCCCCTTGATTATTTTCATTGATTGAATAGATATATATATATACAAGTCACAAAATAGGAGAATCCTATTCCTATTCTATTCCTAAAACCTTATTCTACCATAATTCTAACTATACAATTATGGTAAGTGTATATCCTAAATATGGTAAGTGTATATCCTAATCTAGGTAACAAATATAGTACAATATACACACAATATACTTTCCTTAATATACAACTATGTCCACTGTTTTGCTGCCCTACTACCGTGAATGGCCTGGACGAGTTGGGCCATTTGGGCCGCCTCTGCTGGGCTGCCACTGCTCCACTGCTGGGCTGCCACTGCTCACTGTTATGTATACCTGTGATATATACTGCTATATATTCAGTGTATATCACAGGTATATTACCTTTGTTTAACAGTTTAAAAAGTAAGCCTCTTTTGCTCTAATATGAATATTAACCCAACAGCAAGAACCCATCACAGTAAACAAAACTAATATTAAGTGTTTAAAAGGTAAATCACTTTTTTTTCTATTATGAACATTAAACAAAGCAAGAACCCCATCACAGTAAACAAAACTAATTCGAAGTGTTTAAAAGGTGAACCCTTTTTTCTCTAATATGACAAAACAGTAAGAACCCCATCGTAAACAAAACTAATTCCAAGTGTTTAAGGGTTAATCTCTTTTGTTCCACGACCATTAAACAAAACAGAAACAACCCTATCATAGTAAACAAAACTAATTTCAAGTGTTTAAAAAGTAAATCTTTCTGCTTTATTATGAATACTAAACAAAACAACAAGAACACCTTACAATAAACAATACTAATTCTAAGTGCTTAAAGGTAAATCTTTTTTGCTATGAACATTAAACAAAACAGCAACAACCCCATCACAATAATCAAAACTAATTCCAAGTTTAAGAGGTGGAGTAAATCTTTTTTGCTCTATTATGAAATATTGAGCAAATCAGCAAGAACCCTATCACAAAGAACAAAACTAATTCTAAGTGCTTAAAAGGTAAATCTTTCTGCTCTATTATGAATATTAAGCAAGCAACAAGAATCTTATCACAGTAAACAATACTAATTCTAAGTGCTTAAAGGTAAATCTTTTTGCTCTATTATGAACATTAAGAAAAACAGCGAGAACACCATCACAGTAAACAAATCTAATTCCAAGTGTTCAAAAGGTAAATATTTTCTTAACAAAATAGCAAGAACTACATTACAGTAAACAAAACTAATATTAAGTGTTTGAAAGGTAAACCTTTGTTTTTTTTTGGCTCTATTATGAAAATATTAAACAAACAACAAGAACCTCATATTTTTTTTGGTTTCCCATCCGGGTGTCCGGTACCCACATTGGAGCCCGACTATATCCGGATTCGTGCCGAGTAGGGCCCCATTCGGAGGCTTCCTACCAAGAATTTTTCCATACACATGACTCAAATCCGAGACTTTTGGTAAGGGAGGAGCAGCCCCATTCGCTCCGCACCACATCCTTTGGTGGTAGCAAGAACCTCATCACAGAAAACAAAAAGAATTCCGAGTGTTTAAAAGATAAACCTTTTTTCTTTTGCTCTATTATGAAACATTAAACTAAACAGCAAGAACTCACATTAATACAGAAAATGAAAATTAAAGAAGGCAAAATGTTGAATGTACTCTGAAAAAAAGTTTGATACCTTTAAAATCTTATTTATTTCAGGTTCAGTTGCTTCTTGGACATCTTCTTCTTGAATCATAAGGTCACACCATTGTCTCATTTCCCTCATTCCATCCTTCATTCTCTTCAGCCTCTGCACATTACACAAACAAAACAGTAAGAAATTGAAAGCAAACAAAGAAAAAAACACCAAACATTGAGAAAAGAATATTGAAACTGAAAACCAACTAAAATATGAAAAAAAAAAAAGACCCAAAAATTTAGAAAAAATACCATTGCAGTAGGAGATTTAGGAGATTCTCCATTGTTAACAGTGCCACCTAATTCCTGAACATTTGGTGACCAACTAGCTGTTCTTGTGAGAGCACAATGATTAGGGGATTTCTGGAAATTGAAAGAAAGAGAATTAATATCCCAATATTAATAGACTAGAAATCTCAGTATAAAAAACTGCACAAAAGCAAAAATTAGTCCAACTATATAACATAAGTTGTACCTAACAAAAATTTACATCAAACTCTAGAAATTAGACGAAATAGCAAAAATGGTAAAAATTGCACCTTCAAATATGAAAATATTTACGCCACGTACCTATATTTTGAGTTTGTTATCCGATTTAAACCATATTTGTGTATAAACACCCTTTATACACAATTATACACTTTTATACAAGGTTGATATATTATGTATAATGCTTTTCCGGTATAATGTTGTATAATATTTTATAAACTGAAAATATGAACTAGGAAAATTAAAATCAAAAGAAAATTACTCCATCCGTTTCAAAATGTTTGTTTTACTTTCTTTTTGGTCCGTTTCAAAATGTTTGCCTCTTTCCTTTTTGGCGACTCTTTAGTTACAACTTTTCACATGACATGTTTAAGACTACGTGATTAAAGAACATTTTTGTATATTCTTCATATCTTTAATTTAAAACCACAAAATTCAAAAACTTCTTTACTTTCTTAAATTTCCATGTCAAATCAAAACCAGAGAAACATTTTGAAACAGAGGGAGTAACAAATCAAAGACCCAAATATGAAAAAAAAAAAAAAAAACCAAGATTTAGCAACAAACCATAGTAGTAGGAGATTCTCCATTTGGTGACCACTTAGTTGTTCTTGTGAGTGTATGGTGAGGTGGTGGAGTAGGCGATTTTCTCTTGTAAGTAGAAGAGCTAGTCGGGTCAGATAAAGTCCGATAAAGCGGTGGTGGTAATGGCGGTTTCGCCGGAGACGGAGTTGTCACCTGAGTTGATTCTTGAAGTGGGATTTTCATGAAACCTCGGAAATGGTTATTATTATTGTTGTTGCCGTTAGTGGTGATGGAAATAGGTGGTAAAAGGGTGGCAGTTCTTTTAGGAAATGGCTCTTCAAGAGATGAAGAGAAACAACAGTTTGAGTATCTCTTTGCCTTAGTGGAAATAGGTGGTAAAAGGGTAGTTTTATCAGGTGATGGATCAGGTGTCTCAGCCGTGATTGGGGCGGTGGTGGTGGTGAGGGACCCACAAGAATGGCATTGTTGGTCGCCGGAGAGTTGTTCGGTGGTGGAGTGGTAGTGGATTGCGGTGGTGTTGAGGTGGAGCATGGCTAATTGAGAATCAACTGAATATTGTTGGTCTTGCAGTTCTTGAAAATTCATTTCTATGTGATAACTGTATTAACTGAATTGAAATATTTAAGCGCGAAAATATAGGCTGCATTTGTTTGGAGTTTGGACATATATGAGTACAAACTACAAAGACAACTTTTGTTGCTTATTCTACTTTTCTTATTGGGATTTCTATAGAGTAGAACTTTTTTGCTTACTCAGTTTTTCTTTTAACAAAAAAGTTTTCTTATTTATCTCTAAATCTCAATTTAGTTGTGGTTATATTCAACGAAGTATCATTTTTTTTTCAAGTTTCTAAACTCACTTTTTTGTGTTGTGTTTTCTACCTTAACGTCACCAACTATTTATTAAAACATACCTTGAAATTAATGAGTTGGCTGACTCATGTGGACGAAGTTTTATGCGCAAATTAAGTTGTCACACACCTTGTGGCGATTGTATTCAAACAGTTGGTCTAGTCATTTTGAGGTGTGTTTTGATAGATAGTTGGTGATAGTTCAGATTGAAAATGCAAACACCTGATAGTTCAGCTAGAAACTCGCAAAAAGTAATACTTCAGACATGTTTTGACCATTATCTCTTTTTATTAATCATCTCCTATTCGTAAGTCACTGACCTACTAATTTAAATCCACGCCGCGTACAAATTATTTAAGGAGAAGCGCTCCTCATCAGGAATTTTCTATTCTCACAAGTCAAACACGAGACCTCTAATTAAGGGTGAAGGATCCTATCAATATCACCACATTCTTCGGTTATAATTTTCTACTAGTTTTTCTTCTTCCCTCATTCGATTTTATTGATTTCTCTTCCACGCATATCATTTTTCTTTTGCATATTGTGTTTGTATATATCTCGAAATTGGTTGACTACTTGAAAATAAATTACCAAAAAAATGCATAATCCATTTATTCATTCTTTATTTCATTTTAGATAGAGCCACAAGAAACTGTTTTAGTGGAGAGTTGGAAATCAAACATTATATGAATGATCTCAATTGGGCGGATTACATAAACTTTAATTAGTCACAATGAGATAATCTGGACACCTCTAATTTGAATAGACAAAGAAATGCTTCATATTTCATAAATTCTAGGAAGATTCTGGTGAAATAACAAAATGATACACCTCCAAAGTATACTCTATTTATTATGAAATTCTACTAGTACATTTTATTTCAAACTCACAAACAAAAGCTTGATAATACATAGAACTCTAGGAAGAATTTGGTGATGTAACAAAAATGATACTTCTCCAAATTCTCTACTTCCCTTATTATGATATTCTAATAACACCAACTTAAAATGATCAAACTCATTTTTAGACACGCGTCCTCAAGTATACATACCATCCTGATTATCTTTCGCGAGCTGAACACGTGAAAATTCTCTTCTGATCAGCTCAGCTCGGAAATTTAATTTACTTGCAAGTAGCAACAAGGACCTTCCTAGGTGGAAGAGAAGGCCTTCTACCATGAAGTGTAGCAAAATTATCAAGGAAAAGAACATCATTCTTTTGCCATTTGAATTGTATGCTTTCTTCTTCAATTATCTCTTCACATCTTTTTACTATGTTTTTTGGTATTTCAGTTCCATCAAACATCATGGCTGAACTTATGTCTTTGCCATACATGCCAACTAATGTGTTGAACCACATTCTTCTTCCTTTTCTTCCATCAAATACAGTTGTTAAACATCTTGGTCCCAAGATTGTCTTTACAGCACCATTTGGTAGCCATTCCATCTCCATTCCAAGTGCTTTTGCCCTATAACCAAGATTGAAATTTAAGGAGTTAAAGGTTGAATGCTTGCTATAGGGCAGTTTTTGTGGGTTAATTTCACGTATCGGTTACTGAATTTACTCACAATGAATTAAATTCATAGAACTACTTGTTGTAACATTAATAAAGTAACTGAATTATGTGTGAATCACTCAGGAAATACAGTATGGCCAGAAGGTTAAAGTTTCTTATGGTCAAACTATTTTTTATGGTCATGTTGCGTTTTTCGAGTAATAGACAGATAATTCAGTTATTTTGATGTGATCATAAGGTATTATGACCTCCATATGATCTTCAAATCATAATCTATTATTTTTGGATAACAGTAGTTTTCTCGTCAGTTTGTGCACAGCTGAACTATTCCACCAGAATCCAAATACATGTTGTCTTCCACTAGCACAAATATCGGGTAGCTCTTTCCGCCGAACCTTATGCAGTTACAACCTTTGTTTCATAAACTTCAGTAATTGTTACTTATTGATTAAGTTGGGTAAAAAAACTTATGATATTCATCTTTTCTTGGGCTACTAATGAGAACTCAAGTTGTTAAAGAATTGGTTAGGATGATGCAGTTAGTTCAATACTTATGTAATACATGTGTTACCAAAGGCTGTGGCAGAAAAATAAGAGATCATTCATCCTTAACCAGAAGTTTCTCGAGTGTAAGGAGTTAGAGCTTTACCCCTCCTCTTACCAAAGTGAAACTTACCGACATAAATCTAGATGAGTCCCCCTAAAACGAGTACCGACACCGAGTAAAAACTGAGGAAATGATTTACCTTCTTTCAGCTTCAACAGGATCAGAAGTACCAAAAGCATCCTCCCAGCCTCTGCCTCTCATGGAACCTTTGTCATTCTTACTTGGAGCACTGAATGTATATTTCAGTCCTTTCTTTTCAATTTCTTCAACAGCTTCTGGGAATTCCTCTATCATTCTTTCTGTTACTCTAAAACTTGGAACAAATGGTGTTTCCCCTCCTTCTGGTGGTGGTATTTCACAATACAGTATCACTTTCTTTGGGAATTCCTTTATCTATAGTATGTCA
Organism: Anisodus tanguticus; assembly: GCA_034509755.1. NCBI lineage: Eukaryota > Viridiplantae > Streptophyta > Magnoliopsida > Solanales > Solanaceae > Anisodus > Anisodus tanguticus. Next base: position 3,558,344 of record CM067540.1, on the reverse strand, counting down.
TACAATTAAAAAGTTTAATCAATCAGATTTAACTTATAAGTATACTGATAGTGTAAATATATGCAGTTTATCGATGACATGACCTTAGATAGGAGGTTGGGGAGGACACAAATTATGGTAGAATATTAGTAGTTAATAGTGCGTTGTCTCGCTTATCCTTCTATACTTGTAATAGTGGTGTAGTTTCTTATCCGTCGATTTCTGTTACTATCGGTTATTCCACGTATCTCGATTATCGTATTATTTTATTGTAGTTACTATTTCTTTGTTAGAATACTTGTCATAGTATTTTGCCATGTTCTCTTCACATTCATTATTTCTTTTTCAAAGAAAATTTCCTAATAATTTCCTTCCTATGTTAATTAATTAAGTTGGAGGATTTTGAAGAACATCAATGTTCTGCCACATTAAACAAATTTAAACTTACCAAAAGAACATGTTACTAATTCTAGTCCCAGTATTAGGCTTTGGCAAACTAAATTTGTTTAAAATATTTGACAACAACGACAATAACATACCCCGTATATGGCCCCACATGGTGGAGTCTTGGGAGGACAGGTTATACGCAGATCTTATCCCTACCTTGTGGAGTAAAGAGGTTGTGTCCGATAGACCCTCGGCTTTTTCAAATATTTGACGTTTTAGAAAAAATAAGTCATTTAGTGTACTTTTTCCCAAATTTATACCTTTATTGTTTAAGCGAGACGTTCAACGAGAGATAAAGGACAATTTAAATAAATATTGCTATGTGATTAAAACTATCAAAAGTCTTTCTTAAACGGTGTGCAAAATTTTTAAAAGACAGATAATACACGTAGGATTAAAAATTTGAAAATTAAGAAAAACACTCACAAGGACCATTTCATGATGATAATAGATGAATTCAGAAAGGGGTCCTTCATTAGCAGTCCAAACTCTCTTGTAAATATGAGTTCTTGGTGCTGGTCCAACATATCTAATATCTTCCCAACCAAAAGTCTCAACAATATCATTGAAATTTTGTGCATTTTGTACATCAAATCCTCTTAGAAGAACAGCACTATTTTTTGTGATCATATTATCAAACCATTCCTTGTTATTGTCCAAAGCTTCAAGCAATGATTTGATGTCATTTTTGTTTGGTTCAATAGGGTTTAGTACTAATGGCATAGTTTCACCGTCAACAATTTTTTCTCCTTCACATTTGCCCACCTTAAAATCCTTGCAATTGTATTCCATTTTTTCTCTTTTTTTTATTCTTGTAATTGGCTCTTTGTTTTCTTGGTTTTTGGCTGTGGATTCTTGAATTGAGATGGAGGGAGGTTATGGTATTTATAGAAGAAATTTGAGGTGAATTATGGTACAAAGGGAATCAAAATAATGATTTGGTGGTGATGGCCGACCTTGGTCTTTGGGTTCCTCATTTGTCTTTGTATGATTAGTTATTTCTAAAATGGTTTGGTGTTTTGTTTGTGTCATTTTAATATAGCTAGGTATTCACGTACTTGGTAAACAACTACAAGATTAACAACAGAAAGGGAAACATCAAAAGTGGTAAATTTGCTAATTGTATAATATTAATCTTATTATTCGTATCTCCACGATACTCATTTTGTAGATATGTTGAACATATTGTTGGGCCTCTAAAGTCGTTCTATATATAGTAGCAATTGAACCCGACACCCAATTTTTACTTTATCATTTAAGCTATATCCATTGTTTTCAAATTATTTAACTCATAATAAGTGTTGGCAAATTTCAGAAAAAAAACTACACATTTACTGGGCTAGAAGTCGGAAAATGATGGGTACATTATATGCACAGGTAATACATGAGGTACCATGAGTGAAATGAGATGATGTATTATGAGTTAAATGTTTTCAAACGAAAATGTCTGAAATTTGGGACTATCAAGCCAAAATTTAGACATTTTGTTAGAAGTTTGGCACTACCAAGCCAAACTTCAGATAAAAGTAATTGAAGTTCACTTGCACAAGCAAATGAAAAAAATGGACATTTTGTTTGTTAGGCACGTATATGTTTGAAATTAGGCTTCATAACATATATGTCTGAAATTTTTGATGTCTGAAGTTAGATTTTAGCACCCGTATATCTAAAATTGGTTATGAAGCGATTAAATTTGTAAGTTTCTATACATAACGATTATGGCTTAAATGGTTCCAAAATCGATTATATGTGCACTTGTCCCAAAATCTACCGAATTAGCGTCGCATAAGTGTGAATGCTAAGATAAATATATTATCATACGAATATTAGACAAAATATATTAGCACGTGTACAATTATAATATTTAGCCATATTTAATCTTGTGTAATTATGGTAGTTATAAAATCCCTATTGTATCAGGATTCCAGATTGTACACCCTATATATATTTGTATTAATGAGAAAGGCTCCCCAAGGGAAATTAATATAATTCTACATGGTATGTGCATGTAAACAGTTTCTTTTAAATCCCCATGTAAAAGGGCATTTTTCACATCAAGTTGATGGATCGGCCAATGTTTACCCATATCAATGCTCAGGACTGTACGAATGGTAGCCAGTTTAACAACCGAACTGAATGTCTCACCACAATCAATACCTTCATGCTGATTAGTATCATTAGCCACAAGCCTTGCCTCTGTATTTGTGACGAAAAAACCACATGCATTGGATCACATTCACCCCCTCTGGTGGAGGAATCAAATCCCAAGTGTGTTGTTTCATTAAAGCATTAAACTCCTCACACATGGCCGCATTCCAATTTGGGTCTAGTTTGGGCCTTTTTGGAATTGGGGAAATTGGTTTGTGTGGAGAGGTTAAATTGGATTTTGAGTTTGAAAATCCCGTGTTGGGCATGGGTTTCCATATGGTACAAGGTGGGTGGATGGGTGTGGTTGAGGGTCGTCGAGTCGGGTTTACTAGATGTTGGTTGATTCGGGTTCTGGTTTGGGGGGTAGTACTGGTGACGGGTTTCAGAGGCGGGTGAGATCGGAGTGACTGATCTGGGTGGGTCGTAACTGGGCACAGTGTCGGTGGTTGGGTGGGACTGGTGTGGTGGCGAGTCAGGGTTGACCGAGGTTGGTGGTGGTCGATGAGGTTGGGTAATGGGTCAGTGGAGGGGTGGGACTGGTTGGTTTGGATAGTGGTGTGGTGGTGTCGGTACGACTAAAGATTCCGGTGGGTGGTGTGGATGATATGTGGGGTTGGGGTTGGGGTTGCGGGGTTGATACAATGACGTGGTTTGTGGTCGGTGACGGTAATGACAGAGACAGGGAATAGAAAGGTGATGGAGATGCAGAGGTGCGATTTCTGGCGGTGTCAGACCCGAAAGGACGAGGAGGGGAGACTGTTACTGGATTGCCAGTGGTGGCAGTTGGTGCGTCTGCCGCTGCCGGAACAAAGTGGCCGCCTGATGTAATGCTTGTTAGACAAGCAGTGATGGGTCCGAATCTTCGAGGAATTGGTAATCAGTGACTCATAATTTTTTAATGTTGTCAAACGGGAAAACATACTCAACAAAGGTGACGTGGCGAGAAATTATGATTTTGTCGGTGGAGAGCTCATAGCACAGGTACCCCTATGGTTTGACGGGTGTAACATCCCGTACTTTCGGATTACGGTTTAAATCGCTAAGCGTATATAAAATCGCTAAGCAGGTGTAAATAGACCCAAGCGTTGAGAAAATTTTGTTATATTTACATATGTGAATAAGAGATTAATAATTAAACAGATGAAGTCCCGAAATAATTTTGGAAGTAACAAGAGTGACGACAGAAATCGAAAATAAATTTGGTGGGCACATAAAAGAGGTTATGGACTAATGTCATAATACAAAAAATATGACATGGAGTATAAGAAGATTTTATAAGTTATTAAGATTTAAGTGAATTGGAATCACGAAATTAATTATGTGGATGATTGATAAATTGTTCGGAGGCATGGTCACTTAATTAATTAAGTGACCATGCATGTAAAGGTGCATGTGGCGTGACGAGGTGCTTTCCACCGCCAAGAATAACTTGGGTGGGAGACCATATAATGAAAGGTCATCAATGTTAAGTGAAAACATTGCAGACCTCTTATTCACCCAATTGAAATGTCAAGTTTGTTGCCTAACAAATTCCCAATTGCATATGCAATTCTCCATTTACCTTGTGTTGTCTAGTGTGGACTCTTTGAAATTTATACATGGACCATTTTTTTGTAGGCTTGGGTTGTCAGTGAATAATTTTTTGGTTTCATTTCTTTAAAGGAGAAATTGTTCCAGTAAAATTAAATATAGTTTTAAGTGAAATCGAGGTATGTTAAGATAAATTATTTCTTTCTTTTGGCATGTTCTACGTAATGAAATATAACTGTGATATTGTTCCATAATTTATTCTACTCCTAGTAGTTGAGAATATTCATGTTATTTTTTCCTATGCTAAAAGCATGTCTAAATATATTCCTAAGTCCTTATTGAGGCATACGGAAAAAGGTATTGACATTCACCGTGTTAACCAAAGGGGCAAGGATATTGTTGTCATCCGATAAATTCAGGAAATGTTTTACTGATATTCATGCATTTTCATTTGCATTTGCATTCAAATATTACCCTGGACCCACTGGTGCTATGCACACTACTATATGGTAAATATTATATATATATAGGGGATATGGGGAAAGGGAAATGTGTTATATACGCACACCACCTGCAGCTGGTACAGACTATCACAAAAGAGCCTGAAGAGGCCAATATGATGTGATGATGCGATGATGTGATGTGATGCATGTATGGCTTATTAGGACGGGTTGCACGATCCGCAACACTAACATATATTGGGACGGGTTGCACGATCTGCAACACTAACATATATATACCGCACTTGCATCATGCATTTATTCATTAACCATTACATGGTATGATGCCCACAGAGGCTGTCATGGTACGAAAATTGCCCGATGAGGCCAATAAATATGGACACTGCATTGTACATAACATGTAGGCAAGTGTATTAGGGCCCTCATAGGCAGTTCCTGTTGGTCAGTTGTTTATGTTTCAGTTATCAGTATATTCCTGTTATGCTTTTATTTATGCCTGACATACCCAGTACATCAGTCGTACTGACGTCCCTTTTGTCGGGGGACGCTGTGTTTCATGCCCGCAGGTTCGCATAGGCAAGGCGACGACCCACGTGAATAGGTTGCAGATTTCAGCGAATTTTTGGAAGCACTCATCTCTTTTCAGAGTGTCTGTCTAATTTTGGTATGATACAGTTTTGCGTGTCGATATGGGTATGGAGGGGCCTTGTCCCGACCTGTTGATGTTGTGTACTCTCTCAGAGGCTTGTAGACAGGTGTCCTGTGTATAGAGTAGTCTTATATGGCCTTGTCAGTCTTGGTTTATGTATATATATATAAGATGGTTACCTGGTTTTTTCACAATTTTCTTTTGACTTAGTCCGTAATTAATTACGATAAGATGTGCATTGTAAGAATGGCGGTACCCGGCGGGTGGGATTCGGGTGCCCGTCGCGGCTCTCTGATTTTGGTCTTGACAACGAGAAACCTAGGAAGGTGCACGGAGTAGATCTGGGTATCATTTGTGGGGGACCGTGGATGTCAGATTAGGGTAACACAGACAACCGAAAATTCTAAGATGGTCATAGGTAGGGATCCGACGGTGGAGAATTTTGGTGGGTGTCCTGTTTTGAATCGCACGGGTAGGTAAAATGTTGAGAATGTGTTCTACCATTTTTAGTGCATATACCCAAAAAGTAGGGGGGAGAGACGCATGAAAAATGAGGGTACGAATCATATTATTAATGGTTTGGAGAATTCTTTCGGCTTTTCCATTTTGAGGGGAGGTATGGGGGCAAGAGAAACGAAAGATCAGGCCATTAGCCGCACAAAATTTATGAAATAGGGAATTATTAAACTCATGACCATTATTATTGAAATGATTTTATATCTTTTTCAAATTGTGTTTTAACCAGTATACGAAACTCAATAAATTTGGAGAACACTTGAGATTTGAGTTTGAGTGGATAGATCCAAAGAAAGTGAGAGAAATCATTCAAAAATACCAGATAATATTTGTGGCCTAAGTTGCTAGTTATGAGAGATGTCCATAAATTAGCGTGAATAATATCAAAGGGAGAGAAAGTAGTACTCATAGACGTCGTAAATGGTAGTCTAACGTGTTTCCCTAACTGACAAGAGGAGCAACTATGAGAAAGGTTCCCTTTGTTACATTATATTAAATTTTGGTTTCTAAGAGAATAAAAAACGTAAAAATCTGGATGACCAAGTCTACTATGCCACGTAGAGGGAGATATGATAGTTAAAACGGTGGGAAGAGTGACACTATCAGCGGATGTGGGTAGAAAATGATATAGGTCCCCTCACTATTGCATATGGTATGGAGTTTCCAGGTACGGAGGTCCGTTACAGAAAATCCAAACGGATCAAAATTAATTGAGACAAAATTATCGGTGGCAAACTTCCTAACAAAAATTAGATTTTTGATGATGTTTGGGGCATAAAATACGTTTTTAAGAGAGAAGTGGGGATGCGGTAGTGGGGTAAGGGTGTGGCCAAATCCTTGAATTGGAATGTGATGGCCATTACAGACCATAATACACTGCGGAGTATTTAAATTTCACATTTGAGTAAGATTACCAGAATTGTTGGTGAGATGAGACGTGACGCCCGTATCCATATACCACGCATTATCGGACTTCCGAGGAGTCAATGTGTTGAAAGTGTGACACAAATTGGGTTGGAAAAGTCTCAGAGTGGACTGTTGGGCCCTAGAATATTGGGCCAGATATATGTGGCATGTCTACAGATTTTCCAGATTGTTGGGCCGATTTTGAGCAGCAGGGAAGTGGGCTGTGTAACTGTGGCCATCGAGTTGTATGGTGCGGACGACCTGTCTGTATTAAATTGGCCTGCAATCTGCTGGGCTATGGCTAGAGGCCACAGCTACTGGATAGTTTATGGCAGCTGCTGGGCTAATGTTGGAGGCCCAGTTCGCAAGCCAATCCCAGCTGCCATTCCTGCACAGCTGGTTACTGTTGTTTCCGGTGCTGTTTCCATCCATAAAGGTTATCGGAGAGTGGCAAAAAAAATTAGGGGAGGGGTTCGGGATGTAGGCGCAATGTATATGGGCCGATCAGCCGTATACGGGGTGTATAACGACTTATGGAGGCTATATACAGGCGGTATATAGTGACAGTGAGGATATACCAGTCGTATATAAAGTGTATATCTACGTGTATAGGCTATATACGAGGGGTATACAACCTGGTTGAGAGATAGAGAAAGAAATGAGGCTGTATATCAGCAGTATTCTCGTGGTATACAATGATTTTAGTAGAATTTGAGGGTTGGACAACTATATATCGGTGTATATCGAAGGTGTACCGGTGGTATACGGTTGATTCGGCGCCGGAAACGGACAGAGGTGGGCGGCCGAAACTAGGTTTTAGGTTGGTAAGGATTTTTGGCTTCTAATACCATGTAGAATTGTATTAATCTCCCTTGTGGAGCCTTTCTCATTAATACAAATATATATAGGGTGTACAATGTGGAATCCTTTACAATAGGGATCCTCTATCTACCATAATTACACAAGATTAATATAGTTAAATATATTACAATTGTACACGTGCTAATAAAATATGTTGGCGTATCAAATATTTGATAAAATTAAAAATGATCACATTTGAAGGAGGTGCAAGCATAGCACACATGAAAAATATAAAGTTAGTAGAGACCTCACACTAAAGAAAGAATCTAAGTATCTATCGTGTTGAAGACCTACAATTTGTTGAATTAATACATATACCATTTATTATTATTAAATCTAAAAATTAGCACATATTTAGATCCACTATTTGCTAGAAATCTTTTAATCCAAGAAAGCCTCATTGGCATGTACTATAGCAAGTTATTAGCTTAAGAATAGCCGTCTCTAAGACATAAGAAATTGAGGTCCAATTTGTCTTAATCCTCTCCTTGTAAATTGTAATTAGCTTGAATTTTACCTGAAAAACTCAGTAACATTGTTAACATCGAACAACAAAGAAATGTGACGAGAAACCTTTGTGGTAACGAAAATGTTCTTAGTTATTCTAGTTAATTTATTAATTTACTTATGGAATTATGGACAACTACTAATGGATATATGCTGCAAAATTGGGGCCATCGACAACTGAGGCACTTCACTGGAGGTATAACAATGACCCCAAGAAAAGAATCCCCGGGAAAATGCTATTACAGTAAACCTCTTTATGATGGTGTGGTTTGTTCGGATATTTTTTTTACTATTATAATAAAATATTGTTATAAAAAATATATAATATAACATTACATGAAAAACTGCTTTCAAATAAAACTTGACCATTATAATATAAAATTATTATAAATAATGACTATTATAGAGATGTTTGAATATACTATTCTTCATCTCAGTTGAAAGAGACTGAATTTTACAATCAATGCAACTAGATTTATTGATATTTGTCTACGTCACACCATTTGGAGTGTGGTCCTTCCCGAAATTCTGATAGCGTTGAATATTTTGTGCACCAAATTGCCCTTTAATCTAAAGAAAGTATTTTATGTTGGAAATTTGCCTTTGGCGGGAGTTGCGTCCAACCATCTTTAATGACTTAAACACTAGTGTTTCGCATGTTGGAAACTTCGGTTCTTCACACGTGCATAATCTACTAAGTAAGTAGATGACCGTAGGGCCAAGGATCGTCAAATTTCGTTGAGAAATGAAAGAGATATTGGTCCACGAAGTGAGGTGTTTGAAGCATGGAAAAGTGTGGTATTTAGACCAATCCTCCCTCATTGGTGGGGGAAGAAAGATTTGTTTAGTTTATAAGTCTCAACATTATCTTAAAGGAGGGAGGACCTAGATGTGCTTTGGTTCGAGGATAAGCCCACACACATGCCGCCGCCGCCCGTCCGGGTCATGGGCCGTGGGCTTCTTCTGGTATTATCTTTTTGGACCCAAATTGCTTCATATTTACAGTTGGGTCCCTGAAGTTTCTGGTAAGTTAAATTGGGCAGAGAACTTGTGCTTTTGTTGTTGGTTTTTGGAACGTTAACCAACATTAATATGCACTCAATTCAGTCATTTATTTTGGCTGAATAACTCTCCCTAAAAACTAATCCGTTGCACATCATTTCACTATTTATTTTGGCCGAATTACTACCTCCATAATTGTCATTACTTGGCCAGTAACAACAATTATGTGGGCAGTTGATAAGTCCTCTCCTTACAACTATATAATGAAGCCTTTGCCAATTGTTGAGACAACACATAACATACAAACGAAATCAGAGTCTTCCTACTACTTTCTAGCATCATTTCATTACTCAAAATTCTTCAAAGTAACACTTGAGTTTCCTTTGTTCATTTGTTGAGTTGTTGTTTTATCTTGAGAGACTATTGTCCAGAACGTAGAAATGATATATACGGGGCAATCTTGTCTTAAAGACAGAGTGTCATCACTCGACTCAGCATATCAAAACTGTTTCAGTTTCTTGTTCTAGTTTATTGAAATTTCAGTTTGTTGTAATTTCATTGTGTTGTAATACTTAGCAGTTACTTATTTCTGTTTCTTGCACCATTGTAACCAACATTTTAAAAGCCACATGAGAATTGAATTTATGGGTAATTACTACCTTATTTACATGTTGTATCTTGTTTGTCCGATCAACTAATTATTCGATCAAGAATAAAATGATTGTAATTGTAGGAGCACAATTATACTTTTCAATTTTCAAGGGATACTCTTCACTTTCCGTTTTTATTAAGATTTAGGATTTGTGTAAGGTATTATGTGTGCTTTCTACTTTAAAAACTTACCAACTTAGAAACATATTAGTCCTTTTATGTGACCCATCCTCATTAGCATGTTCTCCGTCATAATTATGTGACTATTCAGATTTTTTTTTCTAATTAAATGAAAACAAAATCGTTAAAACTACTCATAATGTGCTGATCCTAGTACTTTCTTAAACATACTCCTAAGTAAAGAAAACAAGTTCCACGAATAGCATTCCACGTTGATTGTTTTCTCCCCCCCCCCCCCCCCCCTCACATTATCTTCACCCCCACCCCCATCACTCCAACTCCACCACCCCACCTAACCCCACCTCCATAGTAATTATCTAGATTATATACAAATGCTTTCAGAGTAATATTTTTTATTACGTGTCAAACACAAGAAAATAAGTAAGAAACCCGGTTTGGTTAGAGGGTAAGTCCTCTAAGGCCATCACTTTAGCCCCCAAGTTTTAGGAGCCCCATTTTTTAATAATAGTATGTGTATATGTTATATTTTGAATTTTTTTAATTGAAAACTATAGTGTCCAAAACAACAAAATATTTACTCCCTCCATTACAAAATAATTGGTGTGTTTCATTGCTCGGGGGTCAATTTAATTAATCTCCAGAGCTAAATAAGATTAATTCAATATATTAAAATTAAAAATTCAAAATTCAAAGACTATATGTAAAGTACCGTAAAAGTTGTAATTTTTCTTATATCAATATGATGAAAAATTACATCTTGAAAATGTTGCCAAAGTAGATACAATTTGACTCTCTGACAATATTTTCGGATGGAGGGAGTATAATTTTTTATTTTTTTTTTGAAATTATGATCGATATTACCGTTAAGAAAACACTAGGTAATAGGAATAACTCATTAGGTCCTTACGTTAACGTTGAATAAAAATCTTTTTGGGCCATTTACATTTACCATTGGAATAAATGACGTAAACTATGTTTTCTCATTTTTCCTTCTTACAAGAAAATTTCACTGTTACGTTATTTCCTTTTGTTCAAGTAAACAAATAGATCGGCTATATACTATCAATTGAAAAGGAAGAGCATAGAAAAATAATTAACGACTTTGCATAATAATATATACATAATGTGAGGGAGGGGGGGGGGGGTCAAGTTGAGTCAAGTCACTTTATAAGAAAAAGCCGCACAATCAAAGTAGTCCTTACTATACATGGGAGACAGAGCGCTAAGAAAGAGAAAGCGTTATTACGGAGAGGGCATATTTTTTTTAAAAATAATTAAAGCCTAATATTAAAATTTGATTTTGGATCATTAAATTTGTTGAGCCGCCCCAAAAATACCCACTTATTTTCTTGAAAACATCTTCCAAAAAATATTTTCCTTGATACCGAACACACCCATAATCTATTCATCAGATCAAATATTTTCATATACACCCTAAGGAATCTTTTGAATTCAGCGATGACTTCAATATCACAAGTAGTTCTATACTGCATCTTTAAGTCAACATTATTAAACCGCAGTTTCGTTCCTTTGATACAGAAATCGTAGAGAAGAAGTGACATTTATTTGCAAGAAGTTAGGATCTTCATTAATTTAAACCAAGTTACTCCGCAAAATATTGTTTCATGTTTATTCAGTTTTGTCGCCTATTACGTATTATTACTCTTCCCCACCCCCACCCCCCCACCCGGCCGCCAAAATATTTGTCACTTTTTATTTTCTGAAAGTCAAATTCTATAAATTTTGACATATATCTTGAGCCGTAATTTTTATTATATTAACTATGAAAAAATTATAACATATACTATTTTCATATAAGTTTGAATATCTAAAATTTAATTTAGCTCCAACAATTAATCACATTTATTCTCGAACAAGAAATGTGACAAATATTCCAGGATGGAAGAGTATCTAATCATTCCATAATACACAAGTTCATAGTCTATGGATGGATAAATTTGGATCTTTTTACTTTATTCTATTTGGTATAGATTTTTTTTCCATTCGTCTCAATTTGTTTGAAGGTTAGATCAGTTTGAAAAGTCAAACAACTTTTTATTTGACTACGATTTTCATCAAATTTTTTCATATATTGTGAATTATTAATTATGCAGATTTATAGTACTTATTATGTAGTTTTCAAATGTGTAAATTTTATTATAAAATATTCAAAGAATTTATATTTAAAATTAAATCAAAGAAAATATTTAATACCCCAAATTGATAACCTTCAAACAAAATTTACAACCAAATATAAAAAGTGATCATCATCAAAAGTTCCCATATAAAAGAAGGTGACCACATACATAAACTCAAAAATATAATAGAAAAAGTAAAAGGAAATGGGAAAAAAGGTGAAGCTATGATTGAATTAAGGCCTAAAATGGGTAGAGAAATTGATATATAATATAATTGGACCAAGGCTTGTGATGTTAACCTCTTTGTAGTGACATTTTGGTCCCCACCCAAGTGCTACACACTATGCTGCTCCAAATGATGCTGAATTTTATTTCTGGATAAATATAATACTTTAATTTATGCTTATCTTAATTATTTTATTACGAAATGTTACAATCTATCACTATAAATATTGAGTAACTGTTTTTAATATCAAAGTTCAGATATATTTCTGATGAAATTTAGTTCTTGATTTTTCGCAATCTTCACTTATGTCATGGCTACAAAATCATGTGCAAAATTGACATATGTTTCTAATATTCCATGGGATAACTAAGGGGCTGTTTGGTGTGGGTTAGAGAAGAATCAATCTTAACATAAAATATCATTAATTTGTATTATGTTTGAGGAAATTTTATCTCCACATAAATATTAGCAATAACTTATACAACGTTTTATTGTTATTTTCTGTTTCCTCATAAATAATACTACATGCATAAGTTATGCGGGAATTTATATATTTATATAAGAATGCATGTATCAACAATACATGAATTAAAATTAAAAAGTGATAAAACTAATCCTCATAATAATAAAATTATTTTTTAAACTTTGTGTATCCTGAATCTTGTCGTATTTAAAGAATAAATAAATATTTTAAATTATACATTAGTAATTCCGCGCATAACGAGTGCTTAGTGCACTAAGCTGCTCTTTATACATTAGTAATTTATAGTATATCAATTATTTAATCAGAAACGATTTCTGACTTATTAATTCATATGTTACTAATGCTTACATTACTATTTTCACATTATTAATAAATACATTTAATTTCTACATAACTTGTCCTTAACCAAAGTGAAGTATAATGCTATCAATATGAATTGTGATGGGATGATTGAGGTCCTCCATCCTTAACTAGATGTGAGGTTCGAGCTCTGAAAATAAAATAAATTCTATTTGAAGCGCTGTACTTAGAAATAAGCCCTGCAAGCTATTACTGATTCAAATTTAGTCAGGTCCTAACACGAGTATTAAATATCTGGTGAGAAAAAATAAATATAGTGCTGTTATTAACATACAAACAGGAGTATGTATAGTAGTAATTTTTTTAGAAAGACGCCTATTTTGATCATCATTTCTGGTGTCGGTGTCTCTGTGCAAATAATAGAACTACTACTACTTCCATAGCGAGCTAACACTGAGCCACTTAACCATGGCTGCTACAGAGTCATCACTATCACTTTCACCATTTTCACTACTTGTCTTAGCAAGACTGTCAGCTTTCATTGTTGCCCTTCTTGTTATTACTTGGGCTCTTCACTTCAAGACTAGCTTTTACCCTCATTCTTCTTCTCAAGAAGACCTTATTTATGCTGTAAGTAACCTCCTCTCTTCACTTCAATGTACTTCATTGAGCTAAAATTTGTGGGTTTTTAAAGTTATATTGTTTGGTTTGGCAGGTGCTTCATCCATTATTAATGGTAATTGGGTTCATTCTTGTAAGTGGAGAAGGTGAGCTTAACCTCTTCTTTTCTTGAAGTGATTTTTGAAAGTGGGGTTGTTTCTTTCTTTCTTTCTTTATCTTGTTAAAAATCAAATCTTTTTTTGTTTTCTGGGTTATTGTAGTCATTTTAGTGCATTATGCATAGATAACTTTGTTTGCAACAAATTTTGAATATGTGGAAGTAAACTGCAACACAAATAAAATATGAAGAAACAAAGTTTATTGATGAATATTGTGGGTACAAATCTGTTTACTCCCTTGATTCTTCTCTCCTAGTAATTCTCTTTAATTCGAGGGCCGTTAGTAGCCTATTTCTCGAACATAGAAAGACCTCCTTGTGATGTATTTGATCTCCAAAAACGTCGGGCAGTTTGATAAAGGCAGTATTTGTTGACTTGATCTATTTGTGAATATCCCAGGGATTTTTGAGATTTGATGTATTTTCAAGGGAATATGTACCCTATAGGCGTGAGCTAGAACTAGAGTTTAGGATAGAGTAGCCTCCAAGAAACCCTAAACTCAGAGTTCGAAGATGAATTGAACTGATCTTGTACAGTCCCACAAAATTTCGATGTGTACGTTTTTAACTTCTTTTTTTCTGGAAGTGATTTTGGTAAGTGGGTTTTGTTCTTTCTTTCATAACTTGTTAAAAATCAAATCTTTTTTTGTTTTTGTTTGGTATTGTAGCCATTTTAGTGCATAGATGGTTGCCAGGTTCAAGAAATTTGAAGAAATCAGTGCATTTGTGTCTGCAAGGGATAGCTTTGGCTTGTGGGATATTTGGGATATGGACAAAATTCCATAGCAGAGATGGAATTGTGGCTAATTTCTACAGTTTGCATTCTTGGATGGGTCTCAGTTGTGTTTCCCTATTTGGGGCTCAGGTATTTGTTCTGCACATTTTGTCAGTAAACTCGTTGGATTAAACAAAAAACAAATGAAGAAGTGGGGATTCATATAATCGACCCTGACTTATTTGGGACTAAGCCGTAGTTGTTGTTGTTTTAAAGACATTGAAAAGAAAGAAAGATAGAGGGGTTCTGCATAAAGTTTCAAGCATGACATTGAAACTGATTCTTGAAGTTGTGTTAACTTTTGAGGATGTAAAATTATCATCCATTTGTTACTGTTTATACCTTTTAAGTGATAAGAGTATCTTATCATGTACTAATTTACTTCCTATTATAGTAGTTTGGTGGCATGTCACATATTTTGCAAATAGGATATGCAATAATTGTGCATAGAGAAGCTTTAGCATGGCCTAGAGACTTGATAGCTATTCTACGTGTTTATTTGAGCAAGGAGATATTTAAGGGCAATGTACAAATGGTCCTACTATTGGGGTCTTGAAAAATTGATATTTGTGTGTTGGAATGGATAGTGAAAATAAGGGTAGCTAGAGAATATACCTAAAAAGAAAGTGATCTATAAGCCTTCCCATGGATCAAGCGAAAAAGGAACCGGTGGGATGAAGGTATTGCCACTAGTTCTATGTTGCTCGAACTCTTCAAAAAAAATTCTGGGTGCATGTCGGACCTCCAAAGATAGTGCATCTTTGGAGGATATGCCACGGGTGCGGCAACCTTTGGCGAGTTCGAGCAACATAGCTTTGGGGATGCTTATATGTGTCTCTTCAATAACTTGGTAGGACCAGTAAATATATTTGGTCGAGGCTATACTATCTCCTGATGTAATAGGCTTAGGATTTCATTGGACTACACATGCTTTCAAGTTAGCGCATTTATGAGCTGTGATGCTCGAATTCTTCAAAATTGTCGCCAGGTGTGTCAGTTCCTCCAAAAGTAATGTGATTCTCGAGGACCCGACACCGGTGCAGCGATATTTTCAGATGCCTCGAGCAACATAGCTCACCTAAGAGCCTTTTTGAGTAGCCAGGACCACAACAAATTTAGCACATAACTTAGTGGATTCACAACTTTCTTCTGCTCTAAAGTTTAGAAAGAGTGCAATAATGGATCATGGAGTAAACTCCTAAGGTACATCGATCAGCTTCTAAAAGAAATGGTTCCTATACCTGTGTCACAAAATTGTACACATTATACTATCCTCAGGAAACAAAATTATGAGCTATATTATACCTGCATTGTAAGAGTGGTAGGGGGGTAATAGTTTCATCTTTCATAAGGCGCACACTTATCTTGACAGAGCAATTGGTTATATATCATTGCTACTAATCTTGTTCACATTACACCTTCTCCTAACCAAAATCCAACTCCTACAAGTTACATTTTTCGCTCAAGGAGATTATAAAGTAAAAATGTCTACCAGGAAGTAAAGTGGAATCTGAGCAGAAATTCGGGGACAACTGTTTAGTAAAATGAGCCTCTTTTTATTTCTCTCGCGACTTATGGACCTTTTGAACTAGGGTCTAAAGACCCGTTCTGAGCGAACTGAAAATCTTGTAAGAAAACATTAGACCACGGTTTAAAATTATGTAGATGTTAAACGATAACCAAATGTATTTTTGACAGTCCCAAGGGCTATATTTGTACAACTTTTAAAAATAGGGACAAAATCTAAATGATACCTCTGTTACTGGAAAAAGAAGTTTAATTGTATGTAATGGTGTTTCATGTTACTGCAGTGGTTGATGGGCTTCTTAAGCTTTTGGCACAGAAGAGAAGTGCGAATGACAAGAATACGTATTCTTCCATGGCATGTATTCCTCGGCCTATACACATACAGCTTGGCAGTGGCAACAGCGGAAACAGGACTCCTCGAGAAGTTAACCTTCTTGCAAACAAAGGGAACTGTGCAGAAACGTTGCACAGAGTCGATGATCGTAAATGGCATGGGGCTCGGTTTAGCTCTCCTCAGTGGCATGGTAATATTTGCTGCTGTGTTGCCAAAGTATCAAACGCCACATTCTAAGAGTGTTTACTCTAGTAATAAGCTACATTCGTAATTTTTCATACACGGCTATACTGATAATTCTCATGTAAATATGTTAGTTACAGATGTTCATGAATGAAGAAAGGTCCAATAAGTTTCTTGTTTTCTATCTTTCTGGCAATTTGGTAGGCCAAAATCACCTTGTGGTTTTTCTTCAGCCAAAGCTTGTTTGTGCTTTTGCTAGGCTTTGTAAATGTGATTTAAGAAATTCGCCTATACATAGGTTTTCTATAAAATTCTTAGAAAATGTTGTCACACCCATGTCAGATTGTTCAAAAATGCATTATATTTGGAAATGCATCGGTACGAGCAACATAGATAATGATTACCCCATAGTAGTTAATTCTCACAATCTCAAATTTAACTAGTAGTAATAATGAATATTAAAGTAGAGTTAATTATTTCAAAAGTTCAAGGGTGTAAAGATTTTTTTTCATCATGTAACTAATAATAGTTCATTAAGGTTCGAGAAAACAGACGGGTAGAGAAAAGATATTGAAATTACGTTGATAAATAACAAATAAAACAGTAAAGAACAACTTATCGATTCATAGCTGTGTCGTGGCAAGCCACTGCTTTGAAAGAGATTTCGAACTGACTCCGGTGCTAATCGTTTAGACCGGTCAAAGCTTATTAATTGTTGCAACGGTCTATTATTCATAAATATTCTGAGTTAATGACAATCTTAATTTCCTAAACGTTATGAGACGTTGCAGATATCATTTATTATTCTCTGAACGTTAGAGACGATTCAAATTTCAATATCTACTATTGAGACCTTGACATCCACCTATATATAGAGGTAGAAATCTCTATTGTTGACACACAAAAAAATATATCATCTTTTTCAAAGTTATTTCTATTATGTTTTGTTTGAAGAACCAACTGTTGTTAATAATGTTTTTAATACCACCGGTAGTTCTGCTACTACCGGTAGTACAACTTCTACCGGTAGTACTACTGCTACCGATAGTACTACTGCTACAGTGGTTGTTGATGATGATACTAAAAAGAAATTTGAAAAGGATAACAAAACTGTTAAAGGGCATCTGCTAAAAAAAATCTGCATCTTTAGATTCACAAATAGAATAATCATTCAAAGACATAAATCTATAAGCAAGACTATTTTGAGCATAACCAATAAAGACAGTGTCAAAAGTCTTAGATCCTACATTTACTCGTTTGAAATCATGTAGATCAATCTTAGTCAAACACCACCACACTTTCAAAAATTTCAAGTTAGGGGAAAACCCTTTCTACAATTCATAAGGAGTCTTATCTAATTTTTTATGATGGACTCTATTAAGAATATAACATGCAGTCAAAATAGCTTTCCTCCACATATTGTCAGATAGACCTGAACTTAAAAGCATAATGTTCATCATTTTCTTAAGGGTTCTATTTTTACGTTCAGCTACACCATTTTGTTGGGGAGTATAGGGAGCATTAACCTCATGTATTATATCATTTTTCTCACAAAAGCCTCTAGAGTATTAGTACTATATTCATCACTCCTATCAGATCTAAGTCTCTTGTTTTTACTGTCTAATTAATTTTCTACTTCAGCTTTGAATTTCAAAAACATGCTTTCAGCCTCATCTTTAGACTTAAGAAGATATACCTTAGTGTATTTAGAAAAGTCATCAACAAAAGTAATGTAATACTTCTTTCCATCTTTACTAATAGTGTTATTGAAATCAGCTAAGTCCGAATGTACTAGTTCAAGCAATTCTATTTTTCTACTAATAACAGGTTTAAATAGTTTCTTAGCATGTTTTGCTTCTACACACACAAGACACTTAGAAAATTCATCAACTTTTATCGCAGGAATTAATTTCATTTTTCTAAGTCTTTTAATAGAAGCAATATTAACATGACCTAGTCTACCATGCCATAAATCAACAAACTCAGTAATATGCAGAACTTAAAACATTATTATTGATTGTCTCTTGAATAATGTTCAATACAAATATACCTCCACTAAGATATCCCTTTCCAACAAAATCACCTCCACGAGAAATAATAATTTTATCAACTTTGAAAACAAGTTTAAGGCCGGTTTTGTTGAGAAGAGCTTCAAAAACTAAGTTTCTACAAAGGGAGGGTACATACAGAACATTGTTCAAGGCTAAAGTTTTTTTAGAAGTTAACTTAAGGAAGATTTTTCCTTTACCCATAACTCCAGCAGTAGTGGAGTTACCCATGTAGACGCACTCGCCGTCAGTAGACTCCTCAAAGGTATGTAACAACTCCTTATTGGCACAAAGATGCCTCGAAACGCCTGCGTCCAGTATCCAATCTGCGTTGTTAGCCACCAGATTTGCCTCTATGACCACCACAACAATCACTTCATTTTCGATATCCAGATAAGGTTAGGCAGCATCTTGTCCTCCCGGTTTTGAGTTTTGCCCTTGTCTTTGATATCACTAGGCAGTTCGGCGATCGAGTTTCCCGCAAATGAAGCAAGGTCCGTTTGACTTTTGAATTTGTCTCTCTAACTTGTTGAAGTGAGTCTTCTTCTTTTCATTTTCCTTTTTTGGGATATTCTTCTATTTTCCTTTAAACTTGTCTTTCACAACAGTACCAAAAGTTTTCACAAGATTAGCTTTGATAGAATTAAGAGAAAGAGCTTCCATCTTATCTTTGAGGCGGTTTGCCTCTTTAGTCCTCATGCGACTGATCAGTTCATGAAGAGTCAAGTTCTTCTTCTTATGCTTCAGTTGGTTCCGGTAATCACTCCAAGATGGTAGGAATTTTTCAAGCAAAACATTCACCTGAAAAATCTCACATATCTTCATGCCATCAGTAAGAACATCAACAATTAAGTTCTCATATTCGTGAACCTGTTTCATGATTGGCTTATTGTCAATCATTTGGAACTTAATCCACTGGTCAACAACATACTTCTTCTTTCCTGCATCATCATCATCATATTTCTTTTTCAAACTATTCCAAATTTCTTTAGCAGATCTATTAGTAATAAATAAATCAAATAAAGGGTTAGTCATATGGTTTAGCAGATGTCCTCTAATAGTTTTGTTATTCTTTTCAAATTTCTTTTTTAACAGCATCATCAACAACCACTGTAGCAGTTGTACTACCGGTAGCAGCAAAACTACTGGTGGTGTAAGAAACATTATTAGCAGCAGATGGTTCTTCAAATAGAACATAATCAACTTCTAATTGTTCAAAGAAAATTAAAAGCTTTTGAGATCAACGTTTAAAATTGTTTCCATTTAAAGGCTCACATTTTGATAAATCTTGAAGAGTTTTGTTCAAAAACAATCATGTTATCAATATTGTATAAAATTGCTTTCAAATTGTTGGTAAAATACAGAACAATATTTATAAATAATAATTAAAAAAAGTAAAGAACGACTTATCGATTCACAATTGTGTCGTGGAAAGCCACTCTATCTTGAAAGCGATTTTCGAATCGACTCCGGTACAAATCGTTTAGCCCGGTCGCTCCCCAAGGTTCCACAATACTTCCGAACACTTGCACTAGTGGCTGGATGTTTTGAGTTTGCACCAAATTTTTTGCCCATAAAACAGAAGGAAGGAAATAGCATTGAAGAATATGATATATTTTTCTGTGTGTATATAGAGATTTCTACCACTATATATAGGTATATGAAGGTCTAGGTAGAATAATAAATGATATCTGCAAAGTCTCATAACGTTCAGGAAATTAAGATCGTCATTAACTCAGAGTATTTATGAATAATAGACCATTGCAATAATTAATAAGCTTTGACCGTTCTAGGATAAATGATTCTAGAAGAATAAGTCTTGACCGGACTTGTAACTACAGTTCTGACTGTATAAGTCATGACCGGAAACAACTAATTCCGGGTGTATGAGACCTACGTCCGGACAAGGGAATGAACTTGAACACTAATCCGGTAAGTATGTATTTGGACAATTTCGGGTAAGCTCAAAAATAATATTTTGCAAAATCGAAATTGAATTAGGCCTCACGTATACCTCGCGCGCATGGGGAGGCAAATCGACCCGTTTTGCCTACGAAGCCCAACTCTCATGCGCGAGGCCCCTCTCTTGTTCTAGCCCATTTACCAACTCAATAATGCACATTTCAATATAAGATGGAAGAAACCACCAATGTGGTACAAAAAATATTTCACAAGAGTCAAGAAAAAGATAATGAAAAAGTGACCCTCAAAGATTCTTTGGCTTTACATTACTTGGAATAAAAGAATAATTTAAATAGATGTATAACTCCAACAGCGAGATGAAATCAGCGTTTGAACATGCGATGTCATCTCATGACCCATAAGTTTATATTTTATAAATATAGATCCATAAGTTGGTAGATATATTTACCAATCATATTTACCAATCATTTATCTCAAATATTAAAAGATCTCCAAGTTTGTTGTATATTTATAACAAATTTACTCGTACCAACCATGTGAGAGGATTATATTAAAGAGTAGTTACACTACAACTCATGTTCAATTTTCCATTTTATTGAACTAAATTTTGATCACTTGATATTGTATTTTTTTAGAGTGGTCTTCTAGTAGCGTATTAATTTTGTTATGAATTATAACTTACTCATTTGGTAAGATTGTAGAAGAATTGGAAAATTTTGATGGTTTTCACAACTTGTGGAATTTTTATGTCTATAAGAAAAAAAACTTAAGAAATCCAAATTGCATGTCCAAACAAACTTCAACTTCAAATTATCGTAATTTTATCTCATGATTTTAATTCATGTTCAAACGGCATACAAGGCCTAGAATTCAATTGGGGATGAAAGAAGTGAAATTATTCTTTTTCACCCAAAAAATTTAAGTGAAACTCTTTACCCAAACTATAGAGACTGTTGGGTTTTGTTTATGTGTGTGAATGAAAAATGAAGAGTTGTGACTTTTTTGATAAAATATAATAGCCCCGTTAACACTACTCTTTGTTGGCTATAAATTTAGAGGACTAGCCTCAGTTTTCAAAAGCATAAAAAATTCTGCATTTACATATTTTCTTACAAACAACTATGTGATTTGTTGACGAATTTGCGTTCGACAAAGTTAGCGGGATTTGAGGTACTGCTACGCCATCAACATGTATATCTGTTTTATCCTGGGAAGAAGTGTCCATAACATTGGATACAGTGAGGGGATTAGATTTTTTAAGCACACACAGTTAATTATGTCGACTCGGATAAGACAAGTCATCATAGCGGTAACTCTACCTAGTAGACTAGAGATCCCAAGAGCTAGGTTCAAAGAGATCAAACAAAGTTATGAATGACAGTTTAACATTATCAAATAACTTAACCTATTCTCATGATGAAGACAATGTTCAGAAACAAGGATAAATCATTAAAGCTTTTTAATGAGTTAATAAATCTTAAGCTTTTTAATGGTTTCTAAGTTTGGCATGTATGACCAGATAGTGTATCTACGGAATGACACGTTTAGAAATCACTTATGTGAGTGTGAAGTGTAAGCCGTTTCAAGGAGTATGTTAGGTAAAAGCCCATGCTCTAAGCACTTATGAAACCAAGCGGTGTTCATGGTTGAAACGAATACAACAGTGAGAACCAAAGATGGTTAAAGGTTTTATTGTATGACATGTGGTTGTCTAGGTATACACTAAAGCTCGACAGTTCAAAGATATCAAATCTACCGATTGACCAAGTATATCCGACATATGTTCACTACAGAAAGTTCAAAGAAAAACCTACTTATCTAGATGCAATTAATCTTTGTTTACGAATGACACAATTTTTCATGCATATTTTTCATCATATAACCATCCCTATTCATGTGGGGATTGTTGGGTTTTGTTTATGTGTGTGAATGGAAAATGAAGAGTTGTGACTTTTCTGATAAGGAATAATAACACTCGTTCACACTACCTTTTGTTGGCTATAAATTTAGAGGACTAGTATCAGTTTTCAAAAGCATAAAAAATTTTGTATTTCTACTACATATTTTTTTACAAATAACTATCGAGTCTTTGTGTGATTTGTTGCCGAATTTGCGTTCGACGAAGTTGGTGGGGTTTGAGTTACTGCTACACCATCAACATGTATATCCGTTTGAGTTACTGCTACACCATCAACATGTATATCCGTTTTATCATGGAAAGAAGTAATCCATAACCTCGAGTACAATGAGGGGATTAAATTTTTTAAGCACGCAGTAAATTTTGTGGACTCAAATAATTTTAGTTTATGCATTTTATATTTTTCCAAATTAATTAAAGTTTCTGATTTGCTGATTTTAAACACAGATTACTAACAGAGACATAATAAAATTTTAATAAGTGAAAGCTCTTTACTTTTCAGCATGCAATATGTTCACATTGGAGTAGTTTTGACTTTCAATATACACTGTATTTCGATGCCTTAAAAAGTAAATGTCAGCTATCAAAAGATAAACAAACAAACCAAAAAGGAAATAAGGAAGAGAAATAGATTTATAAAATAAAGGGCAAAATATGTTGACGCGATTTAATTGATCTATTCAATACATATTCAAATTATTCGACCTACATATAAAAAAAAAAGTTTTTATCGTTTAACAATGTTATCTAAAATTCACTATTCCGAGCTCTCTGTTCATATTTAAGGGTAGAAAAAAATAGTTGGTGATATTTTTTTATTTATTGAAATTTTAATAGACAGAATTATCAACCACATATATCACCCAATAAATATTTAACATGTCTCATAATACAATTTTATTAATAGACCACATTTAATTACACACATCCTCACCTTAGTTTGTACGTTAACTGCGATAAATTAATATGATTTGATAGTCTATACCCCGACAAAATTAATTAAATTACACGCAGATTAACTTGAACACCATAATTAAATTTGCATAATACCCATTTTTAAGAGGCACACACTAAAAAAATAATTAAGAGCTTAGATAGATTCCAATTCCACAAACACTCAGGTTCTCCATAGTCCATAGTCCATAGTCCATACTACTAAACTCTCCTCACTTGAACAATGAAGAGCAACTTCAACTCCAAATTCTTCCCTTTTTACCACTCTAAACCCTAAAACACATTACATTACATAACACAACCTAAACCCTAATTCCATGTGTTTTACATAGAGAAAAACAAAAAAAACACTCAAGAAATGTGTTCTTCTATAACCCCATATTCACTTACCTTTTTACCACATTCCCCTTTCATTTTTCCCTCACACCCATTTCTTCTTAGGACTAAAACAGTCACTCCTAAGTTTTCCATCTCAAATTCAGTTTCTTGGAATATATCTGATCCAAATGGCGTTGATGAGTACAATGGTTGGGATTATGTTGAACCTCCAATTATCAAGAAAAAGAAAAAGAAAGGTACTTTTTCTTATTACACTTTGCCCCATGTAGTTTGAGATTAAGATGTAGTTGATTGATTGATTTTTTGAGGTTTGGCATGAATAAAAACTTAATATTTTGTCAAGAAAAAGAAGAAAGGTATTTTTCTTAATTACAATTTGCTCCATGTAGTTTGGGATTAAGATGTAGTTGATTGATTGATTTTTGAGGTGGGTATGAATAAAAATGTAAACTTGTGTTTTTTTTTTTTTTTTTGAGAATTGAGGGAATTAGAAATTGGGTTTTTGCAGGTTTGTTGAGTTTTTTGGTTATATAAATGAAAAATATTAGCTAAATATATAAAATGGATTTATATAGCCCACCCCTACTAGTTTGGGATTAAGATGTCGTTGATTGCTTGATTTTGAGTATTGGTATGAATAAAAATTTAATCTTGTGATTTCTTTGAGAATTGAGGAAATTAGAAATTCGGTTTTTGCAGGTTTGTCGAAATTTTTGGTTATTGGTATGTCAGTGTCTCTTGCTGCTGGACTTGGTGTTGCTTCATACTTTTCACTATACCAGAAAGGTAAGATTTTGGGATAGTTTTAGCAATTTGGGTAGTTTCTTGTGCTACAAAAGTGTAATTAATTTTTTTGATGAATTTTGTGCTTCTTATAGGATTCAAATTTCAATTTACTGGGACATTTTATGGGTCACATGATAATTTAGTATCTACTGAGGCTGCTAATAAGGGAGAAGATGGAGAAACTGCTGATTTGTCGATGGAAAGTGCTCAGACTTCTGAAACAGCGGAGGAAGTTTCTGATTTCGATGATAAAGATGCGGTCTTACCGGGTATGTTTTAGAGCCTAATGATTTTTAATGCCACCAAAATTCGTTATGTTGTTTGCCTTTTTAAAGAAGCTCTGCATATGATTACCTTAATTGCATTAGTCTCGATAAAATTCTTGTGAATGGAGTTGACTTGTTGCTTTCTTTCATTGTACTAGTCTCATGGGAAATGCTAATATTTGCATAGAATATCTGTGTATGGAGTAATTTGCTTATTTTGGAATCTCTTCCTTCTTTCAGAAATAATGGTTTGCCTGCCCCCTTTCCATCCTTTGCTGTATGATTTTATATCAATATGCTAATTTAAGTTGTTTAGCACCCAAGGGTGTGGCCCAGAGGTCAATGAGTGGGTGGAAAACCATGAGGTCTCAGGTTCAAATTCGAAAAGGGGCAAAAAATACTAGGTGATTTTTCGTGGTAGAGTTACTTGGTACCTCTACTGGTGGGAGATAGCACTATAGCAAATACCCGGTGGAATAGTAGAGGTGCACGCAAGTATCGAAAAGAAATTTAAGCTGCTTTGCCTTTTTCTTTTTGGGTCAAACTTGTAATTATCTATTCAGACCAAGACTCCTGTTCTAGGTAATAAACAGAAAAGAGTGGAATAACTCCTTAATCTTAAACCAACTAGGAAACTGATAAAACAAAGGAATCCCTGAAACAACTTTAGATCAGATATACTAGTCAATAACTACTACTAATTCTCCTGGAAAATGTGCACATACTTTAATTTCTAATTTCGTCTGTGTTCTTTACTTTGCTTCAGCAAAAGAAACTTGTATGGCTAGTTTTCACATGCAAGTCTAAGTTGACAAATTTCATTTTTTATTTAATCTCATCTAAAATTTGCTTAGAAGTTATATGAAGGGACTCCACATCCAAGACAGGTCACATTCACCCATGTTATGCCATTTTCTTTTGAGCCCGATTTGGTGCTTAATATAGACTGCCTTTTTTTAAACCAGTTTCTCTTTTGTTGAATTGCTTAGAAAGCTGTCCTGTTGATTAGCTCTGATTTTAATTTTATTCCTCACTGGCCTAAACCTCTGCTTCGTTGTCATTTTGAAGAGACAAGCCATGTTACAACTAAAGGAGTAACTAGAGGAGTATTTGGACGTATTACAATTCCCTTTGCTGTAGATTCTACTCAAGAAGAAGCTCTTTTTTTGTTGAAGAAACTCAAGGTATAGTTGCCTTGCCGTTATTCCATTTGAAAGTAATAAGCTTTCCTGCTGTACTTGTACATTTTTCTATTCAGAGATATGTTATATTATGAATGTAGTTACAGTTCATTTCTTATAGTGCTTAACTAATTGGATAGTAGGCTGTCATTATTGTAGTTTTGTTGGCAGTTATTGTGACATTACTCTGTAGCGCTCTTTGTGTCTTTCGCTCTTCTGACTTCACTCGATGGTTTAGATTCGGTTCCAATCATAGTTTCACCATTATAATATAAAGTATACAGATCATTGAAGATGATGTTAAAGCAGATGAATTATGTACAAGGAGGGAATATGCAAGGTGGTTAGTAAATGCAAACACACAACTGGAAAGGTAATTTTGGATCAACAGCTAGTTCTTTTTTAGAAGGAGACGTCAATGTGAGTACCATTGACTAGTCTTTCTAACCATTTTCTTTTTGACTTGTAGGAGTAGAAAGCATCGGATAGTTCCGTCAATTGTGCTTTCTGGTTCTACAATTGCTGCCTTTGATGATGTGAGTATTGAAGACCCTGATTTCGCGGCCATTCAATGTAAGCTTGACATGTTATTACCAAGCATAATATATAGCATCATCGAAAGAGCTAATAGTTTCAGCTTTCCTTTAATATTGTGATCCAGCCTTAGCTGAGGCTGGTATTATTCCTAGCAAGCTGTTAGATAAGGAGTTTGCTTCCACTCCAAATGTTTCAGAAGATCAGGGAGTCTGCTTTTTCCCCAATAGGTACTTTGATGTTTGGCTGCTCCTCCCCTCCCTTCCCTTTTTGTTGTTTTTCCCAGAGAAAATGACAAAAATGGTCCGTTATGTTTGAGGGTAGGTTCAAAATAGTCCCTTGAGTATGCATTGAACAATTTTGGTCTTTTAAGTTTGCCAAAAGTTAACACTTTTAGTCTCCGCCCAAATATTTACCGAAGAGGTCTGTTAGATTTGACGGGAACTCTAAAAAAAGGAAATTAGCGGGAACTCTCAGTTAGAGGTACAATTTTTGCAGTTTCTGCTACTTTTCATTTACTTCTAGAGTATGGTGCAACTTTTTGAGGTGTAATTTCTGATATTTTTATATCTTTTTGGTGTCTAGTGCAGCTATTTTGTGTTGCATATTTTAGGATTTGATGGGACTTTCTTGGTGTTTATGGTTAAACCTTTTTTCTTCCCACTGTTTCCGTCAAAACTAATGAACATAAATTGTTAAATATTTGATGGAGACTAAAATGTTAACTGTTGGCAAACTGAAAGGACCAAAACTGTTCAACGCATACTTAAGAAACTATTTTGAACCTACTCTCAAAAATAAAGGACCATGTTTGTCATTTTCTTGCTTTTTCCACTTCATTTCATTTCTTCCTTTGTTACCTTCGTCTATGCTTCTACTTAAGTTAATGTCTGTTTTGCTGTTCCAGATTTTTATCTCGCCAAGATCTAATTAATTGGAAAGCCAAAATAGAGTATGAAGTCATGCCAGGGATAGACAAAGAGGTAGGGGAAGAGTCACGCTCCAGCGTTTTGTTCCAACTTTACTGAGATTTTAGCGTCCTTTATCTGCCTGAATATCTGACTCCGTTTACAGTTCAGATATCAAGGAAGAACATAGGTTTTCTGGATGTAAGGGACATCAGTTCTGAAGCTTTGGTGGAACTTTTTGTGGATTTACGGGCTGGTGAACAGAGCATTCTTCGGAGAGTTTTTGGTCTCTTTCTTTCTCTGTTATGACTATTGCACAAAGAATTAGATTTATAAGGTGCACACGGCAAAAATGTCACCCCTTGCATGCACAAAATACTTGCATGTTGCCCAAACATTCGTTGACATGTGCAAACATCTTACTCCCTCTGTCCCAATTTATTTGACGTTTTCTCATTTTTAGTCAGTCCTTAAGAAGAATGACACCTTTCTATATTTAATAAATAATTTTACTTTAAACTTCCCATTTTATCCTTAATGAGATGATTCGTGCCAGTAAAACACCTTCAGATAAATTGGAAATTGGGACAGAGGAAGTACTAAATTACTTAATTCACTCAAATCATTTTTTTTGGGGGGGGGGGGGGGGGATTTAGTATATGCGAGACAGTTAAGTACATTGAAGCTATGAATCGGGAAGTTTGTTGATCGCCTTTGTATGATCATTTACAGGACAGGCGAAACGATTCCAGCCTGATAAACCATCCACGAAAGCTCAGGCAGCAGTTTCATTGACAAGTGGGAGAATGGAAGAATTTATACAAAGTGAACTGGCAAAACTTGAAGCAGAAAATTCTTCGAGACTATTGGCAATGGAAGAAATCAAGTCTGAGCTTCTTGATAGAGGAGAAATACAGAGGATTTGGGAGAGTAAAATGGAAATAGAAAGAATTTGTGGTTTAGAGGTAGAGAGTGCTTATCTGGCTTCTGTTAGAGATTTAGAACAGGAAAAGATTGTACAAGAGAATGCTTTAGCGGAGCTTTTGAGGCAGAAGGCAGCTCTAGACTGTCAGAAGCAGCTACTTTCTAGTCTTAAGGAAGAGGTCGATGAGATGTCCGAAAGGCTTGCACGTGAGAAGTTTAAGCATGTGGATGAGCAGTGTAATTTAAGTGGTGCGATTCATGATTTGCAGGTTAAGCATGAAGCTTTGCTTGACACAAAATCCATGTTGGAAGCTGAGGTTGAAGCTTTGCGAAAACTGAGGTATAAATATTTGTTAATTGTACCTTTTTTTTTTCTAAATGGTAGCAGTTGTTTACTTTGTCTTGTTATATACTTCCTCCGTTTCAATTTGTTTGTCTTACTCTCCTTTTTTGGTCTCTTTAAAAAAGAATACCACTTTGAATATTTAGTATTTCCTCTGTTCCAATTTATGTGAAGGTGTTGGCTGGGCACTGAGTTTAAGAATGAAAAGAAGACTTTTGAAATTTGTGGTCTAAAATAAATCATAGAAATTTGTGTGGCTATAAATGATCGCATGTGGTTGAATGAGAAGTTTAAAGTTAAATTATTTCTCCCTCCGTCCCAGTTTGTTTGAAGGTTGTTACCAGTTTGGGAAGTCAAACAACTTTTTTCTTTGACTTAATTTTAAATATAGATTCTTCGAGTATTTTATAAATAAAATTTATATATTTGAAAACTACATAAAAACTAATATAAGTCTGCATAATTAATTATTCACAATATATGAAAAGAGCTGAAAAAAATCGTAGTAAAAGAAAGAACTGTTTGACTCCTCAAACTGGAACCTTCAAACAAATTGGAACGAAGGGAGTACTAAATATAGAAAGGCTTTATTCTTTTTGGGTGACTTACTAAGAAGGAAAGAGTGTCACATAAATTGGGATGGAGGGAGTAACTCTTTACACCCAATATCCTACCTGATATATTTAAGACCACAAGATTCAAATGACATTTTGATACATTACAATCTTTTAGTTAAGACCACAAGATTCAAAAGTCTTTATTTTCTTAAACTCCGTGTCAAATCAAACTAGGACAAATAAATTGAAACGGA
This sequence comes from Anisodus tanguticus, assembly GCA_034509755.1. NCBI lineage: Eukaryota > Viridiplantae > Streptophyta > Magnoliopsida > Solanales > Solanaceae > Anisodus > Anisodus tanguticus. The sequence goes on along the minus strand of CM067540.1, from coordinate 3,528,866 downwards.
GGGAGCACTTTAATAGCGAATGGAGTTTCAACATGTAGAAGTTCAGTGAATGTTAAATAGTTCTAGGAGATTCGACTAATATCGCTAAGGCATACATCTGCTGTATAGTGCATAGATTGGAGACTGCGTAAGAGTTTAAATATTTATTGAGAAGTTGATGAAGAATAGACTAAGGGCATCTTCTATTGACAAACATGATCATAATACTCCTGAAAGACTTTTTGATGAATTACTCCCGTAACATAGAGGGATTGTTTGAAAGGAGATTATGGGAAAGATCATTTTGCTGAAATAAATAATACTGTTACGATTCTTAAAAAAGATTTACAGAAATTGCATGTTTTTACATAGTACTCCCATTGGTTTCTCGATTACAACTCTTTTGTGAACGAAATTGTGAAGTCCAGGCCATGTTTGGTAAGGGGAACTAATTCTTTTGATCTTATAATACATTTTATGTTTCAGTTTACAAGAAATTTTGACTCTGGAATCTGGATAATGTTTGGAGGTTGACAATGCATGTTTTTTGAAACAGATCATGGGTCGAGGATGAAGCGAGGAGAAGTCGAACTCGTGCTAAAGTTCTTGAGGAGGTTGAACGAAGGTGGAAATGGGAGGAGCAATAGGAAGGAGGGGTCCTATAAGTTAAATAATCCAGCTGTTTTGATATATACACTTTGTCAATGTCATGATCATTTTCCCTCATAAATATTTCCTTGGTAGCATCTTGTAAACTATTAAGAGGAGTTGATCTCTTCTGTCTCTCAATTAATTTGTAAGGATGGGAGTTGTTGATCTCTGTCACTAGCAGAAATTTTTTTCAAGAAATTAACTTTTTGTTGTATTGAAAATGAATTATTTATAAGTGAATCTTTTCAGTTGGATGATAGAAAGTAATTAAAGCACAAAACAATTTCTTGAAGAAGAGTTGTTGATGTATGGCCCGGTGGCCCTTTCAAGTCGTGGAAACAATCTTTTATGGATACACAATGTATGATTTTTTTTTTGAGCTAATGGTCTATCGAAAATAACATTCCTATCTTAGGTAGGGTTAAGGTTTGCATACGTTCTATCCTTCCCAAAACTTGCCTGGTGGGATTATATTAGTGTTGTTGTTGTTGCAATGTATGATTGCGTACTATAGACCCTATGTAGTTTGGTTCCTTTTCGGGCGCTATGTAAGATTGTGTACAATAAACTCTATATGGTTAAAAAATAATAAGGGCTAAAAAATAAACAGAATTATTTGACTGGAACAGAATTGAAGCAATTTCAGTTCAATCTAACAAATAGAGTTTGTTCAAATATTTAATGAAAATTAAAGGTGCTTACTTTTGGCAAATCTAAAAATATGAAATTGCTTAGCAGTATAATATTTGAAGGAATACTTTGAACCTATCTCCAAAAATAATGGATCGTTTTGTTATTTTCTCACGCTAAATAACATTTTCATCTTAATTTTTTTTATAATAATCTCTTTTTCTATAATTGAGAATATTATGATTACGTATATATTATGCACAATTATTATTATGCATAGAAAATTTTAAATTGTTTTTATTTTGTAATTAATACAATGTTAATGTCCTTTTCAAAAGAATTTCATTATTTTATAAATCTAAAAAGGAGTAATGAATTTATAGGGCTCACCCCACGCTTTGGACAAATAATTCCCCATGCTCTGTGTTTCTACCTTTTAAAGAAATTGTAGAAGACAATACTGGGTTAACATTGCAAAATTGTCCAAATAGAAAATGCATCTGTTTTCCCTCTTACCTGTAATTCTTTACTGAAAAGCCAAAAGAATAAAAAGTAAATCATATTCAAAATCCAAGAGATAAAAATATTTTTTACCCCTGATAAAAAAAAAATCTAATTGCTCATTCTGTGTCCGTTATCCGTATTGGAGTCCTGATTAATCTAAATTCGCATGGCATAAGGCTCATTTAAGGAGGAAGCGCTCCATAACATGATTATTTTCCATATTCAAAGCTTAAACTCGTGACCTTTAATTAAGGATGGAGGAATCTTATCCTTCCTACCACAACTTTTATCAGTATATTCAAACTTATGTTTGTATGGTGAAGAGTTTTTTGTTTTCTCACTTAAACAAAGTTTATCCAAATATAAAGAAGAGACAAATAATTACACAGATTATGCCAAAAAGGTTCTTGTATTATTGGGTAATAAATGTCAAAATTGTGTAAAGTTATCACTATTCTGCTTTTTGTAGGCTAATATAGTCCATACATAAAAGTTCATATAAGCTAAGGCAGAAATTAAATGTCAAACTTTGCTCTTTTTGCTTCTGCATGCCAAACTTCCTTTATCTCAACTGTGTTGTTACGCCAACACTTTAAAGCAATTTTTGTAAGTATATTCAGCCTTTGGATCCCACCATTCATGTGGATCCCTCATTTAATATCACATTGTTTTCTTGATTTAGATATTCAAATTAGTAATATCACATAGTAGTATTTACGAATTGCTGCATTTACTTTATATCTTGTTGTTCTGTTGGTTTTTTTTTGAGCGGAGAGTTTATCGGATGTAAGGTCTGCTTACATCCTACTTTCTCAGGCCCTACTTGTGAGACTACACTAGTTATGTTGTTTATGAAGGAAGATCTTAGTAGCTCAGTTGATTGATAATCTAAAAGCGCATGGACGATGAAAATTCATATAATCAATCTCTATTGAGACGTAATTGTAATTGTTGTGTTACACCTTGACCAAATACTTCCTTTTTTAAAAAATAATTCTATGGCCACATAGGACATTGATAAAATAAGTAAAAAGCTTTAGGTACATATAATTAAGTTAACCCTAAGTAGTACTTTCCCTGTCCCCAAAAGAATGACACACTTTCCTTTTTAGTACATAAAAAAATGACATATTTTTTTAATTTAGCAACAATTTAACTTTAAACTTTATCTTTTATGCAAAACAGGATGATATATAACCACACAAATGTCTTTGACTTATTTTAGACCATAAGATTTAAAATTATTTTTTTATTTCTTAAAGTTCATGCCAAATGAAATTACATCACATAAATTGAAAGTGAAAGAATATTTAATTTGGGATTAGATAAAATAGGTAAATATATTAAGAGGTTTATCATCCTATTGACCCAAGTTCCTTCTTTCATGTATAGAATTGACTCTTGTGGTATGTAATCTAAGACTAAGTTCTACCTACATAATTGGAGAACAAATAAATGGACACAAAGTCCACCTTTTTAGCTGGACAATTGCAAAAGCAAAACTGGAAAGCATTCATGTATTTAAAGAAAAAAATTTACTCCAAACCTTTACCTTAAAAGCTCTTAACTAAATTTCATAACTTTTTTTTATAATCGAGAAATCCTAAGTTACTCTGGTCTTGATACTCAATGGATAAAAGTCGGTCTCTATCTTTATCTACTTAAATATCAAATTTATTAAAATTCGTAACAAATGTTTAAATCACATATCATTTGGTTTCTTATCAGGTCTGATATTCATATTAAGGTCCGATTAAATTTAATTTCGCGCTGAAAAATTTCATAGGAGATAACCACTTTCTAACTAAGGCAACTCTATATTTCAGATTCAAATACAAATTTCTAATTAAGAATGAAAAAGTAATTACTCCTAAATTTCATACTAACTACTTAGGATATATAGACCTTGAGTGAGAATGCAGAAATCTTAGGTGGCACCTCTTCCAAGTTCATATTTTTACTGCTACTCCAGTCCCTTTCTGCTTAAATATATATTCCTCTCATATCATAACTCCAAAAATGTCAATCTTCTTTGGCCAAACACTATCCACTCAACAAACCAGTGGTTCCTGTACCCTCTATGTGTTATGTTTTTGACAGTTGTGTATGACAATTCTAGTTATCAACAACTCTATGTATAAAAAAACAAACTTTATTTCTTTCTTGATAAGCTAATAATTCACCTTCAACAAGTATACACCATTCTTGATTTTCAAACTATTTCCAATTGTGGGTATTGTTCCTTTTCCATGTTTGATGAGCCCATGGTTTGAGTTTTGAGCTATGGGGTTTCATAAAATATGGGTGGGGATTATTTTATGTTACTGAATGAGTTGAAGCTTCAATTTTTGAAAAAATACCTACATGATAGTTAGAGTAGGTTTAGTTGTTGCTGCTTCTATAGCTGCTTATGCAGTTAAGCAGATAAATGTAAAACCTCCAAAGTCATCACCTAAACCTCTAGCCAAGAAGTCAGGTAATTTTCTTGATCAGTTGCTAAATTAGTATCAACTTGAGCCGGGGGTCTATCGGAAACAGCCTCTCTACCCGTCAAAAGGTTGGGGTAAGGTATGCGTACACTCTAACCTCTCCAGACCCCACCTCACCTGGTGGAATTATACTGGGTATGCTGTTGTGGTTGTTGCTAAATTAGTATGTTTGGTTTTGGATATTGATAAAACAAGAACTGTAAAGATTCAATTTTTATTTGGACAGTTCATCCAAATGGGTGACTAGAGTTTGTTTTTTATGTCTAATTTATGTTTATGTTATTGTTTTATGAACTTGGTGAGTAGAAAATGGTGAACCATTGCTTGAACAACGAGGCGATAAAGAGGATGAAAAGGAGCAGCTCTTGTATTCGACGGATGGCCTCAAAGAAGTGGTTGTAAGTATAGAGAAGATACGTGTTTACTCTTTCTTTTTTTTTTTTTGCTTAATAGTGTTGATATATTCTTTAGGAAAAATTTGATATTGAGTTATAGTTAAACCTCTCTATAACGACGTCGTTTGTTTCGATATTTTTTGGTTGTTGTAGCGAAACGTTGTTATAGAGAACATATAGTATAACATGATATGAAAATCGGTTCCACAGAAAATGTGGATGTTATAGTTAACTGTTGTTATAAAGGATGACTGTTACAAAGAGGTCTGACTGTATTTGGAAATTTATTTGTCTTTTCTTTCGTTTGGCGACTTGTAGGATGAGGAAGAGGAGAAAGAAGAAGTTAAATTAATCAATGGAATAATAAATCCAGCACAGGGTAACCAGCTTGATCTTGATGATGATCTTTTCCCTGAATTCGAAGATCTTTTATCCGGAGAGATTGAATTTCCATTACCAAGTGACAAGTATGATATGGGGAGAGAAGAGAGAGAGAAGGTTTACCAAACCGAGATGGCCAACAACGCGAATGAACTGGAGAGATTGCGAAACCTTGTTAAGGAACTCGAGGAAAGGGAAGTGAAGCTTGAAGGGGAGTTGCTGGAGTATTATGGTTTGAAGGAACAAGAATCCGATATTCTCGAGTTACAAAAGCAGCTCAAGATTAAGTCCGTTGAGATTGACATGCTCAATATCACGATAAATACCTTGCAGGCCGAGAAACAAAAGCTTCAAGAAGAGGTTTTTCACGGAACTACTGCTCGGAAAGATCTAGAAGCTGCTAGGAGCAAGATTAAAGAGTTGCAAAGGCAGATGCAACTTGAAGCTAACCAAACAAAAGCTCAGTTGTTGTTGCTGAAACAACATGTTAGCGGACTTCAAGAAAAGGAAGAAGAAGCTTTCAAGAGAGATTCTGAGGTTGACAAGAAGCTTAAACTTGTGAAGGACTTGGAGGTCGAGGTTATGGAGCTTAAGAGGAAGAACAAAGAACTTCAGCAGGAAAAGAGAGAGTTGGTTCTTAAATTGGATGCTGCTGAATCTAAAATAGCAAACCTATCCAATATGACAGAGGTAAATATTAATTCCCGATTTCATGTAATTGATCAAGTTTAAGACGATCTTTGTGTGTTTCCAGTTTATAGCTCTTTTTTTCTTTTATGCATCTACTTTCTATTTTCATGTCTACCAAAATGTTTTGGAACTACAGATAGAGGCGGAGCCAGGATTTCAACTTTATGGGTTCTGGATATTAGAACAACGACTTCAAGTGCTAATAACTGCGTGCTAAATTTAATGTGTACATATTTAGTAGTTTATTAACAAAAATACATTGTTTAAGAAAAAGCTACTGGTTTTGGCCGAACCTGTAGCCGGGTTTCTACCTCTGCCCCCGACTATAGAGCCATATTCTGATTTCTTGTAAGTATCATAATTGTCATCATTATGCTTTTGCTGTTTCTCATGCTCTTTAATTTCTTTTATTTTGACAATTGTGTTTTGTCAAAATACAATTGTCCACTGAACCAATGGAGATTCTCAGCTTCTAATGAGTTTGATTTAGTGATGTTTTCGGTTGGTGTGTGAACTGATGCTATCTAAATTCCTGACTTGTATTTGGCATGCTTCTGCAGAATGAAATGGTTGCACAGGTGAGGGAAGAAGTAACTAATTTGAAGCATACAAATGATGATCTTCTAAAACAAGTAGAAGGACTTCAGATGAACAGATTCAGTGAAGTTGAAGAGCTAGTGTATCTTCGTTGGGTCAATGCATGCTTAAGATTCGAACTTCGGAACTACCAAACACCTCAAGGAAAGGTATCAGCTCGTGATCTCAGTAAAAATCTGAGCCCAAGATCTCAGCAGAAGGCCAAACAGTTGATGTTAGAATACGCAGGATCAGAACGAGGCCAAGGAGATACCGATCTTGAAAGCAATTTCTCGCAGCCATCTTCTCCCGGCAGTGAAGACTTTGATAATGTTTCAATCGACAGTTCCACTAGCAGATTTAGTAGTTTCAGTAAAAAGCCCAACTTAATCCAGAAATTAAAGAAATGGGGAAGCAGAGGTAAAGACGATTCTAGTGTTATGTCTTCACCAGCAAGATCTTTAGGGGGAGCATCTCCAGGTAGGATAAGTATGAGCGTTAGACCGAGGGGCCCCTTGGAATCCCTAATGCTTCGGAATGCGGGTGACGGTATAGCCATCACTAGTTTTGGAACAGCTGAGGAATATGATTCCCCTGAAACACCAAAGCTTCCACCGATTAGGACACAAGAAAATTCTGCTGAGGCATTGAACTCAGTTGCATCGTCCTTCTCTTTAATGTCGAAATCAGTTGAAGGAGTTTTAGATGAGAAGTATCCAGCATTCAAAGATAGGCATAAGCTGGCAGTAGAGCGAGAGAAGTCAATTAAGGTAAAAGCCGAGCAGGCAAGAGCAGCAAGGTTTGAGAAATCCTTGCCTCCAAAACTTACTCAACTGAAAGAGAAGCCAGTATCACTGCCAGGGTCAGTAGCAGTTTTGCCGGTGGTCCCCGCCTCTGGTGACTCAGCTGAGCAGTCTGGTGATAGCAAAATTGACTCTCAAGCGGTGAGCAAAATGAAATTTGTTAATATTGAGAAAAGACCAACTAGGACTCCTCGTCCACCTCCTAAACGATCAGGAGGTGGTCCTGGTCCAGCTGGTAATAATGTTACCGGTGGAGCACCTGGCGGTCCACCCCCACCACCTCCACCGCCTGGTGCTCCACCACCGCCACCTCCACCTGGCGGTGGACCTCCTAGACCACCTCCTCCTCCTGGATCTCTAATGAAAGGAGGAGCTGGTGGTGATAAGGTCCATCGTGCTCCTGAATTAGTAGAATTCTACCAATCATTGATGAAACGCGAGTCAAAGAAGGAGACATCATCAGCTTTGGTAACCGTTTCTTCAAACACATCGGATGCAAGAAGCAACATGATCGGGGAGATAGCAAACAAATCCACATTCCTCTTAGCTGTATGTATAACTTCTCTTTTACTCCTTTGAATAATGCATGTGCCTAATATTACCCTATTCTGACCCAAATGAGAATTGTGCAAAACCAGGTGAAAGCTGATGTGGAAAGTCAAGGTGAATTTGTCGAGTCATTGGCAACTGAAGTTCGTGCTGCTTCATTTACCAATATCGAAGATCTAGTGTCGTTCGTGAACTGGCTAGATGAAGAACTCTCCTTCTTGGTATTTCCTCTTGACATTATACCTTCAAGTCCCCTATTCCTTAAATAGAACATGAATATCCCTATTATTGTTAATCATACTTTTATTTTGGTGGATATGAAAGTCGATACTTTTTCATTTTCAAGGTTGATGAACGAGCTGTCCTCAAACACTTTGACTGGCCTGAGGGAAAAGCGGATGCATTGAGAGAAGCTGCCTTCGAATATCAAGATCTAATGAAACTAGAAAAGCAAGTAACCACCTTTGTAGATGACCCAAATATTCAATGTGATGCTGCTTTGAGAAAGATGTACAGGTTGCTTGAAAAGTAAGTCTCTACTGATATCTATGCCTCTTGTCTAACTAGGGAATTCGGGTTAATTAGGATGTGAAATTGGTTGAGAATTTAGGGTGTGTTCGGTATGAGGAAAACATTTTCTATTTTTCCATGTTCGGTTGGTCAAAATTTTAGGGAAACATTTTCCCCAGTTGTAGGAAAAACAAATTTCAAAAGTGACATTCCACATTGATTGTGTCCTCTCCACCCTCCAACACACCTCATCTTCACCCCACCCCTGTAGCCCTCCCCAACCCACACCCTACCCCCAAACCTCACCTCTCATAGTATTTGTCTAGATTATATACAAATGCCTTTGGGATAATACTTTTTGGTTGCGTACCGAACACAAGAAATTAAGAAACCCACTTATTTTTCTGGAAAACATTTTCCTTCATACCGAACACACCCTTAAACAAACTATTTTCTACTTATTTGGAATTGGTAACCTTTCATGTGTAGTTGTTCCTTTTTATCATTTTATTCTTGTCTATAGCTAGCTCATTTTGTTGCTCTTACCCCTTCAATTTTCTGGATGCCAGGGTGGAACAGAGTGTTTATGCACTATTGCGTACTCGCGACATGGCTGCATCACGATACAGAGAATTTGGCATTCCTACTGATTGGTTGCAAGATTCAGGTGTTGTTGGCAAGGTATGTTCTCATATAGAAACGTCGTTGTGGTGTTCTTTGTGAAATTTGTTTGTACAGTAATAAAAGAAAAGAAACTGGTTTTAAAAATCTTGCTTTCTCATGGCATTCTAATATAAAAACACAAGCTTTTCCACCAAGAACCATGCTGCAAGAAAACACTAGAATGTGATGTTTCACTTCATTTTCCCCGGAGGTGGATCCAGAAGTTGAAGTTTTTTATGGGTTCTAAATTCTAGCCCTTTTTAGTTACTAGGTTCTAAATTAATTCTTTGTACATATTAGATGAATTTTTTAAAACAAAAACAAGATTTGGACCAAAGCTACTAGGTTCTGCCGAACCCGTCCCTAATTAGGAATAGGTTGTGCACTTCAACGGGTTTTCACAAGTATCAAGGATTTGCCAACCTCTTTAACTAACATACAATACGATTTCACTTCATGGTACGTCAAAATAAAAAAAGAAGTGTGCCAAGAGATGACCCAATTATGTTTTATCTTCTGCAGATCAAGCTTTCATCAGTACAATTGGCGAGGAAGTACATGAAACGTGTAGCAGCGGAGCTTGATGCCATGAGTGGACCCGAAAAGGAACCAAACAGAGAATTTTTAATTCTACAAGGTGTTCGTTTTGCTTTCAGAGTTCATCAGGTATATACACCATACCTGTATTTTGTTCACTTATAGAGATGCAAATTGAAGAATACACAAGCTGACTTTGAAAATCCTTCTTTTTTCGTCCTTTTTTCCGTTTTAGTTTGCTGGAGGATTTGATGCAGAAAGCATGAAGGCATTTGAAGAACTAAGGAGCCGTGTCGCCTCACAAACAAAAGAGAATACACAAGAACCATGAGAATATCTGTGATTTGGTTTTGGTCATTGTATATTTCATCATTTTCTCCAAGTATAGCAAACATACTCTATCTAGGACATTTGTACAATTCAAAAGGTTCAACTCAAGGAGAATATCAGATTACACAGATTAGTTAAAAAAAGTTGCAGGAATAAATATTGTAGGGGAAAACACCTTGAAAACTTCACTAGACAATGAGTGAATTACGGAACTCCATATTCATCAATTCATGCTAAGGAAATGAAATTGCAGTAAGTTGCCAAGCTTTATGTCCGTTGTTCTACTTCAGAAACAATAGCGAAAACCTTACCCTCTTCAGGGAATAAGATTGAGTAGGAATCACGAGCGCTTTCAAGCAGTTCAAAAGAAAGACCTTTTATACACACTCTCATCACAGGCTTTGGACGAAAAGTTGGAGTCCAAACCTTTATTGAAGACAAATACACCCTGGGGAACCTCACAAAGTTTGACGGAAATGTGGCTCACCTAGATGCCTTGATTCGACCAAACCACCCTTTGCTTTCTCTGTTCATTCTGGTCCAACGCATGGTCCGGTTGAACGCCTCCCTCCCTCCCTCAATGGGTCAAGAGCTACAAGGCAAAAATTCTCATTTCTGTGAAATTTGAGTGTATATTACCCTGGAAAAAATGAATGTGAAACACCTGCATAGCTTATTCGTTTTAGTCTTGCAAGTTATCTAATTGATATAACTATCAAATATAAAGAAATTCGAGCATTTAGTCTTATTAACTTCAAACTTGCAGAATGTCATTCCCAACGACAACTTGTGAATATGACCATACAAATGGTCTACACGAAACTTGAGAAATTAATCTACGGTGACTCAATATCAGTACCCTTTTCTCCATTTAACATGAACAGCCTCCACATTGTATACAAATAGGAAAAATATTTATTGTAAAAACTCATAAAATTAATGATGTTACAACAGCTGATGAGCAGTGACTCTTTCTGCATGCTTGTAACTAAATGTGGTTGAGGTTTCTTGATTTCATCTGCTATCGCATTGTGATAATAAGACTTCTATCTGTAAATTTAGCACCTCCAACCTTTCCTTGAAGCTGAGATGGTAGACGAATGACACGTCTCTGATCACCGGCCTCCACCAACAACTCAGACCCTCCTCTAAACTGCAACAACCAGAGATTCTGGTTAATTTCACCCTATAATTTGGTTTTCAGTTAGGGGTGGGCGTATATCGGTTCGGTTCGGTTTTGTATCCGAAAAATATGAACCGAATAAAAATCGATTTAAAAAAAAAACCGAATACGACTTTTTTCTTAAAAAAACTGATATGTTCGGTTTATATCGCCGAACATATCGGATTATATCGGTTTTTTCTAGTGGGCCGGGTCGGGTCGAGAATTTTTTTATTTTAAAAAAAATTGAATTTCCAAAACTGAAATTGACATTCACACCTACACTACCATGAAATTTCGATGTTGAAATCTATTGTGTATCGTGAGATGTTTACTAAAGAAAAAGGAAAATTAGAAACAGATTTGGGGGAAAACACAAATTGATTGGGAAAACGGACATCCGAGCGCAGAGTTATGACCATTTAAAGTTTCACCAATTTACAACTACTTTCTCTCCCTACATTTTATGTCAATGCTTCCGTGATATGTTAATCAAGTTCATGCCGCATTCGACTTCCATAAAAGCTTCATAGATTGACTTCAATGACTATGATTCAAGAGATAGTAGTAGCCTAAAATAAAAAATAAGAATAATTATATATTTAATTAGGTTTTTTCGGTTCGGTTCGTATCCAAAATTAAAAAACCGAACCGATCGGTTTGGTTTTTCAAAAAATCGGTTTTATTTAAAAAAAAAAACTGAGAATTCGGTTCGATTCGGTTTTTTTGGTTCTCCGGGTTTTTTGCCCACCCCTATTTTCAGTAGCGTGAACTGCAAGAAGATGGTGAACAAAACAAAAGCAAATACAGAAGATCACCCAAAAAGAAGAGAACAATGAGCCTTTGGTGATGTTAGTAGCTTTTTGGCATCATAGTATACACATAATGCAGAAAGGTGAAACAAACCATACTTACTTGATATAGCTTGATTTCTGATTTGTCAAAACCAGGCATGAGAAGTGTGACAATTTTCTTGGCTGGATCGAAGGTAACCGGAGAAATGCTTGTCTTATGAGCTGTTACAGTCAGAAGATTCCGTGCACTCTTGCTATGACTATCCTGCATAACCTTGTTCCAGTCTAAATGAGCTCCCACTGATATACGTGGAACAAAAGCAGAAGGCAAAGGTGAAAAGTCCTCAAATTTTGCCCCTAATTCTCCACCAGAATTTGGCGATGGAAGAGCAAGTGCACCAGAAACCTGTGCACCAGCCTGGATTATGCAACCCCAGTAACGTAAAGCAGAAGCCAAAGACACAGGGCTGTTTCGATCCACCAAAATATAGCAACCAAACTTCTTCGGTTCTGCAAATATTGTAGACCCTCTCTGCAGCATGCAAAATCATTAAAACCTTTAGTTCAAAATTGATGGTATCTTGAAAACAGATAAGTAGTAGCTGACATACCTCCAATACTTGTTCTAGAAGGTCCCAAATTTCTGAACTCATTTTCCCATTCAGATTAAGTTTTCTACCGCTTAGAGTCATGGCTTCTTCGGCAAGTCTCAAAAGTGAGGGACTTGCCAGCCTTCCTAAATCAGTTTTTTCAGCTATGTTGCGGAGATATTTTAAGTATAATCTGCACGTGGAAATAAATGTAGGGCAAGTTACACATTTGGCTGGTCGGTCAAAAATAATTACATTCCCTAGCCAAATATTAAAAAATACACATTATTTTGTATAAAAAATGTATGTTTTATGTATATTATACATTAAAATATACATTTGCTGGCTATTATTTTGGTGTGCGGCTATTTATGTCAATTTCTCATAAATATATGATATTCCACATCCGTTTCGGCATAGAGACATTTAACAAGTCTCGGAGAAGATCTAACCTTGCTTTACTGGTCGCGCCAATCATCCTAATTGTTTCTTCAGTACTCATGCCATCATATATAATAATGTCAAATTTCTCTTTTTTGTTTTTCTGTTGAACTGCATTTCCGAAAAATCCTACAAGCTGCTCCAGTGCTAGGGACGAAAATATGGAATCCATTCCAGGAAGTACTCCAAGCTCTTCTCCGACCACCTACTACATTCGAAGAAAGTTTTTCAAAGAGACACTCATCCATTTTCTGGCAAAAGAAAGCAAGACAATTGTATCATTTGTTTTTAAAAAGGATTTAAAAAAAAATATTGGTGCACCATTAAGTTACATACCCACCCCTTCAAGAACTCCTTGAGTCATATTAAGACGAGCATCCGCTTGCTTCAGTTTATTGATAGGTTCGAGGAGCATCTGCAATTACTGATGATTGTTCAGCCTAAAAGAATTGCAACTAAATGTATAATCTCAACATCTGTAGGGGTTAAACAAGAACAGACTTTTGTAGTTTCCAATCTAACGGCTGAGAGGTTGTCGCTGCATGTTATTGGTGATGTCCCAATCTTACAATTCAGAAGATATTCAGCTGTAGGATCTTGAGAATGTATCACCAAGCAGGTTTTGAACCCTGTCATTGCATAATGCTGGTAAGAAAATAAATTTCTTAGTTAGTCTACCTAATTTTATCATATTCCTGATAGATACAGCATTAGTTAAGGTTTTACAGGGGGAAAAGACAGCAGTAGATTCAGGGGTCAATCTGGATTATCTCTTTATTTATATGTGCGAGTACTAGATGAAAGGGAAAAAGACAACACAAGTTGTGCAGATTTTGCTAAGATTGTTAACAAACTCCTAAATAGAAGACGCTGTTAAAATTTATTAGGGAATATAGAGCTACAGACTCAGTGCTCAATGAATATGGTATTGGAGTAATATTTTGCGTGAGCACTAAATGAATGTCCCATCATCTAATACAGAACACAGAGCAGCAAAATAGCTATTGTCCTCATAATTTAAAGAAAACAAATCACTTAAAAGAACAATATTAAGGTGATCCCTTGGAAACAAACTTCTAAACAATTCATGAGGTTTCTTCATTTCCCACCCCCTCCCCCTCACTTCCGGGTGCTTTTACCTTTCTTTGCTCCACTGCCCGGTGCCCACAGAGTCCAAGGGAAATAATTTTCTTTTTGATATAAACAAGAGAGTGATGAGCTCGTGACAAGAGAAGATGTTGACTTGCTAGTGCATTCGTTGCAGTATCGTGAATTTTAGTATTAAAGTTGGAAATAAGAAAAGATGGTTGATTGTCTCATTTTGTTTTCCACATAAGAAGCATCTTGAGCATAAGTGGAAACCTCTTTTTCTCAAGTTTTCATGAGTCAGGACTTCCTTTGCCAAAATTGAAACAATTTACTTTGTATGGAACTTGTCTTCCAGATCATTTTCCAAGGCCAATCATCCTCCTGCATACTTGAGGTGTTCAAATCCTTATATGCTGAATTAACTGAGAAAATTCTTGTATTGTCCTTGTCCACTCTATTGTCTCTTTTTCCTGTCAAGTTGTTGAAAGTGGTCATTGTATTATGGAAAGTTGTTATCCACTCCATCTCCCAATCATTTAGGTTTCTTCTCAGGTTCAGATTTCATCCCTTTCCAGTCCACATCACAGCCACAGTTGCTTGTTGCAGTTGACAAAGACCATAAAGATCAGGGAACAATTGCTTTAGTATTGTATTCTCAATCCACTTATCATTCTAAAAAGATACCTTTAAACCATTCCCAATATTACATCTGATTTTTGCTAGCATAATAGGCCACAGGTTCCTGATAGCTCTCCAAATAGTACAATTGTATGGTATAGTTACCATATTTATTGTCCAGTTGTTTACCATTTCATATTTAGCATTAATGACATCTTTCCAGAACATCACATGTTGTCATCTGAGGCAAATTTTCATAACTACTTCAACATTAGGCTTTGATTTTGGATCTTCATATCTCTGATACCCACTCCTCCTATCTTCTTGGTAATTGTCAGTTCTTCCCACTTGACTAGATGTATCTTCTTCTTGTCTTCAGTACGAGAAAATTCTTTCTAAGTGTGTCAATCCTTTTAGTCACATTAACAGATATTGGAAAGATGGACATCATGTAAGATGGTAATGCATCTAGCACACTGTTGACCATAATCAGTCTACTATCAAGAGAAAGGTACTGACTTTTCCAGTTAAATAGTCTTTTCTCACTTTTCTAAAACACCATTCCATATCCATTTGGATTTGCTTTTAGCTCCTAAAGGCATGCCCAAATATATGGTTGGAAGTTCCCCACTCTGCCTCCAAGTTTTCAGCCAGACTCTCCAGATCTGTCACCTCATTTATAGGATAAATGAAACTCTTCCTCCAATTGATATACAAACCAGAGACTGCTTCAAAAATAATGAAAATGACCCTTAGCATTAGAATGTCATTTTCCACTGCTTCACAAAAAATTAAGATATCATCTGCATATTGTAAGTGTGTGATCACCAAATTGTTTCCTTCTCCCACCTGAAATCCCCTTACCTATCCTCTCCTATGTGCTGTGTTTAGCATATTACTCATCCCTTCCATTGCAAGAATGAACAGAAAAGGGGATAAAGGGTCCCCCTGTCTCAATCCCCTCCGAGAATTTTACAGTGTTGATGCACTGTTTAATCCATTTGATCCATCTAGTATCAAAGTCCATTTTCTCTAGCATTTTAATCAGAAAACTCCAATTCGAGTGGTCATATGCCTTTTTGGTAAAAATTCAGTTGCCTTGCTCTTTAAAACAAGTAATAGACAAAATTATTGAACTCCTAAGCTAAGTATTCTTCCAACAGTGAGACTATAAAGCATTTAACAGGTTTAATCATGAATGCACGACTAGCTAATCGGAGTACGCAAATTAAGCTTTACGCTCTTTGACTGACATTTTATAAGAAGAAGAATCAGAGGATGCTCTCATTCTGACAAGAAAATACAAAATATCCCAAACTTTATTTCTTACACAATTCAAATATAAAGCTACCATCTTTCTCTTGATTTCCATACTCAAAATTTAAGTACATATTTATTGGCCTTATAATTCAAGCAAAGTTTAATACTAATACACAAGTTCCATTTAGAGCAAATGAAAGCATTCTTTATCTTACATATCTGACGGGGTTAACAACACTTTTGTTCCCTCAGTTATTGGTAAATTCCGATTTTAGTCCCTATGATATCTGACTAGGGACATTAAACCTTTGATTAATTGAATTGTGCATTTTTTATCACTTCGCTTGTGAATATTCACAAATTTTCCATAATTAACAACTGTTCCACCACTTAATTTACTCATGCATTGTGTTAAGTTTGTAGTATTACTCCATATTTGATGGTAATATAGTTATATAAATAGTCAAAGACAATCTTTTCAACATGAAGGGACCAAAAAAACACACTTTAATTAATTGAAGGTTAAATATGCTGATTTATCAAAATCAAAATTTATCAGTAGCTTAACAACAACAACAACGATAATAACACATACCCGGTGTAATCACACAAGTGGGGTATGAAGAGGGTAGAGTGTATGCAGACCTTACCCTAAAGATAGAGAAATTGTTTACGATAGAGCCTCGGCTCAAATTCGCCATTAACTTAGGGACCAAAAATGCAATTATCCGGGAATTCTTATCTTGTCACATAAGCCAGGGATAGCAAAAAAATTCACCTCTAATTCAGTCCCAAATGATTTAACAAGCATCAATACAGCCCCACATTTTCAACCAAACAAACAACATTCACATATAATATAATGCTAGTAAAACATAGAATGGAACAGAAAGTTAGAATCTTTAAAGCAAAATTTAATAGTTAATTGACTAACCTGAGCAGCAAAAATAGCAGAAGTGGTTTTCCCAGAACCCCCTTTACCCAAAAAGGTAATTAGCTTAGTGGGTTTTTCATTGTTAGCTGAATCAACACTTGCCATAGCTAGAATCTCAGTTCTTGATCTCTTTCTTCTTGTTTTGGGTGGAGATTTTAATTTTAGCTGTATTGGATGGGTGGAAAATGAAGATGATGTTAAGATTTGCATAGTGGAAGTAGACATATTTCTATGGGTTTAAGATGTAAATTAGAGAGTAGTAGGTTCAATATTCAGTAATTGAGACAAGTTAGGCCTGAGAGTGTTGACAGCTTGAAGGTGCTACTTTGTGCTTCCAAGATTTTAGCAGATTGGTCCTTATGCTAACACAATAACTTTCCAGAAGTTTTTTAACCACTAGTTATTTCTTTTTTTTTTTTTTTTTTTTGAGATGAGTTTTTTTTTTTTTTTTGAGGAAACGCGATACTTATATTAATACTTCATAATACTAAACTATTACATAAGTTGCTGAGAATCCCGCAGGATACTCAACTCATTACTAGTAGTAGTATGCATCTCATTAGTGTCGCTGAGGACATTATAGTTACCAAAAATAGCTAGGTCATTACAAACTTTGGTGCTAACATTCTTAATACAAAGGTTCCTCCATCACGATCAGCTTCCACAAAAAAAAAAAAAGGGCAGCCCGGTGTACTTAGCTCCCGCTATGCGCGGGATCTATTGTACACAGTCTTACCTCACGATCAGCTTCCACAAACTTTTGAATAAACAATGGTGGTCTTGCTAGGTAGATTGCCTTATTTAGACTGGACTGCTTGAGAGCTGCCTTTGCTAATTGATGAGCCACTAATTGACGAGCCACTTCATTTTCCTGCGTGAATATGTGCCTGATCATCGGGGCCTTCAGTTAGAACATTAATGATCTGCATAGGGAAATTAGTGAACTATACGTAGGTGTATTATGGGTAATGTATTTTATCACTTCTGTAGAGTCTGTTTCTATTTCTAGAGGAAATAGATTTTGTTGTTGTGCCATCTGTAATCCCTCATGGAGAGCCATGAGTTCAACCTGCATGGGAGTGTAAGCATCACCAGTGTTCATCATACCTACAACCCAATCACCCTTCGAGTTTCGGATAATGCCTCCAGTACCCCTTTGAAAATTACGCATATTGAAACTGTCATCAACATTTAGTTTATACCATTCTTTAGGAGTTTTTTTCTAGCAAATATGAATTTTCTTAAAGGCAGCGGAAAAGATTTCTTTAGTGGTGAGAAGGGCATATTCTAAAGCAGCTTTAGTGACACTAGCTACTTCCAAGAGATGGTTAGTGTTATTATGATGGTTATGATTTCGATTTAGCCATAGTTTCCAAATAGCCCAAGAGAAGAAATTATCCCAAATTTATATGCTTGTTATGGATAGCATTACTGGCATTTCTCAGTTTATCAAGCCAGTGATGGTTATTACTAATGGAAGAGTGTTGGGTGGGGGTAAGAACAAAAGCCCAAAAAATTTGAACAAAAGGGCATGAGAGAAAAATATGATGTAAATCTTCTTCTTCTCTTTTACACATAGGACAAATTTTGTCAATGTTTATCCCAATATGACTAAGATAAACCTACAAGGAATTGATCATGGTAGCAAAGCCAGAAAAAGTATCTTATTTTATTGAGACAGTTAAGCTTCCATGTCCAACTAAATTTTTTCCATTACTACTCTCATGGATAAGTAACTTGTAACAAGAGTTGGTAGAGAAAAGACCATTTGAGCTTAGGATATATGTTGGGATTGTCAGGAATAAAAACCTTTTGGACTTGCTCAATAATATTCTGAGATAACTCAAAAGAAAGAGACTCAAAGTTCCAATTATTGTCCTTATAGGGATCCTTCAAAGTAATTTGATAGTCATTTTTATGAAGGGGTCCATGTATACACTCTCTAAGACACTGAATATTAGGAATCCATATGGAAAGCCAAACATTAACATTCGGATGGTTGTTTAAAGGCCATAAATACCTTTATTACATAACTCCCAACCCTTCAGTATATGCTGTCAAATAAAAGATTTAGAGTTGTAAGTAGAAATTACCTTAGCTCAAGGTGCATGAGGATTTGTTAATAACCTCCAAGAGAGACTTGTAAGGTTTTTATTCTTAGCATATCTCAAGCCTAAACCACCTTTATCCTTGTCTTGCTCTAAGGTAGACCATTTGATAAAATGAATTCTCCTTTTTTCACTAGTGCTATCCCAAACAAAGTTTCTTTGCAATCTATCAACCTCTTTAAGAATAGAGGCAGGTAAAAGAATATATTGCATGTTATGGTTAGAAATAGAGTTAAGAGAGGACTTGGCAAGGGTAACTCTACCAGCTATTTCCAAGTAGCTAGTTTATTCCTCATGTTCTCAATGATGAACTTATAATCCCTGGCTCTAGATTTTCCTTTCAAGATTTTTTAAATATTTACCAAAGTCTTCCCCATTTTTCATGCGTATTTATTGGCACAGATGTCAGAGACTATACTTGGGCAATTTTTAGAAAAAGAAGATTTTTGGATTTGTTTTGATTTATAGACAGGCCAGAAGAGATAAAGGGTTAAAAACACATCTTAACTATCACGTGTGTGAGACTTTCTACCTAAACTGTTATCAACTAGTTAGCAAAGCATGTTACGTTTTTTTGGGAGAGAAATGCAAACAAGTAAAAAAATATGAAGAAACTCTCACCTATGTAGAAACTCTCACCTATGATAGTTTAGATAGAAAACTAAAAAAAAGATACTTGAGGTGTGTTTTTGACTCTTAACTCTTCTTTTTACTTATACATTTGTAGAGTAAAAAGTCAATTTGTCACGACCCCTAATCACTAAGTCGTGAGGGCACCTACCATTCCCACCTCGGTAGGCGAACCATTCCCTTATTCATCAATTCATTAACAATAAAGTAAAGAAAGCAAGTTAAACGTAAGTCTAAATCATAACATAAATGTCAAAGGTGCGGAAATGTCATACTAATACCACCCCCAAGAAAATGGTCTAGAACAACACAAGAGCTACTAATAAAACAGATCTAAATAGTATATAGGTCTTAAAATGTCAAAATATTATCTCAGAATCAAAGTAAAACAAGTAGAAATGAAGGAGTCTCCGGGCAGCGGATCCATCAGCAATGCTCACTCCAAAAGACTCAGCAGCAACCTTGGATCAGTCTCGTAGGGTGGAGGTAGAACCAGCCACGTACTCAGCCATCAAAAGAATACAGCAAGGTAGTATCAGTACAAACACCATGTACCGGTAGATATCATAGGCCGACAACAATTAACTAATATATGTATAAGAAAGACGTTGAAAGATAGACATGCTCATAATCAAGTAGAAGTAATATCATCGTCCAAGAATAATCAGCCAAGTGTAGAGAATCAACTCAGGATCCAAATATATGAATGAATGATGAATAAATATGCAATGCAGTGGCCACATAAAATATTTGTACATACATGCTCCCGGCGGAATATATCATTGTCCCTGCAGTCATGACCCATAAGGGACCCGCAACATTCATGTACCAGTCACTCCGTATCACACAACCTAGAGATAACTCTTTCACTAAACACTTTGCTAGCCACTCCGTATCACACAACATAGAGATGGCTATGCATATAGTATGTCATATGAATCATAATTATTTCCTTCTCATTTATCACAGTCACGCCAACCACATATAATATCAAATATATCATGGAAATGAGGATGAATGCAATGCAACGACAAGATCAAGTGTATCATATCAAGTATCCAACTGTGCCACAAAGAACCCATATCACACATCAGTATCCAATTAAACTTTTTTCTCTATCCAAGATAATACCAAGATAAATGAGACACAACTACATCACAAGTAAATTATGGCACTACGTACAAGTCAAGTAATCACAAAGGGGCAACAAGTCGTAATCACTCAACAAGTAGCCAACCTAAGTAATCCATCCCAACTTCATACCCGAAGGCTTACATGCTTCCTCTAACAGAATCTAAGTACACATACGCTTCGCTAATCGAAGTCTAACCAGAGGGTAAGCCATAACCTATCTAGAGGCCGAGCGGGAGCTACACGAGTCACACCTGAGCCTTGCCCTTCCGAGGATCACGGTCGTACTCGAAGTCTAATATTATCGAAGTCTATGTTAGAGAAGGAAATTATCAACACCCAAAATATTATACTATCCTTCGAACCCAACCCAACTATGGGAGAAAGGAGAATACAGGCTTATAGAGGTAAAACAGGCAATTCAGAGGTAAAACATAAAATTCAAGGTTCTAGGAGTTCAATAATACTAATCCCTTGCTAAAACAACTCAAGACTAGGTCAATTTCATCATACAAGCTAAATCCCCAATTTTGGATATGAACACTAGTTTTTCCAACAATCAATTTCCTCAAGAAAATGAAAGATTCAAGCCTAACAATTATTTATTAGTGAACCCCAAGCTTAGAATAGTAAAATCCATCCATTAATTTCCATTTTTAAGCTTAATCATCAAACAAACCCTAACTAGGTTGAACTCATTTTTCCCAACTAGATTCCAGGTTATTTCCACCATTAAATCAACATAAGGAAGCTAAGTAAAAGTAATACAAGGTTAAGAAAGCTTACCACAAGAAGAAATCACTTAAAGATGCTTGGTATCGCCCTATGAGTGCTTTGGAAGAGTATTATTGAGATGGAGAAATAAAGGGTTATAACCCACTTAAAAACATTCTGGAAATCCCGTCGTCCGCTGTAGCGGACCTGCGCCGGCGCTCATAAGCTCGCGCCCGCGGTCCCTTGCAAAATCTCAAACCTTCGCTGCTACGGATCGCTGTCCGCTGCAGCGGTCTTGGTCCGCTGGAGCGCACTGAGGCCCGCCCCAGCAAGAACATCAGAAAACCAGAAAATCTCCTACTTATACAATTTCAACCCGAAATCCGATAATCACTCGAGACCTCCCTACACAAATCATATATGTACGCATATGTAAAAGCACGCTACGGGCTCGCTCGCGGTCTCGAAATTTCCATCGGAGGTCTATTTCTATGAGTCAACCCCTAACGGCCTAAACTAACTCTCCAACCAATAACCACAAACACTCTTGAGGGCCTCGGGAACCGAACCAACTATCCCACCAAGTCATAAACGACCCTCCGTACCTCACGGAATCAACGGAATTCCGAAAAGGTCCGTTTTTACAAAAGTCAACTATAGGTCTAACACTTTCACTCTTTAAGGTTCTAATTTCTCCACTCCTACTAGAATTGTCCGATAACTTCGAGATTCGAGTTAACAGACCAGTAACGACGGAACAGGTCATTACACTTTTTTTTTTTTTTTTGGTAACGAAAGGTACTTCATAATAAACATAAGACACATACTACATAATTTGATCGTGCCCTATTACAGAAGGAGCTAAGGAATTAGAGCAGATCATCTTACAATTAAGTCTACAGGGACTACTACTACACAAAACAGAAGTACAAGTAGAGTGGTTATGGGATACATTTGTACAAGTTCCCACCATATTTCCTAGGGAAGTACTAGCAGAAACAGTAAAGGAAACATTAGTAGAAGTTTTTACTACTGTTGGATAGTTACAAAAGTGTTGCCTAGTCACACGCCGTAGAGACAGTTTCCCATATTTATCACTTTGTAGCGGTTCCAAAAAAGCATCTGGTGGTTGCACAAAAACATTGAGCCCATGGGATTCCATTGCTAACTTAGCTAAAGCATCAGCCAAAATATTTTGCTCCCTGTAGACATGCTGAATCCTTGGATTATTCAGCTTGTTTATGAGGTGCCTGCAGTCAGAGACAATATGTATGTTAGAAATAGGATCAGAATAAAGTATGCAAATCACATCTTGCGAATCTGTTTCAACCACCAGTGGGAAGTAGAACATTTAATGAATAAGGATTAATCCCTCTAAAAGAGCTTGAAGTTCCAAGATATGGATAGGAGCAGAAGATACTCTTGCAGTGAAGCAAAATGATCCATTCACCTGCATTATTTCGCACAACTTCTCCCACTACACAGAAATTTCCACAAGAAGATGCAACAGCATCAACATTTAGTTTGAAACCCCAGCATCTGGTGGATTCCACTTAAGGTATAGAGGAAAGGATTGTTTTTTTGAAACCATATGGGGTCCTAGGTAGTAGTATTCAGAGGTTTGATTAACAATTTGCATAATATTAGCAGATTCATTCTTATGATCAAAGATGTTTCTATTCCGATTTAGCCATATATGCCATAAACAAAATGGAATAAAGACCTTAGAAGGAAAAGCTGGATAGTGTGTTTTGGGGGCAAGAGAAATAAGATTTTGAAGCCACTGACAGGTTGTGAGGGAATTACTTTGGTTTTGAATCATACCAATGAAGTCCTGCAGTCCTAGAGATTGCCAAACATAACTGGCTTTAATGCAATAGAGTAGAGCATGTTCAAGAGTTTCATTCATCCCCATATCACATAGAACACAATGAGGAGTATTAGTAACTTTAAGGTGATGCAAATAATTTGCAGTTGGTAATCGGTTATGTGCACAAAGCCAAAGAAAATGTTTGATTTTAGGAAGAGTTGGGAGCTTCCACACCCACTGGAAAGATTGCGGAGCGGAGTGGGTAGAGTTTAAAGAAGCTTGATAAGGTGAGTTGACGGAAAATAGACCAGTAGGAGTAAGAGTCCAAACAATCATATCATGACTAATGGTGAATTTAGGGAAGTAAACAGAGTTAATCTGATGCATCACAGTTGGAGGTAAATCAAAAGACAGGTTAGAAAAATCCCAATTATCATTTCGTCTGTACTTCGATATTGTGGAAGTTTCATCTTCAATTGTCAAAGGACCCTCAATAAGGTTTCGAAGGTGAACTTGCGAGTCCAACCAAGCATCAGACCAAAATTTAATAAAGTGTCCAGTTGCTGGCATCCATTTAATTCCATTTTGGCTGTGTTGCCAACCTAGCATTTTTTTAAAAAAGCCAACACCATTAGATTGTGAGTCTAATGGTGTGGGGGGTTTGGCTAGACCCCTACCATGTTAATTGATAAGTTAAACTTACAATGACTAAAGGGGGACATGGAACCTTGCCTTTAGTCTACAAAAAATAGATTGAAAAGTCAATCTATAGGAAGGAATCAGCCTATACAAAGATCCTTCCTTAAAGCTACAAGGTTTATTAACTTACAAAAAATTACATTTTTCAAACCTCCTTCTAAATGTGGGCATTTGTAGTTTATCCAACTGCATCAGTCCCTTAGCTTTCAAAGGGAGATCTTGATACTTGAGGTAAATGGTGTTTGTGTCTTCTGTAGAGGCCTTTTTTGCCATAAAATCCGCCACCTTGTTGACTTCTCTGAGGCAATGAGAGACAGTAGCATTAATTCCCCTAGTCATGTTTGTGACAGCATTGATAATGTGCTTCATTTTCAGATTGTTGGTGTCCTTTTGAGCTATCATGTTGTTGATGATGGAAGAATCCAGCTCAATGTGCAAATTGTTGAAGCCATTTTGTGTACACCACTTGATACCAAAATCTGCAGCTAAGACTTCAGCCTGGTTATTACTGGTGCATTCCATAGTTTTCGTAAATGCCATGATAAACTCTCCATGTTCATCTCTAAGCACTCCTCCAATTCCTGCCTTGTGCCATTACTGAGATAGCTTCCATCAGTGTTCAGTTTCACATTCCCTTCTTTTGGTTTTTCCCAGTAGACAGTAGTACACTTTATCATTGGTTTGAGCCTCTCTATATGTTCACACATACTGCTCCAGTTACCTTCAAAAGCCACTCTTGGAAAAGCACTGCTAAGCACAGTTTTGATGTTCAGCATACTCTGAGTGACCATGTTATATTGGTAGAATCTTTCCTTGCCACCATATCTACAAGAAGTCCATGCTGTCCATATTTCCCAACATATCACAATAGGAGCAATCTGCATGCAAGTCTTATGTACCCTATTCCTTGATTTAGTGTTCCACCATTTTTGCAACACCAAAGTCATTGGTACTATCTGATGTATGATCCCTAAAGCTGCATCAATGTTGTTCCATAGGTTCTTAGGTGCATCACCTTCCACAAAAACATGTTGGATAGATACAACCTTAGGGACTGTGCAGCATAACTGGTTCCCATATCTTTCTCTGATTTCATTGAAAGGTAGCTTGCCAAAGAAAAGTCTCCAGCATATGAATGAGAACTTGAAAGGTACTGCATTGTGCCAAACATTCTTGAGGAAATGATTCTTCTGTCTATAGTTTCTCACCATATTCCATGCACTCTAGTTGGTATAATGCCCATCTTCTGAGTTGTTCCATACTGCATTCATCCATGTCTCCATTTCCAATTTCAATTGAACTTATGTGGAGAGCAATCTGTCCAGGAACTGTATTGTAAAGTTTCTGCATGTTCCAACTATTATTTTGAATAAAGTCCTGCACTTTGAGTCTATCTGCTCTTCCTTGCATTTGATCAGGGCACATGTGTGCCAGTGGGCCATTTTCAAGCCATTGATCCACCAGAAATTGCAGGTCCCTTTGTTAGTTTCCAAGTGATGAACATTTGCCCCTTGTCCCTAGCAAGCAATAAAAATTTCCATGCTTGAGAGTTATCAGAATGGAATTTCTTACCAACAACATTAGTTCTAGAGCAGCACTTGGCATTGAGAAAATCAGCCCACAGAGACTTTTTGGTTCTAAAATGCCACCATCTTTTCATAGTAAGGGTATCCACAATATCTTGCATGCTCCTAACACCAATTCCTGCCTCATCTATAGGAAAACATAGTTTACTCCAAGCACTCTAGTGACATTTATTTTTCCCATCTTTTGTACCCCAGAAAAAGTTGCAAATGTGCTTCTCAATGATCTCAATAGTACCTACAAGATGGTTAATAGCAGAAAGCATATATATAGGGAGAGATTGAATGACACTTTTAATCAGAACATATCTATCACCACATGAGAGCATATTCCCTTGCCAACCATTTAGCCTCTTAATAATCTTAGTGACCATACCATCAAAATAAGAAAGCTTCTTCTTTTCAGTGTAAATTGGGCAACCAAGATACACAAAAGGAAAACTCTTATCCATGAATCCAGTATAGTTCCTAATTCTATTGATTCTGTAAGCACAGGTTTTAAGACTAGTAAAAAAAAACTTTTATCTTTATTGACCAACTGTCCAGAGGCTTTTTCATATCTTCTAATGCATTTCATGACAAGTTTTATAGATCTAGTATTACCACTACTGAAAATAACGATGTCATCAGCATATGCAAAATGAGTGATTTGAGGACCCCTAGCATGCATTGAGAAGGGAATAAAATTATGGTTCATAAGTAAACTGTTAAGGGATCTAGACAACACTTCAGCAACAATTATAAAAAGGGATTGGGAGAGAGGGTCACCCTGTTTTAAATCATAAGAAGTGAAAAAACCTTGTCTTGACCCATCAATGACAGAGTACCATACATCAGAAATATTCCTCCAAATCTCATCAAAGCCAAATCTATCTAACACATCAGACAAAAAGGACCAGGAAAGCCTATCATAAGCTTTAGTCATATCAAGTTTTAATACCACATTACCACCCTTATTAATTTGCTTAATACCATGAACAATTTCCTGAGACAACATGACATTATCAGTAATTAATCTACCAGCAACAAAACCACTTTAATTATCAGAGATAAGGGTACACAAAAGGGGATTTACCCTATTAGCTAAGATTTTAGAGATGATCTTGTTGGTATAATTACTTAAGCTAATAGGTCTAAAGTCAGAAAAAGTACTGGGAGAATCAACTTTGGGAATTAAAGTCGAGCAGGTATGAGTAAAGTATCTAGTTAAGTTCTTACCTCTAAAGAATTCATGTACAAAAGCAATAAGTTGGGGGAAGAGTGCATTTCCATTGCGAAAGATTCATCCAGCCACAGGTTCCCCTACGGCTACCTTGCTACGACTTCACCCCAGTCGAAGACCCCACCGCGGCATGCGCCAATAAGACCACCAAAGGCCTTTGTGGCACTAGTGTGCCACAGAAGTCATGGGTGATCATTGGTCCGTAATATCCAACTTAATAGTATCCCAACAGTATTGAAAGAACTTACCATTGAATCCATCTGACCTTGCAGAGCTTTCTGAACTCAATACTGTTAAACAAAGGTAATATACCTGTGATATACACTGAATATACAGCAGTATATATCACAGGTATACAAAGCAGTGAGCAGTGGCAGCCCAGCAGAGGCGGCCCAAATGGCCCAACTCGTCCAGGCCATTCACGGTACTAGGGCAGCAAAACAGTAGGACATAGTTGTATATTAAGGAAAGTTTATTGTGTGTATATTGTAGTATATTTGTTACCTAGATTAGGATATACACTTACCATATTTAGGATATACACTTACCATAATTGTATAGTTAGAATTATGGTAGAATAAGATTTTAGGAATAGAATAGGAATAGGATTCTCCTATTTTGTATCTTGTATATATACCTATTCAAGTAATGAAAATAATCAAGGGGATTATTTCTTTCATGGTATCAAGAGACTAGGTTTTACAAAAAAATTTCTCTCCAAAAGTTTTTTGACCTTCTCGGCCGAGAACACCCCCCCCCCCATCGGGCTTCTCTCCCAAATTTCGTCTTCCGCTCTCAAAAAACTTTCTTAAATTTCCCCTCCTTCTTTGTTCTTTCAATATGTCTAAAAACAATTATCATCCTGCCCTCATGGTTTCCAACATCAAGAACTGTATCCCTATTGTTCTTGAGATGGAAAACGTCCAATATGCGACGTGGGCGGAGTTGTTTAAAATTCACGCTATCTCTTATCAAGTTCTTCATCACATCATTCCTCCCGCTAGATCCCTTCCCGCGGAGGATCCTGAGTTATGGATTACACTTGATGCTACCGTTCTCCGGTGGATCTACGCCACTATTTCGGTGGACCTTCTACAGACGATTATTGAGCCGGATACCACGGCTATGGCTGCACGGAATAGATTGCGTGACATATACCAAGACAACCAACATTCCCGTGTCATCACACTCGAGCAGGAATTCTCTCTCGTTCGAATAGACGAATTTCCGAACGTTTCTGCATATTGCAAGAAACTAAAGGAGTTGGCGGATCAACTCCGTAATGTTGGCGCACCAATAACGAATAATCGTCTAGTTCTACAGTTGGTTGCCGGTTTTTCGGAGGCCTATAATGGTGTTGGAACTCTCCTTCGCCAAAGCAACCCTCTTCCCGACTTCTATCAAGCCCGCTCCATGCTTACGTTGGAAGAAGCCGGTTTGGCTAAAAAGGCGGCTACCGGAGCAAGCCCAGTCGTCATGGTGGCGTCCTCTCCTAGTCCTTCGGGTTTTGTTAATAATTCGGGCCAAGACCATAATAATGGTGGCGGCAAGAATAATCGCAAGAATATTAACAAAAACCGCGGGGGCAAACGCGGCGGTTCTAGTGGCGGTACCGGTGGTCAGCAAACAGGCGATGGGTCCCATCCAGTAAACAGTGGCCCACCACCCCCCTAGGCCCAGCAGTGGGCCCATGGCAGTGGGGCTAGGGCAGTGGGCCGTGGGCCAGCAGCCCTTACAATCATGTAGTGAATTCCAGCGGCCAGTGGGTTGGCCAACAGTCCAGGCCCAACACCTAGCAGTGGCGGCCCACTGGCTAGTGGCCCAGCAGCGGTAGCAACAGCAGCTACGGCCCAGCTCCGTCACGGACATGAGTTCTTGGGCTCCGACCTCCGCAAGCCCATCATGCAGCAGCTCCCACTCAAACCGATATCGAGGCCGCGATGCACAAGTTGGGATTGACTCAACTGGACCCAAATTGGTATATGGACACCGGGGCCACTACTCACATGACTTCCGAATCAGGTACTCTCTCCTCTTATTCCAATTTGAGCACCCCTCGGGGTATAATTGTTGGTAATGACAACTTTATTCCAATTCAGGGTTATGGTCAGAAAACGTTGTCTGCCCCCCAATCCACCCCTTCTCTTGAAAAATACTTTACATGCTCCTAAATTGATTAAAAATTTAGTGTCTGTCCGAAAATTCACTACTGATAATTCTGTTTCCGTTGAATTTGATCCTTTTGGTTTCTCTGTGAAGGATTTCAAGACGGGGAGTCATCTCATGAGGTGTGATAGTAGGGAGGGATCTGTATCCTATCATGCCTGGTTTCAGTCCATCAAGTCAAGCCTTGCCATCAGCTTTTGCAGCCATCTCTCCTTCCATGTGGCATGCTCGTCTGGGTCATCCGGGATCTTCTATTTTATCCGTTTTAGATAAAAATAGCTTTATTTCATGTAAGGGTACGAGTCGTACTCCACTTTGTCAGTCTTGCTCCTTAGGGAAAAGTGTTAAGTTTCCATTTGTAGACTCCAATTCTCATACTTCAATGCCATTTGATATTATTCATAGCGACTTATGGACGTCTCCTGTTCTTAGTTCATTGGGTCATCGATATTATGTTCTCTTTTTAGATGATTATTCTAGATTTTTGTGGACGTTTCCAATTGCGAATAAATCACAAGTGTTTTCCGTCTTCATCAAATTTAGAGCGTTCATTCGTACTCAATTCGAAAGAGACATAAAAAATATTCAATGTGATAATGGAAAAGAGTATGACAATAGGGAGTTTCGGGAATTTTGTGCTAATAATGGGATAAATTTTCGTTTTTCGTGTCCTCATACATCTTCACAAAATGGGAAAGCCGAACGCAAAATTCGTTCCATAAATAACATTGTCCGAACTCTCTTAATTCATGCCTCCATACCTCCCTATTTTTGGCATCATGCTCTACAAATGGCCACATATCTTCTTAACATAATTTCTTCTAAAGGTCTGACATATTCCTCCCCCCTCAAAATCCTATATAATAAGGACCCGTCTTATTCCCATATTCGGATTTTTGGGTGCTTGTGTTATCCGTTATTCCCATCCACCACAATTAACAAACTTCAGGCTCGGTCTACCCCGTGTGTATTTTTGGGTTATCCGTCGAATCATCGTGGTTATAAGTGTTTTGATTTATCCTCCAAGAAAATCATAATTAATCGCCATGTCATTTTTGATGAAACCCAATTTCCTTTTACGAAAGTTCATACTCCCGAGCCTAAGTCGTATAATTTTTTGGATGATCAAATAACCCCGTATATTATTCAGAATTTTTCGGACATCTCCCGCACCCAAAATCCTCCAGCGGACCCACTGCCCGTTGGACCCACAGTACCGCCCGTAGCAACATCTTCAGCCACTGGAACAGTTCCAGCAATTGGGCCAGTCCAGCCCAACTCTGGAACTGGTCCAGACGACGAGTCCATTTACCGATTTGGGCCAGCAGGCCCACTGCCTGCTGGCCAGTCCGTCCCGAGCCCAGAAAATTCCCAAAATTCCCTCAATTCTTCCTCGAGTCATAGACCGGTCACTCGTAGTCAGCGGGGTATTTTTATACCTAAAAGACATTTTAATTTACATTCTGATGTCTCTAAATCCCCCTTGCCCCGCAATCCTATGTCCGCATTAAATGACCCTAATTGGAAAATTGCAATGACTGATGAATATAATTCTCTTATTGATAATAAGACGTGGGAGTTGGTGCCCCCGTCCATATGGTATTAATGTTATCAGGTCTATGTGAATTTTTGCTCATAAGGAGAATTCAGATGGGTCCTTTGCTCGACATAAGGCGAGACTTGTTGGTGATGGTAAGACTCAGCAGGTTGGGACAGATTGTGGTGAGACGTTTAGTCCGGTGGTCAAACCGACTACCATTCGCACTGTGCTTAGCGTGGCTCTTTCAAAGACTTGGCCAATTCATCAGTTGGATGTCAAGAATGCTTTCCTATATGGTGATCTCAAGAAAACTGTCTATATGCATCAGCCGTTGGGTTTCAGGGATCCAAACCGTCCTCATCATGTATGTTTGTTGAAGAAGTCCTTATATGGGCTTAAGCAGTCTCCAAGGGCCTGGTACACGAGGTTTGCTGACTTTGTTTCAACTATTGGGTTCACTCACAACAGGTCAGATAATTACTTGTTCATCTACCGTCGTGGTTCGTCTTTGGCCTACATTCTGTTGTATGTGGATGATATCATCTTGACTGCCTCTTCCGATGCCTTGCGCCAGTCTATCATGACCATGCTCAGTTCTGAGTTTGCTATGAAAGACTTAGGGCCTTTGAGTTATTTTTTGGGGATTGCCGTCAAGCGTCATTCAGGTGGCTTGTTTTTGTCTCAACGAAAGTATGCTGCTGAGATCATAGAGAGGGCTAGGATGTCATCCTGTAAGTCCACTTCCACGCCAGTTGATGCAAACCCAAAGCTAAGTGCCGCAGCAGGTGCACCATACGAGGACCCGACCCGCTATCGCAGTCTGGCAGGGGCCCTCCAGTATCTTACCTTTACTAGACCGGATATTACGTATGCGGTTCATCAGGTGTGTTTATTCATACATGATCCCAGGGTTGAGCACATGAATGCAATCAAACGCATCATTCGGTATATTCAGGGGACACTGGACTATGGGTTGCACTTGTATCCTTCATCTACATCCACACTTGTCTCTTACACGGATGCTGATTGGGGTGGTTGTCCCGATACCAGACGGTCGACTTTTGGCTACTGTATGTTCCTTGGCAACAACTTAGTCTCTTGGTCGGCAAAGCGTCAGGCAACGCTATCACGCTCAAGTGCAGAGGCAGAATATCGAGGGGTAGCGAATGTGGTCTCCGAATCATGTTGGCTACGTAATTTGCTTTTGGAGCTTCATTGTCCCATTCAGAAGGCAACCTTGGTATATTGCGATAACATTAGTGTCATCTACCTTTCAGGTAACCCAGTTCAACACCAACGTACTAAGCATATCGAAATGGACATTCACTTTGTCCGTGAAAAGGTTGCAAAGGGTCACGTTCGCGTATGCCATGTCCCGTCTCGTTATCAAATTGCAGACATCTTTACAAAGGGTCTACCAGCGGTTCTCTTTGAAGATTTTAGGGACAGTCTCAGCGTTCGAAGACCACCCGCTATGACTGCGGGGGTGTGTTAAACAAAGGTAATATACCTGTGATATACACTGAATATACAGCAGTATATATCACAGGTATACAAAGCAGTGAACAGTGGCAGCCCAGCAGAGGCGGCCCAAATGGCCCAACTCGTCCAGGCCACTCATGGTACTAGGGCAGCAAAACAGTAGGACATAGTTGTATATTAAGGAAAGTATATTGTGTGTATATTGTAGTATATTTGTTACCTAGATTAGGATATATACTTACCATATTTAGGATATACACTTACCATAATTGTATAGTTAGAATTATGGTAGAATAAGGTTTTAGGAATAGAATAGGAATAGGATTCTCCTATTTTGTAACTTGTATATATATTTATTCAATCAATGAAAATAATCAGGGGGATTATTTCTTTCACATACTGAATACAGCATGCTTGATTTCCTCTTCTTCAGGAATTTTGGTGAGATCATCATTTTGTTCATCCTTGATGATTCTTGAAATATAATCCAATAGTATGGTGCTGGAATTCTGATAATTGAGGTTGAACTGTTTCTTGAAGTGTTTTACTGCAGCTTTGTTAATATTGCTCTCTTTTTGAACCCATTTCCCTTTCTGGCTTTGGATTCTGTGAATCTGTAGCTTTCTCCTTCTAATTCTAAGAACACTATGGAAGTACTTTGTGTTCTTCTCACCATCCTTGAACCATTGAAGCTGAGTCTTTTGTTTTAGTATGAAGTCTTGCATATTAAGCCACCTGATATATTCTGCATACCGTCTATTAAGTTCCTCCCTTGTATGATCATCATTATGCATAATGTTGAGATTTTCCAGTATCTCAATTTTTGCCTCCCATTCAGCAGCTTTTTCATTAACATCACCAATCATGTTTCTGGGCCAATTGCTAAGGTCCTTGCCGAGTCTCTTCAATTTATTCTGTAGGATCCACATAGGATTTCCTCTTATTTGATCACTCCATGACTTCTGAACAACATCTATGAAATCTTATTGTTCTATCCAAAAGTTCAGAAACTTGACATACTTGATTTGGTTGCCTTGATCATTAGAACATTTGAGAAGAAGAGTTCTGTGGTCAGAACCAGTTTTGGACAGATGCCTAACCACATTGTTTTGAAACATTTGAGCCCAGCCATCATTGATTAACATTCTATCCAGCCTCATCCATATCCTTTTACTTGGCCTCCGGTTATTACACCAAGTATACTTAGGTCCACTGAAGCCAATATATGATAAACCACTAGCCTCCATACATGAAATAAAATCCATACTTTTGTGAGCCCTATGAGGTACACCCCCTAGCTTCTCATTTGGATCCATAATAACATTAAAATCTCCCATCATACACCATGGACCATCTATATAACTATTCATTTCAATAATACTATCCCATAGTTCTTCTCTTTCTTCAAGGGTGCATTTTGCATAAACAGCAGTAACACACTTACCTTTATCAGAGATTGAGTTCTTGAGATTGAGAGTAATCTGTTGATCATTGTTTATCATGGTCACTGTAAAATCACAGTCCTTCCAAAAGCACCATATTTTTCCATGTGTTAGCAAGGCAGTGATCAAAACCAAGATATCTTTTGTTGCCATTTATTTTGTCCTTGTTCATGAATGGTTCTGATATTTCTACAAAAACCACTCTATTTGTTCTGACAAGTCTTCTGAGTCTTTGTATTGATTTTTTGGTTCTCACCCCCCTTATATTCCAAAAGATTGCACTAATCATGGATTATGAGAGGTGGGGCACTTTGTCTCTGAGTTTGCTTCTTTCCTTCTTGTTTTGCTTTATGTTTGACATTCTTTTGTTTCTGATTCTTTCCAACTTGT
The DNA here is from genome assembly GCA_034509755.1 of Anisodus tanguticus. Taxonomy (NCBI): domain Eukaryota; kingdom Viridiplantae; phylum Streptophyta; class Magnoliopsida; order Solanales; family Solanaceae; genus Anisodus; species Anisodus tanguticus. The sequence continues at coordinate 3,495,374 of CM067540.1, read as the reverse complement.
AATGCATTATTCTTTGCCTTCTTTTTCCTGTTTCTACTTCTCCCTCTTGATTCAGTGTTATCTTTTTTCTTCCTCAGACTTTGGGCAGCATCATGACTTCCCTCCTTATCTGTCCTGGAAACAGTGGAGTATACTGATAGAGCATGATTTCTTACAAATTCCCTGCTTTCCTTTCTACCTCTTTTGCTGTTCTTAGTGTTTGTGTTCCTCTTTTGCATAGCAATCTGACTGATGTCCCTTCTTCTTTCCATTGATGCTTCCTCAATTCTTGTTTTGGTTCTCCTCCATATCCTGACTTGTTTGTTCTTCACAGTTGAGTTCTACATAAAGGTCTATAACTTCATCATTATTGATGTGTATTGGCAGTTTAGGGGGTTGAATTTCCCCTTCTTCCACCTCTTCCTTCCCTTCCTTCCTCATTTGCCTTACTACACCTATCCTCCTCAGTATCACTTACATGAGAAATTTCAATCTGGCTCTAATGAGTTTCTCCTATACTGTGAACTTTCTCCATGTTATGCTCTTTTTCTTCCTGAGCTTTCGACCAGAAAGATTGCGGATATTTTGTTAATTTAATGATTTTATATATAGAATTATTATATAACAAAAATAACATTTGCCATAGACTACAAAATAAATAAAATCCCTTTTCATATCCATGAGTGTTATTGCAACTTCAACTTATACTCAATTCTATTCCACAACTGAATTTTTTGTCAATTTTTGGAAACGGGAGAGAAATATCAAATACTCCATTCGTTTCATAATAAGTGTCATCTTAGCAAAAAATACATATATTAAGAAATTAATAATGCAATATAAAATTTACTAAGTAACCCCTATATAATAAAAATAAATTATGTTTTTCTCTTGATTAGAGCATACACAAGTAGTAAACCTTTTGATATTAGGAATCCAACAATATCAAGCTACTATGTGGCTTTTCAATCATTATTTAGATGTTACTCCCCTGGATTAAAATTTTAAAAAGAGTTCCACTTAGCCTTTATTTATTGAGTCAAAAAAAGTGTTCACTTACCAAATCAAAAAAGAATTAACTTGTCCCCCGGGACATAGCTGGATGGCAAGGAGTGAACTTAAAATCCAGTTGGAGGCCTGCAGCGTGGGTTCGAACCCTGGTGAGAGCAATTTGCTCTCTTATGGAGTAGGACCTTGTAGGTGATATCAGTTGCTCTGTTCTCAAACCCTGGTCATTCAGGCACATCTCGCTATTTACTGGTAGTAGTGTTGAGGGATCGGATTACTATCTCCAGGAATAGGGCTGACAATGGATCAGAGGTGGATCGGGTGGAGCTCAATCCGCCTCCACCCGCCAACCATCCATCCACCACCCGACCCATCCATCACCCTATTTTTTCTTCATCCACATCCGATCCACCCATCATCCACGGGTGAATCGGGTGCTTCACGGATGAAATTTGTTATAAGTTTAACCATTTGTTCTAGTTTAAAATCAGTGATAATGTTAGTAATTAGTGTTCTTAAATCTTTTTTTTAAATTCACAACAAAAATGGAATGACCAAAACCAATATAAATACTCTTAGTTCCAACGTAGCAGTGCCTCATCTGATTAGCACCTTAAATATTTTTATTCATATTCCATTTTTATGTTAGCTCAAACAAATCATACTTTACGTTGCAATAATAAAATTAATCAGACCTAACAATGAATAATTTTTTATATTTTCATAATGATCACTAGATAAGAACATTATAAAATTTTACTGTTATGGAAGTGAACTATGGGCCAAAATTATGTTATTCTTGATTTGCCAAGTTTCATTATAATTTTTATTTAATAATATATACAATTTAATGATAAAAAGTATTATCTAACTATTTATAAACGGGTGGATGGATGAGTCGGATGGTGGGTTGGATGTATGTCCACCCGAATCCGTCACCCGATTAAAATTCGTATTTTGTCGGATTTTCGTCCATATATTCGGGTCAGGTGGATCGGATATCCATCGGGTCAGAGTGAAATTGCCAGCCCTATCCAGGAATAGTCTGGCGTAAGCCAGGAAGTTGGATATCAAAAAAAAATTAACTTTACTTTTTCAGATTTGGCCTTATTAAGTGTTATGTGACCAAATCTCAATACTTATGTAATTAGGGGCATTTAGTTAAATTACTTATTTTTATCTATAAGTTAATATTTTCTTAAGGGGTGTGCAAATGACTAAGTGAACACTATTTTTGATCCGGAAGGACTACTTTAAAAAAAACAAGAGCTGGGTGGATCAAAAAAAAAAAAAAAAAAAAAGCCCCCAGGGGCACAGGCGAGTTGGCGAGTTGGTAAGTGGCAAGGTGATTGGGGTACAACCACTCCGATGTCGCGGGTTTGAATCTGTGTGGTAACAGTCTTTGCTGAAATATTGCAAGGGTTGTTGTTGGGTTCGTGTCCCGTTGGTCCTCTCCCTTGCAGAGCTGTCACTCACGCATATCCCTCGATTTACATCCCACCTGGCCAAGGACCTCTGGTACAGGTGGGAGGTTTCGCCTTCGGGACTTTCCCCTTCACAAAGAATTGAAAAAAATTAATCAATTTATTTCTTGATTTCCTAAGATTTTACATTTATTATGGGATAATTTGTTTTGGCTAAACTGACTTATTATGAGACGGAGGGAGTAGCTATAACGCTACGTAAGAATTAAAATCAAGCCTATGTTTGGTACTTTGCTTTAAATAATATTGAATGATAAGATCTAGTTTAGGTGCAATAATGAGTCACAGTGGGAACTGGGAAATATAGATAGTTACTATTTTTGGGGAAAAAAATTACTGCACCTTTAATTATAACACCAAACTAATAAGCAGTGAATGTATAACATACTCCCCGGTTCACTTCTATTTGACACGTTTGGTTCTCGAGAGTTAATTTGGCTAATTTTTAAAGTTAAATTGAATTAGATTAATTTAATATTTTAAAATTATAATTTAGATGTTCAAAAATTATACAAAAAATACTATAAATTGCAATTCTTCTCATATTGATATGATATACATCTTAAATTTTTTGTCAAAGTCCATTAATTTGATTCTTTAAAAGCGAAAAATAATAAGTAAAATGAACGGAGGGAGTACATTTTTTCATGTATATAATTTTTTAATAATATATATTCTCAGTTTAATTTGTAATTTTGTAAGTTAACTTGTTAAACTTGACGTAAACATTGAGTATAAATAAATGTTTTTCTTATAATTTTGTGTTGCCAATTTCACCAGCCTTTTAAATTTGTGGCTAATTTTAAGAAAAACTCCATTTGTTATTTTTTTTTCTTTGTAAAAAAAAACTAATTCAAAGTCGATCGTGATTAAATCTCCATCCTTTTTTGCTTTAATTAGATTTTCAAACATGTGATACATAAAACATAAAGCAACTACTAGTATATTATATTACCTAGCTGCTAATCATTTAATATTTTCACGCAGGAAATTAAGTTCTTCTGGACAAACATCACCATCAAGAACAATAAAAATTACTAGCTCAAAAGTGAATTGTTGTCTAAACTTCACTGTCACTTTTCTAACTTTTGAAAGATTCAGCATAATTGCTTATATTTTGCAATGGTTGGTTTATGCGTTCTCAAAGCAATTAATTTTCATCATGTGTTACCTTTTCTTTTTCTTTTCTTATTCAGAAATTAAATATTACTATCATGAGTTTTGTTTGAGAGAAATTAAAGCACCGCTCTAGCTCTTGTCAAAGTACTTGACACTTTGGTCCTTACAAGAAGAGTATTAATTTTATATTTAAATAAAAATTAATCAAGACAAGTTGATGAAATGAAATTGCTAGATATATCTATATCACAAAAGGTCAAATTTGTAGGTAAAAATCGAGGTAAAGTGTATTCGAAAGGTTAAACAAACGAAATGTTTAGCCAAGAGATGACTTTCTGTCTTTAAGATAAAATTGTCCCGTATAGATGTTTTTTCGGTATTGGACAATAGTCTCCCAAGATAAAACAACAACTAATCAACTGTACAAAGAAAATACAGTTGATTCCAGCGAAGAAAATGAATACGAACAGATTGCTTGTTTGAGTTTTTGATTTGTGTCGTGTGTATTTCATGTCTGTTGGTGTCTATAATGCTATGTTCTCGTGAACAGTCACGTCTGTTGGAGTCTTTTGGAACCGTTGTAATGTTCCGAAAACTTCAGGGACCAAAATGTAAATAGTTAATATTTCATGGACCAAAAAAGAAAGTTTCGAAAGAAAGCAATAGCTCGCGGCCCGCGACCGGACGGGCGGCGGCGACACGCGTGGGGCTTAGCCCCGAACCCAAGCTCACCTAGATCCTCTCCCTTCTAAACACATGGTTACCCCTTGGGGTCCCAAACCCTTACTCAAACTTAGAGTTTATATATATCATAAACTCTCAATCTTTTACCAATGAAGGAGATTTGTCATTTTTGGCCAAAGACCTCCATCTTTTTATGTCTCAAACACATTATTTTGTGTACCAATATCTCTTTCATTTCTTAACGAAATTTGACGATACTTGGTACTAACATTATCTACTTACTTAGTAGATTAGGCATGTGCGAAGAAACGATATTTTCGACATGCGGGGCCCACATATTTAAATAATTAAAGACGAAATAAACTCAATTCCACATTAATAAATTTTCAATAAAATTTTCCTCTCAAAAGTACTCAACCCCTTAGAAGCAAGACCAAAAAGAACATATACTGTCGCTGGGTTCCATTTCGTGTGACGCTCTCTTTTTAATGACATGTTTTAACAGAATATATATCAAATGAATATTAATATTTGTTCGGGGGATAGGGGAAGGGGCAAGTACTGGAAGAGGGTAATTATGAAAATTGAATCCACACCTGTTATGTGAGAAATTCTCATTGATACCCCTAAATTATAAGCTTTGTAATAGATGTTTTCGTTTGATATGTGATATTCCTGTGACCGTGTTTGTATTGTGCTGTACATTAAAATCAGGGGCGGAGATGTCTTGTCATTCTATTTACAAGTTTAGTGAAATTCTATAACTTTAGCTCAGACGCTATATTTATATTAAAATTTTATTTATTATGCATAAATAATTTATCGAGAACCTAGTAAACTATCTTTTTAAAATTCAGAATTATAAACTCAAAATTCTAGGTACGCCTCTAATTAAAGTGTAGTGCATTACAATACCTTTATTTTGCACGGTAGTAAATCAAATTACATTGGAAAAAAGTTAGGACGTGTTTGGAGACAAACCTTTAGGTATCATGGCTTTGAATTTTTGCTAGTTAGTATTACACAACTTTTCACGTGCATTGCACACTCCCTTATAGTATTTAGCCTTCAACTGTACTGACCACCAAAATCAATTAATTTCATAATTATGATGTTAGTGAATAAGTACTCTATATTCCCTCTCTATTGCCGTGCCGTTGCAGCTACTCATGTGCTCCCTTAACTTCCTTTTACAACTCAAACATAACAACATTCACCAAACTTAATTTTGCACAACCAAATTAAGGTTGTATAGGGGTAGTTACCTCTTTATTTTTAATTAGAGGTCTCAGTTTGAGTTCTAGGAATAAAATCGTCTTTGATAGAGAACATTTACTACCTAAAATGAGACTTTTGACACTAAACCGGATTAGTCAAATTTCAAAGCGGGTACTAGACACCGGATAGGAAACAAAACAACCCTAAATTTGCCATTTTTGAAGCAATTAAGTGTTCAAGCATGAGTTATATATACATCATAGTAGGATTAACATATATAATGATGACATTCTCATATATGTTTTCGATCTAACAATAAATATAAACTAAAGAAAGCTAATGTTATAATATCAAACTTTTCATTAGTACATGTACACAAGACAAACAAAAAAACTTACTAGATCATACACCATGCATGTTCTTCAAGAATAAAACAATAGGAAAATTGGTTTTGTTATTTTTGTATAGAACTCTCCTCCAAAACCCTAATGATGCAATGGGTTCGGACCGGTCGGGACGAGGCGTTTTTCGACGCCATATCGTTGATCAATCTCACTTCCGGCTGGCTCTGGCTCCTCGTGGACGTCGGCCGGGGAAGGTTTCCGGTGGTGGTGGTGCCGGTGACCATTTTTTACCAAAGGGGTGAAGTCAAAATTGCTCGCTATAAGTGTTTTTCTTTGACCAAACAAAGGGTGCATGTGGTGATTAGATATTATGATTTTGTTGTTGGTTTTCAAGAATTTGAATTCTTGAAAGAGGAGAACAAGTAGAGAGAGCCAAAGAATTAAGCATATTACATGAGGAACCTTTAAGCCCATGTTGAAAGAAAATAATCACAAGAGGAAACATGGATCATCAATGAAATAATAAAGATCAAGTTTTTTTCTTCTTCTTGGAGATTGAGAAACTTTGAAGGTTGACAGCTTGAATCTAATGGACTAATATGGAGCGTTGCTTACATGTGAGACTTGTGAATAAGCAAATAAGCTAAATTTAATGTTGTGTATAATAAGGAAAGGTGGTGAGTTTGTGTGAGGAGTTGGGTGGAAATTAAAGGAAATGGGGGCGGTAGACCCTTTTCCCAATAAATGTTCCTTAGATATCAAGGATTAAAAAAGGGGTCATTATGTATGTGGATTGTCAAAACCCCTGAATTATATCATATAGATTTTGAAATCAAGAGGTATTATTGTTTGAACTTTGGGATATTTCGAGATAAACCAAGACAATTATTACATGAGGTCTACCCTTAAATACAGTGATTAAAAAAAATACATAATAGATATATATATAAATATTACTTCCTTCGTTCTACAATAAGTGGTTGTTTAGGTCTTTCATTTTTTTTTAAAAATAAGTGATTCTTTAGAATTTCAAGAACACTTTGGACATGTTCTTTCAAAATTGTCATTCTTTAAATAATCAACATTCATTAAGTACATTTTCTTTTTCTAGACATTAATTATGAGTAAATTAGTAAAAACACTCCTAATTTTCTAGGAGTGAGCACTTTCTTAAGGCACTGAAAAAAATTCGATTATCAGTGACGAATTATTTTGTCACTTACTATAAAACATATTTCGTCACGAAAGATATTGTGCGACGAAAAAAATTTCATCAACCATTCATCCCTAAAGCATGAGTCACTAAAAGTATACAAAGACAACTTAGTGTTTCATCGCTAAATAGAATTGTATTAGCTACAAAATTCTTTTTCGTCTCCAAATGCATAGTATTTGTGATGAAACTGTTTGTCATGAAAAATATAGAATTTTGTAGTTGATTATGTGTTTTCGTCACTAAAAAGGTATTAATACCGACTAAACTACTTGTAGATTACAACAATTGCAGGAAACGGAAAATATGTAACTGCTAACTATTACAACAAAATGAAATTACAACAAACTGAAATAACAAACTGAGATTACAAACACTTTGATTTGCTGGTCGAGTGATGGCACTCTGTCTTTAAGACAAGATTGTCCCATATGCATGTTTAAACTTTTAGACCCCTTTACTGGCATTATTAAACATACAAACAAAGTTTTGTTTTTATTCGATTTGCAATTCAAAATGACTTCCATAAAAATCACTTCTTTGCCTTATAAACACATTGCTTTCCTCCTTACTACCAATTGCCAAAAATAGGTATTTTATAAATAATGCAATACAAGTGTATGTTTTTATCCAAAAAATCACTTTTCATGTATTTTGTAAATAATGCAATACAAATGCATGTTTTATCCAAAACAAAATCACTTTGCATGTATTTTATAAATAATGCAATACAAATGCATGTTTTTATCCAAAAATCACTTTACATGTATTTTGTAAACAATGCAATACAAATGCATACTTTTATCCAAAAACCAACTTTATATGTATTTTATAAATAATGCCATACAAATACATGCCTTTTATCCAAAATCAACTTTACATGTATTTTTATAAACAAGTCTTACAAATGCATGCTTTACCCAAAAATCAATTTCACATATATTTTATAAACAAATCCCATGCACATTTTTTCGGATTTTATGTCCGCAATTTATTTCTCAAAACCGCAATCACTTTTGCAAGATTCCTTGAAAAGAAAATACAAGTGGTAAAATCTTTACATTGTCAAAAAAAAATGCATCCTTTTATTAGATACTTGCAACATCTTTTTAACTTTATACTTTTAAACATACATTTTTCTTAGCATAATAATTAACCTGAGTTTGACCGAATAACTGCAAGTTAGCGGATCTTAAAAGATGTCTGACTCCTTCCCTTTAGGATAATAAAGAACTCTTACCTAGAATTTCATAGTTTCGCAGACCAGTAATCGGAGTTCATTTTACAGCATTTTTATTAACATCTAGGTGTCCTAATTCACCGTAGAATAATTAGGTGGCGACTCCTCAACATCAGTTTTTATCAAATCCAAGGAAAACACCCGTGTGTCACGACTGTTGGTAAAAAAATGGCGCACACATGGGGTGTAATAGAATATTTCCCAATATTCTTTTATTAATTGTATTTCTCCTATTTTAGGTAGAATTATAATCCTTTTGTAATTAGGTTAATTAGTTACCTATTTTATAACAACGTAAATATTCTTGTAACCTTATATATATTGTAAATCATTCATCAATAAAATCTAGGGAACATATTCCTTCACTTTCATTAAAGTTTTTTTTTTTCAATTTTTATGTTAGTGGTAAATAGTAAATAAAAATTCATAAAATATTCAACACATTTGCAACGTCTAGACTTGCAAGTCGACATTATTTTCGTATAATTGTCCGTTTTGGAATCACACCCCACTCTCGTTAGGTTTATGTGTGCATTCACAGTTGTCTTTTCATAAGATCATGTAATCGGACATTACCATGTCATTCTATGATTTCGTTTTTCTATGTTCTATGTATAGTGCTTGAAATTAAAAGGTATCTGTCAATTGTTATTTATAATCATAAACAATTGTAGCCAAATATCATATTATATTTAGCCACAAATATATTTTTGTAGCAAATAGTTGAGTTATTCAGCTACAAATTTTAACTCGTCACTATTTAAATTATATAATTTTTGTGACAAAAATTTGTTGTCACTAAATCACAGGTTTATTAAAGACAATAAAATGAGCATCAATAATTGTTTATACTATTCACTACAAAAAAAGATGCATTTTAGCCACGGTTTTGACCGTGGCTACATGGTATTCAAACCGTGGCTAACACCACTTCACCACGTTAGGTTAGCCACGGTTGCTAGCGTGCCTATAACGGACGTTGCCATCAATTGAGCCATGATTTTGGCGTCCGTGGTAACATTTAGATAGCCACGGTTTGTTAGTAAACTAGCCACGGTTCAACCGTGGCAAAAGTACATTTTGTTTTTAGAAAAAAAATCCCAAACAAAATTAAATTACCCACGGTTCAACCGTGGCAAAAGTAAATAAACTAATAATGCACATCAGTAAATTCCTACACGTTCCCCCAATCTCAAGGGAATAAGCAGATATCCAAGCATTATGCTGAACTCGAGGTGAATTAATTGAAATACGCTGACCTGCTTTTATTTCCCAAATATCCCCTTGATAATCAATTGAGTTGCCAAGTGGACGCTGAGCTGCTTTTATCAATTTTAAGTAGTAGGACAGAATATTCAATCTTTCATTTATCTTGGCTAGTTAAAAAGAGTAAACACACTAGCTTTGTTGACAAACTGAGGCAAGTTGAACTTACAAAATCAAAGAGAACTATAATTGTGTGACAAGACTAGAAGACTTTCTTTTCCAGATGCAATTTCTTCTTCTTGGAGTCCTCCATCTTTTATTTCTTCCCAACTATCATTTACTTCTTCTCAAAAAAGAGATGATGTGTTGTAACTAAACCATTTTACAGCAGTTTGTACTACTTAATTGTTACTCATGAGCATAAAGAAAGTGATTCATTTTATGTAGTAGGTTTATGCAATGACTAAAAACTATGAGATATTAACTAAATAAGCAAAAACACGAAAGATTTACTTTGACTGCTTTCTGAGAAACTCAAATAACTAACCAATCTATTATGAGAATCTTGGTCATGCACATGTAAGTATGTAGCACGTAAATTTATGACACGACAAAAAAGCAACAAGCAGAATATACTGTTGAATGAATAATGTGCAAACTACAATACCTAAACTGATAGATTGATTTACCACATGTCGGAACTAGCTTCAGTAACTGTTAACAGAAAATGAATCATCTGCAACTGATGAGCAAATTGTTGGAAATTTACTAATGTGGGATTGAGTTTATTCCGTCTTTAATGACTTAAACACATGGGCCTCGCATGTCGGAAACATCGTTTCTTCGCACATGCCTAATCTACTAAGTGAGTAGATAATGTTAGTGTCAAGTATTGTCAAATTTCGTTAAGAAATGAAAGAGATATTGGTACACAAAGTAAAGTGTTTGAGACATAAAAAGATGGAGAGTTTTTGGCAAAAAAATGACAAATCTCCCTCATTGATAAAAGATGAAGAGTTTATGCAATATATAAACTCTAAGTTTGAGTAAGGGTTTAGGACCCCAAGGGGTAACCCATGTATTTAGAAGGGAGAGAACCTATATCTATTCCTCCATATCGAATGGCTCCTGCCGAGCTGAAAGAATTGAAAACTGAACTAAAAGATCTCCTGGAGAAGTGCTTTATTAGGTCCAGTACTTCCCCGTGGGGCGCACCCACTTCCCAGGATCTACGATTTGTTTGATCAGTTGCAAGGCATCGAGTATTTCTCAAAAATCGATCTTTGGTATGGATATCATCCGCTGAGAGTTAAGGAGAAGGATATTCCAAAGACAACCTTTTGGACCAAATATGGCCACTATGAATTTCTGGTTATGTCTTTCAGTTTGACTAACGCGCCAGCAACTTTTATGGACTTGATGAATCGGGTGTTCAAGCCGTTTCTAGACATCTTTATAATAGTATTTATTGATGATATCTTGGTGTATTCTCGCTCGAAAGTAGAGCACGTTAATCACTTACGAGCAATATTACAGGCGCTCCAGGATCGCAAGTTGTACGCTAAGTTCTCTAAATGTGAGTTTTGGTTGAATTCGATAGCTTTTCTGGGACATGTAGTATTGGACGAAGGCATTAAGGTCGATAGTCGGAAGATTGAAGCTGTAAAGAATTGGCAGAGACCCACAAATCCCACAGAGGTGTGTAGTTTCTTGGGTTTGGCAGGTTATTATCGGAGATTTGTAGAGAATTTCTCTTCTATTGCTGCTTCACTGACAAAGTTGACACATAGACATCGAAGTTTCAATGGTCAGATGCTTGCGAGAAGAGTTTTCAGGAGTTGAAAAACAGATTAACATCAACACCTATTCTAGCACTTCCTGAGGGATCTGAAGGCTATGTTGTGAAAACATTAGATCCGAATTTAACATGCTCAGCTAAAACTATATTTGCACAAACTTAAAAAAAAAAAGGACAAAATCTAAATGATAGCCTACAACAGGAAATTTGCGTAAACCACCCCCTGTTATCGGCTATCTGTGCACCTGCCCCATTCCTAAAAAAAACTACGTCCTGATTCTCTATGGGTCATTGGCACTTATACTCTTATATTTTGTGTTGGTCTTTAATTTTTTCCCTTCATAAGAAATATTTTTTTGGCGAAATATAAATTTATATTTTCGCATCATAATATTCCATTAGCTATGCACCACGCTCTTAACAATTTATTCTCCCTAGGCATAAGTTCGACTACTAATGGACAAATATTAAAAACCAACCCATTTGAAGGCCAAACCGTGTAATTTCTTAATTTATTTCAAGTAATTGCACGGTGTGTTCTTCAAATGGACTGATCTTTAATTTTTGCCCTTTAAATAGGCTGGTCTTTAATTTTCACCCTTCAAAATTGAACTTATGCCTATAGGGACATAAGTTTTTTTACATAACTTGTAGATAATGTGATGCGTAAATTATGCCCCCATTGGCATAAATTTAATTTTGAAAGACAAAAATTAAAGACCAGCCCATTTGAAGGCCAAAATTAAAGACCAACACAAAATAGGGAGAAAAGTGCAATTGACCCATTGTATTTTGTGAAAGCCCAATGTTTGCTGGACTATATTTAGTCCAGGCCATCAATCAAAGTGCATAGCGGGCTATTGCCGCCTGAATCCATTCCCTCTTACGGTGTCGTTTTGTTCACATATAAAAACATCAATCAATCCCCAAATTGCAATCAAAACGCAAAATCCAAATCGAATCGAAGCTTTGTAGATCAAAAAATGGTACGTGCATCATTAATTTTTTTGTTAATCATGATTAATTCGTATTTTTACTGTTTTTTATTTGTTCATCTTAATTTCTGTACAACATCTAGGTTTTATTTCAATGTTTAATTTTTTGTCATGATCGTTATAATTTTGAGTTGTTATTTGCTTAGAGTAAGGTGTTAATTATTGTATGTAAATATTGTCTTATGACTTGACAACAACAACATAGGGTAGAAGGTTGTGGAGGACGCGGATTAGGGTAGAAGGTTGTGGAGGACGCGGATTAGGGTAGAAGGTTGTGGAGGACGCGGATTAGGGTAGAAGGTCGTGGAGGACACGGATTAGGGTAGAAGGTTGTGGAGGACGCGGATTAGGGTAGAAGGTTAGATAGTAGTACGTGTCGTGTATCCTTTCATACTAGTAGGCGTAGTGTTACCTGTATAGGTTTTTGTCCTTAGTTTTTCTGTTACTATTTGTTATTTATTGTACTTCGATTATCGTATTAGTTTGATGCATTTACTGTTACTTGTCTGCATTAATGCTTATCTATTGTATTTTTGCCATGATCTCTTTACTTTCTTCAATCCTTATTTGACCTTTTTTGTCATGCTTTCTCTTGAGCGAAGGGTCTTTTAGAAATAACCTCTATACCTTCCAAGGTAGTTGTAAGGTCTTTACCCCACTTCGTGGGATTACACGGGGTATGTTGTTGTTGTATTGTCTTATGACTGACTTGTCCTTAAAAATAGCTTTTTTGAGCTGCCATAGATTAAGGGTTCCAGTTTTGTTATCGATTACTAATAAATATTGAAAATTAGTTATGAGAAGTCTCTTTATAGAGCTATTTACGAATAATACTTTGGTTGCTGATGTATGGACATTGATTGTATAAATATGATGAGCTGTTATTGGATAAGGGTATCTAGCTTTGACTATGTAAGTTAGCCAGTCCTATGTCCAGATAAAAGGATGAGGGTTATGTTCTTTTGATAGTCAACATAAAAATGATCTAGTTATTATGAATCCTCTTTAGTACTCCCCGTTTCAAAATGTTTGTCCGGTTTTGACTTTGCACGGAGTTCAAGAAAGTAAAGAAGACTTTTGAATCTTGTGGTCTTTAACTAAAGATATGTAGAGTGTACCAAAATGCCCTTTAATCTTTTGGTCTTAAACATGTTATGTGGAAAGTTGGAATAAAAGAGTTCCCCAAAAAAAGAAAAGATGCATTCTTTTTTAAACGGACTAAAAAGAAAAGTAAGACAAACATTTTGAAAATGAGTATCAAAGTTTTCAGTGGGTCTAATGGAGTTGTATAGATAAATATGATGATTCATATAGCTGACCAGTCACAGAGCCACATGTACTCAAGGGGTGTCAATTACACTGTGCAGCTAGGTAAAAAAGTTTTTTTTTTAATGTATATATAATATACATTGACTCCCATTGGCTTCTTCGTGGGTTTACTTCTTTATATTTTGACATCCCTTAATAAAAATCTTGGCGGCTGCAACTAGTTTGAGATTGAGGTGTCGCTAGTTTCTTGATTTATTTGATTCTGGTTTCCATCTTCCAATTGATTACTCCCTCCGTTTCAAGATGTTTTGTCTTATTTTCCTTTTTAATCTGTTTAAAAAAGAATGCCTCTTTTTTTTTTTGCAACTATTTAATTCCAACTTTCCACATGCCATGTTTAAGACCACAAGATTAAATTTAATACTACAAGACTCAAAAGTCTTCTCTACTTTCTTAAACTTCGTGCCAAGTCAAAACCAGTCAAACATTTTGAAACGGAGGGAGTATTAATTTAGGTGTAATATTTAGTTCTAAAGAAATAGGCTTAGAGGGATTTTTCAGTTTAATATCTTCACAGATGAATATGAGTTCATATGTTTTAATAAAGAAACCTATGACACTATCTGAAACTGTGATAGGGGAAGGGGAAAAGGAGGAGGCTGTCTGCATTCTATACTATAAGAACTATTTAGTTGCGTCCTCTTTTTTGTAAGAGGTGAGAGAAGGTTTTACTTTTTTTATTCTTTGGTCCATCTGTTTGAGAGGTTGAGAAAGCTAATATGGAGGGACTGTCTGGCATTCCAGTCATTTGTTCCTACTGGATAGGACATTTATCTCTCCTCTTTTACTTGCCCTTCTTACCTTTTAGTTTTCTTTTAAATATTTTCACCCATCCAACATCGTGAAATGCTCTATAATTCAGCAGTGATTTTTGTATATATTCTTGTATTCTTATCGATCTTAGCGATTGTGTGATAAATAACTGTTGAAAGACTGATCTTTGACTAACTTTATGATAGGTGAAGGAACACAATTTACGTGCACTCTGTCTAAGCTACTAACAAACTTTGGGCTTGAGTTTTCATTTATTTTTACCTTTTAAAATTTCTAAATACTAGTGCTAAATTGTTGTTTATTATTTTTATGTGTTTTGCAGTCTTCACTTGCAGCTGCTAGGGCAGACAACTTTTACTATCCTCCAGAATGGTCTCCCAAGAAGGTAAGTACATATAAACATTGTAGCCTTTTTTTGGTGCTTTAATACTTCATTTCTGTATCTGGTGGAATGTTGGATTAAAAAGAGAGTTCTAGTTACTGATTCAGGTTTCTTTTCAGGGTTCACTGAACAAGTTCAATGGTCAACATGCTCTCCGAGAGAGAGCAAGAAAGATAGACCAGGGCATTTTGATTATAAGGTACTGAACTATGCAATTCTGTATTTTTACTTGTCTGTTGGGATGCTGACATAGCGGGAGCTTAGTGCACCGGGCTGTCCTTTTTTTTTTGTTGGGATTCTGACACCAATCACTGTAACAGCAGAATTTGTTCTTAACATTTCAAACAGTTTTAAAAAACATTTTGAACAATATGGTCAATAATCTGGATGAGGAGAAAAAATGCACACGTATCTTCTTGGATAGAAGAATTAAAGTGATGTTTACCATCACATTGCATCTGAATCCGATACCTATTGCCTTGGTGTCGAATGGACCTTCAAGATATCTAAAAATTGTTCTTTTTATCCAGAAATAGTAAAAGTGAGGTTTACCATGTTGTTAACTTCAATTTTAAGGAGAATCTCATAAAACATTCCCCATTTTTCGGGGAAGCATTCGTATTCGTCATAGAACTTTGTAAATAGAACAAAAAGAAAAAAAAAGAGAGGCTTAGCTGGACTCGCTTCCTTAGCCTTATAATTGCTAAACCTGTAGAATGTTTTAGCATGATTTTATTTTTTAATTGAGTTAAATATTTGGAATCATATAACACTATGGGGCTTCAGCTTGATACCCTTTCTCGCCTCAATTGACATCAATAAGCATGGTGGTTCTAAATGTATACTTGGAACCCAAAAGTTTGGAAGTATCCTGCTTTGGAAACATTGTTAGTTCACTAAGTTCAATATCACGGAAATGGTGAAGGTAGCAATCGGTGCAGTTACGAAAGACTAACAAATAAAGTATCTTGCTCATGCGTCATTTCTTGATTAGTATTCTCATGTGTTATATATTTTCTAAAGATGCTGTTATGAGCATCATCACTAACTAACCAATGCCTTCTTTTTTATAGGTTTGAGATGCCATACAATATCTGGTGTGGGGGATGTCAGTCGATGATTGCCAAGGGTGTGAGGTTCAATGCTGAGAAAAAGCAAGTAGGAAATTATTACTCCACAAAGGTAAGCTTTTTTCATGATGCAGTTAATGAGACCCAATTCTCACTTTTATGCCAAACTTTGCCAACTCAAATGACTCTTGGTTTTTTTTTGTTTGTTAATTGTAATTCCCTACTTGTGTTAGATATGGAGCTTTACTATGAAATCTGCATGCTGCAAGCATGAAATTGTCATACAAACAGATCCAAAAAACTGTGCGTATGTAATTATTAGTGGAGCTCAAAAGAAGACTGAAGATTATGATGCTGAAGATGCTGAAACCTTGGTACTCCCAGTAGATGAAGGTAAATATTATAGTTGTATACTTGTATTGAAGAATCATTTTGGTGCATTTCTTGATGAGTTCATGTTGCTATTGCACTTAGAGAAGCCGGCGCAGAGAAATCTCTCTGCAATTTATTAGGAGGAATGCAGTTTGTTAACAACTGATCGACTTTCCTATCCAGATAAAACTAAGTTGGTGGATCCTTTTTATCGTCTTGAGCACCAGGGGGAGGACTTGAAGAAGAAGAAAGAAGCTGAGCCTTTACTTGTTCGTCTTCAGCGAGTATCTGATACTAGACATTCAGATGATTATGCCATGAACAAGGCTCTGCGAGCCAAACTTAGGGTATGCTATACTTTCGTTATTGATATTTTTGTGCACTTTCTTCTTTTTTCCTTATCCCCAACATTTGAGTTCTTATCATCCTCTCTTGCATGTGTACAGAGTCAAAAGAAAAGAGTTGCCGAAGAAGAGGCTGCTGCTAAGAAAATAGGACTTGGTATTAGGTTACTACCACCATCTGCAGAGGACGCTGCAACTGCTGCAAGTGTTAAATTTTCTCATAAGTTTGACAGGAACAGAAGGGATAAACGAGCCATCATTTACTCTGGCTCAATCTTTTCTGGATCATCTGGTTCTGGTTCTTCTAAGAATTCAGAGCTAGAATCTAAGAGGAGAAAAATAAATGCTTCTGCTGCGTCAAAGCTGCTGGTTGGAGGATTTAAGCCCTCGTCATGGTCTGAAGCTGCTGTTTCATCTAAGAAACAAAGGAGGATTTAACAAAATGATTCCTAGTGCTTTCCTCCTGCCAATATCTTAGAACCTCCTGGTCGAGAATTGAGTTGGAAATTTGTTGTTTTCTACTTATAGTTAGCTTTCCACCTAGTAACTAATCGTCCGTGTAGGCAGTTGAGTATTACTTGTACAGAGTTGATGTTTGTTGAGTGATTTTCTTTCTGTTTCTTAACTGCGCTTGTATTTGTCAATCTAAATAAAAGAGAATTTGTAACCAGCACAGCAAACCAGAGGTGAAAGTAAGACGTTGAAAGCCAACGATGAGGTAGTAAATCTTGTTCTAGCATCAGCATACCAAAAAGTGCTTGATACTTTATTTCAATTCAGTACCCAAATGATATGATCTGGGATCCAAGTACCATATTTTGCTTCGACTTACGGAAAGAACTACACTAACTATATCTTGGTTTATATGCTGTAATAAACCAAGTACCAAGAATGTTCTTAAGTAAATTTACCTGGTGCTTTGACTGATTGAAAGAATGTACTCTTTTAGGACTGACACATAAATCATCATAAATTGCTATACTAGTAAAGATGAAAAAAGTTCCTTTCTACCCTATTCTTGACTGCGGGAAAATATGACAAGCGTGAATATCTTTGCTACGCATACTTATTTGGGTTTCTTGAGATTTTTCTCCTATCTCTTCAACTCTAGAATTTCTATTCTGTTGATTGTGATAGAATATTATAATAATATTTTCGTATGTATATCTTTTATATTTGGTTAATTTATATTTCGATTGTAATTAGGAAAATTAGTTACATAGTTTGTAGCTATGTAAATAAATAATCATCTAACACTATATATTGTACACAATAATCAATGAAAAGGTAGGGGAACATATTCCTCTAGGGTATCAGCATCCAAACCCTAAAACCTAAAATTTTCCTAAGCCGTCGCCGGTCCCCCTACCGCCGCCGACTCTCGGCCTCTCTCTCTCTTTTAATCTCTCTCTTGAGATGGAAAAAGTTCAGTATTCCTCCCGGGCGGATCGGTTTAAGATCCATTGTCGCATGTACAAAGTCATTGACCACATCATTCCTCATACATCAAAGCCCATTGTTGCGCCCCAGGAGAAATATGATGGTTCTGATGATGAACTTTGGTCATGCTTAGATGTGGTTGTTTTATCATGGATCTACGACACAATCTCGAATGATCTATTACATACAATCATTGAAACTGATGATATTGCACGACAAACATGGGAGCGATTAGAAAGTATTTTTCATGATAACAAGACATAACGTGCCTTCTATTTGGAAAATTAATTTAAGGACATTCAGCAGGACGATTTTCCTAATGTGTCGGCCTATTGTCAAGAACTTAAGATGATTGTCGATCAAATCTTAAACGTCGGTGCACCGGTCAAAAACCAATGATTGGTGATGCAACTCATCGCAGGTTTGATTGAAAATTATGACGGCGTAGCTACCATCCTCCAACAAAGCACGACATTACCTCCATTCTATGAGGCTCGTTCGAGACTTATCCTTGAAGAAACCCGAAAAACCAAGCGGAAAGCGGCTAACGCAAGCACCGTTGACGCCTCCCTCGTAACCACCGGTGGCCTAACTGCCGACACGAGGGGCTCGGTTTCTGGCCCATCCCACATGCAAACCAATGATCCGAAACATGGTTCAAGTCCCCGGAATAACAACAAAGGCAAAAAATTTGGAAGAAGCCGCGGTGGCGGAAGCAGTGACGGCGGAGAGCAGCCCCCGTCGGCCAACAGCCACCCGCAGCGGAAGCAGCAGTGGCAGCAACCTTCGTCTTGGGTTGCATACCCATTATGGGCAGCGTAGGGCCAACACGCATGGGCTGCTCCACATTGCCCCTACCCGACGACATCCTGGACCCAACCTCCGGTCCGTCACCCCAACCCGACATTCTCGGTGCACGTCTACAACATGCATACAATGCACATGTCTCTTCTCATTTAACCAACGCACAAACGAATATTGAGGCGACTATAAACACGCTGTCTGACAACGTTTCAGATGACAATTGGTACATGAATACTGGCGCCACATCTCATATGACAACATCCCAAGGTACTGTTTCGTCTTATTTCAATATGAGCAATTTAAATCGTAATATTATTATTAGTAGTGGACAGGGCATTCCCATTCAAATTTATGGATATCATCCCTCTCCCCACCACATCCCCCGTTATATTTTAAAAATATCCTCCATGCCCCGAAACTTATCAAAAATCTAATCTATGTGCGTCGTTTCACAACCGACTGTAATGTCTCCCTTGAATTTGATCCTTTAGGTTTTTCTGTGAAGGCCTTATGACATGGATGCGAATAATGAGATGTGATAGCACCGGGGACCTTTATCCTATCACCACCACCACCACCATCGTCCATCCATCATCCTCTCCATCAATCTTTGCAGTTATTTCGTCTCTTTTATAGGCATAATAGATTAGGACATCTGGGAGACTCTGTTTTACGCTCCCTTAGCAAAAATAAATTTATTAATCGTAAATATGTCTCTTATCCTCCTGTTTGTGAATCTTGTGTCTTTGGGAAATATATCAAGTTGTCGTTTTATCCTTCATCCA
Organism: Anisodus tanguticus; assembly: GCA_034509755.1. NCBI lineage: Eukaryota > Viridiplantae > Streptophyta > Magnoliopsida > Solanales > Solanaceae > Anisodus > Anisodus tanguticus. Next base: position 3,475,786 of record CM067540.1, on the reverse strand, counting down.
CCTATACTTTAAGGCCTTTTGATATCATACACAGTGATTTATGGACTTCTCCTATCTTAAGCACGGTCGGGCATCAATACTATATGTTATTTTTAGATGATTATTACAACTTCATGTGGACTTTTCCAATTGGTAATAAGTCCTAAGTATATTCTATTTTTTCTTCCTTTAGCGCTTTAATTAAGACACAATTTGAAAAGAATATCAAATGTTTTCAATGTGACAATGGGAGGGAATTCGATAATAAACAATTCAAATTTTTCTGGTCCAAAAATGGCCTTGTTTTTCTATTTTTCATGTCTCCACACCTCTCCACAAATTGGCAAAGCCGAACAAAAAATTAGAATCATAAACAACTTAGTTTGTGCCCTCATCGCTCATGCCTCTATCCCTTATTTTTGGCATCACGCTCTATCAATGGCAACCTATCTCTTGAACATTTTCCCAAACAAGTCTCTCAAACACAAGTCTCCCACTCAAGTTCTCTATCTTTGGGATCCTTCCTACAAATATTTACGAACCTTCGGATGTCTATGCTACCCTCTTCACCCCTCCACTCAAATCAACAAGCTGCAACCTCAGTCCACCCCGTGTGTCTTTCTTGATTACCTACCTAACCATCGAGGTTACAACTGTTACGACTTGTCCAGCCGAAAAATAATCATTTCTAGGTATGTCATATTCCATGAGTCTCAGTTCCCCTTTGCTAAGCTACATTCTCCACCTTCGAATTCCTATTACTTCTTAAATGTTGGCCTTAATCCTCTTCTAATTCATCACTTGCAAAATCAGTTGCTACCGTCACGGGAACCTTGGAATAGCCCCCCTAGGCTGTCTGACATTACTACCGCGTCTCGGCCAGCACCCCCTCTTCCCGATCACGCTGCCTCATCTCAGCCAGCACTCCCGCCAGGCCTTCCCGATCCATATCCACAGCTTGCCCAACCACGTGTCGTCCCCTCCGGCTCTCTTATGGATGATGAAAATCCGTAAACCCAAACGACAATTTAATTTGTCATCTTTGGTTGCCTTTTCCCCCCTTCCTCGCAACTCGAAAAATGCCTTATCCGATCCTAATTGAAAATCTGCCATGATCGACGAATATATTGCTCTTATTGAAAATAAGACGTGGAATCTTGTACCCCGTCCTCCTGATGCTAATGTTATTCATTTTATGTGGATTTTTCGACATAAAAAGAAATATGATGGTTCTTTTGAGAGGCACAAGGCCCGTCTTGTAGGTGATGGCAGGTCTCAACAGGTGAGAGTGGATTGTGATGAAACTTTCAACCCGATAGTGAAATCGAAAACTATTCGGACTATTCTCCGTATTGCTTTGTCCAAATCATGGTCTATTCATCAGCTTGATGTCAAAAAAGCCTTATTGCGTGGGGACCTTCATGAAACCGTTTATATGCATCAGCCTATTGGATTCAGGAATCTAGTTCATCCGGATTATGTGTGTCTTTTAAAGAAATTACTCTATGGACTGAAACAAGCTACTTGTGCATGGTACCAACAGTTTGCTGACTTTGTATCCTCTATCGGTTTTTCACATAGCAAATCTGATCACTCACTTTTCATCTATAGCAAGGGTAATGACATGGCATATATTCTCTTATATGTTGATGATATCATCCTAACTATATCTTTTGATGCACTTCGTCGATCTATTATGTCACTCATTGCCTCTGAGTTTGCTATGAAGGATTTGGGCCCCCTAAGCTATTTTTTGGGCATTGTTGTTACGAGACATTCATGTGGCTTATTTATTTGTCAATGGAAGTACGCTGAAGAGATTCTTGACCGAGCAGGCATGACGTCTTGCAAACTGGCTCACACATCGGTGGACACTAATTCCAAACTCAGTGCCTTTTCGAGTTCTTTGTATGTCGACCCGACTCACTATCGCAGTTTAGCAAGAGCATTGCAGTATCTCACTTTCACGAGACCTGATATATCCTATGACGTGCAACAAATATGATTACATATGCACCGCCCGACGGATGAACATATGAATGTACTCAAATGTGTTTTGCTATATGTCCAAGGTACTCTTCAGGATTACACCTGTACAAATCCTCACTCTCTGGTTTCACCTCCTATTCTGATGCTGACAGGGGTGGATGGCCGGACACTCGTCGATCCACGTCGGTTTACTGTGTATTTCTCGGAGATAGCTTGCTTTCTTGGTCTTCTAAAAGACAACCTACTCTATCTCGATCCAGTGCAGAAGCCGAGTCCAGAGGAGTAGCGAATGTTGTCTCTGAGTCTTGTTGGATACGCAACCTTCTGCTGGAACTTCACTGCCCAATCTGCAAGGCTACATTGGTCTACTGCGATAATGTAAGTGCGGTATATCTTTCCGGCAATCCCGTTCAACATCAACGCACTAAACACATTGAAATGGACATTCACTTTGTACGTGAAAAAGTTGCTCGTGGACAAGTTCGTGTCCTTCATGTTCCTTTCCGGTATCAGATTGCTGACATATTTACTAAAGGACTTCCGCGCATACTCTTTGACGATTTTCGAGCCAGTCTCAGCGTATGAGAACCTCCCGCTTCAACTGCAGGGGTGTGATAGAATATTACAAGAATATTCCCGTATCATTGTTTATGTTTTATATTTGATTAATTTATATTCCGATTGTAATTAGGAAGATTAGTTACCTAGTTTGTAGCTATGTAAATAATTATGTAACACTATATTTTACATAATAATCAATGAAAAGGCATAGAAAAATATTCCTTTAGATTGTTTTATTCACCTAGTATGTTCTTACTAGTACTAGTAATTGTTTTATTCACCTAGTATGTTCTTACTAGTACTAGTATCAGTAGTACCCTATACTAAGTTCCAAAAATATATACCCAAAAGTCTAAGCCACCTGACACTTCAAACTCACCCCACAACCATTTTCAAACACCTTAGGCTCATTTCCTGTAATCTCATTTTCTTTTCCCGAAGAGAAAAGCTGTACAAAAAACTTAATTAATTTGTACAAGAAAACAGTTCCTGATCATTTTTGTAGGTCGGTTAGATATAAAACTGATGAAATGTGACAGTAATGAATAACAATGAGGGGGCATATGAGTGCATGAAGGCATAGAACGATGTACACTTTTATCCAAAGACATCATTACAACAACATATCCAGTGTAATGTCACAAGTGTAATCTAAGGAGGGTAGGATGTACGCAAACATTATTCCTATCATTATAAAGTAAAGAGATTATTTCCGATAGAATTTCTCATAAAAAAAATGCAATCAGGATGTAACACTTTGAAGTGCTTAACACAATTTGATGTTCGTCAGCTAAGTCAAACATGCTTTAAGTTTTATACACAAATATTTTAAAAGATATTTTACACAATCATGTCACTTATTTTAAGATAGTTACAAGTAAATATTTATGATAAACATTATTTGTTAATCGGGTAAAAAATTGTGACTATGCATACTATACCATGTCAAGTTACATTGATAGTGTGCAAAATTTTACGGTTGATATAATTATACTCCCTCTGTTTCAATTTATGTGTCTTACTTTTTTTTTAATATATTTTAGAAAATGTCATTTTTATATTTAATAACCCTTTTCTTTCGACATCTCACATTATATATTTAAGACCAAAAGATTCAATTACCATTTTTGAACCAGCTTACCATAAGATTCAAAAGTTTATTAATGATAGAATTCATGAAAGTCTTTTATTCATAACATGAATTCTTACAAAGCAATAACAAGATAATAGAATAATACTATTCTTGAGAAGCTAAAAGTGCAAGTAAAAGAAAAGCAAGTAAAGCCCTTTATATAGGGTCTATTACATGAGATACAAATGCGTTTTTTCAATGTGGGACAAAAGCAATGTGGGAAAGAGTTAATGCTAATATCCCCTCTCAAACTCGCGATGGTGTAGAAAGAAGCATCGAGAGTTTACCAAGAAAGAACCGGTGACGCTTTAAGGTATGCGCCTTTGTGAAGAAATCTGCAAGTTGCATCGAAGATGAGACAAATGGCAAGGATAGAGTGCCCTGCTGAAGATGATATCGAATAATATGACAATCAATCTCAATATGCTTGGTACGTTCATGAAAAACTGTGTTGTGCACAATCTGAATAGAACTCTTATTATCACAGTACATCGGTGTTGGTGAGGAAAGAGAGACATCGATATCAACCAATAACCGATGTAACCATACAATCTCACATGTAGTAGAAGCCATAGCACGATACTCTGCCTCAGTTGAAGAGTGAGAAATCACATCTTGTTTCTTACTTTTTCATGAGATGAGTGAATATCCTAAAATACACAATAACCAGTAGTTGATTTCCAATCAGTTAGGTCACAGCCCAATCTGCATCAGAAAATGCACGAAGCTCCAAGGATCAGGTCGATGGAAATAAGAGACTCTGATAAATCATTCCTTGAAGATAGTGAAGAATACGCATAACTACATCCCAATGTACAGATGTAGGAGAGCAAAAAAACTGACTGACAATGTGAACAACATATGCAATGTTAGGGTGAGTAATGGTGAGGTACACCAGACTCCCTACAACTGAACGATATAAAGTGGGATCAGGAAGAGGATCCTCATCAGTAGGTGTATATCGAACATTAACCTCAAAAGGAGAGTGAACTATATGGGTATCTGTGAGACGGGCCCGCTCAAGAATATCTGCAGTGTACTTAAAATGAGAGAGAAGATATCCCTTCTCAGAATAAGCTACCTCAATGCGTAAAAAGTAACGTAGATGACCTAAATCTTTTATCTCAAAACGGCGAGACAAAGTAGATTTTAGGTTTGCAATACCATAAATATCATCACCTGTAACGATCATGTCATCAACATACAACAAAAGCAAAATACAACCTGCAAGGGATGATTTAACAAATAACGTCGAATCATGAAAGCTGGAAATAAACCCAAGAGATGATACTACAGTGGAGAACTTGTCGAACCAACCTCTTGGAGCTTGTTTGAGACCATATAAAGCTTTCTTAAGCCTGCACACCTGTCCTGGACTATGTGAAACACCAGGTGGAGGGACCATGTACACTTCTTCTTGAAGATCCCCATTCAAAAAAGTATTTTTAACATCCATTTGTGAAATATGTCAATGACGAACAGAGGCCACTGCAATAAAAACTCGGACATATGTCATCTTTGCAACATGTGCAAAAGTCTCTTCATAATCCATACCATATTCTTGACCAAAACCCTTTGCAACCAAACGAGCTTTATATCGCTCAATAGAACCATCAGACTTGGTCTTAATCTTATACACCCATCGAGAACCAATAGTTTTCTTACTAGTCGGTAGAGAAACCAAATCCTAAGTACCAGTTTTGTTCAAAGCTACCAGTTCCCCATTCATAGCCTCTTGCCAAAGAGGATCACGAGCTGCCTCATAGTAGGAGGTAGGCTCACAGATAGAATTAATAGAAACTAGAAAGGAAGTGAATGACGGAGCATAGCAAGAATAATCAAAATAAGATACCTAAGTAGATCACAGAGTGCGTTTAGGATAGCGTGGTGGATCTGGATCTGCAACCACAAGAGGTTCTGAAATAGGCGTAGAAGGGGGCTGAGTATCAATATCATGGGACCTGCCAGATGAATGAGAAGGAACATATGATATAGATGTAGAAACAGATGGGCAATCAGCATCAAATGGATCAATATCAATAAGGTCAGATTTTGTCATGCCATGTGAGGTAGGTGGGATGAAAAAGAAAGGAACATGCTCAATAAAGGAAACATTATGAGACACATACAATTTTCCATAAACTAGATCATGACAACGATAACCTTTCTGCCCAACCCCGTATCCAAGAAAAACACAAATGGCGACACGAGAAGATAACTTAGTACGCTCTGCATGTGGACGTAGAACAAAACATGTAGAACCAAAAACTCTCAAATGAGAATATAGTGGGGTGTGACCAAATAGTCTAGCATACGGATAAATCCCAGAATTATGAGAGGTTGGGATCCTATTAATAAGATAAACAGATGTAAGGACAGTTTCTCCCCAAAATTCACTAGGTACACTAGCGGACAAAATCATGGATCTAGTGGTCTCAACAATATGCCTATGCTTTCTCTCTGCTACCCCATTTTGTTATGGCATATCAGTACAAGAAGACTGATTTATTATACTATAAGCTTTGAAAATACCAAAAAGATCCCCACTAGTATATTCACCTCCTAAATCAACCCGAAAATATTTAATAATGGCAGAATATTGAGTTTTCACATAGGCTTGAAACTCAGCATAAGTATGAACAAAATCAGAACGTCTTTTCAACAAATAAACCCAACAGTGACAAGTATAATCATTAATAAAGGAAACATAATATCTGGAGCTTCATTAGTAGGGATAGGTGCTGACCCCCAAACATCTTAATGAACTAGATCAAATGGTGCAGAAGAAGTAGAAGTACTAAGATTAAAAGACAAAGCAGAAAATTTTCCAAGTTTACATCCACTACAATCAGAAATATCATTGGATTGTAAATCACCAAGAACACCAGTATTACACATAAAACGCAGGTGAGAGCCTGATACATGACCAAGTCTAAAGTGCCACAAAATAAACTTCGAAGAGGAAGGTGTTAAATGAAAAGAAGACAAATTAACAGGCATAGATGATGCATGAGTAGGAAGATGCAGCTCATCCAAAACATAGAGACCTCTCCCCTTTCTACGCTCTATCCCAATCACTCTCTTGGATTTTAGATCCTGCACATAACAAGAATTAGGAAAAAGTCTAATAAAACATCCAGAGTCACATATTTGACCAACAGAAACAAGATTCATACGTAATTTTGGAATGCAATAAACATCAGGTAATTTTATAGTGGATGTATGAATGGTGCCAATGCCTGTCAATGGCATAGGTGTGCCATCAGCAGTCACAACAGAAGTGGAAGGGGGTCAGAAGACATAGATACAAAGATGGAAGAATCATGAGACATATGATTTCCAGCTCCAGAGTCTAAGATCCAAGAAGATGAAATGATACTTGAACCAATAGATGGTGATGAGCCGGAAGGAGCAGAAAGAGCATAAGAATGAGAATTCTTTTGAAACTGTTGGAAGGCGAGAAACTTCTGAAATTGGTCAGTTACAGAATCAGTATTGTGACTCACTGAGGCTCCTGAAGTTGGTTGATCAAGAGAGGGCACAAAGGCAGCCTGAGTCGGTGGATATGAGTTCTGAAATTGACCCTCAGAATATGGCTTCTGTTGAGAAGGCTTCTGTCCTTGTCCCGAATGTGGAGGCTTAGAACCTGACGTCTTCCGTAGCTCAGGACATTGATTCTTCCACTGTCCTGGTTTCTTGCAATAATTACAATTACACATGATAGATGTTCTATACTGGTGTGTAGGGGCTGCAAGGATCGGTGCAGACGAAGGAGCTGTCAATACGGGAGTAGAAGCCTTATGTACCCCTTTTAGAGTCTTCAAACATGTTTCGTAAGCCATAAGTTCATTTACCACATCTTCAACAGATGGTAAGGGTTTGCGGTGCAACAAGCCTGAAAGACAATTCTCAAATTCTGATCGAAGACCTATCAATAGCTAAACAAGACGGTCTTCATCTCTGCATTTAATATAAGCATCGCATGCTTGCAATTTAGTAGATTCTGTCATAGCTAACTGATCCCACAAAGTGGTCATTGCACAGAAATAATCTTGAATGCCCAAGTCATTCTGTACTAGTGCACAAATTTCAGATTGTAACTGATATTTAACAGCAAAATTATTTTGCACAAACAATCTTGATAGATAATCCCAAATCTCTTTAGCAATTTTGAACTTAGCCAATTGAACATCAATTCTTTGTTCAACAGAGTTATTAATCCAAGTAATAATCTTTGAATTATTGGTTCTCAAGTCCTAAATAATTCATCAAATTTTTCATCTTCAACTTTAGGGCATTTAGCTTTTCTAGACATACAATCCCAAAGCCCCTTTCCCTTCAAAAAAATTACCATGACATAGTTCCAATAGGAATAATTTTTTCCATCTAACCGAACACCAATAGTTTGCAAAGAATCACCACCTCTAGCCATTATGAATTTTAAACAGAAAAATCCCAAATAACAAGCAACAATCCCAAATAACAAGCAACAAAATAATAAGGGAGATCTCACTAATCAGATGCGGAAGTCAAGAAGACGAAACCCAGATGCGGAAGCCAAGATCAGAACGAGCACGAGCAGCCAAAACAAGCCAAAACGAGCACGAGCTTCCAAAACAAGCCAAGAACAAGCCAAAAAAAAAAAATTAACCGATACCAGGGGCGTGCTACATGCGAACTCCCAACTAACTCACCGCGAAATTGGATCCGCAATCGAGCTAAAAATATTAACTTACGCTCTTGGCTCTGATACCATGATAGAATTCATGAATGTCTTTTATTCATAACATGAATTCTTACAAAGCAATAACAAGATAATAAAATAATACTATTCTTGAGAGCTAAAAGTGCAAGTAAAAGAAAAGCAAGTAAAACCCTTTATATAGGGTCTATTACATGAGATACAAATGTATTTTTACAATGTGGGACAAAAGCAATGTGGAAAAAAGTTAATGTTAATAATGCTAAAAAGTTAATCCAAAGTGTTTGGCCCAGTGGCCAATACATTAGGGTATTGTTGTCTGAGGTTCCGTGTTCGAGTCCTCTGATCAGCGAGAGTGGAACTGTGTTCCCCCAAAAAAATCCCTCCATACGCGTAGGGCCAAGCGGTGTATACTAATCCGTAGGGCCGGGCGGAGGTGTGGTTTTACGGGGTATGGGGCCGTAATGCGGTGGGACCGATCACTTTAAAAAGTTTACCCTACCACGTTTATCCAAAGTGTTTGGCCCGGTGGCCAATACATTAGGGTATTCTTTGTCGAGGTTCCGTGTTCGAGTCCTCTCGATCGGCGAGAGTGGAATCTTGTGTTCCCCAAAAAAATCCCTCCATACGCGTAGGGCCAAGCGGTGTATACTAATCCGTAGGGCCAGGCCGGAGGTGGGGTTTTCTGGGGTATGGGGCCGTAATGCGGTGGGACCAGTCACTTTAAAAATTTTACCCTACCATAGTTTTTCCTCCGGGGCATAGTCCAGTGGCAAAGCCTGGGTGCTATAAGGCGCTCTGGCATGGGACAGCGTGGGTTCGATTCCCCGCAAGCACGAAGAAACTCTGCATGTTGGGGAATTTGACCTTGTCTCATTGATCAGTTGTACGCTCCCAGAAAAAACTGGCCACCGGAGCACATCCCGCGATTTACCTGGTAATAGTGTTGAAGGACCGGTGCTATTACCTCCAGGACGTCTGGGTAATACCAGTGAAGTAGTCAGGCGCAAGCCTGGAAATCTGGATTATCAAAAAAAACAAAAAAACAAAAAAAAAACAAAAAAAAATTACCCGTCTCAACTAAAGATTTTACTATCTCTTCACATTAATGTTTCCACAATACGTTTACTCAAGTCTGACAGAGTAAAGATAAAAATAGAAAGTTACTTTCCATAAGGTAGCACATGAAGAACCTGTTTTACAGCATTTCTTCGCTGCATAAATGACACAAGAATTAATGGTGTCACATATTAATTAGCATCTTTTTTCTTAAATGATGAGCTTAAATAGTATATTCAAAAACACACACAGAAATAGAGTCTTGAGTCTCTCCAACTGCAGTAACAACCTTTGACAGAATAGCAGTGCTGTTTCTGTATTCTTCCAAAAATCAATTTCAAGAATAGAATATCTGTTCCAAAGCAGATATCCAATTTGGTGAAAAGGAAATAAATGCTTAATTATTCTATCAAAAGCTCACTGATAATATAAAGATTCTTTTACGCATTAGCATAACATAGTATAGCTGGTTAGTTATTACCTTTACTAGCTAGTTTAGAAATTAATGCTTAATTACTTTACAAAATGATATGACTTTATAGATTGCTTACTGTTAGTGCATAAAACCTAGTAATTAAGCTCTTCTATCAAGAATTTAATGTCACATATATACACCGGAAATATAAAATATATTTTACGCTATCAATTGTACTCATGTACCAAACCCCACTTGTGAGATATATTACACTGGCTATATTATTGTAATAATACTCGTGTAATTTAATTTATTTACCACTTTTACTAGGTTACAATTAATATCAATTTATCATAAAGATTTACTAAAATTACCTTATATATAAGTGACCTAATTATAGAAATTTTCTTGTGGGAGTGGTTTGTCGTAACATTTGAAAGACAAAGAGAGCAGGCTGCACATTGAATCTACACTACTTTTTTCTTGCTATCCAAATTAAGTGTCAGAGGGTGAAAAATAATTGAAGAAATAAGGCACAATTTTTTATGAAGTTAAAATGAAAGTTATTTAATGGTAGGTGAAGTTAAAAAGAGGTACTTCCTTTCGTGGTCCATAATGTTTTGTGTCCTTGTTTAGGGTTAGTAGTGAGCAGAAAACTACAATGCACGTCTGTAGGACATTCTGAATAAAGGAAATAAATCACAAAGAAAAAAATTGGTGGCATATTGGATTTAGGTCATTGACTCATTGTGACGTGTGTCACAGAGAATGGCTAGCAGGATTTTAGGTTGACACATTTCTGAAAAAGAACACATAATATATTAGGCCATTCGCATATCAAAATGAGAAAGGGAAGTAAAGAGTTTTAAGACACAACACAAGTTCATACAGTACGTGCATTTTGTTGGACCAAAACGGACAATACGTGTCATAATCTTTGGTAGTAATGAAGAAGTGAATGATATATAAGCCTGCAGAGCTAACTTAAAAGCATTTGCTGAAAGGTTTACCTGAATGAATTTATTGAGTTGGTCAACTCAATAGAGTAACTTGTAGTATGTAATTCTCTCTATTTCTTTATGTAGTAGTAGTGCTTTTTTTAAAATGTTGCAATAAATAGTAGTAGCTTCCAATTCCATGCAATAGTGTTGTCTTTTTCTTTGCTGTACACTGCCAATAATTCAGTACTAATTGTAATATCATCAAGTGGCATACTATTGACATAGAATATGAAGTATAACATCTTAAGTGTAATTATTTTAGTTAACTTGTATGGTTTCATTCCCATTAATTAAAAAAAGACTAAATTGTTAGTATAATGGAGAAACTTTAGCACATTTAAGGTGTCAATTTTTTAAGGCAAACTCTATGTAGTAACTATTTGATTTTTGTGCTGATCATCAATGGATAAAAATGAAGAACTCATATGTCTTCAACTCAGAGACTATATATATTGCTCGGACTCTTTAAAAATACTGTTGGATGGGGTGGAGAGGTAGAAGTTCAGATACGAGTTCGGCCGAACTAAGTAACTTTTGCTCAAATTGTGTATTTTATTTTTAGAAACTCATTTAATATATACTAATATTGTGTTTAGAACTCAGTTACTAGCATTTGAAGTAGTTTTGAGCCTATAAATTAGTTGTAATCTTGACAACGGCTTTACTATCGAATGTGCATCGGATCCTTTAAAAGTTGTGCATTTTTGGAGAATTCGACATGAACACAACATGAACACGACAACACATTTTGGAAGGTACGAAAAACATTGCTCAAGGGTACAATAATAACTAGAGTAGGAAAATCAGATTCATTTAGTCAGAAGAACAAGAATAAATAAGGTGGAGATTGGACTCAACAAGTTTTCCTCTATTAAAATCAATATTGTCAGTTCTTTTGCATGTTTCCTCTCAGCACATAATTGAATGCAACATTATTTGCAATTCATTGCTTTTGACTGTCAAAGTTTGATACACAAACTAGAAGTTGCTTTGGTTAATGATTTTTGAACTCAAAAGGAATAAAAAACTCAAAGTTCAAGTGATGCGCACTGACATACTGTCTAATTTATTATATATCACATAACAAATAACTATTTATAACATACTTGATATAATAATATCTGAACATAGAAGAAATAATGTATTATAATATGTTAAATTACACTGATAATATAATTTCATAAAGCAACAAATAAAAGTTGCCTGAAAAGTTTCATTCTGATATTTAATATCTTCAACATGACTTTTCTTTTACTTTGACTATATAACGACTAATAACTACTGCTTAGACACTGCACGAATTTGAGGGTACAGAAAAAAGTAAATGTTAAATAATGTGGGGCACCTGACACTTGCAATGAATATACCACAAGGAAACATTAATGTCTCTTCAATATATAATGGTAGAAATTGCATTTTGACTTTATTGAAGTGATAAACCATGCATAAATACCACTTTGTTGTACATATTTAATTAACTTTCTTTACAGTTAAATAAGAAGTGGTCATGGAATTTGAGACATATTTGATATACTAGAAAAGCGTTATGCTAGATTAGTGTCAATTTGAGACAAAGTACAAACATTTAAATTAAATCTTCCAAAAACCAGGTGATTCTTAATCAAATTGAAATATTCTTCTCTACAATTTCACTATTTGAGTCGAAGGATTGATCCTACTTCTTCAACTAGCTTAAAGTCAAGAATTGAATTTCCCTCTTCCTCCTAGCAAGAAAGAGCTAGTTGTCCGCTTGGGCAGCTCAATTGGTTTCAAAGGGATATTTGGAGCAAAGACCAAGGATCGAATTCCGTCAGCGGCAGTGTGGGGGTTTCTTCTTGAAATAAAGGAGGGCCCTCGCAGCGTGGTAGTGATCTAACATTTGAAATCAATTGAGTCACCATGATTTACCTCCTTCACAGACCTGTCGGACCGGGGTGTGGGGGCTCATGGGGTGGGAGATTCCACCTTTTGGAGCAAAGAAAGAGCTAGTTGCTCCAACTTAGAGAGGTATAGGTCGAGGTCTATTCCCTTGGATCCGGGGCCGATTTCATGGGAAATTCAAATCGATAGGCAAGTAACTGAACTACGAATAAGATCAGATCAAGTCTAATCTGATCCTAAAGTCACATAACATATCTTAATTACCCGACAACTTCTCCTAGAAATTAAAATGAACACCTGAACCACTGATTTCAGCTTGAAAAATTAAAGCCTTAATCTTTTTTAGTGTCGCGCATACATCAGAAAATATCCTTAGCTTAATCTAGTTAACTTTTTGCAGTATGGAAAAAGTAATAAAACTTGTGATGACTACTATTGAATAATCGCCTTTTATTTTTTTAATAATATTTTTAGCTGACTAAATCTAAAATATTTTCTTTCAAAAATGATTCATGCATGTTTTAGACTTCTAGTGTCTTATTGTTGATGAGGTTCAGTTGTTAATTGGTATTCTTTGCTTGTTCCTTTTCCCTTGCACTTAATTTGGCAATATGACAATGCAATAAGAACACACTCATGTATACTAACACAAGTAATAACCTACTTTTTCCTTTTAAATATACACACTTCAAAGTTTATAATTCCATTCACATGAACTTTGCAAAGTATAACTGGTTTCAAATCCAAATAGAGGACGAGCGTTGCAGACGGTCAACATAATTCAAGGCCTATCTTTAATGAACTTTTTGAATAACAAATGGACTATAAACAGAATGGAATATTCATCTTATAAGAGGATGAGAAATAATTAATGAGTCGCATGTTCTAAGCTTATGAAGTTTAAAGTCTTCAATCATTTCCTATAGCTCAGCTTCTGACATAATTCAAAAATATAAAACAAAATAACTTCCACAGGTGAAAATAGGTATATAAATCTGATAGGATTACATTCAGCTATACTTTAGTAACTCATGTTGCTTTTTAAAAAAGGACATGTTTCGGCTGAATCCTTTAAAAGCAGTGCATTTTTAAGGATCTAACATGAGTATCACAACATCTTTTAAGAGTCCGAACAACATAGTAAGTAACTATTTTTCTATATACCTATATCCCAAATCTAATAAAAAAATCCAAAATCAACAAAAGCAAGTAGTACAAACATAGAATTTTTATTAATTCTCAACACACTTGTCTTTCTACAATCAAGAAGTAAAGTCCAAGATACCAGACTTTGCCATATTTCATAAATTAAAACACAAATAAAAAGAAGAGAAAACAACAGGTTGTTATAACATAGAATTTTCTAGTTTATTTAAGTCTTGATGCCTGCAGGAGAATGATTTTTCTTGGTCCAGACTATTCTAAAATTGAGGAAACCTTGAATTGTCCAAATAAATTGAGTTATTACCTGCAAATGGGATTTGAACCACCTCATTTGTCATTGTACAATTTTCAAGAAAACCCATGAAGCAATTGTCAGAAATATCTATGCCTCCTTTGATTACTCCATTGTTGTCATAATCAAATATAGAAGTAATTGAGGAACAACTTTCACCACCTAAGTACCTTTCCATGATCCCAACATTAGCAAATTGATGTTCAAGAGATTGTGAGTTTGACCCTAATTTATCAATACTTTTAGGTTTTGTTTCATCCAATTCTTGATTGCCCTTTTTGTTGTGGCCTAATTTTATCATCATTTTCTCCTTGGTTTTCTCCCTTGCCTTTGCTCTTATTGGTTTGTCCCTTGACTCTACTTTTCTCAATTTTCTTTGATCTTCATATTCACTCTTAGCTCCATTGTTGTCACTACTATAATTCTCTTGGGGGGTGTTTCCTGAGAGCTCTTTGATGGCATTCTTGGACTTGGAAAACAACCATTCTATAGTTTTACTTGCCTTATCAAACCCTAACATGTCTTGGAGGTCGAAGAACTTACGCGCTATTTGAAGGGATAATCTCATCCTCCGGTCTCTCACGCCTTGCGCAGTACAAATCTTGCTATGTCTATCCTTTTTCCCTTTCCTCCTTCGTGGTTTTGCACTTAGTTTTCTCTTCTTTGATGGTGGTGATGCCGGCTCAAAAGGGTTTTTCCTGCTGATGACCGGATTTGAACTCTCGTCTTCCATGATTATCGCGTTGAGTCGTGTAGATCTTGAGTTTTCAGCACTATGGTTATTATCTTTGGCCTTGTACGGATCAGCTTGATCAGTATCATGGTTAGTACTACCCTTTATCTCTTGATGATGTTGTTGGGAAAATATTTGGCTTAATGGGAGTTCATGGTCATCAAGAAATGGAGAAGGGAAGTTCAAGAAAAATGGATGATCTTCTTCTACTACTGTTGAAGTTGAATTTGGGTTTTGATGATGATGTGTACTATAAGATTGTTCAAGCAATTCTTGTGAGGGGTAGGAAAAAGGGTCATGGATAATGTTGCTTTTAGGAAACATATATAGGGTTTTGTAAGAATAAATTTAAAAAATCTCCAAAAGTTGGCCAATCAAGCCAGGGTTTTGGTAATGCTTCCAAGTTATCAAGAACCTTAGTAGGTGTTGCTTTATTCCATAAAGAACATACCTTTGGTGAGAGAGGAATAAAGAAAAGGAAAAGATGAAGTTTGGGAGTTGGTATGATAGGGTAGAGACTAGGGCTTGACTACCAAATTTGAATGACAAAAAACAATGTTGGAGGAAGATGAAGAAATGGTATGATAGTGGAAATAGTGGTGGAATCCTGGAATGGACTATAGTATGGGAAACATCATTGGAAGTAAGAAAAAAGTTACCTATTTATATCTGAATGTTTGTCAACAAATTAAAACTAGATTTGACTTATATACATTATATTATCCGTGTGAATAATTTCTACTCTATCAATATGTGCCCATGACGGATGTAGAAGGTCATGTGTATATGAGTTCAGATAAATCCAATAGTTTTAGCTCGTAATTTATACATATGTTAAGAAAATTACTAAATAAATACACCAAATAATAATTTCGAACCCAGTAAATTAAATAAATTGGAGTAGAATCTCGAATTAGAACCGACAAAGTTTTATTTTTTATCAAATTCCAGGATAAGTGCCTGCATATCATTTATATAGAGAACAACAACGGGGAGGGATAGACCATACCCCTGATATACAACACAGATTGCATTGCAATCCATCAAAAAGAGAATGTTAACTTGATAGCTGTACATCCTCCACTATACACCTTGATCTAAACAATTCAGCTCACAAAAAATAGCTTTGTCGTATCTCATTCTCATTGTAGGCAGCTGAGTCTTGTCCAAAATATAAGCCCCATATGCCCCTCTTGGAAGCTGCTGGTAATGGTTGATCAGAGAGGGGTCTAGTCGAGTTGATGCAAATTTAGCAAGGCAATCAGCTACTTGATTTCCCTCTCTATAGTAGTGTTTATAGGTAGTCTCCATTTGATCTCCAATATCCACTACTTCAGCTATGATGTCTCTGAGAGCAGCATTGTTAGTGGTCCTGATTTGAAGCATTTCCACTATCATCAATGAGTCAGATTATATGCAACATTGTTTGTAGTTCCTAATTTTGATCCAGTTAGCTGCATATTTGATTGCTAAAGCTTCCACCATATTGTGACTTGAACTTTGAGTAGGAATGGCAAATACAAAAAATCTCGAGTCTGCCCCTATATTAATGGTAGTATATGTTGAACAAACCAATCAGGCAAAAAAATCTCTCAGATAAATTGGTTCACTTTAGTATTAGTAGAATGAACATATTCTGGGCAATACTTAGCAATAGTCCCATATCCAGTCCAGTTATCCCACCAAAAACTACATTATAGTCTCACAAAACCGACAAGTTCAAATTCTGAATTGTCTCAGTATATGCCTTATCTTTTAGATTACTAATCTATTTTTACGAACAATTACATGTGATTATTGTTAGATTAGTTGATATCAGTATATATAAAAGTTAATCTCATTAAATAAAACTAGAATGTGTGTAGGTGATACTGCCACGTGTGTGAGAGATTGATAGTAACTAGACCTAATTAGAGGTCATGTAGGGAGAGGAAGAAAGATAGTATTTCCTTTGTTTAATAATAAGTTGTGTTTTTAGCTTATATACATCCTTTAATAAATTACTTATTTTTAAAAAATTATAATTATTTTTACTAACTTACCCCTAATTAATGCCTAGAAAAGAAAAAACTATTTAATGATTCTTGATTATGTAAATAAGAATAACTTTAGAAGAATAAGATAAATTTCTTTTTGAAATCATAAAGTATCATTTATTTTTAAATAAAATAAAAAATTTAAAACATTACTTATTATGAAATCGGAGGGGGTAATGTGATATTTTTTCTTGTGGGTCTTTTATGGAGGTATAAATATTAAGGGATTAAAAAGAGGTAGATGTTGCCCAAACCTATTGATATAGCTATGAAAGCTAAAAAGGAGGACAATTATTTCACGCCACATCAAACTTGTTTGCTTTAGCACCTATTGAACTTTGAAAGTCGCATCCTTTGACTGCCTGTCTATATGTCACTTTCCAAAGTATAATTTTTTTTTTTTTTTGGTTTCTTTAATTTTCATCTCACAAGTTTAATTTCAATTAACGGTCTCTTGAGGCCAATTGGTCATGTGATGTGTAACTAGCAAATACTGTAATTAAGTTGCACCACATGTACATTTGGTTGTAACGGAAAATAAAAAGTGTTGGGTAATGTTAATATCTTGTCTATGATAAGGTCTAACGGTGATCTAGCATGTAACTTGTTCATATTATTCATCAATCTTTTTAGGGATAATAAGAAGAAAAATAGGAATTAGCTATGAAAGTTATGGCCAATCTGTTGTTAAATAACTCGTAGCTAACAACGTTTTTTTTTGCTACCATGAAAAGACTATCTTTCCCTCCATCAATTGCAATTCAATCATAGCCTCATAAAGAGCAAAAGCAGTGTCATAGATTATATTCATCACTATATAGGATTAGTGACGGATTTTTGCTATTTAAATTCGCTCGCAATTCTTTTTTATAGTTATAGTTATCTTTTATTGTAAAAATTCTCTTGCACCATCAGAAATATAAGTTGCAGTGGCCTCGTTAGGGAGTACGTGATGGACTATTGATTGAATTGCCTCATTAGTCCTGAAGAGTAGTCATCATAAGAATTCGTTTTCTCCTTGTCAAACTTTCTTAATGATGGAACTTAAATCCATTTTAATGTGTAGGACCCTAAAATATATGAAATTTAAATACTTTTAAATGTGTAGGACCTAAGAAGTATATCAGTTACTCTCAAGAAAGTATGATACACGTTTGGCCCCTACAGTGAATGTATTCTTGTGTCGACTTCAATTTTAAATTTTTTTCTCATTTTTTAATTTCTTTTCCTTTGTTTAAACCATATATTTCCTTTATCACAGTTGAAAAGATTTAGTTTAAACCTAAATTAGTTAGAGAAACATAACAACATTTAATTTCTAGGAAGATGTATACGTATATGAATCCAAGATGCTTATTAAGCTTGTAATCTACCCAACAAAGATCCAAATTACTCAATTATCCGAGGATACACTATATTTTGTGAACTCTAATAGGCATTATCAAAAAGCTTTTGTTTATGGAATTTGAAGTAACAATAAAGTTGTCTATATATGATACATAAATCACATATTTGAGTCGGGGGATCAACAATCAATGTGCGCCAAGGTAGATCGCATATATTACACCTCATTGGGGTGAGAGCCCTTCTAGGACCTTGTATAAACGTGAAACGTGTCATACACCGGGTTATCTTTTTTATATGGGACTTATACAATGCAATATACTCACTTCATCCAAGTAGGTATTATTTTTATTTACATTATTAGTTTGTTCCAGATAAGATTAGTAACAATTTTGATATCATGTAATTTGGTCATATGAGAAATATAAATAATTTGTCCTCCGAGGCATAGCTGAATGGCAAAGAAGGGGACTTAAAATTCAGCTGGAGGCCTGCAGCGTGGGTTCGAACCCTTGTGGGAGAAATTTTCTCTCTTATGGGGTAGGACCTTATAAGTGATATCAGTTGTTACGTTCTCAAACCCTGGTTATTCAGACACATCCCGCGATTTACTGATAGTAGTGTTGAGTGATCGGGACTACTATCTTCAGAAATAATCGAGCGTAAACCGGAAAGCTGGATATAAAAAATATATATATATATATAAATAATTTTCCATCACTTATATGGGACCTCAGAATCTCCCTAAATTAGTAAGAATTTGCAAGAGACAAAATTAGGTGTCTCAAGTGCGTGTTTGATAGAGTGAGACATTGACTCTTATTAATGAAAAATAATAGAGGGAACATAGATACAGGACCACATGAAATTAAAATTTCATTTTCTCTAAAATATAAGTTGTTTATAACCACATATTCAATGCACCAATAGTACTCTTTTGCACCGACTATAAAGGTTCTTGTACCTGAGTTTTCTAATCATATCCACGGAAATAAATCACAATTACCAAAATCTTGGCTTAGAACCAAGAAATTGGTTGGAAAATAAAAGAAAACAGACAAACAAACTAGACAGATTTCATGTTATAATAGATATACGTAACATAAACAAGACATGTACATATTACAACAACAACATACCCAGTGATGTTACATATTATGATAAATAAACATAAAAGCAATTCAAACTTCATAGAAATTAAATTTGAAAAGAGGTCTTTCAATTGGTTTAAAGGTAATAGATGAGCCATTATAGTTGATTTGATATTTTTGGAGTTCACTCATATCGGAACGTGCAAAAACTTATCAACTTGTCCAAAGTATGATGAAAGTGATGCTACAACTGAGGGAACCACCCTCTCACTCCTTCTTAGATAAGACTCCGAAAGACACTTATCCTACAAATCAAGCCCATCCAAATAGACTAAGTAGGCTAAAAATAATGCACAAAAAGACAGAGTTCTCTTTTTACGGAAAAAATTGACATGACTATTTTTATAAATAATAGAATATGTGTGGTAAATGGAACGAGAAATTGACTCACTCTATAAATAATTGTGCAGATTTCATGAATATAATGTATACAAGTTAAAACACTATTAGAAATATCACAAAACTACGTCTGTCACGTTAAGATGACTGAATTTTCTTTCACTATAACAGTTAAGGAACAAAACAAATCATTTTTTTCCTGTTAAAGTAGTAACTGAATAAAGTCCTTGATGAGACGAATAATATAATGGAGGTCGGTCTCTAATTACTGGGTCGTTGACATTTATGCCCTTATTTTGTGTTGGTCTTCAAATTTTTCCCCTCGTAACAAACAACTTTTTTTTATGGAGCATAAATTTATATTTTTCGCATCATAATATCCCGCTAATTATGACTCGCATGACCAAAAAACTTATACCCCTCTAGACATAAGTCGGACTGCTAAAAAGTAAATATTAAAGACCAGCCCATTTGAAGGTCAATACGTGCAATTTCTTTCGAAATACTTTGGGAGTCCATATCCTATCCATCACTCCATCAGCATTTGTATCCAGTTCAAAGGCCCTTAAAGCAAATAGCTTTTGAGTATTCATAGAAATCAACACTTTGGTCCATTAAGAATCAAATTGGTAGTCCACTAAGGTCATTTTGTTATGGTCCATAATAGCAAAGAATGATTTCAAACAAGATCTGAGCAAGCCCATAATCGAAGAAAGCCCACCATTGGCCAGTACATTACAAACCCACGTAAGCTAGTCAGATTATTTGAGGCCCAAAGTTAACTTTGGAAAATTGATCCAGTGACCACCATATATTATGGTTGAAAATTTTGGAGGATCATATCGCACAAAAGTCCCTATCTTAGGGTGGTCTTTCATTTTTTGCCTCTCAAATCGCTGATTTTTAATTTTTGTCTTTCAAATCGTCGGTCTTTAATTTTTGCCCTTCGACACTTTAAATAACAAAAATATGGATGAAAATATCCCTGACATCGAAAATAATAATGATTTTACATATGCTTATTTATAATCTGATTTCGCAAGACAAAGTTTTATAAATTCTGTAGGAATTAAATTATCTGACATGACTTCATTTCTACAGAACTTATGCTATAAAACATTGCCTTGCGAGTTATTTTTTTGACTCTACTAGGATCGAACCCAGAATCTCTGGTTTCATAGATCAGCAAATAAAGATACTTTGGTCTATAAATTTTTATTAAATGAGAAACAGAGACAAAAATTAAAGACAACTATTTAAGGGGAAACAATTAAAGCCCAGTATGTATGAAGGGAAATTCGCGCAAAAAGTTGATTTTTGGATCCTCTGAAATTACGTATTCTAGGAAATTGTTAGAATTAGGAGTATCAAATGATCTCAAATTGATTATTTTTTTTGTAATCTGACCATGACCACTATCTGTTATTGTTGGAATTTTTGAATCGTCTGAAATTATAATCGATTTTACAAAATAGTTAAAATTAAGCATGTCAAAATTATCTCAAATTTATAATGCAATCCGACCATAGTTTGACGGATTAGGGTTGTACATAATTGAGAACACGTCATTAAGATTTGCCGAATTGACCTTTAAAGATTTGGGATAAAATGATTAAAACAGTTTAATTCAACCAATTGGATTATAAAAAAAATTTGAAGATGATTTTTTTACGTCCAGATCTCACTCATGAAATTACACTGGATATTTTATTGTTATTATTAATTTTTGTATGTATTCATTGATTTGACATGAAAAAAATAAAAATAAATGTCATTAACTTTCCCTCCTCCACCAACTAACTTCCACTCTACATTTCTACCATTTCCTTGGCATCACATGCTACTTTCTTTCCCTCCCTATTATAAAGTGTACTTGTAAGTTGTTTGAGAAATAGATTTGAATTGGTCATATTAGGTAATAAACTGCCATTCAGATTATGTAATTTTATAAACTTTGGATTATGACAAATATATTTACTTAACCAATTTGACCTGTTCAAATTTTAAGGGATGTCTCAACATCTTTTTTGTTTCTCACCTAGTATTCGGTTCCATATTGGAGCCCGATTATATTCGAATTCGCTCAGAATAAGGCCTATTTCTGAAGGAAGAGCTTCTTACCAAGGATTTTTTTCATATTCAGGGTTCGAACTCGAATCCTTTAGTTAATAAAAAAGCAGCCTCATCCAATGTACCACGTTCTTTAATGGCAAGCGATATCTCAACTTATTTGAGTATCCACTTACAACCCAACGATTTATTTCCCGGAGAAAGATCAACCAACTCCCAAGTATGGTTATGCAGAATGAAGCATATTTCACTCTCAATAGCTTCTTTCCAGAACGGTGCCTCTGGAGTTGACAATGCTTCAGCAATTGTCCTTGGTTCATCATCAACCATATAAGCAACAAAGTCAGGACCGAAGGATTTATTCTTCCTGGCCTTTTTACTTCGTCTTAGTTCCTTCTCTGGAGTCTCCAAGTTCTGAGAATCTGGAACACTAGATTTTGAATATTCAGCCACTTCGAGATCCACTAGATTTGAACCGTCTAGATCCGGGCCATCAACGACTCCCGATTTCCGAGAGCTTTGTTCATAACTTCGTTTGCGAGAGGTTATGTCTTTTTTCTTTCTCGGAAAGGTATCTTCAAAGAATTGTGCATTCCTTGATTCCATGATTGTACCCCTGAAGAAATCTGGAATATCTGACTTATGCACTAAGAAGCGATAAGCACTACTGTTATTTGCATATCCGATGAATATGCAATCTACAGTCTTAGGCCCAATCTTGACCTGCTTTGACTTGGGTACTTCGACCTTTGCCAGGCAACCCCACACCTTTAAATATTTATAGGTGGGTTTCTTTCCTTTCCATGATTCATATGGAGTTTTGTCCTTACCCTTATGTGAGACTCTATTAAGAATCGTATTAGCGGTATGGACGGCTTATCCCCACATGTTTTAGGGAAGACCGAAATTGATGAGCAAGGCATTCATCATTTCCTTCAATGTGCGGTTCTTTCGTTCCGTCACACCGTTCGATTGAGGTGAGTATAGAGCCGTCGTTTGATGAACAATGCCTGTTTGGACACAATATTTCTCAAATGGCGCTACATATTCTCCCCCTCTATCGCTACGAATGGATTTTATCCTCATGCTTAGTTGGTTCTCAACTTCTTCTTTGTAACGTCGGAACGCTTCAAAGGCTTCATCCTTACTTTTCAACAAGTAAAGGTAACAATATATTGTGCTATCATCAATGAATGTCACAAAGTACTTGTTCCCCCTCTAGTTTTTGCAAACTTCAAATCACATATATCTGTGTGAATAAGTTCTAGAGGAGCGGTATTCCTTTCGATGGATCGAAAATGAAGTTTTGTGAGTTTTGCCTCTACGCACACCTCACACTTATGTTGAGGGTTTACGTCGATAGACGGCAACAACTCCAACTTTACCAACCTTTGGATGGACTTGTAGTTGACATGTCCTAATCTATGATGCCATAAATTAGAGGACTCAAGCAAGTAAGAAGAAGCTTTAATATTATTGCTTGTACGTAATACAGACATGTCGTTAACTTTGAAGAGGCCTTCACAGACGAATTCTCTTCCCACAAACGTTCCATTCTTAGTGACTACAAATTTATTAGACTCAAACACTAGCCTAAAACCATCATTAACCAATAAATGACCTGAAATTAAATTTCTTTTAATCTCAGGAACATGCATCACTTCCTTCAGAGTGAGCTCATTTCCAGAAGTCATCTTCGACTACCTTTCCTACCCCCAGCACGTCAGAGGAAGCGTTGTTGCCCATGAACAGCTTCTTGTTTGTAATCGGTGTATAAGTGGAGAAGGCATCGCTATTGGAACAGATGTGTCTTGTAGCACATGTGTCCATCCACCACTACATGGGATTCTCAACAAGGTTTGCTTCTAGCACCACCGCTGAGAACTCCTCAATCATGTCGTCCAGAAACTGGTCCTTGACGACGTTAAACTGTGCCTTGCCCTTAGCCTTGACCTTCTCTTGTTGCTCGGTCTTGAGCTTGCAGCAGTCCTTGATCATGTGACCAGGTTTCCCACAATGGTGACAGTTTCCTTTGAACTTCTCCACTGCTTGGGTCTTGTCGTCTTTCTGGAACTTGCACTTCTTTCTTGGGTTCCCTTTTGCCTCAGCCAGATTTGCCTTTTCCTCAGTGGTTTGTTTACCCCTAGGCAAGGCCTTCTTATTATCTTCTTGAATTTGGAGTTTGATAATAAGTTCTTCAAAGGTCATCTAATTTGTCTTGAATTTTAAGTAACTCATAAACTCATTCCATGAAGGAGGTAACTTTTCAATCAATGATGCAACCAAAAACTGCTCATTTGGTTTCATTCCTTCCAAATCCAGGTGATGTAGAATCATTTGGAATTTCTGGACTTGGGACATCATTGTTTTACTATCCACCATTTGAAATTTCAGAAATTTCCCAACGATGAATTTCTTAGTACCTGCATCTTGTGCGTTGTACTTCTTTTGAAGCTTCTCCCACAACATTTTGGCAGTGCCTACAGTGCAATACCCCATGTAGAGAGGGTCTGACAAGTAGTTCAATATGTAATTCTTACACATGAAATCACTATGACTCCATGCATCAAGAACCATCTTCATGCCATTAATGACTAGATACCTAGGCCCCCTTCAGCCGTTTCAGAAGGCGAAGGGTCCATTTCATCTCCATCTTGTGAAGGATCTTTTGTTAGGAAATGTGACATTCCCATAACAGTCAGATAGAATAGCATGTTCTGTTGCCATCTCTTGAAGTTTGAGCCCATGAACTTTTCAGGGCGTTTATGGTGAAATCCAGCGGGTGGAGGAATGACAACGTTCCCTTGAGCAGCAGTAAAGGCGTTGGATGAGCCTTGAGCAACCGGAAAGGCATTAGGTGTGCCTTGAACAGTGGGGAAGGCAAAGGGATTGCCTTGAGCTGCAGCAGCAACAGAATCAGAAGCAGATTGATCTCTTCCAGTCATCTTTCTAGGTACATACAACAAAATCTTGTCTTAAAATTATTGGGATACAATTGTTGCAGGGAACGGGAAGTAAGTAATTATTACAATAGTAAGAAAGGATAAACTAAATATTACAATAAACTGGAAATCAAGAACTTAACAAACTGCTTGTGTGATTTGCTGAGTCGAGTGATGACACTCTGTCTTTAAGACAAGATTGCCCCGTGTATCTCCTTTTACGGTGTTAGGCAATAGTCTCCCAAGATACAACATCAACTTAACATATGAACAAAGGAAACTCAAGTGTTACTCTTGAAGAACTTTGAGTATAGTAACTTTGCTATAGAGGAAGAAGATGAATTCAGAAAATATGGAGTACTTTCTAAGTGTTGAGTGTAGTGTTCAATTGAGCCAAAGGCCTCAATTTTTAGTGTAAGGAGAAGACCCCTCAACTAGCCAACTGATGACCTTCAATAGCCATGTAATGAGACTTGATTGAGGGGTTACATTCAACCAAATAATGGTTGAATTCATGTGTCAAGTAATAGAGAATCAATGCTCCAAAACCAGCCAAAGGTTAGATCTTTCCAACTTTCCGTCGCATCATTCTGCCTCTGAAGCACCGCGACTCTATGAATTAGCGTCGCGCGCCGCGCTCTCCACGGCTCCGCATCGAAATCCAACTCGTTTTATCTTACACTTCGTACACTTCTTCCTTCGTTTACCAACATGGAATACTTTGTCATTTGGCCAATAACCGTCCATAATTCCGTGTCTCAAACGTATTACATACGTACCAATATTTCTTTCACTAATGAAATTTGTGATACTTGGCACTACGTGTGCACGTGTGTGAAAATGACGTTTCCGGTATAACCCGTCCAATACCAATCAAATTTTATTTTTTGATTTATTTTCCGATAAATAACTAATATATATATATATATATATATATATATATATATATATATATATATATATATATATATGTTATATATGTAGTTCTTTATTTTTTTAAAAAAAATATAGACATATCAAACAAAATAAGTTTTAATATTTTGATTAAGTTTAATATGGGTTAATTTGGGCTACATATAGATCATATGAATCCAATTTTGAGATGAAATAAATTTAGGCAACTCGTTGATTTAATAAATGAGCGAGTCATTAACCTGTCCAAACTTGACTATTACATTTATCATGTTATCAATTTTTTAAATTATTGTTGTTTTGGTTCAAGATACACATGCACATATGATCAATATTCTATCGAGTACTTGCTATATTCTCTTAGTATAAATATCGAGTAACTCAACTACAATCTATATTATATTAAAAGCACGAAGTGTCTTAGAAATGTTAATTGAACTTTTTGTCCTTCATTAAAAGACTCTACAATAGATAAAATTGTCATTTACTATTTTACTCAAATTATTATTTACAATTATTTTTATAATATTAATGTAAGAACTCCTAATATTTAGGAGTTTGAAATTAACTAAAATTTTGCCCTTTAATCTTTCCTTGTTTGAATTATGATGAAATTCTAAACACACGTTGCATATATACATAGATATATTATTCTTTCCTTCTTTTATTTGTAATAATTATTTATTATAACTCTTTCCTTCTTAGAACTTTGAAGTTAGTTTTCTATACTATATATTTTCATAACCATTTCAATTAATGATGGGTTAGGACACGTTGGACTAACTCTCTATGTGAAGGATTAGATTTTAGGGTTTAAGCATAAAAAAGGATTAGGTTTAGGTTGCATTGGGGCAACTATTGTTGGAATATCAGTTGTTTGATAGGTAAATTAATTTTCTTCATTAAACAAATTTTCTCTCTAAAATTAACTTCATGCATCTATTTCAATTGAAAGCAAACTATGAGATCTAGCATGCCTTTTTTGCTTTAGTGTACGGTCAGACCTCTCTATAATTATCATTCGCTATAACAATATTTCATTATAACACCTGATTTTCTTCAAAACCGAATTTTTATGTTATATTTTATTTCTCTATAACATCATTCTACCTATAACATCAATGACATTCATTATAGCGGTACATTCTTTATAAAATTACCTCTATATAACAATCATACTCAAATATTATATAATAATATTTGTAAGTATATTATGTATAAAAAATATCAAAATATTTATGATAATCATCATTAATGTCATGCACATAGTAAATTTCAAATACGAATATCTAAAAGAAAAAAATATATTTCCCATAGTGTGTATCACTTATAACCCAAATCCCATCTCATAACACCAATCAAGCAATGGATGCTACCACTTATACGAAGTTTGACGCAACTCTTTCAATCCTTGAAACTTACAGTGATTGGAGTGGAAGAACAAGAGACTAGATACAGAATGTGACAACGAAAGAGTTGATGAAGAGCCTCAATCTATTGCTACTTGGGGTGAGATAGAAGAGTCAATTATTAAGATCTTAGACAACCTTTAAGGGAAAGCTATTGAATTACCTTTTGTTGAAAGTTTAGATAAAATTCTTCATCAATTCAAGAGTTATAATATCACTAAGAGACTGAAATTTACGAAACAACATACAATTGTAGAATTCTTACGTCAAACTTGAAATTATATTTAAATTCTCAATCAATTTTAAATGAATTTGTTCCTTGGATTTTAATTCTTTATCGGTATGGTACAACCAATCATGAATTTATTTATAATTTATTAGCCTTTTAAATTTTTAATTAATGAGATATGAAAATAAATTGAGATTTTAAAATTAACAAGTATATTATTTTCATTTACAGCATAAAAATAGAGAAAAATAATTCTTTGTATACTTTCGTTTATAACAACTAAATGAAATCTAAACATCAAATGTCAGTATACATATATAACATCACATCACTATAGCGACCATGAATTCTCGGACAAACCCTGCCATTATAGAAAGGTTTCACTGTATTGCTTATCTATTTTGGTGTGATTTTACAGGTTTTTTCAACCATTGTCGCAAGCAGAGGATATGATCAGTCTTTTTAGAGGTAACTTAATTTGTTTTATCAATCACATAATTTTGTCAATGAAGAATAAAATAAGTCAATTTTTATAGTGTTATCACATCTTTTCATGAAAGAATTACTCTATCGGTCCTATATTAGATGTCATGTTTTGTTTCTCGAAAATTAGTTTGACTAATTTTTGAAACTAAATTGGTTAATTTACATACTAAAATTATAATTTAGATATTCAAAAATTTTAAGAAAAGTTTATAAATTGCAATATTCACTTTGTAGTAATAAACATTTGCTAATGCATTGTGTCTAGGATATGTAATAGTCCAAAACATATTCACTGATTTTAAGATTTTTATATTTGGATCCAAAAATGACGAAAAACAGTATCTGGATAAAAAAATATATCCTTTATTTGCTTATTGTACATAAACATACATACATTGACATGAATTCTTAAATGTTGCTTAAAGTAATTAAAAATATGGGTTTGACTAAATGAGAATTGAAGTTTTTGTGCAATTTTTCATGAATATTGGTTTAATTTTGTAGTACTATCAATGAGAACTCACATATATTTTACACATACGCCATAATTTAAGAAGGGTCTAATTTATGTTTATAATCGAATAGTAGTATGTGATTTGTTCTATTGGGATTTCATGTATATATATTTTGATTTTGATTTTGTTTTATTTCTTAGGAACTAAAGGCAAAGGCAGTGAGCCATTGGCTCAGCAAAGCAATGAACTTTTGGTTCTTATTATAATGAGTTAGCAAGAAATAAAGCAAGTTCTCGAGCAGACCTGAAAAAGAACCATTTGAGTGAATTAAATAATTTAACATGATCAATTTAAAAGTATTCATCATTTTTAGTAACTTGCAATTGTTTTAATTCCTATTTTAGAGTTCAAATACTTTGTTTAAATATATCTATGTCTTTTAGAAAAACTTCTCATTGATAGGGGCACATATGTCATTTAAATATATATTCTATAGTTACTAATATAGGTATACGTGCAAAACACGTGATAAAAACACGAAGGATCTTAGAAATATTTAGATTTATTGAATGAACTTTTTGTCCTTAATTAAAAGACGATACAATAGATAAAATTATCATTTAATAATATTTAGGACTTTAAAATCAACTAAAATTTATTTATTAAGTCTTTCTTTATTTGATTAAAAGTCTAAATACTTCAAATTGTAATATTAATACTTTGCCTAATCAGCAATAAAATTGATTTTTACTAAAATACGTAATGAAGACTTATAGTAGAGATATGACTCAATTACTTGAAAGAGGCAAAAGTTACGAAAGGAAAAAAGGGCAGTCTGGTGCTCTAAGCTCTCGCTATGCGCGGGGTCCCGGGAAGGACCGCATCACAAGGGTCTAATGTACGCAGTCTTATCTTGCATTTCTGCAAGAGACTGTTTCAACGGCTTGAACTTATGACCTCCAGGTCACATGACATCAACTTTACCAGTTACGTCAATGCTCCTCTTCACAAAAGTTATGAAGGAAACTGAAAGAATTAATCCTTTGATTATTCTTATGGAATGAATAAGTATATATGCAAGTTACAATCTCCGAATATGGAAAATCTTATTCCTACTAAACTTCTAATATCCTGGTTCTACTTGTACAAGAATTCTACAATTATGGTAATTATACAACATAATTTACAACTTCTATTTATGGTACAAGACTAGTCAAAACCGTGTATATCATAGGGATATACACGGTATTCTATCACATCCCCGCAGTCATAGCGAACAGTTGTCGTACGCTAAGACTATCCCTAAAATCTTCAAATAAAACTGAGGGAAGGCCCTTTTGTAAAGATGTCAGGAATTTGCTATCGCGAGTGCACATGTAAGACGCGTACTTGTCCACGAGCTACCTTTTCACAAACAAAGTGAATATCCATCTCGATATGTTTAGGGCCCCGGCGGTACAGGGGAGGGTCGGGACTGGGTCACTGGCGGCGGGACGGTGGGAGGTCCCATCCCGTCTCACATCCCGTTGGAATGGGGTCGGGTTTAGGCGGGTCGGGTCGGGACTCATTTTTTTTTTGCCACTTAATTTAAAATATATATATATATATATATATATATATATATATATATATATATATATATATATAGTTATATACAAATACTCAAATAATTGAACAAGATAGTGTAATAAAAACATCTCAAAGCTGTTTGATGTGCCTCTTATATTATTTAATAGAAATATGACATAGTAATACAATTTCAAAATTACAACTTTGTGGTGTTGTTCAAAAGTTGCAAATGACATAATAAAATACTAAAATTGCAATTAAAAAAATTACATATTCAACACTCTTTCGAATTTATTCACAATGTCTTGAGGATCTTCTGTTGGAATTGGAAGATTTGTGAGAAAAATGAAAAGGAAAATGAGTTATATAGTTGAAAAATAGGGTTAAAGTGTAAATATATTAACTTATGGTTAAAAATAAATATTAAGGGGGGTAGGGGGTGTTTATGGGGTGGGAAGGGGGGGGGGGCAAAAATGACCGTTATAGCCGTTGCACAACGGCCAAAATCGAAATTTGGTCATTGTTGCAACGGTTATTTTTGCAAAGGGGAGGGGGACGGGTCGGGATCGGGACGGGGTAGGGACGGGACGGGGTCGGGATCGGGCTGACCCGACCCACTATATAGTTTATTTAATATTTAAAATATTAACAAAAATTACAATTTTTCCAACATAGAGTGTGATTTGGTTAAGTTTTAAAGGATATAAAAGTCGTTTAATATTTGAAAAATATTTTGATTAATCAACATTAATTATATTCATGCTTTTAAAATAATATAAATATGAATAGATATGTTGACATGTAGTTTAGTTATTCTGGATATTATTGGCAATTGTAAATTTAGTCACGTACTCACGTTAACTTGAATATTGAAGTTTTGAAATTTACGTTCGTTAATCATGTTAAAGATTCTACAATCATTGAAATTGTTTCTCTAAATTTTTCAACTTTTCGAGAAATAATTTAGAAAAAGATTTACACTTTAGCTATATAATCACGTGATGGTCCCAGTACGCATATTCAACTAGCTAGACGTTTCTATCTTTTTATAAATGACTGATCTTCATACACGTTACATAACTTACAAATAATGCAAAATTGCAAACTTTCCTTACACTCCATATTTAATAATAGTTCCGTGTACACTTTGTGAATTAAGACGTTCGTTAAGATAAATATGATATATATTTGATAATTTAAGATCATACTTGTACTTTAAATGTGTTAGATTAATAATAATGAGAATGTTGAGTAGGACCACTATGGAATATGATGGACGAATGGATCCGATTTCGATCACTCACCAGAGATTTCAGGTTCAAGCACTATGGATGAAGAGTGTTTTCCTTCTAAAAATGTCATGTGCAACGCAAATTTGAATAATGTTAGTAGAGCCAATTGATTCCGTATATCAAATAATTTTTTTAAAGAAAATTCGATAGGTTCTCTTAGCCTACGCCAAGAGAAAAATATTCTTCAGTTCATTATCCACAAAATATTAAGTATTTTTTAAAGAAAAAAAGAGTTGATATTTCCACTGTTCCAACTTCCAATTTATGTGAATGGTTTTGGAGTATAAAAATCAAAGCCCTTAATTTTTAATGTAGCTTTGCGTATAGTTTTTTAAATATTTTCTAAAATAAAATTTACATTTTTCAAACTACATGAAAAGTGCTACAAGTCACCTGATTCAACTATTTTTTAGAAAATTGAAAAAGTTGTTGGAAATTTGCCTTTTGCGGGGAGATGCGTCCACCCATTTTTGATGAATTAAACACTAGTGTTCCGCATGTTGGAGACTCTGTCTCTTCGCACATGCATGATCTACGAAGTGAGTAGATGACCGTAGGGCCAAGAATCGTCAAATTTTGTTGAGAAATGAAAGAGATATTGGTCCACGAAGTAAGCTGTTTGAGGCATGAAAATGTGGTGTGGGACAAAATCTACCACATCGGTGGGAATAGGAAGAATTGCTCTCTATATAAGTCTCTAATTGGTTCAAGGCTAAGCCCACACGCGCGCCGCGCGCCCGCCCATCCGATCTCGGGTCACGGGTCTCAGGTCGCGGGTCGCGGGTTGATCCCTAAAGTTTCAGATGTACAGTTTGGTCCCCAGAGTTTCTGGAAAGGTGACGGAAGGCATAAGACTTTCTGCCTACCGTTGGAACTGTTTTTTGAGGCATTACTTGGCTGATTAACTCCTCCTTTATCAGTCCTTCTTCAATGGCCATGAACAACCCATTAATCTGCCTCCTAATGGCCATTAATAGCCCTCACTAATGGCTATTTACAGCCTTGTTTGTGGCTGTTGGGCGGCCCTCCTCCTTGCTATATATTGGTGTCTCTTTTGGCTCAATAACGAGAGAGAAAACACATGAAAATAGCAGCACATTTCAGTCACAAAAGAGCATGAAACATTGGCCAAAATCTGTACAAAACAATGGCGAAAATCAGTGCAATTCGTGACTGAAAAACAGTGAACAAACCCTCATTATATACACAAGATATACACAACAGAGACACATTATATACACAGAGACAAAAGAGAAGAGTAAACAGAAACTCTTCCTTCCTTTTCCATATCTTCAGCAAGTCGATTCATATTTGTTTTCTTCGTCAGGCTCAACCTATTGGCTTTGTAGCGTTAAGATTAAAGTGTGGTTTTATCTTGGGAGACTATTGCCCGCTAATGTAAAATCATATATACGGGGCAATCTTGTTTTAAGGACAGAGGGCTATCACTCGACTCAACACACAACGTTGTAACCATTCAGATTTAGTTGTTTCTTGATTTCAGGTTATCAAGATTCAAGACACAACAAGCTTGCGGCAGTAACGAAGATTGGCCTATTTCTTCAACAAGATTCAATTTCTGAATATTGAATATTTGTTTATCCTTTCGAATACTTGTAATAGTTATTTACTTCCCGTACTGCTTTATAAAGTACAATAGAGTACCAACAAAAGTCATTTCAAAGAAAAAAATATTTGATTCTTCAAATATAAATATTTTTACATAAATAAAACAGAGGAAATAACACTTAAAAGATTTGATAAATTAACGTAAAAAAATTCTATTTGCACTTTACGTTTATGTCAAACAAGTGAATGTAGCATACATGTTTTGGACATAAACTTGTACTATATGTAGTCTCATATAATTCGTCAGTCTTATAATTAAATTATCTTATACTATAGTTTAGAACACAAATATCAAATAGTATCTAAAAGAATTCTAAAAATTGGAATAATTTGAATTTTGAAACTTAATACAGCAGCTACGTCGAGAAAATATAGCCATGAAATGGGGGAGTGACAGCCTGGGTGAGAGGGCAGACAAATAGTACACGCCGGTTAAAGATAGGGACATTGGTTTTACATGTCGTCTTTGTCACACATCATCGGACCCCCCCCTCTCCCACCCACCCTACCCCACATCTACCCCCAGCTTGCCATTTGGTGCTAATTTCAAGATCATCAAATAGAACTCAACTAAAAGCATCTTTTTAAAATTCCTTTTTACCGTATTGATATCCCGATTAATTTAGATTCATGCAACGTAAGACTCATTCAAGGGGAAGCACTCCTAACATAATTTTTTTCATATTTAGAGCTTGAATTCAAAATTTTTAAACTCTAATTAAGGATCGACGGAACTTATCCATTCCATCATAACCTTAGGTGGCTCATTTCACCATTTCGTAAGCTTTTTCAGAATTTATTGAGTAAGTGGAAAATGTGTGTTTTCTCTTCTTCTTTTTTCTTTTCTATTTTGATTTCCATCCGTATTTAGCACTCATGTTGAAGCTTTAACTAATTCAAATTTATGTTTTGTGAGGCTCATTAAAGAGAATATGATTCTTACAATGATTTTTTTCAATCTACATACAATGATCTCAAATAGTAAGGTGGAATACCTAAGGGGTCGTTCGGTATGATATATATATGGAAAATAATCATGGTATATAATATAGTAAAAAGTTATTCAAACTCGATTCTCTCTGAAATTACAAAATCTAATAACATATGATCATCTTAATGTATAATTTAATTTTAATAAATTAGTGTGATTTGATGTAAATTAAATGCGAGTAATTTTTATCATAAGTTAATTAGCAAGCCTAGACGGTACTACACATCAAAAGTGAAAACTATACTATGACATTGACACTCATGAGCTTACTTAATTGCATTACAAGTATATGTTCCCTTTTCAGAATTTTGTATTTTGTTACTGTAATACTGTCTCGGTTTATTTATGTCATATTTTTATTTTCAAAAAGATTGTCATATTGTTGTATTTAATAAGTTTTTAATTGTAATATCATTATTTTATCCTTATAATATTCTCTTGCAGGAGTGACATACCATATATGATTATGAGAAGATTCAAAAAAGTACTTTTAGTATGTTATACAAACTTTTAATATCTTTTTATTTATGTCCAATCAAACTAAAACACAAAGATAAAATGAATGAAATATTTTTTATTTTCGCATATTTTCTAAGATTATTACTAACTTGAGCTTTAGCATTTTGTAGGCTCATGTTTGGAACCCATCACTCATGCTTCTTTAATTTTCTCTTTTGGAAGGGAAGGAGCTACCTCGAGGGGGCAACTATTGACCCCCTACTAAACTTGACAATGCTAAGGGCATGTTCAAATGTCTTTTTTTTTTTAAAAAAAAAAAACAAATCTCATTCTATGTCCGATATTAATATTGGTATCCGATTAATTCAGATTTATATCGCGTCAGACTCATTAAAGGAGAAACACACATTACCATAATTGTTTTCAATTTCATAAATCGAACCTGAAATCTTTAATTAAGAACGAACGATTCTATCTATCCCAATCACTAATCCCTGGGCAGGGGCGAATTTATGTGTAAAATGAGTCACGTGAACCCATGATTACTTCGACTAAACTCGATATATTATGTGTATAATTTTTATAAACATATCTAATATTAACTGAATAAAAACATGATTAATTTAAATTTAGTGGAGCACTGGTTAGCCATCGACCTTAAGATCTCAAGGTGAAGGGTTCAATGCAAAATCAATATAGACAGCATTAATCGTAACTCGTAGAAATCTGATAGATGAACTTGCCCAAATAAATACAGTATAACTTTTTTGTGATGGAATCTATCTTACTCCATAACTATAGGCCAAATATAAATATATACGGTACTACATACTCCAATATATCAATCAATCAATAGAGAGATAGTGTGGACGATAAATGAGGAAAACTTAAAATTCAATCGGATGTCTGTAATGTGGATTTGAATTCTGGTGGAATCAATTTATTTTTTCTGTGGTTGAACCTTATAGGTGATATCAGAGTTGCTCTGTTCTCAAATCCTGGTCATTCAAGGCATATACCGCGATTTATTGATAGTAATGTTGAGGGATCGAAACTAATATCTCCAAAAATAATTTGATGTAAATGGAAAAGCTAAATTTAAAAAAAAAATCAATAGAGAGAGATATAAATGTAACCAACCCATTCACTCCAATATTTCTCTTTCTTTCCTTCCCATCTCAGATCTTAACAAACTAAATTAATCAAAATCTTCAATGGCACCAACAAAGGGAGAAGCAGCAACAATATTCTTCTCCCTTCTTCTGTTCTTCTTACTCCCATCCACCGCTTTATCGTCTGTAGTAGAATACCTAAAACTCCCATTACTACACAAGGACACATTTCCACCAACTCCGTCACAATCACTCTCCTCCGATATCCGCCGTGTAAACATCTTGTACTCCTCCCTCTGCCACCATAGCGCTAAACTCCCGTTAACTTCCGGTGCATCCACCGGAAGCGGCCAATACTTCGTCGATCTACGACTAGGTACGCCGCCGCAACGCCTCCTTTTAGTCGCCGACACTGGTAGTGACCTTGTTTGGGTAACTTGCTCAGCTTGCCGGGACTGCACGCGCCGCCGTCGCAACTCCGCATTCCTAGCTCGTCATTCATCAACGTATTTACCTTACCATTGCTACGACAAGCAATGTAGGCTCGTACCTAACCCTAGAAGCGGCGCTTGTAACCACACGCGCCAACATAGCCCGTGTAGATACGAGTACTCTTACTCCGATGGATCGGAAACTAAAGGCTTTTTCTCTACCGAAACGACGACGCTTAATGCGAGTTCTGGTAGTTCGGTGAAATTTAAAAGGCTAGCATTTGGTTGTAGTTTTGAAGCGTCCGGTCCAAGTATTACCGGTCCTAGTTTTAATGGAGCTCAAGGTGTTATGGGCTTGGGTCGCGGTTCAATTTCATTAGCGAGTCAATTGGGCCGCCGGTTCGGTAACAAGTTTTCGTATTGTTTAATGGACTATACTTTATCTCCAACTCCACTCCAACAAGTTATTTATTAATCGGCCAGTCAAACACGGTCAACGGTTCAAAAATGAGTTACACCCCAATGATAAATAACCTATTTGCTTCAACGTTTTACTATATTGGGATTGAAAGTGTTTATATTGAAGATGTGAAATTACCAATACGCCCTTCTGTTTGGGCAATTGATGAGTTGGGTAATGGTGGGACTGTTATGGATTCAGGGACAACATTGACATTTCTCGCCAAGCCAGCTTATACGCGTATAGTTCAAGCGTTTAAGCGGCTCGTTAAGCTACCCGAAGCCGATGATCCGACTATCGGGTTTGACTTGTGTGTCAACGTGTCAGGTGTGTCGCGACCGAATTTCCCTAAAATGAGTTTCAAATTCAGTGGTAATTCGGTTTTCTCCCCGCCACCGGGGAATTACTTTATTGATACCGCGGAGGACGTTAAATGCCTTGCATTGCAACCGTTGACCGCGCCTTCAGGGTTCTCGGTTATTGGAAACCTAATGCAACAAGGGTTCGTGTTCGAATTCGATAAAGACCGATCACGGATCGGTTTTTCCCGACATGGCTGTGGTACGCCATGATAACTCGGTGACTCACCGAGTTGTGGATTTTTTTTTTTGTCTTTTCATTTTTTGTTGAGGGGGTGGGGTACATTTTTTTTCCTGTGGAAATTAATATAAATCGATTTGTTGTTGTGATTGTGTTATTATAAATATAATTGTATTCTTGTCGTTTTTGTTTTGTATGATATTATTATAGGAAACGGCCAAAATATGTTGGAGAGAGGAAAAATAATAAGGGAGTAGATGTTTTTGTTGCTTTTCGCTGTCTGTCTGATGCTTTCACGTGAAATTCTTAATGAATTATGGAATCGTTTGGACTTTGGGCGGGAGGGGGCATGGAGTATAATATAATATGATTTGATGAACACAAATTCAACTGTATGACTGTACCCATATGAACGTGTCAATGCTGGTGAAAAATGGGAACTAAGTAAGCCAATTATTTAGGTAATAGTCTATAATATGCAAATAAATAATGTACAAACAAATCTTGGAGTACTTATTGAAAATGTATGTAGAGAAACCTTACTCGATATTTATAGAAATCATATGTGTTATTAGTTCCCCTCTACACGTTGAAGCTTTATCTATTTCTTTTCATTATCTTTTCCCTCATTCAATGTTCGATATTAATTTTGAGGCTTCAACTTATTTGAATTCGCATCATGTAAGGCCCGTCAAAGGGGGAAGCACTCCCTACTGTGATTTATTATTTTATGTTTCATGACTTAAATTCAAAACATCCGATTAAGAGTTACATAATCTTACCAATTTCACCGGAATTCTTGATGTTCTGCTTGGAATTGTCATTCCTAATGTTAACTATTGAAAAGAATAGGTATTGAATGGACGGCTATGAGCAAAGATGATAAAGAAAGCTATCAACATTTGACAAACCAAACCAAAAGAAAGAAGTTAAGTGTAATTTTCATGAAGTATAGGTAGTACTAATTTTCATTAAATTCAACAATTCGGTGTAGTTTACCCTATAAAGTAATGGTGTAATAACTTCTCTATCACCCATGACACAAGTTGGTTTTATAAATAGCCCTAATAAGTAATTTCAAGGACAACTATTTCCTACCAAAAGGGCAAATAACCTTTCCATATTTTTATCCTCGTATGTTTTTTGTTTTCCACTCGTTGTGGTATTTATTTTGGAGCTCCAACCCTTGAAGTCCCCGATGGAGAAAAGTGTTGGAAATTAAATTTGGATCACAGTCAATTCAGATCCATATCTAAATATATAAATATATATGAGTTATATATTTATTATAATATTAATAGAAAGGAAAAGAGAAAGACACAACTGTTGGAAAAATTACTGAATAGTTGTGTCACTTAAGAATTATAAATAAGTTTCTCGAGAAACATAACACATTGTATAGGGTAAAATTTGTATAAGACAGTTGTACGAATTATGATATGACACATGTAACATGAGTCTGAGTCAGATCCACGTCAGATTACAGTGTTACTGGTTTGGTATGCACATTACTGGGAGCGACACGAGCAGGGCCGATACCGGTAATAAAGAAGGCTAAGAGCCTAAGATTAGTTTACATCGTAACGGACGACCGTTATCAAAACCGGTCATGCGACTTCTTTAGACCCTTTAATGACATTTATTGAGAGATTGATTGTC
Source organism: Anisodus tanguticus (assembly GCA_034509755.1). Taxonomy (NCBI): domain Eukaryota; kingdom Viridiplantae; phylum Streptophyta; class Magnoliopsida; order Solanales; family Solanaceae; genus Anisodus; species Anisodus tanguticus. The sequence continues at coordinate 3,437,363 of CM067540.1, read as the reverse complement.
CAATTATTACAACATTTATTCTCCTGCCTTTATGGGGGCATATTTCGTGGGCTGTGTACCCGTGTAGCTCATGTATAAATAGGACACTTCATTTCATTGTAACCCATCAGCTGCTAGCTATTACAAAATATTTACTATTGTTCTCTTTATTTCTATGATTTCATACAAGTTACAATCATTTTGCCCAAAAGCTGTCAGAAGGCTTAGGCTAAGTTTACTTTGTCTTGTTTTGTTATTACCTATTTATAGCATAATTCATTCAAAATTCAGATCTAACGTGTCACTTGAGATCCACGTGTCCTTGACCACGTATACAAATTCAACTATACCATTTTACAGATAAACACACATTAATTCTGCAGATTTTTTCTCCTCTTCTAAATTCTCCCAACAAATAGAAAACTCTCTTCTTCTTTGTGTGAAGAACTTCTACGGAGAATTTCATAGAGACGTTATCAGTCTTCTATAATGTTTATTGGAGCATTCTCTATAACACATGTACGACTTAGATTGTGAATATTTATGGTGTAGTTCATGTTCTTAACATGTGATTACATTATCGACTAGTGAAACAAATTGTTGGGGTCCAGGTATGCTATGGAATAATAAAAACAAACTGGAAATAAACTAACTTGAATGCCAATTCAGTTTCCGAATGTCGGCGACAATGTCGTCAGGCACCAGTGACAACACTTTAGTAAAAACATAAAACTTTAAAGACCAATGCAGCGGAAATTTAAAGAACACAAATGTTTATATTATATAACCTATGACCGTCAATGACAGGGAGTATTGTATATATATATATTATATACAAAATTACAAATTCTTTTCTTTACAATTTTACAATATAAAATAGAAAGGAATTAAAAGTTGAAGTCGCAGATGACTTCTGCCTGAAAAATCTACCTAAATAGACATAGACAACTTCTCATTACAATTGCTCCATACAAAGCTAATCTAGAATCTAAACAACAATTGTAATGTTGGACAGAATGTTGTCGACATGCTCAGGCAACACTTGTGATCCAGTTTTCTGAGATGAATTCTCGAGAGCTCTCTTGATATTTTTGCAATCTGTTTCTGGATATCGATTCACTCTTGTAGCCTCTCTATTTATAGTAGAGAGCCTTCATTTAAAAGTTCATCGATTGGTTGTGGAGGTTGAGGGAAAAGTGGCAGCAGGTAGGGTTTGTTAAAGAAGATCATGGAGCAAAATCCTCTAACTTCTTGGACTTATTCCTTTGACTTGTTCTTCCCACGTTTTTCATCAACTCCTATTTACCTTGTCAAGTCACTTTTACTTCGTAGTAATATTTCCACGAATATTGCTTCATTCCGTAAAGTAAGGCAAAACTGTTTTTCACAAAATGTTAGGTCCGAATGTTGTGACATTTGTTCTAACATTTCTTAAATTCAAATTTGTACTTAAAACGATATGTAGGGTAGAATGCTACAACACCAAACCCAACATTAACACAAATATTGGAGAATCTTGGGAGAACACTGTGTTCTTAGTGGATTGTGTATTTTCCTTCATTGGTATCACCGCCCTGCTATTTTTTTTTCTAGTCTTGATGTTACTTCCATGAAAAAACACCGTATGGTACAAAGTCCCTATTTGCTGGTTTTGCTGCAAATCTTTTTTGGTGTTTTTGGCGTGATGGCCATATTATGAAAACGAATGGAAGTCTGTTCTTTTCTGTTTGAATTCTATGTTTAAAATTAAAAGAGATTCCAACTACTTTGTGGCCCGCGTAATGGCTATTGCTAAAAAAAATTGTGGCAATTCATATGGCGTATTTGATTTCAAGTATTTTTTATTCGGATAAAATTGTTGTAGGGAACGGGAAGTAAGTAATATTACAAGAGTAGAAATGATAAACAAATTATTACAATAGAACTGGAAATCAAAACCTTACAAACTGCTTGTGTGATTTGCTGAGTCGAGTGATGGCACTCTGTCTTTAAGACAAGATGGCCCCGTATATCTCCTTTTACGGTGTTGAGCAATAGTCTCCCAAGATACAACAACAACTTTAACAAGTGAGCAAAGGAAACTCAAGTGTTACTCTTGAAGAACTTTAAGTATAGTAACTTTGCTAGAAAGGAAGAATATGAACTCTGAAAATTCTGGAGTATTTTTTAAGTGTAGTGTGTTTCAATTGAGCCAAAGGCCTAAATTTATAGTGTAAGGAGAAGACCCCTCAACTAGCCAACTAATGACCTTCAATAGCCATGTAATTGCACTTGACTGAGGGGTTACATTCAGCGAAATAATGGCCAAATTCATGTGGCAAGTAATGGAGAATCAATGCTCCAAAACCAGACATAAGATTTTTTCCAACTTCCCTTCGCGGCATTCTGCATCCAAAGCGATGCGGCTCCAGTGACTACCCAACCATTTAGCGCTGCCTGGGAAGCGCCGCGGCCCTTCACGGCTCCACGGTGATTTCCGACTTACACTTCTTCCTTTCTTTACCAACGTGAAATACTTTGTCATTTGGCCAATAACCGTCCATAATTTTATGTCTCAAACGTATTACATACGTACCAATATCTCTTTCACTAACGAAATTTGCGATACTTGGCACTACGTGTGCACGTGTGTGGAAACGACGTTTCCGACGTGCAGGCCCAATAGTTCGAGTCATAAATTAATGGTATATACTTATTTCCCCATTTAGTAAATTTCCAATAATCCCCTCTTGAAAGAGATTTTGGCGCACACACATGGTGTCTTTTCTAGCAATCTTTCAGCGGACCGATGTTGCATCTGGATAGGTAGCATACGCTTTGAACCTTCCATAGTTGAATACCATCGGACTTACTTACTACGCGGTGAACGTGATGTCTTGAACCGTCAGTGTTTAATGTAAGCCAAGTCAACGGTACCAATACAACAACTTCCTCTACTCAGTTCTTCATAATGTTTTATCCGTTGTGGCCGTGGACACTTCTTGGTTTCTTAAGTGCGTTCATTTGAGGTGGCCTGTCCTCGCACTTAAATAGGTGGTCTCCTAAAAGGTATCCTGCTATACCCCACTTTACAAGTGTTAGGAACCATTAACAATTTTCTCAAACCTAACCTCAACCGGTGAAGATCATTAAAGGTTTTGGAAACTTAACATTCACCCACACTGCAGATAACACTTATAGTCTATCGTGGGAACAACAATTAAGAGAGGAGGGATTATGCCCGTTTCCACCACAGCCTTTTGTGGGTTTTCTATGTCCTAAAACGTCATTGTAAGGTTGTTATGTTTGAGGGTCGAAAATTGAAGGATATTCCTGTCAATTTCTTGTCTGATTGTCATATAAAAAAAAACATTTTTTTTATTTGCCAGCTCTACAAGTCACATATCTCTAAGCTTAGCCCTAACTTATTTTTTTTATTGGACCCCAAAAAGAGGCTTGCTTTGTACTGCAAAAGGGACTTTACTTTCTCTGTGTCTCCATATTATAACCATTATAGACTTTGCTTTTGGGACATTGGATTCATTTTAGAAAATGATTTTATTATCTACTACATTAATTTGTTCCCCTTCTATATCATGGAGTTGGTAAAGTTTATGACAATTTGTGTCGCGTAAACAATGTATTTTTATATAGTCACTTAAAGTCTAATCCTCTAGCTAGTGCGGAATTTTCTTCACAGAGTTCATTATCTATTATGTCTCGTATATATAAAGGATTTTCCCGCAAAGGAGTTCATTATTCTCATCAAGGGATTCATAAAATGTTATATTATACCAAAAAACATTAATCTTATATAGTCTGATTTTTCTGTGAATAACAAGTAGACAAATGGACATTCATGTTATCTATCTCAATATATATTTTGAAGGGGATAATGTGGTTAATATTCATATTTTATTCATATTTAAATGGTCAGTTATCCGACCTATATTTAATGTGACGGATTGGATGATTACTTTTTTTTTAAAACCATTTTAGACCTACAAAGGATTGTACTTAAAGAATGTGTAATGTAAATAATCTATTTTAACACAGGCATCAGTGATTGATTTCACGACTCGAACCGTAACCTATTTTTCGAAAGAGTTTTTCCAAAAAGTTTCTTCAAATAACTTTCAAGTAAAGCAATGTCTTAACTGCCCAACAAAAGACTACATATCCAATAAAAAAAGAGATTAAAAAGAAAAAGAAAAAGTGAGTCGTTCCAAATGACGCACAGTGCTAAAATGTAAGCTCGTAAGTCGTAAATAGGGATGACAACGGATCGGATCTGGACCGGATTCTACTAGATCCAGGATCCGTTTTTCATACCTGAATCCAGATCTACCGGGTCCATAAAAATCAGATCAAAATCCGGATTCATCGGATCCACCGGGTCCACGGATCGGATCTGGATCCACATGTAAAAAAATTTGCTTTGCTAAAAATGTAACCTTGCTAAGAATTTTTTTTTTGAACTGACAAACGATTTTACTTAGCTAACAGTTTATTGTGTTTCAATTTTGAAATGTTCATATGAGATATTTTGTTCGTTGTCTCGTTTTGATTGTGAGCTATTAATTGAAAATGTTGGACAATGACAATAGTTGTGGAAAATGCTGACTAGTATTTCCATAATGCAGAACTTGTATGTGTTTGGAATCTTCACAAATGAAGTGAATATAATTTGAACTACTTGTCTATGGAGATGTTAGTCATTCACTAATATAACATTGATTTTATTATCGAATTTACCTCTTTATTTTTTGGTTTTTGAGTTAACGCGGGGATAAATTAAACTTGTTTTGAGAATTAAACTTGCAAGAATGTGCTTATCAATTTTAAGAAAATACTTATAAAATTACATTCTAGGTTATGAATATATTTAATAAAAAATGGATCCACGGGTCGGATCTGGACCGGATACGGATATCAAATACAAGATCCAGATCCGATCGGTCATAAACGGATCTGGGTCTGATCCGGATCCGTCGGGTCCAAATTTTGAAGATCCATATCCTATAAAACGGATCTGGATCCACCGGATCCGTACCGAGTCCAGAATCCACTGTCATCTCTAGTCGTAAAGGGCATTAGCTTTTCAACAAAATTAATTCTTTATACAGTTCTGTTAAAAAGTTGAGTTCTTTAACGTATATATAATTCTCCCTTTTAGTGTCGATAAAACTCAATTAAAATTAAAGTCATATGATGCACAGTACTATAGTTTTGTTTTAAAAAAAATCTTGTTCTAATAGAAATTGATTACTCCATTGAAGATTTTAAAAGAATGATAGCCAACTTTATTTAGCAATAATTAAGACATAATAAGTTTGAATATATACACGTTGAAAATGACATTATTAATCTTGTCAATTTGACAATATTAATCTCATTTCATGCAATACACTCCAAGTCAAATAATTGTCCAATTTTTCAGTTGTTTTAACTCCATATCTTTCCATTCATGAATACAATAATATATACATCAATAGAAGACTAGTTCTAGGCTATATTTTTGATAGACTATCTTAAGAATATACTAATTATATTTATAACCTAATTACATGGTATATGATTTGATTTGATTGGATTATGGAAATAATAGGTGATTATTTCCATAATTATCTAGCAATCCCCCACAGTCTTAGTGGGAGGTTCCCGTATGCTGAGAAAGTCCCTGAAATCATCAAAGAGTATGCACGGAAGACCTTTCGTGAATATATCTGCAATCTAATAGCGGGACGGTACCTGGAGAACACGGACTTGTCCACGTGCAACCTTTTCGCGGACAAATAAGATATACATTTCTATGTGTTTTGTGTGTTGATGCTGGACAGGGTTACCTGACAAATATATCGCACTCACATTATCACAATAAACCACGGTTGCTTTTTTGATCGGACAATGAAGTCCCAAAAGAAGATTACGGAGCCAATATGATTCAGAGACCACATTAGCTACCCCTCGATATTATATTTCAGCACTCGATCGAGATAGTGTTGGTTGACGTTTTGACGACCACGAAATTGATTGTCTCCTAGAAACACAAAATAACCAGAGGTGGAACGCCTTGTGTCCGGGCAGTCACCCCAATCAACATCTGTATAAAATATGAGACCAGAAATGGTTGACTTATACATATGCAACCCAAAATCAAGAGTACCCTGAATATACCGCAGAATTCATTTGAGAGCCCCCCACATGTTCTTCCTTCGGGTCATGCATATGTAAACAAACATGTTAGACTGCATAAGAGATATCAAGTCTCGTAAAGGTGAGATAGTGCAATGCCCCTGCTAAGCTGCGGTAATGTGTTGGATCACTATATAGAGAACTTGTAGAGTTACCCAATTTTGCCTTGGTATCAACCTGCGTGTGTGACAGTTTGCAAAATGACATATCGGCTTTATCAATTATCTCCTCGGCATATTTCCTTTGACAAAGAAACAGACCACCTGCATTTTGAGTTACAACAATACCCAAAAATAGTTTAAAGGGCCCAAATCCTTCATAGCATTTTCGAAGCAAGGAGGGACATAATAGACTGGTGAAGTAACTCAGATGATGATGTGAGGATGATGTCATCCACATAGAGAAGAATGTATGTCGTGTCATTCCCTTTCTTATAAATGAACGAAGATTGATCGGATTTGCTATGTGAGAACCCTAGTATGGAGACAAACCCTGCAAACCTGGTATACCACGCCCAGTCGCCTGTTTTAAACCACATATTGGTTACAATCAATAAATTTAATTTTTCTAAGAGAATTGAACACCAGTGCTCCCGGGTGTTCCAAACGGTTATGCCATAAAATAAGAGAAAGAGCAGCAAAAATTGATGGAGTGGTGACTTGGTTGTTGGAGGTGGCGGTAATGGGATACAAATTCCCAGTGCTATTACATATCATTAGTGGCATCCCTGTCTGAAAGTCCTTCACAGAAAACCAAATAGATCAAAATTAACAGAAATATTATTGTCAGTGGTGAAACGACGTATGTATATAAAGTTTTTAATAAGTTTTGGGTGCATGTAGGATATTTTTCAAATGTAAAAATTGGTGAAGGGGGGGGGGAGGTTTAATTGACCAATACCACAAATTGAAATAAATTGAAATTTCCTGCCCACTATCAACTATAATATTTTTATTACTGCTCATATTAAAATAAGATAAGAGAGTACCTTATGATGTCATCATGTGTGAGGTTGCCCCTCGTGTCCATGTACCACAAGTCGTCGGGAACATTGAGATTCATATTATTCATGGCTTGCTCGATGTTCGTGAGAGCATAACTCGAAGAAGATGGTCCGTGGGCTGAGAATGCTTGTTGTGGAAGGTTGCCTAAGACGTCGGGTTGCATGTTCGGAGTGTTAGGCTTGGCCCACTAGGCTATCGGGTACGGGCAGGGTGGGCCCCACTGTTGCGGCTGCCAGTAGGGACGGTTCTGCCCCTATTGTCCGCGGCTGCCTCCTCCACCGAAAGTGTTCCCGCCGCCACGACCCCGCCTCCTTCCACCATTATTTTTTATTTTTTTTGTTGTTGCGATTTTGACCCCTCTTTTGTCCATTATTGTTGCGATTTGACGAACCTCCCGGACTAAAATTTTGGGAGCCAAAATGGTATGTCATTGCGTCTTTCATGTCCACATACTTCTCCTCAAAATGAGAATTTTGTGTTGGTCGGCCATTGTTACCCAAGAGAAACAAGAAAAGAGGAGAAGATAGGATATTTTGGTGATTGGAGGAAGTGTGAGGAAGAACCCTAATTAGGGTTTGGAGGTTGAAAAAGTCGAAAAGGGGGAGAGGTAGGATTTTCGGCTAGGGTTTGGAGAAAACCCTAATTAGGATTTGGTTGATGAAGTCAAAAATGGGTAGGGTTTCGGCTAGGGTAGTGGGAGGGCAGACGGTGGTTTAGTTTAGGGCAAAAAAAGGGGGGGGGAGTTAATTTTTTGCTCTGATACCATGAAGGAAATATTTTTCATACATTTTTCATTCATGAATACAATAATATATACATCAATAGAGGACTAATGCTAGGCTATAATTTTGGTAGACCGAAGAATATACTAATTATATTTACATCCATTATACACCCTATATGATTTGATTTGATTGAATTATGAAAATAAAGTTTATTTTCATAAATATCTAACAGGAATAATGGCTGACTGATATTTTGAATTGATTGACAAATGTGTATATTTATTTGAATCTTGATTTTGAAATCTTCTTATCATATTAAAATCACGTTTGATTTAAAATAAATTTATGTTACTTACCCTTCACACATGTCTCAAATTGGCATAACACAGCTGCAACAAAACATTTATTTGAGCCGTGTGTGAACAACAATAACCTGAGCAACATGTCACAATTCGAATCATTAAATACTCTATTCTGTTTATTTCATCCGATGTAATCTGACTTGGTACAAAATTTTAAGAAAAAATAAAATTTATAAGTTTAAATAAATTATAATATTTAAATATGTTATTCCTTCCCATAAAATTAAATACTCTATTCCGTTCAATTCATGTGATATAGTTTGACTCGATATAGAGTTTTAAAAAATATGTTTAAAACGCATAGTTTACTATAAGACTTTTAAAACTTGTAATTCTAAACATGTCATAACATTTGTATAGCTAAAAACTTTTTATTAAGGCAAAATGGAAATTTTTAAATTAAATTATTTCCGGATCAAAATATATCCTTTCTTTTTAAGTAATAGTATCACATGAACTGAAACGAAAGGAGTATGTGCAATGAAAACAATAATTTTTACCCAACAAATTAAACCCCACAACAAAAAATATCCCTAATCCTCATTTAAGTAGAGACTCCATTATATTAGCTAGTCTAATATTACTAAGCTTAAGAGTTAGGGAGGTTTAGGTATTAAACGAGCTTCCCATAAGAACATATCCATGCTTACAAACCTTGCTTGGCTTATGTTTAACAACCCCAACAGCCTTTGGGCAAGCTGTCTTATCAAGAAATATAGTCATAGAGGGACCTTAATAAAGCTTATGCCAGAACCATTAGTCACCCTAGAGATACTCCTGTTTGGACTCTTTCCTCTAATGGTCTTTGTAATTTATTTATTTTTATGAGGGACCAACATTAAAGTATGAGAATGGAGTCCAGTCTATCGTAGGCCCAAAGTAATTTTAATTGGGAATTACCCCTTCCGTTTCATTTATCTGTCTTATTTTTCTTTTTAATCTTTTTAAAAAGAATATCATTTTCTATATTTTGTAATTCTATACATTTGACATCCTACATTGACATATTTAAGATTACTAGATTCAAAAGATATCTTAATACATTACGCATATATTTAATTTAACACCATAAAATTTAAAAGTTTTTTTTATTTACTTAAATTTCATGTCAAGTTAACTTAAAACACAAATAAATTTTAAAAAAAAGGAGTACTGTGGATGCTCTTCTTATTGGGCTAGCTAATTGTGTTAGATTTTTCACATAAAAGAAGAGAATCTAATGATGATGAAGAAAAATAGAAAACGTTAAATAATGTGGGCTTGGTCAATAGAAGGTCCACAAGAGTGAATGATTGTTTGGTGTACTCTTTGTATTGCCATTATAAGTTTGAACAACCAAATTGCTTTCTTTCAGTGGCTTTCTGACATACTGAGTAGTTATTGCAGTAGGAATGGTGTGCACTTGGCAAAGCTAGGGGTCGGAAAAGATTCCGGAGACCCAAAAAAATCGAACCGATCTGGCTGTTCGATTCGATTTTATTTGTTTTTTTAAAAAAAAATGTTTTTTTGAAAAAATCGAACCGAATCACTAAATTCTGATTCGGTTTTTAAATTTTGGATATGAACAGAACCGAAAAATCGAATTAAATATTAAATTAATCTTATTTTTTATTTTAGGTTATTACTATCTCTTGAATCATAGCCATTAAAGTCAATCTATGAAGCTTTTATGGAAGTCGAATGCGGCATAAACTTGATTAACATATCACGGAAGCATTGACATAAATGTAGGGAGAGAAAATAGTTGTAAATTGGTAAAACTTTAAATTGTCATAACTCTGCGTTCGGATGTCTATTTTATCCGATTTTTTTTTTATTTTGTGTATTTTTTCGAGACGTGGCTTATGGATGTTTGGCGCCGCCAATTTTTACGAAAACGTCTATTTTTTTAATCAATTTGTGTTTTCCCCCAAATCGGTTTCTAATTTTGTTTTTCTTTAGTAAACATCTCACGACATACAATACATTCGAACGTCGAAAATTTGTGGTAATGTAGGTGTGAATGCTAATTTCAGTGTTGGAAATTCAATTTTTTTTAAAAACAAAAAAATCCCTGACCCGACCCGACCCGGCCCACTAGAAAAAACTGATATAATCCGATACGTTTGGCGATATAAACCGAACATATCATTTTTTTTAAAAGTTGGATTCGGTTTTTTTTTTAAAAAAATCAATTTTTATTCGGTTCATATTTTTTGGATACAAAACCGATATACGCCCACCCCTAAGCAAAGCTAGCTACAATAAAGGATCTCTATTTATTTCACACTTCACTTATTATATTTTTCAAGAACTATTAAGAGAGGCCAGTCCAATCCACACATCATCTCGCATTAACAGAGTCCGAAGAGGGTCGCAACTCGCATCCTAAACTTAAAGGGTGTGATATAGACAGTCTACCCTAAAGCAACCATTAATGACAGTGCCGGCTTGAGGGTCTAGCTAATGAAGCAATGACATTAGGCCCCCAAGTTTTTAAGACCCCATTTTTTAAATTAATATCTCATCTTTTTCATTTTATGTGATGTAATTTGACTTGATATGAAATTTAAGAAAGATTTTTTAAAAATAATTGTGATTTAAAATAAATCATAGATATGTATATGACTATAAAATTTAAATCATCTCATTGAAGATGAAATAAAAAAAAATCTACTACATTTTTCTTTAAATTTGAATTTTTTAATACATTTTTACCTCATAATAGTATATTTTTTATAATTATATATAGAAATTCAAATAACTATAAAATATAAATCAAGTTCTCGCTACTTTTTTTCTAAACATTGAAGCCTCTTAATAAAGTTTGCCTTTAGAGTTTAGACCCCCAATATTTTTGAGCCGCCCCAAAATAATTGACCTTTATTTTTTATGTAATTTTTAGCCTAAGCGATATATAATTAGCGTGTATACACTAAATAGTCATTGTACAATTATTATATATCGAATATATATTTGCGAGGGCTACAAACTGTTATGTTAGGTGGATGAAATAATTATAGTTGGCTGGCTAAAAATGTTAAGGTTACCCCCACACCCACCCCCTCATTAACTTTCATATACGAGATGTCTAAGATTATTAATTTTCCATAAGTCCATAATGAGTGAAATTTGAAACAAATAAATATCCTTCTATAGACTTTAATAGGTTAATTTGTGCATAAACTTAAAAAAATCGATTACACTAATAATGAATACATTTCTGTCCCAAAATATTTGTCGCATTTTATTTTCTGAGAGTAAAATTACATGAACGTTGACCTACATTTTATTTTTATTTTTTTTACACTATATTGATAGGAGAAGAATTACAACTTTTAGATTTTTTGTATAGTTTTGAATATCTAAACTATAATTTTAGAATATTAAATCAATTTAATTCAATTAATTTAAAAAATTAGTCAAATTAACTCTTTTCATGCTTCAATTAGATAGTTTAATAAAGATCATAAAAGAGATGATATCATCACGAATTATTCAATACTTCAAATTTTAGATAAATGTTATATCCCGTCAAAAAAACAAATTATCATGTCAAATAAATTTTCTCTTGCTCTTCTATTGAGTACTGATGATGTGATAGGAAAATTTATTCTTCCCACGTGATTTGTAAATTTATCTTTTAATTTTTTTGTCTTTTATGGCCATCTCAATATTTAATGAGCCAATACTTCTGATAGAATATACACCGTATATTTCTATATATTATTAGTAATTTTGTACATTTGTAATTATGGTAGTAAATTTTTGTATTAGGAAAATGTATTTGATTTTTGTAATTATAGGCTAAGTTTACTATTGAATATCATGTATATAAACCAATTACATTAATTAAAATAATCAATGGATTATTCTCTTTCATTGTATTAGCAGTCTAGGGAAAACTTCTTTCCTTCTCCACCACAATTCCGCCGCCCTACTCCCCTTCGGCCGTTCCCTTCAATTCTTTTTCCAAAACCCTAATTCTACTATTGTTCCTCAATCATGTCTAACACAAAGAATACCTTTCATCAAGCCCTTACAATCTCCAACATCCCCGTCGTCCCTGAAATGGAGAACGTTCAATACGCAACGTGGGCAGAACTCTTTAAAATTCACGTCAGGTCTCATAAAGTCCTCCATCACATCGTCAAACTGGAAAAAGGCAAGGAGAAGGAGCCTTCCACTGATGATGAAATAGAGTTGTGGGCAACTCTTGATGCTACGGTCCTCCAATGGAATTATTCCACCATCTCTACGAACCTCTTATAGACTATTATTGAATCCGACGCCACGACAATGGAAGCTTGGAATAGGTTGCGTGATATATTCCAAGATAACAAAAACTCCCGTGTCGTGACTCTTCAACAATAATTCTCTCACACAACTATGGGGGATTTTTTGAATGCCTCTGCCTATTGTCAAAGGCTCAAAGAATTGTCGGACCAACTCAAGAACGTTAGCGCGCCGGTCACTAATGACCGTCTCGTTCTTCAGATGGTTGCGGGCCTCTCCGAGGACTATAATGGGATTGGCACTCTCCTTCGCCAAAGCAATCATCTCCCGCCGTTCTATCAAACATCTTCCATGCTCACCCTAGAAGATGCAGGATTGGCTAAAAATGCCACAACCGAAACACATTCCGCCATGATGATGGCCCCGTCACGCGACACCGCTGACCCTAAATCATTCTTTACAAATTATAACCAAATCCGTAACAACGGTGGTGGCAAAAAGGGCTAAAATAAAAAAAATGGTGGCAACTGTGGCGGCGGAGGTGGCGGCAATGGTGCAGGACGTGGTGGCGGCCAGCAAGGGCCTATGCCGCAACACCAATGGCAGCATTCTTGGGCCAGTGGGCAGTGGTCGTGGGGCTGGGCTAGTGGAAAGTGGCCCACTCCACCTTATCTGTTTTCGGCTCAATATTGGGCCAGGCCCAGTGGTCATTAGCAGCAGCCGGCTCGGCAAAACCAGGCGTTCGCTGCTGCGGGCCCAACAACAGCTCTGACCCACACGAATATCGAGGCAGCGATGCATACACTTGGGCTAAATCCTTCGGATGCAAATTGGTACATGGACACCGATGCTACTTCTCACATGACGTCTGCACCAGGTAATCTCTCGTCTTATTTCAATTTGAGCAAAAATCGTGGCATAATTATTGGTAATGGTAATTCAATTCTAATTTGTGGTTATGGTCACACAAAATGTCTCTCCCGAACCCTCCTTTAGTTTTGAAAAATGTCCTTCATGCTCATCACTTAATTTAAAATTTGGTGTCTGTTCAGAAATTTACAACTGATAACTCAATTTCTGTTGATTTTGACCCTTTTGGATTTTCTATGAAGGATTTCTGGACGGAGATACCTCTAATGAGATGTGATAGTCGGGGTGAGCTCTATCCCATCACCACCACCACCGCCACAAAATAAGCCACATCGTCAATGTTTGTCGTTTTAACACCTTCCTTATGGCATGCACGTTTGGGTCATCCGGAATCGTCTATTTTATCCTCTCTTAAATACAATAAATTTATTGAGTGCAATAGTGATCGTTGCACTAATATTTGTCCTTCTTGTCCTCTTGGAAAACATGTTAAATTGCCGTTTGTGGCTTCCAATTCTAGTACTTTGTTGTCATTTGATATTATTCATAGTGATCTTTGGACATCTCCCGTTTTGTGTTCTACCAGTCACCGTTATTATGTGTTATTTTTGGATGATTATTCTAATTTATTTTGGACATTTTCGTTATCTAAAAATGTCTCAGGTTTTTTCCACATTCCTATCATTTAGAGCATTCATCCGTACACAATTTGAACAGAAAATTAAGAATATTCAATGTGATAATGGAAGAGAATTTGATAATGGGCCATTTAGAGAATTTTGTAAGGTTAATGGTATATCTTTTCGGTTTTCATGTCAACATACGTCATCACAAAATGGGAAAACCGAAAGAAAAATCCTCACCATTAATAATATTGTTCGTACACTACTAGCCCATACATCATTACCACATTCCTTTTGACATCATGTGTTACAAATGGCAACGTACCTCCTTAACATACTCCCTAGCAAAGGATTAGCTTACCAATCCCCACTCAAAATTCTTTATCAAAAAACCCTTCATTTTATCATCTTAGGGTGTTTGGCTGTTTATGTTATCCTCTATTCCCCTCCACCATCATTAACAAACTTCAAGCCCGCTCTACCGCTTGTGTGTTCCTGGGGTGCCCATCTAATCATCGTGGTTATAAATATTTTAATTCATCCACTAATAAAATCATCATTAGTCGTCATGTCATTTTTGATGAAACCTAATTTCCGTTTGCTAAGTTGCATAATTCCGCGTCCAAGTCTTGTGAATTTTTGGATGATGGGCTATCACCGTATGTGGTCCACCATTTGGTCCAGCCCACTGCCTGCTAGCCCAACACATTCCAACCTCCAGTTGGCCCAGTTCCTCTCTACCCGATCCAGTTCCGACATCACTACACCGACCTAGGTCTGACCCACTTCTATTCTGAGTCAAGGGCCCATTACTCGTAGACAATAGGGTATTTTAGACTAAAATGACAATTTAATCTCAACTCTAATGTCACTAAATCACCCCTACCACGTAACCCAGTGTCTGCCCTTCGTGACCCAAATTGAAAAATGGTCATGGATGATGAATATAATGCTCTTATTAAAAATAAGACGTGGGAGTTGGTGCCCCCGTCCGCCTGGTGTCAATGTGATTCATTCTATGTGGATTTTTACCCATAAGGAAAAATCTTATGGTTGTTTTGAGAGGCATAAGACCCGTCTTGTAGGTGATGGAAAAACTCAACAGGTTGACGTGAATTGTGGAGAGACATTTAGTCCGGTGGTCAAAACGACAACAATTCATATTGTTCTCATTCCGGCTCTCTCAAAAGCATGGCCCATTCATCAGCTGGACGTGAAAAAATTCTTTCTTACATGGTGAATTCAAGGAAATGGTATACATGTATCAACCCTTGGGTTTCAGGCACCCCGATCATCCTAACCATGTGTGCTTGCTGAAGAAGTCCTTGTATGGGCTAAAACAGACCCCTCGGGCCTAGTACAAAAAGTTTGCAGATTATGTGTCTACTCTTGAATTTTCTCACAGCAGGTCTGATCATTCTCTGTTCATATACCGTCATGGTACTTCTATTTCATACATTCTGTTATATGTGGATTATATTGACTGCTTCATTTGACAAACTGCGCAAGTCTATCATATCGCTTCTCAGCTTCGAATTTGCTATGAAGGACTTGGGGCCGTTGAGTTATTTTTGGGTATTGTTGTCATTTGTCATGCAGGTGGTCTATTTCTCTCTTAGAGAAAATATGCAACAGAGATTATTGAACGGGTTGGCATGTCATCCTGTAAGTCATCTCTTACTCCGGTTGACACTAAACTGAAGCTGCGTGCTATATTTAGCACACCATACGAGGATCCCTCCCACTATCGTAGTCATGCGGGGGCTCTTCAATATCTCATATTTACGAGCCCCGATATTACTTATGCAATGCATCATGTGTGTTTATTCATGCATGATCCGAGGGAAGAACACACACATGCTCTCAAACGCATTATGTGTTACATTCAGGGCACTCTTGATTACGGTTTGCACTTATATCTATCATCAGTATCCACTCTCATGTCTTATACAAATGCTAATTGGGGTGGATGTCCAGATACCAGGCGTTCGACGTCTGGTTATTATATGTTTATTGGTGATAACTTGTCTCTTGGTCGGCTAAACGCCAGGCTACTTTGTCGCGATCGAGCGCGGAGGCCGAATATCGAGGGGTAGCCAATGTGGTGTCTGAGTCATGTTGGTTGCGTAACCTCCTCTTAGAGCTTCATTTTCCTATTTGGAAAGCTACCTTGGTCTACTGCGATAATGTTAGTGCGATATATCTCTCGGGGAATCTTGTCCAACATCAACGCATTTAACATATCGATATGGATATTCACTTTGTTCGCGAAAATGTAGCTCGTGGACAAGTACGTGTTTTGCATGTCCCATCACGTTATCAAATTGCTGACATATTTACTAAGGGCCTTCTCTTAGTTTTGATTGAAGATTTTAGGGACAATCTCAGCATACGACAACCACCCGCTATAACTGTGGGGTGTGATAGAATATACACCGTATATTCCTGTGATATTATTAGTGATCTTATACATCTGTAATTATGGTAGTAATTTTTTGTATTAGAAAAATATATATTTAATTTCCGTAATTATAAGCTAGATTTACTATTGTATATAAATCAATTACATTAATGAAAATAATGAAGGAATTATTCTCTTTCACCTTTTTACCCTTTACAACAAATAGTACCATCTACATTTTCATCTTTGTGTAAATGGAAGTTGGGAGTCTTTGTACTACCCAACTTACACAAATTTATTAATGGAAGACGCTCGTAAAGAGACATATATTCCTATTTAATTATCTTAAAAGCATGTTTGTTAATTTTATCACTATCTTTTTACTAGTACTAGTATATGTCAACATTGTCAAAGTCTTTTGGATGAGAAATTAAGTGTTGTATAGTGCACAATTATAAGAAAAAAATAGTGTTCATATTTCTTTTTCACAAAAAGAAAAAGTATTAGATAAAAACGGATTATCACTATTAATATAAGTCTTGGGTTAATAATTATCTTCAAATGTGGAATATTTGAACCAATGCCTCAATGGGTTAAGAATCACATAACTTATTGTTTAGTACTATCATATATTGTTTGCATTGCAAGAATTACTATAAAACTCTTTTAAGGCCAACATGTTTGTTGTGTATAAGCTGTGAGATTTATATCGTGTGTATAAATGAATACACACAGAGTCACAGAGGAAGAAGAAAAAGTACTATCCAAAGAGGTTATGAGGCTACCTAGCTAGAGTTTATTAAGGCGAATACTAGATTTTAAATTACGGATTGGGACTTGTGACAACCACTAGGTTTGGATTAGATAATTTAAAACATATTAAGTGAACTACTTAATTCGTATATAAATTAAAGTTTAGACTAAAGTTATTGAATTCGCTGAATCCTTGACTTATGTAGATCTGCTCGCTAGGGTGGTCATTTATATATTTAAGAGCTACTATTATTGTTTATGTAGCCAAGATAAGAAAGCATTTATATATTAAGTGGTAACACACTAATATGTCTCATATTCTCCTTTAAAAGTAATGTACTTCTAAGTTCTAACTCGTCTATCTTTTCAGGAGGGAGTAATAGTACCTTAGTCTTTACCACAAAAAAGTGGATGTGTTATGTACCTAGGGGTATCTATAATTCCATTAGACTCGATCTTTACTTAGAATGAAATTACACCAACCAAGTTATTAAATATACACCAAATTAAATCAAATATAGAGTATAATTTATGCAATTGGTTTCGTTTCTTGTCCATTTTGCGATTTCTTCCGGGTATATAAACATTTGAATATGCATATGTAACTTCATTTTTTTCAATTGTCATGAAATTTCTAATTCCACGGAGGACAATGTCATGGAGGAAGACCTACGGAATTTGAAATTCCACGACAGTGACTATTTTTCAATAATAGGAGCTGAAAAGTAACTATTTTTGAATTTTGACAGTAATAGCGCAGGATAACCACCTTTTCGTCCTAAAACTGAAAAATAACAATTGTTATGAAGTTTCAAATTTTAAATTGAAAATATCATGACAATATTCTAAAGTTTCACGTATGAAATTTGAATGTCGACAATAGCTATTTTTAACTATGGGAATTGAAAAGTGGCTGTTTGAGAAGTTTGTGAGAATTTTACCCGCTTTATTAGAAACTGGACAAGAGTTGGAAAAACGTTAAAACACGAACACTCTACTGGGCCTACAAATTTTTAGTTCACTTATACAAGTAGTGAGGAATTGGGAAAATGAAATTAGAAGTTGGATAAGAAAGAAATGACCCATTTATATTCGGGTCATTTGCACTTTGTCCCTATTTTGTGCTGGTCTCTAATTTATTCCCTTCCAATGGACCGATATTTAATTTTTGCACTTCAAAATTGAACTTATGTTAATTTTGAAGGGCAAATATTAAAGACCGGTCCATTGGAAGGAACACCGTGCAATTACTTGTTTATATTCTGGTGACTCATTTATAATCGAAAAGAGACTTGATCTATTGGGCTATGTGTAACCTTGAACGTTTCAACGAAAATTGGGCTTGTGTGGCTGGGCTGATTCACATCATCATATCTTCACTAAAATAAATCAGAAAACTTACATAAATATACTCTTTGGCTAACTAATTTGTCAATATGGCTGAAGTATAAATTACCTATGCACATTGATTGTATATGTTGTGTCTAGGTATGTATAATATATGTATATTTAGTATAAAGTATACACTACCTATACAATGTATACATATTCTGTAAACTCGATGGACGAATGATATTTGACTGTAATTTTCCCAAACTAAAAACTAAATTCAAAGTTTGTTTGAAGATAATTGCAAATTTAATACAAACAATAAGGTTCACCGGATTATTTTGTTTATTGTTCATTGTATTAACATCGGGTATATGATGTGTCACTATAAACATTTTTTGTTTGTTATAATTGGATATGGATTTATTTTTAACAACACCATTGGCCTTTATGAAACCATTTCTCCCATCTAATTTTGATATAAGTAAAATATGTAATAAGAAACAATTAGTGTATGAGAGCCGCAAAAAAGTTAGGGTGGAAAGTAGAGTATACATAATTTATTCTAAAAAAAGGAAGCTCGGTGCACTAAGCTTTCGCTATGCGCAATTTCAGAAAAGGGCTTAACTATATAATCTATTCCATAATTTTTTATTTGTTTCTTTGTAATATATTAAATGCAACACATAGCTTCTCAAATATATTATGTGCTCGTCGGAATGAGGTCATAATTTGGATTTTTCAATGAAAATTCGTGGAAAACAGTTCCCGACGAGCACATTTTATTTAATCAAAAACTTTCATGAAAAATATAACACACGCGAATCTAGCTGTGAATATTTAGTCGAAGTTTGTAGAACTTCTAAATTTTGGATTGGCTTCTTTTGAGTTGTTTCACATTTAACATCTCTCTATATGCATGGATAAGTTTTCAAATATTAATAATGTTAAAAAAATTATAGTTCTACTTGATCTCGATCTAACAGTAATTGAAATTTTCTGCCAAATTCTTGCCTTAAATAAAAGGAAAAAGGAAATGTAACGCATGCAAATACTTAAGTCAGTCTTGCCCTATACGCAAGAGATGTTTGCAAGTGGAGATGATGACTAGAAAAAACACAAAAGAAGTAATCTTGATCAATAATCATGATATCCGCCTGGCAGTGGCGGAACTAAGATTTTTATTAAAGGGTTCAAAAATATAAATAAGTAACACACGAAAATGTCAAGGGGGTTCAACATCAACTATACATACATAAAAAATAATTTTCATCGTATATATACAGTGTAATTTTTCACCGGAGGGGTTCGAGCCTTACTAGCTCTGCCCCTGTCTGCAGGTGGAACCTTATGATCAACCAAAAATAGAAACAATAAGGACAAGATTACCCGCAAGGGTAGCCAAGTTGGTGTAGCAGTAGAGCGCGGGACCGCAAGGTCACGAGCTCGATTCCCTGCATAAACCTTCTTGGTTGAGCCTATCACACATGGCTTGCCAAGTATGGTTAATCGGCTGACGTGGTTTGCAGGCTATTGCGTCAGTCCGGGGTTTACCCTGTGCACACTTGAGAGAGTAGCGGCTGCGGGTTCCTTCGTCAACAAAAAAAAAAATAAGGACAAGATTTTAAAAAAATCATGACCAAATATAGTAGACAAACCCTATGGCTTAGACATGGAAATATATGTCAAAGACCTAAGAATCCATATGTTTTATTTATTGCAAATAAAGTCACTTTAATTCATTGAAATGTAACAAAAATGTCCATTTTAATAGGGTGTTGAGATATGATTAACCAAGACTCCACTTTCGGCTACACTATGCAGTGGACAATTTTAAAACATGTTCTGAAAAATGACTGAAAAAAGATACTATTTGGCTTCTTTTTCACATTGACAAAGACAAACCCCACTTTCCTTAATTACTTCATTAGGTTTGAGTTTTGACTCAAATAAGTATAAGTTGAATGTGATTTGACTTAATTACTTGAATCAAGATTAAGGACTAGCAAATCATGCTTTGATTTTTAGCCTTCGATTACGACAGGCCTAGCTAATTAATCCTACATATAGTTCAAAGTCAAACTTGGCACATTATTAAAATAAATTAATGTTAATTAAAAAAAAATCAACTGTCGGTTTTCAAATTTTCGTTCAGCGGGTTTTAAATAAAACCGGCTAATTATTGAATTTAATTGAACGGATGGACGTCCCTCGGTTATAACCGACTCAGTTTGTCGGTTTACTAAAACCGACACACATTAATCCGACGTTGTCGAAGCCGTTGGTTTTAGTCAAAAAATTAAACCTAGGTCGTCCGTGGGTTTTGGCCCTCGATTTTACACCTCTGTTAGTAGAAATTGTTTGTAGGGAAAAAAAAGATAATGTATTGTCTTAGCAAGAAGTAATGTTGAAAATTTTAAGTAGGCTTTTGGAAGTTTTGTGGGTGGAAAAACAATTATTGAACAATAGGTTATGATCAGTTTTCAAACTTGAAAAACTCATCTTCAAGAACGTACTAACCAAAGACATATTCTAATGTATAATCAAACAATAATTTAAATTTTGTTTTTGAAAAAAGAAAAAAAATTCTATGTCCAAACGGCTCCTTACTATTGATCTCAACAATCATGGAGGGTCTTCATCAAAGTTAGAACCCTAATCTTTAATCAGATTGGATGATGATGATGATTGCTAATCTTTGTGAACAGGAGCCTGAATGTATCACTTGGCTTATCTCCTAATTATCTTCCTGAATTAGAGTTAATCTTTTTCAGTTTGTTTCACTTACTTTATATTTCATTTTCAAGGAGCCTAATGTATCATCACTTGGTCCTTCTGTTAGTGACGTGGACAAAACTATCTGTTAAATAAGGCAATATACACAAAATATACAAGTGTATATTGCCTTATTAAAGCTCTCGATTTTCCTGCCTTATGGCTCTCGGATTTGCTGATTTGTTGGCCAGATTTGGCTCTACTTAGTTTGGTAATTGTTAATATTAGACAAGGTAAGAATATTGTATATTAGGAAAATATATGTGTAATATATTGTAATGTATAGGTTACCATAATTAGGAATATACACTACCATAATTGTAGAGTTAGAATTATAGTAGAAGAAGGCTTTGTAACTTGTATATATATCTATTCAATCAATGAAAATAATCAAGGGGATTATTTCTTTCACTATCAATAGCACTATAAGAAAGTAGGCATTATATTTTAGTGATACATATCCAAATTAAGCAGATGATATCACTAACAAATTATAGACGATTGCAACAACAATGGTATATAAGGGGATACAATACCTTATAATTAGGCAATTTCAACACCCACTAACTTGTATATAGCAACATGTAATACATACCTATATGTTCCTTGTATTGGTATACTATTTATGATTAGTGCTTATAATTATTCTTTATCATTCAATTGGAGCTAATTAAGGGCCATTACAAAATTTTACTTTATAATTAGTTAGGTATGCTAGTTTTAGTGGCAAATCTTGAGTTAACAAACTTCTCTAATATTAATTCCTCCTTGGTTGGTTTTGGATTTGTACTTTTCCTAAAAGGCCTTTGAACAAAATATAAAATATGTAAATAAGTATATAAAAATATTTTGGACACGACTGATACATCTTAAAAGGATGTGTACTCTGGCAACACTTTTCAAATTTAATGGTTATCTAAGTTGAAACTGAAAGTGCCTTTTAGAAAATTTGTTTTGTAGCAAAATAGCTTTTGATTAAAATAATAATAGGGGACAATAAGTAAGTTCATAGTGTAAAAGGGAATAATTAAATTATCCTTTTTTTTTACTTTATGATCTGGCTAAGTTTTGTTTAATATATATTAACTAATATTAGTATAACTTTAAAGTACGGTTTGCCATGGGAAGTTTGATTATTCTGAGAATGGATCACTTCACCAGTTCATAATTTCAGCCCATGAGAAGTTTGATGGTGACAAATTATTGAATTGCCTATATATATGGACTCTCATTTTATAAGAATATCAAGAATAGAAACTGCAATAAGAATTTGACTTAGCTAATCTTGAGATCCACAATATAATACATAAAGGATAGTCTTGATGCAAGGGTAAAGTTGCTCTATTGATCACGATCGACATGACGTGAGGTTTAAGTCGTAAAAATAACTTTTTAAATTAAAAAATATAAGAGGGTTGCGTAAATATACGTCAACAATTGAGAGTGAGAGCATTACTTCTTTTTTTGTTGAGTTTGTACTACATCTTTGTGAATTTGAGATTTGGTCTTTTAATACGGTTTTATACCATTTTCACCTCATTAGCTAATTTTTGAACTTAGTTAGATTTGAGGTACATTTCTTATCAAAGTATTAAAGTCAAACTTATCTAAATTCTCGATCTACCCGACGTTGGGCCTCCATATATGTTGTCCATACTCCAGTTCATAGGCTTGGCCATCTGGGGGAGGGGGTATTGTGTGTGTCCCACATTGGTTGTGAAATGAGGTTTTGCTCTTCTTACACGGTATTGGGCAAATCCTCAATTTATAGGCTAAATTTTGATGTTGAGTTAGAGCCAAGTTTCATTTTCGAGTTAATCCCAAGATTCATTTATGAGTTAGCGCCAATATCCAATTCTTATCATTGATATTGAAATTTGTTACCACCCCTTCTAAAAATTTAAATTGCTAGAGATAGCAAAATCATATACATATTCATTTTATTTTTTTTACCAAAATCCATCACAATGTGATGGGGGGTTTGGCAAGACCCCTACCGCGTCCATTGATCGTCAAAAGGAATCTTTACACCTAAATGGAGGGGGGACACAGTACCTTACCACCTTAAAATTTTAGGACTAGAGAACTATGCTATGAAGAGTTTTTTATCCGAAGACCTTATAAGGAAAGTCAAAGAAACTGATACATTAAAACTTATTGAAATAATGCATCTACATTAACAAACTCAGGTGGGTTCAAAATACAAGTTTAACATTCTTCTTTACTCTTCTTCTGAAACATAAAAAGTCCAGTTCAAAATATTTTCAATGTGACAATTACAGTGAATTCAATAATAATTAATCCAAAAAGTTTTGCTCCATTAACAGTCTTACCTTTCGTTTTTCCTGCCGTCACACCTCCTCAATTCAAAGGGCCTCTAGTTGTGTCAGGCAAGTCTCTTTCATTCAAAAAAATTCTTGGGACCTGTGTTTGTGTAGCATATTTAGCTAGAGCATACTGTAAAGAATGGATCTTGGGCCTAACTCAACCCCAAAAGCTAGCTTATAGGGTGAGGATTGTCCAAGTCGATATAAGGAGTTCATGTTCCTATTCCATATCCGATGTGGGACTCTTAACACTCCCCCGCACGCCCAGACGTTGTTAACTGGAGCGTGGTATAATTTGGGGGCCCAACATCGGTGAACAAAGAATTGGAATGGACCTGACTCTGATACCATGTAAGATAGAATAATTTCCCATAGGGATTCCTTTCATTATTCACAATATATATAGTTGGACAGAGGTTGATTCCTAATACAATAAGAATCCTAACTTACCTTAAATGGTTGATTCCTAATACAATAAGAATCCTAAATTACCTTAAATATACATCTATCATAATTACAAAATATATTGTGAATATTCGGAGAATATTCGCTAATACTCCCCCTCAGACGGAGCGGGAGGAGGCCGAACGCTAAGGCTGGATCGAAAGTCGGCGAAGAACTATCTCGGTAGTCCCTTTGTGAAAATATCTTCATACTGATAGGAGGAAGGCACATGTAATATTTTGACCTGACCAAGGGCGACCTTCTCTCGTACAAAGTGGATATCCATCTCAATATGCTTAGTCCGCTGATGTTGGACCGGATTGTGAGACATATAGATGGCAGATATGTTGTCACAATAGAATATAGACGCCTTTCGCAGTGGACACTGGAGCTCCAAAAGAAGATTTCGAAGCCAACAGATCTCAGCAACGACATTAGCAACTCCGCGATACTCTGCTTCAGCACTCGAACGGGATAGCGTGACATGCCGCTTGGCGGACCATGAAATAAGATTATCCCCAAGAAATACATAGTAGCCTGAGGTGGAGCGACGTGTATCCGGGCATCCTGCCCAATCTGTATCCGTGTAGGAGAGTAACTTGTTTGGGGCAGAGGGGTAGAGATGTAGTCCAAAGTCCAGTGTGCCCTTAACGTATCTGATAATATGTTTGACAGCCGCAAAATGGGACTCGTGAGGGTCGTGCATAAACAGACACACCTGCTGAATGGCATATGCAATATCAGGCTTAGTAAATGCAAGATACTGAAGGGCACCTGCAAGACTCCGATATAGAGTGGGATCAGAAACTGGCGCACCCTCATTGGCATTGAGCTTGGATTTCGAGTCAACCGGAGTTGGCATAATTTTACAATTTGCCATCTTAGCCCTGTACACTATCTCTTCTGTATATTTGCGCTGACACAAGAACATATTAGCTGCAGATCGGGTCACTGATATACCCAAAAAATAACACAGCTTGCCAAGTCGGTCATAGCAAATTCAATTTTGAGTAGAGCGATGATTTCATTCTTCAAACCGTCAGAGGAGGCAGTAAGAACAATGCCATCCACATATAATAGCAAGTAAGCAGTGCTGCTACCTCGATGAAAAGTGAAGAGAGAGTTATCACACCTGCTACATATAAAACCGATCTGCGTAATATACCTGGCAAAGCGATCATACCAAGCGTGGGGTGCCTGTTTCAAGCCATATAATGACTTTCTGAGATGACATACAAATTGCGGGACTGCCGGATGAACAAAGCCAGGGGGTTGATACATGTACACATTTTCTTTCAAATCCCCATGAAGAAATGCATTCTTGACATCAAGCTGATGAATCGGTCAATGTATACCCATAGCAATACTAAGAACAGTCCGAATAGTGGCCGGTTTAACAACCGGACTGAATGTCTCACCACAATCAATACCCTGCTATTGATTAGTGCCATTAGCAACCAATATTGCCTTATACCGCTCTAAGTCACCACTGTCTCTGAACTTGTGACGATATAGCCACATACACCGGATAACATTCACACCGTCCGGTCTAGGTACTCACTCCCAAGTGTTCTGCTTGGTTAAAACATTAAATTCTTCGCACATGGCCGCATTCCAATTAGGGTCCAGTTTGGCTAGTTTTGAATTTTTTTGGAATGGGTGATAAGGCTTGTGTGGAGAAATTGAAGTGAACCTTGGGTTTGAAAATCCCGTGTTGGGTACGAGTCTCCATGCGATGGGTAGGCATCAGTGTTTGGACTGGGGTTTGGGGCTGCTGGGTTACTGGTTCTGGAGGCAGCATTGGTTGCAGGTCGATATGGGGCTGTGGACTTGCTGTTTTTGGAGGGGTGGTGGTTGGTCTCAGGTCGATGGCTGGTCGAGCAGTGGGGGGTTCGACCGAGAGAGAGGGGGTGTTTGGTTGGCGACAACACCGGACATTGTGGGTGACGTAGCTGCTGGTAGAAGTCTGCATCAGAATTGGAAACTGCCGGAGACACATCGACTGGATTAGAGGAGACTCATCGAGAAATGTGTAATCCGTGGTTTGGAATTTTTGAAGGTTTGAAAATGGATAGTTCGCCTCGTCGAATGTGACGTGAGATGATAATCTTACGAGTGGTTATTTCACACCACAAGAAACCCCGATGATTAGGTGAGAAACCGACGAAGACACATGGCATGGTGCGTGGGGCTAGTTTGTGAGATGCAGTGGAGGCCCAGGGAGGCCAGGTTGGGGTAGCATAAGCAACCGAAGATGCGTATTTGGTCATAAGAAGGAAACCTATGGTATAAGATTTCGGTTGGGGTCTTGTTTTGGAGAGTGCCGGTTGGTAAAATGTTAAGGAGGTATTCTACCATTTTGACAGCGTAGACCCAGAATGACGGTGGAAGACTGGCATGAAAGAGAAGGGTACGCACCATGTTTTTTATGGTACGGATGATTCTTTCAGCTTTGTCATTTTGGGAGGAAGTGTAGGGACAGGAAAAATGGAAATCCATGCCTTGTTTAGAGCAGAAATTGTGAAATGTGGAATTATTAAATTCACGTCCATTATCACATTGAAAAGCTTTTATAGATTTTTCAAACTGTATTTTAATGAATTTTTGAAATTCAAGGAACTTGGCAAACACTTCAGATTTTAACTTTAGTGGATAGATCCATACAAAGTGTGAAAAATCATCTAATAATACTAGATAAAATTTGTGACCCAAGGAACTGACAACCGGAGATGTCCACAAATCAGCATGAACAATATCAAATGGAGAAAAAGTAACATTATTGGATGACATAAATGGAATACGAGTATATTTGCCAAGTAGGCAAGAAAAATAGTGTTGGGACTCTTAACACATGCGCCACCTCATTCCTTTCTCTATAGCAATGCTTAATATATTCCTATTAGTCAGCTTTGATTTGATTTCTTCTATGATACCTTCTATCCTCCATAGAGGTCTAAGAGTACCGTCCAACATTTGAACCACAAGCATGGAATCCAATTCCACTTCAAGAGCTTTGAATTGCTGATTAACATATCAAGAGGCTCCAATTAGAACTGTATAGGCTTCACTTTAATTGTTAGTGCATAATTGAGAAAGGTATGAGGTCATAATCATATTCCCAATTCTGTTCCTAACAATACCGCTAGCACCAGCTCTGTTTTGGTTCATAAAGCTTCCATCAGCGTTAAGTTTTCAAGTGTTGTCAACTGGTTTGATCAATCTGATCATCTTGCTTGTGATCACAGCCTTGAAGTTTTGTGCCATGACACAGACTTTGCTCCAGTTTCAGGTGTAGTCAATGAATTTAAATTTCTTCCCATATCCACCTTGATTTGAAATAAAGATTGAAAACATATATTAGAAGCAGTGATCTTTTTTATTTTTAATTTTTTGTGTACACCTTACTTTCCAAATTTATCAACATACTATCACTAGTATGATAAATAGAAGGAACTTGTGAATTATGTTTCTTGATTGTTGCCTCCACCACTGTCAAATAATAGCTTGGACTGTGTTCCCAGTGATATTAAATCCCAGTGGTCTTGTAATAATCTGCCAAGTTTGTTTGGCCAGTTTAGTTGTAGCAAAAACATGATCACCTGTTTCAATACATTCTATCCTGCAGCAATAACAACAACTTGGACCTTTGTTAATGTGAAATCTTGATAAAGAAGCATCCAGGGGCAGATTTTTCTTTAACAACCTCCACATGAAAAACGAAATCTTGAATGGAATTTCTTTTATCCAAATAGAGTTATAGGAGCAGCCATATTAGGAATTCGAAAGAAGTAGAGCAATTGAAAGCTCCACTAATACTCAAAGTCCAGATTTCCTTATCATTATCACCTTCATTGCCTATGGGAATATTCATGATCAAATTCAAGATATTTCTTGGGAAAGAAGGATCATTGTCATCCAGTTCCCAATGCTGGTTGAATAAAAATTATTCGACTTTTATATTATCAGGCTTGGGAATAGGATTGATCATCTGGTAAAGAGACACTTGAGTTGGGATTACTTCTTTGATAATACTTTGCTTTTAGGAATTGTTGTTGGAAATTTTCCTTTGGTGGGGAGGTGCGTCCACCCGTATTTAATGACTTAAACACTCGGGTTTCATATGTTGGAGGCTTTGTCTCTTCACACGTGCATAATCTACTAAGTTAGTAGATGATCGTAGGGCCAAGAATAGTCAAATTTCATTGAGAAATGAAAGAGATATTGGTCCACGAAGAAAGGTGTTTGAGACATGGAAATATGGTGTGAGACAAATCTACAACATCGGTGGGAAAAGGAAGAATTGTTCTCTTTATAAGTCTCAAAATTGGCTAAGGATTTGGGACCCCAAGGGGTAACCCATGTGTTTGAAGGAGGTAGGAGCTAGATGTGCTTGCGTTCAAGGCTAAGTCCACACGCGCGCCGCCGCCGCCCGCCCCTCCGGTCCAGGCTCGGGTCACGGTTCTTGGGACTTGGGCTTCTTCTGATATTATCTCTTTGGACCCCAAATTGCTTAATATTTACAGTTTGGTCCCTGGAGTTTCCAAAAAGTTAAAATTGGGAACGACGGAAGGCAGAACTGGAGCGTTTAAAACTCCATTAATCTGCACCTTAACTCCTCTCTAACAACTCATTTATGTTGCACATTACTTGGTTGATTAACTCCCTCACTAATGGCCATAAACTGTCATTACTTGGCAGTTGAGTAGTCCCTCCCCCTATGCTATATATTGGTGTCTTTTGGATCAATTGTGGAGAGGAAAAACATATACTACACAGCCACAGTTGTAACAATCCAGATTTAGTGTTTCTTGATTTCAGGTTATCAAGATTCAAGACTCAACAGGCTTGCGGCAGTTCTGAACATTGGCTTGTTTGTTTATCCTTTCGAACACTTGTAATATTTATTTACTTCCCGTACTGCTTTACATATCCAACAATTTTAAGACAAGATTCTATTAGTGTTCGAAAGATGTCGGTCAAAAGTTGTGTGACCAAATCTGGATATGGCTGTGGTTTTCTGGTTGAAGAGAGTTTTGATTATGCTGTTGAAGGTCAAGGTGTTCATGGTGTCACCGCTCCCGAGAGTGGTGGGAATAAGCACCACGAGAGGCTGAGGATGTCATCTGGGACAAGAGGAGAAGGCTGAAAATGTGGTTATATCTTGTAGCAGAAGGCATATATCTGTCCCAGACAAAGGTTCCGAATTATGATAAGGAGGAAATGGACACTCAATCCGATGAAGTGACTGAAGTGGGCCAGAATCCGAAATTGGGATAAGTAATTTTTCTTCCTTGTAAAAAATAAGATTAAATGATGTCTGATTAAAAAAGGCTTAAAGTAAGGAGGAATATGAAAATGTTTTCACGAAATAATTTATATTCCTTACGCTTTAAAATCAGAAGTTTAATCTCATATTCCTTCCCGTTTAAAGATTGGATTTTGTAAAAGACTTAAAAATATCCATTCTTTTAAGTGTAATTATTAAAAGTGTGTAAAGTATGTTCGCACATACGAGGGAGAAAGATCCACTGACTGTGCGAAAACTGTTACCACTCTTAAGTAAGCGCCAAGAATTGCCTGGACACCAATCATAAGGGAAGAAGACTAAAAGCTAAAGATGTTGAGCCTGTCACACTATTTGACAAAAGATCCTTCATAGCATAATATTGGACACTCAGTCATACAAAGCCTACGGGCGACTGGAGTGGGGCCAAAATTCCTTTGATAGAATGATATTGGACACTCAGTCATACAAAGCCTAAGGGCGACTGGAGTGGGCCAGAGTTTCCAGGTCTTAAATGATCTGAAGGCCAAAGGAAAGGCAGAAAAGAAATTGAACACTCAATCTGCCAAAGCAACTAGAGGGGCCAAAGTTTCCAGGTCTTAAAAGATCTGAAGGCCTAAAGAAAGGCAGAAAAGAAATTGGACACTCAGTCTGCCAAAACAACTGGAGTGGCACAGAGTATCCATATCACATATGATCCAGTTACGCACTAACCACGGGCAAGAGGTTGTTCATGTGAAGCAACGCCACCTCTAAAGTAGAAGGGGTTGGAGAGGTCATCCTCAATAGGACTTCAGGGAATGGGATCACTCTAAAAGGAGGTGATACATATTCCAAACTTGGTTTAAGGGATGTTGTTGGTCAAGATGGTTTGAGACTAGTCCAACAGGTCTATAATAACTAAGAATGATACAGTGTGTCTGTAGCCAAATGAATGATATATTTGTAATCTATGCATATATGCCATCATAGATTAAGACACGTTAAATAGAAAGTCATTCAAAAGATAACGAAGTTGAGATTGTTGTCTTCTGTCGACACAAACCGTCAAAATGAATGTGAGGTAGACGAAGAGGCAAAATCATCTTTCCATTTCGTCAAAGGAATAGCGAAAGAAGCACCGCTCCTCTAGAACTTAGTCACACATACTTGGGTGATTTGAAGTTTATACAAAATAGAGGGGAGAGACAAGTACTTTGTGACCTTCACTGATGATGGTACAACGTATTGCATCCTTTGTTTGTAGAAAAGCAAAGATGAAGTTGTTGAAGCAGATATGCGCTACAAAGCAGAAGTTGAAAATCAACTAAGCCTACGGATTGAGGAATTCGTAGTGATAGAGGGGGAGAATGTGAAGCATCATTCAGCAAACGATTGCTCATTACTCACCTCAGTCTAATGGTGTTAGCCAAGGGCAAAGTCGTACGCCAAAATTATGTGGGGCAAGACAATCCTTACCGCTAATGCAATTCTCAACAGAACTCCGCATAAGGATAAGGATAACTCTTCGTGTGAAATATGGAAAGGATCTCACATACAAATGTTGTGATGTGGGGTGGCTTGGTAGAGGTTGGAATACCAAAACAGGTCAAGTTGGACCTAAGACTGTAAATTACATATCCACTGGATCTGCAAATAACAGTAGTGTTAATCGCCTTTTGGAGTCAAAGAATGCTGAATTCTTTGAAGATAACTTTCATTGAAAAGGAAAAAGGAGTAATTGCTCGAGGTTAACAAGAACCCGCGAGGGCCTGACTGTCCGGAACTAGACATTTCGTATCTACATGACTCGAAAGTTATTGTCTATCCGGAACTTAATATTCCAGATCTACAGAACTCAGGGATTTTAGATGTTGAACTGAGACGGAGCAAAGAGGGGACAAAGAATTGTTCCAGGCCTTCTAGCTTGTATGGTTGAGAATGAACCATGGATAATTAACAAATAATTGTCATCTCCAGAAGCGCTGCTTTGGAAAGAAGTTACAAAGAGAGAAATAGATTCCATCATATAGAACCATACTTGTGTAATGGTTGATCTTCCTCCGGGAAAAGAACATTTGGGTTGTAAAAATAGATACTCAAAAGTGAGTACAAAGTAGATGGATCTACTGACGAGTATAAGGCCTCGGCTAATTGTACATGTGCTTCCCTATGAATAGCTTAACATCCAGGGCCATTGCAGTCTTGCGTGGCATGGATGTTGAAATAATTGAATCAATGTTATGGGTCAATCATTTGCTTCATTGGTTCCAACGGTGGCAGCGTCTTCCTAACCGGGAGAGTTGGAAGGAGAGGATCGAGTTGGTTTGCTGGTGTGTTTTGCTTCTTCCTGAACTTTCATTTTGGTCCCTGAAATATTTACATTTTGGTCTTGGAAGTTTCAGATAAAATAGAAACAATGAATCTGACCACAGAAACATTGACTCTGAAGTTAGAAAACCAACAGTTGGAAAACCAATAATCTAAGAGTGGAAGTTATATTGAAACAAAAGAGATGGGTATGATATATGACATCTTAGGAATTGGATTTCTAAGACATCTAACGGACTGGTCTAACTCCAAACTCAGTTGTGAGATAATTGACAGTCTCGTTGAAGCCACCAATGGATATGAATCATATAACTGATTGAAATCATGGTGCACCCATATACAATGAGCGATATGCGCAGGTCACATGTAGTTCAATGTGTGTTACACACTACAACTGATTTGGTATCGGCCTACAAAGAAGATCAGTTGAACTAAGGTTCACTGATGATTTTAATAAATGATCAATAGAAGGCGTTAAGTCGGGTATGACAAATATCTGAAATATTCGCTTATCTACGAATTATGGTATTCTGGATGTCCATCAATTCTGGGAGAACACAATGATGCAAACTGGACATCAGATGTGAAGAACACCAAAGCCACAAGTAAATATGTATAGTGGGTCTTGGAAAACCCTCTAAGCAAACTTGCATCGGCCGATTCATGATGTAATCGGATTTTATCGCTTTATACAAAACATGCAAGAAGTTGAGTAACTTCACGACTCCTTAGAGGACGTCCCTTATTGGGAGAAACCTCTGCCTTCAGTAGTTATACACTGTGGCCAGCCGGTCGGCTTCAGGAAGGACACGGATGACGGCGTCTGGACATATCTGTCAGATACATAAGACTGTATGGCAGTTGATCATCACGGGTGCCACTTCCTTGATTACTAATCAAATGATATAGCGGACCCTTTTAACTAAGGGACTACTTGGAGATCAAGTGTTCTGCCTGTCTAGGGGAAAGGGCTTAAAACCCAAACAATATGAACCTTTGCGATGGTAACCCAACCATACTGACTGGAGATCCCAATAATTTGGTTCAATGGGAAAACTAAGCTGCAAAAGGTTCAGTTGAGTGCTTCGGTGGAAGCAAGAGCACTTCGGATGATGATTTCTGTAAGGAAACATAAATCCAAAGTTGTTCCCGTGATAGACATTAAAGTGCTACCTGTATGGTGGGTAAAGGTTAAGCTTCCAAACCTTTAACGATCCTCAAACGGTTGAGGTTAAGGTTGGAGAAACTTTTAATGATTCCTAACACTTGTGAAGTGGGGTATAATAGGATACCTTGTAGGAGATCACCTATTTAAGTGCGAGGACAGGCCACCTCAAATGAACGCACTTAAGAATCCAAGTGTGTCCATGACCACAACGGACAAAACAATAAGAAGGAAATGAATAAGGAGAGTTATTGTGTTGGTATCATTGTCTTGGCTTACACTAAACACTGACGGTTCAAGACATCATGTTCACCGTGCAGTAAGTAAGTCCGATGGTATTCAACTAGGGAAGGTTCAAAGCAGAAGCTACCTCTCCTGATGCAATATTCTTTCACTGAAAGATTGCTGAAAGTAGGCACCTTGTGTGTGCGCCAAAATCTCTTTTAAGAGGGGATTGTTGGAATTTGCCTTTGGTGGGGAGGTGCGTCCACCCGTATTTAATGACTTAAACACTAGGGTTTCGTATGTTGGAGGCTTTGTCTCTTCACACGTGCATAATCTACTAAGTGAGTAGATGACCGTAGGACCAAGAATCGTCAAATTTCATTGAGAAATGAAAGAGATATTGGTACACGAAGTTAGGTGTTTAAGGCATAAAAATATGGTGTGGGACAAATCTACCACATCGGTGGGAAAAAGAAGAATTGTTCTCTTTATAAGTCTTAAAATTGGCTAAGAGTTTGGGACCCCAAGGGGTAACCCATGTGTTTGAATAAGGTAGGACCTAGATGTGCTTGGGTTCAAGACTAAGTCCACACGCGCGTCGCCGCCGCCCGCCCGTTCGGTCTGTGCTCGGGTCACGGTTCGTGGTTCGTGGGACTTGGGCCTTGGCTTCTTCTGATATTATCTCTTTGGATCCCAAATTGCTTAATATTTACAGTTTGGTCCCTGGAGTTTCCGGAAAGCTGAAATTTGAAACGACGGAAGGAAAAACTGGAGCGTTTAAAACTCCATTAATCTGCACCTTAACTCCTCCCTAACAGCTCCTTTATGTTGCACATTACTTGGCTGATTAACTCCCTCACTAATGGCTATAAACTGCCATTACTTTGCAGTCGAGGAGTCCCTCCCCTTATGCTATATATTGGTGTCTTTTGGCTCAATTGTGGAGACAAAAAACATATACTACACAATGACAAAACAGAAGAGAAACAGAAACAGATCACTCCAAAATGTGAGCACAAACAGTAAACAGAAAACTCTTCCTTCCTTTTCCGTTCTTCGGCAAGTCATTTCGTGTTTTATTTTCTTCGTCAGAATCAACCTATTTGCTTTGTAGTGTTGATTAGTTGTTGTTTTATCTTGGGAGACTATTGCCCGTTAACATAAAAGCATATATATACGGGGCAATCTTGTCTTAAAGACAGAGAGTCATCTCTCGACTCAACCACAGTTGTAACAATCCAAATTTAGTGTTTCTTGATTTCAGGTTATCAAGATTCAAGACTCTACAAGCTTGCGGCAGTTCTGAACATTGGCTTGTTTGTTTATCCTTTCGAACACTTGTAATATTTATTTACTTCCCATACTGTTTACATATCCAACAATTGTGACCACATAGAAGGTTCAGTCCTTAATCTCCACCATCTTTTAGCAGTAAAAGTATAGTCGATATTCAAAAGGTACTTGAAATCCAGCCCCCTTCTTTAGTAGGAACACTCATGTTTTCCCGGAGGACCAGTGATAGTTATTCTTACCATCTTTTTCTCCCCAAAAGAAATTAGCAAATTGCATTTCTATTTCATAAAGTACTGTGACATGAGGCATTAGAGCAACAAAAATATGGAGAGCTTGAGATTGTAGAATGTGATTAATAATCAGTCTTACCTCATGGAGATAGGAACTTGCCTTGCCAACCTGCAATCTTATTGAAAATCATTTTGGAAATGTCAGAAAAATAAGAAATTCTCTTTCGGGACAATCTAAATAAATAAAGGGGAGGGAGGCTTGTTTGTAACTAGTCCACCTTCTTATCCTTCGGTTATAGATCCTGTTAGTCTTACTATGAGCGAGAAAGAAAGTTTTTTCATTAATAGATCTCTTCTCCAGAGGCTTGTTGGTACAACCTCAGCTGCTTCATAATAAGCTTAATAGAGTATTTATCAGTAGAAGTAAACAAAACAAGGTCATCAGCATAACTGTGATGTTTAATTTAGGGTCCTTTTTATGCATAGAGAAGCTAATGAACATGTCATTATGATTTAAATAATTCAAGGCTCTTGAAAGAGTTTCAGCTGCAATAATAAAAAGAGTTGGGGATAAAGGATCACCTTATTTTAGTCCTCTAGAGGATTTAAAGAAATCATATCTAACACAAACCATATCCCCAATTCCCCAAAACCCAAAGTTAGCCAACCTAGACCCAAATTGGAATGCGGCCATGCGTGAGGAATTTAATGCTTTAACAAAACAGCACACTTGGGATTTGGTTCCTAGACCGGAGGGGTGAATGTGATCCGATGCATGTAGCTTTTTCTTCACAAATACAGAGACAATGGTGAGCTACAGAGGTATAAGGCGAGACTTGTGGCTAATGGCACTATTCAACAGGAGGGTAATGATTATGGTGAGACATTCAGTCCGGTTGTCAAACCGGCCACTATTCGTACGGTTCTGAATCTTACTATGGGTAAGCATTGGCCAATTTATCAGCTTGATGTGAAAAATATATTTCTACATGAGGATTTGAAAGAAACTGTTTACATGCACCAGTCTCATGGCTTTGTCCATCCAGCAGCCCCTCGGTATGTATGTCATCTCCGTAAGTCACTTTATGGTTTGAAACAGGCCTCTAGAGAGTGGTATGAACGTTTTGCACGGTAAATCATGCATATTGGGTTTATATGCAGCAAATGTGATACTTCTCTATTTATTTTCCATCGAGGTAGTAACATTACTTATTTGTTGTTATATGTGGATGACATTGTGCCTATTGCCTCCTCTGATTTGTTGAAAATGAGATTATTGCATTACTAAAGACTGAATTTGTTATGACTGACCTGGGGACGTTGAGCTATTTTTTGGGAATATCAGTGACTCGTTCTGCAGATACTATATTTTTGTGTCAGCGAAAGTATGCATAGGAGATAGTGTACAGGGCCAAAATGGCGAACTGCAAGATCATGTCCACACAGGTTGATTCTAAATCAAAGCTTAGTGATGTGGATGGTAATCCAGTGTCCGATCCTACACTCTACATGAGTCTTGCAGTGCACTACAATATCTTACTTTCACCAGGCTTGACATTGCTTATGATGTTCAGCATGTATGATTATTCATACATGCCCCCATGGAGCCTCATTTTACCGCCCTTAAGCGTATCATTCGATATGTTAAGGGAACACTTGATTATGGATTGCATCTATACCCCTCAGCACCGAT
This sequence comes from Anisodus tanguticus, assembly GCA_034509755.1. Lineage (NCBI taxonomy): Eukaryota > Viridiplantae > Streptophyta > Magnoliopsida > Solanales > Solanaceae > Anisodus > Anisodus tanguticus. Next base: position 3,401,182 of record CM067540.1, on the reverse strand, counting down.
CAGGTTGTTATCATATACGGATGCTGATTGGGCAGGTTTCCGGACACGCGATGCTCCACCTCTGGCTACTGTGTGTTCTTAAGGGATAATCTAATTTCTTGGTCTGCCACCCGTTCGAGTGCAGAAACAGAGTATAGAGGCGTTGCTAATGTTGTTGCTAAGATCTGTTGGCTCCGAAACCTTCTTTTGGACCTTCAGTGTCCCTTGCGTATGGCATTTTTGGTTTACTGTGATAACATATCCTTCATATACCTATCTCATAATCCTTTTCAGCGTCAACGAACCAAGCATATTGAGATGAGTATTCATTTTATTCGTGAGAAGGTTGCTCTCGGTCATGTTAAGGTGTTGCATGTACCTTCTTCATATCAGTACGCGGATATATTCACGAAAGGTCTGCCTAGACAGCTATTCCTTGACTTCATATCCAATCTTAGCATCCGGCCTTCTCCCGCTCCGACTGAGGGGGTGTATTAACATGTATCACATAATATACTCCATATCTTGTATAATATTTAGTGATGTATATTTATGGTAGGATCCTTATTGTATTAGGGTTCCACATTGTACACTATATATATTCGTATTAATGAGAAATGCTCCCCCAGAGAAATTAATACATTCTTACAATATTAACGTGTATCACATAATATACTCCATTTATTGTATAATATTTAATGATGTATATTTATGGTAGGATCCTTATTGTATTAGGGTTCCACATTGTACACTATATATATTTGTATTAATGAGAAAGACTCCCCAATGTGGAACCCTAATACAATAAGGATCCTACCATAAATATACATCACTAAATATTATACAATATATAAAGTATATTATGTGATACACGTTAATAATATCTTGGGCCAATAAATTCTTTTTTGGATAAAATTAATTACTCAAAAAAGTTCCATACTTTAAGACACATATATAATGAATTTTCTTTCCCATGGCCTTTGTCTACCTTTTTGTTCAAACTCTACATAAAGTTAAAAAACAAAACCATTGTAATTAGCCAAAACTGTGAAAAAGATGATCAAACAGCACTATAATAATTATAGTTAGTATAATTAACCAAGACATGAGGAGTTGGTTTCTCAAGACTTAATTAATATATTAATTAGCACCATAATCATTAATTAAGCACTTGTTGCTTAAGGGGAATAAAACGTCATGACACCATAAGACTCATGTCATAATAATCCCCACAAATAAAGGAGAGGGAGCTTCTATTCCACCCGCAAGGGTAGCCAAATTGGTGTAGCAGTAGAGCGCGGGACCGCAAAGTCACGAATTCGATCCCCTGCATAAACCTTCTTGGTTGAGCCTGTCACACATGGCTTGCCAAGTGTGGTTAATCGGTTGACGTGGTTTGCAGGCTATTGCGTCAGTCCGGGGTTTACCCTGTGCGCACTCGAGAGAGTAGCGGCTGCGGGTTCCTTCGTCAAAAAAAAAAAAAAGGGACCTTCTATTCCAATATGGGTTTATTTATTTTTTATTTTCTTTTTAGCTAGTGGTACTAGCTATCATCAAATCTTTGAATTAGGAAAGATTTAAATTAAAAAACATAGTGGTACTAGCTATCATCAAATCTTTGAATTAGGAAAGATTTAAATTAAAAAAACATAGAAAGTACAGGAAAAAGGAACCTGCTAAAAAGGTTAAACAATGGGGACCGGAGTAGCCATGCGTGTGACCACCATATTTATGGTCATTTACGACAAACACAAACACATCACTATTAATAAAACCAGAATTTTTGTCGAAACAGTTGCGACGACTATATTGCTAATTCCGATTTTCCTTATAATGCGCACACATGTGTATACTGATTGAATTTGTTTGATATGAGTGAAACGTCTAGTGTAGTGTCAAGTTCAGATATTAGGTCTGGCATCCTTACATTTAACTTTAATCACCTTACTAGAATTCTTAGCTCAATCACTATGTTGTCTTACAAAAAATTCTAAATTCCTCCCACCGCATTACAGAAGAAAAGGCTTCAATTGGCCAGCTTTTATGTAATAGTTGGAAAATTAAACTATATAAATATGATAAAAATAGTTTTGATAAGTATACTGCACAAATGAGACGAACACACAGATACATACATGCATACACACACATGTGATAATTGTGTAAATTTTCTGATTCATCTCTAATTCTCTAGTTCACGGACTTTTTGTATTTACTTATAGGCAATATTTAGATTTAAGGATCAAGATTAGATAAATATTTCCATGCAAGAACTCGATTCAACCCCCTCCCCTTCCCTCACAAAACAAAAAGGAAATTGGTGTGTTATGGAAAATATTTTCCTTAACAATATTCCTCACAGGGGGAGGGAAGACATTTTCTGAAACTCTCCCATCCCATGCAAGGGCGGATGTTATCTTTGAGTTACGTGTTCGACGAAATTTAGTAGCTTTGACACAAACTATGTAAATGTACAAAAACAATCATTAAATAAGTACAAACATTACCCAACGACAAGAATTTGAGGTCACATCCGGCAATTCAGAACCCATAAAGTTCAAGTCTTGATTAGTTACCTAATTTAAATATTCTTGTACTATTATATATATATATATATATATATATATATATATATATATATATATATATATATCATATATATATATATATATCAAGAACATATTTCTTTATGGTATCAGTAGCCTAAAAATACCTCCACCGTCGCTGACCATAGCTCTCGGCCGCCACCCCACGGAACCCTAGTATTTTTTTCAGCCATTCTCTCTCCCTTCTCCTCCTAAATTTCATCTTCCATGGCTGACAAAACCAAATTTCATCGTATTTGCAGTAAACAACATCAAAAACTTCATCTCTATCACCCTTGAGATGGAAAAGGGTCAATACTCCTCGTGGGTGGAGCGTTTTAAGATTCATTATCGTGTTTACGAAGTTATCGACCACATCATCCCTCCTACACCGAAGTCCCCAGACCTACCCTCAGCTTCGACTTCTGATGATGCACTCTGGTCTCGTTTGGACGCAGCCGTCCTCTAGTGGATATACGACACAATCTCTAATGATATGTTGCATACCATCATTGAGACCGATGTCACTACCCGCCAAATGTGGGAACGTTTGGAAAGTATTTTCACGACAACAAAACTCAATGAGCCATCAAGGACGTTCATCAGGACGATTTCCCAAACGTGTCTTCATATTGTCAAGAACTCAAGATACTTGCCGACCAACTCTCCAACGTCGGTGCACCAGTCACTAATCAGCGATTGGTCATGGAACTTATTGCAGGCTTGAAAGAATCCTATGACGGCGTTGCCACCATCCTTCAGCAATGCACGCCGTTACCTTTATTTTATGAGGTACGTTCGAAGCTTATTCTTGAGGAAACTCAGAAAATCAAACGCAACACCACTCATGCTAGCATTGCCAACGCCGCCCTCATCATCACCGTATGTCCCTCCACCGACGGCAGGGCCTCCAACTCTGGCAACCAGAACCGCCGGCCCGAGGACCCGCAACAGCCCGCATCCACCCGCAACAACCGTCGGAGCAGGCAGTCCGGCAAGGGCCGCGACAGACAGAATTTTGGCAACAACGGTGATGGGAAGGGGCAGTCCCCGATGGTAGGAAATAGCCAACAGTGTCCGCGGTAGTGGCAGCAACCTCCGTTATGGGCTGCTTACCCATAATGGGTCGCGTGGGCCCCACCGTCATGGGCCTCTCCTTCTAGCCCCTATCCGACATCCTCGTGAACTCTACCTCAAAACCGACAGGCCACCCTAGCATACTCGACCTACGTCCCCAACATGCCTACACAGCACAACCCCCCGCCATCAACTTATGCACCGACTGATATTGAGGCAGTTATGAACACAATGTCACTCAACACTCCAGATGAAAATTGGTATATGGACACAGGCGCCACATCTCACATGACGGCATCACAAGGTACTCTCTTGTCTTATTTCAATTTGAGTAATTTAAATCGGAATATTATTGTTGGTAGTAGACAACGCATTCTCATTCACGGTTTTGATCATTCATCCTTATCCCACCACATCCACGCTAATCTTAAAAAATATCCTCCATGCCCCTAAACTCATTAAGAATCGAATCTATGTGCGACGTTTCACAACCGATAATAATGTTTCCCTCGACTTTGATCCTTTTGGTTTTTCTGTGAAGTATTTTACGACAGGGAGACGAATAATGAGTTGTGACAGCACCGGAGATCTCTACATATTTCAAATGTCGTCAACAATCCAACCTCAGTTCCATCAACATTTGCTGCTCTTTCGTCTTCCTAATGGCACTCTAGATTAGGACATCCGAGAGATTCTGTTTTTCGCTCCCTTAGGAAAAATAATTTTATTAATTGCAACCGTATTTCTAGGACTCCTATATGTGAATCCTGCGTTTTTGGGAAACATGTTAAATTACCATTTTCTGCATCCACAAATTGTCATTTACTACCTTTTGATATCATACATAGTGATTTGTGGACGTCCCATATTTTAAGTACGGCTGACCATCGATATTCTGTGTTGTTTTTGAATGATTATTCCAACTTTATGGAATTTTCCAATTTGCAATAAATCACATGTCTACCCCATTTTTTCTCATTTAGTGCTCTCATAAACACACAATTTGAAAAGAGTATTAAATATTTTCAATGTGACAATGACAGTGAATTCAATAATAATCAATTCAAAAAGTTTTGCTCCAATAACAGTCTTACCTTTCATTTTTCCTGCCCTCACACCTCCTCACAAAATGGTAAGGCCGAACGGAAAATCTGAACCATAAACAACCTAATTCGTGCCCTACTTGCTCACGCCTCAATTCCCCCATCAATTCTGGTATTACGCACTCTCTATGGCCACCTATCTCCTAAATATAATCTCAAACAAGTCTCTAGCTCAACGGTAGCCCACTCAAGTTCTATTTCGAAGGAACCCCTCCTACAACACTTGCGTATCTTTGGATGTCTCTGTTATCCTCTCCATCCGATCACTCACAAACTCCAACCCCCCGGTCTTCCCCGTGTGTGTTTCTGGGTTACCCCGCCAATCATCATGGTTACTCGTGCTATGACTTGTCAAGCCATAAAATTATTATTTCACGACATGTCCTATTTTATGAGTCTCAATTCCCCTTTGCCTCCATAAACTCGCCACCTCGGCTTTCCTATGACTTCCTAGATGATGGTCTGAACCTCTTCTAATTCATCATTTACATAGTTCGACGTTCTAGACCCCGGCACCCGCCCCCACCTCAGACAGTCTAGAACACACTGCCCACCCAGTTCTGCCGACGGTGGCCTAGAACAGTCCACCTCAGGGTGATTCCGCAGCCACCTCTCAGCAAACCGAGCATCGGCCAGCCGGTCCCGCAACCCTTGCCCTTCCTCCTCTTCCCTGCAGTCCCGCGGCACACCCCCTACCATCCCGCATCCCGAGACACGCTCTCGGACCATGGAAACCCGTGTCATGCAAGGAATTCATAAACCTAAATAGTTGTTTAACCTATCCGTTTCAGTTGTCCCTTTCCCCCGTCCCTCGAAATCTGAAGGATGCCTTGTCTGATCCTCATTGGAAAGCCGCAATGATTGACGAATATAATGCTCTTATTAATAATAAGACGTGAGACCTAGTACCATGTCCACATGATCCTAACATATTCCTTTAATTACCTTCAGATTTAAGCTTCATCAGATATCAAAGGATAAAACAGACTTTTTCCTCACCATTGGGATTTTAATATTAGACCAAAAATTTAACGGATGAAAATTTCTCAATTTTAGATATTACATGGATAAATTTGGCCCTATCTTCTTTAATTAAAGATAGATTTTTTTGTCTGTGTAGTTAATTATCAATAAAGCTCTTTAATTTAGTATTCCAAGATACAGGGGAAATATAAAGGAGAGTAGGGGTTTGATGATACTATTTGTATTAACTTTAGTACTTTACTCAGCCAAATTTCTTACAAACTGTGTAATTAGTCAGATCCTGTTGGTCAAGACATATCAGGAGATAAAAGCAGTTTTTTTCTCCTCATTTCACTCTTAGTCAGTCATTTTCTTTTTGTGCAGTAGTATTATAATCATTTCTGAAAAACAGCTTTGGAGCTTTATGCATATTTGACTAAAATAAAGAGACTTTCATAGAAGTAAAAGAAATGTAGACATATTTTGTCCCAACCATCAAACATTTTCCAAATATTCACTCTTCATAATCAATTGAACTGCCCAAGCGGACTCCAACCATCAACATGGCAAAACAAACTAGAAAGCTATCTCTTGAGAACTAGTTACTTCCTCCGTCCCAATTTATATGATATAGTTTAATTCGATACGGAGTTTTAGAAATAAATGAACAATTTTGAATCTTATGGTCTAAAACAATTTAAAAATATTTGTGTGATTATAGATCATCTCGTTAAGCATAAAAGGTAAAATTTTAAGTTAAATTGTTACCAAATAAGTAAATGTGTCATTCTAAAAAGGGTAGTAGGGTAGTGAATAATATAAATTGGGATAGAGGGAGCATATATTATGCCACATTGTCACATTTGAAAACATCCATAAATTTTTAGCAATATTTTGGTCTTTTGGGGAACTAATTAAGTAACCTACAAGTAAGAGTATTATTTTTCTAACATTAGTAATAATTATATTTCACCGTAACTTATTTTTTTACTTTTCATTTGTTGTTATCAATATTAAGGCCTCGACTAATTTGAGTTTTGTGGCGCGTAAGGCCTTTTAAGGAAAATCACTCTCTATTTCTTTAAATGAACATGAATTCGAATTAATTGAGGCAGCAATACAAATACCCAAAACCATTTTTTTTTTTTTTTGCACTTCTCAGATAATGTTGTGTAGAAGAATCAGTAGAGAAACTGATAATGGATATCCATTTTGGAGGCAGAAAGCTAAGGTATTTGAAAAAATTAATGAACATTCTCATGTATTTTTTCCTTTATCGTTTCTTTTTCCTACTTCCATTTGTTGAGAATTTATAACAAATTAAAAAAAACGTGCTATTTCAAACCGTTTAAATTATTGACGAGATACTTACGCACTTCAATAGTTATAAATCCTTATAATGGTAAAAACAGTTGCGAGTTATTCTTTTAGTTTATTTTACACAGAACTCATAGAATTGTACATGTATTGGCAAAGGTATTTGTGGCTTTCTCAACTGAGTATTTTTAAAAAATGAGCTGAATTCAATATGTATTTAAGTTATATATAGAGAATATAAACAAAATTATATTGTGTCTAACGTATGCTGATAAATTAATCTCCATTCTTATTTAATATTGAAAGAAATAGTCCCTTGATTATTTTCATTAATTGAAAGAGTATATATATAATTTACATATTTCCATAATAGGAAAATCTTATTCCTATTCTACTCCTAAAACTCTATTCTATTTGGACACTAAGTATACAATTATGGTAAGTGTACAATAATAATTACAACCAAATACTACCTAAATTATAGCCCAAAATGTGGGCTAACTTATTGTACAAACCCTAGACACCAACAATAGACAATATACATACGATATACATGTGTATACGGTGTATATCGTATGTATATATAACACACCCCCACAGTCATAGCGGGCGGTCTTCGTACGATGAGATTGTCCCTAAAATCTTCAAAAATGACTGAGGGAAGACCATTTGTAAAGATGTCTCCAATTTGATACCTGGAAGGAACATGGCAGACGCGTACTTGTCCACAAGCTACCTTTTTGTGAACAAAGTGAATGTCCATCTCGATATGTTTAGTGCACTGGTGCTGAACCGGATTACCAGAAAGGCAGATGGCACTAATATTATCACAATAAACCAATGTAGCTTTCTGAATAGGACAATGAAGCTCTAAAAGAAGATTACGTAACCAACAGGATTCAGAGACCACATTGGCTACCCCTCGATACTCAGCTTATGCACTCGAGCGGGACAAAGTCGACTGACGCTTTGCAGACCAGGAGATCAAGTTATTACCAAGAAACATACAATAGCCAGACGTAGAGCGTCTGGTGTCCGGACAGCCACCCCAATCAGCATATGTATACTAGACAAGTGTAAACGTCAACGAGGGATATAAATGTAAGCCAAAGTCAAGTGTCCCCTAGAAATACCGAAGAATACGTTTGAGTGCATTCATGTGCTCAACCCTGGGATCATGCATAAACAAACACACATGTTGTACGGCATACATAATGTCTGGTCTTGTAAATGTCAGATACTGAAGAGCCCCTGCAAGACTGCGATAGCGGGTTGGATCCTCGTAAGGTGAGCCAGCCGCAACCCCTAGCTTTGGTTTAGTATCAACCGGGGTAGAAGTGGACTTGCATGCGGACATACCAGCTCGCTCAATGATCTCAGCTGCATACTTACGTTGTGATAAGAACAACCCATCTGCATGACGAGTAACAACAATGCCCAAAAAATAACTCAAGGGGCCCAAGACTTTCATAGCAAACTCATAACTGAGCATTGTCATGATAGACTGGCGTAACACATTAGAAGAGGTAGTCAAGATAATATCATCCACATATAATAGTATATAAGCCAGGGAAGAACTACGGCGATATATGAATAATGAATTATCAGACCTGCTGTGAGAGAACCCAATAATCGAAACATAGTCTGCAAACCTCTTATACCAAGCCCGTGGGGACTGCTTAAGCCCATATAAGGACTTCTTCAATAAACAGACATGATGAGGATATTTGAGATCCCTAAACCCCAAAAGCTTATACATATAGACTGTCTCATTGAGATCACCATACAAGATAGCGTTCTTCACATCTAACTGATGAATGGGTCATGCTTTCGAAAGAGTCAAGCTGAGCATAGTGCGAATGGTAGCCGGCTTGACCACCGGACTAAACGTCTCACCACAATCCATCCCAACCTGCTGAGTCTTACAATCACCTACAGGACGAGCCATATGCCTCGCAAAAGAACCGTCAGAATTGTCTTTATGAGCAAAAATCTATATAGACCGAATAATATTAACACCAGATGGACGGGGCACCAACTCCCACATCTTATTATCAATAAGAGCATTATATGCGTCGGTCATAATAATTTTCTAATTCGAATCATTTAACGGGGACACATGATTACGGGGTGGAGGTTATTTAAGAACATTGGAATTTAAATTAAAATGTCTTTTAGGTTTAAAAATATCATGTTGACTACGAGTGATCTATGACTCATGGAAGAATTGAGTGAATTTTGGAAAATTTCGGGACAAGTGACGGACGGGCCAGCAGGCAGTGGGCCCACTAGGCCCAGATCGATAAACTGTAGCAGTACTGAAGCCGAGACTGGCCCAATTTCTGTATTGGGCTGGGTAACTGGCCCAATTTCGGCAACTGGGGCAGAAACTGGCCCAAGGACGGGACGGGAAACCGAGGGGTGAGACGAAACTGTTTGTCAAGCGGGCAGTGGGCCCGCTGGCGGATTTGGGGTGCGGGACGCATCCGAAAAATAGTGGATAAGATACGGGGATACACCATCATCCACAAAATTATACGAACTAGACACGAGACTACTTACCTTAGCAAATGGAAATTGGGATTCACCAAAATAACATGGTGACTAATGATGATTTTATTAGATGATAAATCAAAGCATTTGTAACCACGATAATTAGACGGATAGCCCAAAAACACACGAGGGGTAGACCGAGCCTGAAGTTTGTTAATTGTGGTGGACGGAAATAGTGGATAACATAAGCACCCAAAGACCCTAAGATGAGAATACAAAGGAGTCTTATTATATAAGATATGAAGAGGGGAGGAATACGTCAAACCTTTGATAGGAAGTATGTTAAGGAGATATGTGACCATTTGTAGAGCATGGTGCCAAAAAGAAGGAGGGGTACGGAAGCATGAATCAATAAAGTTCAGACAATTTTATTAATGATACGAATTTTGCGTTTGGCTTTCCTATTTTGTAAAAACGTATGAGGACGAGAAAAATGAAAACTAATCTCATTATTAGCACAAAATTCCCGAAACACCCCATTATCATATTCTTTGCCATTATCACATTGAATATTTTTTATTTCCCGTTCGAAATGAGTTCTAGTAAATGCTCTAAATTTTAAGAAACTGGAAAAAACTTGAGATTTTTTCGCTATCTATCGAAAAGTCCATAAAAAATTAGAATAATCATCGAGAAATAGAACATAATAACGATGACCCAAAGAACTGAGAATATGAGATGTCCATAAATCGCTATGAATAATATAAAATGACATTAAAGTATGAGAATTGGAGTCTACAAATGACAATCTAACAATTTTTCCTAAAGAACAAGATTGACAATTCGGAGTACTACGCGTATCCTGACAAGAAATAAAATTCTTTTTTATCTAAGGAAGATATAATGATATTAGGGTGTTGGGCTGGTTAAACTATTTTATAAGTACTATTTAATATATCTGAAGTTTTTATATGCTAAGTATTTATAATAAGCTAAATCACTCAAAAACCATAAATTAGTCGCCCCAACTTATATTTTTACCGTTTATAAAAACTTTTGATTTGACCAAACATTTTACTATTTTATCCTTAATATCTTTTATTCTTTTTATAATATTCTCCTAAAATAACGTAATAACTTTTAGTTATCTCTTTGCTCTATTTCCGTCCTTCGTCCTTTTAATGTAAAAATAACTTTAGATTTATTATTTTTGTGAATAGTTTTAATGACATTTCAGTGGTATTAATAGATTTCCTCGATCAAGTTTGAACTTTTTTCTCCCAAAAAACAACGAAAATTACAAAAAATCAAGAGCTTCAACCCTTCAGTGGTGCTAACTGCTAACTACTATCCAGAGAACTGAGTTAGAATTCTGAAGTTTTTTTCAATAGGGGTAATTTGACCGAATAGTATAACGATAGGGATAAATTTAATCAAATAATATAACAGAGAATAAATATCGATAATATCTGAAGGTAGAGAGATAAATTTTACCATTTTCCCTTAATTAATTATAGAAGGACTAATTAATACTTCCCAGTACAATTGAAATTATTAAGAATTAGATCATTGATTCCTTATATGAACTTGAAAAATTCTCACCATACAAGCTGATTTTTGGGATTGAACTGAAACCAAGGAATAGAAGAATGCATCATGTGAAGACAAACTCAATATGTAGTTGTACACTTGTAAATATGACAAATTATATTACTATACCTACCTACCCACTAGGGGGTGGGAGTGGGGGGAGGAGTGTGTTCCAAGACACAATGATTACATGGGTCTTGGGGAAGCAGAAAGGGTTGGCGTGGAAATAGCTATCTATCGATCTATGTTCTATGAAGGGGAAAAAGAGAGAATAATAATATGGAACAACGTGGGAGCTTGACCAAAACAATGTCACACACTTGAACCAAAAAGTGAAAATAAATAAACAAATAGTATTTATTTAACTTTGCTTATTTGAGTTTGTTTAAATTCTGATCCTAACTGCGGATAAAGAAATGAGGTGCAGTGGAGACCGATAACTAGCATAAAATTTACCACTGGATCATAATTAATTAATTTAGTATATACACATAAATAGAAAATATAAAGAATCATTTTTTCTTAGTTTCTTTCTGTACAAATCGATGATTTTTTTTAATAATAGTGATTGACTGAGATTATACTAGATATATTATTGTTGTTATTGATTGACTTGTGCGTATTTTGACTATCTCATAAGGTATCTGCTATTCCCTACTAGTATAAGTATCAGTCAAATTTATTTTTCCACCAAAACTTAAATAGACGAAAAGAAATCACTTGACCCTTTTTATCTTTACTAAATTTGAAATTATTCTGATCTTTTTATTTAGAGCTAATATCATAAAGAAATTTTATATTATCGATTTGGATGCAAATAGCCAGATAGAGCTTGGTTTTATTAGGTACAATTGAATATAGGTAAGAATTTTAGTCAGTATCATAAGATTTCTACAAATATTAAATTTTAAATTCATATATAATTTTAAACATATAGAATATTCAATATTACGAAGGTAATTCAAAGATGAACTTATAAGTTACTCTCTTTGTTTCATAATAAGTGATGAAGAAATTGATCTTATTCTTCCAATATTACCTTTATTTACATAATTAATAATTATTAAGTAGTTTTTCTTTTCTGAGCATTAATTAGGTTAAATTAGTAAAAACACTCATAATTCTTTTAAGTGAACAATTTTTAAGGGATACACATAAACTAAATGCACTACTTATTATAAAACGGATGAAGTATAAGTTTAACTTCAAAGTTGATGCACAACGAGTACCCCTCTGTATCCATATGTTAATTTGAAAAAGATATTAATACTAATATTTTGCTATAACTTACTTACTCTCTCCTTCCAGTTTTGCTTGTCACATATTAACTTTACGTGTCTATTAAGGAGTCAAAAATAAAATAAAAAATTTATCATTTTACCCCTAATTATGACTAATTATCTAATGATTGAAATCAATTAAAGCTTTACCAAAAAAATGTGCAATCAACTAATTAAGTAATGAGTTCCAACAATTCACATATTCCCCATAAAAAAAGTAGTATTGGAAAAAAGAATTGAAAATTTGACTTATTAATTACTAAGGGTAAAATGGGAAGAAAGTGGTAAAGTATCTCTTCACTTTTTAAAGTGGACAAGTAAAATTGTGTAACTATTTTTAATACAGTGAATAAGTAAAATTGGACGGAGGGATATTAAATTAGTACTTTGAAACTGTAAAAACTCATTTACTTTTGTCATGAATAAGCTAAACTCTAATTATTATAATTGTCTTTGGTCGGTCGACAATCCGTGTGTTTTGTGTTCACTGCCTTTCTATCTCTGCTCCCCCTAATCCTCTCTTCCTTTCTACCGCAGCAACATGCACACAGTGTAATTATAATACTTTGACATGTTTCTACTATATCATAACTATTAATATTAGTACTACATAGATGGGAGCCTTAGAGTAACATGTAAAGTTCCTGACATGTGATCAGGATGTCATGAGTTTAATTCGTGAAAATAGTCTCAAATGTGAGGTAATGCTACGTACAATAGACCCTTGTGGTCCGGCCTTTTCCCGAACCTGCACATAGCGGGAGCTTAATGCATCAGATTTCCTTTTTTTTTTACTAAGTAGAAAATAATATTGTTCATGTTGTTCATGTGAGGAAAATAAATAATACTCTCTCTGTCCCAAAATACTTGTCACATTACGTTTTTCAAAAAATCAAACTATATAAATTTTGGCCAACATTTTGAGCTATATTTTTTCATCTTATTAATATGAAAAGAATTGTAACTTATAGTACTTTTCATATAGTTTTCAAATATCTAAATTTTTTAATTTTAAAATATTAAATTAATATAATCTAATTTAACTTTGAAATTTAGTCAAACTGACTTTTAAAAAGAAAAATATGAAAAATATTTTGGAACGGAGGAAGTAATATTAGTACTACTTAAAAGAGTGTAAGTTAGATATAAGGTTAACTTTAAAAAAATTGTCAGGTCATATATCCAAAATATCTACAAGTAAATCTTTTTAAAATTTGATGAATAGTCTTGAAAATAAGACATGTTGCCTGATACAATTAGAGGCGAATTCAGAATATTGATAACGAGTTCATCTAAATTTAATACTTTCAATGCGAAACATAAATTTATTACACGAGAATTACAACAAATAGTAAATATGAGCTCATAAATTCAAAAGTGCAACGGTTTTAATGCTAAGAACCTTAGCTTAAAGGTTGAATTCATAAAGTTTAAATCTTAAATCCGCCTTTGTGTACAACAGGTAAAACGACCTCATAGTATAATTTTTTTTATAACACTAACGATATATATATATATATATATATTAAACTTAAACTCCTACTTACATATACTACTCCCTTTGTCCTAATGTATTTGATGGTGTTTGACTGGATAAAGAGTCTAAAATGAAAGGAGGAGTTTTGAGATTTATGTTCTAAAACAAGCTATAAATATTTGTGTGTTTATAAATCATCTTAATAAGCGTATAATTAAAACTTTAAGGCAAGGTGCAAATAATTCCTTAACTTTGCGATTTAGAGTAGATATACATGTCAACGAAAAGTGTATATTTACACCATTTGTGTAACAGCAACGGTATATTTGCATCATTTTGTAACGGCAGATGTATATATCCACCACTTTTTAAACGAGGAGTATATTTGATTTAAATCACAAAATTAAGAGATATATTTACACTTTTATCCAAAATTTAAAATTATATTATTTGTAAACATAGAAAGATGTCATTAGAATCGAATAAAAAGAAAGAGTGTCACACATAGGCAGTAAATATTTGTATCATGTGTTTGTATAAGGAAAATAAATAATTTGTAAAACAAAATCCAAAGTGAACAAACATGAGAGTGAATTTCACTAGTTAGTGTGATAGCTACATAAATGGATAGTTGAGAGAGAAAAAAAGAATGCCGTAAAGAGAAAGGAAAGAAGACTGATAATAAAAATAAAAGTGGGGTGTATATATGAAAATGAAAAGACTATAGTGAAAAAAGTTGGGCCCATAGTTTAAAAAAAATAAAACAAAGAGATACCAACAAAGGCACAAAAGAGATTTGAATAAAGCTAGTTAATGGTTGATGCTAAGGATAAAAAGGGTCACTTCCATTGCCATTCAAAACAACTATAGAGAAGTTAGAAGAACAACAAGTTGAAGTTCACAAAAAGGACCCTTTCTCTCTCTCTCTCTCTCTCTCTCTCTCTCTCTCTCTTCATCAAAACAAAAAAACCCTAAGTTCATCACTACTACATCAAAGCAAAGCAAAGGTCTGTCTTTTACTTCCCTTTTTGTTGTATTTATTCCTTGAAAAAAATATACCTTTAGTGAAATCCTTCACTTTTGTCGAAAAATCCAAGTTTGTAATATAATCTCCTTTCATTCTCTTTGTTCATTCTTTGTGTAAAAGAGAAAAAATATTCTTATAGTGTATGATTGTCTTCAAACAAGCCTAAAGTTCATCAACATCAAACTTATTTCGTACTTAATATTATTATTTTTGGAATAGAAAAAAGATCAAAGGTTCACTCTCTTAAACATACAATATTATGTATAGTCATTTTATGATATATGTATATCGGCCTGAAAAAGTAAACAGTGAATCAGATCAATTACTTGGGTAAAGATCCTATAGACAAACCTAAAGTTCTTCAACATCAAATTTATTTTTGTGCTTATTTGTTCTTTTCTTTTTTTGGGATTAGTAAAGATCAAAGTTTTACTCTCATAAATATATATATACAAAAGCTATATATACTAATATATGTTATATATGTCTTATAGGAAAGATCATCAAGAAGATCAAGAAAATTGTTCTGAAGCTACTATACATAATCTTCAACAGTGTATTCAAGAACAACAGCTACTACATCATCATCATCATCATCAAGAAGAACAAGAAAATATGCAGCCACAAAGCTTCATGAACCCAGTTCACTTCCAAAACAACTCGGAAATGTCACAAATTCTACCATGGACACTCCCTCCGGTTCAACCCTTCAATCCGGTTCACCACCACCACGACCCGTTCCTCCTCCCACCGTCACCATCTCCTTACGGGTTATTCAACCGGAGGCCACAATTTGGTTACGAGGGTGCAACGTCATCGGACCACGGACACCTCCGGTTTATCTCGGATACTTTAGTAGGTCAAGTGGTTCATCATCAATCCGGTTCAGCACCTTTTGGTTTACAAGCTGAGTTACAAAAAATGACAGCTCAAGAAATAATGGATGCTAAGGCATTGGCTGCATCAAAAAGTCATAGTGAAGCTGAAAGGAGACGTAGAGAAAGAATCAATAATCATCTTGCTAAATTGAGAAGCCTTCTTCCTAATACTACAAAAGTAAGCTCAAGATTATTGCACTTCTTTCCAATCATGCCTACAAATATACTTATTTAATGCAATAGTTTATACATGTTCTGCGTGTTAACAGTAAAAAATATTCCAATCACCTATAACAACATGTAACTCTTCGTATCAAAGACTAATATGATAACATGTAAGCCTAAAAACCTCTTAAACTCTTAATGCAATGTGTTTATTCGTTCTATTTTTGATCTATTTAGGTATATTTCAATTACTCTTTTTTGTTTGAGTTTAAGTTGTATATATCGTAAGTATTAGATTTTTTTACATTACCGAGTTATTCAAACGAAATATAGTAAGTTTTTTTAAAATATGGAATTTATAATATTGAAAATAAAACAAGTTATTTGTTACAACGCATGTTACTCTAGCTCTTCAAAAATACTGCAACACTCGTATTGGATCCTTAAAAGATACATTACTTTTAAAAGACTCAACCTGACGGATCGACACTTTTGAATAGTCCGAATAATATAGGTTACAACAATTAATGTGAACTAGTGATATAAAAGTTCTTTAGATGATCTATATAAGTTAAAAACTCTTTTGGTTTTAGATCTTCTAAGATTTTATTTTGGTTCTTTTCATAGAGAGAGAGAATACAAAAACCTAGCAGCACCAAATGAGTAAGGTGTGTGCTTAGGTACAAAAAAAAGTGTTAGCCCTTTTCCATTTATCCTCTATTTCTTTGATCTATTAATAATATTTTTTTCAGTTTGTTTGGACATAAAGAATAATTTCTTTGGACGAAGGTGATAAATATTCTGATGTGTAGTGCTAGTTCCAAGGAAAGTTGGAGAAACCGGAAAAGGGAACAAAGCGTTAATGTCGCAAATTTGACATGAAAAAGAGAAACCACCAAGCAGTTGAAAAGCTTCCATAGAAAATTCTTGCCGGTTATTTAATTTACATTACCCGAAATAAAGTTGTTGTAAGAAAAAAAATGAAAAAGGAATAATCAACAAGAAAAGAAAAAAAAATTAAAGATTAACGAGAGACAAACAAGCATTTTTGTCAGTCATGCATACCCTGAAAAAAAAAACTCTACTCATGCCTAGCCCAAAAAACCCCACCCTAAAACGAACCAAAAAATTCTCAGTTTAATGATCTATCATATCAAGTTCACAAACCCCATTTCCACATTTTCCAAAAGAGTTTAACCATATATTATTATTTTTTTACGATATTAATATATTTTAGCATGTTATAATAGGTAATTTACCTTTTCTTGAGAGTAGTAATCTCACTTTTATTTTTTGAACCGATATCATGTGTAGTTATAATTTAGATGATCTTATATTAAAGTTTACAAACCCCATTTCCTCATTTTCCAAAAGTGTTTAACTTGTATATATGAGCGTATGTTCGTATGTTGTAGTTGGCAATGTCTTATTTTTTCGATTACCGGTCTTACTTTTTATGAACAATTATCTATAGTTATTATTAAGTGACAAACTAGAGAAAGGATTTTTGCACAGTTGGTGTATAGTAGTGGTGGATGGATAATATAAGTACTGAGTAAACGAACTTCTACGCTGCTATTATATATTTATGGTTTTCAATTATTCACTACAAACAAAATGAGATTAACTATAAACTTATCGCTGATCTATTGCTAAATAGTTCACAGCTAACATATTTTTTTGATAATCTTGTTGCTAATCCGTTAGCAACAGATTTTGTTGTTTAGCTATATAATTTATCTGTCGCTTCTTGTTTTTCTTATAGTGATTTTTCTTTTGTTTTTTGTTGTGGTGTAGACGGACAAAGCTTCATTGCTAGCAGAGGTGATACAACATGTGAAGGAGCTAAAAAGACAAACATCCTTAATAGCAGAGACAAGTCCTGTCCCAACTGAAATTGATGAATTAACAGTTGACAATGCAACATCTAATGAAGATGGTAAGTTTGTGATAAAAGCTTCATTGTGCTGTGAAGACAGATCCGATCTTTTACCTGATTTAATCAAGACATTGAAAGCACTAAGGTTAAAAACACTTAAAGCTGAAATTACAACACTTGGTGGACGTGTGAAGAATGTTTTGTTCATTACTGGGGATGATTGTAATTATAATAATGATAATCAAGAATTGGATCCGAGTACCAGTGACGATGATTGCCAGATGCAGCAGCCACAATATTGTATAAGTTCAATACAGGAAGCACTTAAAGCAGTGATGGAGAAATCAAGTGGTGATGATTCTGCTTCAGCAAATGTTAAGAGACAAAGAACTAACAACATCAACATCCTTACTTAATTACAAGTACTTCTTTTCTTCCTTTTTGTGTGGTTTTTTCTCTTTTGGGGTGTGGTTTTTTCCTTCTTCCTTTTATAACCTCTTAGAAAATATTATATATGTAGCGGGTTGGTCGTATGTGTTTAGAGCTTTGGTCTAATGGTAATAGCATAACTTATGATGTGTGAGTCACAGATTGGAACTCTACCGTAGACAAAAATTGGTATTTAAATGAAGAAGTATAGAGGGTCGGATACAATTACAATATCGGCAGATTTTTTAACCGAGGTGTGCTTCACTCTTGAAAATTTCTCGATTATGAAAAACAATATGTAGAGGGTTGGTGGTGGTTTCTTTCTTTTTTTGTGTCCAAAAAATGTACATGTTATGTCAATCATTAGGTCTGGTATTTAATCTAAGAAGTGTCTAGGGTGAATTCATTATTCACCCCTTTTGAACTGTGCATTATTTACTCTCAGGGGTTTCTGAATTATAAAAAAATATGTAGAGGGTTGGTGGTTTTTTATTTTTTTTTAGTGGGTGTCCAAACGTGTCCCTATCATTAGTTGTCTCATGTCATGTTCATCAACAGTTCAAATCATGCAAGAAAACCTTGAGAAAACACAACATTGAAATATGGTGAAGTTATTGATTACGTTGGTGATCCTATTCTAGGGTGCAAATATCAAACATTCTGTTTGTCTTTTTTGTTCCTTAGTGAAATTTCCTTGTCACCTTCTATCTCTCTTCGTCAGAATTAATGCATGGTGGCGATATATGATTATTTTATGGAGAAAAAGTTTACACCAAAAATTTCTTCAAATGCTGTTTTGAGGATTGGTATATTCAGAAGTTTTTAGAATCACGAAAGTGAGCTTGTAATGGGCTGTTTTTTTGGGGAAGGAAAGAACTGTAAATATTTATTAATTATGTTGTTGTGCTCCAATGAATATGCCTTGTACTTTTCTTCTCAGGGCATGTATCTTCCCTTTACTTTTTTATTTTTATTTTTCTTCTGTTGTGGTTAAGTCTATTATGGGTGATTTTATTTTCGTTGTAATTCGGGGGTTGTTTATTTGAATTCCATGTAAACAAGGTGATGGGAAATTATCAAATTATTTCTTTATTACCTACTCCTATTTACTTCAAGTTTCTTTAATGCATATATCTCATGGTGTCTAGGATGAAGCCTATGCAAATTGTAAGACTACACTTTTACTGTAATTTAATTTGTTATAACACGGGATTGTTTACTAATAATATTTTCAAGGTTATCGTATCAGATTTAGTTTACGATGAATACATGTTATACATTAATTTTAATTGTTAGTACAAAAATAATTATAGTATCAATTTTTTGTACCGGTGGATTATGCTCCCGCTATGCTATGATATGTACGGCCCTTTTTCGACCCCATGCATAATAAGAGCATAGTGCACCGGTATAAAAAGTTTGTACTATTTACATGTTTACATGCTTTTGACCTCAATATGTACATACAGATGCATGCATGAATGTATACCTGGGAAGTCGCTACAAAATTTGTAGTAAATGATATTGAATATTGATTCTTTGTGTTCATTTTTGTCAACATACTCTTCCATGACAGTCAGCTATAGATTCAAGATTTTAAATTATGAGTGTTGAACTATTTTAAACCTGAAAATTGCTATTGAGACTGGGTATGAACTATTAATGTTTCAACGTATAATAATATTTAACTTCAAAAGTACGCATGGATGCTCCATAACCCACAATGTAGGTCCTTCAGTGATGATGGCGACGAACAGATGGCATTTATCCGACAATGAAAAATTCATGTATTTTGAAAACTTTTCAAGAGTTTCAGTTAAGTTGTTAGCAGGAAAAAATGTCTTTTTAAAAAAAAAATTAACCATCCAACTCTATTGAGAGTGGATGTAATTTTTTTATTATAAACAAGATTTACACCACAGAGGAGGAAAGCCTCATGATAGAGAATATATTAATATTTTTTATATATTTTGTAATTAGGATTTTGATGTAATTATGAAAACTAGATATCTTAATATAATTACGATTTGTACTTGCTGAGCCTCCAATCAAAGAGAATTACACTATTCTACATGGTATTAAGAATCAAACCTAAACACTCTTCTTGCCACTCTTGTTCCCCCTCTCTCCTTGCTTCCGGCGGCGGAAACCCTCCCCCCTAACCCTATTTTTTTCCCTTCTCTTGAACCACCGAAAACTGCCCCCTCATGGCTACTCACGAATCTACGTTCTTCCTCCAACCCCGACGTCACACATACTCCCTCCTCCTCTCATACCTCCTTTCATCCACCTTTGCCGTAACAAATATCAAGAATTTTATCCCTTTTATTTTCAAATTTCTGCTTGCATCTTGATTTTCAGATTTGCCATGTTATGATGCCCGGGAGAATCTAAAATATCATTCTTTGGATTGGATTATTTCCCTTAGTCAGCCACCAGTTCATAATTTGATGTCTGATGTCATTTTGTCTCATATTGATTCCAAATTGCCTGCTGTAATGCTCTCATATCTCCTGTACTATCTTTCCTTTGTGGAACAAATGCTCTACATCTTCCTGTTCAAAGTTAGTACAACAAGAACATCTAGATGGAAGATGAACTTTAAACTTTGTAAGATTTAAATCAACAACAATCTTATTTCTTAAAAAAACTCATAACAAAAAGGACATTTTAAAAGGATTCTTTTTATGCCAAATCATTTTATTACAAAAAGAATAGTATTGCCTGTTTCTAATGAGATCCCAAGTTGATTTACTAGTAAATCTCCAATTTGTATTCACTGTCCAAATTGGTTGGTCATCAAGATTAGGAGAGTTAATAGTAATCCCTTGGATAATACTTACAATGCTAATAGGAAGGTTCTGTCCAAGCTTGTTTGCATCCCAACCTCCATTCACTATGAAGTCTGATACTTTGATTTTTATAGAGGTTGATCCATTAATGTAATCTGCTAATTTACCAATTATCTCACCAGAAGCTTGAGTTGTCTTTTTGTTGATTCTCCATTGAATATGATGATCAACATTCTCCTTAATCTTCATCATTCTCCTCCAGTTATGAGAATGTTTGTAGCTCCATTTTCTTGCCACTGGATGGATCCTTTTAGAGTATTTGGCTTTCATAAACTTGATCTAGATGGTATATTTAGTTCTGAATTGCCACCATAGTTTTGACAAAGCAGCTCTTTTCTCTGTTTATCAACTGTCCAGAGTTCTTCTCATATCTCCTGAGGCACTTGTCGATAAGTTTCAGAGTCTTGTTTTTTCCTGAACAGAAAATAATCAAATCATCAACATATGCTAAATGGTTAATCCTAGGTGAATTCATTAAACTTAGGATTTTCATATAATTTATTAAGCATAATAGAGAGAAGAATTTCAGCAGCAATAA
The DNA here is from genome assembly GCA_034509755.1 of Anisodus tanguticus. Classification (NCBI taxonomy): domain Eukaryota; kingdom Viridiplantae; phylum Streptophyta; class Magnoliopsida; order Solanales; family Solanaceae; genus Anisodus; species Anisodus tanguticus. The sequence goes on along the minus strand of CM067540.1, from coordinate 3,379,550 downwards.
TAAACAGGGAAGGAGATATAAGATCTCCTTGTTTAACACCCCTTTGAGACTTAACAAATTCATGTCTTTTCCCATTAATAATGACAGTGTACCAATTATTGAAAATGAAACTCCATATTATGTAAATTCATTTTTCATCAAATTTCATTTTTCTCATTATAGCACAAATAAAGTGCCTAGAGATTCTATCATAAGCCTTATTCATATCAACTTTGAAAATCACATTTCCCCCCTTGTTCTTAGTTTTGATCTCATGAATAATCTCTTGGGCTAGTAAAATATTTTCTCCTATAGCTCTACCTTTTATAAAACAACTTTAATTAGGGGAAATAATTTTGAAAGAATGGTTGTCAGTCTACTATTTAAAACTTTTGAAACAGCTTTTTGAATTACATTACTAAGACTGATAGGTCTAAAGTCTGAAAATGTTTGGGGAGATTCAATTTTAGGAAGTAAAACTAAGCAGGTGTTTGTAAAAAATTTAGGTAATTGCTCCCCATTGAAAATAATTTTGACTAACATTACAATATTCGGACCAACAGTTTCACAAGTCTTTTGGAAAAAAAGACTACTGAAACCATCTGGTCCTGCTGAGCTATTGGGATTGATATCAAAGATAGCTCTTTTAATCTCCTCTTCATTGGGTTCCTGTAGAAGATTCTGATTATCTTCCTCATTGATGCATTTGTTGATGTCAATTTTGTAAGAACAGTTGTTGATAGAAATCTGCTGCTGCTGCTGCACCAATCTCTGTATCCTCTTCTATCCAATTATCTCTCACATTAATTCTATGGATCTGTAAAAAAATTCTTCTACCCTTCACAATAGTGTGAAAATATTTGGTGTTCTCATCCCCTTTCAAATTTCATTTTAAATTAGTTCTGTCTCTAAAATGTGTCAACATGCTTGTGATGGATAATCAATTCTGTCTTGGATTTGTTCATATTCATCATGTCTTGTTGGTTCAAAGTGTCCATGTATTTCTCTTCATATTGCTTGACTTCATCCTTCAACAATTGAGTTTTTTCAAAGATATTGCCAACTTTAGTTTTTGACCAAAGCCTCAAAGCTTTACTAGTATTCTTCAGCTTCTGTTGCACTTGCCAGAAAATATTGCCTCAGTTATTCTTAACCACCTCTTGAAAATCTTCCAAATTAGCCAAAAAGTTCAAGAATCTAAAGTATTTAATATGATTGTTTTGATTATTTCCAAAAGTGATGAAAAGTGGACAATGGTCAGAGTTGACTCTTGTCAAATGTTGTACATTACATATGGAGAAGCAGTAATCTCATTTTTCATTACACACCATTCTATCTAACCTCTTTTAAATTATTTCTTGTTCTTTTCTCTCATTACACCATGTAAAACTGCTATCAGAATAGCCAATGTCTCTAAGACCACAATCATGTAGGCATTCCATGAAAGGAATACTTTTGCTAAGTTTGTGTGGTTTGCCTCCCATTTTCTCCTTCATAGCTAAGATACTGTTAAAATTTCCTATAACAGCCTAAGGAGAATTGATGGTAGTCGAAAATATCTCCATAAATCTTTCCTACCAGAAGCTTTAGACTTAGCATAAACAACAGAAATGAAGAAGTGCTCTTCTTTATATTGAATTTTACAAGTAACCATTTGATTTTCACTACAATAAATATAGCAGTCAATGTTATGTTCCAGAACACCCAAATCTTGTTGCTACAATTTGCATAACTTCCTTTCATACCTAGACAGTTCATATACATCTCTATTTTGGTCACTTTGATGAAAGGTTCCTGAATGACAACCAAGGATATATCCTGACTTGCTATTAATAACTTTAGCCTCTCAGTGGAAGCTTGGGACTTCATGCCTCTTATATTTCAATTGAGCACTCTAATCATTAATGGATTTCTTTGAAAGTTTTTGAGTATCCTTTTTTTGATTTCTAGTTTTTGGTGGATCCACCTTAGCTTTGCCAGTTCTTTTTATTTTCTTACTCAGGAACTGTTTTGCACTTTGTCCATTTGAGTAGAAGGTTCTGAAGTATTCTTCTCAATGTTTGGTTCTTCCTCTTCTTGATCATCTTCCTCTTCTTCAGATGATATCTCTGCCCATTCATCTTGTGATTCCCCTTTTTCCATGTCAAAACCTTTTTCTCCTTTCCTTGGTGTTTGTTCATGTTTACTAACATCACCAATTTGAATCTCAGTTTCCTCCATTAATTCATTAAAATTATTTTGAGTGATGGCTATTGCTTGTTCATTGTTAGTATCCTTTGTTCTGCTTCCTTTTTTATTTCCAGATTCCTTCCTTTTATGCTTTCTTGTGATATCTTCCCATTCTCCTTTAAAGATATCAATCAACTTGTAGTTCACTGGAATCCTTGATCATAATCACTTGTCTATCTCCTTGCTCAGCTTTTTCATTGCTTTTCTAAACCTGGAGCTTTTCCTGAATTTTTTTTGATTCTTTAATACCTCCTGATCATGGTTGCTTTTGTTATCCTGATTGGTGTTCTGATTCTCAAAGGAAGCTTTGTTCTCTTTTTCAGCTGCACTATTTGTGTCCTTTTGCTTTTGCTTGCTTGTGTTATCCAAAATGGGATGTGGTTTGGCCAAATATAGCACCAGTTGGTATGTATGTACACACCCTTTGGAGGCTCACTTCATCCTCTTCTTATTCCTCTTTGGACATTCGATTGACCATTCTGTTTGTCCCTTCCTCTAGTATTATTTTCCATCTTTTTCAGTACCATTGTTATTTCCTTCATCATTGTATTGCTTGCCCTGTAGATTTTCGTCCATTTCTGAAATTCGTCCAGCTCGATGACCCTTTTGTAAAGAATGGTTGTAAAATCTTCATCATTGGTGAATGTCAAGAATATGTTGAAATTATCGAAGACCCCTATCTTCACCGTACCCTTTAATGGAAAATTTTCAAAAAATTTAGATCTGAGAGTGTCAATTTGGGGTCATGATTTTAGAAATCCACCCACTATAGTTCTCCGACAAGTTGTCAAAACATCGTAGTATTCTTTTGCAATGAAGATGAAGGCCGGCATCCCATTGTGGGTTGTTCTTCTAGCTGTTACAATAAAAAGTCAATCTTTTGATATCTTAAGCATCACAGTCAAGTGACACAACTAACAGCCATACAAGACGACTGAGATCTCACAAGATTGTCCATTGTTTATGTCCTATGGGCAGTTGCTGTCACGAACCAAATCGGAGGGCCATGACGGGAATCCGGGTCTTACTTGTCGAGAACCACTAATCATATATGTAATATCTAACCATAATTAATCATGAGCCCCGAGGGCCGTCACAAAGTACCCTGCTGACACATAGGAATGATAAACTGGAAAGGTACTGCGTAAACTTGCAAACGAAAGAACCCAACCTATGCATATATACATACTAAGGCCGACAAGGTCATACATGACTATTATACACAAGACAACTGTCTACAAGCCTCTAAAGAGTACGTGACTTCATAAGGTCGGGATAGGGCCCCGCCATACCCCAACGCATAACCAAAATATCGTACCACGACTAGACTGCAACTCTGGAACAAATAGAGTGCTCCAATATCAACTGAACCAGCAACCTACTAGTGCGGACCGTCACCCTGTTTATCTGAGCCTACAGGCATGAAATGCAGCGTCCCCCGACAAAAGGGACGTCGGTACGACTGATGTACCGAGTATGTCAGGCATGAACAATAGCATAATAGAGACCTGAAAGTAACATGAGACAAGAAACAATCAACCTATACCGAATGCCTCTAAGGGCCATAATATGCATAAGTATCATGTCTGTGTAGAATGCCTATGAGGGTCATAATATGCCTAAATGTCATGCACAATGCGGTCATGCATATACATATGCGTGTATAACGTCATCAAGCCTCTGTGGGCATAATATCATCGTGTATATCTGTACCAGCTGTAGGTGGTGTGCGTATATGTAACACCCCGTACTTTCGAGTTGTGGGTTAAGCATCTAGACGTATGCAAGTAGACCCGAGCTTTGGAGAATTTATGTCATATCCACGTATGTAAATAAAGAGCCTGGTTTATAAAAGGATGCGGTCCCGAACTAATTTAGGACTTACCAAGTGGGACAACAATAATCGGCTAATTGACAACAAGGATCGGCTAAGTTATGAAGTATAGTGAGGGACAAGATTAAGTGGGAATATTCACGTGTAGCATTTAAATGGTGAATCACTGTGTTGGTTACGTGTGACTTCATAAAGGAGACACTTTAGCAAATTAATGTGGCTATTTAATCACGGACGGCATCCCACGTTTTAGCACATAAGATTAAAATAGAATTTTAAGTGGTGACTAATTAATTATGTGTGTAATTGAGTGTATGTTGAATTAATGAAAGGCACGGAGAATTATTAGTGGTATATAGGATACGGATGAAGAGTGCAAAAAAAGGATTGATGTCATCTTAATATTTCTCTTGAATTGGAATTATTCTCCAAAAAAATGGGCATCAACGGAAGTGAATGTAGACATAAATGTGGTGGTGACACTTGTATCATTAGGTGTCAAAGAGTAAACATTGGGAAGACATGTGTAAAGGGAAAAGTAACACTAATATCTTGTTGTCTCAATCTATTGAGAATTGATCAAGAGTAATAATATTTACAACATTTTCTTGGCTGCAAAAAACCTGATCTTCAGTTCTCAACAGCAACATATGCTTCACAATTTAAGGAAACAATGAGTAATCCTTCCAAGGACAACATGCAGGTCTTGCCCACCGTTTTAATTTCGTTGTTCCGTTTATCATTGAGTTGTAATTCGGTTTTCTTCGAAGTGAAGTAATGTAGAAGAAGAGTGTTTCTTGGAAAATAAGATTGGGGTGCATTACGGGATGCTTTAGTTGAATTGTAGACACAAAATGGCTAAGGTATGTTAAGACAAATCATTCTTTCTTTTGGCATGTTTCATGTAACGAAACGTAACCATAATATTGTTCCATAAATTATTCTGCTCTTAGTAGTTAAGGATGTTCATATTATTGATTCCTATGTTAAAAGCATGTCTAAATATGTTCTCAAATCCTTATTGAGGTGTATGGAAAAGATGTTGATGTTCCCAATGTTAGCCGAAGGTGCAGGGATATTATGTCACTCGGATAAACTTAGAATGTTTTACTGTTATTCATGTATTTTATTCATGTATTACCCTAGACCACATATTGGGGATGGAAAATGGGATACGCAGACCACCTGATCACCTGGGAAATGATGAGGAAGATGCACATAGAGGCTGTTATGGGAAGGAAGATGCCCGATGAGGCCAATATATATGTATACCGCATTGTGCATGACATTTAGGCATATTATGGCCCTTAGATGCATTCACTACTGGTCAGCTGTTCCTATCGGCATTTATTCTTTGTCGGCTATATTTGTCGGTTATTTATTCTTGTCGGCGCTTTGTTAGATGTTACTTGTCGTCGTTTTCGTTTCAGTATATTTTTGTATCTTTGTTATGCTACTTTTCATGCCTGACATACTCGGTACATCAGTCGTATTGACGTCCCTTTTGTTTGGGGACGTTGCGTTTCATACCACAGGCTCAGGTAGACAGGGAGACGGTTCGCGCTAGTAGGTTGCTGGTTCAGCGGATATTTGTTGCGTGTTTTTCTAGATGCTACACAAGTGTATGTATCACAATTTGTAATAATTTTGGTAAAACCGAGTGTCGTCCACAGAGACTGATTTATCAAGTACCAATTAACTAATCTTTAATTTCTATTTGGCTAACGAATATAAGTGATGAATTTTAAACTACATAATATACAAACTAAAGTAAGTTGCAGAAATAAAGTAGTAATGACAACACACGAAGTTTAATTAAGTAATGAAGGCAATTAGGGTTTCCAATCTCCTCAATTTTCCATTCTATCATTCATTAATGAAAGAATAGCGACTCTTCTTCTTATTAAGATAGCAGGTTAACTAAGATGTTCTATATTCCGGTTAGGACATATAAAAACTCAACCCAAGAGAGAACTTTCTATATTTCTATGATAAGTTCAATCACTCAGGAGAATTAAGATCAATAACCGAAAACGCTACACAGGCAATCGTGATACTCTCGTCCAAGATTAAAATTACGTCTAATCAACTATAGCATATTCAAATATCCCTTCTCAGATCTTGATTTGAAATTATATAGGTAATGAAGACTAATGGCCAATTAATTTTCATTCAATAAACACAAGTTGAAGAGATCTTAATAGATGAAGAAGAACATTAGCAATGCCTTAAATCATAATAGAGTTTAAAGTGATTCGACGGAAAACCCTAATAAAAGTAATTAGCTCATAGTCATGCTAAGAAAACTAATTAACTTAATATCAAACATGAACTGAATTAAAGTAAAGAAAAGGAAAAGAACTTGAACAATAGATGTATCTAATGGCTTCTTGTTCTTTTGTTTCTTGCCTCCCAAGTGTCCTCCCCCTTTCAAAATGTGCCTCCCCCAGCATATATCACGAAAATCCCCTAGAATGGATCTTTTTGCCCTTGTTAAATTTAGGTTTTTCGCAGCCCTGACGTCGTCGGCGCCGCAACGCTAATTCACTTCTGAAAGTCACTCCCTTTCTGCCTTCAGAGCATCGTGGCTCTAATGTTGGGCGCCGCTGCCCTTCAGCGTCGCGGCTCCATGATGTGTTGCGCCGCGGCTCTTCAGCGTTCTTCGTCCGGAATTTGTTTAGACTGCTTTCCAAGCTTCATAGGGCTTCTTTGACTCATTTCTTGTGACCAGCTACGCATTTTTGTCCTTAATAACCGCCTATTTCCTTTGGATTTGCTTTATTCATTTCTGAATCGCTTAAAACCTGAAAACACATAACAACACGCATAATACCGCACAAGATAAATAAAAGACAAACAAAAGACTCCCTAAAACACACCTAAAACAGTACTACAATCTACCTAACAAACACCCCCAATCTTAAACTTTACTAGTCCTCGAGTAAAGAACTATAGACACCCTAAAACAGAAAAATACACAGACTCTAGACTGAATCAGGTCAACAACAATATATCATGCCTCGAAAATCATGAACAACATGCAATATAATCTTCAAGAACATTCTAACCACTAATTTGTTATCTAGAATTTCAAGTCGGATATTCCTCAAATTTGCTTAAATTTATTAATGCATATGACCACTCAACCATGATTATTGACTTAAACAAGTATTAAATATTAGTTCATGCACAACTAATTCTCACCAACAGTCCATCGGGTCCAAGTTCTATAGGCTTGCTAACTTGTTGTTCTCTACTAATTTAAACAACACATACTCAAGAATCAATAGGACTTTTATAGGTCAAGACAATACCTTGCCCTTACCCGTCAGGTAACAAGGTCTGGCCCACTCCAAGGCCCATTGTCCAGGGGATGGGTTACCAGCAGCAGCATCAGTTCAGTGTTGGGCCGCCCAATTTTAGGCCCAGAAGCAGTTCCAGCAGCTATGGGCCACTGTCGAACCAGTGGCAGGAGGCCCATTTGGCAGTGGCAAGCCCAATGGATATTGAGTCCGTCATGCACACCCTTGGACTTAATCCACCCGGTGCTAATTGTTATATGGACACCGGAGCGACGTCACACATGACTAGGGATGGCAACGAATCGGATCTTATATGGACACCGGAGCGACGTCACACACAATGATAAGATTAAATTATATTCCTACCGTGGTGTTTATCCCAATATTTAGGTGTAAGTTATTGTGTAAAATTGAAATACCTAAAATTAAGAGATTTTTATTGCTAAGAAAAGGTTTGTCATGTATATAAATATTCCTCTCATTTGCCATTTTTTATCATTTCTGATTTTCCCAACAAAAAAAAAAGGAAAATCACATCGGGTATACATCTACCTACCTAACCAATGAAATCATCAAACCAAACTCCAATCTCTATCAGAAACCCTAACTTCTCAAAACCCTCTCCCAAATTTTCACCAATAGAAACATCACCAATGTCAGAACAAATATCATCCAACATTCACTCCAACACTCCAATGAGCACAAGCCCTCCAATGAATACGGAGACTTCCGAGCAATGATACCCAGCAAGCAGAACATGTCATAGACAATAGGGATGAAGTAATTGAATACCTCACTGGACGTATAATGAAGAAATGGATCCCTACATGTCCAGCCTCCAAACTAACAGCCCTGTTTTCCACCCTTCACAAAATTGCTATTCACAATTGGCTTCCTTCAATGAATGAGTCAATTGTAACATCTGAACAAGTCACCCTGTTGTATAAAGTTGGAAAATGTTTGAAAGTTCATTTGGGAAAAATGATATTTCATCAAATTGCCAACTTGGCTGAGAAAGAATCAACTTCAATCCTTCATTTTCCCTCTTTGATCTACAAAGTATTAACCACTCAAGGCTTCGAGCCTAAGAGAGAAGACACTTTAGGGAAGGCTCCTGAGCTTTACACTGTAAACAAAGCAATTTTGAAGAGCAAGGACAAAGTCATCGACTTGCCCTGGAAGAAGGAAACTGAAAGTGAAAATGTTGCCAGAAATGTCACCAACATTCTAGGCAATACTGGTCCAAGATAATCTACATTGTCTACAAAATGACTTGTAGATCAAATTGCAAAATCAACCAACAAATTGCTGAGGTTGATGCTGCAAGAAATGCCCTGATACAAGCTAGAGACCATTTCATGATGCTACTTTTTTTACAAAAAAATGGAGATGATGATGATGCAGGGGAGGAAGCTAAAGATGCTATGTTGTAGAGATGAAGGGGGAGAGATCTGGAAGCTGAAGTTGTTATGCAGGGTAGAAAGTCTTTGGAAGTCGTCAAGCTCTTGTATGATGAGCAATGAAGAAGCTGAATGATGTTACTAAACTAAGCTGTAAATGTTTGTTCAATGGTTTGATGGATTGATGTGGATATTTGTTGACACTTGTTTATTTTTATTTGTGTTTTGTATATATTGAATTATATGTGTATATATGTGCTCATATTTTTTTCTAATCCTATGAATTGGTATACACACATTTGCTTGTATGCCATCACAGGTTAAGGGGAGCATGACCTTGAAAATGTTGATCACAGATGTTGGACAACATTTGTGATAACACCATAAGTCAACTTTACATTTTAACGAGTTTTGTGACGAAAGGAAAAAAGTGGGAGATTGTTAATGTTGGATTTGATGTTGTGACATTTGGCCCAACATATCTCCTGAATTATTGATTTGAATGTATAAGATTTTGGGACAAATGTTGCACAACATTCGGACCAACATTTTCATAACTGATTTTGTCTTACTTCACGTAATGATTACTATGTGGTAAATATGATTTGGCAAAGTAAAAAGGAGTTGGTAAACACGTGTGAAGAACGAGTTAAGACTGCTACTTTTCGTGAGGAACAAGTCAAAGTTGTTAGAGGTTTTTGCTCCTTGATCGTCCCCAACAAATTCTACCAGCTGCCCACCTTTCCCTCAACCCCACAACCAATCAATGAGCTTTTCAAGAAAAACTCTTTACTATAAATAGAGAGGCTACTACATTGAATCGATATCCAGAATCAGAAAGCAAAAATACCAAGAGAGCTCTCGGGATTTCATCTCAAAATCTAGATCACAAGTGTTACCTGAGTGTGTTGACAACATTCTGTCTAACATTACAATTGCTGTTTAGATTCTAGATTAGTTTTGTATGGAGCGATTGTAATGAGAAGTTGTCTTTGTCTACTTAGATTTTTCAGGCAGAAGTCATCTGCGACTTCAACTTTTAATTCCTTTCCGTTTTATCTTGTAAATCTGTAAATAAAGGAATTTGTATATTTGTATATAATATATATACAATACATTTGGTCATTAACCATCATAATTTATATTACTATTTATATAACTTATAAAAATTTAAAATATTTGTGTTTTTTAAATTTCTGCTGCATTTACTCTTTAAAGTTACTATTTTGCTAAGTATTGTTACTATGTCAGATGACATAACTGCCGACATTCAAAAATAAAATTGACATTTAATTTATTCCATCTTTTATTTTTAGTTTTCATACCATTTTACACCTTACTAACAATTCCACAACTATACCATCCCTCCAACAACATCATTTTGAACTCTCCCAATTTGATACTCCGAAACCTTATTTGCCAAGACGGTCGGTGTGCCAATAATAAGACAACAAGTACGGCTATTTTTCGTAAAATCCAATAATAAGACAAACAAGTACGGCTATTTTGCGTAAACTCCAATTCTCTAAAGTGTTCTTCTCCCTATTAACGTTTCTCTGTCTCCCTTCTCCTGTGTTCTTTTCTTGTTCAAAAAAAACTTCCAAATACTCCCCCTTTTTTTCTGAAAAAAATATTTTCTTTCCCTTTATTTACTGTTAATCTTTAACACCCACATCATAATTTTGAGGTGGGGTTCTTTTTATTGGTGAAAAAAGAGTGTAATTTGGGTGTTTTTTAATTTGTTTTGGGAGTGATGAGTGGAAGGAGAGTGTTGAAATCTCTTCAAGCAGTGGTAGCTCATGGATTGCTCTTTTCTTTCACTTTGCTTCTTGTTCTCAAACTTCATCAACCCCTTTATTATTCTTGGTGGTTAGTTTTTCTTCTTTTTATTTATTTATTTATTATTAAGCTTTGGAATTTTCTCAGTTTCTTGATATTCAAAGAATTTGGCAGTTTTTGGTTGAGGATTTTGGGGATTTTTTAGAACAATTTGTGAAAAAGATTGTATTTTTTTGGGAAATATTGTATCCCCTTTGAGGAAATTTTAATAATTTGTGCAGATATTATAGTGATATGTGGATAAAGGGGAAGTCTTTTTTTGAATTTCTCAAATGACATGTTTGCTGAAATTGGTCTAGTTAGTTAGTAGTACTTTGAATCTATGATGGAGTACTAGTTTTGTAACACTTAATGGTTTTGTGTAGTGTTCAGCTTTTGGAAATTTCTCAGTTCTTGCACTTTTTGGAACTGAAGGAATTTGGCAGTTTTTAGTTTAGGATTTTGAAAATTTTATTTACACAATTTGTGAAAAAGGTTCATTTTTTTTTTGGGAAATCGTGTATCCTCTTTTGGGTTTTTAATCTGATTGAGGAAGTTTTAACAGTTAATTGAGATTAACCATGTGTAGATATTGTAACAATATGTGGATAAAGTGAAGGTCTTGTTGTCTGGATTTGTCAAATGCCTTGTTATTTAGTACTTTGAATCTATGATATAGTACTAGTTTGTAACACTTCTTAACTTAGAAGCATGATATTCCATTGTTGGAAATTAAAATTGGAATGCCTTTTGGATCATTGTTGAGCTTGAAAAAGGCGGAAACTTTAGAATTTTGGATGATGTGCTTACCTTAAAATTGTTAGTAGTATTATTGTTGAGCTTGAAAAGACGGAAGCTTTAGGATTTTGGATGATGTGATTACCCTAAAATTGTTAATAGGATTATTGTTGAGCTTGAAAGGGTGGAAAGTTTAGGATTTTAAAATTATTCTTTAAGATTATTGTTGAGCTTGAAATAGGCGAAAGCTTTAGGATTTTGGATGATGTGCTTACCCTAAAATTTTTAATCACTCATATATGAACAGGTGTATTCGCAACTAGACATTTCTGATAAAATTGATCCGGTTTTTAGGGAATTCCCGGTGTTTTATTAGACATTATAACTACGGCATGAGTGGGAGGAAGATGGGTCCAAGTTGGCTCTTACTTCATTGGAGTTTCTTCACTATATGTAGAGCCTGTTTGAATTTTTAATGGTAGATTTTACACAACAGCAATGTCTTTACTAAGAATTGATGAAATTTGTGAGAATAAAGGAATGGGATATAGAGGAGTTTCTCAATAACACTAGGTAAATGCCTTGAAGTTGTACTTGTTTACTCTAGTTATAGATGAGTTAACCAGTAGTATTTAGATAAAAGGTTCTATGGTTTATGCTATTTATAGATGATATTCTGTTTATCAATCGAGAAAGTCAACCAAAAATTGGACCATTGAAGTAAGTTTTAGAATAAGCATAGACAAGATGGAATATATGCACAGCAGGTTAGCCTTCGTAAAAAGAATAAATATGAGGGAGATTAAACAGGATTATAATGGGTACACCCCACATGTACAATTCAGATATTAAGCTCAATCTTCCAGGAGACTGTAATGGTAAATGAAAATGTAAAGCACGGAATAAAAATGAGATAGTTGAAATGGAGGAGCATTACACTATAGGAAGATACCTTATAAAGTGAAGGCTACGTGTATTGGCCAAGGTCCTCTTTTCTCCTTTTGTTTTACAAGATAATTGAGAACTTTGAAAACCCTACTCTCTTAAACAGTATAATTACAGTTGTTCATTTTGCAGGGTGGTTTTCGTTCCACTTTGGTTGTTTCATGTGGTTGTAGCAAGGGGTAGATTCTCATTACCTGCTCCATCAATGCCTCATGATCGACATGTACGACACATTTAACTTTTCCGATCTTAGATTCAAAGTTTCATGTGTCAGTCAATGTTGTTTGTATATTTTCAAAAAGCTATATAGTGACAGAAGCACACATTCCTTCATGAACAGTGGGCCCCATTTCATGCTGTCATGGCCACACCGCTGCTTGTTGCTTTTGAACTTCTTCTTTGTATTCATCTCGACAGCACCTATGGTAAACAAGAAAAGAAATGATACAAGTCCTTATCTTGTATCATTTCTTCTCTCTTTAAATTTGATATGCAATGCTAGTTCATATAAGCAGAGCCACTTATTTGTGAATTGTGGTTAATTGCAGCTGTAAGTTTGAAGATCGTGTTCTTTCCCCTGCTAGCACTTGAAATCGCTATCTTGGTTGATAATGTTAGGTAAAATACTTTTCCTTCCAAGAAATGCTGACTTTTAAGCCATCTGGTGGCAGTTGATTTATTTTGGAATAAAGAGATACGAGATAAGATGTCCAAAAGTATGCTTTTTTCAACATATTTTGAGAGCATAAAAGTTATTGGTCTTGGTTTTGGATGTCTATCTAATTCCTTTAAACTTTTCCCCATGTTCAGAATGTGCAGGGCTTTGATGCCCGGAGATGAAGAAAGCATGAGTGATGAAGCTATATGGGAGACCCTTCCTGTAAGTATAGAGATCCTATTCTTTTTTAAGAACCCACGGTTAGCAATCATGTCATTTCCTATAGCGTATCTACAAGGAGGAATCTGACATTAATAGCCTGTTTGTCCAAGCTTCTGGGAAGCCAAAAGTGCTTTTTTTCCCTTTGATATTTTAGAAAGTTGAGGCGTTTGGCCAAGCTTTTAAGGAAAAATAAGTGTTTTTGAGTAGTAGCAGAAGTTGTTTTTTAGAAGCTAAAAGTAGTAGTTTTTCCCCGGAAGTGAAGCACTTTTGAAACGTTAGCCAAGCACAAAGTAATGCCAAGCACAAAGTAGTACTCTAATATTGGAAAAAGTATTTTTCTAATTGATTAGCCAAACACAAACTGCTACTCTCCAAAAGCGCTTTTCAGATTTTGGAAGCTTGGCCAAACAGGCTATAGTAGCCTATGGTACCTCTTTTAGATTGACTAGCTAAGAAAGCTTATTTCTTCACTTGCATAAATACGTAAACAAAAGAGCGTAAGATGTTACTTTACGGGGTTTTAAAGGAAGTGCACTCCTATGTTCTTGATCTTTTGTTACCATAATACTCGAGAGGTTGACTGCTATCTCCTCACCAGTGAAAATAAGGTTCAGATATAGTTTTTGTCGAGGAGTTACACATATCAGGAATAAACAGTTTGATCGCATCTTTTAACCGGACTTTTTAAGATACTTTTTTCATCTATATGCAGTCTGGTGTAATGTTATTTGAAACTGTGATTGATTGGTACATGCCGTTTGCGCTAATTTATGCACATTGATAATTTCTGAAAGTCATCTTGTCATCTATGTCACAGCACTTCTGGGTTGCAATCGCTATGGTCTTCTTCATAGCAGCAACAACATTTACTCTTCTGAAGATTTGTGGTAATCATTTGACTGTCTGTACCTTTCACTAAATTTGTGTGCTTTTCACCATTTGCTTCTTCTCATAATGAACTTCTCCACTAACATTTAACTGCATGCGTGGTTAAAGAAAGATCTGAACCATCAGCTTATAGTCTTCTGCTTTATTTGAAGAACAAAAATTTACAAATGTTGTCTTTGTGGTAATACTGTTAGAAACAGAGTGATCCATACATTAACCTGGACTACGGATTAGTCTGGTAGAGTAGTTATGGTAATTGTATTTTCCACCATATCATTCGTTCATCAAATTACTGTTTTGTGTTCATTTGCTGTGAATTGTAGGAGATGTTGCTGCTCTTGGGTGGTGGGATTTATTCATTAACTACGGGTACAGATTTTTTCCCACTTAACCTGTATGATTGGCATTTGTGCCTAATTGCTTGCTAAACCTGTATATATCATACTTGGCGTTCGTTCAGTGTCGCAGAATGCTTTGCCTTTCTTATCTGCACAAAATGGTACAACCCTGCAATCCACAGACACTCAAGTAGTTTACGTACACCCAGCTCTTCTACACCCAGCTTTTCTACAACGAGCATGCGATACCTTAACTGGAAAAATGGATTTTTAGCATCTTTGGATGAAGATGATCAACAAAGCGGAATATGCAGTTTGCAGGACATTGGTGGCCATGTGATGAAAATTCCTCTTATTTTTTTCCAGCTATTGCTTTTTTGTCGTTTAGCGGTACGAATGCTCTAAGAAATTTTTCTTTCAAATTATCCAATTAGATGTAGCCTGTTTGGTCAAGCTTCTGGGAAGCCAAAGGTGCTTATTTTAGAAAGTTGGGGTATTTGACCAAATTTTTAGGGGAAAAATAAGTGCTTTTGAGTAGTAGCAGAAGTTGTTTTGCAGCATAAAAAATGTAGCTTTTCCCCAGAAGCACTTCCTGCTCTAATATTAGCAAAAGTGCTTTTCAAATTGATTAGGCAACTCATATTGCTACTCTCCAAAGTACTTTTTTGAAAAGCACTTTCCAATAAGCATATTTTGGAAGCTTGGCCAAACAAGCTATTAATCCATTTGCAACTAACTCATTTTGAGTACAGGGCACCCCACCAAGTGCTAAATTTATTCCGATTCCAGTTCTGTTTATCCCTCTTTTCCTGCTGCAAGGAGCTGGCGTTTTGTTCTCCATTTATAGATTTGTGGAGACGATTATTCTTCTGGTAGATGGTGAAGCTGGTGTCAGAAGCTATTTTAGATTCTCTACTGTTATTCGTGATTCTTTCAGTTTCATGCGTCACGGGTCAAGGTAATGATAGCAAGGGAGAAACTGTACAATTTCTGATCCTCCTGAGCATTGTTTAGGTCCACTCATTCTATGTGCTTGTCTCATTGTGTTCATCTTATTGGTACAACAGGTTGTTAGGTTGGTGGTCAATTGATGAAGGAAGCCGAGAGGAACAGGCTCGTCTATATTATGCTGGGACTTCTGGGTCAGTATTCCTGTGTCAATACTTGCATTTTTTGCATTTCTGTACAGCACCTTGAGGGTTTTGCTTTTTAGATGGCCCTTTTTTTTGGGGGGGGGGGGGGGGGGGGGGGGGGGCATCTTTCAAGAAGATTACTGCAAATTTGCTGCTAAAAACAAAAAGGGCAGTCCGGTGCACTAAGCTCCCGCTATGTGCAATTAATATTGGGAATACCATAACGACACTATTGCAGCCTGTTACTGGACCGGAGAGATTCATTTCATTACTAACCCACATTTTTGGAACAAGGAAAATTTTTCTTTGCAAAACAATAGCGCCACTTATCAAACAAGAACTTGACGAGTGAAAATTACTGATGAAAAAAGAATCTTAGACTACAAAAGCAATAGGATATTTCTCTTGAAAATAGATTTAAATGCATGGGTAAGTATAAATACTGTAAAAGCAGGACTATTAGTCGCTAAAAAAAATCTAGAAATTATCTTTTGCTTAATGTTTTTTTGTCTAATTTTCTTACTGGGTAGCATTGCAAGCTTGTAAGTGCCCTAGGCGGCCTTGAATATAATATCATAGTTGTTTTTCTCCGTGCGCAACTCCTTATACTTGGTCCACTCTAATATGCCTCGGTGCTTAATTAAACTTCCACTTATTTATCTTCTGGGCGACTTCTGATTGTTATATTAGGTACAATACTTTCGCACCTGATACTGTAAGGCAAATGCCTAAAGCGAAGCTTGCTGAAGAGGTCGTGTATTTTTTCGTATTGCCTCTTTCTTAGTTTCTTTAGTGCTCACTGAGATGGTAAGCTTGACTGTTGCTATCTCAGATATGGAGACTACAAGCAGCACTTTGTGAGCAATCGGAGATCATACAATCAAAACAGGATGAGGTCGAAAGACTTCAAAATGTAAGATTACATCAAAGTACTGCTAATTATCTAATTGATGCATTATGTTCTCGTGAGAATTCAGCCACAAGAGGAAGAATGCTGTCTAATTTATATGTCTTTTATCATCACACGCTACTTTAAAAGAAATGCCCGTTTGGCCATGGTTTCAAATCGTGATTTGAAATCAGATTGATTTGAAGTTGAACTTTTATTTGGACATGCAATTTGGATCTCAAAACTTGGTACTTTTTTTAATAATCATGAGAACTCCAAAATTTGGGAACACTATCAAAATTTCCCCATTCTTACAATCTTACCAAATGAGTAAACCATAGTCCAGGTTTCAAAATATTCTAAGGTGGCGAATTAACAAATCGCATATTTTCACGTTCTTTTTATAGATAAATCTTTGCGATTACATGTTATTACAAACTTTCAAATACACATAATTTTACAAAGATCCACCGGTCCCAATAAATCAACAATAGTAGTAACTAACTAATCTTTAATCTCTTCACGTCAAGGATGAGTCGTTTTTTGCAAAATTTAAAATTATGGGTCTCTTTTTGCAAAATATAAACTTAGGGTCAAGTTCTAGATTTTAAAATAATTGAAATCCTACCTTCTAGGAGAATTTGAGATTTGAAATCACAATTTCAAAGTGAAGTTGAAGTTTTGTTGAAATGTTATAAACAAACACTGATTTCAAATCAAAACTTCAAAATCGAGCTCCAAATTGCATGGTTAAACGCCTACCTAGTGTTCTATACCAGAACTATTCAATGCTAGTTCTCCAACCGGTGCTGGTATCTACTGAGCCACTTACAAGTGGATCCTTTTGTCAGGAAAAAATTCTATGTAGAATTTGCTTCGAGGAACAGATAAATATTCTCCTCCTTCCTTGTAGGCATCACATCCTCTGCAGGTATAGACCTTGTGCCACTCCTTTTCTGCAGTCCTATTTACATTCTCTCTGTACAATATCTGATAAATAGTCAGACCTCTCTATAATAAAAATTCACTATAACGGCAAGTTCTCTTTGGAACCGATTTTTCATCTTATGTTGTATTATATGTTCTGTATAACAACATTTCATATAGCAGCCAAAAAATATTCTGACAAACGTTGCCGTTATAGACAGGTTTGACTGTATACTGTTTTGAGCAGTTTCCATATTTTGAAGACGTTTCTTTTCTTGCACATGTAAAGCCTTCTGCTAAAAATATTCTAATCTGATTATTATAACTGATCATTCTTTTTCAGCACCTGTTGTGACAAGTGCAAGAGGTGCCCCATCTGCCGCGTGTTTATAGAAGAGCGTTTGCCTGTAAATGATGTGTAGTTGCTACATTCAGCAAGAACCTTAGTTTCCCCAGAGCTTGTCCTTTCGATCAGACGAACAATTTAGATGGTGGATGCGGTTTTATTGAGTCATGTCACCACAAGTACATTGGTTTTTTATCTGATTTTGTATGTGTATTCGTCTGAATCGGGTTGTTGTCTGTCTTGTGAACCGTGTATAATCATCCACAAGATTATTGTATTCTGGCAATAGATTCTGTAAAGCAATAGTTATACCACCAGCATTCGGTATATTTTCTCTGATCTATCAATGTATGATAGCATTAGACATCTTTGCCTATTGTACTCTGAAATGAAACTTAAGATTTTTGGAAGATGAAATTGGAAATTACTGTCCATCTATGATTTTGGCATGACATTGAAAGGAAAGGCACAAATATACAAGACTTCTCAATTTTTTCTCCACTATGCTTTGCTTAGATTGGACTCCTTTCTATCTATTTAACTCCTCTTTCCCCGCTTACTAAGACTACAAATGTTCTTGTGAATTATAGTCGATACCTAGTATATAAGTGGTAATTTCAAATCTAGAGGCTAATTGTACTTTGGTAACGTTGCTTAAGGCAGAGTTTGGTAAGTTACCCTTAACATCACTCTACGGAATCATACTCATTTAATTCTTTTGAATTCATTCGATTATGCGTTCGACACCCACTCCTCCTCACTCCCAATTCTTTCCTTGTAGAGTTCAGTTTAGTACTTACTAGTTGGTAGAATAAAATCTATCAGTTGGAGAATCTTTTTTATAGAATAGACACGGTGAAAGCAGAATGAAACAAAAACAACTAAATGAATGGCATCAAAAATAAGGAAAAGGGCAAATATTACATCAAAATAAGGGCAATTACTACATTGAAATAAGGGAAAAGGTATATAAAAGTTCACTTATGAAGAATGGAGAAAGACTATATTTGTCTTTCACCATGTGTTCAGAATAAAAGGACAGATAGTTTGATTGAAAAAGCACAAATTGCAAACTAGTTCTAGTTAGTAGACATTTTGAGCATCCCATTCATCCTTATAAGGAAATCATTGAAGCACTCATCCATAGTGCAAAAGGGCTCATTGGGGTACAAATCACAAACTTCAAGGTTCTTAATACCATCAATTGAAAATTCAATTTGATAGCCCCTTATGAAAATTTCATGTGTCAAAGCTGCAACTACACTTCTGGGGATGATTTTCTCTGCAAGTTAAAGACCACATGATGAGTGTGTTATAAGGAAATATGAAAATATACTTAGGTACGAGTTCACAACTTGTGCCTTGCAAATATTCCTTCCGCTCCAAAAAAGAATGGTGAAATTCCGGATTCGAATTCATATATTAATACCTTACTCCATGTCCCGTTGATAATATTTCTTTTTTAGTCTGTTCAGGAAAAGAATGATATCTTTTTTTCTTTCTGAAAACTATTTTATTTTCTCATTCCCATTTTACGGTTTATGATATGATGGTTGTAACTCTTGATATTAGAAGTTCAATTTTTCATAAAGAGAAAGAAAAAAAAGGAAATGATAGGATATGGAACTCTCACTTCCACTCGTTTCAAGAATAGTTCTGATACTTCGCATTTCATTTGATTTCCTAAGTTCCATGTCCCAACAAACACATTCACATAAAATGAACAGAGGAAATAATTTATTTTTGACATTAGTTATTTAGTTTAAAATATTTAAAAATTGTGCACTAATGTGAGTGTGTCATTTTCTTGAGCATCAGTCGGAGCGATAAAGAGCGTTGAACTTCAGTGGATCGTGGCAGCAAGGAGATAGCATCATATAAAATTAAACGGGGTAGGGCTGTTAAAGAGGTGCACTACTAAAAGAACATGATGTTGCGATGAAAGTTCCTGTCGAAACGCCATTTCGACGGAAAGTTCGTCGGGAACATTTCCGAAAAGTCATTTGCTGACGGATTCAGTATGAAATTCGCGTTTTTTTTAGTAGTAGTAGAGAGTAGAGTGAATATATATTTATACCTGCAGCCACAGCTAATAGGACATCCTCAGTGATGGTGACTCTTGGTAATGTCCGACCAATTTTAGTTTCCCAAAGAGAAGCAAGTTCCTTCATGTTAAGGAAGTTGCATTTTGGTCGAAAATGTACACATTTATCCACCGTCCTATAGTCTTCTGCTGCTTTAATTGTGAATTTCCCAATATCAGTACCAGCCACAAAGTAAGCTGCACTTTTCCAAAAAAAAAAAAAAACATAAATTTCCTTAGCAAATATATAGACTATAGTTAGAGATGGCAATGGATCTTGGACCCGGTCCGGATCCGGTGAATCCAGATCCGTTTAGTAGGATATGGATCTTCAAAATTTGGACCCGACGGATCCGGATCGGACCCGGATCCATTTCTGACGGATCGGATCTGGATCTGGATCTTGTATTTGAGATCCGTATCCGGTCCAGATCCGACCCGTGGATCCATTTTTTATTAAATATATTCATAACCTAGAATGTATTTTTATAAGTATTTTCTTAAAATTGCTAAGCACATCATTGCAAGTTTAATTCTCAAAACAAGTTTAATTTATCCCCGCGTTAACTCAAAAACCCAAAAATAAATAGGTAACTTCGATAATAAAATCAATGTTATATTAGTGAATGACTAACATCTCCATAGACAAGTAGTTAAAATTATATTCACTTTATTTGTGAAGATTCCAAGCACATGCAAGTTCTGCATTGTGGAAATACTAGACAACATTTTCCACAACTATTGTCATTGTCCAACATTTTCAATTAATAGCTCACAATCAAAACGAGACAACGAACAAAATATCTCATATGAACATTTCAAAATTGAAACACAGAAAACTGTTAGCTAAGTAAAAATAGTTTGTCAGTTTAAAAAAAAAATCTTAGCAAGGCAATTTTTTTTACATGTGGATCCAGATCCGATCCGTGGACCCGGTGAATCCGATGGATCCGGATTTGGATCTGATTTTTATGGACCCGACGGATCTGGATCCGGATCTGGATTCAGGTATGAAAACCGGATCTGGATCTGGATCTCGTAGGATCCGGTCCAGATCCGATCCGTTGCCATCCCTAACTATAGTACTTGATCAGGTTGCTTAAAAAATGTAATTTTGAAGATACTATTTAAAAAGTTTCCTTGGCAAATATATACTATGGTTTTACTATATATATTGAAAGAAACGATCATTGATTATTCTTATTGAATGAATAGATATATATACAAGTTACCATCTTCAAATATGAAAAATCATATTCCTATTAAACTTTTAATATCCTAATTTTACTTGTACAATAATTCTACAATTATGGTAATTATACAACATAATTAACTACTATTTTTGGTACACTAATTGTGGAAACCGTGTATATCAGTGGGATATACACGGTATATTCTATCACACCCCGCAGTCATAGCGGGCAGTTGTCGTACGCTGAGATTGTCCCTAAAATCTTCAAATAAAACGAGGGAAGACCTTCGTAAAGATGTCAACAATTTGGTATCTGGATGGCACATGTAAGACGCTTACTTGTCCACGAGCTACCTTTTCGCGAACAAAGTAAATATCCATCTCGATATGTTTAGTGCGTTGATGCTGGACCGAATTTCCAGAGAGATAGATTGCACTAACATTATCACGGTAGACCAAGGTAGCTTTCTGAAGAGGAAAGTGTAGTTCTAATAGAAGATTACACAGCTAACATGATTCAGACACCACATTGGCTACCCCTCGATACTCGGTCTCTGCACTAGATCGCGATAATATAGCCTGGCGTTGTGCGGACCACGAGACCAAGTTATCTCCAAAAAACATACAATAACCAGAGGTTGAACGTCTAGTATCTGGACAGCCACCCCAATCGGCATCTGTATAAGACACAAGTGTAGAAATAGACGATGGATACAAATGCAAGCCATAATCAAGTGTGCCCTGGATGTATCATATAATGCGTGTGAGCGCATGCATATGCTCAATCTGTGGATCATGCATAAAAAACACACCTGCTGAACTACATATGTAATGTCAGGTCATGTGAACGTAAGATATTGAAGTGCCCTACATGGCTGTGGTAGTGGGTGGGATCCTCATATAGTGTGCCAGACTTAGCACTCATCTTCGATTTAGTATCAACCGGAGTGGAAATGGACTTACAAGATGACATACCAGCTCTCTCAATGATCTCAGCCGCATACTTCTTCTGTGACAAAAATAAACCCACTGTATGACTAGTGACAGCGATACCCAAGAAATAACTCAAGAGCCCCAAGTCTTTCATAGCAAACTCTGAACTGAGTAGTGACATGATAGACTTGCGCAGATTATCAGAAGAAGCAGTCAAGATAATATCATCCACATACAATAAGATGTATGTCAGAGAAGTACCACAACGATATATGAACAGAGAATGATCAGACCTACTGTGAGAAAACCCAATAGTAGATACATAATCTGCAAACTGTTTATACCAAGCCCAAAGGTACTGCTTAAATCCATACAAGGACTTCTTCAGCAAACAGACATGATAAGGATAATTGGGGTCTCCAAAACCCAAGGGATGATGCATGTATACTGTCTCCTTAAGCTCACCGTGTAAGAAATCATTCTCACATCTAACTGATGAATGGGCCATGCTTTTGAGAGTGCCAAACTGAGAACAATGCGAATGGTAGCCGGTTTGACCACCGGACTAAATGTCTCACCACAATCCACGCCAACTTGTTGAGTTTTACCATCACCTACAAGACGAACCTTATGCCTCTCAAAAGAACCGTCAAAATTTTCTTTATGAGTAAAAATCCACATAGACCGAATAATATTAACACCAGAAGGACAGGGCACTAACTCCCACGTCTTATTTTCAATAAGAGCATTATATTCGTCGTTCATAGACAATTTCCAATTCAAGTCATGTAATGCAGACAATGGGTTACATGGTAGTGAGGATTTAGGGACATTAGAATTGAGATTAAAAATGTCGTTTGATTTTAAAATACCCCTTTGGCTACGAGTAACGGGCCCTTGACTCGAGGTAGAATTAGGTGGATTTTTGGAAATATGCGGGAGGGTGACAGACTGGCCAGCAGGCATTGGCCTGCTGGCCCAACACCGGAAATAGAGCTGAAGCCGACACAGGTTGGTGAGGCAAATCTGAAGCAGTTATGGGCTGGTCTTGCGAAACGTTACTAGATTGGGACAGACCCGTAGGTCCAGCGATATCGGTGTTTTGTGGGCCAGTAGGCAGTCGGCCTACTGGCGTGATTTGGTCACGGAACAAGTCGGAAAAATGGTGGATAATATAGAGGCCCGGGATGACACACTTTAGCAAACAGAAATTGGGTTTCATAAAAAATAACATGGCGACTCATTATGATTTTATTAGACGACAAATCAAAACATTTGTAACCACGATGATTAGACGGATAACTCAAAAACACACAAGCGGTAGAACGGGACTGAAGTTTGTTTATTGTAATGGGCGGGAAAAGTGGATAGCATAAACACCCAAAGACCCTAAGATGTGAATACGAATGATCTTTATTATAGAAAAGTTTAAGGGGAGACTCATATGCTAATCCTTTGGTAGGAAGTATGTAAAGAAGATAAGTAGCCATTTGTAGTACATGATGCCAAAAAGAAGGAGGTACGAAAGCACGAGCTAATAAAGTTTGGACAATATTATTAATGGTACGAATCTTTCGTTCGGCTTTCCCAGTTTGTGTAGACGTATGAAGACAAGAAAAATGAAAAACTATGCCATTAGTATCACAAAATTTCCGAAACAACCCATTATCGTATTCCTTGCCATTATCACATTGAACATTTTTAATTCCCATTCGAATTGAGTACAAATGAATGCTCTAAATTTTAAGAAAGTGGAAAAAACTTGAGACTTTTGAATAAAGGAAAAGTCCACAAAAAATTAGAATAATCATCCAAAAATAAGATATAATAACGATGGCCCACAGAACTTAAAACGGGAGATGTCTATAAATTATTATGAATAATGTCAAAAGGCATCAAAGTGCGAGAAGTAGAAGCTACAAATGATAATCTAACATGTTTTCCTAACGGACATGAAGGACAAAGTGGAGTACTATGCGTACCATTACAAGAAATAAAATTATTTTTATCAAGAAAGAAATAATAGATGACCCCGGATGACCCAAACGTGCATGCTACAAGGAAGGAGCAAGAGCGGCAAAAGTAGACGGCAAGGCTGGACTCGCGAAAGTGGTAGTGATGGCGAGTGGGTAAAGATCTCCCCTACTATTGCATCTCATTAGAGGTATCCCCGTCTTGAAATCCTTTACCGAAAACCCAAAAGGATCAAAATTAACAGCAACACAATTATCAATTGTGAATTTTCGAACGGACACCAAAATTTTAATTAAGTGGGGGGAATGGAGGACATCTTTCAAGACTAGAGGTAAATGTGGGGAAGATAGATTTGTGTGACCATAACCACGAATTGGAATTGAATTCCCATTACCAACCTTAATGCCACGATTTTTGTTCAAATTGAAATAAGACGAGAGAGTACCTTGGTCGAACGTCATATGAGAAGTGGCTCCGGTGTCCATGTACCAA
Source organism: Anisodus tanguticus (assembly GCA_034509755.1). Classification (NCBI taxonomy): domain Eukaryota; kingdom Viridiplantae; phylum Streptophyta; class Magnoliopsida; order Solanales; family Solanaceae; genus Anisodus; species Anisodus tanguticus. The sequence goes on along the minus strand of CM067540.1, from coordinate 3,355,230 downwards.
TTTGCGTCTGGGGATTTAAGCCAAGTGTATGCATTGCAGCCTCAATATCTGTAAGTGAAGGAATCAGATTTGGGCCTGTAGCATGGAAAGCCTACGGGGGTCGAGGCCCAAGCATGCCCCCCTGCTGCCCCGGCCTATGACTGGATCGCTGGACACTGTTGGGGACCGAAACATTGGGCCTGTAATTTTGCTGAGACTGGGCCCAAGTACCGGGATATGCAGACGCTGGAAAATAGGGTTGTTGGACCAATGGCCACTAGCCTAGCCCCACTACCAGGGGCCCCAGGGCTGTGGCCAGGTGGCCTGTAGCCCACTACCCCGAGGCCCGTTGTTGTTGCCATTGTTCCGGCCTCCCTCACCGTCATCGTTACTACCGCGATTGCCACCACGGTTTTTGCCACCACGGTGATTACAGTTTTGTCCTAAATTCTCGGAGAATGTGAGGGTCGTCTGACGTAGTCATCATTACGACGGAATGTGTTCCGGTAGCCACTTTTTGCCAAATCGGTCTCTTCTAACGTGAGCATGGAACGAGCATGATAGAATGGTGGCAGAGGATTACTTTGACGAAGTAGTGTTCCAACGCCATTATATGTCTCAGAAAGGCCTGCAACCATTTGAAGAACAAGACGATCATTGGTAACAGGCGCACCAACGTTGCAGAGTTGGTTCACTAATTCTTTCAGCCTTTTACAATAGGTCAAGACGTTAGGAAAATCTTCCATGTGGACATGGGAAAATTCATGTTCAAGAGTGACAACACGAGAATTTTTGTTATCTTGGAATATATCACGCACCCTATTCCAAGTATCAATTGTCGTAACATTGGGTTCAATAATCGTTTGTAAGAGGTCTGTAGAGATTGTGAAATAAATCCACTGGAGAACGGTAGCATCAAGGGTTGTCCATAACATATGATCATCCTCGGGGGTAGGCACCTTTGCCCCGCCAGGTGCCGGGGGATGATATGATGGAGGACTTGATGCGAGCGTGTGTGAACATTGAATAATTCCGCCCACGTCGCGTATTGGATGTTTTTCATTTCAAGAACAATAGGGATGTGGTTCTTGATGTTGAAAACTGTAAGGGCAGGATGAAACATGTTCTTTGACGTAGACATAACGAAAGAACAATAGTTGAATGAGGGATTTGGAAGAAAAATTTGGGGAAATTTTGAGGAAAAATTTGGGGAAATTTTGAGGAAAAAATGGTGCACGGAAACTGAGGCAGCGGAAGGAATATTTTGGGAGTATTTGAGACCTAGACTTCTGATACTATGAAAGAAATAATCTTTTGATTATTCTTATTGAATGAATAGGTATATATACAAGTTACAATCTCCAAATATGGAAAATCCTATTCCTACTAAACTTCTAATATCATAATTCTACTTGTACAAGAATTCTACAATTATGGTAATTATACAACATAATTAACTACTTCTATTTTTGATACACTAATTTCGAAAACTGTGTATATCAGTGGGATATACACGGTATATTCTATCATATATAGTATTATTCAGTGCTCTTGAAGGGGAACCTTGGATTAACTGGTAAAGTTGTTGTCATGTGATCAGGAGGTGATGGGTTCAAGTCGTGAAAACAACCTCTTGCAAAAATGTGATGTGACCAGGAGGTCATGGGTTCAACCCGTGAAAACAGTCTCTTGCAGAAATGTGAGGTAAGGCTGCTATAATAGACTCTTGTGGTCCGGCCCTTCCCCGGGCATAGCGGGAGATTAGTGCACCGGGCTGCTTTTTTTTTTTTTTATAGTAAGATTTAGATAAGGAAATGAAATTTTGATATAGAAATTAAATGAGTCGAATTGAAAAGAAGAAGAAAAAAAGGAGTGAAACAGTTAATTGAGATATATCTCAAATATAAGTATCAGGTGACACCAAACAATACCCTTAATAATATTTATTTTCTCATCTAGTAACTAGTCAGTTAGAATTTTTTTAAAAATTACATTTGTCATTTGCATGACAATATTAATAAAACACTAAATCAAGATCTAATTAATTGCCTTGAAATCGATTCAAATTTCACTATTAGCAGTACATCATCACTGTCCTAAAAAAGTTAGTAATATTTAATAAGATATAAATTACAACACAAAACAAAACTTTCAAAAGAACATAAAAAACATATGTCAACATACAACACTATCAAAAAAAAAAGAATTAGCGTCGGACAGTTTCTGTCACTAAACAACAGAAATCCCTCGATACTTCTATTTAATGATGGATTATCAAAAGAATTTGTTACCAAAAAAAGAAAAAAAGCACACACAAAAAAAAAGGCAGCCCGATGCATGAAACGTCCTCGTTTGAACGAGGGCCGAGGAAGGGCCATGCACACTCCAAAGGGAAAATAGTGTGAACAGACTATCCTGACGCAAGTATCAAAAAGAGTTTTAGTTAGGTGAGAATAAATGTACCTTTGACAGTGCCATCGCCATAAATTTGGAAATGATCAAGAGGAGGAAGAACTTCAGAAGGATGCTTATTGTCATAATGAGGCCAAGAAGCCACTGAATTGCAGCAAATATAAGTATAAGGTATACTCATTTCCTCTATCAACCTTCTCACTTTCCTCTTCTCTTTATACATATTTAGCCCTGGCTCCACTGGATCTGACCTGCCACTTCATGTCCAAACTCTGATGGCAAAATTCTGTGTATTTCAAACAAATACGACGTTACCTACTATAACATATTAAAACTCACCGATAATGCAAAAAAAAAAAAAAAAAAAAAAAAAAAAACATCGTCGCTATGTATAAATAACTTAATGACAGATATTGAAACAAGGTTTTGATGTCACTGATAATTTAATAAGATTACTCATTCTGAATATACAGATTCTAGTTCTTGGACTCACCTCTGGTCTTGCATGTATCTTTTTTAAATAATTGATTTTATTAACGTGTAACAATTAGTCTAGTACAATGGTAAATCCTCTTCCTACCATAATTCTATATCATTAAATATATACATATATGTAGAAACCTAGTACAATGGTGAATCCTCTTCCTACCATAATTCTATATCACTAAATATATACAAAATATATGAGATATATTTTAATTATGGTGGTGGGATTGAATTGGGATTCTAGACTAATTGTTACACGTTAATAGATTTTATAAGCTTCACATTTACTTAAATAAAATCTTATGAAATGTTCACGATTTCTCTCTGATTCTTTTACATTGTCGATGCATATAAGTAATTCAATGACAAATACTAGAACAAGGTTATCATTTCTTGCATACAGGCGAATTAAGGTTGGTTCAGTTGAATCCATTACTTTCGACCTGAAGTATACTACAAATATGCAAAAATTTAAAAAGTAAAATGTATACATATTAATATATAATTAGATCATAACTCATTCTAAACTCGTTTGAGACTCTAGATCTTGGATTCCCCTTTGCTTTAGCTTGTATATTTTTTAAACTAATGATTTTATAAGAAAAAATTACCTTAATAGTTCCAACAGCTTTCATGGCATGAACAAGGACAAGTTGATCAAGTATATTTTCACCACCCACAGCTGATATTACTATATCAATATCATGCTTCCTTAGTATCTCCTCCATGAATTCTTGATCATTTATAACACCCTATTAACAAAACTAAATTACAAATACAAGCATTATAAAATAAGATTTCCGGGAGTCCAAATAAAAATTATTGCTAATTGTCCGGCATAAAAAGCTAATATATTTTGATAAAGACTTCCCTCAATAATATCATCATGACTCTCAAAGTCACGTTAGTTAGCAATACCAAGCCAGAATGCTTCTTATTTTCTCGTTTCTCGATCAACTCAAAAAACTGAAAATTAAATACTTAACAAAGGATATGAGTGTAACATATTTACGTGCAAGATTATGGCCCCTTCATCTTCAAATCCTTTGATAACTCTAACTTTAGGATGAAAATTATCTGGAAATGATCGAATAAGAATATAAGTCCTTCGATTAGCATCAAGACTTGCTTGTGCTATACATCGTCCGATGAATCCCGTCACTCCGACGATGAGAATCCGGCCACCTTTTTTGGCTAGTCCATTAGAAACTAATATTGGTGAGCTCATTCTTTTTTGGCTTTCTCAAAACTATGTTATTGCAATAAGCTTGAGAAGAAAAAGAAATTTTGAAGGCTCTTCAATTGGTTTGGAGGTAATGGTATTACTATATAGTATATACTAGTAATATCGTGTGAAGAAAATGGTTTAATCTTTAACTTTTCAACTAACCTTCTAGGTTAATATTGGTATCTACTTGTTAGACAATGTTGACCTCTAGGTAGATATTCTAGTTTTTTAGAAAAACAATGACTGATAGGTCACAGTCTAAACGCCCCACGAATATAAGAATAATAAAAGAACAAAGTGGAATACATGGAATCCAATATGTTTAAATGGATATTTATGTTTCTCTTCTATGTGGAAAACTTGTGCTATATTAAGAGAAGCAATGTGTCACCTATTTTTCCTTAACAAGAAAGTGGCAGAACTTTTAAACTGTATATAGTATATGTTGAGAGCTGGTCAAGTACAAGATATGAAAACACCTCGGTGCACCAAAGCATTCACGTAGTGTTCAGAGAAGGGTTGCGCTAAAGGTGTGACGCAAGCAGTCTAATCTGACGCAAATATTTTTAGTGGTTGATTCCACATGTCAAATTCGAAAAAAAGGACAATTTGGTGCACGAATCATCTCGCTTTCATGCAGCGTCCATAGAAGGGTTGCACCTTGGGAGTGTGCTTACGGAGTTTACTATAGTGCTATGCAAGCATTAGTGGTTGATCCACAACTCGAGCTAAAAAAAAAAGACAGTTCAGTACAAAAAGCATCCCGTATTCACGTAAGATCAAGGGAATGAGTATCCCAAGGGAGTGTGATATATGCAGCTTATCATGATGCAAGTATCCTTGGCTAATTTCATAGCTCGAATCGTCACCTATAAGTCACAGCTCATAGAGAAAATGTTACTTCAAGACTCCCTCGGTGTGTATTGATTATTTGAGAAAAACTAATTAATGTTGTAATTATGTCATTACGACTTTGTCAAGTACAAGCAACTAGCAATTGTCAATTGAATCCGTATTCGCCGACTAGATATGCCAACTAATCCAGTGTTGCAAACTTGTTTTCTTAATAAAGGACATTAAGTTGCATCGTTAGAAAAAAGAAAGAATCACTAGAATAGCATCCTCATAAATTGAATTTTGTGATTTTTCAATTAAGTACTTTCAGCAAAATCAAAGTTCTTCAATAAGGCAATTCAAAAAGAGAACTATGCTAAAATTCTGCATTTTCTAATTCAAAATTCTCACCCAATTGAGTACCTCTAGCATATTTTTTTCAAAATAGCAAGTCCACCTTTTCTTGAAAAAATATTACAATCACCTTTTACCTTTCGTAACAAATTGACTAAACTCATGAATAAAAAACATTGAAATCGATTTTTATTGACCAATCAGAATCGCCTAAACTGAGTTTTTAATTCTTCTTTTTGGTTTCTGCTAGTTTTAGAATAAAGAGACTAGCTACTATGACACAAAATTCTTCAAAGTTACTTGAAGAGCTTGTTGATAAAAAGAACAGCACAATCTCCTGAGTTGAAACTTGGAATCGACTAAGTGGAACCAAAGTCATTTCATTAGCTCAATAAGGGCTTCAATCAGGAAAACTAAACCTGGAAGATTTAGTGATGAAATAATTTCAGCTTCGTATTTCATTTCCATTTGAAGTGTTGAAAGTAGGGTAATTTGTTACAACAGTGAAAAACCTAAAAGACGAAAAATCGGCACAGATATCAAACTCATATTGTATAAGACTTCTAAAACTAAAGCACCCTCTATGTTTTTGACGACAATGAAACCAAGAAAACCAAAGATCACAAGGCCTCCTTGATGTTGAAGGTTCTTGATATGTCCCTGGCATAGTCATATTGATTTAGTTCTACGAGCATCTTCTTCAATCGACGAGCAAATTTAGATGTCTCTATCTCTCCGTTGCTTGATGAGTGCTTCTTCTCAAGTACTCTGGCAAGTGTTAGCAAGTAATCCACTAATGGTCGCGACTTCGGACTACACAGGTTAAAGAACATCAGCAATCACAGTAGAAAATTTTGACTTAAAAGGGAGAGAAAAGCAAAAACAGGATGAAATAGAATGAATATTTAAAAGGGCTTCTTGAGAATAAACATTTTCTCCATGAAAAAGGAACCACGTAAATCAAATATTTTATATGACAAACTGATCATGAGAAAGCAGAAAAATGTTGTACATATTGTTATATATAATCTTTGATGGAAAGAGATGAAGAGTTTTTGCCAGTTCCTAGATTTCCTCTCTTCTAATTGAAGATCTCAACTTCTTCTTTTTCTTTCATTCTTCTTTTCTTCTATTTCAAAATCTGTGTTATTGCTGTTTTTTTTAATATAAACTGTTTATTTTTGGATATGGTGTTCGGGCCAACTTGCAGACTCCTCGACTATTACACCATACATTTGTACTATACCGAGTAACTTTGCCAGCCAAAGGCATAGGTAGTTGGGAAAAATCACCCGGGTTTTTGGGGGGCTAGGATTTGCAACGTAATACCCCTCTTGTTTACCAATTTTTTTTTTAAAAAAAACATCACCTCACTATTGAACAAAAGATACGGACAAAACCTAGACACAACCAAACAAATGGATGTGAAAAGATAAACATTCTCCCACCAACCAGCTAAAAAATCATCAAAATGACTACATTATACCCCAGCCAACACCAACTAGAGGAAGCGAGAAAACAGCCAAAGTAAGTTTTCCCCAAAAACCTACATTGAGCCACTTTCCCTCTTTTACCATTCATTTACGACCTTTTGGATCAAAATATCGGCAAATGACACAGCAATGGCGACAAAGACCATGATGGTCAAGATCTATTTTTGGCATTTGGCTCCAGCCAACAAGCCTCTGAACAAGTAAACATGAATGACCAAATACAGTTTACCGGTTAATATAGTTATAAAATATAGCTTACCCTTAATTTAGCTCAAAGACTTGACCTTTCTTCTCACTTGCATAAGCTCTCTGCCCTTTGAACCTCACCACAGAGCTGCTCCATAATGATCACTGGCAAACTATTCTGACTACCAAGTCCAATTATTTCATGTTCAAGTTCATGTAGCTTAGTGCCAACTTTGACAGTGAACGACTCTCCTTTTCTTATTATATAAGCCACTGGCAGTGATCATTATGGAGGGGGGGACCCCGTTTATAAGTCTCGTTTATCAAACGTTGATGGGTCAATTAAAAAGGAGTATTTTAACGATCACTTTTGACCTCTTTGCCAGTTTTTGGAAGAGTAGACTTTTCTTATATGAGTGCTCTGTGGTGCGAAGACAAATTACATTTGTAGTGACAGATTATTCTGATCAAAATATGAATCTATTTAAATAGTATCATGGCGAAAGTCAGTGATTAAGGTAGTATTGGGGAACTCTTCAATTTCATATGTACTACTAACAAGTACGAGCATGTTTTCACCCCATCTGAACTTAGCATTAACCTCGTCATGATCTGAAAGTTTCCCAAACAAAGCCTTGGTTTTCTTGTCTACAACAGAATTTAGGGAACCTGGCCAGATTCTAGAGTCAAGCACTAGTTTACTTATTAAAGCCAAAACTTAAGCTTCAGCTATTCAAGTTCAAACAGCAATGTAGCCATGCACTTCAAAAGTTATTTCTGTCTTGTAATATTCCTTGAAGCAAACTTGTTGCACCACCATCAGATAAAATTTATATACTTGTGAAAAGTAGGATTCTAAAAGCAGAAGTCGAAGAATTTCTTGGAAGTTAAGAGTTGCCGCGAGTTCATTAAGGAAAGGGAATGTTGTTTGAAAGGCATGGCTGAACAAATAACGGAAGCCATTTTACTTTCCTTTATCATATGATGCAAACCTGTTATTCCCCAAAATTCCACCCTCCGAAAGTACTTGTCCACAGCTGTGATACAACAACATACCCAGTGAAATCCCACGTGGGGTCTGGGGGTCTGGGGAGGGTAGAGTGTACACAGACCTTACCTCCACCTTGATAAGTAGAGGGGCTGTTTCCGGGAGAAAGGGCTCAAGACAAAGCATAATCACAGGCAAAGCAAAGCAAGAGAAATGGTCAGATTCAGACGAGAAATTAAAGCATTAATAAAATCGAATACGTCATGGTAGTGCATTCTAACAACAGGAAGTAGTAGTTAACACAGCTAAATAAGATAAACAAATTACACTAAAGAACACATAGTAGCATGAATCAAACTACAGGGAAATATAAAGCACTAATGCGTCTATAAGCGTGAAAGGCTAATCGAGCCTACAGTAATAACACTACACTATTATTTTGTAAGCGTAAGTAGGACTACGCTCGATTACCTACTACCCTAATCTGTGTCCTCCAAAACCCCTATCTAAGGTCATGTCCTCGGTAAGTTGCACATGCGCCACATCCCGTCTAATCACCTCTCCCCAATACTTCTTCAGCCTACCTTTACCCCTCATGAATCCGTCCATAGCCAACCTCTCACACCTCCGCACTAGGGCATCCGTGTCTCTTCTCTGCACATGCCCGAACCATCTCAACCTCGCTTCCCTCATCTTATCCACCACCGAGGCCACTCCCACTTTATCCTGAATATCATCATTTCTAATCATATCTCTCCTTGTATGCCCACACATCCATATCAGCATCCTCATCTCCGCAACTCTCATTTTTTGTATGTGCGAAGTCTTGACTGACCAACACTCCGTCTCATACAACATAGTCAGTCTAACCACCACCCTATAGAACTTGCCCTTTTAAGTTTTGGTAGCACATTTTTGTCGCACAAGACTCCAGTTGCAATCCTCCATTTCATCCACCCTGCCCCAATACGATGTGTGACATCGTCATCAATCTCTCCATTCCCTTGGATAATAGACCCTAGGTACTTGAAGCTTCCTTTCTTTGGAATGACCTAGTATCAAGCCTCACCTCCATGCCTGTCTCAAGGTTTCTCCCGTTGCTGAACTTGCACTCCAAATATTCTGTCTTGGTCCTACTCAACCTGAACCCTTTAAACTCCAGAGTCTGTCTCCAAACCTACAGCTTGTTGTTCACTCCGCTATGAGTCTCATCAATCAAGACTATGTCGTCTGCAAATAACATACACCATGGTACCTCCCATTGGATTTGTCGTGTCAGTCCGTCCATCACCAAGGCAGATAAGAATGGGCTAAGAGTTGATCCCTGGTGCAGCCCCATCATCACTGGAAAGTGCTCCGAGTTTTCTCCTACTGATCGTACCCTAGTCTTGGCTCCGGCATACATATCTTTGATCGCCCTAGTGTACGTCACAGGTAGACCTCTAACCTCCAAACATCTCCATAGAACCTCCCTAGGTACTTTGTCGTATGCCTTCTCGGGGTCGATGAAAACCATATGTAAATCTTTCTTCCTCTCCCTATACTGCTCCACCAACCTATCAACCTCCTAATAAGATGAATGGCTTCAGTAGTCGAACGCCCCAACATGAATCCAAACGATTCTCGGAAATAGACACGTCTCTCCTCACCCTCATCTCCACGACCCTTTTCCAAACTTTCATAGTGTGATTCATCAGCTTGATACCCCTATAGTTGTTGCAACTCTGGATATCACTTTTGTTTTTGTACAAGGGAATCATTGTACCCACCTCCATTCTTCGAGCATTCTTGTCGTCTTAAAAATGACGTTAAAACAACTCAGTCAACCACTCCAAACCTGCCCTGCCTGCGCTTCCAAAATTCAACTGAGATCTCGTCAGGCCCGATCGCTCGTCCCCTGCGAATCCTGCGAACAGCACCCTTAACTTCCTCAACCTTAATTCTTCTACAACTGTGATAGAAGTTTAAAATTCAAGCTACATGGAAATGATGCTTGTTTTTTCAAAAAACCCCGAATGGGGCTCGATGGAGAAAGACAAAAAGGAGATCGAGTTCGTTGAGCAAGTCAAACTCGATCTTGCGGCACGCGGGCACGAGTCTCTCTATATCAAATAGATTTTTGGGTTAGGTAAAGCATGCATGTTATTATAAACAAATAAAAGCAAGGCATAGATACATGAGTTGGTCATTACCCTTTCGCTTCTTGAATATATCTTTGCATGTTTATTTTTTACCTTCTCTATTTTCTGCCATTTGGAAGGCATTCTTTAAATATCTTGAATGTTTACTATTTGCCTACTAAAGTAGAATTTATCGAATTACGTCTTGCTTTGGGAGGTCAAAGCACCAAAGAAAGTTAATAGTACTTCACACAATTTGTCGTTTCCTTTTCTTTCTTTCTTTTAACAAGGTAAGGTATCACAATCACAATTTTCTATTTCCTTTAAACCTCTCTTCTACTCATATCACACCCCCAACAAATATATGACAAGTTAGCATGTTAAGTAATAAAGCCAAGATATTACTCTCCAGGCAAGTATAGATCTAAAGATGGAATTTTCTCAATATAGCATACTCAAATTTAACAGTACCTGCAATCTCCTGTGACTTTGGGGCCAGCCCAAACACCGTGTAATGAAGTGACAACTCTCTCAGTTCTTGTTACAGCATCATGAATGTTTGACTGAATGCTTCGAAGATGAGGAAGAATCTTTCCACTTAAGAGTTGATCTAGAACCAGCTCTTCCAGGACAGGCATGGCAAATATCTCATGGAACAAACAAATGTTCCTGATCAAACGAATAGACATGCCAAATCTATAAGCAGCAACTCGTGCTGCATCAGGTACAGCCCTTATTACAAGGGTGTCCCAAGTTGGGACCTGCAAAAGTAGTTCAGAAGATATAAATAAGCAATCCAGTTTAAATTAAGGTTGTCCATTGGGTCGGGTCAGCCCGATCCCCCTAAAAAATTACGGTGTCGGGATTCGAAACCGAGACGGGACCTGGGTTCGTCAACGCCCGGGCCCGTCCCGACCCCGATCCCCCATTGCAAAACTAACTGTTGCAACAACGGCCAAATTTAGATTTTGGTCGTTGTGCAACGGTTCCAACAACCATTTTTGCACCCCACCCCATAAACCCCCTACCCCCTTAATATTTATTTTTAACCCCCAAGTATATTTACACTTTAACTCAATTTTCCAACTATAAATACCTCATTTTCTCTTCATTTTTTCACAAATCTTCCTACAATCTCTCAATCTATCTCTCTAATACATTGCCTACTAAATATTTTATTTTGTTTGTTCATTTGTATAATTGTATCAAAGTTCAAAAATTAGGGCTGAAGTTAGCAGCTATCTTGAGGATAATCCATCGAGCAAAGTTTTAATTTTCAACCTCGATTACACGTCGATGTTACGTCGGCGGTTGGTACCTTCGTTCCTTCTTTAAATTATTATTGTTACTTTATTTTAATTATCACACTTAATTTCATTATCTTTAATTATTTAGTTGCATAATCAAAATGAAAGGAATTAGACGTATGAATAAGGGTAAGGGTGCATCTAGTAGGGGTAACAAGGGCAAGGGCAAGGGCTTCTTTTAGTCATCTTATTCTTAGTCATGATGATTTGATTGATTACACTCATATAGATGAAACTGATTTTTTTAATAATATATCATTAGATGTTGAGATATATCCTGCAACTGAACCAGACTTTAATTTAGACGATAATCTATATGACATACCCACTAGTGCACCTCAACATCAGGCTCAGACCGAGTCTCAGCCTGAAACTGCAACTGCAATGCCTCATATTCCCCCTAGTATAAGACGAGGCCCCACACAACGGCCATTAAAATCACCCGCATGGTTATTTTTCTATAGGGACAAAGAGAATCAAGTAGTTAGATGTAAAATTTGTAAAACAGTTAATCAATTTAAAACCTGAAAAGGTCAGGGTGGGACAGAAGGTTTATTAAGACATGTACAAGGCTTTCACAAAGCTAAGTGGGATGAATACGAGGCTACAAAGTCGGGTGCGCCAATGCGCTCTGAGTCGGGGCAAGGTTCACATAGTGTCCTGGATAAAGTACATGGTCTAATTAACCCGACGTCGGGTGGAATTGTAGGAACTAAATACGAAAAACACAGAGATAGGGAATTAATAGCATAAATTAGTTGCGGTGGAGGGTTTGCCTTTTGCATTTCCTTTCTCTTCTGGTTTTATTCATTCATTACGTAAGAGATATGTATAATCATATTTTTAACGGTTTTCCTAGATCAACTGTTAGGAGAGACGTTTTTAAATCTGCACATGAATATCAACAATATTTACGTTATGCATTATATTATTTTTCTGACAAAGTATCTATCACTTCTGATATAGGTTGTAGTACTAACGGCACTGACTATTTAACTGTAATATGTCGTTGGATAGATCATAATTGGTCTATGCAAAAACGTATTTTAGCATATAGATATATTGATGATAGGCACACTGAAACTTTTATTGCACAAAATATTAATGAAGGTTGCGATCATTATGGTATAACTTTTCAAAAAAAAATTATGGTTGTTACGTTAGATAATGTGGGACTTTTAAAAGATCTATTAACTCCATCTTTTCCTAATCATTTTCATATAAAATGTGTCATATTTATAACTTAGTTGTAAATGATGGTCTATCACTTTTTAAAAACATTCTTAATAAAGTACAATTTGCTATAAACTTTATTTTTAGAAGTAATAAAATACAAAGAAAATGATTGAATTTTAAAAAAAAACTCATTGGATTTTTAGAGAATTTTTTTCAAGCAACTAAAGAATTTTCTGGTATATATTATCTTACTATTTTAACTATGTTATTTTATATAGGTCTAATATTTTTGTTACTTAGTGAATATATGAAAAAATCATCTTATAAGGCACCTATTAAAAAAATGTTTATCAAATTAAAAAAAAATCATATTCCCGCTATTTATATTATTGGTGTTGTATTAAATCCGACTATTAAAATAGACGATTGTAAATCACTTATTGAACACAATTTATGATTGTATAGCAGTACTTCCACCTCCAACTCCAAAAACTCCAAATGAACAACCACCTAAGGAACCAACTAAAAAAGTTGTCTAGTATACACGATGAATGCAAAAAAGTATATATGCATTACCAACAAGAAAGTGCTAGCAACCAACCGGCTTCTATACCATCTTCTTATTTTTCAATACAACCTTATAAAAGACATGTTTCTGCGGCTAGTATTGAAATCCTTAGAAATAGAATGTTTAGTGGTTCCATTGCTAATCAAGTTAACAAGTTTGATGTTTTTGTTTTGTAGGGTGTTATACCGTATCAAGCAGTTCCCAATGAAGGACGTGAAGATTTGCTTAAATACTGGAGGGTAAATGAGAAGACATTTCCGATACTAGCAGAGATGGCCCGAGATGTGTTGAACATTCAAGCGTCATCAATAGCGTCTGAAAGCGCTTTTTCTGCCGGAAGATTTCAAATAGGAGAGCACAGACACTCATTAGCGGGAGACAGCTTGGAGATTACAGTTCTATTCATAGATTGGATACGAGCGGAGCGTATAAGGTGCGGTCAACCAGAGATCAACGAAGAAGACTACGAAAACTACAACGAAATCTTGTCCGAGAAAACTGAAAGCGACGTCGATCAATTTGACCAACAACTTCCAATTCCAACTAAAGAACCACAAAACATTGTGGAGAAATTAGAAAATGTGTTTTTAACTATGTAATTTTTTTAATTGCAATTTTACTATGTGATTTACAACTTTTGAACAAACACCACAAAGTTGCAATTGTATTACAAAAAAATCATATTTCTATTAAATAATATAAGAGGCACAAAAACAGCTTTGGAATGTTTTTATTACACTATCTTGTTGGAATGTTTTTATTACGCTATCTTGTTGGGATGTTTTTATTACGCTATCGTGTTGGAATGTTTTTATTACACTATCTTGTTCAATTACTTAAGTATTTATATTCCCAACTTTTTTGAAATTAAGTGAAAAAAACCTGGAATCCCGGACCCAACCCGACCCTGCCAACACCAGTCCCCTTTTCCAGCCGGATGTGAGACGGGACGAGACATCTGCCTGTCCCGCCAGTCTCGGCCCACCGGTCGCGCCGGAGGACCAGTCCCGACCCTTTCCCCGCCCCGCCGGGTCCCGTCCCGCCCCGAACCCGGCCCCTTGGACAGCCCTAGTTTAAACTAAACTAGCATACAAATATGGGTAGGAGCATTTACCTAAAGTAGTAACTAACGGACATTAAAGAAGTATTGAATCTATAGGAGCCTCTCATCATTTTCACATCATAAACCTACGACTTCACTACCAACTAAATAAAGATGAAGCCCCAATCCTACTCCACTCCTCCCCACTTTACTATTCCTGATCTCTTCACGCTTTGTTAGGAAAAAATTATAGCCTGTTTGGCCAAGCTTCTCCAAGGCCAAGTGTTTTTTTCAAAGTTGAGGTGTTTGCCCAAGCTTTTAGGAGAAGAAAAAATGTTTTTGAGTAGAAGAAGAAGCTGCTTTTGAGAAGTTGAAAAAAGTTTCTTCTCCCTGGAAGTACTTTACACTTAGAAGCACTTACTAAAAGTTTGGCCAAACACTAATTGCTGCTCAAAAATGTTTTTCAAATTGATTAGTCAAATACAAACTGCTAGTTTATTGAAAAGCACTTTCCAAAATAAACTGATTTTAGAAGCATGGCCAAGCAGGCTATTGATGATTAGAAACCTAAACTTAAAAGTAACATCACATTCTGTTTTACAAAAATTAAGCACACAATTTGGACCTCCGGAGATATGAACACACCTTCAAATTAGCCACAGCATCGACTAGACGATCACGAAGCACAGCAACCAGATTGCTAAGGGCTGAGCCAGAAAAGGGGCCATATCTCAACACCAATCGCATGGCAGAGACAGCACACTCTGTTTCACTGGTGCTAAGCATATCCCAGCAGTTAGCTAACTGGTTATGTAGAATGGGTATTGCAAGTTTCTCCACCAACTGAGGAATAAGATTGGCATCAGTGTCATCAGAACATGTGTCACTTTCACCTTCTGGAGGAAGTCCATAATTGAATAGAGAGTTATGCCTGGAATAACACAAAATTTAGTTGGCAAGAGAATTGAATCTCAAGGAATAAGTAAATATGAACACATGAAAGATGAAACTAATCATTTGTCTTTTTTCCTGTATGATTGGTTGGCCTGATAAACATTCCTGCAAAATACTGTCTATTAAAAAAAAATTATATTGCAAAAAGCGTCTAGAATTTCTAAATTTCACTTGGCATTATCATTATTAGCACACACAAATCTTTGGCCCTTTGTGACTACAGTATAAAGCCACAAAGCTCTATCCTCAAAAGGAAGAATCTTGGAAAGGAAAGGGTTGAGGTCATAACCCTTGAGAACGAGTGATTAATAAGTTGAGTGCACGTACCAGTTCATATCCATAAAATCTGTGCTTTCATGCAGTGGATCCCACTTCAGAAGCTCTAGTCTCACATAGGGTGAAAAAATAACAGGTATACTAAGTGACATATACGCATCACGATAGCTTGAGGCATAATCTTTCTTCCATCTGTCTAACTTTTCAACAACCACAGACAGTTGAGAGTATTCCTCGTGTGCGTCACCAAAAATCTGCTCGGAAACCTGAAGCAATTGATCACGGTTTGACTGATATGCCGTACTCTCGGAGTCACTTTCATCGGTGCTAGATTCTCCTTCTATTTTCTGATAGGAGCTATCACATTTTATAGCTGACATTCTTTTAACATCATTTTTTGCTCTCCTTCGTTTCCGAGCCTCTGCCCTTCTAGTTGTATCCATCCGTTTCTGCAAATTCTTGTCTCTACCAAATTCATCTAGCTCTACAGGTAAGTCTCCTCCTTTCCTCATGGCTGCTGTTGCAGCCTGAGCAGCAGTTGTGGCAGCTTCTATTGTTGCTGCATTGCTCCCACCTCTACTTAGAACTTGTCTTGCAGCATTTACAGCAGCTTCAAGTTCCTTCATTTCATCGTCATTATCAGCAGCTCTCCTTTCTAAGATAGAGGCTGCTCGTTCTTCATGAAGTTTCTGCATCTGGTCTTCAAGTTCCTCAATGTAAGGACCTTTATCCTGTAAGGATTTAAAATACCTTAATAGTTAGCACACGGGATCTAGTTCTCCTGGACAACTCCAACAAAAACTTTCTGCAAAAACTCAAAAATTGAGCTTGCAAACTCAGCTTTCCAAAATGTCAAACAAACCGGCCCTAGGTTCTTTTATTTTTAAAATGGCAAACGGTTCCCTGGGTTTTTCGACCCTATAATCCTACGAAAAAGTCTCACTTCAGACAGTTCAAAAGTCCACTACTTTTTCACCTAAACATAGTACGATATTGTATTGGTGGCCGCTAAAGAGAGACAGCAATCAAACACTTGATCACGAAAAGAATCAAAGTCCTTATAAAAAAATGAATTAATGTTTCAAAGGCAAAAAACATAATAAAATGTTGGCATTTTAGTGAAAACATGGAGAAAATGAGGAAAAACAAAGAAATTAGTGTCAAACAAGATATAACTATAAAAACAACTAATAATTACATAGCCAGAGATTTTTTAAGAAAAAAAATTGCAATTGAGTGAGTGTAAAAACCATGTCAACTACAAAAACAAATTTATTTTCAGACAGAGATGCATAGATGCAGTTTTAAGTTCTAAATTCAAATTTAGTGACTTTCTTAGGGAAAATTCCTAATTTTCTAATTTTTAAATTTTTTTTGATGAAGTGATTTCATTTCATTAGAGAAAAAGCATCAAGAAGATGCAGTAGTTACAAGATATGTCATTGAAGCTTACAAAAAATATTCCTGGCTTCTATACAAAAACTGACTAAGCCAGAGCTAAAGAGCTAGTGAAGTCCAGCAACTGATCTGGACTATATATTGAGGTCAAACTGGACCGACTAAATAAACTAGCAATACATTTAGTCCTTAAAGAGCATATGGGAGTTGAGACCCCATCAAAACATCTCCTATTCCTCTCTTACTGATTGAGGAATGACCCATTTGAGTCCAGAAATGCACATAAACATGCTCCACAAATCAGAGGCAACTTCATAATGTAGAAAAAGATGGACAGGATTTTCAGCTTCTCTTTTACACATATAACATCTGTTGGGTAGCTCAATTTTCCTTTTCATCAAATTATTCAAAGTAAGGCAAGCCTCATTCAGAACTGTCCGGGTGAAACAAATGACCTTTGGGGGGGGGGGGGGGGGGGCAGTTTAGTTTTCCATATAAGTTTCCAAGGTCAGTTGTCAAGCAAGGGATTGTTGGAGCACAGTAGTTGATAAGCCAACTTTACAGAATATATGCCACCTCCTTGTGTACCCCATTTAATCCTGGCTGTTGCCAATGGGTTAAGGAAGCCTTTCTGTAGACTAGAGAGGAGGTTTAACAAGTCAGAGAATTCCCAGTCATACAAATCCCTTCTAAGCATGATATTCCAGTGCCCTTCTTTGTAAGTTGCAATGACAGCATTCGGGTCCTGGGCTAGATTGAAAATGGTGGGAAATGCTTCCTGCATAGTGGAGTTTCCTGTCCACTTGTCCTTCCAAAACCTGATGATAGTGCCATTCCCTGCTTCAAAATGAATATTCTGAGTAAAAGTTCTCCAAAGTTTCCTTATGCCTTTCCACAGCCCTACTCCATATGGTTCCCTTGAGAGTTTTGTGGACCAGTGATCCAGTTCACCATGTTTTGATTTGATAACCTCCTTCCATAACCCAGCATCCTCCAAGCAGTATCTCCATAACCATTTCATCACCATGCTCTTGTTGTGTGCTTTGAGATCCTTGATCCCTAGACCACCCTGAGTTTTTGGTTGAGTTACTTTTTCCCATTTCATCAAGTGAAACTTGTGATCCTGTTCATTGTTGCCTTCCCAGAGAAAGTCCCTTCTTAGCTTGTCAATCTGTTCCAGAACCTTCGTGGGAATTTTAAAGAGGGACATATAGTATGTAGGAATACTATCCAGGACACTGTTAATTAGTGTCACCCTTCCCCCAAAGGAAAGGTACTGCATCTGCCAAGTAGCCAACCTCTTCTCAAATTTTTCAATGATCTCATTCCAGATGTCCAGGGAATTGAATTTAGCACTGGAAGACGTAGATAGTTTGAAGGAAAGGTTCCAATATTGCAGCCCATAAGGCCTGCCAGTTCCTCCAAGTTGACAACATCATTCACAGGGAATATAGTACTCTTCTGCATGTTCATGTGTAATCCTGAAATAGCTTCAAAAATAAACAAAGTTAGGTTTAAGTGGATCACTTGTGATCTCTCAGCACCACAGAAGACTAGAGTGTCATCTGCATAAAGCAAATGGGAGACTGTAGCTTGTGGAGCATTCCTTCCTATTTTGAAGCCTTCAATCCAGTGAAGTTGTCTGGCCTTTTGAAGCATTTTACTAAGCGCTTCCATTGCCAGAATGAAAAGGAAAGGTGAAATTAGATCACCTTGCCTGATGCCTCTTCGAGGAGAAAAGAATCCTACTGGCCCTATTCACCAAAACTGACTACTTGACTGTTGAGATACAAAACTTAATCCCCCTTAGCCACCTCTCACCAAAACCCATGAGTCTTGGAATCTTGATCAAATAGGACCAACTCACCTTGTCAAATGCTTTTTCAATGTCCAATTTGAACAAGACTCCTGGTTCTCCACTCTTGATTCTCCAATCCGCTGCTTCAGTACTGCATCAGTGATTTGCCTTCCCTTTACAAATGCATTCTGATTTCCGGAGACCAGCTTCCTGATAACAGTTTTAAGCCTTTCTGTCAAAAGCTTCGAGGCAATCTTGTAGACACTGCTTATTAAGCTAATTGGTCTGAAATCCTTGAGCTCAATTGCTCCCTTCTTTTTAGGGATCAAAGCAATGAAAAAAAGCATTAACAGATTTAATTATGTGACAGTTATGATGGAAGTGATTCATAGCCTCAATGACCTCCTTTTTAATTATTTCCCAAGCCTGTTGGAAGAAGGCCATAGTGAATTCATCAGGCCCTGGGGCTTTGTCTGCCGCACACATTTTTATAGTAGCACATATTTCCTCTTCTTTAAACTCTCTTTCCAACCAGATTCTATCCACTACTGAAATTCTAGAAAGATTTGCAAAGCTGGCTGTTGGTCTCCAACGCTCATTCTCTGTGTATAGCTGCTGGTAGAAGTCCAGAATCTCCCTTTTGATCTCCTTCTTATCTTCTGTAACATGTCGCCCAATTTGAAGTCTGTCAATGCAGTTTTTTCTCCTGTGAGCATTAGCCATCTTTTGAAAATATTTAGTATTCCTGTCTCCATCTTTGAGCCACAAGCATCTAGACTTCTGTCTCCAAGAGGTCTCCTCAATCTTAGCCAGCTGCTGAAACTGTGTTTGTAGGTTGAAAAATTGAGTCTTTTCTGCCGGAGTTCGAACTCGTACCCTCCAAAGATTGTTCCAACATTGTGAGATCCTCAAGAACTTTGATTTTTTGATTCTCCAGCTTGCCAAAAACTTCCCTGTTCCAACAGGAGATGTCCTTTAAATTCCTTAATTTCTGCACCAATATGTAATCAGGACTGCCAACCACCGCATAACTGGACCACCATTCTTTAAGAGAATCCAAGAATCCCTCTGTCTTCAACCACATGTTTTCAAATTTAAAGTATGAGGAATTAGAATCCCAATCCCCACATTCAAGCAATAAAGGTTTATGATCTGACTCTACTCTGGGAAGGGCCACTTGTTTGATAGCCTTGAAGCTATCATTCCATTCCGGTGAGATTAAGAATCTGTCAATTCTAGAAGCTTGAATCTGCTCTAAATTCCTGGACCAAGTGTAATGGCCACCATGAAGGGGCAAATCCAGCAGGTTCAAGTCTAAGATGATATCTGAGAAAGACCTCATAGCCCTGGTTCTTCTTTGGCAATTGAATTTTTCACGGACATATCTGCAACTATTAAAATCACCCGCTATCACCCAATTACCATCCCAAAGCCCCCTTACTGCTGCCAATTCATGCCATAAATCTTCTCTAGCTATAGTTGTGTGAGGACCATAAACCCCCGAGAAACACCATCTAAATTGTTCTTGCAGGCTTTCAAGAATAAGTGAAACTGACTAGATTCTCTGTTGAATATTTACACACTTACAAAATCTCCTAGCCCATAAAACAATTATCCCCCCACTTGTACCATTTGCTTGCAAATCTGCCCAACTAGCCCATCTGTTCCCCCAAATAGACCCTACTAATTGTTGAGACCAGTCTTCAATTTTTGTTTCTTGTAAATAAACAATGTCTGCCCTCCATTTTTTTAATAAAGACTTGATGGTTTTCCTCTTCAGCTCTTGGTTCAACCCCCTGACATTCCAGCTTAGGATTTTATTTTTCATCTGGAATTGGATTTGTGATGCCTACCCCTCGACCTGCCTTCACCCTTGTAATGATTTAAATCAGTGACCAATTTCTTTAATTTTGTCACCCCTTTCTTCTTTTTAGTTTTGGACTGCCCTTCTGTAGCTTCCTTTTGTTGTAGAAAATACTGTCTCCTTTACTCCATTCTTAGTATCATATCTAACAATTCGTGCTCAAACCCATTTGCATTGACCCCAAATGCCTTGCAGGCCTTAACCATTACCAACTTTGTCCATTTGGAAGTGGAGACGACAGGAGTATGGATAACATTTTGATTTAATGAGCCTTCATTGTACCATGGCAGAGAAAGAAGGTCAGTGCGTGGCTGAGAAGAATGATCAGACTCAGAATCAAGAGCAAGATCCCTGTTTGAGGCGGAATTGCTGGAAAATCAGCCTCCGATCTTTGATCGACTTCATCGTCTGCGTCGCAAGAACTTGGGCAAACTTCTTCCTGGTCTGTCAAAATGCGCTTAAATTCCAGTGCATGAAGCTCGATAGAGAGGGGGTCTAAACATGGGGCCTGGGGTATCGCATAATTTTTAATGATAAATGGGTCTTGGGCCCTGGCCTCCCACTCTTTCTTCTCTTTAAATTCCTTTTGGAAGAACCCTTAATGTAATAAAACGAATCAGCATCAGAAGCTTTAGAAGGCCCAGCCTTATTGTAATTAGCATTAAAAGCTTTAGAATGGCCAATCTGATTTTAATTATGGGCCCGATTGACTGGCTGTTTAATTTGGGGCCCCACCCAATGCCCAGTTGGCAATTTTGAATTAAAATTCCTTTGCACGTGATTGTCCAGAGGTCCACCACTGACTAGGTCAGACCTCGTAGTTACCACCTTCCCTTTCCCTTTGGCCCTTTCATCGGTAACTTTGCCGCTGCAAAACTTCTCACTGCCGGCGACCCATTAACAGGTATGGTCATCTGAAATCGCCACGACTTCGTAGCCCATGTCCTCCACCTTCAGTTCCATCTGGTATGGAAGCTCTACGTAACTCCGGCGTACACAAATTCTGGCCCACTGCATATGGTTTCTTTTTTTGGTGTCTTCATCGGAATCAACAAAGCCTTCGCACGAGTCCCCGATGAGTTTGAAGAAGGATTCCGACCAGGCTTGAAGTGGAATCCCGAACACTTTGATCCATCTACGATGTTTAGTTCTGACGAATCCTTCTCAATTGCCAGCGACCACCATTCAAGAGTTAGTCTCCTTCCACTCCAGAACCACTCGCCGGCCTTAACCCTAGCAGCCTCTTGTCGGGAAGGCATCTCGAAGAGGAAGAGATTGTGCGACATCGGGGTACCTTTAGACCAGCGGTAACTTTCCATCTATTGATAAACCACTTCTGGATAACTTCCCGATTAGGGGATGAGTTGAAAGGGTCGTAGAACCTTCCTACTAAGCATTTATCAAGAAAGTTTGTGGTGTTAGCTACCATCTCCGATGTGGGCTTGCCAACTGCTTTTCCTTTTGACTCTAGAGAGGGCCATTGCTCCGTCTTAGCAGAGCATCAAAAAAGGACCTTGAAGAGTAGGGATCCCATCTTGATGTTGGCTGTTGAGGTCTCCAAGGGAAGCTCAGTATTTTGTCAGCAATATCGCTCCACCCTCCGTTGTGTACAACTTCTGGGATGATCACAGCAGATCTCCTATCACCCAAAATTGATTCGATGCGTACAAATCTGCCATAGTTGTTGAAGTTCTGGTGAACTCTGAAGATATAAGCCTCTATCTTCCTCCCCCATCTCCGGCAGCGATTTCCTTTCCCCTGAGAAGCCTCTTTAAGAGCTCCACGTACCCATCTCAAGTTGTTCTCATCGATACTTATCTGGCCAATGAATCTCCTGCTTCGTTCATGGAACAGAAACCATCTGACCCTATCCTCACTAACATCAATAATCTCAAAAGATTTACCTCCGGCAGTGAAGAAAATCCTCTCCTCCATGAAGGAAAATGCTAAAAGCAGGTGTATTTGAAAGCTGGCTCATTGTCAAAAAAGAAAGAAGAAGGAAGAGAGAGAGAGAAAAAGGAATACTCCAGTGGTCTCAGATCCCCGGAGAGAGAAACCTAAAGGCCAGAAGGGCCCCTAGGAGGTTTTCTTGGGTAGCGTGCTTGGGAGCATAATGCAATCTACTTTTTAGCATTCTCTCTCCTGAGTTCTACAAAGCACATACTAATTTTCTATATGTAATTACTAACATAGTCATCCATGACATTTCCTTCCATTAAGATATCATTTGCCAACTAAAATTGTAATTTAGTATTGCCTCTTCAGGAGGAAGCTCACTGACCCAAGACACATGCTTTATGCCATGGCACACTTCATAGAAGAGCTGCTAAAGCGAGACAAAGCACCCAAACTGCACTACACCTATTTTAAGGGCTTAAGCATGCGTGAAGCTATCTATAACACTGAACCCAGTGCACTAAGCTCCCGCTATGCGCGGGGTCCGGGAAAGGGGCGGATTACAAGGGTATATTGTATGCAGCCTTATCTTGCATTTCTGCAAGAGGCTTTTTCCACGGCTTGAACCCATGACCTCCTGGTCACATGGTCACGTGGCAGCAACTTTACCAGTTACTCCCCTTCATAACACTGAATAATAAAATGGATCCTAAAAGTGCATCAGACTGTGCAGGAACCACCTAATAGACCAGTTTCCAGAAACTGTTACAGCTTGTTTGGATGGTTGTTACACATGGTATCATAATGTATCATATTGTATCGTATTGTATTGTCCTGATGAAACAACGTTTGGATAGATTGTATCATTTTCCGTCGTTACATAATGCCACACATCAACAATAAGAAGAATAAACTTACATTATTATAAAGAGAAGTAGGATACATCATAGAGTTATTATAGAAAAAGGCAGGATAAAAGGATATAATAAGTAAAGTCAAAATGAGAAAACAAAAAATGAGGTAGCAACGCGACCACACCAAATCAGTTGTTACATAAAATGGGACTTTTTGTCGTTACATAACGATGGATTTTGACGATACGATACAATAAAATTTAAGTAACAATCAAAACAAACATTTTATTTAAAATAACAATGATCACAACTCTTGTTAAAAAAAACCATCACAGCTACAAGTGCAACTGTGCTTTTGTCATCTTTCTAGGTCATCTTTTCTCAATTTAATTATCTAAAACTAAATTAATGAAAGACTATCGTACTCGTATCACGAGTACTGCAACAGCAGCGCCAGATATATATGGAAATACATAATATGCCACTCATAAATCAGAAAATCATACCTGCAAAAGCGCACATATAACAGAAACAAAGTCGCGAAGCTTTTGCATAAACATGTACTTCTCACCAGCAGCAGACAAAGAATTCTCCAGCGTAGTGACTTTTGACAATGAGGCAGATAAATTTTCTTCAGTCTTGTTCAATGATGCCACAGTTCGACCATGACATTCCTGAAAGGAAGATAAAAAATAATATAGTTAGTCTATATATCCATTATAATCTTTAGAATCCAACACATGCTATTAGTTACTACATATATATGGAGGAACTTCTACATGTGTATGTGCACATTGTACACTTAAGGTTCTCATGAAACAGCAAAACTAAACTCGGGAGAGTACCAATCTAGCATTGTGTAATACCATGGCAGATGCTTGCATGATCAATCAACGGAATGTTAGGAAAGAGAAAAAGAATGTTTTCGCAGAAACCTTCTTTCTGTCCTCAAGAGATCATAACATAAAAGATTCCCAAACTTCATTTATCAAATTGTCTCGAACCATTGCTAAACTAAACTTCAGAATTGATATTCATAAAAACACATAAGAGCTTCCAAATTTTTTCATTATTGTGTTATTGTTTATTCTTCACTTATGTAAACTTCTCAAGCATAGTCAATTCCAGGCTAGAAAAAATGGTTGCATGCAGCATAAAAATAGTCAACTATGATAAATCCTCTGAATATTGACAATAGAACACAATATTTAAAAAGAACTAGTATGTGACCAACCCCAACTAGTTTAGGATCGAGGCGTAGTTAATTGATTATTTTTAGGGGTCATTTGGTAAGGTGTATTAGGTAGAATAATCATCACAATGTTTGGTTGCAAATTTAAGTCTAGTACAGTATTAGTTGTACACCCTATTCAGTACTATTCTTACACATAGTAAACCATGGTACTAACAATACCACTATTATTCTTATACTTATACACCCTATTCAATATACAACAACAACATACACAGTGTAATCTCACAAGTGGGTCTGGGAAGGGTAGAGTGTACGCAGACCTTACCCCTACCTTGGGAGGCAGAGAGGTTGTTTCCAATATACCCTTGGCTCAAAATAAAGCAATAACATAGCAGGTCAAATAGAAAAAGGAAACAGTAACTATAACAAAATAGTATGTAAGCAAAGGACGAGAGAATCGAAGGGCAAGAAACTACATGAGAAATACTACAGCCACTAGAAAGGAAGGACAAGCGAGAGCATGATAGTACTTAATAACCTTCTATCCTAATCCGCATTATCCACAACCTTCTTAGAACCTATCTAAGGTCATGTCCTCAGTAAGCTGCAACTGCATTATGTCCTATCTAATCATTTCTCCCCAATACTTCTTCGGCCTACCTCGCGCATCTCCTCTTTACATACTCAAACCATCTCAACCTCGATTCCAGCATCTTGTCCTCGAGGCCACTCCCACCTTGTCCCGTAAAAGGATGAGGACCCGAAAGGCATGCAAGGCTCATTTATTTTCTTTCACCGTCAAATATAGAAACTAAATCAAAGAACTCTTTAAAGTCATCAAGGAACTAATTAACTCTCATCTCCTTTTTTCTTGTGTCCTCACAAGAACTACAGTCGCGACCTGCAAGTCGCCTCTCTATCTAGCCACACCGATTTTTAGGCAAGATATATTCATACAATTCTCACAATCTTGTATGCACCAAAACAAAACACTAAGGACATTACCTCCCATCTCCTAGCCCTTTAAAGTCTCGCTAAGTGATTGCTGACACTACACAGCATACTTGCACTAATATATAACCAATATTTCCACTCGGTGACATTACAACAATCAAAAAGATTAACTTAGTACACCCCAACAGAACAGAATAAAGTATCAGTTTCCCTTATTGGTACCACACAGAAACCGAGCCTAGTGCATATACTTGCACATTCAGTTAGCAACTGTAGCATAGGTTAGTGGCCCATAAAGCGTAGTTATTAAGGTGAATACAGTGGAAATATATCAACATTGTGAAAAGAGAAAATGTCAGAAGGCTGATATTGCAGGATCCGAGTCCAAAGGAAGGGACATTTTTGACACGCTTAGCACAGAGCAAATATGGTTAATATATCATTTATGTAACAAGCATGTTATTGTACTCCTGCGTTTTTCGAAATGTAGAAAAAAGAACTAAAAATATTTTCTGTTTTTTTTATGACAAGGGAACCCGCAGCCGCTACCCTTCGGGTGTGCGCACCCAGGGTAAAAAATATTTTTCTGTTTGATAAAGAACGAAAAGCATTCTGTTTCTTAATATGAAACAAGCAGTTCAGAGAATAACTCAGCCTCATTTTTCCTTTTTCCTTTTTGTCACCTGTAGCAGATCGAGAAGGATCAAAGACATTTCAGAACACCTGACTGAACTGGTAGCATTAGTTAAAGTGTTAACTAACAGATCTCTCTATATGATAATATTTTCCTTCTCCTCACCCAAGGAGTTAGTCATGTGTGATTAAAGCCTGATTAATTTAGACCTCATGGTTTCAAATGCTTTCTCTATCCGTGCTACTTTTGGATAAGCAACAATCTTTTTGATAATTCTTATTTGTGAATTACCTATTGGGCAATCAAGATTGTCTCGGTCCGTCTTTCCTTTACCTTTTTGGTTGTGTTCCTTGTGATAGAATGGATTAACGTGGATTCTCTGTATCACAATTTTCTGAATTTCCCATAGGTGTAAAGTTGACTTGCTAGTTGATGAATATGGACCTTTGTTGTTAGATAAGAGTTTATGTTGGATGCCCCCTTTGCTTTCCAGCTCTTTACTCTTTAATATCCAAGCATATTTGCCTCTATCTCCAATATTTGAGAACTAAAAGGATTTTAATTACCCATAATATCCATATTCTTCATTGAGTTGTTATCATTCACTTTTCAGGTAGCTTCTCTTACCTTGTCATGTGCAAGATGTCTCTAGGCTTATGACTTCCTCGATACAGATTGTATACTAGAATTGGATATCCCATGTAGAGGTGGTGGTGGTTTTGATAGATATAGTATCTTCCATCCTATTCCTAAATGGAACTAGACTGAAAATCCTGTTTCACACATCCTAAACCTAAATGAAGTCCGATGATATTGCTGAGGAAATTTAATCACTTTAAAAGTTGCCTTTTTCCATGAAATCAGCAAACACGATGGATACTAAAAATTCATATGTAGTCCAGCTGCTCAGGTCATGTTATCCTAAGTTTGTTGACCTTGGACTTGTAGTTGTAAGATTAAATAGAATCTTGAAATGGTTCGCTTAGTCAAAGAATGTTGAATATGCTTTCGACTATTCACTATTCAAGTGGAGTTCATTCTTGAAATATATACATATTGATTGTCTCTAGAAAATATTAGATCAGTTTTCAGTTTTTCTTGGTGGTCATATGACCTTAACTTGTTTTTGGAGTTTACAGTGTAAAAGAAAGAAAGAAAAAATGCAGTGTAT
The DNA here is from genome assembly GCA_034509755.1 of Anisodus tanguticus. NCBI lineage: Eukaryota > Viridiplantae > Streptophyta > Magnoliopsida > Solanales > Solanaceae > Anisodus > Anisodus tanguticus. Next base: position 3,328,063 of record CM067540.1, on the reverse strand, counting down.
ATATGATATCTGCTTTTCTATCTTTCTTCCATTTATCATCTCCGCCAACTTTTTAGAACCCTGATGAATTCTGGATACAGGGTCTGGCGAGCTAAGCCCCGCCAGTATCCAATCATTACAAGGAGGAGGCGGGAGTCAAGATGTTGGTTCATCCGGGTAAAAAATGAGAGAGATCGGAAGCAAGAATGTCAGGAGGTGATATGGACAGTCCATCTAAGAGGCTCGAGGCAGCAAACAATCAGAAATTCCCACAACTTTATCATTTTCCAGCTATATTCTACTCTCTTACTTATATCCATTTGCCTTTTGCTCCTTGTTACGTCTTCTTCAACAATTTACTTAGGAAGTCCAATCACTCAAAAGAAACTGACGGCCAACACATAAAGTTCCAAAACATTTATTGTGAACCCTACAACACTACAACCAGGATAGCAATTTGCTGCCAAACTAAATTCTAGGAGTAGTATAATTACTCTACACCACCAAGATATAACAGACAGCCAATACTCTTCATACCTAATATGCAACACATAAAATCCAAACTCAAAAGCTTCCAACTTTGACCTGAGAATTAGACAATATAGTCTGCTAAATAGTAATCCCCCATCTCCAATAATATAAAATCTAGTTAATTTCCTCAGGCAAATAGATCGATTGGTATATCAGTCTTGGTTTCAAAATGCTAAGACCTAAGATACCTAAGTAAAAAAAAATCAACAAGCTCTTTTACTTCTCTCTCCCCTAAATGCTAAAAGCTTCGATAAAGCAAAAGGCGAGTTTAAGAATTTGACAATTACTAACAAGATTGAAGCAAAAAAAAAAAAAAAAAAAACTATCGGACAGATTCATACACAAATTTACAATATAGAACAGGCAAAAAGTAACACATCCAAAAAGCAACGAACAAATTGAACTATAAGTAAACCTAGAAATCAACGTTGGGAGTACAACTTTTTTTATACACCCTATTCAATATACTATTTAGAAATTATGTAATGCATGTTATTAATTTTAATACAACAAAAGAAACAGTTGATAAGAAATAATGTCAGTATAACTAATCCCAGTATAACTTGTTTTCGAACCAAACAACCCCTTACTGATTATTCAAATAACATACTTACTTTGAGTCTTCCCATACTCTCATACAAGGCTTTTTTAGCAACCTCAGCCTTCTTCGAAATCGACAATGCATCCAAACTAGGCAACCCTCCAACAAACACTCCTCCACCAATAGTATGCCCATCAGAAACATCAATACTCTCTACTGAAGAATACACACTAGCTCCTCCTGAATTACCAAAATTCGCCTTTTGAACACTCTTAACTACACCTCCACTACTTACAGCAACACTACTACTCATAACCCCTTTATCATCCAATCTTTTTCCTAACCCTTTTCTCACTTGTTCTTCCTCCCACATTTTATCCTCCTCATCCTCATTATCATCATCACTACGAAACCCACCAAATCCACCGTCTTTCTTCAATGTCGCCTTTTCCTCGACAAAATCCTCAAACACACCTCTCCTTCCACTATCAATCTTCTCCCCATAAAACCCAATTCTTTGCAGAAACTCCGGTTCCTCGTCACTCAACCCCTTAGCTTCACCATGATTCCCTCCTTCATCCAATGCAATAAAATCCTGCCCCGCGGGCCGGGCTTGTCTTAATCTCTCCCTCTTAGCCCTAATTGCATCAATAGTCATTTTATCAGGTATCAAATCCTTATCCAATGCCATTGAACCTGACCTATTAGCAGTGCCTATTTCCTCATCCTCATCCTCATCCTCATCATCACTACTCACTGGTTTCACTAGGCCCTTAAAGACTATAACGGGCTCAACGGGCCCGGGCTTTGGGTCGGGCCTAGGCCCAGGCCCGGAGCGGGGAGTGACTAAGGTTCTGGTGTTTTTTTGGAGCTCAAGGAGTGCTTCTTTGGTGTAAGTACCAGCTTGAGGTGTGAATGATGAAGGTTTAGGGGTAATTCGGTCTTTTCCAGAAGTGAGCTTGTGCGAAGATGATGATGATGATGATGATGAGGGTTTGGTGATTCGTGAAGAAGCGGATTTGGATGGGCGAATGAACGGAGTGTCGCCAGAATCTTCTTCGTCGTCGGCGAAACTAAGTAGGCTTTTCTTTTTTGGTTTGGCGGCGGAGGAGGGGGTTGTAGGTTTTGCGGAGGCGGTGCCGTTGGTGGTGGTTTTAGTGGCGGCGGTTTCGTCTTCGTCGCCGTCGTTTCCGCCGCGGCGGCGGAAGTTACGGGATTTGTTACCGGACATGCTTGTTGCCGGCGACGGTTTTCGGTAACGGCCGATGAAGAAAAAAATTAAAAATATATAGTATTAAAGCCGTGGAAACTGGCCAGAAATGTACTATTACTCATCCCTACTTACTATTAAAAGTGATACTCCAGTAAATATTAATTAAGGTGATATATTTGACCTATTTTATTAATTTATATTTAAAATATAATCTGTCTATTAAATATTACTTTATTTTTATATCATCTTCATTAATAATAAAGGTTAAAATAAAAAAAATATTTTAAATTTTTAAAATGATAAATAATTTAAAATAATTATTTTTAATAATCACGATAAATAATTTGAGACGGAGGGAGTATCTATTGCATTAAATTGTAGGAGTAGTTTGGTTGGTGTGATATCAAATTTAAATATAGTATATTTTTGTTTTAATTAATTGAAATGCACATTTTCTATTCTTTTATTGGTTAATCTTCACAAATTTATGAATTGTTACAATTACGTTATTTAAGTACTTATTATATGTGTTTGTTTATGTTTCTACTTTTACTTTATACTAGTCTCTACGAATGTGATGTGCATGTTATTTTCTGAAAATCATTACCAAGTAAAATTAAATTATAAGCAGTTTTAATAATATTTAGTTAATTATTTTAAATATATTTAAGTTAATTACAAAAGTAAAATATAATATTTTAAAAAAATCAAGTCCTCTTATGGTCATAGATTTTTCTAACTTCATGGTAGTTTTCATGATGAAATGTTTATATAAAGAAACAATTTCAACTAAAAAAATTTCAACATAAAACATTAATCTTCCGACTTGTAAGATAATCAATTATTTTATGATAGCTATTCTTGTTTATTGTCATCCTCCTATTTTATTTAAGTATTTGTATTGATTCCCACAAAAATATCCTAATCGATCGTCATATAACTTTGAGTTTATCACGCATAAGTCACTTTTTTTTATTACATATAAGTAATCCAATTTAAAGTTTATCACACAAAACACTTTTCTATTATTTTTTTTACGTAAAAATCATCCAACTTAAAGTGTCATATCATATTTTTCAGTACAAAATATAAAGTTCAAGTAACGTTACTTTTTTGTTAGCTTGGCCCAAATTGGATGAATTTTATGCAACAAAAAAAAAGTAGATCGGTGCACTAAGCTCCCGCTATGCGTCTGGTGAAGGGTTGTACCACAGACTACTGATTGGATATCTCCTAATTATTTGAACATGATAGGCATGCACTCTTTAATTAATAAGATTCAGAATCGGAATTTAGACGTAGTAGTTGTTTTAAATCCTACTTTTAATTATTAAAACTTTTCCATTCACCACAATAATCAATAAAAATATGGTAGAATTACAATAAAAAGGTAAAAAATCATTCAATATTTAAAGGATATTTTAGTAAACCAATATTGTTATTCTTGCTTTTAGAATAATATTAAAAATAAATAAATAAAATAAAATAATCAGATATTTGTTGCTTTCACTCGTTACCGTCATTCTTGACACAAGGCTTAGCTTCACATTTTGTTGTCTCCTATGGAACAACTTGGTTTTAATATGAATATGAATTTTCTAGTGAATTATATTGGATTAGGACTATATATGTTATTAGAGATATATTTTGAATTGGATGGGAATGAAATAATAATAATAATAATAATAATAATAATAATAATGACTTTAAAGTAGTAGAATGTCACATTACGTGTTGTCTTCTAATGTTATTGTCCAACTGGAATTTGTATAACATTACGTGACCTCAAATTTATATCCTAATTACGTTTCAAGTAAAATTGTGAATGTACAATTTTATCCCATAAAGATTACACAATTGAAGTAATTTTAGCTTTCAAATGGCATAAAAGTCAATCAATATTTAAATGATATTTTGATGAACCAACATTTATATTCATACTTTTAAAATAATATAGATATAGATGTACTACTAATACTAATTAGCATTATTTCCCGAGGAAAGAGTACTTGATCTTGATTTTGAGACCGTTTTCTTATCTAATACAAAGGATAGTCAATTGGTTCAATCAGCTTGCAAATTGCTTCCTATTTATTTGGATGGTTTTTATGTATTGTTTCATATTATAATATATTGTGGTGTATTGTATTATTTTGATAAATATAATGTTTGGGTAGATCATATCTTTTTCTGTTGGAAATTTACTAAATGTGGAATTAAGTATATCCATTAATGTATGACTCAAACAATTGAGGCCCGCACGTCGGAAACGTCGTTTCCACATACGTGCACACGTAGTGCCAAGTATCGCAAATTTCATTAGTGAAAGAGATATTGGTACGTATGTAATACGTTTGAGACATAGAATTATGGACGGTTATTGGCCAAATGACAAAGTATTCCACGTTGGTAAACGAAGGAAGAAGTGTACGAAGTGTAAGATGAAACGAGTCCGGCGCCGCGGCCCTCCACGGCTCCGCGATGCTAATTGGTTGGCCAGTCACTGGAGCCGCTGCGCTAATTCACAGAGCTGCGGCGCTTCGGAGGCAGATTGCTGCGACGAGAAGTTGGAAAACTCTGACCTTTGGGCTGGTTTTGGAGCATTGATTCTCCATTACTTGGCACATGAATTCAGCCATTATTTGACTGAATGTAACCACTCAATCAAGTGTCATTATAGGGCTATTGAAGGCCATTAGTTGGCTAGTTGAGGGGTCTTCTACTTACACTATAAATTGAGGTATTTGGCTCAATTGAACACAACACTCACCACTAAGAAAATACTCCAGATTTTCTGAATTTATCTTCTTCCTCTCTAGCAAAGTTACTATACTCAAAGTTCTTCAAGTGTAACACTTGAGTTTCCTTTGCTCACTTGTTAAAGTTGTTATTGTGTCTTGGGAGACTATTGCTCAAGACCGTAAAAGGAGATATATGGGGCAATCTTGTTTTAAAGACAAAGTGACATCACTCGACTCGACAAATCACACAAGCAGTTTGTTAAGTTCTTGATTTCCAGTTTATTATAATATTTAGTTTATCCTTTCTTACTATTGTAATAGTTACTTACTTCCCGTTCCCTGCAACAATTGTATCCCAAGAATTTTAAGACAAGATTTTGGTGTAAGTACCTAGAAAGATGACTGGAAGAGATCAAATTGCTTCTGATTCTGCTGCTACTACTCAAGTCAATCTCTCTGCCTTCCCCACTGCTCAAGGCATACCTAATGCCTTTCCGGTTGCTCAAGGCTCATCCAACGCCTTTACTGTCGCTCAAGGGAACATTGTCGTTCCTCCACCCGCTGGATTTCACCATGAAAGCCCTGAAAAGTTCATGGGCTCAAACTTCAAGATATGGCAACAGAAGATGCTATTCTACCTGACTGTTATGGGAATGACACATTTTCTAACAGAAGATCCTCCACAAACTGGAGATGAAATGGATCATTCGCCTTTTGAAACGGCTGAATGGGGCCTAGGTATCCATGTCATTAATGGCATGAAGATGGTTCTTGATGCATGGAGTCATAGTGATTTCATGTGTAAGAATTATATATTGAACTGCTTGTCAGACCCTCTCTACACGGTGTATTGCATCGTAGGCACTGCCAAAGAGTTGTGGGAGAAGCTGCAAAAGAAGTACAACGCACAAGATGCAGGTACAAAGAAATTCATCGTTGGAAAAATTCTGAAATTTCAAATGGTGGATAGTAAAACAGTGATGTCCCAAGTCCAGGGAATTCTAAATGATTCTACATCATATGGATTTGGAAGGAATGAAACCAAATGAGCAGTTTTTGGTTGCATCACTGATTGAAAAGTTAAGTCCTTTATGGAATGAGTTTGTGAGTTACTTAAAACTCAAGACAAAGGAGATGACCTTTGAAAAACTTATTATCAAACTCTAAATTCATGAAGATAATAAGAAGGTCTTGCCTAGGGGTAAATAACCCGCTGAGGCAAAGGCAAATCTGGCTGAGGCCAAAGGGAACCCAAGCAAGAAGCGCAAGTTCAAGAAAGACGGCAAGACCCAAGCAACAGAGAAGTTCAAAGGAAACTGTCACCACTGTGGGAAACTTGGTCACATGATCAAGGATTGCCGCAAGCTCAAGACTGAGTAACAAGAGAAGGCTAAGGCTAAGGGCAAGGCACACGTTAATGTCGTCAAAGACCAGTTTCTAGACGATATGATTGAGGAGTTCTCAGCGGTGGTGCTAGAAACAAACCTTGTTGAGAATCCCATGCAATGGTGGATGGACATAGGTGTTACAAGACACATATGTTCCAATAGAGATGTCTTCTCCACTCATACACCGGTTACAAACAAGAAGTGTTTCATGGGCAACAACGCTTCCTCTGATGTGCTGGGGGTAGGAAAGGTAGTCCCAAAGATGACTTCTGCAAAGGAGCTCACTCTGAAGGAAGTGATGCATGTTCCTGAGATTAGAAAAAATTTAATTTCAGGTCATTTATTGGTTAATGCTAGTTTTAGGCTAGTATTTGAGTCCAATAAATTTGTAGTCACTAAGAAGGGAACGTTTGTGGGAAGAGGATTAGTCTGTGAAGGCCTCTTCAAAGTTAAAGTCATGTCTGTATTACGTACAAGCAATAATATTAAAGTTTCTTCTTACTTGCTTGAGTCCTCTAATTTATGACATCATAGATTAGGACATGTCAACTACAAGTTCATCCAAAGGTTGGTAAAGTTGGAGTTGTTGCCGTCTATCGACGTAAACCCTCAACACAAGTGTGAGGTGTGCGTAGAGGCAAAACTTACAAAGCTTCCTTTTTGATCCATCGAAAGGAATACTACTCCTCTAGAACTTATTCACACAGATATATGTGATTTGAAGTTTGCACAAACTAGAGGGGGGAACAAGCACTTTGTGACATTCATTGATGATAGCACAGTGTATTGTTACCTTTACTTGTTGAAAAGTAAGGATGGAGCCTTTGAAGCGTTCTGACGTTACAAAGTAGAAGTTGAGAACCAACTAAGCATGCAGATTTAATCCATTCGTAGCGATAGAGGGGGAGAATATATAGCGCCATTTGAGGAATATTGTGCCCAATAAGGCATTATTTATCAAACAACGGCTCCATACTCACCTAAATTGAACGGTGTGGCGGAACGTAAGAACCGCACATTGAAGGAAATGATGAATGTCTTGCTTATCAATTCCAGTCTTCCCCAAAACATGTAGGGAGAAGTTGTCCTTACCGCTAATACGATTCTTAACAGAGTCCCACATTAGGGTAATGACCAAATTCCATATGAATCATGGAAAGGAAAGAAACCCACCAATACATATTTAAATGTGTGAGGTTGTTTGGCAAATGTTGAAGTACCCAAGCCAAAGCAGGTCAAGATTGGGCCTAAGAATGTAGATTGCATATTCATCGGTATGCAAATAACAGTAGTGCTTATCGCTTCTTAGTGCATAAGTAAGATATTCCAGATATCCACAGGGGTACAATAATGGAATCAAGGAATGCACAATTCTTTAAAGATACCTTTCTGAGAAAGGAAAAAGACATAACCTCTCGCAAATGAAGTTATGAACAAAGCTCTCATGAACCGAGAGTCATTGACGGCCCGGATCTAGATGGTTCAGATCTAGTGGATCTCGAAGTGGCTAAATATCCGAAATCTAGCATTCCAGATTCTCAAAACTTGGAGACTCCAGAGATGAAACTAAGGCGAAGTAAAAGGGGCCAGGAAGGAGAAATCCTTCGGTCCTGACTTTGTAGCTTATATGGTTGATGATGAACCAAGGACAATTGCTGAAGCATTGTCAACTCCAGAGGCACCGCTCTAGAAAGAAGCTATTGAGAGTGAAATAAGCTTCATTCTGCATAACCATACTTGGGAGTTGGTTGATCTTCCTCTGGGAAATAAACTGTTGGGTTATAAGTGGGTACTCAAACGGAAGTATAAAGCAGATGGGTCTATAGATAAGTACAAGGCCAGGTTGGTAGTTAAGGGCTATCGGCAAAAGGAAGGCCTTGACTACTTTGACACGTACTCCTCAGTGTTTAGGATGACGTCCATACGAGTATTCATTACGATTGCAGCGTTGCGTGACCTTGAGATACATCAAATGGATGTCACGACAGCCTTCCTAAATGGCGATTTGGAAGAAGAAATCTATATGGAACAACCCAAGAGGTATGTGGTTCCAGGGTAAGAGAAGAAAGTCTGTCAGCTTGTCAAATCTTTGTACGGGCTGAAACAAGCCCCGAAGCAATGGCACGAAAAGTTTGATAGTACTCTACCATCGAAGGGTTTCGCCATTAATGAGTGTGACAAATGTGTCTACATAAAAGGTAACTATGACTCGTTCGTTATGATATGCCTGTATGAAGATGACATGTTAATCACATGGAGCAGTCCTAGCATAATTCTAGAGACTAAGAACATGCTGAAACAATGCTTCGACATGAGGATATAGGTATCACAGATGTCATCTTAGGGATAAAAATCTCTAAGACATCTGATGGACTGGTCTTATCTCAGTCTCACTACATCGAGGATGTTTTGAGAAAGTTCGAGATGTTTGATAGTTCGCCTATAAAGTCACCAATGGACAGAAATCAAAAGCTTGATAAAAATCGTGGTGCATACATATGCCAGGAGCAATATGCACAAGTGATTGGTAGTTTGATGTACATAACAAACTACACCCGACCTGATATTGCTTATGCAGTCAACAAGTTGGCTAGGTTTACACGTAATCCGAGTAATGATCACTGGAAGGCGTTGAATCGGGTACTTCAATACCTGAAATACACGCTAACTTACGGGTTACATTATTTGAGATATCCAATTGTACTAGAGGGGTACAGTGATGCAAACTGGATATCTAACATAGAGAACACCAAGTCCACCAGTGGGTATGTATTTACAATTGGTGGTGGGGCTGTGTCTTGGAAATCCTCTAAGCAAACTTGCATCGCCCGATCCACGATGGAATCAGAGTTTATCGCATTAGACAAAGTAGGAGAAGAAGTTTAATGGCTTCACGACTTCTTAGAGAATGTTCCTTGTTAGAACAAACCCGTACCTTCTGTAATGATCCACTACGACAGCCAATCGTCTCTAGGAAGGGCACAAAATTCTATGTACAACGGCAAGTCTCGTTATATTCGACGGAGACATAAGACCGTTAGGCAGCTGATCACCACGGGTATAATATCCATTGATTACATAAAATCAAAGGATAACATAGTTGACCCACTGACAAAGGGCTTATCCAAGGATCAGATGTTCTGCCTGTCTAGGGGAATTAGCTTAAACCCCAAGATATAAAGACTAATACGGTAGTAACCCAACCTTACTAACTAGAGATCCCATGAATTAGGTTCAATGGGAAAACTAAACTGTAAAGGTTCAGTTGATCGCTTCGGTGGAAGCATGAGCACTTCGGATAATGATTTCTGTAAAGAAACACCAAATCCAAAATCGTTCCCGCGATAGACTATAGGTGCTATCTGCAGTGTGGGTGAAGGTTAAGTTTCCAAAACCTTTAATGATCCTCACTGATTGAGGTTAGGTTTGGGGAAACTTTTAATGGTTCCTAGCACTTGTAAAGTGCGGTATAGCAGTATACCTTGTAGGAGACCACCTATTTAAGTGCGAGGACAGGCCACCTAAAATGAACGCACTTAAGAATCCAAGAAGTGTCCACGGCTACACCGGATAAAACATTACGAAGAACTGAGTAGAAGAAGTTGTTGTGTTGGTATCGTTGACTTGGCTTACACTAAACACTGACGGTTCAAGACATCACGTTCACCGCACAGTAAGTAAGTCCGATGATATTCAACTATGGAAGGTTCAAAGCGTATGCTACCTATCCAGATGCAACATCGGTCCGCTAAAAGATTGATGGAAAAGGCACCAAGTGTGTGCGCCAAAATCTCTTTCAAGAGGGGATTGTTGGAAATTTACTAAATATGGAATTAAGTATATCCCATTAATTTATGACTCGAACAATTGGGGCCTGCACGTCGGAAACGTCATTTCCACACACGTGGACACGTAGTGCCAAGTATCGCAAATTTCATTAGTGAAAGAGATATTGGTACGTATGTAATACGTTTGAGATATAGAATTATGAATGGTTATTGGCCAAATGACAAAGTATTCCACGTTGGTAAATGAAGGAAGAAGTGTAAGATGAAACGAGTCAGATTTCACCGCGGAGCCGTGGAGGGCCGCGACGCCACACCGTCGGAGCCGCGGCGCTCCGGCGCTAATTGGTTGGCCAGTCACTAGAGCCGCGTCGCTAATTCACAGAGCCGCGGCGCTTCGGAGGCAGATTGCTGCGACGAGAAGTTGGAAAATCTGACCTTTGGGCTGGTTTTGTAGCATTGATTCTCCATTACTTGGCACATGAATTCAACCATTATTTGGTTGAATGTAACCCCTCAATCAAGTGCCATTACATGGCTATTAAAGGCCATTAGTTGTCTAGTTGAGGGGTCTTCTACTTACACTATAAATTGAGGCCTTTGGCTCAATTGAACACAACTCAACACTTAGAAAATACTCCAGATTTTTTGAATTCATCTTCTTCCTCTCTAGCAAAGTTACTATACTCAAAGTTCTTCAAGAGTAACACTTGAGTTTCTTTTGCTCACTTGTTAAAGTTGTTGTTGTATCTTGGGAGACTATTGCTCAACACCATAAAAGGAGATATACAGGGGAATCTTGTCTTAAAGACAGAGTACCATCACTCGACTCAGCAAATCACACAAGAAGTTTGTTAAGTTCTTGATTTCCAGTTTATTATAATATTTAGTTTATCCTTTCTTACTATTATAATAGTTACTTACTTTCCGTTCCCTGCAACAATTGTATCCCAAGATTTTCATCATTACATAATGTTAGATATAAAAAATTTGAAGGATAAATCAATAAGAAAAGTAAGGTATTATATAAAGCTATCATAAAAGGGTAGGATAAAGGATAAAAATATGATTATTATTAGATGTAATATTTTGAAGCGTAAAAACTAGTCAGGAGACTTGCGGGTTTCTCCATAGTAGAAGTGGATCTGCAACAACCACGACTCGTGTCACCGGTCATCGAGAATTCTCACAAAGCGGATGAATTTCCATATTTCTACAGCCTAAATATCATTATAACTGATGCAGAGATATATTTTATATATAAACCTTAGTCGTCTCTATATGATGGAATAACCCTATTAAATACCCATAATTGTGTTTATATAGGTTAGCTCTACGGTTTAATGCGGAGGAATAATTAATGGGCACATGGGTCATCTAGCACCCCTTATAGGTGGACCCGACTAATAATACTTTTCAACATCTCCCACTCACACAAAAGAGAGTCCTCAAGCTCCATCGATCTAAGGAAAAACATATTCTTCTTTTTAATCTCTCTTGCATCATTCATATTGGATAAATAGGTCGTGCGACCGACATACTATAAGAGCACTTTGCTATACATTTGTTATAAATATATAGCCTCTCGTCGTCATCATAAGAATCATCAAATATATCATAAGAAGTATGCTCAGTGCCCTAGATCATTTGAATCACATTGATACATCACGCTTTGATCTCATATATCATAATTCTTGTGTTCACAATTATGACCTATAAGTCATAACCGGTACCAGCAAACACAAAATAAATGAGATTCTATTAACGATCTTCCTCTTCTCACGAGTCTCTGAACTTGTATCCAACTCATTTTTCTAGTCATGCTCTGCCAAAGTGAATCTCTCATTGTCATTTGGTAGTATGCTAAGATAGCGAACATTGAACCAAGCTTCGAGCTAATGATCTGAGTCGTGAGGGTACTCAATAAGGTCTCACACCATAATAAGTCGAGATAAAACTTATGTTAGCCCTTTTTGGTCGACATTTGCACACATGGTATGGAACATGTGCTACATCATTTTCTCCTTTCCCGTGGAGCGTATGTCTTTATCTCATAAGATAATGTTATACATATGATATTTAGATATCATATGCATTTGAACTGAGTTCCTTGATATATTCAATAAACATGAACTCACATCTGACCTCTCGAAGTAGACTAGGTGAAACTTATTTCCACCATAAAAATACTATAATAACCTTTTTCATTACTTGTGCGACGCTAAAGATCTTTAAGCCATGTACTCTCAAATTATCCTTATAATAATTTGCTTAAGATCTTGTCTCATCTCCCATCAACGCTAAATTGATGGAAGCGGTCACATGTGTGAGAAGGCTGGCCTCTGTCTACCCGACATACTTTTTCAATAATATCAAAGAATGCACCAAAAGTATTCCATAATATGAATGTACAATAAACATTCACATAATAAGTGTATGCAAATCAATTTTTTTTTTGGGAAACATGAACGTTGGGGAAAAAAATAAAAAATTAATGACTCTATATTAAAGTCCACACAGTCCTCGAGATCTTGCATGAACAAAAACATGCATCTCTAAGATCTAGCTGAGTCAATGAATCTACAACCATTTGTGCAGATATACTTTACATTCAGTTCTTTGCGTGCAACCATGTCATCAAAAATTAAATTTAATGTCAGTGTGTTTGGCTTTACAATGATATTTAGGATTCTTGGTGCTTAAAATAGCAGCTTGACGGTCAAAAAGACTGTTATTAGTTCAGCACTAACTGCAGCAACAACACATGATCAGATATTTTTAACCAAATAATCTTTTGCGCTACTAAGAAGAGAGTCGCAAGCTCAACTCTCATCATGGATAAAGCTACATGTGATTATTTTTCATCGTCTGCAATATGTCATCATTATTGAGGATAAAACACATTCAGAGGTAGACCTCAACTTGTCAGTATCTCCCCTACAATAAGTATCAATGTATCCCTTAGTTCCATGTCATGTCCTTATGGAAAGCGCATAATCAGAAGTTCCCATATGGTACCTCATGATTCATTTGAACTATATTTTAAATGTGCTGGATTTAAGTTAATTTTATATTTATCTCCAAGTCAATTGCGAAATAAATATCAAGTCTAACAAATGTATTTTGCATAGGACTACCAACCGTACATAGCATAAGGAACTTTACTTATTTATTCATCTTATTTTGGAGTCTTAGAACACGGTCTAGCATACAAGACATTGTTTTTGTTCATTGGAGTTTTGATATGGTCACAATTTAGCAAGTTTAATCATTTAAAGAATAATTTTTTTAAACATTTTCTCAAAATCTTTATTTCGAGAATATATGCACCTTTACCCATATATTTCATCTACAAGTGAGATGATAACAAGGCCTTTACCATGTGTATATAATTCAAATTATTTTCAACTATTAATATGTCATTAACATATAGTGAGATAAGTATAAAGTTGCTCTCATATCTTTTAGTATAAACGTAATGATCCATTGTGAATCATTGCGAAATCAATAGAATTGACCATACTAAGAAAACATATATACACTGCCTTGAAGATTGTTTATGCCATAACAAGACTATAAAAGTCTACAAACCATATGTTTGTGGCCCTTTGGATTAAACCCTTTAAGTTACTCCAAATTAATTATTCACTTAGTTCTCCATTAAAAGAAGGCAATCTTTACATCCGTTTGACGCAATTATAGATCCAAGCTAGCAACAATAGTCAGAATTAAGCTCATAGAGGTGAACTCTTGTTACATTAGCAACACGTCGAGTCATATATCTCAACTGTGCTACAAATCTCGTGTTTATCTTTTAAAACCCATTTAATTTTAATAGTTTTGTATTCTTTTGGGAGATCAACTAGTTCCTAAACTTGGCTAAGTCTCCTAGACTTTATTTGTTCTTTCGTTGCATTTATTCATTTTATTCTTTGAAGGGAATAAAAGAGCTAATTTTTGGCTCATTTCCATTTTGTAGGAGCACTATATCGTGACTGAGATTCATATAATCTCATATTGATCCCGTTTGGATTAATTTTGCTCCTATTTGGATCAGATCTATTCATCTCGCTCCCACTTGGAATAAGATTTATCTCACTCCCATTTGAAATAAGAAGATTAGTGTCACTCCCACTCGGAGAAGGATCACTTTCATTCGCATCTGACGATGAAGGTTGATCTAGATGAGAAATTAATTCATCATCACTTAAAAATCTCTCACTCGAATGAAGGGGTCCCGTTTGATCTTGGTCCTTAAATTCATAAGGAGATGAGTATTAGCTTATCTCACCCTTCTGGGTTATTCATTTTCTAAAATATGAAATTCTTTAGTCAAATTCAGTTATGCTTCCATGTAGCTCCATAAGTACATAATTTATAGTATCTCATACATACGCTTTTGCTTTCTCTTGGACCCAATATGCCATGAGAAAGAAATTACATACATAAAATGTGTATCACAGAGGTCTCACAAAATACTTGAGATTTCTATTACTCCATAACTCATATGGTGTAGATGTAACCTATTCCGTTGGCACACGATTAAGAACATAGGCAACAAATAGTGCAAAACATCTCCAATAGTAAACATGTAACTTACTTGCACCACTATTGATCTAATCGTTTCAAGGAGCATTCTATTTTCGTTTTTCACAACACCTTTTATTGTGAAATAGTGGAATAGTCAATTTATTAACAATTCTACTTTCATCATCAAAAACTCGCTTAATAGAGCCAAGACATATTCATGGCCTCGGTTAACGGGTTCTCAATACTTTTATTGATTTGCCCAATTGATTTTCAATATGTTTCACATACTTCTTAAAACAACTTGTTGTCTTAGAGTATGTGACATCAAATGGACATCACTAAAATGAGTAATTTTATCAATTAATATGATGAAAATGCAACTTCATAATAAATCTATGAAATGAAAAATAAGTCTTGGTGGTGTTCTTAAATGATTTTCTATTAGCTTTTCTGAACTAGATAATATTCACAAGTGGACTTATCCACATGTTATAGGCCCATATGACCGAGTCTAGCACGCTAAATTTCACATCATCCTTGTGATTACGTGATAAGACAATTGAGGAAGCTAACAATTAGAATAAGAAACTAATATCCAAAATCTATTAAAGATAAAATTATTTTTGATAAAATCAAAACCAAAATAAGTCGTTCCTATGCCTTAATGTCATGAAAATTATAATTGAAACCTAAATATAATAAACCAACATAAAAGCAATATCCTTGAAAGTTGAAGGAGTAATAAGGTGTTATGAAGGATAAAGTCTTGATTTTCACGTAAAATTGATTCACATAATATGATCCTTTTAACAATATTAATGTCGTTTTCTACATATATCCACATTACACATATGGGACCCATTAAAAGTCCACAAAGACTTCATTTTCCTCACAATGTGGTACACAACTCCTAAGTCAATTACGATAAAAGATTAGTCTTAAAAAATACAAGCAATATATATATATATATATATATATATATATATATATATATATATATATATATATATATATATATATATTAGCCTAAGAAATACGAAGTACCTTTTTAGACTCATTATGAAGTGTTTTATTTAAGGGTGACCAGTGGGCCGGGACGGCCCGATCCCGCCCCGACCCCGCTTAAAAAAAAAAGAAAGAACGGTGGCGGGACTCGAACTCGGAACGGGACAATGTCTCATCCCGCCAGACCCGAGCCCGCCCCGACCCCGTCCCGACCCCGTCCCGAGCCCGAGCCCGACCCCGCCCTTTGTCCCCCATTGCAAATATGGTCGTTGCACCAACGACCATTTTAGATTTTGGCCGTTGGCCAACGGCCATTTTAGGCATCCCCCCTCCCCCAACCCCCCTACCCCTTAATATTTATTTTTAACCCATAAGTTATTATATTTACACTTTAATCCAATTTTCCAACTATAAATAACTTATTTTCTCTTTATCTTTCTCACAAATCTTCCTATAATCTCTCAATATCTCTCTCTACAAGTCTACATTGTTTGCTAAATATTCAATTTTATTTATTCATTTGGAAATTGGGAGTGAAGTTGGCAACTAGCTTGAGGATCTTCCATCGAGCAAAGTTTTAATTTTCAACCTCTCGATTACACGTCGACGTTACGTCGGCGTTTGGTACATTCATTCCTTCATTAAATTATTATTGTCTGTTTATTTTATTTAGCGCACTTAATTTCATTTACTTTAATTATTTGTTAGCATATAATTAAAATGAAAGGAATTAGAGGTATGTTTAAGGGTAAGGGTAAGACTTCTTCTACTAGGGGCAACCAGGGCAAGGGTACTTCTTCTAGTCATCTTATTCCTACACAGGATGATTTTGTTGATACTCAACATTTTCCTACAATACCATTAGATTTAGACGAGGAGTTGTTTTCTGGAACTCAAGAAGACTTTAATTTAGACGATGATCTAGACGATACACCCACTAATGTTGATGACAATACACCCACTAGTGCACCTTCAACTGAAATACCTCATATTCCCCCTTGTATGAGACGAGGTCCAAAAAACGACCATTAAAATCGGATGCATGGACATTTTTTGATAGGGACGTAGAGAATCAAGTAGCTATATGTAAAATTTGTAAAAATGTTTTAAAATTTAAAACAGGGAAAAGGTCACGGTGGGACGGGGGTTTAATTAGACACGTAGTAAGTGCTTATCCAGCTAGGTATGCCCAATACCAGGCTTCAAAACCGGGTGCGCAAACGCCGCTCCATCGGGACAAGGTTCACATACGATACTCGTCCCGACCAAGTACAGGGTCAAATTAACCCTATGACGGGGGGAATTGTAGGCCCTAAATACAATAAACATAGAGATAGGGAAGCAATTTCAAAATTAGTTGATGTGGAGGGTTTGCCCTTTTCATTTTCTTCATCTCCCGGTTTTATTCATTACATTAGAGATATATATAATCCCGCTTTTAACGGTTTTCCTAGATCAACTGTTAAGAGAGATGTATTTAAATCCGCGCATGAATATCAACAATATTTACGTTTTTCATTATATCATTTTAATGGCAAAGTATGTATCACGTCTGATATAGGTCGTAGTACTAACGGCCATGATTATTTAACTGTAACTTGTCATTGGATAGATTATAAATGGTCTATGCAAAAACGTATTTTAGCGTATAGATATATAGATGATAGGCACACTGGTACTTTTATTGCAGATAATATTTATCAAGTGTGCCATTATTACGGAATAACCGATAAAATTATGACTATTACATTAGATAACGCTTCTTCTAACAATTACGCAATTACAATTTTAAAAAATAGTTTAACTCCATCTTTTCCGGATCATTTTCATATAAAATGCGCGTGCCATATTTATAACTTAATTGTAAAGGATGGTCTATCACTTTTTGAAGACATTCTTAGTAAAATACAATTTGCTATAAACTTTATTTTTAAAAGTAATAAAGTACAACGTAGAAAAGAATATAAAAAAACTTGTCACGATTGTGGACTACCTTATAGAAAAATTCCACAAGAAGTATCCACTAGGTGGAATTCTTTATACGAGCAACTACTTGTTGCTTATGACTATAGAAAACCTATAACTTTATTTTTTAACTCTCATAATAAAAATCCAAATTTGATATGATTTTAGATAGTGATTGGGTAAAAATTTCCGAACTTATTGTATTTTTAGAGAATTTTTTTCAAGCAACAAAAGAATTTTCCGGTATATATTATCCCACTATTTCAACTATGTTGTTTTATATAACTCTAATATTTTTATTACTTAGTGAATATATGGAAAAACCAAATTATAAGGCAAATATTAAAAAAATGTTTGTCAAAATAAAAAAATATTTTATTCCTATTCCCTCTATTTATATTATTGGTTCTCGTATTAAATCCTACTATTAAAATAGACGGTACTAAATCACTAATTGAAACTATTTACGATTGTATAGAAGTACTACCACATCCAAGTCCCAAAAATCTAAATCACCCACCACCTATTGAACAAACTAAAGAAGAAGTGTTGTCTAGCGTAGAACACCAATGCAAAAAAATATATAGATTTTATCAACAAGAAAATGCTAGTAACTTACCGGCTTCCATACCATCTTCTTCATCTTCAACACAACCTCACAAAAGACATGTTGTTTCTGCGGCTAGTATTGAAAGCCTCAGAAATAGAATGTGCGGTCGTACCTCTACTAACCAAATTAGCGAGTTCGATATTTTTGTTTTGCAGGGTTCTGTACCGTATCAAGAAGTTATCAATGAAGATGGACATGAAGACTTGTCTTTGAAATACTTGGAGGGGAATGAGAAGACCTTTCCGACACTTTCATTGATGGCCCGAGATGTTTTGAACATTCAAGCGCCATCAACTGCGTCTGAAAGCGTTTTTTCTGCCGGCAGATATCAAATAGGATACCACAGACACTCATTAGCCGGAGACAGCTTGGAAATTGCAGTATTATTCAGAGATTGGATACGAGTGGAGCGGAGAAGGTGCGGTCAACCGGAGATCAAGGAAGAAGAAGATGAAAACTACAATGAAATCTTAATCGAAGGTAGTGGAAGTGACGTGGATCAATTTGACCAACAAATACCAATTCCAACCGAAGAACCACAGGAAATCATCAAGCAATTAGAACAAATTTTTTTGAGAATGTAATTTTTTAATTGCAATTTTATTATGTAATTTGCAACTTTTGGACAACACCACAAAGTTGAAATTTAGATTTTAGACAATTGTATTTGTATTACAAAAAAACATGTCTATTAAATAATATAAGAGGCACAAAAACAGCCTTGAGATGTTTTTATTACACTATCTTATCTTGTTTATTGAGTTTTTTTTATATATATGTTATTTAAAAAAAAAAGAAAAGGAAAACCCGCCGGACCCCGCCCCGACCCCGACCCGATACCGACGGGATCGAGATCGGGACGGGACTGGAGCAGGTCCCGCCAGACCCGACCCCGCCAAACCCCGCTAGACCCGACCCCTTGGCTCATCCCGCCCCGACCCCGCCAGACCCGAGCTCGGCCCACTGGCCACCCTTAGTTTTATTAGAAGGAGAGCCTTGGAGTAACTGGTAAAGTTGTTGTCATGTGACAAGGAGGTCATGGGTTCAAACCGTGGAAACAGCCTCTGGCAGAAATGCAAGGTAAGGCTGCGTACAACATACCCTTTGTGGTCCGGCCCTTCCCCGGACCCCATGTATAGCGGAAGCTTAGTGCACAGAGCTGCCCATTTTATGAAATGCTTTATTAGGCTTAGTGCAATCACTAACATGGTGACCTTTTTTTTTTTTTATCACAATTGAAACATTTCACTTTAGTCACATTTTTCCATTTTCTATCGTCTTGTTGGTTATCATTTTAGGATTCTTATTTGGCTGAGCTTTAACTTTCTAGTTCCCTTTGATTTTACGTTTAAAACCATTTCTTGAGCTAGAAATTATTTTGTGCACCTTTGCACCTTATTTGACAGCCTCATGTCGTTCCTCTTCTAACTCTAGGTGTTGTCTCATATCATAACATGTACTATTACATTTATTATGAGTCAAGTGCATCTTCATATGCTTCTAAATTTTGGGAAAGAAAATAGATAATCGCTTGAACTTGGTGCTCTTTGGTCAACTTATGACCTTAAGCCTGGTAACCGTAGTGCTATCACACTTATATTCGAGAGCATCCTACAGAGTTTTGGTAATCTTATGAGTAAAATTCTCTGTGATATCTTCACAGCCCGACAACATAATGCGAGCTAGGAAAATTTTTCAAGCATCATAGGCTTTATCCATGACATTATTTACAATAAAAAGGTTCTTCTGGCACATATTACAGTTTAATATCTTATAATTGTTATCGTTGTACTTTTCACTTTTGATAAGCTCTACAACAATATTCTTTAAAGCAGTAGAATGGTATTATGGAACACAAAAGTTCTACGTATTTGTAAAACACAAAGTTTCACGCTTAGCATAAAAGCACGCATGTTTAATGTTTTTACATACACATAAAATGTAACTTTAGCAAATTGACAGGACTATTAAACACAACCATAAATCCTAAAGTTGTAAGTTCACTACGTTCCCAATCATCATCTAATGATAGATGTTAAATGTAAAATAATCATATCAACACAAGCTAAGTCACCAAATATGTCAATAAATATTTCTATTTCTTGATTAAAAAGGTGGTATATACTCATAAATATATACACTAAATAGAAAAATCAAATCTTATTCTAGATACACTTGTATATCAATAGAATAGTTTTATTAGATCTGAAAAATTAATTTTCATTCTTTTTCAAGAACAAATCAAGGAGAAAATCAATACTTATACCTAATTTCACTTAGAAAATAGGATTTTTATTTTTCATAAACCTTTAGGGAGAGTGAGTAACATAGACACATTCTATGCATCATATATATATTTTCTATATTCTTATATTTGAAAAATACCACAAAAATTAATTAATATAAAATTAACAATTTCAGAATAGTATTAATTATGGAAAAAATATTTTCCAGTGTCTAAAAATTATTTGAAAAGTACGAAAAATCATAAATTTAATTTCAAGCAATATACAAAAAGAATCATTGAATTCAAAGTTCGGGGTGAACTACACTCTCCATAAACGTGTTTTATCTAAGAGTGGGCTTCACCAGCAACCAAGGATGGTCATAGGGATGGCATGTGGGTACAATTTTGCGGATTCCGCACCGCACCCGTCTCAGTTGAGACGGATATGGGTATAACTTTGGCTGGTAGCATGCGGGTATGGGTATAACTTTGACCCGTAGTAGGCGGGTATGAGTAGGTGGTAGATTTGAAGTTATATCCGCCTCATATCCGCCCACCCCGCATCTAACCGCCCACCCCAAATCTACCCGCCCGCCTTATACCCGCCAACTATAAATTTATTTGTACAACTTTATATTTATCTAAAGCCCAAATAATTTGGTACAGTATAGTAGTAGTAAACAATTCTCATGTATTGGTAGGTTGACAAAATGACAAATGAATTGATTACAAAATATGACTGGCGGGTACATACGGGTATTGGTGGGTGGCGGATATCCACTTGGGTGGTGGAGTGGGTGTGGATTTAGGAATATACCCGCCTAGGCGGATATGAATGTTGAAAATGTACCCGCCACTCGTGGCGGGTAGGTGACGGGTATAAAATTTTCTGGCGGGGGAGGGGGTACCCGCACCCGCCCGCCCAATTTCCATCCCTAGCTGGTCATCTTCTTCACCCAACTCAACCCATTTTGCTGGAACGGGTCGAAAACGCGACCCAGTTGCATTTTTCTTCATGTTTTAGCTATTTTAATTCAACTAAAACACAAAAATTTATCCCAAAATGTGTTTTAGGATTGATTTCAAGCATCAATTACTTGAAAAATCATCAAAAAAGTTCCAAATGCTTAAAAAATGGGGTTGTTTTTCCTCTCCAATGGGTCAGCTGTTTTTGGGCCAAAAAATTATATTTTCCGGCCAATTTTCTTTATAAATCACTGTTTTACATTCTAAACGTATTTGATAATTGATTTAAACCATCAAATCAAAGTAAAACCATCCAAACAATTATTTATATGATTCAAAATTGATGGGTTTTGTCTTAAACAAACCCTAGCGAATTTTTCTTAAAGTTCTCCCCAAAATTTCGATGAAAATCACAATTGATTATATGGTTTTACTAAAAAATATATGGGTAACATATTACCGTAGTCGATTTGCACAAAAATTACATGAAACAGGAATATTGAATTTTTGGGGTTAAATTAGTAATAATTAAATCCTAAAAAATTAAAATTCAATATCTCACAAATTACAAGCCCGAAAAATATGATCCACATATAGACGGAAAGATCTCGATGAGATCTATAAAATCCCTAAGGTTTCATGCAAAATTAGGCATTTACAGACATGAACTAATGTAATTAAGATTCAGAATATTCATAAAACCCCTAATTTTCATGTATTGCATACGATCATGTATTCAATCGGAACACGAGCCTATGACTCTGATATCAATGTTATATTTTGAAGCATAAATACTAGTTAGGAGACTTACGGGTTACTCCACAGCGGAAGCGAATTTGCAGCAACCACGACTCGTGTCACCAGTCATAGAGAACTCTCACAAAGCGGATGAATTCTCATATTTCCACAGCCTAGATATCCCTCTAACTGATGCAGAGATATATTTTATGTATAAAACATAGTCGTCTTTATATGATGGATTAACCCCTCTTAAACATCAATAATTGTGTTTATACAAGCTAGCTCTATAGTTTAATATGAAGGAATAATTAATGTGCTCATGGGTCATCTAACACCCCTTATAGGTGGACCCGACCCAATAATATTTTCCAACATTAGATAATAAGTAAAGACAAAATTAGAAGAAAAAAATGTAACGACGCATTAACACCAAATTAGTTGTTATATAAAATTAGACTTTTCGTCGTTACGTAGTGATGAATTTAACGATACGATACAACAAAATTAAATTAACAATCAAAACAAACATTGTATTTAAACTAACAACACAATACAATAAGTAACAACCATCCAAACAAAATGTTAAAAGAAGACAATAAATATACTACAATACAATATAATACAATACAACATGCCTTGAATCAAATGATCTAATTATCAGAGAACCTCTCGATAGAAATCTTCTTGTAGGTTGCTTTTGATTCGATCGATTAGGAATTTAATTTCTTGAGAATTTGTATGCATATCGTAAGTTTACAACTGTGAGCAAGCATGTCGTCTTCCTCCACATCATTACTGGAACTCCATTGTCAAATTCAAAGGGATGGGATGACAAATTCAAAAGGACGGCATTGTCAAATTTTTATATATGTTATTGTATGTATAATGAACATAAGTGATACATATTGTGTATGTTTAGCGTATGTTTACTTTATGTCTTATGTATTATTATAAATTTAATTAGACGTGTATATCATATGTATGTCATATAAATGATTTATGCACGAGATACAAGTACACACTACATACAAGGATTAATATATCACTTATATTTTGTGTATATGTTAATATATGTACAATGATGCACGTGACATATAATGATTTACATTCGATATACAATCATTGCACCGCCATTGCCACCACCAAATTAAAAGAATAAGAAGTTATCGGGAAAAAACTGTCTAAAATATTAAGGTTTGTTTTTTTAAATTAGAGAAATGTTGAGGTTTATCCATTTCAATTCAGTAAGGTATTATTATAGCTTTTTAAATAGTTGGAGTGGGGACTCTAAAGCAAATACTCGTAACCATCATTCTTTAACTCTAAAGGACGTGAATGCATAGATCAAGGAAAAAGGGTGATAGTATCTTCTCATCTATTTTCTTTATAATCTAATCGATTGTTTGCCTTCTTTCAACCCCGCTTGAAAGGCTTGTTTTTATTTTTTTTTAAAAATAATTAAGAATCTTTTAAGAAGTTAAGCTCTTGAGATAGTAAGATCCCAAAATCAACTTTTGATTTGTTTTTTACGGGAGTAATTATGAGGAAGCTTGGCAGATGCGTGGTCCGATAGTTTCTCGATAAAATCATAGCAGAATCTGTCTGTCCATCAATTTGATGTGAAGGATTGGAGAGTAACACGAGGTGTGAAAATTGAGGGAAAGAGAAAATTAAGAAGAATGATTTCTATATTTTATTAAAATTAAAGTCTAAAATTAAGGGATTGTTATATTTTTAAAATTATTATTATGTTAGGTAATACTTTAAATTACATTATTGTATGGGACAGAGTATTGACCACTCAAGAGCGTTCACGTTCAGAAGATGAAGGTAGCGGAGATGCGGATGTTGAGATGGATGTGTGGTCATACTTGAAAAGACCAGTCAAGAGCGTTCATGTTCAAAAGATGAAGGTAGCGGAGATGCGGATGTTGCGATGGATGTGTGATCATACTTGAAAAGACCAGTCAAGAGCGTTCACGTTCAGAAGATGAAGGTAGCGGATGTTGAGATGGATGTGTGGTCATACTTGAAAAGATATGATTAGGAACGAAAATATACGGGACAAGGTCGGAGTGACCTCCGTGGAAGACAAGATGATGGAAGCGAGACTGAGATGGTTCAGGCATGTGAAGAAGAGGAGTGGAGATGTGCTAGTTAGGAGGTGTGAGAGATTGGCGGTCACAAGAGGCATGAGAGGTAGAGGTAGGCCGAAAAAGAGTTGGGGATGTGATTAGACAAGATATGGCTCAGCTCCAGCTGACCGAAGACATGACCTTAGATAGGAAGACCTGGAGATCGAGGATTAGGATAGAAGGTTAGTAGGTATTTGAGTTTGTCGCATGTATGTGCGAGAGGTGTGGGCTAGCCTTCCCATCTCCTCGTCTCCTTTTCTTAGTTGTTCTAATTTGGTATTGTGTAAATCATTATCTTTATGTGGCTATTATCATGTTGCGTCATTTATTTTGTCTCTTGATTTTTTGCTATCTTATTTTTCCTGCTTTGACTACGTTTCTCTTAAGCTGGGGGTCTATCGGAAACATCATCTCTATCATGCAAAGGTAGATGTAAGGTCTGCGTACATCTTACCCTTCCCAGACCCCACTTATGGGATTACACTGGATATGTTGTTGTTGTTGTAATACTTTAAATTAAAAGTATCGAAGAGGAGCTTTGTGTTAGGTCCAACGTTTCACCTATTAGTTTTGATGATAACAAAACCACATAATTATCAATAAAAGAACATTTACTTGTGGTAAATCTATTTTTGGTATGATGAAGAAGGATTTGGTGAAGACCTAAATAAATATGAAAAAGAAGATATTATGAGATGGAATTATGGAAGAAAAGATTTGCCCAAATCAAGATACAAGAATCATGAAAAGAATATTTACTACTATTCTATGGAAGGAAAATATTCTTCAAAAGGCAAAGATCAAGATTGATTTGTTACTTAATGAAGGTACAAAATTTATAGAGTATTAAGATATGCTAGAAGTCTTAAGTTTACAAAAGAGTCCACGTTCAGAGTGATCAAAGTCAAAATTCAAGAAGACGAATGTGATTACATTCAAATTAATATAAATTAAGATTCCAGGTGAAATGAAGAGGATCTTGAAATTCTCTTGAATTGTTTAAATAAGAGCTCATATTTGTACATGCCAGAAGAAGTGCAGAGAAATTATTGGGGAGTATTAGTTACTTTGGAAGAAGATATCCTATGAAAGAAAAAACATATTCAAATTTAAATCTCAAATTTGAATACACTTTAGAAGGAAGGTGTATTTACTATAAAATCAAGAAGGTAATACTATTTCTACCATTAGTCTTGATCAAGATATTTTTCAAAATCAGGGATATCAAATCTTATGAAAAGTATTTGTATTTAAAGAAAGTAACCAAGATTTGTGATTTAAGGAAAAAGCAAATAAAATGAAAATCTTGTTGGCATCAATTTAAGGAGAAGTGGACGAGAAAGAAAGCTGATCATCCTAGAAGAATATTCTACAAGTCCATAAGGCATTTAATGAAGGGAGATGCAGTAATAATATTGATTTATGGAAGGAATGAGAATAACCATTAAGAACAGATTCTCCCCTATTGTTACCCATTCAAGCACGGTAGAAGCATCACCAAAGATCTTCCATCTAATATAGATCTGGAGATGTCCCGGGCATAGTTGGATGACAAAGGATGTGAACTTAAAATTTAGTTGGAGGCGTACAGCGTGAGTTCGAATTATGGTGGAAGCACTTTGTTCTCTTATGAGATAGGACCTTATAGGTGATATCAATTGCTATGTTCTCAAATTCTGGTCATTCAGGCACATCCCACGATTTACTGGTAGTAGTGTTGAGGGACCGGTACTATTATCTCCAGAAATAGTTAAGCCAGGAAGCTGGATATAAAAAAATAAAATAAAAATAAAAATATATAGATTTGGAGATTCAATATTTTTCAAGCAATCAATTATGGAAAGAGAATTGACGACATGTTTTACTGATACAAAAATATATTGCTGCAACGGTCAAATCTACATAGAATGAGTATAAAACAGGAGCAAGCAAAGAGAGGAAAAATAAGTAACCACTTAGACTTTCGTCTCAACTTTTCAAGTTCTCTACTTTACTTTAACAAGCATTGTAATTCTGAGTGATTTATAGTATAAACAAAAAAGTGAGAAGAGATATAGTATAGTTGGTGAGGCTTTGTATTGAGAGATTGTGTCATTTTTCATTTCTTTTGTGAGCGAGTAAAAACTAAAGTGTCGTTGTTGGGAGCGAGTGAAAAGCCAACCTTATGTGTTGCCGGTGAGCGTGTCAAAACCAACCCTTGTTCGTTGTTGGTGAGCGAGTGAAAACCAACCTTGTAGACGGTGGTGGTGAACGCGGAAAACCACAAAGGTTGTAAAAAAATTAAATTACAATAGCTTAAAGAGATAACCTTCTTGCAACCCAAGGGGACTTGAGTAGGATACCACATTGATTCTGAACCAATATAAAAATTCCTGGTGTCATTTATTTTATTGCAGTCATATTATATTCTGCACATTCACTATTTGTTGCGGTTTATACTTGTATAAATCGAAGAACTAACAATTTTGTGCAGGCTGTCCACTCCTTGTACTTTCAACTGGTATCAGAGTCTTGTCTCACATTTGTGTTTTTACTTAACAACAAGTGAGGAAAGATGTATGGCAGGACATCAAATTGTTGATGCCATACTTCAAGAGGGACTCTCAACAAGCAGGCCACCTTATTTCAATATCAGTGGAAGACTAGAATGAAGATCTATGTTCAATCAACAGATTATGAAGCCTGATTAGTTATTCAGAATGGAACAAGACCTATTTCGAATAATAGTGATGGAAAGAAGTTTGAAGAGTAGGCATTCATATTTGACTACACAAAAGAACAACTGGATATTATGCAAACAAACACTATATCAATCTACTTGCTCTATTGTGTTCTTAGTGAAGAAGAATATAAGAAAATATCCACTTGTAAAATTGCTAGGTATGATTTTTTTTTAAAATTTAATCTGAAATTTTAAAAATAAAAAGAGACACATTGCTCATGTGTTTGCTAATCATATCATCAATAATTTTTAAACCTAAAATAAATGAAAAATTTTATTTTTTTTAAAAAAAGCCCTGCCACTTAAAAAAAAAACTTTTGAAATACATGACCCTACTTTAAAACAGAACTTTAAAGAAGAGGTCTTGTCTGTTGCGGTCTTTTCTTGTCAGTGTTTAATCGTCACATCCTCCAAAGAAAAAACACGTTTTTAAATTTCAAAAAACCTGAAAATAAAAAATAAAAAAGTCGGAAACTACAAAGAAACCACTAAGGATTGTACTTTTTGGGACATAAAAAGATGAACAAAGGGTTTTTATGCTCTTTGATTTGATCACATCATTCTTCAATGGCTAGGTATGCAAATATTCTCTTTCACTTTTAACCCCCTTTGACCCTTTGTATCTTTTTGTGTTTTCTTGGACTTATATCTGTTGAAGTTTCAATTTTATTTACATAATCTCATTATCAGTAAATTGATATGAACAAGGTTGTGTTTTCTTGGACTTATATCTGTTAAAGTTTCAATTTTTATTTACATAATCTCATTATCATTAAATTAATATGAACAAGATTGTGTTTTCTTGGACTTATATCTGTTAAAGTTTCAATTTTTATTTACTTAATCTCATAATCAGTAAATTGATATGAACAAGATTGTGTTTTCTTGGACTTATATCTGTTAAAGTTTCAATTTTTATTAACATAATCTCATTATCAGTTAATTGATATGAACAGGATTGGATTTTTATAAATGCTTGTTGAAATTTGAAGTCAAGGGATGACTCAAGTTGTGATTTTGGATAATGGTTCAAGTTGTAATTTGTGTATCTGTGGTTCTTTCTAGTAGGTTTAATGGGTTCTTGTTTTTTCCAATGTGAATGGGCTTGAAGGGGTTTCTTTGGTAGAGTGAGTTCTGGCTGTTTACTGGGTTGATAAAGTCAAGGGATGACTTAAAGTTGTGATTTTGATGAATAGGTAAAGATGTATTTGTCTATTGAGTTTTTGTGGGCAAATACTTTGGCCTGATCCAATGATAGATTTTGGAGTTCTTTTTGCTCGAAAACTCGAAATCGGCTAATGACTGATTGCTTTAAGAGTGGTAGTAGGTTTTGATTTTTCCTTTCAGTTAATGGGTTTGAAGGGGTTTCCTTTATTGAGTGAGGTCTGGCTGTTTACTTGTTATTGGGTTCTTGAAGTCAAGGAATGACCTAAAGTTGTATTTGTCTATTGAGTTTTTGCGAGCAAATACTTTTCCTTGATTCAATGATAGATCTTGGAGTTCTTTTTGCTAAAAGCCCTCGAAATCGACCGATGAACGACTGTTGTAAGAGTGGTAGTAGGTTTTGATGGTTCCTTTTAGTGAATGGGTTTCCTTGATTGATTGACTTAAAGTTGTGATTTTGATGAATGGATAGAGTTGTATTTGTCTATTGAGTCATACTGAGCAGATACTTTGGCGTGATTCGAATGTAGGTTGGAATCTTTTTGTCTAAAAAATTCAAAACCGACCGATTAGTGATGCTTGGTAGAGGTTCTAGTGGTTTTTCCCCTTGTTGAATCAGTTTGAAGGGGTTTCGTTGGTTGAATGAGGTGGGTACTTTATGTTGTGGTATCGGTTCTTAGTGGAATACCAATAGCATGGAAGAACCAATTAAATTTACAAATTGATATATAGTTAAACCTCTCTATAACAACATCGTTTGTTCGGATATTTTTTGGCTGCTGTAGCGAAATGATGTTATAGAGAACATATAATAGAACATAAAATGAAAGATAGGTGCCACATTCATGGCTGTTACAGTGAAATGTTGTTATAAGGATGACTGTTTTAGAGAGGTCTTTTGCAGAATTGGAATTAAATGGTAGAGTTTAAGGAAGAGATAGATTGAATCATCTGAGCCTGTTACTAACATGCTTGTCAGTCTTGTTTTTCCAGGTCTTGGAGGTTTCAAGCCAAAAAAAACTTGTTTGATAATACTGGTGTCAAATTTTCGATTTTGATGTTGTTTCCTTTATATAGCTGCGAACTTTCTACTTTCTAATCCCAGTTGGAAATAATTTATGCATGAATCAAACTAAGTGTTTTTTGTGATAGATTTAGTACTTGTCTAAAGAACTTTTTTTGATGATCACAAATGTCATTCCCTACTAATTTGGGATTGAGGCACAGGTGATTGATTTAGTATCGAATACTACTGTTATGGTACTTACTGGAAAAGCTTGTTTAACATGTTTCTGCCTTTTTGTCTAGCATTTGCAGGATGTTAAGTTTAGTTTTTCTTTCATGTAGTAACTCCTAATGATGTTACAATTTTTTCCAGGATGATTGGGCTAATAAATTAACCTACCAAAATTTAGCGGAAGTTTAGGCTATTGACACCTCGTCCGGCCCTTCCCCGGACCCCGCGTATAGCGGGAGCTTAGTGCACCGGACTGCCCTTTTTTTTAGGCTATTGACACCTCAATGTGCTTGTCTCCTTTCTTACAAAAGAATCTAGTGGAACTTTAAGCTATTGACTAAGGCAAAATGATCCTTCATTAACTAGAAGGATGATGGAATTCTTTTCTTTGATTTCGAACGAAAGGGAAGATTACTTGTTTGTAATCTACTTTTCTCTTTTGGTCTTAATAATGAGTCATATTCTTGATAAGATATTCAGTATGCTCAAAGCAAGAGAAACAAAACTAATGACCTTATCTTATGCTTATTGTGGCTGACAAGATGAATTTTCCAGTTTGATGATACACCATAAATAGTTTAATCAAATACATCAACAATAACTAGCTTCAAAGGCTCAATCCCAAGGCAGAGGGGTTGCACATATACAAATATTCTCCATTTCGTGGCACTTGGTCCTGTTCATTTCGATATTCAGTAGTTTGGGGTTTTCCAACACTAGTGATTCTCTACATCGTGTACTAACATAAAAATCTCTTAACAAATTAAAAAGACTCAACATGACTAAACCTTAATCCCAACTAGTTAGTATCGCTTTAAATGGATCTTTTTGCTTCAATTATGGTCTAGTTTCACCAAGTCTGGATGGATTATAAGAGGTTGTAGATCTTTTATAAGTGGGGTTCTTATTGTCCTTATCACTTGTAATATTTTTTTGCCTCTTCTTCTTGAAGATACAATTTGCAAATTTTATTGTTGCTTCTTTTCCCTTTTGCAATATATCCACCTTTTTGCACAGAAGTGCTGCAGGTTTCTGAAATTGCTAATGAATTTTGAATAGCTTGTAACATGGAATGATGATTAAGAAGCTTTATACTTTTGATGACTATTAGAATTGTTCGAAAAAATGATACATCTCTGCATCTTAGGATACGTTTATAATCTATTACATCTCTAGATTTCTAGTTCAATGTTACATATAGGAAATACAAGACCCTAACATGTAATATATTTGTCATGCTTGGGCTAAAGAAAGTCAGTAACTTCCTAGAGGGGGATCTTTATTTAATTCCAATCATATGTGCTATACAATTTCGAAGTTATCCATGGTTTAATGCTGTAGTTCTTTAATGAAATGACGAAAGCACTTGTAGATCATAGTTATGGTGTTATACTTTGCAGGCCAGCATGGTTAGTTGACAGTAAGAGGATTGCAACAAAAATTAAGAGCGCATCCGGTGATCCTGGAACAGTGAATTGGAAGAGCAACCCTACGAAAGCCTGCCCTAATTGTCAGTTTATCATTGATAATAACGATGTAAGAATCTTGTCACATGAATTGTACTTCTCCCTGTTAAACTGTTTGTTGAATATCTTTCTATGGACTGTTAATGAGAATTCACATTATGGTATGCGATAAAGGTGTAAGGGAGCTATAGTAGAAAACTTAGATCAGCTTATGGAATTTATAGGTATTTTGGGAGTGTTAACTGTTACAGTTATGCAGTAGCTTGCAATTTTGGGGTACTTTCTTGGTACTTAATTTAATGAAACCTATACCTTACCCAAAAAAAAAAAGATCTCTCTGGTCTCTTCCCCTCCCTCTCCCCCCACCTGTCATTTTTTGTCCGGCAAGAATATTTGTTATTTAGTAAATTCATACTTATTAAAAGGCTAAAGTCAATAATCGGTAGCTATGGCACCTTTAACTGAAACATTAAAGTTGGTCCTTCCAGGTCAGCCATGACTGGCCAGGATTACCAAGAGGTGTAAAGTTTGATCCAACTGATCAAGAGATTATTTGGCACTTACTTGGAAAAGTCGAAGGTGGAGATCGGAATACCCATCCTTTTATTGATGAGTTCATTCCAACTGTTGATGAGGATGATGGAATCTGCTATACACATCCTCAAAATTTACCAGGTAAAAAAAGATGATCCTATTCCTGTTGTTTCACTTTCTGTGAGAAAGGGACAAAAATGGTCCCTTATGTTTGAGGGTAGGTTCAAAATAGTCCCTTATGTATGCATTGAACAGTTTTGGTCCTTTAAGTTTGCCAAAAGTAACATTGTCGGTTAGATTTGATGCAGCTTTTTGAAGTGTATTTCTACTATGTTTTATATCTTTTAGCGTCTAGTGTAGTTTTTTTGTGTTTGCATATTTTAGGATTTGATGCGACTTTCTTGGTATTTATAGTTAAAATCTTTTTATTCATAGTTCCCGTCAGATCCAAAAGGCAAAGTTCAGTAAATATTTGACGGAAACTAAAGTTAAAGGACCAAAATTGTGCAATACATACTTAAGGGACTATTTTGAACCTACCCTCAACATAAAGGAGCATTTTTGTCATTTTCTCCACTTTCTGTTGTTGACTTGTTATGGACTTCGTGTTTGCTGAATACAAATTTTGTAGGTGTTAAGCAGGATGGAAGTGTCTCACAATTCTTTCACCGAGCAATTAAGGCTTATAATACAGGAACGCGTAAGCGTAGGAAAATACATGGTGATAATGCTTCCGATGTCCGTTGGCATAAGACTGGTCGCACAAAACCTGTTATCTTAGATGGAATTCAAAGAGGGTGTAAGAAGATTATGGTTCTTTATGTAAGCCCAGTGGGTAAGGGTGGGAAAGCCGAGAAGACGAATTGGGTGATGCACCAGTATCACCTAGGAACTGGGGAAGATGAAAGGGAAAGGGAATATGTTGTGTCTAAAGTATTTTATCAGCAGCAGCAGCATGTCAAGCAGGGTGAAAAAATAGAACAAGAATTCCCCGAGGAGTCCGAATGTCTGGTTTCTAAAGTAGATCCACATACCCCAAAATCTGTGACTCCTGAACCCCCTCGGGGTGAGAGACTATCTTCAACAATGGATGCAAGACAGCAAATTGCTGCTTCTAGCATCAGTCCCATTGCCCAGGTATTACCTCATGTAATGTTCTTGTTGTTGCTAGTCAATGTTAATGTTACTCCCTCCGTCCAAGTTTGCTTGTCCATATTTGACTTGGCATATCTCTTAAGAAGCAATAAATAAAATGGTAATTCTATATCACCCCAAATTATTATAAGTCATCTAACTGCTGGGAAATGAATTGTACTTAATAATAAGGGTAAAATAGGTATAAAATGGTAAATTATCTCTTGGAGAACTGGACAAGTAAAAGTAGATATCTATTTTTAGTATAGTGGACAAGTAAAAGTGGACGGAAGGAGTACATAAAAACTTCAGTTTTGGATTTTCGATTCTCAGATTCAAGAAATTACAATCCAATCCAAATAAGTTCAGATTGGATTGATCTTTTTAAATTCGGTTTAGGAATAATCGGTTTGGTTATTTCGATTCTTTGGTTTTCAGCATATTAGTTGAGCTTGTTCTTCTTACAAAAATGAACATACAAATAAAGTATTTATTTCAAGTTGCCTTAATAATTCCTCATTCCCACCATAATAATCCAAATAAAGTATTTATGTCAAGAACAGTCACTATAACGGCCAAGTTTTCTTTGGAACCGATTTTTCATGTTATGTTATGTTACATGTTTTGTATAACAACATTTTGCTATAGCAGCCAAAAAATATCCGGACAAACGATGCCAGAGAGATTTGACTATTTTAGTGTTTTTTATCATTATTGTGAAACATGTTTTTCTTACTACATCTCTTATTGCTTTGCACTCAGTATCTTGAGGCGGATTACATAGAAGATGACATGAGAGCTCTTCCTGAGCAGACTGAGAATCAAGATAAAATCATAGAGAATCAAATTGATGAAACCGGGACAAAAGTTGAGACTGAGACTGGCGATGACCCAAAATGGTGGGACAGCGAGTCACAGTATTTGCTAGATTCTCAGCAACTTGTAGAAGGGCTATCCTTATGTGATGATCTTCTCGCGAGCCAGTCTCCAAATAGGGACGGAAGTGAAAATGACAAAGAGAAGAAGTGTAAGCCTAGTCTTGCTGATTATGCTCGTTTAGGACCAGAGGATCTAAAGAAGGATTTGGAGGAGTGCCAAAATTTTGTTCTTGATCCAGCCAACATAGACATTGACACCCCCCCTGATTTCCGGCTTAGTCAACTTGTAAGTTAATTCTCGTATCTTACATATCCCTTTCAAGAAAAAATTGAGGCGGAATACATTGACAAACCCCTTAAACTTGCAAGTTAAATTTCATTTAGACACTCAAACTAGAAAATGTTCTCATTGAGCACATGAACACATCTTAGACACCTCAGGCTCAAATTTTGAAAAAGTTTCTGCACGTATTCTCAACAGCTCATTACATAAATAAGTTAACAACTTAAAATACTCCACCTCCTTAAATTATATGCATTAGCCTCAACCATAAAACCTCAGGCTTGTTCCAATTGAGGTTGATGTGTATAATAACGGAGGTGACATTTTTGATGTGGTTAACTTAACTATGTAATAGACGCTTGAGAGGAGCAAAAGTATTTCCAAAATTTGAACCGAAAGTGTTTAAATGGGAATAGTTTATCAAGTGCTCAATTGAAACATACCGTAATTTGAGTATCTAAATGAAATTTGCTAACAAGTTTAAGGGATGTAGATGTATTAAGCCAACAATTAATGAGGTTTGTCTCTTTGTTTGTGTTGTCATCATGCTTATTTTTGATTCAACATCAAATTTCTGTAGGAGTTTGGATCACAGGACAGTTACATTGCCTGGGGTGGGAACAAGTATAGTTTTGATTCTCAAAATGGTTGAGATCATAATTCAACAAATGCTAATCCCTGTGATCAGTTTTTTGTCAAGCTTGTGGTGAAAACTATGTCTAATGCAAGTTAATGGAAACTATTACTTGATGCAACTTACTGTTTTGTAACCAATGCGCGGCAATGCCTCAAAGGCACCTTAAGGCTTTTTGTGCAAGAAAGATCGTTTGACCGATCTGGGTTTCTTGCTTAGTTAACCTTGTACATAAAAGTTTATAACTAAGGTTTATTAGTACTATTTCCTATGCAACTTTACAATTTTTTGCCTGCTCTGTTAGTTTTTGCATGTTAGAACTCTTCTTTTCGACTTTGCGTGCTATTTGTATCCTCGTTCCGATGTGATATTTCTAATCTTGTATGGTCAGGTATCCTTCAGTGATTTTATATGTTTGGATGTGAACTTAATTTTTCTTAGCACCACAACAAAGGTACCTTTTTAGCACTCCATTAGATGCTCTAAGTCTGAATTAGTATAGAGATCCTTTTTTCCTCTCCATAAAAATTTCCTTAAATCTCCAAGTATACTACTACCTTTTACCATGCATAATCTAGAGTGGTTGTCTTTCTCTTTTGTACATTTGTTTAACTCATAAGTTTAATATCCCGGTTAGAGATGGCAGTGGATTCTGGAACCCGGTGGATCCAGATCCGTTTTATAAGAAAAAGATCTTCAAAATTTGGACCCGACGGATCCGGATCGGACCCGGATCCATTTCTGACGGATTGGATCTGAATCTTGTATTTGAGATCCGTATCCGGTCCAGATCCGACATGTGGATCCGTTTTTTTATTAAATATATTCATAACATATAATGTAATTTTATAAGTATTTTCTTAAAATTGCTAAGTACATCTTTGCAAGTTTAATTCTCAAAACAAGTTTAATTTATCCCTGCGTTAACTCAAAAATTGAAAAATAAAGAGGTAATTTTGATAATAAAATCAATGTTATATTAGTGAATGACTAACATCTCCATAGATAAGTAGTTAAAATTATATTCACTTCATTTGTGAAGATTCCAAGCGCATGCAAGTTCTGCATTGTGGAAATACTAGTCAGCATTTTTCACAACTATTATCATTGTCCAACATTTTCAATTAATAACTCACAATCAAAACGAGACAACGAACAAAATATCTTATATGAACATTTCAAAATTGAAACACAGTAAACTGTTAGCTAAGTAAAAATCGTTTGTCAGTTCAAAAAAAATTTCTTAGCAAGGTTACATTCTTAGCAAGATAATTTTTTTTACATGTGGATCCAGATCCGACCCGGTGGATCCGGATTTGAATTTGATTTTTATGGACCCGATGGATCTGGATTCAGGTATGAAAAATGGATCTGGATCTGAATATAGTAGGATCCGGTCCAGATCCAATCCGTTGCCATCCCTAATCCCGGTAGTTCATATGATTTTGAATCTTTTGATATTTCAATCTCTCCGGGGCACTTTCAAACGTATATCGAGATATTGTATTGATTACATGTTTTTCTAATCTTCATATTTATCGTGACATTTTTATACTCCAACAATCCTAAATCTACGAGTACAGCTATAGTTTTGTCACAAATGATCTTTTAAATGCAACTTTCATAATTCTTTTTTGTAACAGTGAAAAAGAATAATACTATTCTATTGATTTATGTTGTGCATTTGATAAAGAAAATATACATGACCATCTCTCTCGTTGATCTCAATATTTACATCAAGAATAGATAAATATATTTATTAAATTAAATACTGTTAGTAACCTTTGACCATAGTATATTGTTAAAGATACTTCAGTAGATTTTTTTTTAACTATATGAAGATTATATTCCTTGGACAAAATTTTAATTTCCTAGTAGAATTGGTTGGGATTGAGATATGTTGATTCTATGAACATGTTCTGTTGGAAACTAGGAGATAAGCACAGGTTGGATGATTTTTAATATGCATGCATCTGAAGAGCCACTAATTAGTGTGTTGTAGCTATATAGGCTTTAAATTATAGGAGGGTCCATTTTAGTGTTCATTTAATTTATTGTAGGCATGATTGAAATTTGAATACTCCATATCAGTAGCCACCTATGTATAGAAGCTTGTCAACACGTTAGACAAAAAAAGTGAATCTTAAGATAAGCTTTTAACTTATATACACAGCAACAATACTATAAGTAAAGTCCGAAAAGAATAGAATATACGCCGATCTTACTTTTATTTTTGGGTAACTTATATATACAAATAATATAATTTTTTAAACTATCAGTATATTTTAAATCTGCTGTAGTTAGTGCGAAGCTAGGCGGAGTCGAGGGCTTTCAATTGAATCCTTCGCCGGATAATTATATCATGCAAATATATAAAAAATATCAATTGTGGAATCTTCTTTATATAAGGAAAGATTACAGTACAGTGTTAAAGGAGATCGAGAGTTACTTTAGGTCACATGTTCAGTTTCAACTATGACCTTTTCATACTTTTTTTCTATGTTACTCAAGCTTTCCAAAAATGTAGCGGAGTTCATATTGGATCCTTAAAGAATACACTATATTTAAAGGATTCAACACGCATGCAATGACAATTTTGAATAATTCAAGCAATATAATTTTTTGAGTCCCTTATATAAACTCCTAACACTGTTAGCATGTTATTGATTGTAGTAGATTACTTATCTTATTTTTCAGATTATTAATTACACTCTTATGAACATCCACACATGATTATCGTATAGGTAATTTGATAGTACTCTTTTGCACTTCAACACTTCCAGTATAAAAACAAGGTATAATATCTTACCTCTGTTATAAAACAGCTAGACTAGATATGAGTTCCAAGTGTCTTTTGTACAGGATATGGAAAATGGGCCACTATTTGCTATCTATAGTTTGATCCTAAGTCTAGCAATTGCACTCTTCCCATAAGCCATGATGTATTTAAAGAACAGACACAAGGGCTCACTGACACTCTGGCTGGTTTTTGGAGTCTTAACACATGCCAAAGATTTTGAAACCACACTTTAAAATTCAACACATTTACTAGTCCTTTATTTTACTACATAAAAAAAGATCGATGTACAAAGTATTTTGCGTTCACACAGAGCTGGGAAATGGCTATATACTAAGTGGGTGTCATCGAGGTGTCAAATGGCTCCATCGATAAGCGCTCGATCTTGGGAGTCACCAGCCTGCTATATTATAGGGAGTATACCATGACACAAGCATCAGTGACTGATTATATGACTCGCATATGTGATTTATAAATTACACGCAGATGGAGACAATTTTATTATTGCTTTAAAGCACCCCTTCCTTTATAAGATAGCAAACACTTATATACATGAAACACCAGAAACAACACATTTACTACTTTTCCTTTATTAAAACTACATGAAGGTAGTCGGTCCACGAAGTATTTCGAGTTCACATAGAGTTCGAGGAAGAGTTCCATTCTAAAAGGATGTACTATAGAGAGCATATCATGATGCAAGTATCTTTAGCACTCGAATCCTGATCACACGGAGATAACTTTAACGTTGCTCCAAAAGACTCCACTTTATTTTACTACATAATATGTAAAATATAATTTTTACATCTATTTTACTCGTTAGTTCAAATTTTTCATTTGAAAAAAAAATTGCTCTTAATAAAAAAGATTGCCCAACTGGCCATATGCGGTAACATGCAATTGGGTAATTATTAATTAACAACTATTTTACTGATTCAATTACTCAGGAGAGATTCTAAAATAAGAAGGGGTAGATGTAATGAATACTCTTTACTTCATATTTTTATAGGCCGGCAATAACCAACAAATAGATATTGTTGTCTCATGCAAATCCGATTTAATAAAAGCACCAAATCTTAGTACATATGATATATGAAGAACTTGATGGTATATTTTATGAACCATACATATGATGCAACTGTTTTTCATACCTAACCTTAAACTAAAGATCACCGCCAAGGGCTCTACATTTACTGGTTCATATAAAATGTTATTGCCCTTAGATAAAATAAAAATAGTAAACGACGAGACATCTTAGCCTTT
This sequence comes from Anisodus tanguticus, assembly GCA_034509755.1. Lineage (NCBI taxonomy): Eukaryota > Viridiplantae > Streptophyta > Magnoliopsida > Solanales > Solanaceae > Anisodus > Anisodus tanguticus. The sequence goes on along the minus strand of CM067540.1, from coordinate 3,289,594 downwards.
AATTTGATTATTTTAGGATATTAACAGCTATACTTCTTAATATATCTTTAAATAAGATTCTTGTCAATTCTAGATTTGATTGTGTGTGTATTTTTGTACGTTTGTTATGTAAAATTTTAAATTATTTACAGTAAAAGAATAAATATTAACGATACATAAGGATATTTTGATCGACTCAAATTCAATATCTACTTTCCTTCTGATTTGGCGGAATGTATCAAACTACATTTTTAAAGTTCAAACACAAAATACTATTCTCTTCTTCTTTTGTTCTTGTGTTGTTTTTCGTGGAAAACTATGGCTGAAAAATAAAATTTTAATCCTGCTCTTGCCGTAAACAACGTCAAGAACTTTATTTCCATAACACTTGAGATGAAAAAAGGACAATACACCTCTTGGGCGTAATTGTTCAAAATTCATTCCCGCGCATATGAGGTAATAGACCATATCATCCCTTCTGAGTCATCATCGGACACCACTGAGGTAGACAAAAAGCTATGATCATGTTTAGATGCTATAGTCCTTCAATGGATTTATGGCACTATCTCCAATAATCTTTTGCATACCATATTAGAGCCGAACTCAATGGCTAAACAGACGTGGGAACGTTTACAAAATATTTTTCAAGATAACAAACTTTCTTTCGGATGACTTCTCAAACGTGTCCGCATATTGTCATGAATTGAAGGTGCTTGCAGACCAACTATCCAACGTTGGTTCACCGGTAACAAATCAAATGTTGGTTATTCAATTAATTGCAGGATTGAATGAACAGTATGATGGATTCTCTACATTCATTCAACAAAGTAATCCATTACCTCCATTTTACAAGGCTCGTTTGAGGTTGATTCTCGAAGAAACACGCAAAGCAAAGCACACAGCCACCGTCGAAACGCACTCGTCTCCACCAATTCATTTTTCGCAGATTTTTAGCCACAAAATTCTGGTTCGAGTGAAACTGGAAATCGCAATAATAATGGTAAAAAACGAGGATCAAACCATAACAATAACAAAGAAAAAATAATGGTGGAAATGGACGAGGTAGGGGCGGCGGCCAACCAGCCGACGGCAGCAACAACCACAACCAACAGGGGCAATGGCGGCACAACCAGTGGTAGCCGCCTGCCCAGTCTAGCAGGAACCAGTTGGGGCAGTACTCGCCGTGGGCCTGGGCCTCACAGTGGGTTGCCCCTCCATTCCCATACCCCACCGCGTCGTGGGCCAGGCCCTCATCTTCAAATCGACAGTTTGGAATTCTAGGTTCTCATCTGCAACACGCTTTTGCAGCCCAAGCACCATCTTCTGTAGGTTATGCTCCAACCGATATCGAACAAGACATAAACAACATGAATCTGAATATTTCAGATAAGTCGTGGTACATGGACACGGGGGCTACGTCTCACATGACGACATCTCAAGGTAATTTCTTCTCTTATTTTAATATGAACAGTAATAAAAATATTATTGTCGGCAGTGGGCAGAAAATTCCAATTCGTGGTATTGGTTAGGTAAAACTACCCCGTACCCACTATTATATTTGAATAACGTCTTACGTGCACCAAAACTGATTAAAATCTTGATATATGTATGACGTTTTACAATTGACATCAATGTTTCTATGAATTTTGATCCGTTTGGGTTTTATGTGAAGGATTTTCATACGGGAATGCCATTAATGAGATGTAATAGCATGGGGCACTTGTATCCCATCACTACCGTTTCCAAAAAATCATGTGACCAAACCATCAATCTTTGCAGCTATTTTCCCTATTGTATGGCACAATCGGTTGGGACACCCGGGAGCACCAGTTTTCAATAATCTTAGGAAAAATAATTTTGTTGATTGTAACAAACTTTTGGACTCTTCTGTTTGCAAAACTTGTGTGTTTGGGAAGAATGTTAAACTGCCTTTTTCATCATCTACTTCACATACACTTATGCCATTTGATCTTATGCATTGTGATTTGTGGACATCTCCAGTTTGAGTTCTGCATGTCATAAATATTATATGCTTATTTTGGATGATTATTCGAATTTTCTGTAGACATTTCCCTTAGGGAATAAATCACAAGCTTTCACCATTTTAAAATAATTTAGTGTTTTTATCAAAACTCAATTTGACAAATCCATTAAATATTTTCAATGTGACAATGGGAGGAAATTTATAAATGTTCAATTTAATGATTTTTGTCACCTAAATGGATGTCTTTGTGTCTTTCATGTACACACACATCACCTCAAAATGGGAAAGCCGAAAGCAAAATCCGAACATTTAACAATATGATTCGCACACTTCTTGTGCATTCGTCCACACCACCAAAGTTTTGGCATCATGCACTTCACATGGTCACATATCTCTTAAATATTCTTCCTAGCAAACTACTTTCCAACATGTCACCTACACAAATGTTGTACCACCGTCTCCCATCTTTTACACATTTGAGGGGTTTTGTGTTATCCCTTGTTTTCGTCCACTACCATTAACAAACTCCAGGCCCGTTCCACTCAATTTGTTTTTTTTGGAATACCCATAAAATCATAGGGGATATAAATGTTATGATATGACGAATGAGAAAAATCATAATTTCTCGTCACATAGTTTTTTATGAGTCGACATTCCCGTTTGCTAAATCTCACGTGGCATCCCTACCTTCATATGATTTTTTGGACGACGGAATATATCCAATTTTACATCACCACCTACATACCCAAAATAAGATGGGACCGGCCCAACTACAAAATGGGGCTGGACTAGTCCGCGATTCGGAGGTCACTGCCTCTTTACCATTGGTGTCGGCCTATTCCACACCCAGTGGCAGCCAGACCCACTGCTCCCTCACCCGTGAACCCAACCCGGTATCTAGACCCACAATTTTAGGCCCATATCCCTACTCCCTCTCGGCCCAATAACCCGACAGAAAATCAAGTTAACCAAAATTCTGCTTTGGCCTAAAATGCTACCTCGTCTCGGCCCAACACCACACCCGGTAGCCCTGATCCCCATCACTCGACTTTATCCCAACTCCGAATCATTGAAACCTGTGGCATGCACGAGATTTTTTTACCCAAACATCATTTTAACTTAACAACTTCGATCCAACCATCCCCAATTCCCAAAAATCCCAAAGCAGCCCTATCAGACCCAAGTTGGAAAGCTGCCATGTTAGACGAAATTGATGCTCTTATTAAAAATAAGACGTGGGAGTTAGTGCCCCGTGCATCTAATGTGAACATTATCAGGTCTATGTGAGTTTTCTGTCATAAAAAGAATTATGATGGCTCCTTTGCAAGTTACAAAACTCGTCTTGTTGGTGATGGAATGTCTCAGCAGTTTGGCGTGGATTGTGGTGAAATATTCAGTCTGGTGGTTAAGCCAACAAATATCAGAATTGTTCTTAGTCTGGCACTGTCAAAATCCTGGTCCATTAATCAGTTGGATGTCAAAAATGCATTCTTACATGGCCACTTACAGGAGACGGTGTACATGCACCAGCCTTTGGGTTTTCGAGACTCCACACATCCGAATTATGTTTGCCTGTTAAAAAAGTCTTTATGTGATTTGAAACAGACTCCTCGGGCATGGTATAACATGTTTGCAGGATTTGTATCTACACTGAGTTTCTCACACAGCAAGTCAGACCAGTCTTTGTTTGTTTATAAGAAGTGTAGCTACCTGGCATAAATACTCCTATATGTAGATGACATTATCCTTACAACCTCATCTACATCATTTCGTTGGTCTATTATGTCCCTTCTTGCTGTCGAATTTGCAATGAAGAATTTGGGTCCTTTAAATTATTTTTTGGGCATTGTTGTAACCCAATATGCATGTGGCCTGTTTCTCAGTCAAAATAAATACGTCGAGAAAATCATTGACAAATCTAGTATGTCCTCCTGCAAACCATCACACACACCGGTTGAGACACAAGACAAATTGAGTAACTATGCAGGGACCCCATACAGTGATCCAACACACTACTGCAGCCTTGCAGGGGTTTTGCAGTACCTCACTTTCACGATATCTGATATCTCCTATGCGGTTCAGCAAGTGTGTTTACATATGCATGATCCGAAAGAGGAACTTATGGGGCTTTCAAGCGAATTCTGCGGTATGTCAAGGGTACTCTTCATTTTGGACTGCATCTGTATAAGTCCTCCATTTTGAGTCTCTCATCTTATACAGATGTGGATTGGGGTGGCTGCCCGGACACACGACATTCCACCTCTGGTTATTGTGTATTTTTTGGAGATAACCTTATCTTATCTCATGGTCATCCAAACGACAACCAACAATGTCTCGGTCGAGCGCTGAAGCAGAATACCGAGGGGTAGCTAATGTGGCTGCTGAATCATGTTGGTTCCGTAATCTTCTTTTAGAGCTCCATTGTTCAATTGAAAAGGCAATCGTGGTTTATTATGATAATGTAAGTGCGATATACTTATCCGGTAATCCTATCCAATATCAACGCACAAAACACATAGAAATGGATATATTATTTGCTAGAGAAAAGATTGCACGTGGACAAATCCGTGTTCTCCATGTACCGTACCGTTATCAAATTGTCGACATTTTCACCAAAGGTCTTCCCGCGCGTACTATTTGATGATTTCAGGGACAGTCTCAGAATACGAGAACCTTCCGCTACGACTGCGGGGGACTGTTAAGATAATTATGGGGCTATCCCATAATTATCTCCAATCATCATAAATCATGTATATTGTACTCATATATTTTAGGATGATTGTAAATTAGTATAAATTAGTATCATAGAATTAGGATTGATTAGATCAATCATATTAATTACTATATCCTTAGAGATAGCCAAAATTGATTCTTGAGAGTTGTATATATTGTATACTTGGAATGAAATAAGGATAAGGAGTTGATTTCCTACGGATCTCAATTAAAATAATCAAATAGTTTGGATACGCAAACAGAGAAGAATCTAAAACCCTCGATGAACTTTTTAGACAATAATCAAAATACTAATCCAATCGCCTTCTGAGAACGACAAACTAAAATTAAACCCATATACCTATAAAGTAAACAAGAAAGAAATTACCATCAAGAATCACACACTATAAGAAATTATAGAATGGACAATAAAACTTTATCATTAATAAATATATTATTAGTAAAAAACGTAAATGGCAACAAAGCTTTAATATATTGTTGCTAAAAAAAGTAAATGACAATAACTTATTGCTGCTAAAACTTTTCGCATCAGAGGTTATTGCAACGACATGCAACAATAAAGTACTTTTGAAAACAACATCCACCATATGACAACAAAAAATATTATTGGAAAATATCTTTCTTCTTGTAGTGCCAATTCGTATCAAATGTTATTACCCAAGTATTGTTCTAAGACTACACAACTTTTGGAAAATATCTTTCTTCTTGTAGTGCCAATTCGTATCAAATATTATTACCAAGTATTGTTCAAAGACTACACAACTTTTAAAACACTAGAAGATAATTGTAGGTCTATTAGATTTTAGACGGTATATATAATATATTGTATATATTCATGTAAACAATTATATTATTTATAAGATAATTGAAATAGGAATGTGATGTGGTATTTATGAAAGAGACAATATGGGTGCAACTACACGTGAAAAATAGTAGAGCTATACCATATTGTATTGATAGGTCACAAACAACACTTGCCCTATATATGTTCCATTCGACCACCAATTATTATTTCTTGAATTAGTACCTTTGAATCTATCTATAGAAATAATAACATAGATAAAGCCATAAAGGAGAGTGAGTAATTTAGCCCACAAACAACACAAGAGGGGTCTTAAAGTTTTGAAACTTGGCCAAAGTACATCCCCTTTACAGTGTGCAGTATGAACCCTTCAAGTTCTAATCCAACATGTGTTCTGTCTCTTTGTGGTCCTATGCCTACATATGGACTGCATAAATTTGGAAAGAAAAGAACATACAAAAATACTTTGTAAAGAAGAGGGGTGGGGTGGGGGGTGCATGAGAGAGTACTATCTATACGTATATAATACACTCGTAAAGCACAATCTGTATGTAGAGGCAAATCTAGATAAGGTTTGAATTATATGGTCCGGTTCAAAGTTCTTCCACATTTCGTCTAATTTAATTGATTCGAAATGTATTACATACAAAATTTAAGTTAAACCTATTAGATTCGAATGGTCTTGTAGCTTCTTCGTTGGATTCACCCCTATATGTATCGGGCGAACATCGAAGAGTTATTGTAAAGATCGGGGCAATTAGGGTTCAATAGGTAGAATGAGGGTAAATTTGAGTAATTTTCAATGCGTTAGGACATTTTTTACCATCTCCATTTTTTAAATTTAGATTGTAATTGATCGTAGGAGATTATTTCTTTATTTGTTCTTGTGTGACGATTATGCATAAGAATGTGGTACTCCTATGCAATAATGGAGGCAAAAAATTTCACCATGATTCTACGATTGGTCCGTGATTCCTGAATGTCGAAGGCGTTCTTAGGGTGATCTCGTAGTTCCCACAGGAAGGAGATGGTAAGGTTAGTCCATAAATTTTCTTTTCCGGTGAAGGCCCCGAATTTGAATGAACCCCTTCCGCCCCTCTAAGATCCGTGTATATCCGGTGATATACCAATCATATTACGTGTAAATGAGGGTGGACCATTTGATGATTAGAAAAGAATCATAAAGAAGAGAGGGGTAGGGTGGGGTGGGGACCATGAGGACATTAGGGGTAGGGTTGAATAAGAGAGGAAGGTGCACGTGGGGATGGATAAGGCTGCTGTTTTGACTGATCAACATAGTGTCGGGCCAAAGTCTTTGGGCTGAGGTGTCACATTGGCTTATATGGCCGACAACAGAATATTAGATTGATGGATTACATGACATCCCTTGGCCCACTTCTTTTGGACTCTCACTCTTTTATTTCATTTGGTTTCAAATATTTGAAATAATATTTAAAAGTTAGTTCAAATAAATATTTATTTTACAATTTGATTTATTACTTTCATTTGAAAATCATGTTGGATAAGTATTTCAAGTTTTCATTCATTATGTCCATACACCTACTTAACTTTCAAGATTGCAAGTTAAAAGTGATATATATATGGTTTTTATTTATTAATTTAGTATTAGGTGCCATAATTTTATTTTCAGTATTACACCCAGCTTAGAATTTTTTTGAAAATAATCTCTCTATTTATCAAGGTAGAAGTAAAATTTACGCATACTCTATCATCTTCAAACTCATGTTGTGAAATTTTTCTGAGTATATTGTTGTTGTGGTACACCCTGCTTAGAAATGTGGCGTAACTATTACATTCTTTCTTCTTGGCAATGATGATCGAATTTGATGTATTTATTTATTGTATCAGAAATAGATTTGAGGTATTTATTAAATATGTAGTCAAGGAGATCATATTTATAATTTTTTTCTGGTTCCTGTTTTCCTTATTTTAGAGTCTGCACTTTCAATTGTGAATTTGGATCTATTCATATATATACTTGTCTTCTAGAATAAGAAAAAAAAAAAGGAGATAAAACAAGTATGCAAACATAATAAAATCCGATAGTACATCCATCCTTAAATGTAATATAGTAGAAGTATAGAACTTTGAGTTTGACATTGGTTTTTGGTATATTCTTGCCATAGGGTAAAAGAATTATTTTTGACAAAATAAATGTGGTTCTTGGAAATATTTGATAGAAAAGGATTTTGTTTACTCGTAAAATGGTACAGTTGAATTTGTATACGTGGTCAAGAACACGTAGATCTCAAGTGACACGTTAGATAAGAATTACGCTTAAGATAAATAATAATAAGACAAAGTAAGCAGCAATTAGTCTAAGCCTTGAGATAGCTTCTGAACAAAAGTGACGATAACTTGTATGAGAGCACAGAAATCAAGAAAATATTAGTAAGTATTTTGTAATAGACAGAATCTGATGAGTTACAATAGAACAATGTGCCTATTTATACATGAGCTACATGAGTACACAACCCACGAAATATGCCCTCGTAAATACAGGAGAATGAATGTTGTAATAATTGAGCAATTAATCTCTCAATAAATGTCATTAAAAGGCTGTTGGAAGTTGTCTGACCGAATTTAGTAACAGTCGTCCGTTATGATGTAAACGACTCTTTTAATACCAGTACCGGCTTTGCTCATGTCGCTCCCGGTACCATGCATATCAAACCGGGAGTGTTGTAATCTGATGTGGGTCTGACTCAGTGTCATAATCCGTGTGTCTCACCATAATTCGTATAACTGTCTTATACGAATTTTTCCCTATACAGATAGTCCCCACACTTTCCGATCGCAACTCTTTGTGCAACTGGAAAGTGGATTTGAACCACCGGCCTGCATGTTCCTCTTTATTTTGGCGGGAACTTTAAAAAGTAACAACTTGCAAGTCATTTCAAGCGTTACATCCATTCAATGCTTCTGAAATGGCGGCACTGTCCAATCGCCTAAATGTCGTGAACCATGATAATGATGATACACATCTTTTCACCTCCTAAACGTTATATTATTTTACCATAAATAGGAGGCCAAATCTTTTCACCAAAGGCAACCATACCGTCAGTAAGTTCTTTCAATCACTTTGCTTTCTATCCTTTTAACTAACTCCTTCAACAATGTCTTCTACAAACTCTTCTCCTTCTCATTCATATGAGGATAACAACACTCCTCCCAACCATCGACATGGGAAAGAACCCGCTTCTCCTACAACCCAAAGAGTGGATTTACAATTTATTGCTGCCAAAATCCTCCCCTCATGCTTCGATTTTTCTGGTGACCTCCGTGTCCAAATCAACTACGAACACGTTGAAAATTTTGACTCAAGATAACAGCCAAAATTCTTCCCGATGTTATAAAAGATTGTGGTTTCTTTTCTGACATAGTCGTCAGAACGGTTGATTCTGTCGACCGTGTGCATCACCATATTGAAGGATTTTCCATAGCATACACTATCCATTCACCATTGATTTCAAACTCCTCATCCCAAAGATTATTGAGGATCTTTGTCGCCAATATAAGGTTTGCATAGGTCAGGTTGCTCTGCATGTTTGGAGACTTGTCTTTTGCATCTAAATGTTAGCCAATGTTGCCGACGTTCCATTTACTATCGACCATATCCTCCTCCTATATTACCCTAGAGTTTTACGTGGCGGAATTATCGCCTTATACCATAGGGAAAGCCACAACCTCATAAATGCGAAGGATAACCACGATCGTGGTTGGAAAACTCGTTACATTCTGATCAGGACTGACCAGATTCACCAGCCTTTTGCGGATCCTTTTCGGGAAGAGTGGAATCCTACCCGTAAGTATTTAGTTTGTTTTTCTTCTGCCGGGTATATTTGCATAGTTTCCAAATAAAGAATAACTCTTTGCTTACTCAAAGTGTTATAACTTTTTCAGCCACTCTAGTCGAGCCGCAATTGCTCAAAGGGATTTTTCAATGGATAGTAAGTGCTCTTCATGCCTCCCCTGACATCACTAGAACTTGAAAGAGTATCACCTCATCCTGGTGGAAGGGGAAATACCATGGTAAACTTGTAACCTTAATTCTCCATCCTATTCATATTTTATGTTGGAACTCTCTTTTCAACATTTTCCCTCTACTACTAGGACTCCCGACTCGAATCTTCTCAGCCCAAAAAGTATCATCTCGCACAACTGTCTTTTCGAACATCAAGTCTGCTTTGGGCAGCCAGAAATGCAAAGCTTAAGATGATGTTGCCGAGCCCCCGGTGGGAATTGGTTCTCGGGTGAGAAGTCATCGCTAACTAATAGAGTATTAGAAGGAGCTACATGCGAAGGGTAAGGCGTGTGTCATCCACCTTGATGAAGAAGAGAAGGTAGATGAACAAAACCCTGATTCGTCCAGTCCACGACAAAAAGCTCCGGAGGTAGAAACTCCCGTTCATAAGGACCTTTATAAACATAGCTCAATACCCACGTCCGGAATTGATGTCGACACATCTACTTATTTGCCCCAGAAATCTCCATATGCTACCCTCGAAGCCTCTATTGCTCATCTTGCAGATTTGTTCCTGCAGATAAAATATCCCTTTCTTTCCTTTTATTCTCTAACATCTTGCTCTCATTTACCAATCGCAATCACTTCATTCAAGGTCACGCCTCTATTATATTCACTACGGGTTTGGCGAAAGCGATCGACCCTTCTAACGAGGAAATGAAGCTGAAGGATGAGATTCAACACCTCAGGGCAGAAGTTGACATCCTACGTGCTGATCTTAAGGATTCTAGCTCACTCTAAGCTTCAGTCCGGCTATGTTTGCAAGATGCAGTCGACTCTTTGAAGGACCGGGAGAATTCTCTTCAAGTCATGACCACCACTTATATAATCCTTCAAGGGTGTTAAGTAGTTTAGGGATAAGAACAGTCTATCTTGCAGTCGACTTAGCCGGTGTCCAAGGACAACTTCGTACTTCTGAGCATACCATCATTGAGCTCCAAGTCAAATGTCAGAGGTGGAAAATCTTATGAGACTTGACCATTTTGAAGAGTCGAGTGGATGCTCTTGAGGAAGCAAGCAAACCGGATTTCTATATTACTTCAGAAATTCTGAACGCAGAAATCGACCTAACTGATGTTGAGTTATCCTTGGAGTCTCTTCGTGGAGGCAGAGAGGATTCAGATATAGAGGCTGATTCAAATATGAGTTGTCCTTGGAGGCTCCCAAACTGATCTTTTTATAACTCTTGCGCGCGGGTTTTCATTTCAGTTTTTTATTATCATCAGGTGACTTTTGGGCCCGGTTAGTAGCTTTTGTATCCGGAGTGATTTCAATCCGGAAGAATATAAATGAATTAACTTCTCCTTTCACAATTCGGCTTCAAGTTTTTCACTCTTTATTTATTTTCACAAGCAAGCATTAGTTTCAACTTAACACTTTACTTTATGAACCGGGACTCAACTTTGAGGTTCACTTTATCTGCATAAGTTAGGATTCGAAGTTTAAAAACTTTCAAGTAACCTTCACTAGATCCCAAATATGTGTTTTTTATTTTCATCCTTGATCGGGGCTTCTAATAACCTCCAAAATTAGCTCTGGACTTATCTTATTCCTAAACTACTTAACACCCCGCTACTTCTTGTATCCGAGCCTTAACTTTTTGGTTAAGGTTTTAATAAGATAGGACCCTTATTTTTAATGGTGCTGTAGAATAGAATGTCTCCCGTTTATTATGGCACAAATTTTTTGATATATTTAATATAATAATATATATTTTTTGCTCATGATGATAAAAATTTGTTAATCATAAAGGATTTTTTATTGATTCCTTTGAATTACAAATGTGAAGACAGTTGTAATAATAATTAGGTTGACATATAGTGTGGTCAGTACAATTACATATATGCTGATATCCGGTAGTCCCCAGTATCGATGCTTTCCTTAAGAGCATTCTAAAATTTTAAACTTTCACTCCATTCCGGGTGTATGTGGCCCCCATTATTCGAGACTTTATGCTATGAAGACTTGGATACTGGATAGACTTCTTTGGTAGTAAGATCAATAACATGCTTATATCATGGTGCTGCCTCATTAAAAACCTTGCTGGAAAATTTCAATTGGGACAAAAATCGATCGAAGGGAAAAAGAGTGCAGCATATGCTTTGACCTATTACACATAATACTTCTTCAAGTGGCTCACATTTCAATTGCTAGGAAGTATATTCCCTTGTTGGTTTGCTAGCTGATAAGCTCTTTTACCGGCAATACCGATTACAATATATGGTCCTTCCCAATTTGCTCATAGTTTTTCAACATTACACTCCCGGGTACTCTGGTTGACTCTCCGGAGCACCAAGTCCCCGAGTTTGAAGTATATGAGATTTGTGCGCCAGTTGTAGTAATGCTTCATTCTCTGCTTTTGGGCCACCATCCGGACGTATGCCAAATCTCGACGCTCCTCAAGCAAATCAAGGTGCAAGGATATTGATTCTGCATTTGAATCCTTCTCAGCTCGGAGGTACCTCAGCCGGGAGTTCCAACTTCCATCGGAATCAAGACTTCTGCACCATAGACCAGGGAAAATAAAGTTTCCCCGATACTCATTTTTATCGTGGTTTGATACGCCCATAAAATCCTCGATAGTATAGACGACTAGTTTTCTTTTGCATCTCCAATTTCTTCTTTAAATTCTAAATTATGGTCTTGTTTGTTGACTCTGCTTGTCCATTTGTACTTGGATGATAGGGAGTAGAGGTGATCTCTTTGATGTTCAACTCATAAAGAAAAATCGTGACCTTGGCTCCGATGAAATGCCGGTCGTTATCACAAGATATCTCATTCAGGATGTCAAAACGACAAATAATATATTGTTAAATGAAATTATTTACCTTTTTCTCCCGTATCTTTACGTAAGCTGCAGCTTCAACCCATTTAGAAAAATAGTCCGTCATAAAAATAATTTGAGATATATGTCCTGGAGTCACTGGTAAAGGTCCGATGATGTCCATCCCCCAATTCATAAATGACCATGGTAATACTACCGGATGTAACTCCTCTCCCGGTTGGTGTAACAGTTGTGCATGACACTGACACTTATCACATTTCCCTATGAACGCCTTCGTATCTTCCTCGATCTGGAGCTAATAATAACCGGCCCTCACGAGCTTCCTTATTAGGGATTCCTCTCCTAAATGATTTCCATAGGGCTATCCAGTGGGCCGGGTCGGCCCGATCCCGACCCGTCCTCCCAAATCCTGGCCTCACATCCTGCGGGATGTGGGACAGGACAGGACCTCTTCCCATCCCGCCTATCCTGGCCCGTCTGGCCCATCGGAGCCCGCGTCCTGACCCTTCCCCCGTCCCGCCGGGACTTGCCACGCCCTGCCCCATTGGACAACTCTAGATTTCCACAGATACATTCGTGGACTTCTCTCATCACGTAGTCTGCTTCATCGAGGCCCATCTACCAGGCTAAGGGATCATAAAAATACTTACGGTAAAGTTTTCCATCAACAATACTATACAAGGCCGACCTTGGTCCTCAAAGTTCTAGATGATTTCACGTCCTTCGGGATCTTTCCATTCATTAGATAATCCAAGAATTCATTCCTCCAGTCCCAAGTTAGGCTGGTTGAATTTATTTCATCATATCCAACGGGATCCAGTGCCGAATGCAATAACTGAATAACTGACTTGGTATCCGAGCCCTTGGACTCCGTGTTGGAGCCTAAGTTTGCAAGTGCATCTGCCTATATATTTTCCTCATGAGGTATGTGTACCATCATCCACTCTTGGAAACGGGACAATAGCTTCAAAGCTTTTTCAAGATATCTCGACATTCGCTCCTCTTTGGCCTCAAACACTCTGTGGACTTGGTTTACTACTAGCATCGAGTTGAATTTGACTTCGATGATTTGTGACCCAGTCCCCGAGCTAGTTCTAAACCCACAATCAAAGCCTTATACTCCGCTTCATTATTAGTCAACGAAATATTATGTATTGCTTGCCTTAAAACTTCACCGGTGGGAGTTCGCAATACAACACCCAACCCGGTCCCTTTGACATTTGAGGCACTATATGTATAAAGTGTCCAGATCTCGGGGGCAGTCCCTGAGATCAGGATTGCCTCTTTTTCTGCCTGTGGGGTTACTCCTGGATTGAAGTCAGCCATAAAGTTTGTAAGGACTTGCAACTTTATTGCAGTCCGGGGCATGTAAACAATGTCAAATTCATTTAATTCTACCTCTCATTTCGCCAAGTGCCAGGATAGTTTGGGCTTATGCTTCACATTTTAAAGGAAACGTTGTCACAACGGCAATGGAGTGGCATTGAAAATAAGGTTGAAGCTTTCGCGATGATATTACTAAGGCAAAAGCCAATCTTTCAAGTAATGGGTACCGGGTCTCGGTCTCTGACATTACTCTACTTACGTAATAGACAGGAAATTATGTACCTTTTTCCTCCCGTACCATCATTGCACTTACCGCTACCTCTGAGACTGCTAAGTATATGAGTAGTTGTTCTCCGTCCTTTGGCTTTAACATGAGCGTAGGACTGGATAGGTAAGTCTTCAAGTCTCTTAGGGCCCGCTGGCACTCCGGTGTCCATACAAAGTCGTTCTTCTTATTTATAAGTGAGAAGAACCTATGACATTTTTTCAAGGACCGGGATATCAATCTACTTAAGGCCGCCACACGACCAGTCAACCGCTACACTGTTTTTACATCTTCCGGTACGTCTGGTATGTCTTCAATAGCCTTTATTTTATCAAAAATTTTCTCGATCCCCCTCTTTGAAATGAAGAACCCAAGAATTTATCGGAATCGACTCCGAAGGCACACTTCTCAGGATTCAACTTCATATTGTACTTCATTAGTACCTCAAAGATTTCCTGCAAATGACTTAAATGGTCTTTTGCATGAAGACTTTCAACAAGCATATCGTCTATATACACTTTCATTGGTTTACCTATTTGCTTTTCAAACATTTTATTTACTAACCTTTGATATGTGGCCCCAATATTTTTTAGTCCAAAAGGCATAACGTTATAACAATAAGTACCGAAAGTAGTTAAAAAGATGTTTTTTCTTGGTATTCCGGGTGTATCCTTATTTAGTTATTCCCAAAACATGCATCGAGAAAACTCATTATCTCATGCCCGACCGTATCATCGATTATTTGATCAATATTCAATAGGGAAAATGAGTCTTTAGGACATGCCTTATTTAAATATTTGTAGTCAATACACATTCTAAATTTATTACCCTTTTTAGGTACTACAACTATGTTTGCTAACCAGTTCGAGTATTTTACTTCCCGAATTGATCCTATATTGAGTAATCTAGCTACCTGTTTCTTAACAAACCTGTTACAAAGTTCGGCCATCGGCCACTTTTTCTATCGTACCAGAGAGAATCTGAGATCCAGGCCCAACTTATGAGTTGTGACTTTTGGTGGAATATATGTCATATCTTTATGAGACCATCCAAAGCAATCAATGTTAGATATAAGATATTTAAGAATTAAATTCCTGAGTTCCAGGGTTAATCCGGTGCCTAGGTATACCTTTCTATCAGGAGTTTCCGGATGTAGTGCAATCTACTCCAACTCGTCTACAATGGACTTGGTGGCATCTAATTCATCCGGTACCTGAAAGTATCTGGATAGTTAATACCGATCCGAAAACTCTTCATCTGGATAGGTGGCTACTGATTCTACTTGCAGGACCTGGTGGACCTCTTCGGGTACCGACTTCGCTTTCTGTAATTGCTATTTGGGGTCTTCTGCCACATATGGTTCCTCTATAGCAAACATTTCCTTGGCAGCAGGTTGTTCACTTCGAATTAGCTGAATTCCTTCGGTGTCGAATATTTCACCAACAGATGCAAGGTTGATTGAACAACCTTCATATCATGTATCCAGGGTCTTTTAAATATTTCATTGTACCTCATATCCCCGTCGAGGAGGTAAAACCTTGTCATCTTGATAACCCCATTCGTTTCCACCGGTAGGTCTATTTCCCCCTTTGTGGTTTTACTTGACATGTGGAAACCTGAAAAAGTTCTGGCAGCCAGAATAATTTTATCTACCATAATCATTTCTTCCACCACCTTCCGCCTGATTATGTTAGCTGAGCTTCCAGGATCAATTAGAACCCTTCTGATATGGAAGCAATTAATAGGCACCATGATTACCAGTGCATTGTTATGAGGAAATATTACACCGACAACATCTTCTTCGGTGAACGTTATAGTATGTTCGTTAGGTATCTCCTGAAATCTCTTTTCCCGGGTCACAGAGTTTTTTTTATCTTTTTAGCCGTTGTGAAAGATGTAGCGGAAATCATTGATCCGCCATATATCATGTTTATGACATAAGACGTGCAACCGATTAGACTTTCCTTCTGCAGGTGGTCTCTGCTCATAATTATTCCTAGCTCTTTCACTCAGATACTCCCGGAGATGATCCCTGCTTAGCATTTCTGCCACCTCTTTTCGCAGATGTCTGTAGTCCATAGTCTTATGTTCGCGAGTGTCATGGAAATCGCACCAAACAAACTGATCTCTTTTACTCATATCAGACTGCAATGGTTTCGGTGGTCGAGACGCTGGATGAGTCCACAATACCGCCACTATGTGATCTTCATCGATGTTAAAGTTGTATTCGAATAATTTTGGACACCTGGTACCCTTGGATGAGTTTTTTTTGTCAGAATTCTCCGATACCTAATTGTTTCGTTCGGAACCTCCTTTGTTATTTGATTTATCAAAAGAGCAGAAACTATGTCCCCCTCATTGCTTTCCAGTGGGAGGATAAGGTTGATATCGGTTCTTTGAGAAATTCCCTTTCTCCACCTTTACGAAGATACTACCGGCCTTAGCTCCAAGCATATATTCTCAATTCGAATCTTGGACTCATACCGATTGTGCACGTCCTCCCAAGTGGTTGCCTGCAATTCCTATAGATTTTTTTAATGTTTTCGGAAGCATCTGAACCTGTTGGATTCAACCCCTTCGTGAAATTCTCTGCAACCCATTCGTCCGAGATCGATGGTAACAACATACGCTCCTTCTGGAACCGTGTAAAAAAGTCCCTCAGGAGTTCTGATTCTCTTTGCGCAATGCGAAAGATATCCGCTTTACATGTTTTCACCTTTCGGGCCCTTGCATGAGCCTTTATGAACATGTCTCGATCAAGTGCTCGAGGAGTTGTGAATACCATGTCAGAGCTCCATTAGTAAGTGTTTCAACAAACTTTTTTATCAGAACCGATTCTATCTCATGTTCTCTTAGATCATTCCCCTTCACGGTTGTTGTATAGGCCAGGATATGCTCATGGAGATCGATAGTTCCGTCATAACTGGCCACAAAAGACATTTTGAACCTTTTGGATATTAACTCGGGCGCAACCTCTGTCTTATACACCAATTGAATATATTTCTTCGCATCCATACAGTCAACTACCGGTGGAGCCCATGATATTTGACTAAATTGGCGCCAAAACTCCTTGGCAGTTTTTTCTACTTTTTCTGCATTGGTATCAACTTTGTTGGTCATGTCCTTCATGAATTTCAGGACCTTCTCTTGGAATGAGTTTTCAGGAACCTCGCTCTCTGAACCACCATTTGCAAATCTGCCTAGATTATCATCGGTTCTGCCATGATCACCACTTGTCTCTCTATGTGTATTTGGTAGAGGGGTCGGTTCTCCTATCGGAGTACTGTCAGCATTTCTGGACATGAACTCCTCTTGAAACTGCTTTCATACGCTCCAATTCTGCGATTATTGCAGCATTCTGTATGACTTCCTTGGGCATTTCATATGTGGGATCATCCCCATGTTGAGTCTGGTCGTCCTTGGGGGTGACACCGTCTGTACGCATCAGGTCTCTAGGCGTCACGCCATTGCCAGTGTTGCCCCCGATGTTATAGCGGTTGTCACCTAGTCCTGTCATCCTATCTGATCTAAACAAACAAAAAGACTTAAAATGAGGAAGTAAATTAGTAGAGGGGTCACTTGTGACACCACAATTGTCCAGACCCCAAGGTGGACACCAAATTGTTTACCCGTAAAATAGTACAATTGAATTTGTATACGTGGTTAAGGACACAAGGATCTCAAGTGACACGTTAGATAAACATTACGCTTAAGATAAATAATAATAAGACAAAGTAAGCAGCAATTAGCCTGAGCCTTGAGATAGCTTCTGAACAAAAGTGACGATAACTTGTATGAGAGCACAAAAATCAAAAGAATATCATTAAGTATTTTGTAATAGCCAGAATATGATGGGTTACAATAGAATAATGTGCCCTATTTATATATGAGCTACACGGGTACACATCCCACGAAATATGCCCTCATAAATACAAGAGAATGAATGTTGTAATAATTGAGCAATCAATCTCTCAATAAATGTCATTAAAAGACTGTTGGAAGTTGTGTGACCAGATTTAGTAATGGTCGGCCGTTACGATGTAAATGGCTCTTGGCATTCTTTAATATCGGTACCGGCTTTGCTCATGTCGTTCCCGGTACCATGCATATCAAACCGGAATCTGACGTGGGTCTGACTCAGTGTCATACTACACATGTCTCACCATAATTCGTACATCTGTGTTATACGAATTTTGCCCTATACAAATTCCTTATATGTATTTATAGATTTGGTATTTCCAATAATACATCTTTCACCCACTTTTTGTAACAGTATTACCATTTTGATAGTCGAATTGCTTTTTCTTTGATCACAACTTTTTTTCATATAGAAGGTTTTTATTTTAGTAGTTCTTTTTATAATTTCTCATTATGTTAATTTGCTAAATTGATTAAAAAAATTGATATTGAAGTTACGAGACTCAATATTAAAAGGTTTAACCCTCATATCCTGAACACTTCATTTTTTTTAAACGGCTGGAATAGTTGTCGTTTATCATATGGGAATGAGGAACACATAATTAACTCTGTTGGTAGAATTTTCTTCTTTTATTCAAATTGTAATGAATTATTTCATATAATCTTTTTTTTTATTATTAGAAAATAAATCAAACGTTTTTGAGTTATTGATTTGTCCAATCCTGCAGCATTGATGAGTCGCTAGTTTAACTGATTAATAAATTTGAATTAGAATCTAAGTTTTGATGTTAATTTCTAGAAAGATTGTCAAAATTATACAAGAAAAGAGTCAAACTTTACAGGATTTGTCATTGATAATAACTTTACTTCTTGTACCATACTGATCGGCAACTACTTCTACTACGTATATAAAATTAGTGGTCCTCTACAAATTTTCACCCACATTTCTCATTAAAAAAAATCACTTTATCAACCTTAAGAAAAATAAATAAATAAATAAATAATAATAATAAATGAGTGGTAATATTGTTCGGTGGAAGTCTTTTTCTGACAGTAAACGTCGCACACGTGAATATGGGCTGGACTCCAAACCCAATGGGCCCACAAAACTAGTTTTGACCATTAGTAAGATGATAAGCCTATACCACTTACAAACATACATTTTTTTAATGGTTTATTTGATGGCCAGAATTCGTTATCTTTAATCAAAGGTTTCATAATTAAGATTTGAGTGTACAATTGCCTTAGTTAAGTAACGTTTTACCCCTCCGTACAGGACTTTCAAACGCAAATTCAACTTTAATTGAGCTTCAATGCAGATATTGAATACCGAATAAAAAAACTAAAAAAAAGAAAGAATACTTATAGTTGGAAGACAAATCCCTAACTCTCCAATAATTTGAAGGTGTGAAAACTCATCCATGCTGTTTGGTTGACGACAAGTAAATCCAAACAAATTTTATTATCAAGTCATTATCATATAATTGTTAGTTAATAGAAGTTTTATGTTTGTATCAACCTCCAATAATTGTGGGAGAAAACTTAAATTAGAAAATACAAAACCCCCAGTTATTTCTTTGGATAAATGCACGTTTGGTCCCTTAATTATTAGTAGATTCCAGTTTTCAAATTTATGATCTCTTGTTAAGCACATGTAACCTTCAACTAATTGATATGTGCACATTTAATCCCTCCACTCATGAATCTTCACAAATGCAACGAATCACGGAGGGTTAAGCCACCTAATTAATGATATGATATGTTAAATTAGTAAGATTGCGCCATATTTAAGAATAATATTATTTTCTATAAATAGTCTAAATATTATGTATTTATTATATAACTGGACCAAAAACACACATTTAATTAATTCAAACTTAAATATATTTAGTTAGCTATTATAAGGATCGAAATTAAAATTTATCAAAAATTAATTAAAGGATCAAAAGTGAAATTTAATGAAAATTCTATTAATCGATGTAGTAGGATCGCCACTTATTATGATTAGATAGATTAATCAAGTGTGTTTCTTGAGTCTTGACCAAATGACAATAGTGCAAGATACTTTCTAGATGTGCTTTTCCAATAGTAGCAAAAAAGTGAACAAATAATTGGACTAATTGAGATTTGAGTCCACTTTATGTATCTAGTAGTCTTGACCACCAAAAAGAAAAGGGCAAGAAAACAAAATAAAAAATGGCTTTTTATAATATAGAAAATAATATTGTTAAGCATAAATATCTTGCCTTTTGGCTTTTGAAACTGCTCATCATTCAATTAATCATACTTAAAATTCGATTTTTTGAACAAAAAAGTCTTTTGCTAATTTCTAAAAGTCGTCAATATTTTCTATAATCGATGTCGTTTGATTCTCGAGATTTTCTTACACATTATCATCTAGTTTTCTGTTAAAGCAATGTTTATGTTTACTTTTATTTAGATTATCATAATAACAAAACTGTAAAAGCGTTAAGACAAAAAAAAAGAGTAAGGAAAGGAAATCTTTTACTACTTGTAGCACGCTGCTGTAACTAAAGTTAGATACATGCACTGCTTTAAAATAGTTGTTCCTTTTTGTAATGGGCAAATTTAGCTGAATTAGAGTGATTAATGAGCGGATTAAACTGAATTTGAATGAATAAAATAAATTTTATATAAAGTTTAACTTAGAAAAATGTCATAGTAAAATGAAAGAGTAAAGTTAGAGGCTGAGGTGATTCAACTGTCGAAATGTCATTTTTATTAAAATGTTAAAACTTAAGGATATAAAGTGTGAGCAGGGTCGCCTAAAATATTTTGGGGGCCTGTTCTAATTCGTAAAAGTGTGTCCTAATAGGTTTGATTTGAAATTTGAATTTGGGCCTCCACATGCGCGCGCGGAAATGAATCACTTTACTTAAATTGATGTAAGACCTGCGAATTATGAATCTTTATAGTAAATTCTGACTAATACTACTTAATAAAAAATAAAAAATGAATCATTATATATCACCGGTTCTTGCTTACAACTTAGCCTTGGCCTATTTAGTGAGCACGTCTATTAATTTTGTTTACATCAAGCACGTGGTTACGACAATTGTTCAAAACATATGGGGTCTTTTTGTACAACAATTTTGAGGTTTATCATGGGGTGGCTATGTTCTTTGACACCATAAAAAAATTGAGAATGCAGAAAATACAACAGGCAATACATTTTTTGTCCTATTCTCCTTAACTTTCAGCAATTGTTGTTAATATTTCATATAGTTTGATTGAGTTGTATTCATTTGTTTTTATTTATTTTCCTTTTCATTGCTTTTGCACATTTTTGTTGATTAGTTTTGATGAATTTTCACAAAAGTGTCGGGCAAACGACATATTAGCTCTCATTTGGTCTTCATATTTGTTTTTCCGTGTAATTTTTAAGACTTTGATAAATATTACTCAACTCTTTTACTTGAATAAATACTTTGGTGCATGATAGTATTAGTTTTGTGGTTTACGGTAGAATTTGTTTTATCTTTTGTATGTCTCTTTTTTCTTTTTATTTTTTGCTCTTTATTTAAGTATAAAAATCTCTAAATACGATTACTCCTGATAACGTAATGAAAACGAATTTTATAATTAGTGATATTATATATAATTTCATTAGACAGACAATATATAAATATATATTTATATGTGTGCGCGCGCGTGTGTGGGAGAAAGGGGAGGAGGGGTGGGGTTGGATAAAAACCTTTGTAAAAAGGCCTTACAATTGTTTTCCTACAAAAAGGAAATTTAGCTAGGTATACATGAAATTATTTTAAAAATTTAGGTGTCAGTTTTGTAAATTCCACTAAATTCTGTATTGACCACTGATTAAAAAAATATTCATGCGTTATATTTTTTTCTCTAAAATAAAAGTTAGGTTAAGGCGAGATATTTCAAGAAAATTATACGGGAGAGAAGCTAAAACAAATCTTTCTTTTTTAATCAATAATTTTTTTTGTCATCTATACTAATTAGGGAGAACAACACTTTTAGTTCCTGTGCTAATGTTATATCATTATTTTAGTCCTCGTGTTATCCAGCTTATCGATATTAACCTTCAATTTTATCATGTGAGTGATTTTAACCCTAGAAAATTTAACATAAAGTTAACTCTAGGCAATTGTGGTACCAACCTGCACTCACTGTTTACTTCCTAAAGATAATCTTTTGCCAATTTTTTATCCTGCAAATTTGGAGCAATGTTTCCTATACCTTTTCTTCATTAAGGTTTCTTGAGAAGAGTTCTTTCTTTTTAACAAGGCTTTACACGAGTAGAAGCAATTTCAAATATAGCCACCGGTAGTGGCTCAGTAACTTCATCAAAATAAGAACTATAACCACGAATGCATATTTAAGCCCTCTTTAAACCTTCTTAATTTTCAATTCAAAAATCTTGATTGTGGTTGCCATGGACTCTTCTTGAACCTTTGCAATCCTGTGAATATTTGCTATTTAGGTCTCATTAGCTAATTAGAATGGGAGTTATATGACAATATAATGATGTAGGAAAACTAGCATATTTTCCTAAGACTTCAATCTACTGGTAACAACAATCGTTACATCATTGTTATGAGGCTTTCTTTTGCCCTAACATAAAAAGAACTTTCTGCTATATTTTTTTAATCTAATAAGTGCTTGTATGTAGGTATTTTGCAGAACAAAAAAATTACTGGCAATGGTGTAAGATGAGTTGATTACAACGAAATTTGCAAGGGCTATTTTAAGTTTTGCCATATGGCTGCTGCTAGAGGTTAAGGGGTTCTTCACTAACTACTTTAATACCAGAATTGCCCCTCGCGGAATTAACTTTCTGTTAAATTTGCTAGGGTGTTTTAACTGAAGGATTAAAATCACTCACATGATAAAATTGAAGGTCAATAGTGATAAGCGGGATAAAACAAGAACTAAAATTATAATATAGCATTAACACATGGACTAAAAGTGCTATTCTCCCTACTAATTAAATTTATAAAAAGTAATTTGTGCACCGCGCGATGCGCGGTCAAGTTGACTAGTAATATTGAGAAACTTACATAAATAACTATATTTTATAGGTTTTTAATCAATTTTAGCTACTTTTGTCATAATTATGGTTCGTAGTTAGTTTGTGGATATTTTCGCATGAAATTTTTGTAGGTTTTTAACCAATTTTAGCTACTTTTGTTATGGTTCGTAGCTAGTTTGTGGGTATTTTCGCATGTATTTCAGTGTGTCTAAATACATCATTTTAAAAAACATTTAGCCAAATACAACTATCTGTTTACCTGTTTCGCGTGTATTGGTGTATTCAACTACACAGTCAGTCAAATACATATGTATATAGATTAGTCAACAACACATAAAGTCAAATACATATGTATATAGATTAGTCAATCAACACATACCGTAAATACACTATATTAACACTTAAATCCGGTCAAATTTTCGACGAAAATAAATAATACATTCGAATCCACTCAAAATCTTCGACGAAAATACAAAATATAATGTATTTAAAAATGAAGAATACAATCAAATATGGTGAAATCGCCGGAAAACACACAAAATACAATGTATTAAAAATAGTGAATACAATCAAACCCAGTTAGATCTCTAACGAAATACAAAATACACTGTATGTATACAATAATTTTTTGGCGTGAAAAGCAGTGGGGAGAAAGAGACGACTCCTTTTTCCGGCATGAAAAGCAGTGGTAGAGGAAGAGGCGGCGGAGGCGCGACGGAGATGACGGATCCCCGATGGTGGAAGCGAAGAGAGAGTAGGAGAACAAATTTAGCCATGGCAGAAGGGCGTGGAGTTATTGCTTCTTTTTCCGGTAAAAAGCCTTTTCAGTCCCGTGGCAAAGCCGGTGGAGGAGGATTCTCGTTGCCATTTCCGGAGTTAAAAGGCCCATATCTCAGAAAGAAAGAAGAGCATCACTACTCGCTGGTAGCGTGGTTGTTGCTTCGTTTTCTAGTAGAGGGCCTTTTCATTCCAGTGGCGAAGACGATGGAGGAGGATTCTCGCCTCCATTTCCGAAGTGAAAAGGACCAGATCAGAGAAAGATAGAAGAGTGTCGTTGCTCGCCAATAAAAACACCAACTTCGCTGGGGCATCAAACGTCTTGCCATTGATATTGTTAGAACAAGAGAGAGAGTTGAGGGAGAAATACAAGCCATTAACCGTATGTATTTGATATAGCTATGATATATAAATTAAAAAGTTTACTGTAGCTACAAAAAGTAATTAAATTAAATAGTAGTTACTAACCATAAATTGCCCTCAGAGTTAGCTATGACATGTAAAATTTCAATACTATTTTGTTAATTGGGCCTTAATTACCATATGTGGTATAAGAGCCGATAACACCGGTAGTTTGATGGTCGGCCAAAAACTTATTTAGAAAAATGGCACAACGAAATAAATGGGAAAAGTTAAAGGTCCTATAAGGTGAGATTAGAATTCAACTGTTGCGACGCCATTTAAGTTAAAGTCTCATGTAGGGGTGGCCAGTGGGCCGGGTTCGGGGCGGGGCGGGTCCCAAAGGAACCGGTCCTCCTGCGGGACTAGCGGGATCCGTCGATGTCCCGTCCCGTTCTCGGTCCAGTCGAAAAAGGGGACCGGTCTTATCGGGGCGGGGCGGGATCGGATTTTCAATTTTTTTTTTGCATTTAATTTTAAAAAATAACATATATAATAAACACCTCAATAATTGAACAAGATATTGTAATAAAAACATTCCAAGGCTGTTTTTGTGCCTCTTATATTATTTAATAGAAACATAATTTTTTTGTAATACAATTTCAAAATTGCAACTTTGTTGTGTTGAAAGTTGCAAATAACATAGTAAATTGAAATTAAAAAAATCACATATTTATAAACACATTTTCTAGTTTCTTCACAATGTCTTGTGGTTCTTCGGTTGGAATTGAAATTTGTTGGTCAAATTGCTCGACGTCGCTTCCACCTCCGTCGGATAAGATTTCATTGTAGTTTTCGTCGTCTTCTTCGTTGATCTCCGATTGACCGCACCTTCTACGCTCCGCTCGTATCCAATCTCTGAATAAAATTGCAATCTCCAAGTTGTCTCCCGCCAATGAGTGTCTGTGCTCTCCTATTTGAAATCTTCCGGCAGAAAAAATGCTTTCAGACGCTGTTGATGACGCTTGAATGTTCAACACATCTGGGGCCATCTTTGATAGTGTCGGAAATGTCTTCTCATTCTCCCTCCAGTATTTCAGCAAGTCTTCACAGCCTTCTTCATTGAGAACTGTTTGGTACGGTGCAACACTCTGCAAAACAAAAATATCAAACTCGCTAACTTGATTAGTAGTAGTACCACTAAACATTCTACTTCTAAGATTTTCAATACTAGCCACAGAAACAACATGTCTTTTATAAGGTTGTACTGAAGAAGAAGAAGAAGAAGGAGGAGGAGGAGGAGGAGGAGGAGGAGGAGGAGGAGGAGGAGGAGGAGGAGGAGGAGGAGGAGGAGGAGGAGGAGAGAAGGAGAAGAAGAAGGAGAAGGAGAAGAAGGAGGAGGAGGAGGAGGAGGAGGAGGAGGATGAGGAGGAGGATGAGGAGGAGAAGGTATAGAAGAAGAAGGAGGTACGGAAGCCGGTTGGTTGGTAGCACTTTTTTGTTGGTAATGCATATATATTTTTTGTATTCATCGTGTATGCTAGACAAAACTTCTTATTTGGTTGGTTCCTTAGGTGATTGTTCATTTGGATTTTTTGGAGTTGAAGGTGTAAGTACTGCTATACAATCATAAATAGTTTCAATAAGTTCTTTACAACCGTCTATTTTAATAGTCGGATTTAATACAACACCAATAATTTAAATAGTGGGAATAGGAACCTTGTCCCGACTGAGAGCGCATTGGCGCACTCGACTTTGTAGCCCCGTATTCATCCCACCTAGCTTTGTGAAAGTTTTGTACATGTCTCAATAAACCTCCCGTCCCACCCTGACCTTTTCCCATTTTAAATTTATAAACATTTTTACAAATTCTGCATCTAACTACTTGATTCTCTTGGTCCCTATCAAAAAAATTCTATGCAATATATTTTAATTTTCGTTATGTGGGACCTCGTCTCATGGTAGGGGGAATATAAGGCGTTCCAGTTTCAGTTTGAGGTGCACTAGTGAGTGTGTCATCTAGATTAGTGGGTGTATCATCTAGATTATCTTCTAAATTAAAGTCTGGTTGAGTTACAGAATATATCCCATCGTCTAATGGTATATCATTATAAAAAAATCAATTTCATCTATACGAGTATAATCAATCAAATCATCTTGTCTAGGAATATGATGACTAGAAGAAGTACCCCTACCCTTGTTACCCATACTAAAAGAATCACCCTTACCCTTACCTTAAACATACCTCTTAATCCTTCCATTTTAATTATGCAAATATATAATTAAAGATAATAAAATTAAGTGTGACAATTAAAATAAAGTAACAATAATAATTTAAAGAAGGAACGAAGGTACCAAACGCCGACGTAACGTCGACATGTAATCGATGTTGAAAATTGAAACTTTGCTCGATGGATGATCCTCAAGCTAGTTATCAACTTCACTCCCAATTTTTTAACTTTGATACAGTTATACAAATGAACAAATAAAATATAATATTTAGTAGGCAATGTAGACTTGTAGAGAAATAGATTGAGAGATTAGAGAGATTGTAGGGAGATTTGTGAGAAAGATGAAGAGAAAATGAGGTATTTATAGTTGAAAAAATTGGGTTAAGGTGTAAATATATTAACTTAGGGGTTAAAATAGATATTAAGGGGGTAGGGGGTTGGGAGGAGGCCAAAAATGGCCGTTGCACAATGACCAAAATATAAAATGGCCGTTGTGTAACAGTCATTTTTTGCAAAGGGGAGGGAGCGGGCGGGATCGGGCCAGGACCAGGACCGGTCGGGCGGGATGGGCCCGGGCGGAATGAGCCCAGGTCCCATCTCGGGTTCGAATCCCATGCCCTTTTTTTTAAGGGGGTACCGGGGCGGGGTCGGGTCGGGACCGGACTGACCCGGCCACTGTCCAACCCTAGTCTCACGGGATAAAATCGCGAGGCCTCCGAAACTGAATTAGAATGGACAAAATCTTAACAGTTAAGCTTCAACTGATATACTTTTAACAGATGTATATAGTGGCATAACCAGATTCAATATATAAATAGTGAGTGCACGCGCAACGAAAATAATTAAAAATTGATGCATATATATTTGTAAAATGGGCATTCACTGTTTTTAATGATGAAGGATATCACAATAATGTTATTTTATACAACATAAATGTGTGCTTATCAAGCGTGCTTTTCCAACAGTACCAAAAAGTTTAGGATTAGTTTGACTAACTTTATATACATTTGGTCCTAACCATCAATTGCTTCAAATGATTAATTTATGGCCCTACTTGATAATCTTAGGTGTTAAATTTAACCTTGTAATCATAAAGTTTTGCTCTTTAGATCATACTTTTTCCCCTAATCATAATTAGGGATGTGAACTTTAGTCTTTGAGTAAGAAGCACTAAAGTAATACTATGAAACAAACTTCACAATCAAACACCATCTCCCTCCCTCACCAAAACCTAAAATAATGTAACAAAAAAAGAAAAAGAAGGAATTGAAGAAAATAAACAGAACAAGAAAAAGAATTAAACATTTTTCTCTATAATTTGATAATTCTCCCTTCAACTAATTGCAGAACACCAATATTTTTTCTAAAAAAAACTCTCAAGATGGGTTAAATTTTTAAAAATATACCATTGCTACCATTCATCCATCATATTTAATTTCTTTTTAAATTTTTGAACTTCAAATATTAAACATAAAGGGAATTGTGATCTGAACAATTTTTTGTACAGAAAGAGAATCATGTACAAGAGTTACAGAATCATAGATCACTAAATCACAAGATTTAAGAAATAGGAGATCATTAATTCTGATGAAAGTTGAAGAGTCATGAAGTTAAGTAGCTTAGTCTGATTTAATTGCACTTAATAATCTAATTTTGGATCAATTGACCAAAGTACTTGACCAACATGTAAATTGCACTTGAATTCCCCCACGGTAGAAAAATATTAGGTGGAATTGAACTCAAAAAACTTGGCATAAAAGCAGAAAAACTTTTAGAAGTTTTTTGGTTCAAAACAAGTTTATCCCAGAACTATAATCCTGAGATTATAATCAGCATAGATAATCTCACCTTTTATACGGGATAGATGATCACATGATTTCTATATAAATTTATCCTGGTTTTAGCTAATACCCTACAATCAATATTGACCAAATTTAATCTCAAATTTTATACCGAATAACCAGTTAGAGGAGTAAAGTGAAAGAAAGAGAAATTAGACACAAAAATTGAATCAAAATCATCTTGTTTGATTGAAACTATCCGAGATGTATACAAGAAGAGCCTTAACAAGCTAAATTAGTACAAAATTCTTAACCCCCTTTTTAACTAATAATTTCCTCCATTGCTATGTACACTCCCAATAAGAGGGAAAAGAACAATAGAAAAGAATATAAGAGAAAGCCCCTAAATTGCAATTTTTTTTGCATTTTTGTCCTAGAGATTTCAATCATGCCAACAAAGGAGCATGACCACACATCTTCTAATAATGTAAAGCTTAGCCCTTTGTTCTCTAAGTACTCCTCCAACTCCTCTGCTTGAAATTCTCCTCTTTGAACTTCCCATATTTGTGCTACTCATCTTCATCTTTAATTCAATTATGATGATGACAAAATCAAGAAATGAAGAAAAATGGAATATCTGAAGGGATACTTGGCTTTTCTTGATTTAGAGCTTTGAGTTGTTGATGATGTTTTTTTTTCTTTTGTTGTTGTTGTGGTGGTGAATGTGATGGTGTTATTGCAGAAAGATTGAATTGAATTGAATGTGTTGAAGTTTGAGTGGAAATAAGGGGTTCTTATAGGTGAATTTGGAGAGTGGTCCAAACTTGTATTGGTCGAGAAAAGAGGACACTATGGGGGCATCAAAGGATGTGCAATGCCTCCTATAGCTCACCACAGTCCATTGTGGGGCCTACTTTCCACTTGGTACCCCATACCCCACATCACAACTCCCACAATACAACCATAGTACCATATACAATAATACAACTAAGTATAACATATGCATGTATTACCACCCAAGATTGTTTGGTGGGATAAATAAGATCCATCATTTCATCCTTAATTAGAAGTACTGAGTTGAGTTAAAAAACATACAGGTAAAAGCGTTTTCCCTTTTAATGGATTTATGTTTCACGGATACGAATTAGTCGGATGTTGGCACCAGACATTGAATGAGAAACCAAGAAAAAAAAATATGTATCCACCTTTCTGTGTGGGGGGTTTGGTTTGAATTTTCTCGATTTTAAATATATGTCTTGAGTTCGAATTATGAAAATGAAAAACTTCCTCCTCGAGAGTGCTTTACCCTCCTTGTGAATCTATTTAGCACAAATCTGAATTAATTGAACTAGTAAATTTCAAATAACATATAGTCACACAATAGTTTGAATTTACCCTAAAAAATTATTGCACTATTTAAGTCGAGACATTGGTTATAATTGGTATACAAAATGTCACAATCTATAGATAAATAGTGTAGGCAATACCTACAAACACAATGGGTCGGCCATTACATGAATAAGGTAGCACAGTTCCTTCATTTACGAGTTGCCCTACAAAATGTATTTGTGTTGCTTCATTCATACTTTTTTTTATCATAAGATCGTTTTCTTGCTTATGTGTAATTAATAGTTTTGTCCAATGGAATATTTAAATTTTGAAAATAATTTAATTTTTAGTTGGTTACACCTAAGGTACAAAGTTGCAATA
This sequence comes from Anisodus tanguticus, assembly GCA_034509755.1. Classification (NCBI taxonomy): domain Eukaryota; kingdom Viridiplantae; phylum Streptophyta; class Magnoliopsida; order Solanales; family Solanaceae; genus Anisodus; species Anisodus tanguticus. Next base: position 3,259,902 of record CM067540.1, on the reverse strand, counting down.
GAGGGATAATTCAGTTGGATCCTACTAAAAATTGCACATCTTAACCACCTTCTTAACGTTTAATGACTTCTAATTATTGTAATTTTATCCTTCTTTTGACTTAATATGAACACTGACACGTACTTTATTTGCATAATTATGTGGATTATCATTAGAGAAATTAGGTACTGATGGAATATGGTCAGATGATGTTAATTGTTAACGACCTCCAAAATTTTGTCAAGAAGAATTTTTGTTTAGCGGACAATTTATAATATTTTCTAAAAGCTCTTCCTATGACGGAGGATGATATTTCCCTTTTCCCTTTACACCCCATTTTGTTATGTGATGCCGAAAGTGATCGAAAGTATTCTTGAAGTACTATATTCTTAGTTTTTTTTTTACACAAAAATATATTTACCATTAGTGGAACGTTTCTATGACACAATTAATGAATTAAGTCCGCAAAAAATTATTATTTTATTTTAATTTACATTTGATGTGAAGTCTATTAAGGAAGAAGGACATATCTGCTCTACCTGACAAACGATAAGGATATTTTTGTGCTTAAAAAAAATCAGAGGCATAATTGTCCCATTTTCACTAGTTCAGAGATACATCCGATCTAGCTGGCTATTGGTAAGATTTATTTTTGTGCTAAAAAACAAATGAAGGGTATAATTCCAGTCATGATGGGTTGCATCCGGTATCATCAGCTCTTTTCCCATTTTTATTTGTCTTGCCAATGGATGTATTGAGTAGTCACATTCAAGGGGAGATGCTATGGTGCATGTTATTTGCGGATGATATTGTATTGATCGACGAGAAGCGGCGCGGGGTGAATGCCAGATTGGAGGTTTGGAGACAATCCCTGGAGTTGAAAATTTTCAGGTTGAGTAGGACCAAAACAGAGTACGTGGAGTGCAAGTTTAGTGCGGTGACGAGTGACATTGAGGTAGAAGTGAGGCTGGACCCACAAATCATCCCGAAGAGAGAGAGAGAGTTTCAAGTATCTGGGGGCTATAATCCAAGGTAATGAGGATATTGACGAGGACGTCAAGCATCGTATTGGAGCAGGGTGGTTGCGATGGAGGCTCGCATCTGGTGTCTTGTGTGATAAGAAGGTGCCACCAAGAATTTAAGGTAAGTTCTACAAAATAGTAGTGGGGCCGACGACGTTGTATGAGGCGGAGTGTTGGTCAGTCAAGAACTCTCATGTTCAGAAGATGAAAGTCGTAGAAAGGAGGATGTTGAGATGGATGTGTGGGCTGACTAGGAGAGATATGGTTAGAAATGAAGAAATTCGGGACAAGATAGGGTGACTTCCGTGGAGGATAAGATGCGGGAGGCGAGACTGAGATGGTTCGGACATGTCCAGAGGAGAGGCGCAAATGCGCCGGTGAGGAGGTGTGAGAGGCTGGCGATGGAGGGATGGAAGAGAGGTAGAGGAAGGCCGAAGAAGTATTGGGGAGAGGTGATCAGGCAGGTGATGACTAGTCTTCAGCTTACCAAGGACATGACCCTAGATAGGAAGATGCGGAGGTAGAGGATTAGGGTAGAAAGCTAGTAATTGGATTAGTAGTACCTTCCTTTCTGGCTGACCCGGTATTATTTTCGTCATTTTCTTGTATTTCATTTTAGCATTCGCATAACTCTTATTTTTAGCTTTCTATTGATACTTGTTGCCCTATCTGCTTTAATTTTTTTGCTATTCTGATGTTGCTTCTGTGTTACCTGAGCCGAAGGTCTATCGAAAACAACATCTTTACCTGCCAAGGTAGATGTAAGGTCTTCGTACACTCTATACTCCCAGACCCCACTTTGTGGGATTACACTGAATATGTTGTTGTTGTAATTACTCTATTTCGATAGTTGAGAAATATTTTTGACCATTTTCCTTATATTATATGATGACAGTAAAATAAAAAGTCCAAGTGAAAAAAAATGGTTCTTTTTTATCATGTGTAGAATTCTATTAAAAGGGAGACTATATAGTATAATGTTGTAAAAAGCATCCAGAGAATATACGAATTTCAAACATGACCGAATTATACAGCCAAAAGAGAATTGGCAAAATAAATCCAATTTTCTGATCCACTTGACTAACCGTAAGAACATTTTGTGCTAAAAAGTAAATTGAAAGCATAATTATTCTATTTTTAATAGTTCAAGAATATTTTAAACTCTTTTTCCTCTGTTATGTGTTGAATGTAAAATAAAAAATTCAAATAGAAAAAAGAAGAAGAAAAAAAGATATTCTTTTCATCACGTGTAGAATTCTATTAAAAGATTTAATGGCTTCTAATTATGGAATCTTATCCTCCCTTTGACTAATATGAGCAGACTGACACGTACTTTATTTGAATAATGATGTGGATTATCATAACAGAATTGAAGTACTGACGAAAACAAAAAAAAAAACTTCTCATTCAGGCACATCCCACGATTTACTGATAGTAGTGTTGAGAGACCGGGCGTAAGCCAGGAAGTTGGATATAAAAAAAAGAGAATTGAAGTACTGATGAAATATGGTTAGATGAAGTTAATGACTCTAAAATTTTATCAAGAATAATAGTTTAATTTTAAAAGACTGTTATACACGGTCCGGTATACCGTGTATATCATGGTCTGATTTGGACTCCACAAATTGTAATTAATGTATACTTATAATTATGGTATTAGTCTTGTACTAGAAAATGTATTAGAATTAGAGTAGGAAAAAGTAGAATTATTTTCCATATTTAGAAATTGTATATTTATATATACACCTCTCTTTATCAATGAAAAGAATCAAGAGATTATTTCTTTCATGGTATCAGAAGTCTAGAGCAAACTTTTCCTCTCCAAATATTTTTCTTCCGCTACCCGACTGACCAGTGGTCGACGGCCATACTCCCTCCGATCTTCAAAAAAAAAATCTTTTCCCAAATCCCTAATTCTTCACTTGTTCTTTCATTATGTCTACATCAAAGAACACGTATCATCCAGCCTTTACAGTCTCCAACATCAAGAACCATATCCCTATCGTTCTTGAGATGGAAAACGTCCAATACGCGACGTGGGCGGAATTATTTAAGGTTCACGCACGCTCACATCAAGTCCTTCATCACATCATCCCCTCAATGACAAGCAAAGAGAAGGTGCCTACCCCCGATGATGATCCTCTGTTATGGACAACCATTGATGCTACCGTTCTTCAGTGGATTTATTCCACTATCTCTATAGACCTCTTGCAGACGATTATTGAACCTAACGCCACGACGATCGAAACTTGAAATAGGGTGTGTGATATATTTCAAGATAACAAAAATTCTCGTGCTGTCACTCTTGAGCATGAATTTTCCCATGTCAACATGGAGGATTTCCCGAATATCTCAGCTTATTGTAAAAGGCTAAAGGAATTGGCAGATCAACTCAAAAACGTTGGTGCGCCTGTCACCAATGATCGTCTTGTTCTTTAGATGGTTACAGGACTATCCGAGGCCTTTAATGACGTTGGGACGCTTCTTCGTCAAACTAATCATCTCCCACCGTTCTACCAGGCATGTTCTATGCTCACATTAGAAGAGGCCGACTTGGCTAAAAAGGCGGCTACCGAAGCAAATTCCGTCATGATGATGCCCATGACAGACGACCCCACTCATTCACCGACAATTCTAGCTAAAATCGTAACAATGGTGGCAGCAAATAATGTCAAAATCGGAAAAAGAATGGTAAGAACTGATGCGGCGGTCGCGGCGGTAACGGTAATCGTGGCGACGGTAACGACATAAATAACGGTGGTCGGAACAGTAGGCAACAAACCAACTGGCAGTGACTATGGGCCTATTAGCCGTGAGGCTAGGCCAGTGGCCCAACTGCCCTTACCCACCATCTCAAATTCCCGGAAACTGGGCCCAATTCCAGCCTGCCTCCAGGCCCAGTTTTCCGATCCAGAATTCTAGCTCTCGGTCTGCTGGGCCGTGGCAGCAGGCTAGCCTGCTTGGGCCTCGGCCTCAACAGGCTTTCACTGTTGCGGGCCCAGCTCTAATCCTAACACCTACGGATATTAAGGCCGCAATGCATACACTTGGATTAAATCCTCCGAATGCAAATTGGTACATGGACACCGGAGCCACTTTCCATATGACGTCCGCATAAGGTAATATCTCTTCTTATTTCAATTTGATAAAAAATTGTGGCATTATTGTTGATAATAGAAACTCAATTCCAATTCGAGGTTATGGTCATACGAATTTGTCTCCCCCACATCCACCTCTACTCTTAAAAAATGTTCTTCATGCCCGTCACTTAATTAAAAATTTGGTGTCTGTCCGAAAATTTACCACTGATAATTGGGTTTCTATTAATTTTGACCTGTTTGGATTTTCTGTGAAGGATTTCAAGACAATGATACCTCTAATGAGATGCAATAGTATGGGAAAGCTTTATCCAATCACCACCACTACCATTTCCACGAGTCAAGCCACACCTTCAACCTTTGTCGCTCTTGCTCCTTCCTTGTGGCATGCACGTTTGGGTCATCCGGGGTCGTATACTATTTCCTCTCTACATAAAAATAGTTTTACTGATTGTAAGGGTATGCTTAGTACTCCACTTTGTCCTTCTTATCCATTAGGGAAACATGTTAGATTACCGTTTGTAGCCTCTACTTCTCGTACTTTGATGCCTTTTGACATTATTTATAGTTATTTATGGACATCTCCCATTTTAAGTTATTTAAGCCATCGTTATTATGTCTTATTCTTGGATGATTATTCTAATTTTTTGTGGACCTTTCCTTTATCCAAAAAGTCTCAATTTTTTCCACCTTCTTAAAATTTAGAGCATTCATTCGTACCTAATTCGAACGGGAAATTAAAAATATTCAATATGATAATGGCAGGGAATATGATAATGGGCCATTTCGAGAGTTTTGTGACACTCATGGCATATCTTTTTGGTTTTCTTGTCCACATACGTCCTCACAAAATGGAAAGGCCGAGAGGAAAATTTGTACCATTAATAATTCTGTCCGAACCTTACTAGCTCATGCTTCATTGCCGCCTTCTTTTTTGCATCATGCATTACAAGTGACTACATATCTACTTAACATCCTCCATCACAAAGGCTTAGCATATCAATCCCCACTTAAAATTCTTTACAATAAAGCTCATTCGTAATCTCATCTTAGGGTGTTTGGGTGTTTTTGTTATCCACTTTTTTCGTCTACTACAATTAACAAACTTCAAGCCCGATCTACCGCTTGTGTATTTTTGGGTTATCCATCTAATCATCGTGGTTATTAATGATTTGATTTATCCTCTAACAAAATCATAATTAGTCGCCGTGTAATGTTTGATGAAACCCAATTTCCGTTTGCTAAATTAAGTAGTTCTGTATCTAGTTCATATAATTTTTTGGATGATGGGATCTCACCGTATATTATTCACCATTTATCCGAAATGTCCCGTGACCCAAATCCACCATCAGGCCCACTGCCTGTTGGCCCATAAATTACCGATCCAGCGTCGACTCGGCCAGCAGGCCCACTGTCTGCTGGCCCAAATAGTCTCTGCATTAGTCCGTGTCTCGGCCCAGACCCGGTATCGGTACTGATCCAGAGTCTCGACCCAATGCCATTTTTATCCAGCTTCTGCTTCTCGCCCAGTTGTTGGGCCAGCAGGCCCACTGCCTGCTGGCTAGTCCGCTGCCAACTCGATAATTACCCAACTCCCGTCCAATTCTACCTCGAGTCAAGGGCCCGTTACTCGTAGCCATCATGTATTTTTAGATCGAAATGACATTTTAATCTTAATTCTAATGTCACTAAATCTCCCTTACCACGTAACCCAGTATCTGCCCTTCATGACCCAAATTGGAAATTGGTCATGGATGACGAATATAATGCTCTTATTTTCTCGTCCACCTGGTGTTAATATTATTCGGTCTATGTGAATTTTTACTCATAAAGAAAATTCTAACAGTTCTTTTTAGAGGCATAAGACCCGTTTTGTAGGTGATGGTAAAACACAACAGGTTGGCGTGGATTGTGGAGAAACATTTAGTCTGGTGGTCAAACCGGCAACCATTCGCATTGTGCTTAGTCTAGCTCTCTCAAAAGCATGACCCATTCATTAGCTGGATATGAAAAATGTTTTCTTATACGGTGATCTTAAGCAGACAATATACATACATCAGCCCTTGGGTTTTAAGGACCCCAATTATCCTCACCATGTTTGTTTGCTGAAGAAGTCCTTGTATGGGATTAAGTAGGCCCCACAGGCGTGGTATAAGAGGTTTGCAGATTATGTGTCTACTATTGGATTTTCTCACAGCAGGTCTGATCATTCTCTGTTCATCTATTATTGTGATAATTCTCTTGCATACATTCTGTTATATATGGATGATATAATTTTGACTGCCTCCTCGGATGTATTATGCAATTCTATCATGTCCCTTCTCAGTTCAGAATTCACTATGAAAGACTTGGGATACTTGAGTTATTTTTTGGGTATAACTGTCACTCGTCATGCATGTGGTTTATTTTTATCACAAAAGAAGTATGCACCTGAGATTATTGAGAGAGCTGATATGTCATCTTGTAAGTCATCTTCTACTCCGGTGGATACCAAACCGAAGCTAAGTGCTACTTCTAGCACACCATATGAGGATCCCACCCACTATCATGTCTCACAGGGGCTCTTCATTATCTTACTTTCACGAGACCAGATATTACTTATGCAGTACAACAAGTGTGTTTATTTATGCATGATCCACAGATTGAGCACATGCATACGCTCAAACGCATTGTACGATATATACATGGCACACTTGATTATGGATTGCATTTATATCCATCCTCCGTCTCTACTCTTGTGTCATATACAGATGCTGATTGGGGTGACTGTCTAGATACCAGACGTTCGACATCTGGTTATAGTATGTTCCTTGGGGATAACTTGGGTTTTTGGTCGGCAAATCGTCAGGCTACTTTATCGCGATCCAGTGCGGAGGCCGAGTATTGAGGGGTAGCCAATGTGGTGTCTGAGTCATGTTGGCTACGTAATCTTCTACTAGAGCTACATTTTCCTATTCAGAAAGTTACCTTGGTCTACTGTGATAATGTTAGTGCAATCTATCTTTCTGAAAATCCGGTCCAACATCAGCACACTAAACATATCGAGATGGATATACACTCTGTTTGAGAAAAGGTAGCTCGTGGACAAGTACGTGTCCTCCATGTCCCTTCGCGGTACCAAATTGCAGACATATTTACTAAGGGTCTTCCCTTGGTTCAATTTGAAGATTTTAGGGACAGTCTCAGCATACGACAACCGCCCGCTATGACTGCGGGGGTGTAAAATACCGATATACACGGTCCGGTATACCGTGTATATCATGGTCCGATTTGGACTCCACAAATTATAATTAATGTATAATTATAATTATGGTATTAATCTTGTACTGGAAAAATGTACTAGAATTAGAGTAGGAAAATATAGAATTATTTTCCATATTTAGAAATTGTATATTTTTGTATTTACCTCTCTTTCGAATTTAATTAGTGGACAATTAGTTACTATTAAATATACTCGAAAAGCTTCTTCCTTTGACGGAGGATGATATTTCCCTTTTCTTTTTAGTGATTTTGGTCCACTTATCTTTTCCCCCTTTTTATGATGTTCTGTTGATTGAATAAAACAGAAGAAAAAAGATATTCTTTTCGTCATGTGTATTTAAATTCTATTAAAAAGAGCATCATAAAATTAATGGATAAAAAGGTCATACGAATTTCAAAGATGATGAGCTTATTCATTTTCTTTCGTTATCTAGTTTAAAGAGAATTGGATAAAAACTAAAGATGCTGAGGCAGACTCTAGTCATAACTATTAACTTTTTTAGGTCGGTCAATTCATGATGTTACTATCTCTATTGCATTATAAAGTAGTCTAAATTTTTAATCATCTTCAAAATTCGACTTAGAGTTAAATATTAGTAACGTTTGTTACATAAATTCTGTTTTCATTTAATTCTTTACGGCCCATTTACTTTAATACACAATAATTAGTTTTAGGTATTCTAAATTTAGAGATTATTTTTCTAATAAATATCATAATCTATACTATACTAAGGAGCCGTTTGAACATGATTTGAAATCAGATGAAATTATGATGATTTGAAGTTGAAATTTTATTGGACATGAAATTTAAATTTCTTAAATTGTAATTTTTCTTATAGACATAAAAACCTCATAAGTTGTGAAAAATCATCAAAAGTTTCACAATTCTTATACAATCTTATCAAATGAGTAAATCATACTTCATAACAAAATTTATACGCTACTAAAAGACCTTTCTAAAAAATACAATATCAATTGATCAAACTTTAATTCAACAAAATGGAAAATTGAATATGAGTTGTAGTGTAACTACTCTTTAATATAATCATTCCACATGGTTGGTAAGAGTAAATTTGTTATAAATATACTATCAACTTGTAGATCTTTTAATATTTAATATAAATGGTTGGTAAATATGATTGGTAAATATATCTATCAATTTACAAATCTTTTTTTACAAAATATAAACTTATTGGTCAACTTTTACATTTTAAAAAATTGAAATCATGATTTGGAATCCCAAATCATGCCTTTTTGAATGATTTGGGATTTTATCTCATGAGATGAAATTGCATGTCCAAACGCCTATTAGATTCAAATTTCTAACCTAACTGAAAAAAATCAGATCTAATATAGGTGTTACAACAATTAAACTTAATTTCGAATAGTTGGTATCACTTATATGGATCCGTAACTTCCCTTGCGCTCTATTACTAATTACGTATTGCATGACTTTGAAGAAAAGCAAATCTCTTAGGAGACATTTTTTGTGGATTTGCTTAGGTTTTCAATTAGAGGTCAATAAAGACGACTTTTAAGGAGTTCTTTTCTCGTTTTACCTTGGTATTTGATATCCGTTTTGAAATCTAAATAATACATATTTATGCCAAAATATCCCATTTTAGATTGTGAAGGTAAATCGTTTCCTATTAGTGTAAAGACTTTTATACTATTATGTCATTTTTACATACTACAACAGATATCCCACTTTATTTTCAAATTTACAAATCTAATATTTTTACGGGACTTACCTATAATATTTTTTAAGTGATATGATAAAGTAAGAAAATATACCCTATCGATATGGTATATAGAAGTTATAGTCGTTGAAGAAATATCAATGTGACCATTGTGCGAGAATTTCCATAACGAATCATACATTGAGAGTAGTGATCACTTTGTACACATTTTCTTGTGTACAAATTCCTCTTTGATGCTGTTGGCTTTTTGTTTTTGCAAGAATTTTACGCAACTTGCCGAAACAAATGGATCAAAATAATTGTCAAACTCCTCACACGTGAAATCTCCAATATTTCCATTATGTTAATAAATATTTTACTCCAAGAAATTAAAACTCTCCTTTCGAAGTCTATGGCTTATTAGTATCCAATTGCCAAACTTTTGTGTTAAATAGATTCCAGACAAAAAGAAGGAGAAGAAGAAAAAGTATAACGGGGAAAAAGCTCTAAACCCAATTAAGTGATAGATTAAATTATGATTTATAAGTAATATAAACAATATAACCCATGGTATTCTTTATCTCGTGTTCCACCCAATTTCACTTAGGACAGTATCTTCAATTACCAAGTAAGTATTATATTAAAATTAATTAACGTAATTTTTTCACTGTCTTTTCGACACTATCAGAAGCTCATGTCAATTTCGATTCTTGTGCTTGAGGGTCTTTGTTGTTTCATACAACTCTTTTCTTTTGTTAGGGGAATGAAGGACAACTTAAAATCTTAAATATATCTGATGACTAATGTTTACAACATAAAGGGCGATTGTTATTTTAGACATGTATATTTGGTGAAAAATTCAATATTTAAATTTAAAGATTTCAATCTTTAAAGCTTACCATCAGTAAAGGAATATGTTCCCTTGATTGTATTTATCAATAATGTACAATATATATAGTAGTACATAAATATTTAAACTAGGTAATAATCAACCAAATTACAATAGGAAATATAATTCTACTTAAACTAAGAGACCTAATTACAATAGGAATACAATTCTATCTAAAATAAGAGATATACAATTAATGAAAGAATATATTCTATTATACCCCCGCAGTTGAAGCGGGAGGTTCACGAACACTGAGACTGACTCGAAACTCATCAAATAGTATGCGCGAAAGTCCTTTGGTAAAGATGTCGGCAATATGATATCTGGAAAGAACATGAAGGACACGAACTTGACCACGAATCATTTTTTCGCAAACGAAATGAATGTCCATCTCAATGTGTTTAGTGCGCTGATATTGGATGGGATTGCCGGAAAGATATATCGCACTAATATTATCGCAGTAGACCAGTGTTACCTTTTGAATAGGTCAGTGAAGCTCAAGTAGAAGGTTACGGATCCAACAAGACTCAGAGATGACGTTGGCGACACCTCTGTACTCTGCTTCGGCATTGGATCGGGATAGTGTAGGTTGCCTTTTGGAAGACCAAGACAATAGGTTATATCCGAGAAAAATGCGGTAACCAGACGTGGAGCGTCGGGTGACAAGACATCCACCCCAGTCAGCATCAGAATAAGCAATGAGACCAGTGAGTGAGGATCTGTATGGATGTAATCCAATGTGAAGTGTACCTTGGACGTATCGTAAAATATGTTTGAGGGCATGAATGTGTGCTTCCGTCAGATTGTGCATGTGTAGGCAGATTTATTGCACGGCATATGATATGTCAGGTTTTGTGAATGTGAGGTACTGCAGGGCCCCAACCAGGCTACGTAGTGAGTCAGCTATGAATATGGGGGGCCGGAATCAGCGTTGAGCTTGAAATTTGTGTCTGCTGGCGTGTGGGATGATTTGCAAGATGTTATGCCTACACCATCAAGGATCTCTTCGACGTACTTCTTCTGACACAGAAATAGGCCTCCAGAATGTCGAGTGACAAATTCTCAAGAAATAACTCAAGGGCCCCAGATCCTTCATAACAAACTCAAAGGAAATGAGAGACATAATGGACCGGCGGAGATGCTACCCCATCCACCTGATGCTAACATTATTCGTTCTATGTGAATTTTTAGACATAAGAAGAAATCTGATGGTTCTTTTGAAAGGTACAAGGCTCGTCTTGTAGGTGATGGCAGGTCTCAACAGGTGGGAGTGAACTGTGATGAAACGTTCAGCCCGGTCGTAAAGCCCGCAACCATCCAGATCGTCCTCACCATTGCTCTATCCAAGTTTTGGCCCATTCATCAGCTTGATGTCAAGAATATTTTCTTACATGGGGATCTTCATGAAACAGTATATATGCATCAACCTATGGGTTTGGGGGATCCTATTCATCCGGGTTATGTGTGTTTGTTGCGGAAATTGCTTTATGGACTAAAACAGGCTCCTCGAGTATGGTACCAGCGGTTCACGGATTATGTCTCCTCTATCGGTTTTTTCACACAGCAGATTCGATCATTCCCTGTTCATCTACAACATGGGTACATACATTGCTTACCAATTATTATATGTTGATGACATCATCCTCACCACATCATCTGATGATCTCCGCCGATCCATTATGTCTCTCATTTCCTCTGAGTTTGCTATGAAGGATCTGAGGTCCCTGAGTTATTTCTTGAGAATCTTTGTCACTCGACATTCTGGAGGCCTATTTCTGTGTCAGAAGAAGTACGCCGAAAAGATCCTTGATCGTGCATGCATGACATCTTGCAAATCATCCCACACGCCAGTAGACACAAATTCCAAGCTCAGCGCTGATTCTGGCCTCCCATATTCATATCTGACTCACTATCGTAGCCTGGTTGGGGCCCTGCAGTACCTTACATTCACAAAACCTGACATATCATATGCCATGCAATAAACCTGCCTACACATGCACAATCCGACGGAAGCACACATTCATGCCCTCAAACATATTTTACGATACGTCCAATGTATACTTCACTTCGGATTAGATCTATACAGGTTCTCATTCACTGGTCTCATTTCTTATTCTTATGCTGATTGGGGTGGATGTCCTAACACCCGATGCTCCATGTGTAATTACTGCATTTTTATCGGAGATAACCTATTGTCTTGGTCTTCCAAAAGGCAACCTACACTATCCCGATCCAGTGCCGAAGCAGAGTACATAGGTGTCGCCAACGTTGTCTCTGAGTCTTGTTGGATCCGTAACCTTCTACTTGAGCTTCACTGCCCGATTCAAAAGGCAACACTGGACTACTGCGATATATCTTTCCGACAATCCCATCCAACATTACCGCACTAAACACATTGAGATGGACATTCGTTTCGTTTGTGAAAAAATGGTTCGTGGTCAAGTTCGTGTCCTTCATGTTCTTTCCAGATATCAGATTGCGACATCTTCACCAAAGGACTTCCGCGCATACTATTTGATGAGTTTCGAGTCAGTCTCATTGTTCGTGAACCTCCCGCTTCGACTACGGGGGTATAATAGAATATATTCTTTCATTAATTGTATATCTCTTATTTTAGGTAGAATTATATTCCTATTGTAATTAGGTCTTCTAGTTTAGATAGAATTATATTTCCTATTGTAATTTGGTTGATTAGTTACCTAGTTTAAATATTCATGTACTACTATATATATTGTACATTATTGATTAATACAATCAAGGAACATATTCCTTTAATATGCATATTTTTATAAAATTTTAATTTTTGGAATTCTCTTATATTTATTTTGGCTTTATCACTACTCGTAGTTTTCACACATTTCATTGACGCTAGACCAATTTTTATTTTTTTTTATTATTATTATTATCCAAAAAAAAAGGAAGGAAAAAAGTTGCATAAGGTGGGGGTTGGTTGTACAGAACAAGAAGATCTGGCCACACGTGAAGGTCTCGTGCTTGATACGGCTTCTTGCTCTTGCTATTCTCGACATCATAATCATATGAATATTTTATGCTCCTTTTATTACTTTTTTTTTATTTTTTAATCTAAACTCTTTCTTTAAAAAAATATTAATATATTCAAAGATAAAAGCAATAAAAAATAATTTTATTTAATTATTCCATGATCATGCTACTTCTACACATGATATGTGATGCAGTCATCATTTTCAAACCTCATGTTTGGTTAATTAACTTCTTCATTAATTATGGAAACTTCTTCTTTGTTTCTTTATTCTTTCCAAATTATTAAAATAAGTGTATTCTATTAATGTTTTAATCATAATTATTACTCCCTTTGTTCCATTTTAGCTGTCATTTTAGCTTTTTTCACATCTATTAAGAAAAAATAAATACAAAGTATAGTTTAATAAGTTACCATATTTAATAAAAGCAGATTTCTTATTTCCTCCTAAATAATTGTCAATTTTAGTCTTGAATTTTTAAAATAATAATTATTCTGGGAATTTATTTTAAAGCTAAAACTACTGTTAAATTTGGACGGTGAGAGTATAATTATACATTTGTTATGTAGCAAGTGCATCGAAATCCTATATAACTATACTTAAGGAAGTAAATTTAGCTTATGTGGAGCATGCTAAGTTTTCGGATTATGAGTTAATGACAGTGTGTTTACTGTACGAACTGATATTATTTTTTGCATAATTAATTAGTTAATTACTTGATATTATCGCTAAACCCTAAATTAAATTTGGGTTGACCGCATGAAGTGGAAAAAGCTGTCAAAACAAATAATACAAGGCAAAATCTCACTGGAACTAGTTGCATTTTGACAACTTAGAAACTAAGATATGGACTATAAGTGGGAATTAGTGAGGGAAAATAGAATTATTAGGATTATGAAAGTTAATGGAAGGTGTCTTAAAGTTTCATATGAAGGTTCCTTCCAATGAATTGTGTTAAATTTGCTAATTTCATGAAGAATCCTAATGAGAAAAACGAAAAACAACAGATTAAAATGAATCACTGTGCCTGTCTTTAGATATTTAACTTCATAACAACAATATTGGAGAAACAAAAAAGAATCTATCGAAGCCACTGTAACTAGAATAAGGTAAATATAAGACTAAAAAATACGATCAAGTATGAACATTTGTCCGAATAGTCTTCCGAAATAGTTACTACACAACTTATGCATGTTAACTTAATTTTTACAAAACTATGCCTGACAAGGCATAAGTTCTATGTATCTTTGCCCGAATAGACATAGTTTCTATAAAACATTGTCTTGTGAAATAGTTACTACACAATTTAGGCATGTTAACTTGATTTCTAAAAAACTATGTCGGACAACGCATAGGTTCTATGTAACTTTTTCCGAATAGGCATAGTTTCTATGAAACCTTGTCTTGCGAAATAGTTACTACACAACTTATGCCTGCTAACTAAACTTCTATATAACTATGTTGAACAAGGCATATGATCTATGTAGCTTTGCCCCAATATTCATAATTTCTATGAAACTCTGCCTTGCGAAATAGTTACTACGCAACTTATGCTTGTTACCTTAATTTCTTCATAACTATTCCGGATAAGGCATAGGTTTTATGTATCTTTGCCCGAATAGGCATAGTTTCTATGAAACTTTGTCTTATGAAATAGTTACTACACAATTTATGCATGTTAACTTGATTTCTAAAAAATTATGTCGGACAAGGCATAGGTTCTATGTAACTTTGTCCGAATAGACATAGTTTCTATGAAACCTTGTCTTGCGAAATAGTTACTACACAACTTATACCTGCTAACTTAACTTCTACAAAACTATGCCGGACAAGGCATATGTTCTATGTATCTCTGCCCGAATAGGCATAGTTTTTATGAAACATTGCCTTGTAAAATAATTGCTACACAATTTATGCCTCTTACCTTAATTTCTACATAACTATGCTGGACAAGGCATAAGTTCTATGTAACTTTGTCCGAATAGTCATAGTTTCTATGAAACCTTGTCTTGCGAAATAGTTACTACACAACTTATGTATGCTAACGTAACTTCAACAGAATTATGTTGGACAAGGCATATGTTTTATGTAACTTGACTGAATAGACATAGTTTTTATGAAACATTGCCTTGCGAAATAATTACTACACAACTTATGCTTGTTACCTTAATTTCTACAGAACTATGCTGGACAAGGCATATGTTCTATGTAACTTGGCTGAATAGGCATAATTTTTATGAAACATTGCCTTGCGAAATAATTACTAAACAACTGATGCTTGTTACCTTAATTTCTACAGAACTATGCCGGATAAGACATAGGTTTTATGTAACTTTGCCCGAATAGGCATAGTTTCTATGAAACCTTGCCTTGTGAAATAGTTAGTACACAATTTATTCATGTTAACTTATTTTCTACAGAACTATGCCGGACAAGGCATATGTTCTATGTTACTTTGCCCGAATAGACATAATTTCTATGAAACCATGTCTTGCGAAATAGTTACTACACAGCTTATGCCTATTAACTTAACTTCTACAGAACTATGCCAGATAAGACACATGTTCTATGTAACTTCGCTCGAATAGACATAATTTTTATGAAACATTGCCTTGTGAAATAATTGCTACACAATTTATGCCTCTTACCTTAATTTCTACATAACTATGTCGGACAAGACATATGCTTTATGTAACTTTGTCCGAATATGGTATAGTTTCTATGAAACCTTGCCTTGTGAAATAGTTATTACACAATTTATTCATGTTACCTTATTTTCTACAGAACTATGCTGGACAAGGCATATGTTCTATGTTTCTTTGCCCGAATAGGCATAGTTTCTATGAAACCATGTCTTGCGAAATAGTTACTACACAACTTATGTCTGTTAACTTAATTTCTACAGAACTATGCCAGATAAGACATATATTCTATGTAACTTTGTTCGAATAGACATAGTGTTCCTTAGTTTTATTTTTAAACTTTGTGTTAGTTTTCCTTTTTAAATTTTAAACGGAAACACATAAATGAGGACGAAGGGAGGGAGCATTTTGTAAGCCAAAGTCTGAAATTTCTTGTATGTACCTTCAAAATTTTCAAGATTCACAGCTAGAACTCAGAAGTCTGCAAAAAGATTTGATCTTTTTAATTTTTTTCTGATGAATTTAATTCTTTAAAATTTGCAGTTGCATCCATCAAAGCCATATATCTTTTACTTCTCGTTCAACAGTAGGTCGAATGTAGCATGTTTACAAGGCCAAAAACTAGCAATTAAGGTATCTCTTTCAACTACGGCGCCAAGGGCGGCCACCTCGCCGAGGCAGCCACCAGTAATATCCGGCGGCATTGTATCATCTTCTCCGGCATACCAATAGCCGTTTCAGCCCTGAAAAACCAATTTCAGTAGCCCTGCATCGAGTGCACTGCTACCTGCAAACAAAATACATACATATGTAGCTTTTTATCTATAAAAAATTATAGTCCGGTGCGCTAAGCTCCACTAGAAGGGCAGTCCGGTGCACTAAGCCCGCTATGCACGGGATCATATATATATACCCTTTTATCTATACATTCATATTATTTCATGTCTTTCATTCACTCACGACTAATCATCTGCATTTTGATTTGTAACCTCTTCCGCTGCCTTTACGTAGCTGATTTTGAAATCAACCATTGTTGATACTTAGAGCTTATGTGTTTGAAATTTGAAGGAGGAAAACCCTAAACTATATGAGATAGGAGAGATAATTTATACTAATATTATTGACTTAATTAAAACATTCAAAGGCACTAATCTTTATTGAAATTATACTAGTGAGTGATCGGCCCAAAATAAGGACATTTGTGCCAATGACCCATGTGAGTTTAGCTAGAGAAACTCAGCGTGGACCCTAAAGGGGAACTGGGCCAGCAATAGCCTATATCACCACAGTAGGCCTAAAATGTTTTCAGAGAAAATGTAGCAAATACCAATTCTAACATTTACAAAGTATTTAAAATTCACTTTTTTTGCGCGGACTGGTCTTCAAAGCCACTAGTCTTTAATTTTTGCCCCTCAAATTGTTGGTATTTAATTTTGATTGGGTTAGGGTTCGAACCCAGAACCCATGAATTTTTAGGCGAAGGACAAAATTAAAAATTTTCAATTTGATGGATAAAAATTAAAGACCACCCCAAAATAAGAACGTTACTGCAAATTTCCTTATAAAATTTATCCAATATTGAGAACTCAGGCAGCCTGAGTAACCATAAGGTTCACCACGCAAGATGTTACGCTCCTCCTCCTCCTCCTCCTTTCGCTTTTGATGTGAAGAACGTCGTCGTAAGGATGGATAGTTTTTAACACAATATAGATTACAATTCTTCCATTCACATATTAGTTCAAAACTTCACATTCACAATTCAAATTAGGAAGTTATATTTATACAAATTTTTAAATTGTAGCTATGTTTAAATAGCAACATTAAAATTGGCTATACCATGTGATTTCTACAATTTATTCAGTGGAAGCATAGGAAAAACTCAGTGTAGACCACAAAGGACAATAAAGAGAAATTGGGCCAACAAAAGCCCATATCATCACACAACAAGCCTATTCTTGCAAAAATGTGTGAATCCCACCATTGTTTCATTCAGGGCCTTTTCTTCTTCCCTTTTCCTTGTATGGAATATGAAATGAAGGTTCGATATGTAAAGAATTAGGCCCACATATAGGATAGGTAAATGTGATTTTTGTTAGAGAAACTCAGTGTGGTTGTAAAGGGATCATTCGCACAAATGTTCTATTTTGGGGTGGTATTTAATTTTTCTCCCTCAAATTGTTCTTCTTTAATTTTTGCCCTTCATCTAAAAAATGGACGAAAATACCCCTGAGGTTCTAAGTTCGAACCCCAACAAAGTAAAAAAACCGCAAGGCAAAGTTTTAGAGCAAACTATGCCTATTCGGGGAAGTTATGGCTTAAGGCATTACCTTGCGAAGAATATTTTTTTCTTTTTGACTGAGTTGAGGTTGGAACCCAGAACTACAAAAGCCTTAAGGCATAACTTAGAACTACATAAGGTATGCCTAACTTTTGCCAAATCTTTGCCTTGCGAAATTATTAATTTTTTTACTGAGCTGGGGTTCGAACCAAAATCTTGGTTTTGTAGACGCGCGAATAAGTATATTTTGGCCCATAAATTTTCATTAATGAGGGGTTGAGACAAAAATTAAAGACCATTCCATTTGAAGCTATTCGGTGGGAAAAAAAATACCGTGAAGGGTAACAATGAGAATTTGGGCTAGAAATAGCCCATAATCACCATAGCAAGCACAAAATTGTTTCAGAGAATTGTATCAAACACCAATCACCAATCCTACTGTTTTTATTTAGTGGAAGCATAGGAATAAAGGGCCCAAGCGCACAAATACCTGATTTCGTCACCACTACTGAAGCCATATTTACGGTGAGTACAAATTTGCAATAACTTCAGACATGTGGTATTCGAAGTTAGATTTGACAACGATTAGACACATACGGTTGAAGTTCAAGCACATATGATTCTAAGTCATGTTTTGCCTAGAGTTCATGCATTTTCACCTGAAGCTCATGCACATATGCATGACGTTTACGCATTTTTGTCCGAACTTCAGTCATATATAAAGTCTAACTTCAAACACGGCATATATGAAGTATTCCGAAGTAAATAGACATGTAAAACAACTTAAAAGTTGGTACAAATTAAATAACGGTGTCCAAATAAAGTATGCCTGAATTTTTTTACATAATAAAGAGAAATTGGGCCTACAAAAGCCCATATCATCTCACTATAAGCCCCTACCTGTATCTTGCAAATATGTGCTTATCCCACCACCATATGTTTCAATCATTCAGTGCCTTTTACTTCTTCCCTTTTTCCTTATGGATTCACTTTCCTGCTTTTCTCAAATCAAAACATTATAAGATGTGCTTTTGTTTCCAGCTTTTTTATGCAGACATTGCTTGGATCAAGTAATTGTTATCCTTAGATTGGTAGCTTTTAAGGAGAAAACAATAATTATTTGTTAAGATACAACTTTATAAAAAGATTGAATAATATATTGCTTTAGCATTAGTCCCAAATCTAGTCAGTATACATAACTTATTCCTTAGAAATAAATGCACTTATAACTGAGGAAGTATGACAAATGCACAAAAGAAAGATACAAAATTCAGCTCATTACTTTGTGAAGGGGAAAGTCCAGAAGGTGAAACCCCCCACCTGTACCAGAGGCCCTTGGTCAGGTGGGATGTAAATCGAGGGATATGCGCGTGTGGCAGTCCTGCAAGGGAGAGGACCAACGGGACACGAACCAAAGAATGCCCTTGCAATATTTCAGCAAAGACTGTCACCACACGGATTCGAACCCGCGACGTCGAAGTGGTTGTACCCTAATCACCTTGCCACTTACCAACTTGTCTGCCCATGAGGCCAAATTCAGCTCATTACTAGTTTTACTTTGTATTTTGTTCTTTTTGTGAGTGGGAAAGGCTTTAGGTAAGTTCCAAGGAAGCATTCAAGGGTGGAAGCCCATTCGTCAATGAAGTTTGTGAAAATTATAAGTAGAGAACTAGAGATTCAAAAGTTATGTAACCTTTTTTTATTTTCACTTCTTCACTCTTTTGAAATTACTGAATTGACCTCCCCCTCCCACAACTCCCTGCAATTTCGGATTCAAATACATATTCAGATTTACCGGTACCGGTTGTGATCTTGTTGGATTCCAAACCTTTGATTATGCTAGGCATTTCTTGTCATGTTGTAGTAGGATATCGACAGCGGGTTGAGTTTTGGCGTGGAGAAGATGTGGTTATTTAATTATTAATTAGAGATTAACTAATGTAAAAATATGATTAATAAAAAACCTTTGAATAAAAAATGAAAAAACATATAGTAAAATTAAAATTAGTAATATTCTGATGAGGCGCGTGTATAACACTCTCCGATACTCATTTGGGATTATTTTGAGAAGGGGTATTAATTTCACTTTATACTAAAATAGGGAAGTATATAAAGACATGTAAAGTTTAATTGTTAAAGTGAGTTTTCAAAATAAGTTTAAGGGTAAAAAGATGTATATTCTTTATGATTTTTACACCATCAAAGGAAGATGGATGATGCTCCATTAACTCTTGATGCTTATTAAAATTTATTTTCCCCTTCTCTGTTGTGATGGAAATCGTTGTATTTCATAATTTATTTTCTTAAGCAAATTAGCAATGATCAAGTAACAAGGGAGGTCTTAAAATAGCAAGATAACACAAAGAAAATGCAATAACATTTTAAATTTCAAGGTCAAATTATCCTCTAGTAAATTTATTCTCTTCAAATATAGAATCTAAGTCAATGTTATCTCAGGGTCACATTGTTTAATGACTAAGCATTAGTAGGATTATCAATGACAAAAAGCTAGAGTTTTATTTAGCAAAGTGGACTACGACGTTGGTTTTAATAATTTCCAAAAGTTCTTCAGCTTTTTACTCCCTCCATCTCAATTTAATCGTCTTATTTTATTTCATTTTGATTTGTTATAAAAAGAGTGTTTTTTGTATATTTAGCAAGTTTTGGCAAGTTTGACACCACATGATTTAAAGAACCTCACACGTCTTTAATTAATGACCATAAGATCCAAAAGTCGATCTTTTTTTTAAAAAAAAAATTGTATCTAGTCAAACTAAGACACTTAAATTAAGACGGAGGAAATAATTTTTACTTTATTAGTTATTTGTGGGAAACTTGTACTTAATTAGGAAGTTCCTCCCAAGAGTATGAAGTTCCGTTCTAGGGATGGCAACAGATCGGATCTGGACCGGATCCTTCTAGATCAGATCCAGATTCGTTTTCCATACCTGAATCCAGATCCATCGGGTCTATATAAATCATATTCAAATCCGGATCCATCGAATCCACCGGGTCCACAAATCGGATTTGGATTCTCATGTAAAAAATTTGTCTTTAAATGGGCTATATTAAAACATGAATCAGGCTTAAGTCTTTAAATGATCTTGCAAACTAAGTGTATTTTGGTCAAGTATTTTCCTCAGAACAGTTAAAAAGAATCTGTCAACTTCTTGCCTTGTCCCTGTTTATTGTGTCTCGTTATTGTTCGAGACTAGTTTCACTTGTAACTTTAATCAAATCGGTTTGGGATTCAAATGGGAATCAATGGTATTTCATTTTTTTTTTGTTTTGTTTGTTTGTTAACATGATAGTGTACTGAGCTAGAAATATGCCTAATGTCCCTCTTAAACCACTTTTGTGTTAAAACAAGCTTATGCCTAGGAGTTAATATATCAACCTTTACTCACTGTTTGTTCTTGAAATCTCACTCTCTTTTTTATATATGTGTATAAAATAAATTACTTCAAATACAAAGATCTTTTCCAAAGTATTTAGATAATTAGATGTTCTACTTATGGTTTGTTGTTAGAATAGAACTAAATAATGTGTACTGATTTGCTCCCTCTCAAATTGATTTCAAAGTTCTCTTTTTAAAAAATAAAGTCCAAATTTGAATATAAAATACAGAAATTATGAAAAAATTTAAGAAAATACTTATAAAATTACATTCTAGGTTATGGATATATTTAATAAAAAAAGGATCCACGAGTCAGATCTGGATCGGATACGGATCTCAAATACAAGATCCAGATCCAGATCCGATCCGTCAGAAACGGATCCGGGTTCGATCCGGATCCGTTGGATCCAAATTTTAAAGATCTATATCCTATAAAACGGATCTGGATGTCATCTTTAGTTCCAACATTAGAGTTGCATCTTTGGATTAGATCAATTTTTAGGGTGAAACCACTAATAATAACTTTTCAAAAAGAAAAAATATCCAAACAAAATTATTTTTCAGTTTTTCATGCCAACTAAATTTTTTTCTTTGGCTCATATTCGAATGGATAGCTAAAAGAAAAATAAACTAATTTGAAAACACAAAAAAGTTTCACAATGTGTTAAAAAACACAGGAATTCAATCAAAAATTCCAAAAATATACTTATAAAATTGTGGACCATAAAATAAGATATATAACAATTCAATCAAAGAGTATCAAACAACATATATATTTCATGATTAATGAATGACATCTCATAGGGGGAAAAGGGCAAATAATTGAAGTAGGTCAAAAGTGCATATAAATCATCCAAACAACAAAAAAATCTATGAAAGCAACACAAGAATCTTTCCCATAATCCAACCACTTCCTTCCAAAAAAATCCCATTATCAATATCCCATCCACCAATCAACAACATCCACGTCATCCACATGACCCCACTTTGCTAAATCATCCACTTACCTAAATCCAATGGTTAAAATTCTCTTTAACCTCTCCAATAACAAAGGTAAATTTTTTTATTCTGCACAGAATCCCAAAACTACCCTTCCTTCTACATCACCATATCCTATCCACTTTTGTCCTCATTCGTCTTTTTACAAACTTAGCATCACTGTCCTCCAGCTAAACAATTATTCTACGGCCATCAAAAGTATCAAACCATTCGATGATAAATATCATTTTATCCTTAATCATAGATTTCGAGTTTGAATTTTGAGAAGAAAATTACATCTATCATGAAGTGTTTAATCAGAAGTATCGGATTCATGTCTGCACCATCATCAACTATCGGAGAACAATGCTTCCTGTCGGAACAAATCGTACGGTGCCCATAAACTATCCAATGGACATGGTTTCTTTGAATCCAATCTCAGCCATGGCTTCCCCTTTCCACTCCAATGTAACAAGCTCACCGGGCCTGGATGTAAATCCCTACATTGTCCTTCAAGATTATCACCACCAAGCCCATGTTGGTTCCATCTATGCTCTACTTGCTTTACATTTCCAGCGAATACCAGTAGAAACGGCGGCAATGAACCTAGTTCGTAGATTCTGTACCTGTTGAAAATATAATCAAAGTAAATAAACGTATAATATGTGTGGTGATAGCTTAAACCCTTTCACTACATAATTCACACAATTTTTAACATGATATAATCACATACATGAGCTAAAATTCAAGTTTCACCATCACTTATTTGACATAATATCGAAGATTCGAGTTTTATTGTCACTCATTTGACATAATTTCGATGTACATAGAAGTCATAAATTCAAATATCAATGACACCCTTTAACATATTTTGACACAAAAATACAAAATTTGGTTCAAGTTGATTGCAATTTCAAATTAAATTTTCAAATAGTATTTAAAGACATAAAAATTATTTGGAAAAAGATTGAACAAGGGAAAGCCATAATTTTACTTGCAATACTGTCGCAAATCAGTTCTTCAACTTCAACTTTTCTATTTCAAATTAAAATTGAATTATTGCTCGGACTTTTAAAAAATACCAGTAGTGTGTGCCAAACCCTCAAAAACCTTGCATTTTTTAAGGCTCCGATCTAAGTGTATCAATAATTTTGGAAGGTCAGAGTAATATTAGTTATAATAACAAACAAAAATGTTTAGAAAAAACTTAGATTGGCAAATAATACTTATATCCCAACATCTAAATGAAGAAACGTGTTAAATACATAATTATACTCCAATTAAGGTATTCCATATATAGCACAAACTTACCTCTTTTGAACTCTCATCCAATGCTCAAGTTTGTATGTATAGCCATCATTTCTCCATTTTTGCAAGTCAATAACCATAACCCCAGTGTTAAAATAGCAAGGCCTTTTATTCTCAAACGTGTTCGAAAATGTGGGATGTAACCAAAACTTATGGGTAAAATAATGAGTAAAATTAGCATGACAATATTCAGGTGCACCTAACACACGACCTTCAAGTTCAATATTCCATAACTTAGCCACGTCATCAACAACAATGAGATCAGAATCAAGGTAAATAATTCGATTTACCGCGATAGATAATAAGTTGGCGAGGTAAATCCGCGCATAATTTAACGGTTGATCAAGTGCACGACGAATAGAAGATGAGATTAAGTGACGAACTAATGTAGGATTAAAGTGATATAAGTTGTAATTAAGGTAAGGGAAAGATGTTGTTATTGTTTTGTTAAGGTTGTTGAAGTGGTGGTGTATAGCTAGGAAGTGGAAAAACATGTTTTCTGGACACGTGGCGTGTTGTAGAACGGAAAGAACGGCTGCGATTGAGCCACGTAGGTAAGGGGAGGAGTAATCTAAAGTCAATGCTATGTGAATTGTTGAATTTGAGCAGTTTTTTCCGTTACGGAATGCTGGTGCTTCCCGGAATTTTCCGGCGGCAGTGGTGGCCGGAGAATCAAGAATTAGGAGGAGGAGGAGGAGGATGGTGGTGATGTGAGTTACTGGCGGCATTGCGGCGGTGATGACGGTGGCGGGTGGTGGCGGATTTTTTTTTGTGTGTGGAAAAGAGAGAATTGAAAGGCTAAAAAGGGGATTTTATTTTTTGCTTTGGGAAAATGAAGGATAAAATAAGAAGAATAAATGTTAATGTAAAGTGATCGTTGAGCCCATTGTATTAAAGATGATGATGACGTGTCTTAATTTGAGTAATTTCTTCATTTATTGTTTTTTTCTATTTAGAGAATAAGTAATTTGATTTTTTTGCTTTTAAGGAGTTAAAGTTCTAAAAAGTAGTACTAATGAAAACAAAAAAAAATAGCCGTTAAACAAGTTTTTTTCTTTTAACGTTTCAAAATCGGCTATAAGTTAGTTAGTACTCAGTACACATCGATATTTATTAAGTATAATCTTGTACTAAAAGAGATCTTTAAAAAGATAATTTAACAATGAATTCAGATACTATAAAAAAGACGGTTCGATGCACTAAGCTCCCGCAATATGCGAAATTCAAAAAAAACCGGATCACAAAAATCTATTGGAATAATTTAAATTGAATATCTCAAATGCAACTAGTTTGATATAGATATGGTTAAAGAAGCATCGAAAAGGGCGATTTAACAATTTAGATACTCTAATTTAGGTTGTACTGCACAAATTTGAATTCTGATGATGTGCTATAAATTCTAACATAAGATATCTAAAAAAAATTTATTGTTTCTAATACTACGTGAACAAAAAAAAAGTCTAATATAGGTAGCATAAAATTATTAGTAGTACAAAAATAGAAGGATAACTTAGGTGGTGTTCGCCTCAATTTTTGAATTCTTTTTAATATCTCTTAAAAATTTATTCTACGACGCTTTGTGATCTTCAACTAATTATGCACTTTAATATAATTATTGGAGTAAAAATTTATAGTGCTACCACATAAATTATTTCACTTGAGTAATTTATGTTTTTCAACGAAAACACTAAGAAACAATTTCTTGTTTCAGTTTTCAATCAACATGAAGAGTAACAAGTTAGTTCATCAAACTAAAATTGTACTCCCTATTGAAATTTCAATGTATGAGTTTGTTTTTTGAGATTCAAACTATATTAATTTTAATTAATATTTTAAAATGTATTTTGCTTTTCAAATTGACATGAAAAAAATTTGCAATATATAATATCTTTTATCAAAGATTAGCCAAATGAACTATAAATTAGCGTAAAATGTCACATAAATTTGAACAAAGTGAATAAAAAAAAAGAAGAATGATATTTTACTCTATGAAATTAATTACTACAATAATTATACAAGGAAATATGTGAGATTTCACCCTATTCAAATTTGGGGCCCCGGATTATGCGGATATCAATGGTGCCAGGCTAGAATAGCGCGTATATGTGCTTGTTTGATAGTGATTTGTTTCTGTCCGAAACAGAAATCATGTGGTGTTGGTGGTTTCACGGGCTTCATTTGTGAGCCCGTACTAGTGGGCCGTACATAATCCTTGACCCAATAGCCACTTTTAAGATTGAGATATTGAGCGTTTGTACTAACCAACCGGTGTTAAATGGGTCGGATGGGCTGAATTTAAGCGCGACAAAATAATTATTGATCCGTCTACATTTAAATGAGTTAGATAGCCATGAATGTAATGATCAGTTTGATGTAATTTTCTTACGACTTGACGACTGAAATGATGTATATGTTCCAAAAATTATATACTAAGGTTGAACTGTGTATTTCAAATTTCAATTCTTTGTGTTCATTTTGAAAATTCAATTGTTGTTGTTCCAACTTCAAGCCATTGAAGAAGAAGGGAGAAGAAGAATGAGAATTACAAAAAAAAAATTAAAAAAATTGCAGCATTAATGACTGATTTGATATTAAAAAAATTACAATTTGATAATCAAAAGGATACATATATTTCTAAGTGAAAGACTACACGTGTATACGCGTATATTTTGTATATTCCTATTAGAATTCTTGTACATGTGTAATTATAGTAGTAATCTTGTATTAGAAAAATGTAGTAGTCTTGTATTAGGAAAAGATAAATTTAATTTTCATAGTTAAATATTGTATATTATGTATATATATACCTTTTGCATTAATGAAAATAATCAATGAATTATTCTCTTTCATGGTATCAAAGCGAGACCCATTCCAATTATTCGTTCACCGATGTTGGGCTCCAAATTATATTATTCACGCTCCAGTTAACAAAGTTTGGGCGTGCGAGGGAGTGTTAAGAGTCTCACATCGGATATGGAATTGGAACATGGACTCCTTATATGGACTTGGACAATTCTCACCCTACAAGCTAGCTTTTGGAATTTAGTTAAGCCCAAGATCCATTCTTAACATTACGTGGTAGGGGTGATTTAATGACATTAGAATTGAGATTAAATCATTGTTTTGATTTAAAAATACCCTGTTGGCTACGAGTAACCGGCCCTTGACTCAGAATAGAAATGGGTCGGACCTGGGTAAGTGTATGGATGTCGGAATTGACTGGACCGAGAGATGGGTCAAGGGTTGGGCCAGCTGGCAGTGGGCCTGCTGGCAGAATTGGGTGACGGTAGGAGTTGGGCAAGCAGACAGTGGGCCTGCTGGCTGAAATTGGTCACGGGCCTGATGGTCCAGATCCCGAGGTGTGGACCGGACCAAATGGTGGACCACATACGGTGAGAGCCCATCATCAAAAAAATTATAAGAAATAGACACAGAATTATACAATTTAGTAAGCGGAAATCGGGTTTCATAAAAAATGACATGGCAACTAATTATGATTTTATTAGAGGATAAATTAAAATATTTTTAACCACGATGATTAGACGGATAATCCAAAAACACACATGCGGTAGAACGGGCTTGAAGTTTGTTAATTATAGTGGATGGGAAGAGATGATAACATAAACACCCAAATACCCTAAGATAAGAATACGAAGGATCCTTACGATAAAGACTTTGGAGTGTAGATTGGTATGCTAGTCCTTTGCTAAGGAGTATGTTAAGAAGGTATATAGCTATTTGTAATGCATGATGCCAAAACAAAGGTGGTAATGAAGCATGGGCGAGTAATGTCCGAACAATATTATTAATGGTGCGTATTTTTCTCTCGGTTTTTCCATTTTGGGAGGACGTATGAGGACTAGAAAACCGAAAAGATACGCCATTAACATTACAAAACACCCTAAATAGCCCATTATCAAAGTCTCTTCCATTATCACATTGAATGTTTTTAATTTTCCGTTCAAACTAGGTGTGGATTAATGCTCTAAACGATAGGAATGTAGAATAAACTTGAGACTTTTTAGACAACGGAAAGGTCCACAAAAAATTAGAATAATCATATAAAAATAACACAGAATAACGATGGCTCAAAGAGCTCAAAACGGGAGATGTCCACAAATCACTATAAATAATATCAAATGGCATCAAAGTATTAGAATTAGAGGCTACAAACGATAATCTAACATGTTTTCCAAGCGAACAAGAAGGACAAACATTAGTACTACGCGTACTATTACACTCAATAAAATTATTATTTTTAAGAGAGGAAAGAACAGACGCTCCCGGATGACCCAAACGCACATGCCACACGGAAGGTGCTAAATCGGCAAACGTTGACGGTGTGGCTTGATTAATGGTAGTGGTGGTTGTGGTGGTGATGGGATAGAGTTCGTCCCGACCATTACATCTCATTAGAGGTATCCCCGTCGTGAAATCTTTCACAGAAAATTCAAAAGAGTCAAAGTCAACAGAAACGCAATTATCAGTTGTAAATTTTTGAATAGACACCAAATTTTTAATTAAGTGAGCAGCATGAAGGACATTTTTCAAGGCTAAAGGTGGGTTCATGGAGATAAATTTATGTGACCATAACCACGAATTGGAATTGAATTATCATTACCAATAATTATGCCACGATTTTTGCTCAAATTGAAATAAGATGAGAGATTACCTGGTGCTCCGTCCACCTACTGTTAATGTGATTCGTTCTATGTGGATTTTTACTCATAAGGAAAAATCTAATGATTGTTTTGAGAGGCATAAGGCCCGTCTTGTAGGTGATGGTAAAACTTATCAGGTTGGCGTGGATTGTGGAAAAACATTTAGTCTGGTGGTCAAACCGGCAACTATTCACCTTGTTCTCAGTCTGGCTCTCTCCAAAGCTTGGCACATTCATCAGTTGGATGTGAAAAATGCATTCTTACACGGTGATCTCAAGAAAACAGTATACATGCATCAAACTTTGGGTTTCAGGGTCCTTGTATGAGCTAAAATAGGCCTCTCGGGCCTAGTACAAAAGGTTTGCAGATTATTTGTCTACTATTGGGTTTTCTCACAGCAAGTCTGATCATTCTCTGTTCATCTATTGTCGTGGTACTTCTCTGTCATACATTCTGTTATATGTGGTTGATATTATATTGACTTCATTTTCTGATAAACTGTGTAAGTCTATCATATCTCTTCTCAGCTTTGAAAGACTTGGGGACTTTGAGTTATTTTTATGGTATAGCTGTGACTCTTCATGCAAATGGTCTATTTTTATCCTAGAAGAAGTATGCGACTGAGAGTATTGAATGAGCTGACATGTCATCTTGTAAGTCCTCTCCTACTCCGGTTGACACAAAACCGAAGTTGAGTGTTAATTCTAGCACACCCTACGAGGATCCCTCTCACTATCGCAATCTTGCAGGGGCTCTTCAGTATCTTACATTCACGAGATCTGATATTACTTATGCAGTGCAGCATGCATGTTTATTTATGCATGATCCGAGCGAAGAACACATGCACGCTCTCAAACGCATCGTGCGTTACATTCAGGGCACTATTGATTATGGTTTACACTTATAATCATCCTCCGTCTCTACTCTCATATCTTATACAGATGCTGATTGGGGTGGATGTCTAGATACTTGACGCTCGACACTTGGTTATTGTATGTTTCTTGGTGACAACTTGGTATCTTGGTCGGCTAAACGCCAGGCTACTTTCGAGAACCGTATACCTTGTCTCATAATCAGTGAACTTCTTGTTGAGATAGTATATGGCTCTTTCCTTCCTACCCGTTTCATCGTGCTGACCAAGGACACAACTTATGGATGCTTCCATTCCTGACAAATACATCATGAGAGGTCGACCAGGCGTTGGTTGCGCCCTTGCTTCTTGCCTTATCTTACGTATGCTCTCCAGAGCGATATGTGATGCTAAACCGAGACCGAGATATAGAGGGGGATGTCCTTTTGTTTTGTTGTCTCGAATAGACAAAATTACTCATATGAATGGTGCTAATTCCCATGTTCTTTCTAGTATCGTTTGGTTTCTAGAACCTCTCTCTCCCCGTCCCTTACTCGTCTTTTATCGCGTTCTAGTGCGGAGGCCGAGTATCGAGGGGTAGCCAATGTGGTGTCTGAGTCCCGTTGGTTGCGTAACCTCCTCTTAGAGCTTCACTTTCCTATTCAGAAAGCTACCTTGGTCTACTACGATAATGTTAGTGCGGTCTATCTCTCTAGAAATCCGGTCCAACATCAGCGCACTAAACATATCGAGATGGATATTCACTTTGTTCGCGAAAAGGTAGCTCGTGGACAAGTACATGTCTTGCATGTCTCTTCACGGTACCAAATTGCTGACATCTTTACTAAGAGTTTTCCCTTAGTTCTGTTTGAAGATTTTAGAGACAGTCTCGGCATACGACAACCGCCCGTTATGACTGCGGGGTGTGAAAGACTACACGTGTATATTTTATATATTCTTATTAGAATTCTTGTACATGTGTAATTATGATTGTAGTCTTGTATTAGGAAAATGTAATAGTCTTGTATTAGGAAAATGTAGATTTAATATATACCTTTTACATTAATGAAAATAATGAAGAGATTATTCTCTCTCACTAATATTTATCTCTAATATCCTTTATGAGAATTTGAGATTTCTCTAATATCTATCACCATATAATAGTTGTTCTAAGCAGCGATAGGAATAGTTGTTCTAAGCAGCGATAGGAATCTATATGTCATTATCTAATGTTGACAATTAGCAAAGCAACTACTTCACATAAATCCCCATGAATTTATATATATAGTTGCCTAACCTATGATAACAATGTGAAGAATATAGGAATCTGAATGTCCATTCTCCCATGTTGTCCCTTACCTGTAGTGACTGTTCCAACGAGGCACGTGAAGGACTAAATGGCCTCCATTACTTACTTCCAAAACGTGAAGGACTAAATGGCCTCCATTACTTACTCCAAAAAGGTGGAATCTCCCAACCCAGGAGCCCCCACATCTCGGTCCGACAAGTCTGTGAAGGAGGTAAATTATGGTGACTCAATTGATTTCAAATGTTAGATCAGTACCACGCTGCGTACAAGGGGCCCTCCTTTATTTCAAGAAGAAACCCCCACACTGCCGCTGACGGGATTCGATCATTGGTCCTTACTCCAAATATCTCCCTTAAAACCAACTGAACTGCCCAAACGGACTAAATGGCCTCCATTGTATTGGGTCCCAACTAATTTAAATTCCACCCTATAAAGCACATTAAAAAAAAAAAACACTCTTTATGGAGATTTTTTCCACACGTAAAGTTCGGATTGAATACCTTTAATTAAGGAGAATCCGATCAATCCACTATAACCTTTAGAAGCTGCATAAGTTATAGTATTACGTTTGGATTTTTTTTTCCTAAGTATAAAATTCAAAACACCTAATATGGTATTTGGTTTGCAATTTAGAAACACATATAACTTATTATGTATTATTTTAAGTAGAATAGAAAATAAAATAACTAAACCCTGCATAAAATAATTAATAAATTATCTCATAATTAATCTATATATTGATAATATCTGGATTATTTTAACCAGCTACCAAACGACTCTTTAGTGGTGAAGAAATCTAGTGCTAGTTATCAATATCTAGGCTTTTACTATTCTTTTTTGTTTTCTTGATATGCTATTTCCGAGTAATTCTTTTTTTTTTTAAAATGGGTTGGGAGAGGGAATCAGAATCAGAATCAGAATCAGAATCCATCCAATTAGAAGAATAGTAGTATGGTAGTAATGTCTATCTTTAAATTGGTTCAGAGCTGAGTGTGGATTACAACGTCAACACAGCCCGGCGGATTTGGATAGAATAGAATCTCATAGCACCTCAATTATAGTACTACTACTATTTTTTAGGAGGCATATTGACAATAGTTATTTCTTTTTTTGTTAAACAGATACTTCATATATATTACATATATTAACAAAAATTACATAGTTATAAGGGACATTATAAATACTTGAGAGTTTCCACCATTAATTACCATTACAAGATGATACAAAACGATCATAATTATAAGCAATTCCTAATATGTCTGTCCAAAATTTACAAACACGGGAGAAACATAAATGTAAAGAATTTTGACTCTCAAACTCCAAATCGTATCACATAAATTGAGACAAAAGAAATACACAATTTTTATATATAAAAAGAAGAGAATAATTTTTTTTAGTCACCTGATTGATTAGTTATATTGTCAGTTGAAAAAAATTAAGAATAAATTGATTTGAAGAAAATGTTAACAATTTTGCATTGTTCTTGACGATTATAAAATAGTAATTAATGACTTCGCATCTAAAAAAATTTAAAAAAATAGACTTTAAATTTTTAAAATTTGACTTTAGACCCTCAATCTTGTTGAGACGGCCCTATGCTTTACTACCGGATGGTCTAGCTTTTCCATCAACAACCCGCATTCAACATATTGACAATAGTTATGAAGTGAAAGAAATATTTGAAGTTAAAAGGAGAAATTTTTAAAAGAAAAGTTTAATTGTGTTTAAATATACAGTGTATTTGGGATTAAAGCTGGTAAAAATGAATATTTGACTATTTGTTAAATTTCAAAAAAGGAGCAAATATTTGTGCATTGATTATTTGTGCAGCGCTATTGGATGTTTGGTTCAGATTTGCGGTGGGAGTAAATGAGATATTACTAGTAATTTATTGAGCTCATTCTGTTGCAATAATGGAAATTGCTCTTTGAATTTCAATACTTATTATTTACACCATTGTCAGTCACTTTCAAATTTGAAATTTCTAGTGTTTCTGAGGTACGTATTAATTATTGAAGCATGATTTCATGTAGACACCAAAAATTGTTGATATAATAACTAATTGGCAGTTTGGTACGTAGATAAAATGATGCCAGAGTTATACTCAAAATTTTAATTATGGGTTTCATTATTAAATATTAAGGATCATCTTTTCACGTTAGTAAAATATATACTCCTAATAAACAAACGGTAGAACATATTGATATCAACATGTTGCTATGATAAGAAGAAATTGTGCTAAATACTCCCGCGGTTCATTTCTACTTGTCACGTTTCGCTTCTCGAGAATTAAACTACATAAATTTTTACCAACATTTTAAAACATATTTTTCATCACATTAATATGGAAAAATGTCTAAAATACATTCCAACCTTTGTCTGAATTTATTGTAACACACCTAACCTTTACGGTAGTCCTATTACTCCCCTTAATATATTTTAAAATATTTCTTTGTCATTTATCGAGTGAGCTGGATAACAATTCAAGCACGTGCTGAACGAAAGACCATAAAACTAAGGAGTCCAATCATTTTCAGGTCATTTCACTCTTCGAACAAAATAAAAATTAGAATTCTCTCCTACACTCTTAATATTTTCATGGAAAAAACAGTTGATTCTCTTGTGTACTAAATTCTTTCATAATCAAGTCTTGTCTTGTGTCGCGTTAGATTTTGATTCGATTTTTTCGAATAAATGCCAAAGAAGTGCTTTAAAAACATATCCATGGGCTAATAGGACCACCGTAAATGTTACGTGTGTTACAACAAATTCGGGCAAAGGTTGGGGTGTATTTTAGACATTTTCGCTATTAATATGAGAAGAATGATCACTTATAGTATTTTTGTATAATTTTAAACATTTAAATTTAAATTTTAAAATATTGAGTTAATTTACTTTAATTTAACTTCAAAAATTAGTTAAACTGACTCTCAAAAAATGAAGCGTGATAAATAAAAGTGAATGGATGAAGTATTACGTTTTAGAGATTGGCTTTTGGGGGATATATTCAGAGGTTAAGTAGAAAGTACGGATAGAATTCAATAGCTTGATGTAAACTTTATTTTTGTTTTAGAAATATATTAATAGGATAAATCATAAAAAATACAAAATTCAATAACTCAAAAGTACTAGAACCTATAACCCATTTTTATATTTCCTTAACGATAAGTTTTTAGTCACAAATGCCATGACATACTTACTATTAAGTTAATAAACTTCAAAATTTCTCTTTCTTTACTATACTTTATCTCCAGTCAAATTACGACCAATAATTCAAGGATGCCGCAGCTTTATTAATACAATTAGTAATATTCAGCTACTTTCGCATTTAGTAGTATAATTTATTGGGGTATTTATTGCGATCATACTTTCAGACAGGTAGACCACCAAAAGATATTGACGTGGGACTTAGAATTTTTTTTCCTCATTTGAGTTATCTTAGGTCAGAGTTTTACCGCCATGTACTCATTATCAAAAAATAATTACGTGTTTGATTCTTAAAAAAAATTATCAAACATAAGGAGGCATATTGTAAACATAATTGAATATATAAAAGTGTACTCTTTCTAAAAGTTTAGTTTTTAAATGAAAATATCACACAACTTAACGGAGGACTTGTTGAATAGTGTTGAATGTCAAATTATATAGATTTTGATTAACATTTTAAGATGTATTTTTCATCATATTAATATGAGAAAAATTGTAACTTATAGTATTTTAAATATAGTTATTGAACATTTAAATTTTAATTTTAAAATATTGAATTTATCTAATTTAATTTAGTTCTAAAAATTAGTCAAATTGACTCTTAAGAAGTGAAATGTGACAGACAAGTATCTTAAAGAAATAACGTTAATTAATTAGAGCAATTTTTACTAGGTTGGAGAACAGAACATATGATAACATACACCTATCATTAGTCATTGAGTTGAAAATAAAGTACTATAACGAGTAAGAAGACTTATTGTATCATATAATTTAACTAGTTGTAGTTGAAAACTACTGTCGAAAAAAAAAGCAAGATAAAACTTGTATCTAGTTAATAAAATATGTGTAGAGGGCAAGTGGGGTAAAAACTTAAACTGTTATGCTTGATGTTTACGTCAAATCAATGAGTGTAAAAAAATATATTTTACATACATATTTATTACTTAATTATAGTTATTATCACTTTAATTTTAACAAATAGTAACTTAATTCATTTAGTATAATACCTAACGTGAGTAAACTTTTGCCACAAGAGCATAGAAAAGATAAAATTCACGTTTATATGTTGCGCCGTTCAATTTGGCGTTGATGGAGGATATTCTAAAATCTAAATTTAATATTCATCTAGAAATTAGAGGCCAGTTTATTAATTAATTAGTGCTAATCTATGTCTAGACTTTTATATTTTAGCGTAAAACATTGCATGATCTCTCATTCGATTTAACAAAATTTTTATGGGATCATCCACCCACTTTTTGACAAAATTAATAGAGGACTCAAGAAGACTTATTGTATCACCCCAGAGGCACAGACGAGTTGGTAAGTGATAAGGTGATTGGGGTACAATCACTCCGACGTCACGGGTTCGAATTCGTGTGGTGACAGTCTTTGCTGAAATATTGCAAGGGTTGTTGCTGGGTTCGTGTCCCGTTGGTCCTCTCCCTTGCAGGGCTGTCACTCGCGCATATTCCTCGATTTACATCTCACCTGACCAAGGGGCCTCTGGTACAGGTGGGGGGTTTCGCCTTCGGGACTTTCTCCTTCACAAAGAAGACTTATTGTATCATATAATTTAACTAGTTGTAGTTGAAAACTCCTGTCGGAAAAAAAAAAAAAAAAAGCAAGATAAAACTTGTATCTAATTAATAAAATATGTGTAGAGTGCAAGTGGGGTAAAAACTTAAACGGTTATGTTTGATGTTTACGTCAAATCAATGAGTATAAAAAAAGTATATTTTACATACATATTTATCACTTAATTATAGTTATTATCACTTTAATTTTAACAAATAGTAACTTAATTCATTTGGTATAATACCTAACGTGAGTAAACTTTTGCCACAAGAGCATAGAAAAGATAAAATTCACGTTAATATGTTGCGCAGTTCAATTTGGCGTTGATGGAGGATATTCTAAAATCTAAATTTAACATTCATCTAGAAATTAGAGGCCAGTTTATTAATTAATTAGTGCTAATCTATGTCTAGACTTTTATATTTAGCGTAAAACATTGCATGATCTCTCATTGGATTTAACAAAATTTTTATGGGATCATCCACCCACTTTTTGACAAAATTAATAGAGGACTCCCACACCCACCCCCATACCCCAAAATAAACTCCATGAGTAATACTCCCTCCGTTCATTTTACTTGTCAACTATTCCAAAAATAAATTTTTATTTTTACTTGTCACTTTTCGCATATCAAGAGAAAGACAATTTTTCTTTTCCTGTTTTACCCTTAATTTAATTACTACCAAGACTTTTTGAAATTGTAAGTCAATATTAGCTAATCAATACTTTGTATGTAATTGACATTGATAGAATAATTATTAATATTGTCATTAATAATTATTATTGTAATTGATTGTAATATTATTTGTATATGGTAGGTAGATTAGTTTTAATATTGATAGATTAGATGGCATGATTCTAGGCTCATCATATCATATCCCTAGCATAATTGTAGCTTGTAATAGTGGTATAATTACCACATTATTGAAAGTTGAATATTGAGAAAAATATTCTTACAAGGTATCAGAAAATTAGGGAAAGATCCTATCCTAAATAATTTTACACCAAAATTCGGCCAACCCTCTTCCTCCATCACAATCGGCCGTCCACCACCCCTATTTATTTTTTTCCATTATTCTTTTCATTTTTCGGTCAACAATGTCTGACTCTAAATCCACATTTCATCCCGCTCTTGCCGTCTCTAACATTAAAACGCATATTTCCGTCACTCTTGAGATGGAAAATGTCCATTATGCAACTTGGACAGAGCTCTTTAAAATTTGTTGTCGTTCCCACATGGTTATTCATCACATAATCCCATCGAAAAAGGCAAAGAAAAGGTGTTAAAAACCGATGATGAAAAAGAACTTTGGGTAACTCTTGATGCGACAATTTTCTTGTGGATTTATGCAACTATATCTAGTGATTTGTTGCACACAATAATGGAACCCAATTCTACGGCGGTGGAGGCCTGGAATCGCTTGCGGGATATTTTCAAGACAATAAAAATTTATGAGCCATCACGTTGGAGCAAGAATTCTCCACCACCGATATGGCGGATTTTCCGAATGCATCGGCGTATTGTCAACGTTTCAAAGTTTTAGCAGATCAACTCAAAAATGTTGATTCATCAGTTACAAATAATCGATTGGTTCTACAATTGGTTGCCGGCCTTACCGACGCGTATAGTGGTGTAGGGACGCTCATTCGACAAAGCAATCATCTACCTCTTTTTTACCAAGCCCGCTCTATGCTTATTCTTGAAGAGGCGAGTTTTGCCAAAAAGGCCGCAACGGTCTCCAATTCCGCCATGCTTGACACCCAAACAATGAAGCTACTACCCATTTTGAACCTATACAACAAAATCAAAGGATGGAATGGTGGTAAAAATTGGGGTGGAAATCGCGGAAATGGCAATAGTGGAGGCCACCAAAATTCCGGTGGTGAAGGTCATGACGGCAGGAGCAGCGGTACCGACGGCCAGCAGTGGCAGCCCCGACCACAGTGGGGCGGCAGACCAACCCAGTGGACCTGGTAGTGGTCTTGGGTTGTGCCGCCCTACCCATTCCGGTCGGGTAACTAGGTCAGGCCCAGTCCAAGGCCTACTGTCCAGACCACTGGCAACCAACAAAATAGTTTTGGGCCACGACACAATGGCAGTTCCAGCAGTTTTGGGCCACTGTCGAACCAGTGACAGGAGGCCTATTCGGCAGTGACTAGCCCAACCGATATTGAATCTGCCATGCACACCCTTGGACTTAATCCGCTCGACGTGAATTGGTATATGGACTTCGGAGCGACGTCTCATATGACGTCCTCCCAAGGTAATCTCTCGTCCTATTTTAATTTGAACAAAACTAATGGTATTATTATCGGAAATGCTCATTCTATTCCAATTCGAGGTTATGGTTCTACTAAATTGTCTCCACCAAACCCACCATTATTTTTAAAAAATATCCTTCATGCTCCACAATTAATTAAGAACTTGGTTTATGTTAGAAAGTTTACTACAGATAATTGGGTGTCTGTTGCTTTTGACCCTTTTGAATTTTCCGTGAAGGATTTTCATACGGGGACACTTCTAATGAGATGTGATAGTCAAGGGGAGCTCTATCCAATTACCTCACAAAATAAACGAGCCAAGTTACCATCCACTTTTGCTGCTTTTGCACCTTCATTATGGCATGAACGCTTGTGTCATCCGGGAGCACCTGTTTTAGCCTCCCTCAAATAAAATAATTTATTTCATGTACTCAAACACATAATTCTAATATGTGTCGTTCATGTCCACTTGGTAAACATGTTCAATTGCCATTTGTTTCATCTAATTCATGCACACTTATGCCTTTTGATATTATCCATTGTGATATTTGGACATCACCCGTTTTGAGCTCTTCAGGCCATAAATATTATTTTCTATTGCTAGATGACTACTCTAATTTTTTGTGGATATTTCCCTTGTCAAAAAAATCACAGGTTTTCTCCATATTTCTCGCATTTAGAGCATTCATCCGAAATCAATTTGAGCGGTATGTTAAAAATATTCAATGTAATAATAGTAGGGAGTTTGATAATAGGTATTTTTGGGATTTTTGCAATTCTAATGGTTTAAATTTTTGCCTTTCATGTCCCCACACATCCTCCCAAAACGGGAAGGCGGAATGAAAAATACAAACCATCAATAACATTGTCCGAACATCCCTTGCCCATGCCACACTACCTCCATCATTTTGGCATCATGACTTACAAATGACCACATATTTATTGAACATACTTCCCCACAAAAACTTGTCCTATCAAGCTCCACTAAAAATCTTATACCTAAGGGACCCATCTTAGTCTCATTTATGGGTATTCGATGCTTGTGCTATCCTTTTTTTCCATCCACCACAATGAACAAACTTCAACCCCGGTCTACTCCTTGCATTTTTTTGGGTTATCCTTCCAATCATCAAGGTTACAAGTGTTACGACCTATCCTCCAATAAAATCATTGTGAGTCGTCACATAATCTTTGATGAAACAAATTTCCCATTTGCCAAAATAAATGTGTCCCGACCACCTACCTATGATTTTCTAGATGATGGTATGTCCCCGTATTTAGCCTAACAATTTTCTCATCCCATAACCACTGTTTCAGCCAACCCAAAATATTTGGGTGAATTGGCCCAGAAACAATGGCCTAATCTCGTCCCACAACCACTATTTCGGTCAACCCAAATTATTTGGGTGAATTGGGCCCAGAAATAGTGGCCCCATCTCGGGACCTTACTGCCCAGCAAATTGGGCCAGTGTTACCGTCACTGAGCCCAATTAACGTTGGCAGCTCTGGCCCAATATTCAACTGCCCCGATCCAGGCAGTTCTGCAACACCTCTCGGCCCAATCCCACTTCCGGCCCAGCTGCCCGTCACCCGTAGTCAACACGACATTGTCAAACCCAAAACCAAATATAGATTGCACACTCGAGTCTAAAATCATCATTGCCTTGTAATCATGTGTCTGCTCTTACTGACCCGAATTGAAAAATGGCTATGCATGATGAATTTAATGCTCTTATTAAAAATAGGACGTGAGAATTGGTATCTCGTCCCCCTAATGCTAATATAACTCAATCTATGTGGATTTTCAGTCACAAAGAAAAATCTGATAGTACTTTTGAGCGGCATAAGGCCCGTCTTGTAGGTGATGGGAAGACATAACTTATTGGTGTGGATTGCGGTAAGAAGTTCAGTCTGGTGGTTAAACCGACAACTATAAGAACAGTCTTTAGTCTGGCTCTCTCGAAGGCATGGCCACTTCATCAGTTGGATGTCAAAAATGCCTTCCTCTATGGATAACTCAATGAGACTGTATACATGTACCAACCCTTGGGATACATGGACTCCAAGTTCCCCAATCATGTGTGTTTGCTCAAAAAATCATTATATGGGCTAAAACAGGCTCCCCGGACCTGGTACAAGAGGTTTGCGAATTTTGTTTCATATATTGGGTTTTCTAACAATCGTTCTGATCATTCTCTGTTCATCTACCGTCAAGGTAATAATATTGCTTATCTTCTTTTATATGTGGATGATATAATATTAACTGCCTCATCCGATGCTCTTCTGAAGTCCATCATGTCACAACTTGGCTCTGAATTTGCTATGAAGGATCTAGGGTCACTATACTACTTTCTAGGGATAGCTGTGATACGTCATGCATGTGATTTATTTTTATCCCAAAATAAGTATGCAACAGAGATTGTTGAATGTGTTGGCATGTCCTCCTGTAAACCATCGGCAACTCCGGTGGATACTAAACCCAAATTGGCATCCTCTGGAAAGCCATTTGCAGACCCGACACTTTACCCCAACCTAGCAGGGGCCCTGCAGTATCTTACATTCACCAGATTGGATATTTCTTATGTTGTGCAACAAGTGTGCCTATTTATGCATAATCTGATGGATGATCATATGATGCTCTCAAACGCATTATGCGTTATATTCAGAGTACTCTAGAGTATGGCTTGCATCTATATCCATCGTCGACATCCACCCTTGTCTCCTACACGTATGCCGACTGGGCATCGTGTCCGGACACCATACGCTTCACCTCTGGTTATGGTATATTTCTTCACGATAACTTGGTATCTTGGTCCTCAAAATGGCAAGCAACGCTGTCCAGATCTAGTGCCGAAGCAGAATACCGAGGGGTTGCCAATGCTATGTCTGAATCGTGTTGGCTTCGAAACCTTCTCCTGGAACTCTATTGTCCGGTTCCAAAGGCGACATTCGTATACTGTGATAATGTTAGTGCTATCTATCTCTCAGGGAATCCGGTGAACAATCAACGCACTAAACATATTGAGCTAGATATCCACTTTGTCCGTGAAAAGATCACCCGCGGACAGGTGCGCGTATTGCATGTCCCATCGCGCTATCAAATTGCAGATATTTTTACTAAAGGTTTTCCGCTGATATTATTTGAAGATTTTCGGGATAGTCTCAGCATACGCCTACCTCTCGTTTCGACTGCGGAAGAGTGATAGAATAATTATTAATATTGTTATTAATAATTATTATTGTAATTGATTGTAATATCATTTGTATATGGTAGGTAGATTAGTCTTAATATTGATAGATTAGATGGCATGATTCTAGACTCATCATATCATATCCCTAGCATAATTGTAGCTTGTAATAGTGGTATAATTACCACATTATTGGAGGTTGAATATTGAGGAAAATATTTTTACAGACACACACCTCTTTATTAACCCTCCTAACTGGATGAGTCATAAAGTGCTACTAATGTCTATAAAGTAGGGGTGGCCAGTGGGCCGGGCTCGGGTCTGGCGGGGTCGGGGTCGGGTCCGGCGGAGGTCGGGTCTGGCGGGACTTGCTCCGGTCCCGTCCCGATCCCGATCTCGTCGGTATCGGGGCGGGGTACGGCGGGTTTTCGTTTTTTTTTTTTTTAAAATAACATATGTATAAAAAAACTCAATAAACAAAACAAGATAGTGTAATAAAAACATCCCAAGGCTGTTTTTGTGCCTCTTATATTATTTAATAGACATATGATTTTTTTGTAATACAAATACAATTGTCTAAAATCTAAATTGCAACTTTGTGGTGTTGTCCAAAAGTTGCAAATTACATAATAAAATTACAATTAAAAAAATTACATTCTCAAAAAAACCTGTTCTAATTGCTTGATGATTTCATGTGGTTCTTCGGTTGGAATTGGTATTTGTTGGTCAAATTGATCCACGTCGCTTCCACTACCTTCGGTTAAGATTTCGTTGTAGTTTTCATCATCTTCTTCGTTGATCTCCGGTTGACCGCACCTTCTCCGCTCCGCTCGTATCCAATCTCTGAATAATACTGCAATTTCCAAGCTGTCTCCGGCTAATGAGTGTCTGTGGTCTTCTATTTGATATCTGCATGCAGAAAAAGCGCTTTCAGACGCAGTTGATGACGCTTGAATGTTCAAAACATCTCGAACCATCAATGAAAGTGTCGGAAAGGTCTTCTCATTCCCCCTCCAAAGTATTTCAAACAAGTCTTCATGTCCATCTTCATTGATAACTTCTTGATACGGTACGAACCCCGCAAAACAAAAATATCCAACTCGCTAATTTGGTTAGTAGTAGAGGTACGGCCGCACATTCTATTTACGAGGCTTTCAATACTAGCCGCGAAACAAAGATGTCTTTTGTGAGGTTGTGTTGAAGATGAAGAAGATGGTATGGAAGCCGGTAAGTTACTAGCATTTTCTTGTTGATAAAATCTATATATATTTTTGCATTGGTGTTCTACGCTATTCACACATTTCTTCTTTAGTTTGTTCAATAGGTGGTGGGTGATTTAGATTTTTGGGACTTGGAGGTGGTAGTACTTCTATACAATCGTAAATAGTTTCAATTAGTGATTTAGTACCGTCTATTTTAATAGTAGGATTTAATACAGAACCAATAATATAAATAGTGGGAATAGGAATAAAATATTTTTTTATTTTGACAAACATTTTTTTAATAGCTGTATAAGCTGGTTTTTCCATATATTCACTAAGTAATAAAAATATTAGAATTATATAAAATAACATAGTTGAAATAGTAGGATAATATATATCGGAAAATTCTTTTGTTGCTTGAAAAAATTTCTCTAAAAATACAATAAGTTCAGAAATTTTTACCCAATCACTATCTAAAATCATATCAGCTGGCTTTTTATTATGAGAGTTAAAAAATAAAGTTATAGGTAATTTATAGTCATAAGCAACAAGTAGTTGCTCGTATAAAGAATTCCACCTAGTGGATACTTCTTGTGGAATTTTTCTATAAGGTAGTCCACAATCGTGACAAGTTTTTTTATATTCTTTTCTACGTTGTACTTTATTACTTTTAAAAATAAAGTTTATAGCAAATTGTATTTTACTAAGAATGTTTTCAAAAAGTGATAGACCATCCTTTACAATTAAGTTATATATATGGCACGCGCATTTTATATGAAAATGATCTGGAAAAGATGGAGTTAAACTATTTTTTAAAATTGTAATTGCGTAATTGTTATTAGAAGCATTATCTAATGTAATAGTCATAATTTTATCGGTAATTCTGTAATAATCGCACACTTGATAAATATTTTCTGCAATAAAAGTACCAGTGTGCCTATCATCTATATATCTATACGCTAAAATACGTTTTTGCATAGACCATTTATAATCTATCAAATGACAAGTTACAGTTAAATAATCATGGCCGTTAGTACTACGACCTATATCAGACGTGATAGATACTTTGC
Source organism: Anisodus tanguticus (assembly GCA_034509755.1). Lineage (NCBI taxonomy): Eukaryota > Viridiplantae > Streptophyta > Magnoliopsida > Solanales > Solanaceae > Anisodus > Anisodus tanguticus. Next base: position 3,217,045 of record CM067540.1, on the reverse strand, counting down.
CATTAAAATGATATAATGAAAAACGTAAATATTGTTGATATTCATGCGCGAATTTAAATACATCTCTCTTAACGAGTTGATCTAGGAAAATCGTTAAAAGCGAGGATTATATATATCTCTAATGTAATGAATAAAACCGGGAGATGAAGGAAATGAAAAAGGCAAACCCTCCACAGCAACTAATTTTGATATTGCTTCCCTATCTCTATGATTATTGTATTTAGAGCCTACAATTCCCCACGTCATAGGGTTAATTTGACCATGTACTTAGTCCGGAACAGTATCAGTATGTGAACCTTGTCCCGATGGAGCGGACGTTTGCGCACCCGATTTTGAAGCCTGGTATTGGGCATACCTAGCTGGATGAGCACTTACTACATGTCTAATTAAACCCCCGTTCCACCGTGACCTTTTCAAGTTTTAAATTTTAAAACATTTTTACAAATTTTACATATGGCTACTTGATTCTCTACGTCCCTACCAAAAAATGTCCCTGCATCTTATTTTAATGGTCGCTTTGCTGGACCTCGTCTCATACTAGGGGGAATAGGAGGTATTTCAGTTGAAGGTGCACTAGTGGGTGTGTTGTCATCAACATTAGTGGGTATATCATCTAGATCATCGTCTAAATTAAAGTCTTCTTGAGTTCCAGAAAATAGCTCCTGGTCTAAATCTAATGGTATTGTAGGAAAATGTTGAGTATCAACAAAATCATCCTGTGTAGGAATAAGATGACTAGAAGAAGTACCATTGCCCTGGTTGCCCATACTAGAAGAAGCACCCTTACCCTTACCCTTAAACATACCTTTTAATCCTTCCATTTTAATTATGATAATAAATAATTAAAGACAATAAAATTAAGTGCGCTAAATAAAATAAACAGACAATAATAATTTAATGAAGGAACGAATGTACCAAACGCCGACGTAACGTCGACGTGTAATCGAGAGGTTGAAAATTGAAACTTTGCTCGATGGAAGATCTTCAAGCTAGTTGCCAACTTCACTCCCAATTCCCAAATGAATAAATAAAATTGAATATTTAGCAAACAATGTAGACTTGTAGAGAGATATATTGAGAAATAAGAGAGATTGTAGGAAGATTTGTGAGAAAGATGAAGAGAAAATGAGTTATTTATAGTTGGAAAATTGGGTTAAAGTGTAAATATAATAACTTATGGGTTAAAAATAAATATTAAGGGGTAGGGGGGTAGGGGGGTTGGGGGAGGGGGGGAGTCCTAAAATGGCCGTTGGCCAACGACCATAATTTAAAATGGTCGTTGGTGCAACGGCCATATTTGCAAAGGGGGGAAAAGGGCGGGGTCGGGATCGGGCTCGGGACGGGGTCGGGTCTAGCGGGCCTGGGGCGGGCTCGGGTTTGGCGGGACGAGACATTGTCCCGTCCCGAGTTCGAGTCCCGCCACCGTTATTTTTTATTTTTTTTTAGCGGGGTCGTGGCGGGACCGGGGCGGGCTCGGGACGGGGTCGGGCCGTCCCGGCCCGGCCAGCCCTACTATAAAGACTTAATGTTGAACCTTGAAACTTCATACTAGCTCTAATAATTATGTATGGAAATTTGATTTCAATTATTGAGTTTTTTTATCAATTAATAGAGGTATTGTGGTAAAATATCTGTATCAATCATTATTTCTTGGGACGTGACGGTTATAATAAAATTAAGACAAATGCTGACAATTAATTATTTTAGTAGGTGTGTTTCCCTCTGAAGTGTTTGCCATTTTATCGGCTGACGAAATCGGATGATAAATGGATTCCTTAACTAAGCGATTTGGGCCGGAAGCGAAACTCTAACTTTCAGCAATGGGTTCCCCAACTAATCCAGAAAGCGTTAGGATGGTGATTGAGTAAACTAAGTGGTAAGAAACACAAATAGAGCTAGAGTGCAATAAAAGATAGAATGAAGATATGTGAAAATCATATTTTTGATTGATTGTGTTCTTCTCTTCTGTACAAATGATTCCTATATTTACAGTACAAGAAAAATAAATGTGACCCCCTATGTTAGCCACCGAACTACCCACTAAGTCCACTAGCCAACTATGAGGAGGTGGTGCCGATTTTTTCCCCTGAACCTCTAGCACGATCGACGGCACTCCCTTCTGGCTATTGCTGATTGCTACCTTTTCTAGAAGGTCATTTGACTTGGTCTTCGAGGCGTCCGAGTATGTGTGGGTCTCAGCCGTTCCTCGGAATTATGACTCGGCCAGACTACTGTAATAGCCGATGATGCTTTTCTAGCCGAGGGTAAGGACTAACGGATTCGGCTCAGTTACCGACTTAGAATCCTTTTTCACCTTCGGTTGTTACTTGATTCAACTAAAGACTTTTGAGTGTTAACAAGGTGCGAAGTATATTAAATTAATCTCTTTAATATTGGGATTTGTAGTTCTTGGCTTTGGAAAATTTTGACACTGGAGTGTGTGCAAATGCCTAATTTCCTCTATGATTTAGATGCCCAAATAATACACTCTCATTACAAATTTATCGCACTAATAAAAGGAGATGTAAAAATTTTCTTTTAGAAAATAAAATTCCAGGATTCCTGAAATAATTGGAATTGCCAGTGCTAGAGGATTAACATTTTATTTTTCATTTATTTCTGGTATGAGAATACCTAAAAGTGTCATGTGTACTCCTTTTTGAAAGGTTGTCATCCTAAAAGTTTGTTAGTCAGTGTCCTTGATTTTTCTTCTGTCACAGGCATCGCATACACCCCTCAAGGACTCTACACTCATCGTTGAGGTTTGTTCTGAGATCCTATTATGCGGTCTGACATATCAATTTTTTCACAATCTAAACACATGTTACACATTATTCGATCTGGTTCAACAAATCTCACGAGTTTGTTGTAAGAATGTATTAATCTCCTTTCCAAAGTTTTTCTCATTAATACAAATATATATAGTGTATACAATATTGAATTCTACTAGAATAAGGATCCTATATTTACCATAATTATACACTACTATTAATTACAAATTATATGGTGAATATATTGTAATATTCACTAATACACCCCCTCAGTTAGAGCGGGAGGAGGTCGGACGCTGAGACTGTATCTGAAGTGTAGGAATAGGTGTCTAGAAGTCCTTTGGTGAAGATATTTGCATATTGATACGAAGAAGGCACATGCAACACCTTAACATGACCTATAACAACCTTCTCACGAACAAAATGTATATTCATCTCAATGTGCTTTGTTCGCTGATGCTGAACCGGGTTATGAGATAAGTATATCGCGGATATGTTATCACAATACACCATACACGCCTTACGCAAGGGATACTAAAGCTCCAAAAGAAGGTTTCGGAGTCAACAGATCTCAGCAACAACATTTGCAACGCCTCTATACTCTGTTTTTGTACTCGATCGGGATAGGGTGGATTGCTTCTTGGCAGACCACGAAATGAGATTATCTCCTAAGAACACACAGTAGCCGAAGGTGGAGCGTCGCGTGTCCGGACAGCCTACCCAATCGGCGTCCGTATATGATAACAACCTGGTCAGTGCAGAGGGGTAGAGATGCAATCCATAATCAAGTGTGTCCTTAACGTATCGAATGATATGTTTAAGAGCTGTAAAATGAGGCTCCCTGGGGCATGCCTACAAGGCTCCTATAAATAGTGATATCGGACACCGGATCACCGTCAACATCACTGAGCTTCGATTTTGAGTCAACCGGAGTAGGCATGATCTTGCAGTTCACCTTTTAGCCCTGTACACAATTTCTTATGCATACTTACGCTGACACAGAAACATAGTATCTGCAGATCTAGTCACTGATATCCCCAAGAAATAGCTTAATTTTCCCAAGTCAGTCATAGCAAATTTGGATTTCAGCATAGCAATGATCTCATTTTTCAACACATCAGACGATGCAGTGAGAACAATATCATCCACATATAATAATAAGTATGCAATGTTACTACCACGATGAAATATAAAGAGAGAATGATCACACTTGCTGCATACAAACCCTGCATAATGTAATTAGCAAAACATTATTTGTTTTCTAAGCTCCGCCCCATCAAGGACGTAATATGTAACCCTTTGCTTTCCCCTAGTTTTTTCATTCGAGAATGGCTTATATTCTCATAATCACTCCTTCGAAAATAAATGCTTACGAGTTCTTCTCATTAACTTGCATCCGAGCATGAATATTACACTTTTGGCAATAGTATAAGAGTACTCCTCCTAGAAACTGCACACATACTAGATGATTAAATTGGAAGGCTATAATGATTTTGAAATCTGTAGGAATGTTGTGTAATTTAAGCAACAATACAAAATAAAAAAAAATTGATGAATTAACCTAAAAATCATCCATCCAACCAGTAATGTATGTATAATTCATATATAACTATATAAAATTCTTGTAAAATCTGTATTTTGATAGATGAATCGGACGATTATTTATGTAAAGGTCCAAATACATTTTTTTGCACGGATTTCCCTTCAAACACGCTGGTTTTTTATTTTTTCCCTTTATGTATGTGGTCTTTAATTTTTTTCATGTTACTTATTTAATGAAAATATCCAGACCTGCTTTGCAGGGCATAATTTCTGTAACATTTTTATTTTCTAAAACTGAACTTTTGCCTCGCTCGGCATAAATTATGTAGGAATTAAGTAATGCGGCATAAATTTTGTAGTATTTTTCAGATTATGTTGAGTGTGAAATTTTTTTCCTTGTCCGGTATATTTTGTGTAGATGATATGATACATGTGCCAAAGTTAAACGTAAACTATGTCGTTTTTCATATTATATTGAGTGTTGAAAGTTTTGCCTATCCGGCATAATTTGTGTGAATGTTATGATACATATACCGTAGTTAAATGTAAACTATGCCTTGAGAAATCTAAATTATGCAGTGTCAAAAAAATTTGAAGGGAAAAAATTACAAATTACAAATTTAAGGGCCCAAAATTAAAGACCAACCCGAAATAAGGACATTTGTGCGAATGATCCGGGTCACTACTAGCTTTGAGTTCTGACGATCCAGAAACTTCAGCCCAAGTTCTACTAAAGAGAAAGCCCAACTAATAGACCAATGGAACCTTTTGTCTTTGAGTTTGCAACTCAATTTCTGAAGCTCACTTGTGGAGAGATTTTGAGTATGATTAAAAGAAACTTCACTAATCAATATTACCAAAATTAAGTAATAACTAAAGATGGCAGTGGATCCTGGACCCGGTGGATCCAGATCCGTTTTTATAGGATATGGATCTTCAAAATTTGGACCCGACGGATCCGGATCGGATCGGATCGGATCGGATCTGGATCTTGTATTTGAGATTTGTATACAGTCCAGATCCGACCCGTTGATCCGTTTTTTATTAAATATATACATATCCTATAATGTAATTTTATAAGTATTTTCTTAAAATTTTCATAATTTCTGTATTTTACATTCATATTTGGACTTTATTTTTTAAATGGTTCATACGTTTAAGATTTCAAGACCTTTGTAATTGCAATGTTTTCCATGATGTTGTTATTTACTTACTTTGTTTCATCGTCTTTATTTTCTTGTGAGGCTAAAACTTCGTTCAGTATTTTGGAAGAATGGTGTCATGTTTGTGTAGGTTGATTGAATAAACTCAATCCTTTTTTTCAATCAGATTGGGCTTCATTTTGTCAAAAAAGTTTCAACATGTGGGAATATTATTCAATGCAAAAAATTTTACATGTGGATCCAGATCCGATCTGTGAACCCGATGGATCCGATGAATCCAATTTGGATTTGATTTTTATGGACCCGATGGATCCGGTCCAGATTCCAGTTCCAGATTTATCCATTGTCATCCCTAACTAACCCGTGACAACGATAAAAGATAATTATTAGATTTCACTCATATATATAATTAAAGTCAAATTCATGGATCTCCATTGGTTAAAGTTAAATCACAGGCTATTAAATTTTTGTCAATTTACACTCCAGAATGAGATCTAAAAAGATTATATAGAGAACATCACTTTTTACTTTGGATCCCACCATTATGTGATATATTTTATGGAATAATTTATGAAAAAAGGAGAGAAAGAAATTAGAGTTAAAGGTGTAGACAACTTTAGAGATTCCAAATAATTAGTAGATCTTTCCTCTCTTTCTTTTAGTAGTTAGTAGATCTTGATGATTCTTCTCTGATATTTTAATGGTAATTATAATAATCTAATGACAACTTGAATGACATTTTATTCAACTTATCACCTTCCCTCTCCCACCCCCCAAAAGAACTTAGAATTATTTACCAGTTATATAAAAGTGATAGAGTTTTTTTTTTTTTTTTTTTTCGAAGGAACCCGCAGCCGCTACTCTCTCGAGTGCGCACAGGGTAAACCCCGGACTGACGCAATAGCCTGCAAACCACGTCAGCCGATTAACCACACTTGGCAAGCCATGTGTGACAGGCTCAACCAAGAAGGTTTATGCAGGGGATCGAACTCGTGACCTTGCAGTCCCGCGCTCTACTGCTACACCAACTTGGCTACCCTTGCGGATAAAAGTGATAGAGTTGAATTTAGGAATAAGGGAAGGAAAAATATCATTCATCCTGATGAGCAGCTCCTGAGGGGAAAACCAAGAAATCAAATGTTTCAAGATTTTTACAACAGGTTATAAAGAGAATTTAAAACAAGAATTTTATAAACAAAAAGAAAGTTTATTTCTACAAACCTCAATACAATTCAAGATCATTGCAGTTCTTTTTCGGGCGATGGTAGAACGGCGACGGGATGCAAGACGTGGTATCAAAAAATTGTGTCGTTATTAATTATTCTTAAAATAATGTAGTAATTTATTTATATAGTCAATCACTAGTGACACATAACCTACGGGCTAAGTAGGGGCGGGCTAGAGCGTGAGCCAAATGACATAGGTGCACAAGAGTACTTTACGCTATAATCATCTCTTTTTTAAAGGTTCTACATGCTAATGCCTGCTATTTTATCTGAGAGAAAAGAATAATAGATATTCCAGTCAAGAGCCAGTTAATTGTTTTAGTGAAAACTGTTGTTGGTATTGAAAACATCTTTAGTTTCTCAATTCATTAATTCGTGACGCGAAATTTATCTTTGGCAAAATAATTAGTTATTGCATTTTGGGCTTTGCTCAAACTTAAGCTACTTGAATTCTTGCAACCTCCGTCTCAAATTAATTATATACATTAATGTTCCAACCACACCAAATAATTTCTGTTAATCGTCATTTTCTTCTTTAACTATCCACGAGCTCATGAGCAAAGAAAAAAAAAATGTAACTTCTTTAAACAAAGCCAAGACAAGTGATGCCATCCCAAATAGAAAAAAGTATTTTGATTAAGTAAAAATAACTAAAATTAGGTACTGTATACAATATAGAAAAATGTGATTAAGTGGGGAAGCACAAAATCTGCATGTCTATATCCAAAGTGACAAAAATATGTTGCCTTTTTCAATATAATTCCGTGTCTAATGTCAAATATATTATTTTAATATATAGTAAACTATCACTACAATTGTTTTTTTAAATACCTTAGATATTCATATACTACAGCTAATAATATTCTGTTTGGAAGGAAAAAAACAAAGCAAAAAGTCAAAAACAGACGTGATGGATGTCACTGGTGTGAGTTTTAAGTAGTACTACCTAATATCCATCACCACAACTCCACAAGCTTATAAGGAATTGTTTTTTTATTCCTTTTCTTGGTTTTATTATATAGTCACTTGAAAATAATATTTTTGGAATTTTGTTGTTTTGTAAGTTAGTGAGTAATAGTAAAGTAATTTAAGGTGTGATTTGATATTTCTACTTAAAGTGACAGGATAACTGATAACATGTGTGCTACATGCATAAAAAAATGCCAGAATTCAAGTTAATTTCTTCAATTCCCGAGGTCTAAACTTCAAAAATTAATAGTGACACAGTTCAATAAGAATTGAATAAACTCTAGGCACTATGCAACAAAATAAACAGTATCGCATTTGTTAAGGAGTGTTTTGGGCTCAATATGGGCGCGGATCCGGATTTTAATCGGGCCTTAATATAGGTATCGGATAACGGATAGAAAATAAAAAGAGTTATAAAAATTGGACGTTAACTGTAAATGAAATTATGGCAATTGAAGTTCAATAGGAGGAAGGAAGCACATTTTTAATCAGAAGATCAACGGTAAGATAGTTCGGATTCAATAGGTGAAAGAAAGACAAATTTAAACTATTTTCAAATACATTTTTACCCTCTTCTTATATTTAAAAGTAAGGCTGGCCAACGGGGCGGGGTCGGGTGGCCAACGAGGCGGGGCGGTCCGGTCCCGACCCGACCCGCAAAAAAAAAACGGAACGGGACTCGAACCAGGACGGAACCTGGGCTCGTCCCGCCCCAGTCCCGTTTCGCCCGCCCCTCCCCGATCCCGCCCGATCCCTCCCCTTTGCAAAAAATGTCTGTTGCACAACGACCATTTTATATTTTGGCCGTTGTGCAACGACCATTTTTGGCCTCCCCCTATCCCTTAATATTTATTTTTAACCCCAAAGTTAATATATTTACACTTTAATCCAATTTTTCAACTATAAATACCTCATTTTCTCTTCATCTTTCTCACAAATCTTCATACAATATCTCAATCTATCTCCTTACAAGTCTACATTGTCTACTAAATATTAAATTTTATTTATTCATTTGTATAACTACATCAAAGTTTAAAAATTGGGAGTGAAATTGGCAACTAGCTTGAGGATCATCCATCGAGCAAAGTTTTAATTTTCAACCTCGATTACACATCGACGTTACGTCGACGTTTGGTACATTCGTTCCTTCTTTAAATTATTATTATTATTACTTTATTTTAATTAGCGCACTTAATTTTATTATCTTTAACTATTTATTAGCATAATTAAAATGGAAGGAATAAGAGATATGTTTAAGGGTAAGGGTAAGGGTGCTTCTTCTAGTAGGGGTAACAATGGTAGGGTACTTCTTCTAGTCATCTTATTCCTAGACAGGATGATTTGGTTGATTACACACATATAAATCAAACTGAATTTTTTAATGATAGACCATTAGAGTTAGACGATGAGATATTTCTGCAATTCAACTAGACTTTAATTTAGAAGATAATCTAGATGACACACCCACTAATCTAGATGACACACCCACTAGTGCACCTCCAACTGGAACGCCTCTTATTCCCCCTAGTATGAGACGAGGCTCAATAAAACGAAAATTAAAATCAGATGCATGGAGTATTTTGATAGGGACGAAGAGAATCAAGTAGTTAGATGTCAAATTTGTAAAAATGTTTATAAATTTAAAATGAAAAAAGGTCAGGGTGGAACGGGAGGTTTATTGAGACATGTACAAATCTTTCACAAAGCTAGGTGGGACCAATACCTGACTGAAAAATCGGGTGCGCCAATGCGCTCTTAATCGGGACAAGGTTCACATACTGTCCTGAACCAAGTATAGGGTCAAATTAACCCTGTGACAGGGGGAATTGTAGGCCCTAAATACGATAAACATAGAGATAGGGAAGCAATAGCAAAATTAGTTGCGGTGGAGGGTTTGCCTTTTTCATTTCCTTCATCTCCTGGTTTTATTCATTACATTAGAGATATATATAATCTTGCTTTTAACGGTTTTTCTAGATCAACTGTTAGGAGAGATATTTTTAAATTTGCACATGAATATCAACAGTATTTACGTTATTCATTACATAATTTTTCTGGCAAAGTATCTATCACGTCTGATATAGGCCGTAGTACTAACGACCATGATTATTTAACGGTAACATGTCATTGGATAGATTATAAATAGTCTATGCAAAAATGTATTTTAGCCTATAGATATATTGATGATAAGCACACCAGTAGTTTTATTGCAGAAAATATTCATTCAGTTTGCGATTATTATGGCATAACTGATAAAATTATGACTATTACATTAGATAACGCTTCTTCCAATAATTATGCTATTAAAATTTTAAAAGATCTTTTAACTCCATCTTTTCCAAATCATTTTCATATAAAATGTGTGTGTCATATGTATAACTTAGTTGTAAAGGATGGTCTATCACTTTTTGAAGACATTCTTAATAAATTATAATCTGCTATAAACTTTATTTTTAGAAGTAATAGAATACAACGGAAAAAAGAATATAAAAAATTTGTCATAATTGTGGACTACCTTATAGAAAAATTCCCAAAGAAGTAGCAACTAGGTGAAATTCTTTATACGAACAACTACTTGTTGCTTATGATTATAGAAGACCTATAACTTTATTTTTTATCTCCCATAATCGAAATCCAACTGATAGGGTTATAGATAACTATTGGGAAAATATTTCAGAACTTATTGTATTTCTAGAGATTTTTTTCAAGCAACAAAAGAATTTTCCGGTATATATTATCCTACTATTTCAACTATATTATTTTATATAGCTCTAATATTTTTATTACTTAGTGAATATATGAAAAAAACAGTTTGTAAGGCACCTATTAAAAAAATATTTATCAAATTAAAAAAAAAATCCTATTCCCACTATTTATATTATTGGTGTTGTATTAAATCCAACTATTAAAATAGACGGTTGTAAAACACTTATTGAAACTATTTATCATTGTATATCAATACTTCCACCTCCAACTCCAACTCCAAAAAATCCAAATGACCCACCACCTAAGGAACAAACTAAAGAAGAAGTGTTGTATATCATACAAGATGAATGCAAAAAAGTATATAGGCATTACTAAGAAGAAAGTGCTAGCAACCAACCGGCTTCCATACCATCTTCTTCTTCTTCAACACAACCTCAAAAAAGACATGATGTTTCTGCGACTAGTATTGAAAGCCTTAGACATAGAATATATAGTGGTACCACTACTAATTGTCACGACCCAAACCGGAGGGCCGCGACGGGCACCCGGATCCCACCCACCGGGTACCACCAACCGTACCTCCAACACCTAATCGTAATTAAATATGGACTAAGCCGAAAAACATTTTAGAAAATCAGGTAACATATATACACATACCCATACCAAAGCCGACAAGGCCATGCAAGACCACTATCCACAGGAAACCTGTCTACAAGCCTCTAGGAGTAGCAACATCAAAGGTCGGGACAAGGCCCCGCCATACCCATATATACAAGCAAAATTGTACCGTACCAAAATTAGACCAACACTCCGAACAAGTGGAGTGCTTCAAAAATCCGCTGAACCCGAAATCAACTAATGTGAACCGTCACCTTCCTTGATTAAACCTGCGGACATGAAACGCAGTGTCCCCCGACAAAAAGAACGTCAGTACGACTGATGTACTGAGTATGTCAGGCATGAACAATAGTATAACAGGGATATTACAACAACTGAAACAGGAACAACCGACCAATAGTAAATGTCTATGAGGGCCCTAATGCATATGCCTAAATGTTATGCACAATGAAGTTTCCATATACATCAGCCTCATCGGGCATCTTCCTTACCATAACAACCTCTGTGGGCATCATTTCATGTCGGCCGTTGTGGGCATAATATCATGTAATGATTAATGAATGTATGCATAATGCAAATGCGGTATACTAATGTCCACACATGAATCCTCCCATAACCACCTCTGTGGGCATCAGGTTATATCGCCACACAAGGGCATCACATCATATTGGCCTCTTTGGGCTCTTTCGTGATAGTCTGTACTAGCTTCAGGTGGTGTGCGTATATAACGCCTTTCCTTTTCCCCATATTCCATACATATATAATATTTACCATATAGTAGTGTGCATAGCACCAGTGGTCCAGGATAATATATGAATGCAATGCAAATGAAAATGCATGAATGATAATAAAATCTTCTTTGAATTTACCGGATGACAATAATATTCTTGTCCCTTTGGCTAACATTGAATATTTAACATGTACCTTCAGCTGACGCTGTAAATATCAACATCCTTTTCCACATGCCTCAATAAGGTCTTGAAAACATATTTAGACATGCTTTTAACATAGGATTCAATAACATGAATATTCCTAACTACTAGGAGTAGAATAAATTATGGAGCAATATCACGGTTCCATTTTATTACACAGAACATGCCAAAAGAGAGAAATAATTTGCCTTAACATACCTCGATTCCACTTAATATTTTGTTGGAATCGCTGAAGGTTTCTGGAAACAGAAACCTTACTGGCCGACTTCTTTTTTCACCAAACAAAATCCAAAGTTTCTATTTCATCTACTTTAAAGAGTTTTTTTCCTTCTTCTAGCAGTTGATTTTTGTTCGTGAAGAATCATATATATATACAAGCACACTTTTTTTTGCTTGCAGGAATAATCATCATTTTAGCTACTACTCAATTGTATCATCAGTATACACTAACATATGGCTTACAGGATTGTTTTTAGTTGATGGAGGCTGGACGTTTAAAAATTTCCCAAACCAAATGTGAATCCCAATTGCAAACAACCATGTAATCTTATCATTTGGTCTCCCACCAACCAATCTTGGTGGTGGGGAGCCTCACATAACGCCACCTTGCTTCCCATGTTAATTAAGTGACCATCCTCCGTATAATTTATCAATCACACACATAATTAATTTCGTGATCCCAATTCACTTAAATCCTAAAAATTCATAAGACTTTCATATACTCGATGCCATAATTTGTGATATGATAGTAGTCCATAACCTCTTCATGCACATACCAAATTATTTTCGGCTTCCGTCGTCACACTTGTTACATCCAAAATTATTTCGGGGTTTTATCCTTTTATATGCTAATTTCTTTATTAGCACACGTAAATATAACATAAAGTTTTTCTAACGCTCGGGTCTATTTACAAACGCTTAGCGACTTAAATCGTGATCCAAAAATACGGGATGTTACACTAATCAAGTTAGAGAGTTTGATGTTTTTGTTTTGCAGGGTGTTGTACCGTACCAAGCAGTTCTCAATGAAGAAGGACGTGAAGACTTGCTGAAATACTGGAGGGAGAATGAGAAGATATTTCCGACACTGTCAAAGATAGCCCGAGATGTGTTGAATATTCAAGCGTCATCAACAGCGTCTAAAAGCGTTTTTCCGGCCAGAAAAATTCAAATAGGAGAGCACAGAAACTCATTAGCGGGAGACAGCTTGGAGATTGCAATATTATTCAGAGATTGGATACGAGCGGAGCGTAGAAGGTGCGGTCAACCGAAGATCAACGAAGAAGACGACGAAAACTACAATGAAATCTTATCCGACGGAGGTGAAAGCGATGTTGAGCAATTTGACCAACAAATTCCAATTCCAATCGAAGAACCACAAGACATTATAAAGAAACTAGAAAAGGTGTTTTTAAATATGTAATTTTTTTAGTTGTAATTTTACTATGTTATTTGCAACTTCAACACCACAAAGTTGCAATTTTGAAATTGTATTACAAAAAAATTATATTTCTATTAAATAATAAGAAGCACAAAAACAGCATTGAGAAGTTTTTCTTACACTATCTCTTTCAATTATTGAGGTGTTATTTTTTAAAATTAAGTGCAAAAAAAAAAAAAAAAAAAACCCGATCCTGACCCAACCCCGTCCCGCCCAGACCCGATAAGATCGATTCCCTTTTCCGACGAGACCGGGAACGGGACGGGACATCGACGGGTCCCGTCCCGCCGGGACCCGCCCCGCCCCGTTGGCCACCCTTATTTAAAAGTTATGGTAACTCCTGTGTAGGTTTTAATTTCTTATTTTATCTCTCCAAATTGGGTCGAGTTAGTCCACATGGTGACATATGACCCAAAATTTAGTTTATGAGCATTTCAAGAAATGTAGGTTGGTGTTCTATTATTTGAGAAAACTTCGGTTTTAACTTCTTATTTTATCTATTCAAATCGGGCCGGGCTAGCCCACATGGCGACCCGTGACCGAAGATCCAACATATAGTTCACGAGCAATTGAAGCAATATAATGTAGGTGATCTATTATTTGAGGGAATTGCATATGAAGATTGACTAGAGAATAAAAGTAGAATTAACTATGGTTGTCCAGTGGGTCGGGTTGGCCCGATCCCGACCCGTTCCGTCCCGCCCCGCCCCCAAAAAAAATAGAACGAAATTGTAGGTAGCGGGGTTCGATCTCGGGACGGGACTAGGGCTCGTCCCCATCCCACCTTGTCCCCCCTCCCCTTTGCAAAAATAGTTGTTGCAACAACAACTAAAATTTGATTTTGGTCATTGTGCAACGGCTATAACGGCCATTCCCCCCCCCCCCATAAACCCCCTACCCCCTTAATATTTATTTTTAACTCCTAAGATAGTATATTTACACTTTAAACCCTATTTTTTAACTATAAATATCTAATTTTCCTCTTCATTTTTTTCACAAATCTTTCTACCATCTCTCTAATCTCTCAATCTATCTCTCTACAAGTCTACATTGTCTACTAAATATTATATTTTATTTGCTTATTTGTATCAAAGTTCAAAAATTGGGAGTGATGTTGGCAACTAGCTTGAGGATCATCCATCGAGCAAAGTTTTAATTTTTAACCTCGATTACACGTCGACGTTTGGTACCTTCGTTCCTTCTTTAAATTATTATTGTTACTTAATTTTAATTATCGTACCTACTTTCATTTACTTTAATTATTTATTTGCATAATTATAATGGAACGACTTGGACGTTTGATTTCTGGTAGAGGTACTAGGGGTAACAGGGGTAAGGTGCATCTTCTAGTAATTCTATTCCTAGTCCCGATGATTTCACTCATATAGATGAAATTGATTTTTTTAATGATATTAATATATAATTAGATCATGACGTATATTGTGCATCTGAACCAAACTTTAATTTTGAAAATGAAATAGACGATAATGTAGATAACACACCCTCTAGTGCACCTCCACCTCAGGCTTAGACTGAGTCTCAGCCTGAAACTGGAATGCCTCATATTCCTCCTAGTATGAGTCAAAGCCCCAAACAACGAAAATTAAAATCACCTGCATGAGATTTTTTTTGATAGGGACAAATAGAATCAATTAGCTAGATGTAAGATTTGTCAATAAGTTTATAAATTTAAAAACAGAAAATGTCATGGTGGGACGGGAGGTTTATTGAGACATGTACAAAGCATGCACAAAGCTAGGTATAATGAATACCTGGCTGAAAAATTGGGTGTGCCAATGCTTTGAGTCAGGACAAGGTTCACATAGTGTCCCCGACCAAGTACATGATCGAATAAACCCGATGAGAGGGGGGTTATATGTCCTAAATATGATAAACACAAGGATATGGAAAATTTAGTAAAATTAGTTGCGGTGGAGGGTTTGCCTTTTTCTCATTTCATTCCTCTCCTGATTTTATTCATTACAGTAGAGAAACATATAATCCTGATTTTAGCGGTTTTTCTAGATCAACTGTTAGAAGAGACGTTTTTAAATTTGCACATGAATATCAACAATATTTACGTTATGCATTATATCATTTTAATGGCAAATGGCTATCACTTCTGATATAGGCCGTAGTACTAACGATAATGATTATTTAATCATTACATGTCATTGGATAGATCAGAATTGGTCTATGCAAAAATGTATATTAGCATAAAGATATATTGATTATAGGCAGACTGAATCTTTTATTGCAAGAAATATTCATGAAATTTGTGAATATATGGAATTACTGATAAAATTATGATTGTTACATTAAATAATGTTGCTGCTAATGATTATGATGTAAACCTTTTAAAAACTCGATTTACTCCATATTTTTCTGATATTTTTCATATTAGATGTGCATGACATATTTATAACTTAGTTGTAAATGATGGCCTAAAACTTTTTAAAAACATTCTTGATAAAGTACAATTTGCTATAAACTTTATTTTTAAAGGTAATAAAATACAAAGACACAAAGAGTATATAAAAAATTGTCATGATTGTGGACTACCTTATAGAAAAATTTCAGAAGAAGTTTCGGCTAGGTGGAATTCTTTATATGAACAACTACTTGTTGCTCACGAATATAAAAGACCTATAACTTTATTATTTAACGCCCATAATCAAAGTCCAACGGATATGCTGGTAGATGATGATTGGGGGAAAATTTTGAAACTTATTGCATTTTTAGAGAAATTTTTTTTAGCTACTAAATAATTTTCTGAAATTTATTATCCTACTATTTCAACTATGTTATTTTATATAGCTCTAATATTTTTGTTACTTAATGAATATATGCAAAAACGAGCTTACGCTCCAGCTATTAAAAAAATATTTATAAAATTAAAAAAATATTTTTTCCTATTCGCGCTATATATTTTATTTGTATTGTATTAAATCCGACTATTAAAGTAGACGGTTGTAAAGCACTTGTTGAAACGATTTATGAAAGCTTAGAAATACTTCCAACAGACCCAACTGAAGAAGAAGAAGAAGAACCAACTAAAGAAGAAGTTATGTCTAGCATGCACAATGAATGCAAAAATATATATATGTATTACCAACAAGAAAGTGCAAATAATCAACCGGCTTCGATACCATCTTCTTCTACTTCACTGTAACCTAATAAAAGACATGCGGTTTCTGCTTCTAGTGTTCAAGGCCTTAGAAATAGAATGTTTAGTGGTTCAACTTCTTCACAAGTAAGCGAATTTGATGTTTATGTTTTGCAGGGTGTTGTACCGTACGAATCAATTGTCAATGAATATGGACGTGAAGACTTGCCGAGATACTGAAGGGAGAATGCGAAGACATTTCCAACACTATCAAAGATGGCCCGAGATGTGTTGAACATTCAAGCGTCATCAACAACGTCTGAAAGCGCTTTTTCTGCTGGAAGATTTCAAATAGGAGAGCACAAACGCTCATTGACGGGAGAAAGCTTGGAGATTGCAATTTTATTAAGAGATTGGATTAGAGAGGTGCGTAGGAGGTGCGGTCAATCAGAGATCAACGAAGAAGACGACTACAACGAAATCTTGTCCGAGGGAGCAGGAAGCGACGTCGAACAATTTAACCAACAACTTCTAAATCCAACCGAAGATCCTCAAGACATTGTGAGGAAATTAGAAAAAGTATGGTTAACTATGTAATTTATTTAATGGTAATTTTACTATGTAATTTGCAACTTTTGAACAACGAAACAAAGTTGCAATTTTGAAATTGTATAACAAAAAAATCATATTTCTATTAAATAATATAAGAGGCACAAAATCAGTCTTGGGATGTTTTTATTACACTATCTTGTTCAATTATTTAAGTGTTTAAATATATATTTTTTAAAAATTAAGTGTCTGAAAAAAATCCAAATACCGCTACCCGACCCGTCCCGCCAAATCCCGTCCCCTCTTCTGGCGGGATGTGGGACGGGATGATACTTCTTCCCGTCCTGCCTATCCCGGCCCGCCCGGCCACACCAAACCCCGGTCCCGACCCACCCCCTATCCCGCCGGATCCCGTCCCAGCCCGCCATGCTGGCCACCCCTAGAATTAACAATAACTTTGCACATGTATCGGAGGAAATGTCGATGTACATACAAGTAAGATAAATACCGAAAAAGAAAAAACAAGATAAATAATTGCACATGGTAATTATATGTAATGTGCTAATGGGTATGCAAAATCAAAGTCTACTAATTAAATATATGCTCTATATATCAAGTGCTATGAAAGTCAACTTAACTTTGATGAACTTATACCTAAAGGGATGTTCTTTTCCCAATATCTATTTGACTTTTTGTTCCGATATAATATTATGTTTAGATCAATGGTTTTGGTCAAAATCAGATCGTTTGAAGATTATAGCTTTAACGAATGTGAGTACTCCTTCTATCCCAAATTATATGTTGTTTTTGGCTTCTTGAAATTTAAATTATGTGATTTTTTATCAATATATAAAAAAATATTTTTTCATCATATTGACATGAAAGACTTGCAACTTATATTTATCGTATATTTTTAAAAATAAATTAATTTAATCTAATGTAATTTGAAAGATTAATTAAATTGACCATCAAAAATGACAAAATGACACTTATTTTAGACCGGGGAGTACTATTTTAGGTTCAGAGTTCAGACCATACACACATATGACAAGCATCGTAGGCCCAAATTAAAGTAATCCCTCATTTCTTTTTTAATTGTTCACTATTGACTTTGCATGCCGTTAAAAATTAATAAATATATATATATTTTATCATAATGCACATATTAATTATTTCATCCGTTTCATAATAAGTGATGTTTTTAACTCATTCACGCCCCTTAAGAAATTGCTCACTCTTAAAAAAATATGAGTGTTTTTACAACTTACCCTTAATTAATGCCTAAAAAAAGAAAAGCTCATAATGATTCATGATTATGTAAATAAGGATAGTTTTAGAAGAATAAGGTCAATTTTTTCTTGAAATCCTGAATCAACACTTATTTTGAAACAAAATGAAAAATCTAAAACACCATTTATTATAGAATGGAAGGAGTAGTGTATAGTCTCAATAGACTTGAAAATGATTTGAAAATGAGTAATTAAGGGTAAAATAAAAAAAAGTTTATCTTTGTATTGATATGCTAAAATGGACAAATAAAAATAAAAATTTATTTTTAATATAGTGAACTAGTAAAAGTGAACAGAGAGAATGTCATACATAAAAAAAAAAAATAGAAAGTATTTTTTTAAGAAAAAAACAATTAGGGAAGAATGAATTAAGACAATGTGAACCCAAATTGTCTCAAAAGACTTTGTTGCAAATAAATATGCAACATAAGGCATTTATTATTTCCAGGTTTTGTTTGTGAAACAAATTAAAAGGTCCCTACGAAGGCTACTGTATTGGGATACCATAAATGCACCCAAGAAAAACATTGGGATACCATAAAATTTTATTTTGGTCCAAGGGATACCATAAGTTAACGAATAAATACTCCAATTATATGTGTGAATTATTTTCCAAAAAGGTGGAATTCCCACCCCATGAGCCCCACATCCCGGTCCGACAGGTCTGTGAAGGAGGTAAATCACGGTGACTCAATTGATTTCAAAGGTTAGACCAGTACCACGCTACGCACAAGGGGCCCTCCTTTATTTCAAGAAGTAACCCCCACGCTGCCGCTGACGGGATTCGATCCTTGGCCATTTTCCAAATATCCCCCTTGATAACCAATTGATCTGCCCAAGCGGACCATATGTGTGAATTGTGATTATATTATAGGTGGTGGGGAGCATATCCTTCTATTTTACTTCAATTATATTCCATGTGAATGAATATAATAAGTTTGACTCTTTAGCTACTTTCTGTAAATCCAAATGCATGGGCATGCTCACCACGTCTATATTAAATAATTCACAAGAAAACAACAATATTAATTTACTCTTTTAATATATGAGTAGTGAAACACTTATTTACCTGTGAAATATAGCTATAGGCTTTACTTGTAATCTGAATTTCAGAAACAGTTTTCTCGATAGATTTGGATAATGAAATTTATATGGGAGACTGTGGCTGAATTGGTTCAACAAGTGGTCCCACATGAGAGATCTGAGATCGAATTTCCTCGCCTTTCAATTTGAGCTCGTCGCATGAGGCTTGCTTAATGCGGTTTACATTTTCTGTATAATTTACAGGCTATTTTCCTAGAAGCGAGGTTTACTCATAATGCAGCTAAAGAATAACGAATGCGGATTCCCTAGTTTACAAAAAAATATATATATAGGAGGGTAAACCGAAATTCATAAAACCTTAGGTTAAGTTGTTAGAACAATAATGAAAAGTTCAAACTAAATGCATAAAATTTTAAATGAAATAGTCACATAATTCAATATGATATGAGAATTGCAACAAATGTCACCTATTATAAATTAAAAAATAATTACATCTTAAACACGCACAAGTTCATACTAATATTTTCTAGATTTTTTATTTATTACTCCATCCGTTCAGTTATACTTATTACGTGTCGTTTCTCAAAACTCAATTTGACTAATCTTCAGAGTAAAATTGAATTAGATTAGTTTAGTAATTAAAATTAAAATCTGAATGTTCATAAATTATATGAAAAATATTATAAGTTATAATTTTTTTCATATTAATATAATAAAAATGATATTTTCATATATGCTTAAAATTTATTTAATTTAATTTTATTTTCGAGAAGCGAAATCGATAAGTAAAAGTAAACTGAAGAAGTATTACTATAAAAGGAGTGACCTGTGATGAATAGATGATGAAACTCTTTGCTGTCTCTATGGCCGCGTTAATTTTGTCCCCCAGTACCAATTATTATCTTCTTTTTTCTATGCGTTTCTCCTAATATAGTTTTATTTCATTTCATTTTCAACAAAGCTCAGCAGGACCCTCCACTATTCCCACTTCCTTTGGATTCGATGTCTCTTTTCTCTCTTTTCCCTCACTTTTAAGGCAGAAATTTACACTTCAAATACTTGTACATGCAGTTATAAGGATAAGAAAGAATAATTTCAGAATAAAATGTAAAATTATTTCATATTTGATTAAACTTTTGAATTTAATATAAATAATCACGAGTTTGTGTATCTCATAACTATGGTATTTTTTTTATTATACTTTATGTAATCAGAGACAGAGGTGGAATGAAAATTTGAAGCTTACAGATTCGAAATAATTGTTTTAAGTTATTCGTTCTATATTAATAATTTATATATATTCAATAATTTTTTATGACAAATACTATAAGATTTGAAGCAAAGCTATTGAATTCGACTGAACCGACACATAATCAAAAGTCTACTTATGTCCCTTGCTGGATAACAATCACGAAATAACTATTCCTGGGATGAAGCAAGAAAATTGCACATCTTTCCTTCTCCAAAGTTCTTTTTTTATGAAAGCCAATATTAAATTTAAATAAAAATTTATAGAAGTTTGTCTAGTGTAAAAGTAAATAAATGTTTTATAGTACTCCTATATTATATATCTCATTTTCAGATCTTTTTAGTAAAAATATATTCACTAAATAATCTCAGTCATTTTTTAATCTCCTCTATAGTCCCGCACATAATTCAATACAATTACTTGTCCACAAACCATATCATCCCTTAGGGGCCGTTTGGTTACAACGATTTAAGGCGTTATCCCAACATAAAGTTGAGTTTAAATTTGTTCACTGTTTTGGTTACGGGTATTAGTTAAAACCAAGTAGTAATTGGAATAGTCTTATTTGAACCAAACAACCCATTAGGAAGATAAAACAGAATTTATATAGCTAACGACATAAACAGCCATACATACTACCATTAGGTGGAAATCTTCTCCTAACTCCTACTTTCATAGTATTAATGATCCACCTCCCACTTAATTTCTTGCACGTGAATCATTTATTCACCCATCAACTTTTCACAAATTCAATTTTGGGGTCCCCTACTCATAATGAAATTTCCACAAAATTAGGATTTACCCAAAAAAAAAAATCTATAATGAAGAATAAAATACTCTTTAATAAACGATTTCATGCTTAAAATTAATAAAAAATTAATAAAAAATGAAATAATATTTATCACTCCACCATAACTTATCTTATTGGTCACAAGTTCAGTTACTACTTAATACTACTAAGTTTTTGAGCTAGTCTCATTAACTTTAGACGAAAATATTTCACTATCTTTATCAAAATTCGGTTATGTATTTTTTTTATCAAGTTATGCAGCAACATAAATTGTTTATCATAATAAATATTTTAATTACTAATTCCAACTACCATAATTTAATTATTTACCTCTGATCCACGTAAGCATATTCTTAGCGCCTTGTAGTAGTAGAAATTAACTCATCTACGGTCATAGGTGTATAGCATACTAGTGAAAGCCATTAGTAAATGTTTAGGTTAGTTTATTCATAACAAATGTTTGCACTTACTAATTTCAACTACCCTATTACTTACTACCTTGGATCCACGTAAAACATATACTTGACTCCATTAGAGAAACCAATTTACATGCATCTGTATAATTCTTTATTTTAAAAACATTTTAGCTCCATCCATTACATTATAAATGGATGTAAATATATTGAAAGACGGATTGAGAATTTGATTTTTATAGATTCTGATTCTAGGTAAACGACCTCAAGTATTACTAACTGAATTCTATTTTTTTTATATATATTTAGTTTTCTTATTAATATATATATATATATATATATATATATATATATATATATATAATCAAATGCATTAAAATTATATAAATAATTAAACCTAAAAAGGTAAAATTAAAACCTATAATGTAAAATAATTATAACAACATAATGCAAGAATTTAAAAAGAAAAAGACTAGGTGGTATCACTATCCATAATCAAATGCATTAAAATTATCAAAACTTACAAAAATTTAGACTTGAATATTTTGAGGAGATCTTGGGAGTTTTGGGATAGGGTTTTTCTTTTTTTAGATTAGGTGGTATTACTATCCATAATAAAAAAAATGCCAATGGAAGGAGATATTCAATTAACAAAACCCTTTGAAACAATCCAATTATTTTCTCAAGATTCATTGAAGAAACAAAAAGAAAGAAATTACAAGTACATCCATATTGGCTTAGTTCAAGTAGGGATAAAACCTTTAACAAAAGAAGGATTAATCCTTATTTGATCGGATTAAAAAGAAACTTTGGGATTGCTGAATCACAGACCAAAAAAAAAAACATATACTTCAATTCTTGCGATCTTAAGTGATGCCAGATTCACTAACTTTGAAGACGCCTTATTAAGTTCTGTTGAATCTAGCCTCTGCACGGGGCCAATTTCTTTTGATTGTTATCCAAACTTTTCAGTATCTCTTAATAATAAAAATATCCTAAAATCCATTTTCTTACAAATAAAAACTTATAATTACCAAATAATTGAAGGATCAATTCCGGTAGCAATAATTAGAATCCATTACAAAGCTATGCTTTCTGCTTTTGCTACAAATGTCAGATACCATAGCAAAAAAGGTAAAACGCTACTATTACAGACATCTCTTTTCAGGTCTAACACTGTAATACCAAGACCTATTAAATGAAAAGATATTACCCTTCCAGAAGAACGGATCTTGGAAGGAGCAGTTAAATCTGAATCACTAGAAACTTCCCAACCAAATACTCAACTTAAACAAGTAACCCAATACTAGGATGGTAGAGTTAGTCTATCATTCCTTAAAAAATCTACGAGTAATAGATACGATGATACATGTTCTATAGAGACCCTAGATTTAGGAAGAGTCTCACAAATTCCTTCAGTAATAAAAACACCTTATAAAATAAAACCTAAACATTATATGACAGATTTATCCAATTTAAGAAACGTAGACTACACCAACGAAATGTCTAGACCCGTATATAAAAATTCCATTACTAGAGAAAAAATAGATGTTCAACAACCAGATCAAGAACCTACTAGTCCAACATTTTCCTCAATAACAGAAAATATAGTAAACGAAATTGAAGTTTTAGAAAAAGAATTTCAAGTAGATAAAAAATTCTTACGTGAAGACTTTTATGGAAAACATAACTTAGAAAAAATAACTTGGTTCTTTCAAAACTTTTTAGATACTAGGAAACAAATACAATAAAAAAATTATGAATTCATAGGTGAATATAGAATAAACATTCTATTCTTCGATTGGTTTGAAATAGATTCTTCTCAAAATTCCATAGACTATCCTTTTTCAAAATCAGTAAACCTTATTACAACTAGTCAAAATTCCTTAAACATTCTATTCTCTAAGCATTACTCTAGTTAAGAACGTGTTTTTGTACCCTTGAAAATCACTGAATTTTTTACATTTTATATTTGAAAGTAATTCGGTATTTTTATCTTTTAGATGGGAAGAATCTACTATTGCCAAAAACTGCATCATCTTTCAAATCAATCAACGGTTCTTCTTCTTCTTCTTCTTCTTCTGATGAAGAGCCTTGCTTTAATGAAGATAATAGTGCTAATTTCATAATTATCGACTGCATTTCTTCCGGATTTTTGGCCTTTGTAAGTATTGAGTCCATTTGGGATTTCTGGGCAAGGAATTGGGTGTGCTCCGATGTTTGCGATGGTATTTATTTATGAATAGTTTTTTGAGTACTTAACCATTCCTGAATTTTTGATGTGATTAAACTTAGTGGTATATTAAATCCGTCCCACCATCTTATGTTAAACCTTCTTCGAATTGTCGGAGTTTTATTTTCAGAATAATCTATGAACCATGTTAATACACACGGCAGATGAAATTTGATATGAAATAGATTTAGGGGCATAAATATTCTTTCTTCATCGGTAGGTTTAGAGAGGGATTTAAATAGGTTAAAGGATTGAATAATTTGGGGTTTTAATATATTCAAGGTGGATCCAAATTGTTCCCACCATGAATTCCACCATGTTGGAAATTGGGATGGAATGCATGAAGTATCAAGATAAAAGAGCCAGGTATGGCTTCGCTTGACATTTTGAACAAAAAATTAATTAAATCAAGCTTGTTGGTAATCCTAGTAATTAAATGAAATATCGAAGAACGGGGATTTTTGTAGGTATCAGAAAAATTAAGAAACTGAGAGAGGTCATTTCCCCAATCACTTGGGGCAATTATTCTAACTATTTTGCAAGTGGAGTATGAGGGATCCTTGTTATCTTTATAAAAAATATTTTTATGGCTGATCTTGATACTTCTAGGATAGCCCGATAAAAATAGGGGATTTTGAGGATATCCAATGGTTTATAAAACCATCATAGTCCAAAATATTTTTGAATTGCCATAAAAGGATCTTTATCAAAAAATTATTTTTCAATAGTCACAATGTTTTGAAAGAAGGGTTTTATAAAGAATTCAGAAGTGGGTTTTATTGCAACTTGTGGTACCACAAGTTGGAAATTTGAAAAGTATTTTTGAGAAATGATTTTTAAAGATTCTCCTTTCTCTATTTCAACAAAATTTTGAGAGAGTTTAACCTCTCTTGAACTTTGGATAATTTCCTGTTTATGAATCTGTAATTGCATCAAGGTCTTCTGTATCTCTGGGAATTTGACAAGGAGTTGTAAAAGATTTTCAGTAGTCGTCTCCTGAGCGTGATTTTCTGATGCGGTGTTTTTGTGTTCTTTTTCCTCTTTCATAACAACATCATACCATGTCTTGGGTTTTTCAGCAGGAGTTTGAGCAAGGATTTTATCTTTTTCTTATTTGGATGGTTTTCTAGGCATTTCTCATATTTTGGAGGAATTCACGGGTTAAGGAATCAGTAATAAAATTTATTTCTCCTTTAATATATTCAATATCGAAATAAAAAATGCTAAGAATTGCTTGCCATCGTGCAAAAATCTGTTTTGATGCAAGATTTTGAACATCTTTTTGTAAAACTTCTTTGACACTTTTGCAATCAATTCTGAGTAATTTTTTTTGATTTAGTAAATCACTTTGAAATTTTGTATGCATAACAATGCTCAAAATTTTCTTTTTAATGATAGAATAATTTTTCTGGGTGTCATTCCAATGGGCAGAAGTATATTGGACTATACATTCTCTCCCCCCTGATTTCTGATTCAAGATACCCCATATCCTAAGTCAGAGGTGTCTGTTTCTACTATTTTAGGTAGCTGAGGGTCTTCTATATGAAGATGCGGGATTTCTAGCACTTGCATTTTAATCTTCGGGACATAGATAGTATGGTTATCGGTACATGGAACATGATTTTTCTTTAGTCTATCATAAAGTGATTTTGCCATTTTATTTATCTCTGGACAAAAATCTAAACCATAATTTAAGCTTCCTATGAATTTTTGTAATTGAGTTTTATCAATAATTTTATCAGAAAATTTATTTGCGAATTCTAAGGACCTTTCTATGGGGGTGATTGTATCATGGGATATATAATGTCCTAGAAATCTTATCTTAGTTTGAGATAGACTCATTTTTATTTGGAAACTACCAAACCTTTTTTCTTTGTAACATAAATGAAGGTTTTAAGATGTTTGAAGTGTTCTTATATAGAATTTGAGAAGATTAAAACATCATCAATATAAACTATACATAATTTAAAATAATCATTAAAAATATCATTCATTATTCGCTTGAATTCTGAAAAGGGAATTTTTTTAAAACAAAAGGCATTACATTCCACTCATATTGTCCAAAGGGGACTGTAAAAATAATTTTGTAACGATCTTTTGTAGAAATTTGAACTTGCCAAAAATCGGATTTCATATCAAACTCTGAAAATTTTAAAGCAGAATGCAATTTTTGTAATAAATCCTTTTTGTTTAGGATTGGATTTCTAATCCATTTTAGGGTTGTATTTAAAAGTTTATAATTAATTACTAATCTAGGAGTTCCTCTTTCTATTTCGGATTTTTTGTTTACATAGAAAGCAACACAACCCCAAGGGGATCTTGATTTAGAAATTATTTTTTTTGTTTTCAAGATCTTGAATTTCTTTCCTGCAATGTTCTTCAAGATTACTATTCATTTGGATCGGCCTAGCTTTTGTTGGAATTTGTCTATCATCAAAATCTTTTTCATAAGGCAGATCTACGATATGTTATTTTCTACTCCAAAAAGCATTTGGAATATCAGAACATATCTCGTTTTCAAAAGAATTTTGGAGTTTAGATATCTTTTCTTTAACTTCTGGTATCTCTAATTGTGTATTTAATCTTTGAAAGAAAAATCATTTATCAGTTCTTGTAGATAGTATGTTTTTCCTTATATTTTTGCATTTATATTATCTTCGTGGATTGAAAATGCTCTTATTAGATTAAGGTCTCTAGTTTTTGGTTTTATTATAACATGAAATTTTAGTTTCTTGTTATTGAATTTAAAAGATATAAAATCATTATCTACCTTATATGGAGTGATAAGATTCACAAAAGGTGTACCCTGAATGACTGAATTATATATATATTTTTTACTAAGACAAATGAGGTTGCTATAGCAATTCCATCATTTATAATTGACGCACTAGTCTTAGATTTAATTTTTAATTTTGAATTATTAGCGGTTGCTAAATTTTCATGAGTTTCTTCCTGGAGACTTTTTGGTACTATACATGTTTTATGCAATTCAAATCTGCTCATGTATAAAAAAGGGCAACTGTTTTATAATTAAAATTTTCTGAGAATTTAAAAGTTATTTTTATTAGGTATTTCTTAGATAATTTGTCTTAATACACTAAGAAAGTCTTCTGGGACTTCTTCTAGATTTTTTTATTTCTTTTTCAATAACTTCTTCAGGTTCTATGGGATTTTCAGAAACAGAGTTTTCAGAATCGGAGCTTTCCTGCATAGTTTTTGAAAGGATTATTTTAATTAAATCAGAATCTTGTTTTTGTTTTTTCTTTTAGTTCTTTTATTTATGATTTTACTTGTTTGATTTCTTTTTGTAGTTCTTGAACCGTTACCTCTTTACTTTCTTTTATCTTTTTTCCTTTTCCTACGATGTTAGTTAAGTCATAAGTATTTTTAGACGTCTTTGGTAAAATAGTATTTTTTAACTTCTTTCTTTTATTCCGTAAAAGAGTTTAGGAGTCTATTTAAATATTCTTTTTGGTGTTGAGTTTCTATGTGTTTTACCATGCGTAACATGATTTCCTGGTCTTTAATTAATACACATATACATTTTTTTCTTTTCCAGAATAATCAGATGAACTAGTCCTGACTAATTCATCTACTTGAAGAGGTTCATTATCTTCCGAAGATAGAGAAGAAAACATTTTAGATTCTGTTTTAGTGTTTGAATCAGAAGAATCTATTAAGAGATTAGAGTTTTTTTGAACTATTTTTTCATCTTGTTTTAATTCTTGTAATTTTATATTCATTTTACAGTATCTTGAAGTATGTCCCTTTTTATTACACATGTAACATATAATATCTTTGTACCTAGATTCTTACTTCTTAGAATTTTTTTCATTTTTTAATTTGTAAAGAGATTTTTTATAATATTCTTCATTAGATTTGAAGTTTTTCTTCCTATATCCTTTTTGTGTTTTCCTATATGATTTTCTATAAGTTTTACTATAGTTTCATGTACAATCTAGAGAAGATTGTTTTTTGAAATTTATATCAAATTGTTGACAAAACGAACCTAGCTCTAACCTAGTTCTTTTTAGTGTCCATTTCAGGTGTTTTTGTAATTTTAGATCTTAGCATAATTTTAATCCTTCTTGTTGGGTTATACTGACCAGCTGTCCATATGTGAATTCATTATAAGGTATTATTTGTTTTTCACTTATTTCCCTAATTTTATTCCTAACCTTTTCTCCTAAAAGGGTAGGCAATCCTACTAAGAATTTTTCTTTTCAAAATGGTTGGTTGGAATCTTCTCTAAGCACTACTCTAGTTAAGAACGTGTTTTTGTACCATTGAAAATCACTTAATTTTTTACATTTTATATTTGAAAGTAATTCGGTATTTTTATCTTTTAGAGGGGAAGAATCTACTATTGCCAAAAATTGCATCGTCTTTCAAATCAATCAACGGTTCTTCTTCTTCTGATGAAGAGCCTTGCTTTAATGAAGATAATAGTGCAAATTTCAGAATACTGTATTTCTTTCGGATTTTTGACCGCTGTAAGCATTGAGTCCATTTGGGATTTCTGGGCAAGGAATTGGGTGTGCTCCGGTGTTTGCAATGATATATATATTTATGAATAATTTTTTGAGTACTTAACAATTCTTGAATTTTTGATGTGATTAAACTTAGTGATATTTTAAAGGTGTCCCACCATCTTATTTTAAACCTTCTTCGAATTGTCGGAGTTTTATTTTCAGAATAATCTACGAACCATGCGAATACCCACGACAGATGGAATGTGATATGAAATAGATTTAGAGGCATGATTATTCTTTCTTCATCGGTAGGTATAGAGAGTGATTTAAATAGGTTAAAGGATAATTGGGTTTTAATATATTCAAGGTGGATTCAAATTGTTACCACCATGAATTCTACCATGTTAGAAATTGGGATGGAATGCATGAAGTATCAAAATAAAAGAGTCATGTATGGCTTCGCTTGGCATTTTGAACAAAAAAGGAATTAAACCAAGCTTGTTGATAATTCCAATAATTAAATGGAATATAAAAAAAACGAAAGTATTTATGTAGGTATAAGAAAAATGAAGAAATTGAGAGGTCATTTCCCCATTCACTCAGGGCAATTATTCTAACTATTTTGCAAGTGGAGTATGAGAGATCTATGTTATCTGTATAAAAATTATTTTTATTATGATCGATCTTGATACTTCTTGGATAGCATGGTAAAAATATGGAGTTTTGAGGATATTCCATGATTTATAAAACTATTTTTGTCCAAAATATTTTTGAATTGCCATAAAAGGATCTTTATCGAAAAATCATTTTTTCAATAATCACAATGTTTTGAAAGAAGGGTTTTATAAAGAATTCAGAAGTGGGTTTTATGGCAACTTGTGGGTTTAACCTCTCTTGAACTCTGAATAATTTTTTGTTTAGGAATCTGTAATTGCATCAATGTCTTCTGTAGCTCTGGAGATTTGACAAGGAGTTGTAAAAGGTTTTCGGTAGTCGTCTCATGAGCGTGATTTCTGGTGCGGTGTTTTTGTATTCTTTTTTTCTCTTTCATAATTGCATCATACCATGTCTTGGGGTTTTCAGCTGGAGTTTGAGCAGAGATTTTATCTTTTTCTTCTTTGGAGGGTTTTATAGGAAATTTCTCCTGTTTTGGAGAAATTCACGGGTTAAGAAATCTGAAATATATATATATTTCAGGCAAAGTAACTTAATTTTATCGAATTCATATCTCATAGGCTACATCCACTCTTTAAATGTGTTAAGAGTCCCACATAGGAAATGGAATGGGAACATGAACTTCTTATATGGACTTGGACAATTCTCACCCTACAAGCTAGCTTTTGGGGTTGAATTAGACCCAAGATCCATTCTTTACACGGTATCAGAGTCAGACCCATTTTAATTCTCTGTTCACTGATATTGGGTCCCTAAATTATACTGTACACGCTCCAGTTAATGACGTCTATGCGTGCGAGGGAGTGTTAAGAGTCCCAGGAACATGAATTCCTTATATGGACTTGGACAATTCTCATCCTACAAACTAATTTTTGAGGTTGAGTTAGACCCAATATCAATTCTTTACCGAATGTACTATTATTTTCAAGTTTCAACTCTAAGTTATAAATATACACCACAAATATATGTGGTTAGTATGGATGAGAATCTTTCTACCATTTATCAAGGGTGTCAAATACAATCTTCGAGAATAAAAAAAGAAAGAAAAGAAAATGCTCACTCCTTAATAAACAGGCTATGTATGGCAACAATAACCACAAATTCAATTATAGTAACAAACCGTAACAACAAGAATCAAAAAGAAATAATAGTACTACAAATCTAGAAATACTCCTAGTACAACAACAATAACATATTAAGTGAAATCCACAATGTAAGATTTAGAGAGGATAAAGTATAAATAGATTTTACATCTACCTTAATAAATAAAACAGTTATTTTGTAACATCTGAACAGGATAGAGTCAAATTTTATCTTTATCTTAATAAATAGAGCGGTTGTTTCGAAGATACTCTTAGTTGGAAAAAAGAAGCTAGACTGATAGTCCCTAAGGGCAGAATCAAAATTAATCGGACACCCTTGTTCTCTATCGTACCCCACCCCCACCATCCAACCACCCCTAGTTTACATTCCACTTCTAGTCCCCCAAAGTCAAGAAAATCAAAGCATCAATCTTGGCTTAATTTCATCAGCAATACCACTCATTCAAATATACTCTCTTATAACCCCACCCACTCCACCCCCATGCAATCACCATAGCTCTCTTCCCTATTACACCATGTCTCCTTTCCCCTTCTTCTTCTTCTTCATCATCATCATCATCTTCTTTCTCCCTTCTTCCTATTCTACTCACTATCCTTACAGTAAGTAACCATAATTACATCATTAGCACTTCCTTCATGTTCATTTTATTTATTTTTGCAGTTTTAACCAACTAGCTACTATTTCCCATCTTTTTTACAGATTACGCCCTACATATAGATTGTGGCTCTCTTTCAAATTCAACTGATATCTTCAACACTACATGGCTATCCGACCGTTACTTCACTAACGGCGCTATTTCCGTTGTCTCCGAACCTCTTCACTTCCAACACCCACAAGAAAAAACCCTCCGTTACTTCCCCATCTCATCCGGTAAAAAAAACTGCTACGTAATTCCCAATTTACCCTTAGGCCGTTATCAGCTCCGTACATTTACTGTCTACGATAATTATGACGGTAAATCACATACCCCGTCATTTGATGTTTCCGTTGAGGGTAATATCGTCTTTCAATGGAGATCACCTTGGCACGAAACCATCTCACGCGCTGGCGCGTACTCCGATTTGTTTTTTACTGTAAATGATGACGTGGCTGATATTTGTTTTTACAGTATTGCTACTGATTCACCTGTTATTGCTTCTTTAGAAATTACCCAAATAGATCCATATAGTTATTTAGTGAATGATACTTCAATTTTAGTGAATTATGGTAGATTTTCTAGCGGGTCGGGTCAATGGGGACCCGGTTTTACAAATGATACGGATCGGTTTGCCCGGTCGTGGCAATCGGATATTGATTTTAGGGTTTCGGGGAGGATAAATGGAGGGAAAATTAAATCTATTACTGCTATTAGAAATGTGGTAAATGTAGATGAAGCACCTAATTATTTTCCATTGAAATTGTATCAATCTGCAGTTACTGTAATTGGTGAAGGGGGTGAATATTTGGAGTATAATTTACCGGTGGACGCGAAATTGGATTATTTGTTATGGTTTCATTTTGCTGAAATTGATGCAAGTGTGAATAAAGCAGGTAAAAGGGTGTTTGATGTGCTAGTGAATGGTGAAAATGTGAGTAGAGTTGATATTTATAAGGAAGTTGGGAGTTTTGCAGCTTATGATTTTAAGTATGTTGTTAAGAATTTGACTAGTACTGAGTTGAGTGTGAGGCTTGAGCCAATTGTGGGTGCACCTGTGATTTGTGGGCTCGAGAATTATGCGATTATTCCGTCTGATCTCAAAACTCTTCCTCAACAAGGTATATACCGAAATTTAGTTTATTTTCGAGAATTCGTTGTAGTTGTGTGTTATTGGTAATTTGGTTAAGGGGTCGTTTGGTTGCTGGTTAGAGTTATGCAAGTGTTAGTAATGCATGGATTAGTTATGTAGTGTTTACTGTTTAGTTATGCAGGGTTTAGTTATTCATGTATTAGTTATTCTACTACCTCCGGTCCATTTTACTTGTCGTCCTTACTAAAAATAGATGGTCCAAAATAGTTGTCACTTTAGAAACCAAGATATAATTAAGTATTTTTTTCCATCTTTACCCTTACTCAATAAATATGGAGAGAGATTAATGTGGTGAAAAATAGACTAGAATTAAATTGAGATCAAAGAATAAACAGGGATTTGTCAATTTACTGTTTTCCTTAATGTTTCTTAAGGGGCTTGCAAAAGGAAAACATAACAAGAAATGGACCAAAGGGTGTATTTTATATCATGTATAAGGTAATACATAGATTTCTCATAACTTATACATGTAGTAGTTATGCGGAAAAGAAAAGCATGAACCAAACATTGTATTAGCAATGTTATGTTTTATGGAGAAAGAGGAAAAACCAACCAAACATTGTATAATTTATGCTAGAATCTATGTGCAGATCTTCTTCCCCATTTTTGTACCCAAACAATGTATAAAGTTATGCTAATTTTAATACATAAATAAGTCTTCTCACACCAGCAACCAAATGACCCCTTAGTTGTGGAAATTCCTTTGGCAAAATTTGAACTTGTTGTTTTTACATGTGTTTGCAGTTGTTGCTATGAAAGCATTGAAGGAGTCGCTTAGAGTTCCAGATAGAATGGGATGGAATGGTGACCCTTGTGCTCCTACCACTTGGGATGCTTGGGAAGGTGTTACATGTCGTACCACTAAGAACGGATCGCTTGTGATCTCCCAGATGTGAGTGATTCTTTTTCTGTCTGCCGTACGTGGATACATTTAGGTTAAATGACGACTGGAGAATATGTGAGCCCTTCTTGGGATGTTTGGATATCTTGATTGAGGTCATAATTTTACTGCTATCTTGGTCCATAGCATAATTTGATACGGGGCACATACTAACATGTGGTTCTAAGCTAATAAAGTGGTTGTTTGTGTTGGGAACATTAGGACGAGCTAGAAACATTATGTAGAAGATTGAGAAACAAAGCCATCTTGTTGGGCCGTTAAAGTGTGAATTTCCACAGCTCTAGCTTCTGTTAGTAGCATTCTTCCTTCATGGTGATAATTAAAGCAGCACATGTATATCTTTCTTGATTCTTTTAGTTCTTATCTTTCAGAGATCTTGGAAGCCAAGGCTTAAAGGGATATATCAGCGACCAAATTGGGCTCTTGTCTAATTTGGTAAGCTTGTAAGTATCAACTTTCAATTTCTTACCTCAATTTATCTCTTATATACCTGAATTTCACATGTTGTTACTCCTGTATAATGTCTAGATTACTTACTTCCTGGTCCTAATAAAATGATTAAATAGGTGTTCGACAAAAAATAGTTACACAATGAAAAATACTAGTATTTGCTTATACTCATTATGGTGTCCTAATGAATAATTCTTTTGATTATTATTTCAGTTGCACCAATTTCTTTTTTGCACTTTTACTGTTTGTTACCGGTGCTAATTTGGTCTTTGCAAGTAGTCATTTTACCTTCTCTTACTCTTTTGCCTTGCAGGAACTTAAGTTCTAATTCTTTGGGAGGTTCTCTACCATGGGGATTGGGTCAGAAGTCTCTCGTGAAACTGTAAGACCAGATATCAGCACTGTGTTCTTGGTCATATCTTTGTTTGCTTGAAATAGTCTGCTGTTTTGCATATGATAACTATGAGATTTATCAAGTCCGACATATAAATTGTTGAATGTTATTGGAGTCCTGCATACGTGGATCCTACCAGATTTTTCTGATCCATTCAGTTCTTACTAGCTTAACAACTTACCTCTTGTAAATTCCTTTTATTCGTCAGGCCTTTTTTTTAAGATAAGGTCCTTAATCCTTAGGCCTTAGCTTGAAGATTTGGTTAATTAACTTAACAATGTCACTTTCTAAAGCCTGAAGTTTGAACCCCTCCCAGCTATGTCTTATTGAAGTGCTTTTTGCTCCAATTTTCCTAAAACTCTCCTCTATTATTGATATTCTCCTCATTATCTCTAGTTTAGGATATATTGGCAGTACTCCACCATCTTTTTCTCTATGAAGAGCTAACCCCTTTTGTCAAACTGGTTTGCCGTTATGTTGTTGGTACTTGAAGCTTCAAATTCATCATTTGATTTTTGTGCAGGGATTTGTCAAATAACAAGTTTACTGGATCCTTATCAGATAGTCTAGCCTCTTCCACCTTGCGGATTGTGTAAGCTTCATTCTTGTTCTTAGTAATCTTTTCATGGATTTGTCATTGCATAACTTCACTTTTTTGTGAGATAACAGTTGTTACTTCATGATTGTCGTAGAAAGATAAGTATTTGTGTTAGAAATCTATCTTGTTCTAGTAACCTTCTGCTTAGTTCTAACAGTTGCACCTTAATTTACTCAGGTTCTTGAATGGTAATGAACTAGAAGGTCAAGTGCCAGAGGAACTTCTTTCCATTGGGGTCCATGGTGGAGCTATTGAGTATGACATTCTCTGATTTCTGGCTAAAGTTCTTCCTTCAGTAGATTTTTAATTTTTGACTCTGTGCTTCAACTAAAAAAAACAAGACTGGTTCGATGAAGAGTGTCATGTTATTAGTGCATGAATTTAGATGCTTCCCTCTGTTAATTTCTAGTTTAGGTTGTTAAAAATACCTTGTGGCAAAAATGGTTTTAAATTTGAGTTTGCCTTTGTTTCCTGACCAATAAAAGTAACTCCGTTCTGTGTGAAAAACTGGTGATGGTTCCTTCAAGACACTGTACATGAGGCTATGGCGCTAGCATTCACATAACCGGCCACCAAGTTTGTGGCGGATTTTACTCGAGGATAGGATAAGAACATTTGGTGGTCATTTGAACTATTAGCTGCCTTTGCAAAATTCACTTACAATAACAACTATTAGTCCAGTATTCAAATAGCGCCTTTGAGGCTTTTTATAGACGATGTCATTCTCCAGATAGTTGGTTCAAACCCGGGGTGACAAAATTCTTTGATTCAGATTTGGTTCAACATGCATAAGAAAGGTGAAAGTGACCCCAGTGCGGCTTAAACAACTTAGCATAGATAGAATTCTTATTCGGATA
This sequence comes from Anisodus tanguticus, assembly GCA_034509755.1. Taxonomy (NCBI): domain Eukaryota; kingdom Viridiplantae; phylum Streptophyta; class Magnoliopsida; order Solanales; family Solanaceae; genus Anisodus; species Anisodus tanguticus. The sequence continues at coordinate 3,181,766 of CM067540.1, read as the reverse complement.
TACTGAGTCGTGAGTTGGAGTTCATGGTTTCAGACAAACTGAGTCGTGACTTGGATTTCAGCGTAGATGACCGTGTGTTCATGGATGTTTCACACATGCTTCAAGCCTCTGTGGGCATAATCATCATCATATATATACCAGCTGCAGGTGGTGGTGCGTATATAATGCCTTCCCTTTTCCTATACCCCATACATATATATATAATGCATACCATATAGTAGCGTATATAACGCCTTTGAGGTCAAGGTTTATATATGTATATAATGCATGAATGGTATGATAATAAGACACTATAAGTTTGTCGGAGTGATGTAATAACGCTTCACCTCCGAATAATGTTATGAATACTAACATCTTCGGGGACTTAGCCCAAGGTCTATTTACCTTCATTGAGATATTGAAACGGGTTGGTGCAGTGGCTTATAGACTTGCTTTGCCATTAGAGTTGTCAGCTGGATATCCTATTTTTCGTGTGTCCGTCTTTATTTACCCGCATGAGATACTGAAACAGCTTGGTGTAGTGGCTTATAGACTTGCTTTGCCACTACAGTAGAGTTGTCAGTTGGACACCCTGTTTCGCATGTGTCTATGCTTGGGAAGTACATATGCGATTCCACTCACGTGTATCCCGGTTCTGTCAGTTTTGGTAGATGGGGACTTGTCGTATGAGGTCTCAATAAGTCATAGAGAAATTCGCAAGTTCAGATTGAAGAGTGTCGCATCAATCAAAGTATTATGGGGAAACTATCCTACCGAGGAGGTTACTTTGGACTTCAAGCAAGATATGCACAAACAGCTATCTGCAGTTGTTTGATGCTCCGGGAAAGATGGTAACCACGTTTGAGAATGAATGTTATATTAGGTAGAGAAAATATAATAGTCCAAAATTAGAAAGGATATTTATATCATTTAGCCTAAAAAAATGAAAGGGATATAAGTGGGAAAGCCATTAGGGATACAATATAATCAAACTACAGAAGCTATATAAAGTGAACACAGAACACTATGACTTTGTAGAAGCTATCAAACATGAGAGAAAAGATATTGAAATGGAGTGATTTTTTTCTGTCCAAGGTTGAGACAGAATTACCCCTTAACTGTGCTGGTGGGAGGTAGTAGGTACGGCTTAGAATTAGTCGAGGTGCGCACAAGCTAGCTCGAACACCGGGGTTGTGAAAAAGGTGCAATATAATTGTACAACCATCTTTCTCATAATCAATGTATGCATCAATGCATAAAATATGTAGACGAGTACATCAAAAACTGTAATCATACAATTAAGCAGTGTATATAACTCAGAAGTTAACGTAGTCCCGAATCTTTACAAACCAGGTACATGCTTGTCCTCACACCAAAGAGGTACTAACATCTTTCACTTTATAGGTTAATGGTAGGATTATGTCGATTGGCTAATGTTGCATCAAAGTTTGTAATGTTCTGAATGAAATAACTCTGGTTGGCATTTGTTAAGTCTAGTTGATAGTCTATCCTCGTGCATTCCTCATGCATTCATAATTGTCAATTTATTTCCGGACATCTTACCTTATTTTAAACAGAGAAACATGGTCATCGAGGATTCATATAGCCGACCCCAATTTGTTTGAGACTGAGGCATATTGTTATTACCCAACTTTTAAAAATCCAGACTGCAAAGCAAAAGCTAAGCTGAGGGGTTCTCTTATCAGCAAATGTGCCATATGCCTCAAGCTGTGCGAGTGCCTTTAGACCTAGTTTTTCTTAATAGATAAACTATAAACATTATTTAGAAATTAAGAGAAGAGGGAAAAAATGGAGAAAGCAGAAAAAATTATTTAGGAAGATGGAAGACTTCTGGTTTGAAAGGTCAGAAAGAAGGGAGAGGAGGTTGAGAGATGGCCAGTATGGCTATTCTTCACAATTAGTGCTTTTTCTGCAGGAACGCCTTTCTTTTAGTATAATGAACGATAAATTACGCTTAAGATGACCAAATGACTTATAAAATTTAAGAGCAAAAAGATTAAATTTGAGTTCCAAACAAACACACTAGAAAAAGGTGGTAAAATATGCCTTGCTTAAAAACTTTAAAGGTGACTACCTCGGGGGAGTTTTTTCCTCTCTTACTAGGCGGCACAAGACATTTTACCAAAGTCATGCCTCAAGGTGAGCTTCAACTACGCCTTTATAATTGTCTTAATTTTGGGGAGATGGAATTCTAGCCGTCTCTTATATTTATGTAACACTGTTAGAGTATTTAGGAAATTTTAACAATCCAGTTATTCATAGTTTCTGTTAGAGTTGAATTATATATGAAAAAGGAGTTACTGTTGGAGTTTCTTCATAGAGTTACTTGATAGGAAAATTTTCTTATTAAAGGGGTTAAGTTGAATTCTTGAAAGTTGTAACGGCGAATAAACGGAAAAGAAGTTAATCAAATGTTTTAGGACTTATAAAACCGACGGAATTACTGAAGTTTTTAATCTGAGTCCATGAGGAGTGAACAAGTTCAGATGATTAATCAAACTTGACCCTTCATTAATGCTAAAGTCGGAATTCTGTTTCCAGTTTGGCAACATATAACTTTCAGGAATAAATTCTACGTCGAAAAGACAGTACTTCCTCTATCTTAGTTTATGTGTCATACTTCCCTTTTTAATTCGTCCCACTCATACTTCCTTATTTAAAAACAATTTAACTATAAACTTCCTATTTTACCCTTAATGAGATGATTTATAGTCACACAAATGTCTAGGACTTGTTTTGGACCACAAGTTTCAAAAGTCTTTTTTTCTTTCTTGTGTCACATCAAACACGCCACATAAATTGGGACAGAGGGAGTATTATTATTTTGGGAAGAGAGATTTTTAAACTGTAGGCAAATCATTAATGGCGTGGTTTTCTGTAGATATTATTTTACAGTAATTGTTCTTGAACATAGTGTAAGACCATAACACAATGGTGTCTTCTGGGGTTTGGGTGGGGGGTGGGGGGGTGGGAGACTACTCTTGATTCAATGTCCTCTAAACTCCTTTTAGGAAATGTAAACACGAAAAAACTGGTTACTGTAAACTTTAGGTCCTTAGAAAATGTATATAATACAGTAAAATTATTGTCATCGTGGAGTCCCCAGTGTTTTCTGTTCTGTTGATAAAGTATTTACTAGATGGCATATTGCTTCATGTACTAGTCTTTTCACTGTATTTCTAACAGAAAGCATTTTGCTTCCACAGCCTCTCTGGTAATAAAGGGTTGTGTGGTGGACCTACTTTGCCCGATTGCCCACTATTTTGGAGTAAAAATGGTCTCTCTACCACTGGTAAAGTCGCAATTGGAATATCATGTCTTGTATTTATTTGTGTGGTACTTTTGGTGGCATACATTTGCTACAAGAGGAGGCAGAATGATTATGACTTTGGTCTGCCACACGAGATGATGTGTAAGTGGTTTCTGGTAGATTACAACATGCTATAATTTCCATAGTTTCTTTGCATCTTTTTTTATCTGCATTGAAGAAAGTACTTCACTGTTAAATGATCATATAACTATTTTTATGTAGCATTCTTTTTTTGAGGTCAAACATGCAATAATCTAGTACTCCCTCTTTTTCAAATCAAATTTGTTGCTATTGATGGTCAACTGGACTAAGTTTTCGAAACTAACTTGAGGGGTGCTTAATATACTTTCTTAACATGACATTATCTATTTTCATTTTGGATATGGTGGATGATAGGTACTTTACTTTCTATCTATGTTGATCAGACTCTCCAAAAATGTTGCCGCACCGTATTGGATCCTTAAAAAATGCACTACTTTTGAAGGATCCGACACGCTACTGTCAACATTTTCTAAGAGTCCGAGCAACGTAGCTTTCTATTATAGTTTAAATTGTCAATGCACTATTGTTTATTCTAGATAGATTATGAACTAATTTTTTCACCTTCCGAAATTGATCTTAACAGCATTAGCTGCAAAGAGGAATAGGTACCAACGGCAAAAATCGCTGATGACTCTAGAAATGGAGAGCCAGCATGCCAAAGGATTTATACCAACATACAATGCAACATGACATAGCTTGTACTTGTGGAAAGTGAATGTGAATTTTGATGGAGTTCCACTTGCCAAATAGAGACAGATAGAGGACCTTGAGATTGTGCAAAATACAAGGTGCTGAGGATAAAGCAGTTGTGTTGACTAAACAAGTAGTGTCCCTAAAGGGGGTATGTAGAATTCAGATTTGTTTTTGTAGAGTTTTATGTATGCCAATTTGTTCATGAAAATCCACCAAACAGGTAAGGCAAATGCCTCCATTGTATCATACCCAATTTTGGGCATTTGACAAACATATGTTATTGTGACTAAACTTTATAATGCACATAGAGATAGAGAACTTTTCTTTGTTTGATTACATAATTGACATTATTGTGTACTGATATTGACCTTTCAATTACTCATTTATCGATCATTGATTGAGTCACAAAACTTGACTTCTTCCAATTGTTCAAGATTAATGAGGAAGTTCTCATTTACGCGTAATTATGCTGCATAATTGGATTGTGTGGATTTTTGGAACGAGTTGAAGGTGTAGGCATCATTGGACGAAGCATTAAATTGGGGTTTATCAGGACCAATATTACGAGCTTTCGAAATAGAATTGGATGTTAATAAAGTTGATCCATCTTATGCTGAATTTGATTGACAAATTCAATAGGCAAGGAGAAGAAGGGGGGATTCATTAGAGAAAATGTATGGTCCCGAAACGACCATAAGTACTAGTAGAACATATGAATTAAATTTTCCCTTGAATTTTTGGTACATACACTTTCCTTCATGGTTGTGGATGAACTTCCGATTTGAGGCCGCTCTTTAGAAAGATTACATTAATCAGCTAGGTCCATAGTATGTCGAACAATTAACCAATGTTTCCCTTATAGTCTTTAAGAAAGTTTTATAAAATCTTTCTAAAAGTTAATGATGCTTTAATATTGGTAATAGCCTGATATAACAAGATTTCTGCACCCAGAAAGGATATAATTATAAAAGTGGGAATCTTTAAGGTTTCCCTTTTGAGACTACATCAAATACACGCATCTACTAAGTCAATGGATGAAGTTTTATTCGATGTAATCCAGTGGGCTAAATTTTGCCTTTCAAAATTAGTTGAATGATTTCTTATTTTTATTTTTTAGATAAAAGCTCACTAGGCTAATATAGGACCTAATATAAAGAGTGGTAAAAAGGTCATTTGTGCAAATGTTTCATAATAGCTTGTTAAAATTAGCTTACTGATGATATAATTTTTTTGTAGCATGGGGTCGTTTGAATAGTGAACAAGTTATCCTCGAGTTAATAATGGTGATACTATAACATTGAGAGTAATAATGAATATACTTTTATTATTAGATGTTGATTTAGTGGACTAAAAATAAATATACGGGATATAATATAAATCATGTGTTTGATTTAAATTAGATAAAGTTGGGTTACTTTTTATTTCCATTTTGACCATAGCTCAAAAAGCTTTGAAAGGAAAATGTATCATGTTGATGTTTAATCTCGTGATTACTTGTTATCCCATTTGGAGTGTTGGATAAAAATTATGGCACAATACTAAAATTGCTAATCCAGTGTAGAATAATAGAATTAAAGAATAAGGGCAAATCTATCTTTTCCCAATATTTCAGATTTATAGTTAATTAGTTAGTTAACTACCTTCAAGTTAGTTAAGTTGTTAGATATAGTTAGGTGTTAGTTATGCTCTTATCTTAATCCTATATATAGGTGATTGTAAATGTATTGAGATACAAGTTTTTATTACACAAGATTAATGAGAAAGTTTCCACTTGCAGGGATCTAGTAGCTCAGTTGGTTGACTACCTGAACTTTCACGTTATTGGTAAGGGTTCGAATCCCACCTTATAATTCCCTCCTCATTTCCTCTTTCCCTACCCCCTATCACAATTTTAAACACAATAGTAAAAAAAAGAAGAATGGTTTCCACTTTGTGTTCATCTCTCCTCTCTACATTTCTCTTCCACTCTTCATTCGTTTGCCTCTGCTTATTGTTGGAAATTTGCCTTTGATGGGTATTGCGTCCACCCATCTTTAATGATTTAAACACTAAGGCTCCGCATGTTGGAGATTTTGATTCTTCACACGTGCATAATCTACTAAGTGAGTAGATGACCATAGGGCCAAGGATCGTCAAATTTTGTTAAGAAATGAAAAAGATATTGGTCCACAAAGTAAGGTGTTGGAGGCATGAAAAATATGGTGTGGAACAAATCTCCCTCATCGGTGGGGAAATGAAGAATTGTTCATTTTATAAGCCTCAAAAGTAGATAAGGGTTTGGGACCCCAAGGGGTAACCCATGTGTTTGAAGGATGGAGGACCTAGGTATGCTTGGGTTCGAGGCTAAGCCCACACGCGCGCCGCCACCGCCCGTCTGGTCTGGGCTCAGGGGCCTTGGGCTTCTTCTGATATTATCTTTTTGGACCCAAATTGTTTAATATTTACAGTTTGGTCCCTGGAGTTTCAGGAAAGATAAAATTGGGAAGAGGCTCACGGCAGACGCTTGTGGAGCATTGAATCTCCTCCTTACACTATAAATTAAGGCCTTTGGCTCAATTGTTCCACACTTGAGAAAAATAACAGAAATCTTCCTCTTCCTCTCTAGCATAATTTCATTACTCAAAGTTCTTCAAGAGTAACACTTGAGTTTCCTTTGCTCATTTGTTAAGTTGCTGTTTTATCTTGGGAGACTATTGCCCATAACGTAAGAGGATATATACGGGACAATCTTGTCTTAAAGACAGAGTGTCATCACTCGACTCATCGAAGTTTTACGTGGTTGTAATCGTTCTTATTTCCAATTTGTTGTAATCGTTAATAGTTTATCCTTTCTGGCTATTATAATATTTACTTACTTCTCGTTTCCTGCAATTGTTGTAACCCACACTTCTTCCATTAATACAATTTCTGAGTTTATGCATGTCTAATTTCACCCTGAAATAAAATATTCTACTAAACGTGAAATAAGCTAACATTGAATTTAATCCTAAAATTATAATCCTTGTTCAAACCAAATAATCCGACATATGTAACTTAAATCCATGAACTGTTACATGTCTCTTTCTCTTACATCCAATGTCACTTGCCACTTGACATTTCTCAATATTTGAGTGAAAATTACAAACATAAAACAAATAAATAAAAATGGCCATGGATATTGGATTCTCTCTCTCCTTATCGGTTCCTTTGAAACCTACTCAGTAATTTTTTGTCTTCTTTCTTATTATTCCAACTATGTCCACTTGGAAGAAAACAACGCGTGGGATCCCATATGAGATCATTATCATTTATTCTATTGATTAAGACTTTACCTAACAAATACCATGGCTATGGTATTATCATGATGTGAACCATAATAATAATAATAATAATAATATATACTTAAGCTATGGTCACATTCATAAGGTTGCAATAGAGCTTTGACCCCAACAAACACTCAATAAAAATTCAAGTTTATAATACCTTTAACAAACACTAAATCGGTTATTCCTTTAAGGGACATTTATCTAGTAAATGACTCTTTTTTAGATATTTTGGAACTTATGAAGTTCTTAGATCACGATCTAAAAATTTTATTTGAACAAATTAAAAATTCTATGAGAAGACGATACGCCATGGTCTAATTTTTTTGTAAGTTATTACAAATATAAAATGGCAGTCTAATATTTTGTCTATAAAATTGAGCAATATATGATCAATTACTAGACTGGAGTCCAAAGTTGTATGGAAGGGTAATTTTTCAAGAACTATATTTGTACAATATTTTAAAATGGGGACAAAATCTAAATGTGACGTAAAGAAACGGTTATTTGCATAAATCTAGTACAAAATATAATTACTTTCTCTTCTTTTGAGTGATTTTTCCAATCCACCTTCTATAATTATCAATATCCTTTTGTTTCTTACGTATTCAAATTGGAAATCTTAACATTGAAGAAAAGAGTTATATGCAATTTGGAAATTGAATAATCATACATATTGTCAGAGTCTATGTGTTGTGATCTGCTGTTAAGAATGCTTTGAGATTTAATGTAATTAAGTTCTTGCTTACTTAAAGAAGCGACCTTAATATCACCACGTCGTCGTTCAGATTAATTACTGTATCAAATTGTTTATACAATATTAATAACTCAATCACATCACATGGGCCATTGCTACTGTGGAAAAATATAAATTTCATGGCTGCAATTTATATTTTAATGGATATAAAGTTTAAGTGTGAAAAAGTCTTTTCCAAGTACTAGAACCCACGAAAATTACATTTTTTGTAGTAATAAAAATGTTTATTGATGCATCAAGGGACTTCTTTTTTCAAAAGAGAAGTCTAAAAAGTCTAAGAAATCAACTATCACACGAATATATTCAAGCCAGTACAAATATATTAAACAATACATAGTACATACAATTACAAAAGTACAACTAAAAATCAACCCGGCCACATAAGCAAATCTTATTATAAAAGCAATAAGTTGAAACTAAACCACATATATACAATACTATGGACAAAGTGGATTTTAGTCGGTTGATTTCAGAAACCTAGGGAAGAACAATAATATACCAATATTGATAATAATAATAATTGTCACGATCCAAACTCATGATAAGCGCATTTTTTGGATTAGATGACGGTGTTGTCCGAAGCACAAATATGTGAGGTCAGTTGAGCGTAAGCGGTCATGTAATATCTATGACGGAGGGCGGGCCCGATTAGAGTAAAGTTTGCATGCTTCTAAGGCAGACAAACTTCTGAAAAGGCTGCACATAGATACCTTGGTCGAACACCACAGTCGGAATGAGAGAAAAGTGAAGATATATATAAGGTATAACAAGTTTACATGATAAAGACATTTTTGGGTTTGATGATAGCATTATCCAACGTTAAATCTGCGAGGTCTATTGGGCCAAAGCGGATAATTCGTGCTATGTGATGTTAAGTGTATTTATAGGTCTTTTCGCCGCACTTTATCGATGTTTCCACCTTATTTTGAGAGCCAAATGCATTAAATACACCTAACATATATTGACTTTGCGATGTCAAGCTAATATGTGTATTTTTGTGGAAATTAGGTGCTTGAAATGTGATGACGCTTCGGTTTTGGAGTAGAAAGAGCGAGAAACGAAGGTTGGAGGACTTTGAAGTCTGAGTAGAAGTTCCAAAAGTTAACAGGAGATGAATCCATGCTCAAAAGCCAAGTGTACGTGCGAAGAAGTCACAAAACGCGAATGATGCCTGTGGAAATTGCACTGGCGTGGGTCGCCCAAGTCAAAGGGGACCGCACCGCGCCTGCTATGGAAGAAAATTTTGGGCAACGAGTAGAAGTCACTGGAAAATGAACGTGGCGCGAGGTGCCTAGTTCCATATGCCCCACGCTAGCACAAACCGACGGGAATTTTTATGTTAAGGGCGGTTCGGTTCAGACATTTTTTGGAGGTAATATAAATAAAACCCTAAGTCTTTTCCGAAGGGGAGGACGTTTTTATCATAAGGGAGTTCACAACTTTAGACCTAGGACGGAGTTGATTGGGTTTTATCTCTTCTTCTCTTACTATGAATTTTTATGTTTCTTTGTATGAATTGTTGTTTCTCATCCATGTCTATGTGAAGCTAAACTTCGAGTTCTGGAGTTGATTGGGTTTTATCTTTTTTTTTTTCTTTCATGTTTATGTCCTTGCTATTACTACTAACTTACTTATTACTAATCCTATTTCTATTGAACTACCTCCCTTAACTATTATTACTAACGTTACTAATTAGTAATTACTAATATTATTTCTATTGAATTACCTCTCTTATTATTACTCTCTTACTATGAATTTTTATGTTTCTTTGTATGAATTGTTGTTTCTCATCCGTGTCTATGTGAAGCTAAACTTCGAGTTCTGGAGTTGATTGAGTTTTATCTTTTTTTCTTTCTTTCATGTTTATGTCCTTGCTATTACTACTAACTTACTTATTACTAATCCTATTTCTATTGAACTACCTGCCTTAACTATTATTACTAACGTTACTAATTAGTAATTACTAATATTATTTCTATTGAATTACCTCTCTTATTATTACTACTAACTAACTAATTAATTACTAATCCTATTTCTATTGAACTAACTAATGAAACGTCTATTAGTACCAACAACGTTTATTACTACTAAAGTTACTAACTAATCCTACTTTCTGTGAACTACCTAACAGAGCTTCTATTACTACTAACTAATCATATTTCTCATTGAACTACCTAACAAAACGTAACAATTTGATAACTTGATTCCATGTTTAAAACGTCAAGCTGCTGCAATGTTTCTATAAATTAAAGGCTCTTTTCGCCGATTACACATAATTTAGTCATGGATGATTAACAAATTCTTATAAAAATTCACTAAAATTACAATAAATAGTAGATGTGATTAAAATATATAATGAGTTAATGCTAAAAACCTTAAAGGTTGAACCCATAGAGATTAAATTCTGGATTCGTCTTTCTCTTATGCTAAGAACTTATACTTCAATTATAACTATATAATATATTGATTGACTGTATATTACGTGCAATTATAATCAACTAAATATCACGTTCAATTATTAATGTGCAACGCACATTCGTAGAAATTAGTTATATTAAAAGCACGAAGGACTTTAGAAATGTTGATTGGACTTTTTATCATTAATTAAAGACTCTACAATAGACAAATTTATCATTTACTATTTAACTCAAATTGGCTTTTAAGATTTCTCCTAATATTTAGAATTTCCAAAAATAAAGAAATTTTGTGTATTAAATATTCGTTAATATTACACTTTCCTTGGTACTTCTAGAACTCATAAATTTGATACAAACTAAAACAGGGAAAGTGCAAAAGAACAATCGGCCTTCTTTTTCTTCTACCGTGACAATTCCAAAAGTAAATTATTTGTCTTGAATGTTCATTAATATACTTTCCTTGTTCCATTAGAACTCATTAGTTTGGTTTAAATAAAGTATATAAAAAGAGAACTCAACTGGCTATTAACGGAACTAGATGCCATATTATAAGGTACAGTTAACAAATAAATGCAGTAACATGTAAAATCTTATTTAAACAAACAATTACTCCTACTAATAGTAAGGTATATTTGATTTTTTTCTCTCCTCCTAATTAACTAATTCTGTTAATCTAGAGTTCTAAATAAACACTACATTTGTTATGCAGATTCACTACCAACACATTCTTTAATTCTCTGTCATCCTAATATTTATGACTTCAGAACAAATTAGAATTTTACTTCCTATTAGATTATTACCTTGTATAAAACAAGATAATACAGAAAAATCAAAGCCGTATAGTTTGAGAGTTTTTGGTTTTTGGCGTTAAATTTGTGCCCTTCCAAATCATCAATAAGGACCTATGAGCTATGATCATTTTTTGTATGGTTTAACGATATCCGTTAAAACATTTTACATTACGTTTATATATTTGATTCTCCATAATAATATTTTTAAGGAGTATTAATTTTAAGTTTTGTATTGATGCAGTAAGAAGAAACAAAATTCGATAAATTTTTCAAAAGGTATCGTTTCTTTCTATTATTATGCTTTTCAAATTTAATTTTATTATTTATGTTTAGAGGTCTCCATGTCAACTTATCATCGAAACGTGTTGCTAAAGATTTAGCTATTAGGTGACATTTTGTAAGGAGTATTAATTTTAAGTTTTGTATGGCTGCAGAATGAAGACAACGAAATTATAAACTTTTCGAAAGGTATCGTTTCTTCCTATTTTTATGATTTTTAAATTCAATTTTATTATATATGTTTAGAGGTCTCCATGTCAACTTATCAACGAGATGTGTTGCAAAAGCTTTAGATATTAGGTGACCACACGATATGCAATTACAATTTATTACTTTACCATACACGATAGAGAATATATTAATATTCTCCATATATTATGTAATTATTATTCTAGTGTAATTATATAAAGTAGAGATTCTTCTCCAATTAGGTTTGTAAATTGTAAACACCTATAAATATTGCATTAATGAGAAGTCTCCAACCAGGAAGAATTACACTATTCTACATTAGGGCTGTCCAGTGGGTCGGGTCGGCCCGATCTTGATCCGACCTGTCCCGATACCCGCCCCGCCCCGATCCCCCAAAAACAATTATCGGTGTCGGGGTTCAAACTCGGGACGGGGCCTGGGATCGTCCCGATCCCGAACCGCCCCATACCGCCCCGTCCTGACCCCGTCTCGCCCAACCAACCTCCTTTCCCCTTTGAAAAAATAGTCGTTGCAACAACGGCCAAATTTTGATTTTGGCCATTGTGCAACGGCTATAACGATCATTTTTTACCCCCCACCCATAAACCCCCCTACCCCTTTAATATTTATTTTTAACACTTAAGTTAATATATTTACACTTTAATCTTATTTCTCAACTATAAATACCTCATTTTCCTCTTCATTTTTCTCACAAATCTTCCTACCATCTCTCTAATCTCTCAATTTATCTCTCTACAATTCTACATTGCCTACTAAATATTATATTTTTTTTGCTCATTTATATCATAGTTAAAAAATTGAGAGTGAAGTTGGCAACTAGCTTGGGGATCATCCATCGAGCAAAGTTTCAATTTTCAACCTCGATTACACGTTGACGTTACGTCGGCGTTTGGTACCTTCGTTCCTTCTTTAAATTATTATTGTTACTTAATTTTAATTATCGCACTTAATTTCATTTACTTTAATTATTTATTTACATAGTTATAATGGAACGCTTTGGACGTATGATTAGGGGTAAGGGTAAGGATGCTTCTTCTAGTGGGGGTAACAAGGGTAAAAGTACTTCTTCTAGTAATTCTATTCCTAGTCCCGATGATTTCATTAATTTCACTCATATAGATGAAACTGTTTTTTTTTAATGATATACCATTAGATGATGAGGTAGATGAACCAAACTTTAATTTAGACGATAATCTAGATGACACACCCACTAGTGCACCTCAACCTCAGGCTCAGACTAAGTCTCAGCCTCAAACTGAAACTGGAATGCCTCTTATTCCCCCTAGTATGAGTCAAGGCCCCACACAACAAAAATTAAAATCAGTTGTATGTGATTTTTTATAGGGACCAAGAGAATCAACTAGCTAGATGTAAATTTGTAAAAATATTTATAAATTTAAAACTGTAAAAGGTCAAGGTGGGACGAGAGGTTTATTGAGACATGTACAAGGCGAGCACACATCTAGGTGGAATCAATACCAGGCTAAAAATCTGGTGTGCCAGCTGAGTCGGAACAAGGTTCACATAGTGTCCCCGACCAAGTACAGGGTCAAATTAACCCGACGACGGGGATAATTTTTGGTCATAAATATGATAAAAATAAAGATAGGAAAAATATGGCAAAATTAGTTGCGGTGGAATATTTGCCTTTTCATTTCTTTCCTCTCCTGGTTTTATTCATTACATTCGAGAAACATATAATCTTGCTTTTAATGGTTTTTCTAGATCAACTGTTAGAAGTGATGTTTTTAAATTTGCATGCGAATATCAACAATAGTTACGTTATGCATTGTATAATTTTAATGGCAAAGTGACTATCACTTCTGACATAGGCCGTAGTACTAACAATAATGATTATTTAACGGTAACATGTCATTGGATAGATCAAAATTGGTCTACGCAAAAATATATTTTAGCATATAGATATATTGATGATAGGCACACTGAAAGTTTTATTGCACAAAATATTAATGAAATTTGTGATTATTATGAAATAATTGATAAAATTCTGACTATTACATTAGATAATGCTACTTCTAATGATTATGCTATAAGACTTTTAAAAGTTCGATTAACTCCATGTTTTCCTAATCATTTTCATATAAGATGTGCGTGCCATATTTATAACTTAGTTGTAAAGGATGACCAAAAACTTTTTGAAAGCATTCTTGATAAAAGACAATTTGCTATAAATTTTATTTTTAAAGGTAATAAAATAAAAAGACGCAAATAGTATTAAAAATATTATCATGATTGTGGATTACCTTATAGAAAAATTTCAGAAGAAGATTTGACTAGGTGAAATTCTCTGTATGAGCAACTACTTGTTGCTTACGATTATAGACAACCTATAACTTTATTATTTAACGCCCATAATAAAAATCCAAGGGATATGCTTGTAGATAATGATTGGAATTTTTTTTTAGAACTTAATGAATTTCTAGAGAAATTGTTTCAAGCTACTAAAGAATTTTCCGGTATTTATTATTCTACTATTTCAAATATATTATTTTATATAGCTCTAAATTTTTGTTATTTAATGAATATATGAAAAAACCATCTTACGCTCCATCTATTAAAAAATATTTATAAAATTAAAAAAAATATTTTTTTCCTATTTCCACTATTTATATTATTGGTGCTATATTAAATCCGACTATTAAAGTAGACGATTGTAAAACACTTGTAGAAACGATTTATGATTGTATAGAAGTACTTCCAACAGACCCAACTGAAGAACCAACTCACAAACCAACTAAAGAAGAAGTTACGTCTAGCATACACATTGAATGCAAACAAGTATATATGTATTACCAACAACAAAGTGCAAATATTCAACTGGCTTCTGTACCATCTTCTACTACTTCGCTGCAACCTTATAAAAAATATGTGATTTCTGCTACTAGTATTCAAGGCTTTAGAAATAAAATGTTTAGTGGTTCAACTTCTTCACAAGTTAATGAATTTGATGTTTATGTTTTGCAGGATGTTGTACCGTACGAATTAATTGTCAATGATGAAGGACATGAAGACCTGCTGAAATATTGGAGGCAGAATGAGAAGAAATTTCTGACACTATCAAAGATGGTCCGAGATGTGTTGAACATTCAAGCGTCATCAACAGCGTCTGAAAACGCTTTTTTCTATTGGAAGATTTCAAATAGGAGAGCACAGACATTCATTGGCGGGAGACACATTGGAGATTGCAGTTCTATTCAGAGATTGGAGTCGAGCGGAGCGTATGAGGTGCGGTCAACCGGAGATCAACGAAGAAGAAGACTACAACTACAACAAAATCTTATCCGAGGGAACATGAAGCGACGTCGAACAATTTGATCAACAAATTCCAATTTCAACCTAAGATCCTCAAGACATTGTGAGGAAATTCGAAAAAGTATGGTTAACTATGTAATTTTTTTAATTTCAATTTTAATATGTGATTTGCAACTTTTGAACAACACCACAAAGTTGCAAATTTGAAATTGTATTACAAAAAAATTATATTTTTATTAAATAATATAAGAGGCACAAAAACGGTCTTGGGATGTTTTTATTACACTATCTTGTTCAATTATTGATGTGTTTATATATTATTTTTTAAAATTAAGTGGCAAAAAAAAACTAAAAACCCGACCCGTCCCTCCAAATCCCGACCCCACTTCTGGCGGGACGTGGGACGGGACCTCTTCCCATCCCGCTAGTCTCGATCCGCCAGGCCCACCGGATCTCGCGTCCCGACCCTTCCCGCCAGGATTGGTCCCAGCCCGCCCCGCCCCGACCCACTGGCCACCCTTATTTTACATGGTATCAAGAGCCAAACCCTAACACCCTAAAATTCTTTCTTTTTTTTCGGTCGCCCCTCTCTCTCTTTTCGGCGGCATCCCCCCAAACCGTAAAGAATTTTTGCCGCCTCTCCTCTCTTTTCCCAAATTTCCGGCGGCAACATGGGTTCTCATGATTCCTCCTCCTCCACACAAGACGTCACACATTCTCATCCTCCCTCCTTTTCTACCAACCCCTTTCATCCGCCCTTCGCTATCACAAATATCAAGAACTTTATCCATTTGGTTCTTGATCAAGAGGATGGTCAATACTCGTCGTGGGTTGAACTATTCCGAATTCATGCCTCTGGTTACAATGTCCTTGATCACATCGACGCCTCCACCCCCCGTCCAACCGACGTTGACAACCCAATGTGGAAGTGCCTCAATGCATCATCAAACAATGGATATATGACACCATATCTAAGGATTTACTTCATACCATTATAAAGACAGATGTTTCAGCTCACGACTTATGGATGAGGCTAGAAGAAGTCTTTCTAGACAACAAACATACATGTGCCATGTATTTGGTGGAATAATTTAACAACATCCGTCTTGAGAACTTTACTAACATGTCAGACTATTGTAAACAACTTAAATTAGTTGTTGATCAATTGTCTAATGTTGGCACTCCGATTTCTGATACAAAGATGGTGTTGTAACTTATTAATGGATTGCCGAAAGGTGAGTACGATACACTTACAACGATGATCCAGCAAGCTGACCCACTCAGTAGCTTCAACAAGACTCGATCACAATTGCTATTGGAAGAGACTACACGTGTCAAACAAGACAAACATAATCATAAGACGTTAGTAGTAGATGCACCGCTGACTACCCATGCACCCGTCGAACTACTATAATCAGCACGACGACCGAGGAAGTGGCAGAGGTCGAGGCTGAGGAAACAACTGCGGCAGCAAGGAAAGGGGCCGGGGGGGATGACCCAATTCTGGTGGCCAGCCACGATAGGCCTAGTCTCCATATCTGTATGCCAGCCCAATGTCGTGGCTCACCCCCAGAATTTAGGCATCACCCATTGCCCTAACCTAACCAACCCGTCATAGTACCCAAGTCCGAGTCCGGGCATTCTGGGCCAAGCTCCTAGCCCAAGTCACACAGGTCAGCCACACCAGACCCACCCCTCCACGACCCAACAACAACATCAGGCATATGGTCTTATGACCCCTACCGAACTAAGTCAGGCCTACAACACTATGAATCTCCAGCAGTCCGAAGACACATGGTACATGGATATGGGGGACACATCCCATCTCACTCATAACTGGTAATCTCCCTCAACTGTTTAATTTGTTCTATCCTCAATGTATTTTGGTCGGAAATGGCAATCGCATTCCAATTCAAGGTTTTGGCACCACACAAACACCACCACCTCACCCTCTCTTTACCCAAAAAAATATCCTATACATGTCTAACATCATTAAAAACTTAATCTCTGTTAGGAAGTTTACTAGTGACAATTCCGTATCTATTGAGTTTGACCCTTTTGGTTTTTCTGTGAAGGACCTACGTACGGGGCAATCTTTTATGAGATGCAATAGTGTGGGGGACCTCTTTCCATTCTCATCCAATTCCGCTCCCAGTGTCAATCCACATACCTCTCTAGCTGCAATCTCTTCATCAACTTGGCACGATAGACTTGAGCACCCGGGAGCACCCGTTTTTAATTTTCTTAGGAGTCATAATTTAGTTCAATGTAATAAGTGGAAATTTTCCCACAATTGCTACTCTTGTCCATTAGGGAAGCATGTTAGACTTCCTTTTCAGTCATCACTAAGTGTAACATTCTCTCCTTTTGATACTATTCATGCGAATTTATGGACCTCTCCAATTACTAGCAAACTAGGTCACAAATATTATTTGGTATTTTTGAATGATTTCTCTCACTTTATCTGCATTTATCCTCTAAAATATAAGTCTTAAGTTTACCAAATATTTCTTGAATTTCAAGCATATGTTAAAACCCAATTTGAGAAAAATATCAAAACATTTCAATGTGACAACGGTCGTGAGTTTGACAATTCCCCTTTTCATAATTTTGTGCGGATAATGGCATGGTGTTTCGCTTCTCTTGCCCCCATACATCACCTCAAAATGGTAAAGCCGAAAGAATCATGCGCACCATCAATAATAAGATCCGCACTATGCTCTTCCATGCTTTCCTCCCTCTTTTTTGGGTAATACGCCTTGCATATGGTGGCATACCTTCTTAATATATTACCAACACGAACTTTTCAAAATAAAACTCCAACCGAAATTCTCTTCCGTCGGATACCCTCTTATAATCACCTTCGAATTTTTGGTTGTCTATGCTACCCGAATCTCGCCTCCACGACCCCTCACAAATTAGCTCCTAGAACTACCCCTTCCATTTTCTTAGGTTTCCCATCAAACTATAGGGGGGTACTTATGCTATGACTTGTCCACAAATAAAATCCAAGTCTCTCGCCATGTCATATTCGATGAGAATGTTTTCCCATTTGCAAATATCCAAAATTTTCAAGTCACTAATTACAGCTTCCTTGATGATTCAGTCATTTCCACCCTCATTACAACCGCAATACATCATGGCACCCATCCTCTCCCATTATTGCCCCAGCCCCTGTCTACTACCCACCCCATCTCGTCGACCACCAGCTGACCCACTGCTCCCATCTCGGCCGCATCGGTCCCGTTACCGAGCCCATTGCACCACCACCTGCCATTGCTCCCGTGTCACCAAGCCCACTGCCCCACCCCCGACCACTGTTCTCGTGTCAAAAAATACTATGTCCCACGCCAATCTATTTCCCGTAACCACCCCACTGTCCGTCACCCAAACCGTCCCGCTTTTGACCTACCGTATGGAAATTCGTGCTAAACCGAAAGTACACTTTAACCTATCCACTCATACTATATAACATATACCTAAAACCCCAAAATTAGCCAAGCTTGACCCGAATTGGAATACATCTATGTGTGAGGAATTTAATGCACTCACTTCACAACGCACTTGGGATCTTATCCAGAGATCAGAGGGATTGAATGTGATTCTTTGCATGTGGCTATATCATCACAAATTCAGAGATAGTAGTGAGCTTGAACACCATAAGACGAGACTTGTGGCAAATGACACGGGGCAACAATAGGGAGTTGATTGTGTTGAGACCTTCAGTCCAGTGGTTAAACCAGCTATTATTCGCACTGTTTTGAGCATAGCTATGGGAAAGAACTGGCCGATTCATCAACTTGATGTGAAAAATGTGTTCTTACATGGGAATTTGAAAAAAAACCGTATATATGCATCAACCGCCTGGCTTTGTGCATCCAGATGCTCCTCAGTATGTCTACCGTCTTCGAAAGTCACTCTATGACTTGAAACAAGCCCCAGGGCTTGGTATGAGTGCTTTGTCACTTACATCATGCAGATCGGGTTCGTGTGCAGCAAAAGTGATAACTCACTTTTTATTTTTCATCGAGGTAATGACACTGCTTACCTTTTGCTCTATGTGGATGATATTGTTCTGACGGCCTCATCTGATGTGTTGAAACACAAAATCATTACCCTGCTCAAATCCGAATTTGTTATGACAGACTTGGGTAAATTGAGTTATTTTTTGAGGATTTCAGTGACCAGATCCGAAAATGCAATGTTCCTGTGCCAGCGTAAGTATGCCGAAGAAATTGTTTACAGGGCTAACATGACAAACTGCAAGATCGTGCCCACTCCAGTCGACTCGAAGTCGAAACTCAGTGCTGATGACGGATATCATGTGCTCGATCCTCTCTTTATAGGAGTCTTGCTGGTGCACTTCAGTATCTTACCTTCACTAGGCTCGATATTGCATATGTCGTTCAGTAGGTGTGTTTGTTCATGCATGCTCCAAATGAGACTTACTTTACAGCTCTTAAACGTATCATTCGGTACGTTAAGGGTACTATTGACTACGGATTACATCTTTGTCCATCTGCACCGACCAGGCTGATATCGTATAAGGACGTCGGTTGGGGCGGCTGTCTGGACACACGTCGATCTACTTCTGGGTACTGTGTATTTTTAGGGGTGAGCATGGGTACATGGTACCCAAATATCTGACCGGAACCGACACTAACAGGTAGGTTCCGGGTAGATATATTATAATAATGGGTAGGTTTCGGGTAGTAAAATTAGGAACCGATCAATGTCGGGTTCGGCAAATAGAGACAGGATACCCGGACCCAGAACCGTTACCCGGAACCTATGAATATCAAAGTGTCCACATTTTAAATTAATCTTGTGGTCACATTTGCATAATTCCTCTTTAATACCCCAACCTTTTAAATTAATAATTTTGGGCCCATTTTCTTTCTAAATCGGATGAGCCTAGTCCAATAAGGACCAGGCCCAGCCCAATCGCCCTTTAAACGAGTGGCTAGGGAAAATGCCCTCACTTCACTTCTTTACTCTCCAAGGGTTGTGAACCCTAGTAGCCGCCACCCCACCCTTTTGCCTTTTTCGTCTAAAATGGCAAAAGCTTAGAGGATTTTCGGCAGTGCCAGATTGCGCATAGTCGAATTAAGACCCTTGTCTTCTCCTCCCTCTCTGATAGTATGTCACGCAGATAATACCTTCCCCCTTTCTCTTTCTCTTATGTGATTATTAATGGGTTTTGTCCCGTCCAAAATTAAAAAAAAAAGATTTCCTATTGGCCGATTTCATTATCGCTTAACTTGGAACCAAGCTCTTTAGTGGATCCTAAAATAGCCCTAATTAGTCCTTTCAAACTGAAACTTGTGTTTTCTGTGTGTGCGAGTGCTTTGAGTGTGGAAGCAGAAGATTCAAGCCCCTATCTCGAATCCTAGATAAATGCCCTCCCTTTAAGTATTTTTTAATTCCACTGTTTATGTGCATTATGTGATTATTGATATGCTTAGTTAACTAAATTGATAAATTGATTAATATTTTCCTTCATGAAATTAAGGAATTGGATTAATTAAATAAGGAATTGGATTTATAGGGTACCCGAGAACCTACCCGGAACCGTAGGGTCTGGGTAGGTTCCGGGTAGTGATTGCTACGGGTAGGTTCCGAGTAGTTCAAAAAAGTTAGGGTACCTGGATCCGCTCACCCCTACTATTTTTGGATGATAATCTCATCTCGTGGTCTGCCAAGCGGCAAGCCATGCTATCTCGTTCGAGTGCAGAAGCAGAATATAGAGGCGTTGTGAATGTTGTTGCCGAGATTTGCTGGCTCAGAAACCTTCTTCTAGAGCTTCACTGTTCCTTACGTAAGACATCTCTTGTCTACTGTGATAACATATCTGTTGTTTACTTGTCTCAATAATCCGGTCCAGCATCAGCGAACCAAATATATTGAGATGAATATTCATTTTGTTCGTTAGAAGGTTGCCATGGGTCATGTTAGAGTGTTACATGTTCCTTCTTCATATCAATATACATATATATTTACTAAGGGACTTCATCGGCAGTTGTTCCTTGACTTCAGATTCAATCTCAGCGTCCGGACTCCTCCCGCTCCGACTGAGGGGGTGTGATAGAAAATATATTAATATTCTCCATATATTATATAATTATTATTCTAGTGTAATTATATAAAGTAGAGATCATTCTCCAATCAGGTTTGTAAATTGTAAACACCTATAAATATTGCATTAATGAAAAACCTCCAATCAAGGAGAATTACAATATTCTACAATACATATTATAATAATCAACAAGAAATATTCGTGCAACACATATATATATATATAAATATTATATTAAAAGCATCAACGCCCTTAACGAAATATTGTTCGTCTTTTTTATCCTTCATAAGTGAAATTAATATTGAATAAGATTATCATTTAAATCGTTTTCCTAATATTTAGGTCTTTAATATCAACTATACATTATATTTAACGAAAAAGGTATTTTATTGGTAGTAGAATCCAAGTTAAGACTTATATAGTTTGACGTATTGATATCTTAAAGACTAATTAGTATAAGAAACATATTAGTAATATCCATAAATTGAATGAAAATCTCTCTCTCATTTTGTATTAATAATTCTATAGTTTTCAAAATTATTCTACGACTATTTCTAAACACAGAATTCCTTTAGAGTTCCAGCTCGGTATTCGTATTTCTCATATTGAAGTTCTTGCCCTTCTGATTCTTCCATAGGACCTATGAGCTATGACCATGTTTAGTATGGGTTAGCGATATCTGTGAATTTTTTTTACACTACATGCGTATATTTAATTATCCATAGTAAATATGTAAGGAGTATTGATTTTAAGTTTTGGTACTGCTGCAGAAAAAAGAAGATAACAAAATTCGACAAAGTTTTCGACAGGTATCGTTTCAACCTATTATTATTCTTTTTAAATTTAATTTTATTATTTATGTTTAGAGGTCTTCATGTCACTAAAGCTTTAGATATTAGGTAACCACACTACATGCAATTACAATTAATTGAAGGTTAAATAGATTCAGTCAAATAAAACTAAAATTAAAATTATAAATAACCGAGGAACCAAAAGTGCTATTGACCCTTCTATATTTTACATATTTTTTTATTGATAGACGAAAAAAATACGTGCAACACACGTAAGCTAAAACTAGTATCTTCATATAAACATAGATCTAGGATATGCTAACTTCATGTTATGTATTTAATTTCCTGGTCCCATTATTAGTTGGAATTTCACTTATGGATATTCTAATCTTTCATGCCTTTGATTTTATTCATGTGACTAAATTTTCTTCCAAGTTATCGGTCTGATTTTCTTGTTGGGGATAATACACTTTTGGTCCCTCAATTATTAAGTATTCTAATTTTGGTCCTTTTGGTTTCTGAAAAAGAAAATTTAACTTTTAATTAATTGAATTGTGTATTTGTGCTCCATTTATGTAGGAAGATTATTGTTACATTTGGACAATTGTTAGAACTATATACCATCAAATATTAAGTAACAATACAAACTTAACATAACATAGACGGAGTAGGTAATTAAGTGTTGAAATGGTTAATGATTATAGTGAAGTTGTGAATATTCAAGAGCAAAAGAACTAAAAGTGCACAATTTAATTAATTAAAGATGAAATATGTTTAGCTAAATATCACAAGGACTAGACAGGAGCAGCTTAACGAATATGGCGGCCTAAAGCAAAATTTCAATAAGAGGCCTTAAAATTTTATTAAAAAAAGAAAATAAATCACACAATGTATATAATTTCACTTGAAGTCTATTTTTTTAAAATTTTATATGCAAAGTCGTAAAAACATATGCTACTCAAGTTATCTAGTGACATATAAAAGAAGGAGACATCTTTATGCATGCACAAAAGGTAAATTTTAATCAATTTCTACTAATATTTTCTTTTTAATTTCTAATATATCCAATTCGAATTTAGGGTGTTTCTTCGTCGTAGAAAATTTATCAATGGCTCCTTCTTAGGATATATTTAAGTTTCAAACCTTCTCTTGTTTTTGTTCGGATGATCCTCACGCCATCAACATCATAAGCTTATTGAAATAAATTTCGTTAAGAACCAGCTATATTCGAATTGTCAAAAATAAATTAATATATATGAGTATAAGTTATATAACCACCAGTGTAAACAATTTTTACATCATTAGTTCATATTTATATGTTGTAGCGGGTACATATTTTATTTTAATATTTGAAATCTCACATTTTAAAGAGGTTTATCTATAGATGACATAATAGTACACTTACTATTAAAGTGTGTGACCAACTCATTTAAAAGTTTAAGCTGTTACAGAGAGCTCAGTTTTAATATTTAACTATATTCTCAACACGCTGCCTCACGTGCAGACTATATTTCTTTCATGGTCCAAGCACGTGAATTTTTTTTGAAAATGGGTGACGGGTGAAGTTTGATCTCATGACCTTTTGCCTGCTCTGATACCAAATTGAAGTGTGTGACCAACTCATCTAAAAGTTTAAGATGTTAGAGAGATCACACTTTTAATATTTAACTATATTCTCAACACTGACGATGTATAAAATTTAAATAGTCTCTATGTCCCAATTTATGTGATACTTTTCGAGATTCAAAAATTTCTTAACTTGACCTTGTTCTTGAACATAAAAATCTTTAAATTTTTTGAAAAAAAGTTTACATATTTAGAAACTACGTAAAAAGATTATAAATCTCAATAATTAATTTAAAGTATTTAAAAAGCATATATAAATTATGATAAAAATCCGAACACCAAAAAGATTGTCTTAGTTACTATTTGGACAGTCAAAAGATATTTTCTTTGACCATAATTTTTTCAAATACTTTCTAAATATTTTGAATTGTTATCTATTGTGATTTAGAGTACTTTTCACGTAGTTTCTAAATATGTAATTTTAATTTCAAAAAACATTAAAGATTCTATGTTCAAATTCACACCAAACATTAGTTAGTTTAGACTTCATAATTTGAATAAAGACATTATTTTTGGGACGAAAGGAATATAATATATACACATATTAGGAAATTTTGGGGCTTCCAAAATTAGGGGGCCTAAAGCAGCAGCTTTAGCTGCTTCATGCTTCAGTCACCCCTGGGACAAGATCGGATTTAGCAATAATTGGGGGATCAAAAGACTATTATTAGTCCTTTAAATACACTATAAATTTATTTTCTTTAAATACATCCTAATGAAATTTGCAGATCAATAAGTCAAAGATGATGTGAAATCTTAGTTATACTGTAAATCGTGTTATTATCCAAATTAACTAAGGCAGGTACACAAGTATCTGTCATCACTTGTTGACCAATAGGATCATCTATGAAATTGAGTCTTTGTCCAATGAGCACTGAGAGTAGTATGCTCTATTGTCAACAAAAGCAACTTTTTTTTTGGGTAATTAAGCTTTTTATTAATCACCAAAAGTGAGTTACAATTAGGGGTGACAAAATTAGCTTAAATCCAAATGACTCACCCAATCCGCCCAAAGTTTCATGGGTTTGGACAAGAGTGATTTTGATGATGGGTTGGTTTGAGTTAGCCCAAGTTGACCCATCATAAATTAACAACCCAAATGAACTCATGATGATGCCCAAACTTGACCCATGAAAATGCTTATTAACGATCAGAGCTCCACTCTAGATTAAGATTTTTATTTATAAATAATTATTTAAAAAATTTCTTTATTATTTCGGAACAATAAAAATACACCAACACACCCCAACCGCCTACCACACTATCCATCCACCCTACCCCTTCCCTACACCAACCTCCACCCAAGCACTGAACCACCCTCACATCTCTACCCCTTACCTTGCTTACTCCACCCCACCCCTACCCACCTACCCCATCTACCCCACCTCCCGCCCTACCCCATTCTCAAATTTCTATTTTATACATTTTTTTACTTTTATAAACAATTTATAAAAAATATGAAATGTTTTCTTACCTCCCCGTCTTACCCCCCTCCACCCCCACCCCATTGCCCTACCCCATCATCAAATTTCTATTTCATATTTTATTTACTTTTATAAAAAAATATGAAATTTTTCTTACCTCCCCCTACCGCCCTAACTCCCTATCCCCCCGTACACCCCACCCATCCTCAAATTTCTATTTCATATTTTTTGTTACTTTTATAAAAAAATTATTAAAAGTATGAAATTTTTTCTTACCTCCTCCCCCCTCTCCTCTCCACCCTCCACCCTATGCCCTACCCCTCCTCAAATTTCTATTTCATATTTTTTTATTTTTTAAAACAATTATTAAAAATATAAAAAGAAATTTTTACCTCCTCCCCCCTACCCCCACCCCATGCCCTACCCCCATCAGCCAACCTCCCCCTCCCCCCACTACCCCCTGCCCTCCCACCAACCCATATTTTCTATTTTATATATTTATTTTACTTTTATAATCTGTTTATAAAAAATTGCTTACCACGTCCCCCCTCCGAAGTTTTTACTTTATATATTTATTTTACTTATACAAATTTTTTATAAAAAATGAGAAACTTTTCTTAGCCCACTACCCACCCCACTCTCACCCCCTGCCCTCTCACCAATTATTTTATATATATATATATATTTTTATAAAAAATGACAAAATTCTTAAAAATATTATTCTTATTTTAAAAATAAAGATATAAAAAAATCAAATATCATACAAAATAAAATAACATCATAAAAGTTAAGTTTGAAATTTGTAAAAGTAATTGGTCAAGTTGGGCAAGTTGGGTTATGACTCATCATTTAGTCCATCTTGACCTGCCCATCTTAGCCCATGTAAGCATTGGACGAGCTGAGTATTAGCCCATCTATTAATTCAGTCCATGTTGATCCGCCCAACTTCAGCCCAATCGGCCCATATTACCCCCTAGTTAGAATGAAAGAACCACAACAATAGGCATCACACCTTGCTGTCTCAGTTTAGTGCTCTCTAAAACTATCTAAACTCTACTGCCTCTCTCGTTTCAGCTATACATTCAAAATCATCCAGGTAGAGGGCATAATTCTCTTCTATCACCTATACTAGAATGCACCAATCAAATAAAAGCTGTTGAAAGGCCCCAATTGTCCTCTTGGAAGCTCGAACATTGCAGATGAAAGCTATATCTTTGGTTATGGACTTATGGCTTCCCAATCTCGACTTGACTTCTGAAATTTTTTATTGTTTCTCTCAATCCAGATAGCATGTACAACCTCAGTATACACCATTTTAAACATTTCAGCACCCTGAGTTTTGCCTTTTTCATTCTGAATACTCCATCTCAAGTATTGTTCCCAATTCAAGAGTTGTGGAGTTGTCCCCATTGTCCAGTGAAGAATTCTGCTCCATAGCTTCCTACTTTCATTACACAGCAGAAACAGATGATCTCTAGTTTCTGGATAGGTCTGACAGAGCACACATATAGGTTCAACATTCGTTCCCCACTTAGCTAATCGATCAACTGTGAGTAGCCTATCCTAGAAGTGCAACCACATAATGAACTTGGCTTTTGGTCTTTCTTGGTTGCCAAACATAAAACATTTCCATGGTACCCCCTAGGTGCAGAACCAATTTGCTGCAGGTAAATTTGTCGAATGATACTTATTCTTGGATTGATTGGCTTCTGCAGCTACTCCAACATACTCTTAGCCTCGAACACTTTCCTTACCATCCAGCGAGCCTGTTTAGGGGTTACTAGAGTGGCAAGGGGTTGATTCTTTATATAATAAGACTGTGAATCCACCTGATCCACAGTTTGTCTTGTTTATGTGTGAGATCCCAATAAGTTTTAGCAAGAGCAGCCTTGTTCCAGATCTGCATATTTATATGATTTAATCCCCCAAAAGAATTGGGCAGACACATTTTTTCCCATGATACTAGAGCCTTTCTAGTGATCTCGTTTGCTCCAGACCAAATGTTGTTGGCTTTCTATTGTAAAACAGTACGGGAAGTAAATAAATTGTTGGAAATTTGCCTTTGGCGGGAGTTGCGACCGACCAACTTTAACGGCTTAAACACTAGTGTAACGTATGTTGGAGAATCCGGTTCTTCACACATGCATGATCTACTAAGTACGTAGATAACCGTAGGGCCAAGAATCGTCAAATTTCATTGAGAAATGAAAGAGATATTGGTTCACGAAGTAAGGTGTTTGAAGCATGGAAAGTGTGGTATTGTGTGTAATTCTCCCTCATCGGTAGAGGAAGAAAGAATTGTTGTGTATATAATACTTGAAATTGGTTTGGGGTTTGGGACCCCAAGGGGTATCCCATGTGTTTAAAGGAGGGAGGACCTAGATGTGCTTCGGTTCAAGTAAAGACCACACGCGCGCCGCCCGTCCGTCCGGGTCCCGGTCCCCGGTCCCCGGTTTCAAGATGTACGACGAGTTTGGTCCCCGAAGTTTCGAATTTCGATGGTCAAAACAAACGTCAAGCACTCAATTCACCATTTATTTTGGCCGAATTACTCCTCCTATAATGGCCAAATCCGTTGGTTCTTTCACCATTTATGTTGGTGACTTTACTACCTCCATAATGGCCATTATTTGGCTATTATGGAGGCGTTTTCAGCCCCTCCCTCACCTATATAAACACACCCTTACACCATTGTTGAGCACCACAAAGAGCGAGAAAAATAACAGCTCATAAAGCTCACGAAAATACACAACCGAAATAGTTTTCTTCCTACAACTTCCTAGCATCATTTCGTTACTCAATATTCTTCACGGTAGCTCTTGAGTTTCCTTTGCTCAAGGGTTCCATTGTTTGTTTTATCTTGGGAGACAAATTGTCCAGGGACGTATAAAGGATACATACGGGGCAATATTGTCTTAAGGACAGAGTGCCACACTCGACTCAAAGATAAACCGCTTCCATTTTTCGCCTTTCAACAAAATCGTAATTTCGCTTTGTTGTTATATTGTAATTTTCAGATTTCTAGTCGAAAATATTATGAAATCTTTGTTTATCCTTTCGAATACTTGTAATAGTTAAATACTTTCCGTACTGCTTTATAAAGTACCATAAAGAAAAAAAACTCACAACATAAATATTACAAGTGTTCGAAAGGATAAACAAATAGGCAATGTTCTGAACTGCCGCAAGCTTGTTGAGTCTTGAATCTTGATAACCTGAAATCAAGAAACAACTAAATCTGGATGGTTACAACTGTGTGATGAGTCGAGTGATTGCACTCTGTCCTTAAGACAAGATTGTCCCGTATATATGCTTTTACGTTAATGGGCAATAGTCTCCCAAGATAAAACAACACTTTAATCTCAACACTACAAAGCAAATAGGTTGAGTCTGACGAAGAAAACAAATACGAATCGACTTGCTGAAGAAATGGAAAAGGAAGGAAGAGTTTCTTGTTTTCGTCCAACGTTTTTGGACTGACTTTCTCTTCTGTTTTGTTTCTGTGTATATAGTGTGTCTCTGTTATGTATATCTCGTGTATGTGTGTGTCTTTCCTCACTGTTTCGTGACTGTATGTGCCACTGTATTTCGTCACTGTATGTTGCCCATAATTGAGCCAAAAGACATCAATATATAGCATGGAGGAGGGACTCCTCAACTGCCACAAACAAGGTTGTTAATAGCCATTAGTGAGGGCTGTTAATGACCATTAGAGAGGGTTGTTAATGGTCATTAGAGAGACTGATTATGGTCATTGAAGGAGGGTTGTTTATGGAGGAGTTAACAACCAAGTAATGGCTGGTTAATGCTCCAAAAAACAGGCCAAACGGAAGGCAGAAAGTTTCTGCCTTCCGTCATTCCCAAAATCAACTTTCCAGAAACTCTAGGGACCAAACTGTAAATATTAAGCAATTTGGGGTCCAAAAAGATAATATCTCTGAGCCCGGGCGGGCGGCGGTGGCGCGCGTGTGGGCTTAGCCTTGAACCCAAGCACATCTAGGTCCTCCCTCCTTTAAACACATGGGATATCCCTTGGGGTCCCAAACCCTTAACCACTTTAGAGACTTATAAAGAGAGCAATTCTTCCTTTTCACACCGATGTGGTAGATTTGTCCCACATCATATTTTCATGTCTCAAACACCTTACTTCGTGGACCAATATCTCTTTCATTTCTCAATGAAATTTGACGATTCTTGGCCCTACGGTCATCTACTCACTTAGTAGAATATGCATGTGAGAAGAGACAAAGCCTCCACCATGCGGAACACTAGTGTTTAATTCATTAAATATGGGTGGACGCACCTCCCCGCCAGAGGCAAATTTCCAACAAATGTAACTTCTACAATACGCTTCAATGGCTTTCATGACTTATAGGAACTAGAAATAGTTGACAGACTGTACACATTCTATGATCTAGGGGATAAGTGTTTCCTACCATAAGCTCTAACCAATTCATGTGCTAGAATAACATTGTCTGCAATCCTCCTTCCAGGTATAAAACCAGCTTGGTCTTCACTTATCACACTTGCTATGACCTGCTGTAATCTTGAAGTAAGGATCTTGGATATGACTTTATACAACACTGTACAACAAGCAATGGGCCTGAAATCCTTGACTGTGTCTGGACTGCTCACTTTGGGGATTAGAGTGACTGAAGAACAATTCACTGCTCTCACTATTTTCCCAGTTGCAAAGAAATCTAGCACCGCTGCACATATATCATCTTTAATAATTGGCCAGACTTGTTTGAAGAAATGGGCATTGTAGCCATCAATTCCAGGAGCTTTATCAGCATCAATATCCCATAACCCCTCCTTCACTTCCTTTTCAGTCACCTCAGCACGAAGCAATTATTGTTATGCTTGGTTCATATTTGGACCCTGCCTCAGCACCAGTTTATTAATAGCTGGTAGAGAAGGTACTGCAGAACCCATCAAGGATTTGTAGAACAACACAATTTCTTCTTTAATATCTTCAGGGTCATTCAAGATTTAGCCTGAGAGTGTCTTAAGCTCAAGTATCTGCTTCTTATGAGTTCTATCTTTAACAACTGCAGAAAAGCATTTCGTGTTTGAGTCCCCCAATTTAAGCCAAGTGACTCTAGACTTCTGCCGCATGACATTTTCTTCAACCATAGACCATTTCTCCATCTTACTTAAAGCCTCCTCTAATTCAAGAAGTGAATCAAAGTATTGCAGATGAAGTTTCTTTTGGATCTTTGTTAATTCTGCTCTTGCAATGTCAATCTTTTGAGTAACACCTTTAAACTCCTCATTATTTAATTGTTTGAGCTTTGGCCTCAATATTTTCAGCTTCATCAATATATCTTGCATTGCATTCCTGTGATACATCTGTTGCCAAACTTGAGTAACCAGCAGGTGAAAGTTCTTATGAGTTGCCCATATATTAAAGAATCTAAATGGTGTGTTAAAGCTCCAATTGACCTGCTTGAGGCATAGTGTCATGGGAAGGTGATCTGAGAACACTAAAAGACCATACTTTACAGGGACTGCCCCCCCCCCCCCCCCCCATTTCATCATCCACTCTGCATTCCCAAAGGCTCTATCCAGTCTGCTACATACTCTGTCTACATCTTGTTGCCTATTTGTCCAAGTATAGAACTCCCCTTTCCATTTACCTTGGACACAGTCTGCAAAAATCTTTCACTTCTACATTTGTGAGAGAATTACCAGTCTATTTGTGTAGATAACATAGCATTAAAGTCACCCAGAATTAGTCAGGCTTGGGTGATTGATCCTGCTATAGCATTCACTCACCACAAACTTTCGTGGTCTCTAATTAACTACATACGTACCCACATTATGTACATGTGTTTTTTTTATTTGCCCCTCAAATATATATAAGGATGCCAAATAAATTGTTTGATTGGCTTTATTTATAATTTTATTTTAAAACATGTCATTGTTAAAAACATAGTTATATAAAGTTCTCAATCTAATTTCTCACATTGGAGATAATTAATCTTGATTCCACCTACGATAGCCATCATATTCACTATACATATCTAATCAATCAAATTTTAATTGCCAATATTTTTCCAGAGAGTAGAAGGGATATCTTAACGAAACATACCTATAACTAAACAGGCTTAAGAGCATAGAAAATTACAGAAAGGATAACTAAGTATCGACCATCAAATCATAATAGAGAACATTATAACATTTGAGACTAGAGTACTTACAATTTACAAACATTAAATTAGACTGTAGTTTTCAGAAACCAATGGCTGAAGATGAACAAAATAAGAATAATGCAAGCAACGATAATTGACATGATGGAAAACGCGTAATGAGTCATCTTATTTTTAAAATTTATGCTCAATCAATTATATCATATAAAATTGTAAGATTATATTAATTTTTCTTGAGAATTTTTTCTCATTAATATAAATATATATAGTGTGGACAATGTGGAACCCTAATACAATAAGGATCCTATAGCTACCATAATTATACAACACTAAATATTACAAAATATATGGAGTATATTATATTAATATACGTTAATACACCCCTTCAGTCGGAGCGGGAGGAGGCCGGACGCTAAGACTGGATCTGAAGTCGAGGAATAGCTTTCTAGGAAGACCTTTCGTGAAGATATCCGCATA
This sequence comes from Anisodus tanguticus, assembly GCA_034509755.1. NCBI lineage: Eukaryota > Viridiplantae > Streptophyta > Magnoliopsida > Solanales > Solanaceae > Anisodus > Anisodus tanguticus. Next base: position 3,150,146 of record CM067540.1, on the reverse strand, counting down.
CTGGAACGAAGAAGGCACATGCAACACCTTAACAAGACCGATAACAATCTTCTCAAGAACAAAGTGTATATCCATCTCTATGTGCTTGGTTCGCTGATGGTGAACTGGATTATGAGATAAATATATGCTCGATATGTTATCACAGTAAACCAAAGACGCCTTACGCAAGGGCCACTGAAGCTCCAAAAGAAGGTTTCGGAGCCAGCAGATCTCAGCAACAACATTCGCAACGCCTCTATACTCTGCTTATGCACTTGAACGGGATAATGTGTCTTGTCTATTGGCAGACCAAGAAATGAGATTATCCCCTAAGAATACACAGTAGCCAGAGGTGGAGCGTCGTGTGTCTGGACATCCTGCCCAATCAGCATCCGTATATGATAACAATCTGGTCGGTGCTAAGGGGTATAGTTGCAATCCATAATCATGTGTGCCCTTAACGTACGAATGATACGCTTAAGGGCAGTAAAATGAGGCTCCCTGAGTCATGCATGAATAAGCATACCTGCTTAACAACATAATCAATATCAGGTCTGGTGAAAGTAAGATACTGTAGTGCACCTGCAAGACTTATGTAAAGGGTAGGATCAGACACTGGATCACCATCAACGACACTAAGCTTCGATTTTGAGTCAACCAAAGTGGACATTATCTTGCAATTTGCCATTTTAGCCCTGTATACTATCTCCTCTACATTCTTGCGCTGACATAAAAATATAGTATCTGCAGATCCAGTCATTGATATACCCAAAAAGTAACTCAACTTCCCCAAGTCAATCATAGCAAATTCGGTTTTAAGCAATGCAATGATCTCATTTTTCAACAAATCAGAGGAGGTAGTAAGCACAATGTCATCCACATATAACAACAAATAAATAATGCTACTACCTCTATGAAAAATAAATAGAGAATTATCACATTTGCTGCAAACAAACCCAATCCGCATAATGTACTGTGCAAAGCGATCATATCACGCTCTAAGGGCCTATTTCAAAACATAGAGTGACTTACAGAGACGACAAACATACTGAGGGGCTGCTGGATAGACAAAATCAGGCGGTTGGTTCATGTAAACAGTTTGTTTCAAATCCCCATGTAGAAACGCATTCTTCACATCAAGCTGATGAATCAGCCATATATTTTGTAATATTTAGTGTTGTATAATTATGATAGATATATGATCCTTATTGTATTTGGGTTTCACATTATACACATTATATATATTTATATTAATGAAAAAGACTCCCAAGAAAGATTAATACAATCTTACACTTATAATATAGTGATATCGATGAAAGCTTATTATAAAATATATGGAGTATATTATATTAAAATACGTTAATAAAAATGAAACGGGGAATTGATTTGGATTGGTTAACGTACGTTGCTTGGCATGTCGGCAGTACAATGATATTGCAATAAGCTTCCTTAAAGAAAACTGGATGTCTTTTTTTTTTTCCCATAAAAGAAAACTGGATGTCTTTTTTTTTTCCCATAAAAGAAAACTGGATGTCTATTTTTGCAATTATTAGTCAATGTTATGCTCAGGTCATCCATTATTTCCTTTGTCCCACAATTTTTCAATTATTTGTTCGAAAATTCCCTTGATGTTACTTCAACCTTAGCTTCAGGTCGTTGATTTAATTACCCAACAAGTCTCTTATTTTCTCTAAGTTGAATAATTTGCCCTTCCCAATATTCTCGGTCTCGAAGTTTCATATACAGTACTCAAACCTCTCTATAAATATCTAACGATATTGTTTGTTTCAATTTTTTTTATTGTTATAAAAAATATATAATATAATATAACATGAAATATTGGATACAAAGAAAGTCTAACAGTTACAGTGAAATATTATTATAGAGGATATTGTTATAGAGAAGTCTGAAGTTAACTGTATCTCAAAGGGCATTAGAAAGCGCGTGAGATAACATCTAGCGAATATATATTGTGGCAAATAGTATAAAAGTGATTTTTTGTGGTTATTATAAATTGTTGAATTCTTAAAAAATTACTTAAATTACAGGTTAAAATCCCATATATGACCTAATTCTGTTCATGTGTTTTTGAATCCCCTTGTATAAGTTCCCAGTTCCGCTATTGCTAGGATTATTTTGTTTGATGTATTAAAAAGTTACGGTATATAGATGTCCACATAATTAGAAATATATCTGTACTTTTCAGCAAAATAAAAGGTTAATTACTATATGAGGTTTAGTTTTGTAATATAGTTGTTCTAATTCATATTGGGCATAAAATAATATTAGATTCTCGCATAACTTATACATGTAATATTTATGAGTGAAAGAAAAGTAAGAACCACATATTGTTTGATATTTGGCACAAATATCCATATTTTGCGTCACTTTACCCCTTGTTCTTAGCATTTTAATCACCTTAATTATGATGAAATCGTTGTATTCGGGTTTACGTTGGTATGTTTTGTGTGTGTAAGTACAACATGGAGAAACGAAGGAAAACCGAGCAGTTTTGGTTGATTTTGGGAGATATTTGCATATGGACGAGAGGATGAGCACAACACTTGGAATAAAATCTGAACTGAAAGATATCGTGCATTGAACGTACGTCGCGGACTGAAGGCGGAAAAACAACCTCTCTGAATCTTGAAGAATGAAAATCTCAGACACACCCGTGTTGGATGTGCGATGCGGGTCCAACGCAGGTTCTCGGCCAGTTTTCCCAATTCAGTTGGGATTTGATTTCCTTAATTTAGATTCTTACCCTAGCTTATAAATAGACATTTTATTATTATTCTAGAGGCGTGCTGGATATTATTCTAAGACTTGTAAACCACCTTCTCTCATTCTTGTTGTCTTTACTTTAATTTTCTTCATAGAACCCTAGTTTTTCTCATGAATTCATTTGTTGTTCTTCGAATCATGAGTAGCTAAACTTCTCTTTTCAAGGGTTATGGCAAAGACATGAAATTTAGTTTAATAATAGACTTTTCTTATTAGATTTTCAATATTGGTTGCTTATTTATTCTTGCGCTTAATTGTTTAATTACTTGATCACTAGTTAAACACTATCTATTGTTTGTAAGTTGAACTTGAGAAAGGGAACTTACTTTCGTAATAAGAATAAATAGGGCTTGTTCGTATTTATACGTTTCGCTTAGGATAAAGATATACCCTTTAGCCTTACTTAGTTGGTTACAGAGATTTAAATGCGTTATTGTTATTTTCTAGCGATTATAGAGATGTAGACGTTAGGGTAGTATCTATAGGCTTGTAAGCAATTCGAAAGATACTCATAAAGTTAACATCAACCCGTCAACTAGTAACTCGGAAAATCGAATAGGTGGAACTATCGGAAGACTTAACTGGATTGTCCAAATCCATGACCCTGAATTCCATTGTCATCTTATAAATCTTACAGTCTTAGTCTCAATTGTATCAGTCACACAAAAATACTCAGTTTTATTTATGCAAGTGTTGACACCCAATTTTGTCCCATCTTTTTCGATTTATTTGCAATTTTAAATATTTTTGATACCTCAAAAAATATTTTTTATATATATATACATATATATTATTATTCTCAATATTATTATTATTATTATTATTATTATTCGTATTTCTACAACCATTTGCCTTTTTAAATCATGATCATAGTTTCTATTCTAATATTCTATATTACTTTATTTTAGCAAAACAACATCGTATTTTTTTATTTCTAATTAAGCATTAAGCATTTCACAAATATTATGTTTTATTATTATCACATCTTATACTATATTCTAAATAATTTTACATTTTTTTATTCAAAGCTTTTTTAATATTAAACCTCTTTTATATTTTTAAATCCATAACCCATTTTATTTCCCCTCATCCAAAACAATTTCTACCCAATACTCCAACCCAAATCCCACAAACAATAGGGCCCAACCGGCCAGCCCACGAATGGGCCCAACCGGTCAAGCCCAGGCCAACCCGCAAGCCCAACCGGATACAAACCCAACTCCCCTTTTTATCCCCCTAACCAAACCCTACCCTAAAACACAAACACCCCCTAACCCCTCCCCCCAGGTCGCCGACACCACCAGCCCCATACCCCCAAAATCCGCCGATACGACACCACCACCAAACACCTCTGTCGCCTGACACCACCAACCCGTCAACCCCCATACCCTATCCCCCAAAATCCGCGACCCATGCCCCTTCAAATCCGCGATTTTGGCTCCTTTTATTTAAAATTCGAACTCGTTCTTGAACGTTGAGGGGTACGAAAACCATCTATAAATACCCCCCTTTTGTTCACTGTTAAAGGGGGGGATTTTGGGGAGTTCTTTTCGGGTCCAAAAAATACAAAAAAAAAGAGGTCAAAAGCTGGTTCGAAGAACAGCCCGAAACACAAAGGAAAACATCCAAAAAACAAAGAAAAAGGTCGACTTGTTCTTAATTTTCTTGTTATAAAATACTCCTTTTGGTTCCTAATTTCAATCCGAAAACCCCCTTTTGTTTCTTCACGTTCTCGGGTCGGGTTAAAAATTTGAAATGCCCTTTTTTTTTGGTTCCTAATTTTCCATCTAAAAAATCTTTTTGAATATTAGTTTAAATCCATCTTGCATTAGCATTAATTTTCGTTCTTCACATTTTCGGGTCGGGTCGAGTTTCTGTTTCGGGTCCAAAAATCAGCATCCTAAAATCAGAAAATCAGCATCCAAAATCCGAATTCCGAAATCGCAAAATCAGAATTCCAAAATAACGTCTCCGAGCGGATTCGGCGATTCGAAACACGCCTCGGTTCGCTGCCCGGGGAAGGTCAGTAAACACAAATTCCTCTTAGTTTATTTTCTGCATTTTATGTGTTTTGTTGTTAATTACGGGATAAGGTGATCATTTTGTGTTGTTGTGTTCGTCAATTTCTAAGTTATCGGCCTGTTTGATTATCCATTAATGTTTAAGAAGGGTTTTGTTTATGCTTAGTATGATATGATGTTTAATACTTGTTTATAAGGGTCTGTGTGCTTCATTAGTGAACACCAAATGATCTTGGCTTGTTTATGCCTTGGCATGATGTATTAAGGTTTATATTTAGCACTATATGATGTGGGTGCTATTTTTAAATGTTTGTTTAGTGAAGGTTGTGATAAGCATGACCAGTTTGGTGCTTGTTTTGCTTTAAAAGTTAGGGGTTGTGATAGTTGAAGTCTGAATATGTGGCTATGGTTTGATTCTTTTACATGTTTGAGATCATGAATGTTAGTAATATAATTTTAGTTTTGAAGATTTGGAGATAGGTATGGTTAACATGTTCATATATTTTTGTGATTAATGAGCTGTATAGGATAGACATTAGCTTTGAGTCCTTACTAGCATGCCTAAGATTCTATATATGTGCCTCGACCCCCAAATGACTCTATATGCCTGGAATATTGCCTCTTCTTGATCCATAAGACTTTCTTGCATGTTTCATACATATGTTAAGCCAATCACATATCTGCCCTGCATGTCTAGTAGACAATATGTCTAATACCTTTTTTTTTCATGGTTTGATGAAGTACTTTTGTCTTTGTTTAGGTCTTTAGAGTATGTATTCCATATTTGGGTTCTGTTGGTATGTTGCCAATCATGTGTTAACTAGACTTGGCTTCTCTGAAGTATATCTGAATTTTAAGGAGTCTTTGAAGCATGTTAGATAAATGGTATATGTAGCCTGGCCCCCGCTGTATGTTAGCTGGTCTTGCATCTTTGAAATGTTGTTTCAAATGGTTATATGATCACTCCCATGGCTTGAATATCTCATGAACTTCTATATCTTTGGGTCTACTATTTTGTCTAGTTTTAAATAGTTTAATATGTAGGATAAAAATGCTAATTTATATTTGTTCATAGTTAATATATGTATATGCTTTACTAATTAATCTATGTGTTTTTCCTTCTTTCTTTGGCATGTCTCGTGGGCCTATGGGCCCATACTTCATTAATCCCGTGAACTAGTCGCTGCTTCTATTTATTTATTTACATTTCTTATGCATATACTTCTATTTATTTGATGAATTATTTATTTACATTTCTTATGCATATATTTTCATGTTCCATCTACTAATTCTTTTCTTTCATTTACATGAAATGCATCGGGAGGAACGAAGAGTCTTCTTATGAGACTCATCATGACTTCGTCCAAAACGAAGAACCACATCCGCGTTCATTGCATTCTCCGGTCTCGGAACTTCAAAACAAATAGGGTGCTGATGATATCGTCATCCGTCCTAGTCGCTGCTTCTATTTATTGTCTAATATGTCTTTCATTATTATTTGGATTGTAATAATTATTTAATTATGTACTGTCATAAGAATGCTTAGAATAATTAGGCCGCGAATAGGTGAATGAATAGGATAGTCTAACTGTCGATAGTTTATTTCTTAGGCTCGTTTGAATTGGAAACCCATCGCTAGCTTTATTTGTTTAGGGTCGTCTTGTAGGTTCAGAATTTAGCCGCTAGTTACTTTATTCTATTTTTAGGCTCGTTATGCATGCTTTAATCTCTTTCAAAATAATAATAATAATAATAATTTGGCTATCTATTATTCACTTTATTTAGTCCAAAAATAAGGTTTGCATTTTATCTGATTTGCAACATTGAAAGATTTTCATAAAATTAGCTTCTTTTATTATTAAATTGCCAAATACATATTTTTGTAATGCATGAACTTTATATCTATTTCTTTTGAATAATTTCTTATAAAATGCACCCTTTGTGTATAATGTCTACTTTTCGACAAAATTAATTTTAAATGCAAATGCATGCACTTTTATTCTACATGCATCTTATAAGTCATATCTCACAAAAACACACATTTTTCAGTCTTACATACACTTTATAAGTTATGTCATGCAATACATACTTTTGCTAACAAACTCATGTTATATTTATTTTTATAAATATAGCCATGCAATTTGGCAAAAATGCATCTTTTAAATAAGTTATTTACAATATCCTTTTCTTAAACTTCATACCTTTAAACAGGCGTTTTTTTTAGCACAATAATTAATCTGAGTTTGACCGGATAACCGTAAGTTAGCGGATCTTAAAGGATGGCTAACCCTTTCCCTTTAGGATAATAAAGAATCTTTACTTAGAATCTCATTAGTTTCGCAAATTATAAAAATGGAGTTATATTGCAGCATTTATTTAATATTTAGGTGTCCTAATTCATCGTAAAATAATTAGGTGGCGACTCCTTAATCAATACTCAGGAATCACTGAATACGTTGTGCTCCGCTTTGACCCCAGCATGGTGAAAAACGGGCGCGACAGCAAGTATTAGTAGCATAACAAAAAAGCCTTCCTCGTCATTAATATCTTTGCTCGCGGCAATTGTGACCTCTCGGGAGAATCGCTGACTGCATCAAAGATGCATTGCTAGTACATCTGGGACTTCTTAATTGGCTAGTTGTAAATAGCCCCAGGGCTATGGAACAAAGGATTATCTCGGACCTAGATCGAGGTATTGATGGTGATTTTATAATCTCGCAGAACAGAATGTGATACGATGAGATAGAATGCAATAGAAACAAAGATAGGGAACGGGTTACCTACTCTTAACGGGCAAAGCGATCCCCTTTATTTTAAATTAAAGAATTCAGAATCAATCAAATCTCTCCAAGTAGGATTCGAACCTACGACTAATCGGTTAACAGCCGACCGCTCTTCTTTCAGTCATAATTAGTTCCAACAAATATCTTGATTTTTACTCTCTTGAATAGTTACGAAAGAGTTTGAATTAGTTGAGCAGTAGAAAATCTAAGTCTATGTGGGTATGATATCTTAACTTAAATTATATATTACTTGTACGACCGCGTATACTTGCGTGTGAGTTTGTGAGCAACAGGTTTTTAGCACCGTTGCCGGGGACTTAATTTTTTTTACTGATTTTCGAGTTTGAATTCTACTAGCTTTATTCAAGTTTTTACTCTTTGGTTCATTTTGTGCATCTTAGGGAATTGCAACATTTTATGCCAAATATGCGGAGTCAGGGGAAACCGTTGGTTGACTTTGATCCCGAAATCAAGAGATCTTTTCACAAAGAAAATAAACTGGATGAAGAGGTTCCTCCTTAGTTAGTTGAAAACAGAATAATCGTAGTAAGAAAGATGGCACAACAACGAGTTCTTGTGTTGAATTTTGCTAGGCCCAACCTAGAGAATGCATCAAAGGCTATCGGTAAGCCTAACATCACAAGGAATTTTGAGCTGAAAGAAGGTATAGTGCGGCTGGTGCAAAATACGTGCTAGTATATAGGTAAACCACATTAAGACCCACATAAGCACTGGATGGCGTTCGTCAAACTGAGCAAAAAATTTTACTATCAAAATGTTTCCGACGAATATGCCAAGTTAACATTATTTCCTTTCTCACTGATTGAAGAGGCAAAGGAATGGTTGAAGAATGAGCCGACTGGCTCCATTACTTCTTAGGAAATACTGTCCAACCATTTTCGTGACAATTTTTTCCCTTCCAGGAGGACGAAAGAGTTGAAAGAGAGGATTGTTAGTTTTGCTCAGAGAGATGGGGGGGGGGGGGGGGGGGGGGGGGGGGGGTTACCACAGACATGGGAGAGATACAAGAGCTACTTGAGAGACTGCCTACATCACAGATTCTCAAAGAATTTAGTTGCACACACCTTTATTAAATTCATTCGACCTGATTCTAAAGCATTATTGTATGCTACTGTTCAAGGACAGATCTTGGCGAAAATGTATGAGGAGATCAAAACACTCTTAAACTTGATGTCTACAGGTAGTCAACCTTATGCAGATACAGGCCATTTAGGGGTCACTCAGAGAGCTATTGGGGACCTCAAGTAGATAAGATTATAGCACTCCGAGCAGAAGTGAGCCAGATTGCCCACACCGTCAATAGATTAGTTAATGCTCCAACTCCTAATCCTAGGATTAGTTAACTTTTTAATTTTGATTTTTTGTAACTAAGTTTGAAATAAGTGTGGAGTTGGTTCACCCCCGATTTAAAATAAGTATGGGGTCATCTCACAACCCATTTAATTTTTGAATCAAACTCATAAGTTGGTGTGATATTTTATAGGAAGATGGTAAATCCAAAAGGCAAAGGCAAAGACAAATTTGTCGACACCTCATCCCATGGCACCAAAAGGGGCCGCTCTAAAAAACCTCTGGTAAGAAAAAGTACAAAACTACAGTCAGGAGATAAGCAACCAACTATCCCTATTCCTCGGGCTTCTACTTTAAGGCCTCTCCCCCGCATTATAAATGCAGGGGAAATGGAGGAATGATACAACAAATTTGATTTGTTGGGGGGTTATAAGTATGAGCGCCATCACTCCTGACAATTTGGGATACGAGTTTCCCGCCGCATTTGACAGTTTCATTGGTATGGGATGGAGGTCGGTGTTTGATAATCTGGGGCCCGTAAATATTGACCTGGTCCTAGAACTCTACGCTAATTACAGGTTGGTAGGTACATATTCAAACAAAAAAATTGTGCATATCCGGGAAGAATGGGTGACTCTGTAGGCATCCACTTTATGTGGAGTTCTTGGGGGTACCTGACCATCCCATTGAGCCATTACAAGACTTCATCTGGTAGCTGGACTACAATGCCATAAGGGAGACACTTTGTGGGCTGATTCTAAGGCCATATGAGTCTGACGCCCTAACAAGTACAAAGAACACAAGAGAATGAGAATGGGAAACTTCACAAAGGAAGCACATGTGTGGTTGAGGCTACTCAATTATTGGATCACACCACTTGACCACTACACTGATATGGCAAAGGAAAGGGTGTGTATTGTGCACTTCTTGATGACGGGTCAGCCCCTCAACATTGTGCAATTAATGCTTAAAGAAATCAAAAGAGTGCGTCGGGGCAAGTCCAAAATATTAAGTTACGGCAATATGCTTACCAAGTTTCTAATAATGATTAACGAAGAGTTAGCCCGGCCCTATGATAGGTTGCTTGAAGCACTAGAGGACCTGCTGGACATCTCCAATGTCAAAGCTCCTAAGCAAAGTGTTAAACATAATATGTCGCCGTCTGAGGAAAGATCGGCGCAATCCACATAGTTGGTCTAACTTCACAAAATGGCTGTTATAGCTAGTGAGCGGTTCGATTTGGACTTTTTGAGTGTTTTTGCTGAGGCTCCCACACGGTGCACTCCCGGGCTCTTCTTGGGGATGATAGAAAATACCTGATGATGAGAATGTGAACTCCATTGATCTTATGGAAGTTGATATGGCGGCAGGGGAAGGGGTAGAGTCCCGAGCCCTTGAGGATGAAGAGTTGGCGGATACAGATGCGGATGCCGATGAGGATGACTAGGTCCTAGTGGGCCTCATGGAGTATCTCTCACCATACCTTTATTTTTCTATTTTTATATGCATTTGGGGACATTGCATAAATTAAGTGTGGAGTGGGAGATATGTTTCGAGTTAGAGAATATTTATGCCTTAGTTTTTTTTATAGGATTAGTCTTGTTTTTTTGGTTCCGTAGTTTAGTCATAAAAAATGAAAATTCACAAAAAAAAAAATCAAAAAGATTTTTTTAGGTTGTAGGATCTTTGGTAGTGGCATAAAGTATCTGTTAGGATTTTTCTTTTCTTTTTCGTCATAGGAGAGGCATTTCCGATGATGGATGGATGACGACCGTCTTCAGGGAAAACTAGTCCAACATGTTAGACCATTTGAATGCTAGGTGCTCGGATTAGGTAAAATATTGATAGTGTGAGAAAGTTTTGGTTTAAATTGAAAACATGCCTTGAAAATAAATAACCTTTCTTGAAACATTTTACTTGTATTTGTTGACTCATGTATGACCCACTTAGCATTGTTGGTATGTGTTGCTTAGTTCGAGGGACAATATGAATCCTTCTTTTCGTAAAATGAAATGAAGCGTGTTGTGACTTAAAAAGTGATAGAGTCATTTCGTTGTTAGCCTAAAATTCTGACTTGACCCACCAATATATATATGTATCATTAGTCAGCCCCGTTGAGTCTTTAGTCCCTTTCTTTGATAGCAGTCAATAAATTCATCCCTTTCATTCAAATTAGCCTAAATTTGATCTGAGATACTCCTTGAGCACTTTAATGATAAATTGATGAAATAGGAGTTGGGATTCGAAATTAAAAAGAGGTTGTTTATTGGTGAAATCTAGTAAAGTCTATGAGTGCACCTAAAGAAACACATTGTTGCTTGTTAGTTGGGAATTCAATGGAAAGAAAGAAGAAGAAAAAATATATATATATATAATAAAAGGTTCCGTTCTAACTTGTGATGGAAAAAGTGGTGCTTAAATAAACAATTGGGTGATTTTGGGTGAAATAGGTGTTGGTTGGTATTGGAATTGGTTGATGAGGAAAATTGAGAAAAAAATATTAAGTGTTGTAAGTATTAAAGTGTTTAGGGAGGTTAGTCACTATTTTAGCCAAAATATTCCCTACCCATCCCTTAGCATGTGTTACAACCCATTAAGTCCTACTTGATCCTAGGTTCAATACACTTATATTAGTGAAACGGTTACACTACGGGCAAGCCTATGGTTCATTGTATTTAGCATGTGATTTTCTTTGGGAGAGTGAGTGTATTTATTGATTTCATATCCATTGAAGTAAAATTTGATTGATTTGTGTGATAGATGGACAACTCTCTTTCGGTGAGGGCACATAGTTGACAATAAATTGGTGAAGTGTTGGATTCTTGGTTAGGTAGCATAATTACGTTGTTTTGAGTGGTGTCGTTGAGTCGAATATTCTTTTAAAAAGAAGTTGTTGATTGAGAAGGTTGTTTGTGGTCTTTAAAAATTGAAAATTTTAATTAACATGACTTTTGTGAGAATCAGCTCAATGTTTGCTAATGAAAAAAATTTTCTTAACCGAAGCCCGAGTAAACATGTTTGAATGGTGTGGTTGTAAGTAGGTGATAGGTTGATAGTAGTGAGTGTTTGCTCGAGGGAGACCAAAGTCTAAGTAGGGGTGGTGATATTTGGCACAAATATTCATGTTTTGCGTCACTTTACCCCTTATTCTTAGCATTTTAATCGCCTTAATTATGATGAAATCATTGCATTCAGGTTTATGTTGGTATGTTTTGGTACCACGAGGACAAACGAAGAAAAACCGAGCAATTTTGTTTGATTTTGGGAGATATTTGCATATGGACGAGATGACCAGAGGATGCGCACATCACTTGAAATAAAATCTAAACTGGAAGGCATCGTGCGTTGAGCGTGCGTCGCGGACTGAACGCGGAAAAACAACCTCTCATAATCTTGAAGAATGAAAATCTCAGGCACACCCGCGTTGGATGTGCGACGCGAGTCCAACACGGGTTTTCGGCCAGTTTTTCCAATTCAGTTGGGATTTGGTTTTCTTAATTTAGATCCTTACCCTAGCATATAAATAGACATTTTTTCATTATTATAGAGGTGTGTTGGATATTATTCTAAGACTTGTAAGTCGCCTTCTCTCATTCTTGTTGTCTTTACTTTAGTTTTCTTCATAAAACCCTAGTTTTTCTCATGAATTCATTCGTTGTTCTTCGAATCAGGAGTAGCTAAACTTCTCTTTTCTAGGGTTATGGAAAAGACATGAAAGTTAGTTTAATGATAGATTTTGCTTATTAGATTTTCAATATTGGGTTGCTTATTTATTCTTGCATGCACTTAATTATTTAATTACTTGATCACTAGTTAAACACTATCTATGGTTTGTAAGTTGAACTTGAGAAAGGGAACTTACTTTCGTAACAAGAATAAATAGGGCTTGTTCGTATTTATGCGTTTCACTACTGAGGATAGATATATACCCTTTAGCCTTGCTTAGTTGGTTAAGGAGATTTAAATGCGTTCTTGTTATTTTCTAGTGATCATAGAGATATAGATGTTAAGTAGCATCTACAAGCTTGTGAGCAATTCGAGAGATACTTATAAAGTTAACATCAACCATGAAAGACTTAACTAGATTGTCGAAAGTCATGACCCTGGATTCCATTCTCATCTAAAAATCTTACAGTCTTAGTCTCAATTGTCTCAGTCACACAAAAATACTCAGTTTTATTTATTTATTTCAGTCATAATTAGTTCCAACAAACATCTTGATTTTTACTCCCTTGAATAGTTACGAAAGAGTTTGAATTAGTTGAGTAGTAGAAAATTTAAGTCTCTGTGGTACGTTATCTGGACTTAAATCTTATATTACTTGTACGATCGTGTGTACTTGCGTGTGCGTTTGGGAGTAACATTGTTATACTAATGCAAGATTTTATATGGAGATTAAATCTCCTTAATAAACTAACTCCATAACATATTCAATATAATTTCATAAGTAGGGTCTGAAGAGGGTAAAATATATGTAGACTTTGTCTTATATTTGTGGGATAGAAAAACTTTCTCCGATTGACCCTTGGCAAACCGTCAAACGAGCCCTTAAAAAGAAAATATTGGTGAGGGAGAGACTTTTGAATAGTTTAAAGTTCAAACATTGGTTGAGACTTGAGACTGCAAAATCCAAATACCTTACTGCCTATGTCATTTCAATTTCAAGGAGTAATATGGAAGGCAATAAAAATTGGACCTACAACTGAGAAGCTTCTATAGAATGCTAGTATTTCATTGGCCTAATAAAATTTGAGGATGTGGATTGACTTGACTAAGTAAAAAACAACTACTTCCGTGGTCTCATTTTATGCTATGCTTTTTAACGGAGAACAGAGTTTAAGAAAGTTTTTTTTTTTAAAAAAATATTTTAAAAAATAAGTTATAGATATTTATGTGGTAATAAATTATTTTATTAAGAGTAAAATAAGAATTTAAAATTAAATTATTCTTAAAATATAGTTTCACTTTGGTCCCTCAGTTATTTGTAAATTCTGATTTTCATTTTTTTAGTATTTAGCTATAGCTCATCATATTTAGCCTTCAATTAACAAAAAAAAATATTTTGATTTTATATAAAGGAAATATGTGATATTTAGACTATTTTTAGAACTGTATTAGCTTAGATATAAAGTAACAACAAATATTTTTTAAATAACACATCAATAATTCAATACTTTAGCATTTAATATTTCGTTAAATTTGTGAAGATTTACGATTATATAAATTAAAAGTGCATATATCAATTAATTAAATATTAAATATGTTTAACCAAAATTATAAGAGAAAAATCGAAAATTATCGATATCTAAGATACTAAAAGTGCTATTTCCTTTTTAAATATAAAAATATTATTTTGGGTAGATTAAAAAAGAAAATGCATGACATAATTGAGACAGACGGAGAAAATAGTAAAAGTCAAGTTGTAGACTATGTTATTATCCAAATTTACCAAAGTAGGTGAATGTAGAATACCTAATCATAATTAAGTTGTTAACCAATAGGGTCATTTGTGTGTCTAGATAAGCCCAAATGATATTGCAATCATAACAATGTGCATTTTAATCAACAAAAGCAGTTTTAGAATTACATGAGAAACTTCCTCACCAATTTGCAATATTATTGGGGCCTAACTCTATGAGGCTGAAATAAGTAAACTCCCCACTTGTTTTGTTTATTTTAATTTCCCCTTCAAATAGTTCTTTTTTGGCCAGGCTGGTGCCTTTAATTTCTTTGTTTTATTTGTTCCTCATACACAAGACTGTCATTCTGAATTTGAGTTTATGACATGTTTTCTATTTTTAACATGTTTCATTATATATTACTGTAGAAGTATTTCCAAAAAATATCTCAATTTCTTACAGCTGGAGAAAACATTGAAGTTTACTTAAAGCTTGATACTGATATAAGCTTTCAATATAGTTTTTGGACCAAGAATAGAATGCGTTGGCATGGCAAAATCATGTGCAACACGAAAGCTAACAAAGTAAACTTTGGACGACAAAAAATAACAAAGAGAAATATATCAAATGAGACATAATTACTTAATGTAGTTGGGTTTTCCGTGATCTGGTTATGAAAATATTTTTTTTAAAATCCTTATTCCTCCTATCATGTGACTTGGAGGTCACGGATTCGAGCCGTGGAAACAACCTCTTGCAGTTGCAAAAATGCAGGATAAGACTGCATCAATAAACCCTTGTGGTCCGGCTCTTTACCGAACCTCACGTATAGCGAAAACTTAGTGCATCGGGTTGTCCCTTATTCTCCCTATCATTCCCTCATCCCCCTTAGCTTCTATTTTGTTTGATTCCTAGTTATGAATTATTAACTACTACATCCGTCCCAAAAAGATTGACCTAGTTTGACTTAAAAGGTGTATAAGGCAAAATTCGTATAAGACAACTATACGAATTATGATGTGACACGTGACAATTGATGCTGAGTCGAGTTAAGTCAGCTCAGGAAATTACCGGTAGCATTCATGCGGTACCGGGAGTAACACATGCACGGGGGCACCACTGATTCAGAAGAGCGAAGTTACTGTTTAGTAGTAACGGGCAACCGTTACTAAAATCGGTTGTACGTCTTCCAATGGAGCTTAAATGACATTTATTGAGATATTGATTATCCAATTATTACAACATTCATTCTCCTGTATTAATGATGGAATATTTAGCGGGTTGTGTACCCGTGTAGCTCATATATAAATAGGACATGGTATTTCATTATAACCCATCACATTCTAGTTATTACAATACAATTACTCTTATTCTCTTGATTTTTGTGCTTACATACAAGTTATCGTAACTTTGCCCAGAAGCTATCACAAGGATCAGGCTCATCATTACTTTACTTTATCTAATTATTACTTTCAGTGTAATTCATCTAGAGTTCTTATCTAACGTGTCACTTGAGATCCACGTGTCCTCGATCACGTATGCAAATTCAATTGTACCATTTTACGGGTAAACAGTTTGGCGCCCACCGTGGGGCCTAGACAATTGTGGTGTCACAAGTAACCCCTCTATTAATATAATTTCTTAAGTCTTATTCTTTGTTCAGATAAGACATATGACAGAAAGAGGAGAAAGTAGTCGCAATGTCGATGACAACACAAACCACACCCCGCTGGCCAGACGTTTTGCCAATTGGGACTACGAGACCCGATGCCCCGATGTTTGCAGACGGAGGTGACGGACAGACTCGGTACGGAGATGTTTGTTACGGTTCACTTTTATGCGGGGAATAAAAGCTACTGGATAACTTGTGGACTATTGAGATTATATTTAATTTTTAGAGTCGTCGCCTACTTTATAAGGAAAAATAGGAAAACCATTATTCAAAAGGTTTTTCAAAATCTGCATGGTCTCATGAAGATATGACAGACATTCCTCGAGAAGTCACAACTCATAAGTTGATCCTAGATCTCAGTTTCCCTTCAGTGCAGTAGAAAAAATGGATGATCACCGAACTCTGCAACATGTTTGTTAAAGAAGAGGTAGCTAGATTACCGGACTGGTTAACCAACGTAGTCGTAGTACCTAAAAAGGAAATAAAATTTAGAACGTGCATTGATTATACGTGTATATCAACAGTGCAATACGCAGTGGAAATACACAGAAAATTTCTACATCTCAATTAACTTTTCTTGTTCCGCAATTCTTATACATTGAGATCTGACTAAATTTGATTTCACGCAAAGAAATCTCATATTAAGAATAAAGGAGGGCCCTTTGTGCGCAGCGTGGTACTGGTCTAACCTTTGAAATCAATTGAGTCACCATAATTTACCTCCTTCACAGACATGTCGGACCGGGGTGTGGGGGCTCCTGGGGTGGGAGTTCCACCTTTTTTGGAAAATATTAAGAATAAAGTGCTCTAACAAATGTAATGTTGCTCATACTTCAGACATAGTTTTGGGCGAGCCGGAAGAGGGGGGTAGAGCATCCCACACTGATTAAAATAAATCGTCATCTTCTTATATGTTATTGGATAATGCGTTATATCATGAACTATAGATACATGATATTTAGGCCCTATGTCGACTTCATATATACCCCTTTCAGTTCCTTTCAACCGACTCATTTATTTGCCTTTTTTTGTACCAACAATGTCAACTTGAAAGGAGGGGAGGGGGGGGGGGGGGAGGGGGATAGGGTAATATGTGGTTAGATTAGAGGACTTGGTCAATTGAACAGTTTTAGATGAGAACACTATTCCCACAGATTAAGACTTCACCTAACAAAATGCCATGGCTATGGTATTATAATTATGAGCAACATTAAATAATAGGAGTGTAAGACATTTCTACTAAATGTCATATTCATAACACAGTTGCAATTGAGCTTTGACCCCAGCAAACAGCCAATAAATTAAATATCCAAGTTGATACAATACTTTATACATTTAAAGTTGTGTTGAATGGAAACTTCAGATGTCAAGTGACATAAAACAATACATTGTGCTAAATACAATTAAGGCGTTGTTTGGTGGGAGAAATTAAGCGGGTTATTCTAATATAAAATTTGAGATTAAATTTATTGTGGTTGAGGGTATTAACTAAAATCCAGATAAATTTTACATATCACTTATCCTGATTATAATTTTAATATTACAATCGTGGTTATATTTTTAGGATAACTTGGTTTTGAAGCAAACGACCCCTTACTTTCTTGTCCCGTTGAGTGATTTTTCCACTTCCTGATGTACCTTTTATAATTATAAATTTCACTTTTATTGACTTTACCACTTAGAATTCAAATTCAAAGAATTTAAAGAATAGGGCTATATATAAGCCAATTGGAACTTGCTAATTAAAATATTAGATAGTGTCATAGTCTTGATGTTGTTCTCTCTCTCAATATATATATATATATATATATATATATAAATATTCATATGGTGATTAAGAAAGCATTAAGATTTATTTAAATTTGATTTATGCTCACTTAAGAAGTGATGCTAGTGCCTCCACGTCCCTGTTCATATTACTGCATCAAATTGTCAACAGAATATTAAGAACTCAATCACATGGTTACCATTTAATTAATTGGTTGGATATACGTTTAATACAAAACGTTATTATACACATGTAATTGAAGATATTTTAATCTACTATAGTTAGACTTCTTTTCCACTTATGACTTAACCATGATAAATAAACATAATTTGGTGCATGCATCGGTCCTGAATAAATATTTTCCGCCTTTTCAAATGAATATTTGAAGGGTTTATAGCATTTTTTGTTAATATCTTACTAAGTATGCATATTTAATTTTTAATTACTTGAAATAAACACTTTTAATTTCTTTGTTATAACTTTATATGTAAAGGCAATGTACTTCTAAAAATAGTCTAAATATAACATATTTTCTACGTAAATGGACCAAAACACTCAATTTAATTAATTAAAAGTTAAATGCGTTGATTCATATGTCACAAAGACAAAAATCAAAATTTGCTCATAACCAGGGGACCAAAAATGTTATTATTCCATATTTGAACTAGTACAAATATATCAAACCATATATAGAAAATTATTACTAACTGAACAACTAAATGTCAAACTTGTCACATGAACAAATCCTCTAACAAAAAGAAAAAAAGAGTTAAGTTGACAAATAAACCACATAATACAAATAGCAAGAAGTTGCAATATATACTAGGATTTGTTAGCCTGTATTCTTTTAAGAACCAAAATTAAGAACAAGAAGTACAATAATACAAATAGTTTGATACATACAATGGTCTGTCTAAAACTTTTACTAAAAAAAAACTGAAATTGGCCCTGAACTTTGTTCGCTAATTCGTCGCTAAATTGCTTATAGCTAACATAAGTTTTTGCTAAAATATCGTTAATCTGTCGCTAGATATAATTAACAACGAATTTTACTTTTTAGCAGAATTTATCTATCGTTAATTTCTATTTTTAGCAGAATTTTGTCTGTCACTAATTCTCATTTTTTAGCCGTGTTTGTTTTGCAGGTTTCAAAAGAATATTTGAACTAGTAGAAAAATCAAACATTACATAAAAAATCACAAGATGATCAACAACTAAATTTTCAAATCCGGTCACATGAAACAAATCCTTAAAAAAAATAATGAAGTTGAAAATAAACCAAATGAAACTTAGGAAGAAGTTGAAATAATATTAACAGTAACAAACTGAAATGATGGAAAACGCGTAATGAGAACTTCTCTTTAGTCCACTCTATTATTTTCATGCACCTATATTCAGATTCAAATCAAAATAGTATTATTACTAACTGAACAAGTAGTAGTAGTACTATACTTTTTTTTTAGACCAGATAGTACTACTGGTATGAGTAATTATGGCATTATATTATATTCTCTGTTGACTTCATTGACCTCGTTACACGTAACAAAGTCTCCTTTTTCTTCTCTTAGAAGCTCCAAAACTGTGCCATGATTTTGATGACTTTAATTTCCTCCATATTCAATTCATTTAGAATATGTACGTACACAAATTAAGTGATATAACATATGATATTCAGAAGTTTGTATAATCAATACTTTAGGTCGTTGAAATCTTGAATTGGAACTTGGAAGTCGCGTTATTCCAATTCTTGTTGGGACTTAAGCCTGTGTGTTCAAGTTTTTTTTTTTTTTAAAAGAGTAGTAATTTATGTTTGGCTAAATTATTTGAGTAATGCTTTTGTTAGTAGTTTGTGTTTGAATAATATTTTCAAGAAGTGATTTTAAGTGTTAAATTACGAAAAGGAAACTACTACTAATTAATTCTAGTTAGTAAAGATGAATATTTAGTATGGGTTGTAGAATTGTATTAATCTTTTTTGGGGAGTATCTCTCATTAATACCAATATATATAGTGTACAATGTAGAGCTATAATACAATAAGAATCCTAGGTTTACCATAATTATATATCACAAAATATTTACACAATACATGAGATATATTCTAATTATGGTGTAGGGATTGTGTGGGATATTGTACACGTTAATGTTGGAAATTTGCCTTTGGCGGGAGTTGCGACCGACCAACTTTAACGGCTTAAACACTAGTGTTACGTATGTTGGAGAATCCGATTCTTCACACATGCATGATCTACTAAGTACGTAGATAATCGTAGGGCCAAGAATCGTCAAATTTCATTGAGAAATGAAAGAGATATTGGTTCACGAAGTAAGGTGTTTGAAGCATGGAAAAGTGTGGTGTGTGATCAATTCTCCCTCATCGGTAGAGGAAGAAAGAATTGTTGTGTATATAAGACTCAAAATTGGTTTGGGGTTTGGGACCCCAAGGGGTATCCCATGTGTTTAAAGGAGGGAGGACCTAGATGTGCTTCGGTTCGAGGAAAGACAACACGCGCGCCGCCGCCGTCCGGTCGGGTTCACGGGTTGTGGGCCTTCTGATATTATCTTTTTGGGCCAGAGAATTTTGCCAGAAGTACAGTTTGATCCCAGAAGTTTCAAAAGTACAGTTTGGACCAGAATTCTTTCAGATATACAGTTTGGTCCCCGAAGTTTCAAGATGTACATTTTGGTCTCTGAAGTTTTTAGAAAGTCAGAATTTCGACGGTCAGAACTGAAACGCCAAGCACTCAATTCAGCCATTTATTTTGGCTGAATTACTCCTCCTATAATGGCCAAATCCGTTGGTCTTTCACCATTTATTTTGGTGGCTTTACTACCTCCATAATGACCATTATTTGGCCAATAATGGCTGTTATAGAGGCAGTTAAACAGCCCTCCCTCACCTATATAAACACTCCCTTACACCATTGTTGAGCACCAAGAACATACACGAAAATACACAAGCAGAAAATCAGTTTTCTTCCTACAACTTCCAAGCATCATTTCGTTACTCAATATTCTTCACGGTAGCTCTTGAGTCTCCTTTGCTCAATTGTTCCATTGTTGTTTTATCTTGGGAGACGAATTGTCCAGGACGTATAAAGGATACATACGGGGAAAAATTATTTAAGGACAGAGTGCCACACTCGACTCAGAAAAAACAGTTTCCAGTTTTCTTGTAATTTCAGATTTCTAGTTGAATTATTGAATCTTTGTTTATCCTTTCGAATACTTGTAATAGTAATATACTTCCCGTACTGCATTATAAAGTACAAGAGAGCAGAAATCTCCAACAACTTAAGACAATATTGTATTGTATTACTATTAGTGTTCGAAAGATGTCGGTCAAAAGTTGTGTGACCAAATCTGGATATGGCAATGGTTTTCTGGTAGAAGAGAGTGATGATGATGAACGTGTTCATGGTGTCACCGCTACCAAGACTGGTGGGAACAAGCGCTCTCGAGAGCTTGAGGATGTCAACTGGACAAGAGGAGAAGACTGAAGATGTTATTCTATCTTGCAGCAGAAGGACTATATCTGTCCCAGACAAAAGATCCGAATAATGGTGAGAAGGAAATGGACACTCAGTCTGATGAAGTGACTGAAGTGAGCCAGAATCCGAAATTGGGATAAGTATTTTTCTTACTTGTCAAGAATAAAGATTAAATGATAAGTATTTTCCTTACTTGTCAAGAATAAAGATTAAATGATGTCTGGTTAAAAATGAATTAAAGTAAGGAGGAATATGAAAATAATTTATATTCCTTACGCTTTAACAAATCAGAAGTTTAATCTCATCTTTTTTTTCCGTTTAAAGATTGGATTTTGTAAACGACTTAAGAAGATCCGTTCTTTTAAGTGTAATTATTAAAGTGTGTAAAGTATGTTCACACATACGATGGAGAAAGATCCACTAAATGTGCGAAAACTGTTACCACTCTTAAGTAAGCGCCAAGAATTATCTGGGCATCAATCATAACGGAAGAAGACTAAGAGCTAAAGACGTTGAGCCTGTCACACTATTTGGCAGAAGATCCTTCATAGGATGATGTTGGACACTCAGTCATACAAAGCCTCCGGGCGACTGGAGTGGGCCAAAATTCCTTTTATATGATGATATTGGACACTCAGTCATATAAAGCCTCCGGGCGACTGGAGTGGGGCCAGAATTCATTTCATAGGGAAAGTAATTGACACCTAGTAAGGTGGGCCAGAGTTTCCAGGTCTTAAACGATCTGAAGGCCTAAAGAAAGGCAGAAAAGAAATTGGACACTCAGTCTGCCAAGGCAACTGGAGTGGGCCAGAGTATCCAGATCACATATGATCCGGTTACGCCCTAACCACGGGCAAGAGGTTGTTCATGTGAAGCAACGCCACCTCTAAAGTAGTAGGGGTTGGAGAGGTTGTCCTCAATAGGACTTCAGGGAATGAGATCACTCTAAGATGAGGTGATACATGTCCTAAACTTGGTTAAAGGGACGCTGTTGGTCAAGCTGGTTTGAGACTAGTCCAACAGGTCTGTAATAACTAAGAATAGTACAGTATGTCTGTAGCCATATGAATGATATATTTGTAATTCGTGTATCTATGCCATCATAGATTAAGACACGTTAAATAACAAGTCATTCAAAAGCTAACGATGTTGAGATTGTTGCCTTCTGTCGACATAAACCCTCAAAATAAATGTGAGGTAGATGAAAAGGCAAAATCACCTTTCCAAATTCCGTCAAGGGAATAGCGAAAGAAGCACCGCTCATCTAGAACTTAGTCACACCTACTTGGGTGATTTAAAGTTCATACAAAATAGAGGGGGGAGACAAGTACTTTGTGACCTTCATTGATGATAGTACAACGTATGTAATCCTTTGTTTGTTAAAAAGCAAAGATGAAGTTGTTGAAGCGAATAAGCGCTACAAAGCAGAAGATGAAAACCAATTAAGCCTACGAATTGAGAAATTCGTAGTGATAGAGGGGGAGAATGTGAATCATCGTTTATTAAACGACTGCTCATTACTCACCTCAGTCTAACGGTGTTAGCCAAGCGCAAAGCCGTACGCCCAAATTATGTGGGGCACGGCGATCCTTACCGCTAATGCGATTCTCAATAGAACTCCGCATAAGGATAAGGGTAACCCTCTGTGTGAGACATGGAAAGGATCTCACATACAAATGTTGTGATGTGGGGTGGTTTCATACCTAAGACTGTAGATTGCATATCCACTGGATCTGCAAATAGCAGTAGTGTTTATCGTTTTTTGGCGTCAAAGAATGCTAAATTCTTTGGAGATAACTTTCCTTGAAAAGGAAAAAGGAGTAATTGCTCAAGGTTAACAAGAACCCGCGAGGGCCTGACTGTCTGAAACTAGACGTTCCGTATCCACATGACTCGAAAGTTGCTGGCTATCCGGAACTTAATATTCCAGATCTGCAGAACTCAGGGATTCTAGATGTTGAACCGAGACGGAGCAAATAAGGGGACAAAGACTTGTTCCAGTCCTTCTAGCTTGTATGATTAAAAATGAACCATGGACAATTAACAAATAATTGTCATCTCCAAAAGCGCTGCTTTGGAAAGAAGCTAAAGAGAGAAATATATTCCATCATATAGAACCATAGTTGTGTAATGGTTGATCTTCCTCCGGAAAAATAACCTTTGGGTTGTGAAAAAAGGATACTCAAAAGTGAGTACAAAGTAGATGGATCTACTAACGAGTTCAAAGCCTCGGCTACTTGTACATATGCTCCCCTGTGAGTAGCTTAACATCATGGGCCATTGCAGTCTTGTGTGGCATGGATGTTGAAACAACTTTCCCAATCGGAGAGTTGGAAGAAGAGAATCAGAGTTGATTTGCTGAACTGTTGGGCTTCTTCCTGAACTTTCATTTTGGTCCCTGAAATGTTTACATTTTGGTCCTAAAAGTTTCAGATAAAACAGGAACAATGAATCTGACCACAGAAACATTAACTCTGAAGTTAGAAAGCCAATAGTTGGAGAATCAACAGTCTGAAAGTAAAAGTCATATTGAAACAAAGTATCGATATGAAAGATATGGGTATCACAGATGACATCTTAGGAATTGAATTTCTAAGATATCTAACGGACTGGTCGATAGTTGACAGTCTCGTTGAAGCCACCAATGGATATGAATCATAGAACTGATTGGAATCATAGTGCACCCATAGACAAGGAGCGATATGCACAGGTCATGTGTAGTTCAATATGTTGTACACACTACAACCGACCTGGTATCGTCCTACAAACAGATCAGTTGAACTAAGGTTCACTGATGATCTTAAGACATGATCAATAGAAGGCGTTAAGTCAGATATGCCGATATCTGAATTATTCGCTTATCTATGGATTATAGTATTCTGGATGTCCAAATGTTCGGGAGAACACAGTGATGCAAACTGGACATCAGATCTGGAGAACACCAAAGCCACAAGTAAATGTGTATGGTGGGTCTTGGAAAAACCTCTAAGCAAACTTGCATCGACCGATTCATGATGGTATCGGAGTTTATCGCTTTATACAAAGCATGAAAGAAGTTGAGCAACTTCACGACTCATTAGAGGACGTCCCTTATTGGGAGAAACCCGTGTCTTCAGCAGTTATATACTGTGGCTAGCCGATCGGCTTCAGGAAGGACACGGATGACGGCGTCTGGACATATCTGTCAGGATCTGTCGGAGATATAAGACCGTATGGCAGTTGATCATCACGGGTGTCACTTCCTTATTTACTAACTAAGGGACTACCCGGAGATCAAGTGTTCTGCCAGTCTAGGGGAATGGGCTTAAAACCCAAAATATACGGACCAATACAGTGGTAACCCAACCTTATTAACTAGAGATCCCAGTAATTTGGTTCAATGGGAAAACTAAGTTGTAAAGGTTCAGTTGATCGCTTCAGTTGAAGCATGAGCACTTCGGATAGTGATTTCTGAAAAGAAACACCAAATCCAAAGCCGTTCCCGTGATAGACGTTAAGTGCTATCTGCAGTATGGGTAAAGGTTAAGTTTTCAAAACCTGTAATGATCCTCAACAGTTGAGGTTAGGTCTTTGGGAAATTTTAATGGTTCCTAACACTTGTGAAGTGGGGTATAGCAGGATACCTTATAGGAGACCACCTATTTAAGTGCGAGGATGGGCCGCCTCAAATGAACGCACTTAAGAATCCAAGATGTTGTCCATGGCCAAAACGGACAAAACATTACGAAGAAGAGAGTAAGGAAATTTGTTGTGTTGGTACCATTGACTTGGCTTACACTAAACACTGACGGTTCAAGACATCACGTTCACCGCACAATAAGTAAGTCCGATGGTATTCAACTATGGAAGGTTCAAAGCTGAAGCTACCTTTCCTTATGCAACATCGGTCCGCTGAAATATTGCTGGAAATGAAAAGACACCATATGAGTGCGCCAAAATCTCTTTCAAGAGGGGATTGTTGGAAATTTGCCTTTGGCGGGAGTTGCGACCGACCAACTTTAACGGCTTAAACACTAGTGTTACGTATGTTGGAGAATCCGATTCTTCACACATGCATGATCTACTAAGTACGTAGATAACCGTAGGGCCAAGATCGTCAAATTTCATTGAGAAATGAAAGAGATATTGGTTCACGAAGTAAGGTGTTTGAAGCATGAAAAAGTGTGGTGTGTGATCAATTCTCCCTCATCGGTAGAGGAAGAAAGAATTGTTGTGTATATAAGACTCGAAATTGGTTTGGGGTTTGAGACCCCAAGGGGTATCCCATGAGTTTAAAGGAGGGAGGACCTAGATGTGCTTCGGTTCGAGGAAAGACCACACGCGCGCCGCAGCCGCCCGCCCGTCCGGTCCGGTTCCGGGTTCCGGGTTCTCTGCTGTGGGCCTTCTGATATTATCTTTTTGGGTCGAGAACTTTTCCGTAAGAAGTACGCTTTGATCCCGTGTTTCGAAGTACGCTTTGGACCGATTTCTTTCAGATGTACAGTTTGGTCCCTGAAGTTTCAAGATGTACATTTTGGTCCCTGAAGTTTTCAGAAAGTCAAAATTACGACGGTCAGAACAGAAACGCCAAGCACTCAATTCAGCCATTTATTTTGGCTGAATTACTCCTCCTATAATGGCCAAATCCGTTGGTCTTTCACCATTTATTTTGGTGGCTTTACTACCTCCATAATGGCCATTATTTGGCCAATAATGGCTGTTATGGAGGCAGTTAAATAGCCCTCCCTCACCTATATAAATACCCCCTTACACCATTGTTGAGCACCAAGAACATACACGAAAATACACAAGCAGAAAATCAGTTTTCTTCCTACAACTTCCAAGCATCATTTCGTTACTCAATATTCTTCACGGTAGCTCTTGAGTCTCCTTTGCTCAATTGTTCCATTGTTGTTTTATCTTGGGAGACGAATTGTCCAGAACGTATAAAGGATACATACGGGGCAATATTGTCTTAAGGACAGAGTGCCACACTCGACTCAGAAAAAATAGTTTCCAGTTTTCTTGTTCAACAATTGTAATTTCAGATTTCTAGTTGAATTATTGAATCTTTGTTTATCCTTTCGAATACTTGTAATAGTAATATACTTTCCGTAATGCATTATAAAGTACAAGAGAGTGAAATCTCCAACAGTTAATACACCCCCTCAGTCGGAGCGGGAGGAGGCCGGACGCTGAGACTGGATCTGAAGTCAATTAACAGCTGTCTTAGGAGGCCCTTCGTGAAGATATTCGCATACTGATATGAAGAAGGAACATGCAATACTCTAACATGGCTGAGAGCAACATTCTCACAAACAAAGTGGATGTCCATCTCAATATGCTTGGTTCGCTGATGCTGAACCGGATTGTGAGACAAGTATATAGCGGATATGTTATCACAATACACCAGAGATGCTTTACGTAAAGGACATTGAAGCTCCAAAAGAAGATTTTAGAGCCAACAAATCTCAGCAACAACATTAGCAATTACTCTATACTCTGCTTCTTCACTCGAACGGGATAATGTGGCTTGCCGCTTCGCAGACCAAGATATGAGATTATCTCCCAAAAACACACAATAGCCGGATGTAGAGTCGCGTGTGTCCGGACAGCCTGCCCAATCTGCATCTCTATATGATAATAACTTGTTCGGTGCGGAGGGGTATAGGTGTAGTCCATAATCAAGTGTGCCCTTAATATATCGAATGATACGTTTAAGGGCGGTAAAATGAGGCTCCCTTGGGGCATGTATAAATAAGCATACCTGCTGAACAACATAAGAAATGTCAGGCCTGATGAAAGTGAGATACTGAAGTGCACATGCTAGACTCCTATACAGAGTAGGATCTGTCACTGGATTACCATCCACGACACTAAGTTTGGATTTTGAATCAACCGGAGTGGATATGATTTTGCAATTTTCCATCGTAGCTATGTGCACGATTTCTTCTGCATACTTACGCTGACAAAGAAACATAGTGTCTGCAGATCTAGTCACTGAGATTCTAAAAAAATAACTCAACTTCCCCAAATCAGTCATAGCAAATTTAGTTTTGAGTACTGCAACAATCTCATTTTTCAACACAGCGGTAGAAGCAGAAAGAACAATGTCATCCACATATAATAATAAATAAGCAATGTCACTGCCTCAATGGAAAGTAAAGAGATAATTATCACACTTGTTGCATGTAAACCCAATACACATAATGAACTGTACAAAGCGATCATACTACGCTCTAGGAGCCTATTTTAAATCATAAAGTGACTTACGGAGACAACATACATAATGGGGGCTGCTGGATGGACAACCCCGGGAGGCTGCTGCATGTAAATAGTTTCTTTTAAATCCCCATGGAGAAAAGTATTTTTTACATCAAGCTGATGAATCAGTCAATGCTTTCTTATAGAAATGCTCAGAACTGTGCGAATGGTAGCCGGTTTAACAACCGTACTGAATGTCTCTCCACAATCAATGCCCTCCTGCTGGTTAGTACCATTTGCCACAAGTCTTGCCTTATATCTCTCTAAGTCACCATTATCCTTGTACTTGTGACGAAAAAGCCACATGCAACATATCACATTCACCCCCTCCAGTGGAGGAACCAAATCCCAAGTACACTATTTTGTTAAAGCATTAAACTCCTCACACATGGCCGCATTCTAATTCGGGTCCATTTTGGCTAATTTTGGGCTTTTGGGAATAGGAAATTGTTTGGGTGGACAGGTTAATTGGAATTTGGATTTGAAAATCTCGTATTAGGCATGTGTTTCCATATGGTGTGAGGGTGCTGACTGGGTAAGGATATTGGTTGTCGGGTCGATTGTACTGTGTGGTGTCGGAATCGGGTTTGGCTCAGGTTCGAAATGGGGTGTCGGTGGATGTAGGTGCTTTGGTGAGTCAGAACAATGACGATTAGTGGGTTGGATGTCGATCTGGGTGGGTCAATTTCGGTATCGGTTTCTGGGTTGGGTCTGGTCACCGTTCTCGGTAT
This sequence comes from Anisodus tanguticus, assembly GCA_034509755.1. Taxonomy (NCBI): domain Eukaryota; kingdom Viridiplantae; phylum Streptophyta; class Magnoliopsida; order Solanales; family Solanaceae; genus Anisodus; species Anisodus tanguticus. The sequence goes on along the minus strand of CM067540.1, from coordinate 3,121,965 downwards.
ACCGGGACTGGCTGGGGAAAGTAAAGTGGGGTACGGTGTCGGAGGTGGGAAGGGTCCGGGAATGAGGTTGGTTGGCTGGTTGTCGGTAATTGGAGAGACTGCGGCTTGGTGGTGAGACTGTGGAGACGACACAGGTACTGGGACAGTGACCGGTGTACTTGTTGAGACTGGTGGCCGATTGCCGATAGTGGTGGCAATCGGCGGTGACAGTGACATATTTCGCTCTGGTGGCAGAGACGCCGATGGGCGGTCTGCATAGGTAGCAGTGGATGACTGTGATGAGGTGGTGGTGCTGGGCTGGCACAGTTCAGGACACTGTACAGTGGTGGCAGACCCGAAAAGATGAGGAGGGAAGACCGTGACTAGACTGTCGGCGGTGGCAGTTGGTGTGTCTGCCACCGCCGGAACAGTGACAGCCTGACAGAATGCTTGTTGGACAAGCGGTAATTGGTCTGAATCTTCGAGGAATTAGTAATCAGTGACTCAAAATTTTTTAATGTTGTCAAACGGGAACACATACTCAACAAAGGTGACATGGAGAGAAATTATGATTTTGTCGGTGAAGAGCTCATAGCACAAGTACTCCCTATGGTTTGACGAAAAACCTAGGAAGGCGCATAGAGTATATCTGGGTGCCAATTTGTGGGGGGGAGGGGGGCGTGGATGCCAGATTAGGGTAACACAGACAACTAAAAATTCTAAGATGGTCATAGGTAGAGATCCGACGGTAGAGAATCTCGGTAGGTGTATTATTTTGAATCCACGGGTAGGTAAAATATTGAAAATGTGTTCTACCATTTTTAGTGCATATACCCAAAAAGTAGGGGGAGAGACACATGAAAAATGAGGATACGAATCATATTATTATTGGTTCAGATAATTCTTTCGGCCTTTCCATTTTGAGGAGAGGTATAGGGGCAGGAGAAATGAAAGATCATGCCATTAGCCGCACAAAATTTATGAAATAGGGAATTATTAAACTCACGACCATTATCACATTGAAACGATTTTATGTCTTTTTCAAATTACATTTAACAGTGTACGAAACTCAACAAATTTGGAGAACAATTGAGATTTGAGTTTGAGTGGGTATACCCAAAGAAAGTGAGAGAAATGATCCAAAAATAGAAGATAATATTTGTGGCCTAAGTTGCTAGTTATGGGAGATGTCCATAAATCAGCGTGAATAATATCAAAGGGAGAGAAAGTATTAGTCATAGAAGTCGTAAATAGTAGTCTAACGTGTTTTCCTAACTGACAAGAGGAGCAACTATGAGAAAGTTTTTCTTTGTTACATTGGATTAAATTTCGGTTTCTAAGAGAATAAAAAATGTGAGACCCCGGATGACCAAGTCTACTATGCCACGTTGAAGGAGATATGGTTGTTAAAACGGAGGGAGGAGCGACACTAGCAGCAGATGTGGGTAGGAAAGGATATAGGCACCCCTTACTATTGCATCTCGTAAGGAGTTTTTCGGTACGGAGGTCCGTTACAGAAAATCAAAACGGGTCAAAATTAATTGAGACAGAATTATCAGTGGCAAATTTTCTAACAGAAATTAGATTTTTGATGATGTGTGGGGCATAAAAGATGTTTTTAAGAGAGAAATGGGGATGCGGTGGTGGGGTAAGGGTGTGGCCAAATCCTTGAATTGGAATGCGATAACCGTTACCGACCATAATAGACTGCAAATTATTTAAATTTCACAGTTGAGTAAGATTACCAGAATTATTGGTGAGGTGAGACGTGGCGCCCGTATCCATATACCACGCGTTATCGGGCTGTCGAGTAGTCAATGTGGCGAAAGCCTGGCCCAAATTAGATTGGAAAGTGCCTAGAGTGGACTGTTGGGCTCCAATCAATTGGGCCTGAGGAAGCTGGACTCCCTGTCTAGTCTGGGAAGCTGGACTCCACTATAAGGCCTCAGGAAACTGGACTGAATGATGGAGGCATATCGACTGGGCTGGTCTGGTCTGGTCTGCTGGGCTCCCTGTCTGATAGTCCACTGCTAGGCCTCAGGAAGCTGGACCGAATGGTGGAGGCCCATCGACTGGGCTGGTCCGGTTTGTTTGGCTGCCCGAGGGTAGGACTGTTGGATGTGGCCCATCTTCTGTGTGCCCAGGCACTAGTTGGACGCCTGCTGCCACTAGTGGCTCGCCTGAGCCCTTCTGCCACTATTGTCGAGGTGGCTGCTGCCACAACCACGGTCGTTCTCTGCCATGGCATCTGCCAGAGAGGAGGCGAGAGAAAGTATAAAAATTTAGGGGGTCGTGACGTATATATTAGGGGTAGTATCGCCCGTATATGAGGTATATAACAGCTTAATATGGTTGTATACTTGTAGTATACAGTGCCTGGAGAGGTATATCAGTCGTATACATGTGTATATCGGCGTGTATGGACTGTATACGAGGGGTATACGGCCTGTTGAAGAGATATGGAGGGAAATATGGTGGTATATCAGTGATATATCGGGTGTATAGAAGGCTGTTTGTAAAACATAAGGGCTGGACAACAGTATATCAACGTATATCAGATGTATACCGGTGGTATACGGGCGGTTTGGTGCCGGAAAAAGAACGGGAATGGCAGCCATGTTTTAGGTTTTAGGTCGGGAAGGTTTATTGGTTTTTGATGCCATGTAGAATTGTATTAATCTTCCTTGGGGAACCTCTCTCATTAATACCAATATATATATATAGTGTACAATGTAGAGCTCTAATACAATAAGAATCATAGGTTTACCATAATTATACATCACTAAATATTTGCACAATATATGAGATATATTCTAATTATGGTGTAGAGATTGTATGGGATATTGTACACGTTAATATGGGTAATATATTTTTTTTTAAATCAAAATCACTTATTTAATTAGTCCACTCTATCATTTACATGGCACTATGAATATCCTCGGTTGATTTCATTGACCTCGTTGCACGTAACAAAGTCTAATTTTTCTTCTCTTAGAAGCTCCAAATTTTTTGCTTTTATTTTGATGACTTTAATTTCCTCCATATTCAATTCAGTTAGAATAATGGACGTACACAATTAAATTAAATGATACTACAACATATGAGTAAATAAACAACTCCCTCTTGCAACTATACTTTCAATGGCTCGTATACTATGGATATGCTCAATCTTTTGAACGAGTTGTAAAGAAGGAATGAAAGAATTTCAGGTTGACAATCTTTTGAAAAAGTTATACATGTTTTATCTTAGGAGAATCCAACGTCTAAATGCGAAAGAAAAGTTAAAAACTCGATAAGGCATATTTCAAGTTGATATGATAAACACATTTGTTTTGAACTCGGTAATAACGTAATTGAATGATAAATTCACGAAATGTATTGGGATAAAGCGAATAATACGGACTCAAACTGTGACAAAATAATAATAATAAAAGGACTAGTGGTTAAGCATAGGCCAGATGTTCCAAAACCCAAGAGGCTCTACTAGGAAATTGCAATCAAAGTAAAGCAACAAAATGGTATATGCAAGTAGTAGTAGCTGAGGGTAACAGCCTATGATAGTAATAGACACGGATTATCCACACACGAAAAAAGTTACTTATTCCGTCTCAATTTATATGATATAATTTAACTCGATACGAAATTTAAAAAATAAAGAAAGATTTTTTAATCTTGTGATCTAAAATAAGTATATTTGTGTGATTATAGTCATCTCGTTAAGCGTAAAAGGTAAATGTTAAAATTAAATTATTGCAAAATAAGAAAATCTATCATTTTTTTTCGAGACGGAGTAAACAAGAAAAATGTATCACATAAATTGGGCCAGAAGAAGTAATAAATATTTACTTTTCATTTCTTATCCGGTATCTAGTATCCGCTTTAGATTCTAATTAATTCAAATTCACACAAAAAAATGGAAGAAAAAATCTATTTTGGGATAAATCACTTCCTACTAAAAATTATTTTATTCTCAAAATTTAAAATCGAAATCTTTAATTAATATGAAAGGGTACTTACCGTCCTACTGGTACGAGATATGAGTTGACTCAATATGATGGAAGCTTATCTGCCAGCGAAAGAAACAAATAAGAAATCCTATAGTAGCTATTTGTCCAATAACAATAAACCCCAAATGGCTAATTGATTTCGACTTGTTAGCCGATGTCCTCGTATGCCATGTCGGCAATACAATGATATAATAGTCACACGGTGTAAAGAATTATTCGGATTACCTATTGTTATCTACGTAACTGTTTTATGCTAAATATTTTTAATAATATTAAGAGTGTATATATATTTAGCAGATTCTTAATACATATACATAATCTAGACAAAGATTATTGAGTTCCCGATATCTTACTGAGGACTCGTTCTAGTGTAGTGGAGTAGTAAATACGTTTTTGAAAATATACCACCATATACGTGCATCATATACACTGTATACTCTCTTGTGTATACCATGTATTTCACGTGTATTTGATAGTTTTGGTAATAGTTTTTTATATATAATTAGCATTGTAGACTTATCATAGTTATAGAATTCTTGTACAAATAGAATAAGGTTTTGGGAGTAGAATAGGAATAGGATTTTCCATATTATGAAAATTGTAAATTGTATATATTCATTCATTAATGAAAATAATCAAGGAATTATTTCTTTCATGTTATCAGAAGTCTCACATACCTCCTTCTCCAAAAGCTCCGCTTCTATCGGCTGTGTTGAATTTTGAGCCCTTCCTCAGTTTCCGAGCCGGTTTTTACCTCCTCTCTTCCAAAATTTTCTTCCAAATCCCTCAATCACCCTTTGGTCTTTCGTTATGTCAACGTCAGAGAGCCTGTTTCATCCCGCCCTTACTGTTTCTAACATCAAGAACAACATCCCTACTGTTCTTGAGATGGAAAACATCGAATACGCGGCCAGAGTTGTTTAAAATTCACGTTATCTCACATCAAGTCCTCCATCACATAATTCCTCCTGTTATCCCTCCTCCTGCGGAGGATCCTCAGTTATGGATCACTCTTGATGCTATTGCCCTTCAATGGATTTACTCCATTATTTCTACCGACCTTTTACAAACGATCATTGAACCAGACACTACAGCTATGGCTACCTGGAATAGATTGCGTGATATATTCCAGGACAACTAACATTCCCGCGTTGTCACCCTTGAGCATGAATTTTTCCAAGTCAGCATGGACGATTTCCTGAATGTTTCGGCTTATTGTAAGCGGCTGGAGGAATTGGCGGACCAACTCCGTAATGTTAGAGCGCCTGTTACCAATAATCGTCTTGTTCTATAAATGGTTGCAGGCCTATTTGAGGCCTATAATGGCGTGGGGACTCTCTGTAACGCCCCGTATTTTCGGGTAGCGGTTGAACTCATAACGTAGGTGAGTAGTCCCGGACCCGGGAAATTTTTCGTTGTACTTGTGTATATTAATAAGAGGACTAGTATATAAAAGGGCGTGATCCCCAAATAATTTTGGGATTTAGTAAGAGTGACGACGGAGTTGAATAATAATTGTGTGTCCCCGAAGAGAGTATAGACTGGTATTTTTATTACGGGAATTATGATGTTTACATAGGAGGATTTTAGTAATCGTCGGGATTTAAATAATTGGAGACCGAAAATTTAATTGTGTGTATAATTAATTAATTGTGGGATTAATTAATTAGGGAGGGGACAATTTATAGTGGGAGTTGGTAAGTGAGATGTTATAATCGATTTGGGGGTGGCTAAGCCCCAAATCGATCGACCGAGAACAGCGCCCATAAGGGCCTTCCTTCTCCATTTTTTTTCTCTCTCCATTTCTTCACTTCCATCTCTTCAATCTTCATCTTCATCAAGAATCTGTGAGGGATTAAAGGGTCACATTTCTAGCGGGTGGAGGTAAGCCTCAGTTGATGGGTTTTCTATGAAGTTGCGGTCGAAAATGGGGATTTCCGGGAGCTTCCATATAACCCAAACGAGGGAGAGTTCTTGGTGTTCTGGGCTTTGATTCCAGTAGAATCGAAGCCAAGAACGAGCTTAGAAACTCAGAAGCTAAGCAAGAAACCTTGAATACAATCGGATTCTGGCGCGAATTGATGTTGGGGTCTGTTTCTGGTCGTCGGAAGCTGTGTCGAGCAAAAGGGTTTCCCAACGATTCTCGTCGATGTGTTTAATGAGGTAACTTTCCTTGTTCTTAATAGTTTGTACAATTTTCTGAAGTCATTTATTGCTATTAGTTCTAAAGACGATTGTCGAAAATGCGAATTTGGGTTGGGTATCGTTAGGACTGCTGTAATTGGGAGTTACTGGGCTTGCATGTGAAATTGTGGTACCGTTTTGGAGATTTTAGTAGTATAAGAAGGAGGATTAAGAGAGTTGGATGTTTCACTACTTACATAGATTTCGATATAGAAGGAATATAGGTTCTACGCGTTCAAGGTGTTCGTTAGAATGTCCCTAAGAATCTGTTTTTAATGTGTTGATTCGATTGTGATAAAATTTGTCTGTATGATGTAGATAATCATTCATAGAGCTTACAAGGACCCACAGAACTTAGATAAATTCGACGACAAGGTTGAAGTTCTAAAACGAGGCATACTCTAATATTTAGTCGATTAATTCGTCTAAGAGGTATGTGAAACTCTTACTTCTTTCTTTTTGGCATGATTTAATGAAAGTACGGCGGACGTACTTAATTCTTATACAGTTTAATTCCTAATGAGGATTGTTATGAGAAGTGCCTATGATTTTTCAGCAAAGAGTTTATTATGACATTATTACAATGATTTTATTGAGAGTCAGATGATAATTTTTACTTGCATATGGTTACTCACGATATCTACTCGTGCTAAGTGTTACCACTTCACCTCACCGAGTCCCGGGCCGGGTTACGACTCGTGCACAACCTTGCATTGTTCACCGAGACCCTCACTAGAGGGCCAGGTTACGTAGGATGGATCCATAGATGAGAGATGATTTACCGAGTCCCAGCATAGGCCGGGTTATGATATGATTCCACCGAGTCCCGCACTAGTGGGCCGGGTTACGTTACAGGTATATATATGTATATGGACAGGCATTCATGTTTTCTTGCCTTGACTCTCATTTTTATAAGGCACAGCTGACTTTTATGGTTTATGGCACAGTTGGATTTGGATCCCGATTTTTATACGATCTTCTCTTTTCTGTTGGCTAATTATGATCTCTTTTACGACTTCATGTTTTACATACTCGGTACATTATTTCATACGACCCCCTTTCCTCGGGGGGCTGCGTTTCATGCCCGCAGGTACATGTTTTCAGTTTGGTGAACCTCAGGCCTAGGTTCCTACTCAGCAGGTTGGAAAGCTCCTTTGATCCAGGGCTTTGTCATTTTGGTACCGAACCTCCTTTAGACTTCTGTTTGTATTTAGGGGCACGACGGGGCCCTGTCCCATCATATGTCGTTATTCTTCTTATAGAGGTTTGTAGACAGTGGTGGGTTGTACTTATGTAAAGGCTATGACTCTGTTTTGGTCAGTCATGCTATTGTATTCTGTGTTGGGGTGTTTCCATGTATATACGTTATATTATCTGTTGGCAGCCTTGTCGGCTTGTCCGTTATATTGTGTTGGCTAGTTGTGACTCCTCAGGGGACAGGTGCATTCGGGGGTAAAGGCAGCCTTGTCGGCTTGCCTACCCTGGCATATGTTGTTATTGCGACGTTATGCTGCCGGATTTCAGACTCATTAAGGGTTAGTTGGATTATGTGTGACAGGTTGGTATAATGACGTCATTAGGGCGGTTAGTCGCGGCCCGTCGGGTCGGGTCGTGACACTCTCCTCTGTCAAAGTAATCCACTTCCACCTTTTTATCAAGCTCGTTCGATGCTCACGTTAGAAGAAGCCGGTTTAGCCAAAAAGGCAGCTACCAGCGCTAGTCCCGTGGTCATGATGACTTCATCTGATAATTCTCAAGGTTTTGTTGATAATTCAGGCCAAACCCGTGCTCACGGTGGAGGCAAGAAAAATTGGAAAAACAATGGCAAAAATCATGGTGGCAATCGTGGTGGTTCCGGCAGCGGTGGGGGAGGCCAAAACAGTGGCAGTGGGCCGTAGGCCAACTGGTCCCAGCCATGGGCCCCTTGGCAGTGGGGCTGGGCCGGTGGCTAGTGGCCCAACGACTCTTAATTATCTCATCAGTCTAGTGGCTTCCGACACAGTTCTGAGCCTGGACAACAAGGGGGCCTTCTTAGGCCTCGGCCCCCGCAGGCTTTCCATGCTACGGGCCCCAATACGATTCTGACACCTACAGTTATTGAAGCCGCCATGCATACACTTGGATTGAATCCTCCAGACGCGAATTGGTACATGGACACAAGCGCCACTTCTCAGATGACGTCCGACCAAGGTACTCGCTCGTCTTATTTCAATTTGAGCAAATATCATGGCATACTTGTTCGTAATGGCAACTACATTCCAATTCATGGTTACTGTCATAAAAATATGTCTCCCCCCATCCACCTCTTGTCATGAAAAATGCCTTTCATGCCTAACTTAATTAAAAATTTGGTGTATGTCCGTAAATTCACCACTGATAATTGGGTTTCTGTTGATTTTGATCCTTTTGGGTTTTTTCTGTGAAGGATTTCAAGACGGGGATACCTCTAATGAGATGTGATAGTAAGGGAGATCTTTATTCTATCACGCCCGCATCCAGTCTCTCGAGTCAAGCCTTGCCATCTACTTTTGCAGCTTTAGCTCCTTCCCTGTGGCATGCACGTTTGGGTCACCTTAGGTCGTCCATTGTTTCTTCCTTGTATAAAAACAATTTTATTTCTTGTAAGGGTATGCATAGTACTCTGATTTGTCAATCCTGTCCTTTAGGAAAACATGTTAGATTACCATTTGTAGCCTCTACTTCTCGTACTTTAATGTCATTAGATATTATTCACGGCGATTTATGAACATCTCCATTTTAAGTTATGTGGGCCATCGTTATTATGTTCTATTTTTGGATGATTATTCTAATTTTGTATGAACCTTTCCGTTAGCGAAAAATCACAAGTTTTTCCCCATTTTTAAAATTTAGAGCATTCATCCATACCCAATTCGATTGGGAAATAAAATATATTTAGTGTGATAATGGCAAAGAATATGATAATGGGTTGTTTCAAGATTTTTGTGATACTAATGGCATATTTTTTCATTTCTCTTGTCTTCATACTTCCTCACAAAATGGGAAAGCCGAACGAAAAAATCGTACCATTAATATTATTGTCCGAACTTTATTGGTTCATGCTTCCGTACCCCTTCCTTTTGGCATCATACTCTACAAATGACTACTTATCTTCGTAACATACTTCCTACCAAAGGTTTGACATATTCATCCCCTCTTCAATTGCTATATAAAAAGACTCTTTCGTATTCACATCTTAGGTTCTTTGGGTGCTTATGTTATCCACTATTTCCGTCAACTACAATTAACAAACTTCAAGCCCGTTCTACCCCTTGCGTATTTTTGGGTTATCCATCCAATCATCGCGGTTATAAATATTTTGATTTATCGTCTAATAAAATCATCATTAGTCGCCATGTTATTTTTTATGAAATCCAATTTTCGTTTGCTAAAGTAAGTAGTCCTGGGCCTAGTCGTATAAATTTTTAGATGATGATGTCTCCCCGTATATTATCCACCATTTATCAGACTTGTCCTGCACTCAAAATCCCCCAGCGGGCCCACTGCCCGCTGGACCTCCTGTCCCGTCGAATTTGCCCAGTGGGCCAGTCCCTCACGTCCCGGGTCCAACAACTAAGCCGACTATCCAGCCCAGTTCTGCCCCTGCTTCTGTTTTGAGTTCCGATCCAGCTTCCCGTGTTGGTCCAGCAGGCCCACTGCCTGTTAGCCAGTCCGTCACCTATCCGAATTTTCCCCAAAATTCACCCAATTCTCCCCCGAGTCACAGACCGGTCACTCGTAGTCAACGGGGTATTTTTAAACCAAAAAGATATTTTAATCTAAATTCTAATGCTCTTAAATTCCCTCTACCCCGTAACACAGTGTATGCGTTAAATGACCGGAATTGGAAATTGGCCATGAACGACGAATATGATGCTCTTATTGAAAATAAGACGTTGGAGTTGGTGCCTCGTCCTTCTGGTGTTAATATTATTCGGTCTATGTGGATTTTTACTCATAAAGATAATTATGATTGTTCTTTTACGAGGCATAAGACTCGTCTTGTAGGTGATGGTAAGACTCAGCAAGTTCGTGTGGATTGTGGTGAGACGTTTAGTCTGGTTGTCAAACTGGCTACCATTCGCACTGTTCTCAGTCTAGCTCAGTCAAAGGCATAACCCATTCATCCGTTAGATATGAAGAATGCTTTCATACATGGTGATCTTAAAGAGACCGTTTACATGCATCAGCCCTTGGATTTTCGAGACCCCAAATATCCTCATCATGTCTATTTATTGAATAAGTCCTTGTATGGGCTTAAGCAAACCCCACGGGCTTGGTATAAAAGATCTGCAAACTATGTTTCATCTATTGGGTTTTCTTACTGCAAGTCTGATAATTCATTGTTCATATATCATCGTGGTACTTCCCTGGCTTATATTTTATTATATGTGGATGATATTATCTTGACTGCCTCTTATCATGTGTTGCGTAAGTCTATCATGACAATGCTCACTTCTGAGTTTTCTATGAAAGACTTGGGGCCCTTTAGTTACTTTTTGGGGATTGCTGCCACTCGTCATGCAGGTGGGTTATTCTTATCCCAACGGACGTATGCCACTGAGATCATTGTGCGCGCTGGTATGTCCTCGTGTAAGTCTACTTCCACTCCAGTTGATACCAAGCCCAAGCTAGGTGCTGCAGTTGGCTCACCTTACGAGGATCTCACTCACTATCGCAATCTTGCTGGAGCTCTTCGATAACTTACTTTCACTAGACAGGATATTACGTATGTCGTACAACATGTGTGTCTATTTATGCATGATCGTAGGGTGGAGCACATTAATGCGCTCAAACGCATTATCCGATACATCCAGAGAACACTTGACTATGTTTTGCATCTATATCCGTCATCAACCTCTACAATTGTCTCGTATACCGATGTTGATTGCAGTGGTTGTCCGAACATTAGACGCTCTAAGTCTGGATACTGTATGTTTCTTGGCGATAACTTGGTCTCATGGTCTTCCAAACGACATGCTACCTTATCCCGCTCCAGTGCAGAGGCCGAGTATCGAGGGGTAGCCAATGTGGTTTCTGAATCATGTTGGTTGCGTAATCTTCTCTTAGACCTTCACTTTCCCATTCAAAAAGTTATCTTGGTATATTGTGATAATGTTAGTGCCGTATATCTTTCTGGGAATCCGGTTCAACACCATCGCACTAAACATATTGAGATGGATATCCATTTCGTTCGCGAAAAGGTAGCTCGTGGACAAGTACGCGTCTTACATGTCTCTTCCAGGTATCAAATTGCAGACATCTTCACTAAGGGTCTTCCCTCGGTCCTATTTGAAGATTTTAGGGACAGTCTCAGCGTACGAAGACCACCCGCTATGACTTGCGGGGGTGTGAAAATATACCACCATATACGTGCATCATATACACAGTATACTCTCTTGTGTATACCGTGTATATAACAGAAATTCAAGACAATTGGGAGACCGTGATATACACGGTATACACACCGTGTATATGGTAGTTTTGGTAATAGTTTTTTGTATATAATTAACATTGTACACTTACCATAATTATAAAATTCTTGTACAAATAGAATAGAGTTTTGGGGTAGAATAGAAATAAAATTTTTCATATTATAGAAATTATAAATTGTATATATACTCATTCATTAATAAAAATAATCAAAAGATTATGTCTTTCCGTTTTCATCCTTAATCAAAAGTTCAGAATTCAAATAATCTCTCAAATAAAATAACCTTTAGTAGAAATCGTTTTATTTCACAAAATAGAATTTTCAGCCTTATTAGACTAATCTAACTCCCGATGATGTGAATACGAATGGCGAGTGGAAACCAAAAATAGAGTACATGTTGTCTTCGGGTCACTCATTTAATTCCCTGGTCCCATCTTTAATTTAGTTGGACAATTCCCTAGAGGACATTCTATCCATCGAGTCTTTCATTTTATCCATGAAATAGTACTAATTTTTTATGTTGAATAATTTGCTTTTCCGAATTTTCATCCTCTTTTACTACTAGTATTTATAATACACCAAAATTCATATCGACATTGAAAATTTTAATTCCAAGCACACAAGTATTACAAGAAGGAATTACAGAACATGAATAATATCAACATTAATAGTAACATGATTTGGACATGAATGATAAAATATTATCATATTTTATATATCTTTTATATTAGGTGAATTTATATTTCAATTATAATTAGGAAGATTTAGTTACCTAGTTTGTAATTATGTAACACTATATATATTGTACATAATAATCAATGAAACTCAAAGAACATATTCTTACATGGTATCAGAAGCCAAACCCTAACTTCTTTTTCTCCCTAAGCCCCCCCTTGGTAGCCCTCTTCCTCGGCAGCCCTCTCCCTTCTTTCTTCGACTTTCCTCTCTTCCTCTTCAATTTTCAATAGCTGAACAACCTAAATTTCATCTCGCTCTTGCAGTTAATAACATCAAGAATTTTCTTCCCATAACTCTTGAGATGAAAAAGGTTCAGTATTCATCTTGGGCGGAATTATTTAAGATTCATTGTCGTGTATACAAAGTCATCGACCATATCATCCCTCAAAAATTAAAGCCCCTAGAAATACATGATAATTTTGACGATGAACTTTGGTTCCGCTTAGATGCGGTTCTCCTACAATGGATCTACGACACGATCTCGAACGATCTATTGCATACAATCATTGAAACCGATGCCAATGCACGACAAACGAGGGAGCGCTTGGAAAGTATTTTTCCTGACAACAAGACACAACGTGCCTTGTATCTGGAAAATCAATTTCAGGTCATTCAACATGACAATTTTCCTAATGTGTCAGCCTAGTGTCAGGAACTTAAGATAATTGCCGATCAACTCTCCAACGTCGGTGCACCGGTCACTAATCAATGATTGGTGATGCAACTTATTGCGAGTTTGAATGAAAATTATGATGGCGTCATTATCATCCTCCAACAAAGCACGCCATTATTTTCGTTCTATGAGGCTCGTTCTAGACTCATTCTTGAAGAAACCCGAAAAATAAAGCGGACAACGACTAATGCCAGCACAGTCGACGTCGCCCTCGTAGCCACCGGCGGCAACCATGCTGACCCGAGAGGCTCGGCTCCCACCCCATCCCACAGGTAAGCCAACGATCCGACACGTGGCTCACGTTTCGAGAATAATAACAGAGGAAGAAATTCCGGGAACAACAGGGGCAATAGCGGCAGCGCAAGAAATAGTGGCAGCGGCGGAAGGAGGCAGCCCCCGCCGGCTAGCAACCACCAACATCGGTAACAATATTGGCAGCAACCTCTGTTGTGGGTTGCTTACCCGTCATGGGCCTCACCGGCATGAGCTGCTCCACCTCACCCCTACCCGACGTCTTCTTGAGCCCAACCTCCGACCCGACAGGCCCAGTTCGGTATCTTCGGCGCACGTCCACAGCAGGCATACAGTGTACATATTTCTCCTCCTTCAACCTACACACCGATAGATATTTGAGGCAACTATGAACATGATGTCTCTCAACGTTCCTAACAACAGCTGGTACATGGACATTGGCGCCACATCTCATATGATGACATACCAAGGTACTCTCTCGTCTTATTTCAATATGAGCAATTTAAATCATAATATTATTGTTCGTAGTGGACAAGGCATTCTCATTAGAGGTTATGGACAATCATCTCTTTCCTCACCCTCTCACCCCCACCCCCCACCCATTAGCCTTAAAAATGTCCTCCATGCCCCGACACTTATCAAAACTCTAATTTATGTGCGTCATTTCACAAACCGACAATAAATATTTCCCTTGAATTTGATCCTTTTGATTTTTTTGTGAAGGACTTTATGAAAGAGATGAGAATACTCAGATGTGATAGCACCGGGGATCTTTATCCTATCACCACCTCTGTCAGCCATCCAACCTCATCTCCATCAACCTTTGCAGTAATTTCGTCTCTTTTATGGCATAATAAATTAGAACATCTGGGAGACTTTGTTTTACGCTCCATTAGCAAAAACAAATTTATGGCTTACAAACATGTTCATTCTCCTCCTGTTTGTGAATCTTGTGTTTTTTTGGAAATATGTCAAGTTTACATTTTATTCTTCATCCACTTGTACTTTAATGCCTTTTGATATAATACACAATGATTTATGGACTTCTCCTATCTTAAGCACGACTGGGCATCGATACTATATATTGTTTTAGATGATTATTCAAACTTCCTATGGACGTTTTCCATTGGTAATAAGTCCTAAGTCTATTCTATTTTTTCGTCATTCAGCATTTTCATTAAGACACAATTTGAAAAGAATATTAAAATTTCCAATGGGAGGTAATTCGATAATAATCAATTCAACCTTTTCTGCACCAAACACGGCCTTGCTTTTCGCTTTTCCTGTCCCCACACCTCTCCACAAAATGGCAAAGCCGAATGAAAAATTAGAACTATAAACAACTTAGTTCGTGCCCTCCTTGCTCACGCCTCTACCCCTCCCCCCCCCCCCCCCCCCCCCATTTTTGGCATTTCGCTCTATCAATGGCAACCTATCTCTTGAATATTCTCCCAAACAAGTCTCTCACTCAAGTTCTATATCTTCGGGATCCTTCCTATAAGCATTTACGAACTTTAGGATGTATGTGCTACCCCCTACATCCCTCTACACAAATCAACAAGCTACAACCCCGGTCATCCCCGTGCATCTTTCTTGGCTACCCCCCAATCATCGAGGTTACAATTGTTACAACTTGTCAAGCCAAAAAATAATCATTTATCGGCATGTCATATTCAATGAGTCCTAATTTCCATTTGGCAAACTCAATTATGCATCCCTAAATTCCTGCAAAATCAATCATCACCGACATCGGCAACCATCCCCACCACTTCAGTTGCCCCTTCCCCTATTCCTCGTAATCCAAAAGATGCCTTGTTTGATTCTAATTAAAAAAATGCAATGATTGACTAATATAATGCTCTTAATGATAATAAGACGTGAGATCTAGTATCTCATCCCTTGATGCTAATATTATTCGTTCTATGTGGATTTTTTGACATAAAAAGAAATCTGATGGTTCTTTTGAGATGCACAAGGCCCATCTTGTAGGTAATGACATGTCTCAACAGGTGGGAGTGAATTGTGATGAAACATTTAGCCCGGTGGTGAAACCAACGACTATTCAAACCGTTCTTAGTATTGCTTTGTCCAAGTCTTGGCCTATTCATCAACTTGAAGTCAACAATGCTTTCTTTCATAGAGACCTTCATGAAATGGTATATATGCATCAGCCTGTGAGATTCAGGGATCCGATTCATCCATATTATGTGTGTCTTTTGAAGAAATCACTCTATGGACTGAAATAGACTCCTCGTGCATGGTACCAACAGTTTGCTGATTTTGTATCCTCTATCGGGTTTTCACATAGCAAATCTGATCATTCACTGTTCATCTATAGAAAGGGTAATGACATGGCATACATCCTATTATAAGTTGATGATATCATCCTCACTGCATCTTTTAATGCACTTCGCTGATCCATTATGTCACTCATTGCCTATGAGTTTGCTATGAAGGATTTGGACCTCCTAAGCTATTTTTGGGCATTGTTGTTACAAGACATGCATGTGGCTTATTTCTTTGTCAAATGAAGTACGCCAAAGAGATCCTTGACCGAGTAGGCATGATGTCTTGCAAACCGGCCCACATATCGGTGGACACTAATTCCAAACTCAGTTCCTCTTCGGGTTCTATGTATATCGACCCGACTTACTATCGTAGTTTAGCAGGAGCGTTGCAATATCTCACTTTCACGAGACCAGATATATCCTATGTCATGCAACAAATATGCTTACATATGCGCAGCCTGACGGATGAACATATGAATGCCCTCAAACGTATTTTGCGATATGTACAAGTACTCTTCATTTCGGCTTACACCTGTACAAGTTCTCACTCTCTGGTCTCACATATTATTCTGATGCTGACTGGGGTGGATGTCCTGACACTCATCGATCCACTTCGGGTTACTGTGTGTTCCTCGGAGATAACTTGCTTTCTTGATCTTCTAAAAGACAACCTACTCTGTCTTGATCCAGTTCTGAAGCTGAGTACATAGGTGTAGCGAATGTTATTTCTGAGTCTTGTTGGATACGCAACCTTCTACTTAAGCTTCACTGCCCACTCTATAAGGCTACAATGGTTTACTGTAATAATGTAAGTGCGATATATTTTTCCGAAAATCCCATTCAACATTAGCGCACTAAACACATTAAAATGGATATTCACTTTGTACGTAAGAAAGTTGCTCGTGGACAAGTTCGTGTTCTTCATGTTCCTTCCCGATATCAGATTGCTGACATATTCACTAAATGACTTTCGCGCATACTCTTTGATGACTTCCGAGCCAGTCTCAGCCTACGAGAACTTCCCGCTTCATCTGTGGGGGTGTGATATAATATTATCATATCTTGTATATTTTCATTGATAGAATATTACCATATTTTGTATATCTTTTATATTAGGTAAATTAATATTCCAATTGTAATTAGAAAAATTTAGTTACTTAATTTGTAATTATGTAACACTATATATATTGTACACAATAATCAATAAAACGCAATGAACCTATTCCTACCATGAAAATGAGAGAGCGCGCGATAGTTGATATTGCTACTCCTATATATGTTGATGTAGACTAGGTATACTCGATAGATTAATTAACTAGATAGAGGAATAATTGATCTCTATATATGCAGACTAGGTAGATTCAATGGACTAATTAATTATATATATACATTTCTAGAATTTAAATTATATATATTGTTAGTGTATATAATTACATTAGTAATATCATGACTAGCTGTTGAGCAAGAATTACTTGCAAAAAGCATGAAACTAAGAATCCAAATTTAAATAATAAGAGAAGAAAGAGAAAAATTATGAATTGCTTAAACATATGTTAAATTGCAAAATACTTGTCTCCTTTACCTTAGGGGTAATGGAAGTCGATGACAATTGAGAAGCTTTAACAAAACTTAAGTCTTTCATACGCCTAGTTGACCAAGGCAAAGAGATTAGTTGAAATCTTAGTTATAAATCATGTTACTATTTGTACTTGTAATGAATGCAACTCAGAAGTCAATGGTCTATAAAATAATAAGAGATTATGGTTTAATTTATACAAAAATAAAATAAAAACACAAAGTGATTTTTCCCATATGCTTATAATCTTAATGAACAGAGTTATTCACTACGTGTGTTCATATGAGAAATAGGTGCCCCATTTTATAGTCAAGACGAGCGCAAATTAATCCAAACTATTATTATAAAAAATTACTTCGTCATCCAAAATTCCTAATGTAGGGGATAGATCATATGTGGTTGACCAATAGGATGATATTCTGACGGAAATATCTATTGGAAATTTATATTTTTTAGTATGATAGAATATCATGGTTTAATTTTGAATCGAAATAAAAGATACTAAATATTTTTTTCATCTGCTTCAGTTTTGATGAGTAAAATTACTCAATATGTGTATTTATAAGTAGTAAATACGGATTAAAATACTTAAGATGTACACAAGTTGATCAGATTTGTCGTTATAAAACCATCATTGTTTTATCCAAATTTCCTAAGGTAGGGGGATATATCACAAGTTGTTGACCAATAGGATCATTAGTGTGGCATACAGGGTGGTTACATAGGTCCCAATAAAATTGAGTAGTTGACCAATGGAATTGCAAGTAGGAGCAGTGTGCACTAATGGTCAACAAATGCAACTTTAATATTAATATTAATAAACTATAGTGCATGGCATATTATTTTGTTTGTTTTCCCTTTCTTTCAAACATTTTTTTTGTGCCAGCCTGGTTTTAATTTCTGTGTGTTTTATTTGGTTTTGACATTACTTATTTTTTTAAAAAAAAATATGTTAAAGTGTCAACATATCTGATTTCTCACAGCTGGAGAAAATCTTCAAATTAATCCAAATTTTAGATACATTATTATGTGATGTAAGATTTTCAACCGTTATAATCTTAGGGTTAATAGCATTTTTGATTTTCTATTCTGATTTTTGTGATTGTGATATCTACTAAATATATTTAATCTTCAATTAATTAAAAATGTTGCAACTTTTTTTTTGTTGTGAATATTCACAAATTTATCATAGTTATTAATTTGTTCTAATTTTTAATTACACATTTACTATGTTAAGCTTGTATTATTACTCCATATTTGACGGTAATATAATTTAAAAAATAGTCCAAATCAGTGGCGGAGCCACAATGCTAGCTATGGATTCTCGACAAAACCTAGTGACTTTGGTTGAACCCTGCATTTGTGATAAAAGTTTATTTAATTTATATATGCAAATAATTTATTCAGAATCTAGTACTAAGTAAAAAGAATTGTGATCCATAATTCATAAAACATCTGATTCAAATATAACTTATTTTTTTATATAAAGAGACTAAATTAATTAAAAGTTAAATGTGTTAAATCATATGTAACAAATTAAAATCACAATTTACCAATAACCGAAAGACTAAAAGTGATGCCTTATTTCTTATTATTGATGGATAAAACTTAGACTTCATTATTAGCATAAGATTATTTAGCCCACTTAATTTCTTTGCTAGTTATTCAATTATTAGTAAGGGTTCTTAAAGTTCAACTACAAAGTGTGAATAGAATAAAACTAGAAAAAAACTTTGAACCCTCAAACTCTCACATGTCTTCCAAAAAAAGGATATCAAATTCTAATTGTGGAGAATCAAGTGAAAATTAGAGTGGCTTAAACTTAAAGAGGATAAAAAGGAGGGGGAAAATAGGTTCTTAAAATGACAGCATTCATTGAAACTTTCAAGACCTTTCATTATCAAACAGTGGAAACACTATTTCTAGGAGTCTATTTTTATTTAATAAAACTTGCTCTTGGGGCTGCCTAACTAATTAATTTAGTGATGAATGTTTGAATATTTTTAATTTTTTCTCATTGATGTGTCATACTATTTTTAGGCCGTTTTACAAAATGCTTACTTTTATATTTAGTACGTTTTAAATTTCACTATCTTATTTGTAATGACACTTATAAGAATGTCATAGCCTATTTCAGAACACAAGATTAAGCTATTATTAATATATTATACGCACATTTAATCTAATTAAAATTACAATATTAAAAACGTTATTTACATTCTTAAAATCTGCAACCTATCAAGTTAATACATAAAAGGGGTCGTTTGGTAGAAGGTATTAGAAAAAATAATATATGTATTAACTTTGTGTACTTAGTTATCCCTTGTTTGGTACATATTTTTAAACTATGTATAACTAATAATGCTTATATTAGTTATACATCTTATTTTGTATTATGCTATGTATAACTAATACCTAGAAAATCATGGTATTAGCAATACAAAAGTTTCTAATGCATGTGTAAACATGGTTTAAAGATAAAATTATCCCTGATTTAACTAACTTTTTGATTAATCATTATATACAAAAATATTGTATGTGCTTTGGTGATTATCATGGATGGCGTTGAATTTTCTTTTGAATTTTTTGTTTCTAATTTTCTCTGAATTTGTAAATTCCATTCCGATATTTATTGGTATATTATCCTAGTAACTAGCAATTTTCTTTGAATTTATTAAATTCCATTCTCAAACCCCATAGTACGTTACAGCCATAGACTAATGAAGCTAGCTTTTTTCTGTTGCTGCTGATATCCAGTTTATGGTGAACATAAGTCCCCCGGGCATAGCTGAATGGCAAATGAGGTGAACTTAAAATCTAGCTGGAGGCCTGCAGTGTGGGTTCGAATCCTGGTGGGAGTACTTTGCTCTCTTCTGGGATAGAACCTTGTAGGTGATATCAGTTGCTCTGTTCTCAAACCCTGGTCATTCAGGCACGTCCCGCGATTTACTGATAGTAGTATTGAGGGACTGATACTACTATCTCCAGAAATAGTTTGACGTAAACCACGAAGCTGGATATAAAAAAAAATGGGAATGAAGATCGTGCACTCAATTCAATTTCTATGTTGAGATAGGAATCTTGCTTTGCCAAGACTAGACTTGGAACTTCTTCAGAGTCCACTATAAACAATTCAACGTTTTTTATGCAAATTACACCTACACTACAATAAAAAATACGTTTGTCTAACAACATTTTTTTGTTGCCATATGTTGACTTTTTACGATAACAAAAATTATTACATGTCGCTGCAATAACCTCCGATGCAAAACGTTTTCGTAATAACAAGTTCAACAAGTTGTTGTCATTTACGTTTTTTTAGCAACAATATATTAAAGTTTTGTTGCCATTTATGTTTTATAGCAACACAAAATTTATTATTGCTAAAATTTTATTATCAATTCTATACTTTCTTATAGTGCTAATTTCTTTTTTTCCGTATCATATGTTTCATATCGGATAAGAAATACAAATAGTGTAAAAAACTTAAGAATATGAAGGATATTTTTATAAAGAAACATTTTTTCTAGAAATTATACAATACTTTAATACACCAAACCAAACAATGAATAAAAAATAATCTCAACATAACTAATATCAGCATAAATAATACCAACATTACTAATACATCATATTCTATATTAGTCTAATAGACCCTGCCAAACGACCCCAAAATGAAACAGAGGGGTTACTTAGAAACAAGAAAACAATAGCTAAATCAGTGGCGAAACCACCTTTGTCTGATGAGTATCAATTGATATTTCTTTGATGAAAAATTACATCATATAGATATATAATTTTTTTATATTTATATGTTGATATCTTTTAATTTTTTCATGTATTTATTTCTTCATAATTTAAATTCGCTTGACAAAATTCTATCTGCGCGGTTTAAATTAAACTCTCCTCGAAAAATACATTTGAGAATAACTAAGAATTAAAGTCAATAAGTTCATATTAGACTCTAAATAACATAACCAATATGGGAAACAGGGAAACAACTGCACTGGATTTTATTTTTTTAATATAAGTTAAGTTATTTAAATGATTAGTGATTAATTAAGTAGCCCAGCTAGTGTAATCCATCACATGAGTTGATCTGAAAGAGAAGAAAATCAAGCTGCAGTCAAAGATCAACGCATACCACTAACATTTTGTCACATTATTTTATTTACTACTATTATTTTTCATAAATATTTTTTGTTTTAGTAATAGGGAATTAGGTCTCTGTGGATTGCGTGTGAACGTGTTTCAAGAAAACAAGAGAGGGAATAATGTGCTGTTAGTGACGCGGCAGATTCAATCGAAAACATTTTCTTCATGTTTTAAGATAAGACGTCTATATTAATAAATTTGTACCATTTATTTTAACACATAGTAATAAAAAGGGTTTCTAGATAAGAGTGTTATTCTTTCAAAATTCCTACAATTTGTACCTTTTTTTCATAGCAACATGAGGGTAACAAAATGACTAAAGCGGGACCTTTTACAATTTTAAGGTTTACTATGTTGAAAGTTAATATCTTTGCTAAATGTTGCCTAAATTAACAAGACTCAATAATATTTTTTGTTGATATTATCTTTCCCACCTTTCCATTAATCTCAACAATGCATTAAACTACTCTTTTTGTAATTAGATTTCTTTTCAATAATGGTGGTGTCTCCAAGTCAGATACCTATTTTATTAGATGTTTTGATATCACTTATCAAGATATCGAATAAATCTATCCATCGAGTAGTACGAAGCCACCTTGCTCCAAATGGTGTTAATTGATATACCTTTATTGAAATTACAATGTGTAGATTGATAAAAATATTTATGTATATATATTAAATTTTTAAAACTTTTTTGTGTGTTCACATCTTTATAATTTGACTCTCCTTAATAAATATTCTAATTTTGCCGTTGTCATCGAGACTTTAGGACTATGAACTAGTATATTTCATCTCTACTGAAATTTAAACCCTTTCAACAATTAACATCTATGACTAAATTCTTTTTGCCTGACATCAAGATCAACTTCCACTTATTGTCGATTAATAAAATTGTTTTTTAGTGTGACATCAAAGATCAATTACTACCTTTTTCAATCCTTCGTCATCTCATACTAGTCATATGCATAAAGCAAAGATAAAAAATCTATCTTTACAGACATAAAATATGCCTTCTTTTGTCATTGAATTCAATTTCCGATAACTGATCATCTACATATAAAAATCCCAAATAATTTGACAAAAGAAAAATAATAAAATAAATGGATACAAATCAAAGATTCCAATTTCGTCATCAAAGTCTAACACTTTTTTTTTATTATTATTATTTTAATAAATCGCATGACAAGATAGAAAGTTGTATAACAAAGTCGGTGAGCTTGATCAAGATTTGGCCTTTTCCATATTTTTAGTCATATATTAAGTCATCTCCAACTGAAAAACAAAAACAAAACCCACGGGGAGTTAATAAGTGATTAATTATCAAAATTGTTTAATCCATTTGGATAAATACAAAGACTAAACAAGCCAATGAAAACAAGATATTGTTGAACCAAAGAAAAAAAGAACATGATTTGGATAGCTAATTATAATTATATGGTAATCAATTAGCTGGTTAACACTTACGTGGAGTGAGAAGAAGGGAAAGGGAGATTAATGAAAATCAAAAGAGATAATTATGACGATTCATAAGTAAAGAATGTGCGTTTGTTGCTATATATTGATGATAATGATGGCATTAATTAAACAAGAAAAACGCAAAGTATGAGTAGAGGTGCACCAAGCTAATCTCACGTGTTATCTTGTTGTTTAAAAGTAATTATTGACGCATTGATATTAATTGTTTTTAATATATGATCTTTGATAAGGATTAAGTGATTATAAAGAATTATCACCATGTTTAGTGAGATAATTAACGTGCTTAAAACCAACTAACTTAACTTCTAGTGGGATCAAACATAAGTGAATAAATACACCGAATCCAAATTTTGTGATGAAATGGTGATGTAGTTTAATTTTATCATCAAATAATTAGACCCTAACACTAACTTTTATTATGTAAAGATGATCCTATTTGTGGAAAGTTGATTTTCATAAGATAGCAACAATACATGTTTATAGAAATATTGTCCCAATAGTAATTATATATATTGAGAGAGAGCGACAAACGGAGCCATAATTTTCCCTAAACATGTAGTATATACATCATTTTTTTTTCTTACCTATCTATATAGTTTAAACTTTTAGTGAAGGACAATGTGTCAACTAGCACCCTTAATAAGGGCTCTCCCACAAGGAAAGCGGAATGGGGTTGAATGATTGGTAGAGACGAATCTAAGATTTTAAGCAATGACAATAAATTAGGGGATCAAGCAGCTAGCATGTTAAGTACAAATCTAGCCGAATCTAGTAATTTCAATCCAAACTATATATATTTATTGAGTTCATTGAACATGTACATATAAAAAATTTCAGAATCGATAAATTTTTATTCAAGAACCTATAACTACTTAACCCTGATCAATCCGTCTCTCAATATATTTTTAGTGTGTATATATACCTACATACATTTTTTTAAAAATATCATTCAATATTATATATAAATTAATTTTAAAAAACACGTCGGCACCCACATCCTTCGAATACCTGTTACAGAGAGGTGGGGTGGGGGTGGGGTGGAGGGAGTAAAGTTACGCAGACAAATATATATTCTTGATAACATGAATCATATGAAGTTTAATAAGTACTATAATAATTTATCAAAATATACTACATAAGTGTATAATAAGATGGAGTGATTGATAGAAGTATACCATCCGAGAGACCTAATGTATAATGTAATTAGAGTTGTATAATTATCATAATCGTAGAATCCTTGTACAAGTAGAATTATAATATTAGAAGTATAATAAGAATATGATTTTTCATATTTGGAGATTGTAACTTTTATATATATCCCATTCATTAATGAAAATAATCAAGGGATTATTTCTTTCATGGTATCAGAAGTCTAGGTGCTTCTACCGATTTTCCTCTCTTCCGCTGCCTCGGTTTTCGTGTCTATTCTCATAAATCGTGCAACATTACCTCCTCTCTTCCCAAAATTTCTTCCAAATCCTTCGTTCACCTATTGTTCTTTCGTTATGTCTACATCAAAGAACATGTTTCATCCTGCCCTTACTGTTTCCAACATCAAGAACTACATCCCTATTGTTCTTGAGATGAAAAATGTCAAATATGCGACGTGGACAGAATTGTTCAAAATTCACGCAATCTCACATCAAGTCCTCCATCACATAATTCTTCCCGCTGTCCCTACACCCGCGGAGGATCCTCAGTTATGGATTATTCTTGATGCTACTGTCCTTCAGTGGATTTACTACACTATTTATACCGATCTTTTACAGACGATCATTGAACCAGACACTACGGCTATGACAACCTGAAATAGATTGCGTGATATATTCCAGGATAATCAACTTTCCCGAGTTGTCACCCTTGAGCAAGAATTTTCACAAGTCATCATGGAAGATTTCCCGAATATTTTGGCTTATTGTAAACGACTCAATGAATTGGCAGACCAACTCCGTAACGTTGGAGCGCCTGTTACTAATAATCGTCTTGTTCTACAAATGGTTGAAGGTCTATCTGAGGCCTATAATGTTGTTGGGACTCTCATTGGTCAAAGTAATCCGCTTCCACCCTTTTATCAAGCCCGTTCGATGCTTACGTTGGAAGAAGCCGACTTGACAAAAAAGGCGGCTACCGGCGCCCGTTCTGTGGCAATGATGACTTTATCCGATAACTCTCACGGGTTTGTTGACAATTTGGGCCAACACTGCAACAACGGTGGCGGCAAGAAGGGTCAAAACCGTAAAAATAATGGCAAAAATCGCGGCGGCAACAACAGCGGCGGTTGGAACAGTAGCAACGCCGGCGGGCACAATAGTTCTGGCCCCAGCACGCCTAGTCCCAGCCTTGGGCTCTTTGGCAGTGGGCCTGGACCAGTGGCCCAATCCCGCCTATTGCCCTCCACATTATTTTCAGCAACTTTAGGCCCAGGTCCAGCCCCATAACAGGCCCAATGTCTCGGGTTCTTACCAACAGCGTTTTGGGTCGGCTCAGCAGGCCGATGTGCTTGGGCCTCGGCCCCAGCAGGCCTTTAATGCTGCGGGCCCGAATCCAATACCGACACCCACCGATATTGAGACCGCCATGCATACACTTGGGTTAAATCCTCCAGACGCGAATTGGTACATGGACACCAGCGTCACTTCTCACATGACGTCCGACCAAGGTACTCTCTCGTCTTATTCCAATTTGAGCAAAAATCATGGCATTATTGTTGGTAATGGCAATACAATTACAATTCGTGGTTTCTGTAATACAACTTTGTCTCCCCCACATCCGCCTCTTATCTTGAAAAATACCCTTCATGCCCCTAAATTAAAATTTTGGTGTCTGTCCGAAAATTCACCACTGATAATTGAGTTTCTGTTAATTTTGATCCTTTTGGATTTTCTGTAAAGGATTTCAAAACAGAGATACCTCTCATGAGATGCAATAGTAGGGAAGATCTTTATCCAATCACGCCTGCCTCTAGTTTCTCGAGTCAAGCCATGCCATCAACATTTGCCGCTTTAGCTCTTTCCTTGTGACATGCACGTTTGGGTCACCCGGGATCATCTATTGTTTCTTCTTTGCATAAAAACAATTTTATTTCTTGTCAGGGTACGCATAGTACTCCAATTTGTCATTCATGTCCGTTAGGAAAATATGTTCGATTACCATTTGTAGCGTCTACTTCTCGTACTTTGATGCCTTTTGACATTATTCATAGCAATTTATGGACATCTCCCGTTCTAAGTTCTTTGGGAAATCGTTGTTATGTTCTATTTTTGGATGATTATTCTAATTTTTTGTGGATCTTTCCGTTAGCGAAAAAATCTCAAGTTTTTTTCACATTCTTAAAATTTAGAGCATTCATCAGCACCCAATTCGAACGGAAAATTAAAAATATTCAATGTGATAATGGCAAAGAATATGATAATGAGTTGTTTTGGGAATTTTGCGATGCTAATGGCATAATTTTTCATTTTTCTTGTCCTCATACGTCCTCACAAAATGGGAAAGCCGAACGAAAAATTCATACCATTAATAATATTGTCTGAACTTTATTGGCTCATGCTTCCGTACCTCCTTCCTTTTGGCATCATGCTCTACAAATGGCTACTCACCTCCTTAACATACTTCCTAAAAAAAACCTAGCATATAATTCCCCACTTAAACATCTTTTCCAACGAGATCCTTCGTATTCTCATCTTAGGGTGTTTATGCTTTCCTATTTTTCCATCCACTACAATTAACAAACTTCAAGCTTGTTCTACCCCTTGTGTGTTTTTAGGTTACCCATCAAATCATCGTGGTTACAAGTGTTTTGATTTATCCACCAATAAAATCATAATGAGTCGCCATGTGATTTTTGATGAAACTCAATTTCTGTTTGCTAAGGTGAGTAGTTCTGTGCCTAGTTCATATAATTTTTTGGATGACGAGATATCCCCATATGTTATTCACCATTTATTCAACTTGTCCCATGATCAAATTCCGCTAGCAGGCCCACTACCTGCTGGCCCACAAATCACCGCGAACATTGGATTAGCAGTTCTTCCAGTGGGTAGGTTTCCATATCAATTTCGCGAGATAGGCCATGATTGCAGTTCAGTACCACTCTCGGTACTGTTCAGCAAACCCAGCCCACCGTTGGTCCACATCCCGTCCCTGTTTCAGTTTTTGGGCCAGCAGGCCCACTGTTTGCTGGCTAGTCCGTCCCTATTTCGCAAAATGCCCATAATCCGCCAAATTCCACATCGAGTCAAGGGCCCGTTACTCGTAGTCAAAGGGGTATCGTTAAACCAAAACAACATTTTATTCTCAATTCTAATGTCCCTAGATCCCCACTTCTGCGTAACCCGTTGTCTGCTCTGCATGACCCAAATTGGAAATTGGCTATGACTGATGAATATAATGCCCTTATTGAAAATAAGACGTGGGAGTTGGTGCCCCGTCCATCTTGTGTTAATATTATTCGGTCTATGTGGATTTTTACTCATAAAGAAAATTCTGACGGTTCTTTTGAGCGACATAAGGCTCGTCTTGTAGGTGATGATAAAACTTAACAGGTTGGCGTGGATTGTGGTGAGACGTTTAGTCCAGTGGTTAAACCGGCTACTATTCGTATTGTTCTCAGTTTGGCTCTCTCAAAAGCATGACCGATTCATCAATTAGATGTGAAAAATGTTTTTTTGCACGGTGATCTTAAGGAAACAGTCTATATGCATCAGCCCATGGATTTTTGAGATCCCAATCATCCTCATCATGTATGTTTGCTAAAGAAGTCCTTATATGGGCTTAAGCAGGCCCCACGGGCTTGGTATAAAATGTTTGCAGATTATGTATCCACTATTGGGTTTTCACACAGCCGATCCGATCATTCTCTGTTTATATATCGATGTGGTACTTCTCTGGCATACATTTTATTATATGTAGATGATATTATATTGACTGTTTCATCTGATATTCTGCACAAGTCAATCACGTCCCTTCTCAGTTCTGAATTTTCTATGAAAGACTTGGGACCCTTAAGTTATTTCTTGGGCATTGCTGTCACGCGTCATTCAGGCGGTCTATTTTTATCTCAAATGAAGTATGTTGCTGAGATTATTGAGAGAGCTGGTATGTCATCTTGTAAGTGTACTTCCACTCAGGTTGATACCAAACAAAAGATGAGCGCTACGTCAAGCACACTATACGAGGATCCCACCCACTATTGCAGTCTTGCAGGGGCACTTCAGTATCTTACTTTCACAAGACCTGATATTACTTATGCAGTTCATCAGGCACATGCATGCGCTTAAACGTATTACACGGTACATCCAGGGCACACTTGATTATGGATTGCATTTATATCCTTCTCCTGTCTCTACGCTTGTGTCATATACAGATGATGATTGTGGTAGATGTCCTGATATCATACGCTCGACATCTGGTTATTGTATGTTTCTTGGGGACAACTTGGTCTCATGGTCTGTGAAACGTCAGGCTACATTATCGCGATCTAGTGCATAGGCCGAGTATCGATGAGTGGCTAATGTGGTGTCTGAATCATATTGGCTGCGTAATCTTTTATTAGAACTACACTTTCCTATTCAGATTGCTACATTGGTCTATTGTGATAATGTTAGTGCAATCTATCTTTCTGGCAATCTGGTTCAACATCAACGCACTAAACATATCAAGATGGATATTCATTTTGTTCGCGAAAAGATAGCTCGTGGACAAGTACACGTCTTACATGTGCCCTCCAGATACCAAATTGCAGACATATTTACGAAGGGTCTTCCCTCGATTTTATTTGAAGATTTTTGGGATAATCTCAGCGTACGACAACCGCAAGATATGACTGCGGGGATGTGATAGAAGTATACCATCCGAGAGACCTAATGTATAATGTAATTAGAGTTGTATAATTACCATAATTGTAGAATCCTTGTACAAGTAGAATTAGAATATTAGAAGTATAGTAGGAATATAATTTTCCATATTTGAAGATTATAACTTGTATATATACTCCATTAATTAATGAAAATAATCAATAGATTATTTCTTTACGTGATGAAATCAAGAACCTTGTAATATCTCAAGAGATAATGCATAGTTTCTGTAGCTCTTGCAGCTTTATTTCGTGCCTAATTTTCTACTAGGTACATAGAATTTGGACTTACATAATTATTAATAATAAAATGTGGGGTACTTGGAGTTTGGACAAAAATAATATATTTGACGTGTGCATGGGGATGACCAAACTGTTTTTCATAAAGGAAGATTTAATAGCACCGATTATGAACTCAGAAAGAGAAGAGCACCATCGTCTACTCATACTGTCACACCAACAAAATCTTTCACTTTCTAAATAAAAAGGAAGAGGTTAGTCACCAACATTCTCTCACATTAAAACTCGATTAATTAGCTATGATATCGAATTAGATTGTACTATATAACTGTGATGAAAATCAATAATAATACAAGAGAATTAAAATTAGCTATAAATTTCATTATTAATTTGTCGTTAAGTAGTTCAGAGATAGTTAATTTAGCTACGAAATTCGTCTGTCGCTAATTTCTATTTTTTTTAAAAAAAAATCTTTTTTTTACCTCTATTACGATTTTGTTATTATTTTGCTACAATATTTCGAATTAAGACTTTGTTAAAAAATGAAAATGTCGCTAGCTAATAATTGTTGATTGGATAGAAATTATAATAGTCCTCATCTAGTTGAGTAAATTTAATATTTTCAATGGCCGAACTAGTCCAATTATTACGTTGTCACATATCATAGGCATAATAACAAGTAACTAAATATTCAGGTAATTATGGTGGAGATAACCTTATATATATATAAAAAAAGAAAGATAAACATGCAAATTATTGTGAGGAAATTGAAAATAATTCAATTTACAAATTAAAGCTACTATAAAATTATTTAGACTGAGTCAATGTCTCATCAAAATGAGCTATTCAATGATGCAGAAACTAACCGTCGCACAAACAATCACTTTTAATTTTAATCATTGGCAATGGCTAGTAACAACCATTTTGACCCCCCCCCCTCCCATAAACCCCTACCCCCTTAATATTTATTTTTAATCCCTAAATTAATATATTTACACATTAACCTTATTTCTCAACTATAAATACATCATTCTCCTCTTCATTTTTCTCACAAATCTTCCTACTATCTCTCTAATATCTCTCTCTCTCTCTCTACACTAAATATTATATTTTATTTGCTAATTTCTATCAAAATTCAAAAATTGGGAGTGAAGTTGGCAGCTAGCTTGAGGATCATCGAGCAAAGTTTCAATTTTCAAACTCGATTACACGTCGGCGTTTGGTACCTTTGTTCCTTATTTTATTTAAATTATTATTGTTACTTAATTTTAATTATCGTACTTAATTTCATTAACTTTAATTATTTATTTGCATAATTATAATGGAACGAGATGGATGTTTTTCTGGTAGAGGTATTATGGGTAACAGGGGTAAGGGTGCATCTTCTAGTAATCCTAATTACGATGATTTCACTCATGTAGATGAAACTTATCTTTTTAATGTTAATATTAATATACCATTAGATCATGAGGTATATTCTGCATCTGAACCAGACTTTGATTTAAAAAATGAATTAGAAGATAATTTAGATAACACACCCACTAGTGCAACTCCACCTCAGGCTGAAACTGAAAATGGAATCCCTCCTATTCCCCCTAGTATGAGTAAAGGCAAAAAACAATGAAAATTAAAATCATCTGCATGAGATTTTTTTGATAGGGGCATTCCTAATCAACTAGCTATTTGTAAAATTTGTCACAAAATTTATAAATTTAAAACTGGAAAATGTCAAGGTGGGACATGAGGTTTAATGAGATATGTAGAAAACTCTCACAAAGCAAGGTATAACCAATACTTGGCTGAAAAAGCGGATGTGCAAATGCTTTCTGAGTCGGGACAAGGTTCACATAGTGTCCCCGATCAAGTACAGGGTCGAATTAACTCGATGACGGAGGGAGTTATAGGTCCGAAATATGATAAACACAAAGATCGGGAAAATTTAGCAAAATTAGTTGTTTTTAAGGGTTTGCCTTTTTCATTTCCTTCCTCTCCTGGTTTTACTTATTACATTCGAGAAACATATACTCCTGCTTTTAACGGTTTTCCTAGATCAACTATTAGAAGATATGTTTTTAAATTTGCGCTTGAATATAAAAAATACTTACATTATGCATTGTATCATTTTAATGGCAAAGTGGCTATCACTTCTGACATATGCTGTAGTACTAATGTTAATGATTATTTAACTGTTATATGTCATTGGATAGATCATAATTGGTCTATGCAAAAACGTAAATTAGCATATAGATATATTGATGAAAGGCACACTGGAGTTTTTATTTCAAAAAATATTCATGAAATTAGTGAATATTATGAAATTACTGATAAAATTATGACTATTACATTAGATAATGCTCTTCTAATGATTATGCTGTAAACATTTAAAAACTTGATTGACTCTATCTTTTCCCCATATTTTTTATATTAGATGTGTATGCCATATTTATAACTTAGTTGTAAAGGATGGCCTAAAACTTTTTAAAAACATCCTTGAATAAGTACAATTTGCTATCAATTTTATTTTTAAGGGTAATAAAATACAAAGACGCAAAGAGTATAAAAAAATTTGGCATGATTGTGGATTACCTTATAGGAAAATTTCAGAACAAGTTGCGACTGGGTGGAATTATTTGTATGAACAATTACTTGTTGCTCACAAGTATACAAGACCTATAACTTTATTATTTAACGCCCATAATCAAAAATCCAACGGATATGCTTGTAGATGATTATTGGGATAAAATTTTGGAACTTATTGTATTCTTAGAGAAATTCTTTCTAGCTACTAAGAAATTTTCTGGTATTTATTATCCTACTATTTCATCTATGTTATTTTATATAGCTATAATATTTTTGTTATTTAATGAATATATGAAAAAATCAAATTACGCGCCACCTATTAAAAAAATGTTTGTAAAATTTTAAAAATATTTTTTTCCTATTCCCCTTATTTATTTTATTGGTGTTGTAGTAAATCCTACTATTAAAATAGACGGTTGTAATGCCCTTATTGAAATGATTTATGAATGCTTAGAAATACTTCCACCAGAACCAACTAACGAACCAACTAAAGAAGATGTTATCTCTAGCATACAAACACAATGCAAAATTATGTATATGTATTACCAACAGCAAAGTGCAAATAATCAACTGGTTTCTGTACTATATTCTTCTACTTCACTTCAACATTATAAAAAACATGTGGTTTCTGCTTCAAGTATTCAAGGCCTTTGAAATAGAATGTATAGTGGTTCAAGTGCTTCACAAATTAGCGAGTTTGATGTTTATGTTTTGCAGGGTGTTGTACTGTTCAAATCAATTGCCAACGAAAATGGATGTGAAGACTTGCTGAAATACTGGAGGAAGAATGAGAAGACATTTCAGACTCTATCAAAGATGGCCCGAGATGTGTTGAATATTCAAGCGTCATCAACAGCTTCTGAAAGCGCTTTTCTGCTGGAAGGTTTCAAATAGGAGTTCACAAACACTCATTGGCGGGAGACAGTTTGGAGATTGCAGTTTTATTTAGAGATTGGATTAGAGTGGAGCATAGAAGGTGCGATCAACCAGATATCAATGAAGAAGAAGACTACAACTACAACAAAATCTTATCCAAGGGAGCAGGAAGCAACGTTGAACAATTTGGCCAACAACTTCCAATTCCAACATAAGATCCTAAAGAGATTGTCAGAAAATTAGAAAAAGTATGGTTGAATATGTAATTTTTCAATGACAATTTTACTATGTGATTTATAACTTTTGAACTACGAAACAAAGTTGCAATTTTGAAATTGTATTACAAAAAAAGTCATTTTTCTATTAAATAATATAAGAGGCAATTAGCCTTGAGATGTTTTTTCACTATCTTGTTTTATTATTGAAGTGTTTAAATATATATATATATATATATATATATATTTAAAATTAAGTGTCTAGAAAAAAAAATTAAAGTCCCTCCAAATCCCCCTACCCAACCCGACCCGACCCGACCCATCCCCCCAAATCCCGTCCCCTCTGCCGGCGGGATGTGGGACGGGACCTCTTCCCGTCCCCCATATCCCGGCCCGCCAAACTCGATCCCGCCCCCCACCCGGTCCCCCTAAATTCCGTCCCATCCCATCCCGTCCCACTGGCCACCCTTAGTTCTTTAGTGTAATTTGTCTATCTTATTTACCTGCGTTAGTTACTGCTTTTTTTTCAGAATGCGCTATCATGGCTTATTCACTTTTGTTACCATCATTTTTCATACTGCTTTAAATGTTTTGTCTGGTCTGGCCGTTTCTCTTGTTTTGCTAGTGCTTTTGCTTGTCTTGAGCCGAGGGTCTTTCGGAAACAACCGCTCTACCTACCAAGGTAGAGATAAGGTATGCGTACACTCTACCCTCCTCAGACTCCACGTTGTGGTATTTCATTGAGTATGTTGTTATTGTTATTGATGATTTAAATTATATACACGGTCCTGAAAATAATGATACAATCTATTGTTAATTTAACTTGTGATATTATCTTTATTATCATTTTCACCGGATTATCAATTAATGCTTATTATAGAGTCTTGTTTGCAATTATCTTACAAGTGTCAGGACAAAGGTATTATATATCATATGAATTCAGCAAAACCTTGTAAATTTGGTCCAAAATTATGCATTGTATTAAAAACAGTCATTATATATGTCCAGAAATTAAATTCATAATCCAATTACTAATACTTGAGGTCGTGTCTTAAAATACAAAACTCATAAGGTAAATTCTGACTCCGCCTCGAATAAGTGATTTGATTATGTAAATATTTTTTATATTGTTGGTAGACCCATTTAATCCGTAGCAATAATACTACCAATTATTCATGTGATTAATAACCTTATTTTAAAATACCTTTTTCTAATTGGGGTTTTGTCGATAGTCAATATTTTGGATTTTCGATGTATCTTGAATAATTTATTTCATGAAATAATTATTGCATGTGGGTGATTTGGAATACCGTATATGTATTATGTACGTTAAAGTATGAGTAAATACCGACAACTTGTGTTTTTTAAAAATATTTATGTGTGCTTTTAATTACGAAATTACCATTCCTTACAAGTGGGAACATATGAATAGATATTTGGTTTTGTCACATGAGAGCATTATTATGAAACAAACATTAGGCAATAGGAGTACATTGATGTTTTTCTCCTGTACTATTATTACTTTGACCCTGTCTCCCTTGAAGAAAAAAAAAACATCTAAGTAAATAAAAATAAAAATAAAAAAAATCGCTGTATTTGAGCAGAGCAGAGCGTCTACCAAAAATAACTTTTTTATATTCAAGGTAGAGGTAAGATTTGCGTACACTCTACCTTCCAGACACCACTCGTGAGATTACACCGTGTATGTGGTTGTTGTCGTAAAAATAAATAAATAAATAAATAGAAAAAAAATATAGTTAGAGGATGGGACGGGGCGGGTCGGGGGCGGGCCGGGATGGGTCGGGGGCGGGATGGGTCGGGGGCGGGATTGGGACGGGCAGGACGAGCCCTAGTTCCGTACCGAGTTCGAACCCCGCTACCGATATTTGTTATCCCGTATTTTAAAAGGGGAGTCGGCGGGTACCGGGCCGGGCCGAGGCGGGATTGGGACGGGCAGGACGAGCCCTAGTCCCGTGCCGAGTTCGAACCCCGCTACCGATATTTGTTATCCCGTATTTTAAAAGGGGATTCGGGGCGGGTACCGGGCCGGGCCGAGGCGGGATCGGCCGTCCCGACCCACTGTGCAACCTTATAAAGAACACATAGCATCAGAAATCAACGACAGGGACTATAAAGCAATATTACGCCTACTAGTATGATAGGCTAAGAAGGCCTATAATAATAACACTACAACTATCAGTTTGTAAGAGTAAATAGAACTAAGCTCAACTACCTACTATCCTTCTATCCTAATTCGTGTCATCCACAACCCCCTATCTAAGGTCATGTCCTCAATAAGTTGCACCTGCGCCATATCCCGTCTAATCACCTCTCTCCAATACTTCTTCGGTCTACCTCTACCCCTTCTAAATCCGTCCATAGCCAACCTCTCACACCTCCGCACTGGGGCATTTGTATCTCTCCTCTGCACATTCCCGAATCATCTCAACCTCGCTTTCCGCATCTTATCCTCTACCAAGGACACTCTCACTCTATCCAGGATATCCTCATTACTAATCCTATCCCTCCTTGTATACCCACATATCCATCTCAGCATCCTCATCTCCTTAACTTTCATCTTTTGGATGTGCGAAGTCTTGACTGGCCAACACTCCGCCCCATACAACATAGTATGTCTAACCACCACCCTATATAACTTGCCTTTAAGTTTTGGTGACACATTTTTATCGCACAAGACTCTAGATATAAGCCTCCATTTCATCCACCTTGCCCCAATACGATGTGTGACATCGTCATCAATCTCTCCATTCTCTTGGATAATAGACACGAGGTACTTGAAGCTTTCTTTCTGTGGGATAACTTGAGTACCAAGCCTCACCTCCATGACTGTCTCATGATCGCTCCCGTTACTGAACTTGCACTCCAAGTATTCTATCTTGGTCCTACTCAGCCTGAACCTTTTAGATTCTAGAGTCTGTCTCCAAACCTCTAGCTTAATGTTCACTCCGCTGCGAGTCTCATCAATCAGGACTATGTCGTCTGCGAATAACATACACCATGACACCTTCCTTTGGATTTGTCGCGTCAGTCCATCCATCACCAAGACAAATAAGAATGGGCTAAGAGCGATCCTGGTGCGGCCCCCATCATCACCGGAAAGTGCTCCGAGTCTCCTCCTACTGTCCGTACTCTGGTCTTGGCTCCATCATACATATCCTTGATCGCCCTAGTGTACGCCACATGTACACCTCTAACCTCCAAATATCTCCATAGAACCTTCCTAGGGACTTTGTCGTTCGCGAGGTCGATGAAAACCATATGTAAGTCTCTCTTCCTCTCCCTATACTACTCCACCAACCTTCTAATAAAGTGAATGTCTTTTGTAGTCGAATGCCCCGGCATAAATCAAAATTGGTTCTCAAAAATAGACACGTCTCTTCTCACCCTCATATCTACGACTCTTTCTCAAACTTTTATAGTGTGACTTAATAACTTGATACCCTATAGTTGTTGGAACTCTGGATATCACTTTTGTTAATGTACAAATGAACCATTGTACAAGAGAATCTTGAAATGGGGCCAACTTAACAAACTGAAAAGCAAAGAGCCAACGCTGAAAAGGCCTAAACCCACCATTTAACGCGCTTGTTTTTATCAACTTAATGGGCCCATTTGTAGGCCCATACACTGACCCTAAGGACTCTTTTCCGTACACAATCAACTAATTTAATAATCCCCACCAATATTATTCTTCTATTTTTCATTTTCAAACACATTACAATAATTGAAAACCTTAGCTACAAGATTATTAGCAGTCCACGGGAAAAAATTGAATTATTATTATTATTATTATATTCAATGTGATCTCATCATAACCACCAAATATTAATACCATATTGGTTAATAAATCTATTTTTCAACTCATAATATACTAAACTAGAGACTTAAGTCCCTTTCCTTTTGATTTCTCTTATATTTTTTTCCCTTGTGATAAAACAGCATATTTACAATGATCAAATGCTAACCTAGCTTGCTAGAAAATCCAAATTATATTATTATATGATTCATGAACTAGATTGTTTGAAATTCGAGTTTAACATACTGGAGTCCGGTAAAGAACTCAAGATTTGATAATATGTGTCTACTTCACTCGTAAATATCGATTCCTTCACAACCACATGTGTAATACAAAAGAATGGATATATCTTCACAAGATGAGTCGATAAAGCTGATCACTACTTGAAATTGGTCAATTTTTAATGTATGTTCTGTCGAAAATCTGTCTAGAAAACACTTATAAAAAATGTTTCAGATGAATCTTCTGTTAGAAATTTCATATCGAAGACAGATTTCCGACGAACGTAATGTTTAGTAGTGGATTCAATTGGCACAACTAGGAGTTCACATGTATAGAAGAAGAGTAATATTTCAAAGTAGCTTGTATCCCTATTGCATGTTTGAAAGAAAATATAATCTATTAAAAGTAGATCAAAAGATAAGAAGGAGAAAAACAAAAGAGAAAAGAGTACAAGAGAAACAAGGTCCCCTATTTGCAAAACAAGGGGAAAACTCCCACTTGAGGATGAGGTTGGGGAGATGGACAAGGAGGTTTGTCAATGGTGGATCAAGAAATTATTGATTTTTTTTTAGATCATAGATACAAAGAAGGTTGAAGTTGAACCTAGCCAATAAAGACAAAGTGAAGATGGGAAGGACCAATCAATTCATGCCAGGTAAGACATTATGGGAAAATTCTTGGGGTTGGATGGATTTTTGTCTTTAAGTCCATCAATCCCCCCTCCCTTTTAACATTGGCCCATGACACCCCATCCTATTGGAAGCACAAACTTAGAAAAACAGAACTAAAAAAAATAGAAGTTCCAATTAATAATAATAATAATAATTTTGTCATATTGTGAGATTGGACGTTAATTTCTTATTTCAAAAATACAATTTATATAGTTAAATTTAAATAAAAGTACTATAAACCATACTTTTATTACTAAAAGAATCTTAAAATGCTTGAAAACTTTGATAAAAAAAAATTATCCGCCTCTCCAAATAATAAGTGTTGTTTAACAAAAAAAAAAAGGGCAGAGTCACTATAATTTCAATTGTTCGGCATATCGAGAGTTGGCCAGTGAATTCCGAATACTCGGCACATTCGGAATAATTAGCCAGTTAGTTTCAGATATTGAATATCTAAACAACACAACATTTCAGTGTGATCCCATAAGTATGATGTGAGGAGGGTGGTGTGTATGCGGTTTTACTCCTATCTTGTGAGGGTAGAGAGATTGTTTCCCGTAGACCCTCGGTTCAAGTAAATATTGAATATCTAAAACAAATCAAGATTATCTGTTCATCAATTTACTTTTAAATCTTATTTGATGCTGATACTTGATGAAAATCTACTTACTTTTTGTTGCTTTTAATTCACCAGTTGCAATCCAGATAAACATGAAAAAAATTAAAATAGAAAAAATATTAAAATAAAAAAGGGATGCTCAATGCCATGCTTATGGTCCTGAGTAGCAGCAAAGTTCAGGGGGGATGAACTTACCAATAACACACGGTCCACAGTCATGTGAACCCCATCAACTTGTTCATTTATCTATTACCCCACCTTACATACGCAACCCACAACCTATACATACATACACATTTCACACATACACTACTCTCACGCTCACCCCCACCCCCACCCCCACCCCCACCCCACCCCACAACATATACATACATATTACCGTATACATATTGATTGTGTAAATATTTTAATAATATCGATGCGATTCCCAGATAAATGACCTAATTATATGAATAGAATTTGAATTTAATTAAGTTACATATACGATCAATATAAGAAATTTTTACATTATCAGATCATCAATAAGATATTTATAAGTAAGATTTTTTAAAATATGAGACTTATTATCTTGAAAATAAGATAAACTATTTGTTACAATTTGTAAAAGTGACCTAATAATATAAATGACCGTGTATATAATTTAAATTCCATAACCTAAATTTAAACATAAACTTACCACCTAGCATGGCCCATATTAATTTGAACATATACTACTAAAAGCCCTCCCCCACTTTACCACCAATGAATCTTCCTAGTTCCTTACCATCTTCTTCTCTTTGTGTTGACCCATAATATAAACCCATATCCTCCATATCATCAAAGTAGTAATAGTATCTATAGTACTATTTTCTATGTCAGAGAAAATTAATCTTTATTGCACACAAAAAATGTGGGGGGGGGGGGGGGGGGGGGACTTTCCTATATATATTGACTCTTTCCATATCAACAACCCCAACTCATACTCTTCAAACTCTCTTCTCCTAACTTCTTACAACACAACCAATTCTTGAACTCTTTTTCTTTCAAAAAAAACCTTCTAATTTTCATTTCTCATCAAACAAAACAACAACAAAAAAGAATGGAAGGAAGTAGCAGCATAGATCAAGAGAGCACAACTACTGACTCTCTCTCCATTGCTCCGGCGACATCGTCATGGACTTTACCAGCGACGAAGACAAAGTCGCCGGAAAGTCTTTGCCGGATGGGAAGTGGAACAAGTGTGATAATTGATGCTGAAAATGGTGTTGAGGCTGAATCAAGAAAGCTCCCTTCATCAAGGTACAAAGGTGTGGTCCCACAACCAAATGGACGTTGGGGTGCACAAATTTATGAGAAGCACCAAAGGGTTTGGTTAGGCACATTCAACGAGGAAAACGAAGCCGCAAAGGCTTACGACGTTGCGGCCCAGAAGTTTAGGGGTCGCGACGCCGTCACAAATTTCAAGCCCTTGCTTGAAAATCAAGAAAGCGATGATGTGGAGATCGCTTTCTTGAACTCGCATTCCAAGGCGGAGATCGTTGACATGCTACGTAAACACACGTATATTGACGAGCTTGAGCAAAGCAAGAAATTATATGGATTTACTAAAGATGGTATGTTAAAAAGAAAAGATGGACTAATTAGCATGAGTTCATTTTTTGGTAACAATATTGACAAAGTCAACAACAAAGCGCGTGAACAGCTATTTGAAAAGGCTGTTACACCAAGTGATGTTGGGAAACTCAATAGGCTTGTGATACCAAAACAACATGCTGAGAAACATTTTCCATTGCAAAATGGAAATACTTCAAAAGGGGTTTTGTTGAATTTCGAAGATTTGAATGGCAAAGTTTGGAGGTTTAGATATTCTTATTGGAATAGTAGCCAAAGTTATGTTTTAACAAAAGGGTGGAGTCGCTTTGTTAAGGAGAAAAACTTGAAGGCGGGTGATATTGTGAGTTTTCAGCGATCCACAAGTGGAGATAAGCAATTGTACATTGATTTTAAGGCAAGAAATGTGCCCCCCACGAGTACCGCGGTCGTTACTAATCAAGTTCAAATTCCTCAGGTACAGATGGTGAGATTATTCGGAGTTAATATATGCAAAGTTCCGGCAACTGTAAGTAATGTTGTCGTTATTGATAACCATAATAACAACAACAATATGACTAGTTGCAGTGGGGGCAAAAGGAGGATGGAGATGGAATTGTTGACATTTGAGTCATGTAGGAAGAAACAAAGGGTTATTATTGATGCCTTGTAACATGATGTAGTTGTAGTAACTTTTCCCTTTTTGTTTTTGTAATCTTTTTTTGTTTTGTACTTTTCAAGTTTGTTTTTCCTTTTTTACTTTAGAAGTTGCAAGTTGCAATAAACTTTCAATTGTATATTAGTATTAGAGAAGAAGAAATGGCTCAAAAGTGAGCCATCTGAGGTGAAATGAAAAACAAAGATGGAAATGAAAAAACAAGAAATGTGAATCTCTTCTTTTCAAGATTTGTGCCTCTTGTTTATTCTTATTACTCTGTGCGTTCATTCACCATCAAGTTTAAATAATATTTATACAATTAGATCAGTTACAGGTAATTATAAGTAAATCTCTATAACATAATTAATACTAATTCATGATATCAAGTAAAAATATTGACGGAACTTCCTATCACAGTTAAATTATATTGATGGTATATAAAACAACTGTATATAACTTCAAAGGGAATTTTGTCCTTTTAGTTTGGCAAATTTCATGCTTTTTTTGGAGTATTGTTGCTTTAAAAAATATCTCTATGTTGCATATACATGTACTTGATCTTCTCTCTAGCTTTCTCTCTCTTCACACACAGAAACACATGTTAATTAATTACGTATAATTTATAAGAATCCTATTTTGATATAAGGCTGTGGGTCATTTGAGCCAGTGTGCGATTTGTGTATAGACAAAAAGGGGGTATTTGAGCAGTTTCATTCCATTGAATATTACATGTTCATACACAACTTTCGACCAACTAGAACTATCTATATGACTATATATGATCTTGAAAAAAAGAAGATAAAATTTGTGTAGGTTACAACTTACAACTCACCTGCTATAATTTAATATGATATTATCATGTCTCAGATTTCGGAATCTATTTGAGGTAATAATTTTCTCCTATGGTGGGTTAAAAAATCAACAAGAATAGAAAGAGAAAGTGGAATTATAGCTTTTGGACAGGGAGATGAGATATTAGATCGATAATCTATACATTTGAGTTTCACAAGGCCTATTATCAGTTTATTACGGGTTAATTTTCGAGATTTACTATGTGTCACTCACGAGTATTTATAATCATCAATTGAAGACCAGAGTTAGCTTCTTGTTATGTGTTCCGAACAACTTTTGACATGGTAAAAATAGTAAACCTATTGAGACCGACATCCGCACCACCACACCAACGTCAAAGTCGGCACCGATGTCAAGTCACCGACTTTGGACCTGAGCCGATTGTTTCCTATTTTAAGTTTAATAGTTTTATGGTAAAATCCTAGTCTAAGTATATTTAGTAAATTGTAATTATAATAGTTTATTAAAATAGGGTTTCCTTGTTAGACTAGAGATAAAAGGACTTTTGCCTCTATATAAAGAGACCATTATGATGAATGAAAGCAATAAAGAATTCTCCCAATATGTTTTTCTCTCTAAAATTCCGTCCCCTCTAAATTTTAACATGGTATCAAATCCACGTTGAAAGAACACAAAAACCCTAAAATAATGGTGGGTGACAGAGAAATCGGTGATACAAACAAAGGAATTGCCAGTGAAGAAAACAAAATTCAAAGAAAAACAATCTCCCCATATAACATTACGTCAAACGATAATCCCGGAATAGTGGTGACACAAGAACAGTTGGAGGGAGAGAATTACAAAGAGTGGACTCGATCCATGAGGAAGACCCTAAGAGCAAGAAAGAAATTCGGCTTTATTGATGGTATGATCAAGAAGCCGGATGAAGAATCACCGGACTTAGAATACCGGTGGACTATAAACTCTTTGTTGGTGTCATGGATTCATAACACAATCGAACCAACTCTTCCCTCAACGATCTCACATAAAGAGGAGGCGGAGGAATTATGGACGAGCATCCGGGGTGGTTCGATGTCAATGAACCTCAAATGCAACAACAGAAAGCAAAACTTGCGGAGTGCAAGCAAAAGGGAAGGAACATAGTGGATTACTATGGAAAACTAATCAAGCTATGGAAAGAATTGGAAAACTACGAACATATTCTGACTTGCAAGTGCGGAAAATGCACGTGCAATCTGGGGGTGATCTTGGAAACCAAAAGAGAAGAAGAAAAGTGCATCTTTTTCTTATGGGATTGGATGAGGCAATGTATGAAATGGTGAGATGAAAAATACTGACCCAGGAACCGTTGTCATCACTAAACAAAGTTTATTCAAAACTAGTGCAGGAAGAATGTGTGAGAGGACTCACACAAAAAATGAAGGAACAAAGTAAAACTATAGCCTTTGCTGTACAAGAAAGAAATTCATACCGTGATCAAGGTTAAGAGAAGAATGACGGTGCATTCTACACACATTGCAAGAGATCCAAACACTTTATGGAAGGATGCTTTCAACTTATTGGGTATCTGAAATGGTGGCTGGGAAATAAAAAGGGAGATGAAAAATCTGGAAGAAGAGGACGAGGACAACAACAACAACACATGGGATGTCATTTATTTAGTCACGGAAGAGGCAACAACCGGGCTAATGTCGTTGTTGTCAAAGATACACATGTGGAGTAGACTGGATGAACACAGGAGAAATAAGACCTCACAAGCTGAGCGAAGAAATTTGGAAAACAATGATTCACATGTTGAATTCATAAAGAATAAATTCGAATAACAAACTGGATGGTAAGACCGAAAACTCATCTTGGGTTATTGACTCCGGAGCTACCAATCACGTGACAGGTAATTCGGAGAAACTAAGCGATCAGCGGGACATTTCTGAGTGTCCGGTTGGGCTTTCGGATGGAAGTAGCTCGGTGGCCACGAACGAAGGAACAACCAGGCTAAATAATAGGATTTGGTTGAAGGATGTCCTTTATGTTCCGGACTTAACTTGCAATTTAATTTCTGTGTCGTAACTTGTTGATCATCTAGATTGTGATATAAATTTTAACAAAACTATGTATGCTATATAGGACCCCACCACGAGGAAGCTACTTAGAACGGGTGAGCGACGAGGTGGACTTTACTATTTTTGAAATGTGTCGCGGATATGAGTTATGAAGGCGGAGGCAGTTGATTGGTTCGATGTTTGTCACAAACGGTTAGGTCACTAATCTAGCCTTCAACCCCTCAACTGCTCCCATCCTTCTGCACAAGTGACAAAGTCTATTACGACGTTAGGTATAAAAGAAAGTAGTTTTAGTTTAGATAAAGAATGGGATGTATGCCAAAGGGCAAAACAAACAAGAAGTGTTTTTCCTTCAAGTGATAATATAGCTTCCGAAATTTTTGATATGATTTATTATGATTTATGGGTGATGTATAGAACACCTTCTTCTTGTTGTGCTTCATATTTTTAACCATTGTGGATGATCGATCGCGAGCCGTATGGATTTTTCTTTTAGTTGATAAGAAAGAAGTATCCCAAACCTTGAAAAAATTCTTCACACTGATGGATTGGCAGTTCGGTAAGAAGGTAAAAATTGTTAGAAGTGATAACGGTACTGAATTCATATGTATGAAGAATTACTTTTCGAACATGGAATTGTTTTCCAAACTTCTTGCATAGGGATGCCGCAACAGAATGGAAGAGTTGAAAGAAAACGCCATCATATTCTTAATGTAGCACGAGCATTAAGATTTTAAGGTTATCTTCCGATTAGATTTTGGGGAGAGTGTGTTTTGACTACGGGATACTTAATCAATAGAACACCATCTTCAGTTTTGAATGAGAAAACCCCCAATGAAATTTTATACAGAGAGGCAAATCATTATGATCACTTAAGGGTGCTAAGGTCGATGTGCTATGCACACACGAAGAGAAAAATAAAAGACGAGTTTGAGAGTCGGAGTCGTAGGTCTATTTTCTTGGGATACCCCTACAGACAGAAATATTGGAGATTATATGACTTGGAAAATGATGAATATTTAGTCTCAAGAGATGTGGAATTCTATGATCATTTTTCCGTAGGAAAAGGTAATTTGGTTTGACCTTCTTGCACGACGAACTGGCTTAAAAACTTTATATGAAATTATCACCGGAATTCTGTGTGTTTGGTCCGGGACAAGTATGTTGACTCCGAAAATATTTGTACGGATTGAAACAAGTCCCATGGTGCTGGTTTGTCAAATTATCAAGTGCCTTAATAAAATATGGGTTTAGACAGTCATACTCTGATTATTCTCTTTTCACGATGCACCAGGGAAGTATACAACTTAACGTCGTAGTTTATGTGGATGATTTGATTATCATCGAAAATAATCATGGTGCCATTACACGATTCAAAGACTATCTCCGAGCCTATTTTCACATGAAGGATTTGGGCCTCCTGACATATTTTTTGGGGGTTGAAGTTGCGCACGGACCAATCGAATTATTCCTTTGTCAACGGAAATATTCCTTGAATATAATCTCTAAGTCTAGGCTTTTTGGAGAAAAACCGATTAACACTCTCATGGAACAGAATCACAAGCAACATTGGCCAAAGGGGCTAATTTGAAAGATTCAGAACCATACCGAAGTTTGATCAGTCGATTGATATACCTCAGTTTTACGCGACCGGAGTTGTCCTATTATGTGCATGTTCTGTCTCAATTCATGCACCAACCGAAGGAAACGCATTGGAGAGCCGCCCTCCGAGTGTTAAGATACTTAAAGAAGAACCCTGTGCAAGGAATTGTGTTAAGGAAGGATTGTGATCTCCGGTTGTATGGGTGGTGTGATGCGGACTGGGCTGGATGTCCTTTGACCCAAAAATCACTCATCGGATGGTTTATTTCCCTCAGAAATTCACTGGTGTCGTGGAAAACCAAAAAGCAGCACATTGTCTCTCACTCATCAGCAGATGCAGAATACCATTCAATGGCAATGATAGTTTTTAAATTGAAATGGTTGAAGGGAATCCTACA
This sequence comes from Anisodus tanguticus, assembly GCA_034509755.1. Taxonomy (NCBI): domain Eukaryota; kingdom Viridiplantae; phylum Streptophyta; class Magnoliopsida; order Solanales; family Solanaceae; genus Anisodus; species Anisodus tanguticus. Next base: position 3,076,991 of record CM067540.1, on the reverse strand, counting down.
TACCTTGGGCGTCGAACATAAATCTACGGTTAATATGTATTGTGATAGTCAAGCAACATTGTATATTGCATGAAATCTGATGTTTCACGAATGGACTAAATATATTTAAGTTGACTATCATTATGTCCGGGACGCACTCCAATCTGGTATAATACTTCCGAGTTATGTGTCAACCAACGAACAATTGACTGACGTGGTTACAAATGCTTTAAGAAAATCACAACATGAATATCTGCTTTGCAAGTTGGGCATTCGAGACCCCATGCTCCAACTTGAGGGGGGTATTGAGACCGAATTTGCACCACCACACCAATGTCAAAGTCGGAACCGACGTCAAGTCACCGACTTTGGACCTGAGCCGAGTGTTTTCTAGTTTAAGTCTAATAGTTTTATGGTAAAATTCTAGTCTAAATATATTTGGTAAATTGTAGTTATAGTAGTTTATTAAAATAGGTTTCTTTGTTAGACTAGGGATAAGAGGACTTTGCCTCTAAATAATGATGACATTATGATGAATGAAAGCAAGAAAGAATTCTCCCAATATTTTTCTTCTCTCTAAAATTCCGTCCCTCTTAATTTTAACAAAACTGAATCTCATATGATATCACTCCTTCATCTTCATAATCGTCTCGTCAAATAATTGGCTTTGATATCTGTTGAGCTAAGTCATTCCAACAATAGTACTCTCAATATGCTATAATATTGTTCACATTAAACTAAATCGGCATGATTTTTCTCAAAGTCTCGCACCATTAAAATTATCCTTTTCAATTTTTTAGTTACCGATACGAAACTTTGTACGTACAACCCACATTGTCTATTATAATAAATCTAATTTAAGAATTTAGAAAATAAAGTATATATCGTGTTTGTGGTAGATAAAGATATGTATGATAATAGTGTAGGACAGAAGTGGAGTCATGATTTGAAGTTCATGAGTTCTGAATTTTAGTCCTTTAAGATTACTGGATTCTAAATTGATAATTTATACATAGTCAATAGATTATTAATATAAATACAGAATTTAAACCAAAAGTACTGAATTTGGCCGAACCCACGCATAACCGAAAAGCTATAGCTCCACACATGGTGTAAGAGTAATTTACCCTAGCAATACATATAAGGTAAATTTTATTTGAATCCACCATTTGAGAACCTTTTGTGTAACAACTGATCTATCAGCTCTACCTTTTTCTAGCACTTTTTCCAATTATTGGCCTTTCTTGGTTATTGTCGTTCTTTTTCCTCAGTTTCTTTTTTCTTCTCTGATAAAGGTTGAACGATGAACTAGTCTCGACTATGTGTTAATTAGTACTGTTGGATATTTTAACTAGATGAGATATGAGATGTGTGTATTAAGGGAAATCTAAGGTAGGCTAAGTTCTTGATTTAAATAGGTTTATACATATAATCTCCTCAATATTAATTAATCATCTGATTTTCAGCGAGGGGGTTGAAAGTCGATAAAAAAGAGAGTATAAGGGGTGGGGAGAATAGCACATACTATTTCCAATCTCAAATATTAATCGTTTCAACAAACTGAATTTGTCTTAAAATGTTTTACTTTAAAAAAGTACTATATTCTTATTGTTTCCATGCATAGAGTATTAATTAAGTGAAACGTTTAAGTAGAGAAAAGGATATTTTAGACAAATTTTAATTTTAATTCTTGTGATATTTTGTTATATAAACACGTTTGACCTTCAATTAAGTGAAACTAGCACTTTTGAACCCTTTGCTTGTGATTATTCACAAATTTTGTCATGATTACCAATTGTTTCACTATTTAATTACTCATATGTTATGTTAAGCTTGTAATATTACATCATATTTGACAACAATATAGTCTTAAAAAATAGTTCAAATATAATATATTTCCTGCATGAAGGACCAAAAGCACACATTTCAATTAATTGAAGGTTAAATGTACTTTATCAAATATCACGCAAGGACTAAAATAAGAATTAATCGATAATTGGTGGACAAGGTGCTATTATCCTTGTGATAAACTAAGGCTCTTAATTTTTCTTAATGATATGCGAAAATTTTAAAAGACATGTATATGAACTGTATTTTTTTTGGTTCAATTTTTTATCCGTATTTTGATTTTTTAAAATCCGTACTATTTTTCTTAATAGAACGCTAATCATGTCATAATTCATGCTCGTGAATCGCGACCATATGGTATATTCTTCAACAACTTGCACATTATTAAAACTACTTATATTAATTTAGTTAAGTAGTTACTATTATTATAGAGACTAATTAAAATAATTAGTATGCATGATTAGTTTCTCAAACAAAGCAATTCCAGATTCATGTACTGAATCTATGCAGAGCTAAAGTAAAATGTGGACAAATATTTCGTTGTGGGTGAAAGTCTGTTAAAATCTGTTTTATCGTCTCAAAAGCTCTTTAATATCTGATATTGTCAACTATTTTCCAGAAAATAATATATTTTCTTCAATAAATCAACAAGCTGTTAATCCGGTTCATCGTATTCGTTTCTTATTATTAAGGTTTTCTTTAAGAAAGAAAATGTTTAGTTAATTAATTATGATTGTCAATGATACGTACGTAATCAAATCCAATAACTGTTATTTAATGCATGAATTTTTCATATCTATAAAATAAGCACTACAAAAAAAAATAGCAACGGATTATTGTTGGAAATTTGCCTTTGGCGGGAGTTGCGACCGACCAACTTTAACGGCTTAAACACTAGTGTAACGTATGTTGGAGAATCCGGTTCTTCACACATGCATGATCTACTAAGTACGTAGATAACCGTAGGGCCAAGAATCGTCAAATTTCATTGAGAAATGAAAGAGATATTGGTTCACGAAGTAAGGTGTTTGAAGCATGGAAAGTGTGGTATTGTGTGTAATTCTCCCTCATCGGTAGAGGAAGAAAGAATTGTTGTGTATATAATACTTGAAATTGGTTTGGGGTTTGGGACCCCAAGGGGTATCCCATGTGTTTAAAGGAGGGAGGACCTAGATGTGCTTCGGTTCAAGTAAAGACCACACGCGCGCCGCCGCCGCCCGCCCGTCCGGTCCGGGTTCACGGGCTGTGGGCCTTCTGATATTATCTTTTTGGGCCAGAAAACTTTGCCGAAGTACGGTTTGATCCCGAAGTTTCGGATGTGCGGTTTGGACCGAAATTCTTTCGGATGTACGCTTTGGTCCCCGAAGTTTCGGATGTACGCTTTGGTCCCCGAAGTTTTTCGAAAGTTGTAATTTCGACACCAAAGCAGAAACGTCCAAGCTCTCAATTCAGCCATTTATTTTGGCTGAATTACTCCTCCTATAATGGCCAAAACAGTTGGTCTTTCACCATTTATGTTGGTGACTTTACTACCTCCATAATGGCCATTATTTGGCTATTATGGAGGCGCTTTTCAGGCAGTTTTTCAGCCCCTCCTTCACCTATATAAACACCCCCTTACACCATTGTTGAGCACACTTAAAATGCACGAAAATACACAACCGAAAAAAATCTTCTTCCTACAACTTCCAAGCATCATTTCGTTACTCAATATTCTTCACGGTAGCTCTTGAGTTTCCTTTGCTCAAGGATTCCATTGTTTGTTTTATCTTGGGAGACAAATTGTCCAGGACGTATAAAGGATACATACGGGGCAATATTGTCTTAAGGACAGAGTGCTACACTCGACTCAAAGATAAACCGCTTCCATTTTTCGGTCTTCAACAAAATCGTAATTTCGGTTTTGTTGTTATATTGTAATTTTCAGATTTCTAGTTGAATTATTGAAATCTTTATTTATCCTTTCGAATACTTGTAATAGTTAAATACTTCCCGTACTGCTTTATAAAGTACCATAGAGCAAAATCTCCCAACAACTTAAGACAATAATTGTATTGTATTACTATTAGTGTTCGAAAGATGTCGGTCAAAAGTTGTGTGACCAAATCTGGATATGGCAATGGTTTTCTGGTAGAAAAGAGTGATGATGATGAACGTGTTCATGGTGTCACCACTACCAAGACTGGTAGGAACAAGCGCTCACGAGAGCCTGAGGATGTCAACTGGGACAAGAGGAGAAGAGTGAAGATGTTATTCTATCTTGTAGCGAGAGGCCTATATCTGTCCCGGACAAAGGATCCGAATAATGGTGAGAAGGAAATGGACACTCAGTCGATGAAGTGACCGAAGTGAGCCCAGAATCCGAAATTGGGATAAGTATTTTTCTTACTTGTCAAGAATAAGGATTAAATGATAAGTATTTTTCTTACTTGTCAAGAATAAAGATTAAATTATGTCTGATTAAAAATGGATTAAAGTAAGGAGGAATATGAAAATAATTTATATTCCTTATGCTTTAACAAATCAGAAGTTTAATCTCATCTTCTTTTCCGTTTAAAGATTGGATTTTGTAAACGACTTAAGAAGATCCGTTCTTTTAAGTGTAATTACTAAAGTGTGTAAAGTATGTTCGCACATACGAGGGAGTAAGATCCACTGACTGTGCGAAAATTGTTACCACTCTTAAGTAAGCGCCAAGAATTATCTGGGCACCAATCATAACGGAAGAAGACTAAAAGCTAAAGACGTTAAGCCTGTCATACTATTTGGCAGAAGATCCTTCATAGGATGATATTGGACACTCAGTCATAAAAAGCCTCCGGGCGACTGGAGTGGGCCAAAATTCCTTTGATATGATGATATTGGACACTCAGTCATATAAAGCCTCCGGGCGACTAGAGTGGGGCCAGAATTCATTTCATAAGAAAAGTAATGGACACCTAGTAAGGTGGGCCAGAGTTTTCAGGTCCTAAATGATCTGAAGGCCTAAATAAAGGCAGTAAAGAAATTGGACACTCGATGCCTCCGCCAAAGCAACTAAAGTGGACCCGAGTATCGAGATCACATATGATCCGGTTACGCCCTAACCACGGGCAAAAGGTTGTTCATGTGAAGCAACGCCACCTCTAAAATCAAAGGGGCTGGAGAGGTTGTCCTCAATAGGACTTCAAGGAATGAGATCACTCTAAAAGAGGTGATACATGTTCCTAACTTGGTTAAAGGACGTTGTTGGTCAAATCTGATTTGAGACTAGTCCAATTGAATGATATATTGTAATCCGTGCATCTATGACATCATAGATTAAGACACGTTAAATAGCAAGTCATTCAAAAGCTAATGATGTTGAGATTGTTGCCTACTGTCGACATAAACCCTCAAAATAAATGTGAGGTAGATGAAGAGGCAAAATCACCTTTCCAAATTCCGTCAAGGGAATAGCGAAAGAAGCACTGCTCCTCTAGAACTTAGTCACACCTACTTGGGTGATTTGAAGTTTATACAAAATAGAGGGGGGAGACAAGTACGTTGTGATCTTCATTGATGATGGTACAACGTATGGAATCATTTGTTTGTTAAAAAGCAAAGATGAAGTTGTTGAAGCGGATAAGCGCTACAAAGCAGAAGTTGAATATCAACTAAGCCTACGGATTGAGAAATTCGTAGTGATAGAGGGGGAGAATGTGAAGCATCGTTCATTAAACGACTGCTCATTACTCACCTCAGTCTAACGGTGTTAGCCAAGCGCAAACCCGTACGCCTAAATTATGTAGGGCAAGGCGATCCTTACCGCTAATGCGATTCTCAACAGAACTCCGCATAAGGATAAGGATAAGGATAACTCTCCGTGTGAGACATGGAAATAATCTCACATACAAAAGTTGTGATGTGGGATGGCTTGGTAGAAGTTGGACTACCGAGACAGGTCAAGTTCGACCTAAGACTGTAGATTGCATATCCACTGGATCTGTAAATAACAGTAGTGTTGATCGCCTCTTGGCGTCAAAGAATGTTTGAATTCTTTGGAGATAACTTTCCTTGGAAAAGGAAAAAGGAGTAATTGCTCAAGGTTAACAAGAACCCGCGAGGGCTCGACTTGTCCGGAACTAGACGTTCCGTATCTACAGGACTCGAAAGTTGCTGGATATCCGGAACTTAATATTCCAGATATGCAAAACTCAGGGATTCTAGATGGTTAACCAAGAAGGAGCAAAGAGGGGACAAAGACTTGTTCCATACCTTCTAGCTTGTATGGTTGAGAACGAACCATGGACAATTAACAAAGAATTGTCATCTCCAAAAGCGATGCTTTGGAAAGAAGCTAAAGAGAGAAATAGATTCCATATATAGAACCATACTTGTGTAATGGTTGATCTTCCTCCGGGAAAAGAACCTTTGGGTTGTAAAAAGTGCTCCCCTGTGAGTAGCTTCACATCCGGGGCCATTGTAATCATACATGGCATGGGTGTTGAAATGACCTTCCCAACCGAGAGTTGGAAGAAGAGGATCAAGAATTGGTTTGCTTTGAACTGTTGGGCTTCTTCCGAACTTTCATTTTGGTCCCCGAAATGTTAACATTTTGGTCCCGAAAGTCTCGGATAAAACGAAACAATGAATCGATCACGAAACATTGACTCGAAGTTAGAAAGCCAACGGTTGGAAAACCAACGGTCTTAGAGTGAAAATCATATTGAAACAAAGTCTCGATATGAAAGATATGAGTATCACGAGATGACATCTTAGGAATTGGATTTCTAAGACATCTAACGGATCGGTCGATAGTTGACGAGTCTCGTTGAAGCCACCAATGGATATGAATCATAGAACCGATTGGAATCATGGTGCACCCATAGACAATGAGTGATATGCACGGGTCACGTGTAGTTCAATGTATTGTACACACTACAACCGACCCGGTATCATCCTACAAACATATTAGTTGAACTAAGGTTCACTGATGATCTTAATACATGATCAATAGAAGGCGTTAAGTCGGATATGACGATATCTGAATTTTTCGCTTATCTACGGATTATTGTATTCTGGATGTCCAAATGGCGGTTCGGAAGAACACGGTGATGCAAAGCGGACATCGATCGAAGAACACCAAAGCCACAAGTAAATGTGTATGGTGGTTCTTGGAAAATCCTCTAAGCAAACTTGCATCGGCCGATTCATGATGGAATCGGAGTTTATCGCTTTATACAAAGCATGAAAGAAGTTGAGTAACTTCACGGCTCTTTAGAGGACGTCCCTTATTGGGAGAAACCCGTGCCTTCAACAGTTATACACTGTGGCTAGCCGGTCGGCTTTAGGAAGGACACGGATGACGGCGTCTGGACATATCTGTCAGGATTTGTCAAGAGACATAAGACCGTATGGCAGTTGATCATCACGGGTGTCACTTCCTTATTTACTAAACTAAGGGACTACCCAGAGATCAAGTGGTATGCCTGTCTAGGGGAATTGGCTTAAAACCCAAAATATACGGACCAATACAGTGGAAACCCAACCTTACGAACTGGAGATCCCAGTAATTTGGTTCAATGGGAAAACTAAGTTGTAAAGGTTCAGTTGATCGCTTCAGTCGAAGCATGAGCACTTCGGATAGTGATTTCGAAAAGAAACACCAAATCCAAAGCCGTTCCCGCGATAGACGTTAAGTGCTATCTCGCAAGTATGGGTAAAGGTTAAGTTTTCAAAACTGTAATGATCCTCAACAGTTGAGGTTAGGTCTTTGGGAAACTTTTAATGGTTCCTAACACTTGTGAAGTGGGGTATAGCAGGATACCTTGTAGGAGACCACCTATTTAAGTGCGAGGATGGGCCGCCTCAAATTGAACGCACTTAAGAATCCAAGACGTTGTCCATGGCCAAAACGGACAAAACATTACGAAGAAGAGAGTAAGGGAATTTGTTGTGTTGGTACCGTTGTCTTGGCTTACACTAAACACCGACGGTTCAAGACATCACGTTTCACCGCGCGGTAAGTAAGTCCGATGGTATTCAACTATGGAAGGTTCAAAGCGAGGCTACCTCTCCTTATGCAACATCGGTCCGCTGAAATATTGCTGGAAATGAAAAGACACCATGTGAGTGCGCCAAAATCTCTTTCAAGAGGGGATTGTTGGAAATTTGCCTTTGGCGGAAGTTGCGACCGACCAACTTTAACGGCTTAAACACTAGTGTAACGTATGTTGGAGAATCCGGTTCTTCACACATGCATGATCTACTAAGTACGTAGATAACCGTAGGGCCAAGAATCGTCAAATTTCATTGAGAAATGAAAGAGATATTGGTTCACGAAGTAAGGTGTTTGAAGCATGGAAAGTGTGGTATTGTGTGTAATTCTCCCTCATCGGTAGAGGAAGAAAGAATTGTTGTGTATATAATACTTGAAATTGGTTTGGGGTTTGGGACCCCAGGGGTATCCCATGTGTTTAAAGGAGGGAGGACCTAGATGTGCTTCGGTTCAAGTAAAGACCACACGCGCGCGCCGCCGCCGCCGCCGGTCCGGTCCGGTTCCGGTTCCGGGTTCCGGTTCCGGTTCACGGTCACGGGTCACGGGTCACGGGTCACGGGTCACGGGTCACGGGTCACGGGTCGTGGGTCGTGGGCGTGGGGCATGGGGGCGTGGGCGTGGGCCGTGGGCCTTCGATATTATCTTTTTGGGCCGAAAAACTTTGCCGGAAGTACGGTTTGATCCCGAAGTTTCGGATGTGCGGTTTGGACCGAATTCTTTCGGATGTACGTTTGGTCCCCGAAGTTTCAAGATGTACGAGTTTGGTCCCCGAAGTTTTTCGAGAAAGTTGTAATTTCGACGATCAAAGCGAGAAACGTCCAAGCTCTCAATTCACCCATTTATTTTGGCTGAATTACTCCTCCTATAATGGCCAAAACAGTTGGTCTTTCACCATTTATGTTGGTGACTTTACTACCTCCATAATGGCCATTATTTGGCTATTATGGAGGCGTTCAGCGAGTTTTTCAGCCCCTCCTTCACCTATATAAACACCCCCTTACACCATTGTTGAGCACACTTGAAATGCACGAAAATACACAACCGAAAAAAATCTTCTTCCTACAACTTCCAAGCATCATTTCGTTACTCAATATTCTTCACGGTAGCTCTTGAGTTTCCTTTGCTCAAGGGTTCCATTCTTTTTTTATCTTGGGAGACAAATTGTCCGGGACGTATAAAGGATACATACGGGGCAATATTGTCTTAAGGACAGAGTGCTACACTCGACTCAAAGCATAAACCGCTTTCCATTTTTCGGTCTTCAACAAAATCGTAATTTCGGTTTGTTGTTATATTGTAATTTTCAGATTTCTAGTTGAATTATTGAAATCTTTATTTATCCTTTCGAATACTTGTAATAGTTAAATACTTCCCGTACTGCTTTATAAAGTACCATAGAGCAAAATCTCCCAACAATTATTTCAGTCAGTAAACAATAAAAATTTGTCGTTCAACAACAAAAAACTCAGCGAAATCCTTCTTCATACTTTTCCACAAATAGTGTGGAGGGATCATCCCGTACATCTTCGTGCTATGCGGCTCACCGTCGCCGGAGACATATACAACACACATTGCAAGTCTTCTTCCATTGTCTTCCGTATATTAATTCTTTCATATATTTCATTCAAATTCAATACAAAAAATTGGGTAATTTAGGTTGAAAATGCAATTCGCGGAGGTTAAGAATCTCCACGATTTGCTATCGCGAATTGCACTTTCAAACTCCGCAAATTACCCTTTTTTTTTAGTGATTAAACAATTCATATGATTTTATATATTGTTTATAGTTGGCCCTCTTTGAGATAAAAAAGAAGAATAGATGAAGATCGATGCAGAGATGTCGGCCCCTCCTCAGTACTAAGAAGTCGCTAATCCTATTTAAAGATGGATTAACGATAAATTATTAAGAAAAAATTTGTTAGCTACGTGTTATTTACTGATAGATTAGCGACAAATATCATAGTTAATTTCTATTTTTTTTTAGTAAAGGTATATAAAATATTGTCGAAGCATGCATATAATAGACTCCAGAAAGATACATGACTAGAATCAAACCTTTTTTTCTAAAACTACAAAAGCTAGCAAATACAACAGGGTACTTTAATTTAAATATTTGATTTAGTTCATGATGAAAGATTGTGAGTTAGTTTGAAAAATTGAAAATGTCAAAAGATTATCATCACACGTGTTTTTGTCTAAACAAGATTCTTGATATGGCATCTTAATTAGACAAAGTCAATTTCTGCTAAAGTCATGTATTTTCGAGGAAGCTTCATATAGTTAAGAGTATAACATGTTCACTCACGATTCTCTTATTACATTTATAGTATTAATTAAATGCATGAATTTTACTTCTTTATTACGTTCTCTGTCAAAGCTAAGATAGCCTAATTATCTCGAGCTTAATAGAAATAGTTGTATACCAAGCTACGTATTGCAGCTAGAAAAGATTATAATCCCCATCTTAAAAAACAAATAACTTAAAAAATCAGGATACACAATGCCTTTTTCTGGGAGGGGAGTAGAGACAAACACTACTAAAAAATCACTACATTTTCACTGAATGTCAGTGGAAATTTTTTAAATAGTAGTGTTTTCACATGAAAATATTAGGAAGTTCCCCAGCGTTTTAATGGGAACTTGTTTCCACCATGCATTTTTCCAGTGAGTGTTGGGATAAAAGGTCCAACAATACTCTTAATACGGTGTGATATTATCCTATTTGGGCCAAGCCAGCACGGTTTCCTCCAAAAGGTCTCACACCATTAAGATAAGAGTATCAAACACCTTATAAGTAGCTCCTTTTTCTTTTCTTTTATCATCACATCCAAATACTAGTCTTCTTTCTGTGAATCCGCATATTTCTCTTAATCCTAATTTTTTTTATCTTTTTTAATCTTTTGTTGCATTCTAAATTCTTCACATTTTTTCATTAAGTATGCTCTTAGTACTCTTATTCTTTCTCCTAATGTGTTTTCTTTTGGTTCTAGTTGGGTATATTCTTTTGATACTTCAGTATTATTAGGTATTGGCAAGTGGTCATAATAAAGTTGTTGATATATTAAACTTTCTTGTGGTAAGAATCTTGCTTCATAAAAGAACTTGCTAAAACTAATTGTATATTCTGGTAATTTATTAATCTTGCAACGTTTCATATTATTCAAATTCATTACTATTTCAGTTTTTCTTTCTGCAAGTACATTTTCTCTAGCTACTAACCAATTTTCTCCTAAAAATTCTCTTTTTAGTTTAATATCAAATATTATTAACATAGATTTTCAATATGTTGCATGTCCAAGTACTTCTCCTCTTAATTGGTATGCTATAAATTCTATCCAATATGCTGCTTTTCCAATTAATATTTTAGATATTAAGTCATACATGTATTCTAGGTTTTCTGTTTGTGTAGAGTTCATTATTGATATATACATTCCAAAATTCCAATCAGTTATCCTTCTTCCTAATTCTTGTTCATCATAAACATTATCTAGGTCTAAAAAATATCCATTGTAGTTTACTCCTTGTGCCATTGATCCTACAAATTCTTTAAATTCAGTTTGTTGTCCTACTGGTATATGATTTGGTAATCTAGTTCGTTTTCTTGTTATTATTTCTAAATTAGGGTCTACTAATTCTTCTTCAGGATAATCATTTGCATCTTCATTTATTACATCATCTGTTTCAATTTCTGTTTCTATAGGTCTATTAAATTCATCTTCTACATGACTTTCAGGTTCTTCTTCTATGATTGCATTTACTCTTTTCATTTTTGGTAAAGCTTCTATTATTTGATTGTTTTCTTTTACTATTTCTGAGGTTTCTTCGTTCTCTACTTCTATAAATTCTACTACTTGTATTTCTTGGTTAGCTAATTTATCATTGCTATCTTTGTCTGAGTTACTATCAGTTTTTTCGTTACTACTAGTTGTACTTTCATCACTTGTTTTAGTATTTTTCCTTACTTTCTTTTTTCCTTTTAACCTTCTTATCTGTTCTCTAAGGATTTGTATTTCTTCCTTTAATTCTTCTAATTCTTGTTTTACCTCATTTAATTCTTCTTTTGTTTGTTTTAATTCTACCTTGGTTTCCTTTAATGTTTTCTTCGTATCTTTAAATTTGTGTTTATATTTTTTATATTTATCATACCATTCTTCGTTATTATGTGATCTCAATTTTGTATTCTTTGTTTTTAACTCACATATTTGTTGTTCTTGTTTATCTAGTTTTAGGTTTAAATATTCATAGGTTATTTTTTTTGTATGTTTTAAGTAGATGTTTTCTTGTTTTGAATTTTTATCTTCTTTTGGTGTCTTTGTCCTTATAGGTTCATATTTACCGGCCGCGGCACTAAGCTTGGGCTTAATATCAACTGGAGTGGAAGTGAACTTACAGGATGACATCCCAGCCCTCTCAATGATCTCGATTGCATACTTCCTTTGAGATAAGAACAACTCACCTGCATGACGAGTGACATCAATCCCCAAAAAATAGCTCAAGGGCCCCAAGTCTTTCATAGCAAACTCAGAGCTGAGCATTGCCATGATCGACTAGCGTAAGGCATCGGAAGAGGCAGTCAAAATAATATCATCCACATATAACAGAATATAGGCCAAGAAAGAACCACGATGGTAGATGAACAAAGAATTATCCGACCTGCTGTGAGTGAACCCAATAGTCAAAACATAGTCTGCAAATCACGTATACCAAGCCCGTGGAGACTTCTTAAGCCCATATAAGGACTTCTTCAACAAACAGACATGATGAGGATGTTTGGGATCCCGGAATCCCAAAGGCTGATGCATATAGACTGTTTCTTTGAGATCACCATGTAGGAAAACATTCTTTACATCTAAATGATGAATATGCCATGCTTTCGAAAGAGCCAAGCTAAACACAATGCGAATGGTAGCTGGCTTGACCACTAGACTAAACGTCTCACCACAATCTATACCAACCTGTTGAGTCTTACCATCACCCACAAGCCGCGCCTTATGTCGGGCAAATGAACTATCTGAATTTTCCTTATGAGCAAAAATCCACATAGACCTGATAATATTAATACCAGATAGACGGGGCACCAACTCCCACGTCTTATTATCAATAAGAGCATTATATTGATCGGTCATAGCAATTTTTCAATTCGGGTCATTTAAGGCATACACAGGATTACGGGGTAAGGGTGATTTAGGGACATTAGAATGTAAATTAAAATGTCTTTTCGGTTTAAACACACACATTGTGCTTACTGCCTCCTCTGATGTGTTGAAAAATGAGATTATTGCACTACTTAAAATCAAATTTGTCATGACTGACTTGGGGAAGTTGAGCTATTTTTTGGGGATATCAATGACTCGTTCTGCAAATACTATGTTCTTATGTCAGCGCAAGTATGCAGAGGAGATAGTGTACAGGGCTAAAATGGCAAACTACAAGATCATGTCCACTCTGGTTGACTCTAAATCAAAGGTTTGTGTTGTTGATGGTAACTCAGTGTCCGATCCCACTCTTTACAGAAGTCTTGCAGGTGCACTCCGGTATCTTACTTTCACCAGGCCTGACATCGCTTATGTTGTTCAACAGGTATGCTTATTTATGCATGCCCCTACGGAGCCTCATTTCACTGCCCTTAAACGTATCATTCGATATGTTAAGGGCACACTTGATTATGGATTACACCTATACCCCTCAGCACCGACCAGGTTGTTAGCATATACGGATGTTGATTGGGCAGGCTGTCCGGACACGCGACGTTCCACCTCCGGCTACTGTGTATTCTCAGGGGATAATCTCATATCCTAGTATGCCAAGAGGCAAGTCACATTATCACGTTCGACTGCAGAAGCAGAGTATAGAGGCGTTGCAAATGTTGTTGTTGAGATCTGTTGGCTCCGGAACCTTCTTTGTGAGCTCCAGTGTCCCTTGCGTAAGGCGTCTGTGGTTTACTGTGATAACATATCTGTCATATATTTATCTCATAATTCGATTCAGCATCAGGGAACCAAACATATTGAGATGGATATACACTTTGTTCGTAAGAAGGTTGCTCTCGGTCATGTTAAAGTGTTGCATGTGCCTTCCTCATATTAGTACGCGGATATCTTCAGGAAAGGTCTTCCTAGACAGCTTTTCCTCGGCTTCAAATCCGGTCTCAGCGTCCGGCCTCCTCCCGCTCCGACTGAGGGGGTGTATTAACATGTACATGTCTAGTTAGAATCCCAATTCAATCCCACCACCATAATTATAATATATCTCATATATTGTGTAAATATTTAGTGATGTAGAGTTATGGTAAGTAGAAGATTCTTATTGTACTAGGGTTCTACACATTGTACACTATATATATTTGTATTAATGAGAAAGCCCCCAAGGAAGATTAATACAATATTACAAAAGGAATGATGAAACTTTCTGGTTCATTTTGTTTAATAAAGTTTCATTGCTAGTTGAAATTGAGCTCCGTTATGCTAATACTTATTAGTAAGATTTAAGATCCCAATCAGTATTATTAATAGAACCAATGTCTCTTTCATCATTCGATGCTCGTGAAGTTGATTATATATGTATTATCCTAACGTGGCAGGTGACTGAGGAGTGCTTGCACTATGGAATTGCTGTTTGCAAATATGGCGCTCTTTTTAGGAAGATAGGAAAGAGGATCAGGTAATTTTTTCAATATTATATTATCGTGATTAATATTTGGTGATTTGGATATCTTGAAGCTTCAATAGTCTATCTATTTTGAAGTTCCTATACGTGCAAACTGTTTCTGTCAAACAGATATGTAGAATGTTATTGAGAAGCCCTTGATTATACACTAGTGAAATTCACTTCTTCAGCTGAAACAATTAATACCATTTCTTGTGATATGTACCTTGTTTATTGACATTTAACTTTCTGCACTTTGGTTTCAGTGAACATGCTGAAAAATTTGGTTATGGTGTTGTTGATCGTTTTGTTGGACATGGTATTGGGACAGTATTTCACTCTGAACCACTCATATTTTATCATCATAAGTCACTCTTATTTTGATGGACTTTGACATTTACTACTGCACGTCTGTTCATCCAGTAAAAGTTCTGAAAGTGGTGGAAGAGGTTTGTAAGATTGATCTTACAAACTGACATTAAGTGACTTAATACGCCCTACAGATTAAAAAAAATAAATGTCCACTTAGCCTTTATTTTTTTAGTCAAAAAGAGTGTTCACTTATCAAATCAAGAAAAAATCAACCGTACTTTTCTAGATTTGCCCTTATTAATTAATAGGTAATCAAATCCCAATATCAATTTAATTAGGGTTATTTTAGTCAAATTATCTATTTTTGCATAAGAGTTAGTATTTTCTTAAGGGGTATGAAAATGACTAGGTGGACACTTTTTTTTATCCGGAGGGAGTAGTAGCAAGGTGAATCGTAGACCCGGCTTAGTATGACATAAGTTTAATACTAGATAGGTTTAATTTTGGGGGAGTTGATTGTCTTTTCTCTAAATCAACTGGTTATTTAAGTATATGCATACAAATCTTATACAGAAGACTATTAAATAACGTGCGTCATTCATTGCTAATGAATTGAGTTGGAACTACAGATCATTTTTTGGAGATTCTATGCTGGTTCTTCGTAAAATCTAAGTTAGCTCTCAACATCAAGCTCTAACCAGATAAAGAAAGATGGACGAAATCGGGGTTTCTTCTTGAAATAAAGGAGGGCCCTGCGCAGCGTGGTACTGGCTTGAGTCTAACCTTTGAAATCAATTGAGTCACCATGATTTACCTCCTTCACAGATCTGTCGGACCGGGGTGTGGGGGCTCTTGGGGTGGGAGATTCCACCTTTGGAGCAAAGAAAGATGGACGAAATCTCGTCACATTCAATTTTAGAAAGATTTTGTCAGTACCCTTCTGTCACATATTCACTGATGATCCTATTTATCATGATCCAAATGTATCAGTCTTATGTTAACAATATAGAAAATAACATGATGTATGTATAGGTCATTTGCATTAAATACAGCGTGTTAGGTTAATAGCTGTATTTATTGGGTCGTAATTATCATGACCATAGGAGGTCAGGAACTATAATAGATGGATATCTTTAGGTTCTCTTAAGTTCTTCCAGGCCTCCTAATTCATCTTTAGTATTTCCTTTCGGTTCTTTATTCTTTGGGTTCAAATATTGAACATTTAAATAAACACATATCTTAAAGTAAAGCAATTCATAAGTAATATTTAGTAATTACTGTCCATCGAGGCAGATGGTCCTTGATAGACTGAAACAGAGAAATGAAATACAAGTTAATATAGATCATGTTATAACTGACTGCGGAACGTGAGATGAGATCTTCAAGCTGTATTATAAGTACTGGTTTCTAATGTAATTCTTTTCGGCAGGTAATGACAAGTCCGGCTCCATGGTTGAAGGGCAAACATTTACCATTGGTAAGTACATTAGGATGATATTTATACCATGAATTTATTTCAAGAGAGTGATCAAATACCCTCTTCTATCTGGGAGAAAATTGGAAAATAAGCAGCCATATCTTTTCGCAAACAAAAAACACGAGTTGTTGACATAATGAGTATAAAATCAACACAGTGCTGAACTGCTATGCATTAATTGATTAGCATATTTTGCTGATTAGCTATATGTTTAGTTTGTTGGTTTACAGGGATTTGCAGGAAACGGAAATTACAAGTAACTGCTTATGTAAGAATTGAAATTACAATTCAACTATAAAACTGAAAATACCAATATAACAACAACACTGAAATTACTATTTTGTTGAACACGAAAAACTGGAAACTTGTTTTTGCTGAGTCGAGTGTGGCACTCAGTCCTTAAGACAATATTGCCCCGTATGTATCCTTTATACGTCCTGGACAATTCGTCTCCCAAGATAAAACAAAGAAATGGAACTATTGAGCAAAGGAAACTCAAGAGCTACTTGTGAAGAATATTGAATAACGAAATGATGCTTGGAAGATTAGGAAGAAACGCTTTCGCTTTGTGTATTTTTCGTGTATATCAAGTGTGCCTCAACAATGGTGTAAGGGGTGTTTATATAGGAGGAAGAGAGATCGTTTGATCGCCTCCATATGTGACCATTATTGGCCAAATAATGACCATTATGGAGGTAGTAAAGCCACCAAATAAATGGAGAAAATTGCCAACGGATTGGCCATTATAGGAGGTGTAATTCACCCAAAATAAATGGCCGAATTGAGTGCCGGACGTTTCGTTCCGGACCGTCGAAATTCGACTTTCTACGAAAACTTCGGGGACCAAACCGTACATCCGAAAGAATTCTGGTCCAAACTGTACATCTGAAACTTTTGGGATCAAACTGTACTTCTGGCCCAAAAAGATAATATCAGAAGGCCCACAGCCCACAGCCCGCGACCCGCGAACCCGAGAACCCGAAACCGGACCGGACGGGCGGGCGGCGGCGGCGCGCGTGTGGTCTTTCCTCGAACCGAAGCACATCTAGGTCTTCCCTCCTTTAAACACATGGGATACCCCTTGGGGTCCCAAACCCCAAACCAATTTCGAGTCTTATATACACAACAATTCTTTCTTCCTCTACCGATGAGGGAGAATTGATCACACACCACACTTTTTCATGCTTCAAACGCCTTACTTCGTGAACCAATATCTCTTTCATTTCTCAATGAAATTTGACGATTCTTGGCCCTACGGTTATCTACGTACTTAGTACATCATGCATGTGTGAAGAACCGGATTCTCCAACATACGTAACACTAGTGTTTAAGCCGTTAAAGTTGTTCGGTCGCAACTCCCGCCAAAGGCTAATTTCCAACATAGTTTAGATACATTTTCTACCTTATGATCTGGGTATGAATGCTGACATTTATTAACTCACGTTTTACAGTTTTAGGAAGTTTTCTGTATATTTAGACATGTCTATGTGACAACGTCGACTGCCTTTACGCAGAACTATAATTCCTCGAAGCTGAATTTAGGGTGTAATTTGATCTTTGCTATAGTGTAGTAGTAGTTCTTCAACATTTGCTTTGGTGGTGCTTGAGACTTGAAAGTGACTCAAAATTTATCTTAGAGAATGATTGTGCAATTTTTCTTCTTGTGCTCCACTCTATTTCCCTTTTCCAGTCTATTTTTCCGATTATCTTCGGATAACGGGGTGTTCGGGTCAGTTTCTGCACTCCTTGACTGTTCTATCGGGTACTTGCTGTGGGTACAATAATTGTAGGAAACGGGAAGTAAATAAATATTACAAATGCTAGAAAGGATAAACTACTCAAGATTACAACAAACTGGAAATAAGAACGATTACAAACTCCTTGTGATTTGCTGAGTCGAGTGATGACACTCTGTCTTTAAGACAAGATTGTCCTGTATATAT
Source organism: Anisodus tanguticus (assembly GCA_034509755.1). Classification (NCBI taxonomy): domain Eukaryota; kingdom Viridiplantae; phylum Streptophyta; class Magnoliopsida; order Solanales; family Solanaceae; genus Anisodus; species Anisodus tanguticus. The sequence continues at coordinate 3,058,768 of CM067540.1, read as the reverse complement.
CCTTTTACGTTCGTGGGCAATAGTGTCCCAACATACAACATCAACTAACAAATGAGCAAAGGAAACTCAAGTGTTACTCTTGAAGAACTTTGAATATAGAAAACTTGCTAGAGAGGAAGAAGAAGATTTCAGAAAATTTATAATTGTTGAACAATTGAGCCAAAGGCCTCAATTTATAGTGCAAGGAAATGACCCTCAACTAGCCAACTAATGACCTTCAATAGCCATGTAACGGCACTTATTGAGGGGTTACATTCAGCCAAATAATGGTTGAATTCATGTGCCAAATAATGGTTGAATTCATGTGCCAAATAATGAAGATTCAATGCTCCAAAACAAGCCCAAAAGTCAGAACTTTCCATCTTCCCATCGCAGCATTTTTCCTCCGAAGCGCCGCGGCTCTGCGAATTAGCGCCTCGACTCTAGTAGCCCAAACTACCATTTAGCGCTGCGGCGCTGCCATGGGGGCGCCGCGGCTCCAACGGTGTTGCGCCGCGGCCCTTCACGGCTCCGCGGCGATTTCCGACTCGTTTCATCTTACACTTCGTACACTTCTTCCTTCGTTTACCAACGTGGAATACTTGTCATTTGGCTAATAACCGTCCATCATTCTATGTCTCAAACGTATTACGTATGTACCAATATCTCTTTCACTAATGAAATTTACAATACTTGGCACTACGTGTACACGTGTGTGGAAATGACGTTTCTGATGTGCGGGGCCCCAATTGTTCGAATCATAAATAATGGGATAAACTTAATTCCACATTAGTAAATTTCCAATAATCCCCTCTTGAAAGAGATTTTGGCGCACTCACAATGTGTCTATTTCCAGTAATCTTTCAGCAGACAGATGTTGCATCTAGATAGGTAGCTTCCGCTTTGAACCTTTCATAGTTGAATACCATCGGACTTACTTACTGCGCGGTGAATGTGATGTCTTGAACCATCAGTGTTTAGTGTAAGCCAAGTCAACGGTACCAACAAAACAACTTCCCTTACTCTGTTCTTCATATTGTTTTGTCCGTTGTGGCTGTGGACTCTTCTTGGATTCTTAAGTGCGTTTATTTGAGGCAGTCTGTCCTCGCACTTAAATAGGTGGTCTCCTACAACGTATCCTGCTATACCCCACTTTACAAGTGTTAGGATCCTTTAAAAGTTTCCCCAAACCTAGTTGAGGATCACTAAAGATTTTGGAAACTTAACATTTACTCACGCTGCAGATAGCACTTAACGTCTATCGCGGGAACGACTTTGGGTTTATGTTCCTTACATGAATCATAACCCGAAGTGCTCTTGCTTCCACCGAAGCGCTCAACTGAACCTTTACAACTTATTTTTCCCATTGAACCAATTTCCTGGGATCTCCAGTCAGTAAGGTTGGGTTTCACCGTAGTAGTCCTTAAAGCTTGGGTTTTAAGCCCATTCCCCTAGACAAGCAGAATATCTTATCTTTGGGTAAGCCCTTTGTCAGTGGGTCCGCTATGTTATCATTTGATTTTATGTAATCAATGGATATTATACCCGTGGTGATCAGCTGCCTAACGGTCTTATGTCTCCGTCAAATATGACGAGACTTGCCATTGTACATAGAACTCTGTGCCCTTCCTAGATCCGACTGACTGTCACAATGGATCATTACAGAAGGTACGGATTTGTCCCAACAAGGGACATCCTCTAAGAAGTCGTGAAGCCACTCAGCTTCTTCTCCTGCTTTATCTAAAGCGATAAACTCTGACTCCATCGTGGATCGGGCGATGCAAGTTTGCTTAGAGGATTTCCAAGACACAGCCCCACCACCATTGTAAATATATACCCATTGGTGGACTTAGTGTTCTCCATATCAGATATCCAGTTTGCATCACTGTACCTCTCTAGTACAACTAGATATCTCGAATAATGCAACACGTAAGTTAGCGTGTATTTTAGGTATCGTAGTACCCGATTCAACGTCTTCCAATGATCATTACTCAGATTACGGGTAAACCTAGCCAACTTGTTTACTGCATAAGAAATATCAGGTCGGGTGCAGTTTGTTATGTACATCAAACTCCCAATCACTTGTGCATATTGCTCCTGGCATACGGGTACACCACGATTTTTATCAAGCTTTTGATTTCTATCCAATGGTGACTTCATAGGCGAACTGTCAAACATCTCGAACTTTCTCAACACATCCTCGATGTAGTGAGACTGAGATAAGACCAGTCCGTCAGACGTCTTAGAGATCTTTATCCCTAAGATGACATCTGTGATAACCATATACTTCATGTCGAAGCATTGTTTCAACATGTTCTTAGTCTCTAGGATCAAGCTAGGACTGCTCATTGTGATCAACATGTCATCTACGTACATGCATATCATGACGAACGAGTCAGAGTTATCTTTCGTGTAGACACATTTATCACACTCATTAATGGAGAAACCCTTCGATAGTAGAGTACTATCAAATTTTTTGTGCCATTGCTTCGGGGCCTGTTTCAGCCCGTACAGAGATTTGACAAGTCAACAGACTTTCTTCTCTTGCCCTGGAACCACATACCCCTCAGGTTGTTTCATATAAATTTCTTCTTCCAAATCACCATTTAGAAAGGCTGTCTTGACATCCATTTGATGTATCTCAAGGTCACGCAACACTGCGATCGCAATGAATACTCGTATGGACGTCATCCTAGACACCTGGTAGTACGCGTCAAAATAGCCAAGGCTTTCCTTTTGCCGATAGCCCTTGACTACCAACCTGGCCTTGTACTTATCTATAGACCCATCTGCTTTATACTTCCGTTTGAGTATCCATTTACAACCCAACGGTTTATTTTCCGGATGAAGATCAACCAACTCCCAAGTATGGTTATGCAGGATGGAGTCTATTTCACTCTCAATAGCTTCTTTCCAGAGCGGCGCCTCTGTAGTTGACAATGCTTCAGCAATTGTCCTTGGTTCGTCATCAACCATATAAGGTACAAAGTCAGGATCGAGGGATTTATCCTTCCTGTCCCTTTTACTTCGCCTGGGTTCCATCTCTGGAGTCTCCAAGTTCTGAGAATCTGAAACACTAGATTCCGGATATTCAACCACTTCGAAGTCCACTAGATCTGAACCATCTAGATCCGGGCAGTCAACGACTCCTGGTTCATGAGAGCTTTGTTCATAACTTCGTTTGCGAGAGGTTATGTATTTTTCCTTTCTAGGAAAAGTATCCTCAAAGAATTGAGCATTCCTTGATTCCATGATTGTACCCCCGTGGATATTTGGAATATCTAACTTATGCACTAAGAAGCGATAAGCACTACTGTTATTTGTATATCCGATGAAAATGCAATCTACAGTCTTAGGCCCAATCTTGACCTGCTTTGGCTTGAGCACTTCGACATTTGCCAAACAACCCCACACCTTTAAATATTTATAGGTGGGTTTCTTTCTCTTCCATGATTCATATGGAGTTTTGTCCTTACCCTTATGTGAGACTCTATTAAGAATCGTATTAGCGATAAGGACAGCTTCTCCCCACATGTTTTGGGGAAGACCGGAATTGATGAGCAAGGCATTCATCATTTCCTTCAACGTGCGGTTCTTGCGTTCAACAACACTGTTCGACTGAGGTGAGTATGGAGCCGTCGTTTGATGAACAATGCCCGATTCGGCACAATATTCCTCAAATGGCACTACGTATTCCTTAAGAAAATACTAACTTCTAGGCAAAATAGGTAATTTGATTAAAATGTCCATAATTAAATAGGTATTGAGATTTGGTCACCTAACACTTAATAAAGGCAAATCTGGAAAAATAAGGTTAATTTTTTCTTGATTTGGTATGTGGACACTCTTTTTGATTCGGAGGGAGCAGTGTTTTCACATGGAAAAATTAGAAATTTTCCCAGCATTTAAGTGGAAATGTGTTTCTCACCATGCGTTTTCCCAATAAGTTAGTTCGATGGGAATGAGGTGAAAAAATCATATTTTATAACACAAATTTTCCACTGAATATCGGTAGGAAAATCCTTTGATTCTAGTAGTGACACTAAAAATAAAAAAGCTAAACAAACACTCGTACATGTGCACTAAGCAAATTATATCCTATGACCACTTACTATTTGAATAGAAGAAAATAACTATACAAAGATCTCATATGTTATTTTCACAGATCTTCTGTGTTAGTTTTTAGTGATATCCTGGGAAAAGGGTCATATAACTAAAACATCATTTGTAATGAACTCCAAAATAATGCGCACTACACAAGGAGTGGCACGTATAATATTTCAAGGGCTGAAAGAAAACATTCTAATGGAGACTTAGGCATATTGATTCCAATTGGTAATATTTTTCTACTCTCATCCATCTTGATTATATGAGTTTGCTCCTCATACATCTTGTATATAGATATTTGTGACCTATAGATATGCACTTCTTCATAATGTCGAGTGATAGTTGATCAATGTATTCATGTTTTCATTGCTTTTATGGAGGCTGACAGAGTTATAAACTATAATGTAGTTTGATTTTACCTCCAACGATCGCTGATTGACATGGAGAACGTCGAGAAAACTACTTCCCATGCAAATCTTTCCACTCAATGCTGTTTTCCATCAAATAATGAGGAATTTGTGGGCTTTAAGGAGGATGTGAAGCAGATAATTCAGAAATTTACTGGAGGAACAAAAGAACGGGACATTATCTCAATTGTTGGAATGGCCGGGCTTTAAGGAGGATGTGTACAACAATCATTCTATTCCTGATCACTTTGACGTTCGAGCATTTTGTACTATTTCACAAACATATAGCGTCAGGAAGCTTTTGGTTGAGATTCTTAAACAAGCAACAGGTGAAAAGCGCGACATCAAGGAGGAAGAGGACGTTGCTGATGCATTGAAGAAGGAACTATTTGGCAAGAGATACCTCATCGTTTTGGATGATATATGGAACTATGAGGCATGGGAAGATTTGCAATTATCTTTCCCTAGTGTGGAAAAAGGAAGTAGAATAATGGTAACAACCCGCGTTCAAGAGGTTGCTATGCAGGTCAGTGATCCTTATTTTCTTCGATTCCTAACGGATGAAGAGAGTTGGGAATTATTGCAAAAGAAAGTATTTAAATGCGAGAGCTGCCCCTCGGAGCTACAGGAAGCAGGATTTGAAGTTGCCCGAAACTGTAAGGGACTGCCTCTTGTGATTGTCTTGAATGCTGGAATTATCGTACAAAAGGAAAGGCAAGTCTCCGTGTGGCAAGATTTTGCAAAGGATTTAAGTTCGCACGGTTTAGAAGAGCATAGTATGAAGTCAGTTCAATCAAGTTATGACTATTTTGGGGATCATCTAAAGCATTGCCTTCTTTACATTGGATACTATCCGGAAGACTATAACATTCCAGTTTCTGATTTGCTAAAGTTATGGATAGCTGAAGAGTTTGTGCAGAACATTTACACTGAGAAATCATCTAAAGATTGCTTGAATGATCTAGTCAATAGAAGCCTTCTAATAGTTTCTAAAAGGAGATCTAATGGTGATATAAAATACTGCATTGTTCATCATCTAGTGCGCAGAAGAGTTTAAACAGCGCGTTATGCCATACAACTCATCCCAACCTTCACATCCAAAGGATCCTCGGTTATGCATGTATATCCATGACAAGCTAGTTAATCAATTGGAGCTGCATGGATATTCACTGGATGAGACTCCAACTGCGGGCTCCAAAGAAAAGGAGTCTCATCAAGGTGTATGGATCTTTTCTCTTTACTTATTAACTTGAGGCTTATTAGGGTGTTGCATTTGTTGGATATCAATTTGGAAAGTTCTCCGGCTTCCAAACTGGAAAAACTCACTCACCTTGATTTCAAGTGGGTTTCACACATGCGCGGTCTGCAAACTTTACGTGTCCAGTCACATCAGCGTATAAACACATCACCCGATATTTGGAAAATGAAGAAGCTAAGGCATGTGGATATTAGTGAATTTTGTTGGGAGATTTTGCTCTATGGTACTTTATAAAGCAGTACGGGAAGTATTTAACTATTACAAGTATTCGAAAGGATAAACAAAGAATACAATATTTTCGACTTGGAATCTGAAAATTACAATATAACAACAAAACTGAAATTACGATTTTGTTGAAGACTGAAAAATGGAAACTGGTTTATGCTGAGTCGAGTGTGGCACTCTGTCCTTAAGACAATATTGCCCCGTATGTATCCTTTATACGTCCCGGACAATTTGTCTCCCAAGATAAAACAGCAATGGAACCCTTGAGCAAAGGAAACTCAAGAGCTACCGTGAAGAATATTGAGTAACGAAATGATGCTTGGAAGTTGTATGAAGAAAACTATTTCGGTTGTGTATTTTCGTGCACTGTTTTTCTGCATCTGTTTATGTATTTTCGTGCATATGTCTTAGTGCTCAACAATGGTGTAATGGGGTGTTTATATAGGAGAGGGAGGGGCTGTTTATTTCTTGCTGAAAAGCGCCTCCATAATAGCCAAATAATGGCCATTATGGAGGTAGTAAAGTCACCAACATAAATGGGAGAAAGACCAACTGTTTTGGCCATTATAGGAGGAGTAATTCAGCCAAAATAAATGGCTGAATTGAGTGCTTGGCATTTCTTTTTTGATCGTCGAAATTCGATTTTCTGGAAACTTTAGGGACCAAACTCGTACATCTTGAAACTTCGGGGACCAAACGCACATCCGAAAGAATTCGGTCCAAACGTATATCCGAAACTTCGGGATCAAACTGTACTTCGGCAAAGTTTTCGGCCCAAAAAGATAATATCGAAAGACCCACGGCCCACGACCCGTGACCGGAACTCGGAACCGACCGGACGGGCGGGCGGCGGCGCGCGCGTGTGGTCTTTCCTCGAACCGAAGCACATCTAGGTCCTCCCTCCTTTAAACACATGGGATACTCCTTGGGGTCCCAAACCCCAAACCAATTTCGAATCTTATATACACAACAATTCTTTCTTCCTCTACCGATGAGGGAGAATTACACACAATACCACACTTTCCATGCTTCAAACACCTTACTTCGTGAACCAATATCTCTTTCATTTCTCAATGAAATTTGACGATTCTTGGCCCTACGGTTATCTACGTACTTAGTAGATCATGCATGTGTGAAGAACCGGATTCTCCAACATACGTTACACTAGTGTTTAAGCCGTTAAAGTTGGTCGGTCGCAACTCCCGCCAAAGGCAAATTTCCAACAAATTTTCCTTTATCTGGGAAGACAGTGAGCAAGAAGAATCTTCACAAACTGTGTTAGAGAAACTAAATATTAGCGAATATTATCCGAATATTCACCTTATATTTTGTAATTATGATAGATGTATATTTAAGGTAACTTAGGATTCTTATTGTATTATGAATCAACCATTTAAGGTAAGTTAGGATTCGTACTGTATTAGGAATCAACATTTGTACAACTATATATATTGTGAATAATGAAAGGAATCCTTAAGGAAAATTATTCCATCTTACATGGTATCAGAGCCATTAATATGATCGAGCACGTTGTACGCACATGCCTGAATATAGAACAGTTCTGTCCACATGGAATATTGACAGTCTTCTTGATCAAGAATTATAGGGATAGAATTCTTGATGTTGGTAACGGCGAAAGCCGGGTAAAAAGAAGACGATGATCGTTGAGAGGGGTTGTTAAAAGTATCAGTGGAGGAATCAGAATTTGTGGAGGAAGACATGGTGGCTAGCGGGTTGCCGTCGACCGAAGGGAAAAATCGAGAGAGGGGTGGGGGGTGGGGGTGGGTCGGAGGCTGATTTTGAGAGAAAGGAGAGTAGGGTTTAGGCTCTTTATACCATGTAAAATAGAATAATTTCCCTTAGAGATTCCTTTCATTATTCACAATATATATAGTTGTACAAAGGTTGATTCCTAATAAAGTACGAATCCTAACTTACTTTAAATGGTTGATTCCTAATACAATAAGAATTCTAAGTTACCTTAAATATACATCTATCATAATTACAAAATATACGGTGAATATTCGGAGAATATTGCTAATACTAAAGACATTTGGCAAATGCCGTGTTTCTGTAACTGATCTGATATGAATCGGAAGTTCTGGTGGAGGTTTCCGAATCTCGAAGAACTCAGGCTCTCCATTGTTAATTTCCATGGCATGCCCAATCATTCTCTGTTTCCTACACCGGAAGTTCATAACCGGCTTCAATCTCTTGAAACAAGTTTCCCGATTGGATTCTCCAGATCAATTGGATGGTTTAAATCAGTCTTCCCTTTAAATCTCAAGGTTTTATCCCTTGCGGGCATCTCACTCACAAAAGAAATAGGTGGGATCGGAAGAGAAATGGGTGGAATTTCGTTATGAAAATCTTCCCCACGTATGTTACTACTGCAGAGAGTCTTAGGATACAATGAAAAAAATTTCAATTCTCCGAGAGGAAGATGTGCGGCAAAGGCTCTACTTCGGAAACTTAATCTTAGATATGCCTCAAAATTTGTATTTGTGGTTATAAAAATTTTGAAATTTGTGATCTTACACATAACCTACCATAACATTTGTGTGTTATAAGATTTTGGAAACTTGTAATTCAAACATATCATAACATTTGTGTGATTATAAAACTTTTCAAACTGTGAGTTTAAATTAATTTTATTTTAAATTCACTCCAACATATGACATTATTTCGTTGGCTTTGGATTTAACCGGATGCATCACATGTGGCATGATATTTGAATAAAAGATTCTGGCGATCTGTCAGAATTTTGCTCCGTCATCTAGTGAAATGATATGTTTGCTATACTTTTTAACAAGATTAAATTTTAAAAATTAAGCACCGAAAAATCTTATTTATGCAATTCACCTGAGTATATAGCATTAGTTTCTTTTTAGCGAACAAACGTATAAATCTAGTAATAGCGATAAAATTGGCTTCATTTTTAGCATAGATTCAGATCACAAAATTGTACTAATCCAAATCAAAGAAACTGATCAGGTTTGCACTTTACTATACTTTTGATAATGCGACGATATTTTTAGACTAATCCATAAACTAAACCGTATACCCCCCCCCCCCCTCCCAAAAGGAACAAAAATCAACGATAATTAGCTGAAGGGTTTAAATTTCAGAAGATTATATAAGTTTGTTCGAACCACAAGACATATAATTTAGTGATATCGGTGGTAATCTTTCACCACGTGCAATTCTCCCTAACTCTTTCTTTCTCTCCTCTTTCTTTTTCGCATGTAGTAGATACAATAGATTGAAAAGAAAAGGAAAAGGTTCAAAAATACTCCTCAACAATGAAAGATACTTAATAGATTTGTCCTTTGTTTGAATTGGTCCCAAATATGTTTTTTTTTTTGGTAATTAACTTTATGTTTTATTACCAAGTGAACTTTCAGTGTACATTGTTCTTTTACTATACTAAGTTGGACATTCTCAATCTTAGTATTACTACCATCATCTCCTTCTTTCTAGTGCATTATATAGGATAAAAGTTCAACTCTTCACTTTCCTACTTAGTCTATGTACCACTAGCAACTATCTCTTGGATTATCATTCTTGTCATCTCTTCTGGGCTCCTTCTGTTCCTCTGAAATACCACTTTGTTTCTTTCTTGCCATAGGTGATACACTGCTGCTGCTAGTGTCATTCTGTATATTGCGGCTGATGCATTCTTACTTCTTTTCTGATCAATCATCTATTGTATTTCTGATGTCCATCCTGTAGGTTCTCTTTCAATGGCTTGCCATTTGAGTAGGTTTTTCCAGATTTGTGCGTTGCCTTGGCATTGGAAGAACAAGTGCTCCACTGATTCTTCTTCTTTCTGACACACTAGGCATGTTGTTTTTCTGTCATTTTCCATTGGCATAGTCTATCTCTTGTGTATAGCCTGTTATGTGTTGCCAATGTTATTTAAAATAGTCATCTGGGGTGTCTTGGGTTCTTGCATGTGAGTCTTCTCCATGGTACTTTAGGATATTATGCTATCATCTTCTCGTACATTTGCTTTATAGAGAACTCTTCATTCCCACAATGTCTTCTCTAGTCATTTCTGCTTCTTCTATATATGTCATTGCTCTGAATATTCTCTGAATGACCCAACTTGCTTGCTTTGGTATTAGCTCCCATAATGTCCATTCCTATAGTATGTGTATCCATTTTACCCATAGCACATCCTTCTTCTTAGTTAACTTCCATAACAGCTTACACAATGCTGTTTTGTTCCATGTATGGATATTGACTAGGTTCATACCCCCTGCTAACTTTGGCATACATATTTTCTCCCATGCCAATAATGCCTTTTTTGACATTTCCACTTGTCCACTCCATAAGAATGTTCTGCAAATTTGTTCAATGACTTTTATAATCTTCTTTGGGATCAGGAACAGTTGTGACCGGTATGTCTGTATGGCAAATACGCCCTTACCTCTAGTGAACTGGCTCAAATTTGGCCCTCAACTATAAAAAGTAGAATATATTTTTTATTCATTTGATTTTTATCCCAAATATTCCCTTATCATAAGTGTCAAACGTTTATTTTCATTAGACGCTTTTATTTTATGATCAAAGGTTTATTTGATTTTTATTTCTAAAAAGACGAGATGAAGAACAAAAAGAAGAAAAAAAGAACATGCAAAAAAGAATAATATTCAGAAATACTCTACAGAAAAAATTTAATAAGGCATTTTTGGACCTTCTGCACTGCAAAAAATTTAAAAAAAAAAAAAAAACCTTCTACTATTCTTGTTCTCTAAATGAATTAACTTATATTTGCCAGCTAAAAGTTCACAAATCATAAAGATAATTAGTTATTCATAGTGATAATTTCATTTTTCGGGTCAAGAAGTTCAGAACATGACTTGCAATATAATTAGTTTCTGTTGACATCGAGGATGACCATTTCGTAGGAAAACCTAAAGATTTTCCTTTTGGGGGCCGCATTTTGTAGCTAATAAAGTTATATATATGTAATTTATCTCAATAAATTAAAATTATATTTATAAAAAAACTGAAAAATGTATGTTGATCGTCGATTTGTCATTAGTTTGAATGAGAGAATTAGTAATTTAACTTACATAACATCTTACATAAAAATTAGCTGTTTGTTGTATTTATTAATGAGGGAATGAACTCATAAAATTTATTCTATGTTTTATTAATGAGGGAATGAACTCATAAAATTTATTCTATGTTTTATTAATGAGGGAATGAACTCATAAAATTTATTCTATGTATTAGCAATTTTAAGTGATGACATGCTAGCCACTGCCCCAATGTAGATCCCCTTTAAAAGTTGAAGGAAAATAAATTGTAAAAATAGCTGAATTTATTGAGCGACTTTGACGAGACATATATTTGGTTAAAATATGTAATAGGAATTTGTATATTAGACATTAGTTCAAAATATTCCTAAAAATTCGGTGAATATTCATTAATCTTTTGTCTTTCTCACGTTTCAGTCAGCGTGTATGAAGTTAAGGCTAGAAGAAGTATGATAATAGATAATCATATCAGAAAGTAAAAAAGAAATTAAGTACAAAACGGAAAAAGAATAATATTTTATAATAATACCAATTAAATAAAACATTAGAAGCCAAATGAGTCGCACTATTCTCATTCGTAAGTACGAGAAAGGTCCTAAAATTAACAATAGCATACTCAAAACTAGGGATGTCAGTGGGGCAGGTAAATGTGGGTACCGCCTCGCACCCGCTCCAGTTGGGTCGGGTATGGGGATGGTTTGGTGGGTGGTGGGGCGGTTATGGGTATCAAAAGTGCTACCCGCCATGGGTAGTGGAGCGAGGGTGAATTTCATATAAGACCCGCATCGTACCCGTACCGCACTCTCTACCCGCACCGCCCATACGCGCACCGCCTAAATAATGGGGCAGGTACCCGCATTTACCCGCCCCACTGACATCTAAATTAGCCACCAAATCTATTATATCACTGAAATGTCTGAGTGCCTCCATAACTCTAGAGATGATATTCATATTTCATTTGCAGAAAATCATCAAGTCATCATCAAAGATAAGGTGAGTCAATGATCTTCCAGCTACAAAAGTTGCTTGATTCTCAGCCACAACAGTAGGAATGATGCTCTTTAATCTCATGCAAATTAATTTAGAAATGCATTTATATAGGACATTGCAGCAAGATATGGGCCTATATTAACTAACATATTATGGGGCTGTCATTTTGGGGATCATAGATATAATGGTAGAATTTATTTGTCTTAGTAGTTTACCATTCTCAAAGAACTCCAGCACAACACTTATCTCCTTCTGCCCAATAATACTCCAAGCATCTCTGGTGGGGCGGGTATGCGGGTACCGCCCCGCATCCGCTCCAGTTGGATCGGGTATGAGGGATGGTTTGGTGGGTGGTGGGGCAGGTATGGGTATCAAAAATGTTACCCGCCATGGGTGGTGGAGCAGGTGTGAGGGTGGGTTTTAGGTGGCGGGTACGAGTATGGCCCCCGCCCCCGTCCCGCTCGGTTGACATCCCTACTAAAAACATACAAAAAAAGACAATTATGTTGTATATGTAGTTCTAAAGTAATAGCAAAGGACATTTGGCTTTGGCATTCATCGAAAGGCCATGTTTTTAGTTAGTAGCCACCACCTTCTCACCTTCCAACTCTATCTAGTCTAGTCTAGGTAATAAATGATGCAATAAATTTAAGTATTTATATTACTCCCTCCGGTTCATAATAAGTGGTCATTTAGCCTTTTTATTTTAGTTTAAAATAAGTGTTCACTTATATAATTAAAAAAAATTAATTTTATTTTTTCAAATTTGTCCTTATTAAGTTCTAAGAAATCAAATCTCAATGTGTCAAGTTAATCGTAATCTGCAAATTTTAATTAAGGGTAGATATATCTTTCTAGCAATTAGTATTTTCTTAAGGGGTGTGATACATGTTAAGTGGACACTGTAAGATTGTATTAATTTTCCTTGGAGAGTCTTTTTCATTAATACAATATATATAGTGTGTACAATGTGGAATCCTAAATCCTAATACAAGAGGGATATAATTACCATAATTATACAACACTAATAATTACAAAATATATGGTGAATATTCTATTAATATTCACTAATACAACCCCTCAGTCGGAGCGGGAGGAGGCCGGACGTTTAGATTGGATCTGAAGTCGAGGAATAGCTGTCTAGGTAATCCTTTAGTGAATATATTTGCATACTGATATGAAGAGGGTACATGCAATACCTTGACAAGTCCGATAGCAATCTTCTCACGAACAAAATGTATATCCATCTCAATGTGTTTGGTTCGCTGATGCTGAACCGGATTGTAAGATAAATAAACAGCAGATATGTTATCACAATAGACTATAGACGTCTGACGCAAAGGACACTGAAGCTCCAAAAGTAGATTTCAGAGCCAACAGATATCAGTAACAACATTTGCAACGCCTCTGTACTCTATTTCTGCACTCGAACGGGATAGTGTGGCCTGTCTATTGGCAGACCATGAAACTAGATTATCCCCTAAGAATACACAATAGCCGGAGGTGAAACGTCGCGTTTCCGGATAACCTGCACAATCTGCATCCTTATATGATAGTAACCTGGTAAATGCAGAGGGTATAAATGTAATCCATGATCAAGTGTGCCTTAATGTATCTGATGATACGTTTAAGGGCAGTAAAATAAGGCTCCTTAGGGCATGCATGAACAGACACACTTGTTGAACAACATAAGCAATATCATGTCTGGTGAATGTGAGATATTGTAGTGCACCTGCAAGACTCCTGTAAAGTGTGGGATCGGACACCGAATTACCATCAACAGCACTAAGCTTTAATTTAGTGTCAACTGGAGTGGACATAATCTAGTAGTTTGCCATTTTAGCCTTGTGTACTATCTCCTTTGCATACTTACGCTGACATAGAAACATAGAGTCTGCAAATCTAGTCACTGATATCCCCAAAAAATAACTCAGCTTTCTCAAGTCGGTCATGACAAATTTGACTTTGAGCAATGCAATTATCTCATTTTTCAACAGATCAGATGAGGCAGTAAGCACAATGTCATCCACATATAATAATAAATAAGCGATGGTGTTACCTCGATGAAAGAGGAAGAGAGAATTATCGCACTTCCTACATACAAATCCAATTCGTATAACATACTGTGAAAAACGATCATACCATGCTCTAGGAGCCTGTTTCAGACCATAAAGTGACTTACGGAGACGACATACATACTGAGGGGCTGCTGGATGGAAAAAATCAGGCGGTTGGTGCATGTAAACAGTTTCTTTCAAGTCCCCATATAAAAATACATTTTTGACATCAAGCTGATGAATTGGCCAATGCTTACCCATAGCAATACTCAGAACGGTGCGAATGGTAGCCGGTTTAATAACCGGACTGAATGTCTCACCACAGTCAATACCCTCCTGCTGATTAGTACCATTAGCTACAAGTCTCGCCTTATATCTCTTTAGGTCACCACTGTCTCTAAATTTGTGATGAAAAAGCCACAGGCATCGGATCACATTCACCCCTTCCAGTCTAGGAACCAAATCCCATGTATGTTGTTTTGTCAAAATATTAAATTCCTCACACATGGCCTTATTTCAATTAGGGTCTTGTTTGGCTAATTTTGGATTTTTAGAAATTAGGGATGTGGTTTGGGTAGATAGGTTAAATTGGACTTTGGGTTTGAAAATCTCTTGTTGGGCACGGGTTTCCATATGGTGTGAGGGTGCTGGATGGGTAAGGGTGTTGGGTGTCGGATCTGGTGCACTTTTGGTGGTCAAACTCGTGGTTGGTTCAGATCGAAGGGTCGGAATACTATGTCGGGTGGGGGAGGCGGTCTGGTTAATCGGTACAGTGACGATTGGTGGTGTGGTTGTCGATCTGGGTGGATCGAGGTCGGGTGTAGTTTCTAGGTTGGGTTTGGTCGTCGATCTCGGTATATCGAGGCTGGTTGTGGATGATGAAGTGGGGTATGGTGTCGGAGGTGGGAGTGTCCGGTAATGGGGTTAGGTGGGTGGTCGCCGGTGGTTGGAATGATTGCGGTGTGGTGGTGATACTGCGAAGATGACATGGATACAAGAAAGGTACGAACCGATGTGTTTTCTGAGATGGGGGGCTGACTGTCAATAGTGATGGCAGTCGGCGGTGACAGTGATAGAGGTGGAGCAAGTGGCATAGGCGCCGGAATGCTTGCTGGGTTGGTAGCAGTAGGTGGCAGAGAAGGGGCAGAGGTGGTGGCGAGGGACGGACCGCCGCCGGCGGCGGTGATGAGGAGAGGTGGTGGTGACAGATTGCGGACTGCTGCCGGAACAGTGGTAGCATGTCGGAGATCTAGGTGGACAAGCGGTGATGTGTTTGAATCATCAAGAAATTTGTAATCAGTGACTCGAAATTTTTTAATATTGTCAAACGCGAAAACATACTCGACAAAAGTGATGTGTCGTGAGATTATAATTTTGTCGGTGGATAGTTCATAGCACATGTATCCCCTATGGTTCGACGGGAAGCCTAGGAAGGCACATGGAGTAGATCTGGGTGCCAATTTGTGGGGGGACGTAGATGTCAGATTAGGGTAACACATAAAATTGAAAATTCTAATATGGTCATAGGTAGGGATCCGACGGTAGAAAATTTCGGTGGGTGTTTTGTTTTGAATCGCACGGGTAGGTAGAATGTTGATAATGTGTTCTACCATTTTTAGTGCATATACCCAAAAAGTCAGGGGGAGAGACGAATGAAAAAAGAGGGTACGAATCATATTATTAATGGTTCGAAGAATTCTTTCGTCTTTTCCATTTTGAGGGGATGTATGGGGCACGAGAAACGGAAGATCATGTCATTAGCCGCACAAAAATTATGAAATAGGGAATTATTAAACTCACGACCATTATCGCGTTGAAACGATTTTATGTCTTTTTCAAATTGTGTTTTAACCAGTGTACGAAACTCAACAAATTTGGAAAACACTTGAGATTTGAGTTTGAGTGGATAGACCCAAAGAAAGTGAGAGAAATCATCCAAAAATACCAGAGAATATTTGTGGCCTAAGTTGCTAGTTATGGGAGATGTCCATAAATCAGCGTGAATAATATCAAAGGGAGAGAAAGTATTACTCATAGAAGTCGTAAATAGTAGTCTAACGTGTTTCCCTAACTGACAAGAGGAGCAACTATGAAAGGTTTCCTTTGTTACATTGGATTAAATTTCGGTTTCTAAGAGAAAAAAAATGTGAAAACCTGGATGACCAAGTCGACTATGCCACATTGAGGGAGATATGGATATTAAAACGGTGGGAGGCGTGACACTAGCAGCGGATGTGGGTAGGAAATGATATAGGTCCCCCTCACTATTGCATCTCGTAAGGAGTTTTCTGGTATGGAGGCCCGATATAGAAAATCCAAACGGGTCAAAATTAATTGAGACAGAGTTATCGGTGGTAAATTTTAGAACAGAGATTAGATTTTTTATGATGTGTGGGGCATAAAAAACGTTTTTAAGAGAGAAGTAGGGATGCGGTGGTGGGGTAAGGGTGTGGCCAAATCCTTGAATCATAATGATGTGACCATTTTCGACCATAATAGATTGTGGAGTATGTAACTTGCGTAGTTGAGAAAGATTACCAGAATTGTTGGTGAGATGTGATGTGGCGCTCGTATCCATATACCACGCATTATCGGGCTGCCGAGGAGTCAATATGACGAAAGCCTAACCCAAATTGGACTGAGAGGGACCTGGAGGCGACTGCTCGGCTCTAGGAAATAGGGTTGAATTGATGTGGCCCATTGACTAGCCTAAGGCGGACTTGTAGGCTGCCTGAAATTGGTCTCCAAATTTAGAAGTTGTGGGAGAAGTCATTATAGTGAATTGTTTTTGGTGAAGGAAGAAGAAGAGGCACAGAGTCTTGTGAAGGAGGAAAAGTTTTGTGAATAAGCCAAAAAGTTTTGTGAAGGGGAAAAGCAGACAAAAAAAATGGCAGAAACAAATCAACCACTTTGGTTCTCGGTTATTGCTGAAGGAAGACACAAAGTCAACCACAATTGTTTACTTTTTCCGTAAAGATGAAAAGCAGACAAAAAAATGGTTCCACTTTTGTGCTTGTGCTTTCTCGGGTCAGAAGCAGTGCAACAGAGGGCAGAAAAAGCATTGTTTCTCGGACAGTGAGATAGAACAAAAGAACAGAGGACAAAGTTTGTTTGTTTTCTCGGGAAAAAGTCGTAGAAACTGAGGGGCTGCAGCGGCAGAGGAAGGAAATTAGGGTTTAGGTTTTGGCTTCTGATACCATGTAAGATTGTATTAATCTTCCTTGGGGAGCCTTTCTCATTAATACAATATATATATATATATAGTGTGTACAATGTGGAATCCTAATACAAGAGGGATCCTATAATTACCATAATTATACAACACTAATAATTACAAAATATATGATGAATATTCTACTAATATTCACTTATTTTGATCCGGAGGGATCAGAGTACTCTCTCCATTTCAAATTATTTGTCGTGTTTTTCTTTTACACGCCCCTTAAAATATTAATTAAAAGGTTTATTTTACTATTTTACCCTCATTTATATCTTAAGATATAATCTCTCTTTATCAAATATTAATTACTCTAGAGATGTTTGCAATAGTCTTCAAGAACAATTATTACGAGGAATAAAATGAAAAAAACATAATTACTTTTGTCTTGAACATCTAAAATAACAAATAACTTGTGGTAACTTAAAAATCACGATAAATAATTTAACACGGGAGGAGTACCTGAACTATTAATTGGTTCCATTTATAGTTAGGGTTAGTACAATAAGGTATGATATTTCTAGGACTCCTAGGTCGTCATATAAAATTTGGAGACATCATCGTTATGGCTCGATATTGTATGCCCATGTTTACAATGTCGGGCCATCTTGATCTAACCTTTTATAATATTGGATCAAGAAAAATAAGATTTTACACTAGAAAAATAAGGTTTAAATTTATTCCTATATAAAAATACGTTTTAAAGTTACCCTTCGCTCTACTTTAACTTGTTGTTTGCCCTTAGAAATGTTTTAAATATTTGTTGATCTATGTACCCGGACCCATTTGTAAAATTACATTACATATGTTATTGTTGTTATCTTGAAAAAATCGTATTGTATAATTTGTCCTTGACCATAGTTGAGCTCCAATTCGTAGCTAAGGAACTATAGACTTAGTCAAAATTTTAACACAATAAATTTCATGTGTCAAAATACTTGAAAAAATCTATTCAATTTTGGTCCAAATCTCTTCACTTTTTCACCGCTTTATTCCTATATAGTAAAAATATAATATTAAGCACAAATCACTATAATTAATCCTCAAAAGACGATTCAAAGTATTAAAATATGAGGCCATAATGACTAAATATATGTAATTTTAGGCCGAACATCACCAGGTATACACCAAAGCTCGACGGTTCAAAGATATAAGCTACCGATTGACCGAGTATATCTGACATATGTTCACTACGGAAAGTTTAAAGAAAAACTTACTTATCCAGATGCAATTAATCCTTGCTTACGGATCACACAGCTTTTCATGCATGCATGCTTTTCATCAACGAATGAATCTAGCTAAGTGTGTGTGAATGGAAAATGAAGAGTCGTGACTTTTCCGATAAGGCGCAATAGCACCCGATCATACTACCCTTTGTTGGCTATAAATTCATAGGACTAGCCTCAATTTTCTTCATTGGAAATATTTTGCATAATCATCTGCATTCTACATCATTTTTTACAACATAAAACTGAGTCAGTGTCTTGTGTGATTCGTTGCCATCTTTGAGTTCGCGTGAAGTCAGAGGCGTTTGAGGTATCACTACTCCTTTGACATGTTTATCCGTTATATCCTGGGAGGAAGTAATCTGTAACCTCGGATACTTGAGGGGATTAAATTCCTTAAGAACACACAGTTAATTCTGTAGTCTCGGATATTTAAATTTTTACATTTTACGTTTTCTTCATATTAAGTTGAATTTCTGGTTTATTGATTTTGAACACAAATTGGACAGCACTATTTTTCTTGGAATAATACTCGTAAAATAAGTGTGTTATATTTTGCCAGTATTACTGAATACTAAAGTTCAATATTGGTGAACATATAGATCTGCAGCTTATGTGAAATGTTATTAGAAGACAATTCAGGTTGTCCAAGCATATGGGTGCTTGCAAAATATGCTTGAGAAAATTCTCCAATATTCTCCAAATTAGATAACAATAAGAAGTTTATTATTCAGAAATCCTTGTGTAATTAATTGAATATTCCAAGAATTAAGAATTGGATTTATAGCAAATATTCTTTTAAGAAAAGATCACCACAAGATTTGGTTCAATGCCTCTTCTAGATGATAAAATTCATTGAATCACACATCAAAGGATGTACTAGCTCTCAATGTATTTTTTGACGTGGAATATAATATGAATTTATACTTCATTCCGTCTTAATTTATGTAGCATTATTTAAATGTATATAGAGTCTACAAAGAAAGAAAAGCTTTTAAATTTTGTGATCTAAAACAAATATTCGATATTTTTGTGGTTATAAATTATCTATTAAGGGTTAATTTTAAAATTAAATTAGTCTTTAATATAAGGAGATATAAATTCTAGCTAGTGGTGGTTAGACCTACTATATTTTATGGGACGGAGTGTTGCCAGTCAGGAACTCTCACATTCAGAAGATGAAAGTTGCGGAGATGAGGATGTTGCGATGGATGTCTGGGCATACTAGGAGAGACATGAAAGAAATAAAGATATCCGAGACAAGATGGGGGTGGCTTCGTTATAAGATAAGATGCGGGAAACGAGGCTTATATGGTACGGGCATGTGAGGAAGAGATGCGGGGATGCACCATAAGGTGTGAGAGGTTGGCTATGGATGGCTTCCGGAGAGGCAGAGGTAGACTGAAGAAGTATTGGGGAGAGGTGATTAGACAGAACATGGCGCAATTGCAGCTTACCGAGGACATGACCTTAGATAGGAGGTTGCGGAGGACACGAATTAGAGTAGAAGGTTAGTAGGTAGTAGAACATTGTCTAGTTTTTCCTTCCTTACTAATAATCATAATATTGCTCATGTAGTTTCTTCTACTTCGATTGCTGATACTATCTGTCGTTTCTTATTTTTCGCTTAGCATATTGTTGTGTTGTTACTTTTTATTTTATGACATGCTTTGTTTTTGCTTTATTCTGAGTCGATGGTCTATCAGAAACAACCTCTTTACCTATCAAGATAGGGATAAAATTTGTGTACGTTCTACTCTCCCAAACCCCACTTGTGGGATTATACTGGATATGTTGTTGTTGTTTTTAATAGAAGGAGATCCTTGGATAAAGTTATCTCCATGAGACCTATAGGTTACGGGTTCGAGCCGTGAAAGCAGTCATTAATGCTTACATTAAGGTAGATTGTCTATGTGGAGTGTGACTCTTCCCTTAACCCTGCTAATGCGTAATGCTTTGTGAATCAGATCACCCTTTTGAATTTATTTTAATATAGAAATATGATATTCTTTCTTAAACGCGACTTAAAATCAAGAACTTTAACTTATTTTATTTTTATATTTGTATTCTTCAGTAGTTTGGTTTGTGGGGTTTGGAATTTGTATCTGGACACCAAACAGGAAAGAGGGTTCCATTTCTTTTTGGTCAATTAAGCTGGTATATATGTATAGTTGCACCATACTACCATAGCTAAGAGTAATTAATAAAGAAATTTATTCTGAAGAAAAAACAGTGGATTCCAAAATCTGGAATAATTTACGCTATAAATTGACTATGACTTACCTAGCATTTTCTCCATTAATTTGATATTCCAAAATTATGTTGGGATCTAAACTTTATCTCCTATCTACAGTTTAAATATTTAAAAAGAAAAACATTCGTTTTCTAACGTGTTTGACAAATGTCACAAGATCGGCCTCTTGATTTTTGTATAAATATTTATTTATTCGCATAACAATTTGGTTTTTTATCGACGAATTGAAAGAGATATTGTTGCTCCCAAACGCCCGCAAGTATACGCGGTCATACAAGTAATATAGTAATTTTATAAATCGGATGTCGAACCAACATGGACTTGTAATTAACTATTTACTACATCAAACGATCCTAATTATCTAAACAAGATATGAGATACGTAGGTCGTAATTCTAAACTAATTAAATTAAAAGGAAAACAAATAATGAACTTCGACAAAGAAAGAGCATGTTTTATATTATCAATGGTATGAAATCGATCTAGGGCTATGGGCTATCTAACAATCACGTTGTATTCTTCAATTGATTCAACTTATTAATTTATCTAATTTACTGATTGACAAGGTTGATATTACGGCTACGAATCTCTCGAGTCCTCTACTCATCTATTCGTATTACTTTCACGCCTATATCTCTATGGTCATGAAACATAACTCGAATACATTTATATTTCCTGTATATCAATCAAGCAGTACGAACTAGATATATCTCTATTCTAGACGCAAATTTGTTCCCTGATGCCCAGGGTTGAGATCCTGCTCTATTTAACCTTATTGTTATCCTAATATTCCTCTCTCGAGTTCAATCTAAGAACCAAATATAGTATTCGATTGGTGATCAAGCAACCAAGTAATTAAGCTCAGGATTAAATAAATAAGTCAATACGATAAGCTAATTAATTGAAATCAATATTCGAATAATAACATTACCCTAGAACGAGAAGTTTAGATCCACATAGACATGGAGAAAATACAACAAATCATTCAAAGAAAATATAAAAACTAGTATATGGAGAAGAAGAGATAAAACTCAATCAACTATGGCCTCCACGGCGGCTTCCAGTTCTCCCTAGGTCCAAGCTCTGAACTCAGGGCCAAAAGCAATTCCAAAGTTTTATAGAAACTATGTAGAATATGTATTTATAGACTACCAAAATGTCCGAGCTTTTAAAAACCAAATCCAATTCAAACCGGAAAAAACAACAGGGTCCCGCACTGCCTGTGCGTCGCACAAGCAGCGCAGAAGACAAAAAAAAACTTCTGCAGCCGTAACTTCCCACGATGCCAGTGCGGCGCGCACTGATCGGAGGGAACCTTAACGTCTTCCTCTTTTTCTTTCTTTACTTCTCTTGCACTTAGTCTTCTTTTTCTCTTTCTTAGTTATCATTATGTCCGTTCTTGTCCCCCTTTCTTGTCTCTTCTTCTTTTTGTTCCGCATTTATTTAATTTTATTTCAAATCTTTTTATTTTCACTATCACTTTATTTTTATATAGTAAAAAATATATAAGCACAATTTATTATAATTAATACTCAAAAAATAATTAAAAATTTTAAAATGTGAAACAAACAATCAATAAATAAATATATGCATTTTTTTTATTAAACATCAGATGTCAACCGAAAATCGTATCGAAAAAAGAAGATATAATTTTATAGAGATTTAACTCATATACACTCATACCGCCAAAAAAACATTGCATTGCCACTATTGTACTTTAATTTAATAACCTATTATATATAACATGTAATTAATATGTCTTATTTATTACTAATCCTAGCTTTTATGGACTATATTTATTTTTAACATGTATAAAAACTAGACTCTTCTTTTGAATCCTTACTTGTGAGGACATGGTGTAGTACATGAAAATTCCACTTGGTTCAATGAAAATTGAAAAGGGCTAGAAATAAGATAGTGTTTATGGAGCTAAGCTAAATACGAGCGAAAATGATATCGTTGCTATAATTAAAGAAAAGAATAATTCAGCTTAAGTTAAACGCTTTATTATTGATCTAATATTCCACATTACAATAGTCCAAAACAATGGAAACCCACGGTATTATTCAATCTTACTGTCCGTGTCAAATGAGTTTTTAGATCATCAAAAGATATCACAGAAAATGATATTGCATTATATTTTTTAAAGTTGATCCCAGATATACTAAGTTCTAACCAATGTTTTAAAAGGCGGAGGCGTGAGACGGAACATTTTATCTAGCACGGGGCAAGGCGTAAGCCTTGAGGGCACAGGGGCGTAAGCCCTATAATCTTTAAAATTTTAATTTATATATAATAAAATAGTTTAATAGGACAAAAATTATAAAAACAATTACATTAATAGTTTTTAAAAAATTAAAAATATGATTAAAGAAACTAATAGAAAACAAAACTTCTAATATGATTTTATAAATACTAGTTTAGTGTACGCACAAAATCTTGCGTCTATCAATAAAAAGTGTATTTTATTCATGTAATTGAAAATAATATCTATTTAACGTAATAAAAATAAACTATCAAGATTGATGATGTCACGCCCCAAACTAGGGTGGGACGTGTTTGACACCCAATCCTTACTACCCGTTGAGCGAACCCTATATTAACTAGCTGAAGGTCTTAACTCATCTCAGTAATAGAAATAAAACCAATAACATCTTGATTAAACATGTTAAGAAAACTAAATAAGTAACATAACTTCAAAGTGTCTCTAAAGCTAACCCACTATCAAACCATGAGCCTCTAACTGAAATCTGAATACATTAAGCTTCGGAGCATTCCCCGGGAATAATGTAAATGTCTAAAAGTAAATAAACGGTTGGGAAGGAACTACAACCGCTGAGATGCATCAACGGAGCCTGCTAACTAAGTCTAGAACGTCTGCCTCTAGCCACATGATTTGTCACCTACATACTCAACACCTACCACACGAAATGGCAGGCCCAAACATGCTAAGTATCTCCAAGGTACCCAGTAAATCTCATAGACTACCTCCTAAAAGGGGCGGATCTAGACTTTATAGGATAAGAGCATAATAAACAAGGAAAAACATGTTTCACAAAAAAATGTGTAAATCATATAAAGTCTTTGAAAACTAACATAAGTTGATAATCTAGGGGTGTAAACTAATAAGTGAATAAAAACTGAGTCTAAAATTGATAATTGAAACTGAACATTGAGCTAATAGATACACTGAAATAGAAACTGAGTTACACATAGTGGCCCTACGTACGTGTGGTCTAGGAACACGCACGGGGGAATATCGGCCTATCTCCCAGCAAACAATAGTCACTACGAGCGTGTGGGTATCTAACTCTGGCCATCGTGGCACTCACGCATGGGGAGGTCGGCTAGCTCTCGCGTCTAAGTCTGGATGTGATCCCACCATTAACTGAACATGAACTGAGCACATAATTTGCAAACAATTGCACATAACATGAAGTGTAATACGTAAGCATATATATCTTGAAAATTGAGTTTAAAAGTCATATAACGCATAAAAGACATCACATAATATGTTAAAGGATTCTTGCACTATTACTTATGACCGTAATGAATAAGGACGGATAGGACTGAGTACTTAATGACAAGAATTTTAATAGAGCATACTATCGAATACATAGAGTGAATAAGTTCTATTAGAATTTTTTATTAGAAAAGTAAATCTTGTCCCCGGGGCATAGCTGAATGGCAAAGAAGGAAAACTTAAAATTCAGTTGCATGCTTGCAGCGTGGGTTCGAATCCGCGATTTACTGGTAATAGTGTTGAGGGACCGGAACTACTATGTCCAGAATTTTCTATACAGTCTTCTTCACTTCGGCACAGTCCAAGCAAAGTTTTCAATCAACTTGCGCATACGTCGCCAACTCTCTGAATCAATACCTTGCTCCCATTAATATTTAATTCGGAAACTTGTTTCCGTAGCATTGATTCTATAGATAAAGTTTTGCCTCTCCCCACTTTCGTTATCCATATACCTATAGGAGTCAATAGGGCATCCACTTTCTTTCCAGCCACCAAAATTCTGTGAAACATCATATGCGAATGGAGGATAAATATTCAAAGCTATCGAAATTACATGGCGCAAACAATTAGCGTAAAACTTTAAAAGTATTTTCCTCAATGTATTCATCCTTAAAGTGAACAATATATACAACATATACATGTAACTAGGAAGAGTCAATCATGCCTAATCTTTCTAATCAACCCCTAATAATCTTCTATCTAATTAACATAATATTCCTAATTGACATTTTACTACCTACCATATATAAAATGATACTACATTAATACATAATAATAATAATATGATTTACATAATATTCTAACACTCCCCCGCAGTCGAAGCTAGAGGGCGGTGAATGCTGAGACTGTCCCTAAAATCTTCAACTAATATCAGCGGAAGTCCTTTTATGAAGATATCTGCGATTTGATGACGCGTTGGGACATGTAGCACCCGCACTTGTCCGCGAGCCACCTTCTCGCATACATAATGAATATCTAACTCAATATGTTTAGTGCGTTGATGGTGGATGGGATTCCCTGAGAGATAGATTGCACTAACATTATCACAGTATACTATTGTTGCAGTCGGAATAGGGCAATGAAGTTCAAGTAACAGATTCAGAATCCAACATGAGTCAGATACAACATTGGCCACCGCACGATATTCTGCTTCAGCACTTGAGCGTGATACCGTGGCCTGCCTTTTTGAGGACCATGAGATTAAATTGTCAACAAGGAAGACGCAATACCCGGAGGTGGATCGTCTTGTATCCGGACATCCTGCCCAATTTGCATCAGTGTAAGTAACAAGTTTGGAAACAGAGGACGGGTATAGATGTAATCCATACTCCAGAGTGCCCTGAATATATCGCACAATGCATTTCAGAGTGTGCATATGTTCCTCCATTGGATTATGCATTAATAGACACACTTGTTGCACTGCATAGGTAATATATGGCCTGGTGAATGTGAGATATTGCAAAGCTCCTGCTAGGTTGCGGTATAATGTCGGATCAGCAAAAGGTTTGTTAGAGATGGCACTCAATTTTGACTTTGTGTCGACCGGAGTTGCCGAAGGTTTGCATAAAGAAATTCCAGTTCGTTCCACGATTTCAAATGCATACTTCTTCTGGGAGAGAAATAATCCACTTGTATGTCGTGTCACAACAATTCCTAGAAAGTAGTGTAGTAGGCCAAGATCTTTCATAGCAAATTCAGAACTAAGCTGTGAAATGATATTCTTGCGAAGAGAGTCTGAAGATGTTGTTAGAATAATATTATCCACATATAGAAGAAGATAAGCAGTATGATTACCCTGATGATAAATAAACAGGGAATTATCTGAACAGTTGTGCGAAAAACCCATGTACGACACAAAATCTGCAAACCGCTTATACCAAGCCCTGGGGGCCTGTTTGAGGCCATATAATGATTTGTTGAGCAAACACACATGGTTGGGATGTTTAGGATCTCTGTATCCCAACGGATGGTGCATGTATACAGTTTCATTGAGGTGTCCATGTAGGAAGGCATTTTTGACATCCAATTGATGAAGTGACCATCCTTTTGAGAGAGACAGGCTGAGAACTGTTCTGATAGTTGCTGGTTTGACCACTGGACTGAATGTCTTCCTGCAATCTACACCAACCTGCTGTGTCTTTCCATTACCTACAAGACGGGCTTTATGCCGCTCAAAAGTGCCATCAGATTTTTCTTTATGACTGAAAATCCATATAGATCGAATTATATTAGCATTAGATGGACAAGGTACTAAATCACATGTCCTATTTGTAATTAGAGAATGATATTCATCATCCATGACCATTTTCCAATTCGGGTCTTTTAGAGTAGACACTGGATTACGAGGCAAAGGTGATTTCGGGACCTGGGTGTGAAGACTATATTTGGTATTGGGTTTGACAATTCCATGTTGACTACGGATAACCGAATGATTTGTTGGGCCAGTGGACTGGACGCCACTGACCGAGGAGTGAGAAACTGAGGGTCCAGTAGGTTGTATTGCTTGCGTCGGAATTGGGCCCGTAGTAATGGACTGGCCCAAACCGCTGGACCGGACAGATTGTGCGGCAGTGGGACAGGCCTCAGAACCGAAGGCCCAAGCTGCTGCATTGAAATGTCAGTCAGTTGGGCCATCTATCGTAGGCCCAATGGGCCTGAATTACAGTTTTCAACACTAGCAATAGGTACCGAGCTGTGAAAAAAATGTGTTAGATACGAAAGTTTATCATCATCCAAAAAATCATAGGTATGAGTCCTGGTGGCATGTATCTTAGCAAATGGAAAAATTGTTTCATTAAAGATTACATGACGACTTATAAATATTCTTTTGGAAGAAATGTCGTAACATTGGTAACCGCAATGATGAGTAGGATATTCCAAGAAAACACATGGGGTAGACCGGGCTTGGAGTTTTGTGATTGTGGTGGATGGAAAGAGGGGGTAGCAAAGACAACCATATACTCTTAAGTGATGATATGAGGGCTCTCGTAAATAAAGCATTTTTAGAGGAGCTTGGTATGATAGGTTTTTATGAGTTAGAACATTCAACAGGTAAGTGGCCATTTAGAGTGCATGATGCCAAAATACAGGGGGAAGTGAAGCATGAGAAAGAGATGTTCTAACAATATTGTTTATGGTTCTAATTTTGCGTTCCGTCTTCCAATTTTGTGATGAAGTATGAGGACAAGACAGACGAAACTGAAGGCCATTTGTTTTGAAAAAATTCCAAAACTGTTTATTGTCAAACTCCCCCCCCCCCCCCCCCATTGTCACATTGAATATTTTTTATATCACGTTCAAATTGAGTTCGGATGAATTCTCTAAAAGTAAGAAAAGTGGAAAACACTTGTGATTTTTTCGACAAAGGGAATGTCCACAAATTATTAGAGTAGTCATCAAGTATAAGCAAATAATATCTATGACCAGAAGAACTCAAAACGGGTGATGTCCAAATATCACAATGTAAAATATCAAATGGAAAAAGGGTGCATGAAGTAGAGGAAACAAATGGCAACTTAACATGTTTACCAAGTGTGCAAGAATGACACTTATTTAGAGTCCGTGTTTGGGTATAAAAAATAAAATTATTTTGTTTAAGAGAAGCCAAAACAGCCTCTCCCGGATGTCCCAAACATTGATGACATAAAGATGGTGCCAAGGCTGCAAAAACATAAAGAAACTTGGATTGTTGTGTTGACGGATTTATTGGATAGAGCTCCCCCTTGCTATCACATCTCATGAGAAGCTTCCCCGTATGAAAATCATGCACGGAAAAGCCAAAGGGGTCAAAACGGACAGATACCCAATTATCAGTTGTAAACTTTCTAACAGAAACCAAGTTTTTGATTAATTTAGGAGCATGAAGAACATTCTTTAAAATTAGGGGTGAGTTTGGTGGTGACAATTTGCTAGAACCATAACCTTTTATTGGAATTGAATGGTCATTTTCGATAATTATTCCATTATCATTGCTCAAATTAAAATAGGACGAGAGACTACCTTGGGAGGACATCATGTGGGACGTCGCTCCGGAGTCCATATACCAATTTGAATCCGGTGGATTAAATTCAAGAGTGTGCATGACAGACTCAATTTCCATGGGGTGGGCCCTTGTTGAATGGGCCTCATGCCACTGGATCGGCTGAGGCCCACTGACACTGCCTGTGTTAACAGACCCAGCGAAATGGGCCTGTTGTTGCTGCTGCCAAATTGGTGGGTAATACCCACTGTTTTGCTGAGGCTGGCCAGTGGGCCTTTGGGGCTGCCTGGCCCAATTGCCTATTGGTGTTGGGCTGGGTGGTATAGCCCAAGGCCACTGCCAGCCGTTGGGCTGCTGCCACTGTCCGCCACCCCTGCCGACGGGTTGCTGCCATTGTCCGCCACCCCTGCCGTCGTGCTGCTGCCACTGTCCACCACCGGAGTTGGTGTTGCCGCCATTACCGTCGCCACCGGAATTTCGGTGGCCTCCACCTTTGTGATTTCACCCTTATTTTTATTGTTATGACGTCCTTTTTGTCCCTTATTTTGTTGAGAAGGGTCAAAAAATTACTATCATTTGAATAAGTGGCAATCATGGCAGAATTTGAAGTAGTTGAGGCCTTTTTCACCAAGCCCGACTCTTCAAGTACAAGCATGGACCTTGCTTGATAAAATTGTGGTAGAGGATTACTTTGACGGATTGGAGTTTTCACGCCGCTATACGCGTCGGTGAGACCGGCGACCAAATGCAAGACTAACCGGTTATTAGTAACCGGTGAACCAACGTTTCTTAATTGATCGGCCAACACTTTGAGCCGTTGACAATATGTAGAAACATTAGGGAAATCCGCTATGTCAATGGTTGAGAACTCATGTTCCAATGTAAAAACGCGAGAGTTTTGGTTATCTTGAAAAATATGTCGCAAGCGTTCCCACGCCGCTATGGCTGTTGAATCCGATTCCCTTATCGTATGCAACAAGTCAGTGGAGATTGTTGCATAAATCCAACCAAGGACTATGGCATCAAGTGTATCCCACAATTCCTTGTCTGCATCGTTTGTTATGTCTTTTCCTTTACCATCTTTTGGAAGAATTATATGATGAAGAACTTTGTGAGCACGACAACATATTTGGAATAATTCCGCCCAAGTCGCATAATGAACGGTTTCCATTTCTAGTTTGATGGAAACATGTGTTTTGATGTTTGAGACAGCAAGGGCAGGGTGAAAGGATAATTTGGTTTCAGACATAATTGGTTGTGATGAAGGATAATCAATAATGGAGTAAGAGAAAAAAAAATTGAAGAAATTTTCGACCAACTAGGGTTCTAGGGAGGAAGATGACCGAAAATTTGGAAGAAAATAAACTAATTTTGGATCTTTCCTTAAGCTCTTGATACCATGTAAAACTTTGAAAGTATTTTCCCCAATGTATTCATCTTTAAAGAAACAATATATACACCATATACATGTAATTAGGAAGAGTCAATCATGCATAATCTTCCTAATCAATCCCTAATAATCTTCTACCTAATTAACATTTTACTACATACCATATATAAAATGATACTCATTAATACATAATAATAATATGATTTACATAATATTCAATTAGTGCATTTCACCAACATGCCCGTTGGTTCCACGTAGATAGTCCCTTTTAATTTTCTGATAATATAAACATATAGATACTGAACTTTTGACAGCGAATATGATATTTGTCTGCATATACACCACAATACAAATTACATACATAAAATTGAATCAACACATAAATTTACGGAAATTTGAGATCTATGAGAATGAAAGAAAATAGGAGTATGATTGACAAGATTGGGAATACGCCCATGAACATGTATAAATAACACAAAAGTAAGATTTTATTCAAGGTATTCTTGTCCATTTAGAATTCATATGGCTTACTTTGAGGACATTTATACGTAACACATAATATCTCAATAAGCCTGGAATATTGAAACTTGACTCATGATCGAACAAGGTGATGAAATTTGATTTTTTTATTATTAGTGAATAGTTCAATGTTCTAAATATTATAATTTTATTCCATTAATAAAATTACCTATATGAAGAAATAATATAACTTTGGAAACTTAGAAGAGTAGATATATATATTTTCGAATTATTTTTGCTAATTAATCTTCTTTCACTTTGAATTCATGCTTTTATAATAAAAAGATCCATTCACCTAAGCCAAGAATTTCCCATGTCTATATCATGATACGGCTTCAACTAAAATATTGCTTGACTATCGATTTTTTACAAACATATATTTGGTGTAAATTGGATGAAGTTTAATGAGTTTTCCGATTGAAAATAGCTCAAGTAAAGAATTTATTTAAAAAATCGTTGATTTCAAAATTATAAATATTTGAATATTTAACATGAAAGGTAATATAATTATATATACGGTTCAAATAAGAAAAGGTTTTGTATAAGGTAAAATCTTAATCAACTTTAAAGTCCTAAATATTAGGATTTTCCAACTAACTCAAATAAGGAAAGATTAAATAACCATAATTTTTGTTAATTGTAAAGTCCTAAATAATAGGAAAATTATTAATTTATGGTTTTGGCTAATGTAAAGTTTATTTTCAAAGGGTAAAAAAAGCGAACAACAAATCGCTAAGGACCTTCGTGCTTTTAATATAGTATAGATAGATAAATTAACGCCTCAGATAAAGCTTTAATATAAAGTCTGGTGTATAAATGTAATTTATAATCAGTTTTTGAAAAGGCAAAACTAAGTAGTCTAGCGTACCTTATCATGGAGGTAATAGAAGTCTTCCAAGGCTAATATTCACATAGATGGAGCTTGTAGTTACTTTTTTATGCTGCTAATACGCCCGAATATTTTTTTACTTAAGTTTTCTTTAGATAAATAACTATATTTGTAATTAAATAATATTTTTTACATGTTATAGCAAACTGTAGGAGGTATTAAGTAAAATAACTATACTTTAAATAAATTATAATACGTAGTTATATTGTGTATTTCAATTACCTCTTATAGTTATATTGTATTCACGTATCCAAAATTAGATTTTAAAAGGCACGAAGACCCTCATTTTTCTCTCCCCTCCGTCATCTTTGGCCGCCAGCGAATGGTCTCCCCTTCATCATCTCTGGCGACCCCCGATGACCCTTGCCGACCCTCAGGCGAAAACATTACATTTATAATATTAATTTACGTGTTTGAGTTATAAAGTGAAAATTAAAAAGAAAAATGTAAGTTTCCAAAAATGATGAATGTTGTCTCATTAGCTAGTTTAATAAATGAAGAAATCATGTTCCACAAAAGTCCTCGGATCTCTTATTGTGATTTCTAAGAACTTATATGAGAATATCATACAAAAAAATTAAAGCCATTGATCCTTTTTAGAGTTTTGGAAATAAAGAAATTGGTCATATAGCTCTTAGGGTAGCAAAACACATACCTTAAGCTTGCACTCGATCAAAAAACTAATTAGCCACTTTTTACCTTGTCAACCCTTTTAATTTAATCTAGTTGATGGACCTTAGAATATTTATTCAAAAGGTAATAGCATATATATCAAATTAAGCTAAAACAATTAAATTAATTAATAATTCAAGTAAATTGATATTTCGAAATATCTTAATCTCAAAGCTCAAGAGTAAAAAAAAATATAGAAAGGTGCCACAAAAATTGGAACGAAAGAAGTACCTTTTAAATATAATTTTCTTCTTTCATTATAATATATACATTTTCTCGACCAGTGTTCAAAAGAAATATAAAAATAATATCAAAAAAATAGAATACCCCAAAATACATGATTTTTTTGGATACTAACATGCTAAGTCAGCAAATAACGTTAATTTAACCACAGATAATTGAAATAAGACTAAATAGTAAATACCATAACTTTTAATAATAATAAAATTAAAAATTAAGCAAACAAAAGAGAACTTTCTGATCTCCGTAAAATAGAAAGCAAATGACTAATAATCAACGTAAAGACAATATTGCGTGAAAAATAGTTATGAGAATCAACACATACCTTGAACTGATTCTAATAAGACAATATTTCAGCCAAATATCATGAGTCTTTCTTTTGTTCATGCACAATAGTATTGAAAAAATAAAAAATATATATATTTGATTTGTTAGATAAATAACATAGAGAAAAAAAAGCGCTAAAGAAATATAATTCCTCAAGAGAGAGAACAAGCTGATAGCTCTCTGATTTCGATACACCAAAAGTGCATAAAAAAAACAATCTAATACATGCTATACAACATAACATTAATACGTAAAATAGTAACCGAGTTTTTTCCAAGAAACTCCCTTCTTTTTTCTTTTTTTTTTGTTGACGAAGGAACCCGCAGCCGCTACTCTCTCGAGTGCGCACAAGGTAAACCCCGGACTGACGCAATAGCTTGCAAACCACGTCAGCCGATTAACCACACAAGAAACTCCCTTCTATTAATTATAAGATGGACCTACATAGAATCATGTTATATCAAATAGGAGAAAAGAGATTATGGCGGTTGTGATATTTATTATAAATGCTATTATGCTAACACCTTACCTTTTCTTCTCTGAATAAAAAAGAGTTCATTTTATGTTGAGGGACCGATACTACTATCTCCAGGAATAGTTTGACGTAAGTTAAGAAGCTGGATATAAAAAAAAGTTCATTTTAGTGCCTGCAAAAACTTGTACGTTCATTGGGACATGCTTATGATTAATTCTCTTATGGAAGTTTATTCAAATAACCAGTATTATTGTCCAAATAGAATTAGAATGACCTTTCTCTTTCGTGTTATATTATGGAAAGGACTCCAAAAATAACATGAGTTTCCGAAGCCAAAAAGGACTTTTATAATAGTTGATTATTATTTTACAAAAATAATGGTGGATTTTTTACTTTTTCAAAAAAAAAAAACAGGTGAAATATTATAAAGATGATTAAATAATGATGTGAGAAAAATAGTAAATGACAGTTTTGCTATTGTAGAGTCTTTTAATGATGGACAAAAAGTTTAATCAACATTTCAAAGACTTTTCGTGCTTTTAATATAACTAGTCTCTATAAACGTGCAGTTGCACGTTTATTCTCAGACAATCTCAATCATAGTGATAAATATTACTACATATTATTATTTGTAATTATATATATTTATTTTATTAGTTACAAAAATATGTAACTTAATTTTCTATATTACACTTAATAAAATGATTTATAACAACACAATTATATATGACTTATTTTAAATTACAAGTTTCAAGTTTTTTCTTTTCTTATACTATGTATTTAGTCAAACACTTCATATAAATTAATTAGAACCGATGGAATACTATTTTTTCAAGAATGAATTATGCAAATATGTTTGCAGCTTTTCATTGAATTTTGACAGCTTCCTCACTTGCCATGGTTGTTATTCTCAATTAAAAATAATGTAAATAAGCTGATTTTAAAATTTTGACCAAATAAATTGAGTTGATGAGCTTGATACATATTCTATGATCGTAAGCCTTAGTTTACCGTCTAAGTTGATTCTTTATATATCCATGACGTAATTTCGGTGTAGTTGGTTATGACATTGAAACTACGTACACACTCCATTACAAAATTAACAAAATTATATTATTAGTCGACTTCAAAATGTTACGTGTTTGTCTCGATTTATGTGATATTTTTCATTTTTCCAAAATTCGAACTAAGTAAATTTTGATCAATCTTTTAAGATATATTTTTCATCATATTGACATGAGAAGAATTGTAACTTATAATACTTTTCGTATTATTTGTTAATATTATCTAAATTTTAATTTTAAGTATTGAGTTGATCTAATCCAACTTAGCTATAAAGATTAGTCAATTAATTATCGGAAAATGAAAAATGACACAAAAATTGGGACGGAGAGAGTAATTATTATTCAAAGTCTTAAATATTTCACATGAAATTATTTTATTGAAGAAAAATAATTTTAGCTTTTAAGTGATATAAAAGTTGGTCTTTAATAATTTTCAAATCTTTTAGACGTTAGACTCGAATAGGGATGTAAATATAGCGGGTTAGGGCTCACTTGAATGCATGTCCTTACATGACCACGAGCTCACTCTTTATGTCAAGTTATTCCTATCAGCAGTTTGCGGACATACGGTTGAGAAAACAATTACATTGGATACAAGATATAGTTTTCAAATAAAATATTAAATTGCAAAGACATAACAAATTAAAGATACTTAATAATTGTAATAAAACAATCGATTAATGTAATTTGCAAATCAAATAACCACAATGGCAGATAATTTAATCCACCAACCGATCATCTACCGTATTTGAAGAGCATCAAGCTATATAGATTTGTATTAAATCAACCAAATAAAAAGAACCAAATATCAATCACTCTATTTTTGTTCTCTTAGAATATATTATTGCAAATATCCAACTGAATGGCATGATACACAGATGACAGATGAATGCTAACTCAGATTCTCTGTTTTGCTTCTTCTACATACACAACGTTGCGAAAATTCATTTAATCAAAAGTAGCTAGAATATATCCTATTTAAATTGAGACACGAACTCTTAATTACAGTTGCAGGTGAAACTTTAATTGAAGTCTTAAGTTCTTAATAGTACAATTTTATCCTAAAAGGAATTATCAATTCAAATAATAAGTTAGTTTGAAAGGTATAAAAGTTGTTCAATATTTGAAGGTTATTTTAGTCAAACAATATTTATATTCATGCTTATTAGCGAATATTCTCAGAATATTCTCCGTATATTTTGTAATTATGATAGATGTACATTTAAGGTAACTTAGGATTCTAATTGTATTAGGAATCAACCTTTGTAAGGTAAGTTAGGATTCGTATCATATTAGGAATCAACCCTGTACAGCTATATATATTGTGAATAATGAAAGAAATCCGTAAGGTAAATTATTCTAACTTTCATGGTATCAAGAGCCTAAAACCTAAACCCTACTCTTCTCCCTTCTCTTTCTCTTTCTCGGCCAACAGACTTTTCTGTCCATTTCCCTCGGCCGAAAACAGCACCAAGGCACCATGTCTTCCCCCACAAATTCCGGTTCCTCCACTGGCACCTTTGACAACCCCTCTCGACGTTCATCATCTTCTTTTCACCCGGCTTTCGCCGTTACAAACATCAAGAACTCTATCCCTATAATTCTTGATCAAGAAGACTGTCAATATTCCATGTGGACAGAATTGTTCTATATTCATGCATGTGCGTACAACGTGCTCGACCACATTGATGACTCTGTTCCTCGTCCCATCGACATTGCCGAATCGACATGGCTCCGCCTTGACGTCATCGTCAAACAATGGATATACAACACCATCTTCAAAGACTTGTTGTGTACCATCATGAAAACAGGTGCTACGGCACGTGACCTTTGGGTGCGGTTGGAAGAAATTTTTCAGGACAATAAAAATACTCGTGCACTGTATTTGGAGGAGCAATTTAACAATACGCGTCTCGAGAATTTCAACAATATGTCCGAATATTGCAAACAACTAAAACTCATAGTCGACCAACTATCCAACGTCGGAAATTCTGTTTCAGAAATCAAGATGGTACTCCAATTAGTTGCGGGTTTACCGAAAGGTGAATACGATACACTTGCAACAATGATTCAACAGGCCAACCCACTACCAAGTTTCACCAAGGCACGGTCATAATTGTTGTTAGAAGAAACAAGACGTGCCAAACAAGAGGAACATAATCAAAAGGCGTTAGCCGTTGACGGGATGGCACCACCGGCAACCAACACCACCCCGACACTAACGCATATCCAACAGCAGCAAAGCGGCGGAGGTCGTGGCGGCAGAGGTCGCAACAACAAAGGCAAGGGTCGCGGCAAGGGCCAACGCAACCAGTGGACTGGACAACGGCCGGTCCGCGACTGCGAATTTCCGGTGGGGCGGGCCGACGAACCAGGGTGGCCAAACCAACAGAACTGGGCCTCACCTGCAAGCCCGTACCCGACAACAGGGGCCCAGTTCCAGCAGCCTTGGTCGACTGGCCTATTGGGCCCTACCCCAGCCACCGAGCGAGCCCATCATCGGCGGCGCGGCGCAGCCCACCTAGTTGCATTCCGGAAGCGGCGGCAAACAACACTCTAGCAGCGGCTGGCCCCCCCCCGATTTGGGCCGTGCCTACACCACCGTGAACCTTCAATGTACCCGATGACAATTGATACATGGACACCGGGGCCACATCTCACCTCACCCGGTCGTCAGGTAACCTATCTCAACTACGTCGGTTAAAGTGTCCTCAATTTATTATTGTCGGCAATGGTCATCGCATTCCAATTGAAGGTTACGGTAACACACACACCAAACATCCACACCCGCCTTTCTCCCTAAACCACGTCCTATACACACCTAACATCATTAAAAACTTAATCTCTGTTAAAAAATTCACTAGCAATAATTACGTAATCCGTCGAATTTGACCCTTTTGGTTTTTCTGTGAAGGAACTCAATACGGGGAAAATTCTTACACACTGCAATAGTGTGGGAGACCTCTACCCATTCACTCAATCTTCCGCTGTCAGACCGCAAGCACCTACATCCCTTGCGGCGATCTCTCCCTTAACTTGGCACAACAGACTCGGACACCCCGGAGACCCAGTTTTTAATTTTCTTAGGAAGTCTAAGCGTATTCAATGTAATAATGGGAAAATTGCCCACCACTGTTTTTCTTGCCCACTAGGCAAACATACTCGTCTTCCATTTATGGCATCAAACAGTGTTACTTTTTCTCCCTTTGATATTGTTCATGCTAATTTATGGACCTCTCCGATTGTTAGCTCTTTGGGTCATAACTTCTATCTAGTATTCTTGGATGATTTTTCACATTTTGTCTGGATTTACTCACTGTAATTCAAATCTGAAGTTTTTACAAAATTTCTCGAGTTTCAAAAATTCATTAAAACACAACTTGAAAAATCTATCAAATCATTCCAATGTGATGATAGACGTGAATTTAATAACTCGGCATTTCACAATTTCTATTCTAAACAAGGCATGGTTTTCCGTTTTTCTTGTCCCTATACTTCTTCCCAAAACGGTAAGGCTGAAAGAATTATACGTACTATGATTAACATGGTTCGCACACTTCTGTTTCATGCCTGCCTACCACCACCTTTTTGGGTCTATGCTGTCAAAATGGTAGAATCCCTTCTTAATATTTTACCAGCTAGCACACTCTAAAACAAGACCCCTACCGAAACCTTATACCATCGGCTACCATCATATGATCACATACGTATTTTTGGATGGTTATGCTACCCCAACATGGCCTCCACTACACCTCACAAAATTGCCCATCGCATTCTGCCATGTGTCTTCCTTGGTCTATCTCCTAATCATCGAGGCTACTTGTGCTATGACATTGCTACTCGCAAAATCATCGTCTCCCGTCACGTCACATTTGAGGAGACAACCTTTCCTTTTTCAAATCTCCGGAAATTTTAGACCACTGATTACATCTTTATCGATGAACCAAGTCTGTCCCCGGTCATCCAAAATCTATACGAACAGCAGCCCACTGTTCTGACAGTATCGGCACTCTCCGGCACCACCCCAACAGCTCCCTGTTCACCCCTACAGCCCCCAGTCGAGTCACCTGCACCACCAGCGACACTGCTACCCATCACTCCAAAGAACTATCCCGCATGTCTGCAGCTTTTCCGATCCCGCCTACATCGTTGCCCACCGGTCCGTAACCGGTGGACCAAAGAACCTCCCAGCCCCGACCTAGGACTTCTCATCGCATGGAGACTCGTGCACAACACGGGATCTTCAAACCCAAGGTTCACTTCAATCTCTCCACACAAACCTTATCACCCATTCCAAAAAATCCAAAATTAGCAAAACTGTACCCAAATTGGAATGCGGACATGTGCGAGGAATTTAACGCTTTAACCAAACAGGACACTTGGGATTTGGTACCTAGACCCGAAGGTGTGAATGTTATCCGGTGTATGTGGTTATTTCGGCACAAGTTCAAAGACAGTGGTGACTTAGAGAGGTATAGGGCAAGACTAGTTTCCAATGACACTAATCAGCATGAGGGTATTGATTGTGGTGAAACATTCGGTCCGGTTGTTAAATCGACCACTATTCGGACTGTTCTCAGTATTGCTATGGGCATGCATTGGCCGATTCATCAGCTTGATGTCAAGAATACATTTCTTCATAGGAATTTGAAAGAGACTGTGTACATGCATCAGCCTCCTGACTTTGTTCATCCGATAGCTCTGCAGTTTATGTGTCGTCTCAAGAAGTCATTGTGTGAATTGAAACAGGCACCCCGCGCTTGGTATGATCATTTTGCCATGTATCTTCTGCAGATCGGTTTTGTATGTAGCAGGTGTGATAACTCTCTCTTCACTTTTCACCGAGGTAGCAGCACTGCATATTTGCTATTATATGTCGATGATATTGTTCTTACTGCCTCATCTGAGGGTTTGAAGAATAAAATCATTGCTCTACTCAAAACTGAATTTGCTATGACTGACTTGGGCAAGCTAAGTTATTTTTTGGGTATATCGGTAACCGTCTGCACCACTATGTTCCTGTGTCAGCGTAAGTATGCAGAAGAGATAGTGTACAGGGCCAAGATGGCAAATTGTAAAATTATGCCAACTCCGGTGGACTCAAAATCCAAGCTTAATGCCACTGACGATGCGCCAGTTTCTGATCCCACTCTATATCGGAGTCTTGCAGGCGCGCTTCAGTATTTTACATTCACTAGACCTGATACTGCATATGCCGTTCAACAGGTGTGTCTGTTTATGCACGATCCCCGAGAGTCCCATTTTGCCGCCCTCAAACGTATTATCAGATATGTTAAGGGCATACTAGACTTTGGTTTACATCTATACCCCTCTGCCCCAACCAAGTTGCTAGCCTACACGGATGCAGATTGGGCAGGATGCCCCGACACACGTCGCTCCACCTCAGGGTACTGTGTATTTCTTGAGAATAATCTTATCTCATGGTCCACCAAGCGGCAGGCCACGCTATCCCGTTCGAGTGCTGAAGCAGAATATCGCAGAGTTGCTAATGTCGTCGCTGAGATCTGTTGGCTCCGAAATCTTCTTTTGGAGCTCCAGTGTCCATTACGCAAGGCGTCTATAGTCTATTGTGATAACATATCTGCTATCTATATGTCTCATAATCCAGTCCAACATCAACGGACTAAGCATATTGATATGGATAACCATTTTGTGCGAGAGAAGGTTGCCCGTGGTCAAGTCAAAATTTTACACGTGCCTTCCTCTTATCAGTAGGCAGACATTTTCACAAAGGGACTACCGCGACAGCTCTTCACCGACTTCCGATCCAGTCTTAGCATTCGGCCTCCTCCCGCTCCGTCTGAGGGGGAGTATTAGCGAATATTCTCTGTATATTTTGTAATTATGATAGATGTACATTTAAGGTAACTTAGGATTCTAATTGTATTAGGAATCAACATTTGTAAGGTAAGTTAGGATTCGTACCATATTAGGAATCAACCTTGCACAACTATATATATTGTGAATAATGAAAGAAATCCGTAAGGAAAATTATTCTAACTTTCAATGCTTTTAAAATAATATAGATATAGATATATAGACAAATAATTCAATGATATAAAAGCTATTATGAGATGCAAACCACTCTTACATTTTAACATTCAAACAATAAAAGAATCATAATTTTTTAAAATATATAGCTATCATACTACACAACTTACCTCCCTAAAATAAATAACTAATAACCTTTATTAGTATTACAATTAATACATCATTCTGTCATGAATAAAAAATAAAATTACTTTCAAATAGCGAAGTAATAAAATATGATAATTTTGAGACATAGGACAAAAACATAAAAACCAATGACAAGTGAAGATGTAAAATTCGGTTATGTACGTATTTTTTTTTAAAATATTCAGTGATATTCACTCTCACAATGTTCTAAAATATTAAATATGTGATACTATAGTTTATTATTTCAGTTACTCTAAATCTTCTTATTTCTATAAATGAAAATGATTATTAAGCATCATTCATTTATTAGATAATCATGATGTCAAAAGTGCTAACTAAAGAATTTGACATATAATTTGTGTAAGAACTATTAGGCAGGCCCCGAGTGTTGGGTGTTAGGCGTGTTTAGGGCTTACAGTCGGGCGCTTAGAGCGTAAGCCTCATAGAACTAAACCTCACACATAAACCTCGAGGTATTTTGCCAGTGTTCCGCCCTGGAGCGAGTCCTAAAACTAACTTTTAAAACATTGGTCCTAACTGTGTGCACATTTTCAGACACTTGATTTATTTATATTTTGGGTTAATCATTTGGTGTCTGGAATTGGTCCAACTAATTCAATTTCTCGTTGTACAAGACCTATTAAAGGGAGAAACACTTTTTATGAAGAATTTTTCCATTTTCAAATCTCAAACCAGAGATCTCTAATTGAGGAAATGACCATTTAATGTCACGTAATTGTTTCAAGATTATAATTTCTGTAAATTCATTTACTAATGAGCCAGCACACATAAATGTAGTACTGCACAGTAAATAGAAAAGCAGAATATGGTTAACATTTAAGAGGGTGATTGAATTGGCTTTTTAAAAGTAGCTTATAAACTAAAAAGTTAAACACCATAAGTTGATAGTAATATTTAATTTTTGACTTTTGGCTTATTTTTGTATTTTTTTAATCTAAAAGTAAGTGATTAAAAACACTTTTTATCATTTTCAAACATCACAAAAAATAAAAAAAGCTTAAAAGTTAATAAGCACTTAAAATAAGTCAATCCAAACAGAGGCCAGGCAGGCAGTATAAGTAGTTGTGTCTGGTTTCAACTAATTCCTCATGAAAGAAGACACAATTTTTAATTGTCCAAAGAAATTCACCCAATGCCGTGACCTAGTGATTAATAATGTGAAACAAACTTAAGTATACTTCAAATTTCAGTAGCAACAAATTTTTTAGGTAATTTCTTCTCATCTATTTAAGCATTGATTGATGATCAGAGTTGTACAATATTTATGCTGATGGGAGATAGCAAACCCAATAAAATAATTAAGGTGCACGCAAACAACACTTGATAAGAAAAAAAGGAAATAAAAGTTGTTGCCTATTTACTTGGCATTGCTTAATAGAGTTAGAACCATGAAGTAATAGAAGTATCTGATATCTTTGACTCCTCATCTCTACCTCATAGCCTGTGTAGACTTAGGAGTTCTACACTATGTAAATATATCTTTTTCAAACCAAAAAAATCATTATCCTTTGTATGCATTGGCAGATTAAAACAGTACCAGAATCTTTGTAGCTAAATACTAGTACTAATATGTTTGTATCGAAACACACAGTTATAGACAGATAATTCTGATAAAGTAAGCAACCAAAGATACTCATTTCACCTTAAAATCAATAATTTATATTAGCACATCCCGCAAAAGAGCTCATCTTTTTTGCAAGTAAATTCCATGAAACATTGGCAAATTAAATACAGTATAAGAAACAATGCATTATCTTCACCCGCATAAGTCAACTCTTATTTGACCGGATAAAAAATGAAAATTGAGCCTCCTGAATATTCTCACATGAAACATTGATGCGTTTGCATTGAAAGAACGGTAATCTCTGTATCAAAGTATAGGCCGTAAAACAGAAAACGTTAAAAAACAAAGGTGTAGTAGCTCATTTGACCAAATCCAAAGTCGAAGTCAAGCGACGATGGCGGCACGAGACATGATCATCTTCTCAACTCTTTATTAGCTAGAAGATGAGCTTTTACATAAAAGCACAGAAATTTTACTTTCTACCATCAATGTGGGGGGAAAGCTCACTTGAAAAATTAATTTTCTAAATTTCACTTTCCTCCATTTGTCAATTCACATTTCATCTTTAAAGCTCACCACTTAGTGTCTTTAAAGCCCAATAAGAACTAGGTAGTGTTGCTCTAAAAAACTTAGGGGTCGTTTGGTAGAGTGTATTAGAGAAAATAATGCATGCATTAATTTTGTG
Organism: Anisodus tanguticus; assembly: GCA_034509755.1. NCBI lineage: Eukaryota > Viridiplantae > Streptophyta > Magnoliopsida > Solanales > Solanaceae > Anisodus > Anisodus tanguticus. Next base: position 3,016,455 of record CM067540.1, on the reverse strand, counting down.
TATTACCAATACCTTGTTTGCTACACTTTTCCATCATTATATACCATATTTGGTATTATCCTATGCATAATTAATACCTAGCAAACCGTGGTATTAGCAATGCAATGGGTGTTAATGCATGCATTAACATGATTAAAGACACAATTGTCAATGAAGTCCCTCACATAATATAGTATGGATGATATTTTTGTAAACAACTAATTATTTTTATAAATTATATATGCAATGCATGTTATTTCTAATACACCAAATCAAACGGTGAATAAAATATAATTCCTGCATAACTGATGTCAGCATTACTAATACACTCTATTTAGCATTATTCTAATACACTCTACTAAATGACCGCTAAATCATTCGTGGTTTGACACTCGCTTAAATATGTTAACATTAGACTCTTTTAGTATATTTCAATTTACACAATGTTCATTTCGAGAACATTCAGAATGATGTATGTTTTATGATGACCATGACATATGATATGTATTGTGATTGATAATGGATTGTGTGTGATGTTATGATTAAATGACGATAAGTTTGTCGAGTATGGAGGGGGTCTCGATTAAGGGTGGCAAATGGATGGAATAGATCAAATTTGGATGAATCAAAACGAATCAAAGTAATTATTGGCTAAAAATGCAATCCATCTAAAGTCTATTTGGACTAAGATAAATTGGATCAAGATGAATCAAACAACGGATCATAACCCCACAAGTTCATAACCCAATCATTTTCAACTCAGCAAGTGCGATGTTGTGGTTTATTTTTTTCAAAAATAGAGTTATTTCAATTTCCTGCTATTTCACACTATGAGACATTTATACTTGGGTGATTATACGAAACATGTTCTGTGGTGAAGATTTACTTTCTTGTGAACTCTTGGGGGATATCAGTGGCTAAAAGTAAAACTTATGAAAGTTAATAAAGCTTCAACTGTTCAACATTTCAAGTTTCAACTGTATAAACTAAACATGTATCTAGTTAAAAGGAAGGTATTCATGTATTAAATAATGCATAAGTAATACACTATCATGTTTGGTACTTTTTCCGTCCTAATTTGCTTGACACTTTTTATTTTTATATGTCTTTTAAATATTTTAAATTATTAATTATGGCGACTTATAATACTTTTTACGTAGTTTGCGAATATGTAAATTTTATTTCAAAAAATTTAAAGATTCTAGGTTCAAACACACGGTCAAAATTAAGAAGACTCTCGAAAAGTGAAAAGTGTCGTACAAATTAGGACAGAGGGAGTAGCATTATTTTGATATGTATAAAATTCAACAAACCTAATACAGTGTTTGTTTGCAATTTAGAGACTCGCATAACTAAAACATGTATAAGTTATGAGATAATTAATGTATTATTAGTAGAAGATGGAATAATTAATACATGAATAAGTAAACCCTATAAGACTAATTCTACATATAATAATACATATATTTCCTTGTAATTAATCTATGCATTACTAATATTTACATAACTATAACCAACTACTAAACATAGTATAAACTATTTCATTCTAATATCCTTTGTTTATTTGGGTTGGGTACATTTTTAATCCCGCAAGTTACACTACTTTGATCCATTTTGACCCGATTTTAAATTAAACCTATTGGGTCATGAACCAACCCGTATAAACATTGAATGAATTGGCCGGGTCTGGATTGATTTTGTCACCCTTAGTCTCAATATAGGGGAATTCTGTAATCACAAATTATTCATAGTGATCATAGATTGTATTTTTATGTTACTATAAGAATATTGATCGACTGTCAATGATGAATTACAGAGTTTTGTAATAATCACTTTCTGATGACATTGGGGATGGCTAAATTCTATAAGAACCTAAGGCTTCTTCGTAATAATCAATTTATGCAACTTGGAAAATTGAATTTTTCTGCTATTAATTTGAATTAATGAAGAAATGGGTGAATTTTACCTACAATGCTACATGTATTAGAACTCTCTCATATATATATATATATATATATATATATATATATATATATATATAAAGGGCACAATTTGCAACAAGGATTTTCTGGTTGATTAGGTTAACCTAGAATTAGCTATTTGTTGTATTTCTCTAAAGAGAGGAAGAAATAAAAATTATTTTATGCATTTCCTTACTAATAAATTTTAACAAAGCTCCAGCTGGTCTAGCTAAGCCTCCTAGCCACTGCCCCAATGTAGATCTCCTTAAAAATTGAAGGGAAATAAATTGTAAAAAATAGCTGTATTTATTTAGTGGCCTTGACGAGACATATATTTGGTTATTAAAATATGTAATAGCATGAGACATTAGTTGAATATTCCTTATAATCTTTCGTTCTTTTTGCGATATAGTCAACGCATCTGAAGTTAAAGGCGGTTAGACGTGTGATATTAGATAATCATATCGAAAAAAGAAAAAATAAATTTGAATAAAACGGAAAAAGGATAACATGTTTTATAATAATATCAATTAAACGAAACATTAGAAGCCAAAAATAAGTCGAAGTTAAGGCGGTAAGACGTGTGATATTAGATAATCATATTAAAAAAAGAAAAAATAAATCCGAATAAAACGGAAAAAGGATAACATATTTTATAACAATATCAATTAAACAAAACATTAGAAGCCAAAAATAAGTCGCACTAATTAATCCACTTGCCTAGTCACAACTCTATAATTCCTAAGTACGAGAAAGGTCCTAAAACAGACAATATTTTCAGAAAAATGACATTGTTTTTATGTAGTTCTAAGGTAATAGCAAAGGACATTTGGCTTTTGCATTCATCGAAAGGCCATATTTATAATTAGCAGCCCCCACCTAATTCCAATTTCCAAGTCTATCTTTTGTACAATCTAGGTAATACTAATAAATGACACAATATATAGCCATTGCTTGTCCAAAAATTAAGTATTGTGTACATAAATGGAGTAATTGAATAATTGATTCAATTTATAGTTGGGACTATTACAATATTGCACGCCATCGAAGGACATATGGTGTGATTCTACAACTATTAATTAGGTCTTAGAAAATTTTGAAACTTCACATGCCAATATGGCTCCGACCTTGTATGCCCATGTTGGCATTCCTGATCTAACCATTGAAAACAAGAAGGGTTGGGTAAATTTGATGAGTTCGATTTTTAAGGTTCTTATTAGTGATAATGAAATGAATATGAGGTCTAACACAATCACAAAAGTTAGTTCAAAAGAGAGATTGTCCAATTCCATATAAATATTAAAAGCTCCTAATTAAACCCTCTAATGTGGGACTCAACACCCTTGCCCGTTTAAGACTGCACATTTGAAGTGTGGACAATATTAGACATATTAGAGGCAGGGCGGGGGCATCATAGGATATTTATTAAAATTTTAATTTTTCTTACATATATCTATATCCAACGCATCGAAAATACTATGTTCGTGAGAACTCGCTGCGAAAGAGCTACATCCACTACTGATGCAAACTGAATATGTGCAAAGTTAATTGTATGTATGAACATATCGAACCTCTTAGCGAAAGATTTAGTAGGCATTTGACATGAATTGGTTGAGATTTATAAATTTTTAAAAATAGTATTTTCAATGAAAGTGGTTGACTGAGTTGTTTAACGTCATTTTTAAGACGTCAAGAATGCCCAAAGAATGGAGGTGGAGTACAATGATCCCGTTGTACAAGAACAAAGGTGATATCCAGAGTTGCAACAACTATAGGGGTATCAAGATGCTAAGCCACACTATGAAAGTTTGGGAAAGGGTCGTGGAGATGAGGTGAGAAGAGACGTATCTATTTCCGATAACCAGTTTGAATTCATGCTGGGGCGTTCGACCACACATTTATCTTATTAAGAGGTTGGTGGAGTAGTATAGGGAGATGAAGAGAGACTTACATATGTTTTTCATCGACCTCGAGAAGTCACACGACAAAGTTCCTAGGGAGTTTCTATAGAGATGTTTGGAGGCTAGAGGTGTACCTGTGGCGTACACTAGGGCGATCAAGGATATGTATGATGGAGCCAAGACCAGGGTACGGACAGTGGGAGAAGACTCTGAACACTTTCCAATGATGATGGGGCTGTACCAGGAATCAGCTCTTAGCCCATTCTTATTTGCCTTGGTGATGGATGGGCTGACGCAATAAATCCAAGGGGAGGTGCCATGGTGTATGTTATTCACAGATGACATAGTCATGATTGATGAGACTCGCAGCAGAGTGAATGCTGATGAATGCTGAGCAGGAGGTTTGGAGACAGACTCTGAAATCTAAAAGGTTCATACTGAGTAGAACCAAAACAGAAGACGTGGAGTGCAAGTTCAATAATGAGAGCGACCTTGAGACAGATGTGGAGGTGAGGCTTGGTACTCAAGTCATTCCAAAAAAATGAAGCTTCAAGTACCTCAGGTCTATCATCCAAGGGATGGAAAGATTGATGACGATGTCACACATCGTATTGGGGCAGGGTAGATGAAATGGAGGCTCGCATCTGGAGTCTTATGCGACAAAAATGTGTCACCAAAACTTAAAGGCAAGTTCTATAGGGCGGTGGTTAGACCGACTATGTTGTATGGGGCGGAGTGTTGGCCAGTCAAGATTTCGCACATCCCGAAGATGAAAGTTGCGGAGATGAGGATGTTGAGATGGATGTGCGTGCATAAAATGAGGGATATGATTAGAAATAATGATATGCGGGACAGAGTCGGAGTGGCCTCGGTAGAGGATAAGATACGAGAAACGAGGTTGAGATGGTTTGGGCATGTACAGAGGTGAGACACAAATGCCCCAGTGCGGAGGTGTGAGAGGTTGGCTATGGACGGGTTCAGGAGGGGTAGAGGTAGGTGGAATAAGTATTAGAGAGAGGTGATTAGACGAGATATGGCGCAGGTGCAACTTACTGAGGACATGACCTTAGATAGGGGGTAGTAGGTAGTCAGGCGTAGTCCTACTTACGCTTGCAAACTGGTAGTTGTAGTGTTATTATTGTAGGCTCGCTTAGCTTATCATACTAATAGGCGCAATATTGCTTTATAGTCCATTGTAGTTTGATTTATGATGTTATGTGTCCTTTTAGTGTACTTTGTTTAACTTATTTACATGCGCTGATTACTGCTTACTTTTTCAGAATGCGCTATCATGGCTTATTCGCTTTTGATACCAACATTTTCATACTGCTTTAAATTTTTTCTGACTGGGTCTGACCGTTTCTCTTGCTTTGCTTTTGTTGTTGTTTTGCTTGTGCTTATGCTCTATCTTGAGTCGAGGGTCTCTCGGAAACAATCGCTCTACCTATCAAGGTAGAGGTAAGTTCTGCGTACACTCTACCCTCCCCAGACCCCACGTTGTGGGATTTCACTGGGTATGTTGTTGTTGTTGTAATAGTATTTTCAATTATAAAATTCTGAAAAATGATACATTTTTCAATTTACTCAATATTTGATCGAAAACATGTTGAGAATGAGTATTTCGTTGAGCATATATAAATAAAGAAACTATCAAAATGATTAATGCCTGAATTGGTTGAGATTTATAAATTTTAAAAAACAGTATTTTCAATTATTAAAATTCTGAAAAATGATACATTTTTCAATTTACTCAAGATTGATCAAAAACATGTTGAGAATGAGTATTTCGTTGAGCATATACAAATAAAGAAACTATCAAAATGATCAAATCCTTATTTTGGGAAAAATTAATGCTGAAGATATTTTCCTATGCAAGGTCTTTATAAGATTCGCACCATTAAACGCAAAAAGTTAAATGAAGTCGATCCAAAGGATATAATTTAAAATGATTCAAACAGCCTAGTATTGTAATGTGGTCGAGTTAATAAAAATTTGAAAAATATTAGTCAAAATCACAAAAATATTGTTTGACACATGTACCCATAGAAAGCCAAATAAAACTCATATTTGGACGGAATGAAATGTGAATAGCCAAAATCATGTTCTTTCTTTGCTAGTAGACAGGAAAAAAGGCCAATAGAATCTTGGACAAGGTAAGATTCTCAAGGATCAGAATATATTTATTCATGGAATGACAAAAGAAGATTAGTTTAAAAAATAAGAGAATATACTTGACCAATGAAATTGAAATAGTACTTAATACCTACCATGCATGAGGTGCAATATAGGAGTACCTTTTATTAATAAAACAATTCTTCTTGACCTAAGTTAACTATTTAATACAAATCCGACTTAGCACTAAATAGAGTATTACTATCCAATGATGCATATTCTTCTTATACCTAGGAATATTCGGATGGGAACTATCGTTATTGTACCACTTCACTCATTTTAAATCTTTTTTTTTCTTTTATTTCTTGCACCAATGGATCTAACCAATTAGTATGTTTCTATCACCAAAAGGTGTGGTGATACAAATGAATTCTACTATTCTTAATTACAAATATCAGGTTTAAGCATGATCGGGAATAAAAAAAAAAAGATTTAGGGGTGCACCATCGATCAAGAATTTTAAGATCATGAGTGTTCAATTACCTTTAATCGTGAAGTTACTACTACTAATTTATGAAATTGAGTGCTTAGTAAGTCTAAATATAATTTTCTACTTAAGTAAAAGTATACAGAGTCAATGGCAAATCTAATTTTATAATATCGAGTTCATCTGAATTAGCATTTGTCACATGGATCATAAATTTATGCAAGAGGGCATTAATTAGGACAATCTTAGTGAAAAAAATCTTCAGAAAAGGATTAAAAATACGCCTGAACTTTCAAATATAGATTATTAGTATCCTTCGTTATACTTTTCGGTTAAATTGTTATATTTTGGCGCTGATTTACCCTTAAATTAGATGGAATGACACGTGGCAACATCAGAATAAAATAACTCACACCCAATTTTAATGCTCGATTAAAGCCCTAATTTGACCCAATACCCGACCCACGCAAAACCGTGGTCATCTTCTTCATCCCTTCAAAATTCCCCACCATTTTAGACAAATTGTATTTGGTGGGTCTTATAGTTCTTGTTGTTCTAGAATTCGAATTTCTTGAATAACTCACAAAACCCTTTTGAGGAAAACACTTGAGATTCAATTCTGACCCAAGAAAAGATGACCCAGATGGAGAAATTCCACCAAGAATCTTGAATTCTCAGTATTGAAGAAGCCATGATTTTCATGTTAAAGCTTTGAAGCTGTAATTTTTACAACACTTGAAGCTAAAGAAGCTAATTCTTGTGTTACATTTATTATTTCATCTTCTTCATATATTTGAAAGTTCAGAGATATTTTTAACTCTTTTTCAGTAAAATCTTTGTATTCACCGTGGGAAAAAAGAGTGAAAGTAAAACTGCAATTATGTTAAATATTTTTATTACGAAAACAATTTAGAAGCTGTCATAGCATGGTGCCTGCAAAATATGCTTGAGAAAATTCTCCAATATTCTCCAAAAAGTAGCTGAACAATAAAAAAAAAAATTATTCGAAATTAATCCTGGTGTCAGTAAAGGAATAATTGAATATTCCAAGAATTTAGAATAAATGGGAAATATTCTTTTAAAAAAGAAACACCACAAGATTTGGTTAATGCGCTTCTCGAAGATATTATCTTAGCTATCAGAATACATGAGTACTTCCAATTTTTACATACATAACAGTGTCTCAATGTTACTCATAAGAAATGAACCTTTGATCTAATTCATCATAAAAATTAGCTCATGAAGTAATTGAGGATTAGGAGTAATTGATAAGAAATAAACTTCAATCAATCCCAGAAGCTAGTTCGTGAATTTAATATTGTCTAAGACTATATTAGGAGACTAAAAAAACCATCACTCACTGATTTGGGGGCACTATCAGCTACAACCTGCCAATAAAGAGTGGTTAGTTAAGTTTCTATGTTTGAATACAAGGTCAAAATTTAGAAGTTTTAATCTCGAAATTTCATCACATAAATTAGAAATTATGCAGATGATATATCGAAAACAATCTCTCTACCTTCCAAGGTAGAGAAAAGTCAGATAGAGGTAAGGTCTGCGTACATTTTATACTCCTCAAACCCTACTTTATGAGATTTTAATGAATGTGTTGTTGTCACGTAAATTAAAACAGATGGAGTAACTCTTTATGAATATATTATGTTCAATAATCCACACCACATCCAAAAAAAAAAAAAAAAAAATTTCATTTCCTAGTTTTTCTACATTGTTTTTAATAAGAAACGCGAGGAAAAGTACCATCTGTGATAAGAGATGAGTCATACAAGGAGTAAGAGTAACTTCTACTCAATAAAATTTCTCAAAATTATCCGTCAAAGCAGAAAATAAACCTCGAATGTAATTTAATCATCTCAAAAACTAGTTCATGATGTGATCATTGTTTAAAGGGAAAAGGTTATATATGTCATCGAACTATCGAAAATGGTTCATTTATATCATTCGACAATAGTTTTGTTCATTTATGTCATCATTGTTATTAAAATGGTTCATTCATGTCATTTTTCATTAACGCCAATTTTATAATATCATTTTTCATTTACATCACCGTTTGATGTTAACAAAAAATGACACGAACAAACCATTTTAATAACTACAATAGTATAAATGAGCCAAACTATTAATATTTTTCAATTGTTCATTTTCCAATTGAAAAGATGCATTTTTTCGACATTGATAAAAAAAAAAAAACGCGAGGAAAAGTATGTGATAAGAGATGAGTCATACAAGGAGGACAAGTAACTTCGACGCAATAAAATGTCCCTAAATTTTCCATCATATCTTCTTATCTTTGTATTAATTATATGATTTTTCAGTAGTAGAATATTGCTCAAAAGTCAAGTCTATTAAATTATTTTTATATTTGTATTCTTTGATTTGTAGGGTTTAGATCTAGCACCAAAAAGGAAAAATGTGTTATTAATTTCATCCCCTTTTTTGTCAATTAAGCTGGTACAGTTGCACTTACAGCTAGAGTAATTAATAACAAACTAATTATTGTGAAGAAAAACAATGGATTCTTCCGATATCTGGAATAATTTAAGATATGTTTTGACTTTGATACTTACCTAACATTATCTCCATTAATTTGCTACGAAAGTTTATGCTAGAATTTTGATTCTTTCTCCTTTTTACAGTTGTTATTCACAAAAGATGAACTTTACACAATTTTAAGCAAATATACATTTCCTAAATTATTATTTTAAAAAAAACTTTTTTTGACTAAAGAGAAAAAGAGATATCTTTAATCCGTCTACAAAAAAAGACTGGAGTTAGCTACGAATAACGTCCACTACATGCATTTGCGGCACAAGCACCATCCTTTGTCGGCTATGCACCCACGGACATTGAACAAGTCATGAGCCACATGAATCTAAATATTCCAAATGAGTCGTAGTACATGGATAAAGGGGCTACGTCACATATGACAGCATCTCAAGATAATCTTTCGTCTTATTTTAATACGAGCAGTAATAAAAAATTATTTTCGGTAGTGGGCAGGAAATTCTAATTCGTGGTATTGGTCAGGTAACACTACCCTCTCCCCACCCACCTCTATACTTGAAAAACGTCTTACATGCACCAAAATTGATTAAAAACTTTATCTATGTTCGACGTTTTACAACTGACAACAATATTTCTGTGAATTTTGATCCGTTTGGTTTTTCTGTGAAGGATTTTCAGACGGGGATGTCGCTCATGAGATGTAATAGCACGGGGGACCTATATCCCATCACCTCTATTTTCAACAATCACATGGTCAAACCTTCCATCTTTGCGGCCATCTCTCATAGTATATGGCACAATAGGTTGGAACACCCAGGAGCATCAGTTTTTAATCAATTTAGAAGATTAATTTGTTTTCTTGTAATAGACGTTTGGACTCTTCTATTTGCCAAACCCGTGTGTTTGGGAAATATGTTAAACTTCCTTTTTCTGTGTCTACTACTCATACCTTTATGCCATTTGATATTTTACATTGTGATTTATGGACATCACTCGTTTTGAGTGTTGCATGTCATAAATACTATTTGCTCATTCTTGATGATTATTCGAATTTTTTATGGACATTTCCTAGGACAAAAATCACAAACCTATAACATTTTGAAAAAATTTAGTGTGTTTATCAAAACTCAGTTTGGCAAAACCATTAAAAGTTTTCAATGTGACAATGGGGGGGGGGGGGGGATTTCTAAATGCCCACTTTCCAAATTGTTGTCACCAAAATGGGATGTATGTACGTCTTTCATGTCCATATACCTCTTCTCAAAATGGAAAAGCCAAAAGAAAAATTCGAACAATCAACAATATGACTCGCTCTATCCTTGTGCATTCGTCCACACCACCAAAATTTTGGCACTATGCCCTTCAAATGACTACATATCTTCTAAATATTCTTCCTAGTAAACTAATCTCTAATGTGTCACCCACTCAGGTATTATACCACAGTCTCCCATTATTTACACATTTACGAGTTTTTGGGTGTTTGTGTTATCCCTTATTTTCTTCCTCCACCATTCACAAACTTCAGGCTCGTTCTACTCCATGCGTGTTTTTGGGATACCGACAAAATCATAGGGGATATAAGTGCTTTGATATGTCAAGTGGGAAAGTTATTATTTCTCGTCATGTCATCTTTGATGAATCTACCTTCCCGTTTGCAACATCTCGAGCGGCATCCTCACCTTCATATGATTTTCTAGACGACGAAATTCATCCAATTTTGAGGTATTATCTATACTCTCAAAATAATAGTGTAGGGCCATCTCCAAACCCGTAGCCTCAAAAGATGACCCAGCCACAAAATGTGAATGGGCTGAACCAAGGAATCGAGGCCATTGTCTCTCTTCCCTCGGTCTCGGCCAAATCCACATTTGGTGGTAGGCCGGCCCAACAAAGAGAAGCCCCTACACCCGTTATCCAACCCCCTACACATGACACACTAGCCCAATCCAGTGGCAGTAAATAGCCCACAACCCCGGCCCACAATCCCTCAAACAACAGCCCAATTGGTTTTACACGGACCATGGAAACATGTGCAATACACATGATTTTTCGACCTAAACACCATTTTAACCTAACTACCTCCGTCTAACCATCACCAATACCAAAAAATTCCAAAGTTGCCTTATCCGACCCGAATTGGAAAGCTGCCAGGTTAGATGAATTTACTGCTTTTATTCAAAATAAGACGTGGGATTTGGTACCACGTCCATCTAATGTGAACACAATTCGATCTATGTGGGTTTTTTGCCATAAAAAGAATTCTGATGGTTCTTTTGCGAGATACAAAGCTCGTCTTGTTGGTGATGGCAGGTCTCAGCAGGTTGGAGTCGATTGTGGTGAAATATTCAGTTCGGTAGTCAAGCCAACAACTATCAGGATTGTTCTTAGCCGGGCACTTTCCAAATCTTTGTCTATTCATCAGCTGGATGTCAAGAATACATTTTTACATGGCCACTTGCAGGAAACGGTATACATGCATCAGCCGTTGGGATTCCGCGATCCTACCCGTCCAGATCATGTGTGCCTGTTGAGGAAACCTTTATATGGTCTGAAACAAGCTCCTAAGGTATGGTATAACAGGTTTGCAAGATTTGTTTCTAAATTGGAATTCTCTCACAGCAAGTTCGATCAGTCACTATTTATTTATAGGAAGGGGCACTGACATGGCATAAATACTTTTGTATGTTGATGACATTATTCTCACAGCATTCTCAACTTCACTTCGTCAGTCTATTATGTCCCTTCTTGCAGCAGAATTTGCGATGAAAGACTTAGGTCTGTTGAATTATTTTTTTGGCATTGTTGTCACTCACTATGCAGATGGGTTGTTTCACAGTCAAAAGAAATATGCCGAGGAGATAATTAACAAAGCAGGGATGTCTTCTTGCAAACCATCAAAGACTCCAGTTGACACTAAGGTGAAATTGAGTAACGCTACAGGTACTCCATACAACGACCTTACACACTACCGCAACCTTGCAGGTGCATTGCAGTATCTGATTTTTACGAGGCCTGACATTTCCTATGCGATCCAGCAAGTTTGTTTACACATGCATGATCCAAACGAAGAACATATGAGGGCTCTCAAGAGGATTATGCGGTATGTTAAGGGTACTCTTCATTTCAGACTTCAACTGTATAAGTCCTCCATCTCGAGTATCTCCTCCTACACTGATGCAGATTGGGGTGGCTGCCCAGACACGCGTCGTTCCACTTCCGACTATTGTGTGTTCTTGGATGACAATCTCATTTCATGGTCATCCAAATGTTAGTCCACACTGTCTCGTTCATGTGCAGAGGCGGAATACCGAGGGGTGGCCAATGTTGTTGCTGAATCATGTTGGCTATGTAATCTCATACTAGAGCGCCATTATCTGATTGAAAGGGCAACAATGGTCTATTGTGACAATGTGAGTGCGATCTACTTATTTGGCAATCCAGTTCAGCATCAACGCACGAAACACATTGAGATGAACATCTTATTTGTCCGCGAAAAAGTTGCTCATGGTCAAGTTCGTGTTCTCCATGTACCATCCCGTTATCAGATAACTGACATCTTCATTAAAGGTCTTCCGTGCGTACTTTTTGATGATTTCAGGGACAGTCTCAGCATCCGAGAACCTCCAGCTAAGACTGCGGGGGACTGTTAGATTAATTATGGGGATATCCCATAATTACTTCTCATTTATTATAATTGATATTGTAATATATTGTAATTATTATGATTGTAATTAGTATCTGATATTTTAGGTAAGTTAGATTAGTCTTCCATTATTCAAGCCTATGATATATGTATATATATTGTATCTTTGGAATAAGATTGATCAAGTAATTATCTTCCTACACTTTCACTATTATATTGTACTTTAATTTAACCTATAATAAAGGATAATTTGTCATATTTTTCGTGTTACTAATCCCAAGTTTTATCGAGGATTACCTATAATTTTTCTAAGTAACATGTATAAAAGCTAGACTATTATTTGAACTTTTACTTGTGAGTACATTGTGTAGTACATGCTTCCGTACATAGGGCTATAAATAAGCGAAGGGTTTATATGGAGCTAAGTACGAGTGAAAATGATATTATTACTATAAAGAAAAGAATAATTCTGCTTATATTAAACGCTATGCTAAGAATATTGCACGTTTCATTTCAATAATACAACATAAGGGGAACCCACCAAATGCGTCTGAAAGATCCTCAAAAGATATCACACAAAAAAATTCAAAAAAAAATAAATAAATACGAGAAGTTCTTTTCCTAAAAGACCGAAAAATAACTCTATATATGACTATTTTATAGTGGCAAAGGAACAAAAATATATTACAAAAATTTCTACACTTTTTTAGTCAGCTGGTGAAGCAGTGGTGGTACGTGTAGAGGAAGAAGTTGCCGGAGAATTAGAATGTACGCCACCGCCGTCGCTATGGCTGTGGCTGCCGCGCTCCTCCGAGCACGACGACTTGTTAGTGTGTTGCCTAAATTGTTTTAGGGTTCCACCGGATGCATGATCATGGAGGGGACCCTTTGGTAGGTTGGCAATGGGTGCATAGATTCCATTAGAGTTGGCAACTCCCGATGCTTTGCCCGAGCCGGTCGAGGCCGCTGCAGCCATGGCGGCATATTCTGGTGGTGGGACCCATATTCCTCCGACTACCACGAATTGTGGTGGCTGTTGGTGGTTGTTGTTGTTGTGAATTGATGACGGGCTAGGTCTTCTCGTGTGTAATCGATATTTCTGTAAAAAGAAAAGAGGCGATATTTAGGTCATGCATGATAGGAAAAAAAAAGTGAACTTCTATATTCATATAATATAAAAAATTTAAATTATCAGGTCACAATAAAATAATTACAAATAATCGGTCATTAAAAAATAGAGTTAGCAACTTGAAAAAAGACGTACATGTTACATGCTACACTATGTTAAAATGCATTGATAGTGTTTAAATTTTCTAAATTATTGGTGTGTATAAGTTAAATTCATGAAGAAGTTAAGTTGGAATAAACAATAAAGTAAGAATCAAATTAAATCCTAGTCCTATTTGTTATGTGTAGGTTTTGAACTAGAAAGTTTTAGCTAACCCTAGAGTAGGTTTGCTTTAATTACTAGTTTTACATATTAGTATTCAGTATTGTGTGATCCATATATATAGTATGTTTCAATTAAAGCAGTTTAATTTGGTAAATAACTTGGAAAATATATATCTAATATCGTACATATATGTTACTCGATTTGGTATAATATAAATGTAAATTCGTACAAGCAATTTTAGAAAGCTTACTAGATTGCTAGTTGTTACTAAATTCAAAAGTAGCTTTTTGTTTTCAGCTGAAGTTAAAGATATACAGCTGAAATTCCAAATTTAACTATACCAAAACTCAAAAGCTGTCGATATTTCACAACAAAAAAACATATTTTGATTGTGTTACGTATGAAATGAAAAAGAATAATATACAAAGTAAAGGTGGAGTTATCCAAAATTCTACGTCTATCCAGAATAATACAAAGCAGCTCGTACTAGAATTTATTGATGGACCCTTATGCAAATTTGCACTACCAAACAAAAAATAATATGTCCAATTTCCGAATTTTGATAATACATCAAAGTTTATCATGTTTCAGGTTTGCCAAAGCAAAATAGATACTTTTTGAAAAGGAAAGGAGCCAAAAAATTATACAAAGAAAATTCTAGAGCAATCATAATCATGTAGAGTACAAACCTGTAAATGACTTTTAACTTCATCATTAGTGAGTCCATCTACCTTCATTAACTCCCTAATTTGTTTTGGCGTAGCAACTGCATAATTTTTCAACAAAAATCACCATCATTAGTACCAAAAAGATTTAACCATATGCGCTTTAAAAGGACAAAAATTAACAACGAATAATGTGTGTTACTAAATAGTGTAAAAATTTGTCTGACTTCTGCCGCTAAGCAACAAAAATCTATTGCTCAAATTATTAAATGACTAATTAATTATTAATTACGAGCTATTTAACGATAAATTTTATAATTAATTCATATTTTTATAATACCATAAAAACAAAATTATTTTTTAGCAAATTTAGAACTTAATTATACCATGAGAGCCACCGAGTTGTTGCAAGGCTTGTAAAAATCTTCTATGTAACTCAGGTGACCAACACCGTCTTTGTTTTCTTGATCCATCTTTATCTTCTTTCTTACTTCCACCGCCGTTCTCCGCGGTGGAACTAGCTACAGCCGCTGGAACGACGCCTAATACTGGCAGTTTCGTGGCAGCGGCAGCACTTTTTCCTTTCTTGAAAGGATGAAATGCTCCACCACTTCCATTTTTCTTCACCTCCACAACCGATATTTTTTTAGGTGTTAATTCCTGTAATCCCACAAAAACAAAAAAGAACTTAGATAATAAAAATACAACAACATATTCAGTTTAAATTTACAACGATCTAGTGTAGTATTATAAAGCGGGGTCTCGTGCCTATCTTACCCCTACCTTGAAAGATAAAGAGATTGTTTCTGAAAAAACTACTCATTTAGTGCAATTCTCTAAAGTATAATTTGATTCATTTAGTGTAATTCTCTAAAGTGTAATTTCACAAATTAAATCTGAAAAGCAAAGATCATACGCAAACCTTATTTCTAGCTCGTGAGGTAAATAATAATAATAAATAAATAAATTTAATTTTTTTCATTTTTACAAAATAGTAAAATTAAATTACCTCATTTGGAGTGGGATCTGAAGTTTGATTCCAGAGCTGAACAGATCTAAGCCAATCAGATTTTTTATTCTTGTTGTCTTGAGAACTAGTAGAATTACTATTATTATTAGTAGTAGTATTATTGTTATAAGTTTTTGATTTATGAGATCCACTTCCATTATCATCATCTTCTTCTTCTTCTTCATCTTCACGAGAAAATGTTCTTTTTAATGGAATAAATTCCTCTAAAACAGGAACATCGCTAGATGTGTGTTCATCATCAGAACATTCATCAGATTGTGCATTAAGGTTGTACTCTGTTGTTGTCCCAGATAATTGTTGCTTGTATGTTTCAATAGCTGCAAAAAAAAATAATTTAAAAAAATTACAAAAATGAACAAATTAAAGAAATGGGGTGTAATTATTTTGTTTGAATAGTATAGGTAAAATAAAAAATCACAAAAAATGAAAGAAATTAAAGAAATGGGGTTGTGTTATTTTGTTTAAATAGTATAGGATCTTGAAACAAAAAATCACAAAAGTTAACAAATTTTAGATAAGGGGTTGTGTTATTTTGCTTGAATATCATAGAACAAAATAAAAAATGAACAAAATTTAAGAAATGGGGTTTCGTTATTTTGTTAAATAGTATAGAATCTTGAAAGGTGAAGTCTTTGGAACAGTAATTGGTAAAAAAATCACAAAAATGACGAAATTTATGTTATTTTGTTTGAATAGTATAGATTCTTGAAACAACAAAATTTACAAAAATGAAGAAATTGAAGAGATGGGGTTATGCTATTTTGTATGAATTAGTATATAATCTTGCCAAAAAAATAGTGAGTTTGTTATACCTTGAGTGACAAGTTCAAGACAGAGTGGAAGTTCTCTAGAGAAGACTTGAATTTTTCTACGTTCTTCTTCAAGAGCATCAATATATTGTTGACATCTTTGCATTTTGTCTGTGAAATTGTTGATCATCATCTTCTAGTTTGGAAAATAAAAATAAACTTTCTTTTGAAGTTTTCCAGCTTTTGTGTGATGATTATTTGATTGACCTAATAAGGGGGAAAGTATGGAACTTTTTTATGTTTATTATGCAAAGGGCTAATGAGAGAAATGATGGGACCAAGGTGGCATTTAAATGAGGAAGATGGTTTCTTTTGTTATAAGGCATAGAGAGGTCCGGAATGGAAAATTAAAGAATAAAGGGAATAAACTTGGTACACAAGAAATAAAAAAAGAATAAAGTTTTTTTGTGATGGCTTGAGGGGTATATATACACATACATGTAACTCCTACACCACCAAAGTTATAAGAGAACACAGTGGGATGGATGACATGTTTTTATCCTTTAATTAGAGATTTTGATTTTGAGTTTGAACTTTAAAGATGGAGAAATTTTTGATAGAGAACGTTTTTTTCTTCATGGATCATGAGTCATGGGTCATGGGTCATGGGCCATGGATCATGCACAACTACTCAATACAAATCTAAATTAATTTGATTAATACCACCGAATTATAAGAAAGTATGACGAGATAGTAGAGAATCCTTCACACTTAATCGGGTATTTTAAGTTCAAACCCTAAAAGAATGAATTTCTAGTAGGGGTCGTGTTTTCCTTATGAATTCTATGAAGTAATAATCTCGATTTAGTGGATCAGTAAATTCTAGATATCATATGATTATATCAATTAAAAATTATATAGTAATACATTAATTTGGTGTGATTTCTTTATCCTTAATTAACAATCTCCAATTCAATTGTTCACAAAAAAAAAACTAAGTAGAGAGCGTCTTACCCTGATGGTAGACTTATTCGGCGCGATCCAAATTAATATAACTAATAAATTTAAATACCGAATAGTTAAAAAATGACATAATAATTGTTTTTAGGAAGGTGGTCGGGGTGGGGGTGGGGTGCGTGGGAGGTCGAGGTCGGGGCGTCGCGTACGAAACGAATCTTCGATGGGTTAGGTTCCTTTCTTTTTAGCCACAGAAAGAGAGTTGTGAATATTCGAAAGAGTGATTCTTATTATAATGTGGGCTGGCAATGACGTTACATATTACACTATCAAGATAAGATCAAAGACTTCACTATCCTTTTTTTTACTTTTATCTCTTTTGTCCCTCTAGTTTAAAAGCATCCATTTAAGATGCCATTATTTCTTACTTTTCAAACTTGGGGTTTGATGTATTGTTATGGTTGGTGCAAATGCACCCTTTTCCGCTCGAATTATATACTACGAAAATGTAGAGGTGGGTTCAGGGTTTGATGGTTATGAATTCCTACAACTAATTTAAATTAATATACAATAAAAATTAAATTTACAGTCAAATATCAATAAATATTAAGTTGATAAATAATACATATACTATAAGGTGTAAGTAAAATCTATTAGATTCACGTGAATCTGTATGTTTTTGAACCGTATGTTTTGCCGTAGCTCCGCACCTACTTGAATGGTTTTGATTTTTAAATGTATATATAGACACACATTGAAAACAAGGTGAGTATATATATTATTGTACTTCTTTTCTGCAAGTTAACTAGCTCAAGACATAGCTAGGTAATTATACAAAATTATAACTCATCCCCATTTAACATCAATATGCAATACACATTTGGCCATTTGGGTAACAATACCTCAAGTGTTTTAGAATTACATGGTTATTTATTAACATGACTTATTTTTATCCGCTCATTTGATACCCTTACATTTGGATAAAGAATATCTCAAGTTTATTCATTCTTATAATATAATCTGATAAATAAACCATCTTTACAACACTATTTCACTAACAACTTCAAAACGGGAACAAGTGGAGATGAACCAAAATTGAAGGCCTTCACTAACAAACCAGAAAAACAAAACTACAAGATCAAAAAATCAAAATGTACAAATAAAGGGGGATAGAAATGTAATTACCAAATTCCACTCAAGTTAAAGATTTTTTTCTCTATCTATAACACTAGAACTTTCTTTTTTGCTTGGAATATACTCCGTTTATTTGTCTTACAAGAATCACGACAACACTACAAAAACTTTAACGAATCTTCTCATCTCGTGCGTGTCTCCACGCTCCATCCACCTCCGCATAGGGGTGGGCATAAAATCCGTTGAACAGAAAAAATCGAACTGGCGGTTCGGTTCATGAAAAAATCGAACCGAATCAGGATTAAATTATTCGGTTAGGTTCTTTCATATTTTTTATGAACCGAATCAAAAACCGGGGCAAATATGTAATTAATCTTATTTTTAATTTTAGGCTATTGCTATCTCTTGAGTCATAGTTATTGAAGCCAATCTATGAAGCTTTTATGGAAGTCGAATGCGGCATGAACTTAATTAACATATTACGGAAGCATTGAAATAAAATGTAGGGAGAGAAAATAGTTGTAAATTGGTGGAACTTTAAATGGTCATAACTATGCGCTCGGTTAAAATGTAGGGAGAGAAAACGTTGACATTAATTTGTGTTTTCCCCCAAATCGGTTTCTGATTTTCCCTTTTCTTTAGTAAACATCTCACGATATACAATACATTTCAACGTCGAAATTATGTGGTAATGTAGGTGTGAATGACAATTTCATTGTTGAAAATTCAATTTTAAAAAAATATCCCCAGACCCGACCCATTTTATTTCAGTGTGGGACTTTTATTTTGTGGGATGTAAACTTTAATTTGGAGTTTTTTTTACATGTTTTAAGAATATATGTGATGCAGACTTTATATTTTTGGATTTTAAATTATTTTTTTAGACTTTATATTTGATCCGAAAAAACCGATATAAATCGATACGTTCGGCGATATAAACTGATATATTAGTTTTTTTTTAAAAAAAGTTTGATTCAATTTATATTTTAAAAAACTAAATTCTATTCGTTTCATATTTTCTTGATACAAAACAGAACCGAAGCGATATACGCCCACCTAAATATGACAGTGGATCCTGGATCCGGTCCGGATCTGGTGGATCCTGATCCGTTTTATAGGATATGGATCTTCAAAATTTGGACCCGACGGATCCGGATCGAACCCGGATCCATTTCTGACGGATCGGATCTGAATCTGGATCTTGTATTTGAGATCCGTATCCGGTCCAGATCTGACTCATGGATCCATTTTTTACTAAATATATTCATAACCTAGAATGTAATTTTATAAGTATTTTCTTAAAATTGCTAAGCACATCCTTGCAAGTTTAATTCTCAAAACAAGTTTAATTTATCCCCGCGTTAACTCAAAAACCAAAAAATAAAGAGGTAACTTCGATAATAAAATCAATGTTATATTAGTGAATAACTAACATCTCCATAGACAAGTAGTTAAAATTATATTCACTTCATTTGTGAAGATTCCAAGCACATGCAAGTTCTGCATTATGAAAATACTAGTCAGCATTTTCCACAACTATTGTCATTGTCCAACATTTTCAATTAATAGTTCACAATCAAAACGAGACAACGAACAAAATATCTCATATGAACATTTCAAAATTAAAATACAGTAAATTGTTAGCTAAGTAAAAATCGTTTGTCAATTCAAAAAAAAAATCTTAGCAAGGTTACATTCTTAACAAAACAAATTTTTTTACATGTGGATCCAGATCCGATCCGTGGATCCAAATTTGAATCTGATTTTTATGGACCTGATGAATCTGAATCCGGATCTGTATTCAGATATAAAAAACGGATTTGAATTTAAATTTAGTAGAATCCGATACAGATCCGATCCGTTGTCATTCCTACGCCGACCCCTACCTCCGTAGGTTTGATTCTCAAATTCAATGCACAAAAATGAAACTGGCTTTTCGGGTTTCAAAGGGGCAAGAGAATCATGTGTTGTGTGCCCGAGACGCATGCATAATGCGTGGTGAGAACGCACTAATGTTGCTCTGACACAGTTGTCGTTGATTGGGTCCCAAGTACATGGGGACCTGTAGTATTGTATCCGAATATTCTTTTTACCAAATTTAGAGGATTACTCCATCCGTCCTAATTTATCGGATCTTTAAAAAAAACAATTCTTATTTTATACTAATTTAATTTTAAATTTTATATTTTATTAACTAGATGATATATAATCACATAAATATCTTTGATTTAGTTTAAACCATAAAATTTAAAAATATTCTTTTATTTTTTAAATTATATACCGAGTCAAACTATATCACATAAATTAAAATTGAGGGAGTCCTTAATAAGTCGCACCGTTAAAAAAAAATAAACAATAAATAAAGGATAAGTTTCTTTTTGGTACCCAATGGATATTTAGTTCTCATTTCTCGATTTTGTTTGAGTAAATTCTCCAATATCATTTTCTAATGTGTTCCTAAAATACCGGATTCCATCATAATTCCAAAGTTAAGCGTGTTTGTACAAGAGTAGTATTAGAATAGTTGACTCGTGAAAAGTCCTCGTGTCGCATTCCTCATTTTGAAAGGAAAAGCGTTGGCTTAATTGATAAAATTTTCGCCACGTAACTAGGAAGTCACGGGTTCCGGCAGTGGAAACAACCTATTGTAGATGCAAGATAAGATTGTCTACAATAAACTCTTATGGTTCACTCCTTTCCTAAACCCCGCATGACGAGA
Organism: Anisodus tanguticus; assembly: GCA_034509755.1. Lineage (NCBI taxonomy): Eukaryota > Viridiplantae > Streptophyta > Magnoliopsida > Solanales > Solanaceae > Anisodus > Anisodus tanguticus. The sequence goes on along the minus strand of CM067540.1, from coordinate 2,995,202 downwards.
GCTTAGTGCATCGAGCTTTCCTTTCCTAAAACAAACGAAAAAATAGAAATCAATATTTAAAGATATGTTCAAACACTCAAATTGTATGTTATTAGAGTGGTGTATCCAATGGAAAATTAGTTCTCAATTTCTGGATTTTATTTAGCTTAATTTTGCAATATAATGTTCTAATGAACCAATGAATATCCGAAACAACCTCTCTATTCTATAAAAGTAGGATAAAGTCGCGTATATTCTATCATCCTCAAACCCCAATAATAAAATTACACTAAGTATGTTGTTGGTATTATTGTTTTGTTCCTAAAACAATAAGAAAATAGGAATCTCCACCGAGGATTATGGTGGGTCAAATAAGATCTTACATTCTTAATTAGAGATTTTACATTAATGTAGTTTGAACGATTTTAACGAATTACATACTTAACATTTACAAATAAGAATAAGTTAAGTACTATGTGGTTTTAGAGGGGCCGATTCAAAATTTAGAATTTATGAATTCCTATAATGACCTCAAGTTAATATTATAATAATAAATATATCATAGTTAAATATCTAGAAATATTTAATCAGTTTTTTAATATATATATATATATATATATATATATATATATATAATCAATACAAAAGTTACTGAATTTTCATAAATTGTATGAGTGCTTCTACATCCTGCCCTATATATACAAAAGTACATTAGTTTAAGTAAAAAAGAAAGTTCTATTAGACTACTAGTTTAGTTTAAGTAAAAAAGAAAGTAGGATAAAGTCGCGTATATTCTATCCTCCTCAAACCCCAATAATAAAACACTAAGTATGTTGTTGGTATTATTGTTTTGTTCCTAGAACGGTAAGAAAATAGAAATCTCCACCGAGGATTATGGTGGGACAAATAAGATCTTACATTCTTAATTAGAGATTTTTTGTTCGAGTTCTGAATATGAAAATGTTTTAGTAGGGGGTATTATCTCCTTTAATTACACAACGAGAACTCGAATTAGTCGGTGCTTCAATATGAGTAATCGAATACTGGGTAAAAATATAAAAAAAAAAAATTGCTCCTCTAGAATGGAGCGAAAGAACAAGTTTTTGTTGTGATGTCAGAATTTGTACCTATTTGTATCTATTTAGTGATGAGCCCTGCCAATACATCTCCATACCAAGAAAGTAGTGGAGAAGGCACAAGTCGTTCATATTTTCATGAGCATGCAAGAACGAAAGAAGAACATGTATTCCCTGTTAATTACTACCTGTGAGATAAATACAAGCGATGGACGGAAAAATTATGTGAATGATGAGACCAACCTAACCTAAAGTTAAGACTCTTCCTCTCTTAATAGTGAATCTTGATTGAATGACACTAAAAACCGATTGGAGAAAGAAGAAGCATGGTATAAGATAGGCGGCCGATAAATTTAGTTTCGATAGCAAATTTGTATAGCTATATATAGATTGAAGGATGATTAGTTAAACATTTTTGGTCGGAAAAATTATACTGTATATATAGCAAATGATACTGCGTACCTAAAACAACCCTTAGCGAATTTCTCTTAATCTCGAACATCTTTAGCAAAATTTCTGATTTTGTCACTGCAATGCGAATAAATGGCAAAACATAAATAATGAAATATCATTTACAAAGGATTCAAAACGTATGTTTTACAATTATTTCATTATTTCCAATTCAACATGAAATAGAGAATTAATTTAAAGTTAAAAACTGGTTCGGGGGAGCTAGTATTTCAATTGAAATAATGATTTCACTCACTAAATTTAACCTTTTTTTTCAAGTGAAATTCATATCATTAAGTTTTTAGGGCACCAAGTCTTACACGTATTTTCATGCTTTCACATTATTGATTATGAGCTCAAAAAATCCTTCGAAAGGAGAATATTTGTTTTATTTTTTCAGTAAAATCTGTGAAAGTCAAATAAGATTAAAATTTGGACCAAATCTACACATTTCTAACGCTAGGTAAGGGAAGTCTTTTTAATATTTCTTGATAATTGGTCGAAAGATACATGTTCAAATAATAATCTACCAACAAGATTGGGATCGATATTCTCCTCATATTACTAGTCTTCTAATTTACTATAGTAAATAAATGTACGAATTAATGACATTTTGACAACTACCTTTCACCAAAGTATCATTGTTTTTGACTAGCAAGAAGTCTTTTGTAATATTAGCAACTTAGAATCATAGTCGATGAGAATAGGCCATTAATTACCTAGACTTTGCACTTAATTACAAGATAATAAAATTTATACACTCCGTACCCTTAAAATATACAAATGGTTGAAATTTTCCCTCAAGCTGGTAAAAGAATCATATTTCCTGTAATTATATATTTAATTGGTGGCACAACTACATATAAATTGAAGGGTGGTCACTTAAACACTCTTTATCGAAAAATTATATTGTATATATAGAAATTGATAGTATTGCATAATTGTTGGTTATTACAAAGGTTGCAGGAAACGGGAATTACAAATAACTGCAAAGTAATTCAAGAACTGAAAATTACAATAAAACAACAAACTGAAATTACAATTTTGTTGAAGAAGAAAAACTGGAAACTATTTTTGTTTGCTGAGTCGAGTGTGGCACTCTGTCCTTAAGACAATATTGCCCCGTATGTATCCTTTATACGTCCTGGACAATTCGTCTCCCAAGATAAAACAACAATGGAACACTCGAGCAAAGGAAACTCAAGAGCTACCGTGAAGAATATTGAGCAATGAAATGATGCTTGGAAGTTGTAGGAAGAAACTATTTTTGCTTGTGTATTTTCGTGTATCTCAAGTGTTGTAAGTGTGTCTCAACAATGGTGCAAGGGGTGTTTATATAGGTGAGGGATGGACTATTTAACTGCCTCCATAACAACCATTATTGGCCAAATAATGGCCATTATGGAGGTAGTAAAGCCACCAAAATAAAATGGATTGGCCATTATAGGAGGAGTAATTCAGCCAAAATAAATGGCTGAATTGAGTCTTTGGCGTTTACTGCTTTGATGTCCAAATTCGACTTTACGGAAACTTCAGGGATCAAACTGTACATCTGAAACTTCTGGGATCAAACTGTACTTCTGGCAAAGTTCTCTAGCCCAAAAAGATAATATCAGAAGGCCCACAGCCCGTGGCCCGTGACCCGGAACTCGGAACCGGACGGGCGGCGGCGCGCGTGTAGGCTTTCCTCGAACCGAAGCACATCTAGGTCCTCCCTCCTTTAAACACATGGGATACCCCTTGGGGTCTCAAACCCCAAACCAATTTTGAGTCTTATATACACAACAATTCTTTCTTCCTCTACCGATGAGGGAGAATTGAACACAATACCACACTTTCCATGCTTCAAACACCTCACTTCGTGGACCAATATCTCTTTCATTTCTCAATGAAATTTGACGATTCTTGGCCCTACGGTTATCTACGTACTTAGTAGATCATGCATGTGTGAAGAACCGGATTCTCCAACATACGTAACACTAGTGTTTAAGCCGTTAAAGTTGGTCGGTCGCAACTCCCGCCAAAGGCTAATTTCCAACAATAATATAGGTCAAGAAAAACTTTTTATAGATATATATTAAATTTTAAACACCTTATAGCAAAATTATCTCCGTCATTGTGTTAATTGAAAACATTGATTGATAGTTCTATAGAAGCATTAAAATCTTTCACCAATAAGTAAATAGAAAATAGTAAAAGATAGCTAAAATGTTCTAGAAGAGATGACAACTAGTGGGAAATTTGAAATCAGAAATTTCGTTAAAAATATTTATCATTAATATATATATACAATAAAAGTAAGTACAGTAGTAATATTTACTATCGTATACACAATATAATTTTCTATAAAGAATGTTGAATGTTCTAACCACCCTTGCCAGTTGTTGCTCCACCACTAATGTCAAGGAATGCCATATATACGAAATGGTATATTCTTTCAAAATACCTTCTTGTGTTTTGTTAAAGCAAGGGGTTTTCATAGGACAAAGTACCTTTATTTAAAATATTTAATTTACTCTGAATATCTCTTATAGTTGGTCCTCTATTCTACTTATTATTTGTCTCTTATCTTTTGTCACGAACTCAAAATAAATGGGGTCTCGAATCATGTTATTGATCTCTGTGATTAATGTTCTCAAGTTAAAAAAAAAAAAGAGATTAAAGTTCTCAAGTTATTCCAAAATCTTAATTATGGTGACACTTATTTACATTGACAAATGATAGTAGTTCATTGAACAATTATTCTGTGAGTATTTTTTCTAAAAAAAAGAGAACCCTTTAGCCTATAATCCTTAAGTTCATTGTCAAATATACATATGATATATAATATATCATATGTATATTGGTTACCGTGTTGCTGTACATATGAAGTCACGGACTGTACATATTGATTAGGTAATATTTGGGTGTAATTAGTATTGTATATTTATCATAATTGTATTACCATAATTGTATAGTTAGTGTCCAAGCAGAATAAAGTTTTAGAAGTAGAATAGGAATATGATTATCCTATTATGAAAAGATGTAAATTGTATATATACTCTTTCAATTAATGAAAATAATCAAGAAATTATTTCTTTCACTCATTTTCAGATTGTAGATTGTATTAAGTTTTATATAACATCAGTATCTGCAATATGAAAATTTTCAACAACAACACCACCATACTAGTGTAATTTCATAAGTGGGATGTAGAGAGAGTATGATGTACGCAGAATTTATCCTTACCTTTGTGAGTTGTAGAGAAATTATTTTCTGATACACTTTCGGATTAAAAGAAGTGAAATCAAACGAAAATAAAAACAACAAAATTGCAATATGAACAAAACAAAAGAAGCAAGAGGTTAAAAAAATAAGAAGAATATCAACATAGAAGACTATTCCCTTGCCTCCAACAAAAAAGTACCATAACCCTCAGCTATCTACTATCTTCTACCTAATCGAGAAAAAACTTTTATTCCAAAAATTAAAAATAAAATAGAAAAGCAAAATGCAAAAGAACTTTTGCTACTAGTTTCACAAAAAGGTGTTTTGTCTTAAAATAGTGGCATGCATATCAATAGTGAATCTTTGATCTGTCTCATTTATTTCTTTTTTTCAAGTACTAAAATGGAATTGTTTAATATAATATATAGGGACACCATTTTAGGAAATGACCTTAGGTTCTTTAAGAGCCAAAAAGAAGCACAAATATGGAAAGACGTTTCATAAGAAGGCACTTTAATTTGCTTCCTCATGCACAAATTATATTATAATGCCTTAGTGCAAAGGTCATCTTGCCACTCAAAAAAGAAAAGAAAAAAAGAGATCAATAGTATATGTTTTCATATATGAATGGCTTTTCATGTGAATGTGGGGTTGGGTCTTAAATTTTGCGAGTAGTTGGCATATCCTCATTCCTTATCTATGTTCAATTTTTAGAGCTTATCTTAGATGGAGTGTTCATGCATGTGGGTGAAAATTATATGAGATTAAGATTTAAATTTCAATAGAAAAAAAAGGAGAACTTAGGTGATTTTCTTCCTTTCTATCTAACCTTGTTGTATAGATTTATCTGGGACTTGCATTGGTAAAATATAATAGGTATCTAGGGAAATAATTGAGGTGTGCACCGATCGATTTGCTTGAATATTGTCGTTATATATATAAAGGAGCTTTGTGTGTCAATTGTTTTTTCGAAGTTTGGACATGATTTGATTGAGATATGAAAAAGTAATATTTGAAGTTGATGTTAAAAAAATGGTATTTGAAAGTCGAAGACTTGATGTATGTTTGATTATGAACGCAGTGTTAAATTTGTGTGAGTGAAAACTTAAAAAAATATCCTCAAACTTATTTTTAAAGTTTTATATTCTAAATTTCAAGTTTAAAATTAAAATAATGAGCTAGTCAGTTTGAGGAACAAATATTTATCCGAAATAACATCTAAATATTATTTCAAATATTCTAAATCCTCAACGGAAAGACTTCAAATTTTCAAATGGACCATTGGACTTAATTAATTATCCTTTTTGATTTTTGTAATTATACCCTCCCGCTGAATTCACCCACTGTTTCAATTCATTTCTTATTTTCTCTTTTCCTCCCCCCCCCCCCCCCCCTCCTTCTGTTAATTGTTAGCACACATGTGTTAAGTAAGGAGCTCTAGTTTTTTCATTTTATAAATAAATCAAAATGAGAGAAAAAAAAAAGTGGAGGAGGAGGATGACTATATACCAAACCTCCAAAAGAAATGTAATTTGAGAGAAAGAGAACATGCCATCAGTTCCCCATAATAGACAAATATGTTATTCTCTCCGTCTCAATTTATATGATGTAGTTTGATTCGGTACAGAATTTAAGAAATAAAGGAAGACTTTTAAATCTTGTGGTCTAAAACAAATCAAAGATATTTATGTGGTTATAGATCATCTCGTTAAGCGTAAAAGGTAGAGCTAAAGTTAAATTGTTGTCAAATAAGAAAATGTGTTTTTTTTTGTGACCGACTAAAAAGGAAAGTGTATCGTATAAATTGGGACAAAGGGGGTAGTTAACACCTAATTTACAAAGTGATAAAGTCTTATTGTACTTTCTCATTTTTTTTTCGCCTGAGATGGATTTTGAGCACATCTAATCGTCAAAGGCGGAGAAGGATTTCAACTTTATGAGCTTTAAATTTAATAATAAATGGATTCTAAATTTAATATTTGTGCATTTAACGAAATTCTCAATACAAATACACATTTGAGAAAAAATTATTGGGTTCGACCGGATCTGTATTTGAGCTTAAGGCTACGCCCCTGATAATCTTTTTTAAAGGGAAACTTACTTAAATTTACCCTTCGGCCAATTAGTATACCAATATGGTTGAAGTATACATTATCTATACACTTCGGCTGAATATGTTGTGTATATATATCCATATTATATGTATATCTAGTAAAAAATATACAGTAAATACATCATATAAATATTTTGTAAATTAGATAACTGAATGATATTTTTTAATTTTCTCATTTTAAAATCTTTTTGCACCATTTCTCAAAACAAGGACCACCAGACTGAAGATTGCTAAATTTTAAATTGTTCTTATTTTAGATGTACAAATTGGATTTTTTTCCATTGTTCTTATTTTAGCATATAAAATTTGGATTCCGAATTCGGAGAAGTTCATCTTTACGTCTTCTGGCAGACATTATAAGGCATGAATATACAAATCATCCACAGGTGTATGAGTCCTAGCTATTGCTATGTTAGCTACTGTCATATGTGTTTATTCATGGGAAGAAATAAGATAAAATAAAGGTATCGCATAGAGGACAAAATATGAGCTAATAATTGATTGTTTATGTAAATATGTACTAATTGTTAAATATTATTATGTGTAATTTATGATAAATATTTAGTATTCTAGTTTAGGTAAGGTTGTAATATAATTAGTATTGTATTACCATAATTAGTGTATTACCATAAATGTATAGAATAAAGTTTTAGGAATACTTTAGGAATAGAATAGAATAGGAATAGGATTCTCCTATTATGTAACTTGTATATATAGCCTTTCAATTAATGAAAATAATCAAGGGATTATTTCTTTCATTATATCAAGAGTCTAGGTCTTAAAATCCTCTCTCTACTCTCCTAAATTTTCCGTCGACTTCCCTCCACTTCCGAGACGTTTTGCTCTCGGTTTGTGTGCCGACGGAACCTCTTTTCTTCCCAAAATTTTCTCCCTAATCCCTCAATCACATATTGTTCTATCAATATGTCTACATCCCGGAACATGTTTCATCCGACCCTTACAGTTTCTAACATCAAGAATAACATCCCTCTCGTTCTTGAAATAGAAAACGTCCAGTATGCGACGTGGGCCGAACTGTTCAAAATTCACGCACGATCGCATCAAGTCATCCATCACATAATCCCCGCGGCTCCTGAGGATACGGAGGTGCCAAAATACGAGGATGATCCTAAGTTGTGGACGACTATTGATACTACCGTCCTTCAGTGGATATATTCCACAATATCTACCGATCTTTTGCAAACAATTATTGTTCTGACGCTACGGCACATGCGACTTGGGATAGACTGCGTGATATATTCCAAGATAATCAAAATTCTAGAGTCGTTACCCTTCAGCAGGATTTCTCCCACGTCAATATGGAAGATTTCCCTAATGTTTCGGCTTATTGCAAAAGATTAAAGGAATTGGCGGACCAACTTCGCAACATTGGCGCGCCGGTTTCGAACGATCGTTTGGTCCTCCAAATGGTTTTCGGCCTCTCCGAGGCCTATAGTGGTGTGGGAACGCTTCTTCGGCAAAGCAATCCGCTTCCGCAATTTTATCAGGTGCATTCTATGCTTACACTAGAAGAAGCAGGCATAGCGAAACGAGCGGCTACCGGTACTAGTCCCGTAGTCATGATGACCGAGTCCACGGTATATCCTACCTATTCCAATAACTCGGGCCAAAACCGTAACAACGGTGGCGGCAAAAAGGGTGGAAATAAGAAAAATGGCAAAAATTGCGGCGGTAGCCGACAGAATGGTGGTGGCAGTGGGGGTCCTCGCGGTGGTCAGCAGCAGCAAAAATAGTTCTGGGGCCCACAGTGGGCCCCTATGCAGTGGTAGTGGGCCCCACAACAGCAGTTTGGACCCAGCCAGTTTACCTTCCAACGGCAGTGGCAAGCCCGATGGCGGTCCGAGTGCCCACCCGACCTGGTCCGATTACGGCCGGCGACGATGCAGGCGAGACCGCAAGCAGGGGTGCTTGGGCCTCGGCCCCCGCAAGCCCATCACGCAGCAGGCCCCACTCAGACCGATATCGAAGCCGCGATGCACACATTGGGTTTGACTCAACCGGACCCGAATTGGTATATGGACACCGGTGCCACTACCCACATGACATCCGATTCAGGTACTCTCTCGTCTTATTCCAATTTGAGAAACCCTCACGGTATAATTATTGGTAATGGCAATTCTGTTCCAATTCGTGGTTATGGTCATAAAACATTGTCTCCCCCTCATCCCCCTCTTATCTTGAAAAATACCCTACACGCCCCCAATTGATTAAAAACTTAGTCTCTGTCCGTAAATTCACTACTGACAATTCCGTTTCTATTGAATTTGATCCATTTGCTTTCTCTGTAAAGAATTTCAAGACGGGGAGTCCTCTCATGAGGTGTGATAGTAGGGGAGATCTTTATCCTATCACACCCAGTCCCGGTCCATCGAGTCAAGCCCTGCCATCAGTTTTTGCATCCATCTCTCCTTCCTTGTGGCATGCTCGTCTTGGTCATCCGGGGTCCTCTATTTTGTCAGTTTTAGATAAAAATAGCTTTATTTCATGTAAGGGTACGAGTCGTACTCCAATTTGTCAATCTTGTTCTTTAGAAAAAATTGTTAAGTTGCCATTTGTAGACTCAAAATCTCATACTTTAATGCCATTTGATATTATTCATAGCGACTAATGGACGTCTCTTGTTCCTAGTTCTATGGGTCATCGGTATTATGTTCTTTTTTGGATGATTATTCTAAATTTTTATGGACGTTTGCAATAGCGAAGAAATCTCAAGTTTTTTTCCATCTTCCTAAAAGTTAGAGCATTCATCATAACCCAATTCGACCGTGAAACCAAAAATATTCAGTGTGATAATGGAAAAGAGTATGACAATGGGGTGTTTCAGAAATTCTGTGCTACTAATGAGATAAATTTTCATTTTTCTTGTCCCCATACATCTTCACAAAATGAGAAAGCCGAACGTAAAATTCGTTCCATAAATAACATTATCCGCACTCTATTAATTCATGCTTTCGTACACCAATATTTTTGGCTTCACGCTCTTCAAATGTCTACATATCTACTTAACATAACTCCTTCCAAAGGTTTGACATATTCTTCCCCTATTCAGATTTTATATAATAAATCTCCTTCTTATTCTCATCTTCGGGTTTTTGGGCGTTTATGTTATCCGTTATTTCCATCCACCACAATTAACAAATTTCATGCCCGGTCTACTCCATATGTGTTTTTGGATTTTCCTTCTAATCATCGTGGCTACAAATGCTTTGATTTATCCTCCAATAAAATCATCATTAATCGCCATGTAATTTTTGATGAATCCCAATTTCCATTTGCTAAAAGTCATTCTCCCGTGCCTAGTTCGTATAATTTTTTGGATGAACAAATATCCCCGTATATTATTCAACATTTTTTGGACATCTCCCGCACCCAAAATTCTCCAGCGGGCCCACTGGCCATTGGTCCCACTGGCCCGTCACAGTCCTCTCTGCCCAGTTTTGTCACTGGGCCAGTTTCAACAATTGGGCATGTCCACCCAATCTTTGGGCCGTCCGGTTTTCTGTTTCCGCCACCGGTATGCTTGCTTCCCGAGTTGGGCCGGCGGGCCATCGCCCGCTTGGCCAGTCCGTCCCGAGCCCAGCAAATTCCCGACATCCACTCAATTCTTCCTCGAGTCATAGACCGGTCACTCGTAGTCAGCGGGGTATTGTTACACCTAAAAGACATTTTAATTTACATTCTAATGTCTCTAAATCCCCCTTGCCCCGTAATCTTGTGTCTGTCTTAAACGACCCGAATTGGAAAATTGCTATGACTGATGAATATAATGCTCTTATTGATAATAAGACGTGGGAATTGGTGCCCCATCCATATGGTATTAATGTTATCAGGTCTATGTGGATTTTTGCTCATAAGGAGAATTCAGATGGTTCATTTGCTCGACATAAGGCGCGGCTTGTGGGTGATGGTAAGACTCAGCAGGTTGGTATAGATTATGGGGAGACATTTAGTCCGGTGGTCAAGCCGTCTACCATTCACACTGTGCTTAGCTTGGCTCTTTCGAAGACATGGCCTATTCATCAGTTGGAAGTCAAAAATGCTTTCCTACATGGTGATCTCAAGGAAACTGTCTATATGCATCAGCCGATTGAATTCAGGGATCCCAACCATCCTCATCATGTATGTTTGTTGAATAAGTCCTTATATGGGCTTAAGCAGTCTCCAAGGGCCTGGTATACAAGGTTTGCTGACTATGTATCAACTATTGGGTTCACTCACAGCAGGTCGGATAATTCCTTGTTCATCTACCGTCGTGGTTCGTCTGTAGCCTACATTCTATTATATGTGGACGATATTATCTTGATTGCCTCTTCCGATGCCTTGCGCCAGTCCATCATGACCATGCTCAGCTCTGAGTTTGCTATGAAAGACTTGGGGCCCTTGAGTTATTTTTTTGGGATTGCTGTCACTCGTCATTCCGATGGGTTGTTCTTGTCACAATGGAAGTATGCAGCCGAGATCATCGAGAGGGCTGGGATGTCATCCTGTAAGTCCACTTCCACTCCAGTTGATACCAAGCCCAAGCTTCAGTATCATACCTTTACTAGATCGGATATTACGTATGTTGTCCAGCAGGTGTGTTTATTCATGCATGATCCCCGAATTGAGCACATGAATGCACTCAAACGCATCATCCGGCATATTCAGGGTACACTGGACTATGAATTGCATTTGTATCATTCATCGACATCCACACTTGTCTCATACACATGCTGATTGGGGTGGGTGTCCAAACACCAGACGGTCTACGTCTGGCTACTGTATGTTCCTTGGCAACAACTTGGTCTCCTGGTCTGCGAAGCGTCAGGCGACTCTATCCCGCTCAAGTGCCGAGGCTGAATATAGAGGGGTAGCCAATGTGGTCTCAGAATCATGTTGGGTACGTAATTTGCTTGTGGAGCTTCATTGTCCCATTCAGAAGGCAACCTTGGTATATTGCGATAATATTAGTGCCATCTACCTTTCTGGTAATCCGATTCAACACCAACGCACTAAACATATCGAGATGGACATTCATTTTGTCCGTGAAAAGGTTGCTCGTGGTCATGTTCGCGTATGCCATGTCCTGTCGAGATATCAAATTGCCGACATCTTTACAAAGGGTCTTCCCTCGGTCCTTTTTGAAGATTTTAGGGACAGTCTCAGCATTCGAAGACCGCCCGCTATGACTGCGGGGGTGTGTTAAAATATTATTATGTGTAATTTATGGTAAATATTTAGTATCCTAGTTTAGGTAAGGTTGTAATATAATTAGTATTGTATTACCATAATTAGTGTATTACCATAAATGTATAGAATAAAGTTTTAGGAATAGAATAGGAATATGATTCTCCTATTATGTAACTTGTATATATAGCCTTTCAATTAATGAAAATAATCAATGGATTATTTCTTTCACTAATAGATAGATCTTCACTGGAAACAAGAGATAGAAACAAGAAGAGAGTAGAGATAAATCAAGATATATAAAAATTCAACTAGTTGAATGTTTATATAAGAAAAAAATTGTCTTATTGGGCAAAAAATTGTCTCGAGTCATAACTTTCTATTATATATACTTACAAGTTTTTCCCAATAAGGCAAACTTAGCTTGATGCTTATTTAATTTATTTTTTTATAGAAAAAATCAAATAATTTTGCCTCGAGGCATAACTTTCCATTATATACACTTACAAGTTTTACCTAATAAGACAAATTTAGCTTGATGCATATTAAATTTATTTATTTTTGTATAGAAAAATTCAAATAGTTCTTCCTCGGGGAATAACTTCCCATTATATACACTTACAAGTTTTTCCCAATAAGACAAATTTAGCTTAATGCTTATTTGGTTTATTTTTTTGTAGAAAGATTCAAATAGTTTTGCCTCGAGGCATAACTTCCCATTATATACACTTACAAGTTTTTCCCAATAAGACAAACTTAGCTTGATGATAATTTTGCCTCGAGGCAAAATCTCCCATCATATACACTTACAAAGGCATTCTATCCGGGTTTGGTAATCAGGCAACATGTGTTTGAGGAATTTTAAAGTTGTTAGATAACATCATCATAGGGTATTCACTTCAGAATTAAACCTATTGCACCTGAAAGCTGCAGAAGAATGTTGTATATCCTACACTATAGAGTTTAAAGAAATATACACTATATGTCTTGAAAGTTGAAACATCAGTGATATATTTCAGAGTCACAAACATTCTGAAAATCCATCTGTGAAATCACAAAACCCTCAAAAATTCTTTGAGCCTGTTTTCCAGACAGACCTTTTATTCTGGATTAAATGTAGGATCTTTTGGGTTATTGTTGTCCTTCACTACTGGTATTGAAGTGTGTGACCGTCTGATCTAAAAGCTTAAGCTGTCAGATAGAACACATTTTTAATATTTGATTATATTCTCAACACGCCCCCTCACGTGCTGGCCTGATTTTTTTTCATGGTCCAAGCACGTGGAAATTCTTTTTTGAGAATGGGTGGCAGTGAGGTTCGATCCCAGGACCTTTGGCCTGCTCTGATACCATATTGAAGTGTGTGACCATCTGATCTAAAAGCTTAAGCTGTTAGATAGAACACACTTTTAATATTTGATAATATTCTCAACAACTGGTGATGACAAGACCACTGTTGTGCTGGTTAACAGATGACCATTTTAAAGAAGCATTTCTTAAACATCAATATATGCAACTCAAAGTGCTTTGCAAGGCCATTCTAACTCTAGTATGTCTCTATTTTCTTGTATGGTCAATTCATTCTATCTAAAAAATTCACAGCAACATTTCTACATGTCAATGTTGTTTTGTTCCACAACAGTTTCATTTAAAGCAATAAATATTTGAGACATTAACCTTGAAGCTTAGAGTTCACATCACAATTATCAACTCTCAAAACTTAGCAAAAAGTTAAAAGTCAGTACCCCACAGTTCATCTAATATGATCTTGACAAGGACATACATAAGCATAAAACACACAGAAACTACAAACCACTATATAAGATCATTAACATTGTTCCTAAATAAGAACCAAACAAAGATCAAATTTTTTCTTCATCAACTGGTACATTAACCAAGATTTTGTAAACTGAAGAACAAACTAAAAAGAAAAAAAAAAACTGAGATTGAACTAAGTAAAATGTCTTGCATACTCTGCACATACTCGACTTCACTTCTAAATCATCGGTAGATCTCAGTCGCCTCTTCACTAAATATGCCTGCTTCAATACCACATCATACACCTTTTTCTCTGATGGCACAACAAATTCTCCAACTGGGCTAGCCACTAAACCTTTTTCTCCATGTTGTTTAACGTGAAAAAAGAAACAACAGAAGACAGGAGTCTGATGGGATGATAGCAAGGCCAAAAATTAAACACTTGTATATAGGAGGAGGCCCAAAAAATTAAAGACCAGTCATTTTGAAGGATAATTCATACAAAAAAATGTGGTGTAACAGTAGTTGGGCTTATGTTCATTACTGAGACAAAACTTTATCATAGGAAAACCTGTTACACATTTAGTAAGCGTTTAGACATAAGTTGATTGAGATTTTAGAGAAAGAATTAGTAATTACATTTGAAATTGAAAAAGAATATTTGAAAGTTCAATTTATATGTGGACAAAAAAATACAATTGAAGTAATTCAAACAATTAGAAAGAAAATTATGCTCGTTTATCCTAGTCTATTTAAGTTTAAGATAAAATAAAAACCGTTGCTAAAGATGAAAAAAAATTCCATCATTTAGTTTTTCTGAATCCCTCATTTTTTCCTTCGAATCTCCAAATCCTTTACTCTCGTTACTAAAGGGTGAAGATAAAAAGAACTCACTGTCTGCCTCATTTTACTCTTGTACATCAACGATCAAATTGAGGTTTTGTAAAGTTTCAGTTGAATTTAGAAAGCTTTAATCACAATAATTTATTCTTCCCCTTTCTTTTTTGGTTACTTTTTATATGTTCCCTACTCTTTGATTTTGTGTAATTATTTGTGTCTTTGGAATTTTACTTTAATGAATTGCTTCTCTAGTCTTTATTTCATCTTGTATATGTTTTAAAATTTTCTTTTTCTATATATTTTAGATTTTCTCCATTGACCGGATGTTAGAAACAGATTGCAGAACATATAGAAAACCGACTTCACAAGCGAGTACGAACTCTCTCCTTAAGACTATTTCACCCCCCCATAGAGTGCACCGGGAAGGATTGAATGTCTTAGGGATACTAAGAAGTCTAATCAAATATCGTCAATAGTGTAACTTATGTCTCTTTTTCTACCTCCATAACCCTCTGACCCGTACCAGTGGGTGGTACATGTCTAATATCTTCCCTCACAACAATACTCGCACTCTTACTAATCGGGGTCTTTCTCATCGTAGACATCATTGCAATTTCAAATGAGGAAATAGGATTAGGAATAAATGTTCTTACGACTCGGCTCTATCGAACGATCTATGTTATGAAAGAAGGCGACAATCCTAAATGATCTGTAGCCTCCATCTTATACGTGTGGCGTGTTACACACCCATAAACAAGACTTACCAGACACGGCTTGTAGACATCCCTAGGACAGGGCTGCTCTGATACCAAGTTTGTCACGATCCAAATCGGAGGGTCATGACGAGCACCCAGACCTTACTTGCTGAGTACCACTAATCATATGTTTAACATATATCCGTAACTTCGCATGGCCTACGAGGTCGCCACGAGATACCCTGCTGACATATGAAAATAGTAAACTGGAAAGAAGCTATGTAAAATCCTACAATCAGAAGGACCCCACCTATATACATATACATACCAAGGCCGACAAGGCCATACACGACTACTATACACAGGACAACTGTCTGCAAGCCTTTAAAGAGTACGTGATATCACAAGGTCGGGACAGGGGCCCGCCATACCCATATGCATATGCAAAATACTGTATCAAGACTAAACTACAACCCCGGAACAAATGGAGTGCTCCAATATCAGCTGAATTGGCAACCTACTGGTGCGGACCGTCCCCCTATCTACCTGGACCTGCGGGCATGAAACGCAGCGTCCCCCGACAAAAAGGACGTTAGTACGAATAATGTACCGAGTATGTCAGGCATGAAAAATAGCATAATAGAGACCTGAAAGTAGCTTGAGACAAGAAACAACCAACCAGTAGAGAATGCCTCTAAGGGTCACAATATGCCTAAGTATCATGTTTGTGCAGAATGCCTCCGAGGGCCACAATATGCCTAAGTATCATGTCTGTGCAGAATGCTTCTGAGGGTCATAACATGCCTAAATGTCATGCACAATGCGGTCATACATATACATATGCGTATATAACACCATCAAGCCTCGGTGGGCATCCCATCATATCATATCGGCCTCTGTGGGCATAATCATCATCGTATATCTATACCAGCTGCAGGTGGTGTGCGTATATAACGCCTTCCCTTTTTCCATTCCCTATACATATATATAATGCGTACCATATAGTAGAGTATATAACTCATTTGAGGTCAAGGGTAATACATGAATATAATGCATGAATGATAATAAGACACTCTGAGCTTATCGGAGTGACGTAATGCCGCTCCCCTCCGATTAACACTATGAATACTAACATCTTTTCAATATACCTCAATAAGGATTTATGAACATATTTAGACATGCTTTGAACATAGGAATGAATAACATGAACATCCTTAATTACTAAGAGTAGAATCATTTATGGACCAATATTACGTTTCGTAACTTGGATCATGCCAAAAGAAAGAAAGTTTAGCCTTAACATACCTTCGGTTATCGACCCTTCAATGACGACGATGAAACCGACCACCTTTACAAGTTAATCTAGGATGTTAGGGACTACCATGTTTCTACCTTACTTCACCTAAAAATAAGGTACAAATCCAATAACAACACCAAACAATGCTCTATGTATGCACATTGATATAGTATTTTTTGTTCCTAAATTGTTGGTAAATCCTGCTATTGATTCATGTCATAGGTGACTCAATATAATTAACTTTCAATCAGTCCGGTGCACTAAGCTCCTGTTATGCGTCCGGAGAAAGGTCAGACCATAATGGTATATTGTACGCAGTTATACCTTGTATTTCTGCAAGAGGTTATTTTGCTTGAACCCGTGACAGGTCACATGACAACAACTTTATCAGTATATATTATATTTAATTATTTATGAAATTATATTATCATTAAATATGAAATAATAATATAAATTTAACACCTCACAATTTAATGTATTTAACAAGATATTGTCAAAACTCAAAACTAAAATCTCCATAAAGATAGAGTGTACATCTTATCTCGAAGAATCACACTTTATGGGCTTGTATTGGGGTACACCTTACCTCTCAGAATTAAAATAAACAATTTACTAATAATTGAGGGACAAAAATTGATATTAACCCTTGATCGAATGGAATCCGTTAGGATCTTCACTTCTTCTTTTTTCCTCCCTCATTAGGAATGGTATAAATACATACACTCACATAAATAGTGAAATATCTAATTAATCGTTGGGCATGGAAACTAAGCAAAGCAAAAAGAGAGAGCCGCAATATGTAAAAGAAATCGGTGCTAATGGAGTTCTAGAATTTTCTACGAAACACATATGGCGGAAAAGCAGTTCATCGTTGCCGTTGAAGGCGCCGGCGCAATTGGAACTTTCCGGCGAAGAGTCTGTTCGAATTACATCGACTCAAAATCATACGGTACTCATTTATGCGATGCAATTTTAATCACGTTCGCAAACATATTGCTATTTTCGTTCGGTATTTTTATTGGAATTGAGTCGCGTTGGTAGTCAATTTTAGTAATATGGTATGGTGCTAATAGGGTGGACGAAGGGGAGGCTAGTGAAACCTTTGCTTTAGAACTCAAAAATGAATTTTATGATTTTATTTGTGGTCCGCTCTTCCCCGGATCCCGCTAGCGAGAACTTATTGCACCGAGCTCCTTTTAATATTAAAGTATGTTAAAAAAAATAGTAAAAATGCCTTTTGTAGTAGAAATATATTAGTATTTTGAATTAAATTACTCACGTCTTCATATTAATAAATAAACTTTTATATAACAATATATAACGAATTCTTTTAAACATATTACACTTTATATAAGTATGTCAAATGAAAAAAAACATAAATCTTTTATTAAAAATTATATTTAGGCCACTAATTTAACTGAGTCACCATTATTTGTCGATTTATGTGATCATCTCATCCAAAAGCTTAAGCCGTTAGCGACGAGAGGATAATATTTAATTTCTTAATTATGTTTCCAATGTATAGTATTATGTATTTCACTTTGTGTGGTTTGTTTGGATTAGTTGATCTTTGACGAATTTTTACCATACTATGCTTTGTATGAGCTCCCAATGAACACACCAATACATAAAAGAAACAAGAGCGAAGTCAAACAAAAAAAACATACATCTTTTATTAAAAATTATCTTTAGGCCACTAATTTTACTGAGTCACCATTGATTGCCAATTTGATCATCTCATCCAAAAGCTTAAGCAGCTAGCGAGGAGAGGATAATGTTTAATTTCTTAATTATGTTTCCAATGTATAGGATTATGTATTTCACTTTGTGTGGTTTGTTTGTATTAGTTGATCTTTGACGAATTTTTACCATACTATGCTTTGTATGAGATACATAAAAGAAACAAGAACGAAGTCAAACGAAAAAAAAAACATACATCTTTTATTAAAAATTATCTTTAGGCCACTAATTTTACAGAGTCACCATTGATTGCCAATTTGTGTTATCATCTCATACAAAAACTTAAGCCGCCAGCGAGGAGAGGATAATGTTTAATTTCTTAATTATGTTTCCAATGTATAGGATTATGTATCACTTTGTGTGGTTTGTTTGGATTAGTTGATCTTTGACGAATTTTTACCATACTATGCTTTGTATGAGCTCCCAATAAACACACCAATACATAAAAGAAACAAGAACGAAGTCTAGATGTTGACCTTGACCTTTTTCCTGGATCAACGGAGACCTTGACGGGTGCTTCTTGAAGAGGATTAAAGTGGGATTTTTCTGTGTTTGTACTTGGGATATTTGAAGGGTTTGTTCAAAAATTAGGATGTTTGAATCAAGTAGCTTTTTGACAATTTTTGGTGCTTAATCCACAATAATTTTATCTGTGGTTTGCCGCTACTGTTAGGTGATGATCAACCGCTTATTGTATGCCAAAGATAATAAGGGCGCAACTTTATTTCTTAACAGAACTTATTAAGTGAGTGCTAAGTCTGTCCATGACTTCGACATGGGCCATCCCGACCCATCCCCTGGGCCTCGCCACATGTAGGATGTTGGCGTTACCCAATTGCTTCCAAGACTTCTTTACGTGGCTCTTAATTTATAGGCGAAAAGAAGGGAAGATGAAGGGAGGCTGAGACCCAACCCTTTTAGTCTAGTTGGGTTCAACCCTCCTCCTCTACTTCGTTCCCACCTATTGTTATATGCCAATAATATCCTTGAAGATAGTTCGTTTGGCTTCTACTTTTGCGATTAAGTGAAGAAATATTTTATGCGAAGTTCTCTACAAGACATAGAGGAGAGAAAAAAGAAGACGAGGGGGGATATAAGGTAAATGAGAGAAATACATGTGGAAATTGGAAGAAGGACGGGTTTGGCCGAAAATGGTTCGCCGTTTGATTTTGTTCTCGGCTACGAGAAATGCGTTCATTTTTTCTGTATAATGTTGTCTTCTTTTCTTATGTGCAATGTGTCTGTATCGTGAGGGATGATGTCCTTTTTATAACCCTCTACCCTCTAGACTGCTTAGGAGTGTCCTTGGATTTGCCATTTTGAGTGGTCCTCTGTAGCCACCTAAATTATTATAACCTTTCTCTGAGGGCAAGATGCCCAAACACTCATTTTACTTGTAGTGATGGGTTGTGACATTGATCAGATCATTTGTGAGGAAGCAATGACTATAGGATAATTACGAGATGGCGTCCCATGTAAAGGGCTTTCCAGTTCGGTGCCTAGTTGTTGTGTTATGTACATCCATGCAACGAACTTGGAAAGTTGGTGGTGGACGGTCACTAGCCCGCATTATTTTGTTCTTGCTCGTTGTTGCAGTTGCTCAATCTTGTGATCACAGATCACCTCAAGTTGCTCGTTTAAGACTGGTCAACCTCAATCACTTGTTCGATCTGTTAATTCTTGTCTCTTGACCAAATCTTCACCTTCAGCCTAGTGATCTATGGGCTTCCTTCTAGCTTTAGCCTCCAAGTTTGACTTGGACTGGATTAAAGAAACATATATAAAATATATCAACATAATTAATAAGAGAGATACACAATTGGACGAATTCGAACTAGTGAAATTAAGGTTTGAATTGTGACCTTTTGTCCATTTCTTTATCCTCCCACAATATTGACTTTTGGCCATTAAGCCGTCCTCACATGGATATCGACGTTTGATTCAATGACTATGTAGGCACTTATTTCTCCTTGGGATCTATCTCTCCCCCCCCTCCTCTTATTGGCCCCTTGTTAAATGTACTAAAATAAAAGGTGTAAGACGCTTGGAGTTGAATAAGCTATTAATAAAACAAATAAAAAGAATAATGTTGGAATTGCAATTGGAAATTAGGCAAAAGCGAAAAGAGGAAGTAAAGAGAGTGAAGATCAGAAAGCGGAAGTGAAAGCGAGGTATGAAGCCGTCTTTCATACCGTTCACAACAATTTTTCGAGTTATGAAAATTAACTACAAAAAAAATAAATGAAACAATAATTTTGTTGATGAATATTGTTGAGTATCGTAAAGAAATGGATTTTGAGCCTAACTCAACCCATAAGCTAGCTCAAGAGGGGAGGATTGAACAAGACCATATAAAGAGTCCATGTTCCCATTTTTCCGCTGGTGATGGGGGACACCAACACCCCTCCGCACGCCCTAGACTGACATTTGGAGCGTGAATAATATAAGAGGGGGGGGGGGGGGCCCAACATTGGAAACAATGAATTGGGATGGACCTGACTCTGATACCATGTAAAGAAATGGATTTTGGGCCTAACTCAACTCCAAAAGCTAGCTCATGAGGGGAGGATATCCCAAGAACATATAAAGAGCTCATGTTCCCATTTTCCTAACCTGATGTGGGACACCAACAAGTACAATTCTGTTGTTCTCTTGATTCTTCCCTCATAATTTTTCTCCGTGATTCGAGGGTCGTTAGTAGCATATTTCTCGAACGTAGAATGTATCTCCAAGAACGTCGGGCAGCACTTTGAGTTTATCTTGAGGAAGAACGTCCGTTGATCACTTTGTGAATATCCGAGGAGTTTAATGGGATTTTTGAGATGCCTCCTCAATGGAATATTTATTTCTTTTTAAAGGCGTGAGCTAGGATTTAGGGTGGAGTAGCTTCCAACAATCTCTAACGGACCTTAGGGTTTGAAGAACATAGATTGGGCTCGTCTTGTAGAGGCCCATCTTAAATCCAACAAAATTTCAATGTCGACACATACATTGTCAATTCTATTCCCATTCTGAACTTGTATACTATCTATAAATAGAATCATAAGCAGAGAACAACAATCAATCTGCAGAATCTTTAGAAAAGCATACATGATGAGGAAACAGCTAATCGTTGCCGTCGAAGGCACTGCTGCCATGGGACCTTACTGGAAAACAATCGTTTCTGATTACCTCGAGAAAACGATACGGTATTCATTCAAATCCACATATGCACCCCTCATTCCATCTGATCTATGTTTGCGTGGATCGTTTTCTCTTGACTGATTAATGAATTGATTCGTCATTAATTTTATCGCTATCAATGGAGTGAAACTTAGTTTTGGTTTGGTGTTCTATTGGAATTGAGAGGTGTTGACAATTAATTTTAGTGAAATTGGTAATATGCATATCGTGTAAGGATTCTGAATTCCACCTTGTGTGACTGTACGTTTGGTTTAATTAGTCGATATTCAGCAATTAGATAGTTACTTGCTAGAATGCACCTTTTTAAGATCTAAATTTCAATTTTTTTTTTGAATTGGATTATTCACAAAAATTATAGGCATATGAGAGACCAAATTCCATTCTATGATGTAAAATAGAGGATACTTTTCCGCGGACACACCTCTATGAGTGATAATTATTTCTAAAAGAGCATTTGAGTTTGTGAGAAGTTCCACTAGTTGACATTGATGGCATTGAAGCCTTAAAACCTAGTTGTACTTTTGATAAATGAACACAAGAAAAGAGCACCTTACAAAAATTTACTCCTGAAAAGGTGTAGAATTTTTTGTGGTCAGGATTATTCGTAAGGTTGGAAAAGATATTGCTTTCCTTTTCAAGGGTGAATATTAGATGGCAGATCTGCCCCCTACATTTAAGTAAATAATTGAAGCATTGGGTATTAATGCAAGCCCAGATAGTGTTAATCTGACTATGTTGGTGGCACGGATGCTGAGCTGCTGCCTAATCTTTTTACTTGCATCTTGATGAAAGTTTTGAGAAGCGTGGAATTATGTAGATTGCAGTGAGACAAATTGCACCACATGTAGTGGTAAAGGGAAGAACCTGATCTTCTTCATGAGAAGCATGTAATTTCAGTTAACAGGCAAGTAGATAGCATTAATCATCCTATCATTGTATGAAGATATCGATGATTGATGAACTACAATGTGCTCGTAGAAGAGGTTACCCAGCCATAAAGTAGTTTCTGATGGGCTTTTTGTAGCAGAAACAGAATGTGGGTACCTGTATTTTCTCTTTATTTTCCTTTGTTGGGTTGAGGGGTGTCAGAAAAAGATAACTAAGTTATAATGCAAAAGCATGTATATGATTCTTTAATGATTATCTCAACTATTGATGTATAGGTGAAATGCTTTATAATGTTCTATTTGCATTTGTTGGGACACGATACATTTATGGAGACCTCCAGTTTCTTAGCTAGTATTTCCCATTTGTTGACTTGCCAGCTTGCTGAATTTAACGCCTAAGGGAAATATATGAACTCCGAGAAGTATTAATTTCTGATCTTAAATATGAAAGTTAACATTACAGCTATTTGGGAGTATTGAATACATTTCCAAAATTTGTCAATTTGGATGAAGATGATTGAATGTTTTAACACAATTCCTAGTTTAGATGGGAGCTTTTGACATGTTATGGCCTGTATGATTTGGTTAATTTATTGTGAAGGTTGTAGACCTGAAAGATATAATCAAGCCTGTTTCCTTACCTTCTATAACCGTTATACTTTAGTTATAGTATCCAATAGCTTCCATTTCTTTCCTTTTGTTGAGATGTTCCATTTCCTTTTTGTGTTTCTTTTGTTTTTGTTCTCTCTTTTTTGCAATTATTTTTGTAAAGGGTGATCTTAGTCTGTCAGAGCTCTTTTTTTCTCATCATGTACAGAGCACAGAGCAAACAATTACTGTCCATCCGGCTCCAGGGTTCTTTTTGTTTCACGTTAGTGATTTTAGCTAGAGGAGTCAACTGATTAGCTCTATATTGAATGACTAATGAATATGCTGCTGGTTTGGGGTTCTTCAAAATCGTTGTTTGCTTTTGTTTTTCTATCAAACCAGTTGCCAGAACATTGTTATTGCTAGAGTATGGGTGTTGTAGACATATTCTTATGCTTATCCCATTGAGAGAATGGGATAGTTACAAAAATAGTCATATGATGATCGTACACTAAATTGACTGTTCTGCAACATCAACAATCATGGTGCTTCTTAACTGTTCAAAGATGTGCTTCTCCTAGATCTTTCCGTTTGAAATTCATTTTTCCTGGTTCTAGAACTTAAGAAAGAAAGCAGAGGGTGTTGTCATCCCCCCAACCACCAACCCCGAAAAATTTCAGTTTCCCAGTGTGAAATATTTCTTTTGTGCTCTGGTAGCTTTTTCTGCTTTCTTTAAATCTTAATTTGATGCTTTGCAACTATATCTTGATTTGAAATGTAAACTAATTAATGAATGTCAATATATGTTGCATTTGATTAATAAGCTTTGGTAAACTTTTCAGGGCCTTCACTGAAGCTGATTCGACAGAACAGGTTCATAAATTCGTATTGTTCATCTTGTAAACCACTTTTTCGTCTTTAGTAATCCATGATGGTGATTGTAATGTCCAAGATATTCCATTATGGCATGAGTTGAAGGCAATTATCAACTTCTTATGTTTCTTTCAGCTAGCTAATTTTACCTTTCCTCTGTTGAAATTCCAGAACCCATCTGCTGGAGATGTAGAGCTGTCGTTTGTGGTCTTTAATGTGCACAGTCCCTACAGTGGTTTGTATCCATTTTGTTCTTAATTACCTTTTTTTGTTGGCTGACCCAATTGCAACTTAAGTATGAATAGTTGTGTCATGCACGTAGAACCATCTTCTGACTCCGTCTCAATCTCAACTAGAAAAAGGAATCAAACATGTGAGACCTAATCATTTTGTACAATCTTTATGGGCATTTTATGGACTGTTTTGTACAGTTGGCATCATTCCATCATTTTTAGGACCATCTTCTTCTTTGATTCTCGTGTGCTCCATGTATAGAGAAATATTTCAGTAACCTGATAGAAAAATACAGAAATATTTCAGTATGTAATTTCCACACGTCAAATCTCTATATGCAGCAGGAGAATTTGTTAAATTTGTGCGAGTCTCATGAGCCATGAAGTAGACAAATACTCTTTTATAGTTGGTACAGTAAATTTGAAATTTTCACTTAAATAATTTTCATTTTTTCCAGATTGATTTTCTCATTATTATTCCCAGAACTTTAGTTGTAGGCTGTTGTTTCTGTTGTAGAAACCTCCATTTTGCTGGGGCTGAAGCATTCTTTCTTCTTGCTTAACCTTTTCTGATCCTGTGACACTATATCATCTAAAACCTGCTATTGGGTGAGAATCCCCCATCCATCCCCATGAACCAAAACAAAAGTAAGAGTTTGCCCTCAGCAACATAAAACTTTGACGGGATAATGCGTCCTTAATTCAATGTCTTGAGGCGTTCTTTCACCTCTTCTTGCTTAAGAATGAACATCTTTTTCTTTTTCTTTCTGGTTGACATATCATTATTTTTTCATCTTTCATTTTTCACCATCTCTAACACAGATTGCATGCTTCAAAGAAGTGGCTGGACAAGAGACATAGATATGTTTTTCCAGTGGCTATCAGCTATACATTTCTCAGGTGGTGGTTTCGATGATGCTGCAGTTACACAAGGCCTTGCTGCAGCATTGATGGTGTGTTTTACTGTTTAGGATGTTTTGAAAATGACTTTGCCGTTTCTGTCTTATGAGTAGTTTTTTTGCTTGGTATTATTTACACATCTCTTACTGGTTTATTTTCTTTTACACGCTTTCCCCTTTGTGCTTCCTTTTGCTTTCCAGGGAGTTGTCTGAGGTCTATATGATTATCAATTATTTTTTTTCTATATTTTGTACCATTCGCCAGTCCATCTAACTTGGGATTGAGGCGTTGTTGTTGTTGTTCTTTACCATGCCATTGCTGTTCAGAATTGTGAGGATAAGTTTCAGTTTTCATCTAAAGGTTTGTAGATGTGTAGAAAATCGTAGTTTTTTAGACAATTAGCCAGTAAATTATTGCTTGTTTTTACTGTTTTCTGTTTTATTTGTATGCCTTGTTGATCATATGATATTTTATATAGGAGTGAAATCAGCAGAAAATTATTTGTCTTACGCTTGTGAACTACCAACATAAACTGATGAAGGGCACTTTCCTTCTCATGACTTTCAACTGTCTTTCGTTGGTTCTCTTTTTGTTTGGAAGCACTTTGGTCTTGCTCTATTTCATCTTTATTGAAACCAGATCTCTTTTCCTTTCCCAGTTCATAAACTGGGTTGATTCGTGCTTCATATGGTAACAATAAGTTTAACTCTTTTCTAACGCATTGTAGATATAGTTTGACTTTTGCATTGACTAGGATTAGAAAGTTACTTTATCTTAGAAAAAAAAACGAGATTAGAAAGTTTGACCCGGATAATATATTTGACTTTGTTAGAAGTACATGGAAGTAGTAGCTGGAAGATGTAAAAGAGTGTACCTATGTCGGCTTCAACAATCAACATATCATAATTTAGTATTGTTATATGTAAATTTGATGTTTTGAAGATCGTAAGCCTTTCCATTTAGGAAAGAGGTCATTCTCTTTCGGAGGGATAAAATGGAGGGTAGGTCAGTTAAACAATATAGAGAGTAATAGGTTCTGGTTTTGAACAGGTTTAGCATGTTAGTAGTAGTTGCATTATTTGGTTCACATAAATGTCCGCTAACTTAAATTTACAAGTGCTTTATTAGGTCATGATAAGTTAAAAGCTTTATGTCTGCTCTCACGATGTTGAAGTTATCTGTTCTCCCAGGTGGCGTTTGCATTAGACAAAGGTTTGGATTTGGTATTTGTTCGTAAAGTTGGTTTTGTTTTTTTTTTCTTTGGGAAAAAAATAGTCTTTGGATTTGGTTTTGTGAAGATTGATTTTGGTTTTATTTTGGGAGTTCCTTTTTTTAGAAGATATCATAAAGCCTACACATATTAGAGACTTTCAAATTCGTGAATATATAAAAAAATACCTCCTTTTGTAGGTATATAAGAGATAAATTAACAACAACAACATACCCAGTGTAATCCCACAAGTGGGTCTGGGGAGGGTATAGTGTACGCAGACCTTACCCCTACCTTTGGAAGGTAGAGAGGCTGTTTCCGATAGACCCTCGGCTCGAATTGGGGAAAGCGAAAAAAAGAAGACTTGAAAAGTCTAAGGAAAAGAAGTGTGCAGAAATGGATTGAAGGATGAAGAGGGGTTGGGGTTGGGACAAAACCAACAAGTCACAGTGCTTCTGATCTTGAAACAGAAATGCCAATGTGCTGTTTTCTGCTTTGAGTTGGTCACTGGTTTGTTTGGTATAAAAAACAGATAAATGGTTGCCAATACTAACAGCCCAAGTTTGTTATCAACCTATACCTTACCGTAGGAGGAATCGATTATATAGTGGACGAAATTTCTCTGTATGTTGGATAGCAATGTAAGCTGAACTGCTCCTATTTTGCACATAGCCTTTCTCTGCAGAACACAAATTTGCTTTTCCTCATACAGCACATATATATTTCACTTGACTGATGTTTCATTCAGATGTATTCTTCACTCGATGGAAGTGAAACTCAAGAAAATGCTGATGGGCGAAGACATTGCTTACTTGTTGCTGCAAGTAACCCTCATCCGCTGCCAGTTTATTGTCACGCAATGCAGAAATTGGAGCTGAGCGGAAATACTGAAGCCCATGTCAGTAGTTGTCTGGCTGATGCTGAGACAATTGCGCATGCATTTCCTCAGGTTTTGATTGATAGCCCTTTTCTCTTCAAAACCATGGTGCTTACCTCATATTCCTCCGCTGAATGTTTTTCTTTTTCTGCAGTGCTTCGTTTCCCTCTCGGTTATATGCCCAAGGAAGCTTCCGAAACTTAGGGCAATATATAACGCGGTAATTATGGACACTTTTTCATTGAGCTTTTCCCCTTGTTGTTAGGGTCAAAACCTGTTGACAATATGTTGAAGTTTAGCTCGTCTTAGTGATACACAGTAATTACTGTCTGCATGTCCATTCAAACTCCTGTAGGACTAATTGTGTCTCCCTCTGTTGAATTAGGAAGTTGCTAAATATGGGCCTCATCTACAATTGTTCTATGTTGAGGAGACGGGCACTACCATATAGTTTTCTTTTCTTTCATTAAGTGCACATTGTTTTAAGTTGCATGGAATGCTGTTAGAGGAACTCTCCTTTTAAGTTTTCTCCTCTGGGTGGCTAAGCCATCAGGATCATTCCAGTAGTTCAAAACTATGGTTTTAGGATAGCACATCCGAATTTGATAGCAGTGGCGAAGCCATGAATTTATACCAGGAGATTCAAGAAAACAATAAAATGTCACATTTTTGAACTTGTGATGTAAAGCAATATTTGAACGTCCGTTGCAACTTCACTAGACTTTTTCCTTATATCAAGGGGATTCCACAACTTAAAATCGTTAGTCCTATTTGCATAGTATATTTTTTCAACTAACGGAATTCAATTACTCCACTTAGCTCCCGCTCCTCCACTGTTTAATAGTATACATGACATTATCACTTGTTATTGCTTTGTCTTGAATAGAGAAAGGTGATCTATGGTGAAGTTTATAGTCCCAATTATTTCAAACTCATTGTGCTTGTTTATCATAAGTAAGATTTACCAAGTGCTCCAGAAAGTAGGTTCCTGTAATTTTTTTGTCACCCATTTATATTTGTCACCGTTGAGAGAATGATGCTTCCGTTTAGGATCCCAAAATTGAGAATGTGAAACATCCCATAGGAGTGGAGAAACTTCTAGCTTCATCGTGGGGAAGTGTGACAACGTGATGATAAAGAGTATATGTATCTTAGATGCTGCGAAGGCTTTCACGGCATTATGGATAAGTTATTGGTTTCTCTTTAGTTATCTTGAAATTCCCCATTCTAATATCATCATTTGACATACTAAGTCCTGGTTTCTGTAGTTAGATCCTTTCATCATTCAGAAGAATAAATTAAAATAATGCTGACTTGGCATGCAATGCTAACCTGGTAGAGTTTTGGTGCTGGTGATTTGAAGTATCAAAATATTGTCCCTTCATTTTAGTTGACTATACTAAGTGCGAACTTGTATTGATCTAGGGGAAACGCGATCCACAAGCAGCTGACCCGCCCGTTGATACATCTGAGAATCCAAATTTTCTTGTATTAATTTCGGAAAATTTCAGTGAGGCCTGTGCTGTTTTAAGTCACACTGAGATGACAAGTTTGACGCCAAACCAGAGCCTGGTTGAAATGTCTATTTCTTCTGTGCCTCCAGTTTCTGGGCCAGCAGTAACTTCTAATCCAGCAGGTCAGGAAAATTCTGGAACTCTCTCTTACATACATGGCTGGTATGAATGTTTGCTGTGGATAGTGTTATCGCCTGATTCATTTCAGATGTCCTTTTTCTGTTGAAAGAAGATTATTTTGTGAATATAAATTGAGAAGTACCCTCTAGAGGATAAGTTAATAATTGAATGCATATATGAAAGGGAGCAGTTGACAACAAAGTGCTGCACTTCATCTGGAAGAAGTTTATTAGCTGGATATAATTTGGGTTTAACATCTTAAACTTTTCATTGCTCTTGATCGAATCCAGACAAAACAAAAATCAAAGAATAATAATAAAATAGTAATAATAGTAGTATAAGTAGTAGCAGCATAACAACAATGTTAATGATAGTAGTGATGATGATGATGATGATAGTGAACCATCACAATTCAGGATTAATGTGAATGCTTTCACTCTATTCTTTCCATTTTGTTCTTCCTTAGGCTGCTTATGATTAATTTGCTTCAATTGGTGGTGTTGAGCTAGACCTGTCAGATAGATGACTGGTTGCTTAACTGATACAGTTCCTCTGTTGCTAATACGTGCCTGATATATGCCCATCCCCTTGTCTCAATTATTTGAGGCACAAAAGCAGACAAGACTTTTTTTTCTTAACCTCATATATTATTGTCCTTTTCTGAAGCTGGGTTGAGTTGTATCTCTGCTTGAATACAGTCTTACTTTTCACTTCAATTTAAAGTAAGTCCAAATTAATGAATCTCTTACGTAACATATGTAGACTTCAATATCTAGTTGTTGGTTCATAAATCTCATGTAGAGCATCCTATGATATATTTGGCGATTCACTGTTTTTTGTTGAAGGAGCTCTGACTCTTTTTCATGTACCTTACAGTTATGAATCAACAACAAATTTCAGCTGGAAATATTCCTACTGCAACTGTAAACATTGTAAGACTCAATAACTTGTTTCTTTGCTTGTCATTTGTATGAGGTAGTTGCTTTGCTAAAGGTCCATAGAGCATTGTGGATGTCATGACCTTATCTCACCTATGTTTTCAGGAGAACACGGTAACCTCCGTTACTGGACCTGCACCTCCACATCAACGTATTGCAAGCTTGGAGAGTGCTTCATCGACTTCTGTTTCTGAGGAGATGGTCCCGAATAATGAGAATTTTAAGGAAAAAACCCCTGTTGTCAGCGTGATGACAGAGTTCTTACGTCCATTTAGTGGTGCAGCTGGAAATGTCAGAATATTGAATGGAGTGGCTTCTGCTATACCTGATGCATTTGCAGGAACTGGTGAGATAGCTCCATTTGCAGGAACTGGTCAGATAGCTCAAAACTCTGTTCCTGCATCATTAACTTCGATGGTTGCCAGTATGTCTGGAATTTCAGACCTTTGCATGTCCCAACTGTTGAGTAATACCCAAGGAGGTATTGGTGCAGGCAGGCAAACAGCACCTGTAATGAGTCAAGGAAATCTGCCTGCGTCTCAAATGGTGCAAAGCGGGATAGGCATGCACCAGAATGTTCCTAGTGGAATAGGTACTGGTACGCCTTCGGTAATTGGCACAATGATGCCTACTCCAGGGATGACTCAACAAGGACAGCCTGGAATGCTGCCTCTTGGCAGGAATAACAGTACAGAGGCTAACACTTCTTTATCTCAGCAGCAAACATCGGCTATATTTCCATCAGCTCAATCAAGTTACGCCAAATTCTGGGAGGTAAGGCCAGCTAATAAGTAGAAAGAGCTGAAGATGGACGGCAGACTGTATGTTCCATAAAGAAATCCTCCATTAAAGTTTTACTCTCTAACGACAGATAGGATTTTAATTTGAAGTATTTTAAGGAGTGCCGTATATTTAGTTTTTCTTGATGTTTTTATGCTGGCAGTTGATAACTTGATTTAAAAATCAAGAAGTTTGTGATTCATAAATTGATTAGCCCTACTATCTCTGCTGTCAATTCTACATTGGATGCTCCTAAAACGCAATATAGTGGTTATTTTTTCTTCTCGCAATGATCTGCAAGCGTATGAATTAGGCTAAAATGTCTAACTTTTGAAAAACAACAATTTATAAAGAGTTTCTGTTATTTGGTGTCACTTTGTCGTCATTGTAGAGTAACGACAAAGTTCTATAAGCCGAAAGCTTTGTATGGTGGTAAGAGTTTTGTTGTTTACTGCACATATCTATGATGACCACTGACGGAGTCTTTAAGTGGCTTTCCTGAAGTCACTTTGAAGGTTGCAATCGACTGCTAATGTCTTGCTCGTTTCCTAGACACCAGCCGTGTAAATATCACATCCATGTTTCATCCATCAATATCTGGGGGATCTGTTCTTGTAAAGTCTGAATCTCAATGCTTTAGTCTGACCTTGATATCCGGTTTCCTATTATTCAACCATTAAATGAGATGCTCTGTTGGAGTCTCACATTGGTGGGATAAGGGGCCCTTGGTCTCCTTATATGGTCTTAGGCAATCCTCCCGTCATGTGCTAGCTATTGGGGTTGAGTTAGACCCAAGGTCCATTTCTTTATCATAGTATCAGAACTAGGCCCGCCCCCGTCTTATACTGTCCGCGTTCCAGATGTCCAGTTCTGGGCGTGCCAGGGGGAGGTGTGTGTGTGTGTGTGTGTCGGAGTCCCACATCGGTGGGATAAGGGGTCCTTGGTCTCCTTATATGGTCTTGGGCAATCCTCCCCTCATGAGCTAGCTTTTGGGGTTGAGTTAGGCCCAAGGTCCATTTCTTTATCATGCTCCATAGATAATTATTTGACCAGTAATTAATAAAAAAAGTTGTTGATCAGTCCTGTCGGAAATTTGTAAAAGGCAGTAAAGAAATTGAACTGATTCGAAATGTGTCCCTTTTCAACTAAATTCAGTAATGTGTTCCAGTTCTAGTCATTTTGTTGCTTTCTTTGGTGAGTCAGTTTCAGAGAGTTTATGTTAGGATTATGAACAATATAAGCTAGCAGAAAATGAAGCCAAGAAATCATAGGACCGCACATTGAGAGGGAGCGAAGGGGTTCACCGTGCAAAATGTAATCTATTATGCTTCGAGATCCATGGGATAAAATATTGTACAGTACTTAAACATGACCTGACTGGATGATTATTATAGCATATAGTTGCAAGATGAGAATGTTGAATGATGCTTAAACTTATACCACCGGATGGGTACTGAAATTTTCTCATAAAAGAGGAGTATTGAATTTTTCAAATAGCTTGTAAGATGACACTCAAAACCAGGTAGTTGACATGGCATCTTAAGATGGTAAGGTGGAGCAGACTGAAGTATTGTGATAAACATGATTAACAGGCTTTTGACACGTCAAGAAAGTCACTAGTCGGAAAAGTCATGCATTCTTTGCTTTGTTGAACCAGTTATTAGAACTTAGCGGAGAAGGGAAATAGTAGGAAGTAAGCTAGGTATCTTACTTTTTCTATTAAAATATGGTGCTTTCTTTAGTCTTCTACGCTTATGCTAATCTTCGTTGACAATTTGGAAGAGTTCTAAGACTTGCATTGCTTCATATGTATTGCAAAAACGACTAGTACTTTCTGTCTGATGTTACTGCAGTTTTATTTACTTGACCATAACCAAACTTTTGTGAATTACCTAATTTGTGACCTTTTGTTAGGGAGAAAAAGTTATTTGTGATGCAATAGGTAAATAAACCTTCGTCTGCATTATCTTTTCCAAGAAAATGTAACAAGGCCTGGTAAAAATCCAACAAGGTAGAACTTTGGGGTTCTCAGAACACTACTATGAACAGCAGAATGTTTTTAGTGTGGTGATCTCCTTATGAAATGCATGAATTCAAGTTGGTAAATGGGATCATTGCTGATATATTCAGATGTATTTTTCTGTATGTTTTTAAAATCAATAGTCATCCACATGTTTTTTTTTTCTTTTCAATTACTGTTCTTAGAGATTAACTGCCGGCAACTTTGTTTTGACATGATGTTGATGAAGCACTGTTAACTTTATGATGAAAATGTTGCAGGGAGACTTATCTGGGCTGAAACGGGGTCAACATGTACGTATTACGAGACTGGAGGTGTGTTTAAATTGTCTTGTGTGGGAACTTGTTGTGTTAGAAATTAGTTCCTTTTAGTAGTTTTATCGTTAGGTGTTAGAACCCAGAGGATGGCGCTCCAATTTTCATTTGATAGATAAAGTAGTGTGTTGAGGTATTGTGTAATTCTGATCCCAGGGCTTTGATCTAGTGGTAAGAGCACAATGCGTGATGTGTAGGTTAGGCACACATCACGGATTCGAACCTTGCTGCAGACAAATGCCTGGTAATTTAAGTGGAGAAGGATAGAGGGTCCGGCTCATTATCCACCGAGTTTCGAACCGCGAGCCAGTGACCCTTGGGGATTTCTCGGTTATTTAAAAAAGATTGTGTAGTTCCTTTTTCATGTTCTAAATTTTTTATTTGATTCTTTGCTGATTGAGTAAGATCTTGAGGTTTATTGTCTCTTGTGGCAGGGGTACAAGAGAGCTTCAGCTTCTGAATCGTAAGTACATTTTCTTTAATGCTTGATTTAAATGACCAACGTTCACAATTCTAGTTGATTGCAATGGTAGTTACCTTTCTCTTGAATGAAGCTATGAAATTCTTTCTCCTCGTGTGTAGGAGAGTAAATCATTGTGTTTCAAGGGACGAAATTCTTTAGTAACACCTAAAGAACTGATGTTTAGGACTCAAAAATAAGAGAGATTTCATTTCTCGTGATGCACTTAACCTCTCAAGTTCTTGCAACAGCAGCGAACTGAAGATTGATGAAGAGATGAAAGACCTCATTGTTAAGTTTAAAGACTTGTTACTTTTTGAAAGATGGGTGATTTTAGTCTGATGATCCTTCACAAAATTCTTTTACTAGAGCTCATCATGAAAAGCAGAAAGTGTAAATGCCCGGATAGCGTATTTATCACGAACTAATTTTAATTTCTATTTCTAACTCAGAGCTTGTTTGCAGCCATGCAAGCATCGATTATCCTTTATAGTATTTTAAAAGCTGATGACCACAAATTTATCGTCGGATAAAAATGTGTCCAAAAAAATGAGATAAGAAGAAACATGGTATTGTATAGCATATGGACATGGATAGGGAAACATATTGGAAAAGAGGCGCTCTTAGCAGTTAGCGCTAGTACAGAGGCAAATTTCCAAAATCTGAGGGACCATGAAGTCGGGTTTAAATTTTTTAGTTATATGTGGCTTGAATTAAAAAAGAAGAAAAGGAAGACGTAGTTATAATCCGTAAGTCTAAAAAGAAATGCTTATTGCAACTATTTGGCAGATTTTGACAATTTATGATAGATATACTAGTTTTCTTGTCTTATTCTTGCATCATCAGTGCAAAGCTTGTGACTTGTTCCTTCTACTGAAATCTTGAAGTATGTGACTTGTTCTTTTACTGAAATCTTTTACTTTCTACAACCTGCAGTATCTTTGCATTGCAGCTTACTAATGTGTGAAAGGTCATTGATACTTAACATTAGTTTTCAGTTAGAGGCTTTAGCTAAACAAATTGTTGAAAGTCTCTCAAATAACACGGAGTTCAAGATGATAAACTATTTCATGTTAAATTCTATCCCTGCAGTTTATTTTCTTAAAAACTATGCAAGGTAAGACTGCGTACAATAGACCCTTATGGTCCGGCCCTTCCCTGGACCCCGCGCATAGTGGGAGCTTAGTGTACTGGGCTGCCCTTTTATTGTTAAGTTGATTTCACTGTTGCTGCTCTTTTATGTCGTTGAAGCAGATGATATCAACTATATATAACGACGGATACACCTCTATCACAAATTCGAATTGGGGCTGACAATATGAATCCTTATTGATCATGTCGCGCTATTTAAGCTCATCTCAGATCAATATTATACAAAAAATAAACAAATATAAAAAGAAAAAGTACTTGAAGTTCTCTACATTTTGTACTGGTACATAAATCTCTGTCATGACAAGTAGAACCCCTGAAAGCATAGGTCCTAAAGTAAACATACTAACATAACTAAAATATATTCTCAACTAACTGGTATCGCCTAAATAGATCTTTTTTTCCATTTTGTCCTATTTTTCGTTAAGTATGCATACTCCATGATGTAAACCATATAAAGCGTAATTCTTGGCTTATTTGTAAGTTTACCTTTTTCTTCCTCTTTGTGTATCTTGATGTCTTCTTTGCGCAACCATAAAATTTTCAAAGTATTAGACTACGTTAACACTTCGAACTGTTTTTTTTTGCTCAGGCTTCCTGCAAATTGGCCCCCAACAATGCAAATTTCCGGCCTTGTTAAGAAAGAGCATATGATTGAACAGTAATTTTTCTGAGAAAAAAATATTATCTTGTTGGATCTTCTTCATTTTTTAGATATTGATTCCTGTTTAGTCATCCAAAGTACAAGTTACAGCTCCTGAAATTTTGTGACATTTATGCAAGTGTTAGGCGGTGCACTGGAAAGATAGATCGTGTAGTTTTTCGGGCCATGGAACGGCATTTATTTCTTGACCAGGTGCAAGAAGAGAAGTATGTAAGTGTTCTCAAGTCTTAAAGCTTTTGCAAGTAGAGAACAATCATAGTTCAGTTATAATTCATTTTGCTAGAATATTAGAGTCGGTAAAGAGGCAACAATATATACAGAATCTGCAGACAGCTCGAGATGTCAATAAAAATGAAGTCACATGATTGGTCGAATTTTCCTTGCTTAACACCTTATGAAGTAGAGCAGTTTTAGTATCAGGACACTGCCAATTATTGAGTTGGATCATTAAGACATTCATCTGCGTTGTTAATTTCTCACTCCTTAAGAAAAACTACAGAATTTGGCAACTTAACCTGGTTCCAGTTGTATTTGTCCCTTTTTTTTCTGACTGGTAGTATTTATCTGATGAAATGATCTTCGTTTCCCCTGTGGCAATTCTAATGTACTATGTATAGAGTCGAATCCATTCACTATCGAAATTCGCAAGGTCTAATGGCATTTCTCTGGTGATTTTTGGTGGGAACTTGTTACATGTGCTTTTACATGGTGTTCTCTGAACTATCTACTGAAAAAATTGTGCAATTAAAATATGCTAGACTTGATAAGGAGTTCCGATGCAGCTTTTTCAGTGTGAAATCTCAACTGACATTTTTCTCTTTATAAATTGTTTAGTGTGCAGTAATTCAACTACCATCACAGACACTGCTCCTCTCTGTTGATAGACATGACCGCTTACTTGGACTGCTTTTTCCTCATGAGGTAAGGAGCCTTAACATACTTAACATCTTTGATAGACGATCTTAGAAAATGCAGCTGTATTTTTTATGATTTCTCAAATTCATGGACCTTCGGATTTTTCAGAACACGGAGTTAGAGCCACAGATACCGAATCAGCAGCTTCCAGCACATCATCCACGGCCTGAGCAACTGCTGCAGCAACGACCGCTTCCCCAATTACAGCAGCAGCAACCGCACCGCTTACAGCTAAAACAGCAGCAACCGCACCGTTTACAGCTAAAACAGCAGCAACCGCACCGTTTACAGCTAAAACAGCAGCAACCCCTTTCACTGCTACAGCAGCAGTCCCTCCAACAGTTGCCACATCAGCAACCCCCACTTAAGCGACAACATAACATTCCTCTGCAACAACAGTCAAAGGTTCCCAGAATACATCCACAACAGACTCCACAAACACAGCAGCAACAGCAGGTACTGCTAGGGGTGTCAAATGGGCGGGTTCGTCTGGATTTGGGCGGGTCAAAATGAGCAGACTTAAATGGGGCCCGCCCAAAAGTTACTTGGGCTGAAATGGGTTTGGATAAAATGGGCTAAAAAGCGGGTCATTACCCAAACTGCCCAATTCTTACCAAGTCTTAACTTCTTTTGTTTTATAATTTTTTAAGGACCTAATAAAACTATTCTTTTCTTTATTATGACAACATACCGTATCAAATTAAAAAAAAAATGTCTTTTTGAAAATATTTTGACAAGGTTTCTATGGGTCAATTTGGGCCACATATCAGCCCATTTTGGCGATTCTTAGATGGGCTGATATGGTTTGGGCTAAATTGGGGTAAGTTAATAAATGAGCGGGTTGGGCGGGTCATGCTTTCATGTGCTGATTTTGCCACCCGTAGGTACTGCAAATCCAGCAAATAGAGCAGCAGCAACCAATAGTTGGGACGGCTGTGATTAATCAAGCATACATGCAAGTTACTGGAAGCTTACAATTTATATCTCAAACACAAGCTTCATCATCACAAGGACTGCCAAGCACTCCGCAGGAATCTGACAACGCCATTGCAGACGCCATTGAAAATGACGATGAATTAGACGCTTTTGTACGTGAATGTGGCGATGAATTTGACAACGCCATTACAGACGCCATTGAAAATGACGATGAATTAGATGTTTTTTTACGTGAATGTGGCGATGAATTTGACAACGCCATTGCAGAATTATATCAGGCATTTAAAACTGATTAGCTCCAGTGTGGAAAGTAATTGGCTGCCCAATATGATTTGTTGTTCTTCATCCCGAAACTCATATTGGGGACTTGTTGTACATTATACCTGTTGACCCTTTTGGATTTATAGGTTGAAGAAACAGAAGTTTCATTTTGTGTATTTCAAATTTTTTGAGATCATAGATTTCTCTCCGGATAACATAGGGTCTATAATCGAATTACTGCCTTACAACGCCAACTTGTGGTAGCCTTTTTTTCGTGACCCTTCCTATGGTACCGCGCCTCTTTCTGGTGATATTCTGGCGGCATTGTCTCTTTGTAACAATTCTTTGGATCATTTTCTGATGAAATTTCGTTCATGTTGCAAGTAGGGGTGTAACTACAGTTCTGCTTTTGGGTTCAGTAGAACCCAATAGTTTTGGCCCACACTACATATTTGTGTTTAACATTGTAGCATATCTGCTGGTAAACTTGGATTGAGTTATTGGCTCTAATTGGACTGTAGATTAGCTAAGGAATGTAAAGTTCGGCTAGGCTTAGAGTGTTGAGAATTATGCATAATGCAAGACTTTTTCAGCAGGCCTTATGGAGACCAACTTAGGAGTGTTGTGAAATATTAGTCATTTGGATATTGAGATGGATCTAAAAACAAATAACCTTAGTTACATAAAACATATCAAGAACTCTCTGGTCCTTTTTTCATCTGTCACTTGTCAAACAGATTTGTTCCAAAATATGTCACTTCAGAAACCAAAAACGCATTAATTGTTTTTCCAATTCCACCCTTACTACTTTAATAAGACATGTAGTAATTAATTACTGTTATTTATTAAATACCTCTTGTGATATTAAGGCTATCAAATAATAGTAGTAATTTTCAGATAAAATGGACAGGAGAGTAGAAAATTACTGCTGGATTTGAATTTGAAAGACAGCAAAGTACTAATGTGAAATAATAACATTGAACATGGTGAATGTAAATGTCCCACCCAACCTTTCTTCTAAAGCCAAATCACAAAAGTTAATTCCTTCCACATGTACGATTCTTATACCAAAAAAAAGAAGAAAATAATTAAACTAAATTGAAGCTCGTAAGAGTTCATATAGTGCAGCTTTTATGGTCAATCGCATTTCTCTAGATACAAGTTCAACTGAATATTCATTACTATTACGTTTCACTCTTAAGGGCTCGTTTGGTTGGGGACCCGGGATTGTTATTCCGGGATTAGTTGTCCCGAGATTGTTATCCCACCCTTAATGTGGAATAAAAATAATACTACAATTTTGGGATATCTGGGATTTTATACCAACCGAACGTGGGATAAATACATTTCTAAATTTAATCTCAAGATTAATTATTCCTTATCCCTCGTACCAAATGAGCCCTTAATGTTGTCTTTAGCGTATAGTGTTTAATTTCAGTGCATTGTTATTACTTTCTTTTTTCCAAAATAGTTGTCATATTTTACTTCTTGATGTATCCTAATCTTTGGTCTAATTCATATTTTGATAAAAAAAGATATACCTTGGTTAGAGTCGAGTTACATGAATTTTAGTCAAAAGTTTATATATGCATTTTTATCATATTGATATAAGAGCAACTTATAATACTTTTCGTATGATTTTTGAATATTTAAATTTTAATTTTAAAATATTCTAATTGATCTAATCCAATTTCCAAGATTAGTCAATTTTTTTTGTAACAACCGAAATGTGAAAAATATTTTGGGCCCTGAAACATCCTGTTTGGTGATGACACATTTCAGTTAAGTTCTGTTAGATGACACTATCATTAAATGTTAAAGTATGTGAGTTTAATACACTCACTTTCAATACACTGGAATTTGACACTTCATTGGAACAAGAGCATCATAATAAATTTGTGAGATAAACAAATAAAATAAAGAGAAAGAGCGTCTTGAGGAAAGCTGAAGAAA
Source organism: Anisodus tanguticus (assembly GCA_034509755.1). Lineage (NCBI taxonomy): Eukaryota > Viridiplantae > Streptophyta > Magnoliopsida > Solanales > Solanaceae > Anisodus > Anisodus tanguticus. Next base: position 2,956,085 of record CM067540.1, on the reverse strand, counting down.
TCAGTTGAAAACATTTACTCACTTTCTTCTTACTGCAAAATGGGCTCAACTAATGCAGAAAGTCATCTGTCATTGCCAAAGGTTATCACCACTATCCCTAAGTCTTCTTCTTTTTTTTTTAATTATATTTTCGAAGTAATATTTTTTGCGCGCATTTCAGCTATTTCACGGCTACATGCAACGTTCCACTAGCAAAAATAGGGGCAAAGTTGTGTAGAACCAAGGGTTCAACTGAATCCCCTTCATCAAAATATTATACGGTACAAAAAAGGTAAAAATAAATTTTTTTGTTATAAATAAATTGTTGAATTTATTTAATATAAAGAAAGATTCTAATATAGCGGCAAAGGGGTTCAAAAATTCATATAATTCGTAAGTTTGGATCCTAAGTGTGACATTCTAATATTATTTGGAATCCCCCTACATAAATTTCTGGCTTAGCAACACTGACTCACTGAGCACAATTATTCGATAACTTTGCCTACTTAGGTTCAGACAAACTAGAAGAAATTATTGAATATTTTGTTGCTACTGCAATTTATACACTAGTTTCTTCTGATTTTTTTGATTGAACGACAAATCACATTCTGAATCCGTCTCTAATCTAACTTTAGATGGAGTGAAAGAAATCATTTAGTTTTTTTTGTCTTTAATAAAATCTGATATTAATTTCTCTTGATTTTCATTTACTTCATTAACGACTAAGAGTCACATCCTTGGTGGCTGCTCCTAGTTTCTCTCTTGCCAAACTATTTTATTGATTATTTTTGCTCCCTTTAGTTTCTTTCTTTTCTCATGCGAGCTGTAATTGCTTTATGTGATTTGATTTTTTGGTGGTTCTTACTTTGTTATGCAAGTGTGGAATTAAAATGACTTTTAAAATTTGTAACCAATGGCTTCTTTTCTTATGATCACTGTCAAATCAATTTTATTTATAGTTCTGAGAGTCTCTGGCTTTATTCCTTTCTTTTGTATATCTGTTTTATTCTCTTCTAATTTTGTCTAAGGATATTGATATCGTGGGAGGTTTATATATTACTCCCTCCGTCCCATTTTATGGAGACAAATCGAAATACGTTTGTCAAATTAGCTAATTTTTAGTGTGCATTCAAATATAAGCATCTTCAAGTTTCCTGAAATAAAATTTACTTAATTAGAAACTAGATAAAATAGTACTACAATCCTAATAATTCACAATTCAAAAGATTTAAAAACATATGAAAAAATTCTTATAATTTTATTTTCTGTGAGTCTTCAAATAATAACTACCACATAAAGTGAGATTGCGAGAGTGATTTCTTTCTATTTTATTTTTGTACATCTGTTTTATTCTCTTCTAATTATGTCTAAGGATACTACTATGGTGGGAGGTTTATATATTAATTTTTTCCCTAGCATCTAATAGTGGCAAATTCTTTGCTTTTTTTCATGTTTTCTTTTTGCTAGTGTGAGGCTTGTGGTTGAATATATACTTTACATATACTAATAATTTATAGTCAAATTAATCCCCCCATGCTACATTTGATTATATATCATGATTGATTTTGTAGATCCATAGTTAATTGGGAAACTTCACAAAAATGCCAGTCTTTAATACATCTTCTAAACTTTTATAAGATTATGTGGTACAAAATTGCTTCTCTATAAAGTGAACCATTGTAATGATGTCAAGATAGGCACAAATCACCTACCAACTAAAACTTTTTTTTTTATCATTAGTCAAGTCATGAAATATTGAAATTCCTCACTTTAAGTTTTTACATGAAAATGACCATATTGGAGCGTTATAGTTTCTTTTGCATAAAAAGAGAAGTGATAATAGCACTTTTGGTCTTTTAATTATTGATAAACTATGATTTTAAGCTTTGTGATATTTAACAAAATATTTTAACCTTCGATGAATTGTAACATATGAATTTGGTCCCTTTATATAGAAAATATGTTATTTTGGACTATTTTTAAAACTATATTACTGTCAAGTATAGATTAACAAAACAAGCTTATTTTTACAAAGTTAGCATAATACCAATTCAAGTTATTTTTACAATAGTAGTTACAAATTTATAATTATTTAGTTCTATATTTTCTAAATAATATGTATCTTGAATACATGGCTATAGATAAAATTAAATAATATTTCTTATATAAATATATATTTGTCAAATATTAGTGTTTAGTTGTTGATAATTAACTTTTATTTTTGAAATTTAAAATATATAACTGTGTAATTACACTTGTGCAACCAAACAATACATTTGTAATTACAATGTAATTACGTTATGACAAACAAACAAGTCGTCGTAATAGAATATTTCCCGAATATTCTTTCATTAGTTGTATATCTCGTATTTTAGGTAGAATTGTATTCCTATTGTAATTAGGTCTCATATTTTAGGTAGAATTGTATTTCCTATTATAATTAAGTTGATTAGTTACTTAGTTTAGATATTCTTGTACTACTATATATATTGTACATTATTGATGAATAAAATCAAGCAACATATTATTAAAAACTTCATCCTGTGACTCTTGAGATGGAAAAGGGTCAATACTCTTCGTGGGCGTAGCTTTTTAAGATCCCTTGTCGTGTTTACGAAGTTATCAACCACATCATCCCTCCTACACCGAAGTCCACAAACCTACCCTCGGCTTCGACTTCTGCTAATGTACTCTGGTCTCGTTTGGACGCAGCCGTCCTCCAGTGGATATACGACACGATCTCTAATGATCTATTGCACACCATCATTGAGACCAGCCAGCCATGTTAGCTCCATATGAGAGCCTTTTAAATAAAGGCTAAAAAGGCATACCACTGCCCGCCAAACGTGGGAACGTTTGGAAAGTATTTTCTACGATAATAAAACTCAACGAGCATTATACCTTGAAAATCAGTTCAAGGATGTTCATCATGACGATTTCCCAAACGTGTCTGCATACTGTCAAGAACTCAAGATGCATGCCGACTAACTCTCCAACGTCGGCGCACTAGTCACTAATCAGCGATTGGTCATGCAACTTATTGCTGGCTTGAATGAATCCTATGACAGCGTTCACCATCCTTCAGCAATGCATGCCATTACCTCCATTTTATAAGACCCGTTCGAAGCTTATTCTTGAGTAAACCCAGAAAATCAAGAACAACACCACTCAAGCCAGCATTGCCCATGCCTCCCTCACCACCACTATCGAGCCCTCCGCTAACGGCAGGGTCTCCAACTCCGGCAACCAAAACCGTCGACTCGAGGATCCGCAGCAGCCCACATCCACCTGCAACAACCGTCGGAGCAAGCAGTCCGGCAAGGGCCGCGGTGGATGAAATCTAGGCAACAACGGCGGTGGGAAGGGGAAGTCCCCGCCAGCAGCGACCGCGATAGTGGCAGCAGCCTCCGTCATGTGCTGCCTACCCATCGTGGGCCACGTGGGCCCCACCGTCATGGGCCTCTTCTCCTTGTCCGTATCCGACATCCTCATGGACTACACCTTAGAACCGATAGGCCCACCCTGGCATATTCGGCCCACATCCACAACAGGCCTACACAACACATGCCCCCCTGTCCTCGACTTATGCACCGACTAACATTAAGACAGCTATGAACACAATGTCACTCAACGCTCCAGATGAAAATTGGTATATGGATACAGGCGTCATATCTCACATGACGGCATCACAAGGTACTCGCTCGTCTTATTCCAGTTTGAGTAATTTAAATCAAAATATTATTGTTGGTAGTGGACAAGGCATTCTCATTCACGATTTTGGTCATTCATCCTTATCCCCACCACATCCACCACTAATCTTAAAAGATGTCCTCCATTCCCCTAAAATCATTAAGAATCTAATCTATGTGCGACGTTTCACAACTGATAATAATGTTTTCCTTTGATTTTTCTGTGAAGGATTTTATGATAGGGAGAAGAATAATGAGATGTGACAGCATCAGATATCTCTACCCTATTTCAAACGATGTCAACAATCCAGCCTTAGTTCCATCAACCTTTGTTGCTCTTTCGTCTTTCTTATGGCATTCTAGATTAGGACATCCGGGAGATTCTATTTTATACTCCCTTAGAAAAAATAATTTTATTAATTGCAACCGTATTTCTAAGACTCCTATATGTGAATCCTGTGTTTTTTTGGAAACATGTTAAATTACCATTTTCTGCATCCACAAATTATACTTTACTACCTTTCGATATCCTACATATTGATTTGTGGGCGTCCCCTATTTTAAGTACGGTTGGCCATTGATATTATGTGTTATTTTTGGACGATTATTTCAACTTTCTATGGACTTTTTTTTTGCAATAAATCTCAGGTTTACCCCATTTTTTCCTCATTTAGTGCTTTCGTAAAAGCACAATTTGAAAAGAGCATTAAATGTTTTCAATGGCAAAGAATTCAATAATAATTAATTCAGACAGTTTTGCTCCAAAAATGGTCTTACCTTTCATTTTTCCTGCCCTCACACCTCCTCCCAAAATGGTAAAGCCTAACGGAAAATCCGAACCATAAACAACCTAATTCATGCCCTACTTTCTCACGCCTCAATTCCCTCTTAATTCTGGCAATACGCACTCTCCATGACCACCTATCTCCTAAACATAATCCCAAACAAGTCTCTAAATCAACGGTCTCCCACTCAAGTTATGTTTCGTAAGAACCCATCCTACCAATACTTGCGTATCTTTGAATGTCTCTGTTATCTCCTCCATCTGACTAATCACAAACTCCAACCCCGGTCTTCCCTGTGTGTGTTTCTGGGTTACCCACCAATCATCGTGGTTACTCGTGCTATGACTTGTCAAGCCGTAAAATTATTATTTCACGTCATGTCCTATGTGATGAGTCTTAATTCCATTTTGCCTCCCTAAACTCGCCACCTCGGCATTCCCACGACTTCCTAGATGATGGCCTGAACCCTCTTCTAATTCATCATTTACATAGTCCGCCGTCCCAAACACCGACACCCGCCCCAGCCTCGGACAGTTCGGGACACACTATCCACCCGGTTCTGCCGACGGTGGCCTGGAACAGCCCACCTCAGGGTGATTTCGCAGCCACCCCTCAGCAAAACGAGCATCGGCCAACCGGTCTCGCCACCGTGCCATGCACGGAATTCATAAACCTAAACGGTTATTTAACCTATCCGCTTCAATTGTCCCTTCCCATGTCCCTCGAAATCTGAAGAATGCCTTGTCCGATCCTAATTGGAAAGCCGCAATGATTGACGAATATAATGCTCTTATTGATAATAAGACATGGGACCTAGTACCCCGTCTACCTGATGCTAACATTATTCGTTCTACATGAATTTTTAAACATAAAAAGAAATCTGATGGTTCTTTTGAGAGGTACAAGGCTCGTCTTGTAGGTGATGGCAAGTTTCAACAGGTGGGAGTGGACTGTGATGAAACGTTCAGCCCGGTCGTAAAGCCCGCAACCATCTGGACCTTTCTCAGCATTGTCCTATCCAAGTCTTTGCCCATTCATCAACTTGATGTCAAGAATGCCTTCTTACATGTAGATCTTCATGAATGGTATGTATGCATCAACTTATGGGTTTCAGGGATCCTATTTATTCGGATTATGTGTGTCTGTTGCGGAAATCGCTCTATGGACTGAAATAGGCTCCTCGAGCATGGTACCTGTGGTTTGCCGATTATGTCTCCTCTATCGGTTTTTCCAACAGCAGATCCGATCATTCTCTGTTCATCAAAAACAAGGTACAACCATGGCTTACCTATTATTATATGTTGATGACATCATCCTCACCACATCGTCTGATGCTCTCCGCCGGTTCATTATGTCTCTCATTTGCTCTGAGTTTGCTATGAATGATCTGGGGGCCCTGAGTTATTTCTTGGGTATCTTTATCACTCAATATTCTGGCGGCCTATTTCTGTGTCAGAAGAAGTATGCCGAAGAGATCCTTGACCGTGCAGACATGATGATATCTTGCAAACCATCCCACACGACAGTGGACACCAATTTCAAGCTCAGTGCTGATTTTGGCCCTCCATATTCAGACCCGACTCACTATCGTATCTTGGTTGGGGCCTTGAAATACCTCACATTAACGAGACCTGACATATCCTATGTCGTGTAACAAATCTGTTTACATATGCAAAATCCGACGGAAGCACACATGCATGCCCTCAAACGTATTTTACGATACATCCAAGGTACACTTCACTTCGGATTACATCTATACATGTCCTCGCTCACTGGTCACACTTCTTATTCTGATGCTGACTGGGGTGGATGTCCTAACACCCGACGCTCCACGTCTGGTTACTGCATTTTCCTTTGAGATAACCTATTGTCTTGGTCTTCCAAAAGGTAACCTACACTATCCCGATCCAGTGCCGAAGCAAAGTACAAAGGTGTCGCCAATGTCGTCTCTGAGTCTTGTTGGATCCGTAACCTTCTACTTGAGCTTCATTGCCCGGTTTAAAAGGAAACACTAGTCTACCGCGATAATATTAGTGCGATATATCTTTCTGAAAATCCCGTCCAACATCAGCGCACTAAATACATTGAGATGGACATTTATTTCGTTCGTGAAAAAGTGATTCGTGGTCAAGTTCGTGTCCTTCATGTTCCTTCCAGATATCAGATTGCCGACATCTTCACCAAAGGACTTCCACGCATACTATTTGATGATTTTCGAACTAGTCTCAGTGTTCGTGAACCTCCCTCTTCGACTGCGGGGGTGTAATAGAATATTTTCCGAATATTCTTTTATTAATTGTATATCTCTTATTTTAGGTAGAATTGTATTCCTATTGTAATTAGGTCTCCTATTTTAGGTAAAATTGTATTTTCTATTGTAATTAAGTTGATTAGTTACCTAGTTTAGATATTCTTATACTACTATATATATATTGTACATTATTGATGAATAATATCAAACAACATAATCCTTTAGTAATTACTATATTGTGTAATTACTTACCAGGTGACTTTCCAAACAGACTCTTAATGAAAACATTAATTAAAGAATGATATGAGCCTTGAATCAAATTATCCAGCAGTACTCCACACGTAAAAAAGGAAAAGTGTGATTTATTGGTTCTTATAGCAGACGCTGCTTAGAAAAGAGCTTTTTCCTCTCTTTTTGTAGTAGTTGGTAGTGCACTAATATTAGGTAGACAAAACTTGAATGTTGTACTCTATTTCTGACATTTTCTTTATGGATTTGCAAGTACTGTAACTGATTTTATTACATCATTGCTTATGTTGTTCAGATTCTTTAAATGTATCGTTGGGTCTGGTATATGTAAGATCTTTCAAAATTTGTGCATTTTTCAAGGAGCCGACATGAATATAATAACATTTTTGAAGGATCGGAGCAACATAGTCTGTCGCTATAACTTGTTAACAACAACAACATACTCAGTGTAATCCACGAGTGGGATCTGAGAAAGGTAGAGTGTACGTAGATCTTATCTCTACCTTATTGCTATAACTTGTTATAACATGTAATTTGCTTTATATTTGAAGTTACTTTTTTCACCTTTCATGAACATTAATTACCTAATAGTTATCTTTTAAATAATCTCGGTATAAAATTTTGTATTATTTTATCCTTAGTATGATTGCTCTTTTTTGCGGAATCTTGGTATAGTGTAATTTGATACCACATCCAATGTAAGATTCTAATCCATGGATTATCTATCCTTGGATAAAATAAATAAAATTACAAAGTAACCCTTCTACCAAAGCTCTTTTTCAACGATTAATAAAAAAAATTAAGATTAAAATTGAAAATAAGAGTTACTTTAAATTATCCGTTTGAAAACAAATTGCATGTTCTAGATTATACTTAAATATGGTATATTTCACTTCCAACGCGATGAACCAAACAAATCAACAACAACAACATCCCCAATATAATCTCACAAGATGAAGTCCGGGGAAGGTAGAAGCTTACCTCTATCTTCTTCACAAGTTATTTCCAAAAGACTTCGGCTCAAATAAGAACCAAACAAATCATAAGTACTAAATTATTTGAATTATTAATCTCAATAATATAATCTATACATTATCATTTCAACATTATTCTGTCCGCGAACCATTAAAGGACCGTCAGGTGTATAGAAGTTAACTTTTTTGGTCATTTAAGAATTACAAATAGGAAAAGCAGCCAGTAAAAGTGACTTCTTTACCTTTATTCCACTCAAGTATCAGTGGCAAGAACTAGTACAAATACATGCTCTTGTTGCTCAAAGAACTCACACATTCTTTGTCTGTGTTTCTAATTTCATTTGCAAACATGGTTTCATCTTCTCCTCCACCAGCTCCAAAGGTGAGCTTGCTACCACTATGCCTGTTTTAACTATTGTAAATTATCTTGATATAACAAGCTTGTTTCTTGAATGGAGTTGTTTTAACTATTGTAAATTTTCTTAAAATTACAAATTTGTTTCTTGAATTGAATTGTAATATTGTTCATGATTTTGCAGGAAGTTCCTTCAGATGAGAAATGGGCAGAAGACGGTCCCCCTCGCGAAGCGAAATGGTGGTACTCAACATTTCATACTGTCACTGCCATGGTTGGTGCTGGTGTTCTTAGCCTGCCTTATGCCATGGCCTACTTAGGATGGTATGTATACTAAACATGCAGAGTTTTATGTATTCTTTAATGACCATGATGTTCTTGTTGGATTGATCCTTAAAAATTGTTTAATTTTGTTGAACTCTGCGATCATATCATCTAAAAGTTTAAGTCGGGAGAGAAATCGCGCTTTTATTACTTAATTATGTCTTCAACATCATGCTGGCCTGATTCTTTTCCTGGGCACCTCTGACAGCTCTAATACCATGTTGAAACTGTGTGACTAACTCATCTAGAATCTTAAATTGTTAGAGTGATCATCTCATCTAAAAACTTAAGTTGATAGAAAGAGCACAAGTTTATTACTTAAATATGTATTCACCACGCTTCCTCGCTCACTGGTCTGATTCTTTTTTTGGCCACCTTATCCCGTGTTGAAAACTGTGTGACTAGCTTGTTTAAAAACTTAAGCGATTAGAGAGTACATATTTACTACTTAATAATGTTTTGAACACATATATGTACCGTGGTTGAAGTAAAGTTGTCTTTGTCCATCAGGGGACCGGGGACAGTGGTGATGATCTTGTCATGGTGCATAACCTTAAACACAATGTGGCAAATGATACAACTCCATGAATGTGTGCCCGGGGTTCGTTTCGATCGGTACAAGGATCTTGGCAAACATGTCTTTGGACCAAAACTTGGGGCATGGATAGTACTTCCACAACAGTTGATAGTTCAGGTCGGTTGCGACATTGTGTACATGGTTACTGGAGGAAAGTGCCTTCAGAAATTCATGGAGATTGCTTGTAATAATTGCACCAGAATTAGACAATCCTACTGGATTTGCATCTTTGGTTCCGTCCATTTCTTTCTGTCACAGTTGCCAAATTTCAATTCTGTCTCTGGTGTTTCATTAGCTGCTGCAATCATGTCACTGAGGTAAACTATTTTTTCTTGATTCAGCCTTTAAGATTAGCCTAGCAAGTTCAAATCTCCCTGTTTTAATTAAAACCGCATGAAGAAATATCAAGAAAATAACACATGCTAATGAGCAAGGGGGGAGGTAGGTTGTGGCGACGGGGTTCAATTGAATCCCTATGGCCGAAAAATTATACCGTGCAAATAGGGCAAAAATGTTTTTTTATTATATATAAAACGTTGATTCCGTATTTCAAATAACGAAAGACTATACTCCATTGTAGTGGTAGAGGAGGGTCAAAAATTGATTGAGGTCATTCATTCAAATCTTAAGCGAACATTTTAGCATTTTCTTGAATCCCCTTATATGAACTTCTGGCTCCACTACTGCTAACGAGTTTTATACACTGAACAACTTTTAAGACAACATTTTGCACTAACTTTTATAGCATGCTACTATTATCTATATTTTGATACAAAAAGAAGTTGAAAAATCATTGTATTATATCTTTTACTTATAAGAACAGTTCAATAGCATACTCTGCTCAATATTCTTATTGTGTATTAGATTAATTCTATGTTGCTCGGAATCTTAAAAAATGTGGCCGGGTGCGCGTGTCGGATCCTCCAGAAAAAGACTTTTTCTGGAGGATCCTACACGGGTGCAGAAATATTTTTAAAGAGTCCGAGCAACATGATCAAATTAACTGATACTCATAAAATTCAATTGGGATTGTTTGTCTGGTGTGCAGCTATTCAACTATAGCATGGGTGGGTTGTGTGGGCAAAGGGAGAGTCCCGAACGTGAGCTACGCGTACAAGACAACAAGTCCAACCGACTACATGTTTCGCGTCTTCAACGCGTTAGGTCAAGTTTCGTTTGCTTATGCCGGGCATGCTGTGGTCCTTGAGATACAAGCCACAATTCCATCAACGCCCGAGAAGCCCTCCAGAGTACCAATGTGGAAAGGTGCTGTATGGGCCTATTTTGTCAATGCCCTGTGCTATTTCCCCGTTGCTTTCATCGGGTACTGGGCGTTTGGCCAAGACGTCGATGACAACGTGCTCGTGGGACTTGAAAGGCCATCTTGGCTTATTGCAGCTGCTAACTTAATGGTGGTTGTACACGTCATAGGCAGCTATCAGGTCTGCAATTTTCAAAATGATCATCAAATACCCGAGCAAATGAAACTTCTTTCTTTATGCATTTTTTGCACTACTCGTGCAATGAGTGTTAGCTAGAGGTAGCAAGAATAATAGTTGTCAGAAGAGGATGTAGCTTTGCTTTACCGAGTTCATCTGAACCCAGTATTTTCAGCGTAAAACATAAATTTATGTGTAAAACTTTACTAAAGTTGCAATAAATAGTATATATGAACTCATAACTTTAAAAATATAACAAGTTCAATGTTAAAAACCTTAAAGGTTGAACCGAGCTAAAATACTAAATCCGCCTCTGATGGTTGTTGTAGGTTTATGCTATGCCAGTGTTTGATTTGATGGAGCAAAAAATGGTGAAAACTTGGAATTTCCCACCTGGAGTACTGCTGAGATTCATCGTTCGTACTTCATATGTTGGTGAGGAACTTCTCCGTTACATCTTTTCTATTCCAATCGTCACAAAATCTTTTTTTTACTCTCTAAGATCAAATTTAATCAGTTGTTGGTCCGTTGCTTCACTATACTTTGATCTCAGCTAAGAAAACAATGTTTTTATTAATGTTGCAGCTTTCACTTTGTTTCTTGGTGTAACATTCCCTTTCTTTGGTGATCTTCTTGGTTTCTTTGGAGGATTTGGTTTTGCTCCAACTTCTTATTTTGTAAGTCAAGTTTCCAATTCTTTTATATATTTTATTTTTAATTTATCATTTTAGACCAACTTTAATAATCAAAATGTCTTGGCTTATTCCCTAAATTTTAATACTTGTTGCAGCTCCCCAGCATAATTTGGCTTAAGATCAAGAAACCAAGGAGATTCAGCACCTCATGGTTGATAAATTGGGTAAGTCCAAAAAAATTCTCATTTTCTTCCCCTTTTTCCTCTTCTTCAATGATTTCAGAGTGAGTAAGTAGGATTCGACTTATATATGCGGACAATATAAAAAAAATTTATACTATCAATATATTTTAACTTATTATAACTAGTAAATTGTCCTATTTTTCATGTTATTAATGTACTTATTAAGTATACTTATTATGGCCGATTACAAATAATTATCTTGGGTTTAACTTACTTCTATACACAGACAATGTGAAAGAATTTCTATTGTATCAAGTCATCTAAAAGATAATTATAGTTATCGTCCATAAAAAGTTGGACTATTAATCAGGAAACTATAATAGGTTCAACTATACAGCAACCTAAAAACACTTTATAATGTTAGTGTATATAAGTTAAATTCAATTATCCTTGCTATGACGGATAGTGTAGAAATTCATTTATAAGTTAAACTCGAATTTATTACAAGTGAACCTTTGAATTATTTTCCAACTCTTTTTCTTCTGAATTTTTTTTTGCTTCTTCTAGAGTTCTACTAATATGATGTTTGGTATTTTTATAATTTCAGGCATGCATATTTATTGGAGTATTTATTATGATAGCTTCAACAGTTGGTGGATTAAGGAATATTGTTGCTGATTCCTCCTCCTATGAGTTCTACTCATGAAGAAGTTGCTACATTATATAGTGAAGAACAAACTTTATAAATCTATTTAAGTACTAAAAACTAGTGAATTGGAGTGAATTTAATCCAGAAAAAAACTAGTTAAGATTTTAATATTTAATAGTAGTAACTTGTTAAGATTTCTGATTCAGAATTTTAGCAAATTTAATTTCCTTTTCTCCATTTAAGTTGGATCTGGAATTGAGTTGAGTTTCAGAAAGATTAAATACATCCTGTACTGTAGTTCTGTTTTTCAATGGAAAAAAACTGTCTTCTCTAATCACTCTCTGTTGTTCTTTTCTTTTTTCTTGTTACTTGAAGTATACGTTATTCGGGAAGACTCAATGAAATTGATGGGTTAAAATCAAAATATATTTTTAAAAAATCTTAAACGTATTTCGTAAAATTCATACAATCATAAGACACAAAAGAAACCCTAGAGACTTTGGTCTAGCGATATGATTGCAACGTATGATGTGTGGGTTAGGCACATGTCACCATTTGAACTCTGGCGTATTGGCGTAGACAAGAACATGATATTTAAGCGGAGAATGACAGAGGGACGGGACTATAATTTGTCAAAGTTTCGAACCTTGGGTCACTTGCCCTCGGAAATTTCTTTTAAAAAAAGACGAGACACAAAAGAACTTATTTCTGATATATAAAGCAAACATGACAAAATAAAATAGCTAATTCAGAGAAATTGAATTGAAATTAGAATAACAAATCGTCACAAACATGAAACAAAATGAGTGTACATACATGAGGAAATTTTGAATTGATGAGGAAGGTAAATATACTATTTAATTTTATGAGAGAAACTTTGCTGTTGTATACTCACTCACATGTACAACCTCAACCAAATTAAAAGTTTTTAAAGGTCTGAAACCTTTTATTAATAATAACTAAATTATATAAATTATATGTTATATACAATAATACAATACTTGGTATATTTGGGGACTTTAATATTTGGAGGCGTAAAGTAATGATTTCATTTGCCTCACCCTTCAGTATGCCCTTATTTTAAAGGCCAATTCGCACTATTGTCCTTATTTTAGGGCGGTCTTTAATTTTTATCCCTTAAATTAGTGGTCTTTAATATTTGTCCTTCGCTTAAAGAAATAATTGAAAATATTTTTGAGGTTTTGGGTTTGAATCGCAGCAGAATCAAAAGAAAAAAAAATTCGCAAGACAAGATTTCATAAAAATTATGTCTATTTGACCAAAGTTATATAGAGATTATGCATTAAGGGACATAATTTCTATGTAACCATACCTGAAAGTAAAGTTTCGTTGAAAGATTAAGATTATGCCTTGTCTGGCTAGTTACATAGAAACTATGACATAGTCTCTATATAACTTTAGCCAAATAAACATACTTTCTATGAAAATCTTGCGTTGTTAATTTTTTTTTTCCTCTGCTGGATTCGGACCCACAACCTCTGATTTAGAAGACTCGCTAATAAAGAATTATTTGACCCACAAATTTTCATTAAATGAGAAGTAAGAGCAAAAATAAAAAACCAGTGATTTAATGAGTAAAAATTAAAGACTAGTCCATAAAAAGGAAATCCACGCAAAATATTTTAAATAATATAATTTTTTGACGAAGGAAGTTTGCGTCGACTATCCTTTACCGATTGTAGCTCTGCCCTGATTAGACCTTGCAATCATTTTCATTGATATGCATGGATATATACCTAAGAAAAGAAAAACATTATTCTAATAAAGAGCTTGAATTAAAAATTTTAAAAAAACAGTAATTTAGTAAAATATGCTAGAATCAAAGCAAAGGAAGTTCAAAAAAACTGAGAAAAAAACCAATATTTCCAACCAAATGCCTCTCCAGTTAAATTGGATAAAAATGTATTCATCTCATTGATGTGGTGCAACAGATGGAGTTGTTTCTCTTTTAATCAGAGGTCTCAAGTTCAAGCTCTGGATATGGAAATTTTTTTGATAGAGAGCGCTTCCCCCGAATGGACCTTACGCGGCACGAATTCCGACATATCGGGCTTCAATGCGGATACAAACATCGGATGGGAAATAAAAATAAGACATGAAATGACCAATAACCATTTTGAGTTTCTTCCTTTTTCCAATTACTACTATTTGACCTTCCAATAATCATGGGCGACAAGAAGTACCATTTTTTTAATCTCAAAATGAATAAATTTAAGCCTATAAGATTCATCTTAATTTGGCCTACCATTACATATTTGCTTCTTTTCCTTTATTGAACTTTAAGGAGCATCTTGGTAAAGTTGAAAACTGAAAGCATAACCATATTTATTTATCTGCTGTAAACATCGAATGTGTATAAGTTTTTGTGGTACTTTGTTCCAAGGTTGTACAAGGATTTAGTTGATTATCATGGATGTTTTTACCTATTCAGCTCATTCAAAAGCAATATGGTTGTGCTTTCAATTTTCAACTTTACCAAGATGCTTCTTAAAGTTCAATAAAGGAAAAGAAGCAAAAATGTAATGGCAGGCCAAATTAAGATGAATCTTATAGGCTTAAATTTATTCATTTTGAGATTAAAAAAAGTGGTACTTCCTCCGTCCCAATTTAAGTGTCTTACTTTCCTTTTTGATCTGTCACAAAAAGAATATCTTTCTATATTTAGTATATTTTTCAATTCTAAGATAAGTTTAAAATCATAAGATTTAAAAGACCTTACACATCTTTACAAATCAATTTAAGACACTTAAATTGGGACGGAGGAAGTACTTCTTGTCGCCCATGATTATTGGAAGGTCAAATAGTGGTAATTGGAAAAAAGAAGAAACTCAAAATGGTTATTGGTCATTTCATGTCTTTTTTTTTATTTTTCACATGGTGTCCGGTACCCGCATTGGAGCCCAATTATATCGGAATTATAATCGATGTTTACGACGGATAAATAAGTACTTTATCCATTTCAATTTAAAGTAATTTTATTTTTTAGTCAATTAAAAATGAATGACCTCTTTTAAATTTAATAAGTTTAATTTGAACTTTTCATTTTATCTTAAATGAGAAATTTTTATTGTAAGACAAATTTTATGAGATGTTTAAGACTTCACAATTTTCAAACGTCTTACAAGTTACGACCACACAAATATTATGGCTTATTTAAAGTCACAAATTTCAAACGTCTTACAAGTTACGACCACACAAATATTATGGCTTGTTTAAAGCCACAAATTTCAAAAATCTTATTTTATTTCTTAAACTCTATATGTCTAGTGGCTTCAAACCAATAGTTCATAATCTAATGAATTTTTTTGTTTTTATAGTACACCATCCGAGAGTTATCAATATTTAAGAAATTTGCTCTCAAGACTTTAAATGTATATTAAATCAAAAACTAATGAAAGGCCGGAGGCCTGAGCCGTAGCCTTAAAAGTGAAGGGGCGAGGTTCAAACCAGGAAGGGCTTACGTTTTAAGGTGGATGCCAAATTCGAGTAGTTGATACTATGTTGAGATTAGTTTAGCTTAGAAGATGAACCAGTTTAGTTAATTAAGTTGTAACAGTGCAGTGCCACTATTGTAATTGAGTTTACAGTTGGTTAGTTAGTTATAGATATTTAATTTGTTAGGATAATTTTCATTCTTCAAATCTCATGTATATATGTTTGCTATCAATGAGATCAGAAGCATTTAGCATTGCACAAATTCATCTTCTCTCTACGAAATATCTACACTTCACCATCAATCCACAAGTTTTTCCAATGGAAGTTGTGGATTGAATCAGTCAAAGGTTCTTCAATTGAATATGATATCAGAGCCTAGTCTCTTCATCCCTCTGTTATTGATCGTGAGTAATCATTTTTAGTTCATCGCATTGTTCTTCTTCTCCGATAAACCCTAATTTTTGCTGTTCTTCCTAGAACGAATTCAAGTGTTGGCGATCTTACTTCTAGGTTAATTTCGATCAAATTCATCATGAATTGTTGATTCTATCACTCGTTATGTCAAATTCGATTAATTTTATCGTGAATTGTTGATTCTCGTTGTGTGTGGCTCAAATCTCTTCTTCAATAGAATTTTCACTCGATTTCTAGCTGAATTTGCTTGTCGAATTGTTGTCTAGTTCTGCTTCTCAGGAATTTAGAGTCTATTTTTGTTCTTAGTGTTGGTAATCTCTGGATATAGATTAGAAAACTCATTGTTGGTGATAAATCATGACGGAAACTGCGAATCCAATGACGACGGAAGGGATTCAAGGAACCCTAGACTCTGCCAATCCTCTATACATGCATCCGTATGAGAGTGCTGGATTTACTCTACTTCCAGTGAAATTTGATGGAACAAGTTATAGGTCTTGGAGACGAGGTGTGCTTCGAGCCAGGGACGGATTTATCTTAGGCCGAGGGGTGTCACGTGACACTACTTCATCAGAATTTTTTATTAAATATGTATATATAGTTAAAAGGGAAAAACAAAAATATACGACATAAAAAACAAGTGACACTGGTTAATACAAAAAGTTGTCCAGTTCAGTTAGTCAGGTGCTTTAATTTAACTAAAAAAAGATACTTCTGCAGGTTTGAACCTCTGACCTCTAGGAAGAGGATAAAGCAATTAACCAATTGATCCAAAGCACCATTGGTTGACTTTTGCGATTTGGAAATCAAAGAATCAGACCACTATTTCTTTGTCCTAAGCTGAAGCAGAATACATAGCAGTCAGAAAGGTAGTTGCTGAACTTGTTTGGATTGAAAGACTCCTGCATGAACTAAATGTCTCTTGCCAGTTTCCCATTGTAGTATATTGTGACAGTCATGCAGTAATACACATAGCCAAGAATTCAGTTTTCCATGAAAGGACCAAGCACATAGAAATTGACTGCCGTTTTGTGAGAGACAAGCTACTTGAAGGCCTCATCAATCTACATCACATCTCTACTACAAACCAGCTGCCTGATATCTTCATAAGGCCCTCACTAGTGTGAAACACTTCTCAATTTTATGCAAGTTGTCAGTGAACAACTCCCTTCCAACTTGAGGGGGGGGGGGGGGGGGGTGTGTGAGATTAGTTTAGCTTACAAGATGGATTAGTTTAGTTAATTAAGCTATAACAGTGCAGTGGCACTATTGTAATTTATTTTACCATTGGTTAGTTATAGATATTTTAGTTTGTTAGGATATTTTGTATTCTTCAAATCTCATGTATATATGTTTGCTATCAATGAGATCGGAAGCAGTTAGCATTGCACAAATTCATCTTCTCTCTGAATTTTCTGTGTCTACGAAATATCCACACTTCACCATCAATCCACAGGCTTCTCCAATGGAAGTTTGTGGATTGAATCACTCAAAGGTTCTTCAATTTAATATACTAAATCAATAAGGTGTCGATTAGATTAAGGTTCACATAAATTGAAATGAAGAGATATATAACATGTGTCTTTTACACATACTTTTATTACTTTATCATAATTAAATAATGTACATTTTCATCTTAATATGTATGACTTAATCAAACACTGACTGTAAGTAAGTTTCTTTCACAGCAGTAAAACCATTAAAAAAAGCTGTTAGAATTAGCAAAACTGAGACTATTAATTTGGTAACTCTTCTGGAATCATTAGGTAATTTACTACTCATATTAATTATTTTATCCAAGTTTGTAGCATACGCAGAAGAGAAATAACATGTATTCGGACACTTGAGCTAAACTGAAAAAGATCAATTGACCTATATATTAAGAAAAAGATTCTGATAATTTTTGTCACTTAGAAGAATAAAATCATTGAAAAATCTTTCTTTTTCAACATGTCATTTACACTAAAGTTTTTGTCTTGCTTTGTGGACTACAAAAGAATCCCTTACCAAGGCCAAAAGGGGATCAAAAGGAAAATGAAGAATAAGGGGTTAAATATGATATGATTTAAATCCATTATTTAAAGTCCAAGTTCATTAAGAATATGAAATGGTTCTCTGTCCACTGAATGTTCATCATTGAAAAAAAGAAAATAACACTAGTAGAAATTAAACATGCGTGTAACTTTGTAGTGCAAACTGTTATTAATCTGTATTCCAAAAAACCAGTAAACAATAATAGTTGAATAATGAACAGAATCAGTGTTGGAAAAATAAAAATATTTTTCAGAATATAATCGAGCCCACTTAGTTCAAAGTGTGTCCTTAAGGAAATTATTCCCCTCACAATACTCGAGGTTGATGGAATATCCCCTCCCAGGATAGAACGATTATCTTACCAGAATAGTAGTACTCCAAATTCCGGTAGCGGCGAACCACTCAACAGTAGTATATCACACAGAATTTGTTTATGCAGAAGAAGAAGAAGTTTATGTTGTTCAGAAAATTCGTAAGTAATATTCTGAGGAATCAAATGAATTTATAGCCATGGAAGTACTGTTTCTGAAGGTTTGCAACCTTTCTGAACAGCCACTGAAAATGGTGGAAAATTTAAATAAGGAAAAGAAATCGGGTCGCGGGTCAGACACGCGGATCCGGCCGGGCCACGGGTCAGGGTCACTAACGGGTAGGATTGGATAAGTTAATTAATTAAATTAAATAATGATTAATTAAATAATTAAAAATTAAAGAAAATTTGGTCCAAAAAGATTATCAATCAATCAGATCATTTGACCGAATCCGAATCCGAAGCCGAAGCCGAGCGAGCGACGACGACGGCGCGAGGGGTCCTTGCCCCCTCAACCCTTTTACTGACAAGAAGGAGTAATTCTACTTATAAGTAGAAGAACTTTTCTTTCCACTACCGATGTGGGACAAATGCTTATTTTATAAAGCAAGAGGGAACTCCCACTTTTCTTTCCACTACCGATGTGGGACAACTCCCACTTTTCTTTCCAATCATTTCCCATTCACCAATATCAATACCTAACAATCCCCCACATGAATGGGGAATGACTATAATATAAAAGTGCGGACAAGTGTGATATACAAGCAAGAATTGACTGCATCTGGATAAGTAGGTTTCCCTTTGAACTTTCCGTAGTGAACTTATATCGGATATACTCGATCAATCGGTAGATTTGATATCTTTGAACCGTCGAAATTTGTTGTATACCTAGACAACATAAGTCACACAATCAACCCTCAACCATTTATGGTTCTCACGGTTGTGTTCGTTTCAGCCATGAACACTTCCTGGTTTCATGAGTGCGTAGAGAATGGGCCTTCACTGTCATTCCCCTTTAAAGCGGCTTACACTTAACACTCACATAGGTGATTTCTAAACATGTGGTCCTATAGCCACATTATCTGGTCATACACTGCCAGAATTAGATAATCATTAAAGAACTTTAATGCTTTATTAACTCATTAACAAGCCATAAGGTTTTATCCTTATTTCTGAACATTGTCTTCATCCGAGAATGGGTTGAGTTATTTGACAATGTTGAACCGTCAGTCACAACTTTGTTTGATCTCCTTGAACCTAGCTCTTGGGATCTCCGATCCGCTAGGTAGAGTTACCGCCATGATGACTTGTCCTCGGCCTTAACCCCATTCCCATTGATGATCTACTAACTCCCTCTCTAGATAAGCCTTTTGTAAGCGGATCCGCCACGTTATCTCTTGACTTTACATAGTCAATCGTGATAACGCCACTAGAGAGGAGTTGTCTAACGGTATTATGTCTTCGTCGTATGTGACGAGATTTTCCGTTGTACATTACGCTTCCTGCCCTACCTATTGCTGCTTGACTGTCACAATGTATACATATAGGAGCCAAAGGTTTGGGCCGAAATGGAATACCTTCTAAGAAATTCCGGAGCCATTCGGCTTTCTTCACCGGCCTTGTCTAAAGCTATAAATTCGATTCCATTGTAGAGCGGGCGATGCATGTCTGTTTTGATGATTTCCAAGACACTGATCCACCCCCAATTGTGAAAACATAACCACTCGTGGATTTAACTTCAGATGATCCGGTGATCCAATTTGCATCACTATATCCTTCGATCACGGCGGGATATTTGTTATAATGCAAAGCATAGTCTTGGGTGTGTTTTAAATACCCCAAGACTCGTTTCATTGCCATCCAATGAGTTTGATTGGGATTACTCGTGAATCGACTCAGCTTGCTTATAGCACATGCTATATCTGGTCGTGTACAATTCATAATATACATCAAACTTCCCAAAACTCGTGCATAGTCCAATTGTGAGTCACTTTCACCTTTATTCTTTTGAAGTGCAAAACTTACATCAATTGGAGTCTTTGCAACATTGAAATTTAAATACTTAAACTTGTCAAGTACTCTTTCAATATAATGAGATGCGATAATGCTAGACCTTGTGGAGTTTTATGAATTCGATGCCTAAGATCAAATCGACAACTCCTAAGTCCTTCATATCAAATTTGCTAGCCAAAGATACGCTTCGTAGCATATACATCGGTAATATCTCTACTCATTATCAACATGTCATCAACATATAAACAAACAATGACTTCATGATTTGGAGTATTTTTAATGTAAACACATTTGTCACACTCATTAATCTTAAATCCATTTGCCAACATTGTTTGGTCAAATTTCGCATGCCATTGTTTGGGTGCTTGTTTAAGTCCATAAAGTGACTTAACAAGTTTGCACACTTTCCTTTCTTTACCGGGAACCACAAAACCCTCGGGTTGTTCCATGTAAATTTCTTCCTCCAATTCTCCATTTAAGAAAGATGTCTTGACATCCATTTGATGGATTTCAAGACCATATACGGCCGCCGATGCCACTAACACCCGAATAGATGTTATTCTTGTTACCGGCGAGTATGTGTCAAAGTAATCAAGGCCTTCTTTTTGTCTATAACCTTTGACCACAAGTCTTGCCTTATATTTGTCAATAGTGTCATCAGCTTTCATTTTCCTTTTAAAAATCCATTTTGATCCTAAAGGTTTATTTCCAGGAGGAAGATCAACCAATTCCCATGTATGGTTGTTCAAAATTGATTCAATCTCACTATTGACTCCTCTTTCCAAAATGTTTGAATCGAAGAAGACATTGCTGCTTTAAATGTTTGAGGCTCATTTTCAAGCAAGAATGTCACAAAATCTGGTCCAAAGGAAGTAGATGTCCTTTGACGTTTGCTACGCCTTGCATCCTCTTTACTTGGTGTATTTTCCTTTGGTTCTTCCCGCGGTGGTTTAGGTCTTTCACTTGACGACTCACATTCAGTTTTATACGGATAAATGTTTTCAAAGAATTCAACATTAACTGATTCAATTACCGTGTTAACATGAATTTCGGGATTGTCCGATTTGTGAACCAAAAACCGACAAGCTTTGCTGTTTGTAGCATAGCCAATAAAAACACAATCCACAGTTTTTGGTCCGATTTTTACCCTTTTGGGCAAAGGAACTTGGACCTTTGCTAAACACCCCCACACTTTGAAATATTTCAAGTTGGGTTTTCTTCCTTTCCATAGTTCATATGGAATAGATTGTGTTTTGCTGTGGGGCACCCTGTTGAGTATTCGGTTAGCTGTAAGGATAGCCTCCCCCCACAAGCTTTGCGGTAAACCGGAACTTATTAATAAGGCATTCATCATTTCCTTTAATGTTCGATTTTTCCTTTCCGCAATTCCATTTGATTGTGGTGTGTAAGGGGCAATAGTTTGATGAATAATTCCATATTCTAAACATATCTCTGCAAAAGGAGATTCGTACTCTCCACCCCTATCACTTCTAATCATTTTTATCTTTTTATTCAATTGATTTTCCACTTCGTTTTTGTATTGCTTAAATGCATCAATTTCTTCATCCTTACTATTAAGCAAATACACATAACAATATCGAGTGCAATCGTCAATAAAAGTTATAAAATACTTTTTCCCACCGCGAGATGGTATTGACTTCATATCACATATATCTGTGTGGATTAAGTCTAAAGGATTTGAATTCCTATCAATAGACTTATATGGATGTTTAACAAACTTAGATTCAACACAGATTTCACATTTAGATTTATTACACTCGAATTTAGGCAATACTTCTAAATTAATCAATTTTCGCAAGGTTTTGTAGTTGACATGTCCTAAACGAACATGCCATAAATCATTTGACTCCAATAAGTAAGACGAAGCTGAATTTTTATTAATACTGTCAACAACCATTACATTGAGTTTGAAAAGGCCCTCGGTGAGGTAGCTCTTTCCTATGAACATATCATTCTTACTTATTACAATTTTCTCACTAACCAGCACGCACTTAAACCCGTTTTTGACGAGTAGTCCCATTTGAAACTAAATTCTTCCGATTGTGGGAACGTGCGGAACATTGTTGAGAGTCGGCACCTTGCCTAAGTCATTTTCGAAGTATCTTCCCATATCCTTCAACCTTGGTCATTGCGGTATTTCCCATAAACAAGATACCTCTTCGGGTCCAAATGGGAGCGTAGGTTGCAAATGCTTCTTTTACAGCGCAAACATGTCGAGTGGCACCGTAATCAAGCCACCACTCCTTTGGGATTCCAACCAAATTGCACTCCGATAGCATTGCACACAGATCATCCATATCATCATTCTTTTCCACCATATTGGCTTGTCCTTTTCCTTGTTCTTTTTCGGGAGACGACAATCGGGGCTTTGTGGCCGCTTTCCCACAATTAAAGCGGTTGCCCTTGAACTTTTTCTTATTGGAATCCTTCTCCTTTCCGAAAGGCCTCTTCCTTTTCTTGTTCTTTTTCGAGCGAGCATCTTCAACGATGTTTGCCCCTTCAATTGGTGAAGTCTTACGGTACCTCTTCTCGCCGGTTTTGTTATCTTCCTCGATCTTGAGACGAATCACAAGATCTTCCAACTTCATTTCCTTTCTTTTGTGCTTAAGATAATTCTTGAAATCTTTCCATGAGGGCGGCAACTTCTCAATCATTGCACCACTTGGAATGCTTCATTTACTACCATACCTTCAAAGAATAAGGTCATGGAAGATAAGTTGAAGCTCTTGAACTTGGGTTCCAACGGTTTTTCCATCCACCATTTTGTAGTCTAGGAATTTGGCAACCACAAACTTCTTCAAGCAAGCATCTTCGAGTTTTGTACTTCTTTTCAAGTGCACTCCATAGTTCTTTGGAGGTCTCTACTCTGTTAGAGACGTTGTACAAGTCATCTTCTAAGGCACTCAAAATGTAGCCTTTGCACAAAAATCAGCTGTTTCCAAGCCTCGGTAACCATGAACTTTTGGTTGTCGGGCATGTCGGTGGCGAGCACGGGAGGGTCCTCACCGGTGAACTTTTGCATACCAAGGGTGGTAAGCCAAAAGAACATTCTTTCTTTGCCATCCTTTAAAGTTGGCACCGGTGAACTTCGCGAGTTTCACGGCCGGTGGCACAAAAGGCGGTACGGGTTGTAGGAGTAACCGCCGGTGCGGTAATTGCGAGAGGTAGTTCCGGTCTCAATTGCCATTATTCGTTTGTCACCTGTTTGTCAAATCGACAAACTGTTTTAGTTAATAAAACCGAATAGCAATTCAATCACGGACTTAAACGATGAGGATTTTATTTCTTCAAATTGCGGTATAATTATGAAACTTTAGTATTCCAATGAAGTTTTTATATCTTCGAGTCGAATACTAATATTCATATGGAGTAGAAAAGCGCACAAGTTTTAATCTCCAAACCGAGAATACAACAACGATGAAGTTTTTATGTTCTTCAAATCGTTGTACAAGTATGAACTTTAATATTCCAACGAAGTTTTTATGTCTTCAAGTCGAATATGAAATTTCACACGGAGTAGAAAACCACACGTTTTAGTCTCCAAAACAAAATACGATTAATCTAAAAATATAATTTCCTTAAGATTGTTATTAATCGTATTCCAAAAAACCATAAACAATAATAGTTGAATAATGAACAGAATCAGTGTTGGAAAAATAAAAATATTTTTCAGAATATAATCGAGCCCACTTAGTTCAAAGTGTGTCCTTAAGGAAATTATTCCCCTCACAATACTCGAGGTTGATGGAATATCCCCTCCCAGGATAGAACGATTATCTTACCAGAATAGTAGTACTCCAAATTCCGGTAGCGGCGAACCACTCAACAAGTAGTATATCACACGAATTTGTTTATGCAGAAGAAGAAGAAGTTTATGTTGTTCAGAAAATTCGTAAGTAATATTCTGAGGAATCAAACGAATTTATAGCCATGGAAGTACTGTTTCTGAAGGTTTGCAACCTTTCTGAACAGCCACTGAAAATGGTGGAAAATTTAAATAAGGAAAAGAAATCGGGTCGCGGGTCAGACACGCGGATCCGGACGGGTCACGGGTCAGGGTCACTAACGGGTAGGATTGGATAAGTTAATTAATTAAATTAAATAATGATTAATTAAATAATTAAAAATTAAAGAAAATTTGGTCCAAAAAGATTATCAATCAATCAGATCATTTGACCGAATCCGAATCCGAAGCCGAAGCCGAGCGAGCGACGACGACGGCGCGAGGGGTCCTTGCCCCCTCAACCCTTTTACTGACAAGAAGGAGTAATTCTACTTATAAGTAGAAGAACTTTTCTTTCCACTACCGATGTGGGACAAATGCTTATTTTATAAAGCAAGAGGGAACTCCCACTTTTCTTTCCACTACCGATGTGGGACAACTCCCACTTTTCTTTCCAATCATTTCCCATTCACCAATATCAATACCTAACACAAACTCCATGAAATGAAATGCCACTAATGCTAATACCAAACTCTAATTACTAAAGGGGACATTGTCAAAGTACTATTTATTTGGTTGAATGACTATTTTTTCTTAACGGTGATGTTTGAATTAATTTGCGTTCATCTTGATTATTTCATTGAGTAATTAACTTGTTATCTCTCGCAAGTATCAGTAACCCGATAACTCTGCCCTCTAAACATTAAGCAAATAAAAAGAAGTTGTTTAACGTTTATTTGTCTCTATTAGAATTTAAACTTTAATTTTCTATCGTTTTCATTCACTAATTAATCGTTGGCTGACAAGTTCACCTTCCTATCTCCTTCTCTTACCCTAAGACAAAAGTTTTACATGGTCCATCACTAAAAAAAAAAGTGGAACCCAAATGATGATATTCAGATTAACTCGCGCATAGCTCAAGTATTTATCTGATATCTATTACTTTTCACCAGTATAGGTATCAGATAACTCTATTCACTAAATAATAAATAAATAAAAAGAAATTGCTTTAAATTTTTTTCTTTGTTGGAATTTACACCTTGAGTACTTATGATTTTTAGTCACTTTATTAATCGCACGTTAACCTTCTCCTTTTCTTACACCAAGATAAAAGTTTTATGTGGTCCATCGATGGTGTTTGAATTAATTATTTGTGTGCATCTCGAGTTTTTATCTAATATCCATTACTTTTCATATTAGGTATCAATAACTAAGTTGACTGAACATTAAACTGTTAGAGAGTAATTATGGGGCAATCCCATAATTACCTCCAATTCATTACTCATAATTGATATTGTAATATATTATAATTAGGAGGATTATAATTAACATCTTATATTTTAGGTAAGATAAATTAGTCTTCCTTAAGACAAGCATATTATGATTGTATATATATTGTACTATTGGGAATGATATGGATCAAGGAATCACTTTCCTACATGGTATCAAGAGTCAAAGATCTTTTGCCCTAATACCTCCCTCCTCCTACCCGATTTCTCCCTTCTCTTTCTCCCCTAAATTTTTTGGCCAACTTTCACAAAACCCTAGCAAAACCCTAATCGACATCTAAACCCCACCCCCTCATCGGCTTACTCCTATCCGATACCCTAAGGGTTTTTCACATCCAAAACATCAAACACTACTTTTCTTCTTTAGTTTGATTTCTTGTGGAACCTATGGCCGAAAAACAAACATTTCATCCTGTTCTTGCCGTTAATAACGTCAAGAACTTTATCTCCATAACCCTTGAAATGGAAAAAGGGCAATATACCTCTTGGGCGGAATTGTTTAAAATTCATTGCCACGCTTATGAGGTGATCGACCATATCATACCTTCCGAGTCGTCATCGGACACCATTTTGGTGGACAAAAAGTTATGATCCTGTTTGGATGCTATTGTCCTTCAATGGATTTATGGCACTATATCCAATGATCTTTTACATACCATATTGGAGCCGAATTCTACGGCTCAACGGGCATGGGAACGGTTACAAAATATATTTCAATATAACAAAATTTATTGCGCCATTTATCTTGAACACCAATTTACTAATGTTAAATTGGATGATTTTTCCAAAATCTCTGCTTATTGTCAGGAATGGAAGATGTTTGCGGACCAACTATCCAACGTTGGTTCGCCCGTAACAAATCAACAGTTGGTCCTTCAGTTGATTGCAGGGTTGAATGAACAGTATGATGGAGTGACTACATTCATTCAGCAAAGTAATTCATTGCCTCCTTTCTATGAGGCCCGTTTGAGGTTGATTCTCGAGGAAACACGAAAGGCAAAACATGCATCTTCTGGAGCAGCCACCGCCAGAACTGCTCTCGTCTCCACCAACTCATTTTCCAAGGATTTGGAACCCCAAAATTCTGGTTCGGGGGGCAATAGTAATCGTCAAAATAATGGCCAAAAAGGGGTTCAAACCGCAATAATAAAAGAAAAAATAATAGTGGAAAGGGACGAGGCCGGGGCAGTGGCCAGTCCAGACAGTGGTGGCCTACCACTGGCGGTAATCAGTGGGGACAATACCCATTGTGGGCCGTGGCCCCACAGTGGGCTGCCCCGCCATGCCCATATCCGACTTCATCGTGGGCCAAACCTCCTCCCTCTTCAAATCCCCAACCCAGTATTCTCGGATCTCGTCCACAGCATGCATTTGCGGCCCAGGCACCATCTTCCGTTGGTTATGCACTCATGAACATTGAACAAGCCATGAACAACATGAATCTAAATGTTCCAGATGAGTCATGGTACATGGACACGGGGGCTACGTCACACATAACGACATCTCAAGGTAATCTCTCGTCTTATTTTAATATGAGTAATAATAAAAATATTATTGTTGGCAGTGGGTAGGAAATTCCAATTCGTGGTATTGGTCAGGTAATACTATCCTCTCCACACTCACCATTATCCTTGAAAAACGTCTTACATGCACCAAATCTAATTAAAACCCTGATCTCTGTTAGACGTTTTACAATTGACAATAATGTTTCTGTGAATTTTGATCTGTTTGGTTTCTCTGTGAAGGACTTGTATCTCCTCACCTCTGTTTCCAAAAATAGCATGATCAAACCATCAACATTTGCTGCCATTTCTCCTACGCTATGGCACAATCATTTGGGACACCTAGGAGCACAAATTTTTAATAATTTTAGGAAGAATAATTTGTTTTCTTGTAACAAACCTTTGGACTCCTCTATTTGCCAAACTTGTGTGTTTGGTAAACATGTTAAGCTTCCTTTTGCATCTTCTAATTCTCATACTCTTATGCCATTTGATCTTGTGCATTGTGATTTGTGGACATCACCAGGTTTGAGTTCTGTAGGTCAAAAATACTATATGCTAATTCTAGATGATTATTCGAATTTTTTGTGGACTTTTCCCTTAGGACATAAATCACAAACCTATACCATTTTAAATAATTTAGTGTTTTTATCAAAACTCAATTTGGCAAATGCATTAAATGTTTTCAATGTGACAATGGGGGGGAATTCATAAATACCCAATTTAATGATTTTTGTCACCAAAATTGTATGTCTTTGCGTCTTTCGTGTCCACATACATCACCACAAAATGGGAAAGCCGAAAGAAAAATTCAAACGATTAATAATATGATTCGCTCTTTTCTTGTGCATTCTTCCACACCACCAAAGTTTTGGCACCATGCACTTCAAATGGCTACATACCTTTTAAATATTCTTTCTAGTAAATTGCTCTCCAATGTGTCTCTTACACAAATGTTGTATCATCGTCTCCCGTCTTTTACACATTTGAAGGTGTTTGGGTGTTTGTGTTATCCTTTGTTTCCATCCACTTCCATTAACAAGTTGCAAGCTCGTTCAACTCCTTGTGTGTTTTTGGGATACCCACAAAATCATAGGGGGTATAAATGTTATGATTTGACGAATGAGAAACTAATTATCTCTTGTCATGTGATTTTTGATGAGTCTACATTCTCGATTGCTAAGTCTCATGTGGCATCCTCACCTTCATATGATTTTTTGGACAACAGAATACATCCTCTTTTGCACCACCACCTAAATGTCCAAACCCATGTGGAACCAACCCAATAACAAGCCCAACAACTTTCAGCCCAATCACTAAATGGGACTGGTCTCAGCCCAGTCCTGTTTCCGTGGCAGGCCGGCCCAAGTAGGGCAGTCCATTACTACCTCAAACACACCCTTATCCTAAACCGATCTCGTATCCCAGCCAAATACCGAATCGGCTACCCCTTTTCACTTGGGCCACAATACACCTCATCAACCCAATACCATACCCGAGAACCCTACTACCCAACCAATGACGGACCAGCCTCAGACCATTGAACCCGTGACATGCACGAGATTTTTTGACCCAAATGTCAGTTTAACCTACTATCCTCAGTTCAACCATCACCTCTACCAAAAAATCCCAAAGATGTCTTGTCCGACCCGAATTGAAAGGTTATCATATTAGACGAATTTAATGTTGTTATTACAAATAAGATGTAGGAATTAGTACCACGTCCGTCTAATGTGAATGTCATTTGGTCTATGTGGGTTTTTTGTCATAAAAAGAATTCTGATTGTTCTTTTGTGAGATACAAAACTCGTATTGTTGGTGATGGCAGGTCTCAGCAGGTTGGGGTAGATTGCGGTGAAACATTCAGTCTGGTGGTTAAGTCAGCAACTATCAGGACCGTTCTCAGCCTGGCTCTTTCCAAGTCTTGGTCCATTCATCAGTTGGATGTTAAAAATGCATTCTTATATGGCCATTTACAGGAGACGGTGTACATGCATCAACCGTTAGGTTTTCGAGATTATACGCATACAGATCATGTTTGACTGTTGAAGAAGTCCTTATATGGTTTGAAACAAGCTCCTCGGGCATGTATAACCGGTTTGCAGGATTTGTTTGAAGTTAGGGTTCTCTCACAGCAAGTCTGATCAGTCGTTGTTCATTTATCGGAAAGGCGCTGACATGGCATATATACTTTTGTATGTCGATGATATTATTATCACAACATCATCCACTTCACTTCGTCAGTCTATTATGTCCCTTCTTGCAGCAGAATTCGCAATGAAGGACTTGAATCCGTTGAATTATTTTCTTGGCATTGCCGTCACCCAATATGCAGGTGATTTGTTTCTTAGTCAAAAGAAATATGCTGAAGAAATAATTGACAAAGCAGGGATATCTTCCTGCAAACCATCACATACTCCAGTTGACACAAAGGCGAAATTGAGCAACGATGCCGGAACTCCATACAACAATCCTACACATTACTGCAGCCTCGCAGGGGCCTTGCAGTATCTGACTTTTACAAGATCAGATATTTCCTATGTGGTTCAGCAAGTTTGTTTACGCATGCATGACCCGAAGGAAGAACATATTGTGGCTATCAAAAGGATTCTTCGTATATTTAGGGCACTCTCCATTTTGGCCTACATCTGTATAAGTCCTCTATCTCGAGACTTTCAACCTACACAGATGCAGATTGGGGTGGTTGCGCGGACATACTTCGTTCCACTTCCAGTTATTGTGTGTTCTTGGGGGACAATCTCATTTCATGGTCGTCAAAACGACAATCCACATTGTCTCGTTCATGTGCTGAGGTAGAATACCGAAGGGTAGCCAA
The DNA here is from genome assembly GCA_034509755.1 of Anisodus tanguticus. Taxonomy (NCBI): domain Eukaryota; kingdom Viridiplantae; phylum Streptophyta; class Magnoliopsida; order Solanales; family Solanaceae; genus Anisodus; species Anisodus tanguticus. Next base: position 2,926,179 of record CM067540.1, on the reverse strand, counting down.
TGTTTTTGTTGAATCATGTTGGCTCTGTAATCTACTGTTGGAGCTACAGTGTCCGATTAAAAAGGCAACAGTGGTCTATTGTGACAATATGAGTGCAATATACTTATCCGGCAATCATGTTCAGCATCAGCGCACGAAACACATTGAAATAGATATCTCATTTGTCCGCGAAAAGGTTGCCTGTGGACAAGTCCGTGTTCTCCATGTACCGTCCCGTTATCAGATTGCTGACATCTTCACCAAATGTCTTTCACGCGTATTTTTTGATGATTTCAGGGACAGAGTCAGCATATGAGAACCTCTCACTAAGACTACGGGGGACTGTTAGAGAGTAATTATGGGGCAATCTCATAATTACCTCCAATTCATTACTCATAATTGATATTATAATATACTGTAATTAGGATGATTATAATTAACATTTTATTTTTTAGTTAAGATAGATAAATCTTTATTAAGATAAGCATATTAGGATGGTATATATATTGTACTATTGAGCCAAGGAATCACTTTCCTAAGTAATCATATAAAAAGGATTTATCTAACGTTCTAGTACTTCTATCTTTTATGATTTTCAGTGACCTTATCAATGGTTAGACGACACGTTCACCTTCTTTTCTCCCCATCTTACCGATAAAAACTTTAGGTGGTCCATTAATAAAATATAGTGGATTTAATTTTCCAAAGAACTACTTTTGTGTTGTTTTCAACTTTATACCCAAGTATATTTGTTTAGTTAAAGGGGGAAAAGGGAAAGAAAGTTAAAGGAAAGAAGGTAAAAAAAAGTCCTAGTTAAACTTAAATCACATGTTGTGCCACAAAAAAGGCCTAACGTGTAACTCTATACAAAAGCACTAAAAATTGGTTTTTCTTGATGCTGCACAATCTAAAATTGCTTTATTCATGGCTGCTACACAAATTAGGGAACATGAATTTGAAGTTTTAAAATTGATTAGACAAGTTGAAAGTGAGTAGATAAATAATGATATATTATTATATAGTGATGAAAAGAAAAAAGTGACAAGAAATGAAGGTTCTAACGCAACATTATATGTACCTAATTAATGGATAATGATTTCCCCCTAATTCTACTTAGAACTCATCCAAATTTAATCTGTAAATGGAAATCTATCACTGACCTATTGCTTAAGTAATTAATGAACTCAAATTTTCTTCTCTTCTATATGTTAAAATCATATTTTTACTTATTAATCACATAAAAATAAAACTCTAAGCATGGCGTATTATGTTTTCTTGTACTTACAAAGTACATAAACCTGTCATTGATAGCGGATTCAGAATTTAGAATCAAGGTTCAAATTAGACACAACGAATTCATAATTTGCTTGATGTATCTCAGTATAACATTTTAACTCACTAGTGATATTATCTAATTTGACTTAGGTCCGCATGATTTTAAAATGCATGCGTTACTAGAATGTAAAGCTTATTTCTTTGTATACCCAACATCTTTCATATTTTAGCGATCTGAGATTTATCTAAGGTATTACATACATCTCCTTAGGGATTCAATGTCCTCAAAATTTGTCCCACCATCATCTCAAAGATGTGGGATTTTACCTAAATTTAATTAAATCTCGAGGTCTATTTCACGGGCGACAAATTGTGCGCATAAAGTGGCTTTAATATCACATGTAACAGTAAGCCCAATAATGATATTGTTCACTTTTAACTTTGGCCTGCATGATTTTAGAATGTGTTAGAATGGTCTAAAACTTGTTCTATTCTATACTCAATATCTCTCGTGTTTTGTAGGGTCTAATATTGATGACCTACTTGCAATTCGAGCTCTTTTTCTAGTCCATAATTACAAGATTGTAAGCCTTGAAATTAGAGGTGGTTTTTTTTTAAGTTTTTCAAACATGTGATTATCGTACAGAAAGATTTACAGTACTTCTAGTAGAACACTATCATCTTGTTGGATGACTACTTTAAAGTTGGCATACAACAATAATATACCCAGTAAAATCTCATAAAGCGGAATCCGAAAAAGTTGGAATAGGAAACTTAAATTATTTAGGATTGATATTTACTAATTTATTTAATTAATGTCAAAATAAAAATTGTATTCGTTAAGTTTTTCAATTTTCGGTTAAAATAAATTTATATTATTATAAATAGAGATGCTTTCATCTATTTTCTCGTCACAAAAGAGTAGAGGAAAACTATATGTTATTTTCTTCACATCCATAGATTCAAGTTCAACTCAACGAATGATTACTAATTATAAATCGTGTCTCTACGTATTTCATTGGAACACCACTATCTCAATGTTATTATTTGTTTGGTGCTAGGGGAATGCATATATAGATTTAGGTTATTAGGTACATTGTATTTTGTATAAAAGACTATTTAACTTCTTAAGTTGCTTTTTCTGAAATTGTTTTTATCTTTTATTGAACAATGTCTCGCACTTTTATGCAAATGAACAATCACCTAGAAGTATTTACCAAAAAAGAAATCACCTATAAGTCTTTACTTGTTTTAACCATTCAAATGCAATAATAAATGATTTTCTTACTATGTTTTAACCATTCAAATGCAATAATAAATAATTTTTTAACTATACAATATTCATTTTGTAAACGCAACTATTGAAGATTGGGACCGACCTCGGACTCAAGACCGACCTCGGACCCACGACACCGACGTCGAATCCAAGCCGTTGATTATCTAGTTTAAATATTATAGTTTTATGATATAGTTTACCATAAAACTATTATATTTAAACTAGATAACCAACTACCGTATTATATTGCGTAAATCATAGGCCGTATTATGTCGCTTGAATCTTTCAAAAATGTTGCGTCACTCGTATCCAATCCTTTTAAAATGCATAGATATATGTGATGATTTCGTTTTCACAGGATATATGTATTGGAAGCACAAATGTAAATTTTGAAACATGTTTATAAGTTTATTTTCGTCTTTTACATGTGGGTATCGACATTGATTCAATTTTCTGTTATGGATATCTCTATTAATATTGTAGTTGAATATTGTTGTGCCAATTCTTTCCTCTCTCTTTTTTCCGATTATCCTGTGTTTTTAAGCAATTTCAAAATCTCGTCCAAATACAAACCTTTTCTGAAGTAATACATCATCAGCTTCGAGTTGAAAATTTGATACGCCCAAATTACACCTTCGAAAAGGATGTAAAGCGGTCGTTAGTAAATATAGAACCCAATGAAGATTGAGGTCGAATCCCACAGATAATACGATGAGAAACGTAGATAATTGCAAGTCTCAACGATTAGTCTATATTTAAAAAGAAAAGGGAATAAATGTTTGATTGTTTGTAACTATGGTTGTATCACAAAGTAATGAGTTTAAAATATCAAAGTAAGACAACTAGGGTTGTGATGCCTTCGGGGACAGGGTGCAGATAGGCTATTGTTCAACTCACATAGGAAACATTCAAGTTCTAAATCATGGGCTCATGTTATCAAAAAGTTTTTCAAGCCAATTGATAAATTTCATCAAAGGCTTTTCCAAGTCCTAGGATGTACAATTAAGAATACCCAATTGGATTTTAAGTTAACTAGACTATTCCTAGTTCTAGCAATTAGACGGGGGTTAAAGCCCCAAATCCTTGCCAATAATTATTTTCCTAATCTTTACCTACTTTTTCAAGCTAAGTAGAGAATTTAGGCACTATTAATGTTGGCCACCATTAATACACAATACAAAGCAAAGAGTTATTAGAGAACAATAAAGTAACCTAATGAATTGATTTCAAACACAATCACATGCTAAACCCCGTTGGCCCCACAACTCTAGCTAAAACTTTAGCTACTCATGTTCAATGTAAAGTAAACAAAAACATTAATTAAAGTAAAGGCATTCATATCCTTACAATGTTAAATGAAGATAAAGAGACAATCCCAAGACTCTTTTTCCAATGCAAAGAGTTAAAATTATGCTCAGAGAATAATGTCTAGAATGATGAGCTCAAAAATCTATGCAAAATATTTATATGGAAGGGACAAAAGGTACAAAATAGTAACTGACGGGTCGCAATACGCCGACTAGAATGCGGTCGTATCAGGAGTATGCAGTTGCATTCTCCTTCCCAAATTTCTTCCAACTCGTTATGCGGAGCAACATTCTTTGGAATGCGGTCGCATACTTTAGGTAATACCACATTTCTCTTGTTTTGTCCTTCTTCACTGTTTTATCTGAGCTTTGAGTATGTGATTGCATTTCTGGTTTGCGGTGCCATATTTACGTCACAATTCTACCTTTTTCGTTCAGCACACCGGTTGATTTCCTCGAGAGTATGCGACAACATTTGAGAGATTGCGATGTCGCATACTCATCGCATCAAGCTTGATTTTGTCAACTTTTTACTAAGAGTTTGCAGTCCATTTGCGGCTGCATAAGTAATTGTGGTGCAGTCTTTCCATCGTATTCAAGTGTTGTTTTGGATTTTTCTACTCTTCTGTTCCCTTTTATTCCTTAAGCGTCAAATACCTGAAAACACACGAAAACACAATAAATAAATAGGAAACCTGCTTAGAAGACATCTAAAAGTATAAGGAGTAAGTGTTAATAATCCTAAAATTCACGACTTATTAACACCCCCAACTTAACCTTTCGCAACAACACAAAACTATGACTCAAAACACAAGAATCAAAACAAAAGACTCGACTCACACAAGACTCGAATACTGACAAGATGGATGCATATAACTGTCGGTTGGTACCAATAATAAGAATACAAACATGTTTCTTCACTTCACATAACCACCTCTCCTAATCAACGAATGACATTTGATAGAATGATATGGCAAACACAAGCTTCAACATGTGACTAAAGGTTACCACTCTCTTGTTCACACTCCTTTTGGCTAGTTAAGAAAGCACAATTGTTAACCTTTCGTCATAACACATGTTCCCTCACAAGAAAAAAGTCCCACACACAAAGATATATAAAGTAAGCAAGGGACAAGAATCAATCACTCAGACTCCACAAAGAATCTTAACTGCAACAAGTATCAAATCACAGGCTTGTCCTTACTTTCTTTCAACTCTAACTCAAATGTGATTGTTTGGAGATCTCTAAGGAATTTTTCGGTGATAATGTAGACTTAGGATAGGGTAGGATACTCATTTTGATATGAAGTGACTACACCTTCCTTGAACTCTACACATCTTTTCATGTTGGGTCATTTCTTTGATTCCTCTTTGCTTCTTTCATCTTCTCAACCTTTGCAAGATTATTCTTCCTTTTGATGTCACTCTTATTTTCAAACTTTTGTTCAACAAATCCCCCTTACCCCATGCTTTTATCCAAAATCAACAAGTGAAACACCATCTTTTTGTTTCTTTTCTATTTCTTTTTCTTTCTTTTCTCTTTTTTTTAAAACAGGGGGCATGTGATATCTACACTACACATTGTTTCCTTCGTACACTTGGCATCCCACCTCCAACTTAGGTTAAAAGCCTAAATTGATCTTATTACCTTATTCTCATGGATTCTTACCCCCAACTTAGGTCAAAGGCCTAAGTTATGACTTCGAGACCAAGGAAGAACGGATTCAAAGGAGGTTAGATGTCAAAAAGGTTACATTTTGTAATGTGGTTAGAAAGAAAGGATTAAGGCTCAAAGGGCTGACTAGTGATCAATTTTATTCTTTGGTAGGCTCAAAAGATTAGAAGGGTTGCATTTTGAACACACAAAGAATACCTAAATTCATTTCTCCAACTACCACCCTTAGGACAAGAATTGTTAGACTAGCTAGGCAAGTTCTAGTAGATACAAGCAAGCACAAAAGCTAATTTGAACAAAACTCGCCACACATGGCACATGCATTATTACAAGATGAGCAATTGATTTCTAGAACAAACTCAATTTGTGCAAACTTATCAAAATGGTATCCAAAAGTCACACAATGAGCCAAATATTGCCAATCGTTCATCCTTATCCTATGAAAAACTTGATTTTTTGAAACTTTTAGAAAAATTGGAGGGGTATTAACTTTACATGCATATATCTCAATGTATTGGTACCAAACAAGTCATAATGACATACCACAAGGCTTAATTCCCTTAAGAAATTGCCCAACTATCTATCATTGGGAAAAGCGACTCAACACTACCTAAAAACATCAGGTTCAAAAGACCATTAGCATCCTTGGAAAAAGAACCACGACTAAGAAAATCAAGGATATAGCTAATACCACGACACATGGGGAAAAATACATGAAAATAATATAAAATTACTAACGAAAAATACAAAAATAATGTCAACATACTATGAAAACACCATACTATATAAAACATCAAACATCTGAATATTCAAATATTTACAAACTAAAATATCAAAATTCATACCAACTCACACCCATGGATATACAAGGAACCCCACACCCAACAAAAGAATAGTGCATTGTCCTCAATGCATCACAAGTAATCTAAAGAGGTGAGAACTCCCTGGACGCATCAAGTGTCATGTCGAGCCGCATCAGAAGGAGCTAAATCAAGCTCGGTGGGTGAAATTGGAGCAATAGTATCATCAAGTGGAGTGACTCCTGAAGCCTGTGAGTGAGAAGACCTAGCACCCTCAGTTGGTAAGGATCTCATTATTTGCCAAACTCTATCAATAATGTGGTAGCAAATGATCCTACCTATATTAAGATGGACCTATGTCATGATACACCCTAGGAGGACTACCTTTGGAAGGTCCACTAGTGTCTCATTTGGCGAAGGCTAGAATCGGCTACTAATAAATGTCAACCAAAACTTGGCCTCAATGTTGAGGCTCGCCTTCTGCATAGGAATGTGGGGCTGAATCCATGGAGGTATGGTGCCCTAAGATGCAATTACCTCAGCCAACCATGCACGTTGGCTCTCAATATTATCACTTTGGATCTTCTCCTCATACTCACTATATGGTGTCCCATTATTTCCAAAATAAATGGCGTTGATTCCTTTATGGAACACCGGTACCGTTACCCCACGAATATGGCAACCTCCCAAATATTGCTTCTTCTTTCCCATTGCGACCCCCAAACTAGCATAGAACTCTCTCATTAGTACGGGCATAAATTCTCTGGAGGTTTGGTGAAGACCATCTAGCTTTTCTTCTTCAATTGCTCGAGGACCCGGGGGAATGACTCATTTAAGCCCCGCAAGCTCATTTATTTTTCATAATTGAATGTGCGCTTTTGGTCAAAGCATTTTTCCACTCCCTCATCCTTGAACCGGAGGGCATCTTCCATGCGTATCTGTTTTTCAAGATCTTGTCTTAGCATTTAGGAAGTCACACTACTTCCCCCCGCATCCTAAGATGGAGGTTGATGCTGAGAGTGAATAGTGGACTGCCTCTCCAAATGGGTCCACCCTTCTTGGTCCTCAGACGGGGTGGGTTCATTTCTCTTCTTTCAGGACTTCATCCCATTCTTGCATGTATTTCATTTGACGACAGATTTTCCTCGAACCATTCTGCAAAGGGAGAAATATTAATATAAATAAGTAAAAAGAAAGCAATTTTTTTTGTTATTTTATGTCATGCAAAGCATTCTAAAATAAACTATGATTGCGTAAAGGTACATGGGCAACAATAGTTAAAACAATGAAAGCTGGTGAAGTGTGGTGCGTATGCGATGCCGCATAAAGAGTATGCGGCGCTGGACTGAGTAAAATACGACAACATTTACTGAGCTCAGTTCCGCATACGCAATATGTGATGTCGCATAATACGCCGCAAAGTCATGAATTCCAATGACTTCATTGCCTAATTGGGTGATGGAGTATGCGACGTGAAATGTGGTCGCATTATTCAAATGAGGCACCGCATTTTGACCGCAAACTCCTGCCTTTAGGCTTAATGATTGTCAATTGTCCAAGGGGAATGCGATGTGAATGCGGCTGCATACAACGTATGCGGTTTTGCATTTCCGTTGTCTTCTCCAACTATCAATGGCGGTTTCTAAGAGCAATTTCATGGCAATCCAACACAAAACCACCCCAACCAGTTTTCTACCCTCAATAGAGATCAATAACACCATTCTTATCACAGTTCAATCATCAACACACACACACACGACTAATCCCCTAAGAAAGTTATCATGCCATCCATCATCAAGGATTTTAAGTCATCCACATCACTCACATACGTCTCACATACACACTAAACCTCTACACATAATTTAATTTCAACAGAATTAGAAATCCCCCTAAGTTCATCAAACCCTAGGTTCCCCAAGATCAGTTCAAACTCCAGACATTAAAATGCATTCCATAAGTTCAAGTTCTACATTATACGCATCATTAAAACCCTATATATTGTGAAGTTCATGCTTACCCACATAATCATCAATTAAATTGTGAGAAATTTGGGATAAAGGAAGTCATACTTATGACGTTGATTGCAGACTAGGGAAAAGGGTGATTCCATAAATTTTGGGGTTTATTGCACAGTTGAGTGGTGTGAGAATGGTAATTAAAGTTGGTTTAAGTGAGATTTTAGCCAAAAACCGTCGATTAGGGTGAATGGAGAATTGTAACAGTCGAGTGCTTGAAAGAGGGAAAGTGAAATTGAAAATCAATTTGACCTTTTATACGTGTCAGGGATGCGATGAGAATACGGCCGCATTCAGGTTATATGGCGTCGCGTTAGCTACGTATTTGATATAGACATGCCCCAATGATATTTGGCAAGATGCGACCGTATAGTGCTCCGCATTGGAAATGCGGTGTCGCATGTACGCTGCAAAGTCAAACATTTTACCTTTCTCACTGGAAAAATTGTGGGACACATATGCGACGTTGCATACACTCTGCAAGCCCCACATTGTTGGCTTCAGCACATTTTTCAATTCCCAAGCTCAGATTTTTTGGTTTTGGTTGTTCTCAACACTCTTTTGCTTCAGTTTTCCCTGCAACTTTGCAACATACACACTCAAACAAATATTAAAACAATAAAAAGAAAGAAAACATTTGGGTTGCTTCCAACCTGGCTTTGTACTTGTCTATAGACCCATTTGCTTTATACTTCCATTTGAATATTCATTTACAACCCAACGGTTTATTTCCCGGAGAAAGATCAACCAACTCCCAAGTATGATTATGTAGGATGGAGTCTATTTCACTCTCAATAGCTTCTTTCCAGAGCGGTGCCTCTGGAGTTGACAATTCTTCAGCAATTGTCCTTGGTTCGTCATCAACCATATAAGCTACAAAGTCAGGGCCGAAGGTTTTATCCTTCCTAGCCCTTTTACTTCGCCTAGGTTCCATCTCTAGAGTCTCCAAGTTCTAAGAATCTGGAACACTAGATTCCGGATATTCATCCACTTCTAAGTCCACTAGATCTGAACCATCTAGATCTGGAAAGTCAACGACTCCTGGTTCCTGAAAGCTTTGTTCATAACTTCGTTTGCGAGAGGTTATGTCTTTTTCCTTTCTAGGAAAAGTATCCTCAAAGAATTGAGTATTCCTTGATTCCATGATTGTACCCCGTGAATATCTGGAATATCTGACTTATGCACTAAGAAGCGATAAGCACTACTATTATTTGCATATCCGATGAAAATGCAATCATGGATACTCTTTTGCTTGCACTTCCTTCAAAGTTAGCTTTCTGTCGATTTATTTTGGCTTCTTGCTTAGCTTCGTGGTGACCTTTGGCGCGACATTAACATTCATTGACTCTTTGCTCTCATACTTTGGCACAAACCTGCCCCATCTCTTAACTTCTAATTTATCCTTTCCTTTGCGATGCTCATAAATAGGCAGTCATTGATTTTCATTTGAGGACATTCTTAACTCCATATCATGAGCGCATGTAGCTAATTCTTCAAAGGAGTTGGGCTTGATTCATTGTAGGATATAAAGAAATTTCCAGTGCATTTCTTGGATACACATTTCTATTCCAGAAGCCTCACTAAGTCTATCTTTGCAATTGAGGCTTGCATTCCTCCATTGACTATTAAAATCAATTACGGGTTCATCCTTCCATTAACACGTATTCGTGAGTTCAACCATGCTTACAGTACGCCTTGTGCTATAAAAGCAGTTGAGAAATTCATATTCAAGTTGGTCCCAGCTATCAACAGAACCAACATCGAGATTTGTATACCAGTCAAAAGCATTGCCTTGCAAAGAGCGCACAAACTGCTTAACAATATAATCCCCATAGGTTCCAGCATTATTGCAAGTTTCTATGAAGTGTGCAACATGTTGCTTCGAATTTTTCTTTACCATCAAATTGTTGAAATTTTAGAGGTTGATAACCAGCAGGCGTCTTTAGCCCATCAATCCTTGAAGTATATGGCTTGGAGTATGTAATGGAAGACTTGGCAGTAACATCATACTTGTCTTCGATGGTCCCTATAATGAAGTCCTTCAATTGATGAATTGGAATTAATTCGTCAGAGGATACTTGGAGTTCTTCAACAACATGTACTTGCTTTGTAGACATATCTTTTTTTTCTTGTGTCATAGGAAGCTTTCCAGGTGCATGACTTTCATCTCCCTCCATCACACTGTCAAATCTGTCTGTAAACTTGACAATTCGATTATCCTGATCTTGTACATATTTTGTCAATTCGCTAATCGCCTTCGTCGAGCTTGCAAGTTGTTCTTCAACAGTTGAGGTGTTAGTCATCATTGCTTGGATAGATGTTGTGGTCGACGGAGCAAAACATGGATTTTCCCTCAAATTGAAATTTGAGCAGAACATGGTATTAGAGTGATTGGAGCAGATCTGGTGATCAAGGCATCGTTATCGTCTTGGACGCTGGGATTCTTAGTATGAAATGGGCTAAGTCGAGCCAACGTCTTTTCAATTGTCTCAATGATGTTCTCTCCTTCTTCCAATTTAGTCGGAAAGAATCTTGCCCCCTTTGATGATTGAATTTCGATGACATGAACTGATGCGGACGACACTTAAGATGCTAGCAAGTTTGCTTTGTTTCTGGTGATGGGTCTCAAGCTTCCCATAGTAGTATCAAGTATGTTCTCCACCTCAGATGAAAACTTGGAATCAGTAGCCTTTGCAGCAGAATATTTGGAGTTGATCTTCTTGGATGTCATTTTGGTGTTCTTGAAATTTGATGATTTAATGTGAAGAGATGAGAGGTAGATATAGTTCCATTGGGTGCCAAAATTTGTAAACAATAAATTTTGAGTCGAGAAAAATAATAATTCCAGACAGGAGAATGGAGTAACAAAATGTAGTATTTGATTTCAAGTATGATAAGTGTTGCAATCTCTATACAATCCTCTGATTCTCCAACAATAATATAAAATATGTTGAACTTGAATTTGATTTCGATTCAAGGGTCTGAGTAGCTTGATCTTGAATCTTCGTATTTGAGCTTGAACTTGAATTATTTGCCACAAATAAGTAACTTGATCTTGAATGCCATGATATTTTGTTGTCGTTCTTAACCTTCAACTTGAACTTGAACTTGATTTGCTTGAATGCTTGAACTTGTAGCTTGTAGAGAAATATGTGGTATATGATCCACGAGCTCTCTCCTTGCTTCTTGTTCTTAATTCCTCCCCTTTTGTGAGTTATGCGGACCCCTATTTATAGTTTTAGGAAAGGTATAGCTCTGTGATTTGATTGGTCGGAACATATCATCCACACACTTGGCATGATTTCATTGGCTCACTTATTTGACTTGGATTGCCACATCATTTGACACATGGCATGATTTCATTTGGTTTATGTGACACGTCGTGCGCTCCATGTGACACGTCGTGCACCTGGCAACGTGATTACATTTGACGGCCCAATTGTACGATGTGGCAGCAGCGGATAGGTTCGAAAGTAGATCAGAGTCAGAAGATTCAACGCGAGAAGGCCAAGTTTCATGTGGTTTGTTTATGTTCATTGCTTCTTTCTTTTTGAAATATGAAACCAAAAGCTTCTCAAATTTTGAACATGTAATGTACCAATTACTGCCCAGGGCAACTACAACTGTTTCATTCAATTTTCTCCATGAAAAGTGTACTAAGTGACATGTCTTGCTATCACCTTCCATGAAAAACTCAACTACGTATGTATCATCCAAAGCATCTATATCACTTTCATTCTCCACAAAGAGTACATCTAAGCACATATCTTCCAAATTTTCAGCATCTGAAATACAAGTCCAAAATCGAACTTACAATTGTTAAAGCACTATAGACATAAGTCAAAAGTCTTCAAGTTTTAGGCTATGGTACCTCCTGCTGGAGCAATCAGCAGAGCAAGAATTGCAATAATTTCCCAATTGTAAACTCCATAAAATATCTTTAACCTTAATGGACTAATTTTCCGCATTGGTTTGTATCTTCTTTCTATTCTTCTTTTTCTTATCATCATCCCAATTCCATCGTAAGAGTGGGATATTATTATTAATCAAGAGTTTATATCACAACACTGTCTAATATGTTATATCATTATAATATTTCAATATATTTTTCTTGAAAAATATATTCTACTCAATGACAAACACCATAAAATACTTTCCGGGAAAATATTTTTTATAGAAAATATTCCAGAAAAATAACTTCTACCAAGCCAAACATATATATGCTTTTGTCGTCTTCATTTCAATGAGTTCAATGCCTGAGGCTCCCCGACTTGCCAATGGAAAGGAGTCCTGGATTTGAAGTATCCCTTAATGATGGTGTGTATATATATATTGATACTTCAGGTAGTAGTCAAAAAATGGAAACAAAAAAAAAAAAAAAGAACATGCACATAAATTGAAGAACAAAAAACCGTAGTCCATAAAAATGGTGCAATGGACTCATAAGAACAAGCTTGTCATAAGCAAATAGTGTCCATTGCAATTTGTCTACATATTTGACTTTCAGCGAAAGGGTTAAAAATAGCGGCTGCCAGCCTTGGGCCATACCCAGAGCCTTAATTTAAATTAATGAAAACTAATATCTAATCGAATAGTGTTTCCCCGACTTGTTCGCTTTTATATAATTGTACCTTCATATCGAGGACTTCAGCAAACGAAATGTGCATCTAGACAATCCTTCACTACCTGAATGAAAGCAATGTCCTAATGTCAATCCACTCATCATCAAACACAGGCAATTTTTTCCGAAACATGTCAGATGCTTATTGTTCTATGTGAGCATGCAGTACTTTTTCTGCCCTCTTTCTTTTAACGGTTACAGAGATCAGCCTTGTATCTTATCCAGCAAATGCGTAACATAGCATTTACTTTGGTATTCTAACATTAAAATCTAACTGTTTCATGCACTGCAGAAGGGGAACCAGTCAGGACTCAGGACTAACCAGAAAGCAGGGTAACTGTTCATAAGATAAACGCCATGGTTACTGAACTGTTGAAAGGAAGGACTGAATTCCAAAAACAATGAATAGAGATCCACCAGCAAGTGCCACCTACATCACGCAATAACTCTGCTATCATGAAAATGGACAAAAGGAACATACGAGTAAACAAGAGCAGAAGTAAACTAAATCACTCACTATTCTCTCAGATATTGAAGATGCGAGACTTTTCCCTCCTAGGACAGCAGCTGTAGTACATAAAGCTTGTCCGCTGAGAAAGATCAACTACATCATAAAATTGCGCATCTCACTGATTCTCAACCTCAATTATATATATTTTAAAAAAAGGAAAATGAAAAGAAAAAAAAAAAGGGGGGGGGGGGGGGGGGGGGGGGGGGCAGCACGGTGCACAAAGCATCCCTTGTTAGCAAGGTTCGAGGACGGGCCACACCCCAAGGGGTGTGATGTACACAGCCTACCATAATGCAAGCATTAGTGGCTGCTTTCACGGCCCGAACCCGTGACCTATAGGTCATATGGAGACAACTTTATAGCCGAGAGTGCTTGTATTAATGTCTTTCTCTCTCTTCTTTTTTTCAACTATAAATCCTAATCAATAGAAAGATTAATTGACATCTTTTTATGACTTCAGATGCGGCACAGGAGCCACAAAGCAATATTGAAATGGCATTCATAGTTGAGAACATAAGAAGTCAACAACATAAGGCTATATGTCAAAGGAGTAACCTACAGTATTCCTCCAAGAACAACTCCTAGTGGATTCTCATCGGCAGCCAAACCAATGGTAGCAAGCTGAAAAGTTGTTACAACTGCTAAAATTAGGAGCTATTTCAGAAGTTTATGCAGATTTTATGCTACTACATTAGATGAGCAGTTGCATACCTGGCTCTTGTCACCCCATTCACCAAAGAAAGTAATTGAAAATGCCTGCAAAATTAAGGCATTATATATAATGATTCTTAACAGTGACCTTCACATTTCTGACGGCTATTTAACAGATATTAACCTTCAGAAGGATGGGTGAGAAGAATTGGGCGAGAAGAGGCCGCCTCTGCTTCTTTAAATCGTCAGAATCCTAGAAAAAGATAACTTTGTTAAAGCTGTTGACAAAGATATGTGTTTCTTTGATAAATTGGCAGCAACCTTACACATGTTTTAATGGGAACTAGGAAACCGGAAAGATAAGAATCTGATAGCAGATCACTGGGAGAGAGTGAATACGTCTTTAAGAGTGTCTTCATCTCGTGACATATTTAATGGTTTAATTCATGAACAAGGGACTTGTATATGAACAATTCTCAGATATTCAACAAAAATTAGCAGATCAAAGGTTTTTTACTAGAAAAAATAACAAGCGAATAAAGCTCTCCAGAAACCAGCCTCTACTTGCTTAAAGGTATGGCTTGTAAGTTGTAAGATTGTCAACAACAACAAAAAAATGTGGAACAATCTATGAGTGTTCACATCACCAAGTATCCAAAATAGTTAGTAAAGGGATGGCACTGTGGATTGTGATGTCAACCTTAAGTTTTGTTACTAATCTGTATTGCAAAACCGATGAAGCAGTAAAATTAATTTCTGAAACCAGAAAAACAAAAACCTAGACAGATTCTGGAAAATAAGAACAGATTCTGAAAAATATTTAAGAATTAAAAATCGAGCCCGCTGAATGCACAGTGTGTCCTTAAGGAAATTATTCCCCTCAAGTACCCGAGGTTAATGGAATATATCCTCCCAGGATAGAACGATCTTACTCACCGGTGTATCGATACCTAGAACAACGGTGTTAGCGAACCACTCAACAGCAGTAAATCACAACACTGGAATTTATTTGTGCAGAAGAAAAAGAAGTTCAGAAAATTAGTAAGTAAAACTCTGAGGAATCAAACGAATTTATAGCCATGGAAGTACTGTTTCTGAAGGTTTGCAACCCTTCTGAACAGCCACTAAAAACTGGTGGGAAATTTAAATATGGGAAAGAAACTGGGTCGCGGGTCAGACACGCGGATCCGGGTCACTAACGGGTAGGATTGGATAAGTTAATTAATTTAATTAAATAATAATTAATTAAATAATTAAAAATTAAAGAAAATTTGGTCCAAAAAGATTATCAATCAATCAGATCATTTGACCGAATCCGAAGCCGAAGCCGAGCCGAGCGACGACGGCGCGAGGGGAGACCCTCTTCTTAACCCTTTAGCAACAAGAAGGAGTACTTCTACTTATAAGTAGAAGAACTTTTCTTTCCACTACCGATGAGGGACAAATGCTTATTTTATAAAGCAAGAGGGAACTCCCTCCATTTCCCATTCAATCTATCATTTAAAATTAGTCCATTAATGAGACTGCGATAATGCTAGACCTTGTGGAGTTTTATGAATTCTGATGCCTAAGATCAAATCAGCAACTCCTAAGTCCTTCATATCAAATTTGTTAGCCAACATGCGCTTAGTAGCATATATATCGGCAATATTTTTACTCATTATCAACATGTCATCAACATAAAAACAAATAATAACTTCATGATTTGGAGTATTTTTAATGTAAACACATTTGTCACACTCGTTGATTTTAAATCCATTTGCCAACATTGTTTGGTCAAATTTAGCATGACATTGTTTGGGTGCTTGTTTTAGTCCATAAAACGACTTAACAAGTTTGCACACTTTCCCTTCTTTACCAGGAAGCACAAATCCCTCAGGTTGTTCCATGTAAATTTCTTCCTCCAATTCTCCATTTAAGAAAGCTGTCTTAACAGCCATTTGATGGATTTCAAGACCATGTACAACTGCTAGTGCCACTAACAACCGAATAGATGTTATCCTTGTTACCGGCGAGTATGTGTCAAAGTAATCAAGGCCTTCTTTTTGTCTATAACCTTTGATCACAAGTCTTGCCTTATATTTGTCAATAGTGCCATCAGCTTTCATTTTCCTTTTAAAAATCCACTTTGATGCTAAAGGTTTATTTCCAGGAGGAAGATCAACCAATTCTCATGTATGGTTGTTCAAAATTGATTCAATCTCACTATTGACTGCCTCTTTCCAAAATGCTGAATCAAAAGAAGACATCGCTGCTTTAAATGTTTGAGGCTCATTTTCAAGCAAGAATGTCACAAAATCTGGTCCAAAGGAAGTAAATGTCCTTTGACGTTTGCTACGCCTTGCATCCTCTTTACTTGGTGTATTTTCCTTTGGTTCTTCCCGCGGTCGTTTAGATCTTTCACTTGACGACTCACATTCGCTTTTATACGGATAAATGTTTTCAAAGAATTCAATTATCGATTCAATTACCGTATTAACATGAATTTCGGGATTGTCCGATTTGTGAACCAAAAACCGACAAGCTTTGCTTGTTTGTAGCATAGCCAATAAAAACACAATCCACGCTTTTTGGTCCGATTTTTACCCTTTTGGGCAAAGGAACTTGGACCTTTGCTAAACACCCCCACACTTTGAAATATTTCAAGTTGGGTTTTCTTCCTTTCCATAGTTCATATGGAATAGATTGTGTTTTGTTGTGGGGCACCCCGTTGAGTATTCGGTTAGGTTTGTAAGGATAGCTTCCCCCACAAGCTCTGCGGTAAACCTAACTTATTAGTAAAGCATTCATCATTTTCTTTAATGTTCGGTTTTTTCTTTCCGCAATTCCATTTGATTGTGGTGTGTAAGGGGCGATAGTTTGATGAATAATTCCATATTCTAAGCATATCTCTCGCAAAAGGAGATTCGTATTCTCCACCCCTATCACTTCTAATCATTTTTATCTTTTTATTCAATTGATTTTCCACTTCGTTCTTGTATTGCTTAAATGCATCAATTGCTTCATCCTTACTATTAAGCAAATACACATAGCAATATCGAGTGCAATCGTCAATAAAGGTTATAAAATACTTTTTCCCACCGCGAGATGGTATTGACTTCATATCACATATATCGTGTGGATTAAGTCTAAAGGATTTGAATTCCTATCAATAGACTTATATGTATGTTTAACAAACTTAGATTCAACACGATTTCACATTTTGATTTATTACACTCGAATCTAGGCAATACTTCTAAATTAATCAATTTCCGCAAGGTTTTGTTGTTGACAGTCCTAAACGAACATGCCATAAATCATTTGACTCCAATAAGTAAGACGAAGTCAATTCTTATTAATACCGTCAACAACCATTACATTGAGTTTGAAAAGGCCCTCGGTGAGGTAGCTCTTTCCTATGAACATATCATTCTTACTTATTACAATTTTCTCACTAACCAAAGACGCACTTAAACCCGTTTTTGAGGAGTAGTCCCATTGAAACTAAATTCTTCCCGATTGTGGGAACGTGCGGAACATTGTTGAGAGTCGCACCTTGCCTAAGTCATTTTCGAAGTATCTTCCCATATCCTTCAACCTTGGTTGTTGCGGTATTTCCCATAAACAAGACCTCTTCGGGTCCAAATGCGGGAGCGTAGGTTGCAAATGCTTCTTTTACAAATGCAAACATGTCGAGTGGCACCGAATCAAGCCACCACTCCTTTGGGATTCCAACCAAATTGCACTCCGATAGCATTGCACACGGATCATCCATATCATCATTCTTTTCCACCATATTGGCTTGTCCTTTTCCCTTGTTCTTTTTCGGAGACGACAATCGGGGCTTTGTGGCCGCCTTTCCCACAATTAAAGCGGTTGCCCTTGAACTTTTTCTTGGCTTGCTCCTTCTTTTGTCCAAAGAACTTCTTTCTTTTCTTACTTTTTGGGGCAGCCTCTTCAACAATATTTGCTCCCATAATCGTTGAATTCCCCCGCGACTTCTTCTCGGTTGTTTTGTTATCTTCCTCAATCTTGAGACGAATCACAAGATCTTCCAACTTCATTTCCTTGCGCTTGTGCTTAAAATAATTCTTGAAATCTTTCCATGAGGGCGGCAACTTCTCAATCATTGCAGCCACTTGGAATGCTTCATTCACTACCATACCTTCAGCAATAAGGTCATGGAAGATAAGTTGAAGCTCTTGAACTTGGGTTCCAACGGTTTTTCCATCCACCATTTTGTAGTCTAGGAATTTGGCAACCACCAACTTCTTCAAGCAAGCATCTTCGATTTTGTACTTCTTTTCAAGTGCACTCCATAGTTCTTTGGAAGTCTCTACTGCACTGTAGACGTTGTACAAGTCATCTTCTAAGGCACTCAAAATGTAGCCTTTGCGCAAAAAATCAGCCTGTTTCCAAGCCTCAGTAACCATGAACTGTTGGTTGTCAGGCATGTCGGCGGCAGGCACGGGAGGGTCCTCACTGGTGAACTTTTGCATACCAAGGGTGGTAAGCCAAAAGAACATTCTTTGCTACCATCCTTTAAAGTTGGCACCGGTGAACTTCGCAGTTTCTCGGCCTGGCACAATGGCACGGCGGTACGGGTTGTAGGAGTAACCGCCGGTGCGGTATTCGCAGAGGTAGTTCCGGTCTCAATTGCCATTATTCATTTGTCACTGTCAAATCGACAAACTGTTTTAGTTAATAAAACCAGAATAGCAATTCAATCACAGACTTAAACGATGAAGATTTTATTTCTTCAAATCGCAGTATAATTATGAAACTTTAGTATTCCAACGAAGTTTTTATATCTTCGAGTCAGAATACTAATATTCATATGGAGTAGAAAACTGCACAAGTTTTAATCTTCAAACCAGAATACAACAACGATGAAGTTTTTATGTTCTTCAAATCGTTGTACAAGTATGAACTTTAATATTCCAACGAAGTTTTTATGTCTTTAAGTCAGAATATGAAATTTCATACGGAGTAGAAAACCATAGAGGTTTTAGTCTCCAACACAGAATACAGATTAATCTAAAAAATATAATTTCCTTAAGATTGTTACTAATATGTATTGCAAAATCGATGAAGCAGTAAAATTAATTTCTGAAACCAGAAAAATAAAAACCTGGACAGATTCTGGAAAATAAGAACAGGTTCTGAAAAAAAATAAGAACAGATTCTGAAAAATATTTAAGAATTAAAAATTGAGCCCATTGAATGCACAGTGTGTCCTTAAGGAAATTATTCCCCTCAAGTACCCGAGGTTAATGGAATATATCCTCCCATGATAGAACGATCTTACTCACCGGTGTATCGGTACCTAGAACAACGGTGTCAGCGAACCACTCAACAGCTGTAAATCACAACACTGGAATTTATTTGTGCAGAAGAAGAAGAAGTTCAGAAAATTAGTAAGTAAAATTCTGAGGAATCAAACGAATTTATACCCATGGAAGTACTGTTTCTGAAGGTTTGCAACACTTCTGAACAGCCACTAAAAACTGGTGGGAAATTTAAATATGGGAAAGAAACCGGGTCGCGGATCAGACACGCGGATCCGGGTCACTAACGGGTAGGATTGGATAAGTTAATTAATTTAATTAAATAATAATTAATTAAATAATTAAAAATTAAAGAAAATTTGGTCCAAAAAGATTATCAATCAATCAGATCATCCGAATCCGAAGCCGAAGCCGAGCCGAGCGACGACGGCGGCGGCGCGAGGGGAGACCCTCTTCTTAACCCTTTAGCAACAAGAAGGAGTACTTCTACTTATAAGTAGAAGAACTTTTCTTTCCACTACCGATGAGGGACAAATGCTTATTTTATAAAGCAAGAGGGAACTCCCTCCATTTCCCATTCAATCTATCATTTAAACCCAACAAGTTTCAACACATTTCCCACGTAATGTAAGATGACTCAGGTGAGAAATGTAGAGGAATAAAATAACTGCACAAAAAAGCCTCCACTAGAAGAAATTGTTTCTACTTATCAAAAATAAAATTGTTTCTCAAAAATAAACACATGGGCATAATGACTAGAAAGTAGGATTATCAAGACCAAATAGGATGTGATTACAAAAACATGATCCTTCACCAAAAATGAAATCCGTTAAATAATGACTAGAAAGTAGGATTATCAAGAGATAAGTAGTACGTAGACAAAGGTCTAGAAATCGGTATCCGGGATGGACGAATTAGAGCAAATCAGAAAGAGAACGTAAGCTTGCTCTCTTTTGAGTTCAGTTAACATAAATGGTCGGCACGGGATGATGCTGGCAAATGGTGTTGAATGTGTGAGAATCCTCGGTAGAAAACTCAGATAGCAATGGTGTTTGTATACAATTCATCAGAAGAAGAAGGCTAACCCAGCAAAGGTGTTTTTGTTGTTTATATTACTTTTCTCATTTTTTTTTTGTTTGTCTACATAAGGCATTTTAGTCAAGTTTTCTAGGAAATACTAAAGACACCTACTTCTCGCTGCCAGCCAATAAGATTTACCACTATGCCTATTGAAGAGGAAAAAAGACAAAGAACTGCCATCTCAAACAGAGAGTGGAGGAATAGCATTCATAACTGAAAAGAGATCTTTTAATCACTGTAGCCACTCACTAGCATTTGCATCAAACAATAAGATAGTAAATTGCTGCTATGGTGATTGGAGAGAGGTTAATACTTTCCTTTTCTAATCAGAATTGGCATTTTCATTTATCTTAACAACAACAATAACAAAGTCTCAAAAGTTAACTTAAAAAAGAAAAAGGAAAGAGAAGAAATGCAAATGTATACTATGAGCAGGAATGCTACCTGATTCTTCTGCTTGGTGATTCCACCATTAGCTTTTAGATCAGCGTCCTACTTGCACCATGAAAGGTAAAATAAGAAAAGCTAAAATTCATGTACGGCAAGATGTAACTGGAAAAATACAGACCAGCTGTGCTTCAACTTCATCCAAATCCTCAGCTCCCCTGTGGATGAAATTAGAATTAGATTAATGAAAAAGGAACTGAAGCATAGAATGCATACAGAGATTAGAGATTGACAGAACAAGTATAAACAGAAGCAAGCAGGAACCAAATGATTACCCATCATGGAATGCATCCCACAAAGACCAAACTCCAAATCCCAAGAACAGCAGAGTTGTAACATGATGGGTCCATTTACGGGAGACCTGTGGGGAGTATGTATAGAACATTTAAGTTTCATGCAAATAAAACTGATATAATTAAAAGCAGATTACGAAGTGCTTTGTACAGAAACCAAGGTACTGAAATTTAATGGAGCTATAATGACAGACTGCTAGATCATAATGATAATGAACTTGAATAAACCAGAATACATGTTCTACATCTGATTAACTCTAAATGCACACTATACACATCCAACGAATGAAAAGAACCTCCATTTATTTGTACAAATTATGAGATACCAACATAGATAACAGATGCATAACATAACTTGGATATATTACAAGTTTTTACTATTATTTTCAGATTCATTTTACAATATACAAGCACGTGCTGTTTTTT
Source organism: Anisodus tanguticus (assembly GCA_034509755.1). Taxonomy (NCBI): domain Eukaryota; kingdom Viridiplantae; phylum Streptophyta; class Magnoliopsida; order Solanales; family Solanaceae; genus Anisodus; species Anisodus tanguticus. Next base: position 2,904,556 of record CM067540.1, on the reverse strand, counting down.
AATAGATACAGCTCATCACATTTTTCAAGTTGCCCCCGACGGATCACTAGCATGAGACACGTACCTTGAGATTAATTATAGCAACATTTTTTTGTTATCAGACATAATGCCTCTGTTATCGGTACTACTAGGATGTGCAATCCGTTTTTATAAGAACAGGATAAATATATATTTCAAGTTCTGAGTATGACTTCACATCAAACATGATAGACAGCTCAAGTGAAATACAAGATCACCACCAATGTACTCAAAGAGATTGCAACTAGATGAAACTCACCAAATTGGGAGCAGCCCAACCAACAACGGCAGACAGAATGGTCATTACCTACAGCGGCCAACATTTCAAGGGAGACAATTATGGCCCACAGTATAAAGAAGGGAATGTCAAGTAATGGAAAAAAATGGTGATAGGAAAGGTGTATGAAGTCTTACAATTAAAGCCCCAAGGCACCCTGACAAGACGAGTCTCCTAGGATGACGCATCGCAAGGATCTTGAAATCAATGAAATTTAGTCAAACAATAAGTTAACTTTTTGGAGAATATTCTGAAAAACAGAAGCAACATAGGTGCTTAAGATGAGGACATCAGAATAAATGAGAATTCGAACATATTAACCTTTTAGTGAACAAAGCAGCAGCTAAATGGTTAGATGTCAAAAATAGTTTAAGCAAAGAGGCAATAATCTGAAAGTTCAGCCATATGGAACTCAACATATTGCAAGAAAAGTGATGAACCACAAGTTAAGTCTCACAATTAACAACACTAACTTGTGTTATGTGATTCTATCTTTCTATAAAAGGACAAAGAAGCACTGCAATGGGCTGCACATTCTGGAATTGCAATATTATGGGTTTCATCATTATTGGTAGACTTTAATTTCTAATTAATAGCTGTTGGTTAAGTTTATGCATAGCTCAAGTAGGCAATGCTACAGCCTCTAAGTTAAATACTGGTTTAAGCTCGAACATAGCCGAATAATAAGGTCCAGCGGCAAGCTAAAGAGTACGAATTTCTGGTATAAAAATCACATAGAATTGGGTAAAGATGAAAATCATAGCAGGTGTGAAAGAGTAGTTTCTGCTGACGTACAAAAGCAATGAACTTATCAGACTTCTTGTGAAAGTGTGATGGATAGTGATGAGGAAAATAAAGAAGAATATCTTCTTATTTTTGACATTTGTTCTTCTAAAGTGGAATTACTTTTTGCAATTAATAATGATTATCTACAAACTAAAAAAAATATTAGGAGAAGAGTTACACAGAAGATCAGAATTTATCCTCATTCCATTGTACTGTTTAGGATTCCATTACCAGTCAGCTATAAGAATCTAAAATTCCCAAATATAAATAAAGATAAGAATGGCTACCTGGTAAATACTACTACTATAGAAACAATTTCAAAAGGAATGGATGAAAGGGTAGACAACTAAAACATGCAGGAATCATTGTACAGTTCTCTACAACCTCTTCCCCTCCACCCCAAACAAGAATAGATTAGAGAAGAAAAAAATAGGAGATGAAGAAACCACTGGTAGCTACCTCAATTTAATTTAAGCTCACTCTTGAGCTCCCAGCTTCCAACCACAATCAAACACATTTCCAAGCACACATGTTCAACTAATCAATTAATTATGCCTCAATCTCAAACTAATTGAGTTTGGTAACACCAGTCCGCTCTACTCCAGCACATTTTATTCAAAGTACTGATAATTAATTAATCTTTTAAGACAAATAGGAATTCTCTTAAGCAACTCACGGACAAATTACAGCTAACAGTCAAAACAAACGAATTTCATTTCTCTTTTCGATAATCTTAATGTCCAAGTCAGCTTACGCGTAACTCGACTAATTCAACGGTATCTGCTACCTCCACCAGCACAGGTACCGGGTAATTATGTCCACTAAACAGAATTCTAGTATAATTACAATAAATCTATACAAGCTCAGCTCACGTGCACCTACACTAATTTCACGGTTTACTTGTTACCTCGCACCAGCACAGGTACCGGGTAACTCTGTCTACCAAACAAAATTCCAGTTTAATCATAACAAATCTAATACAAAATACAAATTCAGCTCATGCGTACCTCGATTAATTCCACAGGGTACCTACTACCTCCAACCAGCATAGGTACAAGGTAACTCTATACTGTCTACCAAAGAGAATTCCAGTTTAATCACAATAAATCTATACAAACTCAACTCACGTGTACCTCAACTAATTCCACGGGAACATACTACCACCTACTACTACAAGTACCGGGTAACTCAGTCCACCAAACAAACAGAGCTCCAGTTTAATCACAAATCTATACACATCCAGCTCATGCGTACCTCCACTAATTCCACAGAGTACCTCACTAGCACAGGTATTGGGTAACTTTGTCTACCAAGGAGAATTCCAGTTTAATCACAATAAATCTATACAAACTCAGCTCACGTGCACCTCAACTAATTCTACGGGAACGTACTACCACCTACTAGTTCAGGCATCAGGTAACTCAGTCCACCAAACAAACAGAACTCCAGTTTAATCACAAATCTATACACACTCAGCTCACGCGTACCTCAACTAAATTCACAGGTACCTCCTACCTCCCACCTCCCACCAACATAGGTACCAAGTAATACTGTCCACCAAACAGAATTCCAGTTTAATCACAATAAATCTATACAAACTCAGCTCACGTGCACCTCTACTGATTCCACAGTTTACCTCCTACCTTCCACCAACCAGAATTTCATTTCTTTTATCGATAATCATGGTGTCCAAGTCAGCTTACGCGAACCTCGACTAATTTCATAGGATACCTACTAACTCCCACCAGCACATTAACTCTGTCCACCAAACAGAATTCCAGTTTAAAATCACAATAAATCTAATACAAACTCACCGCAGCGGCGAAGAAAGTCTTGTCTCCGATCTCAGACAGCACAGTCATCGCCAGAGACTTCGTAAAACCCTAATAAATCACCAAATAAAAATCAAATTGATTTCACTGAAAGCATATATATATAAAAAAACAGCAAATTACCTGCGCCACTGAAAGACTCATCTTCAATTGCTCCTCGAAGTAAAGCTTGAGAGAGCAATTTATAGCTTAAAATAGTAAACTGCGATATATGTGTGTGTGTAATTGTGTGTACATATGGTGGATCGAGTTCTTCGAGCTCTCTCAGTTGAAAAATGGCGTGTATACACAGTATGTTTATGTGAAAGGCGAGGCGCGTGGTATTGGTGGCCAAAAATAACCTGTTTTATGGGTCAGTGGGTTTGGGTTTAAAAATAAGTGAGAATAATTTTTAAATTAAATAATATATGTAGTGATCATAATAAATCAGTTGTATTTCTAAATTGGAAAAAAGCATCAAATTTAGGATTTTTAAATTGGAAAAAGAGAGCTGAAAATCTATCAGAAACCGCATCTTTATCCTACAAAAATAGAGTTAAGATTTACGTACATACTACTTTCTTCATATCCCATTTTCTGAGATTACACTAGCTATGTTGTTGTTATTGTTAATTTGGAAAAAGTATCAAATTTAGGGTGTTAATTTGAGGGATATTTCTGAGCAAAAAAATAAGTTGAGAATATTTTTAGATCAGTAGATGCATAGGTGGATTTAAAATTTAAATTTTATGTGTTCAATTTTAATATTATTAGCATTGAACCCATTATATTTTTACAATTATGGATTCATATATATTATTTATTATAATTTTAATAATTTTTACACATAAATTTATGACCCGAATAGAAATTTAAAGTTCAATTAAACCTGTAATCATAATGTTATATACGCCTCTATAATAGATGAATGGAGATTATTCATAAGTCATTTTTCTGAATATTTTTGACCTTTTTTAATTGTATATATATTATGAATCGAGTTTTTCAAGTTTTCTAAGAGCTTGTTTGAATTGGCTTATTTTAGATACTTTTAAATTAAAATAACTTTTAAATATTTTTGTAGTGTTTAAATAAAATTAAAATAACAAACATAAATTAAAAGATATAAATTATTATTTACTAATTTATAAGTTAAAAATCATAAGTAAACCCAAATCGGCTCTAAGTTGAAAAATGTAGTGTACGGCACAGTACGATAATATGAAGGCGAGGCGCGTGGTATTATGGTATAAGAAAGGGTTTTTCATGAAGGTTAATTGTGAAAGTGACACGGTAGGTGAAAGAATTTGATTGGATGAAGCTGAGAATATTGATTCTCCACGCGCGATTGAGTCACGTGAATTTTAAGTAAGTAGGAGTATCTATTTTGTTAGGATTTTAGGGGATTTTACTTCCTTTTTTGTATGTCAATCATGGACTTGTCCTTTCAAATTTTGATAAAAATTGGAAGAAAATGCCAAATGGCAAATTTGAAGAAACTTCGTGTGAATTTGGGTGTTTGATAGCAACTTGGTGTATATATTAATTTCAGATATTTGTCCTTTAAAAAATAAATTTATCTTAAAAATATTAATTCCCTCCCACTAGGAGAAAGACAATTTTTTTGACTTATTTAAATAACAATTAAGGTGAACGACGAATCTCTTTATTATAAACAAATTAATTTTGCAAGTACATTATTAGGGTAGTCCTTACAAAGAATAGGACTAATGACAGGGATGGCCGGGTTTGAGCTAGAACATTATTTTTTTAAAAAAAATTATATAGGTTAGGAAAGGGGAAATGGGGAGGAAATTACAACATGAAATTCGAACTCTCACCAACAAGTTGAAAGTTTAGCTAGCCAACCAACTGAGCTACTGGACCCCTACTGAGCTAGAACATTATATCCGTGAGCAAGAGCATATTACGTCTTACTTTCTTTTTTATTTTTTGATAATCATGGTGTCGAGGCCAACTTTGTGCGCATCTCAACTAATTTCACGGGACATCTGTTACCTCTCACCATGAATAGATAAATAGACAAATAAAAAAAAATCATCTAGTGTTTTTATCTATACTAAGTTTTAAATCAGAAACTTCATGATTCTAAATTCACTCATTGATCACTAGGCTATACCTTGAATGCAAGAAAAATATTATTTTATATTTGTCTTAACCTTGGTTAGCTAGGTTTCCCAATACTCGTATTGGTAGTAGATAGCCGGCATTCGCTAAAATAATCAATATATATATTCATATATTTTAATTAAAAGATAGGTTATAAACTTGGTTCATTGTGATGGGGGGGAAATGTAGTTGGTTTCGTTGTCAATAGTATCAGCCGTTGTTATACGTTGCCATAATATTCTCACATTTCTCATAAAGTCAACTTAGTAAAGAAACCAATTTGGCTCCTAATAAACGGAATTCTCTGTTTAGAAGAGAGTTAGATGATTAAACCCCAAATTGTTTAAATAATTTCATTTTTTATTTTGCTAACCAAGATGACTATGATTAGAGATATTGGAAAATACATCACACTATGGGTTGGTCCAATAATTAATTTCCTCATCACGTTTCTTTTATTTTTATTTTTGTTTGGTTTATCTTTTCTCTAATAAAGTCAATGGATCGTGCAAGCATCATGTTTTATGAAATACTAGAAAATAATTAGTATATTGTATTGTATAACCTGTAACGTATTGAAGATACATGCTGTTAATTAACTTCAATTAAGCTCTAACAGAAAGTAAGAGATAGAAAGCTATAAATAAAACAGACAAAGCTTTAACCAAACTCCATATTATGCCAAAAAGAATACAATCAAATTTGGGTTTGCTAATATCTTAACGCTGAACGTTTTAACTATCATTCCTTCTATTATTTGAACTTTGAAGTATCAAATTATCAATATAATCGTCCCACTATCTACTAATTTAGCAATACATATTGATAGTGTAAAAAAATTATACTATCAAATCATTCAAAAAAATATTTACACGTAATTTTTTCTAAAAAAATAAAAAATATTATCTTTAAAATAAGGTATATTATCTGCTATAACAAGTAAAAATATAGTTTTTAGTCTACACGAATTAAACCCTTTATTCATTGTCGTCTATTCGGTAAATCCCACAAAGACTTAAAATTAAAAGTGTTCTTATTCTTCTTCTCAAATTATATTTGAGAGACTTCATAGGCATATATTGTCAATCTTATCCCTCCTCATAGACTATGACATCGATGCAGGAAAAATGAAATTGAAAAAAGTAAAAGACTAAACTCCATCAAGATTCAAGGTTAAGTGTTTTTTTTATTTATTATATGTATAATTTCATATCAACATCAACTTGATTTATAGTATTAATCATAAATCCTTATTGACGAGTTAAATAGCCACTAAGCAAACGTTACGTAAGGGTTCATGACATATGTTGATTTCAAATGTATATGTAACATATATAATTGTCACCAACCATAAACGTACAATATATGGCTTAAGGGAATTGTTAATAATTAGTAATAATATTATATGGTGTTTACTTGTTCTAGTTTCTAAGCCCATTTGAAATTGTTGTTCCATATGACTGAAAAATCAATCTTATAGACAGCATCAATTATATTGCTATTGACGAATTCCAACATAGCTGTGAATTTATTACTGTAGTTGAGATGTGGATGAAGTGTCCCAATCGTAGCTGTCTAGTCAAGAAGCCATATTAACAACACCTTCCCTCTAAAATATATTTATCGTGATTACTAAAAATAGTTATCTCAAATTATTTATCATTTTAGAAGTTCAAAGCATAATTATTTTTCTCCATTTTACCTTTGTCATTAATGAAGATGACATAAATAGAGTAAGCATTTAACGGAGAGATAATATAACTTAGACATAAATAAGAATAAAGTAATTCAAATATCCCTCATAATTAATATTTCTTAAGGGACGTGTAAATTACAAAAGCGATAAATAATTTGAGACGAAAGGAGTATCTCTCAAAATATATACAAAGATAAGTCTCAATAATTATTAAGAAACCCTTTTTTAATTTCTTTTTTCAAACTAATTTTTGTTGTCGTCTTCTGAGATGGGGTTAATACTACACGAACTTATAAGTAGAATACTGCAAGAGCCTTGTCTATAGAGCATAGCGAGTTCATTTTGCTTGCTTCTGGCCAAATTTCTAGTTCTAAATACTACGATGAAATCTTCTTTCTAATCTTAAACTATGAACTCATGATCAAATAATTTTTTTTTATTTTTCATCCGGTGTTTGATATATGTATTGGCGTCTGATTAAATTCGAATTTGTGCTGAAAAATTCTACATCAGAGGGCAAGACACTCCCTATCAAAGGTGACTCCATACCCAAGTGAACTCGAACTCGAGACCTCTCGAGACCAAATGATTTCTTGTGTGGACTATCCTATGATAGTATTATGAAGACTAACAGCTTGGAGGCTACTAAAAGTATTTATTTAAAAATATATGGTGTTTGATCAAGCTTTTAGGAGAAAATAAGTGTTTTGAGGAGTAACATAAGTCTTTTTCCATAAGCTAAAAAAAAGTAGTTTTTCCCTAAAAGTAAATTTTGTGGAAAACACTTTTTAGAAAATACACTTAGAAGCATTTTAAAAGCTAGGTCACACTAGTTTGTTTGGCCAAGCTTTTGAGAGGCCAAAAGTGCTTCTTTTTTTCCTTCAAAAAGTGCTTATTTTAAAAATGGAGGCGTTTGGCCAATTTTTTAGAAGAAAATAAGTACTTTGGGGAGTAGCTGAAGTTGTTTTCAAAAGCTAAAAATTAGTTTTTCTCCAAAAGCACTTTTGAGAAAAATACATGTAGAAACACTTTTTAAAAGCTTGGGAAAATACTAATTGTTGCTCAAAAGTATTTTTTGAATTAATTGATCAAACACAAACAATTTCTCACCAAAAGTGTTTTATTAAAGGCACTTTTTAAAATTAGCTAATTTTAGAAGTTTCGCTAAACAGACTATAAGATTACTTATCCAGCTCGGCCATTAAGGAATGTGAATCCACAGGATTGCCCTTATTTCGGGGTGGTCTTTAATTTTTCCCCCATCAAATTGAAAATTTCTAATGTTTTCCTTTGCCTAAAAATTCTGGGTTCGACCCCAGCTCAGTCAAAAAAAATTAAAAAAAATCGGGCAGAATTTGCCTTCAGCCATAAGGCAAATTCTACGTTAAGACAGAGTTTGCCTTTAGGCATAAGATAAATTCTACGTTAAGACAGAGTTTGCCTTCAGGCATAAGACAAATTCTACATTAAGACAGAGTTTGCCTTATGCCTGAAGGCAAACTATGAGAGTTGCAAATTTTGTCTTGCGAATTCAAACTATGTCTTATGAATTTTTTAATTTTTTGACTGAATGTGGGTTCGAACCTGAAAACTTAGAATATTTTTATTACTTTTTTAAACGATTAGAAAAAATAAAAGACCAATAATTTGAGGGACAATCCGCCCAAAAAAATGATGACTATTGGGCTTAACAAATGACCTCCCATGTGGGTTTTGCATAGACTTGCAGTATGTGAATGACTATTGGGCTTAACAATGTTAATGATGTGCCTTAAACCAAGACTGTCTATCCTTTATGGGCTGCTGGCTTTCTAATGGGGTCATTGGCACTTATGTCCTTATATATTGTGTTGGTCTTTAATTTTTGTCTCTCATAACAAATAATTTTTTCGCATGGCGTAAATTTATATATTTGTATGATAATATTCCACAAGTTATATTCCACGTGATTTTGTCCTTCAAAAATTTATGTTCCACTAAACATAAGTTTGATTGCTAAAGAGCAAAAATAAATGGCCAGCCCATTTGAAAGGAAATTCGTGCAATTCCTTCTTGAGATTTCTAATGTCAAGGCCCAATATCAAAACATTTCAGATCAGCCCAAGTGTTATATGTCATGACGTGCTAATCTATTTGGTCCTTGATTTAGTTACAGTACTGAGCACCAAATAGGCCTCAAGGTTGGGCTACAAAAGAATGGATTATTCAGAAGAAATAGATTCATTTTTTTCATATATTTTTGTCTAAATTTTAGTTTGGACAATCCCAAACTTCAATCGTTTTTGTCACATTATTTCTCTCTGAGTCATTCTTATTTCTGTGTTGAGTGATACATCATTTATTCACTTTTAATCAAAAATTTCAAAATTGAGTTTTAAGCCATAGATGAAATCCTTTTTTGATAGAAGAAATAACAAATAGTTGATTTCTATCGAAAAATATAGTTATCTTTTATTTTTTTTAGATGATCAATCATAGTTAATACGTAATACACTCGACAATTCAAAGTTGACCGGTACAATCCGCGTGTTTGCCTATTCGTCTTTCATCGGCCTATGTGTATCCAGCTACAATCTCTTTCCTTACCGGTGCTATTACCTCCAGGACGTCTGAGTAATACCAAAGTAGTCAGGCGCAAGCCTGGAAACCTGGATTATCAAAAAAAAAAAAAAAAAAAAAAAAAGGCCCTCGATCAATCGTCATTCGATAGCTCGAAAGTACAAAATCACGTGACTTGTACTTGTTTACGTACTGGAAAGTAAATTACACCTCTTCCCTTAGAAGATTTTAGCCTCGTGAACTAACTTTTTCTAATTGCATATATTATCTTATCTTAAAGAAAAAGAGCAAAGGGGCCATAGTGTTACTTATAAGAAACAAAACCCCAAAGATTCTTGGGAACATTGACAGATGAGATTTGCCTTTACTTTTCAAAGTTTATTCAAATACTTTAGTACGTTGAATGAAGGAATTTGAGTAGCTTTATCTATTTATATTTTTTTCAAAAGAAAAAGGAATAATTAGAGGAAAACTTAGTAAAGAAGTGAGACATGTCGATCTTTTTCAAAGAATAAGCCATGGTAAGCAAGCAAGGACGACAGGAACTATCAACGGATAACTTTTGAGTGCTAAATAATAAAAATTCATCATCAATCCGATTTATAAATGACACATTAGCGATGGATTTTAAAAAGTTCAATTAGTTATGAATTATTCAGCAATATATTAGCAACGAATTTCATAGCTAATTCCTTTTTTTCCGGTGAAGGACTAAGGAATGCTTTATATTTCCAAGGGAAATGCATATATTATGAATAAAATTTATGAAAGAAATAATCCCTTGATTATTTTCATTAATGAAAGAGTATATATACAATTTACAATTTCCATAATAGGAAAATCTTTCTACTCCCAAAACCTTAGTATAAGAATTATACAATTATGGTAAGTGTACAACTCTAATTTAATTACAACTAAACTACCTAAAATTGAGCCACTAATCTGTGATATACACGGTATACCACGGAAATAGACAGCCCGTTACAGCCCATTATTTGTCATTCTGCCCGTGATATACACGATGTATATCACAAGTATTTATCACACCCCCGCAGTCATATCGGGCGGTCTTCGTACGCTGAGACTGTCCCTAAAATCTTCAAAAAGCACTGATGGAAGGCCCTTGGTAAATATGCCTGCAATTTGATACCTGGAAGGGACATGTAGGACGCGTACTTGTCCACGGCTACCTTTTCGCGAACAAAATGGATATCTATCTCAATATGTTTAGTGCGTTGCTGTTGAACCGGATTGCCAGAAAGGTATATAGCACTATCATTATCACAATAAACCAAGGTAGTTTTATAAACGGAAAAGTGAAGCTCTAAGAGGAGATTATGGAGCAACCATGATTCAGACACCACATTAGCCACCCCTCGATACTCGGCCTCTGCACTAGAGCGGGATAAGGTAGTTTGTCGTTTGGCAGACCATGAGACCAAATTATCACCAAGGAACATACAATACCCAGACGTAGAGCGTCTGGTGTCCGGACAGCCACACCAATCAGCATCTGTATATGAGACAAGTGTAGCCGTCGACGATGGATATAAGTGTAAACCGTAGTCAAGTGTCCCCTAGATGTATCGAATAATGCGTTTGAGCGCATTCATGTGCTCAACCATGGGATCATGCATAAACAAACACACATGTTGTATGACATACGTAATATCCGACCTCATAAAAGTAAGATACTGAAGAGTCTCTGCAAGACTGCGATAATGAGTCGGATCCTCGTAAGGTGAGCCAGCAGCAGCACCCAGCTTGGGCTTAGTATCGACGGAAGTGGAAGTAGAGTTGCACGAGGACATGCCACAACACGCTCAATAATATAAGTTGCATACTTTCGTTAGGATAAGAGTAACCCACCTGCATGACGAGTGACATCAATCCCCAAAAAGTAACTCAAAGGCCCCAAGTCTTTCATAGCAAACTCAGAACTGAGCATGGTTATGATAGACTGACGTAAAGCATCAGTGGAGGTAGTTAAGATAATAACATCCACATATAATAAAATATAAGTCATGGAAGAACCACGACGATATATGAACAAAGAATTATCTGACATGTTGTGCGAAAACCCAATAGACGAAACACAGTCTGCAAATTTCTTATATCAAGCTCGTGGGGCCTGCTTAAGCCCATACCAGGACTTCTTCAACAAACATACATGATAAGGATATTTGGTGTCTCGAAAATCCAAGGGCCGATGCATATAAACAGTCTCCTTGAGATCATCATGTAAGAAAGCATTCTTCACGTCTAACTGATGAATGGGCCAAGCTTTGGAAAGAGTCGGACTGATAACAGTGAGAATGGTAGCCGGTTTGACCACCGGACTAACGTTTTACCACAATCCACACCAACATGTTGAGTTTTACCATCACCTACAAGACGAGCCTTATGTCTCACAAATGAACCATCAGAATTATCCTTATGCATAAAAATCCACATAGACCGAATAATATTAACACCAGAAGGACGGGGTACCAACTCCCACGTCTTATTTACAATAAGAACATCATATTCGTCGGTCATAGCCAATTTCCGATTCGGGCCATTTAATGCGGACACGGGATTACGGGGTAAAGGTGATTTAAGAACATTAGAATTTAAATTAAAATGTATTTTCGGTTTAAAAATACCATGTTGACTACGAGTGACCGATCTGTGACTGAGGGGAGAATTGGGTGGATTTTTGAAAATATCGGGACATGTGACGGACTGGCCAGCAGGCCCAACACGGTAACTGGAACTGATGGCAGAACCCGAGACTGGATCAATTTCGGTATTGGGCTGGGCAACTGGCCTAATTACCGAAACTGGACTGAAACTGGCCCAATCACTGGACTGGAAACAGTGGACTGTGGCGGTACTGTAGGCCCAACGGGCAGTGGGCCCGCTAGTAGATTTTGGGTGCGGGAAAGGTCCGATAAATGACCGATGATATATGGGGAGACGTCTTCATTTAAAAAATTATACGAACTAGGCACGGGACTACTCACTTTAGCAAACGAAAATTAGGATTCGGCAAAAATAACATGGCGACTAATGATGATTTTATTAAACGATAAATCAAAACTTTTGTAACCAAGATGATTAGACAGATAACCCAAAAATACACAAGGGGTAAACCGGGCCTGAAGTTTGTTAATTGTGGTGGACGGAAATAGGGGATAACATAAGCACCCAAAGACCCTAAGATGTGAATACGAAGGAGTCTTATTATATAATGTTTGAAAGGGGAAGAATATGTCAAACCTTTGGTATGAAGAATGTTAAGGAGATAAGTAGTCATTTGTAGAGCATGATGCCAAAAGGAAGGAGGTGCGGAAGAATGGACTAATAAAGTTTGGAAAATATTATTAATGGTACGAATTTTGCGTTCGGCTTTCCCATTTTGAGAGGACGTATGAGGACAAGAGAAACGAAAATTGATATCATTATTACCACAAAAATCCCGAAACAACCCATTATCATATTCTTTTCCATTATCACATTGAATATTCTTAATTTCCCGTTCGAATTTGGTACAGATGAAAGCTCAAAATTATAAAAAGGTGGGAAAATGTGAGATTTTTTCGCTAACGGAAAAGTCCATAAAAATTAGAATAATCATCCAAAAAAAGAACATAATAACAATGGCCCAAAGAACTGATAATAGGAGATGTCCACAAATCGTTATAAATAATATCAAATGGCATTAAAGTACGAGAATTAGAGTCCACAAACGGCAATCTAATAATTTTTCCTAAAGAACAAGATCGACAAATCGGAGTACTACGCGTACCCTTACAAGAAATAAAATTATTTTTATCTAAGGAAGACAAAATTGACGACCTCGGATGACCTAGACGTGTATGCCACAAGGAAGGAGCAAAAGCTGCAAAAGTAGATGGCAAGGCTTGACTCGAGAGACCGGATGTGGACGTGATAGGATAAAGATCTCTCCTACTATCACATTTCATGAGAGGAATCTCCGTCTTGAAATCCTTCACAAAAAATCCAAAAGGATAAAAAACAACAGAAACTGAATTATCAGTGGTGAATTTACGGACAGACATCAAATTTTTAATCAATTTAAGAGCATGAATTATATTTTTCAAGACAAGAGATGGATGGGGGGAGGCAAAGTTTTATGACCGTAACCGAGAATTGGAATTGGGCCGAAATGAAGGTTGGGCAGCCCACTGTCTAGGAGCTGGAAATGAAGGCGGATAGGGGTTATTGGGCCACTGCCCATTGGCCCAGGCCCACTGCCAATGGCACATGGCTGGGCTCAGTGGGACGGTGGGCCACTATTGCCTGGATGGGGCCCACTGTTATTATTCTGGCCACCGCCACCACTGCCGGAACCATTGCGTTTGCCCCCGCGATTTTTGCGATTATTTTTTAGAACGGTTTTGGCCCGAATTATCACCAAAATTCTGAGAATTATGGGAGGACGTCATCATGACCACGGGACTTGCACTCGTAGCCGCCTTTTTGTCCAAGCCGGCTTCTTCCAAAGTAAGCATGGATCGGGCCTGATAGAACTTCGGGGGAGGAGTACTTTGACGAAGGAGAGTCCCAACTCCGCTATAGGCCTCGGATATGCTAGAAACCACATGGAGAATAAGGCGGTCTTCGCTAACGGGCACACCAACGTTGCAGAGTTGGTCCGCTAATTCTTTCAACCTTTTGCGGTAAGGTGAAACGTTTGGGAAGTCTTCCATGTTGACGTGGGAGAATTATTGCTCAAGGGCAACAACTCTGGAATTTTGATTATCTTGGAATATGTCACGCAGCCATCGCCATAGCGTTTGGCTCAATAATTGTCTGCAACAGGTCAGTAGAGATAGTGGAGTAAATCCACTAAAAAACGGTGGCATCAAGAGTCGTCCATAACTTAGGATAATCCTCGCGTTTAGGCACCTCCGTATCCTCAGGAGCCGCGGGGATTATGTGATGGATGACTTGATGCGAGCGTGCATGAATTTTGAACAGTTTGACCTACGTCGCGTATTGGACATTTTCTATTTCAAGAATAAGAGAGATGTGATTCTTGATGTTAGAAACAACAAGGGTATGGTGAAACATGTTCTTTGAATTAGACATAACGAAAGAATAGGAGGTGAGTGAGGGATTTGGAAGAGAGAATTTGGGATCGGAAATTGCACGGAAACCGAGGGGAGGAGCTCGGAACCGAAGGAAAATTTAGATAGAAACCTAGACTTCTGATACCATGAAAGAAATAATCCCTTGATTATTTTCATTAATGAAAGAGTATATATACAATTTACAATTTCCATAATAGAAATTTTTTATTCCTATTCTACTTTCAAAATCTTATTCTATTTGTACAAGAATTATACAATTATGGTAAGTGTACAACTCTAATTTAATTACAACTAAACTACCTAAAATTGAGCCACTAATCCGTGATATACACGGTATGAATATATCGTGTATACCACGGAAATAGACAGCCCGTTACAGCCCATTATTTGTCATTCTGCCTGTGATATACACTGTGTATATTCCGTGTATATCACGGGTATTTGTCAGCCACAAAAAGAAAAAAATGATTGTTGTGAGTTAAGCAGAAATAGTAACAAGATAGATAATCGTAGAATTTAAGTTTCAATAATTAAAATTAATTATTGATATTTTAATTAAAAAAATTCTCCTCTTCAAAGCTACCAATGCTTTATTCAAGATCTTTAGCCGTTGATCGTTCATTCTCCCTCCTCAATGACTTTTAAAAGCTCGACATAAAAAAATAAGAAAAAATAAGAAAAAAAATCACCGAGATATTTAGCCTTAGACAAAAATGATTTATTATAAGTTCAGAAATAAAGTATATATTGTATACATTTAAAATCACCAATCAATGGCTGAACAATAAATTGATAGGAGAACAATGTCAATGTTTAAAGTTAGACTAAAGATTTGATTTTTCACATAGTTTTTGGAGAGAGTATGATTTTCACCTCTTTTTTTTTTTAACGTAGCGCCTTTTTTTAATGTCAAAGTTGGATGCTATTGTCAAATTTTCTCCTCCAATCACGTCTATTTTTCTTTATAGTACTTTTTTTATGATGAAAAGAAGAGACCAATTGATATAGTTTAATATGTGCATCATTTGTAATAAGTTCTAAAATTATATTATATCATTGTGTATGTAGAATGCTAATACAGTCTTGTGGAGGAAGACATGAGAAAACCTCACGTCAAAAAAGTTTGATCACTTGAAGTCTTTTGACCAATCATGAATCATCACACAACATAAAATTCGTTAGACAATCAAAATTATCATTCACATTGACAATATTATAGTATCATCTTAAAGTCTAAATAGAGCCTAACTCACATCATTTCTACACTTTAGGTGTACAAATCATGCTTAGTTTACCAACAAAAGGACTTTTTCACTTGGGGTTCTATATTCGTTTTAGGACATTGACTACTGTTTTAGATTTACATCGCATAAGATTTATAAAAAGGGGAAAAAGTTGATTTATGCAAGTGTTCCTTCTTGGCCTCATTTAAATTTTGTTTCTATTTATAAAAATTGTATAAATATAGCCCTTAAAAAATTACCATTCTGGATAACGTTAGACTCACATCTAATGATTACTCATATTTCCCTAAGCTTAACGACAAAATATTAGATTATGTCTACCGGTTGTATTAACTTACAATTTTTAGATCGCGATCAAATATTTTCTTATAAGATTTTCAGTTTACTTGAAAGAGATCAGACAATGGTGTAAAAGGTTCATATATTATAAGAGATATAAAATTAGAGTGTCATTTATATCCCGATGAACATTTTTTCAGAAAAAACACTTCCTACCAAATATTTTTCATTCCTAAGGCTTGATCCCGAAACATCCCATGTATGGTAATATCAAAAGCTAAGGTATTTGCTTCACCTTCACAATTTCTTTGATAATTGCCATCATTCCAATGCGCCATCTTTTGACCTCCCAAATCTACTACATCTTGGCCCCATTTCATTCATCAATCCGCCTTAATATGCTCAACTACTTCAAATCAACCTCCCTTGCCAAAATCCTATAATAATCAAATTAATAAATCTAACTTGTAATGTCATCCCCTTTTAGTGGAGAAATTGTTTAACCTTTGTCCAACAACAATATTGCCTAATCAACCTTTATAGCATAGTTAATTAGAATAAATTTTAACTCAATGAGTTTAAACTTGTAATATTCCAATTGGAATGGTAACATTTTGATTACTGGATTGAGTACATGATTAGCGAATTACCGTAACTCTTATCGAAGACCACACATGGCCGGATGTAAGGTGTTAATAAGAGACATCTAAATCTGATAAATTTAACTCAGATCTTATATATTGTATTAAAATTTTACTATATGAGTACACCAGATATAAAATTAAGTTATGAATTCATCAGACTTCTATAGCTTTAGCCAGAACCTCATATATATAAAGAAATTTATTAAATAAGTATAAATATTTGATTCTGAACCTGATAAATAAAATAATATGGTAGAATACCGAACATATAAAATTTAAATTGACGATCCACCATTGTTTTTTTTAAGCTACTCAAATTAAAAGACATGATTAGTGAGTGGGTTATTATTCCACTGTCCAATTAATAGTCAATAAAGATTCACAAGCTATGACAACTACCAAAGTACAATGCATTAATTTCTTTGATTAAATCCCTTTATATTCTTCTTTAAATGTAACACACGATAAAACATGCAATGAAAAGCTTACTCTATTAATTATGCATAAGAACATCATTAAATGAGTAGAACCTCATTCAAAGCTTGTTCCTTTCTATTGGGCCTTCTTTGTCTCCAACAAGTCCAACGTGACCTTTTTAAAGTCTTTTTTTTTTTTTTTTACTATTTCCCGTCTGTTCCATATTTAGGTTGGTGTTTGATTAAATTTATATTTAAAAGTCGCATATTAATGGTAAAATGCTCTCTATCAAATTAAACGCTGATGTATATTCAAAACTCACATCCTAATTTTAAAATTTAAAATAAAAAATAATTATCACTCCATCACGATATTTTCTCATTGGTCTATAACATAATTTTCAGAGATAATAGTTAAAAACACACATAAACTATTATTTTTTCGTGAATTTAGTACATGAATTATCAAGTGTTTTTTCTACCTGAACTATCGTCATCTATTTATCAAACACACCTCAACTATTAGTTTTTCACTTTTTCTACCTCATCGTTTAAGTGGAAAATTCACAAATAAATGATAGTTAAAGTGTGTTTTTGATCATTAACTCTAATTTTAAATTATTTACTCTCAATTTTCTACCACCATATGCTTCTCTTTTGCTGTAATATATATTTTAGGACAATTTTTATAAGCTAAACAACAATTAAAATGTGACGAAGGAAGTAATTTCTAATCATCACAAACAAGAAGTGTGTGAAATAATAAGTATTTTATCGTTATTAACTAACTGTCTTGGGTTTGAGCTTTGCGTATAAATCATTCTTGTGAGAAAGCGTTTCACCCTGAAATTAAATCTTCAACGCAAATTCGAATTTAATCGAATCCTATGAAGCGTATCAGATACCGGATGAAAACCCAAAAAAATAATACTCCCTCTGTCCCAATTTATGTGGCACATTTGAAATTTTGAGATTCAAATTTCTAAACTTTGATCGTGAATTCAAACATAGAAGCTTTAAAAAATAAAAAATTATATATTTAAAAACTACGTAAAAATAATATAAATCACAATAATTAATAACTTAAAATATTTTAAAAATATAAAATATTTTGGTAAAAGAAAATTTAATTCACTTTAAATTTCAATTGTATCACATCAATTGAGACGGAATGAGAGTAATCTAATTATCTACTCTCAATTTTTTACCATAATATAAGTACCCATAAAATGAGACGGAATGAGAATAATCTAATTTTCTACTCTCAATTTTCTACCACCATATAAGTATTTATCTTTCCTCGTAATATATAAATCCAAGCTCAGTCCTCACAGTGTCAACACTTTCTTTTTCATTTTTTCCATTTTCCTTTTCTTCAAGTTCTTCAACAATGGCTATTTCCATTTTCTTCTTTGTTCTATTATTCACCACAGTTCTTGCACGTACAACTCCAGATAATAACTCAAGAACAAAAATCCTTGATATTTCTTCCTCCATTCAAAAAACCTTCAATGCTTTCTCAGTAGAGTCATTGAAACAAGAAGAAAGTACTATTTCCCCTTCTTCTTCTTCGTCTTTGTTGAGTCTTCAACTGCATTCACGAATTGCAGTTCGTGGAACTACACATAGAGATTACAACTCACTTACACTAGCTCGACTCGAACGTGACTCAACACGAGTTAAATCACTTCAAACTAAAGTAGATCTGGTTGTACAAGGTATTATTAGGATTTGGTCTGAATTTTCTAACTTAGCATCCAAAATGTAGTCGTTAATTTTGTTTTAGTGGGAAATTATTCTCTATATATAGTTTTTATGTTTTCTTAGTATTAATTTTCTCATATATCAATCAATTGACCAAACCATATATATTGCTTTGTTTGTTTCAATTTATGTCATATTTTTCGCTTTCCGATAATTAGCTAGCCTTTGGTCATAGATTTTGAAAATTTATCTTCAAATATCTATTTGACCATAAATTTTAGAGTAAATTTTGAAAATCCGTCTTCAAAAAATTGTTAAGTTCCAAAAACTGGTGTAGATTGCGACTTTCACTCATAAAACTTAATATGTTTTCAAAGTAAAATGTATGTCTAAACACAGTTTCAAAATCTCAAATTTTCAAGTTTAAACTTGAAAAAAATATATGGCCAAACGGAAGCTTAAATTAAATTGAATGAGCTTTGCCTAATATTGTAAGAGGTATTTTTTCATCAAATTGACATGAAAAAAATTAACTTCTTTTTATCTAGTTTTTAAATATATAAATTTTAATTTTAAAATATTGAGTTAATTTAATCTAATTTAATTTTAAAATTTAGTCAAATTAACTTTCGTAAAGCAAGAAAATATCACATAAATTGAAACAAATTGAAACGGAAAACGTAAATCATCACGCCTCTTTCTGTTTAATTTAATTTTCGTATTGCCTGATTTATCGTCTTGCAATTATAGTTAGCTTTAGCGTGACACTTGATTTATCGTCTTGCAAAAACGCCTGATTATTTCGATTCCGAACAGGTATTGCTAAATCGGATCTCAAACCGGAAGAAACTGAGTTCGAAGCTGAGAAAATCGAAGGTCCGATTATCTCCGGTACAAGTCAAGGAAGCGGTGAGTACTTCTCACGAATCGGAATCGGCCATCCACCGAGTCAAGTATACATGGTACTGGACACTGGAAGTGATGTTAACTGGATCCAATGTGCACCTTGTGCTGATTGTTATCAACAAGCTGATCCAATATTCGAGCCTACTTCATCTTCCTCTTTCACTCCACTCAGTTGCGAAGCACAACAGTGTAAATCACTTGATGTATCGGAATGTAGAAACGATACTTGTTTATATGAAGTATCGTATGGTGATGGATCGTATACCGTTGGAGATTTCGTAACGGAAAGTATTACGTTTGGTGGAGAGAATGCCGTTGAGAATGTCGCTATTGGTTGTGGACATAATAACGAAGGTTTATTCGTCGGAGCTGCCGGTTTACTAGGTTTAGGTGGAGGCACATTATCATTTCCGTCGCAAATAAACGCGACTTCGTTCTCGTATTGCTTGGTGGATAGGGACTCAGATTCAACTTCAACTCTCGAGTTTAACGGAGTGGCGTCACCAAGCGCCGTTACTGCTCGGTTAATCAGTAATCCAAAGCTAGACACGTTTTACTATCTCGATTTAACAGGGATAAGTGTTGCTGGTAACGCGATTTCAGTTTCGCCGTTAGTTTTTAAGGTTAACGATAACGGTGACGGAGGTGTGATTATTGATTCAGGTACGGCCGTTACGAGGTTAGTAACGGACGTGTACAATACGCTCCGTGATGAGTTTGTGAAAGGGACAAGGCATTTGCCGTCAACTAACGGCGTTGCGTTATTTGACACGTGTTATGATTTGAAATCAATGAAAAGTGTTGAGGTACCAACGGTGTCGTTCCGTTTTTCTAATGGAAAAGAATTAACGTTACCAGCTAAGAATTACCTGATACCAGTTGACTCGGTAGGGACTTTTTGTTTTGCTTTTGCTCCGACGTCGTCTAGCTTGTCAATTATCGGTAATGTTCAACAGCAAGGGACACGTGTCAGTTTCGACTTGGCAAATTCTCTCATTGGATTCTCACCTAATAAATGCTAGTACGGACTAGTAATAGGTAAATTGTTTAGTTCCTGTTTTACCCCTAGCTAGAAAGTATTTTCCATTTTAGACTATTTGGGCCCACTTGGAATAACTGTAACGTGATTAAGTGGGACCGGTTAAGTGGTTGTGTTATTATTGAAATTTCAGTAGTGTGTTTCATGTATAGTAATTTATTGATAGTGTGAGGGGTATTAGTGGCAATGAGTGAAAAAAAGGAAGTGAGATGATAATTGTGGAGTTATTGATGTTATGTCCATGATTAGCGTAGATTTGATTTGGTGAAGTGAGGAGCATGGTTAAAGTTTATAACCTGCTCGGTGCATGTTAGACACGTGGCTGAATGGTTGACTTTGTTTGTTGATTATGTTTATTCATAATATATGGAGAATCCATGCTACTATGTTGTGTTTATTTCACCTTGTCTTTGTTCATGGCAAAGGGCTAAAATTGTCACCTGAGTTTTATACGAAATGATATAGTTTTGACTCTATTGAGGTCATTTGTGTCTACAAGATACCAAAAGGTCATAATATTGGTGATACCAAAAGGCTCTATGAGTAAATCGCCTGCTCCGATGGTACCGGGCGGACCGGGGTATTGGGTGTGGGTTCCCGGAACCCACATAATAATTCGAACCTTGTTTTTATATAGAGAGTTCGATAATTATATAAGAAATTGTTAGTTGGGAATCTATTACTAAAAGGAGTTGTTGGCTCAGCGGCAACAAATGATTCTATTTCAGCCCTAGTGCCTTAATACGGAATTGATTCCCCTAGGAGTCTTTTTGTATGATTATTATTGCATATTAGTTTATTTTAAGGAAAATCAACAAGCTTAAAATTATGAATTGATTCCCCTTATTTCATATAGTTCATGTGCAATTCGGTACTAATTATATTTTAAAAAATATGGTGGGTGCTTTTGTAGGAGTTCCAAAAGTGATTTCTCCTAAATTCTAGGCA
This sequence comes from Anisodus tanguticus, assembly GCA_034509755.1. Lineage (NCBI taxonomy): Eukaryota > Viridiplantae > Streptophyta > Magnoliopsida > Solanales > Solanaceae > Anisodus > Anisodus tanguticus. Next base: position 2,883,000 of record CM067540.1, on the reverse strand, counting down.
CTGCTTTTCTACTTTTGACAGAACTTAAGGCACTTTGTTGCATTTGTCTTCTTTGGTTTGCTTATTTTGATGCTTTTTTTAACGCTGGTTGATTACCCTTAGGCCATAACGTGTTTGATATCACGACTTTTTTTCCCGATTAGATTGAGTATAAGAAAAAAGCAGCAGTGAGAATTGTGTGGAGTGTGTGAACAAAATTCCACGTGAAAGGTAAAAATGAAAAAGTGAATTCAAAATTCAAAGTTTATGAATTTTTATAAAAATCTCATGTTAATACTATGCAAACAATTTTTTTGGACAGACATGAAAGAAACTACTTTTAGTAGGAAAATTAATGTTTGTAATTTAAATAATCTGATTGAGAATTCTGAACAGTATCGAGAAACACTTTGTTGAGGAGAAGAACAAATCTGAAACTAAAGCAGTTAAAAGGTAAGTAAGTTAGTTAACACGTTAGTTTAGGAGGTTACAAGTTAGTTAAGAGTTAGTTGTAGTCAAATCTAAGACATTTACACATGTATATATATGGATACAATACAAATGTAATACTACAATTTTCGAGATCAATAATAACACAATCAGATTACTTCTCTACATCTTCTTTCTCTTCTTTCTTTTCTGTTTCTGTTTTCTTGCTTGTATACTTGATGTATATCCAGTGTATATCACTACCTGAATTGAATGTACCAACATGGTGTCATAGCTTGATCAATACTTGAGCAGATCACAAGCTTCCACAACCAAATCTGAATTAATCTGCTGATCTGCAAGTTCTGAGTATTCTGAAATCTCACTATTTCTCCTCTATATTTCTATCTGGTAAAACTTGTTAGTACTTCTCTCTGTTGCAATTTCTTGATGTCAAGAACTTAAGACTTCTGTTCATCTATTGAGTGGATTCATTCTCTGAATTGAAGTATCACATCAGTTGAATTCTGTATTTCAGAAGTCTGTAACTAAAATTTTGTTTTGTTACTAGATAAAATCTATCTCTTGTCATAAATCTGAAAACTACCTTCACTTCCTGAATACACTTCTTGAATACTTCTTGATAATACATCTGATTATCTGCAATGGAAACTGATCCAACTACTACTGAGACTCATCAGAATAACACCATTGGTAGAATAAACTCAGGAATCACTGCTTCTCTATATAACAATCACCCATTGTTTCTTCAATTTTCAGATGTGAGTGGGGTTTCTCTCATCTCATTTCAGTTACCAGGATCTAAAAACTATGCCTTATGGAGTAAGTCCATGAGAATTGCACTGTTAGGAAGAAATAAACTAGGCTTTGTGAATGGAAAATGTAAAAAAGAACAATATGAACAAGAATGATGGGATCAGTGGGATATGGTGAATGTTGTGGTTCAAACATGGCTAATGAACTCAGTTTCAAGTAGTCTATTGAGTGGTGTATTGTATGCAGATATTGCTTATGAAGTATGGGAAGATTTAAGAGAGAGATTTGATAAGGTAGATGGATCAAGAACCTATGATCTTCATAGAGAAATAGCTACCTTAACACAAGGCAATTCCAGTGTTTCTGAGTATTTTTCTAAACTAAAGACACTATGGGTAGAGTTCCAATCTTTAGTACCTCCTCCTAGTTGTGGATGTCCTAAGTCTAAGGATTTTATAGAATATCTACAAAGACAAATGATGTTAATGACACCATTGCCTACTGTTAACAAGGCTTATTCCATGATAACTAGTGATGAAAACCAGAAATCCATCACTGCCAAGTCAGCTGGACTCTTAAGTGTTGGACCTAGTAGGTTCAGTCACAATATTAACCATGATCCTACTGCCATGTATTCCAAAGCAGGTCCTGGTCCTAGCTGTCAGTGGTTCAACAGAAATTTTAATCTATTTTGTGATGTATGTTAGATGAAAGGACACACAAAAGAGAAGTGTTATAGGGTGGTAGGTTATCCTTCAAATTTCAAGTCTAAAAGAAAGGAGCATGCTGCTCATAATGTCTATGCTACTAAAAATTATAGTGGTACTGAGAAAAGATGCAAAACAAGTGACATGTATAACAAGTCCTCCAGTGTGGGTACAAATTCAAGCAACTGGCAAGTTCATAAAGCTCCTAAGTTCTCTACAGATCAATATGAACAGATAGTCCAACTGCTGAATCACAACACACAAACAAAGGCAACACAAGAACCAGCTACTACGTCTTCAGCCAATGCAGCAGGTATGTATAATCATAAAGCCTTACTAGTATCTAATATAGTTAAACAATGAATTATAGATACTGGAGCTCCTAACCATATGGTATCTGACATAGAAATGTTAACTAAAGCTACCAGTTTAAACATTACTCAGTCTAAGAACATACATTTACCCAATGAAGAAATGGTTAATGTAACTCATATATGGTCAAGTACCATATCTAACAGAAGCACCATGAATAATGTGTTTTACTTACCACAATTTAAATATAATCTGATGTCTGTGTCACAGCTCACCAAAGAATTGCAGTGCGCATCCATCTTCTACCCTGACTTCTGTATATTTCAGGATCTCTCCAATGGGTGGGTGAATGAGATTGGTAGGGTGCAAGATGGACTATATACTCTAGTAAACCAGACATCATCAAGACATCCAAATGAACAAGTCAAGCTAGGCCTAAGTGTAAAAGACAATAAATAACTCACTGCACTGTCAGATGAAGAAATAGATTTGTGGCATAGAAGATTTGGACATACTTCTAGTACTGCTCTAAGTAAAATAATCAGAGCTAAAACTGATGCTATAGTCAGAACTATACATAAATGTAATGTTTGTCCATGTACTAAACAATGTAGACTTTCCTTTCCTGTCAGTGTTAATAAAAGCTCTTCCAGTTTTGATCTTGTTCATATGGATGTTTGGGGGCCTTACAAAGTACAAACACACAATGAAAGTAAAATATTTTTAACAATTGTAGATGATTTTACAAGAATGACTTGGATATACTTACTAAAACTCAAGTCAGATGTGTGTGTGGGGTACTTCAACAGTTTCTTGCATATGTGAATACTCAATTCAACAAAATTGTTAAAATAATAAGAAATGATAATGGTATAGAGTTTGTAAATGAGGTATGTAACAATATATTCCTAAAACTAGGTATTATACATCAAAGGTCATGTTTATATACACCTCAACAAAATGGAGTGGCTGAGAGAAAACATAGACACATACTTGAAATAACTAGAGTAGTAAGATTCCAAGCTAATATTCCTTTAAAATTATGGGGACTGTGTATTAAAGTTGTTGTATACTTAATAAATAGATTACCCTCATCTGTTACTGACATCTCTCCTTATGAGAAACTTTACAAGAAAAAACCTTTTATCAATCATCTAAAGGTATTAGGATGTCTATGTTATGCTAATTATCTAACAATATCAGACAAGTTACAGCCTAAGGTAAGAATATGTACTATGATGGGATATTCTGAAATACAAAAAGGCTACATATTATATGATATACAGAACAATCTATTCTTTGTAAGTAGAGATGTTACTTTCAGAGAAACAGAAATTCCCTTCATGTCAACAAAACCAGAAAAATAGATATTTGTGCATGATAAAACTGGTGAGTTGGAAGAGATATACCCAACTACAAATATATCTATGCTTATACATACTTGTGATCAACAGGTCAATATACAAGAAGGTCCAGTTCAGAGAACACATACTTCAGGAAATACTCAACCATCTGAAAACACAATATCGGATACAAGTCAAAATGATACACCACAAGTACAACAACATTCCACCTCACATATAAATCTACCTCAAACACAGATCCAAACTACAAACACAATATCTACCAGAAAGTTTAACAGATCAAAACAGCTACCAATCTGGCTCAAAGATTTTATCACCACCAAACCAAATAATACACCTTATCCTATAGCTAATTATATATCATATGAACCAATCTCAACAAAAGATAGAGCATACCTCACAACACTCTAAAAAACAACAGAACCAAGGAGTTATATTGAGACAGCTAAAGATCACAGATGGGTGGAAGCAATGCAAGCAGAAATAAAAGCACTACAAGACAATCACACATGGGACATAGTGGATTTACCAGAAGGAAAAATACAATAGGTTGTAAATGGATTTACAAGATCAAATTCAAAGAAATATGAGAAATTGAAAGGCTCAAAGCTAGATTGGTTGCAAAAGGTTACAGCCAAAGAGAAGGTATTGACTACCAGGAAACCTTTTCCCCAGTAGTTAAAATGGTTACTATGAGGGATATATTATCTATAGCAGCATCCAAGCACTGACACATACACCAAATGGATGTATATAATGCCTTCTTACAAGGGGATATATATGATGAAATTTATATGGAACTACCACAAGGATTCATCAGTCAGGGGGGAAGACAAGTGTGTAGACTTATCAAATCCTTGTATGGACTTAAATAAGCACCAACACAGTGGAATTTTAAACTCACAGAGGCATTAATTCAGATGGAGTTTAAATAGTCACAGTATGATCACTCACTGTTTACAAGAAAAATAAGAAAATGAATAACCTTGGTACTAGTTTATGTGGATGATATGCTGATCACTGGAGATCACATGGAACAAATAGAGGAAACAAAACATACCTTACAACAAGCCTTTAAAATGAAAGACCTAGGAGAACTAAAGTATTTTCTGGGCATAGAGTTTGCAAAGTCAGACAAAGGGATTCTGATGCACCAAAGAAAGCATGCTCTTGAACTTATTTCAGAACTAGGACTGGCAGCAGCTAAACCTATCAATACCCCTATTGATTGCAACATGAAGCTTACTACCAAGGAGTATGATGATCACACTCAAAATCAACAATCCAAAGAAAAGGAAAAAACAAAATCATGAGATGAATTGCTGGAAGACATCAGTCTGTATCAAAGACTTATTGGAAAATTACTTTATCTAACTGGTACAAGACCAGACATAGCTTACAGTGTGCAGATTCTTAGTCAATTTCTGCAACAACCAAAGAAATCACATATGGATGTTGCATTCAGGATAGTCATGTATATCAAAATGCAGCCTGGACAAGGAATACAACTGTCCAGTAAAGCTCAAGAATCATTAACAACATATTGTGATGCTAACTGAGCTGCTTGTCCTAACACAAGAAAATCAGTCACTGGTTATCTGATTAAACTAGGAGAGTCACTTATCTCATGGAAATCTAAGAAACAATCTACAATATCAAGAAGCTCAACTGAGTCAAAATATAGAAGCTTAGCAGGAACAGTAGCTGAGATAACTTGGACACTTGGCATACTAGGTGAACTTGGGATCAACATTAATTCACTAGTAACAATATACACTGACATCAAATCTGCAATACATATTGTTGCAAATCCAGTGTTTCATGAGAGAACCAAACACATAGAAATTGATCTACATTTCATAAGAGAGAAAATACAGAAAGGCATAATAAAAACCAGAGTATATTAACATCTCACATCAACCTGCAGATATACTTACCAAGGGATTGAATAAGAATCAACATTATTACCTATGCTCCAAGCTTGGCTTGCTGAATATATTTCCAGGACCCAGTTTGAGGGGGACTGTTGAGGAGAAGAACAAATCTGAAACTAAAGCAGTTAAAAGGTAAGTAAGTTAGTTAACAAGTTAGTTTAGGAGGTTACAAGTTAGTTAAGAGTTAGTTGTAGTAAAATATAAGAGATTTACACATGTATATATATGGATACAATACAAATGTAATACTACAATTTTCGAAATCAATAATAACACAATCAGATTACTTCTCTACATCTTCTTCTTCTTTCTCTTCTTTCTTTTCTATTTCTGTTTCTTGCTTGTATACTTGATGTATATCCAGTGTATATCACTGGTTGAATTGAATGTACCAACACACTTCAACAGCCACAACTGTTGCTTAACATCTATGAATGTGTTTTTTACCCAAAAAAAAAAGTACCAAAGATTAGAATTGCATGTTATAATAATTTATCTGGATTAACATTTCTATTTCCATTTTTAATTAACATAGATTGCATGTTATTGAATTAATTTTTGTATAGTTTGTTGGGATCGAGATAACAGGACGTCATGCGGAAGTTTGTAATTACAAATCTTGAGCGATGATAAATCAAACAATAAGAAAAATATAATAAAAAGGCATAATATTATAACATGGTTTAGTCAAGTGACTTATACATTGAAAATCTAATATAAAAGGCATAAAACCTATTGAGAGAATAGTCTCCTTCTAAAACTTTTACTCTAAGAAAGGGGTTGCTAAAATATGAAAATTTTATATTTTTCTTTTGGAAAAAGTATAATAAGTAAAATCAATTATGATAATCCCTTCGACCTTCTTTCAAGAAAAGGTAAATCTAAATATGATAAGAAAATCAGGGCAAATTCTAACATGATTAACAAAATATAAAAAGTTAATTAAGGCTTTTTTGAATAATAATTTATCACACTAATGGAAAAACATAAAGGTTATTTTGAAACAAATTTCGGGAACAATTCACGACGCATAAGTGCTTTCAAGAATCGAACATATGATCGATAATATGGAGTAAGTACTCGAAAAAGTATTTAAATTTGTGATTTATTCAAATTATAAAACTACTTTTTGTATGCATGTACATGCGATTATATTTATTTATTCATTAAATTAACAAACAAAAAAACTGTACATTCATTTAACATTTTATGAAACTACTAGTTAAGTTAAGAATAAAGAAAGGTTTTAAGTCTAAAGTGATGAGGCTAATTTCGTCATTTTGTTATTTTAATTCATGTAGTACTATTTTCTCCATCTCAAATTATTTATCGTTTTTTGTTTTTACACGCCCCTTAAAAAATATATTAATTAAAAAAGATATTTGATTACTCTAGTCCTTATTTATGTCTACTTAGTTATATTCTCTCTCATTAAATTATTACATCTCCATTGTTCAGTGACCATGGTTAGATTGGTTAGTTCAACAAATAAATCTGGACCATTCATTATATTATGGGACACGTGTAACAAATTTAACACCCAACTGGACGGACAGGAGAGATGGGCTACTGGAGGGGAGCCCAATCCACAAAATTCTATTAAAGATAAATTAAGAAAAAAATAATTAATTATATTTTAAATTTTTAAAACGATAAATAATTTGATATAATTATTTTTAATAATCCCGACAAAGAATTTGAGACGAGGGAATACTTATACTAACTAGTAACCTATTCTTTATATGGATATTATATAACTCTCCAACCAAACCAGAAATTGTGTTTCTTCGCCAGATTTCTTATTCATCTTGTAACCCCTAATCAGAGCAAATAGAGGAAAAGTAAGCTTCAGAGATGGAAGAAAAGGCTAAGCTTTTCAAATCAGTACTACAAATTATGGCCTTTTCTGTTCTTGCATGTAAAGGCTGCTCTTTTATTGGAATTTGTTTGCTTCATCAAAAAAAGAAGAAGAACAAGAATATATTACTACATCCCAATCAAATTCACAAAGATGAAATATTTCTTCTCTGTTTTTTCTTTTCCTTCTATTTACAATATATGTCTATATTATTATACGCATATAGATGTTGGTTCACTAAAATATCTTTGAACGACTTTTATAACCTTCAAAATATAATTCCATATTGGATAAAGTTTAATTTAAAACTTTGCTAATATTAATTTGTGTGGACTAGAATTCTAATCATAATCAAGTTCAGTCGAACTTTGAAAGTACAATTTTGAAAGGATATGAATTAGAGTTGGATAAAGATTAAGAATCATTGAAGAAGACTACTTCTACTAAAAGTTAGTTTTACTATTTTAGTTTATAACCGTGCACTCTGTTGGATATTACAAAGGTGGCAGGAAACGGGAATTACAAGTAACTGCAAAGTAATTCAAGAACTGAAAATTACAATAGAACAATAAAACTGAAATTACAATTTTGTTGAAGAAGAAAAAATTGGAAACTGTTTTTGTTTGCTGAGTCGAGTGTGGCACTCTGTCCTTAAGACAATATTGCCCCGTATGTATCCTTTATACGTCCTAGACAATTTGTCTCCCAAGATAAAACAGCAATGGAACACTTGAGCAAAAGAAACTCAAGAGCTACCGTGAAGAATATTGAGCAATGAAACGATACTAGGAAGTTGTAGGAAGAAACTGTTTCGCTTGTGTATTTTCGTGTGTTGTAAGTGTTGCTCAACAATGGTGTAAGGGGTGCTTATATAGGTGAGGGGGGGCTGTTTAACTGCCTCCATAACAGCCATTATTGGCCAAATAATGACCATTATGGAGGTAGTAAAGCCACCAAAATAAACGGTGGAAGACACCAACGGATTGGCCATTATAGGAGGAGTAATTCAGCCAAAATAAATGGCTGAATTGAGTGCTGGGCGTTTCTGCTTTGACTGTCCAAATTCTGACTTTCTGGAAACTTCAGGGACCAAACTGTACATCTTAAAACTTCAGGGATCAAACTGTACATCTGAAAGAATTATGGTAATATCAGAAGACCCACGACCCGCGACCCGCGACCCGTGACCCGTGAACCCGGAACTCAGAACCGGACTGGACGGGCGGGGGGCGGCGGCGCGCGTGTGGGCTTTCCTCGAACCGAAGCACATCTAGGTCCTCCCTCCTTTAAACACATGGGATACCCCTTGGGGTCCCAAACCCCAAACCAATTTTGAGTCTTATATACACAACAATTCTTTCTTCCTCTACCGATGAGGGAGAATTGAACACAATACCACACTTTCCATGCTTCAAACACCTCACTTCGTGGACCAATATCTCTTTCATTTCTCAATGAAATTTGACGATTCTTGGCCCTACGGTTATCTACGTACTTAGTAGATCATGTATGTGTGAAGAACCGGATTCTCCAACATACGTAACACTAGTGTTTAAGCCGTTAAAGTTGGTCGGTTGCAACTCCCGCCAAAGGCTAATTTCCAACAATCCCTTTTTGAAAGAGATTTTGGCGCACTCACATGGTGTCTTTTCATTTCCAGCAATATTTCAGCGGACCGATGTTGCATAAGGAGAGGTAGCTTCAGCTTTGAACCTTCCATAGTTGAATACCATCGGACTTACTTACTGCGCGGTGAACGTGATGTCTTGAACCGTCAATGTTTAGTGTAAGCCAAGTCAATGGTAGCAACACAACAAATTCCATTACTCTCTTCTTCGTAATGTTTTGTCCATTTTGGCCATGGACAACGTCTTGGATTCTTAAGTGCGTTCATTTTGAGGCGGCCCGTCCTCGCACTTAAATAGGTGGTCTCCTACAAGGTATCCTGCTATACCCCACTTCACAAGTGTTAGGAACCATTAAAATTTTCCAAAAACCTAACCTCAACTATTGAGGATCATTACAGGTTTTGAAAACTTAACCTTTACCCATACTGCAGATAGCACTTATCGTCTATCGCGGGAACGGATATGGATTTGGTGTTTCTTTTCAGAAACCCCTATCCGAAGTGCTCATGCTTCCACTGAAGCGATCAACTGAACCTTTACAACTTAGTTTTCCCATTGAACCAAATTACTGGGATCTCCAGTTAGTAAGGTTGGGTTACCGCTGTATTAGTCCTTATATTTTGGGTTTTAAGCCCATTCCCCTAGACAGGCAAGTCATCTGATCTTTGGGTAAGCCCTTTGTCAATGGAACTGCTATATTATCCTTTGACTTAATGTAATTAATTGATATTATACCCGTGGTTATCAGTTGTCTAACGATCTTATGCCTCCGTCGAATATGACGAGACTTGCCGTTGTACATAGCATTCCGTTCCCTTCCTAAAGCCGACTGACTGTCGCAGTGGATCATTACCGAAGGTACGGGTTTGTTCCAACACGGAACATCCTCTAAGAAGTCATGAAGCCCCTTAGCTTCTTCTCCTGCTTTGTCTAAAGCGATAAACTCCGATTCCATCGTGGATCAGGCGATGCAAGTTTGCTTAGAGGATTTCCAAGACACAGCCCCACCACCAATTGTAAATACATACCCACTGGTGGACTTGGTGTTCTCTATATCAGATATCCAGTTTGCATCACTGTATACCCCTCTAGTACAGCTGGATATCTCGAATAGTGTAACTCGTAATTTAACGTGTATTTCAGGTATTGTAATACCCGATTCAACGCCTTCCAGTGATTATCACTCGGATTACGGGTGAACCTAGCCAACTTATTGATTGCGTAAGCAATATCAGGTCGGGTGCAGTTTGTTATATACATCAAACTACCGATCACCTGTGCATATCACTCCTGGTATACAGGTGCACCAAGATTTTTATCAAGCTTTTGATTTGTATCCATTGGTGACGTTATCGGTGAACTGTCTAACATCTCGAACTTTCTCAAAACATCCTCGATGTAGTGAGACTGAGATAAGACCAGTCCGTCAGACGTCTTAGAGATTTTAATCCCTAAGATGACATCTGCGATACCCATATCCTTCATGTCGAAGCATTGTTTCAACATGTTCTTAGTCTCTAGGATTACCCTAGGACTGCTTCATGTGATTAACATGTCGTCTACATACAGGCATATCATAACAAATGAGTCAGAGTTACCTTTCGTGTAAACACATTTATCACACTCATTAATGGCGAACCCTTTCGATAGTAGAGTACTATCAAATTTTTCGTGCCATTGCTTCAGGGCTTGTTTCAGCCCGTACAGAGACTTGACAAGTCGACAGACTTTCTTCTCTTGTCCTTGAACCACGTACCCCTCGGGTTGGTCCATATAAATTTCTTCTTCCAAATCACCGTTTAGGAAGACTGTCTTGACAACGCATGAGCAATTGTCCTTGGTTCATCATTAACCATATAAGCTACAAAGTCAGGACCGAAGGATTTATCCTTCCTGGCCCTCTTACTTCGCCTTAGATCCATCTCTGGAGTCTCCAAGTTCTGAGAATCTGGAACACTAGATTCCGAATGTTCAGCCACTTCGAGATTCGCTAGATCTGAACCATTCAGATCCGGGCAGTCAAGGACTCCCGGTTCTTGAGAGCTTTGTGCATAACTTCGTTTGCGAGAGGCTATGTATTTTTCCTTTCTAGGAAAGGTACTTTCAAAGAATAGAGCATTCCTTGATTCCATTATTGTACCCTAGTGGATATCTGGAATATCTGACTTATGCACTAAGAAGCGATAAGCACTACTGTTATTTGCATATCCGATGACCCACAACCCACAGCCCACGACCCGCGACCCGCGACCCGTGAACCCGTGAACCCGTGAACCCGGAACTCAGAACCGGACCGGACGGGCGCGCGGCGACGGCGCGCGTGTGGGCTTTCCTCGAACCGAAGCACATCTAGGTCCTCCCTCCTTTAAACACATAGGATACCCCTTGGGGTCCCAAACCCCAAACCAATTTTGAGTCTTATATACACAACAATTCTTTCTTCCTCTACCGATGAGGGAGAATTGAACACAATACCACACTTTCCATGCTTCAAACACCTCACTTCGTGGACCAATATCTCTTTAATTTCTCAATGAAATTTGACGATTCTTGGCCCTACGGTTATCTACGTACTTAGTAGATCATGCATGTGTGAAGAACCGGATTCTCCAACATACGTAACACTAGTGTTTAAGCCGTTAAAGTTGATCGGTCGCAACTCCCGCCAAAGGCTAATTTCCAACACACTCTGCTCCTCCTATATGTAAGTATTGGTATATCATAAATATATAAAGCGAAATTTATGAGAAAAAAGTTTTTTTTTTCCCAGCAAATATATGTATTACTATAGAGTAATCTACCTGTTAGTCTACCAATTAACCAAAAGGCCATTGAAGCTTACATTGTCATAAATGCTATTTAAGCTCTTGTCAGAGGACTTCAATTATTAAATTTTTCTTTTGTTAAAGTAAATTTCATTACAGATTATATATTTCGAAAGATTAGAATAGATGAGTTTATTACATCTTTTTAGGTATTCTCCCTTTATAAATGGTAACAACATCTTTTAATTTAGAGACTAGTATGTCTATATGTGGCTAAAGCACAAATCTTTAATTGCAGAGAATAGACTTATGAAGCCGTCAAAGAATATAATTGAAGAGAAAATAGTTGTGAATCCATCAAAAAGCATAAAGTAGATGGATGTTGATCGGGTGAGTTTTAATTTTAGACTACCAATTGAGTTTAATTATGGGTTTTTGTATGCCTTACAAGGTCTCTATTTCACTGATTTTTTCTTACTTCAAGCTTTATTATATCAATATCTCTTGAAATAAGCCCTACTTTATTATATCCATATCTCTAAGATATGGTTTTTTCTCTTGTTTAAATGGTTTCTTTTTTGTTTGTTTGTGCTTTTGACTAATGTAGGCAATGCCCCCATTTTTCTTGGTGTCAAACTTCAGACCTTTGATGAGCCCTTAAGGCAGCTACCTCCCAGTCGCCATCAATGCCACTTGTCACCTCTGGTGGCCTTTCTACACAGTCTCGATTCCCGTCGATTGCCTTTGTTCCCTTCGACAATCGACCCACCAAGTCTCTAACACATCAACATGTCACACCCACTGTGCTGCCATTATCGAACTACGCATCCGCCACCCCTGAACCGTCGGGTCTCCCATTCCCGATGTCCAACCAGTCGGCTGCTCCATCTCCCACACTCAGGCCAGAAAACTCAACCCCATACCCAGTTCACCATGTACCGGAAACCACCACATACCAGCCCGATTCAGATCTCCTACCCGACATGGCCACCTCCCATCAGTCACCGTCACCGACATCTCACCACACCTCCCATCAGTCACCGTCATCGACCCTTCCCCCTACAATACCCACACCTGACCTGAACCCCATCCTAAATATCGAATCTGCCCCTGCCCCCATGCACCACATGGAAACCCGTGCCCAATACGGGATTTTCAAATCCAATTCAACCTATCCACCCAAACAATATTCCCAATTCCTAAAAACTCAAAATTAGCCAAATTTGACCTAAATTGGAATGCAGCCATGTGTGAGAAATATAATGCTTTAACACAACAACACACTTGGGATTTGGTTCCTAGACCGGAAGGGGTGAATGTGATCCGATGTATGTGGCTTTTCGTCACAAATATCGATACAGTGGTGAACTAGAGAGATATAAGGCGTGACTTGTGGCGAATGACACGAATCAACAGGAGGGTATTGATTATGGTGAGACATTCAGTTCGGTTGTTAAACCGGCAACCATTCACATAGTTCTGAGTATTGCTATGGGTAAGCATTGGCCGATTCATATCATCAGTTTGATGTGAAAAATGCATTTCTACATAGGGATTTGAAAGAAACTGTTTACATGCACCAGCCGCTTGGTTTTGTCCATCCAGCATCCCCTAAGTATGTATGCCGTCTCCGTAAGTCACTTTATGGTTTGAAACAAGCCCCTAGAGCGTGGTATGAACGTTTTGCACGGTACATCATGCAGATTGAGTTTATATGGTGTAAATGTGATAATTCTCTATTTATTTTTCATCGAGGTAGTAACATTGCTTATTTGTTATTATATGTGGATGACATTGTGCTTACTGCCTCCTCTGATTTGTTAAAAAAATGAGATTATTGCATTACTTAAGACTGAATTTGCGATGACTGACTTGGGAAAGTTGAACTATTTTTTGGGATATCAGTGACTCGTTCTGCAGATACTATATTTTTGTGTCAGCGCAAGTATGTAGAGTAGATAATGTACCGGGCTAAAATGACGAACTGCAAGATCATGTCCACACCGGTTGATTCTAAATAAAAGCTTAGTGGTGTTGATGGTAATCCAGTGTCCGATCCCACACTCTACAGAAGTCTTGCAGGTGCACTACATTATCTTACTTTCACCAGGCATGACATTGCTTATGCTGTTCATGAGGTATGCTTATTCATGCATGCCCCCAGAGACCCTCATTTTAATGCTCTTAAGCGTATCATTCGATATGTTAAAGGCACACTTTATTATGGATTGCATCTATACCCTCGGCACCGACTAGGTTGTTATCATATACGGATGCTGATTGGGCAGGCTGTCCGGACACGCGACGCTCCACCTCCGGCTATTGTGTGTTCTTAGGGGATAATCTCATTTCTTGGTCTGCCAAGAAGCAAGCCACCTTATCCCATTCGAGTGCAGAAGCAGAGTATAGAGGCGTTGCAAATGTTGTTGCTGAGATCTGCTGGCTCCGAAACCTTCTTTTGGAGCTCCAGTGTCCCTTGCGTAAGGCGTCTTTGGTTTATTGTGATAGCATATCCGTTGTTTATTTATCTCATAATCCGGTTCAACATCAGCAAACCAAACACATTGAGATGGATATACACTTTGTTCGTGAGAAGTTTGCTATCGGACATGTCAAGGTATTGCATGTGCCCTCTTCATATCAGTATGCGGATATATTCACTAAAGGACTACCTAGACATATATTCCTCGACTTCAGATCCAGCCTAAGCGTCCGGCCTCCTCCCGCTCCGACTGTGGGGTGTATTAGTGAATATTAGTAGAATATTCACTATATATTTGTATTTATTAGTGTCCTATAATTATGGTAATTATAGGATCCCTCTTGTATTAGGATTCTACATTGTACACACAATGTTCAAAAATCCCTAATTAAAGTACTTCCATTGACTCTTCATCTCTAATTCTCAATTTAATTTATTAATTACTCCATTTATAAACCAAAATTCTCAATGAATTTATACAACCAATGTTAGTTGTTATGATTGTTGTTATTGCTGACAGATCATCATGAGTGATTCTCAGTTTTCTTCCTCCTCCTACGACGACGACTCCGGTTCTCCCGCCGCCGGTAATCATTTCACTACTCGCTCACGTTTTAATGAATTTATTAAACTACTTATCGTTTATTTGTGTAATTTTAAGCCTATTTGTGTGAATGTTGTGCTGGTGGTTGTTTAATCCATATTTTTACTAGTGTGCTCGTGATGTGTAAATTATGTGAATATTTGCAACTTTTTAAGTCGAAATATATATTATTTTTTTGAATTTGTCGCTCCGGTAATCATTTCACTACTGCTCTTTTTTTTTTTGATTTTTTTGTTAACTAAAATGATTGTTTATCAGTGTAATTTTACTCCTATTTTTGTGTGAATGTTTTGTTTGTTGTTATTAATTGATATTTTTTTTAAAGTGTGCTTGTTACGTAAGTTGTGTGAATTTGCATATATTTTTTTTGAATTTTAAAACTACTGATCGCCTATTAGTGTAATTTTACGTCTGTTTGTGTTTGTTGTTGTTTAATCGATATATTTCTAGTGTGCTTGTGACGTAAATTGTGTGAATTATGTGTTAAATTTTGCAACTTTTTATGTTTAGTCAAAAATATATTTTTTTATTTTTTCGTGCCGCCGGTAATCATTTCACTACTCGTTCTTTTTTTATTTGAGTTTTTTTTTAAAACTACGGATCGTTTATTAGTTCAATTTTACGCTTATTTATGTGGGATATTGTGGTTGTTGTAGTTTAATCAATTATTTAACTAGTGTGCGTGTGATGTAAATTGTGTGAAATGTGAATTATGTGTTGAATTTATTCGATATTCTTACTAGTGTGCTTGTGATGTAAATTGTGTGAATTATGTGTTGAATTTTGCAACTTTTTATAGTTTGTTTAGTTCAAGCGTTTTTTAATTTTTCGGTGTGGCTGTAGATTTTGAGTGTTGGATAATATTGAAAGTTAAATTGCTTTCAATTTGACGAATTTATGCTTATAAGTAGGTAGATGTAAGAGGCAGTGTGAGAATTGGTTTGCTGAATTTGATACTCGTTTATTGTCTTCTCATGGATATGATGGTGTTGACTGGACACGTAGTTTGAAATGTTAATTTGACTTGTTACTGTATTACTGGTAGTGGGACGAAATGGTGCTTTGGAAAGTTTAGTAGAGAATTTATCACGTCAAATGTTTAAATTTTGAATATTAAAAGTCAATTTAAGTTGATGAAAGTTGTGAAAGTTTTATAAAAAAGAACAGAATGGCATCAAACATTCTGGACGTTTCGAAAAGGAAGAGAGTTGGAGGGAGAATAAGATTATTATGTGTATCAGTACTCAATATTTCACTACTGATATATTCATAGTTTTATGCTTTCTATGAATGTTAAATTGTTTGTCAATCCAAATTCGTTGCTTCGCGTGTGATGTCAGGTGTACATTTTGTGAATTATGCAATGAATTTGCATGTTTGTAGGATGTTACGGAAGTTTTTTGGACTTCTATGATGTCTGTATAAATATTTAGCTTTGATGTAACTTTTTTTGTGTGTGATAAAGCAAAGACAATATTTTTTGTATGATGCCAGGCTGATGTTATCCTTACAAAATTCTGTGGCGTTTTACATTAAACCTTCCAAAAATCTAACCAACTATTGATGCAAGTAGGTATGTTCACTATGCACCAAACATTCAAAAGAAAGGAAAGAGAATTTCTGGCTCTTGACTAACACATTCTCCAGTTTGATGTTATGTTTCTCTATCTAACTCATGTTTTAATCATACTTTAATATTTTATTCTACTAGCACTAATATATTACTAAAATGAATTTAGCATCTTAAACCCCATCAGAAACTACCATATGAATGGAATGTAACAACCGAATCCTACTTGTGCTTTGCAGACTTAGAGAAGTTTCAGATTTGATTATTTTTTATTTATCTATTTAACTGCAGAATATGGTGGGGAATGGTGCGAGTGGAGATGGTATTAGATCTCGGCAACTCACGTCACAAGTTTCACGGCATTGGCGAGATGTGTTTTGGATGGGGGTATTCATGCTGCATCTAGTATTGGTAGGTGTGGCACTTGCAGTATTGGGGTTAACAGGTTTAGGGAAAAGGATAGGCTCAAAATTGATAGGTTCACAAACATGTTCCTTGAGAATCAGCCTGGTTTGACTGAGGACTTTTGGCTATTGTATGCCGTGGCTGGTGCAGTTGGGACAGTTCTGGCATGAGCTTGGTTGGTTTTGCTTGGTTCAAGTGCTAATAACATGATGAAGTTCTCGATTCACATCTTGACAACATATCTTGCTGTGATCAGTGTGTTGTGTTTCTGGCAGAAGCAGTTTTTCTGGGGTGTTGCATTTGCTGTTGGTGCAGCATTGCAGTTTTTGTATGTAGTATCAGTCATAGACAGGTATAGCTGAAAAGAATCATGATTTTCTTAAATAAAAAAAGAAAACAGAAAAATAATCTTGCTTTATGTTTTTATTGGTTTCTATCAGTTCAATTGTCTTTGACAAAATATTTACTCTTTGTCCCTGTATTGACCTAGTATAGTGTTTTTCCTTTTTAGTGAATGTAGTGAATATGCAACCCTTAACCCATACTTTCTTTCTAAAAAGCCAGCTTGGAGAAAATTGTGTTGTTGTGAGATTGTATAACCATGACCTCCTTTTAGTTCTTTTTTAAAATTGTGGAGACCTCCCTTAAGGTAATTTGCATTAAATGGTTACAAAATATGGATGTATTTCCTGAACTTACTTGTCAGTGAAGAAATTAAAAAGTCTGAAGGAGACCTAGAAGAAAAAGAAGATATTATTTGATTCCTACCATATTCAGTTCTAGTAACTTCTAGGATTGTTTATATTGGCATTAAAAAAAGTACGGGTTTGAACCCTGAGGCAAACAAAAGCCTAGCATTAAGTGGAAAAGGGCAAGGGGCAGGCCATTTATCCTCCAAGTTTCGAACCGTGCACCACTGGGCTCATAAGCTTTAATAAAAACAAAGCTATGAAGACGTTTGTGTAAACTTTCCTAAACTCAGGAAGTATAGTGTATAAAGAGGAGGTTAAATCTCAGAAAGCATATAAATTAAGGTCAAGATAAGTTTTACCAAATAAGGAACTGTTGAATAAGTTTCAGTTTTGTGATAATATTACTTTCCCCCAATTCTGCAGACTTCCATTTACCATGTTGGTTTTACAAAGAAGTGTGAAGATGGTGTGCAGCCTTCCTGAAGTTATGGGAGTCTCATGCATTCATGCTGGTCATGCTTTCATGGCTAGTACTTTGGTCTTTTGGAGTAGCTGGTGTTGTAGCACTTAGTATCGGTGATGGTGGTCGCTGGTGGCTTCTTGTGGTGAGCTGGCAAGTTTTTGCTCTTCATTTGATCTGGTTTTAGGGTTTAATCACTATTAAATTTATATTGGTCCTGTTGAAGCACATGAGCTGTTGATTGCTTGTGTTATGTACAGGTATTCTGTGTGAGTCTGTTTTGGACTGGTGCAGTTCTATGTAACATTATTCATGTAATTGTGATGGGCATGGTGTTTCTCGTTCTCATTCATGGTGGTCGACAAGCAAACTCAATGCCTCCCAAACCATTGAAGGGATCCTTACGCTATGCTGTTGCAACTTCATTTGGGAGCATCTGCTCTGGGTCACTTATTACGGCTGCGATCTGGACATTACGGTGGAAGGTTGGTCAATCTGTTCTTGTCTAATTTTATATTATATTAATTTCTCACATGAAGAGTAAGATTTTCCTTTACATATTGTTTAACGGCACGTATGAACAGTTATTGATTAGTGGTTTCATGTAATGCATATTAGAGGAGTCAGATCAAAGATTGGGAAGAATGAGTGTTTGCTTTGCTGCATCGATTTCCTCTTTCATTTGGTTGAGACCTTAGTCCACTGCGTCGATTTCCTCTTTCATTTGGTTGAGACCTTAGTCCGTTTCTTCAATAAATATGCTTATGTCCAGGTAGTTCTGTTAATATTTTAGTGCCACATCTTTGTCCAATCTTGAACATGGTTGATTTTTCAATATATATGTAAAATATGTCCTCTACAAATGGACACTTTTATGAAGGTGTTACTTCACCTTCCAACTGCTGACCGCCTTTCAGGGATATCTCTTGTCCAGACAACTAAACTTCAGATTCACAACTCCTTTTTCCTCCTTGATTGCTACCTTCTGAAGTCTTGCACGGTCACTACTTACTAAAACAAGTAGCAGTTCAATACCTTGGCACCTCCCAGAAAGCAGCTTTCCATAATTCATGATAACATAGGAAAAGAAGATAACGACAATATAGTTAACAGTATACTTTACCAGACGTAGATTCTCTTATTTCAAATGGCGAGCCAGGTTATTCAAGGATTCAAAATATAAAGAAGTAAACACACAAAGAAGTCAAGGAATTCAATATCTACTATATATACATAGAAAATAATTTTAACCTTGTATACTATTTAATCTTCTTGCTTCATTAGAGAAATTATATTTGGTTGTAGTCGAGGATTTGTCAACTAGACAACATATATGCCAAATGTGTGCTATTTCTAAGTTAATCTTCTTAATATTCTCTTCTTCCCCATCTGTTTGTGTTTAGCATGATGCACTTACATTTGTTCAATTTAACACACAAGAAGCTAGTGATGAAGTTCTGAGAATGTGTGATATTCTGGCAGTTAAGTGTGTAAGCATTGATGCATGGATAACAATAGATCTTTGGGGTAGCTAGAGAGTGACACGGTTGATAAGTTACATCTCAAGTCTTTGTCCCACTTAGGGGTGAGACAAGGATTTGAAGGAAATATGTGATGTAAAGTGGCACATGCACTAATCAGTTATTTCTTTGATTAATTAATTTGTGTTGTCTTTGGTCCATTGCCGCCCCTAACATATAAGAAAATTTCCATTGTTGTTAATTTTTTAGAATTTCACCAGAAGCAGATGTCAATTAGTTAGTGAATTTGACGTCATATTTCAAACATACTCCTTGCAGATTGCAGTTTATGGTAAAAACTTTAATCGCTCTGCAAGAGATGCCTGGGAGTTGTTCCAATCAACTGGAGTTGAAGCACTTATTGCCTATGACTGCTCAGGTGCTGTTATATTGATGGGAACTCTTGTGGGTGGGCTGGTAGGGGGAACTTGTGCAGGAGTTTGGACAAGGATCAAGCATCCTGACAGAGTGATGATGGTTGGTTCTACTTCCATGTTGATGGGAATGATCTTGGTAAGTCATAGTGTTAGCAAACCGCGCCTCCCGTCCCTCTTTTTTCTCTTCAATTTATCTGAAATAACTCCCTGCGCACATATCAATCAGTGGTTTTGTATTGACATGGAAAAAGAAATTCGTTCAAACTTCAAACTAGAGTAGCCGTATAAATTGACCCATATCAATGCAGAGCGCTAGAATCCTTGATTCAGTTCCTTCTCCCCCTTTTTATTTGCCCTTCTATCTTTCTATGTTGTAGGGAGAGGAATTGGCTGCTCCTTTGTTTTCCTCATTTCCATTTTTATCCTTCCCTGATGTTAGCACTCAAGTTAACTCCATCCTCTCTTTTCATTGGTTTCTGCCTTAGTTCATGATACTTGTGTTTAAATGGTCCTCAAGTTCTTAAATGATCTGATTGAACGACAATTCATGTTTGATTGTAATATACATGCTGTTAAAATGAGGATTTGACATAGTAATAGGTGATACTGAGATGCTGCAGCTAAGGCCACTATTATGAACCAGACTTTTAATCTAGTGGAATTCATATCAATGAATGATCTATATTAACAACAACAACATACCCAATGTATCGCACAAAGTAGGGTCTGGGGAGGGTAGGATGTACGCAGACCTTACCTTTACCTTTGTGGGGTAGAGAGACTGTTTCCGATAGACCCTCGGCTCAAAAGGAAAGTAGTCGATGCAAGATGAATTATCTATATTATAAAACCTAATCTATTATTTCTCGAACATTGAAGTTCATAGGCACTCAACATTATCACAGTATCATTCTCATGTCCGGGGCATGTGATTATTAGTGGCTACAACCAAGGGTGTGGCCAAATGGTTAATAATGAAGTGACCAAGGTTTGAATTCTAATAGGAACAAAACTAGGTGATTTCTTTTTATCTACCTAAGCCTCGATGGTAGAGTTACTGGGAGGATGTAGTACTTGACAAAATAGTCGAGATGCGTGAGAGATACTATTGTAAAATAAATATGATTATTAGTCTCCAAGTTAGTTGCCTTTTAGATCACCGGTACACATATTGATCTTGTTTCCGGTAACATGGTTGATGCTAAAAATGTTTTATATCTTTGTCACTTACCCTCTTTGTGTGATGGTTCTTAAACTTCCCTATTGTTTATGACATGATATCGAATTTTCAGGTTGGACTGGCTACAGTTGTGGAAAGTGCGGTGACATCCATATACATCTGTTATGCCGAAGATCCTGTGTTAATACAAAGATGGGATGCAGAGTTTTTCAACAAGATGTCGGAGATGCTGCATCAACGATTACAACACAGAAGTTCACAGGCAACACAAGTACTGACCAGCAGATTCGACAGCCAAACGCAAGAAACTGCTGCTGTCTGAAATTTCCCACTGTTAGAACATTCATTTCTTACCTTCTTGTCTTCATGTATTAGTTTTTTATTTTGTCAATAGTTCTGTAGATAGATAAAATCCATTCTGGTCTATTTCCCATCTCAAAGGGAAGGGAAAGCCTCAGTTTAAGATTATTCCGATTAGTTTGTCATTGACCTCCTTTTATTTTTAAATTTAAATTTCTTAGGTTGTAGAGTGAACGAGGAGCACTTTTGAAGTTTGTCCTCCATCTTGAGAGAGAGAGAACACTTCACAACCCATTTTGGGAAACTGTATTTGTATTTATAACTAAGTAAGACGTTTGAACGTGAATACATATTTGATTTTCAAAATGTCTCTAAATTAATATGTAATTAAGATTATTTGTTTCTTAGCATTTCGATGTTCATAGTTTGTCTTATTTATAAGTTAATAAATGTAAAATTTAGATTCAATAATAAGTAAATATTATATTCATAAAATATTTTTATAAATCATATGGTGTAGTAAAGAGTAGGAGTATTTGTTTGATGAAGCACAATCATAGTAGTGCTTGTATCAATTGACACAAGCCCAATCTCCATAGTCACAAACATCAACAATTTTGTCCAATCTATGGACATATAGTTCCCTTTTAAGGAAAATGTCTTCTACCAATAAGGACAAGAAAAAGATTGGATTCATCCCATTTCATCGTTTTTTGGTAAAGAAATGGTATACATTTTTTGTGAGTGGACAAAGAAGCTAACGGGCTTTGAATGGAAAAAAATGGATTAATTTTGGAAACTTAGGTAAATGTATTCTTCGGCCAAATATAGTTTATAAACATGGTCTAAGTATACACTTCGGCTACATATATTGTGTATAAATATGTATAGTATATATATTTAGTATAAGATATATATTTCGGCTTTTTATATTATGTACAAGTATGTATAGTCTATATATATTTAGTATAAATATATACTATCTACATATGATGTATATATTTTATAAACTAGATAATCGAATGGTATTTGACTGTAATCTTTCCGTCAATTTTCTCGTCCAAAATATGCTTTCAACAAAAACCTTGCTATCCGAATCTGTGGACGGGCTTGGATCTTCTTATCAAATGTGAACCACACTAAAATTCAACCTAGGGAGTATGAAAATGTAATTTGGATAAGGACCGCAAATGATAGACACGTTGATTAACAAAATTACATTAGTTTTTTTTTGTTTGTAGAACCATCGATGTTAGAACCTATTGATTTGACTAATTCGATTTTGGTATAGCGTATGCATGACTCATCAAAGACAAATACTTCTTTTAAAAATTTCTTCATTTTCGTATTAAGGAGTGAAATAGAACACGAAACAAAACTGTAAGCTTTCGTGAAATGGAAGGAACTAGAATTTTGACCGTATGTCGGTTGAAGAATATGAGCATGCGACTCATAGATATTGGCCTTGGTTAGGAAAACCCACCGTAGTTGTAGCGAAAGTGAGTCATCATCATAGGGTAATTGTAATTGTTTATAAACCGGAACCTAGGTGATTTTGTCCATGATCAAGATGAAGCTCGGATGAAAATAAGTAAAGTGTCTGAACTGATTGATATTGAAGAATTAATAAACGGATGAATATTGGGTAGGGATGAAATGTCGCTGGAACTAGAGCTAGCTCGGTCTTCCCGAGATGTGCTATTAAAACACAAAATCTCAAACTAAAAACGGATGAAATTCATCCATTTTACTACTCTTTAGTAATACAAACTTACATTTACATTATTTATGTATTAGAATACAATCAAATGTACTTATTGCTTAATTTAATCAAATAGTTAAGGCCAACAAATTTTTTTATTTAGATGGACTAAAGAATCATACCTTATGTTGTAAATTCTTGAGTAAGTGATTTAGATGGAATCAAGAACACAAACCACGAGGATATATGAAAACATCGAACTTGTTATTGTGGAATTTATTCAAGCATAGGAGTAGAAAAGGCCAAAACCGTCACTCTTTTTATGATATTCATTCTAATTTCTAGTGTACTCCACAAGTCTTAAAAATTCTGCTATTTATATAGGACAAGATAATTGAACTGGAAAAATAAATAGGACAAGACAAAGGGGGGATTAAAATTCTGTATTTGACATGATATATGGTAAGAATGTATTAATCTCCTCTGGGTAACCTTTTTCATTAATACAAAAAATATATATAGGTGTACAATGTTGAATCCTTCTATAATAAGGATCCAAATTCTATCATAATTATACAACACAAAATATGGTAAATATATATTTTGTACACGTGCTAATACACCCCATCAGTCTGAGCGGGAGGAGACCGGACGCTAAGACTAGATCTGAAGTCAAGAAAGAGTTGTCTAGGAAAGCTTTTTGTGAATATATCTGCATACTGATAAGAAGAAGGCACATGTAATACCTTGACATGATATAGAGCAACCTCCTCATGAACAAAGTGGATGTCCATCTCAATATGCTTGGTTCGCTGATGTTGAACCGGATTATGAGATAGATAGATGGCAGATATGTTATCACAATATACCAAAGACGTCTTACGCAACAGACACTGAAGCTCCAAAAGAAGGTTTCGGAGCCAACAAATCTCATCAACAACATTAGCAACACCTATGTATTCTGCTTCTGCGCTCGAATGGGATAATATGGGTTGTCTCTCGGCAGACTAAGAAATGAGATTATCCCCCAAGAACACACAATAGCCTTAGGTGGATCGCCGCGTGTCCGGACAGCCTGCCTAATCAGCATCCGTATATGACAACCACCTTGTCGGTGCAGAGGGGTAGAGATGTAATTCATAATCAAGTGTGCCCTTAACATAGCGAATGATACGTTTAAGGGCAGTAAAATGAGGCTCTCTGGGGGCATGCATGAATAAGCATACATGCTGAACAACATAAGCAATATCAGGTCTGGTGAAAGTAAGGTACTGTAGGGCACCTGTAAGACTCCGATAAAGAGTGAGATCTGACACTGGATCACCATCCAAAGCACTGAGCTTTGATTTAGAGTCAACTGGAGTTGACATGATCTTGCAATTTGCCATTTTAACCATGTACACTATCTTCTCTGCATACTTGCACTGACATAAAAATATAGAATCTGCATAACGAGTCACTGATATTCCCAAACGAGTCACTGATATTCCCAAAAAATAACTCAACTTCCCCAAGTCACTCATAGCAAATTCGGTTTTAAGTAGTGCAATAATCTCATTTTTCAACACATCAGAGGATGCAGTAAGCACAATGTCATCCACATATAACAATAAATAAGCAATGCTACTACCTCGATGAAAAGTAAAGAGAGAATTATCACACTTGTTGCATACGAACCCAATTTGCATAATGTATTGTGAAAAGCGATCATACCACGCTCAAGGGGTCTGTTTCAAACCATAGAGTGACTTACGAAGATGACATACATACTGAGGGGCTGCTGGATGGACAAAACCAGGCGGTTGGTGCATATAAACAGTTTCTTTCAGATCAACATGTAGAAACGCATTATTCACATAAAGCTGATGAATAGGCCAATGCTTACCCATATCAATACTCAGAACCGGACTGAACGTCTCACCACAATCAATACATTCCTGTTGATTAGTGCCATTAGCCACAAGTCTAGTCTTATACCTTTCTAAGTCACCACTGTCTCTGTATTTGTGACGAAAAAGCCACATGCATCGGATCACATTCACCCCCTCCGGTCGAGGAACCAAATTCCAAGTATGTTATTTTGTTAAAGCATTAAACTCCTCACACATAGCCGCATTCCAATTTGGGTCTTGTTTGGCTATCTTTGGATTTTTGGGAATTGGGGATATGTTTTGTGTACATAGGTTAGTGAACTTTGGATTTGAAAATTTCATGACGGGCACGAGTTTCCATGTAGTGAGTGGGGGCAGGGGTAGCCTGATTTGTTGGTGCCGGAAAGCTGGAGGTGGGGTCTGTATCAGGTTGATTTCTGGTGTGGGTGTCAAGGATATGTGAGACAGAGGTCGGTGATGGGGTTTCGATTGGGAATGGTGGCGGGATGACGGGTCGACGGTGATTTGGTGACGGTGAGGGGGTGTTGACATTCAATTTTGTTCCATATTTCCCCATTATTTGTTATACCGTGTATATCACGGAAACACAAGCCAATTTAGAGACCGTGATATACATAGTATACATAGCCGAGTATATCACGGTGTGGAGCTATATTTGGAAATATGTTATTGTATTTAATTAGCATTGTACACTTATCATAATTGTAGAATTATTGTACAAATAGAATAGTGTTTGGAAGTAGAGTAGGAATAAGATTTTCCATATAATGAAAATTGTAAATTGTATATATACTCATTAATTAATGAAAATAATCAATAGATTATTTCTTTCAGTTACTATATCTACTGTACTTAGGGGTCTTTAGGTACGCGGATAAGTTCTCTGATATAGATTGGTAGGATGGAATAGGATGAGATAACTTATCCCCTATCCTTTATACGGGGTAACGTATCTCATATAGATGAGATTGGTATACTAAAAGATTTATCCCATCATTAAAATAAAATAATTTCAATCCCATAAGACTAATAATTCTATCACATCCTATCGCTCCTAATTACTACATATGACTTGAAAGAAAAGTCGATGCACAAATAGTAAAAGAATTTTTATACAATTAAGTGACTTAAAAAGTAAATTACTATGACAATTTAGAAGAAATGAAATTAATTGCCTATTATTTAAAACAGATACTTTGCTATAAACCTGCAACAATTTGAGTTGTATTGTTGCTATGAATCTATGATCTGTGTATCCGAATGGTCACACATTATAGTTCATTATGAACCGTTTACTTAATCCCTTTCACATGATATTAATAAGAGAAGATGTCTCCGGGCATAGGAGAATGACAAAGGAGGGAAACTTTAAAATCCTGTTGGAGGCTTGTAGCGTGAGTTCAAACCCTGTTGGGAGCAATTTGCTCTCTTCTGGGGTAGGACCTTGTAGGTGATATCAGTTGCTCTGTTCTCAAACCCTGATCATTCAGGCACATTCCGCGATTTACTGATAGTAGTGCTGAGGAACCGGGACTACTATCTCCAGGAATCGTCTGACGTAAGCCGGGAAGCTGGATATCAAAAAAAAATAATATAAAATTCTATACATAAAATTTAAATTTTAAATAAAAACTATTGTTTTCTATTTATATAGAAGGTGAGTAGGGATGTTCATGGTTCGGTTTGACTCGGTTCTTGGTTAAAATCAAATCAAATCAATTAAGTAAGTTTTTTTTAAATATTCAAACCAAACTAAATCATTATAATATAAATTCTATCGGTTTCAATTTTGTCGGTTTTATCACTTTGGTTCGATTTTTGCAGTTTTAAAGAATGTATTTTATAATGTAATAAAATTGATACAAGGTACATACGAATAAAGCAAGTGAAGCTAATTCGGCAAATCAAAAAGTCGTCATTCACCACTTGAAGCGGAAAAAGTACGCTTACTTAGAAATTGAACGAATTTTATAACAAGATTAATAAAACTTGTTTTTTAACATGAGAACTACTGCTTCCTACGAATCAATTAGTGAAAGCTTCAGTGAATTATTTAAGACTAGGGTCTTAATTTTTGTGTCAAAAGTAGAGGTAAAAGATAGAGTTAAGGTCTACGTACACTCTACCTTCTGCAGACCTACCTGGTAGAATTATACTGGATATGTTATTGTTGGTGGTTTTAACTTTTGTCTTCAATTATATTTTACCTTCAGGAAAAAATATTTATATTTTACCTTAAACATATGGGTCAGACTTTATATTCTAATTATTTAAATTAGTATTGAACTTCTGATTAGTATATATATTTATCGGTCTGATTCGGTTTGACTCGAGTTTTTTCTTGTTTAACACCAATCAAACCAAACCGGATCAATTTTTGATTTATTAAGTTGGTTTGACTCGATGTATCGGTTCGGATTGGGTTTTCGGTCTCATTTGAACTCTCCTAAAGGTGAGCATAAGAGATTATCATTTCTTTTCAATTTTTATTTTTGGTTTTCCACTCAGTGTTCGATACAAGCATTGGAGTCCGACTAAATTCGGATATGTTAAATATACATAATATACATGTGTATATTATGTATATTGTTGCTCTTGGATTCTACAAGTGACCGTATATGGTGTAGATAATTTAGGTAATATTGTAGTCTCCTAGTTTAGGTGATGTTGTGGTGTAATTAGTATTGTACACTTACCATAATATGTGTGTTACCATAATTGTATAGTTAGTGTTCAAATAGAATAAGGTTTTAGGAGTAGAATAGGACTAGGATTCTCCTTTTATGAAAATATGTAAATTGTATATATACTCTTTAGTATTGTACACTTACCATAATATTTGTATTACCATAATTGTATAGTTAGTGTCCAAATAGAATAAGGTTTTAGAAGTAGAATAGGAATATGATTCTCCTATTATGGAAATATGTAAATTGTATATATTCTCTTTCAATTAATGAAAATAATCAATGGATTATTTCTTTCATGGTATCAGAAGTCTAGGTCTTAAAATTCTCTCCCAAAATTTTCTCCTCCTCCTCGTCCTAAGCCTCGAAATCTGAGCCATCCATCTCGTTTTTTTTGTGCCGACGATTCATCTTTCTCCCAAAAAAATTCTTCCAAATCCCTCAATCACATATTGTTCTATCAATATGTCTACATCTCGGAACATGTTTCATTCTGCCCTTACAGTTTCTAACTTCAAGAATAACATCCCTCTTGTTCTTGACGTCCAATATGCGACGTGGGCCGAACTGTTCAAAATTCACGCACGTTCGCATCAAGTCATCCATCACATAATCCCCGCGTCTCCTGAGGATACAGAGGTTCCAAAATGCCAGGATGATCCTAAGTTGTGGACGACTCTTGATGCCAATGTCCTCCAGTGGATATATTCCACAATTTATACCGACCTTTTGCAAACGATTATTGAGCATGACGCTATGGCACATGCAACTTGGGATAGACTGCGTGATATATTCCAAGATAATCAAAATTTGAGAGTTGTTACCCTTGAGCAGGATTTCTCCCACGTCAATATGGAAGATTTCCATAACGTTTAGGCTTATTGCAAGAGATTAAAGGAATTGGCGGACCAACTCCGCAACGTTAACGCGCTAGTTTCGAATGATCGTTTGGTCCTCCAAATGGTTTTCGACCTCTCTGAGGCCTATAATGGTGTTGTAACGCTTCTTCAGCAAAGCAATCCGCTTCCACAATTTTATCAAGCCCGTTCTATGCTTACACTCGAAGAAGCAGGCATGGCAAAAAGGGCGGCTACCGGTGCTAGTCCCGTAGTCATGATGACCGAGTCCACAATTTCTCCTACCAGTTTCAACAACTCGGGTCAAAGCCACAACAATGGTGGCGGCAAAAATGGTGGAAATAAGAAAAATAATGGCAAGAACCGCGGTGGCAACAACGGCGGCAGCCGACAGAATGGTGGTGGCGATGGTGGCCCCGCAGTGGTCAGTAAAAACAACAACAGTTCTGGGCCCCACAATGGGCCCCTATGCCATAACAGTGGGTCCCACAGACACAATTTGGGCCAGGCTATGTTTCGCCCCACTGGCAGTGGGCTGCCCAGCAACAGTCCAAGCCCACCTCGCCTTGGTCCACTTACAACCAGTCTTATGGGCCGAGGCAGCAAGTAGGGGTACTTGGGCCTCGGCCCCCGCAGGCCCATCACGCAGCAGCACCCACGTCTACCAACATCGAAGTCGCAATGCACACGCTTGGTTTAAATCCTCCGGACCCAAATTGGTATATGGACACCGGTGCCACTACCCACATGGCATCTGATTCAGGTACGCTCTCATCTTATTCTAATTTGAGCAACCCTCGCAGCATAATTGTTGGTAATGGTAATTCTATTCCAATTCGTGGTTATGGCCATAAAACTTTATCTCCCTCTTATCTTGAAAAACACCTTACATGCCCCCAAATTGATTAAAAACTTAGTGTATATCCGTAAATTCACTACTGACAATTCCATTTCTATTGAATTTGATCTATTTGGTTTCTCTGTGAAGGATTTTAAGACGGGGAGTCCTCTCATGAGGTGTGATAGTAGGGGAGATATTTATCCTACCACACTCAGTTCCGGTCCATCGAGTCAAGCCTTGCCATCCGCATTTGCAGTCTTGTCTCCTTCCTTGTGGCATGTTCATCTTGGTTATCCAGAATCATCTATTTTGTCGTCATTAGATAAAAATAATTTTATTTCATGTAAGGGTACACATAGTACTCCAAATTGTCAGTCTTGTTCTTTAGGAAAAATTGTTAGGTTGTCATTTGTAGACTCAAGTTCTCATACTTTAATGCCATTTTATATTGTTCATAGCGACTTATGGACGTCTCCTGTTCTTAGTTCGTTGGGTCATCGGTATTATGTTCTCTTTTTGAATGATTATTCTAAGTTTTATGGACTT
Source organism: Anisodus tanguticus (assembly GCA_034509755.1). Taxonomy (NCBI): domain Eukaryota; kingdom Viridiplantae; phylum Streptophyta; class Magnoliopsida; order Solanales; family Solanaceae; genus Anisodus; species Anisodus tanguticus. The sequence continues at coordinate 2,853,132 of CM067540.1, read as the reverse complement.
TTTCCGATAGCGAAAAAATCTCAAGTTTTTTCATCTCCTTAAAATTTAGAGCATTAATTAGAACGCAATTCGAACGAGAAATAAAAAATATTCAATGTGATAATAGAAAAGAATATGACAATTGGGTGTTTCGGGAATTCTGTGCTAATAATGTGATCAATTTTCGTTTTTCTTGTCCTCATACGTCTTCACAAAATGGGAAAGCTGAACGCAAAATTCGTTCCATAAATAACATTGTCCGAACTTTATTGATTCATGATTTTGTACCCCCGTCGTTTTGGCATCATGCTCTACAAATGACTACATATCTCCTTAACATAATTCCTTCCAAAGGTTTGACATATTCTCCCCCCCCTTCAAATTTTATATAATAAAACTCCTCGTATTCACATCTTCGGGTTTTTGAGTGTTTGTGTTATCTGTTATTCCCGTCCACCACAATAAACGAACTTCAGGCCTGGTCTACTCCGTGTGTGTTTTTGGGTTTTCCGTCTAATCATCGTGGTTACAAATGCTTTGATTTATCCTCTAATAAAATCATCATTAATCGCCATGTAATTTTTGATGAATCCCAATTTCTGTTTGCTAAGGTTCGTACTCCCGTGCCTAGTTCATATAATTTTTTGGATGATGGTATATCCTCGTATATTATTCACCATTTTCCAGACGTATCTCGCACCCAAAATTCTCCAACGGGCCCACTGCCCGCTGGTCCCACTAGTCACTCACAAATTGCAATTCCCAGTACAGTCACTGGGCCAGTCCAGCCCCAATTCTAGAACTGGTCCAGTTCCTGCGTTTGTTTACCGAGTGGGGCCAGCAGGCCGACTACCTGCTGGCCAGTCCGTCCCGAGCCCCATAAAATTCCCGAAATCCGCTCAATTCTTCCTCGAGTCATAGACCGGTCACTCGTAGTCAACAAGGTGTTTTTAAACCAAAAAGATATTTTAATTTACATTCTAATGTTCCTAAATCACCCTTACCCCGTAATCATGTGTCTGCTTTAAATGACCCGAATTGGAAAATTGTTATGACCGATGAATATAATGCTCTTATTGATAATAAGACGTAGGAGTTGGTGCCCCGTCCATATGGTATTAATATTATCATGTTTATGTGGATTTTTGCTTATAAGGACAATTCAGATTGTTCATTTGCCCGACATAATGCGCGGCTTGTGGGCAGAGATGGCAGTGGATCCTGGACCCGGTCTGAATCCGGTGGATCTAGATCCATTTTATAGGATATGGATCTTCAAAATTTGGACCCGACGGATCCGGATCGGACCCGGATCCATTTATGACGGATCGGATATGGATCTGGATCTTGTATTTGAGATCCGTATCCGGTCCAAATCCGACCCGTGGATCCATTTTTTATTAAATATATTCATAACCTAGAATGTAATTTTATAAGTATTTTCTTAAAATTGCTAAGCACATCCTTGCAAGTTTAATTCTCAAAATAAGTTTAATTTATCCCCGCGTTAACTCAAAAACCAAAAAATAAAGATGTAACTTCGATAATAAAATCAATGTTATATTAATGAATGATTAACATCTCCATAGACAAATAGTTAAAATTATATTCACTTTATTTGTGAAGATTCCAAGCACATGCAAGTTCTGCATTGTGGAAATACTAATCAACATTTTTCACAATTATTGTCATTGTCCAACATTTTTAATTAATAGCTCACAATCAAAACGAGACAACGAACAAAATATCTCATATGAACATTTCAAAATTGAAACACAGTAGACTGTTAGCTAAGTAAAAATCGTTTGTCAGTTCAAAAAAAAAATTCTTATCAAGGTTACATTCTTAGCAAGACAAATTTTTTTACATGTGGATCCAGATCTGATCCGTGGACTCGGTGAATCCGATGGATCCAGATTTTGATATGATTTTTATGGACCCGACGGATCTGGATTTAGGTATGAAAAATAGATCTGGATCTAGTACGATCCGGTCCAGATCCGATCTGTTGCCATCCCTACTTGTGGGTAATGGTAAGACTCGGCAGGTTGGTGTAGATTGTGGTGAGACGTTTAGTCCGGTGGTCAAGCCCGCTACCATTCGCAATGTGCTTAGGTTGGCTCTTTCGAAAGCATGGTCTATTCATCAGTTAGATGTCAAGAATGCTTTCCTACATGGTGATCTCAAGAAAACAATCTATATACATCAGCCTTTGGGATTTAGGGATCCCAAACATCCTCATCATGTCTGTTTGTTGAAGAAGTCATTATATGGGCTTAAGCAGTCTCCACGGGCCTGGTATACGCGATTTGCAGACTATGTTTTGACTATTGGGTTCACTCACAACATGTCGGATAATTCATTGTTCATCTACCGTCGTAGTTCGTCCTTGGCCTATATTCTATTATATGTGGATGATATTATTTTGATTGCCTCTTCCAATGCCTTACGCCAGTCTATCATGACAATGCTTAGCTCTGAGTTTTCTATGAAAGACTTGGGGCCTTCGAGTTATTTTGTGTGTCATTATTGTCACTCGTCATGCTGATGGGTTGTTCTTATCTCAAAGAAAGTATGCAGCTGAGATCATTGAGAGGGCTGGGATGTCATCCTGTAAGTCCACTTCCACTCCAGTTGATACAAAGCCCAAGCTTAGTGCCGCGGCCGGCGTACCATACGAGGATCCGACCCGCTATCTCAGTCTTGCAAGGCCCCTTCAGTATCTTATATTTACGAGATCAGATATTACGTATGTTGTCCAGTAGGTGTGTTTGTTTATGCATGATCCCAGAGTTGAGCATATGAATGCACTCAAATGCATCATTCGGTATATTCAGGGTACAATTGACTATGATTTGCAATTATATCCTTCATCGACGTCCACACTTGTCTCGTATACGGATGCTGATTGGGGTGGCTGTCCGGACACCAGACGGTCTACGTCTGGCTATTGTATGTTTCTTGGCAATAACTTGGTCTCATGGTCTGCAAAACGTCAGTTGACATTGTCCCGATCCAGTGCCGAGGCCGAGTATCGAGGGGTAGCTAACGTGGTCTCGGAATCACGTTGGTTACGTAATTTGCTATTGGAGCTTCATTGTCCTATTCAGAAAGCAACATTGGTTTATTGCGATAATATTAGTGTCATCTACCTTTCTGGTAACCCGGTTTATCACCAGCGCACTAAACATATCGAGATGGACATTCACTTTGTCCACGAAAAGGTTGCTCGTGGTCAGGTACGCATCTGCCATGTCCCGTCAAGATATCAAATTGCCGACATCTTTACAAAGGGTCTTCCCTCGGTCCTTTTTGAAGATTTTAGGGACAGTCTCAGTGTTCGAAGACCACCCGCTATGACTGCGGGGTGTGTTAAATATACATAATATACACACGATATACATATGTATATTATGTATATTGTTGCTCTCGGATTCTACAAGTGACCGTATATGGTGTAGATAATTTAGGTAATATTGTAGTCTCCTAGTTTAGGTAATGTTGTGGTGTAATTAGTATTGTACACTTACTATAATATTTGTAATACCATAATTGTGTAGTTAGTGTCCAAGTAGAATAAGGTTTTAGGAGTAGAATAGGAATAAAATTCTCCTATTATGAAAATATGTAAATTATATATATACTCTTTCAATTAATGAAAATAATCAAGGGATTATTTCTTTCAGGATAAGCGTCAAAAAGTCCCACATTGAGGGATAAAATGCTTTAACAAAGACAATTTCATACCCAAAAGAACTCGAATCGAAGCTCTATTAAGAATAAAAAAATTCTTGTCACTCCATACAACCCACATTTATATTTGATACTACTAGTTTTCTTTTCAATTTCTAGAAATAAAAGAAGTATAGTAAGAAGAAAATGGAATAGGTCATGTGAAGTTATGTTTGCAGGTGCAATAGATAGATAGAGAAGTAAAGACAAGATAAAGCCAAAGTAGAGAAAAGATTCACAATCCAGAAAAAAGGCTCTGCATTCTGTCAGTTTATTAATATTTCAGCAAAGCAAAGAAGGAGAAGGGCGGGCCCTTACTATATCCAACTTGCTGCACATACTTGCTTCCAAGCTAACCCCTTTTATTTATTACACATCCTATCCTTTATTTATTTCTCCAACTCCCACACTTATAAGAAATAATGTCTCGTGTTCGAGATATGAAATAGAGAGAATTTAGGTAAATCGCGAGACATTTCGTGTTTTAGGTTATAAGTTTGAGTCATGCGTCAAATGACTATGTCCCGTATTTAAGTAGGGAAAGATAGATGACAAGTTCGTTTAGAAACGGAATCAATATTTAAATTTTATGAGTTCTAATACTAGAATAGCAATATCACATCTTAGTAATTAAGTTTTATTTTTTATATGTATTTAGTGAATTTCTTAACAGAAATACACGAAATAAATTAAAATTACTAATTCTAACAAACTGTTTCTAACTCCGCCTCTAGGTACACCAATTCCATGTTTCAACGGTTATTGTTAATTCACATGATTAGTTCAAGAGAATTTTTCGATCACAAGAAAAAAGAGAAAAAATCTTCTCGGAAGTGTTTTTTTAATATTCAGACAAGACACAATTTAGAATTAAGTTGACCTATGTGTCTTGAATACGAAATGATTATATTAGAAAATATTCATTATGTCTAAAGTTTGTGCGATATATTTTCCTCTATTTTGTTATGAAGACTGATATTTTCTATATTTTAAAAATAATTTAATATTAAAGTTTTTACTTTCTTCTTAATAAAGTATACTTATAATCACAAAAGTATTAAGGAGTATAATATATTCTAGATCACAAGTTTTTTATTTTTTTATATATATTTCGTGTGGATTAAATATTATTACATAAATGAGAGGAAGGGAGTAATAATTACTCCAAAATAAAACTAAAAGGAAAATTCCACCACCTTCACATAATCTTTTTCAATCGCATCACCATCACATCATCTTTTGTGCCCTAAATATTCTGATGTATTATATTGATCACAACTCCCTATATTATAAACTTTTTCACACTATTTAAGAACACAAACACAACCTCCCAAGACCTAGTGGTACATCTCACCTACTCGAAAGAGAGTCATCTAACCAAATTTCAATTACATGAATGAGTACTTAAATGCATATAAAAAAGAGAGTAATGTATTAGTACAATAATGGAGTATTATTTTGTAACATAAAATATTGCATATGTAGTCTCGAATAATAGTATACGGAGTAATTAATATGATCTTTGAGATAATGTTGGGTAAATCTCACTGAGAACGTTGACTCTTTAAGAGTAAGATATACAGTAGTAACACTTTAGGCAACATTCACATCGAGAAAATACTAGAGATATTATATATATCAGAAAGTAAATTTTAGGCTATAGTGATACGTTATAATTTTGTATATGCATATGCATGTTCATACTGAAAATATAATAGTTGGTTGGGATGTTACCGTTGAGCAATCCATTATATCATGTTGGGATCATGGACAAGGTCAGATTCACCCTTCTTGAATTTTTTTAACCAGGTGAAGCCGACCTATTTTAATTTAGACATTGAATGAACATGTTTAAGTTTGACAAACTTCAAATTAAGTAAGCTCACATCATCAAGGGATGTTGTAACTAAATTGATGAAATTCTATCACTCTCAAAGAGATTTTTCGGGTTCAAGTAATGAACGGAGAATTTTCTCATAAAAAATATTTTCTTCTTTAATGAATCTTATGCAGCATAATTTTGAGTTAGTATAGTTACTACTTTAAAAAAGTGAATTAGTCCATTTGCTAAACCCATCATAATCTCATCCAACTTCACTTCGACTTCCCTTGTTTCGATCACGTTAATAGAGTGTGAACTCATTTTTTTCGTCATGGATCCAAAATAAAGAAAAGTAGGATTAATTCAAGATTAGCATAAAAATAATCAATTTACTGAATTATGGTAAGCATATGATGCTCAAAATTGTACGTAAATTGCCGAGTGTTTGTGTAATTAACATGGAAACCATAAGAATTGTGCAACATTGGATGCTTAAAATTGTACTCAAATTGTGTAGTATTTGTAGAACATAGAAAACATAAGATTGGTGTATCAAGATGAGTTTACTATGAAATATTTGCGAACAGTTTTGGGAATATTTTAAGATAGAGTAAATTAATAGATCCTCCAATAAGGTTGTATATGATATAATACATCTAACCCAATCAATATATGAAACATATATTTACATACATCTTAATATTAAATCATGGGAGGATAACAATTTTTGTCCCCAATTATTGGTAAAATTCTATTTTCTTATATGATCTACCACGTTTAACCTTCAAATGATTGAAATGTGTTTTGGGTACTTTTACATAAGCAATTATATGTTATATATTCGAACTATTCTTAAAAGTATATTACCTCAAATATTAAGTTACAATATAAATTTAACATAATACAAGGGTACTTAAATGGTGGAACAATTAATACTTCTGAAATTTAAGAAAATGGATCAGAAGTACACATTTTAAGTAATTTAAGATTAAACATGCATATACAACTATTATATGAACTAAAGTTAGATATACCAAATACCGAATATGTTATTAACCCTTAATCATACTCCTTCTGTCTCAAATTATTTGTTATTTTTTTATTTTACACTCTCCTTAAGAAATATTAATTATGAGAGATTTGACCAACTTTACATTTATTTATGTATAAGTTGTAATCAATCTGTTTATTTTATTTATGTGTCATCTCAATTAATGATAAAATTTTACTAAGGATAAAGCGGAAAAAATAATTAATTATATCTTAAATTTATAAGACGATAAATAATTTGAGACGGAGGGAGTAATTGATTAAATATTTCTGTTTTAATTTATAATTTAATCATCAATGAGTATGTATAATATGGTGTAAAAATTAATGCGGGTAGATTTTTACCCTTGAAAACAACTAAACAAGACAGGAAGGATAGGGTGATACACGTTTGTTTTTTTAGCAGAAATTGACAAGCATCAATTTCTCAAATATATACTCCTATCTCATTGTATGTATACTCTCTTTTACCGTATACTAGTACATAAGAGCCCTATTTTGTTTGTTAGTAGAAACTGAAAGTGAATTTTGCAGTTTTACTTTCTCAACGTGCAATATTGTCACACTATCTATTGTTGGAAATTTTACGGACTTACACTTGCAGTTTTACTTACAGTAAAAACCATTATAACACGTAAGAAACAATTTTCAAGAAGATCCTGCCATATATACAGAGTTTTCTGCAAACACTGCAAACATAATAATAATAATAATAATCATCATAATGAAATACTCACAGACAGAAAAAAGCATCTGTAATGAAGGGAAAGTCCCGAAGGCGAAACCCTCACCTGTATCAAAGGTCCCCTGACCAGATGTATGTAAATCGAGGGATATGCGCGAGTAATAACTAATGCTATTATAAAACTAGGACAAGTACTTGTGCTATAGGCTGTAGCCTTGATGGTATTTCTTTTGTCTTGGAAAGTACACCATTATATTAAATATTTTTCTATAACACTGTTTTCATATCCAAATTAAGGTCAGAGAATCTAATAGTGATAATTAATGAATACGGAATATTAAGAAAACTTTATATCGCAAGAATACTAAGGACACTAACACCTTGTTTCATTGCCAGAATTGAAATAGGAAATCAGAATCTCCAAGTCTGGATAATGCTTTGAATTAATTTTTTCATAGATGGGGTAGAAAAGAAAAGAGCATCATCTTCGATTTAAGATCGACCAAACCTTATATAATATGTTTATGTGTTTTTTTAGATTTAAACAGTATATTTTTAATAAATTCCCGTCAGACACTAAAGAAAATGTCAAAGGATTTCTACTTATTTAAACTAACTCCCATCTTAATAGATATTTATTTTTTCAGCCGAGATAATTTAATACTTTATTAGATCATAAAATGGGCTCCTTTAATGATAACATATCTATATATAAATATATTAATATGTGAGTTCATAAAATAAAAAATTACTAACAATCTCCCACTTAGATCACATATATTTTTGAACAATCATACATAAATAAATTTTAGTGTGCACAAACTTTTGCTATCTTAATTGAAATATCTTAAACAATCTGGTCCATCGATAATGTCAATACAGGATCAAAGCGGTTTTCATAACATATATTCGGAACTAAATTCATCAATGACATGAAAATTACATGTAAAATAATCTAAATTCATGTCCATTTCAACTGGTCATACTTTATGACTTTAAATAGTTCAAAATTCATTTTCTTACACTTTATGCAAAATCGCAGTAGAAAGTCAATGACTTTATTTAAAAGTTTTCTATAAACGCACAAAATTTAAAAAATTCATAAACTTTAATATGTACAGACAATATACTTAAATATGTCAAAAGCATAAATAAAACAGCAAACTACCACTAAAGTGGTTCACCATAGAGTCCAACGACTTTCATATAAGCTACACGCTCATAAAAAAACTTTAGGTTGCAATCTTTCATGAGCGGATTCGCAATAATGGAGTTTGTACTAATATGCTTTATTGACACAAAAAAACTATGAACTCTTTCCTTCACAATAAAAAATTTAATGTATGTATGCTTTAATTCGACGAACTCCGGATATACATATATCAAACACATGTATATCCAAACATTGAGCCCGTCTAAAGATACCTATCACAACATTATCATTTAGTCTTTGGACAAAATAGTAATTTGTAAGTGGTACTCTTGTACATAATTCATGAACATTAACTACTCAATCGGCCTAATAATATGTCTTTCTTTGGATTGATAAATTACTGGCATGACATTATTAAATGTGTCACATCTTTATAACTATTCATTCTTTGGCCAAAATAATCTTCCGTTGTGATGATTATTCTTCATAGAAACATGCTCACATGTCCAAAATAAATAAATTTTATCTAATAGAGGTTACTTTGGCAACATATTGGACTAATTTATTCCGTTTGAAACAAGAAGCACAATTGGCATGTTTCAATTCCCAGTACAAATAACAATTTGTTTAATGCGCGGCGAAAAAATAACAAAAAAGATATCCCCAAATACAACTGGAAAAATGCAGATCGACATTCGCTTTATGAAGACTGCTTAAGAAAATTAGAAAAGCACAACAAAAATCTACATACAACTTTGCAAGATAATGCAGAAAATTGAGCAAAAAATTGGACAAAAATTTAATGTCATACACCATATAAAATCTTTCGAACTTAGTGCTTTATGGTTAGAGTGCTTTGGCTACTCCTAAAACCTCATTAGAGTTGAATTTTTTTATGACACTAAATGGTCCTTCAATTTATTTTGGTTAGCCCTTTAAGATATTAATCTCAATGAAATCGTCAGATAAAGATTAATAACTTAAACTAAAATAACACTTTAAAATTGCAAAAACTTAAAACAAAATATGCAGAAGCACGACCAGAGTAAACAAAACTATTAATGAATATTAGTGTTATATTCATTCAAATTATTAGTGATGTGTATTTATGGTAGTAATAAGATCCTTATTATACTAGGACTACGCATTGTACACACTATATATATTTGTATTAATGAGAAATGCTACCCAAGGAAAATTAATGCAATTCTACAAAAACTTGATTTTAAATATCCGCAATGCAATTTCCTTTTTGCTGCACGACATACCCTAAACTTGATTTTACATAAGATACAAATTCATAATGGCTCTCCTTTTGTAATCAGAAAACAATTTTAATTGAATTCACAAAATCACATCTATGTAATAAAATTTGAATACATAAGCCATCACACTAAATATAATTAAACAAATAAGGATCAAATATTAATTAATCCAATAGATGCCTTTATAATAGGGAACTGTAATCCCAATCATTTTTTCAGAAGCGGCACCAGTGATCAAACTTGTCCTCTTAATCCATATATTAGCAATCAATATCAAATTGAGAACAATTATAAATAATGAAATACCTTCCGCAGACCACTTAACATCAACGAATGAATTGCAAAATTTCATTTTCCAGAATGTCCAAAGGTCCATTATTTAATAATTTATCATACAAATAATAACACCAATGAACATGTCCAAACTGGAAAATAAGGAAACGGTGGTGTATCACAAATATATGATTAATAATTTATAAATAAACAAATATAATCATAATGGGATCACCGATAACTTTAATATAATTCCTTGATTCTTTAATAACTACTTAAGCACATGTAGCAGAACAATTCTTGGTTACATTGGCAAACAATTCTTTAATAATTTGTGACTACAGAGTTGGAAATCAACGTTTTATAGTTCCTTTGTTTCATAATTTTAAAAAAACGCAAATCCAAATTGCCATCACGTGAAAAAACCAAATTCAAAATTAGATATAGGTATCACGAACAAAACAAGAAGAGAAAAGAACGGCAAATTAATCAGCCCCAAAATTGTAAGTGCCAAACCAAATATCGCTTTGCGGCAAATTTAGAACAGCGGGTTCTTTTTTTCACCCAATCAAAACATTAAATTTGACTCCCAAAAATTAAATATCACATCTAATGATCTAATATGAGTAGAGATGTCAGTGGATCCTGGACTCGGTCCGGATCCGGTGGATCCAGATCCGTTTTATAGGATGTGGATCTTTAAAATTTGGACCCGACAGATCCGGATCGGAATCGGATCCGTTTCTGACGGATCGGATCTGGATTTGGATCTTGTAATTGAGATTCGTATCCGACCCGTGGATCCGTTTTTTTATTAAATATATTCATAACCTATAATGTAATTTTATAAGTATTTTCTTAAAATTGCTAAGCACATCCTTGCAAGTTTAATTCCCAAAATAAGTTTAATTTATCCCCGCGTTAACTCAAAAATCAAAAAATAAAGAGGTAAATTCGATAATAAAATCAATGTTATATTAGTGAATGACTAACATCTCCATAGACAAGTAGTTAAAATTATATTCACTTCATTTGTGAAGATTCCAAGCACATGCTAGTTCTGCATTGTGGAAATACTAGTCAGCATTTTCCACAACAATTGTAATTGTCCAACATTTTCAATTAATAGCTCACAATCAAAACGAGACAACGAACACAATATCTCAAATGAACATTTCAAAATTGAAACACTGTAAACTGTTAGCTAAGTAAAAATCGTTTGTTAGTTCAAAAAAAAGTTCTTATCAAGGTTACATTTTTAGCAAGGCAAATTTTTTTACATGTGAATTCAGTTCCGATCCGTGGACCCGGTGGATCCGATGGATCCGGATTTGGATATGATTTTTATGGACCCGATGGATCTGGATCTGGATCTAGTAGGATCCGGTCAAGATCCAATCCGTTGCCATCCCTAAATATGACATTGCTCTGATATCAATTATTGGAAAACTTTATACCGTCCAACCAAGATCGCAAATAAATCATTAGACAAAGATGAATACTAGAAGATTAGTAAGGGAACCAACACCACGTTATGAGATTTCACTGAGTATATTGTTGTAATAATGGAACCAACCTTGTTCCATTGCAATAATTGAAAGAAAGATTCAGGATCTTCTAAGTCTGAATATTGCTCTGAATTATTTCTTCTCATAGATGAGGTAAAAGAAAAAGAACATCATCTCTGACTTAGGGACTAAACCTTATATAATATGTTTAGGTGTCTTTTCAAGTTTAAACAATACATTTTCAATAAGTCTCCATCATACACCAAAGAAAAGGCCAAAGAGTTTCTACTTATTTAAACTAACTTCCATATTAATAGATATTTACTTTTTCAAGCCAATATGTGAGTTCATAAAATAGAAAATTACTAAAAAGCATCATGATATAAATTTTAAATAGTTATGTGAACTTGAATTTAAAAAATTTGTCGAAATCGTATGAATTAGTATTATACTCCATATTAATATGTTGCATAAGACAAAAAAGGAAAAAAGGTTCAGATTTTTACTTCTTTGCCAAAAGGTTTTATTTTGCATTCATTAGAAATTTGCTCATCCATCTCTTTACTGTTTAAATTTTGGCTTGAAATTGTCCTAAAGCACTAATGACAGAGTTATGGTTGAGTTGATCATTTAACTACAAAGGGCATATTTTGATCTTTTCTATTACTCATGTTAATGATTCTCTAATTAGTACAATGTTTGGTTTTTAATTTAGAAATCCGCATAACTAATATATGTATAAGTTATGAGAGAATTTATTATTATTTTATGCAGAACAAAAGGTAGAATAGCTAGTACATGAATAACTAAACCCTGCATGACATTGACGGATACCTGCATAAAATAATACATAAATTTTCTCATAATTACCATGTATTACTAATATCACATAACTCTAACTGGCTACCAGATGATGGTACGATGCATTAGATAAAACAATGCATGCATTAGCTTTGTGTATTAATAATATCTTATTTGGTACACTTTTTGAACCTTTTAATTACCTATGTGGCCCTATTTGGTATTATCCTATGCATAACTAATGTATAAAAAACCATGATATTAATAATGCAATGAATTTTAATGCATACATTAGCTTAGTTAAAGATAAAATTGCCCTTGAAAATTTATGCTTGATTAAAATTTGCTATTATATTAATGCAAGTTTGATGGAAAGTTTAATACTGAAATTGCTCCCACTATTTATATCTATACTCCACCAATTTCTTCATTGTAAATTTATAAATATGTATTCTATTACTACGTACTAGAATGCACTTGTAATCAACTCACTTTGCCTTTTATTTTTTTAAATCAAACTGTCTTTGCCTTGTCATTCAAGAAAGTGGGAAATAAAATTATATCCCCAATAGATAAATAAATACTTAGCATATTTATTTTTTACAAATAAATATTCAGTTCTATACTATAATATAGGTAGACAAATCAAATATTTTTTTTAAAACCTTTTTCATATAAAAACATTTCTAAACATATGTTTCTTTTTAAAAGATAAAGTGATGGACCGGTTACGAGGATGTTTTTGTAAACAATTTTTTTTTAAAAATTGTGCAATGCTTTAATACATTAAACCAAACAATAGATAAGAAATATGTCGGTATAATTAATGTCAGCATAACTAATATCAGTATTACTAATATATCATATTCATCACTATTCTTATACACCTTACAAAACGACTCCTAGTGAGGTGGTGAAAATAAAGTAATAAGTTGTGAACATGAATTGATTGAGGACAATGGAATTAAATATCGTGGTGAATGTATTTTCAAACTTTCACTTATAACATTTGCCCAATTAGTGTCACGAACATCAACTAAGTGAAACATAACTTCTAAATCCATTTTATGCTCATATAGTCATATTTGCTCATAGAAATATCTTTATTGGTGCCTTAATTTAATATCTTTCACTAATACCATAGCAATTTTAGCATGTGGATTCTATCCAAAACCTACCAATTTCGTGACTAAAATATATTGGCCTATTTGGTACGTAAAATGTTGGAATATGTAAAGATGTCATAAAAAGTTTTTATTGGGAGTCTAAAATGCCAAAATCTGCAAGGGGGGTCAAATTTACAATAATGAAAAGAGCTGAGAGCCTATCCGAAGACTCAGACGTTCTATTAAATTACACTATATGCTACTTTAATAAGAGCCGTACTGATACGCAATCCTTTGTTTAAATATATAGGAGTGCTAATTTATCTTAATTTATACGATTTTTTTTAATCAAACTAAAAAAAAGTTAACAATTTAATATTAAATTTTAATTTATATGATATTTTTATTTTTTAATGATCAAATTATATAAATTTAGAAGTTAAAATTAATTATATTAATTTAATATTTTAATATTAAAATTTATATATTTAAAAATTAAATAAAAAATAATAAGTAATAATATAAAGTGCAATATAAATTGAAACAGAGAATCTTTTACGCTTAACAGATAATTTATAATTATGAAATATATTTAAATTATTTTAAAGTATAAGATTTTATTTTTTATTTATTTATTAAATTTCGTGCCGGTCAAACATAAATAAATCGGTTACGGAGGAAGCACTAGCTTTCAACATTTTCATTATTTTTCTCAGTTCTTCACTTTCTTTGTTTTCTTCATCTTTCACCACCTTTTTGAAGCAGCACAAAGAAAAATACAGACAAAATATTGGGAAAGAAGTTTTTTTTTTTATTTTTTATTTTGTGTTGAAGTTAGCGGTGTTGAGAAAATAGAGAAAAATTATGCAAGCTTACAAAGCAGCACTAGTACCAACTGTTACTCTCAATAATAATAATAACAATTCTAATATGTATTGCCACTCAACTTATAATCTCAGGTACCATACTACTACTCTTTATCTTTTCAAATTTTGTTTGATGTTATCAACTTGATTTGTGATTGTTTATGGAGTTTTAAGTTCTTGTTTGAGTAAAGGGCTTAAAAAGTTTCAATTTTTTTTAAATATTCTCAGCTTGATTTGTGCATGCTTTTGTGGGGTTTAAGTTTATTATATTTAAGTTATTGTGTGTGTAAATGGCATTAAAAGATTCATTTTTACATGTTTTGGTGGGGTTTAAGTTTTATTAGCTTTTAAGTTCTTGTTTGAATAATGTGCTTAAAAAGATTCAATTTTTACATGTTTTTGTGGGGTTTAAGTTTTATTGGCTTTTAAGTTCTTGTGTGAGTAAAGGGCTTAAAAAGATTCATTTCTACATGTTTTTCAGCTTGATTTGAGCATGTTTTTGTGGGGTTTAAGTTTTCTTGGGTTTTTATGTTTTGTGTGATTAAAAGGGCTTAAAAGGATTCAATTTTTACATGTTTTCAGCTTGATTTGAGCATAATCATGGGGTTTACGTTTTCTTGGTTTCTTAAGTTTAGTGTGTAAAAGGCTTAAAAGATTCAATTTTTCATATTTTTCTGCTTGATTTGAGCATGTTCATGGGGTTTAAGTGTTCTTGGCTTTTTAAGTTTTAAGTGAATAAAAGGGCTTAAAAAGATTCAATTTTTCAGCTTGATTTGAGCATGTTCATGGGGTTCAAGTGTTATTGGTTTTTTAAGTTTTTTGTGAATAAAAGGGCTTAAAAAGATTCAATTTTTCATGTTTTGAGCTTGACTTGTGCATGTTTTAGCGGGGTTTATGTTTTCTTGATTTTTAAGCTCGTGTGATATAAAGGGCTTATAAAGATCCATTTTTTGATGTTTTCAGTTTGATTTGTGCATATTTATGGAGATCAAATTTTCTTGGTTATTAAGTTCTTGTGTGTTAAAGATTCAATTTTTCTGTGTTATATATAGAGGTGATGAATCTAGTAGACATGCAGCACGCTTTGCGGATATTGGAGAACTTGAACAATCTGCAGGGTTCACTCAAGATGATGCTGTTGATTTAAGCAGAAGTATACAATTTTTTAAAATAATTATCTCCCCACCAAACAATATCTCAATTGTTTTATTTCCTTGATTTTGACCTTAAAAAATATTCTTTATGTTGGGTTTTTTGTTCTTGATAGGTTCCGTGTATGGTGAGATGAGGCCAAGCAATATTGGTGTAGTTTCTTGTAACAACAATAATAACTTACACTTTGGTGAACTTAATACGGTAAGCGGAAGAACGAACCATCTTTGCAAGTATATAAGATGTATATTTTGTGTATATGCTATGTATATGTGAAGTGTGAAAATGGGAAATGCAGAGTATTGGGTCATCAGAAACAGGGGTGGATAATACAGGGAGGTTCATGTTCCAGCAGAAGGCACAAACAGCAATGGTGGGGGGTGGTGTGGCATTGGTAAATGTGCAGCATTTTGAGAACTGGGGTGATTCTGGTATTGCAGACCATAGCCAGCAGACTGACACTTCAGCAGATGTTGATACTGATGAACGAAACCATCAGGTTTGAAAAATTGCAATTTTTTGACATTTAGCAGTAGTCTATCCTTGTCTTTTCTGTTTTCTTTTCTTAAATGGAGCAACACAAACAATTAGGATTCATATGGTCTGATCTCGACTTAGCTTGTGATTGAGACACGTGTATTGTTTTTTTATTTGTAGTTCTAATGGGGGTTATTTTACAAGGTTAGCTGATTCTATTTAGTGGTTAATACTCACTTTGTTTCAATTTATGTGTCGTGGTTGAACTAAAAGTGGTGTATTAACAAAATACAAGAGACTTTTGAATCTTGTGTATCTTAAACTAAAGATACTTGTAAACGTTCTAAAATGCCATTTGAATCTTGTGACATTAAACATGCCATGTAGAATGTTGGATTTAGAAAGTTACCAAATATAGAAAGAGACATTCTTGTTGAAACAAACTAAAAAAGAAATTAAAACACTTAAATTTAAACAAAATTTGTATTACTTGGTTATCTTGATATGTTGGGCTGGTGAGTTTATAACAGTTTAGTATATAATGAATAAATTTGATGTGGATCATCTTAGATTGTAATGTTATGCTCGAGTTTCATGTTTAAGATGATGTGTTAATTTCACTTGTCTGAAGTTGGGCTAGGTAGGGTAGCATTTAGGATCTGATGTCGCTCCAAAATCTTGTGTTAATGAATCGACTTTATTGATTGACTACTGAAGTAAGCCTCCGTCCCCAGTATCCCTGGAATTTAATTGATTAGGTTGGATTGGGGAATGGCTAGGGAATATTCAATTAATGAACTGGCTTGGTTTGTCCTCGGATTCGATTTTACGAATTTTGTGTATTATTTCTATTCTTAATTATTAATTGTAAATGCTTTTGTGATGTTTTGGCCCACGTTAAGAGAGCTTGATCCGATGGGGTCGAGGGATCTGGATATGATTTGATGTCTTTATAACTAAACCAACCCCTATCGTAAACTGTTTGCATTTATTTGTTCTTATTAAATCACAGGGCCAAGGAGTTCAGCATGGTGCAGTAATAGCTGTGGACTCCATTGATCAGTCCAAAGTAAAGCTTGGAGACCAGAAGGTTGCAGTGTTTTACTCTTTATCTCTATTATACATTGCTTATTCTATTGCATCAGTTATTACATTTTACTACTGTATTTACTTAACCCAGCTTACTTTGCAGACACTTCGCAGGCTGGCTCAGAATCGAGAAGCTGCTAGGAAAAGCCGTTTGAGGAAAAAAGTAATATATTCACCTTTTCCTTAATTTAAATGAGATTGAATACTTTTGGTCCTTCCATCAGTAAATGTTCCCTTTTATATGTGTACATTTGCAACAAACAAATAAGGTGTTTACTCGCACATTAGCTTCCGTCGAAAAAAATGTTCCTATTAATATATGTGTAGGGGCGTAGCTTTAGTTCAAATCATGTATTTGTGTTAAAAAAATTATTAAATATGTACATAAATTAAATTTTAATCCTAGTTACAACCATATGATGTCGCTATCCTGGAAATTAGAACCCAACAACATACCCAGTGTAATCCCACATGGTGGGGTCTGGAGAGGGTAGAGTGTACGCAGACCTTACCCCTCATGGAGGTAGGTAGAGAGGCTGTTTCCGATAGACCCTTGGCTCAAAGAACAACAACTCAAACCACAACAGTCAAGAAAAAGAAATTAGAACCCCTAAAGTTCAAATCCTGACTCCACTTATGTTAATACTCATACATTTGCAACAAACTAATAAGGTGTATTTTCAATTTATGCCAACCTAAAGTTTCCTCCGCTGCAACTTACAAAAAAAATCCCCTCTGCTGCAAAATTAACAAGATATTGTCACATCAGGTGGTTGGCTGAAAATATTTCTTTTGTTAGTGAGATATGCATATTATATTCTTAAACATGGTGATATCTTATTATTCAGGTTTTCGGAGTTATTGATTATTTCTGATCTATTTATTATAAGTCTACTTATATACTCTTTATGTTTAAATGCTTATTAGATTTTTGTTTTGCATAGGCATATGTTCAACAACTTGAGAATAGTAGGCTCAGACTTTCACAGTTAGAGCAGGAACTAAAACGAGTCCGCCAACAGGTATCTCTAGTATACCTTTATTTTTAGATTTTGTCAGGTTTTATACTTTTATAAATCTATACTTTTAAGTCATTTCTCTCTTGTTAATATCTCGGATGCAGAGCATATTTATTGGTAATGGATATGCGGGAGATCAGAATCCCTCTGCTGGTGGAAATGGTTAGAAAATTTCCAGCCACGCTAGCATTCATTTCTATTAATCATATTTCACGAGGAAATTTGAATAACTTATTATGAGTGTTTTGGTGATATTTGCACAGGGGCATTGGCATTTGACATGGATTATGCACGTTGGCTAGAAGAACATCAACGACATATCAGTGATCTCCGATCAGCTGTAAATTCTCACAGGGGCGATAATGAACTTCGCCATCTTGTTGATGGAGTAATGTCACATTATGATGAAATATTTAAGTTGAAGAGTGTAGGTGCAAAGTCAGACGTTTTCCATATGCTGTCCGGCATGTGGAAGACTCCTGCAGAAAGGTGTTTCATGTGGTTGGGCGGATTTCGTTCTTCTGAGCTTCTCAAGGTAAACTAGGTTCTTCGTTCAGCTAGAAAAACTTTACTATTATGTGTCTCACAGCTGACACTTGTTGTGTGATGCGCTTTTTTTGTCTCACAAAAAAGGGCCCAAATGTTACACTTTGGGTCCCACATATAAGTGGGACAAAAAGGTGACGCACACATCTGACACTAGTTGTGTGAGGCATTTTATAAAAAAATTTGCTATCTTCCATACTATGTTTAAAGTATCATTTCCAGTAAGTGTTTTATTGTCTTAAATTGATGTCTGATCGGGAAAACAGATTCTTGGCAACCATCTTGAACCGTTGACGGAGCAGCAGCTCATTGGCATATGTAATTTGCAGCAGTCATCTCAGCAAGCCGAGGATGCCTTATCACAAGGTATGGAAGTCCTGCAACAATCTCTCGTCGATACACTTTCATCTACGTCTCTCGGCCCTACTGGCTCGGGAAATGTAGCCGACTATATGGGTCAAATGGCAATTGCAATGAGCAAGCTTGCCACCCTTGAGAACTTCCTTTATCAGGTAAAACTGTCCTATTAAAAAGATCTTTACATCACTTACGGATCGTTTGGTTGCTGGTTAGAAAGTGAATTATTTGTGTATTAAAACCAATATAACTAGTGCTATGTTTGGTAGTATTTTAGTTGCTTGGTATAAAACTCAATACACAGTACGGTTTTAACTGTTTATAATCCCGCAAAATAATACGTGGGGGAATCTATGTGCTATTTTATGCGGATAGAAAATGGTCTCAACCCTGAATTACTCTAACCAGCAACCAAACGACCCCTTACTTTTCTTTATGCAATGGAATTCACACTTGTGCTTCCGTAATTGCTAGGCTGATCTTCTGCGACAACAAACTTTGCAACAATTGCATCGAATCTTGACCACCCGTCAAGCTGCTCGAGCTCTGCTTGTCATAAGCGATTACATGTCAAGGCTTCGGGCACTAAGTTCGTTGTGGTTAGCACGCCCCAAAGACCAACTCTAGTAGCACTTGACTATTCATGTCTACAAGGTTCCTCCTCATCGGCGCTTTCTGAACCTTGACATTGTGAAGATAAGTCAGTATAGGTTAGCTCACAACTTTCGAAAGTCCCGTCACTCGGAATGGCACGGTGACAACATATAGTTCTCGGCTACTACTATCTCGATCCACACTGACTGGAGATATTTTGTGACAATTAGGGATATGTATACTATTTTCTAGTTCTAGCTATTTTCATGTACTAGGAATGTTAGTCGCCTATTCGAATATAATCCTCAGTATATCGACATATGTAAAAGCATCATGGTTATGGCTGCTGGTTACAATTGATGTATGCTTTTTTGGTGATGGAAGAAAGCTTCTCACTTTTCTCTGTTTTTTCTTTTTTCTGATAGTAAAACATCTGGAAATTCGCGTTTTTAAATTCATTAAAAAGAATCTTTACATGGTTAATACAGCAAAACTTCAAAGTTTTGTATGACCATATAGTCTACATTTATATATGATACATTGAGTTTATTGTGATGATTAAAACAACTAGGAGTAACAGTTTCCTGTTCCCACTGGCTTGTATGCTTTTCCTCTTTCAATATTCTTCCTTCCTGTAGATAGACAGAAGAATAAAGTATAAGCAACTAAACACAAATGAAAGGAAATTTTTTGAAATGAGACTAAATAGCTTGCTCGGCCAAGCTTCTACCAAAAGTTTTTATTTTAGAGAGTTGATGTGTTTGATCAAGCTCATCAACTTCACGTTGCTGTTTGTTTTCTACCAAAGTTGCTTCGTTTTTTCAAGACATATCCATCATTGAAGGGGCCGGATTGCTCACGCAACAATTTTTGCTTCTCCCATGGGAGCCTCTACTAGTAAGGGCGCATGGAACCAGGGAGACTGCTCTTATTATAGGAATAACTTTCCGACTATACAAGAACGTGAAGTGATCTCTAGGAGTGGATCACGAAGGCGGTTGTCGTTCTTCAATAAAAGCAAGGGAACAAGTTTTGGCCAAAAGTACTTTTAGATATCTCACCAAGTATAAATTACTTTTCTAATATTGACAAAAAAAATAATTAAATTGGTTAGCCAAACACAAACTGTTACTCTTTAAAAATATTTTTTTCGGAAAACAATTATAGTAACATCTCTTTTCAAATAAACAGATTTTGGAAGTTCCGCCGTATGGACTATAACTATAGATGCTTTAATATAAGAAAAGAGGACATACTTGACTTACTTCTTCTTCTGGATTTGACAATATGAGGAATGAAAACTCCAGTTCCATTGAACACTTCATCTCTATTACCTTTTCTCCATAAATCTGATAACCATTTTGGAACTTTGTTATTATCTTCTCTATCTCCACACCAATAAAATTGAATTCCTTTAGGTTGTTGCAACACTAAAGAAGATTTCATTTCTACTCTGTTTGAATTCTTGATTTCATTTGATTGATGACCATAATAATCTTCATCTTCTTCTGCTGTCAATATTAATACTTGTCTTCTTAGCTCATCGTAAAAATCGTCTCCTTCGAATTCGTCCCGGAAAGTCCCAATGTTTCTCTTGAAAATTTCCATTGATGAATCTTGAAAAAAATGGTTGCTTGATGTTTTTGAGTTTTTGGTTTTGGTATTTATAGTGTTTGTGTGAGGAGAAAAGATTATGTGATTGTGGTCAAAGTTACTAGGTGATAAGAATTTGGTCTTTCAACACGTCTCCAAGTGGAAACAAATCCAAAGAATATGTCAAATCTGTTGCACATTAGTCTATGCTTGTATACTAACCTTTCATTATCTTAAGGAAAAATGTTCAGATTTGTATTTTTTTTAAAATTACGTGATATGGTCTAACTTTACCTTTAGTTAAAAATTTGGCTCATCCATGTCCTCGTTGTACGAGGTGGAGCTAGGATTTGAAGATTATGAGTTCTGTGATTATTGTCCTTTTGAGTTATTAAATTTTAAATTAATGACTTTTATATATTAAATGAATTTCTTAAGACAAAATGTAGAGTTTGAATTAAAATTATGAGGTTCTACCGAATCAGCTTCCTGCACTGAAACTCCGCCCTGTTGCCGTTACAATTTTAGCTCGAAATTGTCCTTAATTAGTAACGGCAGGGTCAATGGCTGAACTAAACTTTTAACAACAAGAGCAATTTCGTTTTACTATTTATATACTTCCTCTGTTTTAATTTATGTGAACCATTTATTATCGGGGAGCCTATGAGTTGGTTCTTTGACTACATTTTTCTTACATTTTTTATAAATTATTTGACTTATAAATTATCATGAGTTATAGTACTTTTAATGTAGTTTTTAAATATATAAATTTTATTTTTACAAACTTAAAAAATCTATATCAAAATTTAAGATAAAGTTTGATCATATACTCCGAAAAGGTTTGAAACGGAGGGAGTACTATTAATTGATGTTAATTATTTGAATTAGCACAAACTTGCCACATTGCTTCATTACCACAAAAACACATCTTCATAATAAATGTGAACTTTTTTTCCATATGATATTGGTCCATTTGTCGCTAAGTGGAAACAAATTCAAACAATATGTCCAATTTTTGGTACATTAGTTTAAAGGGTAATCCAATGCACTAAGATCTCGATATGTGTAGGGTCCGTGAAAGAGCCGGACTTTTGATACATTAGTATATGCTTGTAAATTTAACTTTCATTAATGTAATTAAAGATAACTTATTCTAATGTTTACACGTTGAATTTTCGTCATCTTGTTTGCGTAATAGTAGTATATTCTTTGAATTTAGGTCAAAATGATATTAGTGGACCCTTCGTTCTCAAGTAAATTATTTTGTTAGTCCCCAAAGTTAAGAAAATGATATTTTTGACATTTCAAATATGATCTATTTCACATTAATGTCTTTTTACCAACTTTCCAAATTAACAAGTGGATAAATACAGGTACTCTAGACTCTTTAGAAGTGTAGGTCTAATATTAAAAGGGTTTAAGTTATACACATGGTTAAAATGAAAATGATCAATTTTGCTATTTAATTATTTGAAATAAAATATTTTCATCCCCCGTTTGATTTTCAATGCAAATATATCATTGCCGTTAACTAAGTAGCTAAAACATGTGCTATCCACACTCCACTGACGGTTGCTTCAACTTAGATGAAAAGGAGCCAATTTTGCTCATGAATTGTTCAAAATGAAATAATTGTCCTCCACAACAAGTCAATCATTAATATCTCCAAACATTTAGAACTAATGAAATTTAACGTCCAGTCATTTTTAACATATTATAAACAATCTTAACATTTATAAAATGTCAAAACATTTCGAAACCTAGAGGTCGGAGTTGTGACATGTGACATAGTGGTGTAATGAACCAAATTCTCAGCAGAAACTCACAAATCTATTCCAATAACATAATGGCGATACAATAGAAATTCTGGAAAATACTAAATTAACAGATAGTAAGAAGTAGAAAGAGATGAGAAGCCGGAGACTAGGAAGGGACGAGGGAATATAGACTCTTCATAACAATTCGCATAACCGCTTCTTTCAAACACTTAGTCCTTTTTAACTTATTGTTAGTTGGGCATGGATCCTAAATCAATCTCTGTTAAGCACTTTTGGTCCTATTGCTGCTTCTTCGCACAATAGCTACTTTTGTGATATTAATATTCACGTTGGGCTGGTACTGATTCATAACAAGTGGCAAAATTAGAATTTTTACTAAAAAAAAAATAGTTCGGTGCACAAAGCATCCAACGTTAGTAGGATTCGGAAAGGGCTGCACCCAAGGGGTGTGATGTAGACAACCTACCCTAATGCAAACATTAATGACTGCTTCCATGGCTCAAACTCGTGACCTATAGGTTATACAGAGGTAACCTTATCATTGCTCCAAGGCTTTTAGGATTTCACTAAAGAAATTCAAAATATAATAAAATAATCAAACGACGAAGCCAATGGATTCAACATCTATTATATACATATACATAATATTTTTAACATTTTATATACATTATGTTATTTGCAGATGACATAGTTTTGATTGACGAGACACGTATTGGAATTAACGATAGGTTGAAAGTTTGGAGAACGACCTTAGAATCTAAAGATTTCAGGTTAAGTAGGACTAAGACAGAGTATATGGAGTGCAAGTTCAGTGATATGACACAAAATACATATGTGGAAGTGAAGATTGAGGCATAAGCTATACTCAAAAGATGAAGGTTTAAGTATCTTCGTTCTATAATACAAGGTGACGGAGAAACTAACGAGGATATCGCACACCGTATTGGAGCAGGGTAGATGAAATGGAGGCTCGCCTCCGGAGTGCTTTGTGATAAGAAGGTGCCGCTTAGACTAAAAGGTAAGTTCTACAGAGTGGTGTTAGATCAACGGTGTTATATGGGGCAGAATGTTGTCCAGTCAAGAACGTTCACGTTCAAAAGATGAATGTGGTGGAGATGAGGATGTTCAGATGGATGTGTGGTCATACTAGGAAAGATATGATTAGAAACTAAGTTATGTGGGATAAGGTCGGAGTGACCTCTGTGGAGGATAAGATGAGAGAAGCGAGACTGAGATGGTTCGGGCATGTGAAGAGGAGGTGTGAGGATACGCCAGTTAGGAGGTGTGAGAGATTGGCGATAGCAGGAGTTAGAAGATGAGGTGGAGGTGGGTTGAAGAAAAACTGGGGAGGTGATGTTACACCTCGTACCATTGGGCTAAGTAATTTTCATGATTCAGGAACTTAAGACTGAGTGGGAAGTGTTAGAATTAGAAATTTGACGAAATCAACGTTTTTCGGTTTTACACCCCGAAATACGGACCGTCAAATTACACCGTAAAACAGACCCCAGAAATCCAAGTCATTGTTAAGGATTACAGCAAGAATCATGGGCCGTGAAAGTTTTACGGGTCGTAAATCCCACAATAATTATTTTACGGACCGTAAAAGTCATCGTAAAAGGTCCCGACGACTGAACAGTAAAATACTCAGCCTTAGT
Organism: Anisodus tanguticus; assembly: GCA_034509755.1. Classification (NCBI taxonomy): domain Eukaryota; kingdom Viridiplantae; phylum Streptophyta; class Magnoliopsida; order Solanales; family Solanaceae; genus Anisodus; species Anisodus tanguticus. The sequence goes on along the minus strand of CM067540.1, from coordinate 2,828,629 downwards.
CTTATAAATTAGATTTTTTCACTTTTCTCAAGCCCTAGAACAAAGGCTCTCTCTTTCCAATCATCCCCTACACCAAGGTAAGTCCTTTCCGCGTAATTCCATGCGATTCTAACATAGTATAATCAATTCCTAAGCGTAATTCACTATTTCTAACCTGTGATTTTCAAGAAAATCCAACTCAGGGAATTAAGGTTCAAACTTATGATTATTTTTCCATGTTCAGATTTTAGGGCAAATTTGGAGCATCTAAGGTATGTAGAGCTTCTATCTACGTGTGGGGATATCCATGTTCCTCCCCCACACCACGTTTATACGAAATCAAGAAAATTTCATAACTTAGGGTTTTTGTTCTAATATCATGATAACCCTAGCTATATGAATATTATGTCATGTTTATATTATTATTCATCAATTGTATTCATGATTGGTCAATTATGATTGTAATAAACCCGTTCGTAATCAATGAACCCATGCCTTGATTTCCATGAATTCCTAAATACAAGTTATAATCAATATTACTCGGTTTCATGAAGTTATATATATATATATATATATATATATATATATATATATATATATATATATATATATATATTCATGTTTTTGTACAAGTTATATTCTAAATGTATTTACATGTTAAATTAAATTCATGAATCCTGTTTACAAGTTATTTCATGAAATTCATGGACTTACAAGCCACTAAATTCAAGTACTTGTTTTGAGAGTTGCATAGTTTACCGAGAAGGCTCTAGTAGCCTGAAACTACGTATGTCACCGTAGGATAAGGGTCGCTCCGCCTAGAGGACGGTACCTTCAGATTTACAAATTGAATTCTTTCTTGCCATGTTCATGTCTCATACCTCGACAAGGTATGAGAAAGCTCTTCTGATCGGGTCAGGTACCAGACTCCATATACCCATGTGGTGATTCATGTTGTCGGTTATGCTACTGTTCTCTCCACATATTTATAGATATACAAGTTTAAAAGTTTACAGATATACATATTTTATACATGTTTTATAATCATATCAGATCATGTTCATGCTCATGTTTAGTTTCAGCTCATGTCCTATGATTTCACGTGTCTGCTTATTCTTTCAGTGGCTTTACATACAATACAATTTAAATGTACTAACGTCCCTTTTGCATGGGGCCTTCACTTCACGGTGCATGTATTAAGTTTCCGGACGACGGAGCTACACTCTAGGACTTGACCGTATCAGCTATTTGGTAAGCGAGATCTCCTTCGGGGTGTTAGTTAGCTATTTCATGATTATATTTATTTTATGATATAGGTATGACAGGGCCTTATCCTGGTAGACAGTTTTCAGAGTCATGTTAGAGGTTTCATAGACTAATCTAGTAACATATCATGTCAGTTTTTCAGTTATTCATACTTGTGATATTTTCAAACTCACCATGTTTTACTTGGATAATTGTAATTCCGCTATTATATTTTCATATTGTTATTTCAATATTGCATTTAACATGTTTTAAATCATTACGTATGTTTTGATGCCCATGTTGACAAACAAGCCATGTGGTTCGCTCGGTTACATGCAATCAGGCACCGAGTATCGCGTTCCGCCTAGACCATGATTCGGGGCGTGACAGGTGATTGGACAGGACATTGCACAACTTAAGCTGACTGAGGACATGACCCTAGATAGAAAGCTTTGGAGGTCGAGGATTATGATAGGTAGTTGAGTTTTGTCGCATTGTGTGTGAGAGAGGTAGGGGGCTAGCCTCTTCCTATCCTCTTCTCCTTTTCTTGTAATATTACGTCTCACGTAGATCCATGCTCTTATTTGTGTATTACTATATGTTGTTCCATTTGTTCTGTACTGTGATATTTTATTGTCTTATTTTTCTTGAATTTGAATTTGTGCATTGACTATGTTTCTTTTGAGCCGATGGTATATCGAAAACAATCTCTCTACCCATAAAGATAAATGTAAGGTTTGCGTACATCCTACCATTTTCAGACTTCACTTGTTAAAATACACCGGATATATTGCACAATTATATATACAATATTTTTTCGACCAAAGGGAGTAGAAAGAACCCTTTGCTCCCATAGCCAACTACCTTTGCCAATGATGACATATGCAGTGTTTAGGTTTCTAGTCACCCTCAAATGTTAGTCAACTTTATCAACTAACGTATTTTCAAAAGTATTAGAATAATGTTTATTCAATCATAGTGTACAATAAAAATCAGTTAGAAGAATCAATTTAGTAAGGTAAATGGGTGGACTGCTAGTTTACAATTTAGTTTGACTTGTTATCTGTTCGTTAGTGGGACATCAAAACGCGGTATTGGAATTATGATTAGAATCAGTTTCAGTTTCGACATTTGGAGTTTTGTAAAGTGACATTTTAGTTCCAATACTATCTTGACTTGACTTTTAGCCGCCATTTGTTTCTTTTTCCACGCCTTCTTGTTTTCCTTTCTTTCTTTTTTGGATACTTTAGCCAAACTATTTTTTTGTTCTTTTAAAAAAAAAAACATTTTTCTTGGTTTTTTTCTGCCTGCTTTCCACCTCTTGAAATATTCTTCATAGTTTGGTGTACTTTATATCCACTCCATTAAACGTGAAAAATTAACGGGATAACCAATTTTCAGAATGATTGCAAATTGTCAAAAAGTAATCACTTTTCATGCGGAAACATTACGTCAATGTCTTGAATTTGAGACTTAAACAAGTAAAGAAATCCAAGATAATGCCATGATTTTTGAAATTCTTAACAATGTCATGAATTCAAAATATTAACTATTTTACAGTAACTTTTGAATCTATGATATATCTATCTCAGTTATAAATTCGAAAATGGCTATGTCTGAATTTACCCTATTACACTTGTAAAAGTTATCGTTTTATTTTAACCCATTTCATTATAGTAACATTTTTATGGGAAGGGAGGCATCACCAACTTTAATATATAACAAATATTAACTTACTTAAATTTTGTGTATGATCTTCTTACTCATTTCACATCTTTCAATTATGTCTTAAAGTTGAGTTGAACTAGCTCGGTTCGTTATAAAAAAGATTCAGCTCAATTCGATTCGATTTAGTCAAAGCTCAATAGTTAAAACTTGAGCTCGATCTAGCCCGCTTGGCTTAGTGTAGTTATGTTCGAAAACTATCTTTCTTTTACGTAAAAAATTATTCGTGCATGATGTTTTAACCAAATTAATGAAATACATTATATGTGTTGGAATATATATAACTATTATGTAACCATGGTTAATAATATATATTTTCACTTTATTAAATCAACTAACAATGATAAGTTTCATTGATTTGATGTAAACAACCGTACAAGTAAGTAATTACCCCAATTTTGTTACATCTTTTGTAAAATGAATTTTGTTTCTCTATATATTCTTCTTATTTACTAGTAATGCTTTTAGCATTGATTTTAAGAAATTATATGGAAGGTTTTTAAGATAAAATTTCCTTGAGAGAGGAATGTATTATTTATTTATTTGTATCTTATATTTATCGTTTCTCATTTTTAATTATCTTTATTGGATATATTTAAAATATATGATTATAAATTTTATTTTGATTTTGTCACGCCCCAATCCAGGGGGACGTGGCCGGCACCCGATGCCTTACTTGCCCAAGCGTACTCATATGTAATACCGAACATACATAACTCATATTGTGGCCGACAAGGCCGAATCACATCATATGATGGAATTCTGTACGCTGACAAGGCTGTATGAAATGAAACCGGAGCCATCTAGCTCATCAACACAGGGGATTCAACCCAAACACATATATACATACACGGGCCATCCAGGCCACCATGCGTTTTATATCAACAAAATAACTAAGTTCGGCAAGGACAACATAAGCTTCTCAATGACATCCAAGCCTATAAGGTCGTATTGTACAAACTGGACAACATATGACATATCTACAATCCTTTAGGGAAAATCAAGTGTAACGTGGTCGGAACAGGGCCCCGGCCTACCCATCAAAACTATAAACACTCAAAAAGTACTCCAGACTCTGGAACTGGCAACTCCGAATGATATGGAGTGTACTAATCAACTGAAACTCTGTAGTGCCTACTGTGGAGGCCTGTCTAGCCGTCTCTCAGAACATGCACGCATGAAATGCAGCGCCCCTGGCAAAAGGACGTTAGTACGAATAGATGTAATGAATATATATGACGACTGAATAACTGAAAGCTGAAATGAAACTGTAGGCATAATAGCTAAACATGTCTGAGAGATAGAAGGGAAATCTGAGGATCTACCTATCTGTTTTGTGCTCACATCATACAGTAATATCAACAGCGTACCTGGCCTTATCGGGGTTCTGTGGATAAGTATAACATATCAGGCCTTAAATGAGACTATGTGGATAAGTATGATGTATCAGGCCTTGACGAGGTTCTGTGGATACGTATAACGTACTAGGCCTTAAATGAGGCTCTATGGATAATTATGACGTACCAGACCTTGACGAGGCTCTATGGATAAGTATAATGTACCAGGCCTCAAATGAGGCTCTGTGGAAAAGTATGACGTATCGGGCCTTAACGAGTCTATGTGGATAAGTATAACGTACCAGGCCTTAAGGAGGCTCTGTGGAAATATCACAAGTCACACCGGGCAACTAGGGGCTCTGTGGTGTACGCAACGTACCAGGACGTAGCGAGGCTCCGTGGGATAAATATAACTTACCCAACCATAACAAGGCTATGTGAAATAAGTATGTGACGTACTAGGCCATCTATAGGCTATGTGGAATAAGTAACAACGTGCCAACCAATCAAACTTAGCTGAAAGAAATAAACAAATATCGTCAATCAAGGACTGAGTCCGTAAGATCTATATATACTCAACTAATAAGGGGAATAAGTTCTAAGGCAGAAAGTACTCCTGGCAAGGGACAACCAATGACAACTTAATGTTATTTAATTATGAGGCACAAGCTCATTGTAAATATTTCTCTTATATATCTTTAAAGAGTACAATTTTAGGTACGGAATCATGCTATAGAAAGAAGGGATATCCATTACATACCTTTGAAGTTCTTCTTAACAATCCAACAGACTCAACCTTACGTCACCTCAATCTACACAATGATAATTACACTATAGTTAAGCTACAGAAGCTAGAAATCGACATAAAGAGCGACAAACTCGTCTACAAAAAATTGGATAGCACCTCCCCTCTACCTCTCACTTTCCTCAAATCCAAGTAATCAAAACCAACATATCCAGCACACAAACAAACATATATACATCATTTTCCAATCTTATATCCATCACCACACACCACAATCCCTTCATACACAACAACTAAATGTTATTTTTCGCTTTTCCATCCATACAACTTAACTAGGACTTAGATATACTCAAATCTATAGAAGAGAGGAAGAACTTACCTTTAAACAACAAGAATAACTCTTAGAACAAATCTTCTTCAACTTGAAGGAGCTCCCAACTCAACAACAACACCATTAAAGTGTTCTCCTCATCATCTATAAGACATTTAATGAAGGACTTAGGTGGTTTGGCCTTAGATTAGCTCGTGAAACATGAGAGGATGTTAGAGAGAGTCTTGGAGGTGTAGGAACTCAGATCTGGTCGGAAAATGGAGTTTAGAGAAGAATCCATTGATTTATATACAATTGGATATGCTTTCACCGCCCAAGTGAGTCTCAAAGGGAGATGCTTGCAGTGTTTTATTAAAACATACGTAACTTTTTGTACATATCTCTGATTGTCAAACAGTTTATTACGTTGGTAAGTAGACTCGCTGAACTTGAATTTAGATAGGTTTTCACTCTATAAATCCTTATACACTAGAAGATATACCGCCTAAAGTTGGGCCAAAATTCTGTCCATGTTCTGCCTACCTTTCCCCGAGTTTTGGCGAACTTAATTTATTTGATTCGTTATCCCCGAATTTTTATGAGACTTACTTGGGGCTCATAGACAAAAAGCCACTTTGAAGACTTATATTGGTGAAAAGGTCACAAGTCTCAAAGTATTAGCAAAACAACCACCTATTATTACATCATCATTGTCAGACTTTTCTACGTCCAAACCTAATCCTAAAGTTTAAAAAAATATATTTTGGCCCCCAACCCCCACCATTTTAATTACACAAAAAGAAATAGAAAACTAAATATTTCCCTTCAAAAGCTCCCGATTTCTTCACTTTTCAGATCCCGTTTCCAACAAAAATTCTGTCTTTTCATAAGAAAATCAGTCTGAACAACTTATTATGGCGACGATTATAGTAATAGTCCATATCCATTGTCTATTATAGATTTATTATACTGTCAATTGCAGAATATATTATAGTAGGTGGTGATTACATGAGTGAATGTGAGGAGATCTCAAAATGTTGGAATTGGATTTTTATGAGCAAGGTGACATGATGATCCTGATAGTGATTGTTGACACCTAATTTTTACCCTCCAATACTTTATTTAATTATTCAGAATTCCTGAGTTGTGAACGAAGTGAAATATGCGTTTTTACAAACTAAAATGATTTTACGAAAATTATTCCGATGACATTTTGCCATGATTCGGCAAAATATTATTGTATATCATTTGCATATTTTTATATATATTTTAAGAAATATCTATCATTTTCTATGATTTAAAGAGGGAATTATTTAATTAGTCGTATGAATTAATTATATTAATTTGATAAGTATATTACTCTGTTGAAACTAAGGAAATTTAATTAATTAATAAAGCATAGCATCTCACTTTTATTCCTAAATTGGATTTTAATTATGAGGGATTTTTTATGCTTTATTTGAGTTTTATTTCAACTTTAGCATCTAATTGGTTTTAATCGATTAATTTTGGAAACAATTGAATTCAAATGGTCACATTTTAAATTTGATTCGAGGCCACATTTGCGAAAATTCCGTAAATTCTCAGCCCCTGGTATTTAACGAATTTTGAACTTTTCCCTCTTTAGTTTCGGCTGAGTCAGGTCCAATCTCAGGGACAATCTTTGATGATTTCAGGCCACATTTAACGAATTGCGAAAATTCCGTACTCTTGATGATTTCAGGGAAATCTCAGCATTCAAGAACCTCTGGCTAAGACTGTGGGGAACTGTTAGAGTAATTATGGGGTAATCCCATAATTACCTCTATTCTTCATTAATTGTAATTGATAGTATAATATATTGTAATTAGGATAATTGTAATTAGTATCTTATATTTTAGGTAAGGAAAATTAGTCTTCCATTAGACAAACATAATATGATTGTATATATATTTTACCATTAGAAGAATATTAATCAAGGAATCTCTTTCCTACAATAACAAATGTACAATTTGTCTGCTGGCGAGACAATCTTCACACCTTGATTATCGACAATCTTCACACCTTGATTATCGACAATCTTAATTTCTCGGCAAGATAATCTGTTGTTTCACAAAACTCGTCATTCATCTGTAGAAAAATAGGAGAGAAAAATTAAATACGATCATAACAAATTAATTGAAATACATTAAAACCATGCAATGTGTCAATTTTATAATGCATATCAAAAGAAGATTATAATGCATTTTCCCTCTTTCCTCACCAATATGAGCCAGCAAACAAACAAATCAAATATTCAAACATGGTGTTCATTAGGCAAAACCGAGTCTCACATTTTTCTTCAGATTATGAGTTGGCATGTCATGTGATCCACCAATAGCTTTTCTTTGGAAGCTTTTTAAAAATTTAATTTAATGAAATATTAAATCTTTTTTTTATTACAAAATTTTTGAGAAAAATAACTTGTTACATGGTTTTTGTGTATAACAATCAAATAAGATTTAAACAATCTTAAATGCTATTATTATAGCAAGTATATAAAAAAAATTCATTATATAGCAATCCAAAAAGTATCTAAAGAAACACGTTATTATAGAGAGATTTGACTGTATAACTTTACCGCCACTCCAATATGTGATGTATATCATGCAAACATATATTGTTGACTCTTTAATTTAAAGAGAGTATGAAAATCAGACCTGAGCAATAACTGTGATATGCACTGTGCTGCTGCCAAATGGCATGAAATTGCTGCTCTTGATAGTTAGATGAAACTTCTGAATCACACTTAATATTTCATCTATATTTCCTTTTTGTTGCTTTTTGCAGTATAATATTGTAATCAGCAACTCCTCTTCTAAATTTCTTACTTCAACTTCTGGTAAAGTACTCATTGACAAAGATTGATTTTCATAATTTCGTGCCTTCTTCGCGATTTTTTCATTGTTTGGTTTGGTGTATAAATGATGATGTTGCACTGTTTCTGCCCTTTCACGAAGTTCTCTAATGAGACTGCTTGCTCCTTCAAGGATTGACGCTTTGTCCATCTATAATAATTTATTTATTTTTAGTACAACTTGTGTATAAAAAAGAAAAAAAACAGTATACCTTGTTTTGAATACTGTTGTAGTTACACAACAGGTAAATGAATTTAGGATTTGAATATTATGATTCGAGTTTGAGATTTTATCACCATCGTTCGGAATCTATAATTTATAAGTATTTATTTTAAATTTTTTTTGACACATATATAATGTCCGAGCTAATATAATTGAGTGTAAATGAACGGAGTAATAATTTATGCACTATATTCACCTCTGGTTACACAATAATTGTTTATATTCGCAATCATCCAACATAATCCTAGAGATTTAAACACTAGTAAGTTAGTTACTTACTAGATTAAGTGTCCACTATTGCTTATATATCTTAGAAATTTATCTAATAAGTGACTTAATTTTAAAACTTTTTTTTACCTGGCCGGTTAGTTCAAAGAATTATTCTTTTTCAATAAGATTGAGTTTTTGCAAGACGGTTAAACCCCTTAAATGGGCTCTACACGTGTTCTTGAAGGGAGAAATTTTTGATAGTAAGGCGCGTTGTAGTTCGTAGGGTAAGTGAACGGGGAGGAATTTGTGGCGTCAACCCATCGGGTTTATCATTTTTCTAATTTCTTCTCTAGCCATTGTCACGAAATTCTACATATGAAATTCTAGGATATTGTTATGAAGTTTAATTCAACATTGAAATTTCAAACTCCATGATAGGTTAATAAGTGGTTAGACCACACTATTACTATTTCTGAGACTTTATCCCTTTAAATGATCCCTACGGCTATGCAAATTTGAATTAATCATCAGTTAATTCCGCACTACTAAAAAATCTCTATTTTCTCATTGGAAAATGTTTTCATCAAATATCGGTGGAAAAAAACCTAAATAGCAGTGTTTTCACAAGGAAAAATTAAAAAGTTTTTCGGCGTTTTTTATGAGAACCTGGTTCAAACCATACATTTTCCAGTGAACTGATTCGGTAGGAAAATCATGCTTATAGCACAAATTTAATTTTCACTGTGGAAAAACATGTGTTTCTAGTAGTGTCGGAGACGAGATGATTAAACCAACTAAACAAACAAATAAATGTGTTTGCGAGAAGAAGTACCTTGTTGAGGCCAGGAAGAAGAGAGGCTAAGGAAACAAACAACTTAGCTATCTTCCTTCGTCTATTTCTTTCAGCTAACAAATGTTCTTGTGCTTGCTCCCTCGTCCTTCTTGTGTAATTTCCTCCAAATTGCAGCTCATGTGCACCAATTTTCTCATTAATCTGCGAGAAACTTATAGTAGTACTACAAGTATTATTTGCCTCTGCCTTGGGAATTAACAAAGAAGGTTCAAAATTGTGATGATGGTTAATATTGCACATGGCTGAATGTTGTGAATAATTGGGAACATTGCTACTGAATGAAATTATACAAGCCAAAGCAGCTGCCTGTTCATCTTCCTCATTATTATTCTCCTGCATAGCAATAGGAGAAGTAGAGGTACTCTTATGAGGATGAGAAAAGATAAGAGCAAGATCGTCCATTTCTTTTGAGAAAGACAATTACAATCTCAATTACTAATAATATTATATGTACCTATTTATGATGCTTCGCAGTGTGACTGCCTTTAATTTATAGTGCTTAAAAAATTATTAATTTCATAAAAAGGACTAAGGTGTAAGTTGCTCAAACTGCTACTGATGTTACCCCTTAACATCTCACTTATCGAGTTTGGTTGACCAAGTTGCAGAAATCCGCTTATCAAAAGTGTGTTAAAAGAAAGTGTGTAGGACAATAGCATGCAATTTGTATTTAGTTAAATCATTTGCTTTTGTTCCTAATTTGAGTTTGACCAATATTTTTAAGAAGCGTTTATAACTGTCAAATTACTAAACAGAAAGTTAGTACTAATTTTAATTTGGTAAATATGAATTTGTGATATGGGCATAATCTTGTCTTAAAAAGAATATCAAGAGCATTTATTTTTAGGAGAATCTACCTTTTCTTAGCTTCTGCTTAGAGTGGTAAATACTCCTGCATTTTTAATCAGAGTTTTAGGATTCGGATCCTAAGTATGCAGTCATCTTTATTAAGGAACAATTTACCTTCAATGTGGGACTTTCCATCGTGAAAATCTAAATTAAGTCAAATTCAAATATAAATACCGAATATCAGATAGGAAATCAAAAAATAATACTACTCGAAACACTTATTCTTTCTTCATCAAAAACTTAATCAAACGTGCTCACTCTTTAGACTATTTTTTTTTTTTTAAATATAAGTTTTTTTGGGCTTTCAAAAACTCTGACATACAGATCATTCATCTTTCTTGTTTAACATCTCGGTATCTAGTTTTGCATGAAGTGTTAACGTGACGCAAAAAGGTTTGGTCAGCAAATCCTTTCTTTAATATAACCAAAACAAAAAAAAAACTTTTGTTTCATTTAAATATAATTTATAAATTTTGTCTTGTCTTATGTTTCGATTTCGAATAGGGCGGTGGACTAGGGAACAGTCGGCTAAGGAGCTTTAGTTAGATATGGACCCTACATTACCCAATTTAAATTAGTACCTTAATTAAATATATTATCTATTACTCGCATATGGACTTGGAGAGTAGTCTAATTTGAATATTCATAAATAAAGTCTAAAGTAGTACATCTTGCCAATGAAATATCATAGTAGTATTTACATATACTTGGAACATTTGACACTTGCATTAGTGCAAAATAATTTATACTCTTATTAATTGCCTACTTCTTTTTGTTTTTGTTTTGCGTAACTAACTTGATATTAAACGACTTTCCATAGCTGTATACGTGGTTATTGAACTTTTTATTTACCATAAACTTTGTTTGTTGAGAACGTTTTTTTAATAGTATACACATTTCTATCTTCTTGAGATATTGTATCCTATTCTTTTGGGTAACAACGACCGATGAACTCCCATGCATTCGATGACAATGATATATTGTTAAATTCAGTGGTGAGGTTATGAATCTTGAAAGTGTGTTCAAGATTAAAAAAAATTATACATAAAATATTTGATTGATATATGCGATATATTTTACAGTGAAAAATGTTCAGCTGATCATCTTTTGCTAAAGATAACTTTGCCTTTATCGAAGATTATTTCAAAACTAATTTAATACTTTCTCAATATTCATTTTAAATGAAACTGTTTTTTAGTATTTTTCGAAAGGAATAACAAATTTTTATATCTGAAAATATTTTAATTTTAAATTTTACATTTTAACATTAGTGCCATACTCTTGTAGCCATAAAAATACCCTGACTTGTCAAGATCACAAGTTAATTATATGCAAGTTTTGATACGTACCTAATTTTTTTTCTTAAACTCGATTTGTGTGCAGTATAATTAATTAACGTCCAGATAATTAATTTACATTTATGTTTATTTTGTTTGTCTTATTTACTTGCATTAGATATTGCTTCTTTCTTTTTCAGAATTCGCTGTCATGACTTACGCACTTTGTGTGTTTTACTTTGCTTGGGCTTGTGCTTTGTCTTGAGCCGAGGGTCTCTCGGAAATAGCCGCTCTACCTATCAAGATAAAGATAAGGTCTGTGTACACTCTACCCTCTCCATACCCCACATTGTGGGATTTTACAGAGTATGTTGTTGTTGTTATTATAATTAATTTACATCAAACCAGAGATAAAGTACTTGTCATCCAATGGGATAATGACTACAGTATATTGACGCAAACTACAAGGGGAAACAAAAATATGACTAAACGAACTACACTACTAATAAGGGAAATGGATAATTAAAGAGAACCAATTATGACCTGTTTGCTAATTAGGTGGATTTTGTCTCTAATTACGGTTTTTCCAAAAAAAAAAAAAAAAAAAAAAAAATCATCCAACTCTATTGAGAGTGGATGGCAAACTACAAGGTTGACTTAGACTATGGAGGGTCGGCTTCTGTTGTACTAAAACCTACTAACATTAAACTTTAAGAGAAACTAAAATATAGAAAAATACGTTTATAGTTCTTATGGGACATGTTGTTTGTCTTTTAAAACAATTTTGTTTGTCCATTGTAAATATAGTACTCAGTATAAAATTATTTTGATGTCAGCATTTCCCATCTTCTTCTTTAAAATCAAATGACCCATATGGCCATATGGCTGGGGATTTCCCATCGGATATGGTCAGCAATGTCGTAGTGTATATGATGGACTTTCTTTTTGTTAATTTGTGGATTAAATAAATTTATCTATAATTTTCACTGACTTGAAGTTTCCGATATAGCTGGGGATTTCCCTTGATTATTTTTATTAATGTCAAAGGTATGTATACATGATATATAATATTTAATTTATGAAAATTAAATCTACCTTTTTCTAAGACAAGACTACTACATTTTTCTAATACACGATTACTATCATAATTGCACATGTACGAGACTTCTAATAATTACATGAGAATATGTGTATATACACGTAATATACATGGCACATGCACATATATTCTTTCACACCCCCGCAGTCATAGCGGGCGGTACGCTGAGATTGTCCCTAAAATCTTCAAACATAACTAAGGAAAGACCCTTAGTAAAGATGTCAGCAATTTGGTACCGTGAAGGGACATGCAAGACACGTACTTGTCAACGAGCTACCTTTTCGCGAATAAAGTGAATATCCATCTCTATATGTTTAGTGCGCTGATGTTGGACCGGATTCCCAGAGAGATATACCGCACTAACATTATTGCAGTAGACCAAGGTAGCTTTCTGAATAGAAAAATGAAGTTCTAATAGGAGGTTACATAGCTAACAGGACTAAGACACTACATTGGCTACCCATCGATATTCGGCCTCCGCACTGGATCACGATAAAGTAGCATGTCGTTTAGCCGACCAAGAGACCAAGTTATCACCAAGAAACATACAATAACCAGATGTCGAATGTCTGGTATCTGGACATCCATCCCAATCAACATATGTATAAGACACGAGAGTAGATACGGAGGATGGATATAAATGCAAACCATAATCAAGAGTGCCAAGAATGTAACACACAATGCGTTTGAGAGCGTGCATTTCGTCCCTCGGATCATGCATAAATAAACACACCTGCTGCACTACATAAGTAATTTTGGGCCTCGTGAATGTAAGATATTGAAGAGATCATGCAAGAATGCGATAGTGGGAGGGATCCTCGTAAGGTGTGCTAGAATTAGCACTCAACTTTGGTTTGGTGTCAACCGGAGTAGGAGAGGACTTACAGGATGACATGCCAGGCCGTTCAATAATCTCAGCCGCATACTTCCTCTGAGATAAAAATAGACCACCTGCATGACGAGTAACAACTATACCCAAAAAATAACTTAAAGGCCCCAAGTCTTTCATAGCAAATTCGGAGTTGAGAAGAGATATGATAGACTTGCGCAGTTTATTAGAAGAGGCAGTCAATATAATATAATCCACATATAACATCATGTATGCCAGAGAAGTACCACGACGATAGATGAACATAGAATGATCAGACCTGCTGTGAGAAAACCCAATAGTAGATACATAATCTGCAAACCTTTTGTATCAGACCTGAGGGGCCTGTTTTAGCCCATACAAAGACTTCTTCAGCAAACATACATGGTTATGATAATCGGGGTCCCTAAAATCCAAGGGCTGATGCATGTATACCGTTTCCTTGAGATCACCGTGTAAGAACACAATTTTCACGTCCAACTGATGAATGGGCCAAGCTATGGAGAGAGCCAGACTGAGAACAATGAGAATAGTTGCCGGTTTGATCATCGGACTAAATGTATCTCCACAATCTATGTCAACCTGTTGAGTTTTGCCATCACCTACAAGACGGGCCTTATACCTCTCAAAACAACCATCAGATTTTTCCTTATGAGTAAAAATCCACATAGAACGAATCGCATTAACACCAGACGGACGGGGCACCAACTCCCACGTCTAATTTTCAATAAGAGCATTATATTCATCGTCCATGACCATTTTCCAATTCGAGTCATGAAGGGAAGACACGGGGTTACGTGGAAGGGGTGATTTAGTGACATTAGAATTTAGATTAAAATGTCATTTTGGTTTAAAGATACCCCATTGGCTACGCATAATGGCCCTTTGACTCGGAATTGAAGTGGACCTGACCTGTGTCGGTGTAGCTTGCTGGCCGATGGACTGGACTGACGGAGGGGTGGGATGGGCCGAGGGACTGGACCGAGGAGTTGGACCGAGGCAGTGGGCCTGTTGGCCGAGAGGACGTTGTTACAAAAACTGGGCCAACATGCAGTGGGCCTGCTTGCAGATCGTGATCACGGATAGGAATTGGTCCAGCAGGCCTGCTGGCAGAATTGGGGAAGAGGAGTGTTCTAGGCTGGCAGGCAGTGGGCCTGCCGGTGTCTGCTGGACCAAAAGATGATTGGTGGACCAGCCAAATGGTGTACCACATACGGGGATAGTCCATCATCCAAAAAATTGTAAGGGTTGGTCACGAAATTATACTATTTATCAAACGGAAATTGAGTTTCATAAAAAATAACATGACGACTGATTATGATCTTATTAGAGGATAAATCATAACATTTGTAACCACGATGATTAGACGGATAACACAAAAACACACAAGCGATAGAACGGGCTTAAAGTTTGTTAATTGCAGTA
Source organism: Anisodus tanguticus (assembly GCA_034509755.1). NCBI lineage: Eukaryota > Viridiplantae > Streptophyta > Magnoliopsida > Solanales > Solanaceae > Anisodus > Anisodus tanguticus. The sequence continues at coordinate 2,813,609 of CM067540.1, read as the reverse complement.
GATGGAAAAAGAGGATAGCATAAGCACCCAAACACTCTAAGATGAGAATACGAATGATCTTTGTGATAAAGAATTTTTAGAGGAGAATGGTATGCTAATCCTTTGCTAGGGAGTATGTTAAGAAGGTAAGTAGCAATTGTAAAGCATGATGCCCAAAAGAAGGTGGTAAGGAAGCATGTGCTAGTAATGTGCGAACAATATTATTAATGGTTCGAATTTTTCTTTCGGCTTTCCCATTTTGTGAGGACGTATGAGGACAAGAAAATCGAAAAGATATGCCATTAACATTACAAAATTCCCTAAACGGCCCATTATCAAATTCTCTTCCATTATCACATTGAATATTTTTAATTTCTCATTCAAATTGGATACGGATGAATGCTCTAAACGATAGGAATGTGGAATAAGCTTGAGACTTTTTAGAAAACGGAAAGGTCCACAAAAAATTAGAATAATCATAAAAAAATAACACATAATAATGATGGCCCAAAGAGCTCAAAACGGGAGATGTCCATAAATCACTATGAATAATATCAAATGGCATCAAAGTACTAGAATTAGAAGCAACAAACGGTAATTTAACATGTTTCCTAAGCGGACAAGAAGGACAAACATTAGTACTACGCGTACTATTACACACAATAAAATTATTATTTTTAAGAAAGGAAAGAACATATGCTCCCTGATGACCCAACCATGCATGCCACAAGGAAGGTGCTAAAGCGGCAAACGTTGACGGTGTGGCTGGACTAGTGGTGGTGGTGGTGGTAGTGATGGGATAGAGCTCGCCCCGACTATTACATCACATTAGAGGTATCCCCGTCGTAAAATCCTTCACAAAAAATCCAAAAGGGTCAAAGTCAATAGAAACCCAATTATCAGTTGTAAATTTCCGAACATACACCAAATTTTTAATTAAGTGATGAGCATGAAGGATATTTTTCAAGGCTAAAGGTGGGTTCGAGGGAGATAAATTTGTGTGACCATAACCACGAATTGGTATTGAATTACCATTACCAATAATTATGCCACAATTTTTTCTCAAATTAAAATAAGACGAGAGATTACCTGGTGCGGACGTCATGTGAGAAGTAGCACCAGTGTCCATGTACCAATTTTTATCCGGAGGATTTAATCCAAGTGTATGCATCATTGTCTCGATATCCGTATGTGTCAGGACTGCTGTTGCGGGGCCCCCAGCAGTGAATGCCTACTGAGGCCGAGGCCCAAGCAGGCCAGGCTGCTGCCGGGATGCACTATTCATCTGCCCAGGCTGCTGCCGCTGCTGGCCATTATTGGGCCTGGCCTAGTTTGCCGAAGGGAATGGGCAAGGCGGCATGGGCCACTGCCCAACGACCTAAGCCTGCTGCCATGGGTTCAGTGGCCCGGTCCCCTGTCCGCTACCACTGCCAGCTGGTCGTCCGCCACCACCGCTACTGCCGCCGCGACCGTTACCTTTGCCGCCGCCACGATTGTTTCCACAATTTTGACCCTTTTTGCCACCCCCGTTGTTACTATTTTGACATTAATTTTTGGAGAACGATTGAGAGTCATTAGTTTCACGGGACGTGACAACCATAAAGGTGGAATTGACTCTGGTAGCCGCCTTTTTAGCCAAATCTGCTTCTTCTAAGATGAGCATGGAACGTGTTTGGTAGAACGGCGGGAGATGATTGCTTTGACGGAGGAGAGTTCCAACGCCATTATATGCTTAGGAGAGGCATGCAACCATCTGAAGAACAAGACGATCATTAGTGACGATCATTAGTGACAGACGCACAATAGGCTGAGTCATTAGGAAAATCCTTCATATTTATGTGGGAGAATTCCTGCTCAAGGGTCACGGCACGGAAATTTTTGTTGTCCTGGAATATATCACGCAACCTATTCCAAGCTTCCATTGACGTAGCGTCGGGTTCGATAATTGTCTGTAAGAGATCCGTATAGATGGTGGAATAGATCCATTGAAGGACCATAGCATCAAGAGTTTCCAACAACTTAATTTCATTATCCGTGGAAGGCACCTTCTCCTTGCCTTTTTTCGGTGGGACGATGTGATGGAGGACTCTATTAGATCGGGTGTGTATTTTAAACAGTTTTTCCCACGTCGTGTCTTGGACATTTTCCATCTCAAGAACAATATGAATGTTGTTCTTGATATTAGAGACTGCAAGGGCAAGATGAAAAGTGTTCTTTGTGGTAGACATGATGGAGGAACAAGAGGAGAATGAGGGATTCAGTAATTTTTTTTGAAGGGAAGTGGGTGATCGGCCGGTGGCCGAGACCTAGGTTGTCGAGTAGGGAGGCGGAAGCTTAGGAGAATTTTGGAGAAGGAAAATTTTGCCCTAGACTGCAGATACCATGAAAGAGAATAATCCATTGATTATTTTCATTAATGTCAAAGGTATATATACATGATATACAATATTTAATTTATGGAAATTAAATGTACCTTTTCCTAATACAAGACTATTACATTTTTCTAATACAAGACTACTACCATAATTACACATGTACAAAACTTCTAATAATTACAAGAGAATATATGTGTATATACACGTAATATACACATAATATACACGTCACATGCGCATATATTCTCACTACACTATGTTATGGTTAAAAATTTATTCGTATCAAATGGTACTATGAGAAGGACTATTTTGCAATGACTAGATATTATATAAAGATATCTTATTTAACAAGAGTTATTTAAGTAAATACTAATTTATTCTTTTTAATAATTTAAATCTTTATATAAGATGATCACAAACTTCAATTTTGATTATATCAGAACCAGCTGAGATACTTAGTTAAAGTCAACCATTATCAACAAAAAATAATAGAGTAATGATCAAGGGACAACACAAAAGACCTAATTTAAATAAATAAAAATATATTCTTAAAATTTTGATGACATGATTACATACTTCTAAAGAAAATTAAGGTTATTAATTAAAAGGTCCAATCCACGAACAGCTATGGAAAGTCGTTTAATTTCAAGTTAGGTACAAAAAAAAAGTAGGTAATTAATAAATCATTTTACGCTCAGGCAAGTGTCAAATGTTCCAATAATATTTGAATACTATGATTTTTTTGATATCCAGCGTTCTGGCTTACGCAAGACTATTCCTGGGGATAGTAGTACCGGTTTCTCAACATTACTACAAGTAAATCACGGAATGTGCCTGAATGGCCAGGATTTGAGAACAACCAACTGATATCACATACCATGATCATGATTATTGATTGGCAAGATGTAGGACTTTAGACTTCATTTACGAATATTAAAATAAGACTACTTTCCAAGTCTACATACAATTAATATTTAATTTGATTAATTACAAACTTAAGATACTAGTAATAATTTGGTCGTTCATGGTCCACATCTAGCTAAACATAAGACAAGACAAACTATCCTTCCCGAGCCTGGTACAAGCGGTTTGTGAATTTTGTTTCACATATTGAGTTTTCCAACAGTCATTTCGATCACTCTCTGTTTATCTACCGTCAGGGTAATAATATTGCTTATCTTCTCTTATATGTGGATGATATTATATTAACTACCTCATCAGATGCTTTTCGCAAGTCCATCATGTCACAACTTGGCTCTGAATTTGCTATGAATGATCTAGGGCCACTACACTACTTTCTAGAAATAGATGTGACACATCATGCATGTGGTTTATTTTTATCCCAAAAGAAGTACGCAACTGAGATTGTGGAACATGCTGGCATGTCCTCTTATAAACCGTCGGCTACTCCGGTGGATACTAAACCCAAATTGAGTGCATCCTCCGACAAACCATTTGCCGATCCGACACTTTACCGCAGCCTAGCACGGGCCCATCAGTATCTTACATTCACCAGGCCGGATATTTTTTATGATGTGCAACAGGTATGCCTATTCATGCATAATCTGATGGATGATCATATGCATGCTCTCAAACGCATTGTGCGTTATATTCAGGGTACTCTAGACTATGACTTATATTTTTATCCATCGTCGACATCCACACTTGTCTCCAGACGGATGCCGAATGGGGAGGATGTTCGGACACCAAACGCTCCATTTCTGGTTATGGTATATTTCTTGGTGATAACTTGGTATCTTGGTCCTCAAAACGGCAAGCAACGTTATCCAGATCCAGTGCGAAAGCAGTATACCGATGTGTCGTCAATGTTGTGTCTGAATCTTGTTGGCTTCAGAATCTTCTTCTAGAACTCCACTGCCCGATTTCGAAGGCCACATTGGTGTACTGTGATAATGTTAGTACTATCTATCTCTCTGAAAATCCGGTCAATCACCAATGCGCTAAACATATTGAGCTTGATATCCACTTTGTTCGTGAAAAGGTCTCACGCGGACAAGTGTGTGTCTTACATGTCCAGTCGCGCTATCAGATTGCAGATATTTTTACTAAAGGTCTTCCGCTGGTATTATTTGAAGATTTTCGGGACAATCTCAGCATACGTCTGCCTCCCTCTTCGACTGCGGGGGAGTGATATAATAATTATTAATTATTAATTATTATTATAATTAGTAATTATTATAATTAATTTTAGAATCATATGTAAATGGTAGGTAAATTATCATTAAAGTAGATAAATTAGATGACATGATATTAGCCTAATCATATCTTATTAGTAGCCTAATTGTAGCCTAAGATGTGGCTCTACTTGTTGTATAATTACCACATATTTAGGAGAATAATATTGAGGAAAATATTCTTACAATTTTAATCCACTTTTGATAAGCGGATTTCGGCAACTTGGCTAACCAAGCTCGATAAATGAAATGTTAAGGGGTAACATCAGTAGCAGTTTGAGCAACTTGCACCTTATTCCTTTAATGAGATTAATAATTTTGCAGCACTATAAATAAAGGTAGTCACACTACGAAGCATCATACATACCTACAACAACAACATATCCAGTGAAATCTCATAATATGGGGTCTGGGGAGGGTAGAGTGTACACATACCTTACCTCTATCTTGGTAGGTAGAGCGGCTGTTTTCGAGAGACCCTCGGCTCAAGACAAAGCAGAAGCCCAAGCAAATTAAGATCCACAAAGTGCGTAAGTTATGACAACGCATTATGAAAAAGAAAGAAGCAATAGCTAATGCAAGTAAATAAGACAAACAAAATACACATAGCAGCATAAATCAAACGACAAGGGACTATAAGGCAATATGATAGGCTAAGCGAGCATACAATAATAATACTACAACTACCAGTTTGTAAGCGTAGGTAGGACTACGTTGGACTACCTACTATCCTTCTACCCTAATAAGTGTCCTTTATAACCCCTTATCTAAGGTCATGTCCTCAGTGAGTTGCACCTGCGCCATATCCCGTCTAATCACCTCTCCCCAATACTTCTTCGGCTTACCACTACCCCTCATGTACCCGTCCATAGCCAACCTTTCTCACCTCCGCACTGGGGCATTTATGTCTCTCATCTGCACGTGTCGGAACCATCTCAACCTAGCTTTTCGCATCTTATCCTCCACCGAGGCCACTCCCACTCTGTCCCTGATATCATCATTTCTAATTTTATCACTCCTTGTATGCCACACATCCATCTTAGCATCCTCATCTCCGCAACTTTCATCTTTTGAGTGTGCGAAGTTTTGACCGGTCAACACTCCGTCTCATACAACATGATCGGTCTAACCACCACCCTATAGAACTTGCCTTTAAGTTTTGGTGGCACCTTTTTATCGCACAATACTCCAGATGTGAGCCTCTATTTCATCCACCCTGACTCAATACGATGTGTGACATCGTCATCAATCTCTCCATTCCCTTGGATAATAGACCCGAGGTACTTGAAGCTCCCTTTATTTGGAATGACCTGGGTACCAAGTCTCACCTCCACGCCTGTCTCAAGGTCGCTCCCGTCACTGAACTTGCACTCCAAGTATTCTATCTTGGTCCTACTCAGCCTGAACCCTTTAGACTCCAGAATCTGTCTTCAAATCTCCAGCTTAACGTTCACTCCGTTGCGGATCTCATACATAAGTACATAATATTATTAGTAATTGGCTTTGCAATTGTGTCTAAAAAAGAAGTGGATGATCTTACTCTTATATTTTCTCATCATAAGACTACTTCAACTTCAAGAAAACGAGTACTTCATGAAAATGATGAAAAGGCAGATGCTTTGGCTTGCATACTTTCTTTCAACAACTCATCACAACACCATCAGAATTTTGAACAATTATTAGAGCCTTTGTTAATCCCAAAGGTTGAGGCAAATGCTATAAGTTTCTCGCAGATTAATCAGAATAATATTATTGGCGCACAATTTGGAAGGAGGACTGGGGAGCAAGCACATGAACATTTGGAAGCTGAAAGAAATAAACGAAGAAAGATTGCTAAGTTGTTTGTTTCCTTAGCGTCTCTCCTTCCTGGCCTCAACAAGGTATACACCCTCTTCTTGCAAATACATTTATTTATTTGATTTTAATTGTTTGGTATCTGGAATTAATTGACGATCAATTCAAATTCGCATAGATATAAGTGTTGGAAATTTGCCTTTGGCGGGAGTTGCGACCGACCAACTTTAACGGCTTAAACACTAGTGTAACGTATGTTGAAGAATCCGGTTCTTCACACATGCATGATCTACTAAGTACGTAGATAACCGTAGGGCCAAGAATCGTCAAATTTCATTGAGAAATGAAAGAGATATTGGTTCACGAAGTAAGGTGTTTGAAGCATGGAAAGTGTGGTATTGTGTGTAATTCTCCCTCATCGGTAGAGGAAGAAAGAATTGTTGTGTATATAAGATTCGAAATTGGTTTGGGGTTTGGGACCCCAAGGGGTATCCCATGTGTTTAAAGGAGGGAGGACCTAGATGTGCTTCGGTTCGAGGAAAGACCACACGCGCGCCGCCGCCGCCCGTCCGGTTCCGAGTTCTCCGGTTCTCCGGTTCTCGGGTTCTCGGGTCACAGGTCACAGGTCTTCTGATATTATCTTTTTGGGCCAGAAAACTTTGCCAGAAGTACAGTTTGATCCCGTTTTCGATGTACTTGTTTGGACCGAATTCTTTCGGATGTACGCTTTGGTCCCCGAAGTTTCCGAACATCGAATTTCGACGGTCAAAAACAGAAATGCCAAGCACTCAATTCAACCATTTATTTTGGCTGAATTACTCCTCCTATAATGGCCAAATCCGTTGGTCTTTCTCCCATTTATGTTGGTGACTTTACTACCTCCATAATGGCCATTATTTGGCTATTATGGAGGCGATTCAGCGAGAAACAGTCCATCCCTCTCCTATATAAACACCCCCTTACACCATTGTTGAGCACAAGAGTTAACGATAAGAGAGGCAAAAAAAACAAAGGTACGAAAATACACAACCAAAATAGTTTTCTTCCTACAACTTCCAAGCATCATTTCGTTACTCAATATTCTTCACGGTAGCTCTTGAGTTTCCTTTGCTCAAGGGTTCCATTGCTTTGTTTTATCTTGGGAGACAAATTGTCCAGGACGTATAAAGGATACATACGGGACAATATTGTCTTAAGGACAGAGTGCTACACTCGACTCAGCAAAAACAATTTACATTTTTCCGTCTTCTACAAAACTGAAATTTCCAGTTTTTACTTGTGTAACGATTGTAATTTCAGATTCCATGTTGAATTATTGAAATCTTTGTTTATCCTTTCGAATACTTGTAATAGTTAAATACTTCCCGTACTGCTTTATAAAGTACCATAGAGCAAAACTCCCAACAATAAGGTCTATTTAATGGAACAATATTTTTTATTTAAAAATAATAATAGCGGAGGCTAGCCACTTTTCAAGAATTTTCAAACTTCACAACATGGCTAGGCAAAAAAGTGGTTATTGTAAATTTTATCCTATTAAGAGTTTCTTCATTACGGAATCCATGTAGGTCCAATAGGGTTTAACCATCTTGCAGAAGCTCAATCTTACTGAAACACTTTTTTCTTTTGGAAGAGTTTAATTCTTTGCATTGATCAGGTAAAATATTTTTATAAAATCAAATCACTTACTTATAAAGTAGATTAATTTATGTGATAAACATTAGTGGGTAACTAACCTAGTAAGAATGGTAACAAATTTACTAGTGTTGAGAACTCTAGGGTTACGTTAGATGGTCCCAAATACAAATAATTGTTGTGTTAGCAGAGGCGGATATAGTGCAAAAACTTATTAGTTCACCCAAACCTAATAATTTTGACTCAGACGGTCATATCCTATATGTATGTTAAAAAATTCATTAAGTACAAATAATAGATGTTGAACGAACATGATAAGATCTCGGACTCGACATCCTAATGTTCAAATTGTGAACCTCCCTGTGTGGTGTAACTATAACATTATTAGAAAATAAGGTGTATTGAAAAATGTTAAAATTATTATAGATGGACAAGGCGTCAATACTTGAAGGAGCAACCAGTCTCATTAGACAACTTCGTGAAAGGGCAGAAATAGTGCAAGATCATCATGATTTAGAGACCAAAACAAACAATGAAACAAATAAAGAAGCTCCTACAAGAAATTATGAACATCAATCTTCAATTGACATGGTGAATAGTAGTTTACCAGAAGTTGAAGTAAGAAGTTTAGAAGAAGAGATGGTGATTACAATATACTGCAAAAGGCAACAAAAGGGAAATATAGATGAAATACTAAGTGTGATTCAGAAGCTTCATCTAACTATCATAATTCTTTCACAGTTATCACTCAGGTTTGATTTTTTCCTCCTCTTCAAGTTAATCAATTTTATCATAATTCTTTATTATTGTCACAAGTTTGAATTTTATATATACGTTGCGAGTTGGTGCAATAAGACAGTCGTCCTCGTCTTGTACTTGACCGTACCTTTTAGGCTGGTCAGGCTCATATGATGCCAGTCTAATTGAAGAAATTAGTCATGTTAGTATATTTACTTTAGATCTTATACTTTCTTGAAGTATGTTAGAGAAAACATATATAGAGAACTTTTAGTAGTAATTTTATGTTAATTTTGTATAATATATTTTCTTGAAATTAATTTAAATAAAAAAAATATGATCATTGAAGATTTATATCGATTTCAACTTATTTGGAACTGAATAGTAGTAATTATTGTAATTTGGTGCAATAATAGAGTTATTACTTTTCTGATATTCTTAGAGCAAGAACAAAAGGCAATTCTTTATAATTTATTAACTAATAATTTCTTGTTAAGGGAGCACATAAGCAAATTTGAGAAAGATGATTTTGAATTTTTTTTTATGGGACTTTTAAATAACATGCCAACTGAGAACTGACTGGATCAAACATTGGTCAAAATAAAATTAAATAAAAAGGGAAATGAAACACATGCCACATTTTTTTGTTTGTTGAAAAAGCACATGAAAAGAAACACAATTTATAGATCACATGGAAACTCATAGGAGAAAACATTCTTAAAAAGCGAGATTAATGTATTTCAATTTGTTATACTTACGTTTTTGTTTTCTCTATTATTTTTTACAGATGAATGGCCAGTTTTATGAGACAACAGATTATGTTGCTGAGAAATTACGACAATCAATAGTCAAAATGTAGAGGTTGTTCGACTCACGGACAAACTAGTCATGAATTGTAACTTAGAAATTATACATAGTAATGTGAATAGTAATAATTTAATTGTTTGCGCTTGTTATTGAAGACAATCATCATTGAAGGTTGATCGCGTTAAAATTTGTGTATAAAATCTATAATAAATTATGTATTTGGTTATAAGTTGGATAAAAGATTACCTTCAAAAGTACTCTTGGCATAAGTTCATTGCTTTATATCCATATATTAATACTCATCGTTATTGTCATAATTAAAATGATTTGTAAATTATAATTAAAAAACATAAAAGTTATAAGCAACATATTGTAATTACCTCAAATAAAGAACAATTTTAGAAGAAATCAAAATTGAGGTTCGAGCTAAACGATATAAATGAATAATTAAATCTTTAACACTTTCATTTTTTCTTTGCCATTATTCCAAAACGAATACATAGAGATAACAAAAGTCATTCCACAAAGTAAACAGAATACGGCAAAACTTAGGATATTATATAGGATCCTAGGAGGATTATAAAATTTTAATGCAATATTATTTATGTACTAGGTTGCGTTTAGACAAGATAAATTTAAGTGCTACCATAAGATACTTACGAATTAATCCTCCACGTGCACACATGGAGTTCTATAGAGGTTTGTGAAAAAATCACTATCCCAAGAATTGAACGTTGTTCTCTACTTCTCTTACTTAGGTCCTTAATTAATTTTTATACACTAATAATATATATATAAAAAAGTTATTATAAAAATAACTACATGTAACTCAACTGTTCATCATAAATGTAATTAGTGATTTGAAAAATAAGACATGTTATCTAATATAATAGATTAAAATTTAGCGATACTCCAAAATTTTATACATTATAAGTATATATAAGTAAATTTAAGAAAAGAAGAAACATAAAAAAATTCCATGGATTATGCCGGTGTGTTGTGCTTCGGTGCTCGGTCCTAACCACTCAACCAGGGCCAGGCCCATTTTGCTGTTTTTCCTACGTCATTGGCACATATGGCCTTCTTTTGGGATAGTCTTTAATTTTTGACCCTCCTATCTTATTATTTTAATTTTTTATCTTTCAGTCATTTAAGTTATAATAAATGAAAGAAATTATCCCTCTCATCCCACGTAGCTTAGGTTTCTTCTCCAATTCATCTTCTTCCCCAACTTCATCATTCTCTCGTCCTTCAAATTTCAAACCCAGGAGCTCCAAATATCAACAATGATAGATTTCAATTTTTTTTTATTAACTTCTCTCTAACATTAACTTCAAATTATTAATTTGAAGGAAATAATTTAAGCACATACATTTATTAATATGAAACGGTCACCATATTGAGAATTGTTTCTTTTGTTGGATCACAACTTCAGTTGGATACAAGAGAACACTTAGAAATCCAGTTAGTTTTTGGTGATTGGAGTGATAATTTGGGTTTGAAGGTGGATCATAAAATTTATGGTATGTGATGTGAGTTATGGTGGTGGAAGAATGACTTTGGTGGTAGGTAATGAATTTGGTGGTGATGGGTGATGAAATCCATTGTAGTTGCTATGATATTTGGTGGTCGAAACAGTTGATTTATTTAGTGTATAATCTATAATTTTAAGCTATTTAATTAATAATATAGGTTTTATCTTCAATTATTTTGCATTTAGGCATAACTTTTCATTATACACCCTTATAAAACTTTATTGTTATGGAAGTGAACTCTGGGCCAAAATTATGTTATTCTTGATTTGCCAAGTTTCATTATAATTTTTATTTAATAAAATATATACAATTTAATGATAAAAAGTATTATCTAACTATTTATAAACGGGTGGATGGATGGGTCGGATGGTGGGTTGGATGTATGTCCACCCGAATCCAACCCGATCCGTCACCCGATTAAAATCCGTATTTTATCGGATTTCCGTCCATATATTCGGGTCGGGTGGATCAGATATCCATCGGGTCAGGGTGAAATTGTCAGCCCTAATAATACTGTGACAGATGCTAGCTCTTTGTAGTTTTTTGTTCACATACAATTTTCTTTATTCATCGTATCTTATCATGCTATTGATTGATAACAATAATTAAAGCGATTCTATTTTTTCATTGGCATCTATCTAGTGAAATTTGCAGCGGCAAAGTGGACGTAGCTCTCGCATTGAGGGTGAACTGTGTGTTTTATTTGTTCTTCACTTATTTAATGTTTTCTTATTAGGTAGAATTTGGGACTCAAATCCTAACAGCGGAAAAGTTCCTTAAATGAGTAAACCATAACATTCTACTCACTCGAGGAGTTTAACCAACTGTTTACAAACACCATTGTTAATGATGACTCGAGTTTTGCAGTATTTACTATCAGTAAGGCGAGCAAGTACCGAACATGCATTTGTTAGTATCTCTCCATCAGTTAAACGAACAAGGCGAAAAAGTTCTGGGAGTGCTTTTCTCACCTTACCAAACTAGTCTCTTAGCACGTGCGTTGCATGTGGATGCGTATCAATGATAACAAACTTTTAAAAAACTACATAAATAATATTCAATAAATGCTAGTTAAAAAATTTGAAAAGAATTACAACTACCTTGTGGAGTCGAAATCCTCTTTCTAGACCGAATGAGGAAAAACAGAACACAAAAGCTTAATATGTTCTTACCTCGTCGGCGAGAGGGCCTTTGCTCATCCATCCAACTGGTATACAGACAGTATGTGTGCAATATTCATCCTCTGTCACCTAGAAGTCAAAGCACATAGTTGCAAAAAGTTATAGGCCCAAACAAAAGAGTCAACAAGAAATATCGACAAAAATTTGAATGAAATGCAATCTAGTATTACATAAAAGAAACGTCCCACCTTGAAATGTAATTCATCTCTACTTAGTGAGGAATTTCGAGTTATCACTTACCTGTCTCTTCACAACGTATATTTACATTGAAATGAAATTCAACTTGTTATCAGTAGAGTGTACATCTTTGTATAAATTTGTTACTTGGATTAGTCTTTGACTGCTCGCTGGTGTTTGACATTGAAATGGGATTACTGCTCGCTGGTGTTTGGTCAGATCAAACAGATTTGCAACTGTTATCGACCAAGCGATTTCGACCACTGTTCTGTCACCGTATGTATGACAGCCTTTTTTTCTGTTGATTTTATTCACTCTGCTTATCACTTACCTGCAAATTTCTATTAACAGCTGAGACTCCTGCTAGAAGTCCATTTTATTTAGAATGTGGTATTGCTCGTCGATTTGAAAAGCTTCTATGGAAGAGAGATTCTCCGACGGAGCTCACTGCAAGTGATGTGTTTTTGCCATCTTTAGCGTGTCTCGTGGTTGTAGATTCACTCTTGCTAAGACAAATGAAGGTCGTGGTCTTGTTCATCAGCTTGAGGCTGTGCATCCTTGGCTGAATAATTACGACAAGCCAAGCTTCTTCCAACGCTGAAATATGCCACATACGCTTTATTAAGGTTTTGCAAGGGAGAAGAAAAACTCAGTGCATATAGTACAAAATTCTATAGAACATACAACACATTAAGGCTCAACAGAGATCAACAGGATTCTATTCTGTTACACTGATTGTAAGACTCGACCAAAACCAGAGAAAGGCTAACCAATTCATTGTTTGGCATCAAATACATAGAACATGAGAGATGATATAACTTATATTGAGGTTTCATGATCTTTGCTTAGCTGTACAATCTGTTGGAAATATACTAATGTGGAATTAAGTTTATCCCATTATTTATGACTCGAACAATTGGGGTCCCGCACGTCGGAAATGTCATTTGCATATTTGAAGTTCCAATTCAAGATCAAGATATTGACAATTTATTGTTGTAATCTTTGTTGTTTATCCTTTTGATCACTGTAATAATTATTTACTATTCCCGTACGTGACATATCCAACACTATCAACATCAAATCATCTGCTTAAAGTAAGAAATATTACACAGTATTACTATAATCAGTAACCTCCAAGGCTTGTACTAGCAAATAGGAGTAGTATCTAGAGGGGTCAGCTTGCAGGCAGGGAGTCAACTTTGCGGCCTTAGGGTCGCAAGTTCGATTCTCCCCTCCGGATATCGTCCTCCGGGGCACATACATGTGGTAAAGCCTGGGCGCTAAAAGCCGCGCGGGCATGTTGCAGTGTGGGTTCGGTCTCCGCCAGGCCTTGTGGATGGGGCCTGTGGGGGGGTCAACCTTGTAGCATTGATCCGTTGGAAGCAAACAGACACTGACCATGTGTGCACATCCCGCGATTTACCTGGTGGTGGGGTGCTGAAGGACCGGTCCCATCATCTCCAGGACGTCTGGGTAATACCAGTGAATTAGTCAGGCGCAAGCCTGGAAACCTGGATTATAAAAAATAAAAAAAAAATAGTAGTAAAGAAAGGGACCACTGCCCTATTGAACTTCAAATTTCTTGTCATGCTTCGCCATCCACATAAGACAGAATACGACTAGAACAAACATGAGATCAAATCCGACTAATTCATACTTAGTTTAAACAGAACCAAACACATAACTAGAAGAATAAAACCAAAACAAAACTGGAAGTAATAACACAACCAAACAGCGCTAAAATAGCGGAAGGGAAAGGAGATTACCTCTTTTGGGGCAGCCGATGAACAACCTTTCACCCAAACCGACTTCTGACGAGCGGAAGAGAACTTCCTCGAAACTCAAGGCTTTGCCTAGTTTCTGAGTGTTCAAGCTATGCAAACGATATACAATATACAAGCGATATACACTATTTTGACTTTAAATTCCGATAAATATGCTTAAAAATTATAATAATTAGTAAAACTATGCAAGCAATATACAATATACTTGATGATATTTTGCCAAATAAAATGACAAAGTGTCACCAAAATAATTTTGTAAAATCCTTTTGACTCTGAAAAGTGCATATCTCACTCTGTTTGTAATTCAAGAAGTCCGATTAATTAAATAAATTTTTTTAAGGGAAAAAATTGGGTGTCAACCATAGGCATCAATGACTTTGATAACATTAGTGGGAATCACAAATAGCTGAACGCAATAGGCTTGGAATTCCAAAAATAGCAATTTGGACTAGCTGAATCCTTCCTGCATAAGAAAGTCTTTGTGTTGGGATCTTGTTCATACACAAGATAAGTTGTGGATCAAATGGATCCCAACTTACTATATAAAGAGACAACATTTTATATTTTAGCTACAATTACTTGCTTATATAAACAAGCAATCGTCTGTTTATGTTTCTGTGTTAGTTTTATTTGGATAGCTAGCTGTGTTGGCTATAGGCTATGATTTTGTACAGCCATTTGGTAATTAATAAAATTCTTAATTGCAAAAAGGAAATTGCATAGCAAAATGCACAGCGTAACAATCCTAGTAGAATAATTATTAGTATCATCATTCAACAAACAAATTTATTAATTAATGTGACAATTACATAGCTAAACAGTATACACACTATCACAAATACAATCAAACAATATAGTCGCAACAACCCAATTCTATATTTTCTCTCCAATAGAAGGTACATCAAAGGAAATAAAAAACTAAAACTCATGGCACAAACAATAATCACACTGTATTAAATACTATTAATTACACAACAGAAGAGATTAATTCATTAACGACTCATGGCTGAGGTAGGAATTGGTGGCACAGTTACCCCTTCTCGTTTCCATTTCTCAACATTGCCTTCCCAACCTGAAAATTCAATACCCCAATTAGGATTAAAAAAACAGATTCAATAGAAAGGAGCATATATATAATTTGTAGTGGCCGAGAGAGTATATACTATAGCAATCGCACTTAAATATAAATGAGAGGAGTGGAATAAAGCATTGCTTGGGTGATATGGTATTGAAAATCTTAAAAAACCATAGATTCAAATATTTGAAGTAAATCATGCAATAGGTGTCTCTACATGAGCTTCGAGAAATCAAACATGAATTTGCACTATGACAACGAAAGAAGCAATTCATAGAAAGATTTGGTGCCCAGATCGTTAATTACGTCTTTCGTGCGGATTGAAACTTATCCAATAAGGAATTTTGCTACTTTAAAACCATTATATTTACGGTCCTTGTTCACCGCGACTTCAGTCGACGGCTCCCTTGTCATAAGGTCGCCAATTTTCGTGACCTTCCGGCAATGGACATGTTAGTTCTTTTAAAAGACGAGTCAATTTTATGCTTTGAGAATTCTTGAAATGCATATGATTTTTGTGTTTAAGTTCTAGATTTTACAATAACATTTATACAATTTAGGCCATTCATAAGAAAATTGCCTGTAGTCTCTATAACCGTCACTAACCACTATTCATATTGTTAGCGTATATAACTTGAATTTCTATTTTTACCTAGGGATGGATCCGTGCCGCGGTTTTTGAGTTCCCTGTATTCTTGACAAATACCACAAACGCAGCAACAACAACTAATCAAAGTGTCTGAATATGGAGTCTCTGGTAATTTGAAAAGTTCTCGCAATTTTCTTCGATATCTTCTTCCATAAATCCATCCACAGTGAATGCTACCCATAGCATAAGCTAGAAGACAAGCATGTCCTTTAGCTGCCATTTACGAAATGTGCATTTTAGTTAGCATAATTGTATAACCATTAATATAACGAAATTGAGTAATGTTTAATTTTAGTGATATTAGGTAAAATTTTATTTGGAATGTTCTTATTTGATAATTCTTGGTTTATTTCAAATAGACTATCGAAAAACAAGTAGGATGTATAGTTTACGATACGAGTTCGAAAAAACTTAGTAGTTTTAGCTCAAACATGTATATCTTAAAAAATTATTTAAAATGTACAAACTATATACTTCAAATCTTGTATCCGTATTTGCGAAAGAAGAACGTAAGCGCAAAAAGTCATTTTTCCCGTTTTAATGAAAAATATTTTTTAAATTACTTATTTGGTTATTTGCTTATTTGGTTACCAAAATAATGCCTTATTTTAAAAAAAAAGATGTTTTCTAAATTATTTTCCTAAATACTACCAAACAAACCACTCAATGTTCTAAATTTTTCTTACATGTAGTGCCTTGATCAAGTATCTCAACGACCTCTCCGGTGGTAACACATGGACAAAAGCAAGTCTTCACACCTTCAGAAAAGATAAAATTACAAAAAGGTTTAAAAGATTAAAGGTTAGAAAACTAATTAAAACAAAAAAGTAATTAACAACAAAAAATAAAAGTGAAAAAGAGTTTATAATCAAAAGTAATTACAAAGAGAACGATCATCCCAGCAATCGAAGAGATTTGTTGTCCACTGGCCTTCTTTATTCATCTTTTCTTTTTTTCTGAAAAAAAAGAGACTTTTTTTGTTCTAGTTATTGCAAATAGGAAATTGAAGAAGCAATTAGCTTGAGAGATTCTTGAGACTTAATTTGCTTTGTCACTTTAATTATAAGCACTTGAAAAAATTAGCGACCTTTTTATACTTTCATGATACTGGATAATGTAAAGATTTGTACATTAATTTTTCCCTAGGAAATTTCATAAATATTTCCTCCAATCTTCATTTTTCTTATTATTTATTTGCCACGAAAGACCTTACTAGATTATTTTATTATCTATAATGTATATCCGATTTGACTATGATAATTTAAAGGTTACGTTCAAAATCATAAGTGAGCACACGAAAGCTTCACATTTTCTTGGATATTTCGTTTATCCAAATGAAGAGGTGGATCTCTAATTAAAAACTATAATTCAAAGGTCACTTCAGGAAAATAATAAAAGAATATAAACATAGAAAGTGATTATGATATATAAATTTTATACTTAGTTGCGGTGGATTTGACCAACTTATATCTAAGTAATAAACTATCATTCTCTTGAACTTATCTGGAAATGGTGGACAATTAATAAGTACTTTTTGTCAATATTTTGCTTTTGACCACTTAAGTTGGTCAAAGCAATCCAACGAGCTAGAATTATTATTAAGGAGATTCAAAAATGAAAAAGGTAAATATATAAAAAAACATATGAAATTTAATATATATATATATATATATATATATATATATATATATATATATATATATTAATTTTATATTCATATATAGTGTAATTTTTTAGTGAAAGAATTTAGATAAATGCAGGGGCGGAGCTAGACTATAAGAAGCGAGTACCCTGTATTTACCTTAAGAAATTTATTTAATAGATATATTAACATAATACTACAAAAAGGGCTTTTAACCGGAAATAAGATAAAAGAATAAAAAAAAGACTTGGTCATGCAAGGGATCCCCAGAAAACATAAGAAAATCGATTCGCTACCTCTGAACGAAAAGACTTTAAAATACAATAACTCAAAATTACTAAAATTCTCGAACAAATAAAACTCAAATTCTAACTCCGTATGTGGATGAGCCCCTAGCTCTTTCTTGTGTGTTATATCTGCTTACATTATTAGTTGTCATCAATTATTATTGTCATTGAAATTTATGTTAATATTAAGGTAATGATACTACCTCTACTTTTCCTTTTCCTTTTCCTTTCATTAATCAAATAAAAATATTTGAATCTTATACGTGGCCGTCCAATTGATTATTTCTCAATTGTATCACATCGTTTCGTGAGACTTGAAAAAAAAATCATATGAATTATTAAATCTTGATGTGGTTGAGTCTTTAAACAAATTAAGAACTCATTTAGAGTTGATCAGTTACATGTAGGGATGGCAACGGATCGGATCTGGACCGGATCCTACTAGATCCAGATCCAGATCCGATTTTCATACATGAATCCAGATCCGGATCCAGATCTGTCGGGTCCATAAAAATCAGATCCAAATCCGGATCCATCGGATCCACCGGGTCCACGGATCGGATCTGGATCCACATGTAAAAAAAATTGCATTGCTAAGAATGTAACCTTGCTAAGAATTTTTTTTAAACTGACAAACGATTTTTACTTAGCTAACAGTTTATTGTGTTTCAATTTTGAAATGTTCATATGAGATATTTTGTTCGTTGTCTCGTTTTGATTGTGAGCTATTAATTGAAAATGTTGGACAATGACAATAGTTGTGGAAAATGCTGACTAGTATTTTCACAATGCAGAACTTGCATGTGCTTGAAATCTTCACAAATGAAGTGAATATAATTTTAACTACTTGTCTATGGAGATGTTAGTCATTCACTAATATAACATTCATTTTATTATCGAAGTTACCTATTTATTTTTGGGTTTTTGAGTTAATGCGGGGATAAATTAAACTTGTTTTGAGAATTAAACTTGCAAGGATGTGCTTAGCAATTTTAAGAAAATACTTATAAAATTACATTCTAGGTTATGAATATATTTAATAAAAAACGGATCCACGGGTCGGATCTGGACCGGATACGGATCTCAAATACAAGATCCAGATCTGATCCGTCAGAAATGGATCCGGGTCCGATCCGGATCCGTCGGGTCCAAATTTTGAAGATCCATATCCTATAAAACGGATCTGGATCCACCGGATCCGGACCGGGTCCAAGATCCATTGCCATCTCTAGTTACATGATTATATGCAATCAACTTGACTAAACACAGTTCATTTTTTGGTCTGATTGGGCTAAGAAGGACCAAATCGTTGGCCCAAAACAAAATGCGAGAGCTTAGGCCCAATCAAAAATATTTTAGTAGAAATAGCGTCCACTAGGCATTTTCAGCCCTATAACTGAAAAATAGTTGATGTCATAAAGTTTCACAATCCTAGATTTTCACCTGTTAAATTTGAAGCTCTATGACTGTGACTATTTTTCAGTTACGTTGAAAAATGGTCATATGTGAATTTACCCGATATTTTTTATAGAGGTCCAATTTTCTTAATATTGGAGTTCACCTAATATTCTGAATTAGGTGTCATCTGGACTTATGAATGTTGCGACATTTGACCTTATCTGCGATCACGATTGGTGACCACATTTCTGGTTATTGCAAATAGGAAATTGAAGAAGCAATTAGCTTGAGATATTCTTGAGACTTAATTTACTTTGTCACTTTAATTAAAGCACTTGAAAAAATTAGCGACCTTTTTATACTTTCATGATACTGGATAATATAAAGATTTGTACATTGATTTTTCCCTAGGAAATTTCATAAATATTTCCTCGAATCTTCACTTTTCTTTTTATGTATTTGCACGAAAGACCTTACTAGATTATTTTATTATCTATAATGTATATCCGATTTGACTATGATAATTTAAAGGTTACGTTCAAAATCATTAGTGAGCACACGAAAGCTTCACATTTTCTTGGATATTTGGTTTATCCAAATGAAGAGGTGGATCTCTAATTAAAAACTATAATTCAAAGGCCACTTCAGGAAAATAATAAAAGAATATAAACATAGAAGGTGATTATGATATATAAATTTTATACTTATATAGTTGCGGTGGATTTGACCAACTTATATCTAAGTAATAAACTATCATTCTCCTGAACTTATCTGAAAATTGTGGACAATTAATAAGTACTTTTTGTCAATATCTTGCTTTTGATCACTTAAGTTGGTCAAAGCAATCCAACGAGGTAGAATTATTATTAAGGAGATTCAAAAATGAAAAAGGTAAACATATGAAAAAATTAATGAAATTTAACATATATATATATATATATATATATATATATATATATATATATATATATATATATATTATGCGTACAATAGATCCTTGTGGTCCGGCCTTTTCCGGACTCCGCGCATAGCGGGAGTTTAGTGCATTGGGCGGCCCTTTTTTAGTATAATTTTTCAGTGAAAGGGTTTAGTTAAATGCAGGGGCGGAGCTAGACTATAAGAAGCGAGTACCCTGTAATTACCTTAAGAAATTTATTTAATAGATATAAATTATTAATTTAGAATATAATAACTCAAAATTACTAAAAATTTCGAACTCATAAAACTCAAATTCTAACTCCTTATTTGGATGAGCCCGTAGCTCTTTCTTGTGTGTTATATCTGCTTACATTATTAGTTGTCATCAATTCTTTTTTAAGTGTCATTGAAATTTATGTTCTACTTTTCCTTTTCCTTTTATTAATCAAATAAAAATATTTGAATCTTATACGTGGCCGCCCAATTGATTATGATAGATATAAATTATTAATTTAGAATACAATAACTCAAAATTACTAAAAATCTCGAACTCATAAAATTCAAATCCTAACTCCGTATTTGAATGAGCCCGGGCTCTTTCTTGTGTTATATCTGCTTACATTATTAGTTGTCATCAATTCTTTTTAAGCGTCATTGAAATTTATGTTAATATTAAGGTAATGATACTACCTCTACTTTTCCTTTTCCTTTCATTAATCAAATAAAAATATTTGAATCTTATACGTGGCCGCCCAATTGATTATGTCTCAATTGTATCACATCGTTGCTTCGTGAGACTTTTAAAAAAATATCATATGAAATATAAAATCTTGATGTGGTTGTCTTTAAACAAATTAAGAACTCATTTAGAGTTGATCAGTTACATGATTATATGCAATCAACTTGACTAAACACAGTTCATTTTTTGGTCTGATTGGGCTAAGAAGGACCAAATCGTTGGCCCAAAACAAAATGCGAGAGCTTAGGCCCAATCAAAGATATTGTTAGTTATACCCGTGATATACATGGGTTTGTATACCATGTATATCACGGTTTCACAAGGTAAATTACCATATGTGAAACCGTGGTTTACACGCTATACAAACCCATGCATATCACAGTTTTGGTAAGTTTAATTAGTGTAAATATTGTATTAAATTAGTATTGTACACTTACCATAATTATAAGATTC
Source organism: Anisodus tanguticus (assembly GCA_034509755.1). Taxonomy (NCBI): domain Eukaryota; kingdom Viridiplantae; phylum Streptophyta; class Magnoliopsida; order Solanales; family Solanaceae; genus Anisodus; species Anisodus tanguticus. The sequence goes on along the minus strand of CM067540.1, from coordinate 2,792,248 downwards.
TTGTGCAACTAGAATAGTATTTTGGGGAGTAGAATAGGAATGGGTTTTTCCTATTATGGAAAATTGTAAATTGTATATATACTCTTTCATTAATGAAAATAATCAAGGGATTATTTCTTTCATGTTATCAGAAGTCTGTGTTTTCATACATCTCCTCCTCTTTTCTTCCGTCGTACCTCGATTTCCGAGCCACATTCTTGGTTTCCGTGCTCTTTGACCATTTCGAATCCACACTGGAGTGCCTCTACCTCCTTCTTCCTAAATTAATCCAAATCCTTTCTTTTGTTCTTTCGTTATGTCAAGAACTATTTTCATCATGTCCTTACAGTTTCTAACATCAAGAACAACATCCCTATTGTTCTTGAGATGAAAAATATCCAATACGCGACGTGGGCAGAGTTGTTCAAAATTCACGCCATCTCACATCAAGTCCTCCATCACATAATTCCTCCTGCTACCCCTACTCCCGCGGAGGATCCTCAATTATGGATTACATTTGATGCTACTGTCCTTCAGTTGATTTATTCCAATATTTCTACCGACCTCTTACAGACGATTATTGAGTCGGACACTACGGCTATGGCTACATGGAATAGATTGCATGATATATTCCAAGATAACTAGCATTCCCACGTTGTCACCCTTGAGCAGTAATTTTCTAAGTCAGCATGGAGGATTTCCCGAATGTTTCAGCTTATTGTAAACGGCTCAAGGAATTGGCAGACAAACTCTGTAACATTGGAGCACCCGTTACCAATAATCGTCTAGTTCTGCAGATGGTTGCAGGCCTATAATGGCATGTGGACTCTCCTATGTCAAAGTAATCCACTTCCGCCTTTTTATCAAGCCCGCTCGATGCTCACATTAGAAGAAGTCAGTTTGGAAAAAAAGTGGCTACTGGCGCTAGTTTCGTGGTCATGATGACGTCTTCAGCTAATTCTCAAGGTTTTATTGATAATTCGGGCCAAAACCGCAACAACGGTGGTGGCAAAAAGGGTCTGGATCGCAAAAATAATGGTAAAAACTGTGGCGGCAACCGAGGTGGCAATAATGGGGGTGGCAATAACGGGGGTGGCAATGGGCCTCGGGGAAGTGGGCCGCAAGCCAACTGGCCACAGCCCTGGGGCCCATGGCCGTGGAACTGGGCCCAACAACCCCTATTTTCTATCGTATGGTGCCAACCCAAACTGGGCCCAGTTTCCGCCATCAAGCATGACCAGTTATTCAGGCCCACAGTGGAACCCGAGAGGCACTTCTGGGTTGGGGCAACAAGTCATCGTGCTTGGGCCTCAGCCCCACCAGGCCCACCATGCAGCGAGGCCCACCCCTACCGATATTGAAGCCGCGATGCACACTCTTGAATTAAATCCCCCGGACCCGAATTGGTACATGGACACCGGCGCCACTACCCACATGACGTCCGATCAAGGTACTCTCTCGTCTTATTCCAATTTTATCAACAATCGTGGCATTATTGTTGGTCATGCCAATTCAATTCCAGTTCGTGGTTACGGTCATAAAACGTTATCTCCCCCACATCCACTTCTTGTCTTGAAAAATGTCCTTCATGCCCCTCACTTAATTAAAATTTTGGTGTATGTCCGTAAATTCACCACTAGTAATTGGGTTTCTGTTAATTTTGATCATTTCTGGTTTTCTGTGAAGTATTTCAAGACGGGGATTCCTCTCATGAGATGTGATAGTAGGGGAGATCTTTATCCTATCACGCCCACATCCGGTCTCTCGAGTCAAGCCTTGCCATCTAATTTTGCATCTCTCGCTCCTTCTTTATGGCATGCACGTTTGGGCCACCCTGGGTCGTCTATTGTTTCTTCCTTACATAAACACAATTTTATTTCTTGAAAGGGTACACATAGTACTCCAATTTGTCAATCTTGTCCACTAGGAAAACTTGTTAGATTGTCATTTGTAGACTCTACTTCTCATACTTTAAAGCCATTTGATATTATTCATAACGACTTATGGACATCTCCCATTTTAAGTTCTGTGGGCCATCGTTATTATGTTCTATTTTTGGATGATTATTCTAATTTTTATGGACTTTTCCGTTAGCGAAAAAATCTCAAGTTTTTTTCACCTTCTTAAAATTTAGAACATTCATCCGTATCCAATTCGAACGAGACATAAAAAAACATTCAATGTAACAATGGCAAGTAATACGATAATGAGATGTTTCGGGAATTTTGTGCAAATAATGACATTGTTTTTCATTTTTCTTGTCCTCATACATCTTCACAAAATGGGAAAACCGAACGCAAAATTTGTACCATTAATAATATTGTCCAAACTCTAATGGTCCATGCTTCCGTACCCCTTCCTTTTGGTATCATGCTCTACAAATGACTACTTATCTTCTTAACATACTTCCTAACAAAGGTTTGGCATATTCATCCCCTCTTCAAATTTTATATAATAAGACTCCTTCGTATTCACATCTTAGGGTCTTTGGGTGCTTATATTATCCGCTCTTTCCGTCAACTACAATTAACAAACTTCAAGCCGTTCTACTCCTTGTGTGTTTTTGGGTTATCCCTCAAATCATCGTGGTTACAAGTGTTTTGATTTGTCGTCTAATAAAATCATCATTAGTCGTCATGTTATTTTTTATGAATCCCAATTTTCGTTTGCAAAGGTTAATAGCTTCGGGCCTAATTCGTATAATTTTTTAGATGACGGTGTCTCCCCATATATTATCCACCATTTATCGGACCTGTCTCGCACCCAAAATATGTCAGCGGGCCCACTGCCCGCTTGTCCACCAGTACCATCGCAGTCTACAGTTATTGGGCCAGCAACTGGGCCGCCTATCCAGCCCAGTTCTGCCCCAGTTTCTATTTTCGATGTCGATCCCAGTTCCAGTATTGTGCCAACAGGCCCACTGCCTGCTGGCCAGTACGTCACTTGTCCCGATATTTCCCACCATCCACCCAATTCTCCCCCGAGTCACCGACCGATCACTCGTAGTCAACATGGTATTTTTAAACCGAAAAGACATTTTAATTTAAATTCTAATGTTCTTAAATCCCCTCTACCCCGTAACCCATTGTCCGCATTAAATGACCCGAATTGGAAATTGGCTATGACTGACGAATACGATGCTCTTAATGCAAATAAGACGTGGGAGTTGGTACCCCGTCCTTCTGGTGTTAATATTATTCGGTCTATGTGATTTTTTACTCATAAGGATAATTCTGACGGTTCTTTTGCAAGGCATAAGGCTCATCTTGTAGGTGATGGTAAGACTCAATAGGTTGGTGTGGATTGTGGTGAGACATTTAGTCCGGTGGTCAAACCGACTACCATTCACACAGTTCTCAGTCTAGCTCTTTCGAAAGCTTGGCTCATCCATCAGTTAGATGTGAAGAATGCTTTCTTATATGGTGATCTTACGGAGACTGTTTACATGTATCATCCCTTGGGTTTTCGAGACCCTAAATATCCTCATCATGTCTGTTTATTGAAGAAGTCCTTGTATGGGCTTAAGAAGACCACGCAGGCTTGGTATAAGCGGTTTGCATACTATGTTTCATCTATTGGGCTTTCGCACATCAGGTCTGATAATTCATTGTTCATATATCGTCGTGGTCCTTCCCTGGCTTATATACTATTATATGTTGATGATATTATCTTGACTGCCTCTTCTGATGCTTTGCGAAAGTCTATCATGACAGTGCTCACTTCTGAGTTTGCTATGAAAGACTTGGGGTCATTGAGTTATATTTTGGGGATTACTGTCTCTCATCATGAAGGTGGGTTGTTCTTATCACAACGAAAGTATGTTGCTGAGAACATTGAGCGAGCTGGTATGTCCTCTTGCAAGTCTACTTCCACTCCGGTTGATACTAAGCCCAAGCTGGGTGCTGCGGCTGGCTCACCGTACGAGGATCTAACTCACTATTGCAGTCTTGCAGGGGCTCTTCAGTATGTTACTTTTACGAGACCAGATAATACGTATGCCGTATATCAGGCGTGTTTGTTTATGCATGATCCCAGGGTTGAGCACATGAATGCGCTCAAACGCATTATTCGATACATCCAGGGGACACTTGACTATGACTTACATTTATATCCTTCATCGACATATACACTTGTCGCATATACTGATGCTAATTGGGGTGGTTGTCCACATACCAGACGTTGCACGTCCGGCTATTGTGTATTTCTTGGTAATAACTTGATCTCATAGTCTGCGAAGCGTCAGTCTACATTGTCTCGCTCTAGTGTAGAGGCCGAGTATCGAGGGGTAGCCAATGTGGTCTCTGAATCCTATTGGTTACGTAATCTTCTTTAGAGCTTCATTGTCCTATTTAGAAAGCTACATTGGTTTATTGTGATAATATTAGTGTCATCTACCTGTCTGGTAATCCGGTTCAACGCCAGCACACTAAACACATCGAGATGGATATTCACTTTGTTCGCGAAAAGGTAGCTCGTGGACAAGTACGTGTCTGTCATATCCCTTTCATTTATCAAATTGCAAACATCTTTACCAAAGGTTTTCCGTCGGTGCTCTTTGAAGATTTTAGGGACAGTCTCAGCGTACAAAGACCGCCCGCTATGACTGCGGGGGTGTGTTAGTTATACCCGTGATATACATGGGTTTGTATACCATGTATATCACGGTTTCACAACGTAAATTACCATATGTGAAACGTATACACGGTATACAAACCCGTGTATATCACGGTTTTTGGTAAGTTTAATTAGTGTAAATATTATATTAAATTAGTATTGTACACTTATCATAATTATATGATTCGTGTACAGCTAGAATAGGATTTTGGAAGTAGAATAAGAATAGGATTTTCCGATTACGAATGTGATGACATTTGACCTTATATGCAATCACGATTGGTGACCACGTTTGTACACCAGCTGACAACGACATCAGTAATGCACAGTTTGGGTCCAAGTAATCTGAAACTCATCTAAGCCTCGGGTCTGAACCCAAACCACCTAACAAGTCCCAAATGGTAAATTCAACTTGTACAAAATCTCAAACATAAATTGAGGTATAAATAGTCAAAGTGAGGCATTGAGTTGTGACATTTTGTAACTGAAAAATAATTTAGTTTTGTTTAGTAAGGTGAGCAGGGCAATAGAATGATATATTTCGGCCTTCCCAACCAATGATATTCGTTTCAATTGGGATATTTAAATAGGTAGAAATTTTGTTGTGCTTGTATTTTTTTTAAATTGTTTGCTTATCTAATAAAGGTAAGACTAAATTCATGTACTCCAAATTTCGTTAGCATGATAACAACAAAGTTGAGGTGAGACTAGATGGATTCGCGGTGTTAATACAGAAAAGATTAGATGTTTGGGCTCGTCATTTTTTCAAGAGCGTAGAAGTGTTTTATACTGACTATATAGTTATGAGAACAACAAATTATGAGAATGGTATATTATTAACTTATTGTGTTAGTACATTTTGTATGTATTGAACGGATCAATTAGTGATAAGTGTTTTATACTAACTATATAAAATAAACTCTCTTGTCCATTAGATGTACTTATTTTATTAATCATGATATAGTTATTATAAGCAACACATATTATTTATTATTTTGATTTATAAAAAAACGAGGTTCTTTTATGGGTCAATATGTCTGGTAAATTTGTTGATGATAATATTCATTTGTGAAATAAGAATTAGTTGATGAAATTCCTATCTTCGTTTACATTGATGATACACCTCTATGAAAGCTTATAAGTTTTCATGTCTATACCTTGCAGGTGAATTTTAATATTTGACATGTGGAATAAGCTAAGCAAAAGTTTAAATAAATTATCAGTAATTTAATTGATTATATATTTTATCTTAACATGCAGAGTTAAATAAGATTTTCACAGAAGAAATCAAAATAAATCTAAGGAGTGAAATTATGATTTTTTTGTGGAATTATTTCAAGCTAATTTTAGATAAATTTTCAGCGAGTATTAGTGAAAATATTTTAATAAATTCGAGCATCCAATATCCTTGAAATTTTCACTAGGGGTTCTTTTAATTCTGTTCCCGCTCATTATTTTGGAGCAAAAGAAGCCTATAGTCCTTTATCCAACCAAAAAAGACCCAAACCGTTCATCATGAATTGACAGTTTAAAGCTTCATCACTGTAACTTATTTTCAGCAAATTCAGCGAGAAATATACATTTGTTTGAGCGAATAAACGTTCATTATTATTTATTTGCATATTAACTGAATTTATTTTGGTTGGATCTATTGTTTTCAGGTTTAAAGCTTCAACTTTCGATTTCGTCCTATTCAGAAAGCTATCTTGGTTAGGTTCTTACTATTTACTTCTCTGCTTCTCTAGCCGGAGGTTGTTTTGATGTGTATGATGTTTGGTGTTTTTATGCATATTCAAAATTGAATTTCTGGTTTCTCCTTGTCTCTGCAAAAATAAGATCCATTGTTTTTTATAACATGAGATAACTTTTTTTCCATCAATTTTTTTCATTGTTTCAGCATAACGATGTGGAGATTGAGTCTGCATCTCTTGTGGATGTAAGAGTCATCGGACGATTCGTTTTGCAATTCATAGTTCTTTGTATAATTATTTATTGTGAAACTACTATAGATTGATGTTTAAGTTAGCATAAGTAAGTTTGTAAATTGTCACTAATTATCTCTAAAAACCTCTACAATTTCAAAGTTTATTTTATGGCGGTCGTCATGAAGGTTTTTAAATACCATCGCAATAACTCTCATGGCATTGATAACTGTGGCGTTTTTAGAAACCGCCACAATTATGTTTGTGGGGGTCAGAAACTGACACAAATTGAGTAAAAATCCTCCACAAATTAGGTATTTTCTTGTAGTGATCAATCAAGTAAATTTTGGTCTCGTGGGATCAATTCAATAAATGAAAGAAATGAATGAATGTTCTTATGAGAAAATGTATTTTTTATCACTAGTATAAATAGCAGTGCAAGAGATTGAAAAGTTAAATTGCCTAAACATTCAAGAATGAAGATGAAGCAAGCTTTAGCAATATTTTTTGTCGTAATCGTTTTTCTTATTCTCATATCAGGTATATATTTTTATTTGGTAAGTTAATTGTCATTTCTTTTATATTCAAACACATTACTCACTCTGATTAAAAAAAAGTGTTCACTTAGTCATTTACACACTCCTTAACAAAATACTAACTCTTAGGTAAAAATAGATAATTTGACTAAATTACTCCTAATTAAATCGGTATTGGAATTTGATCACTTAACACTTCATAAGCGCAAATCTGAAAAAATAAAAGTTATTTTTTTTATTTGATAAATAAATTCTCTTTTTAAACAAAAAGCTAAAGGCTAAGTGAGCACTCTTTTTGAATCAGATGGAGTAATATTTCCATGAAGAATTAAAAAATGATGATTCTTGTGTAAAAAGAAATGATTCCTTCATTTCTTATGCAAGGTTTTTTATCCAAAAAAAAAAGTAGTAACTCTCTTTGAACATTCTTCATTCATTTTTGTTTATTTGATCATGTGTAATTTTAAATTTTCAATTTTACAAATGGTTTTGATGACTAAAGGGCACATTGTTATTTATGGTATTTGTAATGATCTTTCTAATTATTTTTGCAGAAAATGGAATGCTTCAAGTTGAAGGTATTCAAGATTGTGAAAAGTTAATATTTGGAATTCAATGTCCAGTAGAAGTATTTTCAAGGATATGCCTAATAGAGTTCCAAAAAATATCCTATAAGCCTTTTAGTTATTATTGTTAGAAGGAACTTACTGTTATTGTCAGTGTCGAGCAGATTGGTGTAATTAAATTAAGAGTTTTATTAATTGGTGCACCAACCAATTTTAGAAGAAAACTTTGAAATATAATTATCATCATGCCACATCATCTAATAATACAACAACAGCGACCTAAAGGAAGTATTGAACCCCTTTTACCACTAAGCTAATAAAATAAATATATAGCAATTGCATTGTTGATTCTTCATGTAGTTGTGTAAGTATAAGAATTTTGTATTTATTAAATATTTTCAAATTAGTTTCTTAAGCATTCTAGATGTAATTAAACTAAAATATTTCTAAGGATTACAAAGTGTTATAACTCAAAAGGTCACTGGAATTTATATTAAATGTTTCATGAATGGCACGATAAAAAAAAAAAAAGGAAAAAAATGGGCAGTTGTTACTGACACTCAACGAGCATTATATATTCACTAAGTGAACTCTTTAAATAGAAAAACCTTATTTACAATATGTGATAACCTATCCAAACCAAATTGTGGGAAATGTTTCTGCACCTAGGTACGTACGGACAACTTTAAAAATACGTCACTACAGTTTTTTGTCGATTTTCTTACATATTCAACACCTCTTTTGTATTTTCGCCCAATCGATTAGAATTTAAATTTTTTTATCCCTATCATTACAAACATATGATTCCCGGAGAGATAAAGAAATAAAACGAACCAAGTATGAAGTACTTGCGTCTTATCCTTTCAAGGGGACGACCCTACATGCAGGAAAAGGATGTACCAACTCTACGAAGTTAGAATCGAATTTTTCTGTTGACTTTTTCAATTCATTCGTATGAGATTTGTTTGGGATGTCAAACTGTCCAATGGATGAGCAATTGATAATGACTCCACACCTTTTCTATCAAGAATAAGAATTTGAGATGGCAAAAGTTTCATTCTTATTATTCCCATAGAGTCAAAAAAGGATCATGAAATGAACAAACAAAAAAGAAGAAACTCTAGAAGATGCCTAGCTCAAACTAAAATAAAGAATAAAGGGGAAGTAGTACCCACATTTGCAAGTACTAATTAAAGAGATTTTATTCTTAAGGGATAGAAAATGGATATGTACTTTCCTTTATTTATTTGTTTCAGTTTTTGGTAGGCATCTCTCCCATCACCAATAGACAATTAAACATGCTCTTGTCAGCAACAAGGAGGAATTATTGTTAGCATAAGGTTAGGGGATACCTTATTCTACTATGACATTCATAGAGAACATAAGAACTTTATAGGGTTCTCTTAAAGAAATCCATAATATCCATAATAACATTTCTAAAAGTTCAGCTTCTTTTCTATTTCTCACTTGGTGTTTGGTTTCTGAATTGGAGCCCAAATTAATTCGAATTTGTGTCGGGTAAGGCCCATTAAAGGAGATAATACTTTCTAACAAGATTTTTTTCATACTCAGAGCTCAAACACAAAACATTTGATTAAGGTAGAGAGATCTTATTCATCCAACACAACCCTTGGGGGTTATATATGACTGAAGTTCAGGCAAAAATGGTTGAAGTGAGGCAAATCTTGAGCTACTTGTGGTTGAAGTTTATCCAAAAATGACTAAATTTCAATCCTATAAAATGTCAGATATTGTATTTGAAGTTAGACTTTGTCAAAAATGATCGAATTTCAGTCATATGTCTGAAGCTATCCAAAATGGTACAAGTGCAAAAACAAAAGTGAGCACAAGTTAAACGAAGCGTCAAAATCAGATATCCGTGCACTTACCTCAAATCTGTGAGGCATGTTGGATAAAGCAGACAATACATATTGACAATGAAAATCTTACACAAATAATATTATTTGAACTTTAGATTATGTCAATCCAAATATTGTTATAAACTTTTTAGGGGTATAATTGTGAGATAATGAGTCAAAAACGTTATTATAATCTCTGCAATTTTGGAAGATAATAATGTAATCAAAGACTTCTTAAGAACATAAGAGAGCTTTTATCATATTTTAATATGTTTTGTAGCAAATCATGGGGACATATATACAGTGAACACACAGAACTAAGGATAAATTTATTGGTGCATATCCCAATAGGTCTAAAGTCTTCTAATTAATTGAGTGCATGCTCATCTCTTAACCTAAAGTGTTTGACCTAGATCAAAGCTAGAAACCCCTAAAGTCCCTCACTGATTTAGCCTCTGAAAGAAAAGAATGTGAAATTGACAAGCATGTTCCATTGATGTCCTCAAAACATGGAAACCCCACTAACTCTGAGAAGAGTTATTGATTTGAATTTAACTTATATTTATTGACAGTGTAATTAAATATTTTTATACTTAGTGTATTTTTATTATTTATTTATTTTTATGATTATTAATCTCACTTATAATGAATTATACATACGTAGTGATCACTGACGTACGCAAAAAAATTGGTAAGTTATGTAATATTTGAAGAAGTGAGCAAATGAATAGAGTAATGCTATTTTCTATACTTAGTATTTTCATTTTGCTTATTATCTATACATACATATCTAGTAAAAACATATATTGATGAATCGATATCCTATAATACCGCTTAGAGCAAGATATATTTGTCCCAATAGTGATCATTTAAATAACCTAATCGCGTAAAAGTTAGTGTATAGTGTAAACGTGTAAATATATTCCCTACCCATAATTAGAATATTTTCATATATTGTGTAAATATAATTATGGTAAGACTAGGATTCCTCTTTTGTATAGGCTTAGGATTCCTCTTTTGTATAGGCTTAGGATTCCTCTTTTGTATAGGCTTAGGATTCCTATTGTATAAGGGATGAATATTGTACTCTATATATACCTTGATATTAATGAAAGACTCCTCAAGGGAGATTAATATCATCTTACATGGTATCAAGAGCCAAATAAACAAAACCCTAAAAACCTTTCTCTTCCACAGCCGTCGGCTGCCTCTCCTACGCCGCGGCCCTCCCGGATTTTCTTCTTGTTTTTCGGGTTTTGTTCTTCCTTTCTTCTCTTCTCTAAATGGCTATCCCTAATTCTTTCACACTTTCTGACGCCTCTACCTCCACAAATCCCACCACAAAGTCATCACCCCCGTCTCATCCCGCCCTTACTGTTTCCAACATCAAGAACCATATTCCCATTATTCTTGATCAAGAAAACAACCAGTATTCTCCCTGGGTTGAACTTTTTCGCAATCATGCATGTCTTTATAACGTGCTTGACCATATTGATGACACTATTCCGCGCCCTACGGAGGTTGGTGATTCTATCTGGCACCGTCTCGACGCCGGCGCCAAATAATGGATATATGGTAGTATCTCTCAGGATTTGCTCCTTACTATCATGAAATCTGACTCCACAGCCCTTGACTTGTGGAATCGTTTGGAGGAAATTTTTTAGGACAACAAGCACACTCGTGCCATGTATTTGGAAGAACAGTTCAACAAAACACATCTTGAAAACTTCTCCAATGTCTCTGAGTACTGCAAGCAGCTTAAACTTCTAGCGGATCAACTCTCCAACATCGGCACGCCTGTCACTGACGATAAAATGGTGCTACAAATGATTTCGGTCTTACTAAGGGCGAATATGATACTTTGGCCACCATTATTCAACGAGCGGATCCGCTACCGAGTTTTAACAAAGCTCGCTCACAATTGTTGCTCGAAGAAACCCGTCGTGCTAAGCGGGATGAGCACGCCCGGCAGGTGTTAGGCGTCGACACGCAACCTCAAGATCGGATGCCACCGGACAACTCCCAACGGCGGCGGGGCGCGGCGGCAAGGGTGGAAAAGGCCGCGGCGGTAGAGGAGGCCGTGGTCGTGGCAAGGGTCGCGGTCAACGAACCAACAAGCGAACGAAACGAACGAGAGATCGCGAGAACAACCGGGTTGCGGCTCGCGGCGGTTCGTCTGCGCGCGCGCGCGCGCCCCGCCCGAGCCGCGATGCCAAGTCCATTCCGCATGCCGGCGACCATACAATCCGTATTCTTGCCCCGGTTTGCTAGGCCCCGCTCCACCCTACAACAGCCCACTTCATGCAAGGTCGAGTCCCGCGCCCTCCTCCGGCATGACACCCACCGAGTTGGGTCGGGCGTTCAAAGACCCTCTCTATGCAACGACCGACAATACTTGGTACATGGACTCGGCGCCACATCTCACGTCACCCGATCTGCAGTACTATTTCTAAACCGTTTCATGTAAAGCATCCTCAATATGTTACGGTTGGTAGTGGACAACGCATTCCGCTTAAGGGTTATGGTACCTCATACACACAACCTCCTCATCCACCCTTCTCCCTCAAAAACACCCTATATGCCCCACACATGATTAAGAACCTCATATCTGTTCGCCAATTTACTCGTAATAATTCTGTCTATGTGGATTTTGACCCTTTTGGTTTTACTGTAAAAGATCTTCATACGGGGACACCTCTTACGAGATGCAATAGCACGGGGGATCTCTATCCATTCACTTTCACCTCCGCCGCCGATCTTGCTCTCCCGTCACTCTAGCGGTTGTTTCTTCTTCAACCTGGCATAATAGGCTTGGTCATCCAGAGTCCCGCTTTTAATTTTCTTAGAGGCAACAATTTCATTGCTTGTAATGGGAAACTTGCCCAAAATTGTGTTTCTTGCTCTTTAGGCAAACATATTCGTCTTCCGTTCAAATCATCTACTAGTGTTACATTTGCTCCTTTTGATATTATACATGTCGATTTATGGACATCTCCTATCACTAGTTCTCTCGGTCATAAATACTATCTTGTGTTGCTTGATGATTTTTCACACTACGTTTGGGTATACCCTCTTAAATTTAAATCGGAAGTGTTTGTCAAATTTCTTGAGTTTCGCAAGTTCATTCAAACACAATTTGGAAAAGGCATAAAATCATTTCAGTGTGATAATGGTCGTGAATTCAATAACTCTATGTTTCACCATTTTTGTACCAATAATGGCATGGTCTTTTGCTTCTCCTGCCCTCACACCTCACCACAAAACGGTAAGCTGAAAGAATCATCCGCACCATTAACAATATGATTCGCACCCTATTGATTCATGCCTCCCTCCCTCCACCCTTCTGGGTCTATGCTGCTAAAATGTCAGAATACACTCTAAATATTCTCCCTACTAGCACTCTTCACAATATGACCCCTACCGAAATCCTCTACCATAGAATCCCCTCTTATGATCATCTACGAATTTTTGGTTGTCTGTGCTATCCCAACCTTAGCTCCACCGCCCCTCACAAGCTCGCTCCTAGGTCCACTCCATGTGTCTTTCTAGGATTCCCGCCGAACCATAGGGGCTATCTATGTTATGACTTGTCGACTAGTCAGATCCACATATCTCGTCACGTCACATTCGACGAGACCACATTCCCATTTTCGAATCTTCCAAAATTCCAAAAACAGGACTACTCATTTCTTGACGAGTCCGTCATCTCTCCCCTAATCGAACAACTCACATCCTCTCGTTCCGTCGTCGAGCCGCGGCGCCCAAACTTCGAGAAGCTCCGTCAACCTTCTAGCACCGCGACTCTCGATCCAGGAGTCGCGACACCTCCGACGGCTTCGCCCCCACCCTCTCCTTATCTGACTTTACCCCCCGTCTCAGACACCACTCCGCCACCCACTGTCCCTACCCATCCAATGGAAACTCGTTCAAAGCATGGAATCTTCAAACCCAAAGTCCATTTCAACTTGTCTGCCCAAACCATCTCTCCACTTCCAAAGAACCCAAAATTGGCCAAACAAGACCCTAATTGGAATGCGGCTATGCATGAGGAATTCAATGCTTTAACTAAACATCACACATGGGATCTAGTACCTAGACCTGAGGGGGTGAATGTCATTCGTTGTATGTGGCTATTTCGTCACAAGTTCAGAGACAATGGGAATCTTGAGAGGTATAAGACCCGTCTTGTGGCTAATGGCACAAATCAGCAGGAGGGCATTGATTGTGGTGAGACCTTCAGCCCGGTTGTGAAACCGGCTACCATCCGCACAGTTTTGAGCATAGACATGGGCAAACATTGGCCGATCCATCAGCTTGATGTGAAGAATGCATTCTTACATGGGGATCCGAAAGAGACGATCTACGTATGCATCGACCACCGGGGTTCACCCATCCAGCCAGCTTCCTCACTATGTGTGCCGTCTCCGTAAGTCACTATATGGCCCAAGCGGGCCCCCGTGCGTGGTATGATCGCTTTGCCGGGTATATCTTGAAGATTGGGTTTGTATGCGCAAGAGTGATATATCACTTTTCATTTTTCATCGAGGTAGTAGCACGGCTTACTTATTACTTTACGTGGATGATATTGTTCTTACGACCTCCTCCGACGGATTGAAAAATGAGATTATTGCCTTGCTCAAGTCCGAATTTGCAATGACCGATTTGGGAAAGCCGAGTTACTTTTTGGGGATATCGGTGACCGGTGTCCGCCAATCATATATTCTTGTGTCGGCGTAAGTATGCGAGAAGAGATTGTGTACGGGGCTAAGATGGCGAACGCAAAGAGGTGCCTACTCCGCTGATTCCAAATCTAAGCTCGGTGCTATGGATGGTGCTCCGCCTCTCGATCCTACTCGTATAGGAGCCTTGCGGTGCACTTCGCATCTCACATTCACCGGGCCGACATAGCTTATGCTTTGTTCGGCGGTGTGCTTATTCATGCATGCCCCCAGGGAGTCTCATTTCACTGGCCCCCGGGAGTCTCATTTCACTGCTCTTAAGCGTATCATTCGATACATTAAGGGCACAAACTGATTATGGTTTGCACCTATACCCTCTGCACCAGACAAGTTGCTTTCATATACGAATGCAGATTGGGCAGGGTGTCCGGACACGCAACGCTCCACCTCCGGCTTTTGTGTTTTCTTAGGGGATAATCTGATTTCTTGGTCTGCCAAGCGACAGGCTACCCTATCTCGTTCCGATCTGCCGAGGCTGAGTACAGAGGCGTGCAAATGTAGGAGGCGAGATTCGTTGGCTCCAGAAATTTACTGGTTAGAACTTCGGTGTCCTTTGCGTCAGGCATCTATTGTGTATTGTGATAACATCTCTGCCATCTATCTTTCTCATAATCCGGTTCAACATCAGCGAACCAAGCATATTGAGATAGACCTACACTTCGTTCGTGAGAAAGTTGCGTTAGGCCATGTCCGAGTGTTACATGTTCCATCATCCTATCAGTATGCAGACATATTTACCAAAGGACTTCCCAGACAGTTATTTCTTGACTTCAAAGCCAGTCTCAGCGTCCGGCCTCCTCCCGCTCCGACTGAGTGGGTGTGTAAACGTGTAAATATATTTCCTACCCATAATTAGAATATTTTCATATATTGTGTAAATATAATTATGGTAAGACTAGGATTCCTCTTTTGTATAGGCTTAGGATTCCTCTTTTGTATAGGCTTAGGATTCATCTTTTGTATAGGCTTAGAATTCCTATTGTATAAGGGATGAATATTGTACTCTATATATCTTAATATTAATGAAAGACTCCTCAAGGGAGATTAATATCATCTTACATATAGAAGTTATGGTTTATAATTTGGCTGAGCTCCTCCAAAGTTGGATGACTTGCCCATTTCAGGTCCACATGTAAGTTTTTGTAGTGGATGAAAAATCTCGAATAATCTTCATATTTTTGGACGGTCATCAAAGAAAATGGGTCAAAAATCAAAGGAAAAAACACTGTAGTTTCTTTGAAAAGATGTTAATGGGGTGCAGCCAGAAGTTAGGTCCCGTTGCTATTCTTTTTATCTTATCTCAACTTTATGTTATATCCCAGAAAATAATGTACACCTTATTTAACGCGCAAATGCAACATGAATTAGGAATTAATTTTTATCATATTATTTATAAGTACAATCGCATTTTAATGCACGATTTCTCCTACTATATTATGGTAAAGGTAGTCAATGTTTTTTTCGGCAAATAAAGCTTGCACGTGTTGATTAGAACTATATTGCTATATATATATATATATATATATATATATATATATATATATATATATATATATAATTTGTTGTATCCCCAACTACTTACAACTTATATGTAAATGCAAGATAAGTAAAGTAGTCATGAAACCAAAAGGTTCATAATGTGTGTGATCTATTCATTAAGCATTTGGTATAGTTGGTCGTAATAATATAGTGATTCTGTTCTTTCCGTACGTATTCTATTTTGGTCAACCCCCAAAAAGTGAAAAAACGAGAATAAATTACTAGTTAACAAAGTTAATTCTAAAATAGTTTGACAATATAAGATATTACGGAGATTATATTGTATTAACATATATTCTAAAATATACTCCATATATTTTGTAATATTTAGTGTTGTATAATTATGGTAGAATTAAGATCTTTATTGTATTAGGATTCCACATTGTACACACTATATATATTTGTCTTTTTCTAGTTTTGTTCTTTTGAAATTAAGCCTAAACACTATTTGTTATATTTTTTATATTATTTTTTTCTCTTGAAGAAATTAATAGATCCTTTATGATACCTTACTTGTATATGATATATATCATATGAGTATAATAAAGGATTGAAAAGTATTTTTTTTAAGGAATGCAAGAATCCTTTATGATACCCCGTCAGTATATGATATATACCATGTGGGTATCATAGATGACTGATGAATTTTTCTTGAAGAAATAAATCGGTCATTTACGATTTTTTGTTAGTATATCATATACACCATGTGAGTATCATATAGAACCCAGAAGTGTGTGGGTCAGTCATTCATGATACCCTGTTGGCATATGATATGTACTATGTGGGTATCATAGAGAATTGAGTTGTGTTTTTTCTTGAAGGAATAAATCAACGCTCTATTCAAAGAGAGTCTTTTATGATATTATCATGGTATATAAATCTACGCAAATTGTATCATGGAGGATTGAGAAATACCATAAAAGGAATGAAGCAGTCCTCCATGATACCATCTGTGTAGATTTATATATTATAATGGTATCATGAATGACTCTCTTTGAACAACTGAAACAGTCATTCATGATACCATCATGGTATATGCAGTCCTTCATGATACCATCTCGGTATATGGTATATACCGTGATGGTATCATGCAAGACTGCTGACACATGTGAAGGACTTAAGAAGCCCTCCATGATACCATCTCAGTATATTTTTTATACCATGAAAAAGGAACAAGTAATAAAAAAATAAAAAATAAATTAAATATAGAATCAGATTATGGTGAAAAATATATAAAATATTGCATTAAAAAATAAATGAACAAAAAAATGAGAAAAAAGAAAAGAATAAAAGAAAGAAAAGAAGATAAGAAGATAAGAAGTAAAGAAATAAAAAACAAAAGTGGAAAAGAGAGAATATCAGATAGAAAAGAAGAAATAAAGAATTTTTTTTAAAAAAAAGAGCTAGAATTAAATATGGAATTAGATTATGATGAAAAAATATAAAGAATATTATGATTTGAAAAAAATGAAACAAAAAATAAAGAAAAAAATGAGAAAAAATAAGAGAGAAAAAGAAAAGAAGCAAATAAATAAAAAAGAAAGAAAGGAAAAAGAGATAATTATCTAAAAAAAACTATAAGAAGTACTCAGAGTAAATAATTTTGGAAGGTACGAAAAATAAAAGAGGCATACAATTAGTGTAATTTTTGTGGAAGTTAATAGGGTCCAATCCCCCTTCCATCCATGTAGGTCAGACTCTGAATACAACACAAGTCAATTCGCGATGTTCTTTAAATCCGCCTACATTATATTTTTTAAAATATCATGCTTTGCTTAGACCTTATTCATTGGTCTAAACCAATCAATATTCAACCCAAGAAACAACCAAAAAAAAAATCCAAAGTGTTTGGCCCAGTGGCCAATACATTAGGGTATTGTTGTCTGAGGTTTCGTGTTCGAGTCCTCTGATCAGCGAGAGTGGAACTGTGTTCCCCAAAAAAATTCCTCCATACGCGTAGGGCCAAGCGGTGTATACTAATCCGTAGGGCCGGCCGGGAGGTGGGGTTTTCTGGGGTATGGGGGCCGTAATGCGGTGGGACCAGTCACTTTAAAAAGTTTACCCTACCACAGTTTTAATCTAGAAGGTCAGCTTGCGACAGGGGAGTCAACTTTGCGGCCTTAGGGTCGCAAGTTCGATTCTCCCTCCGGATATCGTCCTCCGGGCACATACGTGTGGTAAAGCCTCGGGCGCTAAAAGCCGCGCGGCATGTTGCGCGTGGGTTCGGTCTCCGCCAAGCCTTGTGGATGGGGCCTGTGGGGGGGTCAACCTTGTAGCATTGATCCGTTGGACGCAAGCAGACACTGACCATGTGTGCACATCCCGCGATTTACCTGGTGGTGGGGTGCTGAAGGACCGGTCTCATCATCTCCAGAACGTCTGGGTAATACCAATGAAGTAGTCAAGCGCAAGCCTGGAAACCTGGATTATAAAAAAAAAAAAGAAACAACCAAAAGCTGAATGAATAAAATGATTCATTTTTTCCACCCCACACCACGTGGGGTGATTGGAGTTTAATAATGGAAGCCAATGCCACTCAGCCCACTATTATAGACTCTACGTGAAGCCAAGTCCAAATTTCCCACTTGGCATATCAAAAGTGGTCAAATAATCCAGTTTTTCTTTTTGATGATCTAACCTTATCTTTTTCACTTCCTACATAAAGAAGTTTTCATTTTCATCAACTACTATTATTTGTGTAACCAAAAATATATATATATATCCTCTCAAACACTCTTCTCTTCTCTTTGTTTCTTCATTTTTTTCTTCTATCATATCATGAGAAAAAGAAGATCAATGGCAGCCATAACATTTGATCCAAATTTCAACCTTCAAAAAAACAAAGAACTTCCTCAACACAGAGTATTAGTAGAAGAAATTGAAGGGCTCATTAAAGTTTACAAAGATGGCCATGTTGAAAGACCTCAAGTAGTCCCAAATGTCACTTGTAAATTGCCTCTTGAACTTGGTATTACTTCTAGTGATGTGATAATTGATAGGTTCACAAATATTTGGGCACGTTTATATGTCCCAAAAAAATTATGTCAAGGAAATAAATTCCCTTTGTTAATTTATTTCCATGGAGGTGGATTTTGTGTTGGATCAGCATCTTGGATTTGTTACCATGAGTTCCTAGCAAAATTGGCATCAATTGCTAATTGTGTGATTATGTCTGTTAATTATCGTTTAGCCCCTGAAAATCGTCTTCCAGCGGCTTATGACGACGGCGTTAAGACGATTTTGTGGATAAGACAAAAAGTGCTTATTGGGGCTAATGCAGAATATTGGTGGTTAAATAAGGTTAATTTTTCTAGTATATTTTTGGCTGGTGATAGTTCTGGTGGGAACATAGCCCATAATGTAGCCATAAGGGTTTGTTCAAAATTGGGTGACCTGAAGCCAATAACATTAAAAGGTACAATTTTAATTCAACCTTTTTTTGGTGGAGAGTCGAGGACTTATTCCGAAAAATACATGGCTCAGCCGCCACGATCGGCGCTCATCTCAGCGAGCGCCGACACATACTGGCGGCTGGCGTTGCCCACGGGGGCTAACCGGGACCACCCGTGGTGCAATCCGGGAGCTAAAGGAAGTATAGATTTGGTGGATTTAAGGGATATTCCTGCTATATTAGTGTGTATATCTGAGTTAGATATTTTGAAAGACAGAAATTTGGAATTTTGTGCTACTTTAAATAGAGTTGGTAATAAGAAGGTTGTTGAATATATGATGTTTAAAGGTGTAGGCCATGCATTTCAAGTACTGAACAAGTCTCAGATTGCACAAGCAAGAACTGCAGAGTTGATTGCACAAATTAAGGCCTTTATCAGCAAATGACCACAGTGTACATAACAGAATCAAGGATTTAAATTATATACACAAAGTAGTGTATCAAATACATGCCCTGATAATAAATGTATAATTAGTGTATACTATATGTATATTGACTAATGGTTATAAATATTTTTTATGAGTAGCCAGATGCATTATTCTTTTTTAAATAGATTAAAAAGAAAAACTTGTCAATATAAATTGTGACGGAAGGAATTAGGAATCTCGGGGGAATTGCAAAGGGAAACTAGGTGTTGTTAGAGATTATACATGGTTGTAACATGTTACCATAGTTTAAAGAGAGTTCGGAACTTAAGGGACCCACAATATGGGGCTTTGAATCAAAATACCCCATAAAAAGTATGTCACATAAATATCTTTTGCGCAAAAAAAATCTGTGGGGCCTCACAATCACTAGCCAATATGCTTTTGTCTCATGCCTTTCTTCGTTCATGGTTCGATATTCTGGTGTCCTAGGCGTAGAGGAACCACACCAATCCATCCCGAACTTGGTGGTTAAACTCTATTGCGGTGACGATACTGTAGGGGAGGTCCTGCGGAAAAATTGCTCGACGCCAGGATGATAAAAAGCTTAACACCTCTCATTCTTATTACTTACATTATCGGGTACCCCTGTCATATTTTAATCCCGCCCAGATATGTTTGCAAGCGAGATAATTGTCTTTTCAACATAGTTGCATCTCTTTTCAGAAGACGGTTGAGTCTCCCTGTTTTTTGTTCCATTCTCAAGTCCCTGAACTTATGAAGTCTTGTTTCTGTAGTGGACCAATTCGTTAACATACCTCTGATGTCAAAGGGGCTTCTTACTTCCCAAACAGATCCTCCTACATCTATATATAAACGTTGGTTTATCAAGAATACGCAAGAAAAGCACTTCGAATTGTTGATTAATCGTCAGAGATGGCTTAGAACCAATAGTTCATTATCTAATGGATCTTTCCGTTCTAATACTCTATCCGAGAGTTATCAAATCTACAATATTATCTTGATATATGTGAATATCAATTCCATATATGGGATTGACATAGCATCCAATTCCATATATGGGATTGACATAGCATCCAATTCCATTTATTTGCTATATCTATTTGTTCTGATCAATCTGAATTACTCTTATGTCTTATAGTTTGAATTACTATATTTTTTATTTTCAATCTGAATCTCGGTATCTATTGAAAGAATCAAATCAATGAAGGAAAGGCGATAGATATAGGCATATTCAAAGAAAAGGAAGACGAAAAAACAACATTGATTGGTTGAATCATGCTTCGATTAGCTTCTAGCTCGGTAACAAGAGAGAGATTGGCATCGGAGAACAAATCAAATGACGAAGGAAATACCGCTGATTCGTCGAGAATCTACATCCAGGACTGGAGACTTCCTTTTTTTAAACTAAACCCCTCCGGCCCATGAAAATTTGAGAACTATAGATTCATTCATACCTAACGATTTTCCACAAAGTGGTGACGAACCGTATAACTTGTACAAATCTTAGGGTTTGATAAATTTTCTCACACTTTGTATAATTTCAAAGTTTTGAAATTCACATTTTCCCATACTTTGATCAAAGATTAGTCATATCTCAAAATTCCGGAATATCAATATTTTATATAGAACCTGATATCTTTTTCTGCGAACAATAATATAGGCTCAAAACATCAAGGATACCTAAAAGTTTGGATCATCGTTTTAGAGGTTGTAAAGTGCCCCGAAGTAAGTTTTGTTTGGAAACTTGTTATCATTAGGTTTAAGTGTTTTAATCTAAGCATTTTATTATTTAGTCAAGACATTGCTTTATTCCGAATATGTCGAGATTTATTTCATAATTAATTTAGGACATCGCACGAGTTATTAACGATAATAAAGACTAAGATAACTAATTATCATTAAGAATATAATACGAAAAAATATGATATTAACTTAAACTGTACAACTTAATTACATATCACAATCTCTAATGGGTCCCACATGTGGGAGCCTTTAGAGTAACCTGAGGCCTAAGGCGACCCCCATCACCCTCACCATCATCTTCATTCCCCTTTCTCCTCTTAATTGCAGGATGATCCAAGCCATGATCATCCGCCACCCTTTTTCCAGCATGCCCTTCTTCGGTGTCCGAACCATGGCGTACACATAACCGCCTTTAACTAGCATGATCGGTGTCATTCTGTTCGGATTAGTAGGGTCAAAATCATCAACATCATCCTCTTATTGAGACAGATCCACATGCGCTAAAAGATGAACCTGAAATAATATATAAACAATTAGTATTAGTATTAATTTTAATTTTAATTTAATACATTATCTTTTGATAAAAATTAAATTTGTGTGTCGACGGGCTCCTGAGATGGCTCCTCAACGGTCTCCTGAGCAGGCTCCTGAGCGGTCTCCTGAATGGCTACCGTAGCCGGAGTCGAAGCTGGAGATGATATCGGAGCTAGAGCTGGAGTTGGAGCTGGATCCAAAGATATGAAAAATTATGAAATAATCAATATAAGTATTTTAATCTTACCTCTAGGCTCTGAAACATGTCAAATTCCATGAATGAATAGTTGTACTCTAGCTCTCTGCCACCCTGTAGATCACGAACTGACCGCTCACTTTGTGGATCACGAACTGGCGACTATGCAGACATTGATGCCTTATATGAAACCTGTCACCACCCAAACAGTAGGGTCGTGATGG
Source organism: Anisodus tanguticus (assembly GCA_034509755.1). Classification (NCBI taxonomy): domain Eukaryota; kingdom Viridiplantae; phylum Streptophyta; class Magnoliopsida; order Solanales; family Solanaceae; genus Anisodus; species Anisodus tanguticus. Next base: position 2,769,957 of record CM067540.1, on the reverse strand, counting down.
GCACCAGGATCCCACCTGTCGGGTACCACCAATCGTACATTTAACACATGATCATAATTAACTACGGACTAAGCCGAAAGACAAGTATGTGAAATCTTTATCCAGAAAACCAACTTATATATATACATACCCATACCAAGGCTGACAAGGCCATAAAAGTCTACTACACACAGGACACATGTCTACAAGCCTCTAAGGAGCACACAACAACAAAAGGTCGGGAAAAACTTGGTATCAGAGCATGTCTGTCCTAGGTAGTCTACAAGTCGTGTCTAGCAGAGTCTTGTTTATGGATATGTTGTGCACCATACTTATAAGCAGGAGGCTGCCTAACAGTTACATATGGTTTATATTCTTTCATCTCATAAATCGTGCAGTAGAGCTGAGTTTTAAGAATTCGAGTTTAACTCATGCCTGTTACGGTTTCAGTAATGCCGGTTACCAAAAAAACTTTGGTTAGTTTATAATCGTAGCCAGTAAATGAGCGATTTCTACCAAGACGAGTGAAACGCCAGAAGGGGCAGTATTATTGTTAAAATTCGAGATTATGAGAAGTTGTCTCACTCATATACGGAAGATGGAAGAGATAATACAAGCCTGAAAAGCAAAATGTTTAGTGAGGTAAAGAAAGTACTAAGCATTGGAACGCAGAAGATTGTAAGGATTTTCTCTGTAGACCTTATCGTATTTATGATTACAGCAATACCTTCTTCTGGAAAGATTATGATTAGCAGGGAGATTGAAGTTGGATTGAGTGTAAATATGAGTAGTATGCTCTCCATTGAGATAGATCCGTCAGGGGATATGAGTAAGTTGTTTTCCCTTGGATCGGCGAATTCTGTAGCACCAGAGGAGTTGAGGAAGGCTCATGTACCATCAATCCTACCACCGCGGCTCCGTCTGAGTAGGATGTAAGGAGACCGGTGCAGGTATTAAATTAATTGGTTGCCTCTCAGGAACGACCTTATCCTGAAACATTTGATAGAGATAGGCCCCTTGGAAAGTTAGTGAGCTTATAACCGAAGGAATTTATTAGTCAGGGATCGACGATATTTAAAGGGTTTAATGATGCCGATATCTCTGAGTCAAAGTTGTGAAGGTCGAGTGAGACCGCCCCGACCGTCTTGTAGTCTAGTAGCAACTTTGACAGAAGCATCAGAAGGAAAGAAATTTAGAGAGCAGCAGTATATCGAGCATAGCCACACAAATGCTAAAAGGTGCAACAATTGAGCCATAGCAACATAGAACAAAATGCAGCACCATGTGCATAATTAAACTACCAAAGTATAGCAAGGAAATGCAACAACAGTGGGTTCAAAACTGCAACAGTCGGATAGCCTTGACAGGTAGCATATTCTTAGGAGCTTGTGTATTAGATTTTAAGTGAAATTGGGATGATCATTTATCCCTTATTAAGTTCGCGTACAATAACATCATGCCAGCATTAAAATGGCTCCATACGAGGCTTTATATGGACAGAGATGTGGATCTACTATCGGATGGTTCGAGGTAGGCGAATCAGACTTATTTGGGCCTGACATAGTACACCAAGCCATAGCGAAGGTGAAGCTTATTCAGGAACGATTATTAACCGCTTAGAGTCGTCAGAAGTCGTATTAAGATGTGCGACGACGAGACTTAGAGTTTCAGGTAGACGATTGGGTATTTTTGAAGATTTAGCCTATGAAGGGTGTAATGAGATTTGGAAAGAAGGGAAAGCTCAGTCCAAGGTATATTGAGCCATATCGCATAATTTGACGAATCAACCAGGTAGCGTACGAATTGGATTTACCTTCAGAGTTGGAGTTTGTTCATCCGTTTTCCATGTTTCCACGTTGAGAGTATGTGTTGGAGATCCTTCTCAGATTGTACCGATTGATGATATGCAGATTATAGAGGATCTATCATTTGAAGAGATTCATGTTGCTATCTAGATCGACAAGTCCGCAAGTTGAGGACTAAAGAAGTAGCCTCTGTAAAAGTTTTGTGGCAAAATAAGAACATGAAAGAGATGACGTGGGAGGCGGAAGAGAAAATGATGCACAAATATCCATACTTGTTCCAGACTAATGCCGAGGTTCCAAAAGGAGCATAAGGTGAGTTCTATCTCATGGTATCATAATTAATGCTTGAAGGTCATGAGAGGTCTGATGTAGTGATGTATGAAGGTAGTTGTATTCTATGGCTACGTAACGGGGATTAGATATGTCACCCCAACATTCGAGGACGAATGTTTCTAAGGGGGGAAGGATGTAACATTCCGTACTTTCGAGTCACGGTTTGAACCGCTAGGCGTATGTAAAAATCGTTAGGTGTGTGTAAATAGACCCGAACGTTGGGAATATTTATGTTATATTTTACGTATGCTAATAAAGAGATTAGTATATAAAGGATTAAACCCCGAAATAATTTTGGACGTAACAAGTGTGATGATGGGGATTAATAATAATGGTTGTATATCCCTAAAGAGGTTATGGAGTAGTGTTATAATACAAAATTATGACATTGAGGATATGAAGGTCTTATAAGTTATTAAGACTTAAGTGAATTGGGATCACAAAATTAATTATGTGTGTGATTGATTAATTAATTTAAGTGGATGGGACAAGATAAAGTGGGATAATTACGTGTGGCCTTAGGAGGAGTTGCCTAAGTGACTAAGGCAAAGTGGAATTAAGTTGTGGCATGCATGATTAGTAGGGGTTACACGTTAGAGTCGGCAACAATTAAGTTGGGGGGGGGGGGGGGGGGGAGTATATCTTTGCTTTAAGAATGCTTTGTAGACCAAAAGAAACATTCCAGTAACATTTTCAATTGGGAGCAGATTGAATTTGAGACCAAAAAATAGCAGCCAACGTATCATTCTCTTTTAGAATTTGACAACGCATAGCAAACATATTTTTGCCCTGTTCGATTCAAATTAAGGGCATCAAATATCCCTTAAATTCTCCAATTTCAACAACCTGTAGTAAATGTTCTCCTTCTCTTCCTTATATCAAGGTTGTTAAGTAAAAGTATTTCTTTCTTTTGGCATGTTCCATGTAACGAAATATAACTGTGATATTGTTCCATAAATTGTTCTACTCTTAGAAGTTAAGAATATTCATATTATTGATTCCTATGTTAAAAGCATGTCTAAATATGTTCCTAAGTCCTTATTGAGGTATACAAAAAAAATGTTGATATTCACAGTGTTAGCCAAAGGTATAAGGATATTATGTCACCCAGGATGTGCTATTGTTATTCATGCATTTTCATTTGCATTATATTCATATATTACCTTGGATCCACTTGTGCTATGCACATTACTATATGGTAAATATTGTAGATATAGGGGATATGGGGAAAGGGATAAACGTTATATACGCACACTACCTGCAGCTAGTACAGACTATCAAAAAGGAGCCCGAAGAGGCCAATATTGATGCATATGTGGCCAATACGATATAACATGATGCCCACAGAGGCGGTTATGAGAAGGAAGATGCATGTGTGGCCAATATTATACCGCATTTGCATCATGCATATATTCATTAACCATTATATGGTATGATGCCCACAGAGCATGTTATGGTAAGGAAGATGCCCGATGAGGTCGATGTATATGTATACTGCATTGTGAATAACATTTAGGCATATGTATTAGGTCCCTCAGAGGTATTTACTGTTGGTCGGCTGCTTCTGTTTCAGTTATTGGTATATCTCTGTTATGCTATTATTCATGCCTGACATACTCAGCACATCAGTCGTGCTGACGTCCCTTTTGTCGGGGGACACTGCGTTTCATGTCCACAAATTCAGTTAAAGAGGATGACGGTTCACGCTAGTAGGTTATTGGTTCAGCTGATATTGGAGCACTCTATTTGTTTCAGAGTTGCAGTTTGGTTGTGGTACAGTATTTCTGCATACGCATATAGGTATGGCAGGGTCATGCCCCGTCCTTGTGATGTCATGTATTCTTTAGAGGCTTGTAGAGATGTGTCCTGTGTGTAGTAGTCTTGTATGGCCTTGTCGACCTTGGTATGAGTATGTATATATATAAGTTGGTTTTCTGGATAAAGATTTCACATACTTGTTTTTTGGCTTAGTCTGTATATAATTACGATTGGGTATTGTTAGTGGGCTTGGTGGTACCCGACAGGTAAGGTACGGGTGCCCGTCGCGGCCCTCCGGTTTGGGTCGTGACAAAACCTAGTCTATGTGATCTAAAAATAGTTGTGCCGGCATATATAGAGTTATCGGCGGTCGGTGAGAAGTCGACGGGCGCTCTGAAGGCGATAGATGTTGCTGGGCTGGAGCGGGAACAGTAGCATACTCGTCAGGCTCATCTACCTGACATAGGCCTTCACTGTCACCTCCTCGGCCAATATCCCCTCTGGCCCCACCCCCTCTGCCACCAATCCCTCAACCACCATCCCATCTGGCCCACCCCCTCTGTCACCCCTTTTCTACTACCACCACATCCACGAGCATGACTACGACCAGCTGTTACTCGATACGGGACCTATGGAACACGCTCATGCATACGTGCGAGCTCCTGTGATTGTTGCATACCCAAATTGGCTAGTTGAACGATCCAGGCTGCAAATCATGCTGTCTCGGGAAAAACCATATGCTTTATGCCCAACCAGCGCATCATCTGTACGGTCTGTAGTTGTATTTGTTTGTAAATATTAATGATTGAATAAATTTGTAACTTAATATATAAGATCATTAATTAAGTTTAAGTGGGTAAACTTACCAACACCTCATATTGTCCTGCGAGTGTTGCATATCCTCGGACATCTGGATAACGTGTCTCGGGGTTGCAAATCAAGTTGCGTGTGATCTACCGGTACCACTCCATGTAAGCTTGGGTCAGAGTCGTATGTTCCATCACCGCTAGCGTCTCTAGCATCTGATCCCAATGATAGATCTGGTCCTGCATAAAGGCCCGGTATGCAGGAGAGACGATTGCACACTCATCCCGCGTATAGTGGTCGTGCTCCTGAAAAACCGGCTAAGGTATATTATGTGCATGTCTAAACTGTCATAAGACACGGTGGAGTGTGTGATCCTCAACGATATCCATGTGTATCAACGGATACTGCGACATTCACATGGGCTCTCCAGCCCTGCAAAATGCCAAAAACTGAATATACGGCCTCCATATAAAAAACTGTAAAAAATGAATTAGTGAACAATAAAGACAAAAATAGTAAAAAAATAGTAATAATGTAAAATCAAACAAACTTACCATGTCCTCCGTCATACGATCTAGCTGATCCCTGAACGGAAGAATACCGGGTGTGTATCCACATCTCGAGATACGCCTTCCGTCCATCTCCGCGTGTACGGCATGTCATCAGCAATGAAGTCAGGCTAAGGGTGCACAACTATGGGCTGAAAATGCCTCATCATATCCCATACCCATAACTAAAAGGGTCGTTAAAAAAATATTGTATTAGTCGTCGTTTCAAAAAGTTATATTTACAATAAAATTACACATACTTAAATATATTATCTGGAGTAGCGCATGAAATCCACCTACATCCGTCTTATCGCCTATAGACGCTTGACATAATGATCGATATAGGTAAACCAGAACAGCAGCGCCCCAACTATAACATCCCAACTGGTCCAGATCATCCAGAAATGATAAATACTTTAAGCTCACATGAGAACCCGATGTGTTCGGGAATAAGATACCCTCAAAATATGATGAGTAAGTACAAATGGGCACGACGATCGACATCCATCTGAGGTGTGCCGTCTGTAATAGGATGCTCTATGTCTACGAGGCACAAGTGAGTACAGAGGGAATGCATCGACATCCGAGTATGTCCATGGATATCACCATGCTGAGGCACGTAATCAGTGAGCCTAGTCAACTCTTGCCCATACGACGGCGGCGGCTGAGGCTCCTGAATGTATAACGATCGTTCATATACCTGTAGTCCATACATAACATTCACATCATGAAGCGTGATAGTGGCATCACCAGTGCAGAGATGAAAGGTATATGTCTCCTATCACTATCGCTCAACCATGGCCATCACAAGAGCCCGATCATGTTGTACCCGACCAGGGGCGACGTAACGGTAGACACCGCCCCGATACAGTATATCTAAGACGCGACAATATGGGGGCCGAGTCGTTAAAAGATCACACACATATTTCACCCTACATGGATGGAACAACGTACTCGTATCTATCACTCCATCCCATAATAGTTGGGACCTATGAGTATCCTGTAGATAAAGTACTGATGTATCAAAGGGCCCCTGATGAAGGTTGGGATCCATGGAGGTGTCGTATATGTATTAACAATTTTTAATTAATCATTAATATGTAATATTAATGATGTAATCCTTTATCAAAAAATTATACTAACTAACTAATCCTTTATCTGTAAATTATATTAACTATCAAAATTTGCGAATTAATAATTTTTAATTAATCGTTACACTAACTACAATTAACAAACTAATATAATATTAATGATATTTTTAATCCTAAACTAATGATGTTCGATCTTAGACTAAGGATTAACTATTTCTAATTATCATTTTTTAATTAGTCATTACACTAACTATAATTAACTAACTAATATAATATTAATGATATTTTTAATCATAAACTAAAAATGTTCAATCCTAAACTAAGAATTAATTATTGCTAATTAATAATTGATAATTAATTAGATAACTAATTAGCACATCACGTAGAGTTAGATAACTAATTAGAACATAAAATTTGATTAACACATAAAATTAGATAACTAATTAGGACATAAAATTTGATTAACTAATTAACATGGATTAAACAATTTTATAAATAAATTAATTAATTAACAAACAACTAATTAATAATTAACACTTAATCATGCTTAGGATGAACAACTAATCTCCTAAGCAACTAAACAATTAAACTAATTAGGATAACAATTAACTAAATAACTAAACTAATTAGGATAACAATTAACTAATTAACAACTAAACACCTAATTAGAAATTAACACTTAATTAACAATTGTTAATCATGCTTACAATTAACAATCAATTAACAATTAACTAATAAACAACGAAACAATAAATTAAAAAATAAATAAATAAAGGGGCTGCAAACAGTGGTAACGGCAGCCCCTATTGCGCATAAAATTTGTGCGAAAAAACAATAATTTTTCAAAATAAAAAACTATTAAATATTAATCATGCTTAGAATAATAATATATTTAATAATATAATTTAAAGGTTCATAATAAATTATCAAGATTGAAGGTTGTTTTATAAGTTTTGGAATCGACTTCTCCGTCGCTTTATTCCGAAATTCGAGCTTCAAATCTTGTTCCTTGACTTGAATATACTGAGAATCTTAACTTTCGGGTTGAAATTTGAAACAAAAATGACCTTTTTTGAAGGTGGAGTCTCGGGGTTTGGCCTTTAATGGCTGATTTTCGAATTAAAAATATGGGAGTGAGGGACCAGTGGGGAAGAAAACCGATGGATTTTCATATACCCCTATTGCGCAGGAAATTTCTGCGTAAAAGGAGTTAACTGTGTCGTTACAGTTAACTCTTTTTTTCCTACGCAAAAAGTAGTAATATCATGTTTTTTTTTTGGGTTATTTGAGTTCCGGACTCAGTTTAAAGATCACCTATATTAGCGATAGAAAGTTACTTGTAATTGACTTCTAAATGGGCTACTAAGCGTAAAAGTTTTTAATAATTGGTGAATAATTTTTAAACCATAATCATTTATAGGTTACCGATCTATATATATTTGCTATAGAAAGTTAACTTGTAATTGGCTGCTAATGGCCTAAATAGTGCAAAAGAAATCTACATCATTAATGTATGTATATAGTTATTGCACTCCATAATCAGTATATGTGAAATTTAACTGTTTTTAATCCAAAAGTAAATGATAAAAAATTAAAATTTGTATTCAATCAAATATTTCAAGAAGCATTAATTTAGATAAAAGTTTCCACATATAAACGGGAGTACATAAAAATGTGATAAAAGGTGTGATACAGTGAGAAATGACATGGTATTCGATTAGACGTGTGCACTTGTCCAGTAAATAAATATTGAGAGCAATCAGTTAGTACTTCATCCATATTCCCGTTCATACGTTCTATTTTATATGACATTATTTTCGTTCTAAAAGAAATACTATACTTAATATGATATTGTTATATTTTTGTCTTTTCTTTAACTTTTTTAATAAGAAGATTTTATAATCATCATTCAAATATTATATATGGCATGTTACATGTTATAATTTTTATAACAAAATTATTATCACATAAATATTATGATATATATTTAAGATATTTTTTTTTATTAAACTTATGTTAATTAGTCAAACTATGTTAAACATGTGTAAAACATAAGGAGTATATACAACAACAACATACTCAGTGAAATTCCACACCGTAAAGTCTGAGGAGGGTGAAGTGTACGCAAAACTTACCTCTATCTTGATAGGTGGAGGGGTATATGTTAAAACAAAAACTATTCCTATCAATTTCCAACGTCCATCAAAGTTTTGATAGATTGAGATTCTATTTAACTCTTATGTTCTGATTCTCTGGATCAAAACAAGTGGGAAAACGACATTGATAAGAAGACAACACAAAAAAGCAGTGTCCGACTAAATTATTAATGGAAACGTTTAATACATGAACCAAAAAACAATAATGGCGTTTCTAGAATCTTGATCAAATAATTAACAACATATATATTAAGTCAAACACAACTTTAGCTGACTGAGAACATCACCGTAGATAGAAGGCTAGTAGTTAGTTGAGTTTTGTCGCGATGTATGTGAGGAAGGTGGGGGCTAGTCTTTCTATCTCCTCCTTTTCTTAGCAGTAATATTTAAGTATCGCGTAGATCATTATTTCTATGTTGGTACTACTTCATTAATTTTTCTATATCTCGATATTTTATGTTGTTTTATTTTCGTGCAATCTTGCATTGACTACATTCTTTTAGCCGAGTGTCTATCAGAAACAGACTCTCTGCCCCACAAAGATAGAGGTAAGATTTGTGGACATTCTACCCTCTCTAGACCCCACTTCGTGGGATTATACCGGATGCGTTGTTGTTTGTATATTACTACAAAATAAGAATTATTGATGAAAAAATGTCGTTACAGTATAAAGTCATGAGTTTAACTAGTGCAGCAAGCCGGAATTTTCCCCCTGTTTTGTGATGTTTGAACGCTTACACTAAATACATGTACTAATTAAATTCTAATAAGTTGAGATTAAAAATATAGAGCAAGCATTACGTACATATATATCTTCTTCTTTTTTGCCCTTGATTCATTGTTTTTTACAATTTTTTCTAAGAGTAAAGGTAAACTATGCAATCACTGTCACATCGTAATAAATCAAAGGGCAAAGGGGTAAATATATTCCTCAACTTTATGATTTAGAGCAGATATATCTCATTATAAAAGTGATGGATATATACCTCTGTTGTTACAAAATGGTGCAAAAATACCCTTTTTGTTGATAGAATTTTAAAAAAAAATCATTTAACTTATTTTTGAATTTAAAAAAAGTCTACCCATTTTTTTAGTAGACATATTTCTCTAAAGCCACGTGATAATTTTTTTTCCTAGTGGATCGGGTCTGGTTCGTTTAAAAAAATAGGTAGACTTATTTTTTTAAAGCCACAGAGATATTTTTTTAAAACAAATCAGACCTGACCCATCATGAAAAAATTACCATGTGGCTTTAGAAAAATATGTCTACTAAAAAATGGGTAGACTTATTTTAAAGCGATGAGATACTTTTTAATTAAAAAATAAGCTAAATGGTTTTTTAGAAAAATATTGTCAGCAAAAAGGGTATATTTACATTATTTGTGTAATGACATGGGTATATTTGCACCATTTTATAACGGCAGAGTTATATATCCACCACTTTTATAACTGGGATATATCTACTTTAAATTTCAAAGTTAGAGGGGTATATTTTCACCTATATCCTAAATCAAATAATATGACAAGAATTCTATCAAATTTGCAAGATACGGAGTGCCAGATCAAATCAAAGTGTATGGGCAGGCTAGAAAGAATATTATACGTAACTTCTTCTATCACTTTTGTTCCTTTAACTGGCATCTATGCCAGTACACAGAGACGAAATTATACGTAATAGGAGATGTACTTCTATCACTTTTGTTCCTTTAACTGGCATCTATGCCAGTACACACAGACGAAGTTAGTAGCATATTATTGTAGGAAATTTGTCTTTGGTGAAGAGGTGCGTCCATCCATATTTAATGACTTAAACACTAGGGTTCCGCATGTTGGAGGCTTTATCTCTTCACACGTGCATAATCTACTAAGTGAGTAGATGACCGTAAGGCCAAAAATCGTCAAATTTCGTTGAGAAATGAAAGAGATATTGGTCCACGAAGTAAGGTGTTTGAGGCATCAAAATATGGTGTGTGACAAATCTACCACATCGGTGGAAAAGGAAGAATTGTAGATAAGTCTCAAAATTGGCTAAGGGTTTGGGATCTCAAGGGGCAACCCATGTGTTTGAAGGAGGGAGGACCTAGATGTGCTTTGGTTCGAGGCGAAGCCCACACGCGCGCCAGCCGCCCGTCCGGTCCTGGCTCTGGTCGTGGGCTTTGGGCTTCTTCTGTCGGACCCCCAAATTATTTAATATTTACAATTTGGTTCCTGGAGTTTCTGGAATTGGGAACGACGGAGGCAGAAAGTTTCTGCGTAATGGCTGATTAACTCCCTCACTAATGGCCATAAACTGTCATTACTTGCCAGTCCCTCCCCTTATGCTATATATTGGAGACTTTTGGCTCAATTGGTGTGACTGGAAAACGAGACTACACAATATACACACAGAGACAAACAAAAGAGAGAAACAACACAGATTCTGTCCAAAAACGTGAGCAGAAACAGTGTCAAAAACAGAAACTCTTCCTTCCTTTTCCATTCTTCAGCAAGTCCTTTCGTGTTTGTTTTCTTCGTCAGAATCAACCTATTTTCTTTGTAGTGTTGATTAGTTGTTGTTTTATCTTGGGAGACTATTGCCCGTTAATGTAAAAACATATATACTGGGCAATCTTGTCTTAAAGACAGAGAGCCATCTCTCGACTCAGCCACAGTTGTAACAATCCATATTTAGTGTTTCTTGATTTCAGGTTATCAAGATTCAAGACTCAACAAGCTTGCGGCAGTTCTGAATATTGGCTATTTGTTTATCCTTTCGAACACTTGTAATATTTATTTACTTCCCGTACTGCTTTACATATCCAACAAGTTTAAGACAACTAGGACAAGGGGAGAAGGCTAAAGATGTGGTTCTATCTTGTAGCAGAAGGCCTATATCTGTCCCAGACAAAGGATCCGAATTATGGTAAGGAGGAAATGGACACTCACTCCGACCAAGTGACTGAAGTGGGCCAGAATCTGATTAAATGATGTCTGATTAAAAAAGGGCTTAAAGTAAGGAGGAATATGAAAATGTTTTCACGAAATAATTTATATTCCTTACGCTTTAAAATCAGAAGTTTAATCTCATCTTCCTTCCCGTTTAAAGATTGAATTTTGTAAACGACTTAAAAAGATCCGTTCTTTTGAGTGCAATTATTAAAAGTGTGTAAAGTATGTTCGCACATACGAGGGAAAAAAGATCCACTGACTATGCTAAAACTGTTACCACTGTTAAGTAAGCGCCAAGAATTGTCTGGGCGCCAATCTCAAGGGAAGAAGACTAAAAGCTAAACACGTTGAACCTGTCACACTATTTGACAGAAGATCCTTCATTTGATAGGATGATATTGGACACTCAGCCGTATAAAGCCTACAGGCGACTGGAGTGGGCCATAAATTCATTTGATAAAGATGATACTGGACACTCAGTCGTATAAAGCCTACGGGCGACTGGAGTGGGGCCAGAATTCATTTGATAGGAAAAATAATGGACACCTAGTGAGGTGGGCCAGAGTTTTCCAGGTCTTAAATGATCTGAAGGCCAAAAGAAAGGCAGAAAAGAAATTGGACACTCAGTCTGCCAAAGCAACTGGAGTGGGCCAGGGTATCCAGATCACATATGATCCGGTTACGCCCTAACCACGGGCAAGAGGTTGTTCACGTGAAGCAACGCCACCTCTAAAGTAGAAGGGATTGGAGAGGTTGTCCTCGATAGGACTTCAAGGAATGGGATCACTCCAAAAGGAGGTTATACATGTCCCAAACTTGGTTTAAGGGACGCTGTTGGTCAAGCTGGTTTGAGACTAGTCCTACAGGTCTGTAATAACTAAGAATGGTACAGTATGTCTGTAGCTAAATGTATGATATGTTTGTAATCCGTGCATCTATGCCATCATAGATTAAGACATGTTAAATAGAAAGTCATTCAAAAGCTAACGAAGTTGAGATTGTTGCTTTCTGTCGACATAAACCCTCAAAATGAATGTGAGGTAGGCAAAGAGGCAAAATCACCTTTCCATTCCGTCAAATGAATAGCGAAAGAAGCATCGCTCCTCTAGAACTTAGTCACACCTACATGGGTGATTGAAGTTTATACAAAATAGAGGGGGGAGACAAGTACTTTGTGACCTTCATTGATGATGGTACAACGTGTTGTATCCTTTGTTTGTTGAAAAGCAAAGATGAAGTTGTTGAAGCGGATAAGCGCTACAACGTATAAGTTGAAAATCAACTAAGCCTACGGATTGAGGAATTCGTAGTGATAGAGGGGGAGAATGTGAACCATCGTTCATCAAACGATTGCTCATTACTCACCTCAATCTAACGATGTTAGCCAAGCGCAAAGCCGTACGCCCAAATTATATGGGGCAAGGCGATCCTTACCGCTAATGCAATTCTCAACAAAACTACGCATAAGGATAAGGATAACTCTCCGTGTGAAACATGAAAAGGATCTCAGATACAAATGTTGTGATGTGGGGTGGCTTGGTAGAGGTTGGAATACCGAAACAGGTCAAGTTAGACCTAAGACTGTAAATTGCATATCCACTGAATCTGCAAATAACAGTAATGCTTATCGCCTCTTGGTGTCAAAGAATGCTGAATTCTTTGAAGATAACTTTCCTTGAAAAGGAAAAAGAAGTAATTGCTCAAGGTTAACAAGAACCCGCGAGTGCCTGACTGTCCGGAACTAGACGTTCCCTATCTATAGGACTCGAAAGTTGTTGTCTATTCGAAACTTAAAATTCCAGATCTATATAACTCAGGGATTCTAGATGTTGAACCGAGATGGAGCAAAGAGGGGACAATGACTTGTTCCAGGCCTTCTAGCTTGTATGGTTGAGAATGAATCATGGACAATTAATAAATAATTGTCATCTCCAGAAGCGCTGCTTTGGAAAGAAGCTACAAAGAGAGAAATAGATTCCATCATATAGAACCATACTTGTGTAATGGTTGATCTTCCTCCGGGAAAAGAACTTTTGGGTTGTAAAAAAAGGATACTCAAAAGTGAGCACAAAGTAGATGGATCTACTGACGAGTGTAAGGTCTCGGCTACTTGTACATGTGCTTCCCTGTGAATAGCTTAACATCCAGGGCCATTGCAGTCTTGCGTGGCATGGATGTTGAAACAGCCTTCCTAACCGGAGAGTTGGAAGGGGAGGATCAGAGTTGGTTTGCTGGACTGTTGGGCTTCTTCCTGAACTTTCATTTTGGTCCATGAAATATTTACATTTAGGTCTTGAAAGTTTCAGGTAAAACAGAAATAATGAATCTGACAACAGAAATATTGACTCTGAAGTTAGAAAGCCAACAGTTGGAAAATCAACAGTCTGAAAGTGAAAGTTATATTGAAACAAAAGATACGGGTATCACAGATGACATCTTAGGAATTGGATTTCTAAGACATCTAATGGACTGGTCTAACTCTAAACTCAGTTGTGAGATAATTGATAGTCTCATTGAAGCCACCAATGGATGTGAATCATAGAACTGATTGGAATCATGGTGCACCCATAGATAAGGAGCGATATGTGCAGGTCACATGTAGTTCAATGTACTATACACACTACAACTGACCTGGTATCGGCCTACAAAGCAGATCAGTTGAACTAAGGATCACTCATGATTCTGGAAATAATCGATAGAAGGCGTTAAGTCGGATATGACGATATCTGAAATATTCGCTTATCTACGGATTATGGTATTCTGGATATCCAGCGGTTCTGGGAGAACACATTGATGCAAACTGGACATCAGTTATGAAGAACACTAATGCCACAAGTAAATATGTATGGTGGGTCTTGAAAAATCCTCTAAGCAAACTTGCATCGGCCGATCATGATGGAATCGGAGTTTATCGCTTTATACAAAGCATGAAAGAAGTTGAGTAACTTCATGACTCCTTAGAGGACGTCCCTTATTGGGAGAAACCCGTGCCTTCAAGCAGTTTATACACGTGGCTAGCCGGTCGGCTTCGAAAGGACACGGATGACGGCGTCTGGACATATCTGTCAGGATCTGTCGGAGACATAAGACCGTATGACAGTTGATCATCACGGGTGTCACTTCCTTGATTACTAATCAAAGGATATAACGGACCCTTTAACTAAGGGACTACCCATTGATCAAATGTTCTGTCTGTCTAGGGGAATGGGTTTAAAACCCAAATTATACGAACCTTTGCGGCGGTAACCCAACCATACTAGATGGAGATCCCAAGAATTTGGTTCAATGGGAAAACTAAGCTGCAAAAGGTTCAGTTGAGCGCTTCGGTGGAAGCAAAAGCACTTCGGATGATAATTTCTATAGGGAAACATGAATCCAAAGTTGTTCCCGCGATAGACATTAAAGTGCTACCTGGATGGTGGGTAAAGGTTAAGCTTCCAAACTTTTAACGATCCTCAAACGGTTGAGGTTAAGGTTGGGGAAATTTTTAATGATTCCTAACACTTGTGAAGTGGGGTATAGCAGGATACCTTGTAGGAGATCACCTATTTAAGTGTGAGGACAGGCCGCCTCAAATGAACGCACTTAAGAATCCAAGTGTGTCCATGGCCACAACAGACAAAACAATAAGAATGAAAATGAATAAGGAGAGTTATTGTGTTGGTATCATTGTCTTGGCTTACACTAAACACTGACGGTTCAAGACATCACGTTCACCGCGCAGTAAGTAAGTCCAGTGGTATTCAACTAGGGAAGGTTCAAAGCAGAAGCTACCTCTCCTGATGCAATATCTTTTCTCTGAAAGATTGCTGAAAGTAGGCACCATGTGTGTGCGCCAAAATCTCTTCCAAGAGGGGATTGTTAGAAATTTGCCTTTGGTGGGGAGGTGCGTCCACCCATATTTAATGACTTAAACACTAGGGTTCCGCATGTTGGAGGCTTTATCTCTTCACACGTGCATAATCTACTAAGTGAGTAGATGACCGTAGGGCCAAGAATCGTCAAATTTTGTTGAGAAATGAAAGTGATATTGGTCCACGAAGTAAGGTGTTTGAGGCATGGAAATATGGTGTGGGACAAATCTACCACATCGGTGGGAAAAGGAAGAATTGTTCTATTTATAAGTCTCAAAATTGGCTAAGGATTTGGTACATCAAGGGGTAACCCATGTGTTTGAAGGAGGGAGGACCTAGATGTGCTTTGGTTCGAGGCTAAGCCCACACGCGCGCCGTCGCCGTCGGCCCGTCCCGTCCAGTCCCTAGAGTTTTTGGAAAGCTGAAATTGGGAACAACAGAGGCAGAAAGTTTCTGCCTGCCGTTTGAGTTGAATTTTGGAGCGTTAAAACTCCATTAATCTGCACCTTAACTCCTCCCTAACAGCTCATTTATGTTGCTCATTAAATCAACCATTACTTGGTTGATTAACTCCCTCACTAATGGCTATAAACTGCCATTACTTGCCAGTCCCTCCCCTTATGCTATATATTGGAGCCTTTTGGCTCAATTGTTGTGACTGAAAAACGAGACTACACAATATACACACAGAGACAAACAGAAGAGAGAAACAACACAGATTCTGTCAAAAATGTGACCAGAAACAGTGTCAAAAACAGAAACTCTTCCTTACTTTTCCTTTCTCCAACAAGTCGTTTCATGTTTGTTTTCTTCGTCAGAATCAACCTATTTGCTTTGTAGTGTTGATTAGTTGTTGTTTTATCTTGGAAGACTATTGCCCGTTAACGTAAAAACATATATACCGGGCAATCTTGTCTTAAAGACAGAGAGCCATCTCTCGACTCATCCACAGTTGTAACAATCCAGATTTAGTGTTTCTTGATTTCAGGTTATCAAGATTCAAGACTCAACAAGCTTGCGGTAGTTCTGAATATTGGCTATTTGTTTATCCTTTCGAACACTTGTAATATTTATTTACTTCCCGTACTGCTTTACATATCCAACAATTATATTACAAACGTAACAAAAAAGTTTTAAGATTTTATACACGTAATAATTATTTATACAATCATATTATTTCAAACAGTAATTACCCCTTTATTTTCATTACTAAAAAATCTCTATTTTTTCACTGATTTCCCACTGAAAAATATTCAGTGGTTATTTCCCACAAAATGTCGATGAAAAAACCTAAATAGTGGTGTTTTCACACAGAAAAATTACACATGTTTCTCAACGTTTCAGTGAGAACCTATTTCCCGCCGTGCGTTTTTTCAGTTCAATTCGTTGAGAATGAGGTGGAAAAATCATGTTTTATAGCATAAATTTTCCATTCAAGGTGGAGAAACTTTTATTTCAAGTAGTGTTTTGTGTACTTACATTTACATTTCATATATGAAAGGAATGGGATAGCCACCCAAAAAATAAACAGTAATTACAGACATCTCAACTTAATAAATGTTCATTGGTCACTACAATAAATGATAGTAAGTTAATTTGCCTGCTATAGCAAGTTAAATAATGAATGTATAGGCCTCAGTTTAGAGTCATCCTCTTATGTTTCGTGCCATGCACAATACTTTGTTGAATAAAAATTAGTATGTGAATAGTGGTGATGAAGGTTCCACATGCCTCCACCAATATCGACCTAAAAGATGAAGGTCCGAGGTTGAGGTTGATCAAAGCCACATCATCCTCGTATCTTCATCGTCTTAGTAGCTCTAACTTTCTTGCTCAAATGAGTGTTCCATAGTGGCTTACGAGGTTGCCTCCTGAAAATAGAAAACAAAAAGGAGAGATTTAAACTCTACATTTCCTAAATTAAGTAAATATAATATACTAACCTGATGAAAACATATTCTCAGTGTTGTGTATATATATCTTTTTCTTTTATTGTGTCCTATCTTTCGCTAAGTTTGCATGAATTTTAAGAGTTGCAAATTATTATAAGCAAATAAGCTTAATTCAGAATGTTCCTTTAAATATCATTAGCCCTAACTGACAAGCAAAACAAAAAAGATGAAAAGAAATAACAACTACAAGAAAAAAACTAAACTAGGTTAGGTACATACCACTTTTGAACTTTTCAGGTGACATGAGGATCAATTTCACTTATAGTCACTGAACATCAGCTCATTATAACACTAAAATCACAATAAATTAATCTTATCGCATTAAATTAAATGAATTTTACTCATTATAACAATGAAATCACAAAACTTCTTTTGGACACAAATAGCTCGTGTGTTTTAGCTATCTACAATCAGAAGCGTATGTACGTAGCATAGAACTTATGGGTTAAATTGAACTCCTAACTTTCAACGCGGAGCATAAATTTATGTGTAAAATTTTACTAAAATTATAAAAAATAGTATATATGAATCCATAACTTTAAAAATATAATAGGTTCAATACTAATAACTTTGAAATTTAACTCATAGAATTTAAATTCTGGATTCACCTCTGTCCACCGTAAGTCTAAAGTTAGAAAACTATACCAGCCAACTTTGAAAGGGCTTTGTCTTTTTCTTCTTACTCCATCCGACTTATTGGCTTTCAAGAAAAGAGACACAATATGACAAATAAGAATAGGCATATTAATATGGAATATCTCTAAGATGGCTAGCTTTCAATGGGAAAATGAATTCAAGTGAATCTCTTATTTATAGGGGGGAAATTAAATAATTTACAATTAATGAAACATGTCTCCTCAAGAAGTGACTAGTTTTTGGTGGTTGAAGGCTTATAGGCACGACAGCCACCTTTCTAAGGTAACTATCTCAACCACCACTTTTATATGTAATTAATTATGTCTTTCATGCGTGGGCTTGATTTTATTTTATTTTTTATTAGCCAAACATGTGAGAATTCATTTTGATATAGATGGTGGTATCACTCTAACCTAAGATTTTTATCTACTTTAATATCATGTTGAAGTGTTTGATTATCTCATCTAAAAACTTAATCTCTAAAGAAAAAGTACGCTTTTATATACTTAATTATGTTCTCATCACCCTCCATCTTGACCAAAAGTCTCAGTTTCGAGCCTAGAAAATGAAGAAAGTACTCCTGATAGTTAGGGACCATTTGCCTTTTAGAAGACTTATGTATTGTAAATCCGGGCCTATGAATTTCGAATGAAAATGATCCAACCAATAATAATGTAATACTTTGTGTCAAAAGATTTAATTATTTAAACTTCGAAATTATAGCACGAGAAATTAAGAACGTTATATTTTTTCTTTTACAAAGAAAGAGGCACCAACAATTTTTTATCCTTTTATTTGAACACAACTTGAGGCTGAGAAACGCATAAGGGAGTTTGGGGTAGGAAATGAATCATTTACAGTTTCTAAAACAAGTGATACTATCACTAAACTAAAGGCCTAATTCCAAATTAGTTGATAATTTGATTAATTCCCTTGTTGAATCAGACGAAAATATTGGTCAAATATAGCATAGTTTGATTCTCGAAAACAAAACATGACAACTAATTCGGGATGAATGGAGTAGCAATCAAACATAAATTTTTATAGCATAATCAATTAGGTTAATTAAAGTTAATTTAATAAAATAGACCCTCCATAAATATATTTTTAAGGTGAGTGTTAAGTCAACATGGGTCAAGTAAAAATTAACGGAAGGAATAAATAAAGAGAAGATTGAAGTTGATGGTAGGTGAAACGTAAGTATTAGCGAATATTCTCCGAATATTCTCTGTATATTTTGTAATTATGATAGATGTATATTTAAGGTAACTTAGGATTCTAATTGTATTAGGAATCAACCTTTGTAAGGTAAGTTAGGATTCGTACCATATTAGGAATCAACCTTTGTACAGCTATATATATTGTGAATAATATGGTACGAATCCTAACTTACCTTACAAAGGTTGATTCCTAATACAATTAGAATCCTAAGTTACCTTAAATATACATCTATCATAATTACAAAATATACAGAGAATATTCGGAGAATATTCGCTAATAGTAAGGTAATGCGATGTGCCTATGTAATACTCCGTATTGTCTTTCTCACCACATTCAGCGGAGCAATTACTACAAAGAAAAAAACTATACACCAAACAGCGTGGCAAACTAAAATAATATTCAATATACCTAACTGGCCACCTTTCTTTTTCAAATTCTCTTTGAAAATTTTGAATAAATAAAATCATAAATAGATGTGCAACATTTTCCATTTAAATTAAAAAAATTAAAAGAATTTGATGTATACCTTTTATTGTAACCTACAAAGTCTTGCCAATTTTTGCATACCATATTTCATACTTCACTCTTAGCAAAGAAATAACTTAAGAATAACTACAAAATTTACTTTACAACTTCACTTGCTTAGATATTAGCTCAATTAATTATCCCTTTAACCAAAGAAGAAAAAGGGGGGCAAATGTAAATCGACGTGGTTTTGCTGAAGCAATTTCTAAATCTCCTTGGACACAAGAATGGTCCCATTTGGCAACAAACGCGAATTTCGAATTTAAAGTTTATGGATTATTACAATAACTTATAAATTTATAATAATTAGGTTTACAATTAAATATTATAAGTATTTTATATAAATACACGAGACAAAAATTATTGAATTCATGTAAACCAGCAAAATGACACTCTAAATTTGCACCTGTTTGACAGCATCTGGATACTTTAACTTAAGAAAGAAGGTAGATTACTCCCACCAAACAGTCCATTAGTCGTTTATACCAACCACAAGGTCGCCCTAAATATGGAAAATCTACCACATGAAAATTTGGAAAGGTGGACAGACAAGCTACCCAATAAGCGGGAAGGAGGAAAAGAGCACCTTCTAGAAATACTTTACAATAATAATACTAGGACTTTTGTCTAGTGGTAAAAACGCACACATAATATGTAGATTAGACGCATGTCACTTATACAAATCCGACGTAGACTTAAGCCTTGTACGTTTAGTAGAGGTGGATAGAGTCTCAGAGTTAAGTGAAGGTGGATAGAGGACCGAACATATTATCTACCATGTTTCAAATCATGAGACGAAGACCCTCAAAAAGATTTCGATTATAAAAGAAAAACAATAAGATGATTACATTAAATTCAACCACTACCTAAATCTTGTAGAAATTTTTATCGGCTACTCTAAAGGTTATATCAAGCCTCGTAACTTTAATTTGTGACATTATACTTCTTAATTTCGGGGGGATATAGCTCAATTGGTAGAGCTCTGTTTTTGTAATTGGGTCGTTGCAAATATCAGTTGGATGTCTAATTGTCCAAGCAGTAATGATAGTATCTTATACCTGAATAAGTGGCTCATTTTTTCTAAGTAATGGAGAAGTGGCCCAAAACACGCCACTGAAATACTGCACTAAGACAAAGATGGGCTGTCAAAAACGTAAAGAAAGTGGGCAGTTGATCAGATCTAATATGGATCCTACATGGACAGCAGTTTAAGTCAACCGCTTAAATGAAATGTTGACAATACTTGCTTTTGGTGACTTCCTCATAATAAAAACCCCCCGAAAAGAATTTTAACACTTAATGTTCACATCAACTCAAAAAATTAATGATATCGTCTTAATATAAAACTGTCATCAGTTAATCAGAGCTAGTAATAAATACACATTCTTAACTTCATTATTTTCATTAATCCTCGAAAATTAAGGTGGTTTGATGTAAACACCAAAGTAAAAGTTTTCCATAAACATTACAAGGGAACAGCTTCCCTTTTCAACGACAAAACGAAGAGTGGGTTGGGTGGGTGGGGGGGTTTGCACAAACATTTTAAGGTTAAGAAACGCAAAATCTAATTAAAAGCAAATTTTCTAGAATAACACGGGTAAGATGATGTAAGTTCAAACCCCAAAAGAGTACACTAACAAAAACAAATACAATGAGCTCAGCAGATCCAACTAGTAAAGTATGACATCAACTTTACAAGACAAAAACACTCGGGTCTTCATTAGTGTCACATCATCTTGAATGACAAATCCTACAAACGAATTAGTAACAATATACGACTCCAAGCTCAATACGATGCATTTTACATTGTACCTTTTACCCTTTTGCTTCGTGTGAGAGCGTAATCCAAGACTACCAAAGAGGGATTAGAAGCGATATTTCTAGTAGTCTCACCTGCCAATGTTTAGCTTATCTAGACTGACATCATGACATTATCAATTGACTGAAGTGCTTGATTGGCATAGAAGCGAACATCGACATCAGGGTCTTCAGCTAGCTCTACTAAACTGGGGTGAATGGTTTTCTCCACCGCCTAGACAATAGAAATTCAACTCAGACATTTAATTTATAGGACAACGATCGGAAAAAAAAAACAAGGAGGCAAGGGTTCTCACCGACTGGTCAACAATAGGTATAAGGGATTGCAACACCTTTGCCACGTTAAATTTAATGTTGGGCACTCTGGAATAAGATAGAACTTTCGATTAGCTCAAGGACTACAAAACCATTTAAACACTGGGAAAGCAAAATCACCTATCCTTTGTTGCAGTAATAACCACGGGCAGCAACTTAGAACAAGTTATCTCAGAGCCCATTACAGTTGCAAGCAATGAAATTGCTCTAAGAATAGTCATTCGATACAAATAATGTGGACTGGTAGTCATATCCAAGACCTGTAAAATAAGACATTCTAACTGAGAAAACAGAACAAAGTTTGTTATAGATAATGGCAAAACCTGGAGCCTAGAAACTCTGAGGTGCCATGGGTCCCATCATCTTCATGTAGTAACAGAAGATATATCTCAAGACTCCCTGAACTAGTTTTGTTTCTAAAAAAAGATAACATGCAAGAGAATTGGCAATTCCAATTTGCACACGTTAAGCAAACCTGAGGAATTATATGCTGCATTGCCCACTCTGGACCAAATTCTTCAGCAAGACGCTTCAAGTTATTAGCAGCAGCATCTCTGATTGAATACACCTGCATCACAAAATCAGCAAGGAAGAGATTAGAGGTACAGATCTTGTCCCATCAACTGATTGATAAAAGCAAACTGCCTTTTCATATTCATCAATAGATAACAGAAAATACGTAAACTATCACAGAAAAGTTGGTGGTAATTATACTCGGGAAAATGCTCCGACTCATTTTCCACATGCAATAAGAGAGAGAGAGAGAGAAAGATCAAAGTTTTAAGCTTCTTCAGTTTTATATGAATATTTAACAGCCAGCTTATTGCTTACCAACCTTGTCCTGTAACCATTGCATACAAAGGGCACCAAGCTTATCATCAAAAAATCCTATGCCCAATTGACTTGCCAAAAGAGGTATGTATTCTATTATTGCAAGACGGACTCGCCAATGCCTGTCCTCTGCCAGCTCAACAATAGCTGGCAACAGAGATTGGGATAATAAATCAATACCAACCACCTGTACCGTTTAGAGAAATTAAGAGTTAGAGAAGAAGTAATCTCAATAAAATAACAATAATAATAAATAAATAAATCTGAGAGTTGCATATGCAAGGAACCAATGCAAAGTGCAGGCAGCTAGGCAGCTATAAGACAACTAAACAAAGAGAAGCTTGATGTCGAATTTTACAAAAAGGAACAGAACTTCAAGAAAAAACTACATAATACAGAATCTAAACACTATTATGATCATAAAATATCCCTATAATAGTAGTAGTCGCTTTCCACTAAAATTTCCCAAGCAACAATTGCTTGCAAAAACAAATCTAGAGTAAATGGAGAAAATGATACTAAAGCATATCTCATCTACAGCTCCAGCACAATTGGTTCCTAAATGATACAGCTCTTATCAATAACAAAGCCATAGTTGCACCTGAACCGGTATATCCCAGAACTCAAAGTAGATAATAATCATAGGGAACGAAAACGTTGGCATACCAGATAGAGTTCAGGATGTTAAAGGATTTTGATTGCCTTCTTTATTTAGGAGTTCAAGCATCGCTAGAATACATATCACAACATAATGCATACCAATTTCCAAGATCAAACAGCAAACAGTTCACTAGTCTCAAAATTAATTACAGACCATAGGAAAAATGTGTAAATCATCAACCAACCTGATTGACTTGATCAAGCTTGCTAATGATGTTCAGCCGCACATCAGGAAACTCGTCTTTCAGAAGGGAAAGAAATATTGGAAGAAGATGTTCAATTGTTGCATCCTGCATTAAATGCACAAACAGAAGTCATTTTTTTTTATAAGGTAAAGCTTTAATGCTTCAATCAAATACGGATGTAAATGAAAAGCTGCCCTACACTAGTTTATATTCAGCAACTTTCAGCTGTTGAACTTTTCTCACTCCCTAAAACCACTCCTCATATAATTAAAGAAAAATATAGACCACTGCGTCTTGAGCCAAAAGAACACAATTCCCATTAGGTAACACATTATAAACTGTCAAGCGTTCAGCAACTTTGAGCTGTTGAACTTTTCTCACTCCCTAAAACCAATCCTCATATAATTAAAGAAAAATATAAACCACTGCGTCTTGAGCCAAAAGAACACAATTCCCATTAGGTAACACATTATAAACTGTCAAATTAGTTCAACTAGTAACATGATTCTCAAATTTATCATCCAATTGAAAAAAGCAAAGATAGCCACTATTTCACAAATCAAAAATTCAAGCTGACTAGCAAAAAATACTGCACTCAAGATATCATATGTTCCACCGCGACACAATGCTAAAATGATTAGATACACAACTAACTGAGACTGGTCAAATAGAGCCAGATCTCCCTTGGGTGTCTGGATATATAGAATAGAATTCAACCATGTGATATCATGTCCGAAAAATATTAATTTCTTCCCACCAGTAACTTTGATTAACTTTTAACTGTAGTTGTTCAAGAGATACTGAACAAATATCAGTGCAGATCATATTTAAAACATTATCCTCTGAGCTCTATCGCCAAAGAAATTTAGTTATCATTCTTGTATACCTAAAAATCTCCATTTCGATCATCACATATTCTGTATACATCTTCATCTATCATAC
Organism: Anisodus tanguticus; assembly: GCA_034509755.1. Classification (NCBI taxonomy): domain Eukaryota; kingdom Viridiplantae; phylum Streptophyta; class Magnoliopsida; order Solanales; family Solanaceae; genus Anisodus; species Anisodus tanguticus. The sequence goes on along the minus strand of CM067540.1, from coordinate 2,745,613 downwards.
CACCTTAAGACTGAATCTAGATACCTGAATTGGCTTCAATTAGCACCACAATTCCATCTAATCTCACTATAATTTCACTCTTGCGTATATTTATCTTCTACTTATCCTAAAATTCTTACTCTCTAAAGTGTTTCTTCATAGTTAGGTTGACTCCCTCGCAAATTATCAATTAACACAATGTCATCTGCAATTAGAATGCATTATGAAACCCAATCTTGTATACTATTAATTGCATCATTCATAATTAGGATAAACAAATATGGGGCTATGGGCCAAGGCAGATTGGCAAGTTTGTGTCCATCCATCCACTTAGTAGTCATTGAAGCATTACAGTTTTCATTAATCTAAAAATTGAGGATCAATAACTGATTCGCAAACCACTATTTGTAAACAGTTCAAGAACTTAATGCAAAGTTGTTCCCCATAGCATTCGTATATGACATATCACAGTAGATTCCAGACCTTTCCAACAATGCATCTACCATCTATACTGTAAATAAACACATGATCAATATTTTCCTCATCTAGAAGCTAATGCACCTCACCTTTCCCAAAACAGGAGCCATCCCCATTATAACGGAAGCCAAAGCAGATCTGACATGCTGTGAAGAGTCTGATGATAATTCCTATAACATTTATCAAAACCCAAATACATATTAGGGGATCAATAAGAGCCCAAAAAGAAAAAAATGAAGCTCCTATACAGAAATATATCAGGCATATACCTTCACACAGGGAAGAATATGCTGAATAGCAAGCTCAGGACTAAGAATCCTGCAGAATTTGGTGACTTTTCCTGCAGCAGCTATGCGAACTTCAGCTTCATTATCTCGAAGCAAACGGACATAGGCAGGCACCAAATCCGTCCTAAATCATGGTCAGAAACAATCAGACAAGATTTCTACTTTTCCAAAATAAAAGGTTTGGTAGAAGAGAGCACGATCCATTGCCAGAAACATAGAGAAGTATGAACAGCATATTCCTCTACTGATTAAACATTTATCACTCAACAGTTCAATCATGTGATGAATAGAATGTATATTGTATGTTTTCAAAGTTATTTTTTTACTCAGACTAAGATGCATTAATTTCAGAAAAATCCTTGATCTAAACAAAATGCATACATTCCTAGACTACCACCAATTTATATCATGGAGCTCCTCAGTCAATTGCCCTTCCAAGTATTCATCAACAAAATGCTATAAAAGAGGCCAGCAATAAAGCCCTCTAAAGGAGTCTTCAGGACAGGACTGTTCTTGTTAGACCCACTTGACTAACAAAACTCGGCAGGCATTTGTTCTCTCTTTGCCTTTTTCTTTTTTTTTTTTCTTTCGGTGGGTGGGTGTGTGGGGGGGAGGGGGGGGTCCACATTCTCCGAATTACAGAACTTGTCACCCAAGTTAGAGCCAAAGTAATGAGTTATGACAACAACTCTAAATGTGACTAATAACGTAATAAAAGTAGCACATAATGAGTCAGCAATAGCACATCACTTCATTCCACCAGATCCACTTAAGAGGAGAACATTTAGGTCAATGAATAATGCATAATGAACGTACAAAAGTACTTATCTGTCCAAGTATGTGGAAGGTTCAACATATCAGTTAAAGCTATGAATTACACTGCCAACAATACAATTTCCACTTTAAAGATTAAAATTAACTGAAAACAACCAAAAATTTAGAAGAATTCAATACAATATGGACTCCATAGATAGACATCATATGGTAAATATCAAAGTATCACATATATAAGTTTAGATAATACCTAGTGGGCTCAGGCCCTACAGCTTCACATAATTCGTACAACTGGTTAGCAACCATGTATCGAACGCGCCAAGACTTGTCCTGGTTATTAGAAGAAAAAAAACATGCACAATTAAAAACACGTGAAATTTTCTTCCAAATTAGGTAACTTCTTAAAGGCAGAGGATAATAGTAGTACTCCCTCCGTCCCAATTTATGTGGCACCATTTCCTTATTAGTCCGTCCCAAAATGAATGTCACCTTTCCTCATTTGGCAACTATTTAATAACATGTCTATTTTACCCTTGTTGGGTCCCACTCAGTTTTAAAGATGTACTTTTTGGGAAGAAAAGTCAACAAAAGTAGGCACTAAAGTAAGGGAAATTTAGTAAATATAACAAAGTCTTCCTTATTTCTTAAACTCCGTGCCCGGTCAAATGGTGCCACATAAATTGGGGCGGAGGGAGAAATAAATATTTTGGACTTTAACAGTAAAAACCAATATAATGAATCACTGCAAAGGTTTAATCCTTCAGTTTAGTCCTATTTTACCTAAATATTACCCCCATAACAGCTGCAAGTTCCGCTAGCAAGTGTAGGCAAGTTCACCAAGAGCTTTCTTGACAAGTGTTACTATGTTAAAGACTTATTAGTATCTTTTTGTACTGCCAACCAAGTGAAAATGTCTAAGGACTGTAATGACGATGATCCATCATATCATATTTATCCTGTAGAGCTTATTTTGGAATAGCTTCACTTTAACTCGACAAAGTGTCTTTCCAACCACCAAGATTTAGCTATAAAGGCTTCATTTAAACATACCTACTCAAGCCATTCATCCGTGTTTCTTTTCTCATTCCCCTACTCTGCCTTTTTGTGAAGTTCAGTAGGCAATCCTCCAAAAGAATTATGATCCCTAATCATATTTTTAGACAAGCCACCTACTCTAACCCTATGCTACTATCTAAAAGCATCAAATGAAGAGAGTGGCTAGGATTTGAATACAAGGTTCTTTTCCATATCACATACATTGGAAACATTCAGAGAACTCAAGGCTCATACCTTTGTGTGGAAACAATCACTCTAGATAAAGGGAACACCTAATTTGCATAAATAATTAGAAATACAAGTGATGACAACTATATTTTTTTAGACGAAAGGTAATAACTACTAAAAAACTAAGTTGTTCACTCAACCATCAAAAAGAAGCTGGTACATGAAGGAATTGATAAAAATAAAAAATACAAATGATCACAAGAATATAAAACAAGATGCAAGATTTCAAGGATCTGTATGAGCCACGACCGCATGACACCAAACACGATCTAAGGAGTACCTGAGATAAGTTGACAAAATACCTGAGAGAAGTTGACAATGACAGGCAGGATATGTGCCACACAATCCTGGGGCTCCAGCAGCTTTCCAAGTGCAGCACAGCCCTCAACCGCTAATAACCGCACAGAATCCTGATCTGAAATTAAAAGACGTAAGATAAGCCAACAAAGTTTTTTTAAAGAGAAAGACACTAATAAGCCAACAAACAATTCATTCCACTCTAAAACATCATGATTTTATTGCCATAAGCAATGGTTTATATGAAGTAACAATAAATTATAAGGCAACAACTTTATGAAGTAAAACTAATTAAGAAATCTTTATAAGAGAGAAATTTCAAATCGACTCTCTCTAATAAGTTGCAATATATATAAGTGAAAATATTACCATCCTGTGTAAGATCATCAAATATTGACATGATGTCACTTTTGAGGTAAGCAGATTCAACTGTAGCAGCAAACTTTCCCAAGTTTGTCGCAGCCGACCTTCGCACCATAGGCATGCCATCTTGACACAGTTGGCTGTAAATAGACCGAAGTTCTGCCTTCAACATCTCGGGGGCACCTGAGTAAGAAATATGAAAGAGTCCACAAGCAGAAACTCTCGCTGTGAACCATTCACCAGCTGCCAGTCTCTAGTGATTGGAAAGAATAGGAAGACGTATAAATAACGAAGTAATATACATTTCCACAAATCATGAACCAAGATGTTAAGTAAATGATAAATCTATATGATAGATGATCAGAGTTTTACACATTAGAATGTGGGGATTGCAAATGAGTAAAAGGTCTTTGTATGTTTGTGCAACTATCAATAGTAACTTGACAATTACTCCCTCTGTCCCAATTTATGTGAACTCTTTCATTTTTAGTCCCAAAAAGAATGACACATTTCTATATTTAGTAAACAATTTAACTTAATATACCCATTCTAACCAAAATGAGATGATATCTAGCCACACAAATATCTATAGTTTATTTCAGACCACAAGTTTCAAAAGTCTTCCTTTATTTCTTAAACTATGTGCTCAGTCAAACACGTTCCCATAAATTGGGACGGAAGGAGTACATTTCTTGATGATGAATAATAAGGAGAAAACAATAGTAATAGTAATAGTCATAGCCAAACCTTCACAAGAGGGACGAACCAATCAACCAAATCACTCTCCCTCATCTGCGATCCAATTCTACACAATGACTCCACAGCTTTATCCCTCACACATGTCTCCTCGACAGTGCAAAGAGTCTCTAAAGGTGGGAGAAGAACATGAGCATGCTCCACGCCTCCAACATAAGGAATAAAAACACCAAGCTCTTCCGCCATTGCCAGTAAAACCTCATCATCGTCATCATTGTTTTCACTCAAAAATGGGATCAACTCCTTCCTGGTCCTTTCCTCACCGAGTGCACGTGCAATAGTTGATAACCTCCTAATAGAATTCAGCCGCAGTTGGATGTCATCATTCTTAAGTTCATCTATTAACACAGCTATCGGGTACAATGGCTCATCTACCATTGCCATCCTCTCTAGATTCTGTTAGAGCTGCAATTACCAAACTTTCAATTAAGTACCATAGAAAATGTGAATCCAGAAACAATGAAAGCAAAAAATGTCCGTCCCGAATCTGCCTTCACTAATAGACCACCGTCTATAGTGAAAAATCAAAAATTTATAACCGGGAAATTTTCAAAACTATACAGCCCAACATAAAACATTACGCCACGTAGCCCAATATACAATACTCCCTCCGTTCAATTTTACTTGTCCATCATACTGAAAATAGATTTTCACTTTTACTTGTCAAATTTAGCATATCAAGACAAAAGCAACTTCTTTTTCCCGTTTTACACTTAGCATTAATTACTCATTCCAAATCATTTTTCAAGTCTATTAAGATTATACATTAATTAATATAGGTATCATGGTAAAATATGCACTTCATTTGTTATTTCTTAAGGGACGTGCAAAGTCAAAAGTGGACAAGTAAAAGTGAACAGAGGGAGTATTACAACATTATACATGGGGAAGCATTATACATAATTTATCAACCTTGTATAAAAGCTGTTTATACACAAACATGGGCTAAACCGGGTAACAAACTCAAAATATCGGCTACGTGGCGTAAATATATTCTCACAGTAGACATAGAGCGTAATTTTCCCATTCAAAAATGTGAATCAAGCAACAATTAAAGCAAAAGCATCCATCCCCAAATCTACCTTATACTAATAATAAACCACCGTCTATAATGAAAAATCACAAATTTATGTAACAAACTAGATCCAAAACAAAATAAAATACACGGCATAAAACGGGAACATAATCAACAACAACAACATACCTAGTGAAATCTCACAAAGTGGGTGTATGGGAGGGTAGAGTGTACGCAGACATTACATCTACCTAGTTAGAGAGGCTGTTTCCGATAGACACTTGGAATGGGAACATAATCGAGAGGAAAATAAAATGGATAGTCCGATTTACAAAAATTATGTATGTCCAAATCTGATATCTGACGAAAATCCATAGCGAATTACAATAAATAACATACAAAAACAAATACTGCCTAGAAATCAAATATTAAATCTACAATGAACTGAAACTATCGCAAATTGAATCAAATTAACTGAAACTATCGCAAATTGAATCAAATTAACTGTATTACAAAAGGAAATAATCGATATTTTGATAATTATTTCTTTATGTTGATGACGGAATATATGATAAGGAAATGTACGGAGAGGTAGTAAAAAGTAGATCGTTACCGGTGGAGATGTTGCCGCCGTTTGCCTGAGATTCGATGTTGATTTTTTGTCGAAATGTAGAGAGAGAAAGAGTAGAGAGAGAGAGAGAGAGAGATGGGAACAGGAGATATCTGTGTAGTGATGAAATGAGAATGTAATGTTTGGATTGGGTTGGTTTTTGATTTAGGCCCAAATATTATAACTCGGGCTCGTCATGTTATGCAAACAAATAGACAAGCCCACTTTTAAATGAACAACGTTACTTTGTGTCATTCTCAGGAAGGTCCCTATTTCGGGACGGACTTTAATTTTTGCTCCTCAAATTGTTGGTCTTTAACTTTTGCTCTTCGATACTTTAAAGTAGTCGAAAATATCTTTGATATCGAAAAACAAAAAAAAATGGATTCTGGGTTTAACCCCGATAGAATAAAAAAAAATCGCAAAGCACAGGTTTCATAGAAACTACGCTTATTCGCGCAAAATTATATAAAAACTAGTATGTCTTAAGGCATAGTTATGTAGAAATTATGTTATTCTATAAAATTATGTAATTACATATAAATTATGCCTTAAGGAATAGTTTTTATGTAACTACATATAAATTATGTCTGTAGAATATGCATTGTCCGGCATAGTTATGTAGAAATTTAAGTTATCCTACAGAACTATGCTTGGCATAATTTATATGTAACTACATATCGAATAGGCATAGGTTCATAGAAACATATGCCGTGCGAAATTATTATTATTTTTTACTCTGATGGGATCGAATCCAGAATCTCCATAGCAAATAAGGGTATTTTGGTCCACAAACTTTCATTAAATGAAAAGTGAGAGAAAAAATTAAAGACCAGCACGTATGAAGGTCAATCCACGCAAAAAAAAAAAAGCGTTACTTTTACATGTATGGTTCGGAAACATGTTTGAGCTCCAACTACCATTTTGCGAGAAGTTTGGCAAACTAAGTTACTTTCACTTTTAAATTGTTCGAGCATGATTTCTTCACATTTTATATTTTTTGGAACTTCAATTCGGTATTTCAGTCTTTGATTTTTTTATTGTATATATTGATTATCGTACCGTAATTTATTCGGTTCGGTTGAATTTTTTCTTGTTGGGCTCGATTTTTCGGTATAAACCTAATAACGTTTGCGACAGTGGCTAAACTGTTGCTGGTATATTCAGTTGAATTCTTCACTAAATGCTAGGCATCATTTACAAATGTAACATTATCATCTCTTCAAGTGCATCCAAGCATGTATTTCGAGCTCAACCAAGTCTTGAGGTAGTAATTTTTTTCTGTCTTGAAAGCAGTTTTTGGCCTTCGTTCAAGTCTTACATAACCATCATTGCAAGCGAGTTAAACAACTATGCTTATTATTGCAATGATGGTTATATACGGTTAATTTAATATGTTGAGATGTGGGTAGGAATAACTTAATTTGATTGTTTAAAAGTTCGGTAGTTCAAAAAATACACAAAAATCGAACTTTTCAAAAATTGAAATAAAAATTTGACCAAGACCCGAATTACTAACCTTTTAATTCAGTTTGGATCGATTTTTCAGATTTATGACCACCCCTAATAACTATTAATGAATGAATGGATCTTGGGCCTAACTCAACCTCAAAAGCTAGTTTGTAAGGTGAAGATTGTCCAAGTCCATATAAGGAGTCCATGTTCCCATTCAATTTCCGATGTGTGACTCTTAATACTCCCCGCAAGTCCAAACCTCGTTAACTGGAGCGTGGACAATATAATTTGGGGTACATCGACGAATAAAGAATTGAAATTGGTCTGGCTCTGATACCATGAAGGAATGGATCTTGGGTCTAACTCAACCTCAAAAGCTAGTTTGTAAAGTGAGGATTGTCCAAGTTCATATAATGAATTCATATTCTCATTCCATTTCCGATGTGGGACTCTTAACCATTAATATTAACTACTACATTATAAATTATTTTTATACCATTGGTATAATTTAACATTTTGTAGAAGACTACTTGTTTTATTCCAACTTATATGGTTATGAGAATATGTAATCTTTAATTACCTCTGAGATTACTAAATCTTGCACAAAAAGGGACGACCTCCATATATATAGTTTGGTTAACTATTATTTGTATCTCATCAAATCAATTAACAATGATATGTTAACAAAATATGGTGTAAATAGCTCGTACGGATAATGAGAAAAGTGTATGTGAAAACAATACATATCATGTCTTTTTATTTTGATGTAAATATCGAACGTGGATAATTTTTACTGAAACTGACGCATATCAATAAATCAGAAACTGGTTAACATAGTTAGAAGTTAGAACCATTTGATAACATTTTTTTGGTCTTGTTACATCTATTCGTAAGAAATACTCCACACACTAGTATACAAAATTCACATTCCTAATTCATTCTCTTCACACAACAAACAAATGAAAAATACTTTTTCTCTTTTCATTTCACACAAACTGATTGTTAAAAAAAACTCACATATTATCATACTTGATAAAGTCTTTTAACTTTTAATACTAACTGGCTCTTTAAACTTAGCTTTTTGACTTAGTTCTTCAAAATAGTCAACCACATTTTGAAGCCTTGCAACAAATTCAATGAGAAGTGAAGCAAAAGTAGCCAAAGACAAAGCACTAGCACTCAAATAAGTCTCCATTTCAACTGTATCAGCAATTTCACCATCAACAAGTGAAAGACGTGATGGCCATTGATTTTGTTTTTTAAATAATGTTGAATTTGTGACCATTTGATTTGATGAGTCTTTTGCATATTGTATCCAGTTTGCATGCAATACCCTTATGTCAATTGATGTTTCACTGAGTGATCGAGAGCTTAACGGCAAATTTTCACTACCATTTTCACTTGAAGAATCTTCAACATTAATATTCGGCTTTCCAATTTCCCAATTTTTTGAGTTGATCAAGAGATATGACTTGTGATCTATTTTTTTCTGCAGGTGTTGTGCTGTTTCGTGCACTTCTTTTAGGATATTTTCATGACCATTTAGCATTTCCATTTTCTCCAATTTTGTTCCTAGCTCGCGTAAAACTTTTGCTGCATTTGCACCAACATTCTTAAGCTCATTGCGGAAAACCTTCCTCTTCTCTAGTGGTGCCTGCAAAAGACGTTAAGAAGTTTAATTTCTGTATACTTATAGTGTACATTGTGTTTTAACAGTACAATGTTATTATAATGGCTTACAACAACAGATAATTAAAAATAAATAATTTTTATTTTTATAATTTAAACAATATAGTAAATAACATGTTATCAACTGTTAAAATATATTAATAACGTAAAAATTATTTAGATTGTACGTGTATAGAAATTAAATCTAAATATTAAGAATTTAACTTATGTATAATTGTAGGGTACGATTTTTTTAGACTACCTGATTGACATGACCTACATAATAACATGTAAGTGTCTATAGTGATCATAATTTGACAACCTAAATAATGCAATATATACCTGTTAGAATATATAGATAGTGTAAAATTATTTCATGTGCTTTTTATGCCTCCATTTATAGTGGATTGCCTAAGTTACTTGATCGGATTCTTCAATGATGATGTCGTTGAATGCGTGTATGATATTTCAAAGATAATGTATTTTTTAAGAATCTGGCATGAAGACAACGGTATTATTGGAGGATTTGAGCAACATATATAGCTTGTTGGTGTGATTATTTAGCACGTAAAACCTGAATTTCTGATTGGATACATCCATGCAATGCCATGACCATAAATGCACAATGCCTCAATCCACTGCTTAAATTGACAATGTCTCTCCAGAGATTCTTATGCATTTTATAACGCCCATGAGGTGGCTCCCAAATAGCAAATCCAAGCTGTTCAAATATGAATCAAGTGTAAAATGTCAGGATCTCTTCTGAATAAATTCATTACTAAAAAGTAGAAATTATTAACAGACAAATTTTATAGTCAAACAATAAAATTCATGGATAACTCTATTAAGCGACGGATTATCAAAAGATTATATTCTTACCTATGAGCAATTTAGCGATAAAATTTATAGCTAAAATCATTTTTTTGTAGTGATTCATGATCAACTAGTTAATTAGTAAACACATAAATGTTACAAGATTTACCAGTGTTTGCTCTCGACTTGTGGATTCTATGACAAATTTATAGCCATAATATTCTGAGTCATTTGTAGCTTCATCACACTCCACAATACTTACGTAGCCATTGATACAACCTGTCAAAAATTTCATGGACTCAAAGTTACAACAGTTCCATTCATTCAATATTAGGGAAATAAATGAAAGTTGTTCGCCCCTGATATTTGTCGTTTTGGTAAACTAAATTTGTTTAGAAATATATGACCGTTTTAAGAAAATAAGAAGTCATTTGTTATTCTATGTTCTCCAATTTATGTGATATTATTTTCTTATCACTCCATTTCGAAAAGAATAAGACACAATTTATTTGTTTGGAAATAAAATAATCTCAAACATTTATTTTACCACTAATGAGAAGCTTTGTATAGTTGTACAAATGTTATGACATGACTAAGATCACAAGTTTCAAAAGTTTTATAGCTACAGAAATGTTATATATGACATGTTTTCAAGAAAGTTTCTAATGTTTTCATTTCTTTCTTAATTTTTGCGTCGAGTCAAATTACGTTACATAAATTGAAAATGAACATACACCTTTTTCTAAACGAGTACCCTTATTGTTCCAATTAGTGAAGTGTTGTGTTAAAACGAGAGATAAATTAGACGATATGTATGAACCGAAGGGAGAAAAAAACTCGGAGGGAGTACTAACCATATTTGAGCTTAAGTTATATACGTTTAGTGTAAAAAAAACTTACACCATCAGATCACCCTAAAGATATCTATAGGTAAGTCTTTTTAAAATGTTAGATTTTGTTAAATTTGAAATAAGATAGATTATCATAAATAGACCTGATAGAGTAAAAATTGACGATACATATAACTTAATTATGTCGTACCTTCCAAAGAAGTTGCAAGATCCATGAAATTCTTAACCACCAAACGATGCAAATCCTCACCAGCCCAAATGGGGCAAATACTAATATTAATCAGCAAGCAAATACCAGCACCAACGGCAATTAGGGCTAAACGAGTAAAAATAGCCACATTATATTCCCTGGTTCTATTTCCAGCTACAATGAGAATACAATACGTCAAGATAAATACTCGATATCCATATTCATATGGTGCCATTGTTGGATATAGCTTCAAATATGATCCAAAAAATGCTGCAAAAACACACACACATGAGATTAATTATTTACTAGACTCGAAAGAAAATTAGGAATAGGAGAGTGGTAAAGTTAGCCCATGAAAATATGAAATGCTTAAGTTTAGGCAGGTCATTAACCTGCCTATTTATTAACTCAATCCATATTCACCCATCCAAAATTCAAGTGGCCTAAGTATGACGCCCAAATTGACCGACGAGAAATTTTGTCAAAATATATAAATTAAATATTTTTTATGTTTCATATGTTATATATGATTATAACGAAGAAGGAGAACTTTTTTATTAGTTGTTTGGCTAAAACAAATTATAAGAAAACAAAGGAAGAAATTAAACAAAAATTTTACATTGTTTATCCACCCACCAAAATAATAGCAAATAACTGTATATTTTAATTTACAAATAATATACATATTTTATATATAATTAATGTATATTAGCTAGCGGCTGCAATGTTGGAAATGAAACACTCTCGCAAATATTATTCAAACTCAAACAAATATTACAAGAGTACTCTCACTCAACAACAAGATATTATAACTCACTCTTATAAGACTTTGCTTCTTTACTCACTTAGAAGCTCTTGATTTTTCTTGATTCCTAAACTAAAATGGGAGAGGTATTTATATTACTTAAGAACAATCATACACCACACAAATAAACTAATAAAAAATTATAATAACCATACACATCATTCTTCTTCATTCTTCTACGTCCTTCTAACAATATTTTAAATTACCAAATGATTCACATGCATAATTACCACACCCTAGAAGATTCTAGATATAAGGCTTGTAGTTTTGGACGTTGATTATGAACTTGGACTCCAATTTGATTGGGTTTGGGTTTGAGTTTGGGCTCCCATAATGGATCAAGTTTATGATCCAACACGAGCGGCCAAATGTGTAAAATGTCTAAATTAAAACTTAATAAAAGTTGGATGACTTGAGTTAGAACTCATTATTTAGCCCACTTGACCCAACCATCTAAGCCCAACTAACTTTTCGATAAGATTAATCAATAATTTGTTTATTAATTTAACTGGTTTTAATCCATTCAAGTTCAACCCAAAACAACTATCTACCCCTAAATTTAGGATCATGTGGATATTTATGCTATTAAATTAGAGAGTTTACCTACGATAAAAATGCTAACAACAATTACAACTTTTTCCCTTTCTCCAGCCCATAATGCTAATTGAGCAAAGATGAGAGCAAGCATCCCAGCACAAAATGTTCCCAAGCCACGATTAAATCCTTTAATAAATGTCGCTCCTGCCAAAGACAAAAGGTGAAAAGGATATAACTTGGAGTTATATATATATATATATATAATCATTTTTCACTTGGTTGTCGTTTAACATTTATTATAGATATTAATTACATGTTTTTATCTTATAAGTGACATGTTTGTGTAATTTATTTTTTACATTATCAATACATAAAACTTAAACTCATTGTAAATTACATGTAATTATTTTATAAGTGACATGTTTGTGTAATTTATTTTTTACATTATCAATACATAAAACTTAAACTCGTTGAGTAATACGAAAGTTAGCGTAAAAAGAAAAAGACACCATCATGTCATTTTTTGCTATTCCAATAGGTAAACCGTCTTACTTTTAGAATTATAAATTTAATATTTTAAAGAGGTTTACTTGTAAATTATTTGGGTCACCTGATAGTGTAATTTATTTTACACTGGCAGTATATATAACTTAAATGCATATACACTGCCAATGTAGTAAACTTTTACACCATTAAATTACCTTTATTTGATGTAGCATATAACATGTCTTATATTTTTTAATATTACAAATCTCATATTTTAAGGAGGCTAAGATATCATTTGAGTGACCTGATAGTGTGAAAAACTTCTTAAATTGACGATGTATGTAACTTAACCTCTTTTAAAATTACGAATTTAGTTTTATATATCGACAATATTAAGAAATATTTACACTATCAGGTCATCCACCGTAAAAATGGGACTTAAATAATTAGCGAAATCTTAAAATACGACAAGTTATCTTCTACCACATATAAATATTACGGGACAGTGTAAAAACTCCTTAAGTAAAATTAAGAAGCAATTAAAAACAAGAGAGGGATGTTAGAGAGTTTAGTACCTATTGTGAACTCAAACATAACAAGAACTGTCAAGATTGCCCATATTGCAAACTGAGCAATATCAGTAGGTTTCTTCCAGAAAATGAGAAGAGACACAAATGATAGTGCAAATCCCATTTTTACTGAAAAAATTATCTTTCTTGGATCATTTTTACCCATCTCAATTGCTTTCTTAGCAAAATCTTGAATATTGTTGAAAAAACTTGTAAATCCATCATGTAATTGAGTGAAACACATGCAGCTGCAGCTATTTCTAATTTCTTCATCATCATGTGGTAGTAGTTTTTCTTGGATGTAATGATCTGGAGAAGCCTTCTTGAAGAAATTCTTTATAGTCAACATTTTGTTGATATTGTTTTTCCTCTTTTTAATAATATATAAATTCTGAAAATAAATGGAGAAGAGAGAAAAAAAGGAGATGATTAAAGAGTTATTTTTGTACTAAAAGATGTGTGGAACTTTTATTGTAAAGAACTAAGAAAAAGGAGAAAACATGTTGATAATCAGAAAGAAAAATCACATAAATATTGAAATAAATGGGGAACTTAAAAAGAAAATTATGAAACTGGAGTAGTCTTGAGTAACATATATAGATTATATCAAGACATGTAAAGATTTTGTTAGGATCCCATACTCCAACGTCGGTAGGAGTGAATTATTTGGGGTGTTTATATGATATTTGCATAATTTTCACCTGATCATGTTGAATTAGATTCAATTTTCATTTCTTATCGTGATATTAGAATTAGACCCATTTTGATTATTAGGATACTTATATTGGATCCTCATATTAATTGAGTTGATTTATACAAATATTCTCTTTTTAGGCCGTTATTGAAACTTTATCTCTATTTTTAAAAGTTATATAAATATAACCCTTGAGATATTCTTCTTCAGGGAAAACATTAGTATGTTGTTTTAAAGTTCAAATCGTACTTAACATTCTCATAAAATTTTCAATTTGTCTTTAATAAATATTTAAACTTAAAAAAGGAGTCATTAATCACCAACCAAATGTCCCAAAAGATATAGTGAAATCTCATTATATTGTCCCCACAGCATGTTCATATATATAGCCTTCACTGTTCGGGACTATGTTACTCAATCTGGATCAACAAGAGTGTCCATTTAACATTTTTTTTTAGTAAAAAGAATGTTCATTTATCAAATCAATAAAAAATTAATCTTATTTTTTTTTAGATTTACTTCTATTAATTACTATGTGATTAAATCTCAATACATATTTAATTAGAGGCAATTTAGTTAAATTACTTTTTTTTATCTAGGAGTTAGTAATTTCTGTGCAAAGGTTAAGTGACACTTTTTTTTATCGGGAGGGAGTATTATGCTACTAATGATGAATAAAATAATTTACTACCCTTTCATCCTAATTTAAATGTCTTACTTTTTCTTGTCCGTTTCAAAAAATTGTCTCTTTCTATATTTAATAAGTTACAATTCAAATATTCTACATAGCAAGATTAAAATCACAAAATTCAAAGAATATTTTACTACATTACACACATCTTTAATTTAAGACCACACGATTCAAAAGTCTCCATTTATTCCTTAAACTTTATACGCACATGTACGGCTAATCAAAATGTACGAAGTAGGAGCATTGCTAATTGTGCCTGATGAATCGCACACCCCCGTTGCTATTAAGTAAAATTTTATCAATCAAATTAAAACACATAAATTAAGACGAAAAGAGGTACTACTATTATTGGATCACTAGTCATTGATCTAACAGGAGAAAGTGGTAGCAGTACTATGATGATTGAGAACAGAGAAAAGAAGCTTCCCTCCCACTGCACGAGAAACTACCTAAGGAAACACGTGCAAAAATCGTAGACGAAAAAAATAAAAAAGGATAAAAAATATCTTTAATGTATTAAAAATTATTTAAAATTATCCTCTTTTTACTTATTAGATCAAAATTGTCTTTAACGTTTAATTTTAGTTTAACACTGCCTCTCCTTTTAAGAGAAGATAATGTGAACCAGGGTAAGGTGTACAATGGTGAATGAAGAGGATGAGGTGTTGGGTTTTCTTATACCGTGTTTGGGTTAAAGGGTCGGGTTGTAAAAGAGTTGAATCTAATTATATGTGGACCAATAAATAAGTGTGGATTATTTAATTAAAAATTCATATATTTCACATCATCTTCTGTTAAAAGAAGGGGTAATTTTAAATTAAAATTAAACGTTAAGGACATTTTTATCAAATAGGTGGAAGAGGGCAATTTTGATCCATTTTAATATGTTTTTCCGGGAAAAAAAATAACAAACCCTTAATTCCACGCTAGTTGAAATAGGCTACATAAATATTCACTATTTATTTTGTTCCATTAAATTTGTTTCGCTCTAATTTTCAATTTAGTTTTTCTATCATACTAGAAGTTACTCAATAATTTCTACTGACATACAATCTCTTACGAATTTAAAGAGATTAGGTAATGGACCTAATGCAAGCTTACCAACACGACTGGGCTTTAACCCTAGATATTTGTGATATATATAGAATTTTCTTCTATTATATTCTATTTTTTGCTAAATTTGTTACGTGACTATATAATAAAATAAAAAGAACCAAAAAAATCTTGAAAATGGCATGGTATTTCTTGGCCGTAACAAACAAGCTATACAATATACTTCGAGTAAAGAAATAGAAATAATTAATCTAATGGATCAGAAGGGTTTGTACAAGACTTACCAATAATACTGCGTTACTCTTTAAACCTGCAAATTCACTTGGAGAGATTAAAGAAAATCCATTATTGGGATTTTATAAATGGAAGAATTAGAGAAACAAAATGGTAGAAGAATGTTAAGAAAATTACCAATATTTGTTACACCTAAAATAGTGATAGGAAGTAGCTAAGGAAGAGTAAGAAGTAGACAATAATATGGTCTAAATGAGTATATGATGGCAAGTTATATAAGAATGTAGATCAAGCATATTTTTAAAGACTTATTCATAATTTTCAATTTTTTAATTTGTGTTTGTGTATTCCAACTTAACTCTACAAAGCTAAATGACTTTTCAATGTAGCAAAAGGAACACATTTGTAATGTTAGGCAATTGGTTTAGTATTGTTTTCTTTTTATGATCTCTCGCAGTTTGAAGAGTTTTCAAATTTTCTCATTTAAGACTTTATTTTGAAAACATTTTGGAAGAAATTTAATATTAGAAAAAAAAGATTTTCTACAACTCTCAAACGTGGAAGCATTCTGTCAATTTTAGGCTTTTCCATTTTTTCAACTACTAGATCATGTAAACATGTTAAGAATTCCTTCCAATATAATAAAGATATAAACTTATGGTAGAAAGTGACTTCTTTTTAACACGACTAAATATTTTGGCAGATTTTCAGCCAATTCAACAGAAAAAGTATGAACTAGGATATATAAACACAGGTGTAAGATATACTTAATATAGCCCCAGGGGCACAGGCGAGTTGGTAAGTGGCAAGGTGATTGGGGTACAACCACTCCGACGTCGCGAGTTCGAATCCATGTGGTGACAGTCTTTGCTGAAATATTGCAAGGGTTGTTGCTGGGTTCGTGTCCCGTTGGTCCTCTCCCTTGCAGCATATCCCTCGATTTACATCTCACCTGGCCAAGGGGCCTCTGGTACAGGTGAGAATCTCACCTGGCCAAGGGGCCTCTGGTACAGGTGAGAGGGTTTCGCCTTCAGGACTTTCCCCTTCACAAAGATAAAATTAATACCAATCACCTGACGTACATCCTACGCATTAGTTAGGGTTATCTGATGCCTCTTTATTTTTTCTTTCGTATGAATTTGTTTATTATACCTGTTGATGCATCATTTATAAATTATTACATCTAGTGTGTATGTAGGAAAATATTTTCTCATTTTTTGAAAAAAGTAAGATGTTTTTGCATGGTTGCAGAGAATATTTTTCATAGAAACTATCAGAAAGCTGGGGAAAATGACATTCCTTACTTTCGGGTGGAAGTCATTTTTCCTTTATAATTATTACAACTATTAACTTCATGATACCCATTAATATCAGTTTTTAATACTCAAAAGTTTCATTGAACACTATCTAGGCGCAAATCTTGCCCTTTTAGCATGCATGGATTGTTTTAAGTTGTAAGTTGTAAGTTCAAGGGGTGACGGATCCAAAATTTCTAGGAGATTGGTGTGCATAATGCGAATTCAGAATTTAGATTCAACAGGTTCAACCTTTATGTTTTTACCATGGAACCTATTAAATTTTTAAAATTATAGGTTCAATTTTTTAAAAAAATTCTAATAATATTCACACATTGATCATATGCTACATCCTCCACTATAGTTTTATTATAGATAATGATTTATTAAATTTTATGATTACAAAAGGAGAATAGAGATAAACCATGTTAGACTTTGAAAATTTGGAAAAATAAACCAAATAAAGAAAAAAAGACAACGAAAAAACAACTAATGAAAAAAAGATCAACGTACGCTAGCTAACAAAATGCAGCTAAAAATATGTGCTAACTATTTCAGATTATTTAAGTTACTCATGATCAATTAAAAACATCACTTGTATAATTATAAGGTACTTCATAATTACTAGCTCCCTTGGAATACTGATTTAAACAGACTCAAACGTTGATTTTGAATATTAATAATTATTCTATGAACTTATTAAAACAACTACGTACTATGCATAAATTCCAAGCAAGTTGAGTTGCACTATATGGAATATCAATGTCCATGTAATTGCTTAGTTTTAAACTTGTCTTAATCCAGTTTTATATGAACTTATATACAACAAAAAAAAAGTTTGTAGCTCTCGAAGTGTAGAATTGTATTAATCTTTTTTGGAGAGTCTTTCTCATTAATACAAATATATATATATATATATATATATATATATAGTGTACAATGTGGAACCCTAATACAATAAGGATCCTAAATCTACCATAATTATAAATCATTAATTATTACACAATATATGAAATATATTCTAATTATGGTATTATGTATGTACACGTTAATACACCCCCTCAGTCGGAGCGGGAGGAGGCCGGACGCTAAGACTGGATCTGAAGTCGAGGAAGAGTTGTCTAGGAAGGCCTTTGGTGAATATATCCACATACTAATATGAAGAAGGCACATGCATCACCTAAACATGACCAAGAGCAACCTTCTCACGAACAAAATGTATATCCATCTCAATGTGCTTGGTTCGCTGATGCTGAACCGGGTTATGAGATAAATATATGGCGGATATGTTATCACAGTAAACCAAAGACGTCTTGTGCAATGGACATTGCAACTCCAAAAGAAGGTTTCAAAGCCAACAGATCTCAGCAATAACATTGGCAACGGCTCTGTACTCTGCTTCTGCACTCGAACGAGATAGGGTGGCATGCCTCTTGGCAGACCAAGAAATGAGATTATCCCATAAGAACACGCCGGAGGTGGAGCGTCATGTGTTCGGACATCCTGCCCAATCAACATTCGTATATGATAACAACATGGTCGGTACTGAGGGGTATAGGTGCAATCTATAATCAAGTGTGCCCTTAACATATCTAATGACACGCTTAATGGCAGTAAAATGAGGCTCCCTGGATAAATAAGCATATATGTTGAACATCATAAGCAATATCAGGCCTAGTGAACATGAGATACCGTAGTGCAACTGTAAGACTCATGTAAAGTGTGGGATCGGACACATGATTACCATTAACAACACTAAGCTTTGATTTAGAGTCAACAGGAGTGGATATTATCTTGTAGTTTGCCATTTTAGCCCTGTATACTATCTCCTCTGCATACTTGCGCTGACACAAGAACATAGAATCTGCAGATCTAGTCACTGATATCCCCAAAAAAATAACTCAACTTCCCTAAGTCAGTCATGACAAATTCGGTTTTGAGCAATGTAATAATCTCATTTTTCAATAAATCAGAGGAGGCAGTAAGCACAATGTCATCCACATATAACAACAAGTAAGCGGTGATATTACCTCGATAAATGATAAATAGAGAATTATCACACTTGCTACATACAAACCTAATCTGCATAATGTACTGTGCAAATCGATCATACAAGCTCTAAGGACATGTTTCAAACCATAAAGTGACTTACGGAGGCGACATACATATTGAGGGGCTACTGGATATACAAATCCAAGCGGCTGGTGCATGTAAACAATTTCTTTCAAATCCCCATGTAGAAATGCATTCTTCACATCAAGCTGATGAATCGACCAATGCTTACCCATAGCAATACTCAGAACTGTGCGAATGATAGCCGATTTAACAACCGGACTGAATGTCTCACCACAGTCAATACCCTCCTACTGATTAGTGTCATTAGCCATAAGTCTCACCTTATACCTCTCTAGATCACCATTGTCTCTGTATTTGTGACAAAAAAACCACATGCATATACCCAGGAAGGCGCACAGAGTAGATCTGGGTGCCAATTTATGGGGGGTCGTGGATGTCAGATTAGGGTAACACAACAATAAAAAATTCTAAGATGGTCACAGGTAGGGATCCGACATTAGATAATTTCGTTGGGTGTCCTATTTTGAATCGCACGAGTAGGTAAAATATTGAGAATGTGTTCTACCATTTTTAGTGCATATACCCAAAAAGTAGGGGGAGAGACGAATGAAAAAGGAGGGTACGAATCATATTATTAATGGTTCGGAGAATTATTCCGACTTTTCCATTTTGAGGGGAGGTATGGGGGCACAAGAAATGAAAGATCATGCCATTATCCGCACATAATTTATGAAACTGGGAATTATTAAACTCACGACCACTATTACATTGAAACAATTTTATGTATTTTTCAAATTGCGTTTTGACTAGTGTACAGAACTCAACAAATTTGGAAAAGACTTGAGATTTGAGTCTCAGTGGATAGACCAAAGAAAGTGAGAAAAATCATCCAAAAATATCATATAGTATTTGTGGCCTAAGTTGCTGGTTATGGGAGATGTTCATACATCAGCGTGAATAATATCAAATGGGGAGAAAGTAGTACTCATAGAAGTCGTAAATGGTAGTCTAACGTGTTTTCCTAATTGACACGATGAGCAACTATGAGAAAGATTCCCTTTGTTGCATTGGAGTAAATTTTGATTTCTAAGAGAATAAAAAACGTGAAAGCCCGGATGACCAAGTCTACTATGCCATGTAGAGGGAGATATGGTTGTTAAAACGGTGGGAGGAGTGACACTAGCAACGGATGTGGATAGGAACGGATATAGGTCCCCCTCACTATTGCATCTCGTAAGGAGTTTTTCGGTACGGAGGTCTGTTACGGAAAATCCAAACGGATCAAAATTAATTGAGACAGAATTATCGGTGGCAAATTTTCTGACATAAATTAGATTTTTGATGATGTTTGGGGTATAAAGCACGTTTTTAAAATAGAAGTGTGGATGTGGTGGTGGGGTAAGGGTATGGCCCAATCCTTGAATTGGAATGTCATGGCCGTTACCGACCATAATAGAACGAGGAGTATTTAAATTTTGCAGTTGAGTAAGATTACCAGAATTGTTGGTGAGATGAGACGTGGCGCCCGTATCTATATACCACGCATTATCGGACTGCCGAGGAGTCAATGTGACGAAAGTCTGACCCAAAATGGATTGGGAAAGGCCTTGTGAATTAGTAACTGCCATTAAATTTCCGAAGAGTTGTTTGCGAAAAGAAAAAGATAAAAAAATCAGGTACGTTGCTCGGAAAAATTAGGTGGGTGAAGGAAGAGAAATGGGTTGACCAGAAAGGGCACAGAGCAACGACTGAAAGGAAAGGACAAGTTTGCAGGGAAAAGACAAGACAATTGAGCAGGGAAAGGACAAGTCTGTAATGTCTTCTCTGTGCTGCCGTCGAACCAAGCTCCGAGAAAAGAAAAGAGGGCGGGGTTATTGTCCGAAATAGGGTTTAGGCTTCTGATACCATGTAGAATTGTATTAATCTCCCTTGGTGAGTCTTTCAGTCTCAAAGGCCAGCGTTTTAGCTTGTTCCTCATTAATACAAATATATATAGTGTACAATGTGGAACCTTAATACAATAAGGATCCTAAATCTATCATAATTATACATCACTAATTATTACACAGTATATGGAATATATTCTAATTATGGTATTATATATGTACACGTTAATACGAAGAAAATTGGAACTAGCCAATATTAGCTCTTAATATTGGGAAAACCAAGCGTCACATGATAATAAAAATATACTTTTTGTGTATGCAAAGGGCAAAATATCAGTATGAGTTGAGTATCGAATTGTGTGGTCTCCATATTTGCACTCATTTTCACTTGATAATATGACTAGTATTATTTTTTATTAGTATATGATTTTGTCAATATTATGAGAAGCAGCTCATCATTTAATGTTTCTTCATGATCTAGAATTAGTTGTGCGCATGGACATGTATTAGAAGTCGTCTCTTACTAATGAAAGAAAATGACATTGGAAGAAAAGTATTTATGATATATATATATATATATATATATATATATATATATATATATATATATATATATATATATATATATATATATATATATATATATATATATATATATAGTTCATTTTCAGGTTTTTCAGATTTTATTACCAAGATGATTCAATACCAATAAGAAAGAAGGCACATCTTGGACATTCTTAGTTTGTTCTTAATTCTTTCGTGAAATTCTTAGTGATTTAATTTCATGGATAGTCATTCGGTTTTCATTTTCTTGCGCCGAAATTACTTAACTTTCTTTTGATAATCAAATAATCTTGATCAACTTGATTACTTAATCAGTCAATTTAGGGATGTCAAAATTAGCTTATAAAGACATGATATCTTTATATGTTTATTAGCTCATCTTATTTTGATTCCGCCTAACTCAATTCATCTAAAAGTTAGACCAATTTCGCCAAATATGTAGCATAAATTGACCTCATGAGGAACACGCACATGCCACATTGCAAAAGTTGTGTGTCTTAGACATACTTTGGAAATGTCAAGTGTGTAAATAATTGGCCATATTATAGAGGTTTGTCACATGGAATTGACCTCAAAGGTCGGGGAGTAAACTATGTATACTCCGTATTTATAATTTTTTTAATTTGATATATTATATATAATCATAATAAAAGAATATTTTTATAAGTTTTGTTTGCTAATCGAACCAACTATATGAAAACAAATGAAGAAATGAAAACATGGTAAGTGATAGAGAATAAATAAATATTCTTCATATATTTTGTAATTATTATTCTAGTGTAATTAGGTAAAGCATGGTACGTGGATACATGTGTCACATCTCACCTCACTCGCGACTCTGGTAATCTCCTCCACCTATTCAATTTGAACAATCCTCAATTTATTTTGGTCGGCAACGACAATCGCATTCCAATTCAAAGCTATGACACTACTCAAAGACAACCACCTCACCCACCCTTTACCCTAAAAAATGTCATATATGCTTCTAACATCATTAAAAACTTAATCTCTGTTAGGAAGTTTGCTAGTGTCAACTTCGTATCTATTGAGTTTGACCCTTTTGGTTTTTCTGTAAAAGACATACGTACAGGGACAACTCTTACGAGATGCAATAGTGTGGGGGGGCCTATATCCTTTCTCATCCAATTCCGCTGTAAGTGTCAATCCACCAACCTCTCTAGTTGTCATCTCTCCATCCACTTGGCACAATAGACTCGGGCACCCGGGAGCACCAATTTTTAATTTTTTTAGAAGTCAGAATTTCATTTGATGTAATATTGGCAAATTTACCCCTGCTTGCTACTCTTGTCCTTTAGGAAAGCATGTTAGACTTCCTTTTCAATCTTCATTAAGTGTAACGTTTTCCCCTTTTCTTGTTATTCATGTGGATTTATGGACATCTCCCATTACTAGCAAACTGGGTCACAAATATTATTTAATATTTTTGGATGATTTCTCTCACTTTCTTTGGGTTTATCCTCTAAATTATAAGTCCCAAATTTACATAATCTTTCTTGAATTTCAAGAATATGTTAAAAACCAATTTGAAAAGACCATCAAAACGTTTCAATGTGATAACAGACGTGACAACCTTCCCTTTCATAAATTTTGTGCGGACCACGATATGGTGTTTCGATTTTCTTGCCCCATACCTATCCTAAAAATGGTAAAGCCAAAAGAATCCTACGCACCATCAACAATAAGATCCGCACTATGCTCTTACATGCTTCCAGCCCCCAATGACTACCCCCCACATCCCGTCACTGCCCCACCGTCGACTGCCCACTATCCCTTCAACCACCCACCGTAATCAGTCACTGCCTCACCCTCAATCAGTCACAGAAAATACCGTGTCCCAAACCACCCCATTGCCCGTGACCCAAACAGTCCCATTTTGACCCACCATATGGAAACTCGTGCCCAACATGTGATTTTTAAACCAAAAGTCCACTTTAACCTCTCCACTCAGACTATCTCACATATACCTAAAAACTCAAAATTAGCCAAGCTTAACCCGAATTGGAGTGATGCTATGCTTGAGGAATTTAATACGCTCACTACACAACGCACTTGAGATCTTGTCCCAAGACCAGAGGGGGTGAATGTGATTCGTTGCATGTGGCTATATCGTCATAAATTCAGAGATAGTGGTGAGCTTGAACGCCTAAGGCGAGACTTGTGGCAAATGGCACGGGGCAACAAGAGGGAGTTGATTGTGATGAGACCTTTAGTCTAGTGGTTAAACCAACCACCATTCGCACTGTTTTGAGCATAGCTATGAGAAAAAACTGACCGATTTATCAACTTGATGTGAAAAATGCGTTCTTACATGGAGATTTGAAAGAAACCGTATATATGCATCAACCGCCTGGTTTTGTGCATCTAGAGGCTCCTTAATATGTATGCCGTCTTTGAAAGTCACTATATGGCTTGAAACAAGCTCCTAGGGCTTGGTATGAGCGCTTTGCGACTTTCATCATGCAGATCGGGTTCGTGTGCAGCAAAAGTGATAATTCACTTTTTATTTACATCGAGGTAATGCCACTGCATACCTTTTGCTCTATGTAGATGATGATGTTATGATTGCCTCATCTGATGTGCTGAAACACGAGATCATTACCCACTCAAATCTGAATTTGCTATGACAGACTTGAGTAAGTTGAGTTATTTTTGGGGGATTTCAGTGACCAAATTCGAAAATGCAATGTTCCTATGTCAGCGTAAATATGTCAAAGAAAATTGTTTACAGGGCTAAAATGACAAACTACAAGATCATGCCCACTCTAGTCGACTCGAAGTCGAAACTCAGTGCCGAGGACGGGGATTCGGTGCTCGATCCTTCTCTTTATAGGAGTCTTGCTGGTACACTTCAATATCTTACCTTCACTAGACCCAATATTGCATATGTCGTTCAGCAGGTGTGTTTGTTCATGCATGCTCCCATGTAGCCTCACTTTACCGCTCTTAAACATATCATTCGGTACGTTAAGGGTACTCTTGACTATGAATTACATCTTTATCCATCTGCCCCGACCAGGCTGATATCGTATACAGACGTCGATTGAGGCGGCTTTCCGGACACACGTTGATCTACTTCCGGCTACTGTGTATTTTTGAGTGATAATCTCATCTCGTGGTCTGCCAAATGGCAATCCGCGTCCGTTCGAGTGCAGAAACAGAATATAGAGGCGTTGTGAACGTTGTTGAAGAGATCTGATGGCTCAGAAACTTTTTTCTAGAGCTTCATTATCCCTTACGTAAGGCTTCTCTTGTCTACTATGATAACATATCTGATGTTTAATTGTCTCATAACCCGGTTCAGCATCAGCGAACCATACATATTGAAATGAATATTCATTTTGTTCGTGAGAAGGTTGCCATGGGCCATGTTTGGGTGTTACATGTTCCTTCTTTCTATCGATACGCACATATATTTACTAAGGGACTTCCTCGGCAGTTGTTCCTTGACTTCAGATCCAGTCTGCGCGTCTGGCCTCCTCCCACTCCAACTGAGGGGGTGTGATAGAGAATAAATAAATATTCTCCATATATTTTGTAATTATTATTCTAGTGTAATTAGGTAAAGTAGAGATCCTTGTACAATTAGATTTATAGTTGTAAACTCCTATATATATTGCATAAATGAGAAGCCTCCAACCAAGGAAAATTACACTATTCTACCGTAAGAGTTGAGTGGGTTGAGCTATAATCTCAATGTTTAGCCAATTTTGACGCAATTCATTTTAGCTCAAGTAACCTTTGGGCTTGTTAATATCTGCTCATTTATTAACTAAGTTCATTTTGACTCGCTTACAATTCAGTTCAATTCGCCTATTTAATACCCTCTTAACCCACTTATTTTGATTCCCCCAGATCCGTCTAACCTGCCCATGAGAACTAGTTGATCATCCTTCCTTTGGGCTGAATTCTCATAAACTCAACTGCTCAAAGATGTTTCACAATATTCCCAAGACTTGGGCCTCTAGCCCATTTTTACTTCTTTTATTCCTTCTTTCATTTCTTCAACTACTACCTTATCCATTCTGTTATCATCTCAAATTCTTTATACACTCTTTTTAAGGCCATTATTTTCCCACTTCATTTTTCCATTTTCCCCAACAGAAAACATGTTATCAATGTCAGTTCAATCTAGCTTGAAGAACAATTTGACTATCCCTTCTTTACCTTCACAAAATCCCTCACTCAAATCCTTCAAATGTTCCTTCTCCTCTGTTAACAACACAACTTCATCAAGAAGAAGAATTCATAAGCTTTTTGCTTCAGCAGTTACAGAAACAGAACCAATTACAGCTGAGACTTCAGAGCCTGCTGTTCAAGAAATTGAGGTAAATAAAATGAGCAGAGGCGAATGTAGGATTTAAAAGTTAATGAGTTCAAAATTAGTGTAATTTTATTACATGTATTTATTTTAAATGTTGTTCGTATATGTATACACTATGTTGCTTGAAAAATGTCTCGTTGCTTGTGACAGATTCTCCGAAAATAAAAGGGTAGTCCAACACCTGTTAATGAAAATGAGTAATGACTAATAAACTATGAATATTTTAGTTCAAGAAATTGAGGTAGAAATCAACCTTTTAAGTTTCATAATCTAAGTCTATAGAACAAGTAGAGACGAATGTAAAATTTAAAGTCGGTGGGTTCAGGAGTATAATTTTATTATATGTCTATACCTTAAAAGTAGTTCTTATATGTGTATATTGTGTTCCTTGAATCCTCTGGAATTGTTGTTTCACTTGTGATAGATCCTCCAAAACAGAAATTTGGTTGTCGTCTAATACCCGTTTATGAAGCTGAGTAATAACTAATAACTAGTAAACTATGAATATTTAAGTAATTAAAAATAAAAAATCAAGTCATAATTACAGAATAAAATTGATCATCTAGCTTACAATTGGACAAAAATCTCGTTAAATTCTATTGACTAGAAGTATCATATGTTACTTCTCAACAAAAAGATGTCAATTCATACCCTCGAACCTCTAGATCCGTACCCATATCGGATACTCAAACTGTTATCTAAACAACATAATGTATAAATTATTCGAGATTAAGATAATGGAACCGTTATCTAAACAACATAATATATATATATATATATATATATATATATATATATATATATATATATATATATATATATAATCGAGGTGAAAATAGTGGGTGCAGTTGAAAACACACATGATCTTTTGCTCAGACTTTCCAAAATGTTGTCGCACCCTCAAAAAGTGTACTACCTTTGAAGGAACCGACACACACCCAACGACATTTTTATAAAGTTCGAGCAACATCGCACATGACTCGTGCTATATCTATCTATGACAATGAGCCAAAGGATAGGATATTGTCGTTAAAATCATAGTGAATTCTTGATTTTTTTGCAGAAGTCTGATATGAAGAAAAAGGTAATTGAGAAGCCAAGGCTAGTGTTAAAATTCATATGGATGGAGAAGAATATTGGACTTGGTCTTGATCAAGTGTTACCAGGCCATGGCAGTGTACCATTGAGTCCATACTTTTTTTGGCCAAGGAAAGATGCATGGGAAGAGCTGAAAACAACACTAGAAAACAAGCCATGGATATCACAAAAGCAAATGATTATTTTGCTTAATCAAGCAACTGATATTATCAATTTGTGGCAGCAGAGTGGTGGCGATTTGTCCTAATTGTTTTTGGTATTTATTTGTAGGCTTACCGCTTATGTCTCAAGTTCTGTTTTGTTTTGTTTAGAAAAAAAGAACTGTCATTTTTATGTCAAAATTTCTTTTCAACTTGTGAAAAAAGCAGTCCGGTGCACTAAGCTCTCGCTGTGCGCGGGGTCCGGGGAAGGGCGGACCACAAGGGTCTATTGTACGCAACCTTACCTCACATTTCTGCAAGAGGTTGTTTCCACAGCTTGAACTTTTTTTCAACTTGTGAATGGATTGAATTACAATTTACACATGTAATATTTGTCACTCCAGCTAATTTTTTGAACAGTTTAAAAAGATGAATGAAAATAGCATCATGTCTTTATGGTCCTGTAAAACTTATAAGAACATTTAAACACATGCAAGATTTACAAATTTGGCAAAAACTTACGAATAATTTAAGAAAATAGATAGAATGAACATACATTGTAAAAAATTTATCCCTCACCCAGGTATAACTTGTGGACAAGGCAAGATTTACAAATTCGACAAGACTTGTATACAATTTATCAAGATATGTAGAATGAAGATTGTACAAAAGTTATGTCTTTCCTTGATAACTTTAACTTGTGAACACGACAAAATATGTTAATCCGATAAAACTTGTGAACAATTTAATAAGATAGATAGAATGTGTATAGTATCAAAGTTATGCCCCCTCTGACAAAACTTATGAAATCGTAATTTTTTATTCTTCCGAATGTATAGCGTCGAGGTTATTTTTTCACAAATTTCTTAAGCTAGCAAAAAATATAAAGGAAAAATTACAGTCAAATATCATTCGACTATCTAGTTTGTAAAATATGTACACAATGTATAAGTAGTGTATTTTTATGTTAATTATACATATAATATATATACATTATACATGTAATAAACGTACCAATACACAATATAACAACTGACGCGTATACTTCGGCTATGTTGATAAACTAATTGCCGAAGGCTACATTTACGTAGGTTTCCCAAAAATAAACAGTGGCCGAGTAGTTACATTTGGACTTATCATGAACTAAAAGCCCATAACGTCTCACTTGCTTACTAGTTGGGTCGGTCCATGGACTATTGATATCTATCTTGCGATGTAAGAATCCTGTTTTCGTAATTAGAGCTCATACTATGGGTAATTCCCACAACCTTCAAAAACGACATCGTATCAAACCCCTTAGCGCCTCCCGTTTTATCGCTTTATATAATACGTGGAAATTCAAAAACAGTGATATTTTATCAGAACCTTTTTCCCGCCTTCCATAGCTCTGTAAATTCCCCAAAAATCCATGGCTCCGAAACCAGATAACACTGAAGGTAAATCATATACAAGTACTTCATCTCACAGTATTAACTTTTAACGCAGTAAAAATTTCAGTTCATCTCACAGTATTAACTTCTTTCGCAGTAAAATTTTCACTGAAAGAATCGAATTGTATAAATATATTCGTATTTGAAATCTCAATTTTACAGATCCTAAATTTTGTTATTTGAAAAATTACAGGAATCGTGCTCAACTTCGTGAATGAGGTAACATACAATTAATCATTTTGCTTTATATCTAGATTCGTTGTTTCTAGTGTTTATGTGCATGTGTAAAATAAAAGTAGTTGAATGATCTAAGGTTTAGAGATTTTTTGCCGTTTAGAGACAATTTTTTGTTTTAAAAGTGTTATTGTTTTAGATAAATGGATAGTTTTACTGAAATTAAGTAATTCTATGTGATTTAGCAGTATAGGTATTCAATTTGAAACATAAATTATAATTCGTTGATTCTAGTGTTTCTGTGCATTATTTTTTGCAATTTAATTTTGATATGCGACTCATCACCTGCAATGTGTAAATAAAAGTAGTTAAAGGATCTTAGATTTAGAGATTTTTTGCTGTTTAGAGATAATTTTTTTTTGTTTTAAAAGTGTTATTAACTTATTGTGTTAAGATAAATGGATAATTTTACTGAAATTAACTGTCTCTATGTGCTTAAGCTGTATAGGTATTCAATTTGAAACATGAAGAGGAATTTTGCGCTTAAAAGTAGCTGTTATGTAGTAAAAATTGTCAGGCAAACTGTAATGATGTTATCTTATAATGTTTGGAATTTAGATAAAGGAATAATCAGTACATTTTGCATTTTATGGCCTTTTTCTTTTGCATTGAAAGTTCAGGTGTAAGCATCGAGATCTGTTGTTAATCGAACTGATTAGCTTCAATTTAACTAATCTATGCTATACTATATATGCTTCCTCTGTAAAAATTTCGAAAATTTAGACGAAGCAAGTGTAAGGTATAGAAGAATTGCACCTTCAGAAATGCGGTGTAAGACTGTGTATAATAGACCCTTGTGATCCGGCACTTCCCAAGATCCCGCGCATAGCGGGAGCTTAGTGCATGTGCCTTTTTTTTTTTTACACCTTCAGCTGGAGCTTAAAGTGTTGTTGAACCTGTGTATAATCAGTATATATTTGTTTTACTTAAAAGAGTGTCTTGACAGAGCCCAGAGGGTGTAGCTTATCAATATCTGTGAAGATACTTTGCTCTTTTTTGTTTGTTTTTCAGGATTGCTGTTAGTTTGTTATCAATTTTTCCTAATTCGCTTTTCTTGTGTCTGTACACATTTCTTGTGTTTTGAGTTATACATGACAAGAGTATACACGTGATAAACACGTGTATCCGAGTTCAAGTTTTAGTGTAAACTTACCATATTTGAAGAATTCTTGTACACGTGTAATTATGATTTATTGTTATAATAGGAATAGGACTTTCCATTTATTGTTATAGTAGGAATAATATTTTCCATAATTAGGGATTGTATATTGTATATAAATACCTCTTCATTAATGAGAATAATGAAGGGATTATTTCTTTCATGGTATCAGAAGTCTAGGGCTAAAATACCTTCTCACAAAACACTTCCGCTGCCATTTTTCTTCAGTCTTGGATTCCGTGATTCATCCTCGGTTTCCGTGCAGTTTCTTCATCTCTTCCCAAATTTTCTTCCAACTCCCTAATTCACCTATTGTTTTTCCGTTATGTCTACATCAAAGAACATGTTTCATCCTGCCTTTATAGTCTCCAACATCAAGAACCACATCTCTATTGTTCTTGAGATGGAAAACGTCCAATACGCGAGCACACTCGCATCAAGTCCTCCATCACATCATCCCCTCGGTCACTGGCAAGGAGAAGGTGCCTACCCCCGATGATGATCCTACGTTATGGACGACCTTTGATGCTACTGTTCTCCAGTGGATTTATTCCACTATCTCTACAGACCTCTTGCAGACAATTATTGAATCCGACGCTACGACGATGGGAAGTTAGAATAGGGTGCGTGATATATTCCAAGATAACAAAAATTCCCATGTTGTCACGCTTGAGCAGGAATTTTTCCATGTCAACATGGAAGATTTTCCGAACGTCTCAGCCTATTGTAAAAGGCTGAAGGAATTGGCGGATCAACTCTGAAACGTTGGTGCGCCCGTTATTAATGATCGTCTTGTTCTTCAGATGGTTGCATGCCTATCCGAGGCCTATAATGGAGTTGGGACACTACTTCATCAAAGTAATTCTCTCCCGCCATTTTATCAGGCCCGTTCCATGCTCACGTTGGAAGAAGCCGGTTTGGCTAAGAAGGCGATTATTGGCGCAAATTACGTCATGATGATGGCCACGTCAGACAACCCTCACTCATTCTCCGAAAATTCGTGCCAAAACCATACCAATGGTGGCAAAAAAAAAGGGGCCAAAATCATAAAAATAATGGCAAGAACCGCGATGGCAGCTGTGGTAGTAACATCGGCGGTGGTGGCTGCCAGAACAGTGGCGGCGGAAACAGTGGAGCTCGGAACAGTGGACCGCAGGCCAACTGGCTTCAGCCTTGGGCCTCCTGGCCGTGGGGCTGGGCCAGTAGTCATTGGCCCAATAGCCCTTATTATCCACTAACACCATATCCTGGAAATTGGGCCCAATTCTAGTTGGCTTCCGAGCACGCTTCCCGAACAAGTCTCTTTGGCCGGGGGCAGCGAGCCGGCTCGCTGGGCCTCGGCTTCAGCAGGCCTTTCCTGTTGCGGGCCCAACTCCAGTCTCGACACCAACGTATATTGAGGCCGCAATGCATACACTCGGATTACATCCCTGGATCCGAATTGGTACATGGACACCGGAGCCACTTCTCATATGACGTCCGCTAAAAGGTAATCTCTCATCTTATTTCAATTTGAGCAAAAATCGTGGCATTATTGTTGATAATGGCAACTTAATTCCAATTGTGGTTATGGTCATACGAATTTGTCTCCCCCACATTTACCTCTTGTCTTAAAAATGCTTTTCATGCCTCTAACTTAATTAAAAATTTAGTGTCTGTCCAAAAATTCATCACTGATAATTGGGTTTTTGTTAATTTTGATCCTTTTGAATTTTTTGTGAAGAATTTCACGACGGGGATATTTCTAATGAGATGCAATAGTAGGGGGGAGATGTATCCACTCACCACCATTTCCACGAGTCAAGCCACACCTTCTACCTTTGCCGCTCTTGCTCCTTCCTTGTGGCATACACGTTTGGGACATCCGGGGTCATCTATTATTTCTTATCTGCATAAAAATAATTTTATTACTTGTACGGGTACACGTAGTACTCCACTTTGTCCTTCTTGTCCATTAGGGAAACATGTTAGATTACCATTTGTAGCCTCTACTTCTCGTACTTTGATGCCTTTTGACATTATTCATAGTGATTTATGGATATCTCCCGTTTTAAGTTCTTTGGGCCATCGTTATTATGTCTTATTTTTGGATGATTATTCTATTTTTTTGGACCTTTTCTTTATCCAAAAAATCTCAGGTTTTTTCCACCTTCTTAAAATTTAGAGCATTCATCCGTACCCAATTCGAACGGAAAATTAAAAATATTCAATGTGATAATGGCCCGTTTCGAAAGTTTTGTGACACTAATGGCATATTTTTTCGATTTTCTTGTCCACATACATCCTCACAAAATGGGAAGGTCGAGAGAAAAATTCGTTCCATAAATAATATTGTCCGTACCTTGCTTGCCCATGCTTCATTACCACCTTTTTTTTGGCATCATGCATTACAAATGGCTACATATCTACTTAACATCCTCCCTCATAAAGGCTTAGCATATCAATCCCACTTAAATTTTTTTACAATAAAGGTCCTTCGTATTCTCATCTTAGGGTGTTTGGGTGTTTATGCTATCCACTTTTTCCGTCTACTACAATTAACAAACCTCAAGCTCGTTCTACCGCTTGTGTGTTTTTGAGTTATCCATCTAATCATCGTGGTTACAAATGTTTTGATTTATCCTCTAACAAAATCATCATTAGTCGCTCTGTTATCTTTGATGAAACCCAATTTCCGTTTACTAAATTGTGTAGTTCCGTGTCTAGTTCATATATTTTTTTGGATGATGTGATCTCACCGTATTTTTCTGAGATGTCCCGTGACCCGAACTCGCCAACATGCCCACTGCTTGCTGGCCCACAAATTGCCGATACAGAGTTTCGGCCCAGTCCAATATAAGGGTGGCCAGTGGGCCGGGCTCGGGTCGGGGCGGGACGATCCGGGGGGTCGGGATCGGGCCTAGCGGGGTCGGGTCTCGGGCGGGACTCGCTCCGCCCCGTCCCGATCCCGATCCCGTCGGTATCGGGGGGCGGGGCGGGGTCGGGGCGGGGCGGGCTCGGGTTTTCCTTTTTTTTTTTTTAAATAACATATGTATAAAAAAAAACTCAATAAATAAAACAAGATAGTGTAATAAAAACATCCCAAGGCTGTTTTTGTGCCTCTTATATTATTTAATAGACATATGATTTTTTTGTAATACAAATACAATTGTCTAAAATCTAAATTGCAACTTTATGGTGTTGTCCAAAAGTTGCAAATTACATAATAAAATTGCAATTAAAAAAATTACATTTTCAAAAAAATCTGTTCTAATTGCTTGATGATTTCATGTGGTTCTTCGGTTGGAATAGGTATTTGTTGGTCAAATTGATCCACGTCGCTTCCACTACCTTCGGTTAAGATTTCGTTGTAGTTTTCATCATCTTCTTCGTTGATCTCCGGTTGACCGCACCTTCTCCGCTCCGCTCGTATCCAATCTCTCGAATAATACCGCAATTTCCAAGCCGTCTCCGCCAATGAGTGTCTGTGGTCTCCTATTTGATATCTGCTGCAGAAAAAGCGCTTTCCGACGCAGCTTGACGACGCTTGAATGTTCAAAACATCTCGAGCCATCATTGAAAGTGTCGGAAAGGTCTTCTCATTCCCCTCCAAGATTTCAAAGTCTTCTTGTCCATCTTCATTGATAACTTCTTGATACGGTATGAACCCCGCAAAACAAAAATATCCAACTCGCTAATTTGGTTAGTAGAGGTACGGCCGCACATTCTATTTCGAGGCTTTCAATACTAGCCGCGAAACGACATGTCTTTTGTGAGGTTGTGTTGAAGATGAAGAAGATGGTATGGTAGCCGGTACGTTACTAGCATTTTCTTGTTGATAAAATCTATATATATTTTTGCGGTGGTGTTCTACGCTATTCAACACTTCTTCTTTAGTTTGTTCAATAGGTGGTGGGTGATTTAGATTTTTGGGACTTGGAGGTGGTAGTACTTCTATACAATCGTAAATAGTTTCAATTAGTGATTTAGTACCGTCTATTTTAATAGTAGGATTTAATACAGAACCAATAATATAAATAGAAGGAATAGGAATAAAATATTTTTTTATTTTGACAAACATTTTTTTAATAGTTTGCCTTATAAGTTTGGTTTTTCCATATATTCACTAAGTAATAAAAATATTAGAGTTATATAAAATAACATAGTTGAAATAGTAGGATAATATATACCGGAAAATTCTTTTGTTGCTTGAAAAAATTTCTCTAAAAATACAATAAGTTCGGAAATTTTTTCCCAATCACTATCTAAAATCATATCACCGGCTTTTTATTATGAGAGTTAAAAAATAAAGTTATAGGTAATTTATAGTCATAAGCAACAAGTAGTTGCTCGTATAAAGAATTCCACCTAGTGGATACTTCTTGTGGAATTCTTCTAAAAGGTAGTCCACAATCATGACAAATTTTTTTATATTCTTTTCTACGTTGTACTTTATTACTTTTAAAAATAAAGTTTATAGCAAATTGTATTTTACTAAGAATGTCTTCAAAAAGTGATAGACCATCCTTTACAATTAAGTTATATATATGGCACGCGCATTTTATATGAAAATGGTCCGGAAAAGATGGAGCTAAACTATTTTTTAACATTGTAATTGCGTAATTGTTATTAGAAGCGTTATCTAATGTAATAGTCATAATTTTATCGGTAATTCCGTAATAATCGCACACTTGATAAATATTTTCTGCAATAAAAGTCCCAGTGTGCCTATCATCTATATATCTATACGCAAAAATACGTTTTTGCATAGACCATTTATAATCTATCCAATGACAAGTTACAAGATTAAATAATCATGGCCGTTAGTACTACGACCTATATCGACGTGATAGATACTTTGCCATTAAAATGATATAATGAAAAACGTAAATATTGTTGATATTCATGCGCAAATTTAAATACATCTCTCTTAACAATTGACCTAGGAAAACCGTTAAAAGCAGGATTATATATATCTCTAATGTAATGAATAAAACCGGGAGATGAAGGAAATGAAAAAGGCAAACCCTCCACAAAGAAACTAATTTTGATATTGCTTCCCTATCTCTATGTTTGTTGTATTTAGAGCCTACAATTCCCCCCGTCATAGGGTTAATTTGACCACTGTACTTGGTCCGGACGATATCGGTATGTGAACCTTGTCCCGATGGAGCGGCCGTTTGCGCACCCGGTTTTGAAGCCTGGTATTGGGCATACCTAGGCCGGATGAGCACTTACTACATGTCTAATTAAACCCCCGTCCCACCGTGACCTTTTCCGCTTTTAAATTTTAAAACATTTTTACAAATTTTACATATGGCTACTTGATTCTCTACGTCCCTATCAAAAAATGTCCATGCATCCGATTTTAATGGTCGTTTTGCTAGACCTCGTCTCATACTAGGGGGAATAGGAGGTATTTCGGTTGAAGGTGCACTAGTGGGCGTGTTGTCATCAATATTAGTGGGTGTATCGTCTAGATCATCGTCTAAATTAAAGTCTTCTTGAGTTCCGAGAAAATAACTCCTCGTCTAAATCTAATGGTATTGTAGGAAAATGTTGAGTATCAACAAAATCATCCCGTGTAGGAATAAGATGACTAGAAGAAGTACCCTTGCCCCGATTGCCCCTACTAGAAGAAGTCTTACCCTTACCCTTAAACATACCTCTAATTCCTTCCATTTTAATTATATGCTAACAAATAATTAAAGTAAATGAAATTAAGTGCGCTAAATAAAATAAACAGACAATAATAATTTAATGAAGGAACGAATGTACCAAACGCCGACGTAACGTCGACGTGTAATCGAGAGGTTGAAAATTGAAACTTTGCTCGATGGAAGATCCTCAAGCTAGTTGCCAACTTCACTCCCAATTCCCAAATGAATTAATAAAATTGAATATTTAGCAAACAATGTAGAGAGATATATTGAGAAATTAGAGAGATTGTAGGAAGATTTGTGAGAAAGATGAAGAGAAAATGAGTTATTTATAGTTGAAAAATTGGGTTAAAGTGTAAATATAATAACTTATGGGTTAAAAATAAATATTAAGGGGTAGGGGGGTTGGGGGAGGGGGGGGGGGGGGGCCTAAAATGGCGGTTGGCCAACGGCCATAATCTAAAATGGCCGTTGGCCAACGGCCATAATCTAAAATGGCCGTTGGTGCAACGGTTATTTTTGCAAAGGTAAGGTCGGGGTCGGGGTCGCGGGGTCGGGGGCGGGACGGGCTCGGGTCCGGCGGGTGGGGCGGGCTCGGGTCTGGCGGGACGAGACATCGTCCCGTCCCGAGTTCGAGTCCCGCCCCGTTAATTTTTTTTTTTTTTTTTTTTTTTTTTTAGAGCGGGGTCGGGTCGGGACCGGGGCGGGGTCGGGACGGGGTCGGGTCGTCCCGGCCCACTGGCCAGCCCTAGTCCAATAACTCGGCCAGTCCCGTTAACGGTACTGTTCCAGCGACATAGCCCACTACTCATTTCGATTCGATATCTACTGCTCACCCAATTGTTGGGCCAGTAGGCCCACTGCCTGCTGGCCAGTCCACTGCCAACCCGAGAAACACCCAACTCCCGTCCAATTTTACCTCACGTCAAGGGCCCGTTACTCGTAGCCAAATGAGTATTATTAAACCAAAATGACATTTTAATCTTAATTCTAATGTCACTAAATCTTCCTACCACGTAACCCAGTGTCTGCCCTTCATGACCCGAATTGGAAATTGGTCATAAATGACGAATATAATGCTCTTATTGAAAATAAGACGTGTGAGTTGGTGCCCCGTCCACCTGGTGTTAATATTATTCGGTCTATGCGGATTTTTACCCATAAAGAAAATTCTGACGGTTCTTTTAAGAGGCATAAGGCCCGTCTTGTAGGTGATGGTAAAACACAACAGGTTGACATGGATTGTAGAGAGACATTTAGTCTGGTGGTCAAACCGGCAACCATTCGCACTGTGCTCAGTCTAGCTCTCTCGAATGCATGTCCCATTCACCAGCTGGATGTAAAAAAAATGCTTTCTTACACGGTGATCTTAAGGAGACAGTTTACATGCATCAACCCTTGGGTTTTAGGGACCCTAATTATCTTCATCATGTCTGTTTGCTGAAAAAGTTCTTGTATGGGCTTGGTATAAAAGGTTTGCAGATTATGTGTTTACTATTGGGTTTTCTCACAGCAAGTCTGATCATTCACTGTTCATCTATCGACGTGTTCGAAATTTGCTATGAAAGACTTGGGGCCCTTAAGCTATTTTTTGGGCATAGCAGTCACTCGTCATGCAGATGGTCTATTTTTATCTCAGAAAAAGTATGCGGCACAGACTATTGAGAGAGCTGACATGTCATTTTGTAAGTCTACTTCTACTCCGGTACCAAACCGAAGCTGAGTGCTACATTTGGCACCCCATACGAGGATCCCACCCACTATCGCAGTCTTGCAGGAGCACTTCAGTATCTGACTTTCACGAGACTTGATATTACTTATGCAGTGCATCAAGTGTGTTTGTTTATGCATGATCCATGGATTGAGCACATGCATGCGCTCAAACACACTATACGATACATACAAGACACAAGGATTGCATTTATATCCGTCCGTCGTTTCTACTCTCGTGTCTTATACAGATGCTGATTGGGGTGGCTGTCCTGATACCAGACGCTCGACCTCTGGTTATTGTATGTTTCTAGGTGATAACTTGGTCTGCAAAACGTCAGGCTACATTATCGCGATCCAGTGTCGAGGCCGAGTATCGATGGGTAGCCAATGTGGTGTTTGAATCATGTTGGCTGCGTAATCTTCTATTAGAACTTCACTTTCCTATTCAGAAAGCTACCTTGGTCTACTGTGATAATCTTAGTGCAGTCTATCTTTCTGGAAATCCGGTCCAACATCAGCGCACTAAGCATATCGAGATGGATATTCACTTTGTTTGCGGAAAGGTAGCTCGTGGACAAGCACACGTCTTGTATGTCCCTTTCAGGTACCAAATTGCTGACATCTTTACTAATGGTCTTCCCTCGGTCCTATTTGAAGATTTTAGGGATAGTCTCAGCGTACGACAACCGCCCGCTATGACTGCGGGGTGTGACAGAAGGAGTATACACGTGTATCTAAGTTCAAGTTTTAGTGTAAACTTACCATAGTTGAAGAATTCTTGTACAAGTGTAATTATGATTTATTGTTATAATAGGAACATGACTTTCCATTTATTGTTATAGTAGGAATAGGAATTTCTATAATTAGGGATTGTATATTGTATATAAATACCTCTTCATTAATGAGAATAATGAAGGGATTATTTCTCTCAATACAGACTCTGATT
This sequence comes from Anisodus tanguticus, assembly GCA_034509755.1. NCBI lineage: Eukaryota > Viridiplantae > Streptophyta > Magnoliopsida > Solanales > Solanaceae > Anisodus > Anisodus tanguticus. The sequence goes on along the minus strand of CM067540.1, from coordinate 2,707,203 downwards.
TTCCTTTTTCCTGCATGGTGTTTAATGTAGCAAAATAGACCATTGAATGTCCAAAATGCGGCTGATGCGCTGCAAAAGTTTAACCTTAAAAAAGCTGCTGTACAAAAAGCCCTGGATAATCTATGTGAAAGTGGTAAGATATCATTTAAAGAGTATGGGAAGCAGAAAATCTATATGGCTAGGCAAGATCAGTTTGACATCCCGGACAGCGAAGAGCTTAACAGAATGAAGCAACAAAATGCCAATCTACAAGAAAAGTTGGATGAACAGAAGAAAGCTATCAGTGAGGTTGATGCAGGTATTCTGAATTGATACTCTTTGCTGCTGTCTGTGAGTTACTATACAAATTGTAGTGAATTTGATAATCTTAAAATGCAATGGTTTGTTGCAGAAATGAAGTCTCTGCAATCAAATTTGACTCTGGAAGAGATACACGCTAAAGATGCCAAACTGAGAAAAGAGGTAAAAGATGAAAAGAATCTATGGAACTCGATAGCATATGAATCTGGTTTGCAGCATAACTTGAAAAGTATCCTAACTTCTTTATCATTTCAAGGTTGACGAGATGGAAAAGAAACTAATTAAATTGCGGGAAGGTGTTACTCTTGTAAGTCCAGAAGAAAGAAAAGCCATTGAGGGGTTGTATTCGGAAGCCTTAAATCAGTGGAGAAGGCGAAAAAGGATGTTTAGAGATGTATGGGATGCCATAACTGAGAACTCACCCAAAAATCCAAAAGAGTTTAAGGTAGTAATGAGTTTATCTTCATATTTTGCTTGTTCTTTCTCAAGTCCCCTCCTAATTTTCATGTCTATTTCAGGAGGAACTTGGAGTTGAATATGACGAGGATGTTGGTGTGAATTTTCAGTCTTTCGCTGACCTGATGCAGCATAACAAGAAGCGTCGTTAGAGGCCAGTGACTATATTTACATGTTACACTTTATGTGTCACAAGCTTACTCCTATTTTTTTTTTTGTAAAGTTGAGGCCAGTGAATATACTTAGTAGACTTTGAAATTGTGTAATCTTGATATTTTATACTGTTAATCTGCCTTTCTAATACCTCTGTCTGCTTTTAATCTCGTTACTACCTTGCATGATACATTATATGACTCGAACTGCAAGTGGTCTTATGTTCAAAACATTAACTGAAATGGAATAAGTTTGACAGTAGAGGAAAGACTAAATAAGCTGTTAAAGTAATGTATACAGAAATTGTAGGGGGCTTTACATCATCAGGATTACCATTGAGCTGCCACATTGCTGGGGTATAACTATATCCTTATAGCCTTAAACAAAAGAAATTCACATTTGTTTGTTATTTCAACCAGTCGGTGTTCTCATTTTTTCATTTGTTCATATTTTACTGTGTTGTTATTACATCTCATCTGTTCTTTAGAGTGGTATGTGATACATTTTCCCTATGTTCTTTTCCTGGTCTTGAATTTTTCTCTGAGCTTTGTGATGTTGAGCTCATATCTTTGCTGAAAGCTGGATGGTGTGATAGAATGAAATTTGAACATGTTACGCCCATTTTTTCATAGCAATAGAAGCTCATAGCATTAAAGTTTCGAACCTCAAGAATCAAAGGAAGTTTAATGTCTGCCTGTAGCTTTGATTATAATACATCATATTCTCTGTCAAGAGCTTATGATTACATAAACAAAATATGAAGCTATGATATATTGACAATACACACAATAGATGCTCCAACTTGTAAAATCTCTTCAAAAACAAAGAAAATATGAAGCTATGATATATTAACAAAGCACAAAACATATGCTCCAACTCGCAAAATCTCAGCAAACTTGTATATGACCTCGGTCACCAGTGATGGTTCTTTCTTGTTCTCACTGATATTGGCTTCTTATATATGTCTAGGTTTTCTGCACCTTGCTTTGTGAATCCTTCCATCTCCTTTTCATTTCCTGCTTGGTACACTGGAGAAAATTGCTTTTCAGTAGCATCCTTGCTGTCTGATTTCTCAGAACCAAAAACTTCATTCTTAGGGCATTTTAACGATGGAATTCTGCTCTCCTCTCCAACATCTTCATCTTCATCTATTTCATCAAAAATTACATCATGCCCTGGTCCCATAACCTCATCAACAAGAATGTCATCTCCTGAATCAGAACTTGAATCAGAGACTGATCTCTCGAACTGTTCTTTAAACTTCCTCTGTTTGAGTTCTTCCGCCTCATCTCCATCGGAGAATTGGTCGATTTTCTCAACTCCATCCCCAACATTTACTCCCTTATTGTTCTCCTCTCCTGCACGAAACTCGGATTTTAAATCGTCACGAGAGTCTGATACATTCCTTGGCTTCTGACTTGGACTTTTCGGGTCATCCGGATCACGCGATTCAGACCGTGAGAGTTCCACAGCTGCTCTTGCAGCTGCTGCTGCATAAGCAGCAGATTCAAAAGCTGCTTGAGCTGCATGTGCTACATCTTTATATTTTCTCCTAGCTTCATGATCTACATCTTGAGCTAAACCTGATCTGTTACCTTCATATTTATATTCCACTGATTTACTTGATAGCTCTCTCTCAGGCTGGTCCTTCCTTTTCACAGTGACTTTCTTCTCCTGTTTTCAACAGTAAAATATATATATATTTTTTAAATAAATCAATATCTGTGTACTAATTCAAGAGTCAATCTGAGAATATTAAGGACATGAAGTATCTCAAACATACCTCTATATTTTCCAAAATTGTTTCTTCAAGTTGCAAAACAATGTTATTCTCTGCAGCAATTTCCTTAAGTACTTTGGTTCTTTGCTCTAAGTTAGGCATCCTTGTTGACAGCTTGTGAATCAGCTACATTGCAAAAAGCGTAATGAGTACATTAGCATGCCATTTTGTTAGTAGAGTACTAAGACAGTACTAACCAAAAGTGTCCTAATATTACCTTAGGATCTACTCCACAATTGTTTCTTAACTCAACAGCACGAGCTGCGAATTCTTTCCCAAATCTTGATGTGAAAATAGCACGAAGCTCTTGAAGTTCTGGGAACTCACCACACCTTGTAGCTGCATAAATCAAACTCGATATCGCCTCCTTCAATTCCTCAGGACAAACTCTACAGAAAGATCATGAGAAAAGCTCAGTAACTGAACACACAAAAACAACATATTGGAAAAAAATAATAATTAAAAACACCAACTTCTCTTGTTGAATAAGGTTGATCCTTTCTATTGCCAAATTACAATAGCCTTCTATCATGTCAAACAGATCCAACATGTTCTGTTCCTTGATCACTTGCTCAACCTACAAACATCAAGAATTATGTCAAACAAAACCATCCAGAAATACTAACCAAGATATAACGGTTCCTCAACTGAATCCATTACTTTTGACTCGGAATATGGACTATATATGCACATACAATTTAAAACGCATACATATAATAAAATAAACAATAATTATTAGCCCACATACTCTAAATTCTGAATTCGTCTCTAGTTCAGTTCAATAAAATGATATATATAGTAAGTTACCCTTAGAAGAGCTCTTTCATGGTGACCAAGGTTTAAGAGCTGAACAACATCGGACCGAGCTATCGAGCGCCGTGCCTGGCGCTGGTTCTTGAGTACAGCAACCCTTGAAATGGCTAGATTTGTAGTGGCCTTAAATTTACTAGTCTTGAAGTTTCTTCCTAGTAAAGCATCAAGTTTTTTCCCCATGTCTACTTCCCTTTCACTTGTTTCCTCACTCCCTCAAATGAGAAGCAAGTAAAAGAAAGAGAATTAAACACTTAACAATTTGAACACAATAAGAGTTTTTTTTTAATGGATAGTTGTTGTATTAGAGACGAGAAGATAGGAACAAACGAACCTAGGCTCACTTGCACCTTTAGATGATGACGAAGTGTAAATTATAAAGAAATTAAGAATGTGTGTGGAAGGTAGTAAGATTATTTAAAGTATATATGATGGGGCAAATATGTTTTGTGGAAAATTTAAAATATAACCTTAAAGTAGCGTGTGGGGATTTTTCTTATGAAGGAAGTCTTTAATGGGAAATGGAAAAATATGAATTTGAAACGCGGTTAATGTGTGTACATCTTAGAAACTCGGTGAATTTTGCGGCTTTGAAACGGTCCAATTCTGTAATTTTCTCATTTTCGTTTTATAACCACTAGCACAAAGCAATATATGAATTTAATAAATAAATAACAAAAATTGAAATGAGGAAAAAGATTGTTGCGTTACACTTCTTTGAGAGTGGATAATTACAGGAGACACCGAGCAAAAGATAGGAAGAAAACAAATTTAATTGTGTCAGTGTGACACGATTTTGCCAATTTTTAACAACCTGAATTAGTTGGAGATCAAATAAAGAAATAGAAATTTATTTCTTTTGGCACAAAAGCTTACTGCAATAGCAAATACGTTAATAGACACTCCACTTATTGTGTGAGAAAACATACAAAAATAAAAACAAAAATAAAAATAAAAATAAAAATAAAGGAAAATAATTACTTTTAGATTACTAACTCATATTTACTTATTTAGTATAAACATTAGATGTATATGAAATTCAAGTGATGTGATTGTGTATATATAATTTATGACTTAATTATCGTATATAAGTGGAGGGTGATCAGGATTTTAAGAGAGTAATAATATCATATTCGACTCCACAAAAGAGTTGTGTAAGATTAATATGCATACACAAAAACCAGAAAGATTAATAGGTTTGAAAAATAGTGAAACTAATGAAAACTATTAACGTGTAAACAATAAGTCTAGAATTCCAATTCAATCCACCATCATAATTAAAATATATCCCATATATTTTGTATATATTTAGTGATATAGAATTATGGTAGGAAGAGGATTCAATATTGTACTAGGTTTCTACATATTGTACACTATATATATTTGTATTAATGAGAAACCTCCTCAAAGGAGATTAATACAATTTTACATGGCCAAAACCCTAAACCCCTAAAATTCTTCTTTCTTTCCGCCACCCTCCCCACTGGCGTCAATCTATAGTTGGCCGAGAACCCCCATCTCTTTTTGTCCCCTTTTCTCCTTCTTCAACACCTATAATCCACTATAATGACTACTCCCACAACCCGCAAACTGCAAGATCATGTCTACTCCGGTTGACTTTAAATCAAAGCTTAGTGCTGTTGATGGTAACCTAGTGTCCGATCCCACTCTGTACAGAAGTCTTGCAGGTGCACTCCAGTATCTCACTTTCACCAGGCCTGACATCGCTTATGTTGTTCAGCAGGTATGCCTATTTATGCATACCCCCAGGAAGCCTCATTTTACTGCCCTTAAACACATCATTCGATATGTTAAGGGCACCCTTGATTATAGATTACATCTATACCCCTCAGCACCGACCAGGTTGTCCGCATATACGGATGTTGATTGGGCAGGCTGTCCGGACACATGACGCTCCACCTCAGGCTACTGAGTATTTTTAGGGGATAATCTCATTTCTTGGTTTGCCAAGAGACAAGCCATATTACCCCGCTCGAGTGCCGAGGCTGAGTATAGAGGAGTTGCACCTCGAAACCTTCTTTTGGAACTTCATTGTTCCGTGCGTAAGGCGTTTGTGGTTTACTGTGATAACATATCTGCTATTTATTTATCTCATAATCCGGTTCAGCATCAGCAGACCAAGCATATTGAGATAGATATACATTTTGTTTGTGAGAAAGTTGCTCTCGGTCATGTTAAAGTGTTGCATGTGTCTTCCTCATATCAGTACGCGGATATCTTCACGAAAGGTCTTCCTCGACAGCTATTCCTCGACTTCAGATCCAGTCTCAGCGTCCGACCTCCTCCCGCTCGGACTGAGGGGGTGTATTAACGTGTAAACAATAAGTCTAGAATTCCAATTCAATCCCACCACCATAATTAGAATATATCTCATACATTTTATATATATTTAGTGATATAGAATTATGATAGGAAGAGGATTCACCATTATACTAGGTTTCTACATATTGTACACTATATATATTTGTATTAATGAGAAACCTCCTCAAGAAAAATTAATACAATCTTACGAAAACAATCAATATATCAGAATGGAGAGAAGGCAAGTTAGAAAATTATCTGAAAATGAAAGCTTTTATACTGAAGCTCCCAAGTCCTATCATATTGTCACAAAAACTAGAAAAAACAGTCCTTTTTAGCGGTTGTGTTAGGTGAGCTGCTTATTCAAATCTTGTTGACAACTGCTTATTAGCTACTAAATTTAGATACTAATCACTTGGTTTCTAGAACCTTTAATAATTAATATTACTACTTTGGACATCATTAGAAACTTATTAATTGATAATTCTAAAAATTGTAAATTTTGCTTAGTCATCCTTCATCTCAAGTTCGAAAAAGTTTATTCACACCCGATATTTACATCAAACCACATTAATTCAATTCAACATGGTTAAATATAAAGGTTCTTGGCATTGCAAGTTTGTTTCTTATGTACTAAAAGCAATGAAGAAGTCTCTTGTTTAATCCAAAGTGAAGGACCCCAAAAGTGAAATAAGAACCATTAAGGGGAGATCCAGTTATAGGTGTTATAAGATAAGATAATATGCTATAAATAATGTTTTTTCTCCTGAACTTTCAGCCTACTTGTAATGGATTGAGACTACTTACGATAAATGTAATTAATCCCATATAATGTTAGCTACAAAGTTGTCACATTCATTAATGTAGGAAAGGGAAACAAATAATACATAAATATGGCTTGAAAAAGAAACATTGTAATGATAGAACGAAGATCAAAGCCAAATAACGTAAACATAGAATATTTTAGAACGCCAACAATTAATATATGCCTGCTTGAAATAAGAAAAGAAGAAGGTGCTAACTACCGTCAAACCTCTCGATGGTGGCAACGTTTTTCTGAAAATTTCATGGCTGTTATAGTGAGGTGCTGTTGTATATGTATACTGACATTTCATGTTTAGATCTCGTTTAGCCGTTATAATCGAAAGTACGCAAAGAATTATTTTTTATACTTTTTATGCTATAAACGAAAATAATATACTTGTTAATTTTAAAATTTCAATTGATTTTCATATCTGATAAATTAAAAATTAAAAAGACTAATAAATTACAAATAAATCCATGACTAGTTGTACCATACCAATAAAGAATTGAAATCTAAGGAACATTTAAAATTGATTGAGAATTTAAATACAATTTCAATTTTGACGTAAGAATTTTATAATTGTAGGTTGTTTCGTAAATTTCAGTCTCTTAGCAATAATATAACGCTTGAATTGACAAAGAATTTTGTCCAAACTTTCAGCAAAAGGGAATTCAATAGCTTTCCCGTGGAGACTGTCTAAGAGCTTAACAATTGACTCTTCTATCTCACCCCAAGTATCAATAGGTTGAAGCTCTTCATCAACACTTTCGTTGTCACCTTCTGTATCTGTTATCTCTTGTTCTTCTACTCCAATCACTTGTGCAATAATCTCTTCATCAGTGTAAGTTTCAAGGATTGGAAGAGTTGTGTCAAACTCCGTATAAGTCGTAGCATCCATTGCTTGGTTGGTGTTATGAGATGGGATTTGGGCTATAAGTGATGACACACTACCCATCTCCTTAACAAGTTCTAAATTTTCACTATTGATATTGAGGTTTTCATCTGTAGGTAGAATTTCAGTATTCCTCCAATAATGGAGAATGACATTTCTACAATTGTAGGTTGTTTCATAAATTTCAGTCTCTTAGTGATAATATAACGCTTGAATTGATGAAGATTTTTGTCCAAACTTTAAGCAAAAAAGGAATTCAATCTTTTCTTTGATGATTGTCATAAATATTTTGATATTTTATTTTTTTTATATATAATATACTTCTTACTAATATTATTACACAATATTTGAGTATGACTGTGAGGTAATTTTATAATGAGTGTATCACTATAATGAATGTCATTGTTGTTATAGATAGAATGTTGTTATAGAGAAGTAAAATATAACATGAAAAATTAGTTCTGGAGAAAATCAGGCCGTTATAGTGAAATATTGTTATAGCAAATGACAATTATAAAGAGATTTGAGTTTGACTGTGCCTTCACGTATAAAGCCATTGCTATCAATAAATTATTTGGTTGGATGAATCATATTCTTTTATCTTTATCCATAGGTCTCGAGATTGAATTTAGTGAACAAAAAATCCCGATAGAAAGCACTTTTCTTTTTAACAAACCTTATGCAATGTGATTTCGAATTAATCAATGCCCCAAATAAATACTGGACACTGATTGAAAAATTTTAAAAAAACAAGCTATCAACAATTTTCATAATTAGTAAAAGCAAGGAATACTAGCTTACTATCATAATAATATTGTGACCCTACGATGCATTAGTGTGTGTACGTGTGCATGGGTTGTCATTTCAATAACTCCTATTTTAATTTATGTATCTTTATTTTCTTGTTTGTCTATTTAAAAAAGATGTTACTTTTTTATATTAAGTACGTTGTTAATTTCAACATTCTCATTTTATTCTTAATGACACACTTTTATCAAAATAACATGACTTGTTTAAGATCACAATATCTAAAGGTATTTTTGTTATGCTATACACATCTAGAATCACAAGTTTCAAAAGTTTATTACATTTCTTGGGATAATTTCAAATCGAAGCAATTGAATATCCAATTCGGATCTGTATGACGTAATTGATCAAATAGATCCACTTTTGTCATATATTTCATATATATATCTTCATTGAACGATTCACTTTTCAAGATGTCTTGGTGATAAAATAATAGAAACTCAAAACTTAAAATCTCGTGTTAATATTTTTTAACTTTATGTTCAATCAAATTAAGACACATTAAAATGAAACAGAAAGAATGTTTTTAAACTAATAGTAAAAATAATTAAATAACGAAGAGGAAGAGGAGTTAACTATGCTAAGTATCTGATATTGGAACTTCAACCTTATGATTGCAACTTCACTTCTTATTGTTTTCCCTCTTCCATCAAAGAAAAAGCTATGAGAAAAATTCTAAATTAGAAAATTGAGTGGTAATACACTACTGATAATTTATATCCGAGAGAAATAAGATTCATTACTTACCAGTTCTTTTCATTCCGAAATTAATTAAACCAAAATAGACAAGATGAAAGAATTAATCTAAGGGTTTCCAAGCCTCCAAGTGGTAGATGCCCTTCAAAATTAAACATTAATGTTTTCTAAAATAATAATAATAATGTTATGTTATTATTATTATTATTATATATTTTATTTTTCGAATCCGTGAGGACAAACGGTCAATGACGACTGAAAACACAGTCAAGTATTAGAAATTTAGACCTCTCAACGTCAACAATAACAATTACCTAGCAGGGACGTCACAACCATTTATATATGTTTGACAAAAGCTTAAATTTACTCAATTTGAGAAAAAAGAAATAGATGAATATTATTCGATTTATGTAAACGTGTAAATATATTCCCAACCCATAATTAGAATATTTCCATATATTGTGTAAATATAATTATGGTAAGACAAGGATTCCTCTTTTGTATAGGCTCAGGATTCCTATTGTATAAGGGATGAATATTGTACTTTATATATACCTTGATATTAATGAAAGACTCCTCAAGGGAGATTAATGTCATCTTACATGGTATCAAGAGCCAAATAAACAAAACCCTAAAAACCTTTCTCTTCCACAGTCGACGGCTGCCTTTCCTACGCCGCGGCCCTCCCGGATTTTCTTCTTGTTTTTCGGGTTTTGTTCTTCCTTTCTTCTCTTCTCTAAATGGCTATCCCTGATTCTTCCACACTTTCTGACGCCTCTACCTCCACAAATCCCACCACAAAGTCATCACCATTGTTTCATCCCGCCCTTACTGTTTCCAACATCAAGAACAATATTCCCATTATTCTTGATCAAGAAAACAACCAGTATTCTCCCTGGGTTGAACTTTTTCGCAATCATGCATGTCTCTATAACGTGCTTGACCATATTGATGACACTATTCCGCGCCCTACGGAGGTTGATGATTCTATCTGGCATCGTCTCGACGCCGGCGTCAAACAACGGATATATGGTAGTATCTCTCAGGATTTGCTCCTTACTATCATGAAATCTGACTCCACAGCCCTTGACTTGTGGAATCGTTTGGAGGAAATTTTCGGGACAACAAGCACACTCGTGCCGTGTATTTGGAAGAACGGATCAACAAAACACGTCTTGAAAACTTCTCCAATGTCTCCGAGTACTTGCAAGCGACTTAAACTTCTAGCGGATCAACTCTCCAACATCGGCACGCTTCGTCACGACGATAAAATAGTGCTACAAATGATTTCGGCCTTACTAAGGGCGAATATGATACTTTGGCCACCATTATTCAACGGGCGGATCCGCTACCGAGTTTTAACAAAGCTCGCTCACAATTGTTGCTCGAAGAAACCCGTCGTGCTAAGCGGGATGAGCACGCCCGGCGGTGTTAGGCGTCGACACGCAACCTCAAGATCGGACGCCACCGGACAACTCCCAACAGCGGCGGGCCGCGGCGGCAAGGGTGGAAAAGGCCGCGGCGGTAGAGGAGGCCGTGGTCGTGGCAAGGGTCGCGGTCACGGAACCAACAAGCAACGAAGCAACAGAGATCGCAGAACAACCGGGCTGCGGCTCCTCGGCGAGCTCGTCTACGGCGCGCGGCGCCCCGGGCCGAGCCGCGACGCCAAGTCCATTCCGACCGGCGACCATACAATCCGTATTCTTATCCCGGTTTGCTAGGCCCCGCTCCAGCCCCCACAACAGGCCCACTTCATGCAAGGTCGGTCCCGCAGACCCTCCTCCGGCATGACACCCACCGAGTTGGGTCGGGCGTTCAAAGACACCTCTTTATGCAACGACGACAATACTTGGTACATGGACTCGGGCGCCACATCTCACGTCACCCGGTCTGCGGTACTATTCCTTAACTGTTTCATGTAAAGCATCCTCAATATGTTACAGTTGGTAGTGGACAACGCATTCCAGTTAAGGGTTATGGTACCTCATACACACAACCTCCTCATCCACCCTTCTCCCTCAAAAACACCCTATATGCCCCACACATGATTAAGAACCTCATATCTGTCCGCCAATTTACTCGTAATAATTCTGTCTATGTGGATTTTGACCCTTTTGGTTTTACTGTAAAATATCTTCATACGGGGACACCTCTTACGAGATGCAATAGCACGGGGGATCTCTATCCACTCACTTTCACCTCCGCTGCCAGATCTTGCTCTCCCGTCACTCTAGCGGTTGTTTCTTCTTCAACCTGGCATAATAGGCTTGGTCATCCAGGAGTCCCAGTTTTTAATTTTCTTAGAGGCAACAATTTCATTGCTTGTAATGGGAAACTTGCCCAAAATTGTGTTTCTTGCTCTTTAGGCAAACATATTCGTCTTCCGTTCAAATCATCTACTAGTGTTACATTTGCTCCTTTTGATATTATACATGCCGATTTATGGACATCTTCTATCACTAGTTCTCTCGGTCATAAATACTATCTTGTGTTGCTTGATGATTTTTCACACTACGTTTGGTTATACCCTCTTAAATTTAAATCAGAAGTGTTTGTCAAATTTCTTGAGTTTCGCAATTTCATTCAAACACAATTTGGAAAAGGCATAAAATCATTTCAGTGCGATAATGGTCGTGAATTCAATAACTCTATGTTTCACCGCTTTTGTAACAATAATGGCATGGTCTTTCGCTTCTCCTGCCCTCACACCTCACCACAAAACGGTAAAGCTGAAAGAATCATCCGCACCATTAACAATATGATTCGCACCCTATTAATCCATGCCTCCCTCCCTCCACCCTTCTGGGTCTATGCTTCTAAAATGTCAGAATACACTCTAAATATTCTCCCTACTAGCACTCTTCACAATATGACCCCTACCGAAATCCTCTACCATAGAATCCCCTCTTATGATCATCTACGGATTTTTGGTTGTCTGTGCTATCCCAACCTTAGCTCCACCGCCCCTCACAAGCTCGCTCCTAGGTCCACTCCATGTGTCTTTCTAGGATTCCCGCCGAACCATAGGGGCTATCTATGCTATGACTTGTCGACTCGTCAGATCCACATATCTCATCACGTCACATTCGACGAGACCACATTCCCATTTTTGAATCTTCCAAAATTCCAAAAACAGGACTACTCATTTCTTGACGAGTCTGCCATCTCTCCCCTCATAATCGAACAACTCACATCCTCTGTTCCGTCGTCAGAGCTGCGGCACCCAAACTTCAGAGAAGCCTGTCAACTTTCTAGCGCCGCGACTCTCGATCCAGGAGCCGCGGCCCCTCCAACGTCTTCACCCCCACCTTCTCCTTATCCGACTTTACCCCCCGTCTCAGACACCACTCCGCCACCCACTGTTCCTACCCATCCAATGGAAACTCGTTCAAAGCATGGAATCTTCAAACCCAAAGTCCATTTCAACTTTTCTGCCCAAACCATCTCTCCACTTCCAAAGAACCCAAAATTGGCCAAACAAGACCCTAATTGGAATGCGGCTATGTATGAGGAATTCAATGCTTTAACTAAACAGCACACGTGGGATCTAGTACCTAGACCTGAGGGGGTGAATGTCATTCATTGTATGTGGCTATTTCGTCACAAGTTCAGAGACAATGGGGATCTTGAGAGGTATAAGGCCCGTCTTGTGGCTAATGGCACAAATCGGCGGAGGGCATTGATTGTGGTGAGACCTTCACCCGATTGTCAAACCGGCTACCATCCGCACAATTTTGAGCATTGCCATGGGCAAACACCGGCCGATCCATCGGCTTGATGTGAAGAATGCATTCTTACATGGGGATCGAGAGAGACAGGTCTACATGCATCGGCCACCGGGGTTCACCCATCCAACAGTTCCTCACTATGTGTGCCGTCTCCGTAAGTCACTATATGGCCCGAAGCGGCCCCGTGCGTGGTATGATCGCTTTGCCGGTATATCTTGCGATTGGGTTTGTATCTTTGCAAGAGTGATACATCACTTTTCATTTTTCATCGAGGTAGTAGCACTTTGCTTACTTATTACTTTACGTGGATGATATTGTTCTTACTTTGCCTCCTCCGACAGATTGAAAAATGAGATTATTGCCTTGCTCAAGTCCGAATTTGCAATGACCGATTTGGGGGCCGAGTTACTTTTTGGGGATATCGGTGACCAGTGTCCGCCAATCATATGTTCTTGTGTCGGCGTAAGTATGCGAGAAGAGATTGTGTACGGGGCTAAGATGGCGAACTGCAAAGAGGTGCCTACTCCGTTGATTCCAAATCTAAGCTCGGTGCTATGGATGGTGCTCCGCCTCGATCCTACTCGTATAGGAGCCTTGCGGTGCACTTCGCATCTCACATTCACCGGGCCCGACATAGCTTATGTTGTTCGGCGGGTGTGCTTATTCATGCATGCCCCCGGAGTCTCATTTCACGCTCTTAAGCGTATCATTCGATACATTAAGGGCACTCTTGATTATGGTTTGCACCTATACCCCTCTGCACCGACGGGGTTGCTTTCATATACGGATGCGAGATTAGGCGGGGTGTCCGGACACGCGACGCTCCACCTCCGGCTTTTGTGTTTTCTTAGGGGATAATCGATTTCTTGGTCTCAGCCAAGCGACGGGCTACCCTATCTCGCTCCGGCCTTGAGGTGAGTACGGAGGCGTTGCAAATGTAGTAGCCGAGATTTGTTGGCTCGAAAATTTACCGTTAGAACTTCAGTGTCCTTTGCGTCAGGCATCTATTGTGTAATGTGATAACAACTCTGCCATCTATCTTTCCCATAATCCGGTTCAACATCAGCGAACCAAGCATATTGAGATAGACCTACACTTCGTTCGTGAGAAAGTTGCGTTAGGCCATGTCGAGTGTTACATGTTCCATCATCCTATCGCATGCGTACATATTTACCAAAGGACTTCCCGGACGCTTATTTCTTGACTTCAGAGCCAGTCTCAGTGTCCGGCCTCCTCCCGCTCCGACTGAGGGGGTGTGTAAACGTGGTAATATATTCCCTACCCATAATTAGAATATTTCCATATATTGTGTAAATATAATTATGGTAAGACTAGGATTCCTCTTTTGTATAGGCTTAGGATTCCTATTGTATAAGGGATGAATATTGTACTCTATATATACCTTGATATTAATGAAAGACTCCTCAAGGGAGATTAATATCATCTTACAATTTATCTATATCTAATTTCGTCTAAGTACAAGGTTCAATGGATTAGATCTTTTAAAGTATTTAACTATACATTGATTGTACATACAAAATTTTATACTATCACCTCGCTTAAAAAATAGTTAGAAATAACTCATATAAAGGGTAGCTGTAACTTGAAAAAAAAAAACAATAACCTATTATAGTAGTGTAGCAGGTAAAGTTATGATATTGCAAGAAAATAAATATAATTAAATCTTTTGTGGGTTCTTTCTAGTTCAATAGGAAGATCACTGTACATTGATAAATTCACTGCTTGTATGGAGAAGATATCTTAGGCTCGTGTACTAGTGGAAGTAGATGCCTCTCACCCTCTCCTAGAATATATTGAAATGATTACTCCCACTGGAAGTTTTCAGCAATCAGTGGATTATGACTGAAAACCTATATTCTGTAATAATTGTATGAGGTTTGGTCATGGTATGGATGAGTGCTGGAATGGAGAAGAGGAGCCTTTAAAGGAATTACCAAAGAAAAGGAGGAGGAGGCAAATGAGACAGGAATGGGCTGCTAAAGATGGAGAGGTAGTGCATGCTGCTACTACTATGGCAGTTGATATACAAAAAGCTCCAAGCAATGCCAAAGATAAGAATGTGATACACTTTTCAAGGGGTTGATGCATCAACTATGTCAATGCAGGGGGTAACTGGAACTAATAGATATGCTGATCTTCAAGACAAGTCCACAAATGCTAGACCTGGACAAGCTGGGGATCCTGGTGCTGCTTCAGACCCTACATGATCATAGTAACTTGGAATGTAAGGGGCCTGAACCAGCCTCTAAAACAGAAGGAGTTGTTACTCTTTCTGAAAAAAAGAATAAAGTTGATGTGTTTGGCTGTCTAGAGACTAGAGTGAAGGAACACAAGTCACAAAATGTATTGAGAAAGGTGGCACAAGGATGGAATACATGTTGCAATTACCCTATGGCTCCAAATAGTAGAATCTGGCTTTTTTGGAAACCTCATGTCAAACTACAGGTGATCACCAAAAAGGAGCAATTCATCCACTATTCTGTTGAGGACTTAGCAATATCTTTCTTCAGTTTTTTTACTATTATATATGCACATAATGAAGCACAGTTGAGGACTGAGTTGTGGAGTGACCTGGGCCAGCTGAAAATTACCCAAGAAGCATGGTTATTGAGTGGTGACTTCAATGCAGTGTTGTCATCTGATGATAGGCTTGGCTCTCCAGTGCTGCCTGCTGAAACTAAAGATTTCTAAGACTGTTGACAACCTACAACTAACCCCTCTCAGATCAAAAGGATGGCATTATACATTCTGAAACAGCATGTTTGTAGAGTGTATACCAAGATTGACTGGGTGTTTGATAATTTCAAATGGCTTTAGGACTATGGTCAAGTGGAAGCTGATTTTTTTAACCCTGGGATGTCTGACCATTCCCCTGCATTCATCTAGTACTCATCACAACTTAACTTGCATCCAAAGCCCTTCAAATTGTTTCAAACAGTATTGAATCATCCTGATTTCAAGGGTATTGTGAAGACAGTTTGGAGAAAGAATAGCAGGGGGACAAGAATGTTCAAGTTATGACCAAACTGAAAGATCTAAAGGCTGGTTTGAAGGACCTAAATACTTATATGGCATCTTATAAACAGAAACTTCAAAAAGCTAGACAAGACCTGAGCATCACACAAAGTCAGATGGCAATACAACCTCAAGATCAAACATTGATAGCAGCTGAGAGAGATATTCTAATTAAAATTAATAAATGGAGTTTGGTGGAAGAACAGGTCCTTAGACAAAAGTCTAGGGCATCATGGATTGCTTGTGGTGATGCAAACTCAAGGTACTTTCATGCTCAGTGCAAGATCAGAGCAAATAGGAATACCATATCGGTAACATTCCGTAAATTCGGGTTAGGTGTGAATGAATTAAATGAGTGTTGACATGTCATATTTTAGTTATGTGAATCCATTCGAGATGAATTCGCATGATAGATAGTCGTTTTGAAGTCAAACCAAATAAGGATTCGTAAAAGTTCTTAAATTCATCTAAGTCTGAGTTAGTTATCACTTGTACTCCATTTTCGGGTCGTTTCATTGGGAATTTGAGAAAACGCATAAAATGAAAGTTATAGGGCTTTGAAATACCTTTACAATCATATATTAGGAGGCTCAATCAGAGCTTGGTACTAGGGGTTATACCCATTTTACTAAACATTATCGGCGCAGTCAAAATTAAGCATGGCGCGAGGCGTGGCCCTTGAAGGTGGGCGCAGGGCGCCAGGCATAATTTCCAGTGGGGGGAAAATATTTGACAGTCTTATCGAAATAAGCCTGGCGCGGGGCTCTGCCCTTGAATGTGGGCGCGGGGCGCCAGGCCAATTTCGGTATGTCATGATTTTACTCAAATTTTATATATCTCAAACTTCTTAAAACATAACCCCACTTCATTCTAAGCCATCCTTTTGGAGAGAAAACACCCTAAATCCTTCTCTAAACCTCTAAGGTAAGTTCTTACTCAAACTTCATAATTATTACCTCAATCTAATAATGATTAACACTAGAATCCTCATCTATTTCATAGATTGTGAGAATTCGATTCAAGAACAATTGAAGAAAACAAACGTTGGGAATTCATCGTGAGGTAAGTTTGTGTACTTATATATATTTATAGGGATTGATCTGGGTGTACATATCATACGAAACATGCTAGATCCATGGGTGAATCCTATGAAAGTAAGAACACGAATTTGGCTTAGAAACTCTAGTTTCCGAAAAGGGTGGGAATTCAAGATAAAAGTATAAAGTTCTAATCTTTATTATCCTAATCGATTGTAGAGTGATTGTTGAACCTCAGAAAACCTATTGTAGCATTTTAGCGGGAATTGAGGTATGTCTCTTTTCGAACATACTTTTTAAACCTTTAAAATTGATTTCTTTGGGAAGGTTTCATGTGCGTGAGGGACAAGCCCTCATGAAACCTTAGGTGTATCATATTATATATATGTATTCATAATTTTTCCTTATTGAAAGATGATAGAAATTGAAGTATAAATCTTTAATCTTTTAACATAATTTACCCCTATAAGAGACGGTAAACTTGATTTTGAAAGCTTGGATATTTCACGTGTTTTGTCATATGAACATGCTTTGTTGAAGTTGGAACTTATCTAATGACTTGAACATGGTTTCTAAACCTATTAATGACTTGATGTACTCCTACTAATGGGAGGATGAACATAATTCATAATGAACTATTCAACTTTCATACCATGATTTGAGATTCAACTTCTATGCTATGATTGTGATTCGGCTATCTTGTCATGATTCTGTTGTTTGTGTTTGGCCTAGCTACACACGAGGAAGGGTAGTCACTATGGATCCTAGTGTGGTTTGCCTAGCTATTCTAAAGTAAGGATATCCATCGAGGGTAAATATCCCCAGTGTGGTTTTGCCTAGCTATTCGGGAGGAAAGATAGCCACCGAAGATCAATAGCCTCGGTGTGATTTACCTAGCCATTCGGGAGGAAGAGTGGCCATTGATGATTCATAACCCCAATGTAGTTTTGCCTAGCTATTCGGGAGGAAGGATAGAACCCTGATTAATTTAAATTCACACCAAAAAGTCCCATTTTGAAAAGAAAAGTAATTTCCTACAAGAGTTAGCTACAAGGCTTGAACTCAATACTCTCGTAAGAATGGAGGAAGAGGCAGAGCCAGGATTTGATGTTTATGAGTTCAGAATTCTAGTCCTTTCAAGTTATTGAATTTCAAATTAATATGTGTGCATATTAAATAAATTTCTTAAGATAAATACAAAATTTAAATCAAATTTATTAGGTTTGACCGAATTCACACCTTAGTCACTCCACCCTAGATGGAAGAGTACTTGTCATTTCATCACAACTTTTGGTGGTGGTTGAATTTTCTTTTACTTACGCTTTACACTGTTGATGAGTCTAATGAGTACGAGTACTAGCAATACCAGGGTATTCGAAATACAAATTGGATATGAACACTTTACCAAACATGACGAAATATACAAAATCATTTTATTATTAGTTTCTTAAAAATAAAAGCTACATTTCATGGAAACTTCAGTTGTACCTACCAAGTCTTACTAAACCTCCTGTAATTCTCAAAATTGAGAAATAGTTCATTGTGGGACCTCTAGAGCAAGTTGACTACTAACTATGCATGAAAAAAAAATGAAATCAATATTATGGTCGTAGAAAAAAAGCTCATTGATGCCATCCGCTAGTTGGGCCCAAAAATGTCACTGCAATTTTTGATCATATATGTCATTACTCACTAACAGAGATTTTGTCACGTGACATTATTTAAACCCTTCATTTTTACGAGTGACATATATAAGCATTCTGTAGTACAATGGCATATTTGAGTCTTTTTCCAATTCCTATATAAATCTCAATCTTTTTCTAATTTTATGTAACAAGCTTATATGAATAAGTGTATCCCTTATATTAATAATATTATTATTTTAAAAGAAAAAACTATGCTATCTTATTTAGTTAGTTTATGAATCTAATTTTATTCTACATCCTTCACAAGTTTTACGTACTCTATGGCTCTTTAAAAAAAATTTAGAAAACACATAAAAAATTATTTAAGAAAAAAAGAGATGGGTATAAAACAAAGTACACTAATGAGGTGTAGATGGAATGGAAAGTTACATATGAGTAAAATTTGGGGTGTTAATAGTGGTCGGGAGAAGGCTCAAATATGTGACGTATATATTTTCTTACTCATCTATGCCATATTAGTGTACTCTCTTTTGTTCCCGTCTCTTTTTTTTATTAAATAAATTTTATGTGTTTTTAAATCTTTTTAAAGAGTCATAAATTTTTTAAAGAGTCATAAAATACGCAAAAATTGTGAAGGATGTAGAATAAGATTAGATTCATAATCTAATTAAATAAGAGAGCATAATTTTTTTATTTAAAATAATAATGTTATTAATATAAGGGATAAACTTGTCCTTATAAGCTTAATACATAAAATTAGAAAAAGATTGAGGTTTATATAGGAATTGGAAAAAGACTTAAATATGCCATTGTACTATTGAATGACTCATATATGTCACTCATAAAATGAAGAATTTAGATAATGTCACGTGATAAAATCTGATAGTAGTAGAATTCTGTTAGTGAGTAATGGCATATCATGACTAAAAGGTTCAATAATTCACGAAGGTCCCTAGATTGATATTACAAGAGAGTTTTTTGCTGGAAGAAATAATAAATCCAGAGGGTATATTTAATCGGACCCTTGCCATGAATGTATGCTTTTGCTTCATGCAACCCGTTTCCAGAAATTCACTAGTGTGACTAATACGGATATGTGCAGCATTTCATATTTGAAATTCACTGGTTTAACTAATCTCTTTGATTGGTAGGCGGCTGGCTGAGACCCCATTTAAGAATCAATTCATAAGG
Source organism: Anisodus tanguticus (assembly GCA_034509755.1). Lineage (NCBI taxonomy): Eukaryota > Viridiplantae > Streptophyta > Magnoliopsida > Solanales > Solanaceae > Anisodus > Anisodus tanguticus. Next base: position 2,687,544 of record CM067540.1, on the reverse strand, counting down.
TTAATTTTCTGTTGTTGTGAGACTTTGATTAGGCCGACTACTATAGGCAGTAGCGGAGCTAGTAAGGGCCGAGGGGTTCACGTTGAACCCATAGCTTCTTCATATATTTATTTATTTATATTTATGAATCCCTTAGATAAAACTTCTGACTCCACCACTGATTATATGACTATCTACTTCTAACTTCTATACAGAACCTTCCACTTCGGTATAGTTTTAGTTAGAATTGATACTGAATAAAAAAGGCGAGCAGTATAACTAAGCCCTTCTCCGGTCAGAAAAGCAACGAACTCTAGAAGTTAGTGTTTTGTTCGCCTTTGTACACAAAAACACTTTCTGCTAGTAGTTAATGTTCTTTTCTCATAATCAAATCCAAAACCTCAATGCACACACACACACACTCCGTTTCTTCTTTTTCCTTCTTCTTTCTTAATCTCCTACAAACGTGCAACTCATGGTACCGCAATATATATTAAGTGTGTAAAGGCGCAATGAAATTCAAGTTTAAGCGTGTTAAAAATCGTTTACATAACGCACGCCCTTGCTATATAGTCCATCTTTTGCTGCTATATATTTTCTATATACATACGAAATATTCAAAATTTATAGTATCAGTTTTGAATTTGCGATCTATAAAAGTAAAGATTTATAACCTATTTTCTCGATCTTTTCTACTCAAAATTTGTCTCAATCCATGTTATGTGCACTTGCTTGCCTAACAATGAACTACATCGATATGGATGGATTAGCTGATCATAACTTAACCCACCCAACTCAATTTTGGATTAGTTGGACTAATACTACGTCTAGTTAACGTTGATTTGATTTATTGTTTATTGTGTGTATTTCTCCACTTGTGGGACCACTGGGTATCTCGTTATTACAGATTGCATTTCTCACTTATTTGGTAAAATCAAATGCTAATTATGGTTTTGGATCCATGTCTGACGTTTATTGATACTGTGCTTGTTTAAAAGGAACATGCGAATAAACCCACTTTCTTATATATATACAATTCAATCAGGCCAACATTTTGAAATTTCACTGAGTAAGAAAAAAAAAAATCAAGCAGTCTTCAGATAAGATAATCATTTTTTATTTATTATATTATGTATGAAAATCCAAATTTTAAATTTTTTACCAAGCATGCCTGATGTCCTCTCAACTTGGTCTCAACTGTCTGTCTACTAAAAAATCAACTATACTTGCTTCTCTTGTCCGACCAGAAACTGATCCATTTGAACCTTTCATCGTTAAAGTTGGCAATTTATTTATTTACAATACAAAAGCATAGACCTCAAGCTTCTTTTCGATTTTTGCCATTGATACTTCACCTTTCATGCGACTGTCCGATCAGATGTAACTTTAACCTAAGAGAAATCAGAAAGTTGTTTGTGCGAATAAACCCTCTTAACTGATATTCACAGAATAAATGCGAACATCAATAAATGGCCCTACCCATACACACTTTCTAGGTGAACCACAACTTGTTATTAGCGTCAACAAGAATCAAAGTAGACAGTCACAGCACTAAAGATATCAGCAGGCTTGCGTAACTGCGAATAGCACTGCTAAGGCTACAATATCCTGGCAAAAGTTGTGAGCTAAACAAGAATATCGAAGAGTTAAAAGCACATCCCAGGTCAAGAAAAGGATTCTTCAGCGGTAGAGCAGCAGCATGTTTGGAGCACCGAGCAACCACTATATACACTACAGACAACTTTCCCCAACTCCAAAGTTACAACAAGCTAAATCATGAAACATTATGTCCATGCTAGCATCTGAACTGAATCCACAGTTTTGTATGGAATGAAGGCAGGATATACTCATTTAACAATGTATGAAAATGTCAACAAGCTCCAAAACAACACTCATCCCTATACAACTAACCACCATAACCAGAAAATACAATGCCATAAAGTGTGTATTACTACCAAGAACGAATGCTCTAGCCTCTAAGAAACTAGTAAAGAATGATCAGAGTGATTTGAGCAACAAAAGATTAAATCCTTCGCGCAAATACAAAGGTTGCTGCATTATGGTCCCCACATTAACAAGATCAAGAGACAGAGAAGTCAAGCGAGCATAAGTTTCCTAAGACTCATTCCACTTCTTACATTCAAGCTATAACCTCAACTTATAAGACAAGGATTGGTGCAGTACAGCTGAAATATATCTCAAAGCATATGTGAACAGAGCAAAACCGAATAGACACCCACAATGACAGTAAATTATTCCCTTCAGATACGTCTTTTTAAAAACTTTACTTCATAATACACGAGTGGAAATTTTTTTGGGTTGTTGTGAAGCTGCATTTTTGTGGCAGTGTACCCACGTGGCAAGCTTTTGTGCTTATCCAGATAATTAGAACGTAATTAATAGCATATAATAGGGAAAGATCCAAATTTGCCCTTATCGTTAAAAGTTCAGTTTTCAAGCAAAAATTAAACGGCAAGGACATGAACGATCCCAACTTCTAAAGGAGGACAAAGTTAGACCATTTCGCATAAGTTCAGGGGAAAATTTAGCCGTGTACCCTTCTTACATTATCCAAACTAATGATGGATAATGTCACTTAATATACAAACTCGGGGGTTGTGGGGTTGGGAAATGCACACAATTTGTTCCGATGAACCCTTATTATGTTACCATTATCAAAAAATGTCAACCGATACAACATATAAAGGTTTCAATGAATTCTAAGTATTTTTAAATTTATAATGGCTCATTAGAACGACAAAAGAAATATGAAGAATAACAAATACACACATGAACCAAAACAAAACTACTCAAATGACAACTCCTATTCAAACTAAAGACATAATAAAATGTAGGAGGGAACCAAACAGAGATTGAGAAACCGTAGAAGGAATGCTACACACTTAAGACACCAGAAATGGAGATTCCAAGAAGTTCAGTCAAGTCAGAGATAGAAGTATGTGAGTGCTTCATCAAAGATAAATAACGAGAGAACCAGACCACAAACAATGGGGTGAGATCAGTCAAACCAAGGGGGGCCAAAGCGAGTCGTTTTAAGGACTCCTCCCAAGCTCATCTAAAGTAATCTCAAATGAATTAGCCAAAATCAAGTGAAGTTATGCATTTGGAGTTGGTGGTCCACTAAATAGGCACAAATTCATTTTTAATCCACAATGCCCAAACATATGTTATATTTCTGAAAGGAAAATAATTATTTTATTCTAACCTGTAAAATTAGATAAATAAGTGGAGATGCGGGGCTTGACATAGTGGGCTTCAACTTATGTGGGCAATTGGGCTAGAGAAACTTTCTTTTACTTCGATTGTCTGATTAACTGAAGGACCATATCTAACAACCGATACTATTAAAAACATATACCGTGAACCGGAAAAATTGAATTTTTTGTTTTAAGTTGATTTTTTTTATTGTATGGCCACCCCTGCAATTAAAAAATGCATACACAGAAAATTCCAATCAAAATTGAGATTTAACTAAGCTTTTACATAATTTCATTATTTAGCAGAGGGAGAGAACGAGGTCGTGTGTGGTGAATGACTACATGCAAGAGTACCTTCTCATTGAAGGCTAGCTTAAAGCATATTTTTTACCCTAAATCTAGTCCAAACCTAAGGAGCGGTAGTCATTTTATTTCAAAACTTAGTTGTGAACTCGATTGACAATTTTATTTCAAAACTTTGTTTAGTTTTTTTTTTTTTTTTGCATTATATATTTATTTTAAAGTTTCTACAATAGTGCCTTTCATCAATCATGAAACCTAAGGTGTTAGAACACTTGTGAAATCTTTTTTCTGGAAAGATCCACAGCCCATTCTTCGAGTAGAAAAGTAGAAAATGTCTTAAAACTCAAACTGGTCAGATAAATCGCAATTGACTCACCATTGAAGAGTTAACATCATAGGATAGTGTACCCTCCAACACCCTCCTACACGTGTTAACTCTAGGGGTTTACACAAGGATTTTTGAAGATCTCTTTTTAATTTTATGAGAAGACTGAAAAATGGACCTAAAGGGGCGAACAAATTAAGATAGGTCGTAGCAGAGACAATGGCGGCTCAATGAGCTAAATTAAAGGAATGCAATAGAATTGCAATAGTGACAACGGACTTCCAAAGTTTGACTCTGATACTATGTGAAAGAATATGAGCATCCAACCCAAAGCATTAATACTGTGGATGGAGTTACCTAGGACATTATAAACTCCTTCAGAATTTTTTTTTTTTATAAGGAAAATATTGTTGATTCTTCAGAAATCCTTACGCAACCAATAAGGAACAAGTGTATCCTTTAACAACCTTCCACGCGTGTAGCCTGATTCTAGAGTTTACACGTGAATATTTGAAGATCTTTCTTTTTGTTTTACTCATTTTTTTAGGGAACTAAAGATGAACCTGGGGAGAGACACCATGCGAGAATGAACCAAAAGTTGAGAGAGAGTAGACTCAATAAATTAAGAGTGGCCACCGAGCGAAAATGAGTAGGCTCAACAAACTACAAGATAATCCTAAAACAAATAAATGGCTCAAAGTACTGGATTGAGCAAGTGAGAAGTCCAAATCAAACTAATAGCAGAGTAATACAATAGTGAAAACAGGCTTACAAAAAGTTCTCTCTCATACCATGTAAAAGAATCTAAATATCTAACTCAAAATCTATTAAGTTAGTGGAAGGATCCCAAGACATTATAAGCTCCTCTACAAACCCCTAGACAACCAATAAGATAACAAACATCTAACCGGAAACTTAAGGCTATGGGTAGAGTGGCTAGGGCTTCATAAACGACTTTGGATAAGTGTATTTGTTAACAACATTTTTACATTCAAAACAATTTGACAGACAAACCATTCATCTTAGTCTTAACCCAAATTGCGCACAAGTACTCCAGCACAATAGATAGAAGATTGTAAGTTATGAGAAACATAGGAAAACAAATGCAAAACTTAGAATTGTAGAAGTTCTTTGTAATAATAAAACTATAAAAATAGAAACCCGCCAACACGCTGAATTGATAAATGACGAAAGCAATTGCCAGTACCTAGCGTGACAATGAATATACCAGATAGAAAGACTACTAGCCGACAGTGTTGTCAAAGGCGCGCTTAAGCCATGAAGCAAGGCTCAAAATATGTTGAGCGCTTCGCTTTGCTTAATGTGCACTTCAATGTTGTCACCAAGGCTCTAAGACAAATTTTTCCTTGCGAATGAGCGTTTCCGGAAGACGAGACACTAAACAATTGATACTTCATTTTATCGTAAGAAAAATATCAATTTATTTGTTACTCATGCTTATAATTATTAGTCTTGATTCATGCAGGGGCGTTCAACTACAGAAATTATCCATCTCGTAAGGAGACTAATAGAGTAGCATAGAGAGAGGAAGAGGGACTTACATATGATGTTTATTGACCTAGAAAAAGAATACGACAATCTTTAAAGGGGTCATTGGAGATGGTTGGATGAAAGTAGCAAAAATGAGGATGGTGAGATGGATGTGTAGACATAATAGGAGTGATAGAATTAGCAACGAAGATGTTCCAGACAAGGCGAGAGTAGCTTCCGTGGGGACAAGATGAGGTTGGCAAGACTGACATGGTTCGGGCATGTGAAGAGGAGATGCACAGATGCCCCAATGAGGAGGTGTGAGAGACTGGCTATGGTAGGCATGAGGAAAGGTAGAAGTAGGCCGAATAAGTATTGGTAAGAGATGATTAGACAAAATATGGCACACATGCAGCTTACCGAGGACATGACCATAGATAGGAAGATATGGAGGTCGAAGATTAGGGTAGAAGGTTAGTAGGTAGTCAAGCGTTGTCTAATTTCCTAATCAGTATTGTTATTATTACTCTCCTACTATCTTATTCTTCGATTTTATTATTGCATGTTTCCTTTGCTTCGATTACTGTATTATTTGTTGTTGCGACTGTTCTCTTCTTTATTTTAGCATGGCTTCTTCACTACTGTATTTCCTTTCCATACTTGATTTTGATATGCTTTACTGGAGCCGAGGGTATCAGAAACAACCCCTCTACCTTCACAAGGTAGGGGTAAGGTTGCGTACATACAACCCTCTCCAAACCCACTTATGAGATTACATTGGGTATGTTGTAATTATCAGTCTTGGACTGAACATGTGTATTTTCTTCTCCATTTGCAGTGTTTTTTATTAAAGCTCACATTTTATTTGTGCTTAAAGCCCCAATAGACCTTAGGGATTTTAGCCCTTTCCTCTTTTGATAACACTGCTAGCCGAATAGTAGTCAAGCGTTGAGAGGTTTAAAGACTCTTGGTTATACATCACATCTCAATTCCTTCGAGATGGACATATCCTTGGAGCTTGTCATGTATAATGAAGTCTAATGGCTACAAATTAGATAGATAGAGTGAGGCTTGGCCAAGGAGCAGATCATTGGTGCCTAAGCAAGTGGAGAAAGAAAAACTTAGTAGGCTTGTCAAATGTTTCCTTGATTGTGTAGATTTGAGAAAAATGCAATGCATATTGGAGGAGAATCTCATGCTTGTTAAGAAACCAAACATTCTCTCACATCTTATGGCCAACTAACATACATGGCACCAATCCTCTTCTCTCCCTCGCTCTATTTTTCTTCACATTTGGGATGACAATTCTGTCCTTGTTTAAACTCGTTTGAGGTTTATCATTACTTCAAATGGAGAAAGATTAATTGGCTACCTATTGAAGTGGGTACCTTGCTACAAAAGCTAAAGATAACATACGACAAAGCATACACTGGAGAACATTGTAACACTTCACCCATTACTATGACGATGGAATCATGGCCAGCTTACGTGCGCCTCGACTATTCCATCGGGTACTTACCACCTCCTAACAACACATGTATCAAGTAGCTCTACCCACCAAGGCTTAGGAAGATTTGAATAGATCTTCTAGTGTTCTTTGACTCCACTTGAATTTGAACCTGAGAACCCTTGCTTCTCCTACTTCATTGACCACTAGGCTACGCCATTAGGTTTCTCCCGATTTAATTTACCACGTTGGAAGGCAGCTCACTCAGTCCTCTACCCAGCCACCACTTGAATTATACATTTAATCTTCAAATGTTAGGCTATCAAAAATATAAAGCCTCGCTCGAGAACGTCCAATGAAACAAACACAAAAAAGGCATGACAATTGAAGAGCTCCAAGCACTAATTCTCCAACACTCCCTTGTATTTCCCTCAAAAACCTTTCAACCTAGGTGGAAGTTTCCAAAAGTTTCCAATCAGTAGGCTTCAAGAACAATTAAAGGCAGAGCATCTCCTTATGCCTAAATGAAGACATGATGTAGCTTAGACTGACACTTCAATCTTGCAGAATCGAAAACTAAAATGAATTACAGAAAATTTAATAGCAGTTGAGTAGAGGAGCTACAAAGTCAAATTCCAATGCAAGCTAGACAGATGTTTGTTTTCATGACCAATGACTAAAATCGGGCACAGGAATTTAGTGTTCGGAAGAGGAACAATTGAAAATTGGGATAAATTTTATCCACGTAGCAAAACCAGTTAAAGAATTTGAACCCGAGGACTCCGTGTTGGTCATTTCCATGGATGACTAGCAAAATTTGAAAGTAATACATTGATGGAAAAATATCAGGTTTTCAGAAGATACCCACCTATTACACCAGAGATGTAATGAAATTCAAGAATACTTACTAGAACGGCAGATGCATGAAACCACACCCTAGCAAGACAAAAAGCCACATCAATACCACACTTCTCAAAGGGATGTAGAATTATATTTTTCTTAATGAAAAAACAGCAAGAAAATAAGATTGACAACTCACTGAAACAACTCTCACTTCAAGGCTGCATCTGATCATCTCCAGTCATACATTGCTCCAGGATGACCATACCATGGATCAGATGCAATGCAATTTCATTAGAAAGTGTTTTTATACAAAGATTTAAGAAATAGAAGAAAAAACAATGACTCCAAATTATTTCCAAGAAAGCAATGACCCCAAATAGAATAAATACTCTAGCTCTTGATAGCTTTACTATTCTAGCCTAAGGAGGCTCATTAGCAAGCCATCCTCAGGCGTGCAGTTTTTCAGGCAAGACCAAATTAAAATTCAGAAATCAGAACGTGTCAAGGAAAAATAAAAAGTTAACACAAAGGAGATAACACAAATTATGGCTGATGTTAGAGGAATCAAGAAGATCCACAACATTTAAAGGGAATCACAGTAATTCCCAACAAACAATCCAAGGTACCTTCTCCAGGGTGCCTTTTAAGCATCTAAATCACTGAATCTTGCATCAAAGCCCTGGTAGATATCCTGAAGGAAAAAGTAAATTAGACTTTCCAGGACCCGGGGATTCTGAACAGTATGTAAAACAAAAGAGAGAAGTTACACAATTAAGAAAGGGCCTGAAAACTATATAAAAATCCACACAAATAAACAATTAAATCAGAGATTTGAAGACAAGAGGTCAAGAAAACTAAAAGAACAGAAGAGGGACAAAAAAAGAGAAAAGACAGATCCCAATCTACATTCAGAGTGAACAGATATTCATAATGTTTATTTACAGACATATGAATACCCATGTTATGTCTATCTATTTTGGCGCATAAGTTACTCTCCACTCTCAGGACTTGAGTAAAAAGTACCACTTGAGACATGCTAACTATTTTAAAATTCAATGAAGCTCTTTATAATGTCACCATTAAGAATTAGTACAGAAGGGGAAAACGCCTTTGGCAAGTTATCTTACGATAGAACAGAAAACAATCCACTGAAAGAACTGCCAAGATATAGATCTCCCACGGTCAGCAATCTTCTCTGCAACTTAAACCATGCCAAGCTCCGAAGCACTTAACCCAACATAGTAGAGATAAAAACAGATAAAGCCCAATGATTAGAGAACTGAATGTAAACTAAGATCATATGTTCATAATGCACTAGTATCTAGCGCAACAGCATGTCCCTAGACAGAAAATCATCGTTGTCGTTCACTTGCCCGTGATGAATGGGTGGCTCAATGCCTGGGAAACCGTTATTCTCTTTTCTGGATCTAACACAAAGATTCTCTCCATAAGATCTTTAAAGTGAGACAACATCTTTGGATCTTCACCTGGAGAACCCAAAATTATTGAACTGATATCTTTTGGCTTGATGTTAACAATCAGCTTCCTTATAGCCTGCAAAAGTATACAAGTGCAACCAAATTTAATATACAGCAAGGTTATCATTAATGACTACCAACGGTTTGTTTATCATGGAATGACAGGACAGGCTATAGTCTACAAGAAACAACCTTTTTTGTAACAGGATCCTCTTCGGTGGCAAGAAAATTGAGATCTTGGTCAAAATGTTGATCTGTAAACGCACCCTGAAATAAAAGAACGGAGAGAATTATTGTTTCCATAGTGACTATATCACGTCAATTACTAAGAAAGGTGCAAAAACTATAATAGCAGCACCTAATGTGATCACCCAGAATTGTCCACAGCAACTAATTAACCAGGCTAATAACTTTAAATCATAAATATTTCTTATTAGATTAAGGTAATATGGAGAATGTCTAAGACAAACCTTTCTAAGCATCTTTTTTGGAAATGGACCTTTCAATTCCATGTGAAGACGAAGCATGTCATTATTAGATGGACCTGGAAATAACACTTTCCCAGCATAAAGCTCAAACAAACAGCAACCAACTGACCATATATCCATCGGATGATCGTACGCCAAGCCAAGAACTGCAACATGACATAATACAGAACTTAATCAAACAAAACCACACATTCACAAAACGACCTTACGACCAATGTTGGAGCATTGAACAATAGAAACAAAGTGAAAAGGGGACGTCCCAAATATAAAAAGGAAATCTTAAGAATTGATGCTTACTGATCTCTGGGGCACGGTAAAATCGGCTCACGAGGTATGGAGTAATTTCGTTTTTGCCAGCAAACATAGCATTACCAAAGTCACAAAGCTTCAGCACATTTTTCGCTTCATTTACCTAAACAAGTAAATACAGAAAAGTCAACATATACATACAAATTAAAGGAAGTAAAGTAAAAAAAAGCTACTCTCAGCAGATGTAAAGTCGGAGAATTAGCTAGCCCGCGGGAAGATGAAGATTACTCAAAACATTCCACTTACCAACATGTTGTCGGGTTTAATATCACAATGAAGCACACCACTATTTTTTAAATGCTTCAAAGCAATGAAAAGTTGCTTCGAATACGTCCTCACAGCAGTGAGTTTGAGTCCAATGTTACGCCCGAACTTCTTCAGAACCTCACGGAGATTCATATGAAGAGACTCAAAAACTAAACAGAGATGATTCCGGTACTTGAAGCTAGAAATAAAACGAACACAGTGGCGCTTGTCTTCAGGATCGGCACCAACTAGCTTCTTCAATATGATCAACTCTTCCATACCAGCTTTATACCTGACAACGACGAAAACAACATAATTAGGCCACCAGAACAAGCAATGGGTAGCACAAAATGGGGAAATTAAAAAACTTACATCGTTTCATTATTGCGTATCATTTTTATTGCAACTTCTTCAGGGTCACCAGATCTAGCCTTCAGATCTTTAGCCCGAACAACAGTAGAAAAGACTCCTTTACCATGAGCAGCAACAATCTCATAACGGCCATCAAGAATTTCTCCGAACCGATAACCTGCGAATCGACAAGAAACATCAACTAAGACGACGGTTCTCAGCCATCAAATAAAAATTAATGAACACACCAAGCAGAAGGCTGAAACTAATTTCAGGTTGTAATAATATCAACCTTTTTTATATACAAGAAACCCCCGAGGGTCAGTGCCACACGGCTCTAAACTCGGTGGATAATTGGAGAAACAAAAGAATGGGAGAAATAACATCAGCTAGCAAAAGGATAATCTCAACTTGAAATATAAAAAAGGAGATGACATTTTCTCCTTAAGTATTTTGTGCCTTTGGGCCTGAATGAATAGCACTATTATAATTATCCGGCAGAAGTAAACAGAAAATCAGTTACATGTAACTCAATCTTTATCAAGCATCTTCAGATAACAATTAACTCAAAGAAAAAGAGGCTATCATGAGCAAATATCAAAGAATATGGTGGCACATATCAAATATAGCAGCGCCAGCATGCTCTGAAGTAAAAGCTGAAACATGAAGGCTCCAGGTAACAAGTGAGTGAAATACTTACTATAATACCCTTCTGGATCATCCCAGTTATCATGAAGGCCACTGCGCTCAACTGCCACACCATCTCCTTTGCCCTGAAAGACAACAGATAAAACCAGAGAAACATGAAATCCATGTACTTATTACATAGACAAGGAAAGGACTTCATATTAGCACAGTAAGCATGTTTCCCACAGTTTCAGTACAAGTACGAGCAGAAAGTAAGAAAACAATCCCCTTTTTCTCTCTCATTGGCCGGGGTGTTCCTTTGTTATTGTTTGGGTAACGTGGAGCAAGTAGAGAGACTCACAGAATCCAGAGTTCTAACAATGCACTATTCGTAGACATCACTTGATCCAAAAAAAAATTATTCGTAGACATCAAAATTTATACTGAATTGTATTACAAAGTCTGCCACAGCTAAAATAAACACACTCCCACAATGTGGACAAAACGGACCAACTCTCAAGTCTTGGCAAGAAACATAATAAAGTGAGCTATTTTGTAGTCTTCATGTCCAAAATGGTTCAGCAATATCATTTTGGGTGCAGCAGGAAAGAAAGGATGCTCCCTGTTTGTGCGAATTTGAAAAAATAAACACCGCTGCTCTAATAGAGATCTCAACAAAATCCTAACAGAATTAGAGAGAACTATACCAGCAGTCCAGCACATAATCCCATGAATACAATCAAGGGGCACAAGAAAGTAATAAGATGGCCAAGATAACAAGTGCTACATTGGATTTCATAACAGTATGCATACTTCTAGTGCCAAGAGTCTCTAGACAATATAAATCAACACAAGCTAAAGTCCAAGAATGAGCAACCCAAAATCCCTGACTATGTTTCTTAAGCAATGTTTCTAAGTTAAAGATTGACCATTTTCCTGATGCCAGCAGGTGATTCTCCAAATATATCACAAAACATGTCAGCCGACCTCTCGCTCTGCAGAATGTAGTAAACAAGAAGTCAATCAACAGGTAAAGCCAGCAATTAGGAAAACGACTACTAGAGCAAAAAGTAAACCCATAAAGCAAAGTGCTGAATCGACTAATTCTAAAACAAAACCCTAACACAAAAGCGATAAGAATTAGGAGCTCCCAGAAAATAGTGTTGAAAGATAAATAAGTAGAATGAGTACCACCGGTCCACGGAAAGGAAAAACCAATGGCATGTGAACACACCTTTGGAGTACCCTGTCCCAATCCACCAGCTCCAGAAGCCTGCTCATCAGCAATATCACCACCCTGCAAAGGTGATTTCCCAACAGAAAATGTTGGCTCATCCACATGGACAGCACTATTGCTTTTACCATCAATTAACTCTGGCACAACATTGTCTCCGACTGCAGGCTTTTGAGTAGACTGATCCATATAAACCTCAACTGATGACAAAAAATGAAAAACATAGTTAGAGACCACAAACTCGATCCAGAAAAGAGAAACATGCAGAGAATCAACAGAAAAAATCTTAGCATATAACTCTGGATGGTTTACGGTGCTATGCCAAACTTCATAAAACCTGAGTGGCGACAGAGTCCAACTCAACATCCTAATATCTATACTATACATATTTAAGAGTTCAAATAAAAAACAACACTCGTTAAGCAAGCAGGAACTTGACACTTAAACTGCTATGCAAAATGGGTGATTGATTAGCCAAAATCAATCATTCACAGCTTATATTTCATGAATAGGCAAACGGTAAACCTGAGATAGGCCAACGTAAACATTAAATACAGCAAAACAGAATCGAATAATATATCAAGAGATCTCAAGTCCAAGATGTTACCAACGTCCCCGGACTGAGTAACTTGTTCCTTCTGTGACTGCTGATTCTTATATTTTTCAAGAATAGCTTGCCTTCGCCTTCTGCTCTCCTCCTTAATTCTATCAAGTTTGTCTTCTTCTTCCTGTTCAGCAAGCTGGAAAACAATTTTTTCTTGATAATCCTCCTGCTCAACTTCATCTCTGCAATACACCAAAATGAGAAGAAAAAAAGAAAAATCCACACATTGAGGAAATGAGAAAAACAAAACCACACATTAAGGAAATCAACTCTACTGAAGAGTCTCTGATATCAAAAGTTCCTAGTTAGAATTAACAATACCTTCTAGATTTCTCACTGCCTATCTCTGCAGCTTTTTGCTGTGTGTTCTCAGTTTTTAAAAGATCACTTGTCCTTTCTCTCTCAATGTCAGTCTCATAATGTCTATTACGTCTATTATAAGTGGGACCATCATCAAGGTCATCATATCTCCGCTGCCTGCTGGACCTATCACTATATCTATCCCTATCTGCCTCCCTACTTCGTCCTCTGCTTTCCCTATCCCTATTCCTCCTTTCTCTCTCCTCCCTCTCTCTGAAACTATCTCTCTCTCTCTCCCTCAACCTCTCCCTCTCTCTCCCCCTATCATATTCCCGTTCTCTATCTCTCTCCTTTTCCCTATCTCGAGCTTTCTCTCTTTCCATCTCTCTGTCCTTCTCCCTTTCCCTCTCCTTCTCCTTATCGCTCTCCCTTCCCCTTTCTCTAGCCAACTCACGCTCCCTGTCTTTCTCTCTCACTCTATCCCTGTAATTCTCCATGCTACTCTCCCGATATCTGTCAACACTCTCCCTGTTATGATACCTGTCCCTAGAGCGTCTGCCGTAACTAGAATTGTGCTCCTTTTCTCCATCTCTAGAGGACTCTTGGCTTTCATGCCGATAGTACCTGTTGTATCCAATTTTTTCATCATCAAAGTTACTTCTATGTCTGCTTCCCTTCTCATATGTGTCATCTTTCTTACGAAACTTGGGTACAAGGAAAGACTCCTCCAAAATGCTTTTGGATCGTGATCTTCCTCTGCAGCGATCGGGTGACTTGGATGACTTTGTAACATGTCTCTCTTCATGGTGCTCATCATGAGAAGATGATACCCTAACAGATCTATGCCTCTTCCCAGTTTTTTCAGGAGTCAAAGATTTTCTTTGATCCTGTAGATCACTTTCATCATCATCGTAGCTCTTTTGCTTTCTACTTTCTTCACCAGTAAAACTATCTTCTTTATGTGGTTTAGGCTCCAATTTATGGAATTCATCTATGTAACTACCATTCGCAAAATGCTTGTCACTAGACTTCCTTTCTCTAGAACTATCAGCCTTTCTACTTTTCCTTTGATCATCATCCCGTCCTGAAGCAGTGGAATCTCTGTCGACTTTTTCCACATTGTCAGCAGGCCCTTGTCCTTGAGCTTCATGCAATTCCTATACAAGAAATATGAGCAGAATTAAATGATAAGGTACACCTTCCCCACATTTTAGCAGACAAAAAAGTTCAAATTTTAACAATCACAAGAAAGTTTCTTACTAATAAAAAGAAAGCCCTCAGTCATCAGGACACGCCTAGAGAAACTTTGTCCCCAATGTAATAGTGAAGTTCAAAGCTCTGTATGGAATACATAATTCTCATGACTGTTTTGTGCAGCATACTTATTAATCAGACAGTTGAAACAACATTAATTTAACACGTCTTGAACACTAAAAAACGTAAAAATCCAAACACATTCCCGCTTTTGGTTGCTTAAAGTTGAAATGTTGCATTTGAAAACATTAGTTTTCCCCTACTTACAAAAAGAACATTACTTTTTTCAAAACTAAAATGAACTGTTATCAGTCTTGAAAGCAATCTCGACAGCAACCAAACAGGCCCTGGAAGAAAAAATTAAGAGAAAATGGTCAAAAACACACGTGAAGTATCACTTTTTTGCGAGTTTCCTACTTGAACTATCCCCAACTATTTATCAAAACACAGCTTGAAGCTGGCTAGACCAAATGTTTGAATACAATCGCCAAAAAGGCGCGTGAAAACTTAATTTGACCATAACATTTCATCCACATGGCAGCTGACTCATTAAGGTGTGTTTCGACAAACAGTTAATGTAGGAAACGCAAACAACTGATAATACAGGTAGTAAACTCGCAAAAAGTGATACTTCAAGTGTGTTTTATACCATTATCTCCTAAAATTTTCAGTAATTCCTTTAATTATCGCGTACATTCTACCCTCCCCATACTTCACATGTGTTTTTTTACCAACAACAACATACAAGTGTAATCCCACAAAGTGGGGGTCCGGAGAGGAGAGGGTAGAATGTATGCAGACCTTAACTCTAACTTTGTGTATTGTTTCCGATAGACCATCGGCTATACATGTGTTTTTTACCATTATCTCAAAAATAAATAAACAACGCGAAAATTATCGAGAAATAATAATCGAAAGAAATCTAAACAGACCATGTCCAAATCATCTTCATTCCCCAATTTTTTCGTTGCCACGTCATCATTCTCAATAATTTCTCCTTCCTCCATATCATAATCAATCCCTAAACTAGAAACACCAATAACCGTACCAATCTTCATCGCTTCTCCTGGTTGACCTCCGTTCTCAATTACATCTTTCGATTTCTCGGGTTTCGAATCGGATTTATCTTCATGCTTCTTGCTATGGTGTCGATGGTGACGGTGACGGTGGTGGTGGTGGTGGTGGTGGTGGTGGCGGTGCTTACGGCGTTTCGTTGGTTCGCCGGTATCCTCATCGGAGGGAGAAGATCGGTGGTGTTTGCGAATAGAAGGTTCATTGGAATCGCTCGCCATTGAAAGAGATGATTTTGAATTGAAGAATTAGGGTTAGGTTTTGTGAGAAACTGGGAGTTTGAAATTATTCGGGTCTAAGAAGATCCGATTGATATGTTGATGGAGACTAATAGAGAGGAAAGGTAAGGTGCAATTTGGAAATAAGAAAAGAATACTAATTGGGTACTGAAGTTCCAAAATTTACATATGGACCACGCAAGTTTGTTGATTTTGACTGATCTTGTTTGAAAGGTGGGTCTATTTGTTATAAGTTTCATTCGTTCAAGTGCTTGTTCACTTTTAAATATAATAAAGCTACTAATAGAAAATGTGATCTTTAGTTAAGAATTCTATTTATTTTTTTTATAATTTTCTCTATTTTTCTATTCTTTTATTGTATAAAAATAAATATGACAATTACTACTCCCCATCCTATTTTTTAATTACAACAACATAGTGATTCTTATTCTTTAATTAAGAACTTAAATGTCTTGAAATTTACTATTCCACTAACTCCTATTCTTTATTACATAATTACTAAAATCGGTTGAAATTCTGGAAGAATACACATGTGTTTATTGCTTGCTTCCTCAAGTTGCCCATATGTTTCTTTTCCTAATTTTTTTATTTTTTTTTACATATTATGTAGAGTTCATTTTGGCTGCAATTGCAGACAAATTAGCTGCAACATGCCATATTAGGTTGTAAGTTTGTACTTATGAAGAAGACATTGTGTTTAATACAACTTCATGAGTTTTAGTTTTAACATTTGTTGGGATCGAACGATATCATGACATTGTATCCGGCTTTTTAAATTGAAGATTTTATAAAAGATTATGATGAAGTATCTAATTTCTCTCAAAGACATTATTGCTAGATAAGATTATAGTTTAACCAAAAAAACTAAGCTTTGGGAAGTTAAACAACTTTTGGGGAAGAGATTTTTGAAGGTCTTCATCAAGTAATGTTTGATAACTTTGTTTTCGGTTATTAATGTTTCAATCTTTCAAACTATGTTTGTATTATTTCAGCTTTGTCATTTATATTTATTCCTCAAAAACTATCTCGGTATATAACAACTATAATATATATATATATATATATTTGAACCGATGGTTATATTTAATTTATTTTTATATGAAATTTTTCCTTACATCATATAAGTACATATAACATATATGGTATATGTACTTATATCATATATTTATTTATTTATTTATTTATTTTGGTTTTGGTATTTATATTTAATGGGACTAGATCAAGGTTTAGTTTACGACAATGAGAACGTGTAGCATTATAGAATTAGATTCCTAAATAAGTTTGGCAAATTAAGAGTTTTACCACTTGCAAATGAAGAGAACGTATTCAACTTCATTGTGGGTGCATTTGGATTTGAAAACTAAAAGACATATTTGCAATAATCTTTAGTATTTAGAGTATTTGATAATTGCACGAAACTCAGATATAAAAGAACGGAGAGTGGACTTTTTATTTGGGAACACATAAAAGCATAAATACATGTAATAATGCAAACACATACAAATTGTCACGTACATAACAAATTACTATGGCATACATTCACGAACATAACTTTTGATGAGTATGTGTTGCTCAAAGAATAATTATTATTTGCATTAACGTAAAAGGTATATATACATGATATATAATATTTAATTACAAAAATTAAATCTACATTTTTCTAATACAAGACTATTATTTTTTTCTAATACAAGGCTACTACCATAATTACATTTATACAAAAATTCTAATAGGACTATACAAAATATATATAGAATATACACGATATACGTATATATTCTTTCACACCCCCGAAGTCATAGCGTGCGGTTGTCGTACGTTGAGACTGTCCCTAAAATCTTCAAACAGAACTAAGGAAAGACTCTTAGTAAAGATGTCAGCAATTTGGTACCGTGAAGGGATATGCAAGACACGTACTTGTCCACGAGCTACCTTTTTGCGAACAAAGTGAATATCAATCTCGATATATTTAGTGCGCTGATGTTGGACCGGATTCCAGAGAGATAGACCGCACTAAAATTATCGCAATAGACCAAGGTAGCTTTCTGAATAGGAAAGTGAAGCTCTAATAGGAGATTACGCAGCCAACAGGACTCAGACACTACATTGGCTACTCTTCGATACTCGACCTCCGCACTGGAGCGTGATAAAGTAGCATGGCGTTTAGCCGACCAAGAGACCAAGTTATCACCAAGAAACATACAATAACCATATGTCGAATGTCTGGTATTTGTACATCCACTCCAATCAGCATGTGTAGAAGAAATAAGAGTAGATACGGAGGATCGATATAAGTGCAAATCATAATCAATAGTGCCCTAAATGTAACGCACAATGCGTTTGAGAGCGTGCATGTGTTCGTCCCTCTAATCATGCATAAATAAACACACATGCTGCACTGCATAAGTAATATCGGGCCCCGTGAATGTAAAATACTGAAGAGCCCCTGCAAGACTCCGATAGTGGGAGGGATCCTCATAAGGTGTGCTAGAATTAGCACTCAGCTTCGTTTTGGTGTCAACCGGAGTAGGAGATGACTTACAAGATGACATGACAACCCGTTCAATAATCTCAGTTTCACACTTTCTATGGGATACAAATAGACCACCTGCATGACGAGTTATAGCTATACCAAAAAAATAACTCAAAGGCCCCAAGTCTTTCATAACAAATTCAGAGTTGAGAAGAGACATGATAGACTTGCGCAGTTTATTAGAAGAGCCAGTCAATATAATATCATCCACATATAACAGAATGTATGTCAGATAAGTACCATGACAATAGATGAACAGAGAATGATCAGACATGCTGTGAGAAAATCCAATAGTAGACACATAATCTGCAAACCTTTTGTACCAAGCCGAGGGGCCTGTTTTAGCCCATACAAGGACTTCTTCAGCAAACAGACATGGTTAGGATGATTGGGGTCACAGAAACCCAAGGGTTGATGCATGTATACCGTTTCCTTGAGATCACCATGTAAGAACGTATTTTCACGTCCAGCCGATGAATGGGCCAAGCTTTGAAGAGAGCCAGACTGAGAACAGTGTGAATAGTTACCGGTTTGACCACCTGACTAAATATCTCTCCACAATATATGCCAACCTGTTGAGTTTTGCCATCACCTACAAGATGGGCCTTATGCCTCTCAAAACAACCATCAAATTTTTCCTTATGAGTAAAAATCCACATAGAACGAATCACATTAACACCAGGCGGATGGGGCACCAGCTCCCATGTCTTATTTTAAATAAGAGCATTATATTCATCATCCATGGACATTTTCCAATTCGGGTCATGAAGGGCAGACACGGGATTACATGGTAGGGGTGATTTAGTGACATTAGTGTAAGATAGAATAATTTCCCTTAGGGATTCCTTTCATTATTCACAATATATATAGTTGTACAAAGGTTGATTCCTAATACAGTACGAATCTTAACTTACCTTACATAGGTTGATTCCTAATACAATTAGAATCCTAAGTTACCTTAAATATACATCTATCATAATTACAAAATGTACATATTTCTTTTTAATCCTTTTTATGTGAAAAACAAACAAGGTCATACAAAGGCATATATATATATATATATATTTATCGTCTGATTAATCAGTTTTTCAAAAGATTTAGAAAGGATCAGCAGCGGTGCATATATGATATTTTAAGGACAAGAAATATTGGACTAGACTATTCCTTATGTAGATGTAGTGGATAAGCTCTCTGTGTTGGGATAGGCGTTCGGATTGGAACAACTATTCTAAGAGCGTGCTGAATCCAACCGTTGCACGTTCCCCCTTTGACTTATAGATCATGAGGGTGTTTGGATTGACTTATATTAAGTGTTTATTGACTTTTAAGCTCGTTTATACTTTTTGTAGTATTTGAGAGAGAAAAAAGTGCTTTTAAGTACTTATTTTTAGGCAAAAAAAATACAAAAATAAGCTAAAGTCAAAAGTTGGATATTACCGACTTATGTTGTTCAACTTTTAGCTTATAAGCTACTTTTAAAAAGGCAATTCAAACACATTGCATATAATAACAGTGTTATTGATATTAATTGAGGATTTTGATGAAGTTTAGACTAATCTAGTTACTTATGAAAGGTTAAGCCCATATACTTATACATGGAACATGTATCACACCAATAAAGGAAAAAATAGTCATAGAAATTTTATAATTAACCTTAAACTAACTAGTTTCTAACTTGGTTACTATTTATGTAGTATAATTGGTAAAAATTTCACTTCTTATTCTTTTTTTGAGATAACTATTTAGTAAATAATATTTTTATTTTTCTGCAATTTATGGGCCCTTTAAATCACGATTTAAAAATCTATTTTGATCGAAAATCTTACAAAAAAATGTTAGTTCACAATAAATTTTTTTGTAACTTCTTGCTAATGTCAGTCGTTAGTCTAATATTTTATCTATAAGGTGAAACAATATATAAACAAATATTTGACTGAATTGAACAAAAAAATAACTTTTTTTTTATTTATACTCTCTCCGTTTCAAATTATTTATCAAGTTTTTTATTTATACACCCCCTAAGAAATATTAATTAGGAGAGATATTTATATACTTTACCCTTATTTATGTCTAAGTTGTAATCTCTCTCCTATAAATATATATTATATTTATGTGTTATCTTCATTAATAACAAATGGTAAAATAAAATTGTACCTTAAACTTTTAAAATAATAAATAATTGAAATAACTATTTTTAGTAATCACCATAAATAATTTGATACTGTACTTATAACTTTTAAAAATATAAACAATAAATGTTAGCCAAGAAAGGATATCAACATGTAAATTTTCCCAAATCAGCCCAACGAACTTTTGACAACATACCGGCGGAAAACTCAAAGCTTACACTTAACTAACTCTTCCTCGTCTTCTCCGCCATTTTTTCTCATTTCTTCCATATATAAATCTTCTCTCTATTCCCTTAACTTCACCATATTTTCACTTCAATGGCATCACTTCAATCCCCTTGTATCTCCTTCTCTTCTTCCCTAGGCCGCCTTACCGTATCCACATTCCCTCAAAAAACCCGAAAATATTACAACAAACTCCCCGTTCTTCAATCGAAGATTCGAGAGATTTTCATGCCCGCGTTAAGCTCTACGATGACTGAAGGAAAGATCGTGTCGTGGATTAAATCCGAAGGTGATGTTTTGTCTAAAGGTGAATCAGTTGTTGTGGTGGAATCAGATAAAGCTGATATGGATGTTGAAACATTTTATGATGGGATTCTTGCTGCTATTGTTGTTAACGAAGGTGATGTTAGTTTTGGACTTCTTGCTATTATTATCTTTTGTTTCCTTAGCCTCGGTACCATGGAGGATTGAGGCCTTGAAGAACTAAAGGATCGTCTCGTGATATCATTACAATATATTTATATTTTTTTCAAGAGAAGTGTGTCTTTTGAATAAGGTCGGCATACAGTCTACCCTCTCCAGACCCCACTTGTGCGATTACACTGAGTATGTTGTTGTTGTTGTGTCTTTTGAATAAATGAACATAGTCTTCCATAATACCATCTCAATATATTTATATATCATGATGGTATCATGGAGAAGGAGAACTAATAGCGTCCAAATCCACTCATCAAGAGAAAGTGTAAATGATCGTTGCAATATAATTTACCCAACTAAGAGTGGGGGTCGAATCTATAGGGAACAATATACTAGGGCTATCTTTCTATTGTTTTTGCTTGTTGCTACTGGCTCTTTTTCTTCTTTCTTTGAGCCGAGTCTCTCGGAAACAACCTCTCTACCTACTCAAAGAAGTTAAAGGTAAGGTCTGCATTTACGACCCCACATTCTGGGATTACTTTTGGGATTACACTGGGTATCGTGTTGTTGTTAGTTTTGGACTTCATTTCTTTACCACAAAAAATAAT
Organism: Anisodus tanguticus; assembly: GCA_034509755.1. Lineage (NCBI taxonomy): Eukaryota > Viridiplantae > Streptophyta > Magnoliopsida > Solanales > Solanaceae > Anisodus > Anisodus tanguticus. The sequence continues at coordinate 2,665,825 of CM067540.1, read as the reverse complement.
AGTATTCACAGTGTAGTAATTAAATAGTCTAGTTTAGGGATATTATTTTCTCAATGTTTTATGATTTTTATATTAGTTTTTTCAACACGTAGATCACTTGACGAAACCATATTAAACATTATCGTGCACTTTACTTGTCCACTATACTAAAAATAGATTTTCACTTTTACTTATCCAGCATATCAAGAGAAAGTCAATTTTTTCCCTCTTGTTTTACCCTTAATATTAATTACTCATTTTCAAATCATTTTTCAAGTATTTTGAGACTATACACCAATTAGTAGGAGTATTATTATGAGTTTTATGATAAAATATATACTTCATTTTGTTAATTCTTTAAGGGGCGTGGAAAGTCAAAAGTGGACAAGTAAAAGTGAATGTAGGAAGTAGTTTTCTTGTTGATTTATCTTCGTTCAAGGTTTGTAATTATTAGATTCTGCATGACGATTCCAATAGGTGAAAGTGCTCCTGTTGGTGCACCTATTGGGCTTTTAGCTGAAACTGAAGATGAGATTGCTGAAGCTAAAGCTAAAGCCCAAGGCCAATCTGGATCGACGACTACTCCTGAACCTGAAGTTGCAGCTCCATCTAGTGTATCTCCTTCTGATGAGCCAAGGAAGATTGTTGCAACGCCAAATGCAAAGAAATTGGCAAAGCAACATAAAGTTGATATTAATAAAGTGAACGGGTCAGGTCCATTTGGACGGATTACAGCGGAGGATGTTGAGAAATCTGCTGGAATTACTCCAGCGCCATCTCCTGCTGCTGCTGCTCCGGCAGTGGTTACGCCGGAGAAAGCTGCTGCTCCGGTTAGTTTACCAGAGATTCTTCCAGGGGCGACTGTTGTTCCATTCACTACAATGCAAGTTGCAGTGTCTAAGAATATGGTGGAGAGTCTCTCTGTACCATCATTTCGGGTCGGGTATCCGGCTGTTACTGATGCCCTTGATGCTTTATACCTGAAGGTGAGTGATTTAAATTTGAGTCTTTACGTTGCGAACTCAATATAAGTTATACTTCAATTTAACAGGGTGTTCACATGAATTTTCACGTGCTTGGTATGTGTTGCAGAATATATAATTTTGTGTTTAAATATGCTTACTACATAGACAGTCCATTGAACTTGCCTAAGTTTCATTTAGACACTCGACTAGAGCTTGTTCCAATTGAGCATTTGAACATATGATAAAATGTTTCATTTAGACGCTTGACTACGGTTCGTATTGGGTATCCGGTTATTACTGATGCACTTGATGCTTTATACCTGAAGGTGCGTGATTTAAATTTGAGATTATTGTGAACTCGATATAAGTTATACTACTTCAATAACAGGGTGTTAAGTTAACAAAAAATTTCACGTGTTTGGCCTAAGAAAAAGAGCAGGGTTGTGATGGATGCGAGAAAATGATTAAAATGGTCACTTATGTTTGAGGGTAGATTCAACATAGTCCCTTAAGTATGCATTGAACATTTTTGGTCCTCTGCCAAAAGTTCACTTTTAGTCTTCATCAAATATTTACCGAAGAGGTTTGTTAGATTTGACGGGAACTATGAAAAAAATTAGCGGGAACTCACATTTAGAGGGACAATTTTTGTAGTTTCTGCTATGTTTGATTTATTTCTAGAGTTTGGTGCAACTTTTTGAGGTGTAATTTCTACTATTTTTCATATCCTTTTGGTGTCTAGTGTAGTTAATTTGTGTTGCATATTTTAGGATCTGATCCTTAAGGTGGTCACATGATTTAACAAGACTATTATGTGATGCATAATAAAACTGTGCAAATTAATTGATATGAATTGATTTTAGATTCTGGGTTTTTTGAGAAGCTTTGTGATTGAATTGATAAACAGGTTAAGAAGAAGGGTGTTACAATGACCGCATTGTTGGCCAAAGCTGTGGCAATGGCACTAGCTCAACATCCAGTTGTGAATTCCTCTTGTAAAGATGGAAAGAGCTTTACATACAACAGTAGTATAAATATTGCTGTCGCTGTGGCAATTAATGGTGGGTTGATAACACCGGTGCTTCAAGATGCTGACAAGGTAGTGTCACTGAATCAAGTCTCCTTTTTAAAAGTTATGCAGCATTTCATGTGGTTGGTTTATTTAAATAGTTATTGATTCTGCGTAGGAGTGGCAAACGAGCGGGTTGGATCGGATATGGGCGGGTCGAAAATGGGTTAAACAAAAACTGATAGAATATCCGACCCGCTCATATTTAACATGGATAAACATGGGTTAACCAACGGATAGTATGGATATCCATATTATCCATGGTTCAGGAATAGTCCGGTGAGAACACAACCTAAAAGCCAAAATAAGCTTAGACTCCCAAAATGCAAGACCTCATGAAAAATAACAAGCAGAAATAAGTATTGATAATATGGATATTCATATTATCCATCTGGATATCCATTTTTAGTGGATAATATCCATGTTTGATCTACTTTTACAAAGTCAGTTATCTGACCCATGTCTAATGGGTCGGATTGGATGGTTACTTGTTTTTTTAACCATTTTGCCAGCCTTTTAATTCTGCCGAAGATGTTAGGTTAGAGGTAATGCTTATTATTTTTTTACATTGGTGCAGTTGGATCTATATCTGTTGTCTCAAAAGTGGAAGGAACTGGTAGAGAAGGCTAGGGCTAAGCAACTACAGCCACATGAGTACAATTCAGGTTACTATCTTTACTAGTTTATTTTGTGTTCGTTGAATTTGTGCCTGGATTTCAAGGTTATCGCGTGGGAGTCTATTGACATGTTGTGGTTTCCGAATTCAGGGACGTTCACATTGTCCAACTTGGGTATGTTTAGTGTGGACAGATTTGATGCTATTCTTCCTCCTGGCCAGGTAAGGGATTGGGTGCAGCTGACTTCTGTTTCCAATACGATTCATTTTGTTTTAGGAAATAACATCAACTTAAAACTGAATGATGTTCAGGGGGCTATAATGGCTGTTGGAGCATCAAAACCAACTGTTGTAGCTAATGCTGATGGGTTCTTCAGCGTCAAAAATAAGATGCTGGTATGTCTTGCATTCTGTTCCCTTTGTTTAGTTCTTGGAAGTTCTAAGTTTAACAGAAGATAATTGTAGAAGTAAAAATTATTGTCACCTTATCAGTTCTCACTCTAATTAGAGAATGTTGCCCAAATAATTCGTCTTTACTCTAGCCACTCAAACATATAACTCTCATTGAATTATTATGTAAATTGTGGTTACAACTGTTCCTATTTCCCTTGAATAGTTGAAAAAAAAGAAAAATATGGTTGTTCACCATCTGTTCATCTTAAAATGCATGTTCTGTAGATTTTCTGGCCATCATATAATCAGTTTGACTTTGATAAATTTTGATAGCTTTTGTTTAATTCTTAAATGGCTGAATCATTGCTTCGTTTATTGAGATTCTGCTTCTTTTATCCTTGTAACTCTTTGCCTTTTGTGGTATAGTTCATTGTTTTATCTTGTTCCCATAACATTTCTTCTTGTTATCTTCGAGAATTCTTGATGTACTCATGATCTTTACTTCATATAGCAAAAAGAAAGTTTATGAAGATGTTACACAATATCAATGGAAGATATTCTTGTAGGTTTCCTATATTTTTCCTATGTTTCCCTAGATTGGTTCCTGCACTTCCTGCTTCTAAGGGTATCTTTTTACTTTTAATTTTATGCATTATGCATATAGATCTCCAGTAGTTGGTCTTGATGTCTATTAAATTGCAAAAAGGGTCTAGTCTGGTAGGCCTTAGAGGGTGAGAAGCAAGTTGAAGGCGAAGAATAGGTTACCGAATGAGATTAACCTATGTAAGTTTAAGTGTACCTAGTAAACAAGTTAAAACATTATAGACAATGACAAGCTAGAGAAATTAAAAGAATCACGGAATACAAGCATAAATTAAGCAACTCCAAGTGTTCCAGACTTTCATCAACTGGACCTTTGTGCATGTGGAGCTAAGATATTTATGTCATCTACGAAGATGGGGTTGGGAGATTTTAGCTTTCAACTGAGATCACGTTGATTAGCAAGATAAACATAGCTTTCCTATCCATTACTACATGCTCTACAGCAGATGGTGCTAATCAGACTTGATGTACAAAATGATTGTCCTTTTACCCTCTTCAATGTTTGCAGTTTTTTAGTTATTTGAGATATTGGAGCTTCATTCTCCCCTTGCTATACGGGATAGGTAGACAAGAACTTAGCTCTTAAAGATTAGCTAATTCTTTTGTTGTTCCAGTACAGAACACTCATCCCTTGCAGCTGGCTATTACTGAAATACAATAGTCTTTACATGCCTAGTTCTATGAGTAATTCCAAGTTTCTGATTTGATATGTGATCTCCATTTTTGTGCCAACCAACCAACATAAAAAGCTGATGCTATTTTTCTCATTGAACTTACCATTTAACAGAAAAGGTTCTAGATAGTAGATAGTGCCTCGCTTCATGTGCCCTGCTATGGGCTTGTTCAAGTTGACTTGGATCTAGATGGGGTTGGAGGCTCGTTAACTTTGAAGCCTTTAAGCTATAATCAAGACTATCTTACTAGTCTCCTAGGGTCTTTCCGAGAATTAGTGTGGCTTCTATTGATTAAGATGGGTTTCGGTTCTAGTTAACAGTGATTATATAATGCTAGGAAGCTGTGGTTTATGATGATAGTGGTACTAATACTAATTACTATGTTGCTCGAACTCTCAAAAATATGCCGCACCCATGTTAGATCCTCCAAAATGCACTCCTTTTGGAGGATCCGATATGCACATGTCAACATCTTTAAGAGCCCATATACTAATCTAATTTCTCTCACATTTTAGTTTCCTTGATATGAAGTACACAAAGAGATGAAGTTTGTTTTTCTTTACTCATCGTCCTCCATAACAAGTATCCAGTGGCAAGTGAGGCACATGTGAACATGATTTGTTTTGTCTCTAATGTTGTTTAAAGTCTAACGGAGATGCAACAACTATGACGCCTCAATTCCAAACTAGTCGGGTTAAATGAATCCTCAATATTCATTCCACTCCATTTGGACAGTCGTTATAAATTGATTAGTTTTACTCTGGTCATCAACCTTTGCAACCCTCATCCTTCATATGAGTTTGAGACCGACAATGTGAGTTCACATAGTTACAAAGCTTACAGAACTGCAATAAGAAATGCACTTGATGTGCCTCAAGAAACAATCGCTCTTGGCATGTATTTGTGGGAGTTTATCCTTGGATTGAGTTAATGTAAGTGATCTTTGGATTTAAGGTTGGTCTGCTTTCTGGTTGGTTTTGATGGAATTAGTTTCGGGTTTGGTCTTCTTTTGGAATGGGGATTTGGATTTGGTTTTGAGAAATATTTGTGTTTGAAACATATCAATCAAACACTGGGGTGAGCTGTAGTTCTGCTTACAGTTTCGGCAGAACCTAACAGCTTTGGCCTAGACCTTCTATTTGTGTTAAAAAAGCCACTTAATAAGGGCAGCCCGGTGCACTAAGCTTCCGCTATGCGTGGGGTCAAGGGAAGGGCCGGACCACAAGGGTCTGGCCCTTAATATGTACAAATAATTTATCCAGAACACGGTAAGCCAAAAAAGAACCCATAAACCCAAAATCCTAGCACACTTCTGGTCAAACACAAACATTTTAGATTCTATCATATTAGAGAAACATAATTAAACCAACTAAACATTTTTATTTGTTACTAAATGTACTTTAACTATCTGAAAAAAAAGTATAAGAGAAAATGCATTGCCAGAAACAAGCTACAGTCATCTCACTTTGTTTCCACTTTCCAGCATTGGCCTGGTTTTTGGTTTTGACCAAGACCAACTCTTGGTTGTCTAGAATCTTGTTTCCAAAAACCAATGTTACTGGTTTTAAAACTTAACACAACAGAACTCTGTTTGCTTCACTAATGTACTTCAAGGTCAGACAATTCCACTGGGCTTTGGGTGGGTGCACTGGGTGGTATCGTTAATCCTTGCTCTTACTCTAAGAGATACTTTTTCTCACATTTCATCTGTACATAATGCTACAAGAAATAGCATGCAACCTTGCTAATTTACCAATATATATGTGTCAAAATATCTACGGAAGATCGAAATCAATACATGCAATCAGATTTATGAGTGGAAGATTGAAGCATTGGAGAGAAATTTAGAGAGAGAATTTTATTATCTCATCATATGAGCTTCAACTGAAAAATGTGTACAATTACAAGTATTAATAGGCAGTTATAGCAACTTTCCTAACTTGTGTACCATACAGTCCCTATACTTCTAGTATTAACATTTAGACCCCTGGCTTTTAATAATATGCATCATGAAGCACATTATTAACTGGTTATCCCTTTGACCTTTCCTCTCCTTTCACAAATTTTCTGATTCTTTTGAAGCCTACATTTCCTATACTGTCATATAGGAAATGGCTTCTGCCTAGTGGAAAGTTTTCTTTATATATTTCCCTTCTTTCATGTCTCCACTTTTCTCCCTCGTTTTCTTACTTTATCTTCCACAATAGACCCTTGTGGTCCGGCCCTTCCCCAGACCGTGCGCATAGCGGGAGCTTAATGCCCCGGGCTGCCCTTTTTTGTACGCTAACTGTTGACAGAAACAGACTGAATAGCTACTACTGAAATGCTTCTTTAATGTACAAATGTCCAACTGTTATTTCGCTTATAGTTGAAGCCCTCCTCTGAAGTCTAAACCGAAGCCTTGCATGATTTTTTTGTAATTTTGAGTGATGTTCTCATTATCATAAGACTATTATTCACACTTCATCTTTTGGATATTTTACAGGTGAACGTAACAGCAGATCACCGAATTGTGTATGGCGCGGACTTGGCTGCCTTCCTTCAAACATTTTCAAAGATTATTGAGAACCCAGAGAGCTTGACAATGTAGATGGAGATCAATTCAGATTAACAAAGAGAGGAAACATCTATACCTTTTTTGCGGCTAAGACAGGCTGGTATGCTATTGCAACCGATACATATTGTGCTAAAAAAATTCCAGTTGTTCAAAGTGAGACTAGCAATGTAATCTGGAAATTTTTGGAAAGGCGCAATAATGCCTTTTCATTTGCTGATTTTTTCCTTAAAGAACTTGTATTTTGCTGGATTGCGAGAATTAAGCATGTTTCATACATTCGTCCACATATGATCTATTTTAAAAATACTCCAGGTGTTGGCATTTTCTACTAACAATGCTTGAATTTCTTCATGGAAAAATAGTTAAAAATTAAGGAGGAAATGAGATCTCTAGCCCTCTTATGACTTGAACAAAAGAAAATGACAGTTTTAGATCTATTATGTGTTTTTTCAGATCTGTCTTAGTATTCAACAAACACATCACTGTTGTAAGGACAATCTTGAAATATCTTGCTCTTGATGAAGTTGATGCAACTTGTCATCAACATCAATAAATTTCGATTACACGACTAAATTAGATTAATTACTAAAACTTTCTAAACTAGTTACCAGATTAGTCACTAATCTCTATAATGTGTGCTTTGAAGGGGAGCCTTGGAGTAACTTGTAAAGTTGATGTCATGTGACCAGGAGGTCATGGGTTTAAGCCGTGAAAACAACCTCTTGCAGAAATGCAATGTAAGACTAAAGGACCGTGTGTATCATGGTCCGATTTGGACTCAACAAAATGTAATTCATGTATAATTGTAATTATGGTATTAGTCTTGTACTAGAAAAATGTATTAGAATTAGAATAGGAAAATGTAGAATTATTTTCCTATATTGTCCATATTTAGGAATTGTATATTTATATATATACCTCTCATTATCAATGAAAATAATCAAGAGATTATTTCTTTAATGGTATTAGAAGTCTAGGTCTTCTACCGATTTCTCCTCTCTTTCGCTGCCTCAGTTTCAGTGTTCTTTATCGGAATCCGTGCACCTTATCTCATCTCTTTCCAAATTTTCTTCCAAATCTCTCTTTCACCTATTGTTCTTTCGTTATATCTACGTCAAAGAACATGTTTCATCCTTCCCTTACTGTTTCCAACATCAAGAACCATATCCCTATTGTTCTTGAGATGAAAAACGTCTTATATGCGACGTGGCAGAATTGTTCAAAATTCACACAATCTCACATCAAGTACTCCATCACATAATTCCTCCCGATGTCCCTACACCCGCGGAGGATCCTCAGTTGTGGATCACTCTTGATGCTACCGTCCTTCAGTGAATTTACTCCACTATTTCTACCGACCTTTTACAGACGATCATTGAACCGGACACTACGGCTATGGATATCTGGAATAGATTGGGTGATATATTCTAGGATAACCAACATTCGCGAGTTGTCACTCTTGAGCAAGAATTTTCACAAGTCAGCATGGAAAATTTCCCGAATGTTTCAGCTTATTGTAAACGGCTCAAGAAATTGGCAGACCAACTCTGTAATGTTGGAGCGCCTATTACCAATAATCGTCTTGTTCTCCAAATGGTTACAGGCATATCTGAGGCCTATAATGGCGTTGGGACTCTACTCCGACAAAGTAATCTGCTTCCCTTTTTTATCAAGCCCGTTCGATGCTCACGTTAGAAGAAGCCGGCTTGGCAAAAAGGCGGCTACCAGCGCAAGTTCCGTGGCGATGATGACTTCATCCGATAACTCACACAGTTTTGTTGACAATTCGGGCAAAAATCGCAACAACGGTGGAGACAAGAAGGGTCAAAACCATACAAATAATGGCAAAAATCGCAGTGGCACAGTGGCCCTCAGGGTACTGGGCCCCAGCTCGCCTAGTCTCAGCCTGAGCCCCTTGGCAGTGGGCCTGGACCACCGGCCAGTGGCCCAGTCCAGTAGTTATTTTCCCGGCAGTTGGGCCCCGGTCCAGCCAGTCACAGGCCTAATTTTTTTGTCCTTCAGGCAACACCCAACAACGATATGGGTCGGGTCAGCAGGGCGGTCTGCTTGGGCCTCGACCCACGCAGGCTTTCACTGCTGCGGGCCCGGCTCCGATCCCGACACCTACCGATATTGAGGCCGCCATGCATACACTTGGATTAAATCCTCCGAACGCGAATTGGTACATGGGCACCGACGTAACTTCTCACATGACATCTGACTAAGGTACTTTCTCGTCTTATTCCAATTTGAGCAAAAATCATGGCATTATTGTTGGTAATGGCAATACAATTCCAATTCGTGGTTACGGTAATACAACTTTGTGTTCCCCACATTCGCCTCTTGTCTTGAAAAATACCCTTCATGCCCCTAACTTAATTAAAAAATTGGTGTCTATCCGAAAATTCATCACTGATAATTGAGTTTTTGTTAATTTTGATCCTTTTGGGTTTTTTGTGAGGGATTTCAAAACGGGTATATCTCTCATGAGATGCAATAGTAGGGGAGATCTTTATCCAATCACGCCCTCCTCCAGTTTCTCGAGTGAAGCCATGCCATCGACATTTGCAGCTCTAGCTCCTTCCATATGGCATGCATGTTTGGGTCATCCTGGGTCGTCTATTGTTTCTCCCCTGCATATAAACAATTTTATTTCTTGTAAGGGTACGCGTAGTACTCCAATTTGTCATTCCTGTCCGTTAGGAAAACATGTTAGATTACCATTTGTAGCCTCTACTTCTCGTACTTTGATATTTTTTGATATTATTCATAGCGATTTATGGACTTCTCCCGTTCTACGTTCTGTGGGCCATTGTTATTATGTTCTATTTTTGGATGATTATTCTAATTTTTATGGACCTTTCCGTTAGGGAAGAAATCTCATGTTTTTTCCACATTTTTAAAATTTAGAGCATTCATCTGCACCCAATTCGAACGGAAAATAAAAAATATTCAATGTGATAATGACAAAGAATATGATAATGAGTTGTTTCGGGAATTTTGTGATGCTAATAGCGTAGTTTTTCATTTCTCTTGTCCTCATACGTCCTTACAAATGGGAAAGTCAAACGAAAAATTCGTACCCCCTTCCTTTTGGCATCATGCTATACAAATAACTTCTTATCTCCTTAACATACTTCCTACCAAAGGGTTGACATATGCATCTTCTCTTAAAATCCTCTATAATAAGAATCCTTCATATTCACATCTTAGTGTCTTTGGGTGTCTATGCTATCCACTATTTTCGTCAACTACGATTAACAAACTTCAAGCCCGTTCTACCGCTTATCTATTTTTGGGTTATCCATCTAATCATCGTGGTTACAAATGTTTTGATTTATCGTCTAATAAAATCATAATTAGTCGTCATGTTATTTTTGATGAAACCCAATTTTCGTTTGCTAAAGTGAGTAGTCCCGTGCCTAGTTTGTATAATTTTTTAGATGACGAAGTCTCACCGTACATTATGCACCACTTAATGGGCCGATCCAGTAACCACGGAATGCCAGCAGGCTCACTGCCTACTGGCCCGCCTCAACCCATTGCTTCTACCCCGGTTTCTGCTGTTGGGCTGATCGACCAGCCCACTGCCGAGACTGCTTCTGCCCCAGTTTCTGCTCTAGGCCCACTGTATGCTGGCCAGTCCATCACCCATTCGGCCTTTCCCCAAAATCCACCCAATTCTCCCCCGACACACTAACCTGTTACTCGTAGTCAATGGGGTATTTTTTTTAACCAAAAAGACATTTTAATCTTAATTATAATATTCTTAAATCCCCACTACCCCGTAACCCAGAGTCTGCATTAAATAACTCGAGTTGAAAATTGGCTATGAACGACGAATATAATGCTCTTATTGAGAATAAGACGTGGGAGTTGGTACCCCGTCCTTCTGGTGTTAATATTATTCACTCAATGTGGATTTTTACTCATAAAGATAATTCTGATGGTTCTTTTTCGAGACATAAGGCTCGACTTGTAGGTGATGGTAAAACTCAACAGGTTGGCATGGATTGTGGTGAGACGTTTAGTCCGGTGGTCAAACCGGCTACCATTTGCATTGTTCTCAGTTTGACTCTTTTGAAAGCATGACCCATTCATCAGTTAGATGTGAAGAATGTTTTCTTACATGATGATCTATAGGAGATAGTTTACATGCATCAACCCTTGGGTTTTCGAGACCCCACATATCCTAATCATGTCTGTTTAATGAAGAAGTCCTTGTATGGGCTTAAGCAGGTCTCACAGGCCTGGTATAAGCGGTTTGCAGACTATGTATCTACTATTTGATTTTCTCACATCCGATCTAATAATTCTCTGTTCATCTATCGCCGTGGTACTTCTTTGGCATATATTCTATTGTATATGAATGATATTATCTTGACAACTTCTTCTGATGATTTACGCCGGTCTATCATGACACTACTCACTTCTTAGTTTGCTATGAAAGACTTAGGGCCCTTGAGTTACTTCTTGGGGATTGCTTTCACTCGTTATGCAGGTGGATTGTTCTTATCCCAACGGAAGTATGCCGTTGAGATAATTGAGTGAGCTGGTATGTCCCCGTGTAAGTCTACTTCCACTCCAGTTGATACAAAACCCAAGTTGGGTGCTGCGGCTGGCTCCCCATACGAGGATCCCACTCACTATCGCAGTCTTCCTGGAGCTCTTCAATATCTTACTTTCAAGCGACCGAATATTACGTATGTCGTACAACATGTGTGTTTGTTTATGCATGATCCTCGGGTTGAGCACATGAATGCGCACAAACGCATTATCGGATACATCCAAGGTACACTTGACTATGGTTTGCATCTATATCCATCATCAACCTTTACACTTGTCTCGTATACCGATACTGATTGGGGTGGCTGTCCGGACACCAGGCGCTCTACATCTTGATACTGTATGTTTCTTGGCGATAACTTGGTCTCATGGTCTGCAAAACGCCAGTCTACTTTATCACGATCCAGTGCGGAAGCCGAGTATCGAAGGGTATGGTGTCTGAGTCATGTTGGTTACGTAATCTTCTACTAGAGCTACATTATCCTATTCAGAAAGCTACCTTGGTCTACTGTGATAATGTGAGTTCAGTCTATCTTTCTGGAAATCCGGTCCAACATCAGCGCACTAAACATATCGAGATGGGCATACACTTTGTTCGAGAAAAGGTAGCTCGTGGACAAGTACGCGTCCTCCATGTCCCTTTGCGATACCAGATTGCAGACATATTTACTAAAGGTCTTCCCTTGGTTCTATTTGAAGATTTTAGGGATAGTCTCAGTGTACGTCAACCGCCCGCTATGACTGCGGGGGTGTAAAGGACCGTGTGTATCATGGTCCGATTTGGACTCAACAAAATGTAATTAATGTATAATTGTAATTATGGTATTAGTCTTGTACTAGGAAAATGTATTAGAATTAGAACATGAAAATGTAGAATTATTTTCCTATATTGTCCATATTTAGGAATTGTATATTTGTATATATACCTTTCATTATCAATGAAAATAATCAAGAGATTATTTCTTTCAAAGACTGCGTACAATAGACCCTTGTGGTCCGGCCCTTTCCCGAATCCCGCGCATATTGGGAGTTTAGTGCACCGAGCTGCCCTTTCTGTGCTAATTTAGCATTCAATGTTCAAGTAGTTCTTATAATAACCCCGCCAATCTCAACCAGTTCTAAAGTGAATTTTAGTTTTCTATTTAAACTAACAGCATTTTTGAAATCAACTTAATATAGATATAGCCAAGAAATGACAATATTGCTCATTAGTTTTTTGTTATAGTTTCTACATATAAGTAATATGAAAAATGTGGTTGGGAATTATCATTGAGTTCATTGTCGGACAGAAGGTCAAAGATTATTTAAAATTAAATCTTGATATTCAGAAATATATATAGTACATGAAAATGAACTTAATTAGCAAAACATGAAAGGCTACTTTAGTAATCTTTGTTTGAAAGGGAACTAAATCACTAAGAAACTAGGGTTACTTTAGTAATTAAACTAGTTTATACTTTACTTTGTCAGATTAGCTGTGAGATTCTTTTACGTGGCAGATTTAAATACATCCAATGCAAATAGTAAAACCAAATTCTCATTATCTTTTAATGTTGAATTCCTTTATCTAAAGGATTGTGGACTCTTATTTTATTTTTACCTTTTATTTTTGGTTCATCAAACGGTTTGGTAGCAATTTTATAAAATTATTGACTGAACATCTAACACCATAGAAGTATATTGGCACCCAATGGAAATACTAATTTTTGTGATAACTATTTGTAACAGAAGATAAGTTTATACAAAAATAGAAAGCACTTCTTTTTCTTCTTCAAAATGTTGAAAGAACAAATCAAAAGCAAAGTTAGTTGAAGAAGTTAGTTTGTTAGTCAACAAGGAGTTAAGAAGTCAATAAGTTAGTAGTTATAGAAGTTGTTAGGAAGTTACAAAGTTAGTTAAGGAGATTACACATAATATGAAAGTGTATAAATAGACATGAATATGCAGATTGTAAAAATAATTCGAATGAATAAAAATATTCTGCACAATAATTCTTCTTCTTCCTCTTCTCTTCTTATCTTCTTGAGTAGATCTTGTATATCTAGTGTATATCTCAACATCTTGAATACTTGAGATGAGTATTTCAACATGGTATCAGAGCAATAGATCAATACTGGATAATGATATCACTTCCGCAAATATTCTGAAGTTAAACTACTGATTGGTGCGGTATCTCACTTCTACATTTCTGTTTGTGAAAATCTGCATTTTCTGTCTACTGTTTTTGGTTTTCTGTGATTCTGGTGTGTAATATTTCTCATCTTCTACATTTTTCTTGTCCACTTCTTGTCTCAATTTGATTATGTGATTCTGAGATATCAACCTGTGACGTCTGATATCCAAAATTCTACTACTACACACATAATAGTCTAACCTATCCAGACACTCACAGAAACTTGTTTAAATCTGATTCATCTGATAAACTACAATGGATACTACTCCTATTACAACTGAGAACAATCAAGATACCACAAATAGAGTTGGAATTACATCAACCATAGATCACAACCACCCACTGTTTCTTCAATCTTCATATGTGAGTGGGGTATGCTTCATATCATTTCAGTTATTAGGATCTGAGAATTATGCATTATGGAGTAAGTCAATAAAAATTGTATTACTTGGGAGGAATAAACTAGGCTTTGTTAATGGGAAATGAAAAAAGGAACACTATGAAGAAGAATGGTGGGATCATTGGGATATAGTGAATGTTGTGGTTCAAGCTTGGCTGATGAATTCAGTCTCAAGTGGTCTACTCAGTGGTGTGTTGTATGCTGATACAACATATGAAGTGTGGGAAGACTTAAGAGAAAGATTTGATAAAGTAGATGGATCAAGAACCTATGATCTTCATAGAGAAATAACCACTTTAACTCAAGGAAACTCAAGTGTGGCTGAATACTTCTCTAAACTGAAAACACTTTGGGTGGAATTCCAATATCTAGTTCCTCCCCCTAGTTGTGGATGTCCTAAGTCTAAAGAATTTGTAGAATATCTTCAAAGTAAAAAACTGTACCAGTTCTTGATGGGACTAAATGAGAACTACATGCAAGCAAGAAGCCAAATCTTGTTAATGTCCCCATTACCTACTATTAATAAGGCATACTCCATGATTACCAATGATGAGAGTCAAAAATCTATAACTGCTAAATTTGCAGGGTTGTTAGGTGTTGGTCCTAATGGTTTCAGTCACAATGTGAGTCATGATCCTATTGCTATGTATTCTAGAACAGGTTCAAACACACAGAAGTTTAAGAAAAAAATTAATATGTTATGTGAAGTGTGTAAAATGAGGGGACATACCAAGGAATTCTGTTACAAGGTAGTTGATTATCCTCCAAACTTTAAGTAAAAAAGAAAGAAGTATTCTGCACACAATGTATATGCAGAAAAGAATGAAGATGTGATGGGAAAATATGTAGAACCAGTGATATGTATGACAAATCTACTGGATTAACAAATCCCAGTTGGCAAGTTGAAGGAGCTCCAGTGTTTTCCAAGGATCAGTATGAACAAATAGTAAAGCTGCTGAATCACAACATGGAGCACACTGAAACTACTCAACATCAAAGATCAAATACCACACAATCATCTGCAAATGCAGCAGGTATGAATAGTCATAAAGCCTTAGCTGTAACTAACATACTTAAACATTGGATTATTAATACTGGTGCCACTAATCATATGGTATCTGATCTGAACATGCTAAATGAAGCAACTAGAATAGATAATACATCTGAGCCTAAGAAAGTACATCTACAAAATGGGAAAATGGTTAAGGTGACACATACTGGATCAAGTACTATTTCTAACAGAAATACTCTTAAGAATGTATTTTTCTTACCACAGTTTAAATTCAATCTAATGTCTATGTCTCAACTAACCAGAGAATTATAGTGTGCTACAACCTTCTACCCTGATTTCTATTTATTTCAGGATCTTTACAATGAGAGGGTGAAAGAGATTGGTAGGCTACAAAATGGACTATACATGTTAGTGAATCACTCATCAAGTAAAACTTTAAAAGAACTAGTGAAATTAGGACTAAATGTGAGAAAAGCCAAGGAAACTGTTGATATGACTAAAGAAGAGATAGAGTTGTGGCACAGAAGATTTGGACATACTTCTAGCAATGTTCTAAGTACAATGATTAGAGCAAAATTTGATGTCATATCTAGTACCTTAAAGAACTGTAATATGTGTCCATGTGCTAAACAATGTAGATTACCTTTTCTTATCAGTAATAATACAAGTATTTCCAGCTTTGATATTGTACATATGGATGTTTGGGGACCTTATAAAGTACCAACTCATAATGGGAAGAAGTACTTCTTTACAATAGTAGATGACTTCACAAGAATGACCTGGATATACTTACTTAAACTAAAATCAGATGTTTGTGTTGTTATTCAACAATTTCTAACCTTTGTGCATACTCAGTTCTATAAAATAGTAAAAACAGTTAGAACTGATAATGGAACAGAATTTGTAAATGAAATATGTAACAGTTTATTCCTAAGACTAGGAATCATACATCAAAGATCTTGTATACACCACAACATAATGGAGTAGCAGAAAGAAAACACATACATATACTAGAAATAACTAGAGCTGTAAGACTTCAGGCCAATATACCATTGAAGTTTTGGGGAGTATGTGTACAAGTTGATGTGTACTTAATAAATAGTCTACCTTCGTCTGTCACTGGCATAACACCTTATGACAAACTATATAAGAAAAAACCATCTATTAGTCATCTAAAAATACTAGGATGTCTGTGTTTTGCCAATGATTTATCTATATCTGACAAACTACAATCCAGAGTAAAACCCTGTGTTATGATGGGATACTCTGAAAACCAAAAGGTATATATTTTGTATGACATACAAAATAGAAATTTCTTTGTCAATAGAGATGTTACTTTCAGGGAAGCAGAATTCCCTTTCAGAACAGAAACACTAGAAAGACCAATCTTTCTGAATGATCAATATGGTAAGTTTGATGACTGTTATAACACAGATACATATATATCTATACCTATATGCAATTATCATGTTACTTCACAAGAAGGTGCACTTCAAAGAGTATCCACACTAGGAAATAATCAAAACACCTCACGAGAAGATACAAATCAAAATGAAGACAATACAATAACTATCAGAGAATGTATATCTCATGTACCTCAGAATCAAGACCAGCCTACTAATGCTAACTTCTTGCCTATCATAAAGTCTACCAGATCAAAACAACCATCAATTTGGCTAAAAGACTTCATTACAAAGAAACCAGACTCTACAAATATCCCATATCCTATAGCCAATTACATATCATATGAGACAATTTCACCAAAATATAGAGCCTTTCTTCCTGCCTTCTCAGAAGTAACAAAACCAAATAATTATACAAAGGCATCCAATGATCCAAGATGAGTGGAAGCAATGAAAGCAGAAATAACAACCTTACAAGACAATCACACATGTGATATTGTTTCTCTACATGAAGGCAAATCTCTTATAGGGTGCAAATGGATATACAAAATTAAGTACAAAGAAACATGTGAAATTGAAAGACTCAAAGCTAGACTTGCGGCAAAAGGATACAGTAAAAGAGAAGGAATTGACTATCAGGAGACCTACATAATGAAATATATATGGAACTACCACAAGGATTCAACAGCCAGGGGGACAAGCATATATGCAGACTGATTAAATCCTTGTATGGACTCAAACATGCACCAAGACAATGAAACTTCAAACTCACAGAGGCACTGAATCAAATGAAGTTCAGACAATCAAAATATGACCATTCATTGTTCATAAGGAAAACTGACAAATGAATAACCTTAATATTAGTTTATGTGGATGATATGCTAATCATATGAGATAATATATAACTGATAGAAGAAAAAAAACAAGCTCTACAACAAGCCTTCAAAATGAAGGATCTGGGAGAATTGAAGTATTTTCTAGGCATAGAGTTTGCAAGATCAGAAAAGGAAATTCTAATGCACCAAAGAAAATATGCATTAGAACTCATTTCTGAACTTGATCTAGCTGCAACCAAACCTATCAACACACCTATTGACTGCAGTGTGAAACTAACTACTAGGTAGTATGATGACTATATACAGAAGCAACAGGAAATAGAAAAGGAAAAGACAACAACAGAAGATGAATTATTGAAGGACATCAACTCATATCAAAGGCTGATAGGTAAACTACTTTACCTCACAATCACAAGACCAGATATAGTATACAGTGTACAGACACTTAGCCAGTTCTTACAGCAACCAAAGAAATCTCACGTCAATGATGCACTAAGAATTGTGAGATACATAAAGAATCAGCCTGGACAAGGTATACTTATGTCTAGTAAGGAACAAAAAATAGTAACTGCCTACTGTGATGCAGACTGGGCTGCTTGTCCTCACACAAGAAAATCAGTCACTGATTACATTGTTAAGTTTGGTGACTCTCTTATATCATGGAAATCAAAGAAACATACCATAATTTTAAGAAGTTCAGCTGAATCAGAATACATGAGTTTAGCAGGAACAGTTGCTGAACTAACCTGGATACTTGGCTTACTAGAAGAGATTGGAATCAACATCAATCTACCAGTAACAGTCTTCACAGATAGTAAGTCAACAATGCAAATTGCTGTTAATCCTGTGTTCCATGAAAGGACCAAACATATAGAAATTGACCTATATTTCATAAGGAAAAAAATTCAGAAAGGAGTGACGAAAACAGAATACATAAACACTACAAATCAACCAACAGACTAACTCACCAAAGGACTGAGCAGGATTCAGCATCATCACCTATGTTCCAAGCTTGGATTGCTGAATATTTTCGCAGCATCCAGCTTGAGGGGGACTGTTGAAAGAACAAATCAAGAGCAAAGTTAGTTGGAGAAGTTAGTTTGTTAGTCAACAAGGAGTTAAGAAGTCAATAAGTTAGTTATGTAGTTATAGAAGTTGTTAGGAAGTTACAAAGTTAGTTAAGAAAATTACACATAATATGAAAGTGTATAAATAGACATGAACATGCAGATTGTAAAAATAATTCGAATGAATAAATTTTTTTTGCACAATTTTTCTTCTCCTCCCACCTCCTCCTCATCATCCTTCTCTTCCTCATCCTTCTGCTCCTTCTACTTCTGATCCTTCTTCTTCTGCTCCTCCTCCTCCTTCTTCTTCTTTTCTCTTCTTCCTCCTCCTCCTCCTTCTGCTTCTTCTTCTTCTCCTCCTCCTCCTTCTGCTTCTTCCTCCTCCTCCTCCTCCTCCTCATCCTCCTCCTCCTTCCTTCCTTCTTCCTCCTCCTCCTCTTCCTCTTCTTCCTCTTCTTCCTCTTCTCTTCTTATCTTCTTGAGTAGATCTTGTATATCTAATGTATATCTCAACATCTTGAATACTTGAGATGAGTATTTCAACACAAAAGCTTTGCTAGATATTGATTAATAAAAGGTTCCATGTCAATGCTATAATAAACATACATTTCAAATTTTTTGCCTGAAATTTGGGACGGCCAAGCTAAAATTCGGACATTTTAAGTTGGGACTATCAAGCCAAACTTCAGACAAAAATATTTGAAGTTTACTTGCACAATCAAATGTCAAACTTCATAAACTTTATCTGAGGTTAGGCGTTGGCTAACTTCAGACATCAGTATATTTGAAGTTGGTACCGAAACGGATAAGCTTATAAACTTTTATGCACTCTGGCTATAAACTAAATGGTGATCCCAAAATCAGCTATTTGTTCACTTTGCCGTTAAAGGACCAAACTATGCTCATACAAATAAATCATTAATGGTTGGAATAATTTATGCTTCATAATATTGTATTCTAGGCATTAATTAGTGGAGTAAATTCACTATCAGATTAGTCCCTAATCTCTATAATATGTTCTGATTTAGCCATCAATGTTCTAGTAGTTCTTACAATAGCACCAACAACCTCAATGTCCAGTTGTAAAGTGAGAATATTGCCCATTAGTTTCTTGTTATAGTTTCTGTATATACTATGCAAATATGGTCGGAAATTATCTTTGAGTTCATTGTCGGACAGAAGGTCAAGGATTATTTAAAATTTAAATCTTGATATTCAGAATTATATTAGTCATGAAAATGAACAGAGCAAAACATGAAGGGTTACTTTAGCTAAGTTTATACTTTGGCAGATTATCTCTGAAATTCTTTTACGTGACCTATTTGATACATCCAAATAGTAAAACTAAAATCTCATTATCTTTATTTGAATTTTGATTTGCTCTCTGGAAAAGTTTTCAGAAATTAGAAAAGTCGTGTGACTGTATTAGCTTTAGAGTTTAGACCTTTGGACCATTTTTTTTGTTAGCTAAACCTTTAGTTAAAGACTCTTTTAGAGAGTGTATAATTTTTTAAAAATCCTTTATCCAAATGATTTTGGTCTCTCTCCTATTTTAGTAGGCGTTTTGGCCATAAAAAAGTCACTTTATTTGAAACTTTTTAAATTGAAGTTGTGTTTGATTATACTGTTGTAAATAATTTTTGGTTGTTTTTCCTAAAAATCATGAAATATGATTTATACCTCCAAACCACCCAACTTAACTAATTTATTCGAATTTGTCATCATCCAAACGACGTTCGTTAACACTAATCCTTATTATTTTTTCAAATTGCTCAACTCTCAAAGAGTGTTAATTATCGATAATTACATTGAAATATCATGTTTCATATATGACGTAAAGATGTTATTTCTCTACAACGTAATTCAGAGCATCACATGTGCTCATGATGTGGAGGTAGAGGTGACACACACTTTAAAAGCATATCAAAATTGTTGCAAAGCAAGACATAGGTAGGGAAACAAATGGAAACCATATGTGGATATTAAGGAAATAAGGTTTCGAATGTTTTTCAAATTTCAAATACAAGTATTTGAAATTTTCATGATAAAATGCTAATTTTTTTAAAAAAGTAAAAACTAGAAACTTTTCCTTTTAATTTCAAAACGCTAATTTAAAAAAAAAAGTGAAAAATTCTCGGCCAAACGGTTCTAATTTTTCCTTTTAGTTTTGGTTCATCAAACGGTTTTGGTGGCAATTAAAAAAAAATTATAGAAACTTTTCTAACCAAAACTTTACCGACAACCATACCAAAACCAAACTTGTACTCAATGTGATGTTTGTTACTGCATTCATATGGACAAACACAATAAAATAGAAGCAACAACAACAATAATCAATCTTTTTTTTTTTTTTTTTTTTTTTTTTTTTTTTTTTTAGAAATGGTTAATGAATTATTTTACATATACCGTTTTAATAAATTCGTTTCAATCAAATGGAGTATTATAAAATTTAGGACAGTATGGCGGATACTCGGATGCCAATTTAACCTATGTTTCTATGAGCACGGTCCTACGTATTATGTATTTTGCGAGTTCACTATATATTGATTAATTTTTTACTGTCAACTCATTACAACCCTTCTTCTTTATCTGAGTTTGAAAGCCCCATAGACGAAATTAATCAAACCAATTAATTAGAAAAAAATAGCTTGCGTCTTTATTTTGTCCACCTTATATATCATAGGAGTAGGAGTGTTCACGGTTTGGTTAGAAACCGATCCAAACCACAAACCGATCAAATAAACTGATAGTTGTTTGAATTTGGTTTAGTTTTAAATGTTAAAAAGCTGATATTGATTTGGTTTTGGTTTTATGAAAAACAAACCGAATAAAAAATCAAACCGAACCTACAAATCATATATATATTTTTTATAATTATATATATAAGATATATTAATTTTTATAAGTAAGTTTAAATATTTTATTTATTTTTTAGCAAATATTCTTTGTTTCTAATAGATTAATGAACTTCACAGCTTAAGCTCATTTCTAACTAAAAGAGATCCACAAAATTCAATCTCATTAATTCACAAAAATATTTATGAGATTTACCTAAAAAAGATTGTGTTTCTTATAAACTTTATTCACTTGATTAAAGCTTATAGATCTTAAGATATTTTCTTCATAACACAAGAAAATTATAGCCCCACAATAAAAAAGTATTATAACAAATTATAAGTTGGAAAAGAATGAAAAAGTCTTTCTTAAT
This sequence comes from Anisodus tanguticus, assembly GCA_034509755.1. Taxonomy (NCBI): domain Eukaryota; kingdom Viridiplantae; phylum Streptophyta; class Magnoliopsida; order Solanales; family Solanaceae; genus Anisodus; species Anisodus tanguticus. Next base: position 2,644,304 of record CM067540.1, on the reverse strand, counting down.
CGTAGGAAAAGAAAATGGAAGTGAAAAATACCATTAAGTTTCTTAAAAATCGAATCAAATCGACCCAAACCGACAATAACCAAACCAATGGATATATATTATACATGATTTGGTTTGATTTTGATAATTAAAAAATTGACTACATTGGTTTAATTTTGATTTTAATAAAAAACCGACCCAACCCGACTCATGAACACTCCTACATAGGAGTACTATTTATTGAACGATTTTCACGTATGCTTGTTATAAGTGGTACCCATCAATTTTTATTAATTTGGATTAGGCCATCTACCTATTCTTTTAGGGTGTAAAGCATGATTGAATTGGTTCACACTCCATTAGTTTCTTCTTTTTTGTGCATTTCTTCTTTACTTACATTTTCTCATTATGGCATAGACTTTCTTGGATCCATAACTTAGTGTGTCATTAATACAAAAATTAGGTAGTAATTTTGTCGTAAGTGCATAAAAGATGGCAAATTACGTTGAGTATTTTCTATTTTTTTTTATTTTTTCCTTCATTTTAAATCGTAGCTTTGTCTATTATTATGGCGTGGTATCAAATTTTTTAACTTTTAAAATTTAAATTGGAGATTTTTTTCTTTCTCAATTCTGTTTTCAATTCAGTTTTGCGTATATATTATTTCAAAGAAAGTTAAGACTCCATGTGTCGTAGTCCTAAGGCTATGACATATATTGTTTGCTTTGGCACAATAAAATTCACAGTTTATTTTATAGGCTACGTCATTATTTAATTATATTATTTGAATTTGTATTATGTCTTATAAAACTCTCATTTTTTTTTTCCATTTTAACTTAAAGTTCATCTAAAGTGTCATATGCATCCATTTTTTAGGGTCCTTTTGACTCTCTCGTCAGCCCGCCTCTGTCATGGACATCACTTGATGTTTGAACTTATCTAAAATTAGATGTGTTTGGCCTTATACTATATTCTTTAATATCAGAGGTGAGAATGTATTGTAAGAGACATCCATCGTTCAAATGTTTGAACTTATCAAAAATTAGATGTGTTTGGCCCTTATACTATATTCTTTAATCCCAGAGGTGAGAATGTATTGTAAAGACATCCATCGTTCAAATGTTATATGGAGGGTGGTCTCAACAAATTGAGGCCCTAAAGCCAAATTTCATAGAGAGACCATAATTTTTTTAAAGACCGCCATATACATTTTTGTTTAAATCCTATTTTTTTAGATTTTTTAGATGCGCAGTCATTAATTACTAAATTTTATATAATAGATTTGTTTTAACAAATTCTTTTCAATTGATAATATAACTAATTCATTCAATCTCTCTTGAGACATAGTTGATCTAAGTAATATTTTATCAATTTTACTTTCGAAAAACTTCTTTCGGCTGAAGCAACAATTATAGAAACTATTAACATTATTCTGTAAGCAATATATGTATTTTAAAAGAATCAAGTCTTTTTATTTGTAACTTGTAAGCCGTACTAAGTTGTCGTTTGAGAGACTTTTCAATATTGAGAATAAGAATAGTAAAAGAGAGTATGTAAAAGGTAAATATATGAATAATAATTGGGCCCATATAAGTTTTTACGTATAAATAAGATAATAAAATAGCTACCCAATTACCACGTAAAATTATTTCATTCCCAATTATTGCAAAGATCATCCCATTAAAATGTAAAAAGTTATTGTACTTTTTCTCCGATTTCTCCCCCAAATTTAATAGTACACAACTTTTTTAAAAAATAATAATATATACATATATAATACAACTTTTAAGAAAAATTGGGCCCAAAAAAAATTGGTGTCCCAAGCAATTGTTTTACTGGCCTTATAATCGAGCCACCAATGGTTATATGCCCCTTTAATAGGTGATTCACTATTTAAACAGAAAAAGAAGCTGAATCAATCAAAGGGGTACGACGAGCCCTTTGCCCAGAGAGAAATACTATAAAGTGGTTGATTTAGAACTATAAATTGGGCTGGCTGCTAAAAATAGATAACTAGTCTTATCCTAACTTGCCACGAAAATTCAACCAAAAATCTAAAAGTTGTGATCTTTGTTCGATAATATGTAGAACCTATCAAATTTTACAAGTCCATGGAGTAGTTTAGAAGTAAATAGAAAGATGGTTAAGGAATTTTCCACAAAAAAGTTTTCAACTCACCTATTTAGACAATTAGATCCCCAACTTTTCAACTCCATTGGTTTGGAGATTTTGGTTTTTATTGAAAGAAAAGCCACCTATTATTCTCCATGAGCTTTTGTTAGTTTTTATATATTGACTAGAGCAAGTCAAGAATCACCCATGGGTTTTTTTTTAAATTTTTTTTATATTCTAAATTTATTGATCCAATTAATTGAGATTAGTGTTATGTAGAGCTTATTAAAGGGAAGTTCTCCTTACCATGAGTTCAAACTAGAGACAGATTCTACTACTCCGTAGTTCAACTTTTAAGATTTTAACATTGAATTCATTATATTTTTAAAGTTATGAGATAAATTTTTATATATAAATTTGTGGTCCAAACCGAAATTACTGGATAAAAATGAAATTGGAGTTAAAAGACTGCATCCGTCTCTAATTCAAATTCGAGACTTCTGATTAATAGAGAGATCTTAGCCATCTAACCACATTACTTGGAGGTAGAAATCTAACCTATTTATTTATATAGAAGAAAAAGGAAAAGGCGTTGAATATTTTGTACTTTGGTCCAAGCAAGTTGCGTAAAGAATTAATTGACAAAAGTGGAAAAAGGAAATACCCTTTCCATTCACTATTTTAAAAATAATTCACAGATAAAAGTGAATGGAATAGGTTTTATATTGAAAAATCTTATCCATGAAATTGCGAGATTCTATTGTATTTGTATAGTAAAGAAAGGAGACAAAAGAATGACCCACCAAGCGAAAATGTCACCATCATATTGTATTACATTTTTTTAATAGTTAAGTTACTTGAAAACAAAGCAAAATAAGATTTTAGAATATTTTCCCAATAAAAAAAAGAAAAATCCAATTCTCTAAGGATTCATCTGTCAAATTGTCAAAAAGAAATAAGAGTTATAGGTTAATAATTGTAAATTTATGGTTAGCCGCGTAACCACATAAAGTTAAGGATGTTCAACCGATTATCCTTTATCAGAAAATTATGTTGCATACAATTTTTTACTTCACCACTAGAGTACATGATTCTACTCGCAATAAAGAATCTTTCTTCTTCTATTATTCACATGTCCACAAAAATATTTATGAAAAAATAAAGAATATGTCAAAAATGGGAAGTCACCTTCTTGAAGTTACATGATGGCTATTTTTTGAATTATTCCAGCATGTTGAAACCATCAATCGGATATAGTAGAAGATAAAGATAAAGATTGGACATAATTAATTGGCCCCTCTATTAAGGAATTGGAATATTTTCTCACAAGTCACAAACATAACATGATTACTTTTTGGATTATAATCTTTTGGCATATTGAAACTTGAAAGTGATAACATTGTTTTAACTTGTTGGGCATTCATTATGTTAACACAACATGATTGAGGGATACAATTGAGATTATAGTGGAATAAATAAAATTTATTTATATTTAATTAATGATTTCAAGTTGAGTACTTTAAAAGAAAAAAATAATTGATAGCGAGCGATTGCTCGTTTAATTGATTTTACATGATGCAAATTTAAATTAATCCGGACCAAAACCAATATCACAACTAGGAAACCCCCAAAAACAATTATTGAGGAGTCAAATCCTATAGTGATAGTACCGACTACCGATATTTGCTTCTTCCATGTGAACTCCTTCAAGTTTTCAATATTACAGGAACGTCCTCTTAGTCTTTTAATTTATAAAAGCTTCCTTGTTTTAGAACTTCAAATACCAAATTACCAATCATCTTTGATCAAACGCAGTATTGATAAACATCTTTAGGATTAGGAATTTAGGACTTAAGTCACAAGTACTCTCCTTTAATTCACAAAAAATAGACATTGTGTTCGAAAAAATATGAAAGATTAAAATTCCTTCTTAACTATAAGCAAAAATAAGAAATTCACTTAGATTTTGTTCTCGTCCCAAATTATGTTCTCTGCCGTTTTATCGGGTGACGCAACCGGGAGACAAATTGATTCCTTAACTTAAGCGATTTGGGCTGGAAACAGAACTCTAATTTCTAGCAATGGGTTCCCCAATTACTCCAGAAAGCGTTACGACGGTGTTATGAGTAAACTAAGAGGTAAGAAACATGAATGCAACTGAGTACAGTAAATTAAAGGATAAAATGAAGTAAAAGGAATAAAGATAGATAAAAATTGAGTTGTTTGATTGATTGGTTGTGTCTCATATATACAAAGAATGATCCTATTTATAGTACAAAAAAGAAAAAAAATTGTACAACGTGATCCCCCCCTCCCATGTTAGCCATCAAGTAACCCACTAATTTCAATGGCCGACTATGGGGGAGGTGGTGCAGATTTTCTGGCCCTCTACTCCTCTTGCTCGGATAATGACCCTTTCTTTTAGTTGTTGTTGGCCGTTATCACTTTTAGGGGTCCGAAAACCCTTTTTACTTGGCCGTTGAGGCATCTGCATCTGAGTGAGTCCCAGTTGTACCTCTAACTAACAACTCGGCTAAGGTGCCTTAGTAGACGATGAAGTTCTTGTAGTCGAGGGCTAGGAGTAAATGCGGCTCTGGAGCAGTTCGGCTGTCACTGAATTCAGCTAAACACTTAAATTATTTTTGCGTGTTAACAATTGCCCCCTACATTAACTCGAGTGTGACTGTTGAGTTGATGTATCCGAAAGTAGCCGTCGTTTCAGTCTGACAGCCGCGCATGTCACTTCAATCGTCTCGTCTCTAGTGCATGCAATGATGATCACTTCTTGAAACGTGTTTCCCCTTTAACCGAGGAGTCTCCATTACCACGAATTGACCCTGATGATTTTCGGCCGTGCTTTTGAAAATAATAAATTAATCTCAGCCGCGCCTCTGAAGGTTATTTAAAGAAAGGTATCCCCGCATATGTTTCTCACCTAACCTTTGGCCCTTTTCTTAGTCGGAAACCATGGATCCATCTTTTTTATCTCGAAGATCAGGAAAAATTATTCTAGCCGATAGTGACCTGACCCCTGCCTTGGCCTTCATTGATGAACAACTAGTTTTGACTCCGTACGGTGGACCGAAACAAGGTGATTCTCTCTTGTTTCAATACATCGGCCCTATAAACCATGATTTTCTTTCTACTTGTGACTGGTTCACCGGCGGCCGTTGTTCGGCTAACCTTCGTACTTGGCCAACTAAGGTCGCTCATTATTCGGGTTGGTTGGACCGAGTGAAGTTGGTCACAAAAGGCGAATGGAGGAGCATGTGTCCTTTTGATGTCGCCACACTGTCGGAATTTGATTTCCGCTGTAACGCCGGGCTCGGGTATGTGCGGCGCCTCTATTTTTGTGCTTGGTTTACTTAGATGTGGGAATCCGTATCCCATCCTTTAACTTCAATATTGCTCTAAGCATTCTTGAGAAAATTTAGAATAAATCCCGCAGATTTGATGGGCCATTATCTTTTGACCACTTGGTACGACGTTTCTTCGCTTGAGCAGTGCGACCAACCTTATGACACAAGCGTGTGAAAGAAATGACTTTCTCTGTATTTGTGATCGAGTAGCCAGTCTGTGGCTGTCATTTAGCCATACATCTCCAGTCGGAGGGAATTAGCTTATTTTGTGTGACCAGGAAGTCGGTCAGTGGCTGTCGTTTATTCATGCATACCCCAAATCGAAGGATAGTACTTTTTTAGATACTTACCGTTTACATTCCTGTCCATTTCTTCGTCATGCATGTTTATTAGTCAATATGCGTTGCCGGTGATCCGTTGGCTTACTACGAAAGGTCCTTCCCAATTTGGTGACCATTTGCCAAATTTACGATCTTTCATCCCAATCGGCAAAATGGTTTTCCAAACTAAGTCTCCTTCGGCAAACCTCTTAGGCTTAACATGTTTGTTGTATGCTTTAGCCATTTTACGTTTACCGGTTTCGATTTTCTCTAGGGCCATCAGTCGATCTTCATCTAGCTGGTCTAACTCCATTAGCATGGCATGTTGATACTCCTCTAAACTTAGATAGTTCTGTTTGGCCACCCGTAAGGATTTTAACTTCTGAGAACAACACTGCATCTTGGCTATAGATTTAGCCGATAGGATGTCGTCCCCGTAGCTGTAGATTTGGAGTTTCTGCTTGCCCATTTCATTTAAGACATGTCTTTGTAAAACGAGTTTATTCAATCTTTGCACAAAACATACACAACACGGGGCACTAAATAACACTCGAGTTTTGTACAAGTGTAGAACAAAGACAAACAAAGCTAGGCGTAAGACTCCTATCAACATCTCAAATGTTGTTAGCCGCCAGATCTGGTTTTCTGTTGTGGTTCCCCATCTACGATACCTCAGCTATCCTTGCCTCAGAACTTAGGGCGGTCAGTCGATGCGATATGTCACGTATGATTGGGTTTCCTCAACCATTTAAATCCTCCAAGGAAAGTCATGGTTTGACTAATTATTTTATTTCAAACCCTCGAGAGGTAAGATTACAGGATTCCCAAGATATTTCTTCATACTGCTCCGTGACGGCTATGGGATCCACGTAGGGTGAGTAGAGGACATCCTCTAAGTTCTGAACCCCTAGTCGGAACGGGTTATCATCCGTTGGGATGATTTCTATCTTGTCTCCTTCCCAAAAGATGAGCTTTTGATGCATAGTAGAAGTAAGGCATCTACTGGTGTGAATCCAGTCCCTGCCCACAAGAATGGTGTAGGATGGCTTTCCATCTATTACAAAGAAGGCATACTTGACCGTCTTAAGACCTACAGTGATTTCTGCTAGTAGAATGCCCAATGCTTCAGAGGCTTCTTCCATAAAGCTAGCCATTTTCATGTTAGTTGGGATGAGATCCTCTTTTGTTTTGTTAAGATCAGGTAAGCAGTGGCATCAGATTCAACACTGCCCCATTGTCAACAAACACCCGACTAATAATTTTACCGTTAATGTAAGCATTGACGTAAAGGGATTTGAGATGTTTACCCATATCTTCTATAAATGCACCAAATACGGTGGTCAAAGTGTCCCTAGCTGGGGTATAGGCTATTGTGGTCAATTTTGTGTCTTCTACGCAAACATCACCTTCTAGGCTATCGAGCGCGGAACGGCTGGCCCAAAACTCACACGGGATTAGGCTGGCCATTTCAATGTCTGCCCACATCTCATCAACCAGGTCATGGCTAAATAAATCGAGGATGGATCCCTCATTTATCCAATTCGGTTGACCAGAAGCTCATATCTTCCATTTCCTAGAGACAAATGGGGATCGGCTGGGGGATCCTCTGCACGATCTGTGGGATTGCCTCGGTTAGAGGTCAATTTGGGGCCATGTTCTCTTGCCAGGGTTCCTCCGTCGGGTTGTCGGTAGGCTATTCATTCCGCTCTGGTTGACCCTACGCCTCTCATTCAAGCGACATTTCCCTTGAAGCAACTGAGCCGAATGCCCACTCGATAGCCTCAGCTACGACAGACTCAGGAATCTCTTAATTTTTGGCTGCCTTGGTGTTGGAAATTAGATGCAATGTATGTTGCATATTACGCAAGGCCTTGGCACGTTGCATCCTTCTTTTCTGAGTCCTGGATGTGACTCTCGGTGATGTCTCTTTCTTTCCGGGAGCCTGATTGACAGACCACTTCCCTTTTTCTGTATTGGCGGCTGGTTTAATCATTCTCCGGGGTCTCGTCTGGTCCTAATTTCTTGTCGTGATACGTAAGGACGAAACACCCTCATTTACGTTAAACTCGACCACCCTCTGTTTGGTTTTAGGGAGTGGTTCTTCATTTATTCGAAGCATGCTCGGCTGCCAGTAGGTTGGCATCTGTACTTGCCCATCGGGCCTATACCTGGCGTCGATAGGGACCCTTCTGAAGCTCATGGTTTGTTCCCAAAGTTCTCGTTCAACGTCCCTCGAGTATTTATGGTGTCCATGAAAATTGCTCCTAGCTGGCTGCCTGTTATCATGAATGTCATGTAGGCTGCCTAACCGATTGAATACAGAGGTCCTTGTGGCCTTCTCCCTTTCGGTAGGTTTTTTTGGGACCCACACCCTTTTTATCGGTTGTCTCCCTTTGGTGTCCCTTGACTCATCGGGCTTAGCAAAAGATACCATAGTTATTGGTACCACGGGAACGGGGTCGAAATCAATGGACATTTCAGCCATACTCTTGTAGGCTAGCTTGAACCTCCCCTCTTTGATGCCCTTTTGGATCGCCTTTCTGAAGACCACACAAATAGAAGTAGAGTGACTGTATGGATTATGCCACTTGCAGTACTTATTATCTTTGAGTTACTCGGCATGTGGAATTCTATGACCATCAAACAGCCGAATCCGCTTGTCTTTGAGCAGATGATCAAAGATCTGATCTGCCTTCGTGATGTCAAATGAGTAACCGACCCTGTCATTGGATGAACTCATCTCTTTGCCTTTTATGGCTTTCAAGGCTGGGCAAGAGTAAACCTTACCCCTAACAATCTCGGTCACCATTGCGTCGCCGTGCAGTCGGCTGACTCTGAGTCAGACTCATCTGCTTCAATGATGGATACCAAGTGGGAGCCTCGATTTCGGCTGACTCTTCTCCGCTCCTTCTCCTAGACGTACTGCTCTATTTGGCTAGCCTTTTCGGCTAACTGGCTCAAGTCATAGCAGGATTTTCCCATGAACTTCTCCTTTAACTGAGGATGCATGTTTTTTATTATCATGTGGTCACATTTAGACTTGGGGAAGTGTACGGTGCATTTCCCAACCTTCTTTCTGAATCTCTCGACAAAATTGACAACCAATTCATCGACCGGCTGCTTGAGATTCATTAGATTAGTCACGGTAGCCTGAGGTTGGGGCCAATAGAACCTATCATGAAAGCAACCCTCCATGTCAGCCCAACTCTGAAACGAATCAGGAGCCAAAGAGGAGTACCATGCGAAGGCTGTTCCCGTTAGAGAGAGAGGGAATAACTGCAACTTATTATACTCATTCTAGCCAGCCTCTCCGCATTGGGCAGTAAATCTACCGATATGCTCGATAGTGGATTTGTCGTCGTCGCTAGAGAAGATGGCAAAATCCGGTGTTTTGAAGCCCCTCGGCAAAGGTGCTATTCGATCTACCCAATCGGGGTAAGGCTTCTTATAAACATGTTTGTCCTAAGGTTTCAGTTGGATGCCGAAATACCTTCGCATAGTATTAGTAATAATTTCCGAGTTTATCAGTTGTGACGTCCCCTGCCAATTTTCAACTGGATTCGGCTAGTAGGCGTTCTGCACTGGCGGCCTCCATTCTGCACTTTGTTGGATAGGGTTTTGAAGGTTGTAGGTGGTATGCTAGCCATTACCAATAGGTGGGGTAATGCCCCATTGTTGCTGTTGGGTATGGCTACCAAAGCCCGCAACCTGAACTCCTAAAACAGCTAACGGAGCTTGAGAATAAGGTGGAACAATATTCCATGGTTGCTCTCCTTGGACGTCAGCCGTTCGTAGAAAATTTACGCTTCTTGGAATGTATGGATTGGGTACTGGCAATGACTGTTGGAATGGTATTCCACTGTAAACAGCGTCACCAGATAGCTGAGCTAAGTTATAGCTATGGGCCATCGGCTGCAAATTCGGCTGGCCAACATTATTCGCCTGCAACGTAGAGCCGTTCGTAGAAATGTATGGCACAACGGGTGGCAATCCAAAGTGTCCTAGAGCCTGAACTGATCTCTGAGCTATGTTGATCTGCCCATACTGCAGACTCGCTTGGTCAAGTGGCACATTTTGCCCCCCAAGGTTCGACGGCGACCACGCAGTGTGCTGGTTGCCAGGCGATTGGGCTTGTGTTCCTAGGTGCGCTACTGGGTGCACCTGAGTAGGCACTAGCTTATGCACATGCGGTTGAGGAACAACACCAGGAGTCACGGTCTCATACTGAACAACACCGCTCACAAGAGGGATGGCAGAACTAGCCAAGCATTCTTCCGGGTACATTCAGTTGGTTTCTATCTCCCTCGCTTGCTGAATCTCATTATGTACAATCGACTTCACAATGTCAGCCAACTGTTTAGAAACTTGGTACATAATATCGTGGATACCCAAGTCTATCTGTTGTCTAATAAATGACGTGGTCATTATGGTTGGACCTTCAGATTGGCTAGATTTTTCCACAGCTTGGGTTGATGGAGGAAGTGGAGGGGTATCAACTGATGTAGGCATACCCGAGTATGATGCTGGTTCATTGTTCCTTCTGGGAGGATTTTGTTTAGGATGTGGACTGGACACGTGGTTCATTTTCTTACCGGACCTTAGACGCATACGCCAAGAATGATCCTGACTTAGAGAATCAAACTTTGTTATTAATTCCTATATGGTCTCACTGGGCGTGCCAAATTTGTTCTCGCCCCGAATTCTGTTCTTTGCCGTTTAATCGGCTGACGAAATTGGGAGACAAATTGATTCTTTAACTTAAGCGATTTGGGCTGGAAATGGAACTCTAATTTCCAGCAACGGGTTTCCCAACTACTCCAGAAAGCGTTAGGACGGTGTTATGAGTAAACTAAGAGGTAAGAAACATGAATGCAACTGAGTACAGTAAAGTAAAGGATAAAATGAAGTAAAAGGATAAAGATAGATAAAATTTGAGTTATTTGATTGATTGGTTGTGTCTCATATATACAAAGAGTGATCCTATTTATAGTACAAAAAAGGAAAAAAAATTGTACAACGTGATCCCCCCCCATGTCAGCCATCAAGTAACCCACTAAGTTCAATGGCCGACTATGGGGGAGGTGGTGCCGATTTTCTCGCCCTCTACTCCTCTTGCTCGGATAATGGCCCTTTCTTTTAGCTGTTGTTGGTATCGCTTTTAGGGGTCCGAAAACCCTTTTGATTTGGTCGTTGAGGCGTCTGCATTTGAGGGGGTCCCAGTCGTACCTCTAACTAACAACTCGGCTAAGATGCCTTAGTAGCCGATGAAGTTCTTGTAGTCGAGAGGGCTAGGAGTAAATTCGGCTCTGAAGCAGTTCGACTGTCACTGAATTCGGCTAAACACTTAAATTATTTTCGAGTGTTAACAAATTTAGTATAGTTGAACTATATAATAATTGTATTTCTCCTTTATTAGAAAGTGCATAGATAACTAGAAGAAGCAATTCAATAGATCAAGTGCATAATATACATAATTAGCTACACGTCTAGTCATTTTATAAGTTTGATAGGACAATCTCACTAATTAAGGGTTATGTCCATAATTGTTTAAATGTTGAAGGGTGTGTTTCACCAATTATCTCAATTTAGGAGAGAAAAGTGAAATTAGTCCAATGTAACTATTATTGTTATATGACAGTGCCAATGCTAATCATGGCTCATTGTTTGAGGATTTTACTACAACAACCTATTCAGTATAATTTCACAAGTGGAGTCTAAAGAGGGTAAAGTGTACGCAGACCTTACCTATACATTGGAGATAGAGAGGTTGTTTTCGATAAATCCTCGGCTTAGAATAAAGCAGTAACAAAGCATGTCAAATAGAAAAAAAATGAATAATAAATAAAAACAGAAATAACATGCTGAGCAATAACAAGAGACAATAAATAGTAACAAAAACCGAATGATAAGAAGTTACATGAGAAATACTATGGTTACGCCACAATGCTCTACTATCTACTAACCATTTACGCTAATTCGTGTCCTCCACAACCTCCTATCTAAGATCCTCCTATCTAAGATCATGTCCTCAGTAAGTTGTAACGGACACATGTCCTGTCTAATCACCTCTCTCAATACTTATTCGACCTACCTCTACCGCTCCTGAAGCTATCTATAGCCAATCGCTCACACCTTTCGCACTGGGGCATCCTCGCATATCCTCTTCACATGCCCTAACCATATCAACCTCGCTTCCCTCATCTTGTCCTCCATCGAGGCTACTCCGGCCACCTTGTCCCGGATATCTTCGTTCTTAATCCTATCTCTCCTAGTATATCCACACATCCACAACATCATCCTCATTTTCGTAACTTTCATCTTCTGAATGTGAGAGTTCTTGACTGGCCAACACTCCGCCACATACAACATAGTTGATCTAACCATCACTCTGTAGAAGTTGCATTTGAGTTTTGGTGGCACCTTTTTATGGTGGACCCATTTGCCCTGAGGTGGAACAAAAAATTAATTTTAATGGGTTTAATTTTTAATATTTTTGTGCGTCTAAAATTAAATCTAATATTTGTTAAATATATATATGACAAAAAATAGGTAATTTATGGAGGTTGAAAGTGCAATTCACAGCTGTCAGCAAATAGCGGATACCCTCCAAAAGTTGCACTTTTAACCTCCACAAATTAGTATTTTTTAGTGATATATATATATATATATATATATATATTTATTGCTCACGTTGAAGATATCGAGTTCTGATGAATCCTTTATTGAAGAGATCCCCTCCGACAGTTGCATTTTTACTTTGAATTGACTGAATAAATACACGATCCGTCATACTTGTGGGATTATTTTTCATTTAAACGCCCAAACTACTAATTATACCTGCTGAACACCTGAATCCAAGTCAAAGTATGGCTATTAATTTGATGGAATATAACAAAATGATGTGTCAAAAATGAACACTGATGATGATAAAGCAGCCTGCCTAGCTAGTTCCAAAGTGACTCTTGATTAGTTATGTTAGCTACAAAATGAGGAAAATTCTATGATGGAAGGTTGTTTAACTTTGACTAAAAATAAATAGTACTGTATATATAATTTTTAGCTTCCTTAAACTTCAACCAGAAAAAATAAAAGGAAGATCTAAAAATAGATAATATACCGTCTTTGATCTTATCTAGATGCACTACATATATTATGTTTAATGGCTTGTAACTTCAAGAACTCTTAAACGTCATTCATTACCTAAGTTGACTGATGAAGTAGAACTAAAATCAAATTAAGTTTTTTTAATGATTCAGTAATCAAAATTCATTGGCCCGACTAATTTAAATTTGTGTATGTGTTAAAGGGACGAAGAACTCCCTAACAAGAATTTGCAAATTCCCAAAATCCGTTAATTCTCACTCGAGTCATAGACCGGTCACTCGTAGTCAACGGGATGTTTTTAAACCAAAAATATATTTTAATTTACATTCTAATGTCTCTAAATCCCCCTCACCCCGTAATCATGTGTCTGCCTTAAATGACCCTAATTGGAAAATTGCTATGACCGATGAATATAATGCTCTTATTGATAATAAGACGTGGGAGTTGGTGCCCCGTCCATCTGGTATTAATATTATCAGGTCTATGTGGATTTTTGCTCATAAGGAGAATTCTGATGGTTCATTTACTCGACATAAGGAGCGACTTGTGGGTGATAGTAAGACTCAGCAGGTTGGTATAGATTGTGGTGAGACATTTAGTCCGGTGGTCAAGCCGACTACCATTCGCACGGTGCTAAGCTTGACTCTTTCGAAGGCATGGCCTATTCATCAGTTAGATGTAAAGAATGCTTTCCTACATGAGAACTCAAGGAAACAGTTTATATGCATCAGCCTTTGGGATTCAGGGATCTCAATCATCCTCATCATGTCTGTTTATTGAAGAAGTCCTTATATGGGCTTAAGCAGTCTCCCCGGGCCTGGTATACAAGGTTTGTTGACTATGTTTCGACTATTGGGTTCACTCACAGCAGGTCGGATTTCCTTGTTCATCTACCGTCATGGTTCGTCCTTAGCCTACATTCTGTTATATGTGGACGATATTATCTTGACTGCCTATTCCGATGCCTTACGTCAGTCTATCATGACCATGCTTAGCTCCGAGTTTGCTATGAAAGACTTGGGGCCCTTGAGTTACTTTTTGGGGATTGTTGTCACTCGTCATTCCGATGGATTGTTCTTGTCTCAGCGGAAGTATGCAGCCGAGATCATCGAGAGGGCTCGAAAACTCAAGGGCTGATGCATGTAAACTGTCTCCTTAAGATCACCATGTAAGAAAGCATTCTTCACATCTAGATGATGAATGGGCCATGCTTTCAAAAGAGCCAAACTGAGAACAATGCAAATGGTAGCCGGTTTGACCGCCGGACTAAACGTCTCACCACAATCCATGCCAACATGTTGAGTTTTACCATCACCTACAAGTCGAGCCTTATGCCTCGAAAAAGAACCATCAGAATTATCTTTATGAGTAAAAATCCACATGGAACGAATAATATTAACACCAGAAGGACGGGGTACCAACTCCACGTCTTATTCTCAATAAGAGCATTTTATTCGTCGTTCATAGACAATTTCCAATTCGGGTCATTTAATGTAGACACTGGGTTACGGGGTAGTGGGGATTTAAGAACATTATAATTAAGATTAAAATATCTTTTTAGTTTAAAAAAATACCCCGTTGACTACGAGTAACAGGTCTGTGTGTCGGGGGAGAATTGGGTGGATTTTGGGGAAAGGCCGAATGGGTGATGGACTGGCCAGCAGGTAGTGGGCCTGCTGGCCCAAAACTAAAAATTGAAGGTGGGACTGGAGCAGAAATTAGGGCAGAAGCAGTCTCGGCAGTGGGCTGGTCGATCGGCCCAACAGCAGGTTTGGGCGTGCGGTGGGTTGTGGCGGGCCAGCAGGCAGTGGGCTTGCTGGCATTTTGTGGTTACTGGATCGGCCCATTAAGTGGTGCATAATGTACGGTGAGACTTCGTCATCTAAAAAATTATACGAACTAGGCACAGGACTACTCACTTTAGCAAACAGAAATTAGGTTTCATAAAAAATAATATGACGACTAATTATGATTTTATTAGATGATAAATCAAAATATTTGTAACCACAAAGATTAGATGGATAACCCAAAAACACACAAGTGGTAGAACGGGCTTCAAGTTTGTTAATCGTAGTTGACGGAAATAGTGGATAGCATAGACACCCAAAGACCCTAAGATGTGAATACGAAGGATTCTTATTAAAAAGATTTAAGAGGAGATGCATATGCCAACCCTTTGGTAGGAAGTACGTTAAGGAGATAAGTAGCCATTTGTAGAGCATGATGCCAAAATGAAGGGGGTACGAAAGCATAGACCAATAAAGTTCGGACAATATTATTAATTGTACGAATTTTTCGTTCAGCTTTCCCATTTTGTGAGGACGTATGAGGACAAGAAAAATGAAAAACTATGTCATTAGCATCACAAAATTCCTGAAACAACCCATTATCATATTCTTTGCCATTATCACATTGAATATTTTTTATTTTCCGTTCGAATTGGGTGCAAATGAATGCTCTAAATTTTAAGAATGTGGAAAAAATATGAGATTTCTTCACTAACGGAAAGGTCCATAAAAAATTAGAATAATCATCCAAAAATATAACATAATAACGATGGCCCACATAACTTAGAACGGGAGAAGTCCATAAATCGCTATGAATAATGCCAAAAGGCATCAAAGTACGAGAAGTAGATGCTACAAATGGTAATCTAACATGTTTTTCTAAAGGACAAGAATGACAAATTGGAGTACTACGCGTACCTTTACAAGAAATAAAATTATTTTTATGCAGGGAAGAAACAATAGACGACCCAGGGTAACCCAAACGTACATGCCATATGGAAGGAGCTAGAGCTGTAAATGTCGATGGCATGGCTTCACTCGAGAAACTGGAGGCGGGCATGATTGAATAAAGATTTCCCCTACTATTGCATCTCATGAGAGGTATCCCCATTTTGAAATCCCTCACAGAAAACCCAAAAGGATCAAAATTAACAGAAACTCAGTTATCAGTGGTGAATTTTCGGACAGAAACCAAATTTTTAAATAAGTTAGGGGCATGAAGGGTATTTTTCAAGGCAAGAGGCGGATGTGGGGGAGACAAAGTTGTATTACCGTAACCACGAATTGGAATTGTATTGCCATTACTAACAATAATGCCACGTTTTTTTCTCAAATTGGAATAAGACGAGAGAGTACCTTGGTCGGATGTCATGTGAGAAGTTGCGCCGGTGTCCATGTACCAATTCACGTCCGGAGGATTTAATCCAAGTGTATGCATGACGGCCTCAATACCGGTGGGTGTCGGGATCAGAGCTGGGCCCGCAACAGTGAAAGCATGCGTGGGCCGAGGCCCAAGTAGACCTCCCTGCTAACCCGACCCATATTGCTACTGGGTGTTGCCTGAAGGACCAGAAAAATTAGGTCTGTGATTGGGCTGGACCGGGGCCCAACTGCCTGGAAAATAACTGGGCGGGCAGAAGGCTGGATTGGGCCACTGGCCGCTGGTCCAGGCCCATTGCCAAGGGGCCCAGGGCTGAGATCAGGCGTGCTGGGGCCCAGTACCCTGAGGCCCACTGCCGACGTTGCTATTATTCCGTCCACCTCGATTTTTGCCATTATTTTTACGGTTTTGACCCTTCTTGCCTCCACTGTTGTTGCGATTTTGGCCCGAATTGTCAACAAAACTGTGTGAGTTATCGGATGAAGTCATCATCGCCACGGAACTTGCGCTGGTAGCCGCTTTTTTGCCAAGCTGACTTCTTCTAACATGAGCATCGAACGGGCTTGATAAAAAGGGGGAAGCGGATTACTTTGTCGGAGTAGAGTCCCAATGCCATTATAGGCCTCAGATAGGCCTGCAACCATTTGGAGAACAAGACGATTATTGGCAACAGGCGCTCCAACGTTACGGAGTTGGTCCGCCAATTCCTTGAGCCGTTTACAATAAGCTGAAACATTCGGAAAATCTTCCATGCTGACTTGTGAAAATTCTTGCTCAAAAGTGACAACTCGGGAATGTTGGTTATCCTGGAATATATCACGCAATCTATTCCAGGTCGCCATAGCCGTAATGTCCGATTCAATGATCGTCTGTAAAAGGTCGGTAGAAATAGTGGAGTAAATCCACTGAAGGACGGTAGCATCAAGAGTGATCCACAACTGAGGATCCTCCGCGGGTGTAGTGATAGTAGGATGAATTATGTGATGGAGTACTTGATGTGAGATTGCGTGAATTTTGAACAATTCTGCCCACGTCGCATATAGGACGTTTTACATCCCAAGAACAATAAGGATGTGGTTCTTGATGTTGGAAACAGTAAGGGCAGGATGAAACATGTTCTTTGACGTAGATATAACGAAAGAACAATAGGTGAAAGAGGGATTTGGAAGAAAATTTGAGAAGAGATGAGGTAAGGTGCACGGATTCCGAGAAGGAACACGGAAACTGAGGCAACTGAAGAGAGGAGAAATCGGTAGAAGACCTAGACTTCTAATACCGTGAAAGAAATAATCCCTTGATTATTTTCATTGATAATGAGAGGTATATATATAAATATACAATTCCTAAATATGGACAATATAGGAAAATAATTATACATTTTCCTATTCTAATTCTAATACATTTTCCTAGTACAAGACTAATACCATAATTATAATTATACATGAATTACATTTTATTGAATCCAAATCGGACCATGATACACACGGTCCTTTAGAAATCTGATCAACATTTGTTCATATCCATTGCATAAACCGAATAGAAAAACAAGAAGGGATAAAACTTGGGCCTTTATTGATGAAATTTCCGTCAATACATAAAGACCAAAGAACACTCTAGCCTCACGTACAAACATAGGACCGTAGTCTAGGTGTATTGGGATCCTTAGTGTGTATAGGTTAGGGTTTTTGTGTAGTGTCTATTTCTATCTATCCTTCCCGAATTATCCTTGTTAATAAAAATATCTTGAAATGAAGAATGGCTAAATGGAATATGCTCTTGGTGTGGATGAGATTGGATTTCGCCAAATAGTAATATGCTATTGGTTCAATTTTTTTCTTTTTCTTTTTTGATTAAATAAAGATACAAAAATAAATACACTAATCGATTATTTTTAAATCAATATACGAAAAATTAAATAACTAGCCTAAAAATAATCCAAAAGTAATTAACTAAAAAATAGCTATATTTGAAGAAATCTATTTTTTGTAATTTTTCTTTCTTTGAAACACAACTTGTGCTAAAAAATAGTAAATATTTTTTGTTCCTTTTCCTTGATTTTTGGTTTCTATATATAAAACATATCAAATAAAATAGAAGCCGAGCATATCAACATTAAGCCTAAATGAAATAATTAACTCCAAAAATAGTGTAAAATCTAAGGAAGGATAAAAAATCACGTGTCTACTAGGTGACCTTCAAATTCTGAACTAGTCAACATGTTGAGATATAGTCACACAAGAACCGCCATTTTTGTTCTTCTACATTATTTTTACATTTTCTCCTTGGCTGTTTATATAAGAAATCAAATGTGTTTAATTAGTAGAAATTGATTCCATCATCAACACAAAATTTTAATACAAATCTTTATGTTGATTATTCTAGGTGGCCAGATTCTTGTGAATATTTAAAAGGATAGTACAGTCAAACATCTCTATAACAACATTCTTATATAAAATACTTTACTATAATAACCATATTTTCTGTGGAATCAATCTTTTATATTATGTTGTATTATGTGTTTTCTATAATAACATTTCGCTGTAACAATAAAAAAAAAATCTAAAACATACGATGTTATACATATATTTGATTCTGACATATATTATGCATGATCAATGGGCAAAGGGACAAGTCCAACTTCCTTAGTTATACATCAAAGCAAATCCATGAGCTAAATATGGAGTACAAGAACCTTATCTGAATAAATAAAACGACTTGACCTAATGAATAGGCGGACAATATTGACCATCGAATTAATAAACCCCTTGTTATTTATTTATGGAACCCTTTGTTTGTCAATTAATTTAATAAAAAGACATGACCAAACCAGGTAGGCTAATTTTAAAATGCCCATTAGGCCACTAACAATGTGCCATTTCTACTTTCTTCCACTGCCGGCTTGGCACCAATTTTTGCCTTCATTATAATAAGATAAGTGTGTGACATGATTTGGTAAGGCTTTATCTGGGATGAAAGATTTAACACCAATTTCACGTTTTGTCATCAGTAATAAAGTGAATTAATAGTGTCTGTAGTATGATGAAAAAAAAGTTTCAAAAAAATAATCTGAAAATAAGTGTTTTTCTTATTTAATTTTTAGTATTTAGTAAGTAAGCAGAAAATATTACTCCAAAAGTATTTATATATAATCTAAACAAATATTGTTAGGGTGGTGTGTGCTTGTGTGCGGTGTGGGGGAAAGGACGGTGACGGGGACGATTCAAAGGTGGTAGGTTGAGGTGCGGATATTGATAGTGTGAAGGAGACGATCAACATGAAATGTCAGTGATAAATAATTTTTTTTTCTCCAAAAACTATGTGCTTGAGTGCTTCATAGTATTAAGTGGAGTAACTATTAAGTGTGTGACATGATTGATAGTTTGGGTGCCATATTCTTTTCTTTTTAACTTTCTTTAATTAATGGGTGCGCATAAATTTTTTGACCTAGAAAATATGCTTACATATATCTGGAAAAGTGGGAATCCGGCATGATTCACCAGAATAAGGGCATCCAATTTGTTTATCTTTGGGTGGAATACGAAAAATGAAAAAGGAGTCTGGCCCCCAAACATTATAATCGCTATGAGAGTGTGACATCGGGAGCGAGCCGATGAGGATAGGTTAAAACAAATTACGATTGATAGATTTTTAACTTATAATTTTCTAAAGAACGGGTGTACATGAGGCGTATTAACATCAGATGAGAGATGAAAATGGGATTGATTTCTCATGTAGTTACTCAACTAATAAGTTGAGTTATTATCTTAGAAAATCACTTCCTTTGTTGAAGGAAGTTGGAATGCAGAAAACCTGTGACTTTTTAAGACCATAACTATTAGTTGAGTGACCATTGATTTGAAAAATCAACCCAATAATAATGAAAAACTTTATAAAGTATAATACAAATTCATACGGTACACACACTTTTGAAGTTTGGACTCAATGATGGTCTGGTTCAAATTACAAATTCGTGAGGTCTATTAGCCAAAACACACAATACGTGTCATGGACCTGAATCGCGACAGAGAATCAAATTAATGATTAACAATATAATTTCTAATAGTGTTAATGTGGTCTAAGTTGTTACGAAAGACTTATCTTCACAAGAAGTACTAAATTCTGTTTTAAATTTTATTTAATAGAATTTTAACAATAAAATATATTGTTTCGTTCGATTGACGATGAATACTTTAGAAAGTACTGGTAGGGAAGCTGAAATTTGGACAAATCATATTGTGTGCTTTTTCAAAAAAAAAAAAAGTCCATTATTTCCTTTTACTTTTTTCTTCTTGAAGTTGCCGATTAGGAAATATTTTTGGCACTCTTCTATAATGTATGTACACTTTTAGATAACATCAAGACGAAAAATAAAGGAGCAAAAAGAAGACAATTTCAAGATGAGTTGAGGCCACTAAAGCATGTGATAGTATGAGATCCATCCGCCCTCAGTTTAGAGATTATGTATTTGAATTTTGAGGGTGAATTGAAAAATATGAAGTTTCATATTTAAATTTCAACAGTTACAAAAAGAATATTAGGAGAGTGTTTGGTAAATTAGCTTATAAGCCCTCTTTGATTTATACACGTTTGACAATCATTAAAATTACTTATAAATCAAATGTTTATAAGTCAAAATTAGTCATAAGTCACAAGTTGACTTCCAAGTTATGATTTTATAAATTATAAGCAGTTTTTATTTGATCAAGTCTTTTACGATTTTATCTTTGATAAAGGGATAAATTAGCATTATTTGACGAATTTAGGTTCTTTTAGAATCAATTTTTAAAAAAATTGCTATAGGTTGTAACAATCCAAAGGAACCCACTACATCAAGACTCATTCGACGCTGCACAAAAGTCATACTTCACGTTCAACTAGCACTAAAAAGGCTATTCCTAGTAGAAGTGATAGAATTATTCCAAGTATTTCGGCTAGAACAACTATATGCATTTTTTCTATCTTTTCACTCATGATCTGGCTTAGTCAATCCAATCATGATATTGAAGGAGCGGACCTTTTCTCGAAAAAAAAATATCTTACAACTACGAAAACCAAACACTATCTTTTGTAATCTCTAAAATACTCTTTTTAAAACATACTAATATTTGCTCATTATTCTACTTTATTTTCGCCATTTGTCCTTTTAATGTCAATATATGTTCAATATATACTTTCTGAAAATAGCTTTAAGGACATTTCGGTCATTTTCATAAAATTTGTGTTTATCACCATCTTTTTACCAAACACAATAAATAATTGTTATCAGTTTCAACACCTTTATTCAAATACATAACTACTTATTTATAAAATTTGTTTCAGTACCTAAAAGTATTTTTCAGCACTTGATGTTTATTAACTACTTTTAATCATCGAATCCAAACGAGTTCAAGTGATTTCTTCACATTTGTCTAAATTTTATGGATAAAATTACTTGATACTATGCTGGTGGAAATAACAAATACCCCGTAAATTTGATCGAGGTGCGCAAACTGACTCAAACATCAGATTATAAAAAAGAATCTGGATAGAAAACACTTTTTTCTTTTAATAAGTCCATATATGCATCAAGAAACTTTATTAATCGGGATAGTAGATATAAATAAGTATTTATAACTAATAATAATAATAATAATAATAATAATAATAATAATAATAATAATAATAATAATATATCTTCAAGATATGTCGAGGCTACGTACGTAAAGATTCAATATTAGTGTACTTTTCTTGGCAAAACTATTAGCCTTAAGTTCCAATATTTCTAGATAGTCTTTTTCTATTTTCTAAGAGTCAATTTTGTTAAAAACTAATCTATCTATATTATTTAAAAAATATGAATATAAATGTTTGTTGATCAAAATATTCTTCAAATATTGAATGACTTTTATATCTTTTAAAACTTAACTAAGTCACATTCTATATGGGATAAAATTGTAATTTCCGTTAATATTTTAAATATTAATTAAACTATTTAAGACTCTGAAGTTGGTTAAGAGTGCGCACTTTTAGTTTCCTACTATAATTTTGTCTTTGAGTTTCCTATATAAGGAATACGTAGCCTACTATTATAACTAATTTTTGTCCTCCCTACTTTAACTAAGTCACGTAATTGATAGTAGAAATTTTTTAGACATAAGTAAAGGAGACATGTAGTGAACCATTTTTTTTTCCAATTGAAATATACTTGGCAATAACCAACTGAACCTTAGTTACGTAGGATTAGCATAATTCTTGCTTACTTTGGATTTGTAATTAATAGAATTAGATTTCATTTATAATTGTACATCTCCTATATTAGGCAGAATTAGATTTCTCTTGTAATTAGGATTGATTAGTTACATAGTTTGTAGCAATGTAAATATTTTTGTACCACTATATATACTGTAAATCATTAATGAAATAATCAAGAAAGAATATTTCTTACGTGGTATCAATAGCCTAGGGAAAATTCCCGAAACCCTAACCCTGCTTCCTTGTTTCCGTCGCCCCCCCCCCCCTCCTCCCTGTCAACCATGTCTGAATCAAAATCTTTATTTCATCCAGCCCTCACAGTTTCCAACATCAAATCCCATGTTTCCATCACTCTTGAGATGGAAAACGTTCATTATGCAACGTGGGTGGAGCTCTTCAAGATTCATTGTCGCTCCCACCGGGTCATTCATCACATAATTCCGCCGAAAAAAGGCAAGGAGAAGGTACCGAAAACCGACGACGAAAGAGAATTATGGTTAACCCTTGATGAGACAGTTCTTCAGTGGATTTATGCCACTATTTCTAGCGATTTGCTGCATACAATTATTGAGCCTGACTCCACGAAGATGGAGGCTTGGGATTGCTTACGCGACATTTTCCAAGACAATAAAAATTACTAGGTTGTTACTCTTGAACATGAATTCTCCACCACCGACATGGCGGACTTTCCCAATGCTTCCGCATATTGTCAACGACTCAAGTTGTTATCGGACCAACTCAAGAACGTCGGCGCGTCGGTCACTAACAATCGGCTTGTTTTACAACTAGTGGTTGGCCTCACCGACGTGTATAGTGGAGTGGGTACGCTCATCCGCCAAAGCAATCCTCTTCCACCATTTTACCAAGCCTGCTCTATGCTCATTATCGAAGAAACGGGTTTGCCAAGAAGACAGTCACCGTGTCAAATTCCGTCTTAGTTGCCGCTCCATCCGATGAGAGTTCATCATAATTTGAAAATTTGCAGCCAAATCGTGGCAAGAAGGGCAGAAACGATGGTAATGGGAGAAAAAACTATGGCGGTGGTGGTAAAGGCGGCGACAACCGCTGCGGATGAGGTGGCGGCAGTGGCGGTAGGCCGACACCATGGGCATGACAATGGCCTTGGGCTGTGCCGCCCTGCCCCTATCCAGCCGGCAGTAACTAGGCTAGGCCCATGTTACATTTAGCAACCCAGCATGTCGGTCCAGTAGACAGCAACCTAGGAATTCTTAGGCCATTGCTGAGCTAGTGGCAGCAGGTCCACTCGGTAGTGGAGACCCCAACAAATAACGAGGCCGCGATGCACACTTTTGGGCTTACTCCGCCCGACGCAAATTGGTACATGGACACCGGTGCAACGTCTCATATGATATCCTCACAAGGTAATCTCTCGTCCTATTTTAATTTGAGCAATAATCGTGGTATAATTATCGAAAATGGTCATTCAATTCCAATTCGTGTTATGGTACTACAAACTTGTTCCCTCAAACCCACTGTTAATTTTGAAAAATGTCCTTCACGCACCTAAATTAATTAAAAACTTGATTTCAGTTAGAAAATTTACCACTTATTATTGGATTTCTGTTGAATTTGATCTTTTTGGGTTTTCTATGAAGAATTTTCAGAAGGGGATGTATCTAATGAGATGTGATAGTCGGTGCAAGCTTTATCCAATCACCACAATCACACATCAAGCCAAATTACCATCCACTTTTGCACCTTTAGCTCCTTCTTTATGACATGAACGTTTGGGTCATCTGGAAGCACCTGTTTTGGCTTCCCTTAAACAAAATAAATTTATTGAGTGTACTAGACCTCATAGTTCTCATGTTTGTTGCTCTTGTTCTCTTGAAAAACATGTTAAGTTGCCTTTTGTTGCTTCGAATTCTCGTATTGTTATGCCCTTTGATATTATTCATAGTGATATTTGGACATCTCCCGTTTTGAGCTCTTTGGGCCACCGATATTATTTTCTGTTGTTGGATGATTACTCTAGTTTTTTGTGGACGTTTCCTTTGTCTAAAAATTCACAAGTTTTTTTCATATTTCTATCCTTTAGAGCATACATCCGCACTTAATTTGAATGGGACATTAAAAATATTCAGTGTGATAATGGTAGAGAATTTGATAATGAGCCTTTTTGGAATTTTTGCAAAACTAATGGTTTGTCGTTTCGACTCTCGTGTACACATACATCATCTCAAAATGGAAAAGCAGAAAGAAAAATTTGAACCATTAACAATATTGTTAGAACCATATTTGCCAATGCCTCTCTACCACCATCCTTTTGGTATCATGCGTTACAAATGACAACCTATCTGTTAAACATACTTCCGAACAAATAAGTACCCTACCAATCCCTACTCAAAAATTTTTATACCTAAGGGACCCTTCATATTCTGATTTACGGGTTTTTGGGTGCTTATGTTATCCTCTCTTTCCTTCTACTACCATTAATAAACTTCAACCCCGGTCAACTCCATTTTTTTGGGATATCTTTCAAATCATCTTGGTTATAAATGTTTCGACTTATCCTCTAATCAAGTTATCGTAAGTCGTCACGTAATTTTTGATGAAACAAATTTCCATTTTGCCAAATTATATTATTCCGGGCCTCCTACCTATGAATTTATTTATGATAGCATACCCCCGTATTTGATCCATAAATTAGCCTTCTAAACAGGCCCAATGTTTCCCATTGTCTCGGCCCAATCACCGACCCAGCAGCTGCTGGCCCAACTGAGTCTCTCGCCGTCAGCACACTACCGCGAGGCCTAGTGGCTGGCAGTACACTAGGTCTCGACCCACCGTTTGGCTCGAGCAGTCCACTGCCTGCAAGCCCACTGCACGACAATACAGTCACTGCTAGCCCACTGCCGGGCAGTCCGTCCTTCCAGCCTGGCCCAACTCTAATTTTGGCCCAACGGTCTGTCATTCGTAGTCAATACGAGATTTTTAAGACAAACAAAAAATACGGTCTTCACACCCATGTTTCCAAGTCACCGTTGTCTTATAATCTAGTGTCCGCCCTTAATGATCCGAATTGGAAAATGGCTATGGATGATGAATTTAATGTTCTTACTAATAATAGGACGTGGGATTTGGTGCCCCGTCCCCCTAATGTTAATGTGATTCGGTCTATGTGGATTTTTAGTCAAAAAGAAAAATCTGATGGTACATTTAAGAGGCACAAAGCCCGTTTTGTAGATGATGGGAAGACTCAACATGTTGGTGTCGATTGTGGTGAGACTTTCAGTCAGGTGGTCAATCCGGTAACTATCAAGACGGTCCTCAGTCTAGCTCTATCGAAGGCATGGTCGATTCATCAGCTTGATGTCAAAAATTCCTTCATGCATGAAGACCTCAATGAAACTGTGTACATGTATCAGCCTATGGGGTATAGAGACCCTACTTATCCTAATCACATGTGCATGTTGAAGAATTATTATATGGGCTCAAACAAGCTCATAGGTCCTGGTACAAGAGGTTTGCAAAATATGTTTCACATATTGAGTTTTCTAACAACAAGTCTGATCATTATCTATTCATCTACCGTCAGGGTAATGATATTGCTTACATTCTTTTGTGTATGGATGATATTATCTTAACTGCCTCATATGGTGCTCTTTGCAAGTCTATCATGTCACTACTTGGCTCTGAGTTTGCAATGAAAGATATAGGGCTACTGAGTTACTTCTTGGGGATAGTTGTGACACGTCATGCATGTGGTTTATTTTTATCCCAAAAGAAGTATGCAACAAAGATTGTTGAACGAGCTGGCATGTCATCGTATAGGCCGCCTGCCACTCCGGTTGACACTAAACCGAAGTTGAGTGCTTCTTCCAGCAAGCCATATGTCGATCCATCACATTACCGCAGCCTTGCAGGGCCCCTGCAATATCTCACATTCACGAGGCCCGATATCTCTTATGATGTACAACAAGTTTGTTTATTCATGCATTACCCGATAGAGGATCACATGCATGCTCTCTAACACATTTTGCGTTATATTCAGAGTACTTTCGATCATGGCTTGCATTTATATCAGTCTTCGACAACTACTTTTATTTATATACAAATGCCGATTGGGTGGTTTTACAGATTCCAGACGCTCCACGTCTGGTTATTGTGTATTTTTTGGTGATAATTTGGTCTCATGGTCCTCAAAACAGCAAGCAACCTTGTCAGATCTAGTGCCAAAGTAGAATACAGAGAAGTTGCCAATGTGGTGTCTGAATCTTGTCGGCTACGGAACCTTCTTTTTGAGCTCCATTGTCTGGTTCCGAAGGCGACATTGGTTTATTGTGATAATGTAGTGCTATTTATCTCTCAGAAAATCCAGTTCAACACCAACGCACTAAACATATTGAGCTGGATATTCACTTTGTTCGTGAAAAGGTTGCTCGTGGACAAGTACGTGTCTTACATGTCCCGTCACGTTATCAGATTGCCGACATCTTTACAAAAGGTCTTCCGCTGGTTTTATTTGAAGACTTTCGGGACAGTCTCGGCATACGCCGACCTCCCACTTCGACTGCGGGGGTGTAATAGAATTATACTGCATTTATAATTGTACATCTCCTACATTAGGTAGAATTAGATTTCTCTTGTAATTAGGATTGATTAGTTACCTAATTTGTAGCAAGATAAATATTTTTGTACCACTATATTTAGTGTAAATCATTAATGAAATAATGAAAGAGAAATATTTATTACAGTAATGATATTATAACTTTTCCATCTTAGGAGTTTGAAATTTGAATCCACTTCGGAACAACCTATTATAACTTAATTCCATGTTTAAAACGTCAAGGTGCCAGAATATTTTTATAAATTAAAGGACTCTTTCTGCCGATTACAAGCCTAGAAATTTCAAATGCCTTATTTTTTTAATTAATAATTAACCGTGGATGAATAACGAATCTCAGGAGGTAAACGTCTCATATTCGTTATTTCTTCACTTTAAGATTGTGTGTGATGTTTCTTGCTTCTTTTTATTGTACGGAAAGTTCAATAATCCCTTGATCATATATGTTATAGTATAGATTAACAACATTTTTGTTCATTTAAGAAAATATAAATAGATCCAATTGAACACCAGAAACCGTGAGTAAATCTTTACTTAGATTGCTTCATTCATTCTTTAATATTCCTATTATGTTTTAATTATCAGTCATTGTCGTAGGTCCAAAATATGAGTTTGTCGTGTGGTACATAATTTAGATTTTTCATGTATAAATGTTGGTTAAGTTATTTTTTCTTTTTATACTTTTGTACATCTAGAGGTTACTCAACTATGGCAGCTACTCATTTCAGGGGATTAAGACTGTAAATATAAAATTGACATCAAAATCATATTATATATAACTAATTATGTTGTTTTCATTATTCTTTGTGTTGAGTAACAAAAACTCACGTTGGTTATGACTGGAGTCTAGGACTGACCCCAACCGCACCGAAGAAGTGTGTGTTGTTTTGATTTACAATTGTCTTCTAGACTTTAATTATGTTATCATTATTTTGAAAAAAAAACATCAAAGTTATGATGTTTGTTTCTTAATTTATTTTAAGTAACAAATACCTTGTGAGAATACACAATAAAAGAGAAGAAAATATAGTTAGTGATACGCCCATATGTGAATTATCACATTAATGATTTCCCCCCCAAGATAATATGTATAATCTTCGTCTCCAATTATGTGAACAGAAGCTATAATTATAAGAATATTTATTTATACGTGGAACAAGGTCAATTAGCTCTTAGCTACATTAATAAATTCTAATCATTTTTTTTTAAATAGTCAATATATAAAGTAACTGTATAATTAAAATAAAGAACAATAAAAAGAGATTATGATGAGCTAATTAATGTGCCACCAAATACACCTTCATCCTCTAGATTTGTTTCTCCCCACTTAAAATATCATTTTGGGTTCGATTGAAAGAATTATTTGAATAAAAGTAATTTTATAATTTATTTAGATAAATCAAAATTATATGAGGTGGTAGAGATTTTTTTTATAAGAGAAACTAAAACTTTCTATACCTTCAATCAAGAAAGTAAAGTGAATGAAAAAGAAACAGACCCTAAAATACGTTCATAATTTATTTGTCTATTTTGACATATGGCCATAATGTTTGACATGCTATTACACCATTTTAAAACTGAATTATTACTTAAAATAAAAGAACTTTACTCACAATAAATATGCAATTATGGAAAAAGCGGGGAATGACATAGTTAATGTTGATCGTCTGAACATATACGTGCTATTATTGACATAATTAATATTGATCATCTGAACATATACGTGCTATTATTAACGTGCGGGGCACGTTTGTAGAGACTAGTTATATTAAAAACACGAAGAGACTTAAAATGTTAATTGGACTTTTTGTCATTCATTAAAAGACTTTACCCTAGACAAAATTGTCATTTACTATTTTTCTCAAGTTATTATTTAATTATTTTACCTTATAACAATATACCTCCAAATATTTCGTCCAATTAGATTTAGGAGTATTAATTGCTACGTTCAACACCATTTAGGTTTAGGAGTATTAATTGCACCTCCAGATTTTTCGTCCATTTATACATAGAATATAGATTTGGGAGTATTACATTGTTTTTGGTTATTTACGTTCACTTTCTACTCTATTTAATTTTATTAGGGCTATTAACATATATTATCAAAAATTTCTTGCAAATATACTATGACTCAACACTCATCCTAATTGGAAGTTGATTCTAACTACGATACGATTCTATGTCCTCTATCAATAAAAACTTTTCAACTACAAGAGTTCCAATTTGTCCTTTAAAAATTGTTGTTCGCAACCTAAATATGCTCTCTGCAATTAATATCACATATGTATATGTATTATTTAGTTATTATTTTCTTCTTTTTGATATCTGAAGTCGTTCATGGTTTTACTTGTGATTTGATGTATTTTGTTTTGATTACATACGTTACTGCTAACAGCTTCTACTTCTTTTTTACATCTCAAATAATTCATTTTTCTTCCAATATTGATATGGATGTATATTTATCTAAATTTATTAGTCCTCTAATAATTTGATTTTTGTTTGTGCTACAGTGCATTCTTTGGTATAATTCATCAATTCTGTGATAATTGATTTTTTTTATGACGAGTGATGATTTATTAAAAGTTGCGACTAATCCCTGATATTACAACTAGTGAGTAACGTAATTGATTATGCTACATTCATTGATTGCATGATCAATTTCGTCACTAATACATCTATTTTTTCATGTTTGAATTTAAAAATTACACTTTGTAGCCATAGTTCTGGCTACATAAAGTTTTGATTTTTTTATGACAAGTGATGATTTATTGAAAGTTGTGACTAATTCCTAACGTCACAACTGGTGAGTAACATTTTTTTATTATTCTACATCCGTTCATTGCATGATCAATTTCATACCAATACGTCTATTTTTTCATGTTTGACTACATAAAATTTTGCAAATTATACAATCTTTTATTAATAGATGTCTACATACACGTGCAAGACACATACACTAAAAGTCTAAAACTAGATTGGGGTGTTTGATAGGATTCTCTATTGTCAACCCGTGTGATGGTTATTCGTTAACGGGTTTTTTTGCCATAATTTTACTAAGGAAGACTTCGTCAAGTGTATATGGTAATTTAGTTAACAAGATTGTTTTACCTACTTTTTTTTAGAATAATTTTTCTCTCTTGAGTCTATACCTCAAATTATTATTTTATTTATATCGCATATTAAAGCAGAGATATATTTATGAACAAGAAGAACTTGTGTGGTAAATCACAGTACAACTATTTGTTACCATCTTTTTACTTCGTAAGTTTTTTTTTGCTGTGAATTGTTTTCTTCGTAAAAAATTCACTACCTCAAGTTCAGAAAATATTGAGCTCATCTATTGTGTCAATGTAATAAAATTTGTCGAGGGTCTTAAAAATAAAAAATGTTGATTTACATTTTGTCCTTTATTAAAAAAAATCTACAATAGACAAAATAGTCATTTATTATTTTAATAATATTTAAAACTTAAAAATCCATTAGAATTTTATTATTAAACCTTTTCTTATTTGAATTTTATACCTAAAATTTGGGACTTTTAAATTTATTACAATATCACCAAGAAAGCTTTAAACTATGTATGGTAACTAAAGATGGACAACGAGAATTTCTAAAGAGGAAGAGAAAAATTAACAGGTGGTGAGAAAATAAAATAAATCATAAAACAGGAAAGCACAAAGTTATTATTATGGAAAGAAAATTAACAAACATGGAAAACTAAGATGAGGGGTGTTGGCGAGATTTCGCCGAAGACAAGGTTGCCGGGAGAATTACGTTTGGTATTTGGAGGGCTTTTTCCTTCGTATTACTTGAGCTTCTATCCAAAAGATACATGGATTTGTTAAAATGGTAGTACTATATTAGGTGAAATAAAAGAAATGGAAGTAAATATATCAGTGAACAAGGCAAATAGATACTTATAAAAAATAAGAGTAGAATTCTTGCAATGGAAGAAGAATAATATTATGAAGGAAAACATAACGTACTTGTTTAGCAATTGTAATGATAGTAAATACATGATGAAATGATTTTGATACTAATAACAATAATAGAAGTAAACGTAAGGTAATAATAATAATATGGATTGGCTTTATACTTTGAAAAAAATAATTAATATATTAGTAAAATAGAAGTACAAAGAATAAAATTAGAAGGAAGGAGATACAAAATTAAATGTCAACAACGGGCTTGACATGTGATAACTCTTTTAGAAGATTTAAAAGAGAAGAGTTGTCATCTAACGGGTTAAGGTGCGTTAGGGCACCTTATTTACTACAACTAATTGCATATAACTCTATTTAATTAGTTTACCTCACCAAGATGGGGTAATGATTCAAATTACCTCGAAAGGAAGGTGTTAGACACCTTTCGAGATCCATAAATCTGTGCTTGGCGAATTTAAAAGTATGTGGAATTTAAGTGATTGAGGCAATAAAAATTGATTAATTATTTAAAATAACTAAGTCATTGAACATGCAAAATTATTAATTAGTCATTGGTTAAATTAATCAAAAGAAACTGAGCAGAGCAATTCAAATATTGCTTCTAATTAGATGAAAACTGATATTTTATTATATTATAAGCAGGAAGCATATGGTTTGTCATTTTTTTTACATTTATTAACAAATGAAAACTCTCATTATTATTTTATATATATATTAAGTTATTCACGACATAATAAATATGAATTATCAATGAAAAGTTAAACAGTAAAATTTATCGCTAATTCTATTTAGCGATGGATCACCGACGAATTGTATATAAAAAAATCTTTTAGCTATGAAGTTCGTAGTTAAGTTCAATTTTTTCTATGATGTTTGCTTGACAAATAAGGTACGCGCTTTGGTCATGCGCAAAACTTATACACGAAACTAGTATTCTCAAATGTATTTGCCGTTAAGTTAAATGGGGAATACTATTTTTAATATATTCAACCTTTTATTAAAAATAAATGTTCGTACATTGAATTTAATTTAAGCCGGAACAATCAAGTTGACTCTTACAAGTTGCAAGATGGACATATACTAAATTTCTTTTCACAACAACAATAATATATTTAGGGAAGTCCCACAACATAGAATTTGGGGAGGGTAAAGTGTACGTAGACTTTATTTCTATATTGGTAAGTAGAGATTATTTTTGAGAGACCCTCGACTCAAAATAAAGCATAGACACACGCAAAACAGCACTAAATTTCTTTTCACAAAAATAAAAATTTTGTTATGATAAAAAGGAGAAAAGGAAAAAGTGAGGGCGCCGCACAGACGCACAGTGATCCACAGCATCACTAGGGGCCACTTAAAATAATAGAGACAATTTTATTTATTTATTTATAAAGAGAAAAAAATAGATCCTAAAATAGTAGGCCAAGGAAAAAGATTAAAAAACAAAAGAATAATGGACATACACAATCAAAAAAGAATCTAAAGGCAACTTCGAAATTGGCACAAATTAAGGGAAGCCTTCTCGAGTATATGAAAAGTCAAAAAGTAGCAACTTTAGAATAATAAATTCCATGTCCAACATGATAATAGACTATACAATAAATATAGATTATTATTTCCCTTTTTTTTTAATATTCAGTTTCTCGACTTACGCTAGACTATTTCTGAAAACAGTAATTTCGGTCTTTCAACACTACTATCAGTAAATCACGGGATGTGTCTGAATGACCAGGGTTTGAGAACAGAGCAACTAATATCACCTACAAGGTCCTACTCCAGAAGAGAGCAAATTGCTCCATCAGGGTTCGACCCCACGCTGCAGGCCTCAAATTGAATTTTAAGCTCTCTTCCTTTGTCATCCAGCTATGCTCCGGGAGACTATTATTATTACCCTTCTTCCTTCTAGTTGTGATGGTTATTAAAAATATTCTAGAATACTTGTCATTATAAAAAATCAAGACATAACTAATATTTTTTCTCCATTATCTAATATTAATTATTCTTAAATGTAAATAATATTGATTATATAATATAAAACATATAAATAAAACGAACATTTATGAAAAAGATAAATTAGTCAAAAACACTTTTTATTAATAATTTTTAAGGGCGTGCAAAAGAAAAATATGATACCAAAAAAGGGATGAGGGGCTTATAAGATTTAGTAGTTGTTTCAACCAAAGAGCCAAGTTGCACTCTACATAAAACTCTTAAAATGGTGAGATGGTGGGTTGAGCTGTTATGTGTCAACCTTGTCAAATAGGTCAGAATATAACTGAGTTTAGGCAAATTTCGGGTAAGTGGGGCAAATCTCTTTGCTGAGTCTAGGCAAATTTCATGTGATGGGCCAAACCTCATCATCAACAACAACAACAAACCCAATGTAATTCCACAAGTAGGGTCTGGGAGGATAAGATGTACGCATACCTTACATCTACCTTTGTGGGGTAGATAAGTTGTTTTCGATAGACCCTCGGTTCAAAAGAAACATAGTCAATGCAGGAATTCAAGAAAATAAGAGCAAAATATCAAGATACAAAACAAATGAAGCAACACATAGTAGTACACACATAAGAGTATGGATCTACGCGAAACCTAAATAACACTACAAAGAAAAGGAGAAGAGTAGGTGGAGAGGCTAGCCCTCTACCTCTCTCACACACAGTGCGATAAAATTCAACTACTTACTAACCTTCTATCTTAATCCTCGACCTCCAAATCTTCCTATCTAAGGTCATGTTCTCGGTCAGCTGAAGTTGTGCCATGTCCTGTCTAATCACCTCCCCCAGTTCTTCTTCGGCCTATCTCTACCTCTCCTAACTTCTGTTATCGTCAATCTCTCACACATCCTAACTGACGCATCTTCACTCCTTTTCTTCACATGCCTGAACCATCTCAGTCTCATTTCTCTCATCTTGTCACGTATAACTTCATTTATAATCGCATCTCTCCTAGTATGCCCACACATCCATCTGAGCATCCTCGTCTCCGTCACTTTCATTTTCTGAATGTGAGCGTTCTTAATTGGCTAAACGTCAGTGAGAACGCTAAATTCATAAGAGAAGGTGTATGTGACATCCTAACTTAGGATAAGAATCTCACGTTGGCAAAAAACAAAAGAGATACTAGATATTTAAGTAAGCGGATTTTATACTCTATTGACTCATTTTAAAGTCGTGCTAGTATAGATCCTGGATAATATCATTAATAGTCTAAATTGTTACCGTAGAAGAAGATGATGTATGTTTTTATAAGAGCTAGAGAGGGATCCAACTGCAAATTAAATAATTCAATGTCCTTTACATTACGAGTTTCATCAGATTTAGCCTACATTTATCATTTCATTATATCCACCAAACACATAACATGCACAACCCATATGACACCTAAAATTAGACTTTGGTTTATTACTACACAACATCGAATATTTAAAATATTTCAGATAATGTAATTCCATAATTTCTAAGTGTTGTAACCAAATTAGGTGTCCTAAATTAAAAGCACATGAGAAGTTGAGAATCATAAAGTCAAGGAGACAAAATAATTAAAAACAAAGGGAAAATTTTGCAACTCCTCACAGATGAGTACAAGAAGGATCTCCATAATCTTTTGACAGACATAACTTATAAATATCTGCACTAGAACCTTTATCTACACTAGAATCATTCAGATTTCAATGATAAATAATTGAACTGATATTTTATGGAGTGAAAGAAATATAAATTGTACAATTATAAAGTTAAATGATTTGAATGCAAAATAAAAAAATAATAATTATGGATTGCATATAGAAAAAACTTCTGAGAAACTGGGTTTATGCTTGCTGTTTTCTTCCCACGAAAATCCAAAAAGTATAGGATGTATTTTGTACGGAGGAATTCTTTTTTTTCTTCTTCTTGTTTTTTAATATTTGATTGATCAAAATATTTTAAAAATCATTTATTCTAGGAAAATAAATTATTTGAAAAATAGAAAAATAATTTCTTTGGTTGACTACCTGAATTCTCATCGTGTTGGTGATGACTCGATTCCCCACCTTGTAATCCTCTCCCCGTTTTCCCTTCTCGTCGCTTACCCCCTATGCAATAAAAAAAAAAGAAATATCAAGTTTCAAAAGTAATATGGACAAAGGTGTAAATATACCCCTCAACTTTGCGATTTAGAGTAGATAAATCTCTCGTTATAAAAATGGTGGATATATACCCCTACCGTTACAAAATGGTGCAAATATACCATTTTTTCTGACGGATTTTTTTTAAAATAATTTATCTTATTTTTGAATTAAAAAAATATCACAGAGCTTTAAACAAAAGTCTACGCATTTTTTTGAGTAGACATATTTCTCTAAAGCCACGTGGTAATTTATTTTCCCGGTGGACCAGGTCTGGTTCATTTTAAAAAAAATGGTAGACCTTTTTTTTTTTTTAAATCCATGGAGATGTTTTTTAAAAATAAATCAGAAAAAAATTACAATGTGGCTTTAGATAAACATGCCTACTAAAAAAATGGATAGTTTTTTTTAAAGCTATGTGACTTTTTTTTAATTAAAAATAAGATAAATATTTTTTAAAAAAAAATTCCGCCAACGAAAAGGGTATATTTTCATCATTTGTGTAACAGTAGAGGTATATTTGCACCGTTTTGTAATGGGAGGGACATATATCCATCACTTTTATAACATAATTATATCTGCTCTAAATCACAAAGTTGATAGGTATATTTGCACGTTTGCCCAAGTAATATTTCATCTTATACTGTCTTCCCCCCACATGCACCCTACCCCATCAACCCCCCACCCTCCGAACCCTCCCCACCCAAATGCGACCCCGCCCGCCCACATGCGACCCCACCCTCCCTCTTAACCACCTAATCACCCCCTCCTCTCCACCTCCACCATTATAGTTTTTGCCTAAACTATATAAAAATATGGAGTAATATTTTTTTTTACTTACTAAATATTCTAAAATTAATTTATATTTGTTTTTTCTTCAAAAAATGTTTTTTATTTTCTTTCTTGCCACACACACCCTTAAAAGGGATAAAATAATAAAGGAAAAGAAAAAAGAGGAGAGGGAAGACCAGGAAAAGGAAAGAAAAAAAAAAGAGAAAAAGTAAGAGGTGGAAACTTAATTTTCAACACTTGGTAGTTGCAAGTTGCAATGCAATCGCCAATAACTTTTATATGGTGCCATTGCAATTACTACTAACGATTCAAACTTTTTCTTTATCGATTGTACAAATATGAACGGGACCCATAACCCCATTGAGAAGGTACCACTTTTGATAGTCCTCCGTCTCAAATTATTTATTATTTTTTTAATTCACACGATCCTTAAGAAATATTAATTAAGAGGTGTATTTAACTTATTTTATTTTTATTTATATCTAAGTTATAATCTCTCTCCATTAAAAATTTACTATATTTATGTATTGTCTTCATTAATGATAAAGGGTAAAATAGAGAAAACAATAATTAATTATGCTGACTTTATAAAACAACAAATAATTTGAAACCACGAACAAATAATTTGAAACAGAGGGAGTAGACTTTGTTCATTTCCATCTAGAAATCTGGTCTAATTAGAGGTGTTAGATAAACGTCGTGAATCAAATTCTAACGAGTTAAAACACATTAAATAAATATTTTCTAATAGATCAAATAACGGATCATAACTTTGTTGAGCTAGGTACTTCTATTTGTTAGACTTCTTCCATTTCATTCTAGAAAGTCTAATCTAGTTAGGGGTGGTAAATAGATAGAATGGGTCAAATTTGAATGAGTTAAACAAAAATTAATCAATAGAAGACCGTCAAAGTTTGTTTCATTATAAAAATCAGTGTTTTATCAGTGAAGTATTGAGGAAAATCACATCTCAGTAAAGATAACCGTTGGGATACAATTGTTGTAGGAAACGGAAAGTAAGCAACTACTACAATAATAGAAAGGATAAACTAACTATTGCAATAAACTGGAAATCAAGAACTTAACCGATTGCTTGTGTGATTCGCTGAGTTGAGTGATGACACTCTTTCTTTAAAACAAGATTGCCCCGTGTATCTCCTTTTACGGTGTTGAGCACTAGTCTCCCAAGATACAACATCAACTTTAACAAGTGAGCAAAGGAAACTCAAGTGCTACTCTTGAAGAACTTTGAGTATAGTACTTTGCTAGAGAGGAAGAATATGAAATCAGAAAATCTGGAGTATTTTCTAAGTGTTGTGTAGTATGTTTCAATTGAGCCAAATGACTCAATTTATAGTATAAGGAGAACACCCCTCAACTAGCCAACTAATGACCTCAATAGCCATGTAATTGCACTTGATTGAGGGGTCACATTCAGCCAAATAATGGTTGAATTCATGTGTCAAGTAATAGAGAATCAATGCTCCAAAACCAGCCCAAATGTCAGATTTTTCCAACTTTCCGTCGCGGCATTCTGCCTCCGAAGCGCCGCGGCCCTTCACGGCTCCGCGGCGATTTCCGACTCGTTTCATCTTACACTTCGTACACTTCTTCCTTCCTTTACCAACGTGAAGTACTTTGTCATTTGACCAATAACCGTCCATAATTCTATGTCTCAAACGTATTACATATGTACCAATATCTCTTTCACTAATGAAATTTGCGATATTTGGCACTACGTGTGCACGTGTGTGGAAACGACGTTTCCGACGTGCGAGTCCAATTGTTCGAGTCATAAATTAATGAGATATACTTAATTTTATATTTAGTAAATTTTCAACAATAACTTAAGGGCACTCTCGATACTTATTGAAGGACCTAATCGGGAGATCATCGATGTGACGCACATAATAGAGGACAAGTCGACAAGGCATGCCATAAATTTGGGCTATGACAAATGATTAGGTATCTGATAAAGTTTTTCGATATATAACTCAACTTGTTCAACATGATACATTTTTTCATACTTTGTTGATGTTATTTTCAAGAAAATTTAACCCATTTCAACTGATTTCTAGTTCTAACTTTTTGTGCTAAATGAATCATAACCTAACCCGTTTATTTGACGAATTTCAATTTTCAAATATTGATACTTACATGGAACATGGACAGGCGTGTCTAGTGGGTTCTGAACCAAACCATGGTTCCTTCAGAAATAGTAAATTAATTGATGTTATATTATTGTACGTCAAAACCGAAACTCTGTACGTATTGTTTTTATCATAAATAGTAATGCCAGAGCAACTTGCATCTCAGGTCATCACTATTCTTTTTTTTATATCCGGTTTCGATTTATACCATATTATTCTTGGAGATAGTAGAAGTCATCACTATTCTACCACTACTTTATTTTGGTTTTTTCTTAAAAAAAAATAATATGCCCATAATCAGAGTTATATCACCATCATTTTTTATAATAATATTTCATTATAATAATAATTTTTTAAAATCAATTTTGCATATTATGTTATATTATAGTATATTATTATAATGATATTTTGCTATGACAATTAAAAAACATTCACGCATACGTTTGACAATACATAAATATTGCTAAATGCAATAAATTACTCTAATAATCGAACAACTCAACATAGATCAGCGAAGCCATCGAAATCATATAGTTGCATGTTATTGATTAACGGCATTAGTCAGCCTACTTAATTTTAATGATATTTTAGTGTTAATATTTTTCCTGATTAGCTTCCGTCTGACCACTCAGTACTAAACACTTTAAAAAAAAATCTTTTAAGTTCTTATGTTCTTGTTTAGCCTTTTTTTTGGGAGAAAACTTTTGGTTAGAAAATGTCTCCAGACACTCATTTTGGAAAGAAATAACAACAACACATCCACTGTAATCCCGCAAGTAGGGTCTGAAGAAGGTAGAGTGTACGCAAACCTTACCCAACACTGAGAGGTAGAGAGGCTATTTCAATAAATCCTCGACTCATTATAAAGCAAAAACAGAGTAAATCAAAGAGGAAAATGAGTTGTAACTATAACAAAACAGTACATTAAGCGAGTAACAAGAAAAATTAGATAGTAGCAAAAATCAAAAGATAGTGGTGGAAGAAAATAATTTTTTTTTTTTGGGAATACTGAAACTATTCTAATAGGTTTCTTTAAGAATACAACAACATACCCAGTGAAATCCCACATTGTGGGATCTGGAGAGGGTAGAGTGTACACAAACCTTACCTCCACCTTTGTAGGTAGAACGGTTGTTTCCGGGAGACCCTCGGCTCAAGACAAAGCATAATCACAAGCAAGGCAATCAAAACAAAGAAAGAGTAAAGAGTAAAGCAAAAGAAACAATCAAACTCAGATAAGGAATTAAAGCAGTATAAAGTGCATTCGAACAAGGGAGCAATAACTAACACAACTAAATAAGCTAAACAAAATACACTAAAGAACACATAACAGCAGAAATCAAACTACAATGGATTATAAAGCAATAATGTGCCTATAGGTGTGATAGGCTAATCGAGCCTACAGTAATAACACTACAACTATCAATTTGTAAGCATAAGTAGGACTACGCTTGAGTACCTACTACTCTTATACCCTAATTTGTGTCCTCCACAACTCTCTATCTAAGGTCATGTCCTCAGTAAGTTGCACATGCGCCATATCCCGCCTAATCACCTCTCCCTAATACTTTTCGGCCTATTTCTACCCCTCTTGAACCCTTACATACCAACCTCTCACACCTCTGCACTAGGGCATCTGTGTCTCTCCTCTGTACAAGTCCGAACCATCTCAACCTCGCTTCCCGCATCTTATCATCCACCGAGGCCACTCCCACTTTCTCCAGGATATCATTTCTAATCATATCTCTCCTTGTATGCCCACACATCCATCTCAACATCCTCATCTCCGTAACTTTTATCTTTTGTATGTGTGAAGTGTTGACTGGCCAACACTCCGCCCCATACAACATAGTCGGTCTAACCACCACCCTATAGAACTTGCCTTTAAGTTTTGATGGCACCTTTTTGTCGCACAAGACTGCAGATGCGAGCCTCAATTTCATCCACCCTGCCCCAATACGATGTGTAACATCGTCATCAATCTCTCAATTCCCTTGGATAATAGACCCTGGGTACTTGAAGCTTCCTTTCTTTGGAATGACCTGAGTACCAAGCCTTACCTCAACGCCTGTCTCAAGGTCGCTCCCGCTGCTGAACTTGCACTCTAAATATTCTGTCTTGGACCTACTCACCCTGAACCCTTTAAACTCCAGAGTCTGTCTCCAAACCTCCAACTTGGCATTCACTCCGCTGCGAGTCTCATCAATCAGGACTGTTGTCTGCGAATAACATACACCATGGTACCTCCCATTGGATTTGTCGCGTTAGTCCGTCCATCACCAAGGCAAATGGGAATGGGCTAAGAGATGATCCCTGGTGCAGCCCCATCATCACTAGGAAGTGCTCCGAGTCTCCTCCTACTGTCCGTACTCTAGTCTTGGCTCCATCATACATATCCTTAATCGCCCTAGTGTACGCCACAGGTACACTTCTAACCTCCAAACATCTTCATAGAACCTTCATAAGGACTTTGTCGTATGCCTTCTCGAGGTCGATGAAAACCATATGTATGTCTTTCTTTCTCTCTCTATACTGCTCCACCAACCTCTTAATAACATGAATGACTTCAGTAGTCGAAAGCCTCGACATGAATCCAAATTGGTTCTCCATCTTATTTTTTGTTCAATATGCGCTTCCTCCACCAGTCCTGTGTCGTTCTCGTCCTTGATGCACCTCACTTGATCCATGTCACGGGTCCTCCTCTCCCTTGTCTTGGCTAGTCTATACAACTTCTTATCCCCACCTTTCTCCTCTAATTTCACATACAGGCGTTCGAAAGCCGCCGTTTTTGCCGCCGTAACCGCTAGCTTTGCCTTCTTCCTCGCCATCTTAAATAATTCCCTATTCGTCCACTTCTCCACATCAT
This sequence comes from Anisodus tanguticus, assembly GCA_034509755.1. NCBI lineage: Eukaryota > Viridiplantae > Streptophyta > Magnoliopsida > Solanales > Solanaceae > Anisodus > Anisodus tanguticus. The sequence goes on along the minus strand of CM067540.1, from coordinate 2,603,580 downwards.
CTCTTCTTTCTACCAATTTCACATATGCCACTTTCTTCGCTTCCACTTTCTCTTGAACTTCGTTATTCCACCACCAGTCCCCTTGATTCCACCACGATAACACCGCGAGACTCCTAGCACTTCTCTGGATACCTCACGAATGCAACTGGCCGTCCTGTCCCACTTATCGGTCGCATCCTCACTACCCCCCAAGCCTCATTGGCCATCAACCTCTCCCCCATCTCATTTGCACTAGCCATGGTCAAACTCCCCCATTTGATTCTTAACCTGTCATCCACAACCCTATTCTTCTTCTTCTTCTTCAATTTGATCTCTAAATCCATCATCAAAACCTTATGTCAGGTTGTAAGATCCTCCTTCGGAATAACCTTACAGTCTTTACAAAGACCATTGTCAACCTTCCTAAGGAGCAAAAAATCTATCCGAGTCTTAGCCACCGAACTACGAAAAATCACCAAGTGTTCCTCCTTCATGAATCTAGAATTGGCTATCACTATCCCACAATCTCTAGTGAACTCAAAAAGTGAGACGTCTCCCCCATTCCTAACCCCGAGTCCAAATCCTCCATGCACGTCGTCATAACCCCCTGGTAGTGACCTGATATGTCCATTGAAATTCCCTCATACAAATAACTTTTCAATGGGTGGTATACCTCCCACCACTTCATCTAAATCCTCCCAAAAATGTCTCTTCTCCTCTTCGTCCAAGCCTGTTTGTGGCGCATCAACACTAATAATGTTCATAGTGAACCCTCCAACTACTAACTTAATCGTCATCATCCTGTCATTGACCATCCTCACCTCTACCACCCGATCCCTTAGTTCGCTGTCTACCAAAATGCTTACCCCATCCCGGAGAACCATAACTTATGCCCGTCTACATCTTTAGCCTTAGGTCCTACCCATTTGGTCTCCTGAACACATGCTATAATAATCTTCCTCTTCTTAAGAATCTTAACTAGCTCTATGGCCTTCCCTGTTAAAGTCCTAATATTCCAAGACCCTAGCATCTCCCTTACCCCCTATCCCTTGCCCCCGTCCCCGACCGAGAACATGACCCTAGTCTACCATCATTCACCAAAGGCACTAGAGTCACAAATACTAGATACGAACACTATAATATATCTAATTGCAAGAAATAAGAAAAGTATGAATCTTATAATCAATAAACCAAGCAGAGAATACAACAACTAAATCAGCTACTCAAAGCAAGCAAAATGCAATACTTAGACTAAGACAATTAATTAACTCACGAGAAAGATAGACCAAGCTCAACAAGCCAGTCAGAAGTACACCAAAATTGAAAATAGAAGTCTAGAACTAAAGGGGATCAAGAGAAGGGTACAACTAATTTAGGAGATGCACGGAAAGTTAAATGAAACAATGAAACAAATTGACAAGTTAAACGCAGAAATTTATGAATTCTTAATTTTAGAAAAAATAAATTTTCAAAAAAATAAATTTTCAAAAAAATAAATTTTCAAAAAAATAAATTTTCAAAAACTGATCAGATTTCATGAACAACTAATATTTTCAATTGTTTTTTGAAATCTATATCCAATTTTGTTTTTGGGATATTTTATATTATGTAATCTATGACAAAAGGGGAGCTTGATTGTCATTTTCTTCCTTTTTCTTCTTAAATAAAAAGGGTACAGCTTTGATAATACCAAACTTGGACAGCAAAATAATTGCACCCTACTTAGCCTTTTTGACATAGAGAATTACGTAATACCACTAAATTTAAGTAGACATTAACTACATAAAGCAACCTATTAGCGAATATTCTCAGAATATTCTCCGTATATTTTGTAATAATGGTAGATGTATAATTAAGGTAACTTAGGATTCTAACTGTATTAGGAATCAACCTTTGTAAGGTAAGTTAGGATTCGTACCATATTAGGAATCAATCATGTACAACTATATATATTGTGAATAATGAAAGGAATCCCCAAGGGAAATTATTCCATCTTTCATGGTATCAAGAGCCTAAAACCTAAATCCCTCCTCTTCCTTATTCTTGGCCGAAATTAGCAATTTTTTTTCTGATTTCGCAGAAAAAAAAATAAAAATTCTGCTTTCTTCCTCTCTTTCTCGGCCAAACCGAAAATTCCCTTCCCTCGGCAAAGCGGCAACCATGTCTTCCCCCCCAAATTCCAGTTCATCCACTGGCACAATTGACAACCCCTCTCAACGTTCAGTATCTTCTTTTCATCCGGCATTCGCCGTTAACAACATCAATAATTTTATCCCTATAATTCTTGACCAAGAAGACTGTCAATATTCCATGTGGATGGAACTATTCTACATTCATGCATGTGCATACAACATGCTCGATCATATTGACGAATCTGCTCCTCGTCCCACCGATGTTACAAACTCAATCTGGCGTCGTCTTGACGCCATCGTCAAACAATGGATCTACGGCACCATCTCCAAAGACCTGTTGTGCACTATCATGAAAACAGGTGCTACGGCACGTGAACTTTGGGTCCGGGTAGAAGAAATCTTTCAGGACAATAAAAATACTCGGGCCGTATATTTGGAAGAGCAATTCAATAATACCCGCCTCGAGAATTTTAACAACATGTCCGAATATTGTAAGCAACTGAAACTCATAACCGATCAACTATCCAACGTCGGGACTTCTGTTTCAGAAACCAAGATGGTGCTTCAAGCCGACCCTCTCCCAAGTTTCAACAAGGCACGTTCACAACTATTGTTGGAAGAAACTAGACGTGCTAAACAAGAGGAACATAATCAAAAGGCGTTAGCCGTTGACGGGATGGCAACACCTGTGACCAGCAGCAACCGGCGAGCGAGCGGTGGCGGAAGTCGTGGCGGAAGTCGTGGCGGCGAGGTCGCAACAACAAAGGCAAGGGCCGCGGAAAGGGCCAACGCACCCAGTGGACCGGACGACAGCCCAACCATCGCAGCGGCGGAAGACTGCGCAAAGAACACCGCAAGCGGTGGCCCAACCAGCGAGAACCGGGCCTCGCCCGCATGCCCGTACCCGACCGTAGGGGCCCGGTTCCTGCCAGACCTTTGGTCGATCGGCCTCTTGGGCCATGCCCCCCACCGAGCGAGCCCACCGGCGAAGCAGAATGAGCCCACCCGATGGCGGTCCAGCGAGCGACTACGGCGGCCCACATCCATCAGATCCAAAGCCAGCAGCAAAGACTGCGCAAGCCCCAGCAGCCCGGCCCCGACCGATTTGGGCCGCATACACCACCGTGAACCTTCAACAGCCCCGACAAAAATTGGTATATGGACACCGGAGCCACATCTCACCTCACCCGTCGTCGGGTAACATATCTCAACTAGGTCGGCTAAAGTGTCCTCAATTTATTACTTGTCGGCAATGGTCATCGTATTCCAATTGAAGGTTACGGTAACACACACACCAAACATCCACACCCACCTTTCTCCCTAAACCACGTCCTATACACACCTAACATCATTAAAAACTTAATCTCTCGTTAGAAAATTCACTAGCCATAATTACGTGTCCGTCGAATTTGACCCTTTTGGCTTTTCTGAAGGAACTCAATACGGGGAAAATTCTTACACGCCGCAATAGTGTGGGAGATCTCTACCCATTCACTCAATCTTCCGCCGACGGACCGCAAGCACCTCTATCCCTTGCGGCGATCTCTCCCTCAACTTGGCACAACAGACTCGGACACCCCGGAGACCCGGTTTTACTTTTCTTAGGACTTCTAAGCGTATTCAATGTAATAATGGGAAAATTGCCCAACACTGTTTTTCTTGTCCACTAGGCAAACATACTCGTCTTCCCTTTATGTCATCAAACAGTGTTACTTTTTCTCCATTTGATATTGTTCATGCTGATTTGTGGACATCTCCGATTGCTAGCTCTTTGGGTCATAAATTCTATCTAGTATTCTTGGATGATTTTTCACATTTTGTCCGGATTTACCCACTAAAATTCAAATCAAGTTTTTGCAAAATTCCTCGAGTTTCAAAAATTCATTAAGACACAATTTGAAAAACCTATTAAATCATTCCAATGTGATAATGGACGTGAATTTAATAACTCAAAGATTTCACAATTTCTCGTTCTAAACAAGGCATGGTTTTCCGTTTTTCTTGTCCCTATACTTCTTCCCAAAACGGAAAGGTGAAAGAATTATACGTACCATCAATAACATGGTCCGCACACTTCTTTTCATGCCTTGCCTACCACCGCCTTTTTGGGTCTATGCTGTCAAAATGGTAGAATCCCTTCTAAATATTTTACCAACTAGCACACTCCAAAACAAAACTCCTACAGAAATCTTATACCGTAGGCAGCCATCATATGATCACCTACGTATTTTTGGATGCTTATGCTACCCCAACATAGCCTCCACTGCACCCCACAAACTTGCCCCTCGCACTCTTCCATGTGTCTTCCTTGGTCTATCTCCTAATCATCGGGGCTACTTGTGCTATGACATTGCTACTCGAAAAATCATCGTCTCCCATCACGTCACCTTTGACGAGACAACCTTTCTTTTTTCAAATCTCCAGAAATTTCAGACCACCGATTACATCTTTCTCGATGAACCAAGTCTCGTCCCCGGTCATCCAAAATCTATACCAACAACGGCCCCACCGTTCCGCCGGTCCCACCGTCCGCACCACCCCACCACCTCCCTGCTCACCCCTACGCCCCCGGTCGAGTCACCCGCGCCACCGGCGACACTACGCCCACCGGTCCGAACCGGTGGACCAAAGAACCTTACAAACGGCCCCGACCCACCACTACTCGCCCTCACATCGCATGAAGACTCGTGCACAACACGGGATCTTCAAACCCAAGGTTCAATTCAATCTCTCCACACAAACCTTATCACCCATTCCAAAAAATCCAAAACTAGCAAAACTGGACCCAAATTGGAATGCGGCTATGTGCGAGGAATTTAACGCTTTAACCAAGCGAACACTTGGGATTTGGTACCTAGACCACTTTGGTGTGAATGTTATCCGGTGTATGTGGCTATTTCGTCACAAGTTCAAAGACAGTGGTGACTTAGAGAGGTATAAGGCAAGACTAGTTGCCAATGGCACTAATCGGCGAGGAGGGTATTAATTGTGGTGAGACATTCGGTCCGGTTGTTAAACCGGCCACTATTCGGACTATTCTCGGTATTGCTATGGGCATGCATTGGCCGATTCATCGCTTGATGTCAAGAATGCGTTTCTTCATGGGGATTTGAAAGAGATCGTGTACATGCATCGACCTCCCGGCTTTGTTCATCCGGCACTCCGCGCTTTGTGTGTCGTCTCGGAAATCATTGTATGGATTGAAACAGCACCCCGCGCTTGGTATGATCGGTTCGCCGGTATCTTCTCGCAGATTGGTTTTGTATGTAGCAGGTGTGATACATCTCTCTTCACGCTTCACCGAGGTAGCAAAGACCTTTGCATATTTGCTATTATATGTCGATGACATTGTTCTTACCGCCTCATCCGACGGGTTGAAGAATGAAATCATTTCTCTACTCAAAACCGAATTTGCTATGACCGACTTGGGCAAGCTAAGTTATTTTTTGGGTATATCGGTGACAAGATCTCGCGCCCACTATGTTCCCGTGTCGGCGTAAGTATGCGAAGAGATAGTGTACGGGGCCAAGATGGCAAATTGTAAAATTATGCCAACTCCGTGGACTCAAAATCCAAGCTTAGTGCTAATGACGGTGCGCCGCTTTACGATCCCACTCTATATCGGAGTCTAGCAGTGCTCTTCGATGATCTTACATTCACTAGGCCCGATATTGCATATGCCGTTCGGCGGTGTGTCGTTCATGCACGACCCCCGAGAGTCCCATTTTGCCGCCCTCAAACGTATTATCGGATATGTTAAGGGCACACTAGACTTTGGTTTACATCTATACACCTCTGCCCCAACCAAGTTGCTAGCCTACACGGATGCAGATTGGGCAGGATGCCCCGACACACGTCGCTATACCTCAGGGTACTGTGTATTTCTAGGGGATAATCTTATCTCATGATCCGCCAAGCGGCAGGCCACGCTATCCCGTTCGAGTGCTGAAGCAGAATATCGCGGAGTTGCTAATGTTGTCGCTGAGATCTGTTGGCTCCGAAATCTTCTTTTGGAGCTCCAGTGTCCATTGCGCAAGGCGTCTATAGTCTATTGTGACAACATATCTGCTATCTATATGTCTCATAATCCAGTCCAACATCGGCGGACTAAGCATATTGAGATGGATATCCACTTTGTGCGAGAGAAGGTTGCCGTGGTCGTCGTCAAAATTTTACACGTGCCTTCCTCTTATCGGTATGCGTACATTTTCACAAAGGGACTACCGCGACAGCCTCTTCACCGACTTCCGATCCAAATTTTAGCATTCGGCCTCCTCCCGCTCCGTCTGAGGGGGGAGTATTAGCGAATATTCTCAGAATATTCTCCGTATATTTTGTAATAATGGTAGATGTATAATTAAGGTAACTTAGGATTCTAACTGTATTAGGAATCAACCTTTGTAAGGTAAGTTAGAATTCGTACCATATTAGGAATCAACCTTGTACAACTATATATATTGTGAATAATGAAAGGAATCTCCAAGGGAAATTATTCCATCTTTCACAACCTACAAAAATTTGTCCAAGTTACATAAAGATCCAATTTATACGGCAATAATAAAAGCAAATGGACAAATATAGTAAATGAGATTTCATTTGAAAACCAAGAAACCAGATCAGATCTAACTGTATATTTTAAGGAAAACGTAAAAAAATAGTATGATTCATGTCGTTTACAAATCAAACAAGGAACAGCCAATGACTTAAACAAATTTCCTTCTTTCAAGAACAAGGAAATGAGCTGGCATTTAAATTAAGTAAATTATTATAGATTCTTAATTAAGATTAGTCAGATTTGTACAAGTGAACATACTGAATTTGTCACGTTCTACATAGACCATCAGCTCAAATTTATTAATCTAAAAACAAAATTAATCTAAAGAGATGTATTAAGCTTAATTTCGTATGTACACACTAAATTCTGAATGTATCTTTATATTTATATATATATATACACACACACACTTTAATTTAATTCAAAAAATATATTTTATTCTACCTTCAGTCCATAGTGTCTGTCTTTAATTTTTTTTACACCCCTTTAAAAAGACATTAAATTGTCATAATTACAAAAATAATTGTTTGTGGGAACGAGGGATTTACGACAAATAAGAAATAAAAAAAATCTGACTATCGTACAAAGGCGGCAACGTGGGCAAGTCACCCGACTTTCCATCTCATTTTATTCGGCATAGTTTAGCTTGACACAAGGCTTAATAAAATTAGAAAGATTTTTTAAATTGCTGATGTGAATACGCTATAATATTTTTGTGACTATAAAATTCTTGTTACTTATTATCTTAAATATGTCATAATATTTATATATTCATAAAAAAATATTAAGAAATTTAAAAATATGTCATTTTTTAGAACGACTAACAGAAAAATAATTTTTAAAACGACTAACAGAAAAATAATATCAAGCAAAATAAAATGAATGAAGTACGTACTCATTTTATAAGCACCGATTTAAGAGTTTGGAACATGTACAACTCAATTTTGTCAAACTTTCCCAAGTTGTTTTTCATTGAAAGAGTTTATAATGTTTTTGTCCTTAATTAAAACTGTTGAAAAAGACAGTGCCTTTATGTTCTTGCACGCCTGTTAGTATATTTGGACCTTATCATTATTCCAAGAAGCATAATAATACTAGAGGAATTTATTAGCTGTCTTTAATCTTAGTTTCCCACACGACTTTAGCTTCGAATTTTCGCAGTATTTTCCACTATTATTTAAAATATTAAATAAATAATACAGTTAAACTCTCTCCAAACTTTGTCCATAATAGTTGAGCTTCTTTAAAATCGATTTTTATGTCATGTTTTACTCTTCTGTAACAATATTTTATCTGCATTTTTTGAGAAATATGATTGGATGGACGGATTGATGCATTCTTAATTAAAAAGACTTGAGTTCGAGTTCTAAAAATAATTTTCTTAAAAGAAAGCGTTTCTCCATTGAAATAAATTATACACGATACAGATCTAAGCAGTTAAACTAATAAATTTCAAATATCATAGACAATCTATTACTTTTAACACAAACTATAAACAAATCTCTCAATCACTCAACAAATGTTCTCACCAAATCCAGTTGGCACCCAAAACAAAATATCCATCATCCGAAAAACAAAAAAAGGGATTTTTCACCGTTAAAAGAGTAAACGGTTGGTAAAAACCAAATGATCAAATGCTTGAAAAGTAATATTTTCACTTTAACACAAAGCTTAGATGGTAAAAACTTAACATCTACATTGAATTAATTAATGCATACATATATTTGTACAAAATCTTTTACCAATTAGTCATGATTACTTAATCATGATAAGCTGGTAAAATTTGACTTAAAAATCGCAAACGGATAAAATTTTACCAAGTATAAGCAAACATCCCAATCGCTCATCAACATTCTCATCATCTAAGGATTTTTGTGAGATGGATAATACATCTTTAGTTAATTAGATGTTTCAAATTCAAGTAAAAAAAGAGGTCAGTCCAGTGTAGTAAGCTCTCGCTATACGTGGAGTCCGAAAAATGGGCGAATCATAAGGGTCTATTATACGCAATCTTATCCTGATTTTCTGCAGGAGGCTGTCTCCACAATTTGAACCTGTGAACTACTGATCACATATAGACAATTTTAACGTCAGTTACTCCAAAACTCTCTTCAAGATTTGAGATTCAAGTTCCCAAAATAAAAATAATCTTAATAGAGAATAGTTTCTTTTCTAATGAGCCAACACATATCCGAATTAATTAAGATTTTAAAATCAAACATCAAGTGACAAATAAAAAAAAGATCAATATTCTCAACTAATCCAAGTTGGCACCCAAAACACAACATCGATAATCCAAAAAACAAGAAATTCTTACGTTGTGATTAGAATACTAGTGGCCGCTATTTGCTGTAAGGCATTAGGTTCACCACAATATGTACTTTGACTAGTAGCCTAAAAAGCAAATAAAGTACACTTAACAAACTAAAGCAAACGAGGGAGGCCGTGATTGACAATATCTTGTGGAGCACCCACTCCGGACTCCAAATCTGAAAATCAAAACCAGTTAACCACAATTCACTCCACTTTAAAAGAAAAAAAAGAACAAACAACAAAAACAACATCGATGTCCAATTGTAATCCCACAACTAGGGAGGACAACGGATCGGATCTGGATCGGATCCTACTAGATCTAGATTTAGATTCATTTTTCATATTTGAATTCAGATCCGGATCCAGATCCATCGGATCCATAAAAATCATATCCAAATCCCGATCCATCGGATCTGGATCCACATGTAAAAAAATTTGCCTGGCTAAAAATGTAACCTTGCTAAGAATTTTTTTTAGAACTGACAAATGATTTTTACTTAGCTAACATTTTACTGTGTTTCAATTTTAAAATGTTCATATGAGATATTTTGTTCGTTGTCTCGTTTTGATTGTGAGCTATTAATTGAAAATATTGGACAATGACAATAGTTGTTTAAAATGCTGACTGGTATTTCCACAATGCAGAACTTGCATGTGCTTAGAATCTTTACAAATGAAGTGAATATAATTTTAACTACTTGTCTATGGAGATGTTAGTCATTCACTAATATAACATTGATTTTATTATCGAAGTTACCTCTTTATTTTTTGGTTTTTGAGTTAATGCGGGGATAAATTAAACTTGTTTTGAGAATTAAGCTTGCAACGACGTGCTTAGCAATTTTAAGAAAATACTTATAAAATTATATTCTAGGTTATGAATATATTTAATAAAAAACGGATCTGGATCCACTGCCATCTCTACCCACAACTGAAGTTTGGAAAAAGTAGAAAAAGAGGCAGATATAAAATTTTCAGAAATTCAGTATTTTTATACATATCCCATATTTTTATTGAAAAATATATTAAATATATACTAAAAAATATTTATTGGAAATCTAATAACAAAATAATCTCTTAATTCAGCGGCAGAAATGGAACCTGCTTAAGTTTCGTTGGCATGTTCGATTCTGCTTGGGCATAGTTTTTTTCTTAATTTGATATCACTTGAATCCCATAAACTTCAAATTCTGAATCTGTTTCTGAGTAGTATATACATAGATTTTACCCTATTTTTGCGGGATTGAAAAGTTGTTTTCGAAAGATCTTGGCGGAAAAAAAGGTGTAATTATAACAGAATTAAAAGGAAAATAACGATAACAAAATGAACAAAGCAAATGAATCAATAGGTAATAGAAAAGTTAAAGAATAAGATACTAATGCTACTAAATAAGGATTTCAATAAAATGTTTCGAGTTTTAATATTGAAGGTAAAAAAAACTTTAAATAGAGAGCTATATACACCTTATAAGCCCTTTTTAACGTGACTTGAATTGATCAAGTTAATAAATTTCATGTAACAAAGGAACAAAAACAATTAAGTAGAATATTTAGACATAAATAAAAAAATCTAGAAAATCTGTGTGAGCCTTGTTGCTGGTTTCTATTAAAAGATTCTTTATTTTTTAAAAAGAGAAGAGAAGTGCTTTTTACAAAAAATGGAAAAGAAATCTATTATTAATGTTCAAATTGGAGATTTTTTTATTGAGAATCGAGACTCCTACAATCCCCGATATTTTAATTCTAGAATCCATACGAATAGTAAAATCCAATAACACGACATGGACACGTTTAAGCAAGAAACAAATATATCACTAAAAGGATAGTGGCGGAATAAAAAGATTTTTTTCAGTAATTTTAAATTCGAACTCTGAAAATTGTAAAACTTAGTTAAAGAGCCTTTTTCTTTTAATGAATCTCAAGCTATATCAATTTGAATTAATCTAAATTTCAAAGAAAATATCAAATATCAGATAAAAAATCTAAACAAACAAATAGCTAATTTTAGAAATAAAAAAGGACAAGATGCCCATGTCAAAGCGGACATCAGATCGAACATAAATTTGAATTAGTCCGAATTTAAAAGCGGATATTAAAAGTAAATAATTAACAAATAAAGAAGAAAAAGGGTCAAGACACCATGTCGAAGCGGATAACGAATACTGAATAGGCTACTACAACAACAATATATCTAACATTTATTGAATAGAAATACTGTTTTTGATAGACCTCGGTTCAAAAGAAAACGAATAGATAACTAAATATAATAAATAATTTTAGAAATTAAAAATAAAAGGTCAAGACACCTATGTCAAAGTGGCTCCCACTCACGTGCCTACATCATCATCATTACTTAATTCTCCCCACTATATAAACTCTCATTTGTGTTCCCTCAACTCATCGAAACTTACGTGTCCTCTATTATTCACCAATCCTCTTAAATTCATTTTCCCATTTTATTCTATTATATATATGATGGATCATCAACTGAGTTCAAGAAAACGAGTTCGTGATGAATCGTACGAGTTAGAAATCAACTCACCTGAAGTAAAAAGACTTAAGGAAAATCTCTTAGACGATTTATACGAGTTATCCACTCCCAGTCATGACCTCGACTCATTCATGCAGATTCTCGAGGAGGAGATTACCACTTTACCCTTATCAGACACGACAGTTATTACGTCTGAGTCTGGCGAATCACAGCCGGAGTTAGGATACCTTCTAGAAGCATCCGATGATGAACTCGGACTACCTCCGCCAACGAGGGCGGAGACTGAGTTAGTCCGAGTTGTTACTGCGTCGAATGGACTCAGTAACGAGTTTTGGCCGAGTTATGACTCGTTTGATTTGGGAGTTGTTGAGTTGGATAATTATAGTGGTAATATTGGTGAATATGTTGGATTAGATGGGTTGTTTGATCATTCGGATCTGGGTTTCGGGTCGGGTGATTTTCTATGGAGACCCGAGACTTTACCCGCACAATAGTATAGGGGATTGATATTATTGTAAAGAATTTTATAATTTTTTTCTTTTCTTTATATATTATTATTTGACTATAAACAGAAAGGAAGAAGAAATTATGAAATATTGATGACCAATTGAAATGAAAATTTTAGCAACGTTAGCGGAATTTTATTTTAAGTGTTAGTTGATTGAATAATATGTTTATGCAAATTTCTGAATTGGTGATAGATAATGGCTTATGAAAGTTAATTAGTAGGAATATATAAATGTTTAATTAAATCTGTAAAATAATTGAATTGAAAGGAAAAAAGGCAAATTCAAGTCTATTTTTTCTTCTTCATAGAGATCATAATTAGTTGCAAATTGCAATGACTTAAGCGCTTATGCGCAACAATGGAAACGTTAAAGGGTCGTTTGGTTCGAAGATAAGTTATGTTGGAACAATTATGTTGAGATTATTTTTATTGACTATTTAATTTATTGTATAAAATATTAAAATAACACACACTGTATAATTTTTAAATAATGCTAAATAGGGTGTATAAGTATAAGAATAGTACTGATATTGATAGAATATAGCACGATACTGTACTCAAATATGATTAAGATTGTAATTAAACTAGTGTACAAACTTACCATAGTTGTAGAATTGTTGTACAAATATGATTAAGATTTAGAAGTATAATATGAATAAGATTTTCTATATTTGGAGATTGTAACTTGCATATATACCCTATTCATTAATGAAAATAATCAAGGAATTATTTCTTTCTTGGTATCAGAAGTCTAGGTCTAAAATACCTTCTTCCAAAAACACTTTTGCTCTTCTCGATTTCTGCTCGGTTTCCGTGAACCATTTCTCGATTGCTGCGCACTTTTTGTCCTCTATTCCCAAATTTTCTTTCTAGTCCCTAGTTCACATATTGTTCTTTCGTTATGTCTACGTCAAAAACATATTTCATCTTGCCCTTACAGTTTCCAACATTAAGAAACACATCCCTATTGTTCTTGAGATGGAAAACGTCCAATACGCGACGTGAGCGAAATTATTCAAAGTTCACACACGCTCGCATAAAGTCTTCCATCACATAATCCCCTCGGTAACTGGCGAGGAGAAGGTGCCTACCTCCGAGGATGATCCTACGTCATGGACAACCCTTGATGCTACCGTTCTCCAGTAGATTTATTCCACAATCTCTACAGACCTCTTAGAGACGATTATTGAACATGACGCTACGACAATGACTACTTGGAATAGGGTGCGTGATATATTTCAAGATAACAAAAATTCACGTTCAAGCACTCTTGAGCAGGAGTTTTCCCATGTCAATATGGAAGATTTTCCTAACGTCTCAGCCTATTGTAAAAGGCTGAAAGAATTGGCGGACTAACTCCGCAACGTTGGTGCGCCCATTACCAATAATCGTCTTGTTCTTCAAATGGTTGTAGGACTTTCTGAGGCCTATAATGGTGTTGGAACACTACTTCGCTAACGTAATCCTCTGCCACCATTTTATCAGGCTCGTTCCATGCTCACGTTAGAAGAGGCCCGTTTGACTAAAAAGACGGCTATCAGAGCACATTCCGTCGTAATGATGACCACGTCAGACGACCCTCACTCATTCTCTGAAAATTCGGGCCAAAACCATAACCACGGTGACGGCAAAAAAGGTCAAAATCGTAAAAATAATGGCAAAAACAGCGGTGGCAATCGCAGTGGTAACGCTGGAAGATGACAGAATAGTGGCAGCTACAGTAGTGGGACTCGGAGCAGTGGGCCATAGGCTAACTGGCCCCAGCCGTGGCCCCGTGGCAGTGGGGCTGGGCCAATGGCCATTTGCCCAACAACCCTTATTTTCTGCCTGCTCCTTATTCGGGAAACTGGGCTTAGTTCCAGCAAAATTCCAGGCCCAATTTCCCGATCCCAAATAGTGGAATGCGGTACGGTAATGGCTCGAGACAGCAGGCAGGCCTACTTGGGCCTCGGCCCTCGCAGGCCTTCCATGCTGCAGGCCCAAATCCGATCCCGACACCTACAAATATTGAAGTCGCAATGCATACATTTGACTTAAATTCCCCGAACGCGAATTGGTATATGTACACCGGAGCCACTTCTCATATGACGTCCGATTAAGGTACTCTCTCGTCTTATTCAAATTTGAGCAAAAATCGTGGTATAATTGTTGGTAATGCAACTCAATTCCAATTCGCGATTATGGACATACAACTTTGTCTCCCCCACATCCACCTCTAGTTTTGACAAATGCCCTTCATGCCCATAACTTAATTAAAAATTTGGTGTCTGTCCGAAAATTCACCAATGATAATTGAGTTTCTGTTAATTTTGATCCCTTTGGGTTTTTCGTGAAGGATTTCTAAACGGGGATAACTCTAATGAGATGCAATAGTAGGGAGAGCTTTATCCAATCACAACTACCACCACTTCCACGAGTCAAGCCATGCCGTCTACTTTTGCCGCCCTTGCTATTTCCCTGTGGCATGCACGTTTGGGTCATCCGGGATCGTTTATTATTTCGTGTTTGTATAAAAATAATTTTTTTATTGTAAGGGTACGTGTAGTACTCCACTTTGATGCCTTTTGACGTTATTCATAATGATTTATGGACATCTCATGTTTTAAGTTCTTTGATCCATTGTTATTATGTCTTATTTTTGAATGATTATTCTAATTTTTTGTGGACCTTTCTGTTATCCAAAATGTATCAAGTTTTTTCTACTTTCTTAAAATTTAGAGCATTCTTTCGTACCAAATTCGAACGGAAAATTAAAAATATTCAATGTGATAATGGAAAGGAATACGATAGTGAGTTGTTTCGGGAATTTTGTGATGATAATGGTATAGTTTTTCATTTTTCATGTCCTCATACATCCTCACAAAATGAGAAAGTCGAACGGAAAATTCATACCATTAATAATATTGTCCGAACTTTAATAGCACATGCTTCTGTACACCCTTCCTTTTGGCATCATGCACTACAAATTGCTACTTACCTCCTTAATGTACTTCCTACCAAAGGGTTAGCATATGAATATCCCCTTAAAATTCTCTATAATAAGACTCATTCGTATTCACATCTTATTGTCTTTGGGTGTTTATGCTATCCAATTTTCCGTCAACTACAATTAACAAACTTCAAGCCCGTTCTACCGCTTGTGTGTTTTTGGGTTATCCATCTAATCATCGTGGTTACAAATATTTTGATTTATCGTCTAATAAAATCATAATTAGTCGCCATATTTTTTTTATGAAACCCAATTTCCGTTTGCTAAAGTGAGTAGTCCCTTGCCTAATTCGTATAATTTTTTTGATGACGAGGTCTCATCATATATTATCCACAATTTATCGGACTTTTCCCGTGACCAAAATACGCCAGCAGGCCCACTGCCTGCTTGCCCACACAGTCCCGTTACCACTGTTCCGCCGATTCTGCCCAGTGGGCCAGAAACACGACCCAATACCGATCTCGGTACTGTTCCAATGTTCTAGCCCACTCCAGTATCGGCTTCCGCCCCCTGCTGGCCAGTCCGTCACCGCCCCCACATTGTCCTAAATCCACCCAACTCTACCTCAAGTCAAGGACCCGTTACTCGTAGTCAAATAGGTATTTTTAAACCAAAACAATATTTTAATCTCAATTCTAATGTCTATAAATCCTCACTACCACGTAACCCTATGTCTGCACTACATGACCCGAATTGAAAACTGGCTATGACTGACGAATATAATGCTCTTATTGAAAATAAGATGTGGGAGTTAGTACCCCGTCCATCTGGTGTTAATATTATTCTGTCTATGTGAATTTTTACTCATAAAGAAAATTCTGACGATTCTTTTGAGAGGCATAAGGCTCGTCTTGTAGGTAATGGTAAAACTCAACATGTTGGCATGGATTGTGGTGAGACGTTTAGTCCGGTGGTCAAACCGGCTACAATTCGCACTATTCTTAGTTTGACTCTCTCAAAAGCATGACCTATTCATCAGTTGGATGTAAAGAATGTTTTCTTACACTGTGATCTTAAGGAGGCAGTCTATATGCATCAGCCCTTGGGTTTTCGAGATCCTAATCATCCTCATCATGCCGGTTTGCTGAAGAAGTCCTTATATGGGCTTAAGCAGGCCCCGCGAGCTTGGTATAAGAGGTTTGCAGATTATGTATCTACTATTGGGTTTTCTCACAGCCGGTCTGATCATTCTCTCTTTATATATCGTCGTGGTACTTCTCTAGCATACATTTTATTGTACGTAGATGATATTATATTGACTGCTTCATCTGATACTCTGCTCAAGTCTATCATGTCACTTCTCAGTTCTGAATTTGCAATGAAAGACTTGGGACCCTTGAGTTATTTCTTGGGCATTGCTGTCACGCGTCATTCAGGTGGTCTATTTTTATCTCAAAGGAAGTATGTTGAAGAGATTATTGAGAGAGCTGGTATGTCATCTTGTAAGTCTACTTCCACTCCGGTTGATACCAAACCGAAGTTGAGTATTACGTCAGACACACCATACGAGGATCCCACACACTATCGCAATCTTGCAGGGGCACTTCAGTATCTTACTTTCAGGAAACATGATATTACTTATGCAGTTCATCAGGTGTGTTTATTCACGAATTGAGCATATATATGCGCTCAAACGCATTATACGGTACATCCAGGGCATACTTGATTAAGGATTGCATTTATATCCTTCTTCCGTCTCTACTCTTGTGTTATATAAATATGCTGATTGGGATGACTGTCCTAATACCAGATGCTCGACATCTGGTTATTGTATGTTTCTTGGGGATAGCTTGGTCTTGTGGTCTGCGAAATGCCAGACTACATTATCGCGATCCAGTGCAGAGGCTGAGTATCGAGGCGTGGCTAATGTATTATCTGAATCATGTTGGCTGCGTAATCTTTTATTAGAATTACACTTTCCTATTCAGAAAGCTACCTTGGTCTATTGTGATAATGTTAGTGCAATCTATCTTTCTGGCAATCCCGGTCCAACATCAACGCACTAAACATAGCGAGATGAATATTCACTTTGTTTGCGAAAAGGTAGCTCATGGTCAAGTACGTGTTTTACATGTGCCCTCCAGATACCAAATTGCTGACATCTTTACGAAGGGTCTTCCCCCAGTTCTATTTGAAGATTTTAGGGACAGCCTCAGCGTACGACAACCGCCCGCTATGACTGCGGGGGGTGTGATAGAATATAGCACGGTACCGTGCTCAAATAGGATTAGGATTGTAATTAAACTAGTGTACAAACTTACCATAATTGTAGAATTTTTGTACAAGTATGATTAAGATTTAGAAGTATAGTATGAATATGATTTTTCATATTTGGAGATTATAACTTGTATATATACACTATTTATTAATTTAAATAATCAAGAGATTATTTCTTTCAAATATATTATTTATGTACGTAAATAGTATTGAATAGGTGTATAAGTAATACTGAACCTCAGACACAAAACTTCCCAAGCAAACAAAGTAGTAGTACAATAACAACAATGAGAGCAAGTAATGAACCTTACAACCCAAGATCCCGTATGGATCCTTGTTTCAACCAGAAAAGAAGATGAATAAACCGTAAATAAAATCATCGTAAATATTATTGTTAATAATAAATTTAAGGCCTCTTATTGAAATTTAATATTCGATTGCCAATTTTGTCAAGCAGGCGTGTAGCCGAGCTCTCTATTCTCTTGCCATTGAATTGTTACTAAGCTATCCTTATAATAATACACTCCGCAACCACCCATACATATCTGGGTATTAACATTATAGGAGACCAATAAGGAATGTTTAGTTACTAAAATGAGAGAGCAATCATAGCAAGCAGTGAAAGTTAACAAGTTTGTTTCAAACCCCTGGTTGGATCATTAATTACCCATTTATAAAAAACAAATCTTTCAACTATGTTCAAAATGGCAATGGAGTCATCAAGCAATTGTTGGGCTTTTCATATTTAAAGATTGGGCTTTAAAAATAAGGTGGTGTGAATGAGAAATGGAGGAAAATAAAAATTTGAGTAAAGTTCTTTTTGGATGAGAACTTTGTACCACATTGGTGGTGTAAGGGGAGAGTTGTGTGCTTATATATGGAAGCACATATTTTAGCTCATAAAAAGTTGAGAAGAGCCTCCTTCACATTGTCGTTGATGTTGTCGCTTGGCTCGGCTTTAGATTTGGATTTAATCAAATGATTTATTTGATAATTTTTTTTGGACCAATTTTTTTTTTCATTTTCATAATTTAATTTTCATTTCGCGGAATATTCCCAAAGGACATTTCCTTTTCGGGAACAGGCAAATCTTTCTTGAACAGACACCATACTTGTTCTGAACATGTATTTTGGCTCAAGATATTGGCTATAATTTTCAGAGGGTTCGCTTAATTTTTACACAGAAAAATAATAAACTTTTGAAATCAAAACTTCTGAATTTTTTCTCCTCATCTTCAGTGCATCGTTTTCAAACAAAGCTGTAAGTGTCGTGTGATTTACTTCGCTATTTGAGTTCGCCGGAGTTTTGTAGTTTGCATTGCCACTACTACAGAAATGTTCTTCCGTTTTATCATGCGAGGAAGTAACCCAGATCTTGGGAACAATGAGGGGGTTATAATTCCTTAAGGGCACACAACAACATGTGAGCTTGGAAGATTTTTTTCTACTTCTTCTACATTTCTGTTCGACAAAGTCCCTAGGGAGGTTTTATGGAGATGTTTGGAGGTTAGAAGTGTACCTGTGGCGTACACTAGAGAAATCAAGGATATGTATGATGGAGCCAAGACCAGGGTACGGACAGTAGGAGGAGACTAGGAACACTTCCCAGTGATGATGGGGCTGCATCAGGGATCATCTCTTAGAACATTCCTATTTGCCTTGGTGATGGATGGACTGACGCGACAAATCCAAGGGGAGGTGCCATGATGTATGTTATTCGCAGACGACATTGTCCTGATTGATGAGACTCGCAGCGGAGTGAATGCTAAGCTGGAGGTTTGGAGACAAACTTTGGAGTCTAAAAGATTCATGTTGAGTTGGACCAAGACAGAATACTTGGAGTGCAAGTTCAGTAACGGGAGCGACCTTTGAGACAGGCGTGAATGTGAGGCATGGTACTCAGGTCATTCTAAAGAAAGGAAGCTTCAAGTACCTCAGGTATATTATACAAGGGAATGGAGAGATTGATGACGATGTCACACATCATATTGGGGTAGGGTGGATGAAATAGAGGCTGGCATCTGGAGTCTTGTGCGATAAAAAGTGCCACAAAACTTAAAGGCAAGTTCTATAGGGTGGTGGTTAAATCGACTATGTTGTATGGGGCAGAGTGTTGGCCGGTCAAGACTTCGCACAACCAAAAGATGAAAGTTGCGGAGATGAGGATGCTAAGATGAATATGTGGGCATACAAGAAGGGATAAAATTAGAAATGATGATATCCGAGATAGAGTGGGAGTGGCTTTGGTGGAGGATAAGATGCGGGAAGCGAGATTAAGATAGTTCGGGCACATGCAAAGGAGAGACACAAATGCCCCAGTGCGGAGGTGTGAAAAGTTGGCTATGGACGGGTACATGAGGGGTAGAGGTAGGCCGAAGAAGTATTGGGGAGAAGTGATTAGACGGGATATGACGCATGTGCAACTCATTGAGGACATGACCTTAGATAGGGGGTTATGGAGGACACAAATTAGGGTAGAAGGGTAGTAGGTAGTCTAGTGTAGTTCTACATACGCTTACAAACTGGTAGTTGTAATGTTATTATTGTAGGCTCGCTTAGCCTATCATACTAGTAGGCACACTATTGCTTTATAATATCATGTCGTTTGATTTATGCTGCTATGTGTATTTTGTTTGTCTTATTTACCTGCATTAGTTATTGCTTCTTTTTCAGAAGTCGCTATCATGGTTTAGTCGCTTTATTTGTCTTACTTTACTTGTGTTGGTGCTTTGTCTTGAGCCGAAGGTCTCTCGAAAATAGCCGCTCTACCTACCAAGTTAGAGGTAAGGTATGCGTACACTCTACCCTCCCAAACCCACGTTGTGGGATTTCACTGGGTATGTTG
Organism: Anisodus tanguticus; assembly: GCA_034509755.1. Taxonomy (NCBI): domain Eukaryota; kingdom Viridiplantae; phylum Streptophyta; class Magnoliopsida; order Solanales; family Solanaceae; genus Anisodus; species Anisodus tanguticus. The sequence goes on along the minus strand of CM067540.1, from coordinate 2,583,551 downwards.
TTGTTGTTCTACATTTCTGTTCGAATATTTTTTTTCTAATTTTGATTAATAAACAGAAGCTAACTTATTAATTACTGTTTCAGAACACAGTTAATAACAACAATATCAGAATCGCCCTCCAACTATAAATAGAGTAATCATATTATGGCCTTCAATCTCTTCAAACACCTCATTCCCAAAGTTAAATGAAAGAAATTTGCGATTAGTATTCCCCGTAACAGCCAGTAATAAGATCCTAGATTGTGATCCTTTTAATTAATTGCTATCCATACTAGTAATATATTATGTTACCATATTAGTATTTACCAGTAATAAATTCTGTTACCATATTAGTCTAAGCAGTAACCAATATGGAATCTGGAAAATGAGGGAATTTATTCGAATAGTTTCTTCTTTATTAAGGAAGTGTCCCTAATAAATTCATCCTAAAAGAGTTCCTTGCAAATTGCTCACGTATCCCTCATGATTCATCTTTTAAACTACTACAGTAAACTTACCACAAACAAAGGGGAGGGGAGTGGCAGAGTTAGAATTTTTACTTAGGAGTTCAAAAATATAAAGAAGTAACACATGAAGAAGTCAAGGAAACTCAACATCTATTATATATACATAAACTATAATTTTAATTTTGTGTATACAATGAAAACGAATAATGTGTGAGGAAAACTTGCATTATTCTTAGGAGGAGAATAGAAGAAAACTCCCATTTGAAGCAAGTTTCGAGATCACACGCAATATTGACCATTGATTTTTCGATGTGCCTGCAATCATGCTGGTTTGGTGGGTGAGGGAATAATTTATTCCTATTTCTTTTTTGATATTCAGTTTCCTGACTTACGAGAGACTATTCCTATTTTATGGAGAAAGATTATGGATTGATCTTTTAGGTCCTGGTGGCTATATTAGAGAAGCTATCGAACTTGCACAAAACATGCCACTTGAACCAAACGTTATAATTGGGGTTCCCTTTTAGGGGTTTGCATTACGCATATGGTAACAATCTTTTCGGATTTGCAGTTTTTGTTGTGAAATTTTCATTACTTTTCGTGTATATTATTTGATTCTGAAATTATTCATGACATACTGAATTATCTCCGGAACCCACGCATAACGGAAGCTTAGTGCACCGGGCTTTCTTTTTGAATACTTTCCTCTTTGAGCATTTTGAGATAATATTCAAAATGTGCAAGTTCAGATTTTGGGTACCCAACTTGGAGCAAGTCTCTTAATATCTCTATCCCATTGAATATTTCTTTCGTCAATAATGGGTTTATTTGCCCTAAACCCTCTGCGAGGTATGTTTTTTTGTCACATAAACAAGATCTTGGATATAAATTCATTAGTCTACTATTGATCTTCTTCCTTTCGAAAGAGATAATAAATTGTTGTCATATAATCTAGATAACTATATATTGCTTGGTGCACTTCATTCTTGTGGTGTTTTGCTAGGTTCATTGTGTTATATATATGTACTTACTCTATTTTTTTTCTTTCTATACAACAGATATCCGCTGGTGCTTCGCAATAAGGATATCGACAAGGAGTTTAGGTGTTCGTGAGAGATAAAGATGCAACAAAGAATTCCAAAAGTCAGTTTTTAATTCTCTTAATACTCTTATTCTCATTCTGCGTATCTTATGAATTTAATGTCTATTGAATGTGTTATTCATTTGGAATATAAAGTGTATTCTTTAATCTTTATATATAAAAGCGAAACAAAATAATAGGAATTGTGCATTGCTATCATTTTTGCAATTCTTCTATCACCTTTTGATTACCCTCTCCCTCGGCATTTGTACCATTTTTGCAGTTCTTCTATTGCACTTTTGTTTGCCCTCGCTCCCTTCTTTCTCCTAACTACTCTTTTCCTTATCTTTTTTACTTTCATTTTAAATGCTTTTCTTTATTACTTTTCTTCTTATTAATTCTGTTAATTATTATATTATTTCTTAGTGATTTTGATATGATAATCTATTTAGGTTTATGAATGGAAGAAAATGAGGAAGTAAATGGTGACGAAGATGAGAAAAGAAGGAAGAAGTAGGAATGAAAAAAAATAGATGTGGAAATAAGCAACCCGTAGCGTAAAAATGTACCTTGTATGAACTTTTTTTTTAAACCTTATTTATATATGGACTTAGATTAACAAATTTTTCACAAATGTAGCTGCTGCAAAGCCTATTGCTTCCTGTTTCTCCTTCTGTAGTCCTTTATTTCCCAAATTAATAGATTGAAGCTTGAAATTTCGTTCCAAGTTTTTATGGATTATCTCTCTCAAGACATCCCTTTTTAATGAAGTTGCATTGTATGTTGGTGTTAAGAGTCCCACGTAAAAAATGGAATGGGAACATGAACTCCTTATATGGATCTACAAGCTAGCTTTTGGGGTTGAGTTAGACCCAAGATCCATTCTTTACGGTAGAATTTAGAGGAGAAACTGTTAAAATGAATACATATTAAGTTTTGGAGTTTTGAAATTTAGTATAATTTGATGATTCTAAAAAAAACATTACTAATGATAAAAGTGCGAAAATTTAAGCCTACATCATATCTTCTTTAAGTTTATTTCTTCCTTTACATACTTCTTCACCTAGATTTTACTATTAATACAAAATTCAACTTTAGAGAAACGCATACATCTCACCTACAGTAATTCATTAGAATTTGAAAAATAATAAGGTGTTTCAAATATTTAAAAAATATTTTGTAAATTCAATAATTTTTTATTACCGCTCGAAGTGGGGAACAATTCACTAGTGTATTATAAAGTAATAAAGGTGAGTGGAGCAAAAATTGTGAGAGGGCCATTTTTTACTGAATATTATAAAGATTTGTAGATAGAAGAGAGGAATTGAGTATTTGAGGTGTTCGCGGGGAGGGGAAAAAGGTGGGTGGGTGGGTGAAGCAGAAAGAAATAGGAATGGGAATAAAATAAAATAAAATAAAGGGTTACTTATTTGATATGTAGCGTGCGCGTGTAAAATATTGGGGATTGGGTTTGTATTTTTAGGTGAGTAATAACTAATAATATCACATTGAATAAAAATAAAGGTAAGAGGTTGTCCGTAAAGTTAAGTTGCTTCTTTCTCCGAATCGGTTTCTAGTGTCAGTCAATCAAGATTCGCCATCAACGTGTAAGTTACTTTTTTCGCATAAATTTAAGGGTCAACATGTGTATATACCACATAAAATGTTGCAAGTCATGTTGGGTGGTACCACCCGTGCATGAGTTTGCATTTACCTCATTACATTGGCTAACAATGGAAATGTACTGATAAATATGAAATTATAGAACAATTTATGAGACAATTCCTTTTTTTAAAAAATAAATCGATAACATCAATCGTATTCCTTGTCTAGTATCAGTAAATAAATTATAGATCTTACAACTCCTAAACCCAACCCATTAAACACATCATTAAGGAGAAATTAATTTATTCCTTCTTTTACACATTGAATAAGTTATTGTACTAAGATTTTTATACAGTACCTTTTTCTTCCTTTAGAGTGAAAGGCGAGCACTTGATATTATTGTATAACTATTCAAATCCACATCATATCCAAGATTGTTACCATTCTTTATTTGTAGATAAATAAAGAGAAATTCCAAACTTTAATTATTTCCCCAATTATTCTAGGAAAAGCTAGTAGGGTAAAGTCGGTGTTTAGCATGATTAAGTAATAACTTAAGGTTAGACTATGTATTAATTAACTATAATTTAGCAATAAAAGTGTAAGTTAAGATATGTGTCATATATTCATTTAGTTAGTGGAAATATTGGGTGCGATTAAAATGTGACCAAATAGTAGGCATGCATTAGGTAAAAATTGCTATCTCATTTAAATATCAATTAAGAATCCTTACGAGTTAAACTATACAAGAAATTTGGTAGTCAATTTCTCATTTTTAATTTATTACTAAAAACAGAAAGAATAGTATCATAATAATAATATTATATATTTCATTTTTTCACAGACTTATGAGAGTTCGTAAATTCAAAAATAATAATCACTTTTCAGCTTCTGCAATTGAAAAAATAACTACTATAAATAAAATTTCAAAATATTATCTTGAAGTTTCACTTATAAAAGTTGTGACCTCCAAGACATTATATTTATTTTTCAACTTAAATTAAGTCTTGAATTGCCCATTTGGCTTAGCTCTATATTCATTTATTCTCTGAAGTAGAGATGGAATTAATATTGCTAATACTAAATGTTCCGTGCCAGTGCGTACGTTCATAACGTCGTTGTACAAAAGTGATCCAACACTCAGTTAATTTCAAGGTGACTCAATGTTAATAATATTACACTTTATACTATGGAACAAAATTGTAGAATTACATTCCTGGGCCTGCTCTCGTGAGAATGAGAAATACAAAAACATCATACTTCGTAAAATATGTGGAACAAAATTGTACAATTACATTACTGGGCCTGCTCAAGTGAGAATGAGAAATACAAAAAACAGTTGAACTGTTCATATTCATGTTGGTGGTTCAACTAATACAAAAGTTGATGCTACAATTGAATAAAGTTTGGAATTTAGCAGTTCTAGGTGACAACACATACTTTCATCTTGGTATCCACTGCAAGAAAAGAAAACCAAGCATTAGAATCAGAACATACAATACCAAGCTAAATCTAGCGCGAAGCATAAGAGAAAGGGATAGCCTTCTGTTACTATAATGCAGAAGGCCAAAATATTGAAAGGTATTGTGTCACTTGGGTGAAACAAAGGTCTCTGTATTATTAGAACATTGCTGAAAAATATACTGAAGTAAATATTTTTCATGTCCATTTTATTCCTTAAATACAATATTATATACATCAATACAAGATTAAATATAGGCTACAATTATGGTAAAATATATTAAGAATATACTAAGAATATTTATATCATAAATATAAGATATTTGATTTGATTATGGAAATAATCAAGGATTATTTCCATAATCTATCAGTTCCCTGCAGTCTTAGCGGGAGGTTCTCGTATGCTGAGAATGTCCTTGAAATCATCAAAGAGTATGTGCGGAAGTCCTTTCGTGAATATATCTGCAATCTGATAGCGGGATGGTACATGGAGAACACGAACTTGTCCACATGCAACCTTTTTGCGGACAAATAAAATACCCATTTCTATGTGTTTGTGCATTGATGTTGGACGGGGTTCCCTGACAGATATATCGCACTCACATTATCACAATAAACCACGATTGCCTTTTCGATTGGACAATGAAGCTCCAATAGAAGATTACGAAGTCAACATGATTCAGAGACAACATTAGCTACCCCTCGATATTCTGCTTCAGCACTCGACCGAGATAGTGTGGGTTGACTCTTTGACGACCACGAGATTAAATTGTCTCCGAGAAACACACAATAAACAGAGGTGGAGCGCCTGGTGTCCGGGCATCCACCCCAATCAGTATCTGTATAAGACGTGAGACCAGAAATGGTTGACTTATATAGATGTAACCCAAAATAAAGAGTACCCTGAATATACTTCAAAATTCATTTGAGAGCCCCCATATGTTCCTCCTTCGGGTCAAGCATATGTAAAGAGACATGTTGAACCGCATATGAGATATCATGTCTCATAAAGGTGAGATATTGCAATGCCCCTGCTAAATTGCAGTAATAAGTTGGATCATCGTATGGAGATCTTGAAGAGTTACTCAATTTTGCCTTGGTATCTATCGGCGCGGGTGACGACATGCAAGCTGATATGCCGACTTTGTCAATTATCTCATCGGCATTTTTTTTTTGACAAATAAACAAACCACCTGCATATTGAGTTACATCAATGTCCAAAAAATAGTTTAAAGGGCCCAAATCATTCATAGCAAATTCTGAAGCAAGAAGGGACATAATAAACTGACGAAGGGACTCAGATGATGTTGTGAGGATGATGTCATCCACATAGAGAAGAATGTATGTCACGTATTTCCTTTTTTATAAATGAACAAAGACTGATCATATTTGCTATGTGAGAATCCAAGTGTGGAAACGAACTCTGCAAACCTGTTATACCACGCATTAGGTGCCTGTTTGAGACCATATAAAGATTTCTTCAACAAGCAAACATAATCAGGATGAATAGGATCTCGGAAGCCCAAAGGCTGGTGCATGTAAACTATTTCCTGTAGGTGACCGTGTAGAATCACATTCTTTACGTCCAACTGATGAATGGACCATAATTTTGACAGAGCGAGACTGAGAACTGTCCTGATAGTCGTTGGTTTAACTACTGGGCTAAAAGTTTCACCACAATCCATTCCCACATGTTGAGACCTGCCATCACTAATAAGACGGGCTTTGTGCCTCTCAAATGAACCACCAGATTTCTTTTTATGACAGAAAACCCACATAGAACGTATTATGTTCACATTAGAAGGACGGGGCACCAACTCTCATGTCTTATTTTAATAAGAACATTAATTTCATCTATCATGACAACTTTCCAATTCAGGTCCGATAAGGCAGCTTTCGGATTTTAGGGAATCAGGGATGGTTGGACAGAAGAGGTCAAATTAAAAATGACGCTTAGGCCAAAAAATCTCATGCGTGGCATGGGTTTCAATGGACCGGGTGGGGCTGAGATGGACTACTGGGTTACTGGATTATCGACTGAGGGAATATTGGGCCTGACCTGCCACTGGACCGAAGGAGCAGTGGGCTCCTTCTTTTGGGCTGGCCTATTTTTCTGAGATGAGTGGACCGAGGCTGAGGGAGAGGGAGCAGTGGGCTCCCTCATTTGAGGTGGCCCATTTCGGGCAAGGTTCTGGATCGATGGAAAGGGCGAGGGAGCAGGGGCTCCCTTATTTGGGCTGGCCCAATTGGGGCATCTGGCTGGGCCGAGGGTGCGGAAGAGGGAGCAATGGGCTCCCTCATATGTGCGTATTTATTTGGACTGTTTAGATGGTATTGTAAAATAGGATGTAACACCGTGTCCAAAAAACCATACGAGGGTGGAGAAGATGTTGGTATATTAGCAAATGGGAATTGGAATCATAAAAAATAACGTGACAAGAGATGATAATTTTCCACTAGACATATCATAACACTTATAACCCTTATGGTTTTGTGAATATCCCAAAAATACACATGAAGTGGAACATACTTGAAGTTTGTTTATCGTTGTGGAAGAAAAAAGTGGATAACACAAACACCCGAAAACCCTCAAATGTGTAGGAGGGGACACGATGATAGAGAATTTGTGTGTGTGAGTAGTTTGAAAGTAACTTGCTAGGAAGAATGTTAAAGAGGTATGTAGCCATTTATAGAGCATGACGCCAAAATGATGGTGGTATGGACGCATGGGCAAGAAGTGTGCGGATTAAATTATTTATCGCTCATATTTTTTGTTCAGCTTTCCCATTTTGCGGAGAAGTGTGCGGACAAGAGAGACGAAAGACCATACCATTTTTGTGACAGAACTCCTTAAATTGGTCATTTATGAATTCCCTCCCATTATCACATCGGAAGCACTTAATTGATTTCTCAAATTGGGTTTGGATGAACACACTAAATTGCAAAAAAACATGGTGAACCTGTGATTTCTTCCCAATTGGAAATGTCCAAAGAAAATTAGAGTAATCATCTAAAATAAGCATGTAATATTTCTGACCTGCTGAACTTAAAACCGGGGATGTCCACAAGTTACTCTGCATGATATCAAATGGCATAATTATGTTTGAAGTAGATAAAGAAAACAACAATTTAACATGTTTCCAAAAAATGCAACACTGACAAACATGAGAACCCAAATATGGTTTACAATTAATAAACTTATTTTTTCTAAGGGAGTTTAGCACAAATGTTCCTGGGTGTCCCAAATGATTATACCATAAACAACAACATACCCAGTGAAATTTCACAACGTGGAGTCTGGGGAGGGTAGAGTGTATGCGGACCTTACCTTGGTAGGTAGAGCGGCAGTTTCTGAGAGACCCTCGGCTCAAGACAAAGTACAAGCAAAAACAAAGTAAGACAACCAAAGCGACAAAGCCATGATGGCGACTTCTGGAAAAGAAGCAATAACTAATGCATGTAAATAAGACAAATAACATATACATAGAAACATAAATCAAATGACAGTGGACAATAAAGTAATACTTTGCCTACTAGTATGATAGGCTAAGCGAGCCTACAATACTAACATTACAACTACCAGTTTGTAAGCGTAGGTAGGACTACATTGGACTACCTACTACCCTAATCCGTGTCCTCCATAACCCCTTATCTAAGGTCATGTCCTCAGAGAGTACCACCTGCGCCATATCCCGTCTAATCATCTCTCCTCAATACTTCTTCGGCCTACCTCTACCCCTCATGTACCCGTCCATAGCCAAACTCTCACACCTCTGCACTAGGGAATTTGTGTCTCTCATCTGCACATGCCCGAACCATCTCAATCTCGCTTCCCGCATCTTATCCTCCACCGAGGCCACTCCCACTCTGTCTCGGATATCATCATTTCTAATTCTATCACTCCTTGTATGCCCACACATCCATCTTAGCATCTTAATCTCTGCAACTTTCATCTTTTGGGTGTGCGAAGTCTTGACCGGCCAACACTCCGTCCCATACAACATAGTCGGTATAACTACCACCCTATAGAACTTGCCTTTAAGTTTTGGTGGCACATTTTTATGGCACAAGACTCCAGATGCGAGCCTCCATTTCATCCACCCTACCCCAATACGATGTGTGACATCGTCATCAATCTCTCTATTCCCTTGGATAATAGACCCGAGGTACTTGAAACTTTTTTTATTTAGAATGACCTGAGTACCAAGTCTCACATCCACGCCTGTCTCAAGGTCGCTCCCGTTACTGAACTTACACTCCAAATATCCTGTCTTAATCCTACTCAGCCTGAACTCTTTAGACTCCAGAGTATGTCTCCAAACCTCCAGCTTAGCGTTCACTCCGCTGTGAGTCTCATCAATCAGGACTATATCGTCTACGAATAACATACACCATGGCACCTCTTCCTGTATTTGTCGCGTCAGTCCATCTATCACCAAGGCAAATAGGAATGTGCTAAGAGCTGATCCCTGGTGCAACCCTATAATCACTGGGAAGTGCTCCGAGTCTCCTTCTACTATTCATACTCTGGTCTTGGCTCCATCATACATATCCTTGATTGCCCTAGTGTACGCCATAGGTACACCTCTAACCTCCAAACATCTCCATTTAACCTCCATAGAGACTTTGTCGTATGTCTTTTTGAGGTCGATGAAAACCATATGGAAGTCTCTCTTTCTCTCCCTATACTGCTCCACCAACCTCATAATAATATGAATGGTTTCAGTAGTTGAACGCCCCGGCATGAATCCAAACTGGTTCTCAGAGATAGACACACATCTTCTCACCCTCATCTCCACGACTCTTTCCCAAACTTTCATTGTGTGGCTTAGCAGCTTGATACCCCTATAGTTGTTACAACTCTGGATATCACCTTTGTTCTTGTATATAGGAATCATTGTACTCCACCTCCATTCTTCGGGCATTCTCTCCATCTTAAAAATGATGTTAAACAACTCCGTCAGCCACTCTAAACATGTACTGTCTGTGCTCTTCCATAATTCAACTGGGATCTCATATGGCCCGGTCACTCGTCCCTTGCGCATCCTACGAACAACACCATTAACCTCCTCAACCTTAATGCTTTCACAATACCCAAAATCCTGGTACCTACCATATTGCTCCAGATCTCCCAACACAATGTCTCTATCTCTTTTTTCATTCAAGAGTTTATGGAAGTAAGACTGCCACCTCCGCCTAATATGTGCGTCCTCCACCAGTACTTTGTCATCCTCGTTCTTGATGCACCTCAAGTGGTCCAAGTCACGGGCCCTTCTCTCCCTCACCTTGGCTAGTCTGTACAACTTTTTATCCCCATTTTTCCCTCTAATTCCACATACAGACATTTAAAAGTCGTCATTTTCGCCGTCGTAACCGCTAGCTTTGCCTACTTCCTCGCCATCTTATACGACTCCCTATTTTTCCACTTCTTCACCTCATCCTTGATTTCTACCAATTTTGCATACACGATTATGCCATAAAGTAGGAGATAAAACAACAAAGGTTGATGCAAATGTGGCTTGGTTGTTGTTGGTGGTGGTGATGGGATACAAATGCTCAGTGCTATCATATTTCATTAGTGGCACCCCCGTCCAAAAATCCTTCACAGAAAACTAAACAGATAAAAAATAACAGAAACATTATTGTCAGTTGTGAAACGACGCACATATACCAAGTTTTAATAAGTTTGGGTGCATATAAGACATTGTTTAACTGTAAAGGTGAGTAAGGGGGTGGGATTGTGGATTGCCCAATACCACGAATTGGAATTTCTTATCCACTTCCAATCACAATATTTTTATTACTGCTAATATTAAAATAAGACGAGAGAGTATCTGGAGATGCCGTCATGTAAGAGGTCGCCCTTGTGTCCATGTACCAGTTGTCGTCGGGAACATTGAGAGTCATAGTTTGCATGGCGTGCTCGATGTCTGTCGGAACATAAGTTGAGGAAGATGGTCCATGGGCTGCAAATGCATGCTGCAGACGACTATCGAGAACCCCGAGCTGCTGAGATATTGGAGGAGGCCTGGCCTACTGTGCCATGGGGTACGGGCAGGGAGGGGCAACCCAATGTTGCGGCTGCCAACCCCACGGTGGGTACTGTTCCCACGGCCCGCCGACTGGATGGTTTGGCTGCTGCCAGTGGGGTCTGTTTTACTCCTGCTGGCCGCAGCTGTTGTCGTCACCGACGTTTTGTCCTCCACCCCGACCTCTTCCCTTTACACCATTATTTTTCCCTTTATTATTGCTGCAATTTTGACCCTGTTTTGGTCCATTATTGTTACGATTCGTACCACTGGCTGAACCAGAATTTTGAGGGCCAAAATTACCGGTATACATGTTGGTGGAAAGGAGGGAGATGCCGGCATTGTTTGCCGCCGTCGCCGCTTGTTTTACTTTTTGGGTTTCTTTAAGAATTAATCTCGAACGAGCCTCATAAAATGGTGGTAACGGGTTACTTTGTTGAAAGAACGTAGCAACACCATCATATTGTTCATTCAGACCCACAATTAATTGGAGAACTAACCTTTGATTCGTCACCAGTGCACCAACGTTTGATAGTTGATCGGCAAACATTTTTAACTCTTGACAATATGCGGAGACGTTTGTAAAATCGTCCAACTTGACGTTGGTGAATTGATTTTCAAGATAAATGACACGAGAAATTTTGTTGTCTTGAAAAATATTTTGCAAACGCTCCCATGCTTGTTGAGCCGTCGAATCCGGTTCCAATATAGTGTGCAAAAGATCGTTGGATATCGTTCCTTAAATCCATTGGAGGACTATAGCATCCAAGCGAGACCATAGGGCCATATCAATGTCGGTGGCCTTGTTTTTCTCCGTGACATCCGAATGAAGTTTTGGAGGAATAATATGGTCAATGACTTGGTATGCGCGGCAATGAATTTTGAATAACTCCGCTCAAGATGAATATTGCCCTTTTTCCATCGCAAGAATCACCGGAATGAAGTTCTTGACGTTGTTTACGACAAGAGCGGGATGTAATTTGTGATGGTCGGCCATTGTTTCCCAAGATAAACACGAAAAGAGAGGGTAGGGTTTCGATTAGGGAAGAAACCGAAATGGGTAGGGTTTCGGCCCAAGGGGGGGAGGAAACCCTAATTCGGGTTGACGAAGAAGACTTAGCCGAAAAAAATTGTTATGGTTTCGGCTAGGGGGGGGGGGGGGGCGAATAGGCTTAGGGTTTTTGAGGGGTTAATTTTTTGCTCTTGATACCATGAAGGAAATATTTTCCATGTCCATTTCATTTCTTGAATACAATATTATATACATAATACAAGACTAAATCTAGGCTACAATTATGGTAGAATATACTAAGAATATTTACATCCTAAATATAAGATATTTGATTAGGGAAATAACCAAGCATAATCTATCATATTCAATAGTCAACTTTGGTGAAACACCCATATGCTGCAATTTCATAGCTACATCCAAGTCGAAAAGGGAAAAAAAGCTAAGTTCCATGTAAAGTTTATGCAGGATGTGCGATAGCTGAAATATAACAAAATATTGTTGGTCATATTGCTCCTATAAAGTTGGACACTATTTAGATCAGTACGAACAGTGGCAGTAAAAGTAGTATTTGCTGCGCTTTTTCCTTCTCCCTGACAATGTTGAATGATAGTTAAGAAATATTAGCTGAATTTTCTGTTATTCCTTGATAAAGAAGTCGAACTTATATGTGGTACATGAATCACTTCAAATTACCTGAGCAATAACATAGTAGAAAAAATTACCCTTGACAAAGACAGGCAATAATCCACTCAAAATATGATTATCTACGAATGACATTCCGTCATCTATACCAATAGGAATCTCAATTGTGCACAAAAAGCTAATTCATTACCTTGGAATGGCAAATATGGCATAATTTTAAACATGGTGTAAGCTTCCATCTAACAGTATATTTTCGAGCTTAAGATCACTGCAATACATTCACTGAAATTCAAGTAATTGATTCCTGATATAAGTAAGAAAAGCCTCGCCTGAATAAAAATAATCACAATAGGACAGATCTCATCCGTAAACAATACATTCCAAGATAGGGGCAATCGAAGACTTATCTAATAAAATTTGAGATACTAAATGCTATGCAATAGAATGAATTCGAAGTAGCTATTTATTGCTAGGTTTTCCTCTAGAAGAAGAAAAAAATCGGTGGCTTTCTGTTACATGCACTCTTTGCAGCACTGACAACTAAAAAAATGAAGAGAATTCTAGCTAGAATCTTAAGTTACCCAGTCTTCACTGAATCTAAATTCCAACCTATTCACTGCATTCCCTTCTACTACAGGCTCCTCATGCTGCCTTAGCTAATAAGAGCATGGGTGATCATGCACCTGTATCTGCAGCGCTACTTTCTACATATGAAATAACCTAATAAAGCACAAGGGCTGTCTAAAATATGACAAGCAGTCCCTAAAAGAAAATGGGCACAATCTAGAATTCTGAGTGCCGGTACTGAGATACGGGATGAGTTGAAGACCCCATTTGGTTTGAGTGTACACTTGGCCACAACCACTTTCGATATCACCAAGACCATCCTTGAGATTCTTTTTCTGGTATCTCACAGATGAATCGCAACTGACTAAACACACATAAATAATTAAGTTTCCTGCATATATACTTCAATATATCATTGATGCTTATCAGTTCACATATCCAATTGTGTTCAAGGTTTACTAATGAGGACATGATACTTTTAGCTGAACATCTAAATGACTTTGAGTATCAATGCACCCACCTGTCTTACAGTCTCGTCGCAGATAAATAGCATATAAAATGACTTATAAATCCATCAACAACTCTTTAGCTTTGAAGTACATAGTGAATGCATCATTTTAAAAGAATTTAACTGGAATTTTGTTACTTTCATTCATAGACATGTAAAGATCTTCAGAATGGTCTGTTATTCTCAATTAGGTGCTTCAAAAAAACAATGGAGAAGTGCAATACATATACAGAGCTTTCAGATAAGCAAATATGGTACGGTAAAAATGGAGACTATTCCTACTTAGATTAGCGGAAAACAGTTAATTAGTTTGTAATAGCAGGCAAAACAAATCTCACCTTTTTTCCAGTCCTTTTAATCCTTGTTATCTCACGTGATATGATATGATAAGCACAGAGTTCTGAACTTTCGGCTGTTGGTCATCGCTCTGTAAAGGAGAGGGCGAATAAATATTGCATAGCTAGCGCGTGTGAGGTGACACCAGCCACACTCCCGGATAGGCGCGTCAATCCACCACAAAGAGATTCAAAACCGATTCACTAAGTTAATTACCCGGTTAAAGAACCCTCCCATCAGTTGACACTTTTATTCAGTCGAGGAAGATCCCGAAACGGAGTCGCAGTTCACAAGCCTGTTTCATAGCTACCCCGGTTTGAACCATACTCCGTGGAAGAACACGTATAAAAAAAAAAGTCTTGACTCAAAATTTGCTCTAATGTTTGTCTAGTACATTTATACTAAGATTGCCAACATACAGTGTAAGAGTCATGTTACTGATGGATTGGAGGCTGAAACAGTGATAAGTTGAATTCTTTTTGGCTTGTCTTTATGTTTTCATACCATTGTGTATCAAATTAGTGTATGCATATGCATGTCATGTACATAGGGAACAGAGCCTACTAACCGACTGACTTTTTAACTAACAAGGCTTTGTATTGGAATGGAGAAATGAAAATACATATACTGATAGAGGATGCTTCTATTTTCTTTGCAATAAAATGCAGAAATAAAAGGAAAAGTTAGAAGGGAGGGAGGTTACTATTACAAAGAACTAAGCAAAGAAAGACTTTCTTCTTGCATATCCCTAAAGGAATTGCTTCCTCTTGTATATATAGATCTTCACACAGTACAGATGCTCCTTTTTAAGCAAGGTCCCAGACGCAATTTGCCAACTCCCCAAGTGAGTCCTCATTCGTGGCCACATTCGTAACAGGAATGGCCTTATATTAACTTTAGCTGGTTTAACAAAGTTGTAAAAAAAGTAAGCAAACAGAACTATTTGGCTGCTTTAGTGGTTCAAAGGCTAAATGTAGTGCCACACCTCTACCGAGTTAAACAAAGCGGGTTACTTCTCTTTTTTTTTTTGAGTTATGTATTCTCACACATTCTTGGAGCACCATCTGCAAATTCTATCTCAAACTTTTTTTATCCATAGATTTGTTTGTTGTTTGCCCGGTCCTATGTCACCATATCAATGTCAGCCCGATCAAACTAAACATTATGTTTTCTTTGTGTCTTCAACATTAGAAATCAAATAGAAGTTATGCAAGTAGAAGTCTCAACGACCAATTCATTAAGCGGGCTGGGGGTAACACCCCTGATAATACCACCACAAACCTTCTGAGACACAACCACCAGGTAAAGTGATTAGGGTTTAAGCCAATAACTCGACTTCTTCAGCCTACCAATGATATTTTCAAAAAGAACTGATTCTTGATGCCCATCTCTCTTTATGACCTTTTAATGGGGAATTTCGTTGAACAATATCGAAGGGATGGAAGCGTCAACAAACTGAGACGACTATAGCACAGGCCAAACCATAGTATTGCGGTCTGTAAAATCTCGATAATATCAAGATCCATGCAAAATCAGATACTCGGTAACCAAATGTGGAAAAAATCTATAAAATGATAAGATGGGAACTTTTTCAACAACCATAAGAAGTATATATATATATATTTCCAAACATCCAATCGAAGTAAGAAAAAGAGTTAAATTCTAGAGCAGAAAACATAATGAACAAAACGTTGGATCACCATCAAATCCAACAAAGAAAATTGTATTTCAGAGAATAATCTCGCAGTTATATTTCATTTTAGACTTATCTATAAGGAAATTTAAAAGTATACATAAGAGCTACCAAGTAGAGCGAATAAACTAAAGAGCCCTTAAATTGACCAACTTATATTACATTGTGTTTTTAGTTATAAATGTCATAAAGTACTACCCAAAGCTCCTGAAAAAAAGTTTTTCAATCACATAAATTGGTAAAATAGACTCCTAACATTTCAAACTACAAGAGCCGATGTAAGTGTTGCACTGCGTTTTTAGTTTTGATAGAATAATTATAATTAATAAATATTTATTGTAATTATTTAGTAATAATTGTAATTGATGTTAGGATCATGTGAATATGGTAGGTAGATAAGATAGTCAACTAATAGTTTAATCTTAGTCTAATCCTATCTTAATCTTAGTCTAATCCTAGCCTTAGATGATGCTGTGTTTGTGGTATAATTACCACACTTTTGGAATGTTACAATTGAGGAAAATATTCTTACATGTTATCAAGAGCTTAGGGAAGAAATCCTAGCCCAGAATGTTTTTCGTCAATAATGTCTAACTCTAAATCCACGTTTCATCCCGCTCTTACCGTTTTCAATATCAAAACTCATATTCCCATCACCATTGACATGGAAAATGTTCATTACGCAACTCGGGCAGAGCTATTTAAAATCCGTTGCCGCTCCCACCAGGTTATTCATCACATAATCTCACCGGAAAAAGGCAAGGAAAAGGTGTTGAACACCGTTGATGAAAAAGAACCGTGGATCACACTTGATGCGACGGTTCTTTCGTGGATTTATCCAACCATTTCAAGCAATTTGTTGCATACAATTATGGAACCCGACTCCACGACGATGGAGGCTTGAAATCGCTTATGGGATATTTTTCCAAGATAACAAGAATTCCCGAGTCGTCACTCTGGAGCAAGAATTCTCCACCACTAACATGGCGGACTTTCCGAATGCATCTGCTTATTGTCAACACCTCAAAGTCTTATCGGACCAACTCAAGAGCGTTAGGTCGCCGGTTACAAACAATCGGTTGGTTTTACAATTGGTTGTCAGCCTTACCGACGCGTATAGTGGCGTGGGTACGCTCATCCGCCAAAGCAATCCTCTACCGCTTTTTTACCAAGCCCGCTCTATTCTTATTCTTGAAGAGGCGGGTTTCGCCAAAAAGACCGCAACACCGTATCGAATTCCGCTATGGTTGCCTCCTCGTCCAATGAAGCTTCTACACATTTTGACACTTTGCCACCAAGCCGAGGACAAAAAGGATGAAATAGTGGTAAAAATCATGGTGGTGGTCGCGGTGGTGGCAAATGTGGAGGCCACTAAAATTTCAGCGGCAGCCAGCAGCCAAATTTCGGCCAGCAGTGATAGCCTCGAGCCCAGTGGGGCAGTGGACCATCACAGTGGGCTTGACAATGGCTTTGGGCTGTGACACCATGCCTGTTTCCCATAGGAAATTGGGCCATGCCTAGTCCAAGGCAAACTGGCCAGCACACTGTCAGCCAACAACTCACTGGATTTGGGCCCAGCACCAGCATCCGCGGACAGTCGGTATTTGGGCCATTGCCAAACCAGTGGCATAAGGCCCATTCGGTAGTGGCTAGCCCAACCGATATTGAGTCTGCCATGCACACTCTCAAACTTAATCCCCCAACGCAAATTGGTATATGGACACCGGAGCGACGTCTTATATGACGTCCTCCCAAGGTAATCTCTCGTCCTATTTTAATTTGAGCAAAGATAATGATATAATTGTTGCAAATGGACATTCTATTCCAATTCGTGGTTATGGTTCTACCAAATTGTCTCCACCAAACCCACCGTTAACTTTAAAGAATGCCCTTTATGTCCCTCAATTGATTAAAAACTTAGTTTCTATTAGAAAGTTTACTACTGATAATTGGGTTTCTGTTGATTTTGACGCTTTTGGATTTTCCGTGAAGGATTTTCAGACGGGGATGCGTCTAATGAGATGTGATAGTCAGGGCGAGCTCTATCCAATCATCGAGCCAAGTTACCATCCACCTTTGCAGCTTTAGCGTCTTCATTGTGGCATGAACGTTTGGGTCATCCGGGAACACCTGTTTTAGCCTCCCTTAAATAAAATAATTTTATTTCATGTACTTAAACACGTAATTCAAATATGTGTCGATCATGTCCACTTGGAAAACATGTTCAATTGCCATTTGTTTCCTCTAATTAATGCACACTTATGCCTTTTGATATTATCCATTGTGATATTTGGACATCTCCCGTTTTGAGCTCTTCGGGTCATAGATATTATTTATTTGCTCTTGCTAGATGATTACTCTAATTTTTTATGGACATTTCCATTGTATAAAAAATTATAAGTTTTCTCCACATTTCTCACTTCTAGATGCTAATGGTTTAACCTTTTGTCTTTCATGTCCTCATACCTCCTCTCAAAATGGAAAGGCGGAAAGAAAAATCTAAACCATCAATAACATTATTAAAACATCCTTTGCCCATGCCGCTCTACCACCATCCTTTTGCCATCACACACTCCAAATGACAACATATATACTGAACATACTTTCCAACAAACACTTGTCCTACCAAGCCCCTCTTAAAATCTTATGCCTAAGGGGCCCGTCTTATTATCATCTATAGGTATTTGGGTTCTTATGCTATCCTCTTTTTCCATCCACCACAATCAAGAAACTTCAACCCCGATCTACTCCTTGCGTTTTTTTGGGTTATCATTTCAATCATCGAGGTTACAAATATTACGACCTATCCTTCAATATAATCATTGTGAGTCGTCTCGTAATTTTTGATGAAACTAATTTTCCATTTACCAAAATGCATGAGTCCGGACCTCCTACCTACGATTTTCTAGATGATGGCATACTCCCGTATTTGGCCCAATATTTTTTTACCCATCCCAAACCCACTGTTTCGGCCGACCCATAAATTATGGGAGAATTGTGCCCAGAAACAGTAGCCCTGCCGCAGCCCAACCCTGCCCAGCAGTTTGGGCCTCCGTGTGTAACATCCCGTACTTTCGGGTCACGGATTGAGTCGCTAAGCGTATGTTAAATCGCTAGACGTGTGTAAATAGATCCGAGCGTTGGAAAACTTTATGTTATATTTATTTATGCTAATAAAGGGATTAGTATATAAAAGGATAAAATTTCTGAAATAATTTGTGGACGTAATAAGTGTGACGACGGGGGAAGAAAATAAATTTGGTATGTGCATAAAGAGATTATGGACTAGTGTCATGTTGGGAAATTATGACATTGAGTATATGAAGGCCTTATAATTTATCAAGGTTTAAGTGAATTGGAATCACGTAATTAATTATGTGTGTGATTGATAAATTATGCGGAAGCAGATCACTTAATTAATGGAGTGGAGTGCATGTGGTGTGTATGTGGCGTCATTTGAGATGTCTCCACCGCCAAAAATTAGCAAGTGGGAGACATCATGATGAGGGTTTATTTTGTTCTCAATTTGAGATGTTATATGTTGGCCTTGAAGACCAAATCATGAGCAGCCCTTAAATGCTTAGCTTAAGACCTTTTTTTTTTAAAGGCACAACAGTTGTAATTCGTGATTATTTTCAAAGTGTCTCCAAATTCCTTCTTTATGTATGAATTGGAAAGCATGAGCAGCCACCCCTTTCACATTTCATTTTTAAGTTATATCATTCTTTTGCTAATTAGAGGATAGTAGGCAGTAACGCTTGGACATTTCTCCTAAGAATAAGGTGCAGTAACAATATTTTTCCTCCCAGTTTAGCGAAACGAAGGTATGTTAAGATAAATTATTTCTTTCTTTTGGCATGTTCGATGTAACGAAACGTAAACCGTGATATTGTTCCATAAATTGTTCTACTCCTAGAAGTTAAGAATATTCATGTTATTGATTCCTATGTTGAAAGCATATCTAAATATGTTCCTAAGTCCTTATTAAGGCATACGGAAAATATGTTAATAATAACAGCGTTAACCGAAGGTACAAGGAAATTATGTCATTCAGGATATTTTATTGTGATTCATGCATTTTCATTTGCATTGCATTCATGTTTCACCCAAGACTATATATTGGGGACGGGAAACGGGAAATGCAGACTACCTGATCAGCTGAGATATGATAATAATAAAGCCTGTGTGGCTTAATGAAGAAAGGTGACTGATTAAGGGCCAATATATATATATGATTGAGAGGAAGATGCCCTTGTGTGGCCAGTATATATATATTTACCGCATTATGCATGACATTTAGGCATATTATGCCCACATAGGCCGATATGAGATGATTATGCCCACAAAGGCTGTTATGGTAAGGAAGATGCTCGAAGAGGCTGATGTATATGTATACTGCATTGTGCATAAAATTTAGGCATATGTATTAGGACCCTCAGAGATATGTACTATTGGTCAATTATTTCTGTGTCAGTTGTTGTTATATCCCTGTTATACTATTGTTCATGCCTAACATACTCAATACATCAGTCGTACTAACGTCTCTTTTGTCGGGGGACGTTGCGTTTCATGCCCGCAGGTTCAGTTAAAGAGGGTGACAATATACGCTAGTAGGTTGCTGGTTCA
The DNA here is from genome assembly GCA_034509755.1 of Anisodus tanguticus. Taxonomy (NCBI): domain Eukaryota; kingdom Viridiplantae; phylum Streptophyta; class Magnoliopsida; order Solanales; family Solanaceae; genus Anisodus; species Anisodus tanguticus. The sequence goes on along the minus strand of CM067540.1, from coordinate 2,563,545 downwards.
GCTGATATTGGAGCACTCTATTTGTTCCAGAGTTGCAGTCTGGTTGTGGTACAGTATTTCTTGCATCCGCATATGGGTATGGTGGGGTCCCGTCCTGTCCTTGTGATGTCATGTATTCTTTAGAGGCTTGTAGACATGTGTCATGTGGTTAGTTGTCATGTGTGGCCTTGCCGGCCTTCGTATGGGTATGTATTTATAAAAATTGGATTTCTGGTTAAGATTTTCTATAATGTTTTTCGGCTTAGTCCATATTAAATTATGATTAGGTGGTAAATGTACCATTAGCGGTATTAGGCGGGTGGGGGCTGGGTGCCCGTCGCGGCTCTCCGGTTTGGGTCGTGACACCATGCCTGAGCCCAGCCACTACCGGGAACAATAAGCCTCTGCCTGGAAGCCTAATGCCAAGCAGCCCAATGCCTGACAGTTGCTTGGGTCACGACCCAACACCTGACAGAGTGGGTCACGACACAATTCACTGCCCACTGCCAGGAAGATCCGTTACTGCCGCTGGCCCAATTCCAATTTCGGCCCAGCGGCCAGTCACTCGTATTCAACACAATATTATCAAACCCAACACAAAATATAGCCTTCACACCCGAGTTACAAAATCACCATTACCTCGTAATCCTGTGTCTGCTCTTAATGACTCGAATTAGAAAATGACTATGAATGATAAATTTAATGCTCTTATTAAAAATAGGACGTGGGAGTTGGTCCCCCGTCCCCCTAATGCTAATGTGATTCGGTCTATGTGGATTTTCAGTCACAAAGAAAAATTTGATGGTACTTTTGAGAGGCATAAAGCATGTCTTGTAGGTGATGGAAAGACACAACATGTTGGTGTGGTTAAATCGGCAACTATAAGAACGGTTATTAGTTTGGCTCTTTCGAAAGCATGTTCGCTTCATCAGCTAGATGTCAAAAATATCTTCCCCCATTGAGAGTTAAATGAAACAGTATACATGTACCAGCCTTTGGGATACCGAGACTCCACTTATCCAAATCATGTGTGCATGCTAAAGAAATCATTATATGGGCTCAAATAGGCCCCCAGGGCCTGGTACAAGAGGTTTGTGGATTATGTTTCGCATATTGGGTTTTCTAACAGTCGTTCTGATCATTCTTTGTTCATCTACCGTAAGGGTAATAATATTGCTTACCTTATTTTATATGTGGATAATATTATCTTGACTACCTCATCCGATGCTCTTCGCAAGTCCATCATGTCACTGCTTGGCTCTGAGTTTTCTATGAAAGATCTAGGACCACTAAGCTACTTCTTAGGGATAGTTGTGACACGTCATGCAAGTGATTTATTTTTATCCCAAAAGAAGTCCGCATCAGAGATTGTTGAACAGGTTAGCATGTCATCCTATCAGCCGTCGGCAACTCCAGTTGATACTAAACCCAAGTTGAGCGCCTCCTTCGGCAAGCCATATGCCGACCCCACACATTACCACAGCCTTGCAGGGCCCCTACATTATCTCACCTTCACAAGGCCAGACATTTCTTATGTTGTACAACAAGTCTGTTTATTCATGCATAACCCGATGGAGGACCACATGCATGCTCTCAAACACATAGTGTGTTATATTCAGGGTACTCTAGAGTATGACTTGCATTTATATCCATCGTCGACGTCCACTCTTGTTTCCTACACAGATGTCGATTGGGGAGGATGTCTGAACACCAGACGTGGTATATTCCTTGGTGATAACTTGGTCCTCCAAATGGCAAGCGACGTTGTCCAGATCCAGTGCTGAAGAAGAATACCGAGGTGTTGTCAATGTAGTGTCTGAATCTTGTTGGCTCCTCAATCTTCTTCTATAGCTCCATTGTCCGGTTCCGAAGGCAACATTGGTGTACTGTGATAATGTTAGTGCTATTTATCTCTCTGGAAATCTGGTAAACCATCAACGTACTAAACATATTGAGCTGGATATTCACTTTGTTCGTGAAAAGGTCGCTCGTGGACAAGTGCGTGTCTTACATGTCCCGTCACGCTATCATATTGCAGATATCTTTACTAAAGGTCTTCATCTGATTTTATTTGAAAATTTTCGGGACAGTCTCAGCATACGCCTACCTCCCGCTTCGACTGCGGGGTGTGATAGAATAATTATAATTAATAGAATATTTATTGTAATTATTTAGTAATAATTGTAATTGATGTTAGGATCATGTGAATATGATAGGTAGATAAGATTGTCAACTAATAACTTAATCCTAGCCTGATTCTATCTTAATCTTAGCCTAATCCTATCTTAATTTTATCCTAATTCTAACCTTAAATGATGTTGTATTTGTGATATAATTAACACACTTTTGGAATGTTACAAATTGATGAAAGTATTCTTACAAGTTTAAATGCCATAAAAATACATACCTGAGCTCTTGAATTTGAGCTTCAACAAGCCACCCTCCTTCTGTTCCTGACTCTGTCATTGGCTGAATAATTCAACTTGACGCTTTGCTATATCACGTTCTGTTGCACACAAAAATTACAGTTTTAGGTTCCGAAAACACATGTTCCTACAATGAGTTAACCACCCTTGTATTTGTAATAAGTCATACTAAATTCAATCAAATGTTAATACACAAAACTATGTAAAAGGAAGATGAAGCATAATTCTCCAGATAATTCCACTGGATCCACCGTAATAGCATGCACCATATTAAGTTGTCTCTGTACTTTTAGCATCATTCTCTCAAGATTCTTAATTTTACTTAAAAATATCATGCTCGGGGAGCGGAGGCGCAATGTCTCCTTCAAAAAGGGAAATGTCAAGGACCCAGCCCTCGTCAATTTCACACGAATGTCTTCATCGAAAGGAGGGAATCAGTGATCTCGACATCAACCAAATTTTCATTGATTCCAACTATTTTCATATTTTTCCTAGCACCTTCCTTAACGACGTTAGATCTAGCCAAACGTTTCCAATTTTTCTTATTTCCCTCTACCTTAGCAGATACATGTTTCTGTTTAGTACCGTTAGTATCATGTTCAATCACACCAATATATTTCACCTCTTTCAGCACTTTTAGAATGTATTTTATCACAACTTTGATTCGGGATAGAATTCTCATAACACATTTTTCTTATAAGAATTCTCATTTTGATCTAGTAAATATCAGTAAATTTTTGAAGGAAAGGAGTAGTTAACGACTAATGACAGTGTTCAATTTTCTAAGACAGCTTAAAGAAAGAACGGTAAATCTAAAAAATAAATAAACGATTCTTCTTTTTACCGAAGCTGATATCCCATAGCGACAAATATTTTAGAATAAATATGTTCGTTAATTTTCGTCGCAACGCGTTGTAATCAAATCATCATATTCTTTAATTATTTCTAATGTGAAAGAATGTTACGTATTTGGATTTAGGCAATGTACTATATCAATCATATGTAACAAAATGAATTGAAATTATAAAAGGCTTAATACATCGATAGTCTTTAAACTTGCTAGCAAATTTCATAAAGGCATTCGAACTATGACTTGTTCCAATTAAACACCTAAGCATATGATATCGTGTTCCTATTAAATACTTTGGGTCAAGTTTTGATCTTTTCTTTGTGCGTGTTCTAAAACTTCCATTACGTAGATAAATTAATCGCTAAAATTTGTCCTCTCATTTAATTATACGAATTAAATTAGTCTCAATAAGCCGTAATTAGGGATGGCAATGGATCGGATCTGGATCGGATCCTACTAGATCCAGATCCGGATCCATTTTTCATACCTGAATCCAGATTCGGATCCAGATCCGTCGGGTCCATAAAAATCATATCCAAATTCGGATCCATCGGATCCACTGGGTCCACAGATCGGATCTGGATCCACATGTAAAAAAATTTGACTTACTAAGAATGTAACCTTGCTAAGAATTTTTTTTTGAACTGACAAACGATTTTTACTTAGCTAACAGTTTACTGTGTTTCAATTTTGAAATGTTCATATGAGATATTTTGTTCGTTGTCTCATTTTGATTGTGAGCTATTAATTAAAAATGTTGGACAATTACAATAGTTGTGGAAAATGCTGACTAGTATTTCCACAATGCAGAACTTGCATGTGCTTGGAATCTTCACAAATAAAGTGAATATAATTTTAACTACTTGTCTATGGAGATGTTACTAATTCACTAATATAACATTGATTTTATTATCGAAGTTACCTCTTTATTTTTTGGTTTTTGAGTTAACACTGGGATAAATTAAACTTGTTTTGAGAATTAAACTTGCAATGATGTGCTTAGCAATTTTAAGAAAATACTTATAAAATTACATTATAGGTTATGAATATATTTAATAAAAAAATGAATCCACGGGTAGGATCTGGACCGGATACGGATCTCAAATACAAGATCCAGATCCAGATCCGATCCGTCAGAAATGGATCCGGGTCCGATCCGAATCCGTCGGGTCCAAATTTTGAAGATCCATATCCTATAAAACGGATCTGGATCCATCGGATCCGGACCGGGTCCGGGATCCACTGCCATCTCTAGCCGTAATACTACAAGATGCACGTGTGACGCACGAAATGCACGTATGACGCACAAGATACACTGACTTTTCGCACATCATATTGTGGCTTATGTTTTAAATACTACTATAAGCTAGTCAGTGTCCGAGACGGCTTGACAAATCTTGTTGTCTAAAGCCAAATCATAAGAAGAGGCTTTATAAAGTTTTTCTTTTTTTGTTAAAGTCTTCTTTGATCATTGAGATGAGACTCCTAAACTAGTCCTGACCAAAGGATGTTGGGGAGGCAAAAAACTGTTTTAGCTACTCAGAGTAGGCAACGGGATATAGTTGATCCACGGAAAGCTTGGATGCACTGCTTTCAATTGACACACATTGCGTCTCATAGACACCTAAGGAGAGGGGGTCCCTATGCAATGATATGCAACATACTATGTTTAATCATTCTTTCTGCAGATTCGCCACAAGAAAAAAGACCAATCTCTACTGCCAGCATGGGGTTCTTCAGTGGGCTTTAAAGTTATTTAATAAAAATATATCTATTTTAATTTAAAACTTATTTCTAGCTTCATGAGCGGCAAAGTTATTAATTACTTTTATAATATAATTTTCTAATATGTTTATTGAGACAATTTTCTGGAGGCCAATTCGCACAAATGCCTTATTTCAGGGTGGTCTTTAATTTTTGCCCATCAAATTTAAAATATTTAATTTTTACCTTTCACCTAATATCCCGAGGTTCTGATTTCGAACCCCTGTGTCGACAATTTATGCCTATTTGGATAAAATTTGGCCTATTTGGCAGAGATTTGTCTTAACGTAAACTTTACCCCAAATTAGGCCTTAAGACAAACATCTGCTTTAAAGGCAAACTTATGTAGATAAAGGCCTAACTAATAGGCCTAATTTGGCTACAAACCTCTGCCTTGCGAATTGTTTTAATTTTTGCCTGAGAAGGGGTTCGAATCCGGAACCCATGAATTTTTAGGCGAAGGACAAAAATTAAAGATTCCAAATTTGAGGGGCAAAAATTAAAGATCAGTGCCTTTGAAGGGTATTCCGCACAAAAACCCCTTTTCTGAATCTCACTAGCTATTTAGGTGTTTTGGGTTTGGGCTTAGTTACCGGAAGGTATGATATATTTGCTTGTCATAGCTATCTCTAAGAGGTATTTATTATTAATAATTAATATTTAATTTATTTATATTTCGTAGCTATAGTGATTTTCTAATTTACATATAGTAGCTATACCAAAAAATAGAGTTATTTCAATGTATTCTCCCTCACATCTCTCTCTCCTCCATCGCCTTTCTTTCTTCGTTCCCTCTCATATTCGCTCCCTCACCTCTCTCACCTCCCCCCCCCCTCTCTCTCTCCTCCATTGCCCCTCTATCTTTGTTCCCTCTCAGATCCGCTCCCTCACATCTTTCTCATCCATCGCCATTCTCTCACCCTTCTCTCTGTTGTACCGCCATCTCTCACCCCTCTCTCTCCGTTGCACCGCCCATATCTGATTGTACGTTGCCGCCACCGTCCAGATCAGAAACTATTATTCCACCACCACAGTTGACCCATTTTGGAGCAACACACCTAGAGTTTAAGGGGTCTATGAATGGTTCAAGATTATCGTGTGGTTGCCGATTGCTTTGGTGAGGTTGGTGCTTTTTGAGGTTGAAGATATACAGACACATTCTCGTATGGGTGGAGGAGCAAACATACTGGATTGCTCCCCGTTTTCTGATGTTGGACATTTTTAGTGTATTTTTTGTAGTTGACCAGAGTTCATGGCTTCTTCTCCTTTTTGTATATCAGATCTGAGTGTGTTTGTCATTTTAGTGTATTTTTTTGTATTTGATCGAAGATTTGACCGGAATCCATAGCTTCTTATCCTTCTTGTATCTCATATCTGAGTGTATTTGCGTGTATTTTGTCATTTTTTTAAGTGTAAATATAAGCTTAATGTATTTAGCTGGTTGTATTTTTGGCAAACTAAATATATTTGACTGTATGTGTTGTTTGACTAAGATTATATGTATTCAAATACAATCAAATACAAGCGACATCAGATAAGGTTCGTTACAACTGAACTAAAATCTCACCCAAAAATATAGGATACACAAAATACATGTATTTAAATACATCCGAAGATACCCTAAAAAAACTATGAACGATAATTTTGAAAAAGTAGCTATAATTAGTTAGAACCCTACAAAGTATAGTGCTTTCTCTAAGTTTCAAGAATTGTGAATGGGTCATTTGGGCTAGGTATGGCTGATGGACATATTTAAGGCCCTATCTAATACGGGCCCAAGCAAGATCTATGTCCTTTCTTTTCGTAGCTCCTTGTTTAAACTTTAAACTAAACTAAGTATATATATATGTGCATCTAAACTTTTTAATTTTGTCCACGATGAGTCTATTATCTTCGCACATACAGATCAAATAAAGCTAATACTATCGATTTCTCATATGAGTTTTACTATTCGCTTTGAGGTCCGATTAATTCAAATATGTCTAGAAATTTTACTTTTGGGATAAAGCATTTTCTATTAAATACAATTTTATTTTTCATAGCTCGAATCCAATGCAATGCATATGATTGCTTAAACATATTTTCACAAGAAATTGATTCTGTTTTAGTCCGCTAAAAAAATAGGTAAGAAAAAAAAAACTTAAAATTCTAGTCTAACTGAGTTTCCACAAAAGTAGACAAAGTCTAGAGGACAATGAATGATCAGAAAACACCAAGGCGTGCTGCCATAAACCTAATAATACCTAGCTCTTGTCTTGTTTCTTAAAGAAAGTGACTTGCAATAATTTGTAATTTAGTATTTGTTTGATATAACTCATGGATATAAATCTACTAGAAGGTCACAAATTAAAATTATCATTTAACCATTAAACAATAAATTTTTCGTATTCATCAATTTAATATAAATATTGCGATCAATTAAATTCTTTTGATTGGAATTTGGGATAGTTCCTAACTGGTTTATATACGCTGCATATGCAGTGCAGCATCCTCTTTGGTCAAACTTTCAAATTTATTTATTTTGAAGAATAGTTTTATGGTTCTTTTCGAAGAAGTACTTTTGAAGATTAACAGTTTATATTTGAATAATCAATTTGAAAATTATTTGTGTCAATATTAGAGTAGTAATTTGTGCTAGTCCAAGGTTCCAAAAGTGATTATGGAGAAAAGCTATTACTAATTTTTTTAGCTTTTGAAAAACAACTTCAGTTACTACTAAAAAAAAAATAAAAAAATTCCACCTTAAAGCTTGGCTGAAAAACACCTCAACCTTTTAAATAAGCCCTTTTCGAAAGAAAAAATACTACTAATTAATCTCCTAAAAATTTGGCCAATCAGACTATAGTCCTTTACAACAGAATGCGATCAGTTTTCTATTATTTGTTCGATATTTTTACCTATAAAAGACATTATTGATGCCTCTATAATTTATAGATCTATTAATTACAAAAGTATAGGGGAGATGGGCTTTTGATTATAGTTTCCCCATACCAAATACCTTCTTATTTTAATGATTTATTAATAATTAATTTTTCACTTTTATTTTAAAAAGGATGCATTACCTAAGGAACGATTGTTAGTACAATAACATATCTAGTGAAATCCCATAATGTGGGATTTGGAGAGAGTAGAATGTACACAGACTTTACCTCTACCTTGATAGGTAGAACGACCATTAATAAAACTAATAATCATAACTATAGTAAGGCCCCATTCGAATATAAATAAATATATCTCTTCATATATAGGGGCTATAGTATTCCACTTTCTATGAAGTGGGATATGTATAATATTTATATTCTTCAGGAGATAAATATTCTGCTAAATTTCCAGTCCTAGGAGTACCTAGGTCGTCATCTGCCTATTTTAATCTCGAAAATGTCCAAAAAGTATATATCTTTTGTTGATTATAAAAAAATATATTATAAATTGGTAGTTTTAGTCAAAGCTAATGTCACTAATTCTCTAGGAACTGATACTTTAGTACAATAACCAAATATTGATTTTCGTTAATTAGAAGTTTATACAATAAAAGTTCTAACTAAATTGGCTATATATATATACAAGAATAACAATCGTACGCATTAAGGCTGATCCTAACTTGCTTGAAATCAATATATACATAATGTATTAATATCACTATATGTACATGTCAATCCAAGCAAGTTAGATCGACCCTTTTTTCGACCACAAACATATACTCGTTTGGTCATTGTGTTATTAGTCATGTCTTACAAAAAAAAAAAGAATTATGCACAAAATAATGAAAGTAAAATATTTGAAAAATAGGTTTTCCTTAATTTTATTCATCAATAATGTACAATATATATAGTAGTACAAGATTATTTACTTTGCTACAAACTAGGTAACTAATCAACCTAATTACAATAGGAATATAATTCTACCTAAAATAGGAAATATACAAAGATAATCCTAATACCCCCCTCAAGTTGGAGCATGAGCAAGTCACAAATGCCCAACTTGCGAAGTAAATATACCAATTGGCGCTTGCCTAATGCTTTTGTGAAAATGTCGGCAAGCTGCCCGTTCGTAGACACATGACTTGTAGTAATTACACCTTCATGGATCGCATCACATACATAGTGTCAATCAACCTCAATATGCTTCGTTCGTTCGTGGAAAACAAGATTCTGGGCTATATGCAGTGCATACTTACTGCCACAAAATAAAGTCATAGCACGAGGATGATCCACCCCGATACTGCCTAATAGTGCTTTCAACCACTTCAACTCCGAAGTGATCGTCGCCATCGAGCGATACTCGGCTTCCGCGGATGATTTGAAAACCGTGTGTTGCTTCTTGGTTTTCAAGAAACGAGGGAACAACCTAGGAAAACCAGCCATCCCGTAATATAACGCATAGTCAACAGACAACTCGCCCAATCAGAATCACACCAACCTTGACCCGGACTTCATTTCAAGTATCGAACAACTCGGATAGACGCATCCCAGTGTTCCTGACGCAGCTCTTGCATAAACTGTGCCAGAATATGAACTGCATAGGCTAAGTCAGGATGAGTGAATGAAAGATATATGATCAACTAACTGATGATAACGCTCCGGATCCGCAAGTAACACCCCATTAGCTAAGGCCAAAGTATGATTCTGCTCGATAGGGAAGCTGGCAGGCTTTGCACCCAGAAGTCCGGCGTCGGCTATGATGTCGAGGGTGTACTTTCGCTGGCACAAAAAAATTCCCTCTGAGCTCCGGGCTACTTCAATACCCAGAAAATATTTTAACAGACATAAATCCTTCATATGAAAGCACACACTCTAATGTTTCTTAAATGCACAATGGAAGAATCATTGCCAGAGATAATCAAGTCGTCCACATATACGAGTACATTAAGTTGTACTATTCCCTGGCGCAGAGTAAATAGCGAATAATCAGAGTAAGACTGTTGGAAACGGTACCTCTTTAAAGAAGATGACAACTTAGCAAACCAACACCTCGGGGCTTGTTTTAAACCATAGAGGGACTTCTTCAGGCGACAAACCATGTCGGGTTTGTTAACTGTAAAGCTATGAGGTAATTTCATGTAAACTTCCTCATCTAAATCACCGTGAAGAAAGACATTATGCACATCCATCTGATGCAATTCTCAATTCTTAGCAGCCGCTACCGCAAGAAAGGCACGAACCGTCACTATTTTAGTCATCGGAGTAAAAATTAAATTGTCGTTGGCTGCCGTAAAAGCAGTTCCGATGGTGGCCGGATTTTTTTTAGGGTTTGCTAGTCAGCTAGCTCTGATACCATGATAGGATTTAAGAAATACAGTTTTCTTAATTTTATTCATCGATAATGTACAATAAATATAGTAGTACAAAAATATCTACTTTGCTACAAACTAGGTAACAATCAACCTAATTACAATAGGAATATATATTAGGAAATATACAAAAATAATCTTAATAATTTATTAACGTCACTAAGGTTAAGATATATGTACTTATATTTCTATAATATAATTTTAATTGATCAGATTAAATTGTTTGATTCAATATATACATGAAAAAAGTTTGGATTAATTAAGAGATGGGGAATATTAATTAATAGTTGTAGGATGAATCTTTGCCGACCTATAGTGTGTAAGCAGCTCCTCAATTAATTTCAGCCCAGACAAGGACTTCAATCATTGTTGGAGTTAAGAATTGATTAATCAAGTCTTAATCCATTTAATCATTTATTTACTATATTACTTTAATATGGTTAGATTCTTTTACCTGAAACAATCATTTGTAGTATATCGGCTGCTGACTAGAAGTGATACGCTAATGACAGGCAGATCAATAAATTAGGAAGGAAAAAGACAAAGTAATCATAGTGGAAGGCAGTTAATAGATTGTGACATAGTTTTAAAGAAACTAGAAGACATTTAATAGATTTTTATGACATAATATTGAAGTTAAAAACCGAAGGATATAGATCAAACTCACATGCACCAGTAATAGAGTAGTATTTTAACTAGTTATAGCAGGTAATTTACTCTGTTACATATAGGCTTATTTGGATTAGCTGATTAATAATATCTGACAAGTATAAGAGTAAATGTTACAAAATATTATTTTGGTACTGAAACTAATTTCACAAGCAATTACAGGTTGAAGTGTCGAAACTGAAAATAAGCCGACGGTGTATTTGATAAAAAATATTGATACGTGTGTCCTTAAAGTGCTTATATGCTACTAATTTGACAACTTATAAGCTTAGGCTAAACCCTCTAAATTATCAGATTAGATATACTATATGTAGCTATTTGTTATTGTAATTCATTTTAAATAACAGTATTAAAAACTATACACTATTTTAGTATAGAGAATTTAAAGTAAGCAAAATCAAAGTCCTTTTCGAAAGAAGAATTCACATTCAAAAGAAAACAACTCTCTAGCAAGCCTGCGTTCAATCATTTTCATGATTATGGGACCATGATACTAACTTTTTTTTTTTTTCCCCTAGCAAATTGTTTTACTAAGGAAATAAGATACGCAGAGTTCTTTTGAGATTTGGACTGTCCTTGGTAAAGGCACATTTCAATTCCGGTAAGAAATATTCTCTTTGATTATTTCATTTTAAAGGGGTAATATATATACCCAATAATACAATCCTAATCTTAGGTAGATAAGGTAATGAATTATCCTAATCCTAGGTACATAAGGTAATGAATTTGACTAAATATACACTTATCATATATAAAATATACACAATTATGACTAATTACATTTTCCTATTCTATCACACACCCTCAATCGAAGCGGGAGGTCGTCGTATGCTGAGACTGTCTCAAAAATCTTCAAACAGAATCAACGGAATACCTTTCGTAAAAATATATGCGATATGATAGCGTGACGGGACATGTAAGACACATACCTGCCCACGAGCAACCTCACGAACAAAGTGAATATCCAGTTCTATATGTTTAGTGCGTTGATATTGAATTGGATTTTCAGAGAGATAAATCGCACTCACATTCGCATAATAAACCAATGTTGCCTTCGGAATAGGTTAGTGGAGCTCGAGAAAAAGATTGCGAAGCCAACACTATTCGAAAACCATATTGGCAACTCCCCTGTATTCTGCTTCGGCACTGGACTTAGACAAAGTAATCTGCCGTTTGGATGACCAAGATACTAATATATCACCAAGGAAAACAAAGTAGGCAGACGTGGAACGTCTGGTGTCCGGACAGCCACCCCAATCTGCATCAGTGTAAGCAACGAGAGTGGATGTCGAAGATGGATAAAGATGCAAGCCATGATCAAGGGTACCCTGAATATAGCGCATAATGCACTTGAGAGCCTACATGTGATCCTCCATCGGGTTATGCATAAATAAGAAAACATGTTGCACATCATAAGATATGTCGGGCCTCGTGAAGGTAAGATATTGCAGGGCTTCTGCAAGACTGCGGTAATGTGATGGATCATCATATGGTGTACTGGAAGTGACACTCAACTTCGGTTTAGTATCAACCGGAGTGGCAACCGGCTTGAATGATGACATGCCAGCCCGCTCAACAATTTCCTCTGCATACTTCTTTTGAGATAAAAATAAACCACCTGCATGACGTGTTACAACTATCCCTAAAAAATAACTCAAAGGCCCTAGATCTTTCATAGCAAACTTGGAGCTGAGCATGGATATAATAGACTTACGAAGAGCATTAGATGAAGCAGTCAATATAATATCATCCACATACAGAAGAAGATAAGCTATATCAGGACCCTGTCGGTATATGAAGAGAGAATGATCAGACATGTTGTTAGAAAACCCAATAGTAGGAACATAATCTAAAAACCTCTTGTACCAGGCCCTATGAGCTTGTTTGAGCCCATACAAAGATTTCTTTAGTAAGGAAACATGATCAGAATAAGAGGGGCTTCTGTAGCCCATGTGTTGGTACATGTATACCGTTTCATTGAGTTCTCCATGCAGGAATGCATTCTTTACATCAAGCTGATGTAGAGGCCGTGCCTTCGAAAGTGCCAGACTCGGTACCATACAGATAGTTGCCGGTTTGACCACCGGACTAAAAGTTTCACCACAGTGCACACCAACCTATTGAGTTTTTTCATCACCTACAAGACGGACTTTATGCATTTCAACAGTACTATCAGACTTTTCTTTATGACTAAAAATCCACATAGACCGAATCACATTAGCATTATGAGGATGAGGTACCAAATCCCAAGTCATATTTTTAATAAAAGCATTATATTCATCATCTATAACCATTTTGCAATTCGGGTCATGAAGAACAGAAATAGGATTACGAGGTAACGATGATTTATTAACATGAGTATGAAGGCCGTATTTCGTATTTGGTTTTAAAATCCCGTGCTGGCTATGAGTGACTGGTCGTTGGGCCGGAATTAGAGTTGGATGGACGAAGGGCGTGATATCGGGCGGAGGAGATGACAGACTGCCCGACAGTGGGTCCGGGCACGCTGGGACGGTACTACTCGCGGCTAAACGACTGGCCAATGGACTATCAGGCAGTGGGCTGCCAATAAGTGGCCCAGTTTGTCTGGCAGCCACTGGGCTCGGGAAGTCCGGCCCAGTAGGGTGGGAAGGCGGAAAAGCTCATTGGTCCTAGGTAGTTGGGCCAGTTTAGGAGGCCAAATAATGGACCAAATACGGGGACTATTAAGAAACTCAGAGGTAGGAGGCACGGAACAATGTATTTTGGCAAAGGAAAATTTTGATTCATCAAACACTACATGGCAACTCACAATTATTTTATTGGATGATAGGTCGTAACATTTGTAACCACGATGGTTAGATGGATATCCCAAAAAAAAAAACACGGAGTGAACCGGGGTTGGAGTTTATTAATGGTAGTAGATGGAACCAGAGGATAGCATAAGAACCCAATACCCAAAGATGAGAATACGATGGGTCCCTTAGGTATAGAATTTTGAGTGTGGATTGGTAGGTTAATTGTTTGCTAGGAAGTATGTTGAAGAGATAGGTTGTCATTTGTAATGCATGATGCCAAAATAATGGTGGTAGGGAGGTATGAGCAAGTAGAGTTCTAACAATATTATTAATAGTTCGTATTTTTCTTTCCGTTTTTCTATTTTGAGTATGTGGACATGAGAGACGAAAAGATAAACCATTAGTTTTGCAAAAATCCCAAAATTGCCCATTATCAAATTCTCTACCATTATCACATTAAATATTTTTAATATCTCGTTCAAATTGAGTGTGGATGAATGCTCTAAAGGAAAGGAATGTGGAAAAAACTTGTGAATTTTTAGACAAAGGAAACGTCCACAAAAAATTAGAGTAATCATCCAACAAAAGAAGATAATATATGTGGCCTGAAGAGCTCACAACGGGAGATGTTCAAATATCACTATGAATTATATCAAAAGGCATAACGGTGTACGAATTATAAGCAACAAAAGGCAGCTTTACATGTTTCCCAAGAGAACATGAATGACAAATATTAGACCTACGAGTCCTAGTACACTTAATAAATTTATTATGCTGAAGGGAGGCAAAAACAGGTGCTCCCGGATGACCCAAACGTTCATGCCATAAAGAAGGAGCTAAGGCTACAAAAGTGGCTGAGAACGTGTCTTGATGTGTGGTTGTGGTAATTGGATATAGCTCGCCCCGACTATCACATCTCATTAGATGCATCCCCATCTAAAAATCCTTCACGGAAAACCCAAAATGATCAAATTCAACAGAAACCGAATTCTTAGTGGTAAATTTTCTAACTGAAATAAGGTTTTTGATTAATTGAGGAGCATGAAGGACCTTATTTAATTAAAACTAACGGTGGGTTCGGGGGTGATAAGTTTGTATTACTATAACTACGAATTGGAATTGAATGACCATTTTTGACAAATATACCATGACTATTGCTCAAATTACAATAGGACGAGAGATTACTTTGTAAGGACGTCATATGAGACGTTGCCCCGGTGTCTATATACCAGTTTTCATAGGGTGGTGTGAGCCCAAGGGTGTGCATCACGACTTCGATGTTTGTTGGAGATGCCACTACCGAATGGGCCTGCTGCCACTGGTTTGACAATGGCCCAAAAACTGAAGGCTGCTGGCCATGGCCTGGTCCAATTGCCAGCGGGAAATGGGTAGGGAGGCATGGCCCAAGGCCACTGCCAGACCCACGGTGCCGCCCACTGCCCCATTGGGCTCTCAGCTGCCACTGGGCCGGCTGCTGCTGCTGATCGCTGCTCTTGCAGCCACTATTGCCACCACCTCTACCATGTCGGTGGCTGCCACCTTTTCCACCACCGCGGTTTTTACCTCCATTAGTGTCATTTCGTCCCTTTGGACCATGGTTAGGCGACCCATTATCAAATTAGGAAGAACTATCGTCAGACGGAGCGACAACCATGTTGGAATTGGACACGATGGCGGTCTTTTTGAAAAAAACTCACTTCTTCTAATATGAGCATAGAACGGGCTTGGTAGAATAGCGGAAGAGGGTTGCTTTGGCGGATGAGCGTACCAGCACCACTATATGCGTTAGTAAGATCGGGCACTATCTGTAAAATGAGCCGATTGTTAGTGACTGGTGCATCGACGTTCTTGAGTTGGTCAGAAAAAATCTTGAGTCATTGGCAATATGAGGATGCATTGGGAAAATCCGCCATGTCAGTGGTAGAAAATTCCTGCTCAAGTGTGACAACTCAGGAATTTTTATTATCATGGAATATGTCACGTAACCGATCCCACGCCTCATTTGTTGTGGAGTCGGGCTCAAGAATTATATGCAACAAGTCACTGGAAATCATGTAATAAATCCATTAGAGAACCGTTGCATCAAGGGTCACCCATAATTTCTTTTCATCATCGGTTTTTTGGCACCTTCTCCCTGCCCACGTCGCATAATGGACGTTTTCCATCTCAAGAGTGATGGAGATGTGGGACTTAATATTGGAGACTACTAAGGCCGGATGAAAATTTGATTTGGAGTCCGACATGGCAGATGAAACAAAGAAGAGGAAGGAAAAAGTTATATAGTCGGCGGTAGGAGGACTCGACCGACGGTGATCGGCGGCAGAAGGACTCGACCGACGGTGATCGGCGGCAGAAGGACTCGGCCGACGGTGATCGGCGGCAGAGAGGTGGGAGGCCGACGAGAAATAAGGAAAAATTTAGGGTTTAGGATTTTTTCCTAGAATTCTGATACCATGTAAGAAATATTCTCCTTGATTATTTCATTCCAAATGGGTAATTTATATACTCAATAATACAATCATAATCCTAGGTACATAAGGTAATGAATTTGACTAAATATACACTTACCATATACAAAATATACACAATTATGACTAATTATATTTTCCTATTCTACCACTAATTAAACAACAACTAAAAACACACGTACTTTTCATGAATCGTTAACAAAATTCATAGAAAGAATATGTTCATTGTAAACTGTTGCCCACTGATTTTTATCGAAACTTTTAGATTATCGATAACATTCTACGAGAATGTTCGTGAGAAATTCGAAGATCTCTAGTGCTAGTCCTTACTAGAAGCGATTTCGGACTTTAAACGAGTGTGTGTCATGACCCAAGCCCATGACAAGTATTGTCCTCTTTGACACGATCGGCCTAATGTATTTGTTCTTTGTGCTACACCACTATCGAGCCCAAGAACGCGCATATTATGTGAACTTGTGTTATGTCTTATAAAGCTATTCAATTTCCCTCCTCATTCCGATATGAGATTTGCCTAAAATATTATGTACGTGTGTACCTCTTCTTCACAAGCCTGTCAGCCCTTCAATATGATTCGCTTTTAATTTATCGGTCCCTCCGTCACGAATGTCACACTATATTCTAAAATATATATCTAATTATATTTTAATTTATTCTCCTCATATATATACACAAAATTCGAGTAAAAATCATGAGTATCAATTCTTTCCGAGAAAATCTTTTTGCCTATACTTTCAATAGGATTTGCCCTTAGTGGGGTGCCCCCACAAGTGACAAGTTCTCACATGTTCATTAACTTTAGTGACATTCTATTTTAAGTTACGTTATCATTTTGATGTAATAGTCGGTGTCAAAATTCACTTTATACCTTTCATGCACTTAGCATGATATATCAAATGCTATACAGATCCTAGCAGAATGTGTGGAGATTTTAATGATCATCATGTGACGTTAAGTGTTCAGCATATATCAGTGTCGAACGAAAGAATGTGATTTTCTTTTAACGTATTTAATATTCAATACCATCGATGTGTCACTAATCCTATGTACCACATTATCTTACACCATCTTTTTATTAGTCCATTTTAAAAAAATGACATATTTTTATATTTGTAACATCTGATTATATATATAGGCATTCAAATATTATGTTATGATATATTTCAAATCATATGTTTCATAAGTTTATATTTTTCTTTTAATTAAACTGTGTTTCGAGTCAGATTATATCAGATAAATTGAAACGATGAAGTATTAGAGTAGGTATGGCTTATATCAGAATTGAACATAATACACGTTAAAGGTATTTGTGACTTGTTATGCTTATGTGTCTATTTCTTAATTAGACTAAGTCCAACCTAATGGTACTAACAGATGACCACTTTAATCAGTGATCTTCCTCTAAGATTATATATCCCACCTAATCCATCCCCACTTCTTGATCACTTCTATCAAACTAGATAGCAAAAAGAACAAAGAATTAGGCATTCCTTTTGCGTGAATCAAGAAAGACTTAGGGGTGGGTTGGGTACAGAGGAAAATGTTTTCCAATAAGTAAATTTCTTACTTATTTCTCATGTTCCGGTGATTAGTAGAAAGAAAATACTCAAGACCCACCAACCCCACCACCCCACTCCACACCCACAACCCCATCATCCACCACCCACCACCCAACAAAATCTCACCCCACCTAACCATCACCCTTGAACACACTTCATCTTCACCTACCCCCAGCCCACTCACCCCAACCCCCATCCCACATACCCAACCCCAACCACCCACCTCAACCCACTCACCCCAACCCCCACCCCAACCCACGCCCACACCACACCACACCACCGTTCCACCTAAACCCCACCCACCCTATTATAAAAATGGGAAAAAGTCCTCCGGGGCATAGCTTGATGGCAAATGAGGAAAACTTAAAATCTAGCTGGAGGTCTGCAGCGTGGGTTCGAATCCTGGTGGGAGCAATTTGCTCTCTTCTGGGGGTAGGACATTGTAGGTGATATCAGTTGCTCTGTTCTCAAACCGTGGTCATTCAGGCACATCCCGTGATTTACTGGTAGTAGTCTGAGGGACCGGGACTACTATCTCCAGGAATAGTCTGGCGTAAGCCGGGAAGCTGGATATAAAAAAAAACAAAAGGAAAAAAAATCTTACCCCCCTCCAACCACAACCCAGCCACACCAAATTTAATCATGCAAGTTTTTCATTTTTTATAAACTTTTTATAAAAGTAAACAAAATCTATGAGTTAGAAAAATCGGGGGGGGGGGGGGGGGGTCACGGGGGCTATAAAAAACAAAAAAAAAAAAACTAAAACTTTTTTTTTAAAAAAAAGAAATTTTTTTTGGAGGGGCGAACGATAGGGTGGAGGGTAGGAGTGGGTCCGCAAGGGAGGTGGGATGGATGGTGTAAAAAACCAAAAAAAAAATAAAAATGCAGGGTGGTGGGGTCCGCGGGGGAGGGGGATCAATGGGGTGGAGGAGGTGTAGAAAAACAAAAAAAAATAAAATTGTTTTTGTTTAAGATAAATCTTTTTGGGGATTGGGTTGGAGGTGGAGGGTGGGGTCCATTAGGGTTTGTGGGAGTAGTTAGGGTTTGGTGGTTGGGGGATGAGGTAGTTGGTTGAATGTTACTTGAGAGATTTGTTTTCCCTATTTTTATTAGAGAAGTCATCTTCTTCATTTTTAAGGAACTTGTTTTTTTAAAGAAAATATTTATCAAATTTTTTTACCAAACAAATCTGAGAAAATTGGAAAACATTTACGGAACACACCTTAGATGTGTCTCATTGCTACACGCAGGGTGGAGCCACCATAGGTGAAGCGGTGTTACTCGCATCACTTGGTCGAAAAATTGTATGGAATATACTTTATCCAAAATAAGAAAAACTAAGCATCATTTGATCGAAAAATTATATTAAACATACATTATGTAAGTTGACCTGGCGTACACAATGTCATTTAATTTCTAGTCCCAATTGATCTAACACATCATTCATTTAATCTAGGTCAGGGTTCGAACCCCACCCTAAATATGTTTTAAATTTTTTAGCCTCATTTTCAAAATATTGAGTAGAAATGTCGAAACGGGTTGACCCAGCCCATCCGGACTACCCCACCCGGGCTTTGGAATTTGACGGGCCAGGTCGGGTTGGCCGACCATTTTGACAGGCCTTTAAACAACAAGCCTAACCCATCACTACGTAGGCTGCGGGCCTGGCCGGGCCAACCCACCTTTTTAAAGAAATATTTTTATAGTTTTTAATTTAAAATGCTAACATAAATATTTACAAGACAATATTACATGGTGTTACCACTTGCTAACCAATTCTCAAATCCACAAATAAAATGATTCTAATAATGCTTATTAAGTTTGGCTTCAAGTAAATATTTGGTTGTATGACTTCGGTATGAAATCTCTACCATTCTATGCTATTTTGGGTACAACCGAAGAAACCGATCTTGTAGGATCAAACCTTCTGCGAAACTGAATAACTTTTGACATTGTTAACACTTAACATATTAATAACTGATATTACTCGAACCAATTAGAGATATTAATAAAAAAACTAAACAGTTAATGAGTAGCGATACAACTAGCTAATTAGAAATATTAACATAGCTTTGTTTAAATAGATCTCAATAAAACGCAAAAGAAAATGATAATATTTCATCCATCTAAAATAAAAATGAATTTTCAAAGAAACTTTCATGACACTTATGATGTATCCAACACCAACCCATCATCTTCATTATCACATCTGATTCTGCTTGTGACAAGGTTGTCTTAACATCTTTACTTTCTTTTTTTTATTTTTTATTTTTAGATTAAATTTGTTTTTGGACCACGGGCCGGCCCAACCCACGCACACTCAAGCCCACTGATCAATGGGCTTATTCGTGCCGGGCTAAAAAGTCTCATTTTTAAATGAGCTCTAAAAATTCAAGCCCAACCCTATTAAATCATGCGTTGGGTTGGCCCACGGGACTTAGCCCACATTAACGGCTCTAATATTGAGGTTGTAACGAGTTGAACCCTAATATTCTTTAGCCTAACAATCAACTAAACCATTATGCCAAAGCTCCTATTTTAGCCTTAAAATGAAGATAGACTTATTTAAAAGCATCTCTAACAAGGTTATCATGAATAAAATTTTAGAAATGAAAACTTGAGTAGAAATGCACTTAATTGTGTTTTATTACTATTATATAGTCTAAATTGTTCCTTTAATATGGCATGATTACAACAAGGATATAGACATTCTATATATATGAGCATTAGAATAACATTCAATACTATTACAATACACTTGTATTGTCGACACTTCTACTAAATCCGACGCTTATCAGGAGTTCATTTTAATCTAGGTAGAAACTTTATGGTTAGACGTGAGAATGAAATAAATCTTAACTTATCCTAAATGAACCTGAATATAATAAAATGATTGAAATAATTTATATAACCGACTTCAACTTATTAAAGTACACATATATGATTCATCGTGTGTTTGTGATTAACTAGGACTTAGGAGTTCGTTTCTTGGACCAAAGACCAGTAGATAGGTCCAAAGGAGGAGATCACTTTACATAGCGATATTGTTCCTCTAACTAAGACACCCACGTAGCCCATCCCCACTACTCCACTATATTCTAATCAAACTAGAAACATAAAGTTTATTTTCATTGGGCAAACTGGAATAGATATTAGGCTTTTCTTTTAATGTAAAATAACAAAAAGTTCCCCTCATCAAAGGTTGTGTGGTATATGACTATAGAAAGACTTGCCAACACACTAGACATGTGTCTTTGCTAGAGACCATTGTTTCTGGTGCAAAATCAAAATGTATTAATGGCATGTATATACACGTGTTAGAAAGAATTCGAAAACAAATTAAAATGAACTGAATTAGTAAATAATCGAACATTGAGTACCCATTCAGAAATCAGTTGGATTTATTATGGTCTGAATCAAGCTAAGCTAAATAATGGATAATAATCCAACCACTTGATTTTTATAAAATTTTAAAGTTCTAATTTTTTTTTTTATAATTTATTTACTTAATAACGTTTTTCCTTATTATGAGTATATATATAGCATATCGAACAATTTTTTTGAAATAAAATATTTTAATATAATTTCTCATGAGTTAATTTGATTATATTAGTTCAAGTCATCCTAATTTTAAGATAAACTAAATTGAGCGAACCATAATTAATTAGATTAATAAATAAGTGGGTTAACGATCACTCAAACTTGAGAGAATTGAATTGTCAGATTTTATGAGCTAATTTTAGCCCGACTTCGCCAATGGGGCAAACGAAGGCTAACCCGTTCTGGTTGTTATGACTGGCAAGAATCGGTAGGTTCTTTCAGTGCGCGGTAAGGAGATCGATGAGTTTTTCACTACCACACACAATACTTTGGATAGGTTTAAATGGTATTGAACCATACTTGTGTCACCTCTTACGTCAAGTTAGCAGTTACATATACCATAAAAAATCTTAATATGGGTGCATTTTACATCATACAAAAGCCTGCAAATATTGTCTATTACTTACCCACCCAAAAGAGGAAAAAGAGGCTGAAATATGAATAATATCACTCTTGATCCTTAGCAGAAATTCACATGTTTGAACACTTCAAATCCTTATCTAGATTTCAAGCATTATCGAAAACAATTTGAAATGATCTACATATTAATAATGATGGTACTGTTTTAGTTGCTTTTGAATTTCTCTTTTGTGAGAGTTTTTAGTGCTCAAAAAGTGAACGTTCATATCATGTTGTCTTTGTCATCATCCAAAAATTAAATCACTATTTCTTTGCATGCTTTGGTAATATTCCTTTTTTCTTCTTCCTTCCTTCTAGATTGCAACCCACCAGAGGCGGATGTAGAGGGTAACATACTAGTTTGATCATATTCAATAATTTTAGCTTGATACTTAAAGTTTATCGGTCTATGTAGTATTTGAATTAGTAAATATAATTATTTAGGAGCTTTATGAATTTTACCTTTATGGAAGAGAATCTGTAGTAACTATGACTCGTGTCACTAGTCGTCGGTCGTTGGAAATCTTCACGAAATAAAAGTCTCTCTAATTGATGTGAAGAATTAATTCTAACCCTAGCCGTTTTCTAAAGTTTTATCACTCGACTTCCGGCATCCATAATGATATATTTATAGACAATATTATAGGATTAAGAGTTCGACTAACTAATAAACTGTCTAATTAACTAGCACTCCTTATGAATTTACTATGCCCAAAAGCTATTTTTCCAACCGTCTAAAATCTCAAATTCACAAAAGTTACAAATCATATATTATCTATCTCTGCCAACCAGAACAAGACTTGGGATTTGATCATAGTTGTAAAACACTATGAAGAACCTATTGATCTGGATGATAACTAGTAATCATTAGTGGGTTTTGATGGAAAGTTTTTTTCTGATAAATTAATTTGAAACTTTGTTTTATTTTATAAATCAGATATCCATATATTGACTTAATTTTTGTCAAATCTATAAGAATTTTTAGTTAATAGGATTAGTATACAATCTACAACTTAAAATCATTTGCAATATGTCCCCAACATGAGTGTGAGTTAACCGAGCTACCAAATCTATATATCTATATCTATCTATATATAATAATAAAACTGGAAATGAGAATGGTGATGTGGCATGCCTTATTAGCAAGCATCACTATTTATCTTTTTTCTCCAAATTTTAAAGTTTTCTCTCATTTTCTATCCCAAAAACTTCCAAAAAGATTAATATCTCTTGTAGTAAATATTTGCAAATAATGAAGAGTAATAACATGAGCACGTTACCTACGAAATGAAGAACAAAGGCAATAAATAATTACACTAATACATGATAATGAAGAGCCATAGAGTCATAATCTTGAAACTGATCAATAATTTAATTATTTTTCTTAAATTCCCCTATCTTTCTTCCATTCTTCCGTTTTCTTCCCCAAATACAGTTTTCATAATCTTCCTTTGATTTTCTTCTTTCCCACTTTCTTGATTTTAGGTAGATTTTGTGTTTTAGATATGTACTTGAAACCTTTTCCAACAAGAACTACTTAAAATTAGAATATTTCTTTTCCCATTTCCAGTAATTTAAGTTCGAAATCTTGTGTTGTTGATATGTGTTTGAGGGTTTCCCTAATTTAATTACAGAAAATTGGACTTTTAGATGTGTTTTTTTACCCCAATTTGGAGGAGATATAGTGTTTTCACACTTCCCCTCCAACGTGACTCAAATCATGGACCTATCGGTCGTGAGTGAAGGTGTTTTACCAACTTAGCAAGCCTCACTTATCCTATTAGATTTGTTTAGAGTGTTGGTTTCTGGTGTTTCTTTCTTGCAATTTTTTTGCTTATAATTTTTCATATTTTACTAACCTCAGGTATGTTGATTATTGCAGGTTGTAGATTTGCGAATTTGCTGGTTTGAATTATTTTATTTTTAAAGTTATTGTTAAAGTTGTTTGGCAAGTGATTTTTTCAAGTCTATCGTGAAGAATGATAATAATTGCATCACTCATTACCTTTTGGAAGGACTAACTTGCTTGTTCTAAATTGTATCATAGAAATTTAAAAAAATCACTTTTTTTTTGGGAATTTTTAAAGTTAGAGTTGTGTTTAACCATAGTTATTGCAAATAATGTTTTGTTGTTGAAATGTAAAATTTAACAAGGTTTTGATTGTGAAAAAAGTGAAAAATAAGATTTTGGTTGGTTTTCAAATTCTGGAATTTTCATGATCAAACACTGATTTTTAAAAAAAGTGAAAAAAATTCCAAAAAAAGTGAATAATTCTTATTGTAAGCTGGTGCATGTAAACAGTTTCTATCAGATCCCCATGTAAAAATGCATTATTCACATCAAATTGATGAATTGGTCAATGTTTACCCATAACAATACTCAGAACTGTGCGAATGATACCCAGTTTAACAACCGGAATGAACGTCTCACCACAATCAATACCCTCCTGCTGATTAGTGTCATTAGCCACAAGTCTCGCATTATATCTCTCTAGATCACCACAGTCTCTGAATTTGTGACGAAAAAGCCACATGCATCGGATCACATTCACCCCCCTAGGAACCAAATCCCAATTATGCAGACTTATAGTACTTTTTATATAGTTTTTCAAATATGTAATTTTTATTATAAAATATTTAAAGAATCTATGTATAAAATTAAATTTAAAAAATTATTTGACCGCTAAACTGGTCAACCTTCAAACAAATTGGGACGGGAAATATATATATTAATTCTCTCACTTTTTTCTCATAAAGTTATGGTCATAAAGTGTTTGTATTTGTGCATATGCATGAAATCATTTTTTTTCTAATTTCGTGATTTTAATAAAGTTTAACCCAATAAATATATGAGTGTATATATGTAAATACCTATTTAGATATATGGATGTAAGGCGTAGTTAAATGTTTTCAATTTACAATTGAATGAAGGATGTATATATGATTGGGTTATTCTGAAAATGTGCTTGGCAAGTTTATTTTCTTATTTTTTCTTTTGTAGTATTATTATTATTTGTTCTTTTATATTTTCATGTAGGAATATATTAGAAAGAATGAACATGATTAAAGATTTTTTAAAGAAGAATCTGAATCAGAATTTGGAACTACTAACTCCTCTTACACTTTGAGAATGATGATTTTATGAAGTTTTCTTTAAAAACAGTTTATTACTATTAAGTATTAATCAATCGATCATCAATATCAGTCAATCAATCAATATATATAATAAAGTTAGGCATACTTAATCATATATGACACATCTCTATGACCTCTATTGACATTTATCCTTTTCCTTAATTTTAAAAATTTGTTTTTCATTTTTCTCAATATTTTAATTTTAAAATGTCATCTTCATAACTCATACCTCTTTATTTTTCATAAATTCTACTCTTAATTAACATTAGTAACATTCATAATCCCCAATCCTTTCATGATCATAATCCCCAATTATTTAGTATAAAAATTTATGACACCTTAAAGTCACACTAATTTTTATTCATATAAATTTGTTTTGAGCCATCTTGGTTATTCTTTATTTTTGTAGTGCAATAGTCACCACCTATAGAAGGCATTTGTTTGGGTGTACTTGTGAATGGAGGAATTCTTTAGAGAATGCTTTTAATTTTTTTCTTAGTTTCTCTTTTTATTTGTTAGGAATTTGCTTATATTATTTTGTTTCTTTTCTTTGTTGATGAGGTTAACTTATTGCGTTTTCAGATCAGGGTGTTTTAAAAAATTGAAGCAGAAAAAGGAAACCATGTATATGTGCATGCTGCTCAAGGAAGTACATAGTCATGTGGATCAACGTTTAATAAGTCTAATGATCGTATATGTGAATGTAGAATTAGTTTATAATTTTTAAAATATAGTTTAATTTATAGGAAAGTTGTTTATTGAGACGTAAAATTGTAGTCTTTAAGATTTTCATGTTTTGTTGTTGATAAAAGTCATCAAGTTTTTCAGATTTTCATAGATCTTTTCTATCGTCTGTTGGGTTTGAACTCTTCGATCTTACTACTTGAAAATGAAGAAATATTAAGCTACAATAAAAATAATTTAGTAAAATTGCCTCTCTCTCTCTCTCTCTATATATATATATATATTCACTTTCTTCCCCAATATAAGAATTTTTGTTCTTCTCTAGACCTTGATTCTTCATTTATTGAGGAATGAATTTTTAGTGCTGGCTTTTCTTGATTTAAAACATCGCAAGGGATATAAATAAATATTTTTTTCTTAGTCAAAATATGACAATGAATATTAAGACATGAGCAATGGTAAGAGAAATTAGTCAAAATAGAAAGTAATTTTAGATTGTTTCATAATATTAGTAAACGGTGAAGGAGAATCAGATACTCAAGGAAGGATGACAATTTTCGAAGGGTATATATATGAAAAAAAAAAGAAAAAAATATACTAGGATTTATAACTTATGATATACTTTGTTAAATATTTAATTAATTAAATTATGTCTTAAAAAAGAATTATATATGCATAATTTAAGATAATGGTTAGATCAAGAAACCTTTAACAATAGATCGAGTATCATATTTGGATTAAAAAT
Source organism: Anisodus tanguticus (assembly GCA_034509755.1). Taxonomy (NCBI): domain Eukaryota; kingdom Viridiplantae; phylum Streptophyta; class Magnoliopsida; order Solanales; family Solanaceae; genus Anisodus; species Anisodus tanguticus. The sequence continues at coordinate 2,537,182 of CM067540.1, read as the reverse complement.
GTCACGATCCCAAACCACTAAGTCGTGTCGGCACCTATCATTTCCCACCTTGGTAGGAGAACCCTTCCCTTATTCATTAATTCAACACCATAAAGTAAATAAGGCAGAATAAATGAAAGTTTAAATCATGTCATAAATATCATAAAAGCGGAAGTACGATATTAATACAACCCCAAGGAAATGGTCTGAAACAATACAAGAGTCACTAATCAATACATGTCCGAATAATACATAAGTCTCAAATGTGGAATATTGTCTAAGATTGCGATAAATACAAGTAAATAAGGAGTCTCCAGGCAGCAGACCTATCTAGCATGCTCACCCTAGAAACTCAACAACAAAACCTCGAAATCAGTCTTGAGGAGTCGATGTGGAATCGGTCACGTACTCTGCATTCAGAAAAAAATGTAGCAAGGTAGTACCAGTACAAACACTATATACCGGTAGATATCATAGGCCGACAACAGTTAGCTAACATATATATAAGAAAGAAAACGAAGAATAGACATGCTCGCAATTAAGTACAAATACTATCACAGTCTAAGATTAAACAACTAAAGTAAAGAGAATCAAGTCAGAATTCAAGGTATATGAATGTAGTAATGAGTAATATGCAATGCAATGGACAGATGTAACCTTAGTACACACATGCTCCGAGCGAAATATCTCTACGTCCCAACAGTCATGACCCACATGGGACCTACAAAGTCCATATATCACTCCCCCGATCCCGGCAAAAGACCTCGGATATCGAACACTCATACGATCCCGACAAAGACCTCGGGCATTGATCACTCATCTCTATTTTACGCTCTTCGGCAAAGAGCTCGGAGGCTATACTCTCTCACTTATCATCATTTCCAATCGCAGTTCATAACAAATATCTCTACGTCCCGAATGTATGCCATGCATGATATCAATTATGCTTGTCATAAAGTACACTTCACAATTTCAAGTTTTATTCATTATCCTTCCAATTTCGATGATAAGTGAGATATCAATAGAGATGAATGCAAACACAAGTCACAAAACATAGCAAATATGGCGAGAAGCCCACAAACCAATCAACAATACTAAACCTAAGTAATCCAGTCCAACTTCATACCCGAAGGCGTAACATGCTTTCGCCGACATTATCTAACTCTACATATGTTTCGCTAACCGAGTCTAACTAGAAGGTAAGCCGTAACCTACCTAGATGCCGAGCGGGAGCCACAATATATCACACCTGAGCCTTGCCCTTCTGAGAATCGCGATAGTACTCAAAGTCTAGACATTACTGAAATCTACGTTAGAACATGCAACTAACAACCCACATAACGCTAGACTATTCCTTAATCTCAACTATGGCTGGCCATTTGGCCGGGTACCGGCCCGGTCCCGCCCCAACACCGCCCCGATCCCGCCCCGAACCCGACTTTAAAAAAAATAATTTGCGATATCAGGACTCGAACCGGGATGGGACATGGTCTCGTCCCGAACCATCCCGGCCCGCCCCAATCCCGCCAGGCCAGATCTGGTCCCGGTCCCTCCCCCGATCCAGCCCGAAGCCCCCCTTTGCAAAAATAACTGTTGCACCAACGACTATTTTACATTTTGGTCGTTGTGAAACGGCCATTTTTGGCCTCCCCAACCCTCCCTACCCCCTTAATATTTATTTTTAACTCATAAGTTATTATATTTACACTTTAACCCAATTTTCCAACTATAAATACCTCATCTTCTCTTCATCTTTCTCACAAATCTCCCTACAATCTCTCAATCTATCTCTCTACAAGTCTACATTGTCTACTAAATATTAAATTTTATTTATTCATTTGGGAGTGAAGTTGGCAACTAGCTTGAGGAACTTCCATCGAGCAAAGTTTCAATTTTCAACCTCTCGATTACATGTCGACGTTACGTCAGCGTTTGGTACATTCGTTCCTTCATTAAATTATTATTATCTATTTATTTTATTTAGCGCACTTAATTTTATTTACTTTAATTATTTATTAGTATAATTATAAATTTATAATGGAAGGATTTTAACGTATGCTTATGGGTAGGGGTCATGCTTCTTCTAGTAGGGGCAACAAGGGCAAGGGTACTTCTTCTAGTCATCCTATTTCTAGACAGAATCTTATTCCTACACAGGATGATTTTGTTGATAATGAACATTTTCCTACAATACCATTAGATTTAGACGAGGAGCTATTTTATGAAACTCAAGAACACTTTAATTTAGATGATGATCTAGATGAAACACCCACTAATGTAGATGAAAATACACCCACTAGTGCACCTTCAACTGAAATACCTCATATTCTCCCTAGTATGAGACGAGGTCCAACAAAACGACCATTAAAATCAGATGCATGGATATTTTTTGATAGGGACGTAGAGAATCAAGTAGCTAGATGTAAAATTTGTAAAAATATTTTAAAATTTAAAACTGGAAAAGGTCACGGTGGGACAGGGGTGGGGGGGGTTAATGAGACACGTAGCAAGGGCTCATCCAGCTAGGTATGCCCAATACGAGGCTTCAAAATCGGGTGTACAAACGTCCGCTCCATCGGGACAAGGTTCACATACTGTCCCGAACCAAGTATAGGGTCAAATTAACCCTATGACGGGGGGATTGTAGACCCTAAATATGATAAACATAGAGATAGGGAAGCAATATCAAACTTAGTTGTTGTGGAGGGTTTGTCTTTTTCATTTCCTTCATCTCCCGATTTTATTCATTACATTAGAGATATGTATAATCCTGCTTTTAACGGTTTTCCTAGATCAATTGTTAAGAGAGATATATTTAAATTTGCACATGAATATCAACAGTATTTACGTTATTCATTATATCATTTTAATGGCAAAATGGCTATCACTTCTGATATAGTCCATAGTACTAACGACCATGATTATTTAACGGTAACCTGTAATTGGATAGATTATAAATGGTCTATGCAAAAACGTATCTTAGCGTATAGATATATAGATGATAGGCACACTGATACTTTTATTGCAGAAAATATTTATCAAGTGTGCGATTATTACGGAATAACTGATAAAATTATGACTATTACATTAGATAACGCTTCTTCTAACAATTACGCTATTACATATTTTAAAAAATAGTTTAACTCTATTTTTTCCAGATCATTTTCATATAAAATGTGCGTGCCATATATATAACTTAGTTGTAAAGGATGATCTATCACTTTTTGAAGACATTCTTAATAAATAAAATTTGCTATAAACTTTATTTTTAAAAATAATAGAATACAACAAAGAAAAGAATATAAAAAAACTTGTCACGATTGCCAACTACCTTATAGAAAAATTCCAGAAGAATTACCCACTAGATGGAATTCTTTATATGAGCAACTACTTGTTGCTTATGACAATAGAAAACCTATAACTTTATTTTTTAACTCTCATAATCAAAATCCAGATGATATGGTTGTAGATAGCGATTTGGGGAAAATTTCCGAACTTATTGTATTTTTAGAGAAATTTTTCAAGCAACAAAAGAATTTTCCGGTATATATTATCCTACTATTTCAACTATGTTATTTTATATAGCTCTAATATTTTTACTGCTTAATGAATATATGGATAAACCAGCTTATAAGGCAACTATTAAAATATATTTATCAAAATAAAAAAATATTTTATTTATATTCCCACTATTTATATTATTGGTGATGTATTAAATCCGACTATTAAAATAGACGGTACTAAATCACTTATTGAAATTATTTACGATTGTATAACAGTACTGCCACCTCCAAGTCTAAAAAATCCAAATGACCCACCACCTATTGAGCAAACTAAAGAAGAAGTGTTGTCTAACGTAGAAGACGAATGCAAAAAAGTATATAGGTTTTACCAACAAGAAAGTGCTAGCAACCTACCGGCTTCCATACCGTCTTCTTCTACTTTAACACAACCTCACAAAAGACATGCTATTTCTGTTGCTAGTATTGAAAGCCTCAGAAATAGAATGTGCGGCCGTACCTCTACTAACCAAATTAGCGAGTTTAATATTTTTGTTTTGCAGGGTTTTGTACCGTACCAAGCAGTTCTCAATGAAGAAGGACGTGAAGACTTGCTGAAATACTGGAGGGGGAATGAGAATACCTTTCTGACACTTTCAATAATGGCCCGAGATGTTTTGAACATTCAAGAGTCATCAACGGCGTCTGAAAACGCTTTTTCTGCCGGCAAATATCAAATAGGAGAGCACAGACACTCATTAGCCGGAGACAACTTGGAGATTGTAGTATTATTCAGAGATTGGATACGAACAGAGCAGAGAAGGTGTGGTCATCATGAGATCAACGAAGAAGAAGAAGAAAACTACAACGAAATTTTATCCGAAGGTGGTGGAAGCGACGTGGAGCAATTTGACCAACAAATACTAATTCCAACCGAAGAACCACAGGAAATTATCAAGAAACTAGAACATGTTTTTTTCAAAATATAATTTTTTAATTGCAATTTTACTATGTAATTTGCAACTTTTGAACAACACCACAAAGTTGCAATTTTGACAATTCTATTTGTATTACAAAAAAATCATATGTCTATTAAATAATATAAGAGGCACAAAAATAGCCTTGTGATGTTTTTATTACACTATCTTGTTTAATTATTGAGTTTTTAATATATATGTTATTTTTTAAATTAAGTGTAAAAAAAACCGCCACGACCCGATTCCGACGGGATCGGGATCGGGACGGGACTTCGGTGAATCCCGCATGTCCCGCCCCGACCCGATACCGCCCCTTTTCCCCGTCCCGCCCCGACCATCCCGAACCCAGCCCACAGGCCACCCCTAATCTCAACCCAACTTTGGGAAAAGGGGGATCGGGCCCACAAGGATAAAACGATTATTTTAAAAGTGAAATATGCAATTCAACCTTCTAGGAGTTCAATCCTACTCATCAATTTCTAAAATAATTCAAGGCTAGGTCAATTTCTAGATTCAAGTGAAAATTCGCAATTTGGGTATGAACCCTAATTTTTCAACATTCAAATTCGTCAACATAAATGGAATATTCAAGTCTACAAACTATAAAATCATCAACTTCAATGATTATATTAGACAAATCCTCCAACAATTTCCATTTAGAAAGACTAGTACCATATTCATGAAGTTATCACTGAAATCCATATTTTCTCTTAGATTCTAATGGATTTCTTGCATGGATTTAAGCTTAGAAAAGTTAAAATAATGAATACTAGGTTGAGATACTTACCACAACAGAGAAATCACCCTAAGAGTGCTTTGAATGAATATTTTGGGAATGGGGTAAATGAAGGGTTTAATTTACACTTAAAAAGATTCTGGTTTCCCCGTCATCAGCTGCAGCGGTCCAGGTCCACTGTAGCGAAGCCCGCACCCGCGGTCCCAAGCAAAACCCAGACCTTCGTTGTAGTGGCCCGCCATCCGATGCGACAGTCACAACGTCCGCTGGGGCGCACTGAGGCTCGCCCCAGCGAATACACCAGACACCAGCAGATTTTATGTTATCACAATTTCAACCCAAAATCCCACAATTACCCGAGACCTCCTCAACATAAATCAGATATGCACACATATGTAAAAACACGCTAAGGACTCACTCGTAGTCTTGGAATTTCCATCAGAGATCTATTTCTTTGGGTCAACCCCCAATGATCTAAAACTAACTTTCCAACGAATAGATGCAAACACTCCCGAGGGCCTCGGGAATCGAACTAACTATCCCTCCAAGTCATAATCGACCCTCCGGACCTCACGAAATTGACAGAATTTCGAAAAAGGTCTGTTTACCTAAAAGTCAACTATCAGTCAAATGTATACACTTAAAGGTTCTAATTTCTCAACTTTCACTAGGATCGTTCGATGACTTCGGGGATTGAGTCAACAACGGTAAAATGGTCAAAAGCGCAATAACAACTAAATGGGTCATTACATCAGATACCAATTGAACAATCATTCATCCTCGAATGAAGAAAGAGAGTACAAAAGTTGACGGTAACCAAGGAATCTTTATTATAACCACACGAAAGCCTCCATGGTATGAGGTACATCAAATCACTACTCGTTCACCTTATCAGTCACAACTTCCTCTAACTTGGCTAAAAGGCCTCATTTTCATATTTCCATACTCAAATTTCTCTCACCACCGATTTCCAAATATAAGAACTACTTTTGTTGGAATTATCTGATTCGATATAACCATACCTCTGAATGCGATCGATAGGTCCCACAAACATTTCTCAAAACAACACCAACCTTTAGATATAGACACAATCATAGACCACTCTGAACCAATAAAATATGCTGATTCCGCTAACCTTTCTGCTGCCATTCTTCGCACCACGATTTTTCAGAAACACGAGCCCAAAACCATGACTTACTCTTGTCAAAAAAGAATTCTTATTTTATCGGAGCAACTCTAAGAAATTCCATCAAATTGATCTTACTCATAGCCGACTTTGTTAGTTTCAAGTCTTCTTAAACCTTTAAATCACAATATCGGAAGCATACCACTGAATACCCCACTAAGCCAAGTCTGTAGGACACTATTTGATCACTCTAAAGACCTCTTGCAATCATAGTACCTCCTTAAATCATTACCAAGTACCGACGTAATTCATTACATCTGTCCAAATAGTTGCTTTCGGTAAAATATCATCAGGCCACTCGCAAACCTTGATAAAGCTCGGTAAATCTGTATACCTCAAATCTGAACTAAAACTCATCGAATCAGTGAGGCTGATTTACTGGGAATTCATAAGTCCTCCTAGAAATATAAACATAGTTCATCAAGCTCTAATCGAATAATTTTGACCTAGAATGAATGCACAACCCCTGAATACTACCAATAGTCGCTCGAACTGACTCCAACTTTCTGAAATCAATCACTGTCCTACCACACATCTATGGTGGCTAATTTCAATCTCTTCCTTATGCAAAATCAATCATGCCAGTCACCCTCAACTCCAAAAGCTGAGTCCTATCCAAGTTGCCAACTTAGTACCGGAGAACTATACCTTATGATTGCAATTTTCATGTTTCTCAACTTCTACCCGATACGTAAATATGATACAACCCCGAGATTTTCGATGCAAACCTGTAGCCTCATATAATACCCCTTTAACCATCAAATCTCTAATTGTAACACCTCGATATGCCCATAACAATTCTAGAAGTATCAAATCTTACAACTACCACTCTAAATCTCGCGCAACTACTCCCAAGTCTTTAATATCTAAATGTTCTCACCCAAACTGTCCAGTCAATAGTACTTGCAACATAATGCACTACCATGAAGATGGTCTCATCTCGAAAATATAACTCTAGCCCCCACATAATAGGGATTTTTACAATTCTTTCCCCTTAAACAATACCAAGTCATCCACAAAAGTGTTATGAAATTACCCGACCGTGTCTCACACAAGCCATTTTCATAAGCCTTAACATGTCAGTTATCTGAAATTTGCTTCTCACTTGTTGCTGACTACGAAACCTCACAGAACTCGTCATATCACTTGATCCATTATACAATTTAGTCCTTTTCTGGAGACTCCCTTCTTTAAGCGTACTCACGATCACACCTCGTTTGAAATATGTAAGACAACATCTCCACAACCTATACTTTTTTCCTGACTCCTCAATTTCCTAATTTCAATCAAATCACAATTATCGTCACCATCTAACCATTTCTCGAACCCACTCAACTCTAAAACTGAATATTTTCTAAATTCATCGTATCATATACATAGTCCTACTAATGTCCTCGTGTATCTCCACCAGGGTGACTTTGCTCAAATTCCCTTAACTCAGATTCTGAAATGTTCTATGCAACTCGAATTAATTTGAACCTCATCATTGATTTACCACTTGGAACTTCCCAATTGTCGAGCCAAAACACTCTTAACCATTCACGCAATTATCCCTTTTATTCGATCAACTCAACCAAATAGTAATACCATTAATAGTAAGAACTAGCTGAACTTACACAACAAGTATTGTACGCGCCCGTTTTTTACCACGGTCCGCGACGTAATGAGTCGATTCCCTGGATTGATAAATGTTGTTGAGGAGTCGCCACCTAATTATTCTACGGTGAATTAGGAAACCTAAATATTAACTAAATGCTGCAAAGTGAACTCTGATTTATGGTCTGCGAAGTTATGAGATTCTAGGTAAGGGTTCTTTATTATCCTAAACGGAAGGGGTTAGGCATCCTTTAAGATCCGTTAACTTGCGGTTATCTGGTCAACTCAGATTAATTATTATGCTAAGGAAAAATGCATGTTTAAAGTATGAAGTGTTAATTGAAAAGATGTCCGGAGATATAAATTCCGACATAAAATCCGAGAAAGTATGCATGGCATTGTTTATGAAAAATTTATGTAAACTTGATTTTTGAAAAAGGACATGCCTTTGTATGGCATTATTTATAAAATGCATATTCTTGGCAATTGTTAGTAAGGAGAAAAGCAAATTGTTTATAATGTAAAGAGGTGATTTTTATGAAAGTCATTTTTAAAATTGCAAGTCGGATAGGAAACAAAATCTTACTTGTATGGTTAGTAATGTGAATAAAGGATGACCAAATTATTTTGAAAGTTTTAAAGCATGCATAAAGAGCATAAAATGAATAAGCTAGCGGCAGATTTCCGATTTTAAACTACCCGAGCCTAAAATAAAATAAACTAGCGAAGGGTTTCCAATTTTAAACTATCCTATTAATCTAATGATTCTGGGCCTAATTATTCTAAGTATTCTGATGTTCACGCAAAATTAAATAATTAAATTACAACCCAAAAAGTAAAATAGATGGTATTTAAAGAATTAAAGTTGCGACTAGGGTGGATGACAATGTCATCCCGCCCTATTTGTTTAGAAATTCCGAGGCCGGAGAATGCAATGAATGTGGATGCGAGTCTTCATTTGACAATGGTCATGATGAGTCTTATAACAAGACTCTTCGTTGCTCCCGATGCATTTCATGTAAATAAAAGAAAATAAAAGGATTAGTAGATGGAACATGGAAAGATATATAAGAAAATGTAAACAAATAATTCGTGAAGAATAATATGTTGTTGGGCCTGACCTGATTCACATCATGAAGACAGAAAGGGAAACAAGCGGAAAACAAAGTCTGTGGGCCAAGCCCAACTGATACAGAAATGCAGTGTAGACAAACAGGAAAGCAAAAATGGGGCTAGGCCCACTAGACAGTTACTGACCAAGTAAATAGTGATATACACAAGGATATACATTTTTTGTATACTTTCATATACACAAATAGGCTCAATATACAGCTTGCATACCAAAACATGTATCGATGTATATCTCACCTAAAGCAATATAACACTAAGGGATAGGGTCTGAGACATGATATACATCATTGCACATTAGGGCTATAACAACCTAGAATATTCCTTAATATGTGCATTTCTATTTCAAACTAAGCAGCACAATTAAGCAGGGGCAGTGTCAACATGTTTAATCAAGAATATATGGGGATATACTGATGGAACTGTTCAACATTTGAAACCAGCATAGGCGAAGTACTTAGTCTAAATGGACCCTAGGCAAAGCAAAGAGGTATGAAAGTATACAAAGATATTTAGGCTGGCAGGTTTCAAGCTAAGGACTTTTAAACCAATAGTCATGAATTGTATACATCTTAAAGATGTTTCATGTACACCTACTTGGGTTAACATGTTAACAGAGTATGTAAAGGAGTTCAAATACTCATGAATAGATAAGTGACATGGAATTTGGGACACCTAGCTAGCATACATACACACATGTATGGAAAGCCATGTTCTAAACTTTCCCTAGCTTTAAATACATAGGCTATCCAAAAGCAAACCATTCTCAGATATTCACATTATTAAGAGATGGTATAAGAAAAACATGATCTGGCAGCCATGAGAAGATAACTTAGCATGCTCAGTTCCCAGATTCAACAAGTATAGTGTACTCCTTCATACAAGCATGCACCACAGTAAGCATAAAAGTGATCCTAATAGATACATATGAATTGGGCAAGAAACAGAGATGTTTTATTTATGCATGAATGCCACAAGGGTTCATAAACATGCTAAAGACTATTACCTTAACTAAATATGCATAGGTGATCTAATACAATATATTGGTCCTGGGACATCTCAGAATAGGGTATAGTTATCAGGTACATCTATAAGCTTAGATTACATGAGTGGAATCCTAGACATGTAAGATTTACTCAAGATAAAAAAAAAGCACACAGTCACCAGGTTATGTGTCAGACATGCTATCTACTAGGAATACATAGTAATAAACAGTTGACTCAATATATGTATGAAACATGTAGGGATGTCCTGTTGGCCAAATAGAGGCAACAATTTAGACATATAGGGCCATTCGAGGCTAAGACACATACACAGAACCTTAGGCATGCCATTATTTGAATCAAACAACATTGAAACAAATAACTTGGAATCAACACAAAAATAGAATTTGATGAATGCATAGAACCATATTGATATCAAACAGGCAGGCATAGGTGTATGTGCAGGTGAAGGAAGAGCATGCTTATATCAGAGAGAGGGAGTGGCATAGAGATGATGTTCTGAGCATTCCCTACACCGGTAAGACCAAAACAAATATGCACAAGAACAATTCTAGCCTATTGGTCACTCTAGTCCTAAAAAAGAAACAAATATAGGCTCATACAAGTCTGACTCTTGATGTGGTTTAGTATATGTCCTAGAAACTAATTGGAGCAAGCATGTAATTAAGCATAACACCTGATGTTGACATGACTACCTAAGATGGTTACCAAACATGTCACAAATTAAAACACCTGTCACATAGCAATTAAGAGCAAACTGGGATAGGAGAAAATGTAGACACACATCTAGACTTATGAGAAAGGCAACCAAAATTCTTTTATCACTTAGAATCATCTCTCATAGATAACTAGATTAAGCGTGATAACACCTCCAGACTCTGACTAACGCTAAATCATAGTCATACATTATGCTCACTATCCCCAACACTAAGAAAAAACACCATAAAGCAGTATACACACTTCTAATGCATGAATATGGCCTTGGCATAACATGCTTAAGTATTAAAAGTCAGTTAGGTAGACAAATGTGCAAACAAAACAGTACCAAACATCAGAAGATAGCAATTTGAATCACATTCTACTAACTTAGGCTGATTTTATGTCACATAAGACTAGATGGAGCTTCAAATAACATATTTAGGCATAACAGTCAATTTAAACTAGTAAATATGATACCCACCTAATAAATCTCAAAATCTCATTTCGTATAAAGTGAGACTTAACATATATGCTTCAGTCCATAATCTAATCACCCTAACATATTTAAACAGGCTAAGATAATTAACAAACTAAAATTAGCAGTAAATACACTGAGCACATAAACAAAATGAAATACGAGAGGAATTTGAGTTTACCTTCTTCGAGCAGCGAACCGAGGCGTCGTCTCGAATCGTCGAATCTGCTCAGAGAGGTTGTGCTTATGCGATTAAAGGAAGAACAAAAGCTTAGTATTTTGTGGCTTTGTCGAGCCAGAAACAAGAGTAAAAGAGGATTTTTCAGAATAAAAAAGATTGTTCAAAGGAAATTTTCCGTTTCTCCAGAACTTTGTGAGAAATGCAAAAAGATGGATTCTCGGTCGACAATTTAAAAATAAACCGAGAGCTTTTTTGTGTTGTCTGAAACCCCCCCTCTCAACAACCCACAAAGGGTTTTATTTATAGCTGAGCTTGAGGGCTCGAATTTCAAATTCAAAATTGTAAAAAGAGGAGTCGTTGGAGGTGGAAATCCACTGGTTTCTCCAATTAATCGGAGAGTCAGCCTTGAACCCAAGAGATTTCAAGATCTTTCTCTTTTTGCAGATCTTCGACCGATTGAACAAGACTTGTGACAACTCTTGTTATCTGCAAAATGGGTGAAAGGATGGGGGAAAAGCAGGTGAAGGTGACGGGGTTGCAGTGACGCCGGTGATGGCGTTTGTCCGGTGGATTTTGGGGGGGGGGGGAGGTCGTTGGTGGAAGAGATGAATGGTTCATTTGTTTTTTTTAGAGTGTCGTTGGTTTTGGGTTGGTTTTGGACAAGGGGAATTTGGGATTTTAGTTTGAGGGATTGGGCTCGGATCGGTCGAGATATTGGGCTAGGTGGAATGGGGTATTTGGGCGAATAGGGTTTTGGGAATAAAAGAAATGGGTCGAATGGGTTGGCCGAAACGGTAGACGGTTGGGCTGGATTTTTGGGGTGATTTTGTGGGTTGGTGGAATATTTTGGGTGAGTGGTAAATGGGCTGTGGTTTAAAATATAAGAGGGGTTTAAAATGCTTTGAAGAAAAAATGTAAATTATTTAAATAAAATATACGACGTGATAATAATAAAACATATTTTTTTGTGAAATGCTTAATGCTTAATAAATAAAAAATGCGATGTCGTTTTGCGAAAATAAAATAACATAGAATATTAAGGTAAAAACTATGATTAGGATATTAAAAGGCAAATGATAGTAAAAAATGCGAATAATAGTAATAATAATAATAAATAATGATATGAGAATAGACAACGATATTATATATATATATATATATATAATTGTTTTTGAGGTGTCAAAATGTTTAAAATTGTAAATAAATATCGAAAAAGAGGGGACAAAATTGGGTGTCAACAAGTATAAACTCTCAACCCTAATCCAATACTATATGCAACAACCGATAGCTTTTTGAGTACTAAAACTTCCCACTTGTCCAACACTAGAGTCATTCTTACTAGTCAACCATTGGTTCCCATTGGCCCACGGCATAACCAAACATACCAACTCCACACTAAACCCTTATGTCTATTCTACCATATATGACTGCAAATAAGTCTCAAATCAACTAGCTCTTGATCCCACGATATCCTTATCATCCCTCTAAACACGAAGACCCGGTGAACGTATCCTTTACTAAAGGACCAGGACCACATCTGCCCAACATCTTAAGTCTCCAATCATCTCAAGTAGCATTGCTTTCCGATCTAGAACTGATAACTACTTTCTTGAAAGAACCCATAAACCACTACCATGTAGTCACATCGAATTTCAACTTAACTTTTCACGATCGAAAACGAAATCCACTCTCGTACCAATTGCATCTTTATCCTGTCAAACACGTCAGATACTAATATTCCCTTTCTAATAGCGGAAATTGATCTATCCAAATCCTCTTCCCTACGCCTCCGTTCCATTAACACAAATAAGTGCTCTTACTAAAATACCCTAAGAAATCTTACTTCACTACATATTTCCCACAAAGTCATCCTTCATGTCCTTATTCTCAACTTCTCTTCTTTATTACATGCGGTCACCATACTCCTGCCAAATCTGATGATCCTTACTGAACATATACTCATCCTCGCATACCGACATCTAATACCATGCCCCTGATAAATCATTGACCTCAAACCAATCATTCTTCTTAAGCCATTAATGCATTTTTGTGACTTTCGAGCAACCCAACGCTAAAAATATGGAAATCATGTGACCTTGTGTACCGTCTCTCCCATTTCTCAAGAAACCCCCATAATAAATGAGTCTAACTGTGACCCCACAAGTGTATACGCATCCTCACAAGTGTATCGTACTCACCTTTCGGTAAACCAGTAATGAGTTGCAAAACCATCTTTGTTTCGGAAATTGGATTGCCAACATTAGACAATTGATCGGCCACTAGTTTGAGTTATTCACAATAGTCTGACATGTTAGCAAAATTCTCAAGACGGGTGTTGTTAAATTATTCCTCCAGATACATGACACGTGTATATTTATTGTCATGAAAGATTTCCTCTAGCCTTGTCCATAGTTCATGAGTTGAAGCACATGTCTTCATGATAGTATGAAGTAAGTCCTTGGATATGGTGTCATATATCCATTATTTGACGATTGCGTCGAGCCTTTTTCATGTCGAGTTGTCGACGTCGGGTGGATGGGGGTAGGTGGCATCAATGTGATCAAGCACATTATATGCGCATGTATGAATTTGAAATAGTTCATCCCACGATAAGTATTGTCCATCCTCTTGATCAAGAATCAAAGGGATAAAGTTTTTGATATTCGTCACGGCAAAAGCCGGATGAAAGGTGTTATAAGATGAGGGGGGATAAAGAGGATGTGTGATGCCGTGGGTGGAGAAGGAGGAATCAGGAGAAGCCATAAAGGGTTGTCGGCTTTTGTGAAGGGAACTGAATTGCCACTCAAGAGACCAAAAAAGAATAAGAGAAATTTGTTGAGATGGAAGTAGCCGACAACAGCAATGGTTGCACCAACAATGAGAAGCCGAAGCACCTGTTGTGCGGTTGTGTAGCCACCGAAAGTAGGGAAAATTTTAGGGTTTGACTTCTGATACCATGTAGAATGGTGTAATTCTCCTTAGTTGGAGGCTTCTCATTAATGCAATATATATATATATATATATATATATATATATATTGTGTGTGTGTGTTTACAATTACAAAACCTAATTGCAGAAGGATCTCTACTTTATATAATTACACTAGAATAATAATTACAGAATAGATGGATAATATTTATTTATTCTCTATCAAATATGAAAAAAAAATATAGTTCAAAATATTGATCAAAGTTAATATAGTTTGACTCTTGAAAAATCTAATATGAAAAGTATTTTGAGATAGAGGGAGTAATATTATTTTGACCTTAACCACAAAAGTAAAAATAAGTTGAGTGAACTTCATAGTTCTTGAATAAAGATCATTAGAAACTCCAAAAATAAAGAAAAAAAATCTCATGGCAAGTCCTAGAAAGAAAATTTCGACATTCATATAGTCATGTAAATAGTGGCAAAATAAATTTTTTTTAGAGATGGTCAAAATTTAATATATATGTATAAAAATTTCTCAAAATTCTATTAATAACATCAATTTGCCCATCCGTTTGTGGGTGACAAGTTGAGTTAAATAGAAGACGAGTTCCAAGTTTTCTCCAAAGTGTGCATAAAAAGTGACTCATGAGCTTGGAATGCCGATCAGAAGTGATAGTTAGTTCTAGGAATGTCATCGAGCCTAACAATCTCTCGAAAGTTGAGGTCACAAAACAGTAGGTTGTTCAGAAGCCTTTGTAAATTACAATTGACAACCACAATAGGGGCAAAAAAGGAAATCTTCCCATTTAGTCACTCACCTTCTATCGTATCTGATTTCGATCGTTATTAACCTTTCTCTTCCCATTCCATTTTAAGTTTCTTTTATCCTTTTAAATTTGGTCAAAATCAAGACAACATTAATTAATTATGTGCCAATATATCCTTGCTCTATTAATGATCTATTCAACTTCCACAAATAAATTTTCATGCTTGAGGTTCTTTATAATAATATTACTAATTAATTTTCTTAATGAATGTCCAAAATTTTAAAAGATACTTAAAATAGGATGGATAAAGTAATATTTAATCTACATACACAATAATATAATTTTCTGACAACAAATGTTCAAATGACCACCTTTTTAAGAGCACTTCACAAAGGGTAGCTCAACCACGAAGTGTAAAATATAATAACAATAATAAAAACAACAATAACAACATAACAATTATATATTTGATAAATAAAATTCTTTAATTATCAAATAAGTTGAAGCATCTAAATACACTTGAAAAAATGATGAAAGACAATTTAGACCACAACTTCTTTTGCATGGTTAATTGGTCTCGATTTTTTTTTGTTTTTTCCCTTTGTCCTGTGATAGTGATCATATTGGATAAATATCAAAACATAAGAAAAGCAGTAAGAAAGAGAAAATAGTATTAGTACAAAATAGCTGAGGCCTATATAACAAATTATGCAATGAATTATAACTGAACTTTCTGGGGAGAAGCATACATCTGTCATGACTCTGTTTCTCACATTAGAATCCTCTATGATTCTCCTCTCCTAGGAACCATATATTAAACACACATATATACACACATACGTTTTGACGGATTTGTCTATGGAAAATTTCTTATCGACGAGTCAAATTATGATAGAATATCTGATATAAATTAATGATTTTTCAAATTATGATAGAATATTTGATATAAATTAATAATTTTTTGATAGTGAATATAGTTTAATGTGTAATAACTAATACTTTTTCTGTCCTAATTTATGTCCAGAATGATATATTTCCTTAATTGTCAATAACTTAATTTTAAATTTTATTTTTTATGCTTAACGAGATGATCTATAACTACACAAATATTTTTGACTTATTTTAAACCACAATATTCAAAAGCCTTCCTTTATTCCTTAAACTATATGTTCAATCAAATTATATCACATAAATTGGGACATAGGGAGTAACAGATTAGCTACCATATTAATCAAATTACTAATTAATGATCTATTGTAAAGATAATTTAAAATTACTTTAAATATGTTTATGTCATTAGTACATGTAACTTAAACGTATTTTTCATATCATTTAAAGTTCCATTTTCTCCATTCCTTGTATTTTTAACTTAATTTTCCATTTTAGTTCCATTTTAATATCATTTAAAGTTCCATTTTCTCTGTTTCTTGTATTTTAACTTAATTTTCCTTAATATTTAACTTTATGCACTAACGTACGATGTATAATTTTGTTACACCATCAGGTTAATATGATCTATGCGCATAACTCTCTAAGTCTACACGCCTAACTAAGTAATACAAAAAATAAAGTAAATGACCTACTATAACAAATTAAAATTTAATCTTTTTTCCTAAAATTGGAAATATTAAAACTTGACATTAATATAAGCTGGCACTTAACCACTACCCTCCTAAATCACCTCCCCTAATAATACAAACTGGGAAATGTGGAGTAAAAAGATTATATATATATATATATATATATATATATATATATATATATATATATATGAGTGTCCATATTTCAACTGTGCAACTAGAGCCTAGAAGGAGCACATAATTTGAAGTCACAATGCTTTAAAAATCAACCAATATATCTTGCATACCCACTTTGTCTAATTCTATGAGGGAGGTCTCATCACTACGAAATTAACTGCTCTATCTATTTCAATTTACATGATTTTTTTTTTTAATCTATTCAAAAAACAAAGACATCTTTCTTAATATGGTAACTCTTCAACATTAAATTTCTTCTTTTATTCTTAATGATTTACACTTATAATCATAAAAAATCTCATCATATATTTAAGACCACAAGTTCTAAAAGTCTATCTTTTAGTTACAAAAAAAAATGTTGATATTCTTTCCCTAGCACTAGCATTCCTCTAATCAAAAAAAAAAAAGATTCAGAAACAGAGGTCTTCTGTTATCTTCATGTTTTACTCGCTGATTTTTCATCCATTACCTTTGCGCTCTTTAGTTTGTATTTTCATATTAAACTAAAAATCTAAAGTTTATATTCCTTTTCTTATTTGTTAATTCTCAATGTTAAATATATTGATTTGACTGTGAATGAACAAACTCACAATTATGAAGAATTGGGCACTAGTAGTTGAACAGTAAAATTAGACTAAAATATAAATTGGAAGCACTTTAAAATTATTGATGAATGCTTATATATATTTTCATTACCAACAAACAATAAGAAATAGCTTACCTCAAGTCTTAGAACTAATTATAGGCTTGAGGCCCTTTAGATTGATCATAAGTACTATTATTTGTTGTATATGTAGGCTTGAGTAACGAGCTTTAAGTCGGCGCAGCTGATCATCATCTCACACATATTTAGCTCAACTCGAGTCGGCTTGATTTCGGTCAAAATTTGTCTCAGCACGACTCGACTCGATTAAAGCTTGATCAATACCCGACTCGATTAAACCCATGCTTGATTGACTTGCTTTAGTCATGTAATAAGTACTTTAAAAATAAAGTTCATCCACTAAGCTTAACTAATTTAACAATATGTCACTTTAATAATTATTATAAGAAATTTATCATTTTGCATAATTATTCTAAGTTAATACAATGTAGAAAATTGTTGAGTTCTTCAAGTTTTTACTGATCTAAGGTATTCTTCTTCCTTATTCTTTGATTTTACTCTAGAAATTATAATTTAATTTAATTTGTAACTTGCATGTGGATTTTCTCTGCATATTTGTGTTTTTTCTTCAATGATTCTACTGAAATTAACATGAATCAGTAGAATTAGTGATGATAAGCTTAGGTAAATCACTGATTTTGTTTTTTTTTGTATTAATCATTGAAATATGCATATTGTAGCTTAGCGAAATGTTAGATTTCATAGTCGAATTGTAGCTTACTGAAAAAAAAAAATAGGTATTTGTGTGAATCGAGTTAGATTTCATTTCAGTTTCACATTGCTTTCGTGCGTTAATCAAAATAATAGAATCATAGTCAAATTCTAGCTTATTACGACTTAGGTAGTTATGTTAATCTATGGAGAAATTGGAAATTTAGTTTAGATTTGTGTGTGAATCTACTAGGTAGTTGTGTTATTACGGCTTGTACGTCAAATTTAGTTTAGATTTGGCCAGTGTTCTTCGTTAAACTTCTTTTGGCCAGTGCTTGGTTAGAACTGTGTGAGATCTGAAGCTAAGAAGGACAACAATGAGGTTTATTTCAGTGCTTATTTAAATTTTTATTGTTGTTGCATGTTTGGGATGGATTTAATTTTACCCATTCTAATTAGATTTCTTTGTAACGTTTTCAGATACTAATCTTGTAGGTTATAAATTAGTACTTCCAAATGGATAAATCTTGGATTGGAATGCCTAGAACCACCGCTAAATATATGATTAGGTTGAATCAATTTCCAGATTTTGGTTCGATTCATGTTTCATTTGGTTGGATTCAATTTTTGTAAGGTATTTGGTTTCTGTGTAGTTTGATATGTGGGAAGTTATGGATTAATGTTCTGGTTTTCTTTTAGATGAATGTGATTTTCTGGTCTTTGTTTTCTCTAATTCTTCTAAGTTAAGGCACATATTGGTCGATCTCTGTTTTGTTTGAAGTAATGAATATTTGATTGCATAAGATATAAAACTTGCTCATTCATGTTTGATTTCATGCTTTGAGAAACTGTCGAATGTACACATGTTTTGTCTTGGTTCTTTAATTCCTAGAAATCATACTTTTAAGTTGGGTATTATCACATTTCTGTTTCTAAAACCAGGTTTTTGTTGTTTACTGATTCCTGGAGAAGCAATTGGTGCCTATAATCTCTAACTCACTTGTTCTTGAAGTATTTTATTTGGGTTAGCATTCTTGTTTGAAATTATTGTAAATGAGTAAAGAGTAAAGACTAAAAGAAGGCAATATGTTTGGAATCTCTATTTAAGAATTATTGTAAATGAGTAAAGACTTTTCAAAAGAAGGCAACATGTTTGGAATCTAATTTGATCACTGTTTTTCTTGAATAAAAAATGATCTGAGATAGTTTTCCCCATTTGGATTTTTGCTGGGCAGATTTGATTGAGTCTTATTTGTCTAAATAAGTCAGGCATTTGCATTTGTTTTGTCTTGAGTCGAGGGCTCTCGGAAACATCCGCTCTACTTACTACGGTAGAGGTAAGTTTTGTGTACACTCTACCCTCCCCAGACCCCACATTGTGTGATTTCACTGAGTATATTATTGTTGTTATCTCTCTTCTAATTGTTTAGTAAAGTGAGTTTTTTGTGTCTTTAGCTTACAAGTTCATTAAGAACAATAGGAGAATGAGTCACTTATATAGAGCATTGAAATAAATCTTAGATTCAATGGCTTAAGGTCTAATGAAGTGGCATATTCATCTATCTAACATAGTAATTCTTTTCACTTTTCTTTAACTTTGTTTACTTTTTATGTTATCCTTTACCGTTGTTCAAAACTATTGTATTTATTTTGAAAATTGTTTTCCTTTCCCTAATGCTTCATTTAACCTGATTTAGTTAATGTATTGCATAGTTAGACGTTAGCTTTTAAATTTCTCATCGAATATGTTTTTTTATTATTTCAGCCTAGCGATGATGTCGGGAGTGAATCTACTTCACCAGTGAATATAAGAGGATCATTGGGTGACATCAATGGAAATGATCAAAAAATACTTAGAATTTTATTTATTTCAGTATGGAACCACTTTTGCTTATATGAAATACTAGGAATGTTTAGCATACTTTAGTTTATATTGCTTTAGTTTCTTAGGTAGTAAAGTTTTTGAATTTGTGACTTTTGCTATTATGGATTATTTTTATGAACTTTGATTTATGTTATATATTATTAAGTAAACTATTTATTTGATATGCATATTGTTATACAAGCTTGGTCTTATTTAATCACGCAGTGAACTTTTTTAATGAGAAGAAAACACATTAATAATCAATTTGTGACGGTAATTGACCCCCACAAATTAAATTTTATAAAATAATGAAATTATATTGTGAAGATTGTAGACTCGAACATATTAAAAAAAATTAAATATAAAGCTTATATTGTGGAGGTTATACACCGCCACTAATTATTTTTAAAAAAAAATTCAAATTATACTGTGACAATTGAAAATCATCATAAATTAAATATTTTGGAGTATTAAAATCATGTTGTGTAGGTCACAGACCACCCTTAGTTGACTTTAAAAGCTCACTAATTACACTTTCAATTTGCGGATGTCGTCGTGAAGGTTTTTTAAAATCGCCACAAAATGCGTCGTGGCGCACATAACCTTGGCGTTTCTTAAAACCTCGACAATTCCATTTACGGAGGTCGTCAACCGCCATAAAATTAAGAAAAAACCTCCACAAAATAAGCATTTTCTTGTAGTGTGTGTTCAGTCAAATACTTCTATGTAAAATAAAACACATGCAATATGACTAAAAAAACAATCATAAGTCATCAAGAGTTTAATAAATTAATTTCAAGATATTGAGGTTAGGTCATAATAATTGTATTTTTTTAACGACAAGGTGACATGACATGTTGTATACCTAGTTACCAAATTTAAGCTCTGGCATATCCTATAAATAGTGGAGCTTTAGGGATCATTTAAAGCCCACAACATATATGAACTAACAAAAATGGAAATGATGAATAAGAAGAAAGAAAACACCTCTAAAACAATGAAGGGTGGAATGATCACTATGCCCTTCATCTTTGGTTAGTTCATTATTTCCAACTTTTCACTCAATTTTTTTTTCTTGAAACTACATAATTTGTTTATTTTCTTGAATACTAAGTTGAAATTAAAGTTATGTTTATTATTTTATTTTTTTTGTAGCAAATGAGATATGTGAGAAGTTGGCAGTGGTGGGATTTGGTACTAATATGATCATTTACTTGACAAATGAGCTCCATCTTCCATTGACAAAAGCAGCAAATACTCTTACAAATTTTGGTGGCACTGCAAGTTTAACACCTTTGCTTGGAGCTTTCATTGCTGATACTTTTGCTGGAAGGTTTTGGACTATAACAGTTGCTTCTATCATTTACCAAATTGTAAGTCTCTATCTCATTTTCTTTTCTGGAGTTTAAGTTCTATGCCCCAATAGCAGGGACGGAGGGAAAGTATCTGTTATATGGGTGCGGACGAACCCACTAACTTTTGTTTAACCACTGTATTTGATTATAGGAAATTATTAACGTGTATTACTAGATATAACTCATATATTTTGTAATATTCAGTATTGTATAATTATGGTAGATATAAGATTCCTATTGCATGAGGATTCCACATTGTACACACTATATATATTAGTATTAATGAGAAAGACTGGTCAAGTAAGATTAATACAATCTTACATGGTATCAGTATTTATTAATACAAATATATATAGCGTGTACAATTTGGAATCCTCATGCAATAGGAATCATATATCTATCATATTTATACAACACTAAATATTACAAAATATATGAGTTATATTTAGTAATACACGTTAATAAAAAATTATCAAATACATGTAAGTATTTAATTATGAACACCAATAACTATGACGACTATGAGTTTGGTGAAAAACTCAAAACCTATAAACTCTAAATTTTAATACGCTTCTGAGTAACATAGCAAAATATTTACACAATCGTTTCACTTAACTAAAAAATGGGATTAATAAATCAGGGAACAAAGCAGATTGGCTGCTATAACAAGTTGAAATATATTTGGATAGTGTTTTTTATACTATTAGTATGTGACGTAAGCAAATAGAATTCTTTTATTTTTGAGGTTATATGTTAAAGTAAATATGATAGTTTAGTGCGAGGTGTTGTAATTTTTACTACTTTCTTGAAACACTTATAAAATGGCTGATTTCTTTGATAAATTTGAAATGGATAAGACATATTAGGTGAATGACTTAATTTGGGATTGAATATACAATAATATGATGTCATGTGAACTTCGGTGCTAGAAAACTAAGTACATTTTGCATAATTATTCATGAAATGTCACTGACAGTTTAATATTTTCTAATTAGCCTTATGATGGAACGTGCAAGTGAACAGTTAGCTTCTCTTCTTGCCTTTTCAAAACCAAACTAATAAGATCTAACTTACATACTCTGACAATATTAAGATTTTTTTGCACTATTAGAGAATTTTTAACATGTTATAAGGTAACATGCCTCATTATTCAGGTTGTTAATTCCACTTTTTATAACATGTTACCTATAATTATCCTTCAAGTTACCTAATAGATTAACGACCCTCTTACAGTGCCAGCACGTAGAAGCCAAATTCATTAATACAACATGTACAGTGAACTTTTCTATTTAAATTTCTTTATTAAGAACAAGATCAGTCCGGTGCACAAGTATTCCGCGTTTAGCAGGGTTCGGGGAAGGGTTGCACTCTAAGGAAATGTGATGTAGGAAGTATACCCTGACACTAGCATCAGTGGTTGATTACATGAGTCAAACCTATAACCTCTAAGTCAAACGGAAACAACTTTTTACCATTTCTCCAAAGCACCCCGTCCTCTAATTATTTTTTTCCTTTTTGATTGATTTCATGTTCTTTTGATTAATTTTCAGGGCATGATCATTTTAACATTATCAGCAATACTTCCACAACTAAGGCCACCATCTTGCAAAGATGATGAATATTGCAAAGAAGCAAATTCAAGCCAATTAGCCATCCTCTATGTGTCACTACTCCTAACAGCCTTTGGATCAGGTGGCATTAGGCCTTGTGTTGTTGCATTTGGGGCAGAACAATTTGATGAAAATGATCCAAAACAAAAAACACAAACATGGAAATTCTTTAATTGGTACTATTTCAGTATGGGATTTTCAATGCTTTTGGCTGTCACAGTAATTGTTTATATTCAAGATAATATTGGATGGGGTGTTGGATTTGGAGTACCAACAATTGCTATGCTTATTTCAATTGTTGTGTTCATATTTGGATACCCTTTGTATAGAAATTTGGATCCTGCTGGTAGCCCTTTCACTAGGCTGTTGCAAGTTTGTGTTGCTGCCTACAAGAAGAGGAAATTGGACATGGTAAATGATCCTAAGTTTTTATACCAAAATGAAGGGATTGATGCTGCTATTTCTACTGCTGGCAAGCTTGTCCACACTAAGCAAATGAAGTAAGTCATTTTTGTTTATCTGAGTTTATGTTCTATACATTGATTGTGTATGTGTTTTTTAGATCGTTAGGTGAAATCGACTTACAATCTAAGTTGCTCAGACTTTTCAAGAATGTCACAGCATGCGCGTCGAATCCTCAAAAAACAATGCATTTTTTGGAGGATCAGATACAGAGGTGCAGCGATCTTTTTGAAGAGTTCGAACAACATAGCTTACAACAATAGATAGCTCTTTATATCAAGTCTAATATGGTAATCTAAAAAATAGAATGATGAAAATCTACTATAATCTGTTAAGGTGCACCCATAGTTAAAAATCATTTACACCGTGAGTGTATATAACCTTTTTAAAAAAGTTAAACTTCTATACAATAGTAGTATACACTTAAAACATAACAATATGTAACTGTCCATAATTAGTGAAACTAGTTATCTGTAAAATAAAGCAGGTAATTTGTTATAACAGGTTAAATTAGGCTGTATTAATAACTTTTAGATTGTTGGTATATGTAAGTTGATTCCCTTTTCTTTTTTTGTCTTGCATATGCATCACATGTTAGTTTGAACCAGTATGCTTACTTTTCACTTGGAGAAAATAATGGAATTAAGAATTGTTTAGTACATAATTGATATAAGTACACATCAGATAAGAGTAAAGAATGAAGAGATCAAGAAATTAGAATATTCTAATGTGAGGTGAAAACTTAGTGATTGTTCTATCTTTGATTGAATCAATCAAATATTTTTCAAGGAGATAAACCTTTTCTCTATTTATCTCAAAAATCCCCTTAACCAATAACTGAAATTGGTTCAAAATGTCCCTTTCTGTAAATTAAATGTCTGGCTAATAAAATTCATCAATCATCAATCAATTTGTACGTGTATGTCTATTTTTTGTGCGGCCAAAAACATTATGTGAAGCACTACATGTTTCTGTGTCTGAGTGATTCATATTTGTCTGTCCTGTTATTTGTCTTTTTTTTCATGTCTTTTTACACCCCCATCAAAATCAAGATTCATTGAATTTTTTCAACTTTCCCCTTTAGTTTAGTTTTTACTGCAAGAATCAGTACTGAGGCCATTAGAAACCAGAAAACAAGTTGATAAATACAGCCAAAAGTTGTGTTTTTGGAAGTGTACTATCAAATTTCTCAATTTGTCTCCAATAATATCTAGGTGGTCACAGACTGCTATTAAACTATTTGGCAAATTGAGAAAATTGGAAGAAAAAACATTGAATTGGTTCTGGTTTCAATTCATGTGACTAGTGACTTTTTTTACTGTGAAAAATACAGATCCATGATTGGTTAAGTTAGAATATAATTGGAGTTAATTTATAAGCTAGTGTAAAGGATCTAGTCAAATTCGGATGACTCTTAAAAAATGTCAATAGATGCATGTCAGATGCTTCAAAAGTAGTGTATTTTTTAGAATTTGACACGGGTGCGGCAGCATTTTTAAAGAGTCCGAGCAACATAGGTCCCAATGTAGGACTTTACATGCAGTATTTTGATTAGGGGTGAGCACGGGTACAGGGTACCCAGATACCCGACCGGAACCGACACTAATGGGTAGGTTCTGGGTAGATATATTATAATAACGGGTAGGGTCCTGGTAGTAAAATTAGGAACCGATCAATGTCGGGTCCGGTTCCGGTTTCGGCAAATAGAGACAGGGTACACGGATCCGGAACCGATACCCGGAACTTATAAAATATTAAATATTTTTACTTTTTTGAGAAACATTTAGACCACTTTTAACTTTCTCCAAAATTGTTTGTTGCACGCCTGCACATTGATTTTCCTCACCCCAAGACACAAATATTTCAGCTTTTTCACCCATTTATTCTAGAATGTTTTTTGTGCCCTAAGAGAAAAAACACAAAACTCTCTCAATAGCAATGGCGTTTTAGCTACACCACTGAGCTTCATCATCGTCGTTGTTGAAGCTTTCTCTCATGTACTTTCATCGTTGTCGTCGTTGAAGCTTCACCTTTACCTCTTTCTCTCCCTTGATTGTGGTCACGTCGTTCCTAAAATGCATATGGGTTCATATCTAACTCTTCAATTTCTTTTTAATATCTTATGTTTCTGTTCTATTTCAGGCGATACTCATCTTCAATTTGTATTACTTTTTGATTTGAAATGTAAATCTATTTTTAAAATTTGTGTATATTTTTGTAGCTCTGAAGATGAAATTTAGAGATTTACTAGTATAAGAAAGCTTTTCTTTTGTATCGAAGAGCCTATGAACACGAAAATAAGTTTAATTCAGATATTTCCAAATTTATTTTGAAATCAACACGTTCAATTAATTGAGTGTCAAATTTGGCTTACAATTTTAGGTTTTGGTTACAGAGTTAGCTTTTCTACAATGAATAAGTTTTCTAAAACTTCTTATAAGGGTACTAAAAACTACGATTGCAGGCTAAAAAACTACTGGATGAAATTATTTTAGAACTCTTTTTTATTCTCATAGGCTAAAAAATTGTTGCTTAATCTGTGTTTTTTTATTTACAGGGTATTTCGGAACCTACCCGGACCCCCGCGGGTCCGGTAGGTTCCAGATAATGATTGCTACGGGTAGGTTCCGGGTAGTAAATTTAGGAACCGATCTTTTACCGGGTAGGGTCCGGGTAGTTCAAAAATGTTAGGGTATCCGGACCCGCTCACCCCTAATTTTGATACCTGATCAAGAAAGGCAACATGCTAATGTCTGGAAATCTTAAAGAAAAAAAAAACCATTATAAGCAATTGATAAAGATTCATTCGAATATTGTTATTAGTTTCTTGACTCTTGAGTGAATCAGCTTAAGACGATTTCATGAGTATTATTTTTTGTGATTATCTTATCTAAAAACTTAAGTTATTATAGATAGAACGATCTTTTAATTACTTAATTATATTCTGTTTTGAATATGAGAATCAACATGATAATGTCTAAAGGCAATTGATCATAATTCATTGGACTATTGTTACTAATTTTTTTACTCTTGAATTCATTTTTGGAAGGGGAAGTTCTCATTTTGCTATTCAAGAATCAAAATGCAAATAAAAAAAATTTAACGTTTTTTTTTTGTTTTCAGATTATTGGACAGGGCAGCAATAGTAACAGAGGAAGACAATCCGAAATCTCCCAATCTATGGAGGCTAAACACTGTCCATCGCGTAGAAGAACTAAAATCGGTCATAAGAATGGGGCCAATATGGGCATCCGGGATCATCTTGATCACAGCATACGCCCAACAACACACATTCTCAGTCCAACAGGCCAAAACAATGGACCGGCACCTAATAAATTCCTTTGAAATCCCAGCTGCATCGATGACTGTCTTCACATTAACATCAATGTTATGCACCATCGCCTTCTATGACCGCTTTTTAGTCCCTATAGCACGTAAATTCACAGGGCTCGAACGTGGCATTTCGTTCCTAAGCAGGATGGGAATAGGGTTCTCAATTTCAGTTTTGGCCACGTTAGTAGCCGGATTTATTGAAGTCAAACGAAAAGAAGTAGCGTTGAGTCATGGACTAGTCGATAAATCGAAGGCTATTGTCCCGATTTCAGTATTTTGGCTTGTGCCACAATATTGTCTACATGGTATTGCTGAGGCATTTATGTCAATTGGACATCTTGAATTTTTCTATGATCAAGCACCAGAGAGTATGAGAAGTACTGCCACTGCATTATTTTGGACATCAATTTCAGCAGGAAATTATTTGAGTACTCTTTTGGTTTCACTAGTGCATAAATTTACTTCTGGACCTGGTGGAACAAATTGGCTGCCTGATAATAATTTGAATAAGGGGAAATTAGAGTATTTTTATTGGTTAATCACAATTCTACAAGTGGTTAACTTAATTTACTATTTGTTTTGTGCAAGATTGTATACTTTCAAGCCTATTCAGATGCAGAAGACAGAGGATTTGGAGAATAAAAAAGATGGGATTGAACTTGTAAACAATGTTTAGTTTGTATTTGGAATCTTGATAATATCGATGAATTTTGTAACTTTGGCTAGTGTTTTTATACTATTATGTAATAATTTTAGGCTATTTTGCTCGGACTCTTCAGTAATGTCAACATGTGTGTGTCGGAGCCTTCAAAAGTTTGTATGATCCGACACAGATACGCCATCATTTTAGAGAGTTTGAGCAACATAGATTTTAGGTTCTTAGGAAAGAAAAGAATGGTATGAATAGAATAGTAGTAGCCTAAGGGGGGGGGGGGGGGGGGGGGGAGATTTGTTGGAGAAATACTTTAAATTGTATTGATCTTCATATTAAATATCAAACAATCCATTACTGGGTTTATATTGTGCATTTGTGCTTTTCAACTTTTGAAGTTTACTCATTTGAAAAATGTATACTTCTTTTGCTACAAAATGAATGAGGGGTTCAGAGTAGGTGCCCAAATTTCTTAATTTTACAATTGATTTCAGGCATTGTTCAATTTTCTAAAAATAACATAAACTAAATAAAACAGGTGTAACGGTAAGGCTACTTCAAAATATTAAAAAGATTTAAAATATTTTTTGACGTTATAATTGAAGAAAAAATTACAATCCAAATAGTAATCCCCGTCAGTTAATTATGGTTAATTAATATATTGTGGTCAAAATATACATTATTAACAGTTGTTAAGAGATAATAGTGTATAAAAATATAAATATCATCTATTTCTTTATTCGGTATAAACGTCGGGGTGTAGATAAAAAGTTTCAGTATATAATTTGGTAACCTTAATATTCAAGAATTTGGGAGATTTGTTAAGCAAGTGTAGTCCCCGTTTACCAATTGGCTCGAAGCCCATCGAGAAAAAGTATAGGCCCATTTTAAAGCTTGTGGTCTTCAACCAACTTAGCGTTTGCTGATTTACATAAATGGCCCTTTTAATGTCACTATTTAGATTTTGTTCATATTTTTAAAATTTGTGAATATAATCTTTGGACTGACAACATATTTATACTATCTTTAATGTTAACAAAATTTTAGATTATGCTCTAACGTTTTCTCATAAATTTTTCAGTTTGCTTAAAAGAAATATTTAGAGTGTGATCTAAAAGGTCACAAATTACAAAAGAAATAAAAAGATGATCATTCACTAAATAGCTCTTCCTAAAAGGGATAACCAATGAATATTTCCGCTTAACATCATAATTCATGGACCGCCACCTTTTTACACTTTCAAGTCTGAATATTATATTAAAATACATTTTAATAAAAATAACAATTTTTAAATATAGTCTCAAAATTATCTTTCTTATTCAATCTTTATACTCTTTTTTGGTTGTTTTTCCAGATATTTATTTTATCATTTGTTTTTAATTTAAATATCTCACTCCTTTCCATTTTTGTACAATATATCAATTCTCGTGATAAAGTACACATTGAATACTTTTCTCATTCTCCATCGTGTATCGAGGAGGGGTAGAAGTATAGGCTTAAATATAAATCTTAATGTATTGGAAATGGTTTAAAGTTGTTCATCTTTCATTTATTAGCTCGTAATTGGCCTTAATATTTAAGTTTAGTCTAAAAATAATCCTTCCTTTTAGTAGAAGTTCATGTATAATATATGAGTTTATTAATGAAATATATGACATTTATTTATTGGTTCATGTGTAATTAAATCTAACCCGACCCATTCCAAATCCATATTTATAAAAAAAACTCAACACTTCTTCCTCTTCATTCATCATTATACTTTGATTTTATGTAATCAATGGATATTATACCCGTGGTGATCAACTGCCTAACGGTCTTATGTCTCTGTCGAATATGACGAGACTTGCCGTTGTACATAGAACTTCGTGCCCTTCCTAGAGCCGACTGACTGTTGCAGTGGATCATTACAGAAGGTATGGGTTTGTCCCAACAAGGAACAACCTCTAAGAAGTAAAAGGGCCATGAAGGATAAATCATTCGGCCCTGACTTTGTAGATTATATAGTTGATGACGAACCAAGGACAATTGTTGAAGCATTGTCAACTCCAGAGGCACCGCTCCGGAAAGAAGCTATTGAGAGTGAAATAGACTTCATCCTGCATAACCATACATGGGAGTTGGTTGATCTTCCTCTGGGAAATAAACTGTTGGGTTGTAAATGGATACTCAAACGGAAGTATAAAGCAGATGGGTCTATAGATAAGTACAAGGCCAGGTTGGTAGTCAAGGGCTATCGGCAGAAGGAAGGCCTTGACTATTTTGACACGTACTCCCTTGTGTCTAGGATGACATCCATACGAGTATTCATTGCGATCGCAGCGTTGTGTGACCTTGAGATACATCAAATGGATATCAAGACAGCCTTCTTAAATGGTGATTTGGAAGAAGACATTTATATGGAACAATTCGAGGGGTATGTAGTTCTAGGGCAAGAGAAGAAAGACTGTCGACTTGTCAAATCTCTGTACGGGCTGAAACAGGTCCCGAAGCAATGGCACGAAAAATCTGATAGTACTCTACTATCGAAGGGTTTCTCCATTAATGAGTGTGTCAAATGTGTCCACACGAAAGGTAACTCTGACTCGTTCGTCATGATATGCATGTACGTATATGACATATTGATCACAGGGAGCAGTCCTAGCTTGATACTAGAGACTAAGAACATGTTGAAACAATGCTTCGACATGAAGGATATGTGTATCACAGATGTCATCTTAGGGATAAAGATCTCTAAGACGTCTAACGGACTGATCTTATCTCAGTCTCAATACATCAAGGATGTGTTGAGAAAGTTTGAGATGTTTGACAGTTCACCTATGAAGTCACTACTGGATAGAAATCAAAATCTTGATAAAAATCGTGGTGCACCCGTATGGCAGAAGCAATATGCATAGGTGATTGGGAGTTTGATGTACATAACAAACTGCACCCGATCTGATATTGCTTATGCAGTCAACAAGTTGGCTAGGTTTACCCATAATCCGAGTAATGATCATTGGAAGGCGTTGAATCGGGTACTACGATACCTGAAATACACGGAAACTTACGTGTTGCATTATTCGAGATATCCAGCTGTACTAGAGGGGTACATTGATGCAAACTGGATATCTGATATAGAGAACACCAAGTCCACCTGTGGGTATATATTTAAAATTGGTGGTGGGGTTGTGTCTTGGAAATCCTCTAAGCCAACTTGCATTGCCCGATCCACGATGGAATCAGAGTTTATCGCTTTAGACAAAGTAGGAGAAGAAGCTGAGTAGCTTCATGACTTCTTAGAGGATGTTCCTTGTTGGGAAAAACCCATACCTTCTGTAATGATCCACTGCGACAGTCAGTCGGCTCTAGGAAGGACACGAAGTTCTATGTACAATGGCAAGTCTCGTCATATTCGACGGAGACATAAGACCGTTAGACAGCTGATCACTACGGGTATAATATCCATTGATTACATAAAATCAAAGGATAACATAGCGGACCCACTAACAAATGGCTTACCCAAATATCAGATATTCTGCTTGTCTAGGGGAATGGGCTTAAAACCCAAGCTTTAAGGACCAATACGGTGGTAACCCAACCTTACTGACTAGTGCGAGGACAGGTCGCCTCAAATGAACGCACTTAAGAATCCAAGAAGTGTCCATGGCCACAACGGACAAAATATTACGAAGAACAGAGTAAGAGTAGTTGTTGTGTTGGTACCATTGACTTGGCTTAAACTAAACACTGATGGTTCAAGACATCACGTTCACCGCGCAGTAATTAAGTCCGATGGTATTCAACTATGGAAGGTTCAAAGCTGAAGCTACCTCTCCTGATGCAACATCGGTCCGCTGAAAGATTGTTGGAAAAGGCAACATGTGAGTGCACCAAAATCTCTTTCAAGAGGGGATTGTTGTAAATTTACTAATGTGGAATTAAGTTTATCATTATTTATGATTCGAACAATTGGGGGCCCGCACATCAAAAACATCGTTTCCACACATGTGCACACGTAGTGCCAAGTATCGCAAATTTCATTAGTGAAAGACATATTGGTACGTAAGTGAGAGGTTTGAGACAAAGAATGATGGACGGTTATTGGCCAAATGACAAGTATTCCACGTTGGTAAACGAAGGAAGAAGTGTACGAAGTGTAAGATGAAACGAGTCGGAAATCGCCGCTGAGCCGCGAAGGGCCACGGCGCAGCCCCATCGGAGCCGAGGCGCCGCAGCGCTAATTGGGTGGTCAGCCACTAGAGCCGCGGCGCTTCGGAGGCAGAATGTTGCGATGGGAAGATGAAAAGTTCTAACTTTTGGCCTAGTTTTGGAGCATTGAATCTCCATTATTTGGCACATGAATTCAGCCATTATTTGGTTGAATGTAACCCCTCAATAAGTGTCATTACATGGCTATTGAAGGCCATTATTTGGCTAGTTGAGGGGTCATCTCATTACACTTTAAATTGAGGCCTTTGGCTCAATTGTTGAACACCAAGAAAACACTTACAGAAATTTTCTGAAATCTTCTTCCTCTCTAGCAAATTTACTATACTCAAAGTTCTTCAAGAGTAACACTTGATTTTCCTTTGCTCATTTGTTAAGTTGTTGTTGTATCTTGGGAGACTATTTCTCAACAACGTAAAAGGATATATACGGGGCAATCTTGTCTTAAAGACAGAGTGTCATTACTCGACTCAGCAAATCACAAGGAGTTTGTAACGTTCTTGATTCCAGTTTGTTGTAATCTTTAGTTTATCATTTCTAGCAATTTGTAATATTTACTTACTTTCCGTTTCCTGCAATTGTTGTAACCCGAAATTTTAGACTAAGATTAAACGTTACAATTATGAATCAATAGGTGAAAGGAGGGAAATTTTGAACCATTTTCAATACGTTAAAGGTATTTTTGACTCTTTTCCATTTTAGTTTTCATAAGAACGAGAGATGTTGAGTTTTTTATCATCTTGTCATCGGGCTATTTTTTCGGAGAACCTCTCCTATAACATGCTCACTGCAGTAGAATTTAGCCATAAAATTCGGGATGAATTAGTGTGGTTTCTCTACACTTTATAACTACGTATACAGAAAGATAATATTTTTTTTAAAATCCTCCCACAGGAGTTCCCCTTTTGTTCTTTCAGTGACTCGAACCCGCAATCTTCTTGTTTAAGGACCCCCTCTTGTTTATATAAGGATACTATATTATCCATATAATTCAACTTATATAAGGATAATATATTATCCAGATAATTCAACTTATATAAGGATAATATATTATCCAGATTGTTCAACTTATAGGGTGTTTATGACATTATCTACTTCCAAAGACTTTCTCTACCACACATTTTCATAAATATCAAGTCCTAACTTTGGATTCATTGAATTTTGGACTTTTAAGGAGTAATGAATTCGACAACCACCAGATTTTTTACTTTAAGCTCAATGTGTAACTTATTTCAGGTGGAATTGCATTTCAACCATATAGAGTGGAACCACTGTAATCATCGGGAAAAGAAAAACATCACTTCAGAAGGTTGAAGTATCAAATTTCAAAATTAAAATGATTTTAAGCTACATATATTGATATGAAAAGATAATTTATATCGTAAAAAAAAAGAAGATAGTTATAAAAATCGACCATGGAAACTGAGGTCTAGTGCAAATTTTTCTTTTATATCTCGTGTCGGGAGTTACTGAATCCCTTTGGTCGTAGAGAATGAGTAATGCTAGATCGGGGTCTGGTGAACCAACCGGTCGCTCCTCATGGAGAATACTTAGGGGTATGAGATAATTAGCTTTCTAAGAAATTCGACAAATTAACCATATAACTTCGGGAGAAGGGTGCCTCATAAAGTGACCAAGCCTGAGCAAAATCTCCACAAAGTTGTAAGACCATGATGAGTGTAGAATTGTATTAATCTCTCTTGGGGACCCTTTTTCATTAATACAATATATATATATAGTGTGTACAATGTGGAATCCTAATACAAAAGGCATCATATAATTATCATAATTATACAACACTAATAATTACAAAATATTCTACTAATATTCACTAATACACCCCCTCAATCGGAGCGGGAGGAGGCCGGACGCTTACACTAGATCTGAAGTCGAAGAATAGCTGTCTAGGGAGTCCTTTAGTGAATATATCCGCATACTGATATGAAGAAGTCACATGCAATACCTTGACATGTCCGATAGCAACCTTCTCACGAACAAAGTGTATATCCATTTCAATGTGTTTGGTTCGCTGATGCTGAATCGGATTGTGAGATAAATAAATAGCAGATATTTTATCACAATAGACGCCTTACGCAAAGGACACTAAAGCTCCAAAAGTAGATTTCGGAGCCAACAGATCTCAGCAACAACATTTGCAACGCCTCTGTACTCTGATTCTGCACTCGAACGGGATAGTGTGACCTGTCTCTTGGCAGACCATGAAACTAGATTATCCCCTGAGAATACATAATAGCCGGAGGTGGAGAATCGCGTGTCCAGACAACCTGTCTAATCTGCATCTGTATATGATAATAACCTGGTAGGTGCAGAGGGATATAAATGTAATCCTTGATCAAGTGTGCCCTTAATATATTTGATGATATGCTTAAGGTTAGTAAAATAAGGCTCCATAGGGCATGCATAAACAGACACACTTGCTGAACAACATAAGAAATATCAGGCCTACTGAATGTGAAATACTGTAGGGCACCTGCAATACTCCTGTAAAGTGTAGGATCGGACACCGGATTACTATCAACAACACTAAGCTTTGATTTAGTGTCAACTGGAGTGGACATAATCTTGCAGTTTGCCATTTTAGCCTTGTGTACTATCTTCTCTACATACTTGCGTTGACATAGAAACATAGAGTCTGCAGATCTAGTCACTGATATCCTTAAAAAATAACTCAGCTTTCTCAAGTCGGTCATGGAATATTCGGCTATGAGTAATGCAATTACCTCATTTTTCAACAGATCAGATGAAGCAGTAAGCACAATGTCATCCACATATAATAATAAATAAGTGATGATGTTACCTTGATGAAAGATGAAAAGAGAATTATCGCACTTGTTACATACAAATCTGATTCGCATAAGATACTGTGCAAAATGATCATACCATGCTCTAGGGGCCTGTTTCAGACCATAAAGTGACTTACGGAGACGGCATACATACTGAGGGGCTGCTGGATGGACAAAACCAAACGGTTGGTGCATGTAAATAGTTTCTTTCAAGTCCTCATGTAAAAACGCATTTTTCACATCAAGCTGATGAATGTACCAATGCTTACCCATAGCAATACTCAGAATGGTGCAAATGGTAGCCGGTTTAACAACTAGACTGAATGTCTCACGACAATCAATACTCTCCTACTGATTTATACCATTAGCCATAAGTCTCGCCTTATATCCTAGGTCACCACTCTCTCTAAATTTGTGATGAAAAAGCCACATGCATCGAATCACATTCACCCCCTCCGGTATGGGAACCAAATCCCAAGTATGTTGTTTT
This sequence comes from Anisodus tanguticus, assembly GCA_034509755.1. Taxonomy (NCBI): domain Eukaryota; kingdom Viridiplantae; phylum Streptophyta; class Magnoliopsida; order Solanales; family Solanaceae; genus Anisodus; species Anisodus tanguticus. The sequence continues at coordinate 2,502,175 of CM067540.1, read as the reverse complement.
GTTAAAGCATTAAATTCATCACACATTGCTGCATTCCAACTATGGTCTTGCTTGGCTAATTTTGGGCTTTTAGGAATTGGGGAGATGGTTTGTATGGATAGGTTAAATTGGATTTTGGGTTTGAAAATCCCGTGTTGGGCACGGGTTTCCATACGGTGTGAGGGGCAAGGGTAGTCTGGTTTACGGGTCGGGTTCAGATAGGGGGTTTGGGTCCGCGACTAGGCGTGGTGATGGAATCAGGTTCTGGGAGGGGGGCCGATGGACTGGTGGACATCTGGGTTGACAGTGGGGTCGGTGGTAGCACTGGTCTAGGTAGAATGATACGGGTGGTGGTGGGTGCTGTAAGGTAGGACATCGGTGGCGGTTTGGGACTAGAGGGGTGGTCCGGTGGTGTGATAATGGTGGTGCAGCTATGTGTCCGATACCTAGAGGGGTTACTGGAATGTGATGGGATGGTGGATCGATATCGGTTTGGGGTGACAACACAGCGATATGGAAGATGTCTGGTTGTGATACCGAGTCGACGGGCCGACTGTCGGTGGTGGTGACAGTCGGCGACGGTCGTGACAGAGAGCAGGAAGGTGACAGGGATGTAGTGGGGTAATTTCTGATGGTGGCAGACGGTGATGGGACAATGGGGTTGGTGTCACCACCAGTGACTGGACTGCCGGTGGTGGCAGTTGGTGCGTCTGCCGCCACCGGAACAGTGGTCGCCTGACGGAATGCCTATTGGACAAGCAGTGATGGTTCCGAATCTTTGAGGAATTTGTAATGAGTGACTTGAAATTTTTTGATGTTGTCAAACGGGAAGACATATTCGACAAAATTGACGTGGCGAGAAATTATAATTTTGTCAGTGGAGAGCTCATAGCACAAGTACCCCCTATGGTTTGATGTGAAACCTAGGAAGGCGCGCAGAGTAGACCGGGGTGCTAATTTGTGAGATGTCATGGATGTCATATTTGGGTAACATAGACAACCAAAAATTCTAAGGTGGTCGTAGGTGGAGATCTGACGGTATAGAATTTCGGTGGGTGTCCTATTTTGAATCGCACGGGGTAGGTAGAATGTTGAGAATATTTTCTGCCATTTTTAATGCACATACCCAAAAATTAGGGGGGAGAGACGCATGAAAAATGAGGGTACGAATCATATTATTAATGGTCCGAAGAATTCGTTCAGCTTTTTCATTTTGAGGGGAGGTATGGGGGCATGAGAAACAAAAAATCATGCCGCTAGCCGCACAAAAATTATGAAAGAAGGAATTATTAAACTCACGACCATTATCACATTGAGAACACTTGAGATTTGAGTTTGAGTGGATAGAACCAAAGAAAGTGAAAGAAATCATCCAAAAATAGCAGATAGTATTTGTGGCCTAAGTTGTTGGTTATGAGAGATGTCTATACATTAGCGTGAATAATATCAAAGGGAGAGAAAGTAGTACTCATAGAAGTCGCAAATGGTAGTCTAACGTGTTTCCCTAACTGATACGAGGAGCAACTATGAGAAAGATTTTATTTGTTGCATTGGAACCGGATGACCAAGTCTACTATGCCATGTAGAGGGAGATATGGTTGTTAGAACGGTGGGAGGAGTGACACTAGCAGCGGATGTGGGTAGGAACAGAATATAGGTCTCCCTCACTATTGCATCTCGTAAGGAGTTTTCCGGTACGTATGTCAAAATTAATTGAGACAGAATTATCGGTGGTAAATTTTCTGACATAAATTAGATTTTTATGATGTTTGTTGCATAAATGGCATTTTGAAGAGAGAAGTGGGGATGCAGTGTAGGGGTAAGGGTGTGGTCAAATCCTTGAATTTGAATGCGATGACCACTACCAACCATAATAGATTGTAGGATCGGTAACTGGCGCAGTTGAGGAAGATTACCTGAATTGTTGGTGAGATGAGACGTGGCGCCCGTATCTATGTACCACGCATTATCTGGCTGTCATGGAGTCAATGTGACGAAAGTCGAGCCCAAATTGGATTGAGAGAGGCTTGGAGCGGACTGGTAGGCTCCTGGAAATTAGGCCCAAAATTGATCTCCAGAATTGGACGGTGTGGGAGAATTCATTATCGTGTATATGCTTTTCACGAGAAAACAAAAAACAACTCTTGGTTTCTAACAAAGACTCTACTTTTCACGTGGGTACTGTTGCTTCTCGGGCGAAGCAGTAAACAGAGAAAACAAATGAGTGATGAAAAGAAACGGGGGGGGGGGGGGGTACAAGCATAAGGAAAAGTTGGTGTTGCTTTTCCTGGTGGTCTTCGGGAAAACAAAAGAAATAAGGGAGGGGGGTGGGGACAAAGGAAAAGGGACAGGCCTGTAGCTCTGACATGTAGAGGAAAGAGAGCACAGGGTGTTCTTTGGCAGACCGCCGGAAAGGAAAAGAACTTTTAGGTTTTGGGGCTTAGGTTAGGCTTCTGATATCATGTAGAATTGGATTAATCTCTTTTGTTGAGCTTGTCTCATTATATATATATATATATATATAGTGTCTACAATGTGGAATCCTTATATAAAAGGAATTATATAATTACCATAATTATACAATACTAATAATTACAAAATATATGATGAATATTCTATTAATATTCAGTAATAATGAGGCTAAAGCTTGTTGGTGTCATAAAGTTAAGGAAGTTGGTGACTTAATGATAGGAGAGCTGGCGATTGATAAAGCCCCAATGAATGAGTAGTAGTTGTAACTATCATGTCCTTAAGGTAGAGAAATTGTTTGTCGGTTTAGTTTCAATCGACACTCACGTAAGGCGTAACAATACATGCAGTCTCAGAGAGAGGGGCTCAATAAAATAGACATGTTCTTGAAGATGCAGACTACCTGCACATGAATAAAAGAGTCTGCAACTAGGTTTAACCAGTGATTATAGGTCGCTTACTATTTTCACAGTGTTTCTTCAACCTTTGTATTTTAATTTTTAAACAGGGTGAAAGCCCTTCTAAACGACAATTGTTGTAATCTCGACTCGTTAAATTGACACTAAACTATTTTATAATATAATGTTTAGATTTTGTTATTAAACTTCACACACATTTTACGGTTTTAATATTAAAAAAATACCAAACTATTTATTATTATTCATTGTATAATAATAATCAACACGTTATTATTCAACATATATAGTATTATTTACTGAGTAAACAATCCCATATAACTAAACTGTCAGCCAAATAACGTATCTCTCAGGGGTCATTTGGTACACGAGATAAGGTGGTATATTCCAAAATTAAATTTGAGATTAAATTTATATTGTATTTGATTTGCGGCATAAAAAACACACAATAATTTTAATTTCAAATTTAATCCTGAATATCCTTTCTTATCGCATCAAACTTCCGGGATAGTTTAATCTGCGAAACAAACCACCCCTAACTGTTCAACAATTGTTGTACCAATAACTACAGCAGAAAAAACAGGAGAATTTGAAATCTCAATAACTTGTACGTTGAGAACTTCCATTAATAGACGTAAATTACCAAAATATCTTTGTAACAATAATTCGATTCGATACATCATTAGTATAATTACAAACTCATCCGAAGCACAATTAGGATAGAAGAAAAACACATTAAAAGTCAAAATACTCCTAAAAAGTAAACAAAAATAAAAAAAGAATTTACTTCAATCGGATTCTGACTTCGGATCAGTAACCGGGTCAGTCAGCGTTACGATCCAAACCCGCATTATCCTCCACTCTTTCTTTCTCCTTAACTCCGTCAACAACCCGTTTAGAATCCTCCGTCAGCAAAGCCGAATTCCACGACTGTGCCGCCCCTAGATTTTTCCCGGTGCAGCCGCCCTCGTCTCTCTACCTTCCCAAAGTAAGAGTAAGATCTGCGTACACTCTACTATCTCCAAACTCCACGGGAGAGATTACACTGGGTCTGTTATTGTTTCCACCCTCAGACTTTTCTTTCTCGAAATACTTCACCGCCACGCGTATTCTCCGTAAGATAGCATAGAACTCCTCTACTTCGTCGTCCTCCACCACGGTCTCTTTACTCTTTCCGTCATTTTTCTCCGTTTTTGTTTGTTTCTTTACTTCGATTTCTCCGTTATGTGAATATTTCCGTTTTTGATGAACCTCCATAATTGTGGGACTGATTCTTGATTTTCCGGCCAAGGGAAGTAGAATTGGAGAGAAAAGAGATAGGGAGAAATGAGTACTATAATATTTCTTGAATTGGAATTTTGGAATGATTGATTAATGGAGTGGTTTTACGTGTAATTTTATAAGTGAAATTTCGTGGGAAGTCGTCAAGTGTGTCAACGTCGCTGATGTTTGAAGTGTGGCGTAAGTACAAAGACTTAATGCCAATTTTCAACAAAATGAGGGTTCATATGAACCCAATTAATAGGTCTTTAACTAAATATTTGAAAGTTTTTTAACGTGAGTTTCCACCTTTTATAGTCGGAATTTAATGTCTTTATTTTTTAATGTGAATTCGGCGTTCACTTTTACTTATGTACGAACTAAAAATAAATTTCATTTTTATTTGTTCACTTTAGTATATTAAGAGAAAGGCAAGTTTTTTTTTATTTCACCCTTAATATTAATTATTCATTTTAAAATTATTTTTTAAGTCTATTGAGATTATACATCAATTAATATAGGTTTTATGGTAAAATATATACGTCATTTATTAAATATTAGGGGCGTACAAAGTAAAAACTAAAAAGTGGACAAGTAAAAGTGAACGGAGAAAGTAATAACTTGAGACATAAATTTCAAATCTAGAATATGTTTCTGAATCTATTTGATTGACACAAAAAAATCAAAAAAAATAATAATAATAATAAAGGTCATTACTTTCTCCGTCCCATTTTATATGAAAGTCTTTGACTTGGCACGGAGTTTAAGAAATAAATGAAGACTTTTAAATCATGTGGTCTAAAATAAGTCAAAGATATTTGTGTGATTATCTCGTTAAGCGTAAAAGGTAAAATTTAAAGTTAAATTATTATCAAATATGAAAATGTATTATTCTTTTTGAAATTGAGTAAAAAATAAAATGTGTCATATAAATTAAGACATAGAGTATTTGATTATTTCTAAAACGAACTACAAATGAATAGTCATGGATTATGGAAGGAGTGCTAAGTGCTAACTTATTCTTGGTTTTTTTTTATATCCACCTTCCCGGCTTACGCCAGACTATTCCTAGATATAGTAGTCACGGTCCCTCAACACTACTACCAGTAAATGGCGGGATGTGCCTGAATGACCAGGGTTTGAGAACAGAGCAACTGATATCACCTACAAGGTCCTACTCCAAAAGAGAGCAAATTGTTCCCAACAGGGTTCAAACTCACGTTGCAGGCCTCCAGCTGGATTTTAAGTTCTCCTCCTTTGTCATCCAGTTATGACCCGGGGACTTCTTCGTTTTCTTTCATCGGCGAGGGAGTGGAGGGATAGATGTTGTCCCTTTGTCCTCGACGGTCTCGGATCAAACTAGGAAATAGAGAAATTTCTAGTACAAAACATTTTCATCTTAATCAGGCTTAAGCTGCATAAATCTGGATCAGTTGAATAAGTAGATTTTGAATAACATATAATTATGCCAATTTTTTTCTTCTTAATTTCTTTCAAAGAAATAAAAAATATATGTTATTTTTAAAAGTAACATATAAATAATTTTACTGAATTTACTATGACTATAAAATAACATAGAAAATAATAAAATATTACTGAGTTTATTAAGACACGCGCGCACAATCAATATAAATATTTTTTCCATTATCAGTTCATATTTATCTGATATAACATATATTTATCTTATTTTTAAGAGTATAAATCAACACTTTAAAAAGACTCACCTGTGAAGATCTTTGGGTAACTTGATATATATAAGTTAAATTCAATATTATTATCTTGAAAAGAAAACGTAAACATGAAGTTACTTACTATGACAACAAAAGCGAAATTTAAAAAAAAAAAAAAACCAGAAAACCTGTAGATCGAGACTATAATATTGGAAGTTTACTTTGTCAAAATTTTTAAAAGTAGACTTAGCAGTAGCTAATGACCAGTGCTAGTTCCATAATTGTTTTTTAAAAAAATCGATACTAACTTTGGTCTTTCTTTAATACTTTTGTCTCAACGTTTGTTTTAAAAACCTTAAATTCTAGACTTGGTCTTCTTTAAGGTTATATGTAGTTTATTTTGTTTTTTATCAAATAATTACCACTTGCATAAAAATAATCAGTGGTTATGATTGTAATTTGGATTATTAGATCATGGACGGCATCTTCTATAAAGCATGCGCAAAAGATTAAATAAGGTATCTAATGAGTTATTATTCATAAGCAATGACTGAGCATAAATTTTTATTAAGGAGTTCAAAAATATAAAGAAGTAAACACACGAAGAAGCTAAGTGGGTTCAACGTCTATTAAATATATATTAAAATAATTTTAACTTTGTATATACAGTGTAATTTTTTTCCGAAAGGGGTTCGGATGAACCCCTTCGACCCTTACTAACTCCTCCCATGTTCGTAAGTATGTTTAAATTTTATCTACCGATAGTGTAATATCTACATAATTAGAAAAAAATGCTAATATATATAGTTAGATGACTTAAAATGTTACAAGACATTTTGTTGGAATATGTAAAGCAACAACGGAATAGTAAATAACTATTACAGTGATCGAAAGGATAAACAACAATGAGGACAACAACAAGTTGTCAATATCTTGATCTTGAATTGAAACTTCAAATATAGAACTTGTATTCGGAAATACAAGAACATGAACTGCTACACTTGTGGCTTGTAGATCCGGTGAGAATACGAACGGTTAGAGTCCTTCGTCTGTTGAGTTAACACCTGAAACACTTAGCAACCAATTAGATAAACCACAACACCACCGACTGAGTCGAGAGATGACTCTCTGTCTTTAAGACAAGATTGCCCCGGTATATAGGCTTTATGGAAGTGTGGACAATAGTCTCCCAAGATGAAACAACAAACTATCAAGTGTGCAAAGCCTACACAAATGATCTCAGCGAAGAACACGAATAATGAAGATTGCTAAGAGAAGGATTTATATCAGGAAAATCTAATCTCTTTGTGGTGTTGTGAACTTGTTTTCCTGTTCATATGTTCATCTTCATCTATAGAATTGAGCCAAAGGCCTCAATTTATAGGTGTGCAAGATGGCCTTTCAAATGCCTCATAATGGCCATCAATTGTCATGTAAAGGATGACATCTAACCCCCAAGTAATGCAGCAACATAATGGTCCAAGTAATGGCCATTATTGGGTGGATTCAATGCCATTGAAACCCCCTCAACAGCCAAACCTTTGGGATTCCGTCGAGCAAACACTGCCTGGGAAGCACCGCGGCTCTGCAGCATTTAGCGTCGCTGGTCCAGAAGCCAAACAGCTAATTAGCGCCGCGGCTAAGATAGGAGGCGCCACGACTCTAATTAGCCAAAAGGCCCACTGCTGACCAAGAGCCGCGGCCCTGCTTGGGGGGCGCCGCGGCCCAGTCTGGGAGGTGTCGCGGCCCTTCTCGGCTCCGCAGCCCTTTCCGACCCATTTCATCTTACACCTCACACAATCCTTTCTTTGTTTACCAACGTGGAACACTTGTTATTTATCCAATAACCATCCATCATTCTATGTCTCAAACATTTCACTTACGTACCAATATCTCTTTTATTAACGAAATTTACGATACCTGGCACTAAGATTGCACGTGTGTGGAAACGATATTTCCGACGTGCGGGACCCAATTGTTCAAGTCATAAATAATGGGATAAAATTAATTCCACATTAGTAAATTTCCAACACATTTTAGTTAATAAGCCTTGAGAATAAATGATAAGTGATCTGGTATAATAAGTTAAATTTTACTTATGGTATAAAAAGTTATTGCACTATCCGTATATATAAGTTAAATTATTAGCACAAATACAATGAGTATTGATTTCGGTAGATTAGGCTAAAGCATATTTATTTAATTATACTTGAGTATTCCAAATTTAGTTGATCTGTCTATTAGTGCTCAAGGAGTATGATGGAAGTAATTAAAAGTTAAACAAGGTTAATCATTTGGTTTTGGAAAGATTTATTTGGATCTTGGTTAGTCAATGGAGAAATGTATAGTAATTAAGTGGGCATTCTTTCCTTTCTTCACCCCCTAGCATCTACTAAATATATACTAACATGCAATATCAAATTTATACATACAATGTAATTTTCGATAAAAGGAGTTCATCTAGCTCTACTCTTGGGAGTAAGGGAAGTACTTTAATATAACGACACAAAATTATTCTTATGGATAACGTGTGGTGGATTTAACGAAAGAATCAAAGATAGTGAAGTATTAAATTTTGAAAATGAAGTGTTTATTCCTAAAACGAACCCTAAATTTTTGAAATATATTTTTCACTCATCAAACTAAATATCAATAAACGTTTATGTGAATAACTTTTATCATACCAACCACTGTTCGTGTATGTTTATTTTCAGACTTGATGCCAAAGGATTGCACAAAAAGCAAATGATTTATTACTGCCATATATGATATAACAACAGTATCTTCTTTCGCTATAATTTGTTACAAGTCATTTTCGATAAAGGAGGTATCCAAGGGAAAGAACAATGTCTAAAAGTACAATAATTAAAAGGTACCTTTAACAAGAAAATGTCAAATTATTAATCCTTGATCTTTAGATTATTCTTTTTCAATTACTTTATGTATTCGAATAGTTCTAAAGTATTTTAATGTGAAGTCAATTATTCGTACATTGAACACATTGAATTTTAGGCAATTATTCATTCAAACTTTTGATGCTCACTAACAATATTGTAAGAAATCTTATTTCATTCCAAAGTGGTAGTAAATATACACATCATACAAGCATAATCCTACGCTAGAGTTAAGGTAATGAATCACTAAATATACTTACCATATATAGAATATACACAATTATGACTAATTATTATTTCCTATTCTATCACACCTCTGCAGTCAAAGCGGGAGGTCGGCGTATGCTGAGACTGTCCCGAAAATATTCATATAGAAACAGCGGAAGACCTTTTGTAAAAATATCAGCAATCTGATAACGTGACGGGACATGTACTTGTCCACGAGCAACCTCTTTGCGAACAAAGTGTATATCCAGCTTAATATGTTTAGTGCGTTGATGTTGAACCGGATTCCCTAAGAGACAAATCGCACTAACATTATCACAATAAACCAACGTCGCCTTCGGAACCGGACAATGGAGCTCCAAAAGAAGGTTCTGTAGCCAACAAGATTCAGACACCACATTGGCAACTCCTCGGTATTCTGCTTCGGCACTGGACCTGAACAAGATAGCTTGTCGTTTGGAGGACTAAGATATCAAATTATCACTGAGAAATACACAATAACCAGACGCTCCACGTCTGGTATCCGGACATCCACTCCAATCAACATCTGTGTAAGAAATAAGAGTGGTTGTCGAAGACGGATATAGATGCAAGCCATGATCGAGACTTCCCTAAATATAGCGCACAATGCGTTTGAGAGCATGCATGTGATCCTCCATCAGATTATGCATGAATAGACAAACATGTTGCACAACGTAAGATATGTCGGGCCTCGTGAAAATAAGATATTGCAGGGGCCCCCGCAAGGCTGCGGTAATGTGATGGATCAGCATATGGTTTGCTGGAAGAGGCACTCAACTTCGGTTTAGTATCAACCGGAGTGGAAGATGGCTTACACAAGGACATGTTAGCTCGTTCAACGATCTCTTCTGCATACTTCTTTTGAGACAAAAATAAACCACCTGCATGACGTGTTACAGCTATCCCCAAGAAGTAACTCAGTGGCCCTAAATGTTTCATTGCAAATTCTGAGCCAAGAAGTGACATGATAGACTTGCAAAGAGCATTAGATGATGCAGTTAATATAATATCATCCACATACAGAAGAATGTAATATATATCATTACCCTAACGGTATATGAATAGAGAATGATCAGACATGCTGTTAGCAAACCCAATATTAGAAACATAATCTGCAAACCTCTTGTACTAGGCCCGATGAGCTTGTTTGAGCCCATATAATAATTTATTTAGCAGGCATACGTGATTAGGATAAATGGGGTCTATGTACCTCATGGGCAGATACATATACACCGTTTCATTGGGTTCTTCATGCAGGAATACATTTTTGACATCAAGATGATGAAGCGGTCATGCCTTCGAAAGAGCCAGACTTAGTACCGTGCGGATAGTTGCTGGTTTGATCATCAGACTAAAAGTCTCACCGTAGTCCACACCAACCTGTTGAGTCTTCCCATCACCTACAAGACGGGTTTTATGCCTCTCAAATGTACCATCATATTTTTCTTTATGACTAAAAATTCACATAAACCGAATCACATTAACATCAGGAGGACGGGGTACCAGATCCCACGTCCTATTATTAATAAGAGCATTATATTCATCATCCATAGCCATTTTTCAATTCGGGTCATTAAGGGCAGACACATTATTACGAGGCAACAATGATTTTGTAACATGAGTGTGAAGATCGTATTTTTTTGTTTGGCTTTAAAATCCCGTGTTGACTACGAGTGATTGGCCGTTGGGTCGGAATTGGAGTTGGGCCGAAATTGGAGATGGGTCCGGGGGCTGAAGGGGACGGACTGCTCGGGAGTGGGCTGGCAGTAGTTGGGCTGCCCGTGCCTGAAGTTGGGCCGTGACCCAGCAGACTGCCAGGCACTAGGCCTCTCAATAGTTGGCTGCCAGCGAGAGGCTCGGCTCGGCTGGCAGCCACTAGGCTCGATAATTGGGTCGAGTTGTTGGCCGAGCCACTGGGGAAATTGGGCCTATTTGGGAGGCCAATTTATGGACCAAATACGGGGGAATGCTATCACCAAGAAATTCGTAGGTAGGAGACACGGAACAACACAATTTGGCAAAGGGAAAATTTGATTCATCAAAGACCGCGTGACGACTCACGATTATTTTATTAGAGGATAAGTCGTAACATTTGTAACCACGATGGTTTGTCGGATATCCCAAAAAAAATACACGAAGTAGATCAGGATTGGAGTTTATTGATGGTAGTACAAGAAAAAAGAGGATATCATAAGCACCCGAATACCCGTAGATGAAAGTAAGATGGGTCCCTTAGATATAGAGTTTTTAGAGGGGATTTATAGGCTAATTGTTTGCTCGGAAGTATGTTAAGGAGATAGGTTGCCATTTGTAATGCATGATGCCAAAATAATGGTGGTAGAGAGGCATGGGCAAGTAAGGTTCTAACAATGTTATTAATGGTTCAGATTTTGTTTTCCGCTTTTCTATTTTGAGTTGAGGTATGTGGACAAGAGAGACGAAAAGATAAACCATTAGCTTTGCAAAATATCCCAAAATGGCCCATTAATAAATTCTTTACCATTATCACATTGAATATTTTTAATGTCCCATTCAAATTGAGTGCGGATGAATGTTCTAAAGGAGAGAAATGTGAAAAAACTTGTGACTTTTTAGATAAAGGAAATGTCCACAAAAATTAGAGTATTCATCCAACAAAAGAAGATAATATCAATGGCCCGAAGAGCTCAAAACATGAGATGTCTAAATATCACTATGGATAATACCAATAGGCATAACAATGCATGAATTAGAGGCAACCAAAGGCAATTTAACATGTTTTCCAAGCGGACATGAATGACAAAATTGAGAATTACGAGTTCTAGTGCACGAAATAAATTTATTATGTTTAAGGGAGGAAAAAATAGGTGCTCCCGGATGACCCAAATGTTCATGCCATAAAGAAGGAGCTAAAGCTGCAAAAGTGGATGGTAACGTGGCTTGATGTGTGGTTGTGGTGATTAGATAAATCTCGCCCCGACTATCACATCTCATTATATGCATCCCCGTCTGAAAATCCTTCATAGAAAACCCAAAAGGATCAAATTCAACAGAAACTCAATTGTCAGTAGTAAATTTTCTAACTGAAATCAAATTTTTAATCAATTGAGGAGCATGAAGGACATTCTTTAAAGTTAACGGTGGGTTCGGGAGAGACAAGTTTGTAGTACAATAACTACGAATTGGAATTGAATGACCATTTTTTACAATTATACCACAATTATTGCTCAAATTAAAATAGGATAAGAGATTACCTTGTGAGGACGTCATATGAGATGTTGCACCGGTGTCCATGTACCAATTTGCTTCAGACGGATTAAGCCCAAGAGTGTACATTGCGGACTCAATGTCGATCGGAGTCGCCACTGTCGAGTGGGCCTGCTGCCACTGGTTCGGTAGTGCCCCAAAATGTCGGGCTGCTGGCTGGACTGCTGGCCTAGGCATGGGCCTGGCCCAATTTCCAGAGGGAAAGTGGCAGGGAGGCACGACCCAAGGCCACTGCCAGGCCCACAGTACCGGTCCACTGCCCCACTGGGCCTTCGGCTGCCATTGGGCTGGCTGTTGCTGCTGGTCGCCGCCCTTGCCGCCACTTCCACCACGTCGGTGGCTGCCACCATTTCCACCACTGCAGCCACCTCCACAGTTTTTACCTCTATTACCGTTATTTCATCCCTTTTGGCCGTAGTTTGGCAGCAAATTTTCAAATTGTGAGGAATTATCATCGGACGGAGCAACAAACATGGCGGAATTCGACACGGTAGTTGTCTTTTTGGAAAAACCCGCTTCTTCTAGGATGAGCATAGAACATGCTTGGTAAAATGGCGGAAGAGGATTCCTTTGGCGGATGAGCGTACCCACTCCACTATATACGTCGGTGAGGCCGACAACCATTTATAAAATGAGTCGATTGTTAGTTACCGGCGCCCCGACGTTCTTGAGTTGGTCTGACAAAACCTTGAGCCATTGACAATATGCAGATGCATTGGAAAAATCCGTCATGTTAGTGGTTGGGAATTCTTGCTCAAGAGTGACAGCCCGAGAATTTTTATTATCTTGGAATATGTCACGGAAGCGATCCCAAGACTCCATTGCCGTGGAGTCAGGTTCAAGGATCAAATGCAACAAATTACTCAAAATTGTGGCATAGATCCACTGGAGGACCGTTCCATCAAGGGTCAACCATAATTCCTTTTCATCCTCGGATTTCGGCACCTTCTCCTTGCCTTTTTTGGCGGAATTATGTGATGGATAACCCGGTGTGATCGATAATCAATTTTAAAAAGCTCTGCCCATGTCGCGTAATGGATGTTTTCTATCTCAAGGGTGATGAAGATATGAGATTTGATGTTGGAGACAGCTATGGCTGGATGAAAATTTGATTTCGAGTCAGACATGACTGTCGGAAGAGGAAGGAAGTGGCCGGCGGCGCACAAGGAAGGGGGGGGGGGGGGGGGGGGGGGGGGGGGACGACAGTGAAGAGTAAAATTTAGGGTTTAGGAACTTTCCTTAGAATCTGATACTATGTAAGAAATATTCTTATTTGCTTATTTCATTCCAAAGTGGTAGTAAATATACACATCATACAAGCATAATCCTAGGCTAGAGTTAAGGTAATGAATCACTAAATATATACCTACCATATACAGAATATACACAATTATGACTAATTATTATTTTCTATTCTATCAAATATAATTATCAATAAAAGGTTATGGCGGATGATAAATATTTTTCATCCTTAATCAAATTAAGTTTTTGATTTGAGACGTCCAAAATGAAATCATCTTTAGTAGAAAGTGTTTTATGCATCAGACCGGACTTAATGATACGAACCATAGTCGAGCCTGAAAACAGATACCAAGCATGGGTTGGGAAACAAGAAAAAACAATTAACATATATGTATTTTCTTTTCTTTTTTTAGCTAGTATATATGGAGGGGTAGGAAGGACGGACTAACATATATGCTGAAAATTGAAAAGATCCCTTGTGAAAAGTTTTCAAGAATTTAATGATCATAATCCAATTATATATATTCCTATATCAAATAGGGTGTTTCATAAAATATTAGCTTCAAGTAGTGGCATGGAATATGATTATCAAATTTCTTTTCCCTTCTTTAGGAATTGTTTTCTTAGCATAGTACTGTTTGGAGAAAATCTAAACTTACCAATGTATTAGACTATTAGTTTAATTTTTTTATACGTAATATTTAGAAATTTTGACTATATACATATTAATTTGCCCTACTCTTATGAAGGTGTTATCATTAAGACAAACCTTTAAACCAAAATTTCTTCTTATTAATTATTATTTTTTCTTTTTTTAATTCCCTTTTTAGACAATAGCATCATTAAAGATGTGTGAAGTTATCACTAAGGGGTCGTTTGGTAACTGGTTAGGAGTAAGTTATTCATGTATTAAAATCATGCATAATTAATACATTGTTTGATAGCTAGTTATGAGATGAGTTATTCATGTATAAAATTAGTACGGTGTTTGGTTTGCAATTTAAAAACCCGCATAGCTAATACATGTATAAATTTTGAGAGAATCTATGTATTATCTTATGTAGGGCAAAAGATAGAATAACTAATATATGAATAACTACACTCCACATAATTAATATCTATATAAAATAATACATAGATTTCCTGAAAGTAGTAAAAAGTGATGCTGATAGATCATTAATGTCTCAGAAATCATATATGAGCTCTAATTAAACTGAACCAAAAGAAATAAAGGGAAAAAATATTTTAGCCAGTTAGTTTTTTCTCCCACCTTAAAATATTCTTATCTTAGATTCTTGGCCTTATGTGTGTATGAAGCTTTTGTTTGTTCAGATTTTTTATTCTTAAATTCCATCCAAAATTGGGAATACATTTTTCCTCAAAAAATACAGAAAATGTTCATGTTGTTGCAGTAACAATGTTACAACGCAAACTCATGACACGTATTATTTCTTTTGCCTCAACAAACTTTACAAATTTATCTCTCTGACTATATCGAATTCAAAAGCGTATCTATCATTTAACCGTATTTTATATCTCATAAATATCTTCATTTTTTTCTCTAATTTCGATATGTAATTCGCCTAATTAAGTATCATATGTATCCCTTTTCAAAAGGTTGTCAGCCTTAAAAATTGTCCAGTCAGACCTCTTTAACCCTCACCCGTCGGCCCTCCATCCTTCAGGAGTATCACAAATACGTTAACTAGAATGCGATTTAACTTAGTTTATTCTTTTATTCTCATTAAAAAAATCAAATCAAATTACATGTTAATATTTGTATTGGGCAAAGTTCATAGACTTTGAGTGGGCAAATTAAAGGATGCCACATAGCAAGGGTTACAGGTCGGATGTGAGTCATCCAACAGGAGGCTCCCGAGATATTTGTATGTCCCCGAAAAAATAATACGATTTCTTGTCTCTGGAGGCTAAGGATTGAAAGAACCCAGGAAGGGTGTTACATTTTACCGGTTACTTGAAGACTAACAATTGTCCGTTACGAAGTGACCGATGGCCTTCCTCAAGTCATTAATTGTGCATTATTGTCATTTTTATTATTCGTTATTGTCTTGTCATTAATATCCAAAATTAATAAAGGACACGATTCATGAAATGAGCACCCCATAGCTCAAGTATAAATAGAGATTCACATTTCACGGTAAGATCATCAAAATTTCTTATAACAACAGCATATTGGTTCCATTACAAGCTACTATATCTTATCCGGGTTTGAACTTTAGCATTCTATTCATTTACTCTCTCCGAAGACTCAAGTTCATACAGTTTCCTCAAGGATCAAGCTACTATTTCTATTATTACTTGCTTTTATTCTAATTTTCTGCCTTGTTATTACATATTAACTTGTTAATTTGGGTCATATTGATCCACGTATTCTTGACTACATATACGAATTCAATTATACCGATTTACGGATAAACAACATTTATGTTGATTGGGTTAGATTTTAAATTTGGTTGAGATTTTCCAATTTTTTTCTTTACCACCACTAGCTATACAAATTTTCAGAAAATCAAATTTATTTAATATTAATCACATCTTTACAACAATTGTCATTGCTATAACTAAAGACGAAAATAGCTTAGATGTGATCAATGATCAGAAGAAAAAAAAAAAGACACAATTATGTCAGTAAATTTTATTAGCTCAACTGGATCCATTTTACCATCTCAGCCCATCCGGGTCAGCGTTAAGATCCAAACCCGCATTATCTTCCGTTCTTTCTTGCACTTTAACGCCGTTAACCTCTCCAAAATATTCCTTCCACAGCTTTTCCACCGTTAGTTTACGGCCAGAAATACCACTGTCACTGTTACCGTTACCCTTTTGGAAATACTTCACTGCCACACGTGTTCTCCTTAGAATTGCATAGAATTCTTCCACTTCATTTTCCTCCACTGCCGTTTCCTCGGCCATTCCGTCATATTTTTCCGTCTTCTTTTGTTTTTTCGTTTCGATTTTTCCGTCATCTAAACATTTCCGCTTTTGGACATCCATTGAATCTTGATTTTCCGGCATTGGAGAAAAATGTGGAATAATAATGCAATTTCCTAATTGGAATTCCAGTAGATGAATTATTGTGCAGTTTACGCGTTTGTTTTATAGCGGACTTTTGTGGGAGTTGTCATGGCGTGTGTTTAATATTTTGGTGATATGCTAATGACGTATTGGAACTATCGTAAGCAAAGTGGCCTATGCCAAGTTGTCATCACATGTTACTTTGAGAAGTCTTTTTTTATTTTATTTTATTTTATTTTTAAAGGAATATGTTCTATGCTTTTCATGGATCATTATGTACAATATATATAGTATTACATAATTATCTACTCATTTACAAACTAGGTAACTAATTAATTACAGTTGGACTACACTTCCTAATTACAATTGGACTACAATTTACCCAATATAGGAGATGTATAATATTCTATCATACCCCCTAGTCGAAGAAAGATGTTCTCATACGTTGAGACTGACTCGGAGGCTGTAGGGTATGGGTAAGGTGGAGCAGCCCAAGCCAGGTGGGCCCACGTAGCCCATGGAGGGTAGGTAGCCCACGGTGGAGGTTGTTGCCACTATCGCTGCCGCTGTGGATTGCTGCCGGCCGGCAGTGGCTGGCCCCTCCCGCCACAACTGTCGCGGGCTTTGCCGTAGTTTCGCCCTTTGTTGTAATTTCGGGAAGGCTGGGCCGTGTGTCGGGTTGCCGATTTTGTAAACTGGAAAATGGGGCCTTGCTTTCGGCGAAGGGGCCACCGGTAGTGATGAGGGAGGCATCGGTGGTGCTCGCATGAGCCGCGACCCGCTTTGTTTTTTGGGTTTCTTCAAGGATGAGTCTCGAACGAGCCTCGTAGAATGGAGGCAATGGCGTGCATTGTTGGAGGATGGTAGCGACGCCGTCATAAGTTTCATTCAAACCCACAATAAGTTACATCACCAACTGTTGATTAGTGATCGGCGCACCGACGTTGGAGAGTTGATTGGCAATCATCTTAAGTTCCTGACAATAAGCCGACGCATTTGGAAAATCGTCTTGTTGAGTGTCCTTAAATTGATTTTCCAGGTACAAGGCACGTGGTGTCTTATTATCCTGAAAAATAATTTCCAAGCGCTCCCACGTTTGTCGGGCAGTGGCATCGGTTTCAATGATTGTATGCAATAGATCGTTCGAGATCATGCCGTAGATCCACTGTAGGACAACCGCATCTAAGCGGGACCAAAGGTCATCATAAGAAACATCAGGGTGTTCCAGGGGATTTGATTTAGGAGGGATGATATGGTCGATGACTTTGTACACACGACAATGAATCTTACAGAATTCCCCCCAAAATGTACTGACCATTTTCCATCTCAAGAGTTATGGGAATGAAGTTCTTGCTGTGGTTAACTGCAATAGCAGAATGGAATTTAGGTTGTCCAACCATTGAAAAGTTTGGGGAAGAGGAGAGGGAGGAAGCAGCCGAGAGGATGTAGGAGAAAGTTTGAAGAGGGCGGTTGCCGAGGGTTGGGGCGACCGAGAAGTTAGGAAGAGAATTTTAGGTTTTGACTCTGATACCATACATGAATATGTTCCCTGCTTTTCATTGATCATTATGTACAATATATATAGTGTTACATAATTATCTACTCCTTTACAAACTAGGTAACTAGTCTTCCTAATTACAACTGGACTACACTTCCTAATTATAATTGGACTACAATTTTACCTAATATAGGAGATGTAAAATATTCTATCAATTTTAATTTCTTGTCAAATAATAGTCAAATAAATAAAAGAAAAAAGAGTTAAATTTGCCCTTTTATTAATAGTTGGTGTAAACCAAGTCCGATGCCGACTAAATTCAGTTTCACATTGAAAAGTTCAGTTTAAAACCACTCTCAAATAAAGACGACTTCATATTCTTCATATTCAATTTCGAACCCGAAATCGCTGGTTAAGAATGAAGGAATACTTATCATTTTACCACAATCAGTATTAATCAATCATGTCACTACGGTTACAAATGTACGTTATATTTTCCTTATTGACAAACAAAGCTGATTAACATGGTTTTGCTGTCATATACCCAAAATTTAATAACGGAAGGGTTAAATTAACCTCTAAATTGTTCAAGATGGTCTAAATATGTTTAATAACTTGAGGAAGAATATCTTTCCGATTGAAAAATATCAGGCCTGGTTCGATGAATTTTTAGATTGGATTTTGCCTTAAAAAAAAAACCCCTTATTATAAGAAGTCTACTTTTCATGTATTTAAAACCTTGTGCTTGAAAATACTTGAATCAAAATACTTTATTTAATTGTGGCTTAATAGTAATCAAACAATCAAGCAAACGATCAAACTGGATCGCCATTCTTAAAACACCTTCTTTTTTCTTTTCTTTTTTACATTATTGAAGTTTGCAATTAAAATACCTGTATCATATTCAGTGCCATTAGTTTTGGGACCGCATTAGCAAATTGGCATTCTTTTTCCCCCCCATAGTACTGGTCAACTAGTACCGTCAACGTACCCGCAAGGGTAGCCAAGTTGGTGTAACAGTAGAGCGCGGGACCGCAAAGTCACGAGTTCGATCCCCTGCATAAACCTTCTTGGTTGAGCCTGTCACACATGACTTGCCAAGTGTGGTTAATCGGCTGACGTGGTTTGCAGGCTATTGCGTCAGTCCGGAGTTTACCCTGTGCGCACTCGAGAAAGTAGCGGCTGCGGATTCCTTCGTCAAAAAAAAAAAAACTAGCACCGTCAACGTGACTTTCACGGACAAAAAAATGTAACAAAACTTCTGTAATTCGTCATTCATATGATGTCAGCTTGTTTGTACCGTATAACACTAGTATTTTAATGGAATATAATAGCATGTTTTGTCTCGTAATTATGAATAAATTTTAATTTTGGTTCTTGTGATACACTCCATCCGTCCCAAAATAGTTGTCATATTGCGTTTTTCGAAAGTCTAACTATATAAATGTTGGAAATTTGCCTTTGGCGGGAGTTGCGACCGACCAACTTTAACGGCTTAAACACTAGTGTAACGTATGTTGGAGAATCCGGTTCTTCACACATGCATGATCTACTAAGTACGTAGATAACCGTAGGGCCAAGAATCGTCAAATTTCATTGAGAAATGAAAGAGATATTGGTTCACGAAGTAAGGTGTTTGAAGCATGGAAAGTGTGGTATTGTGTGTAATTCTCCCTCATCGGTAGAGGAAGAAAGAATTGTTGTGTATATAAGATTCGAAATTGGTTTGGGGTTTGGGACCCCAAGGGGTATCCCATGTGTTTAAAGGAGGGAGGACCTAGATGTGCTTCGGTTCGAGGAAAGACCACACGCGCACCGCCGCCGCCCGCCCGTCACGTCCGGTTCCGGGTTCTCGGGTCACGGGTCACGGGCTGTGGGTCTTCTGATATTATCTTTTTGGGCCATAAAACTTTGCCAGAAGTACAGTTTGATCCCAGAAGTTTCCAGATGTACGATTCGGACCGAGAATTCTTTCGATTTACAGCTTTGGTCCCCGAAGTTTCAAGATGTGCGCTTTGGTCCCTCAAGTTTCCAGAATCTGGACAGGTTGCCAAGCACTCAATTCAGCCATTTATTTTGGCTGAATTACTCCTCCTATAATGGCCAAATCCATTGGTCTTTCACCATTTATGTTGGTGGCTTTACTACCTCCATAATGGCCATTATTTGGCTATTATGGAGGCAGTTTTTCAGCCCCTCCCTCACCTATATAAACACCCCCTTACACCATTGTTGAGCACTAAGACATATGCACGAAAATACGAAACGGATGCGAAAAAAACGATTGCACGAAAATACACAACCGAAATAGTTTTCTTCCTACAACTTCCAAGCATCATTTCGTTACTCAATATTCTTCACGGTAGCTCTTGAGTTTCCTTTGCTCAAGGGTTCCATTGCTCAAGGGTTCCATTGCTGTTTTATCTTGGGAGACAAATTGTCCAGGACGTATAAAGGATACATACGGGGCAATATTGTCTTAAGGACAGAGTGCTACACTCGACTCGGCAAAAACCAATTTATATTTTTCCGTCTTCTATAAAACTCGGAATTTCCGCTTTTTTACTTGTGTAACTATTGTAATTTTCAGATTCCATGTTGAATTATTGAATCTTTGTTTATCCTTTCGAATACTTGTAATAGTTAAATACTTCCCGTACTGCTTTATAAAGTACCATAGAGCAAAACTCCCAACAATAAATTTTTATCATCATTTTAATTTATATTTTTCTTTATATTAATATGAGAAAAAATATAATTTATAGTACTTTTCATATAGTTTTAGAATATCTAATTTTAAATTTTGAAATATTAAATTAATATAATTTAATTTTGGCTTTGAAAATTAATTAAATTGACTTTTAAAAAGAAAAACATGACAAGTATTTTGGGACAGAGGAAGTACTATGATACAAAGTATTTAATCTTGAATTGATAAAAATATGTGCTTTTGTCTCCTATATAAGAAATATGTTATATTAGACTCTTTTTAAAGAATATTACCTTCCAATATGGAGTAACAATATATATATTTAGCATAATACATTGGTAAATTAAATGGCGAAAGGATTAATACATCAGATAATTTATGATTTTTCACAAGTCATAACCAAAGGGATATATCAACCGTGCACATTTCAAGTAATTGAAAGTTAAATATGCTTAATTTAATAATAAGTAAGGATCAAATGTGCTATCAACACTTTTTTAATTAACTAAAGTCCCATTTGTTTTCACAGGAAACATTCCCCCTTTGATAGGCGTTACGTAGCACGAGATTGGATTAATCAAGGTCCCAAAAAATACTAGACATCGGATGAAAAAAAAATAGAAAACTATTCAGTCAAGGTTTTTTAAAGTTGACATTAGCTAACTACCGATGCTAGTCTCCACATTTGTTTTAAATAATCTTCAACACTAACTTTGGTCCTTCATTAACGTTAGACATACTTTCAACCTTAACATTGGTCTTTCTTTAGTTTAGGTTCTACTTTAAGTCTCCTCATCTGTTTAAAAATTATTCAACCTTTAATTATTGCCTTTCTTCAAGGTTCTAGATGCCATAGTTTTATCAAATTACCAATTGTTGGAGATAAAGTAGTACGAGAATAGTAAATAATTATTATAAGTGCTTCGAAAGGATAAACAACAAAGATTACAACAAGAAGTTGTCAATCTTTTAATTTTGAACTAGAACTTCAAATCTTGATCTTGTATTCAGAAATACAAGAACATGAATTGCTATACTTGTGTATTGTAGAACCGCTGAGAATCCGAACAGTTAGAGTCCTTTGAGTTTCAAGTTCACACCTAAAACACTTAGCAACCAATTAGATAATCACAACACCACCGGCTGAGTCGAGAGATGACTCTCTGTTTAAGACAAGATTGCCCCCGTATATAGGCTTTACAGAAGTGTGGATAATAGTCTTCCAATATAAAACAACAAACTATCAAATGTGCAAAGCCTACACAAATGACCCCAGCGAAAAACACGAATAAAGAAGATTGCTAAGAGAAGGATTGCTATCAGGAAAATCTGATTTCTTTGTGGTATTGTTAACTTGTGTGTAAGTCTCTAGAATTGAGCCAAAGGCCTCAATTTATAGGTGTGCAAGATGGCTCTTCATATGCCCATGTAATGGCCCTTCAATGACAAGTAGTGGCCATTGAATCCCCATGATGACCAGTCAAGTAATGACACAAGTAATGGCCATTTAAATGACATGTAATGACCCTTTAATTCACAAATTAATGCAGCCAAATAATGACTGATTTATGGAGGAAAACTGTCATTTTAATGCTCCAAAACCTCTCCATAATCAGCCAAACTTTTGGAATTACGTCCGGGTGGTGCCGCGGCCCTTTCCGGTGCCGCACCATCTTACACTTTGCACAATCCTTCCTTCGTTTACCAACATGGAAAACTTGTTATTTAGCCAATAATCATCTATTATTCTATATCTCAAACATTTACTTACGTATCAATATCTCTTTCACTAAAGAAATTTACGATACTTGGCACTATGAATGCACGTGTGTGAAAACGACGTTTCCGACGTGCAGGTTCCCAATTGTTCGAGTCATAAATAATGAGATAAGCTTAATTTCACATTAGTAAATTTTCAACAATTGCATAAAAATATTTCATGTTTAGGGATTAGATTAAAGTGGGACTAGAAAATGCATTTCCTAAAGTTGTGCACTAGATATACTATTAAAATAAGCGAATTTCTGACAGAAAAAAATCGTGGGAGCTCCGTCAGAAGTATGAAGTTTCCAATGAAAGCCTGTCGGAAGAGCTAATTATGATGAATCAATTTCTGACGGATCTTCCTCAAAAAATTTCGCCTAAAATTCATTTGTTTCGAGTAGTGATATAAACTTGTTGTATTGTATCTAATGATGTATAACCTGAATTATTGCTAGCGCACACATATAATACAGATAATATATTGGGCTAAAGCATGTGTTTCTATTATATTTGACTCTTTGCAACTTCAAAAGATTCGTGTAGTGGTGTTTAACGAGTATGATTTGATGCAAAGTAAAAGTTAGAGAATCATTTGGATTTTGAAATGGAAAGATTCATTTGGATTTTGGGTACTCAATGGAGAAACTAATTGTGTGTAAAAATGGAATGGGTGACACCATTCAATTATTATAGGAGTAATTGTTGTTTTTAGTAAAAAGAATAAGGTTAAGAGGGCCTTGATCCGTTTGGTTAAAGTTAGGGTAAGCTTTGGATGGACAACTTTGCTAGATAGATGTGTAATAAGAGTTTTTTGCGTGGATTTCCCTTTGGTCATTTCCACTTTTCCCCTATTTTGTAGGGGTCTTTAACTTTTACCCATCAAATGAAAGTTATGCCTTTCGGGACATAAGTTCTTTACTGATCAACATAAGTTGTGACGATCCTATAAAGAACTTATTCCCCATAAGGCATAATTTTCATTTGAGGGCAAAAATCAAAGACCAGACCATTTGAAGGTTAAGTCGTGCAATTTCTAGATTGTCCTTCAAAGGCACTGGTATTTAACTTTGCCCCTCAAATTGTTGGTCTTTAATTTTTGTCATTCACTTAAAAAAGAGGCTGGAAATATCTTGAGGTCCCCGGTTCGTACCTCCGCTCAATCAAAAATTAAAAAAGAATTATCAAGGCAGTGTTTGGATTTCACAAGGCATAGTTTACCTACAAACTCTCAGAGTTTGCCTTCAGGCATGAGGTAAACTCTGTCTTAAGGTAGAGTTTGCCTTATATCTAAAAAAGCAGAGTTTGCAGGCAAGCTATGGCTTGCGAAATTCAAACTCTGCCTTGCGATTTCTTTTTTAACTAAACTAGGGTTCAAACCCGGAATCCAGGGGTTTAAGGCGAAGGGAAAAAATTAAAGATTTCCAATTTGAGGAGAAAAAATTAAAGACCACCCCGAGGGAGTAGGGATGCCAACGGGGCGGGGCGGGGCGGGGAAAGGGTACCACATACCCATACCCACCACCTAAAACCCACCCCCACACCCGCCCCACCACTCATGGCAGGTAGCACTTTTGATACTCATACCCGCCCCACCACCCACCAAACCATCCCCCATACCCGACCCAACTGGAGCGGGTGCGGGGCGGTACCCGCATTTACCCGCCCACTAGAGATGCTTAGAGTATTATTGGGTAGGAGGTGACAAGTGTTGTGCTGGAGTTCTTTGAGAATGGTAAATTACTAAGACAAGTAAATTCTACCATTATATCTCTGATCCCCAAAGTGGAAGTCCCCCAATCTGTTAGTTAATATAGGCCCATATCTTGTTGCAATGTCCTTTCAGATAGCGAAAAATTCTCTTTGCTGCTTTAAAATGGGTGGTTGTTGGAGATTCCATGTAGAGACTAACCAAACCAACTGCGTGAAGAATATCGGGCCTCGTACAAGTTAGATATCAAAGACTTCCTACCAAACTTTTGTAGAATGTTGGATCTACACTTTCGCCTTCTTCATGTTTGGACATCTTGATTCTGTATTCTGTCGGTGTGCTTATCGGCTTACAGTTCTCCATCTTGAACTTCTTCAGGATCTCCTTTGCATAGCTTTCCTGTGAAATGAAAATTCTATCCTTTTGTTGCTTAACTTCAATACCAATATAGTACGCCATGAGCCCCATGTATGTCATATTGAATTCTTTCGTCATTACTTCATTGAATTCATTGAACATGCTTGGGTTGCTTCCGGTGAAGATCAAATCGTCCATGTAGAGGCACACGATCAAAATATCTCCATCTTTGATCTTGATAAATAGAGTGCGCTCGTAGGGACATTTGTTGAAGCCATTTTCTTGGAAGTACTTGTCGATTAGGCTATTTCATGCCCTTGGTGCTTGTTTTAGCCTGTAAAAAGCCTTCTTCAACTTCAACACCTTGTCTTCGTGGCCTTTGACTTCGTAGCATGATGGTTGCTGAATGTAGACTTCCTCTTAAAGAACTCCATTTGGGAAGGCAGACTTTACATCCATCTACTATATCTCCCACTTGTCAATGACGAATGTGATGAGTCTCCTTGAGTGGTTGATGTTGGTGAAGTGGGTGGAGTTGCAAGCTCTTGTTGAGGTTCACCTAGTTGCTCCCTCATTATCTGCTCATCTTCTTCAAACTGAGGAAAGAAATTGAAGTCATCTGCATGAGAGTTAAAATCCCATTCTCCTTCTTCGTTGAATACCACATCTACTAATCACAATCTTATTATTGTCTGGATTGTACAACTTGTAACCCTTCGAATTAGCATCATAGCCGATGAAGATAAATCTCTCGCTTTTATCATCAAGCTTTGTTCTTCTCTCGTCTGATACATGAACATGGGCTATACTTCCAAAGGTTCTCATGTGGGAAATGCCAGGCTTTCTTCCATTCCATGCCTCTTGCGGTGTCTTTCCCCATACACTTCTTGTTGGAGATCGATTTGACAAGTAGACTGCACACGCTACTTCTTCGGCCCAAAACTCCTTGGGAAGTTTCTTACTTTTAAGCATGTTTCGTGTCATGTCGAGGATTATTTTGTTCTTTATTTCTACCACGCCATTTTGCTGGGGGATCTAAGAACTGTCATTGGTCGACAAATTCCATTTGCTTCACAGAACTCTTGAAACTCCTTGGAAGTGAATTCTCCACCTCAGTCGAATCTCATGGCTTTGGTCTTTCTACCGCTTTCTCTCTCCAATGTAGCTTTGAACTTCTTGAAAACTTCGAAAACTTCTGACTTCTGTTTCAAAAAATATACCCAAGTTTTTCTTGGAAAATCATCAATGAAGAGAAGAAAATAGTTGCTATTACCAAGAGAGCTAGGCTTGATCGGACCACACACGTCAGTATGGATGAGCTCGAGTGGCTTCTTGGCTCTTGACTCTGACTCTTTTGGAAAGCTTTTCCTGAATTGCTTCCCGACTAGACACCCTTCACAAAGGTGGTCAGGATGGTTGATGCGAGGTAGACCCTTCACCATCTCCTTCTTAGATAGCAGCTCTAGACCTCTAAAATTGAGATGCCCAAATTGAAGATGCCAAAGCCATGATGCATCTCTGTGGCAAACTTTCAGGTACTTTGCAATATCGTTTTGTATGTTGATCAGGAACATTCTATTCTTTGACATTGGAACTTTAGCAATGAAGTTATTTTTATCATCTTTTATAGAAAGATTATAATCCTTCATATAAATATCATAACCTTTCTCTAACAGTTGTCATAAACTCAAGATGTTACTTTTCATATTGGGCACATAATAGAAATTAGAAATAAACTGATGTCTCCCGTCTTTCAAACGGATAAGGATATTACCTCTCTCTTTCACTACTATTGTGGAATTATCTCCAAATGAAATATTTCCTCTTACTGACTCGTCTAGCTCCACGAACATGTCTTTTTTTCCACACATGTGATTGCTTGCACCACTGTCAAGGTACCAGGAATTTGTTTGGCCACCATCAGTTTCTATTCGTGCTAGAAGAAGAGTTTCTTTGTTAACTGTCTTCTCCTCCATGTAGTTAGCCTTCTCCTCAATTTTTTTGTTGGGAGCTCTACATTCTGAAGCATAATGCCCAAACTTCTGACAATTATAGCACCGAACTTGAGATTTGTCATACCTTGAGTTTGGATTGATTCTTCCACGGCCTCGTGTTGAGATTTCTCATTTCTCATAGTTGTTGTTGGAATTGTTGTTGTTGTAATTCCAACCTCATCCACGACCGCGACTTCCACCTTGTCCATGGTCTCTACCTCAGCCTCAGCCTCAGCCACGCTAGTTTCTATCATTGCCTTGGCTTTCATGCATATCCTTGAGTTGCAGCTTGAGGAGTTGCTCAGTAAACCTTTGCTTCTTCTTATGCTTCTCTTCGTATGCTTGCAATGATCCTTGGAGTTTCTCGATCGTCATTTCTTCCAAGTCTTTAGTTTCTTCAATCGTCACAACGATGTACTCAAATTTGGGATCCAGTGAACAGAGTATCTTCTCTATTATCCTCACATATTCTAACTTTTCACCATTTCTTTTTAATTGATTAGAAACATCTACTACTCTTGAGAAATAATCCGAAATAGACTCATATACTTTCATGTGTAAGGATTCGAATTCACCTCTTAATGTTTGGAGACGGACCTTCTTCACTTGCTTAGATCCTTTGTAAGAGGTTTGTAGTTTCTCCCACGCTTCCTTGGCAGATCTTGCACTCGAAATCTTTTCAAAGCCATCATCATCTAATGTTTGGTAGATGAGGTAGAGAGCCTTTTTGTCTCTCTTTTTTGAATCCTTCAAAGTTGTCTTTTGATCTGGTGTAAGAGCAGCAAAAACAACAGCATCTGCATGCTCGTTATAGCCTTTCTCTATGATATCCCACACATCTTGTGATCCAAGAAGTGCCTTTATTTTGATACTCCAATTGTCGTAGTTGTTGTTGTTGAGTGTCGGGACTTGGAATGGTGCCATACCATTTGCCATTTCTCTCAATATAATGAGAATTTGCAAAAAATATGTGGATGAATCCAGAACGCCGAAAGACCTAGTCAACGGTCAACGACTTTTATGGCTTAGTCAACTCGACTTGGATGGCTCGGTCAAGCGGCTTGGTCAACAGGCTTACGGCTTGGTCAACTCGGCTCCAACTCAGCTGACTCGGCTAAACTCGGTGAGTCAACTCAATTTTCTGGCAGCACTCTTCCGGTGGCGCGTGGCGGCACGTCTGAACTCTGATTAGGGAGATTCTGGCGACGTCGGATTCCTATCGTCGAGACCTTCGATTTGATATGCAATGGTGTATACTTTTCAACTGGCTCTGATACCACTTTGTTGGAAATGAAACACTCTCACAAGTAACTTTTATTCAAACTCAAATAAATATTACAAGAGCACTCTCACTCAACAACAAGATACTACAACTCACTCTTATAAGACTTTGTTTCTTCACTCACTTAGAAGCTCTTAATTTTTCTTGATACCTAAACTAAAATGGGGAGGAGTATTTATACTATTTAAGAACAATCCTACACCACACAAATAAACTAATAAAAAATTACAATAACCATACACCTCATTCTTCTCCATTCTTCTCCATCCTTTTAACAATATTTTAAATTACCAAATGATTCACATGCATAATTACCACACCCTAGAAGATTCTAGGTAGAAGGCTTGTAGTTTTGGATCTTGATTATGGACTTGGACTCCAATTTGATTGGGTATGGTTTGGGTTTCCATAATGGGTCAAGTTTATGATCCAACAAAATGTCAGTGCCATATGAAATTGGACGTCCATCTTGAACAACCCTAACCGAGGAATCTTTAAATCACGTTAGTAACGACAAAGATATTTTCTTTCGAATAGTATATCAGAGGATAAATTAAAGCATATCCTTTTCGACTTATAGATCAACAAATATGACCATACATTTTTCCTTGAATATATATCCCTTGATATATGATGACAAAGTGACCTTAGACCAGATATAGTTTAGTCTTAAAGCGATATGCTATTAATTCGAAAGAAAAATGTCTTGGAACTTATTTATATGTATTGGGATCTGAAGTTATGTTCGGTAATTCAAATTTCATACCTACGAATTTGAAATTTAGGACTGTCCATACCAATATTCTCCCGACGAACTAAGCACCAATAGTTCGATCAAGAAGTCCAATATTCTCACCACGAGCTATATATTATCCTCTCATACCCCATTTGTGAGATTACACTGAGTATATATGTGGTTGTTGTAGAACTATATACTATCCAATGTCAACCACGATTCAACAATCTTTCACAACAAAAAAAAAAAATGGAAGAGCAGCCAAGACTAAGATGATCTCCCCAAAAATAGCTTAGCCTAGAGCTATATTCTGTTTCGTCAAATTCAAAATCATCCTAGAGGATATGCCTCAACGAACTATTTTACGTAAAGGGAATTATTTTCCAGAAAGAGTTAAGATCATTTACTTGTTGTTTTTAGACAATTATTTTGGCTCACCAAGGAGGTCGTCTCCGCATCCTATAAATCAACTTTATCTCTTACCAATTAGCAGGGAGCTCAAATTTTACTTGCCACAATTAATTATTGATGGCAACAACAAAAAATGTTTAGTGATTTTTAGCTATTAAAAAAGAGATTAGCGACTTAGGTACAAGAAAATAAAAGTGACCATATACTAAATTTACCAAGTTTAATCGAGATTAAATGTACTTTCTAATTGTTAGGATTTGATTAAGGTGTGTGATGGATGGTTGAGAATAACTATTCACCCATAACTAAAGAGGTCTCGGGTTGGAGACTTAAAAATGAAAAAAATCTTGAAAGAAAGTGTTTTACCCCTTATTTTGGGCTGACTGAAACGAATTAAGATTAGTCAGGCAAATGAGCTTCAGGATAACATATAGTATATGGTTAAACCAAATATAAGAAAAGTTCCAAGTCAATTTTCATACTATAGTAGGCTAGTAGTGGTATATAATTTGTCTTACAATATTTTCAACTGGAATATGTCCACAAATCACTATCTTATGTACTCCAACGACATCATTTGATCAAACAAATCAGAAATCAGAGTTACAATAAATAATATCTAAACAGTACTATATGGCAAGGTAAAAACAATAAGAAATCCCCGCATAGCGAAACATTAGAACATTTCGTTTGAACACGTTGTCTGCCCGATATTCATTCATATTACTTATTACAACAACTTCGAACAGAAGCCTTGGAGTAACTGGTAAAATTGCTGTCATGTGACCAGGAGATCGTGAATTTAAGTCGTGGAAAAAGCCTCTTGCAGAAATGTGAGATAAGGGTGCGTACAATAGACCCTTGTGGTACGGCCCTTCTCCGGACCCCGCGCATAGCGAAAACTTAGTGCACCGAACTGTCCTTTTTTTTATTACTTATTACAACAACTTACAAATCAATAATCAAACTTTACACCATTAAGTCAATGTAGTGTGCTGGAATGGTTGGACTCCCTCCACTCAGGACCAGAGCCAGAGAGGTGGAAGGGCATTGAAATTATACTATGTAAATAGGTAAAAATAAATTATTCTGCATATATATAAATTGTTGAATCCCTAGTATACCCTTATTTGAAATCCTGGCTCTGCCATTAGAGTTGTGCATGTTAACGGTTAAATCAATAACCCAAACTGATTATTGGATTATTGTGTTAATAGTTTGGGTTAATGGTTTGGGTTAATGTGTTATTGGTTCGGGTATCGGGTGGTGTCCTATGGTTATTGGGGTATCGGTTTGGGTCTTGGTTTGACCACTTTTGTTAACGGGTGAATCGATAACCCGATAACCATTTATTTAATTACATTTATACTCTTTCATATATAAAGTCATTTGAAGTTTTTTTCACTGTTTTACTATTCTTCCATTCCTCTTGTATCCATTAAATTTGGTCAGGTTCTCCTGCTTGAATTTCACAAATTGGTACATGTAAGAGTTCCATACTTCGATCATATGCTTTAGATTCTTGCCTCAACTGGATGGACTATTGTGTTGTGTAATGTAACTCAATGTCTCTTGGTTCATTTTTGTCCAAATTTATTTACGTCCTTCATATTCCAATTGGATAATTATGTTCGAAGCTACTTTCAGTTTTTAAAATGGGTTCTTTGTTCTTGAATTTTTTTTGTGTGAAATCTTAATGGTTAAACCGATAACCGAACTGATAAGGATCAACAACTGATTAACCAATAACCCGGTAATTGATATCTTTACGATTTAACATATCTACAAATCGATAACCGATAACCCTGCCGAAGTAGCTTTCTTTCTTCACGTAGTGAAGTCACTCAACTTTGTGTATGACCTCCTGGATCTGGAACCTGGGGGTGCAAGCTTTCTCTTATATACGATACCCTACCACAAAATTGCTTCAAATCGGAACCGAACCACCCGATACGCAGCCCTATCCACCACTATCTCTTCACATAGAGATATAAGGGTCAACCCTTAGAAATGGAAGTAGTGTTTCCCTAGCTCTCAACTGTGCGATGCAAAGTTGAAATACTCAGGCTAGTAAATTTTGAGTAACAAATGAATATAAAAAGTAATTCACAATATTATTTCACAATAAGGGAAAAAAATACCATAATTAGTGTATTTCAACTTGAATTATTTCTGATCATGAGGATCATAAGGCTCCATATTAAGATCAAAACCTTTATGTTCTTCAACATCTTTCTCTGTGATCTTCTCTTCATTATCCCCGACGATTTCATCAGTGCATTTACGATCGATATTCTCCGTCATTTTCCGCCCACCA
Organism: Anisodus tanguticus; assembly: GCA_034509755.1. Lineage (NCBI taxonomy): Eukaryota > Viridiplantae > Streptophyta > Magnoliopsida > Solanales > Solanaceae > Anisodus > Anisodus tanguticus. The sequence goes on along the minus strand of CM067540.1, from coordinate 2,470,940 downwards.
CCACTACCGCTAGCTCCGTCAATTTTGCTAAAATACTTAACGGCAACTTGTATTCTCCGTAATATTGCAAAGAATTCTTCCACTTCCTCTTCCGCTACCTCCTCCGTTAGCTCCGTTTTCACCTCCTCTTTTGGCTTCTTCATCGCGGATATCAAAACGACGTCGTTGTTATCAGGTTTTCTTTTTTCTCTTTCGTCTTCCATTGATGAATTATGGTCGAAGACCCAAGTCTATATAAGTCTTTGTTTAGAAAATTTTATATGCTAATGTAATGAGGCTGTGAGAATCAAGATGTGACGGACGACTTATGAGTTAGGAGTTCTGCTTTGTTTGCTCCAAAAGGTGGAATCTCCCACCCCAGGAGCCCCCACACCCCGGTCCGACAGGTCTGTGAAGGAGATAAATCATGGTGACTCAATTGATTTCAAAGGTTAGACCACTACCACGCTGCGCACAAGGGGCCCTCCTTTATTTCAAGAAGAAACCCCCACACTGCCGCTGACGGGATTCGATCCTTGGTCTTTGCTCCAAATATCCCCCTTGAAACCAATTGAGCTGCTCAAGCGGACTAGGAGTTCTGCTTTGTTACACCTTGTTTAGATGGTTGTTACCTACGATGTCACAATCAAAAATTTCACTAAGTGTGTCAAAATATAAAAAAGTAAAATTACGAAGAAGTCAAGGGGTATCAATATGTAATATGTATACATAAAAAAAAAAATACCTAGCTACACTGGAATTTTCCGACAAAGGGTGTCGGCTGACACCCCTTAAGTACATGTGGCTCTATCTATTGATTACTTATAGTTTCATATTGTTGTATTGTATTTTACCGTATTGTTTTGAATAATATAATATTTTGATAGATTGTATCGTTTTTCGTCGTTACATAATGTCATATAACAAGAAGTTTGAAAGATAAACGTACAAGAAAAATGGGATATGAGGTAGAGCGCTATTATAAAAAGGTAGGGTAGAGGATAAAATAAGTATTAGTAGATAATAAGCAAAGACAAAATGAGAAGAAAAAAAAATTAACGACGCGATCACCCCAAATTGGTCATTACATAAAATGAGATTTTTCGATATTACGTAACGATGAATTCAACTACACGATATAATAAAATTTAAGTAACAATCAAAATAATTATTATATTGAAACTAACAAATAACAATACAATATACTCCCTCCATTCACTTTTATTTGTAATGTTTCACTTCTTGAGAGTAAAATTTTACTAATCTTCAAAACTAAATTAAATTAGACTAATTTAATATTTAAAATTAAAATTTAGATGTTTGAAAACTATACAATTCTTTTCATATTATATGATGAAGAAATATATTTTAAAATATTTATCAATAATCATATAATATGACTTCGCAAAAGGGAAAAGTGAACTGAGTGACTAAAATAGGTAACAATTACTATCTCCGTCACAATTTAAGTATCATAGTTTGACTTGACACGAAATTTAAGAAATAAAAGAGAAATTTTTGAATTTTGTAGTATTTAACTTATTTTTGAATTGAAAAACTTACTAAATATAAAAATAGATATTCTTTTCAGGACAAACAAAAAAAGACAGCTAAATTGGGAAGAGGAAGTAACAACTAACAACCATCCAAACAAGTTGTTAGTTACAGTGATATAGATATTTTTATAGCGCTGTGACGGAGTGTTACTTTAGACTCTCAGTGGGCGTGTTATATATTACGCAAAATTATTCTTGGATGACGTAATGGATGGATTTGGTAAAAGATTGTGACATGATGTGACAGCACTATGGTCCATGAAGAAGTACTATTATACGGAGAATTTTCAGCATTTACTATGCTCTTTAACATATTCTTGTTTGACTTTAAAAGAATTCCCATAATTAAAGAATTAAAATTTCGTCACCTTAATCAAAAATTTGAAGTTCAAATACTTTTAATAACATAGTTATCTTTGTTAGCGATTGTTTTACCTCTCAATATGAGACTTTTCAGAGTGAATTTAAATTTAATCAGACATCAACGCCTCTATTACTCTATGAGATGGAGGGGAATACGAGGGATGAATTTAGATTTGATAATTGTAAAAGAAATTCAAACATTTGATAATTGAATTTTAATTACTTGTTTTTACAAGCTATGCCGTCCATAAATTATTAGAATCAAATGGTGGAGTATGATAATCAACTTTCTTTCTTTAGGGAAAATGATTCCTTGTACTTTTATTCCATTCAATGTGGTATTTTTTTTGTAGCATGTTTCAAAAAGAATTTAATATTTTTAAATTTTGAACTTACAACTTTACTCTTAATAATAATTTTTATAACCTTAGAAATGTTAAAATATATTTAAAATCACATAAATATTAGGGCTACTTGTTAAGCTAAGCCTAATTTTTTTTTGATGATTAACAAATCATTGTCTTCCACTACTACATGATGTAGAATGTGATTATTACTCTCATTAATTACATTTTCATGTTCTTTCTCACTTAATTACCCATTACTCTCTATATTTAGTTATTTATTATGTGAATGATTTCTACACCTATATATAGAGGTGTTTCTTTCATGAGTTGATATGAAAAAAATATTGTATTGTGTATGAGAGGTGTGGAAAATATTGTGGTGTACAGTGAGGTTGGAGTAGTGAAAAAAGAGTATTGAGAGAAAGAAAATATTCTAAGTCTCCAACTTAGTCACTACAAAATAGAGTATTTTTTTATGTTGAAGGAATGTGTTCTTATGGTGGAGTTTTGGACTCTTCAACTAGTCCGAAGTTGTTTGAGTCACACGACGTTGTTAGGCTGTTGTATCCTGGAGGGGACAAGTCATGAGTGTTACTGCTGGACCGGTGAAGATTTGATGCGGTAGGCTTGAATCTCCTTAAAGAGAGCAAGATATTCGTGCTTCAGCCTGAATATTTGTTTGTTTTATGATATTCATTTTATTGTAATTTTCAACTGTAATAATTTGTGGTATATTCATCAACAATTTTAAGGAGATTCATCTCTGTTGCAGTTTTAAAAATTCCAGATATCAAGATAGAAGATCTCAACATTAGTCCGCTTTAACGTCGCTAGATCTCTTTAAGAGATGGAAGGGTAAAGTATTTTTTTCTACTTACTCAACTTAAGCGGAGGATAGGTAAAAAACTTTTTACCTTATATTTTATGAATAAAGTGATACTACTTTTCAAGAGTATTAATTGTTATTTAAATTCTCAAAATAGTGGGGTTAAAGAAGTGAGAAAACTATCTATCATGAAAAGTGAAATCTGCATCTTTGCGAATATTTTATAAAGTGTGGCAAGTGCATGTATTAATCTTAAAAATTCACATGTTATTTTTGCCTCAATAGTTGATCATTTGTCGATCTTTGACTTTAATATTGGTGTTGTTAATTTAAACTAAAAACATGTGTAGCAGTCATTTTGACATGAGAAATTTGAGCGAGGCAAAATTCATTCTTGGAATGAAAAATAGAAAAAACATGTGATAAAACGATTCTTAGCCAGTCACATTATGTTGAAAAAATTGTGAAGTATAATTTTGTGGATTGTACATGTGGCAATTCCTTTTGATTACGTGTTTATTTATTTTTGATTCAAAGTGAAAAATTGTGATAAATAAAAAAGGAGTATGCTAGCCTAAATATGAGATATGTGACTGACTGCACTTGATCTGATATTACGTATGCAATAGAAGTACTTAGCAGGTACAAACAAATCATGTATATTTACTTGGTAAGAATTTTTGTGGCTTGTTTTATAAAAAAAGTTATCCTGATGTGATCAATTTTTTTTATGCAAATGAGAAAAATTTGGTGTTATGTTTTAGATAAAAAAAAATTATTATTGCTAACTCTATCATGGAGGTTGAATTAATTGTGTTATTTTAAGCTAGTAACAAACAAAATTAGTTGAGAAATTTATACATAGTGATAGCATCAATATTATTGGTAGAGTTCAATATTGTTATCACAACGGTAAATTCAGACACATGAGGAGAAAATATAATACTGTGAGATCATTTGTGAAAAATGGTATACCATAAATATTGATTGTGTTAAATCTTGTGATAATCTTGCAAATTCAAATACAAAGGTCTTTGCATGAGAAAGGGTCTGGAACACAAAGAGGAAAATAGAATTGAAGTCCACAAATTCTAAGTCATATATGAGGAAATCGAACCTGGGACTCGAGACCCTATAACCAGGTTCAATGAAAAAGAATGAATCATATGACGACTTGTGGAATGCACTGTTAAATTATTTATTCTCTCCCTATGGTGTGAGTGCATATTTCTGTAATGATTCGTGGAGGTTGAATCTAAAAACTCTTAATGAAAATTTGTAGCTCATATGAGTGGGGTGTTAAAGTTACAGGAGCACCCTTGATAGAATTTCACATGTGTGAATGTGGAGGTAATCCGCTTCCTATGAGAATTGGACTCATTCTCAAAAGCACTCATAAAAATCGGGATAGCACAAGGTCGTAATGTGCTAGCTGTTAAAATTTATGTTAACACCTTGATTATTATGTGTAAGTGGTAATACTTTATTCCCCGAAGCAGTCATAGTTTAATGTGGAGTATACTACTGATTCTGGAGTAGCGATCGTTGTTTTACTAAGTGGAAGTTCAATGCAGATGACACCTTCATTATGCATGATAGTCTCACTTCAACTAAATTGGTGAACACTCTTATTTTAATATTAAAATGAGTGGAGATTGTTGGAGTATATTTTGTTATTAAAATAAATTAATTCATCTCCCATACTTGTTAGTGGTCATAAAAGATAGAAGATAGCCATAACCTCCACTACTGCATGATGTAGAGTATGGTTATTACTCTCATTAACCACATTTTCATGTTCTTTCTCACTTAATTACCCACTAATCTCTATATTTACCATGTGAATGATTTCTACACCTATATATAGAAGTGTTTCTTCCATGAGTTGATATAAAAAATATATTGTATTATGTATGTGAGGTGTGAAAAATATTGTGGTGTATAGTGAGGTTGGAGTAGTGAAAAAAGAGTGTTGAGAGAAAGAAAAATATTCTAAGTCTCCAACTTAGTCACCAAAAAATAGAGTAATTTTTTTATGTTGAAGGAAGGTGTTCTTATGGTGGTGCTTTGTACTCTTCAACTAGTCCGGAGTTGTTTGAGTCACACGACGTTGTCGGGCTGTTGTGTCCTGGAAGGGACAAGTCATGAGTGTTACTGCTAGACCGGTGAAGATTTATTGCAGTGGACTTGAATCTCCCTAAAGAGAGCGAGATATTTGCGTCTTAGCCTGAATATTTCTTTTATGTTTATTAATTTTATTGTAATTTTTCAACTATAATAATTTATGGTACATTCACCAATACCAAATCCTTGAAATTCTGAAGATATTTGTTGTGATGGCATATATATACATGGTTGCATGTGTGGCAATCGAATGTTGAAAGGACTATATCAGACATCCAAAGAACCAGTTTCTTAGAAGAATGTTGATCAGATGATGGAAGCGAATTCCTAATGCAAGTCGGATTTCTTTCTTGAAATTAACTATATTTTCGTGTGCTGAAAATATAATATAAATTAGAGGAATTAATGGTAAAGAAGGATTCATTGTTGTGGTAATACTTGAATCAAAGAGGAAACATGTAGTTTACTAGAGCTTTCGGGATGGTGATAGCCAATTCGAGGTTCCTGAAGAAGGAGGAGTATTTGGTGACTTTCCGTAGTTTGGTGGCTAAGACTCATATAGACTTTTTGCTCATTAGGAAGGTTGACAAAGGTCTTTGTAAAGACTGCAAGGTTATTCCGAATGAGGATCTTACAACCCGACATAAGCTTTTGATGATGGATTTGGAGATCAAGATGGAGAAGAAGAACAGGGTTGTGGATGACAGGTTAAGAATCAAATGGGAGAGTTTGACCATGGCTAGTGCAAAGGAGATGGGGGAGAGGTTGATGGCCAAGGGGGCTTGGGAGAGTAGTGAGATGCGACCGGTATTTGGGACATGACGGCCATTTACATTCGCGAGGTTGCTAGAGAAGTGCTAAGGGTCTCGCGGGGTAGCCTTGATGGGCATCGAGGGGACTGGTGGTGGAATGGTAAAGTTCAAGAGAAGGCGGAAGCGAAAAATGTGGCGTATGAGAAATTGGTAGATAGCAAGGATGATGTAGAGAAGTGGAAGAATAGGGAATTATATAAGATGGCACAGAAAGAGGCAAAGCTAGCGGTTACGGCAGCGAAAACGACGTCTTTTGAACGTCTATATGTGGAATTAAAGGGAAAAGATGGGGATAAGAAGTTGTACAGACTAACCAAGGCGAGGGAGAGGAGGGCCCGGGACTTGGATCACGTGAGGTTCATCAAGGACGAAGATGACAAAGTACTGGTAGAGGACGAGCATATTAGGCGGAGGAGGCAAACTTACTTCCATAAACTCTTGAACGAAAAAAAAAGATAGAGACATTGTGCTGGGAGATCTGGAGCACTTTGGTAGGTACCAGGATTTTGGGTATTGTGAAAACATTAAGATTGAGGAGGTTCAGGGTGCTATTCGCAGGATGCGCAAGGGACGAGCGATCGGGCCTGATGAGATCCCAGTTGAATTTTGGAAGAGCGCTGGTAGGGCAGGTTTGCAGTGGTTGATGGAGTTGTTTGACATCATTTTTAAGACGGCGAGGATGCTCGAAGAATGGAGGTGGAGTAAAATAATTCCTTTGTACAAGAACAAAGGTGATATCTAGAGTTGCAATAACTATAAGGGTATCAAGCTGCTAAGCCACACTATGAAAGTTTGGGAAAGAGTCGTGGAGATGAGGATGAGAAGAGGCGTGTCTATCTCCGAGAATCAGTTTGGATTCATGTTGGGGCGTTCGACTACAGAAGTCATTCATCTTATTGGGAGGTTGGTGGAGCAGTATAGGGAGAGAAAGAGAGACCTACATATGGTTTTCATCAACCTTGAGAAGGCATACGACAAAGTCCCTAGGGAGGTTCTATGGAAATGTTTGGAGGTTAGAGGTGTACCTGTGGCATACACTAGGGCAATCAAGGATATGTATGATGGAGCCAAGACCAGGGCACATACAGTAGGATGAGACTCGGAGTTCTTCCCAGTGATAATGGGGCTGCACCAAGGATCAACTCTTAGCCCATTCCTATTTGCATTGGTGATGGATGTAGTGATGCGGAAAATCCAATGGGAGGTGCCATGATGTATGTTATTCGCAGACGATATAGTCCTGATTAATGAGACTCGCAGCGGAGTGAACGCTAAGTTAGAGGTTTGGAGACAGACTCTGGAGTCTAAAGGTTCAGGCTGAGTAGGACTAAGACAGAATACTTAGAGTGCAAGTTCGGTAACAGGAGTGACCTTGAGACAGGCGTAGAGGTGAGGCTTGGTACTCAGGTAATTCCAAATAAAGGGAGCTTCAAGTACCTCGGGTATATTATCCAAGAGAATGAAGAGATTGATGATGATGTAACACATCGTATTAGGGCAGGGTGCATGAAATAAAAGCTCGCATCTGGAGTCTTGTGCGATAAAAAGGTGTCACCAAAACTTAAAGGCAAGTTCTATAGGGTGGTGGTTAGATCGACTATGTTGTATGGGGCAGAGTGTTGGCCGGTCAAGACTTCGCACACCCAAAATATAAAAGTTGCGGAGATAATGATGCTAAGATGGATGTGTGGGAATACAAGAAGGGATAAAATTAGAAATTATGATATTCAAGACAGAGTGGGAGTGGCCTCGGTGGAGGATAAGATGTGGGAAGCGAGGTTGAGATGGTTCAGGCACGTGCAGAGGAGATACACAAATGCCTCAGTGTAGAGGTATGAGAGGCTGGCTATGGACGGGTACATGAGGGGTAGAGGTAAGTCGATAAAGTATTGGGGAGAGGTGATTAGATGGTACATGGCGCAAGTGAAACTCGCTGAGGACATGGCCTTAGATAGGGGGTTATGGAGGACACGTATTAGGACAGAAGAGTAGTAGGTATCCTAGCGTAGTCCTGCCTATGCTTACAAACTGATAGTTGTAATATTATTATTGTAGGATCACTTAGCCTAGCATACTAGTAGGCACAATATTGCCTTATAGTCACTTGTTGTTTGATTTATGATGCTATGTGTATTTTGTTTGTCTTATTTACTTGCATTATCTATTGCCTCTTTTTGCTTCTTTTTCTCTTTCAGAATTCGCTATCATGACTTACTCACTTTGTTTATCTTACTTTTCTTAGGATTGTGCTTTGTCTTGAGCCGATGGTCTCTCAGAAATAGCTGCTCTACCTACCAAGGTAGAGAGGTAAGGTCTGCGTACACTCTACCCTCTCTATATCCCACATTGTGGGATTTCACTGGGTATGTTATTGTTGTTGTAAAGAGGAAATGTGTGTAAATGAGTCTTTAAAAGAAACAGAACCCTCTTAGGGTTTGTTTGCCTTAATAGGCCATCAAATTATTCTAGGGGTTTAAGCCAGAAGTGCAAAATGTTTCCATCCTTGAATATTTATGCCATTGCACACAGTTATCGAGAATTACTCTTAGCAATAGTCCTCAAGGCAATGATGTGTTTTTGGGTGAATTGAAGTGGTTAGTGTTAAGAGTCCCACATCGGATATGGAATGGAAATATGGACTCCTTATATGGACTTGGACAGTCCTCACACTACAAGCTAGCTTTTGGGGTTGAGTTAGGCCCATGATTCATTCTTTACATGGTATCAGAGCTAGGCCCATTATAATTATTTGTTCATCGATGTTGGGCCCCCAAAATTATCCACACTCCAGTTAACAATGTCTGGGCGTGCGGGGGAGTGTTAAGAGTCTCACATCGGATATGGAATGAGAACATGGACTCCTTATATGGACTTAGACAATCCTCACCATACAAGCTAGCTTTTGGGGTTGAGTTAGGCCCAAAATTCACTCTTTACAGTTAGAACTAAAGAGTCTAGTTGGAGGAGCATCCCGACTAGTTCTTACTTCTTAGTTGTTGAGTCATTAATTCTTTGTTCGGGAATTGTAACCTACTTTGTGGTTGAGTAGCTTTGTTTAGGTAAACAGTTTTATCGAAGTTCTTTTGCTTTCTATGCTAGAGTTTATAGCGCTGAAAGTGCTTGCTACAGTCTGAGTTGATTGTAGGGGTTGAGGTACTAGAGTTAGTGCATGTTTGGCCAAGTAGTTAACATCTACTTATTTTGAGAAGTGTTTTTTCTTAAAAGTACTTTTAGTGAGAATCAGATTGTGTTTGACTAATTCATTTGAAAATTGCTTTTGATAAGCAAATTGAGTTTGACTAATCTTTTTAAAAAAAGTCCTTTTGGCTGCCAAATTACGGAAAAGGACAAGCATGAATGAAAGTTTATTGTTAAGATTATTTTATAGAGGGAACTTATTTTAGATATCTACTATGAAAGAATTTAATTAAAATTTATACTTTTATTTAATTAAAATGAAAAAGTGCATATTAAAATTTTCAATTGATTTAATACGTAGATAAATCAAAGAGAATATCATATATTGATTTATTAACATGATGATTTAAATATACTAAAAAACATCCAATTTTTTTTATATGAAATGCAGGATTAAAGAATCAAAATGAAATGAGTTCCTATACTTAGTAATCAAACCGGGTGTTTTATAATTAAAAATTAATGAGGATATACTTGGTAAATATGTATTTATGATAGGTATTTTAGTCTTGAGAAAAATAATTTTCTGCTTCTGCATTTTTCAAGAAGCTGAATTTTTAGCTTCTTCCTAAGCGTAGAAAAACTGTTTCTGCTGCTCCTCAAAAGTACTTTTTTTATTGGCCAAACATCTCAAACAAAAAAATAGTGCTTTTGGAGAAAAAGGTGCTTCTAGCCTAAAAAACTTGTCCAAACAGTCTCTTAATTCCTTAATTAAATTATCGAGTTATAACCTAAAATAGTCTTTAAAATTAGTAAAGTTTTAAAGTAAATACTACACGTCGTAGGTTGTGATTTTTACTCTCTTGATTAAGATGTTTTTCATATAGAATCCATGTGTTCTTTACATTTATTATTTTTGTGTAATTGTGTTCGCAATTTCTTTTGTTGAAGAACCCACTTCTTCAATAAATTGAAAAATCGAGCATACACAATATATACTTTTGAAAACTCTATTGTTTGGTTGGTGGGATAAGAGATTATAATTTTAGGATAATTGTAAATTATTCTATCCCATATTTATAAAATTTGTAATTGCTGATTAACAATGACACGTCATTTATATTATAATTATAGTACTCACTCCGAATCAAAAAGAGTTCACGTAGCCTTTATTTTTTCTCTTAGCTGAGGATCTATTGGAAATAACCTTCTTATCTTTCATGGTGGGGTAAGGTCTGTGTACAGTCTACCCTACTCAAATCCCACTTTGTGGGATTACAGTTACACTGGGTATGTTGCTGTTGTTGTTGTATTTAGCCTTTATTTTTTAAGTCAAAAAGTGTGTTCATTTACCAAATAAAGAAAGAAATTAACTTTACTTTTCCAAATTGGTAGACTGTACACAGACCTTAGTTTAGGTGACCAAATTTCAATACATATTTAATTAGAGGCATTTTAGTCAAATTACCTAGTTTTACCTAGAAGTTACTAGTATTTTTCTTAAGGAATATATAAATAACTAAATGGACACTCTTTTTAATTCGAATGAAAGTATTATTTTAATGCTATGTTTGATACCAATTTTTTGCAACTAACACGATTGGTAGTGGTCGTACATCGGAGTTAAATCAATAGATCGTGGTACAATTGAACCTGCAGGAAGTAAAAGAATCATTTGTTGTAAATTTACTAATGTGGAATTAAGTTTATCTCATTATTTATGACTCGAACAATTGGGGCCCCGCACGTCGGAAATGTCATTTTCACACACGTGCAATCTTAGTGCCAAGTATAGTAAATTTCGTTAATGAAAGAGATATTAGTACGTAAGTGAAATGTTTGAGACATAGAATGATGGACGGTTATTGGCTAAATAACAAGTGTTCCACGTTGGTAAACGAAGGAAGGATTATGCGAAGTGTAAGATGATACGAGTCGGAAATGGGCCGCGGCGCCTGATTGGCAGTGAGCACCGTGAATTTCTGGCTGAATTAGCGTCGCGGCGCTAATGTGGAAGAGTCGCGACGCTTCATTGGCAGTGTCTGCTCGACGGAATTCCAAAGGTTTGACTGTTGAGGTAGTTTCAATGGCATTGAATCCACCCAATAATGGTCATTACTTGGACCATTATGTTGATGTATTACTTGGGGGTTAAATGTCATCCATTACATGACAATTGAATGACATTATGGGGCATTTGAAAGGCCATCTTGCACACCTATAAATTGAGATCTTTGGGTCAATTCTATAGAAGAACAGAAAGGAACAAGTGAACATACTTGCAAGTTAACAACACCACAAAGAGATCAGTTTTTCTGATAAACAATCCTTCTCTTAGTAATCTTCATTATTCGTGTTCTTCGCTGGGATCATTTGTGTAGGCTTTGCACATTTGATAGTTTGTTGTTTCATCTTGGGAGACTATTGTCCACACTTCCGTAAAGCCTATATACGGGAGCCTATATACGGGGGCAATCTTGTCTTAAAGACAGAGAGTCATCTCTCGACTCAGCCGGTGGTGTTGTGATTATCTAATTGGTTGCTAAGTGTTTCAGGTGTGAACTAGAATCTCGAAGGACTCTAACTGTTCGGATTCTCAGCGGATCTACAAGCCACAAGTGTAGCAGTTCATGTTCTTGTATTTCCGAATACAAGATCCATATTTGAAGTTCCAATTCAAGATCAAGATGTTAACAACTTGTTATTGTAATCTTTGTTGTTTATCCTTTCGATCACTGTAATAATTATTTACTATTCTCGTACGTGCTTTACATATCCAACAATTTTAAGACAAGATTGTATTAGTGCTCGAAAGATGTTTGCCGGCAGATATGGTCCCAAATCTGGCTGTGGTTTTCTTCTTGAAAACAGTTCTGTTGATAGTTCAAACACATTCTCTTTCAACAACCGTGCTTTCAAATCTGGTCCTAGTTTTAGTTCTCTCTTTGACGACAGTTACAAATCTGTTTCCGTCAAAGGTGGGATCTCTGGATCTGATGCTGAGCTTCAAGATACTGCTGATAGTTATGCTAGTACGACTAAAGATCAAGGACGAGTTGGTGTCACCGCTCCCGATGGTGGTGGAAACAAACGCCCACGACAGGCTGAGGATGTCAACTGGGACAAGAGGAGAAGGCTGAATATGATATTCTATCATGTAGCAAAAGGCCTATATCTGTCCCAGACAAAGGATCCGAATTATGGTAAGGAGGATATGGACACTCAGTCTAACTGAAGTAGGCCAGAATCCAAAAGGTCTAAGTTAATTATATTTCTTTATTTATAATGTATTTAGTTAATATCTGAATAGAAGTGTGTAAAGCAAGGCTGGGAATATGAAAGTGTTTTCATTAAAAACTCATATTCCCTACACTCTAAAATCAGATATTGAATCTTCTTCCTTCCCGTATAAAGATTGGACTATTGTAAACAAAACTTAAAAGATCTATTCTTTTGAGTGTAATTATTAAAAGTGTGTAAAGTATGTTCGCACATACAAAGGATAGAGATCCACTGACTATGCGAAAACTATTACCACTCTTAAGCAAGCGCCAGGAATTGTCTAGGCACCAATCTCAAGAGAAGAAGACTAAAAGATAATGGCTTATCTTAAGACGTTAAACCTGTCACACTATCTGACAGAAGATCCTTCATTTGATAGGATGATATTGGACACTAAGTTGTACAAAGCCTACGGGCGACTGGAGTGGGCCAGAATTTCCAGGTCTTAAATGATCTGAAGGCCAAAAGAAATGCAGAAAAGTAACGGACATCTAGTGAGGTGGGCCAGAGTTTCCAGGTCTTAAATGATCTGAAGGCCAAAAGAAAGGCAGAAAAGAAATTGGACACTCAATCTGCCAAAGCAACTGGAGTGGGCCAGAGTATCCAGATCATATATGATCCGGTTATGCCCTAACCACGGGCAAGAGGTTGTTCATGTGAAGCAACGCCACCTCTAAAGTGGAAAGGGTTGTCCTCAATAGGACTTCAGGGAATGGGATCACTCTAAAAAGAGGTGATACATGTCCCAAACTTAGGGACGTTGTTGGTCAAGCTGGTTTGACACTAGTCCAACGGGTCTGTAATAACTAAGAATGGTACAATATGTCTATAGCTAAATGCATTATATATTTGTAATCCGTGCATATATACCATCATAGATTAAGACACGTTAAATAGAAAGTCATTCAAAAGCTAACGAAGTTGAGATTGTTGCCTTCTGTCGACTTAAATCCTCAAAATGAATGAGAGGTAGGCGAAGAGGCAAAATCACCTTTCCATTCCGTCAAAGGAATAGCGAAAGAAGCATCACTCCTCTAGAACTTAGTCACACCTACATGGGTGAATTGAAGTTTGTACAAAATAGAGGGGGGGAGACAAGTTCCGTCAAAGGAATAGCGAAAGAAGCATCGCTCCTCTAGAACTTAGCCACACCTACATGGGTGATTTGAAGTTTTTACAAAATAGAGGGGGGAGACAAGTACTTTCTGACCTTCATTGATGATGGTACAATGTATTGCATCCTTTGTTTATTGAAAAGCAAAGATAAAGCCGTTGAAGCGGATAAGCGCTACAAAGCAGAAGTTGAAAATCAACTAAGCCTACGGATTAAGGAATTCGTAGTGATAGAAGGGGAGAATGTGAAGCATCGTTCATCAAACGACTGTTCATTACTCACCTCGGTCTAACGGTGTTAGCCAAATGCAAAGTCGTACGCCCAAAATATGTGGGGCAAAGCAATCCTTACCGCTAATGCGATTCTCAAAAGAACTCTGCATAAGGATAAAGATAACCCTCCTTGTGAAACATGGAAAGGATCTCACCTACAAATGTTGTGATGTGGAGTGGCTTGGTAGAGGTTGAAATACCGAAATAGGTCAAGTTGGATCTAAGACTGTAGATTGCATATCCACTGGATCTGCAAATAACATTAGTGCTGATCGCCTCTTTGTGTTAAAAAATGTTGAATTCTTCGACGATAACTTTCCTTGAGAAGGAAAAAAAAGTAATTGCTCTAGGTTAACAAGAACCCGCGAGTGTATGACTGTCCGGAACTAGACATTCCGTATCTAAAGGACTCGGAAGTTGCTGACTATCCGGAACATAATATTCTAGATCTACAAAACTCATGAATTCTAGATGTTGAACCGAGACGGAGCAAAGAAAGGACAAAGACTTATTCCAGACCTTCTAGTTTGTATGTTTTAGAATGAACTATGGATAATAACCAGAGAATTATCATCTCCAGAAGCGCTGCTTTGGAAAGAAGCTACAGAGAGAGATATAGATTTCATCATATAGAACCATACTTGTGTAATGATTGACCTTCCTCCAGGAAAAAAACCTTTGGGTTGTAAAAGTGGATACTCAAATTGAGTACAAAATAGATGGATCTACTGTTGAGTATAAGGCCTCGGCTACTTGGACATGTGCTCCCCTGTGAATAGCTTAACTTCCAGGGCCATTGCAGTCTTGCGTGACATGGATGTTGAGACAACCTTCCTAACCGGAGAGTTGGAAGGGGAGGATCATAGTTGGTTTGTTGGACTATTGGGCTTGTTCCTGAACTTTCATTTGGTCCCTAAAATGTCTACATTTTGGTCCTGGAAGTTTCAGTTAAAACAGAAACAATGAATCTGAAAACAGAAACATTGACTCTGAAGTTAGAAAGCCAACAGTTGGAAAACCAACAGTCCGAAAGTGGAAGTCATATTTAAACAAAAGTCTCGATATGAAAGATATGGGTATCACAGATGACATCTTAGGAATTGGGATTTCTAAGACATCTAACGGGTTGGTCTAACTCCAAACTCAGTTGTGAGATAGTTGACAGTCTCGTTGAAGCCACCAATGGATATGAATCGTAGAACTGATTGGAATCATGGTGCACCCATATACAATGAGTGATATGCGTTGGTCACATGTAGTTCAATGTATTGTACACACTACAACCGACCTGATATCGGCCTACAAAGTAGATCAGTTGAAGTAAGGTTCACTCGTGATTCTAAAAATGATCGATAGAAGGTGTTAAATCGGATATGACGATGTATGAAATGTTCGCTTATCTACGGATTACGGTATTCTAGATGTCCAGCGGTTCTGGGAGAACATAGTGATGCAAACTGGACATCATACTTGAAGAACACAAATGCCACAAGTAAATGTCTATGGTGGGTCTTGGAAAATCCTCTAAGCAAACTTGCATCGCCCGATTCATGATGGAATCAAAGTTTATCGCTTTAAACAATGCATGAAAGAAGTTGAGTAACTTCACGATTCCTTAGAGGACGTCCCTTATTGGAAGAAACTCATGCCTTCAGCAGTTATACACTGTGGCTAGCCGGTCGGCTTCAGGAAGGGCACAGATGACGGCGTCTGGACATATCTGTCGGATCTGTCAGAGACATAAGACCGTATGGTAGTTGATCACCACATGTGTCACTTCCATGATTACTAATCAAATGATATAGCGGACCCTTTAACTAAGGGACTACCCAAAGATCAAGAGTTCTGCCTATCTAGAGGAATGAGCTTAAAACCCAAACAATACGAACCTTTGTGGTGGTAACCCATCCATACTGACTGGAGATCCCAAGAATTTGGTTCAATGGGAAAACTAAGCTGCAAAAGGTTCAGTTGAGCGCTTCGGTGGAAGCAAGAGCACTTTGGATTATGATTTCTATAAAGAAATGTAAATCCAAAGTCGTTCCCCGCGATAAACAATAAAGTGCTACCTGCATGGTGGTAAAGGTTAAGCTTTCAAACCTTTAATGATCCTCAAACGGTTGAGGTTAAGGTTGGAAAAACTTTTAATGATTCCTAACACTTGTGAAGTGGGGTATAGCAGGATACCTTGTAGGAGATCACCTATTTAAGTGCGAGGACAGGCCGACTCAAATGAACGCACTTAAGAATCCAAGTGTGTCCACGGCCACAACGGACATAACAATAAAAAGAAACAAATAAAGGGGAGGTATTGTGTTGGTATTGTTGTCTTGGCTTACATTCAACACTGACGGTTCAAGACATCACGTTCACCGCGCAGTAAATAAGTCTGATAGTATTCAACTAGGGAAGGTTCAAAGCGGAAGCTACCTCTCCTGATGCAATATCTTTTTGCTAAAAGATTACTGAAAGTAGGCACCTTGTGTGTGCACCAAAATCTCTTTCAAGAGGGGATTGTTGGAAATTTACTAATGTGGAATTAAGTTTATCCCATTATTTATGACTCAAACAATTGGGGCCCCGCAAGTCGGAAATATCATTTCCACACATGTGCAATCTTAGTGTCAAATATCATAAATTTCGTTAATGAAAGAGATATTGGTACATAAGTGAAATGTTTGAGACATAGAATGTTGGACGGTTATTGGCTAAATAACAAGTGTTCCACGTTGGTAAACGAAGGAAGGATTGTGCGAAGTGTAAGATGGTACGGGTCGAAAAAGGGCCGCGGCGCCTGATTGGCAGTGAGCATCGTGAGTTTCTGGCTGAATTAGCGTCGCGGCGCTAATGTGGCAGAGCCGCGGCGCTTCATTGGCAGTGACTGCTCGACGGAATCCCAAAGGTTTGGTTGTTGAGGTGGTTTCAATGGCATTGAATCCACCCAATAATGGTCATTACTTGGACCATTATGTTGATGCATTACTTGGGGGTTAAATGACATCCATTAATGGCAATTGAATGTCATTATGGGGCATTTGAAAGGCCATCTTGCACACCTATAAATTGAGGCCTTTGACTCAATTCTATAGAAGAACAGAAAGGAACAAGTGAACATACTTGCAAGTTAACAACACCACAAAGAGATCAGTTTTCCTGATAAACAATCCTTCTCTTAGTAATATTCATTATTCGTGTTCTTCGCTGGGATCATTTGTGTAGGCTTTGCACATTTGATAGTTTGTTGTTTCATCTTGGGAGACTATTGTCCACACTTCCGTAAAGCCTATATACGGGAGCCTATATACGGGGGCAATCTTGTCTTAAAGACAGAGAGTCATCTCTCGACTCAGCCGGTGGTGTTGTGATTATCTAATTGGTTGCTAAGTGTTTCAGGTGTGAACTAGAATCTCGAAGGACTCTAACTGTTCGGATTCTCAGCGGATCTACAAGCCACAAGTGTAGCAGTTCATGTTCTTGTATTTCCGAATACAAGATCCATATTTGAAGTTCCAATTCAAGATCAAGATGTTAACAACTTGTTATTGTAATCTTTGTTGTTTATCCTTTCGATCATTATAATAGTTATTTTTTATTTCGTACGTGCTTTACATATCCAACATCATTAAGGTTGTACTAAGAACATGTTAAAAGGTATAAAGTGATGCCATAAAAGTTATAACCAGAAGTGACATGAAAATCATTAGTCTCAGAAAGCATATGAGCTCCACAGTGAAAAGAAATGAAGTATAATAATTCTTGCCAAGTACTTTTGCTCCCCTTTAAAATATGCTTTCTTTAGCTTTTGTTCTACTCTGACTTCATTAAATAGGTCTTTTTTCTTGATATTTGGTACTGGTTTTGAAATTATATTAATTTGAATTTATGTTGTATAGGTTTATAAAAAGGAGAAGCATTCTTTATCAAATAGAATTCATTTTTATTTAAATTTGAAATATGTAATTAATGATTGAGAGATCTTATCCTTTATCCCGATATGAACTTTGAATGGTAAGAAAAGAAGTTAATATGTCAAAACTTGCAAGATGCTTCACAATAATGTCTTTTAAGACAACTTTGACATCTCTAAGACTATAGATTCTTTAAATTTTACATCTATTCATACATTGTCATATAAATTTAAAGTAATATTCTGGAGTTTCACTTATAGAAGTACAAACTCGAAGATATTATTTTGAAAAAAACAAGTGTCTTGAAGATCGAGTAAAGCCGAGAAAATGAAGAAACAGGTCTCTACCGCTTTGAAAAGAAGAAGACAACGGCAATATGTCTTTGTAACTGAAAATGGTCTATATATCCGTCATATTTCAAATTGTAGCTAAAAGTGACCAGCCCACACCATTTTTACAATCAAATTAGACAAAAAGATCCAGTATATTATGAGATGGCACTTAAGCGTATAGATCGGCCCAAATGTGCGAATTTTGGCCCAAATATGTTGTATACAATGCTAATGTACCACCAAAACTAATTATCTAGTAGGATGCAATGTTAACTGGGATTTCACATCAAATATAGTAGTAGTTCTTAAATCTTAACTAATTTGTCAAAAATAAGAATTCTTAATAAATACTCCATATTTTATGCACTGAAATAATAAAGGAAAAACAACACAAAATATCCCTAAAATGCAAAATAGTTACCCGCCCATGCCCCCTCCTAAACTAATTTCGCTTCTTTACCCAACCGGCCGAAAAATATTACTCGAGTACCTCCTTGTCCAAAACCCTTCATCCATGATACCATCACAACATATTTATATATCATTATGGTATTGTTGAAGATCAATAGAAGGACTGAAGTAGTCCTTCATGATACCATCTCAGTATATTTAATATATCATGATGGTATCATAGAGGTATGAGCAGTGTCTCATTGAAGGATTGAAGTAGTCATAAATGATACCATCACATGATATGTATAAGATGACAATATCATAGAGTTTTTTTTTTTAGAGAAGTGTTATATTTTAAATAAATGGACATGATCCTTCATGATACTGTTTCAGTATATTTATACCATGTTGATATCATAATTTAAGGGGAATTTCGGATAAATAATTTGGATATTTCTTGACATACGAAAATAATGAGGGCAGAAAAGATAAAAATAATTTGCCTTCAATGGACATAATCTTTTCCCAATAATAAATTCTCTGGCCTACAAGAAGGGCCGTGGCCAAAAGAAAAAGACAACAGCAAAAGGCAGGCCCTGAATTAACCTAGCTTAGCCCAGTTGATGAGCTTGGGCCACTATCCATAGTGGGTTTTAGATTTGGTCCACGTCTACTCAAGAAAGACATTCACATTCCTTATTTGAAATCAGAATTTGAAATTTATAAATTTTTAACTTGTTGTGAAACTCATAATTCATTCAGTTATTGGATTTGTGACTAGATATCCGGATATATTTAATAAATTTATACAAATATAAGATCAAAGTAAAAACTATAACATTGGATATCTGAACTATAGTTCCACCCTTGTAGTCTAATCCATCTTTTCCCTAATAGTTAATAAGGAAATAGGAACCACCAAGGAGTGCGATGGAAAGGTATAACATTTATCACTACTAGAAATTAATATTTTTTTCATCGATATTCAGTGTGAAATTTGTGCTATAAAATATAATTTTTCCACCTAATTTCCATCGAACCAGTTCACTGAAAAGTTTGCATGGTGAAAAATAGATTTCCATTGAAACACTGGGAAACTTCGTAATTTTACTATGTGAAAAGACTATTATTTAGATTTTTTCACCGACATTTAGTGAGAAATAGCCACTGAACATTTTTAAGTGGAAAATTAATGAAAAAATCAAAATCGTGTAATAGTGTTTCTTTAATCTTTAGTCAGAGTTTGAGGTTTGGACTTTTGGATTGGAGTCTCTTTTGATAAGGAGCGTTAAGACTTTTATAGTGTTGTTTAATTAAGTCGATGAATTTCAGAGACGGAATGATAAAACAAAGATAAAAGAAAGAGAATATAGAGTACCCTGGTAGACTATTTTTTGTGTATGTTTCATGTGTCAATAAATTAAAAAAATTATATAAAGTCATATGTTGAGTGAAACGTGTAGAAGTTATAATACTCCAAAATAGCTATCCATCCAAGCAAGATTTTTGATTGATTATCAAGGTCTCCACAATAAAAATGATTAGCCTCCTCACTTAACTCCAGAGACCGATTTTGCATATTGAATGCCTCCTATACATTTTTCAAATTCCTATTAGCAATTAAAGAAAGAACTGAAAACATACAATAATATTTAAAACAAACATCGATTATTGACTTTTAAATATTTTTTAAATTAAATTCAATCTACATTATCTTATGATATTTGAGAATTGTGATAGACAATCCTCATGATATTTTTGTCTCCCCGATTTTCAGAATGGACTTGCAATATTCTGCAAAACAAAAAAAAAAAAGAGAAAAAATCAAATTGATGACTTGAAATCTCAGTTTGGTCCGCATTCTTTTGGTGAGATCACAAATTCGAGCGAACATAAATTATGCCAATTAAAATATATAAACCAATTTCAATAAGAAATAAGGATAAAATCTCAAAATCATACAAAGTACACAAAATAAATCTCCCAATTAGTTTAGGAACAAAACCAAAAAATATTAAAAGTGATGAACTTAAATGGAAGGTAAATGTATAAAAGAAACCAAATTAAGAAGATGCAAATCAAATAACAAAGAAAAGGGACGAAAATTCATGGGATTAATCGGATGTTAATGTTTCACTATTTTCGTAGCATCTTCGTATCTTGCAATTAAAGAGTCAGTGTTTACTTAAAATCTATTTTCTATTTTGAGTAGAATTCTTACCAACATATGTTTGATAAATTACTGTTTTAAGACGAACGCTACCTGTGATTAAGGGTAAGAAATAATGTTGAAACTATAAAGGAAAAGAACGAACCTTTAAAGATGAATACAAACTTCAATCCTAAAAAGATGATTTTAATGGAGTTTAACTGGTGGTGTGATGGTGAATAAAAGCGAAGCAACAATAGCTTACTTCTTTTTTCCTTACTACATAGATTTACAAACAAAAATATACAATCAGTTAATCATTGTACTCTTCCTATAAAGCTATACACAAGAAAAGCATACAATAGATCTTTTTACAGTCGAATCAAAATTCATTCAATCAATCAAGAGAACAATAAACGGAGTACAACTGAAGTCTTTCTAATACCAAAATTTACTTAAATAGAATTGTAGTTTAACAATGGAAGTTTATTTACTACATAGTTTAAATAGAAAAGGAATTTCAATTTTTACTTAAATAGAATTGTAATTTCAAAATGGGACGTAGTAAAAAAGACTCCAAAAATAAGGTTAAACTTAATTTAAGAAAATCACATCTATTAAAATATTATTTCTTCTTTTCCCGATATAGAAAACTTAGTGCTTAGGAGTATATTAAACATAGTGCAAAGGAGTATATTTTAATAGATGTGATTTTCTTAAATTAAGTAGAATCTTAATTATTTTATGTTTATGAAGAGGAGTTTCAGACATATAACATAAAGATCATAAACTAACCTATAGTTAGATTGTAATTGCAGGTCGCATATGTACTAAGATGATTTGAACGTATATATATTACTATTTGAATTCAACTATCAGTTTGTCTCCTACGTAACATAGAATTCATCTAATAGAAGAATTTAGTTTCTATACAATATTACAATTATATCCTTTATTGAATTATTTCATCAAAGAGATATTAAACTTGAATGAGCAAAAAAGTAGTTCAATTTTTTAAGGATATTTTGGTCAACCAACATTGATATTCATGTTTTTAAAATAATATAGATTATTGGTCCGAAACAATACAATTACATTGAATAACAAGTTGGGAAATAACCAATGAGTTTTTACGAGCTAAGTTCAACTTGATTATTCCACAAAACACCATCAAGATTTGTTCAAAGTAATCTCACGAAACTTCCATTTTAAGGTTAAGTGCAGGGCGGCTTACTCTAAAGCTATTCCAACAAAAAAGATCTACTAAAATGTGCAATTTCTTTTGGCCTTCACAAAAAGCAAGACAACTTTGTTTAGTCATGCGTAGTAGCTTGGACCAACTTCACTATTCATAAAATTTTATGAACTATGATCATGACAATTATGTGGTTGATAAGGAAATAGATAGTATGTTTAACTCAACCCAAAAGTTAATTCATATCATGAAGATTGTTCAAAAATATATAGGGAGATCAAATAACTCACTCACAACGTGGATCCTGACATCACATCCCCTCTCGTATGCCCAAGAAAATACTATAATATGAGAGTACAACATCAGGTAAACCAAAAATTGAGATGTGTTAAACAGACCAGAATTGGGCCTCTTGGCCTCTCGGCCAGAAATAATAGGTGTATATATGGTATATATATTTGTAGTATATTGTAATAAAAAGGATACCTTAATTAGTGTTATACACCTACCATAATTGTATAGTTAGAATTATGGTAGAATAAGGATTTAGAAGTAGAATAGGAAAAGGATTTGTAGTATTATGGAAAGATGTAACTTGTATATATACCTATTCAATCAATGAAAATAATCAAGGGGATTATTTCTTTCATGGTATCAAGAGACTAGGTCTAAACCAAAAGTTTTCTTCTCTCAAACTTTTGCCTCTTTGGCCGAGAACCCCCCCCCCCCCCCTCCCTCGGGTTTTTCTCTCCAAATATCTCGTCTTCCGCTCTCAAAAACCTCTCTTAAATTTATCCTCCTCCTTTGTTCTTTCAAATATGACTAAGAACAATTTTCACCCTGCCCTCACGGTTTCCAATATCAAGCTCAGTGTCCCTATTGTCCTTGAGATGGAAAACGTTCAATATGCAACGTGGGCGGAGTTGTTTAAAATTCACGCTATCTCTTATCAAGTTCTTCATCACATAATTCCTCCCGCTAAACCCCTTCCTGCGGAGGATCCTGAGGTGTGGATTACACTTGATGCTACCGTTCTTCGGTGGATATACGCCACTATTTCAGTGGACCTTCTACAGACGATTATGGAGCCCGATACCACGGCTATGGTGCATGGAATAGATTGCGTGACATATTCCAAGACAACCAACATTCCCGTATCGTCACACTCGAGCAGAATTCTCTCTCGTTCGAATGGACGTATTTCCAAACGTTTCGCATATTGCAAGAAACTAAAGGAATTGGCGGATCAACTCCGTAATGTTGGCGCACCGGTGACAAATAATCGTCTAGTTCTACGCTTGGTTGCCGGTCTTTCGAGGCCTATAATGGTGTTGGCACTCTCCTTCGCCAAAGCAACCCTCTTCCCGACTTCCATCAAGCCCGCTCCATGCTTACGTTGGAAGAAGCCGGTTTGGCTAAAAGGCGGCTACGGAGCAAGTCCAGTTGTCATGATGGCATCCTCTCCTAATCCTTCGTGTTTTGTTAATAATTCGGGCCAAAACCATAATCATGGTGGCGGCAAGAATAATCGCAAAAATAATAACAAAAACCGCGGGGGCAAACGCGGTGGTAATGGTGGAGGTTCCGTAGTCGCAAAACATCGGTGGGTCCCATCCAATGAACGGTGGCCCACCACCCCCACGGGCCCGCAGCGGTGGGGCCCATGGCAAGGAGCAGGCAAAGGTGGACCGTGGGCCGGCAGCCCATACCAAAGAAAGAAGAAGAAATTCCCGGCGGCCAGCTGGGGCGGCCAACACCAGTCCCAATGCCCAAGGCGGTGGCGGCCACGGCCGCCGGGCCCAAGGCCGGCGGCGGTGGTAGTAGTTACGGGCCGGGACCGCACGGCCGAGTTCTTGGGCCCCGACCTCCGCAAGCCCATCATGCGGCAGGCCCTACTCGGACCGATATCGAGGCCGCGATGCACACGTTGGGATTGACTCAACCGGATCAAAATTGGTACATGGACACCGGGCCACTACTCACATGACTTCCGACTCGGTACTCTCTCATCTTATTCCAATTTGAGCACCCCTAGGGGGATAATTATTGGTAATGGCGCTTCTATTCCAATTCTAGGGTATGGTCGAAAAACGTTGTCTCCCCCCAATCCACCACTCCTCTTGAAAAATACTTTACATGCTCCTAAATTGATTAAAAATTTAGTGTCCGTCCGAAAGTTCACAAATGACAATTGCGTTTCGTTGAATTTGATCCTTTCGGTTTCTCTCGTGAAGGATTTCAAGACGGGGAGTCGTCTCATGAGGTGTGATAGTAGGGGGGATCTATATCCTATCATGCCCGGTTTTCGTCCATCGAGTCCACCTTGCCATCGCCTTTTGCACCATCTCTCCTTCCATGTGGCATGCTCGTCCGGGTCATCCGGGATATTCTATTTTATCGCTTTAGATAAAAATAGCTTTATTTCTTGTAAGGGTACGAGTCGTACTCCAATTTGTCGATCTTGTTCATTAGGAAAAATTGTTAAGTTGCCATTTGTAGACTCCAATTCTCATACTTCTATGCCATTTGACATTATTCATAGCGACTTATGGACATCTCCTCGTTCTTAGTTCAATGGGTCATCGATATTATGTTCTCTTTTTAGATGATTATTCTAGATTTTTGTGGACGTTTCCAATTGCGAATAAATCACAAGTGTTTTCCGTCTTCATAAAATTTAGAGCGTTCATTCGTACTCAATTCGAAAGAGAAATAAAAAATATTCAATGTGATAATGGGAAAGAGTATGACAATAGGGAGTTTCGAGAATTTTGTGCTACTCATGGGATAAATTTTCGGTTTTCATGTCCTCATACATCTTCACAAAATGGGAAAGCCGAACGCAAAATTCGTTCCATAAATAACATTGTCCGAACTCTCCTAATCCATGCCTCCATACCTCCGTATTTTTGGCATCATGCTCTACAAATGGCCACTTACCTTCTTAACATAATTCCGTCTAAAGGTCTGACATATTCTTCCCCCTCAAAATCCTATATAATAAGAACCCTTCTTATTCTCACCTTCGGATTTTTGGGTGCTTGTGTTATCCGTTATTTCCATCCACCACAATTAACAAACTTCGTGCTCGGTCTACCCCGTGTGTGTTTTTGGGTTATCCGTCGAATCATCGTGGTTATAAGTGTTTTGATTTATCCTCCAAGAAAATCATAATCAATCGCCATGTCATTTTTGATGAAACTCAATTCCCATTTACGAAAGTTCATACTCCCGAACCTAAGTCGTATAATTTTTTGGATGACCAAATATCCCCGTATATTATTCGGAATTTTTCGGACATCTCCCGTACCCAAAATCCTCCAAATGGGCCCACCGCCCGCCGGCCCAACAAAGCATCGCCACACCCAGCCTCTTCCACCACGGAACAGTTCCCAAAGAATCGGGCCGGTCCAGCCCCAGCTCGGAACCGGTCCGTGCCCGAGTCCACCATTTCCGATTTGGGCCAGCGGGCCCACCGCTTTGCCGGCCACTCCGTCCCGAGCCCGAAAATTCCCAAAATTCCATTAATTCTTCCTCGAGTCATAGACCGGTCACTCGTAGTCAGCGGGGTATTTTTACGCCTAAAAGACATTTTAATTTACATTCTGATGTCTCTAAATCCCCCTTGCCCCGCAATCCTGTGTCCGCATTAAATGACCCTAATTGGAAAATTGCTATGACTGATGAATATAATGCTCTTATTGATAATAAGACGTGGGAGTTGGTGCCCCGTCCATATGGTATTAATATTATCGTGTCTATGTGGATTTTTGCTCACAAGGAGAATTCAGATGGGTCCTTTGCTCGGCATAAGGCACGACTTGTTGGTGATGGTAAGACTCAGCAGGTTGGTATTGATTGTGGTGAGACATTTAGTCCGGTGGTCAAACCGGCTACCATTCGCACGGTACTTAGCTTGGCCCTTTCAAAGACTTGGCCAATTCATCGCTTAGATGTCAAGAATGCTTTTCTACATGGAGATCTCAAGGAAACAGATCTATATGCATCAGCCGTTGGGTTTCGTGGGATCCCACCGCCCTCATCATGTCTCGTTTGTTGAAAAAGTCCTTATATGGGCTTAAGCGGTCTCCACGTGCCTGGTATACACGATTTGCTTGATTTTGTTTCGACTATTGGGTTCACACACAAGCAGTCCGACAATTCTTTGTTCATCTACCGCAGCGTGGTTCGTCATTGGCCTACATTCTCGTTATATGTGGATGATATCATCTTGATCGCCTCCTCCGATGCTTTGCGTCGGTCTATCATGGCCATGCTCGATTCGAATTTGCTATGAAAGACTTGGGGCCATTGAGTTACTTTTTGGGAATTGTTTGTCAAACGTCATTCGGTGGGTTGTTTTTGTCTCAACGGAAGTATGCTTTCCGAGATCATCGAGAGGGCTGGGATGTCATCCTGTAAGTCCACTTCCACGCCGCTTGATGTAAACCCAAAGCTAAGTGCCGCAACAGGTGCACCATACGAGGACCCGACCCGATATCGCGCCTTGCAGGGGCTCTCCAAGATCTTACCTTTACCGGACCGATATTACGTATGCGGTTCAAAGCAGTGTGTTTATTCATGCATGACCCCGAGTTGAACACATGAATGCAATAAAACGCATCATTCGGTATATTCGGGGACACTAGACTATGGGTTGCACTTGTATCCGTCGGCCACATCTACGCTTGTCTCCTGCACGATGCGCGATTGGGGTGGTTGTCCCGACACCGTACGGTCGACTTCGCTACCGTATGTTCCTTGGCAACAACTTGGTCTCATGGTCGGCAAAACGTCGAGCAACTCGTCACGCTCAAGTGCCGAGGCGAATATCGAGGGTAGCAAATGTGGTCTCCGAATCATGTTGGCTACGTAATTTGCTTTTGGAGCTTCATTGTCCCATTCGTAAGGCAACCTTGGTATATTGCGATAACATTAGTGCCATCTACCTTTCGTGTAACCCCGTTCAACACCGCGCACCAAACATATCGAAATGGACATTCACTTTGTCCGTGAAAAGGTTGCAAAGGGTCAAGTTCGCGTATGCCATGTCCCGTCTCGTTATCAAATTGCACATCTTTACAAAGGGTCTACCACGGTTCTCTTTGAAGATTTTAGGGACGATCTCGGCGTTCGAAAGCCGCCCGCTATGATCGCGGGGGTGTGTTAAACACCGAGAATTGGGCCTCTTGGCCTCTCGGCCAGAAATAATAGGTGTATATATGGTATATATATTTGTAGTATATTGTAATAAAAAGGATACCTTAATTAGTGTTATACACCTACCATAATTGTATAGTTAGAATTATGGTAGAATAAGGATTTAGAAGTAGAATAGGAAAAGGATTTGTAGTATTATGGAAAGATGTAACTTGTATATATACCTATTCAATCAATGAAAATAATCAAGGGGATTATTTCTTTCAAGATGGATTGTCTCTGGTATCATAATAAGAGAATGAACCTTGAGTCTTGTTAAATTTCAAAAGCAAGCTCGTAAGGTTATGCAAGACCATAAAAGAAATCAAATAACCACTCACAACGAATGCGGAACTCTGGCATCCCCCTTCAAAGTCCAAACTGGACATATAGAGCATAGACACTATTATATGAGTGTCCAATATTAGGTAAACTAAAAACTGACATGGATTTACCTCTATTTGAATCTAACTTAACTCCAAAAATTAACTCATGAGATAACGACTATAAAATATCAAATCCGCTCACGATCAATGTAGGGCTGATCTGACAATGGCCTATGGTACTACTATATATTTTCAAATAGTAATGAATAAGACTTTCTAAGCTAAATTAAACTTAATTACTCCATTAATATAACCAAAATTTGTTCAAAACTTCAAAAATAATCTCATCAAACGTTCTTCTCATGGAGAATTGTTGGGCGTCTCAGTTTAAAGCTAGTCCAACTACCCAACCTTCAATTCGCAAGACACATTTTTTAGTCACGCCCAGTAGCTAGGACAAACTTTATTATTCATACCATTTAATAGAATGGTCCTCCAATTTATCGAGATATTTGGACCACTTATGATGTTTACGTAGATACAAGAGTAATCAATTGAGCATTCTTCATCGGATATATACGTGCATGTTAAATTTTGAATAACGCTTACAAAATTTCTGACTTCGCCACTGATCATGCTTAAAAGATTTCCAGATACACATGGGTTCAAATGAGCTGAATAATAGGTCATGATTTAACCTGCCAACTCTTACAAAGTTTTACTTTCTTTATTTGTTTTCTCATAATTGTTTAATAATCAAACAAAACTAACAAGAATATATATAACATATCACACAAAAGATTTCAAAAATATTTGGACTAGGTTCCTCATAAATAAAAGCTCAGAGATAAGGAGAACCGGGGTTTTTATAAAGAATAACTGCAGGTTTCCGAAGTCAAATTACACTACATATTTAGCCCAAATTAATTTAACTTTTAGTTTGATTGAATTGAACGATCAAAATGAACTAAGCAAATAAATAATTAGATCATTAATTCGCCTAAAATTGATCAAATTGGATAGATTATATTTTTATGGAATATTGTGTGCCACCCCTAGGGAGAAAGGATAGTTCATGACTTTGTTTCAGCATCTAATGAATTCATCTTCAGTTTTATTTTTCAATGATTTGATTAGAATGTTATATTGTGTCATCCAAAAAGAAAAATCTCGAAGGAGTAATTGTCTATATTTAGGTTTTAAAATGTCCTGTCATGATCTATATATAGTATGAGTCGCACTGCATATCCATTGTCCACTAGTCCACCTTATTACTTATTAGTCATCTTGTGCAGCTGCTTACAACACTATGTTCAGAATTGAGACTTTCAAGAATCTGTTTCTTTCATAGTTAAAAAAAAATCAGAAATTTTGCCTAGGAGAACCAAAAGTGGTCCTTATTTTTTTTTTTTTTTTTTTTTTTTTTTTTTTTTTTTGATAATCCAGGTTTCCAGGCTTGCGCCTGACTACTTCACTGGTATTATCCAGACGTCCTGGAGGTAATAGCACCGGTCCTTCAACAACTATCACCAGGTAAATCGCGGGATGTGCTCCGGTGGCCAGTTTTCTGGGAGCGTACAACTGATCAATGAGACAAGGTCAAATTCCCCAACATGCAGAATTTCTTCGTGCTTGCGGGGAATCGAACCCACGCTGTCCCATGCCAGAGCGCCTTATAGCGCCTAGGCTTTGCCACTGGACTATGCCCCGGAGGACAAAAGTGGTCCTTATTTTATGCAGGTATACTGATGTTATACACCATTAGTATTCGGTTCGATTTTGTATCAAAAAAGTATGAACTGAATAAAATTCATTTTTTATTTTAATAAACCGAATCAAACTTTTAAAAAAAAAATTGAACATATCGGTTTATATCGCCGAACGTATCGGTTTATAACGGTTTTTCAATTCAAGTGTATTATAATCAGTAAATATAAAATCCAAAAAAATAATTTAAAGCCAAAAACATAAAGTCTGCATCACATATATTCTTAAAAAGTCCGCTTGGGCAGCTCAATTGGTTATCAAGGGAGATATTTGGAAAACATATATTCTTAAAACATGTAAAAAAACTCCTAATTAAAGTTTACGTCCCCACAAAATAAAAGTTCAAACTCCAAAATATAAAGTTCACATCATAAATTAAAAGTTCAAAACATGAATTTAAAAATTTGTTCCACTTCTGGACAATATTCGCATGAGGATTCATGACACTAGGAATAAATGGATGCAAGAAAGAACAAGTTCTCTTCGCTCATCCTTTTGCATCTCCATACAACACATTGTGGAACTGTAGATAAGCACAACAAGAGAAAAAAATACGATAATTTAGACAGTTTAACATCCAGTGAATTCTTTTGAATTCATAGGAAATGAAATAATGTATCTAAGAGCAACGTCTGAAGTACCTTGAACAAAGCAAATTTAGAAAAAATCACAAGAAAAAGAGAAAGAAGAAGGAGATTCCATAAAAATATCAATACATCAGCAACAAATGTTTCAGCATTTTAGCAGCAAATTTCAGCATTCCAACAGCAAAAAAATAGTATTTCAACAGCAAAATACAACGTTTCACAGCAAAAAAAAATAACATTTCAACAGCAAATTTCAGCGTTCTAACAACAAATTTCAGCGTTCTATTTCAGCAGCAAAATGCAGCGTTCCAACATCAAAAAAATAGCGTTTCAGCAGCAAAAAAAAAGTACTAATTTGAAGGAATGTAGATTTGAGAACTTTACCATTATGACGTCAATATTTCACAATTCTACCAGCAAGTAATATCAATCAATTGTCAAGTCCTCCACTGCTTGTGGTTGTTCTGCTTCTTGTGATTATGGTACGATTGCCCAGTTATTACCATGTAGATACTCATTTGAATTGATGTTCGCGTGTCTATTATAATACAAATCCTCTGCTGGTTTGAGTTCATGATTCTTTTCATCAAAGCCTTCTCATTCTGATGCAACTGAAGAATATCCCGTGCAATCATTCTTTGTGAAGGCACCTCAAATTTGGGACAACAAACCCTCATATACTCCACAAAGTTCTGACTCTCCACAAATCTAAAAGCTAACTCATCCTTAATAATCAATTTCACAAGTGCGGCTCTACAAGCATCTTTATTGAACCTCACAAATACAACTTTACCATTGTTCTTACCATTATCACGAGTTAATACTTTTTGATTCTTATCCTCTTCAAGCTTCAATTTCTTGTACACTTTGCATCTACCCAAGTGGTTCCTTAAATTAGTTGTCCCAACTGACTAGCTATCGCAAGCATAATCTTTACGGCAAAAATGACATTGGCTTTCTTTCCTCCAGGTAGCTTAGTACAAAAATTCCAAACTTTTGATCTCAATTTTCCCTCGTCGGTTCATTTCACCTCTTCTGTTCCATCATCCAAAATGTATTCCATTCTACCAAAAACCTATCTTTTAAGGTTATCAGACAGAGAAAAAAATACTATGATAAGAATTAAAGCAAAAGATCAGCGATGTCACTTACAGTTCAAAAACGCAAGGAGAAGGTGTCGTCCGATTGCGCTTTCAGCTTCCTATCAAACCGGCAGCTGCTGCTTCTATTTCAATCTTCTACTATATGATTTCCGCTCAATCCAAACAATTCGAAAAAAAAACTACCAGATGGAATCCAAAACGATTTAGGGCGTGAATCAAAGCAAAAAAAGTGAGGGTTTGCAAAGAAATTTATGGATTTGCAGAGAAAGAGAGATAGTAGTAGCCTTCTAATGGCTTTGATTCAAGAGATAGTAGTAGCCTAAAATCAAAAATAAGATTTGGTTTTCCTCTTTGAGCTATGATAGCAGTAGGCCAGTAGGCAGTCGACAATCCGTAGTAGCACTGCCAAAACGATTTAGGGCAAGCTTTCAATTTTAATTTATACTGACTATGATTAATTACAAATTTATCCCCCATTTTTCAGTCGGTTCATCACCAATACTAAAGAACTGAACCAAATCATTTAACCCTGATAGATTCGATTTTTTAAAAAATCAATTTTTTAAATTTTTTAAATCGAATTTAAACCGAACTGAACCGACGTTTCAGTTTGATTTTTTTGATTCACCAGTTTTTATGTCCACCTCTAATATTTACTACGTGAAAATGCTCTTTAATGAAATTTTAGACTTAGTTATACAGATTTTGCTTAGTGGGCTGAGTAAACCCGATAATATAGTTTATTCAGTAAATTATTAGGGACTCATATAATTACCTGAATTGTATTTTGACTAGAGCAATGAACTTATACAAAGAAGTCTATATATGTATGTGACCAACTTTTAATTTGATTTTTTCACCTAAAGTAATTACTCTACGTCGGAGATAAAAAGAATATATCTACTTTGTTTAAATAAAACACAAACTTTTGAAGATGAATCAGACTTACAATCAGTTCATTTTTTTTATTTGCAGGTATATATACTCTAGTGATTAAGATTAGACTCTCCATATATGAACTCTAACTAACTCTAAACAAAAGGTGAGCTTTATCAATATTGACAAGCTTTCTAGCTTGTGCGGATGTATAAAAAATAAAATGAAATAAAATAACTTATAAATACATTATTTTAAAGGTATAATGACATACAATGATAATATTTTAACTCGTCAATTAAAATTCTGAATGCATCTCTCCATATTTTTATATATAAATTAGATGAGATTCATGACAAAAGTGAAGTGGGGTTGTGGAGTGGGTGGGTGGCGTGGTGGGATGACAGACAAAAACGTTAATCACGGTGGAAGCCTCGAAATAAGGGTTTAAGGTTGGGACATGCCAAAACACAATGTCCTTGATTTTGTTTTTGCATGAAGTTTTGCACTAAATCCCACAATTATTCAAGCTTTGATCTTTTGCGTGTATCGGTGCATGTGTGGTTTGCTTCTTCTCTAATGAAAAATATTAGAGAAAGCCAAACCCTAGCTTTTTGTCCGAACAAGGGCATAGTCTCCTCGTTGGACGGACCAAAGTGTCAAATTTAGCTCATAAAAATATAAATATATAAATTTTAGAATAGTTAAATGGGCACAGTTTAAGTTAGTTAATCTAAAGCTTGGGCCAATTTTTGAATGATTTTTACCATATTTGCCGCCCGATTGAAAGTAATTATAGACGCTAGTCACATTTACACTGATTATATATAAAATATATATTATACATTAATACACAAAAGTATGCATAAATTGGCCAAACTTTTGATGCGCAGCTATTTAGATCAATTTTCCTTTTTTGAAATGATCGATAAAATAAATTATGAAAAGATTAAAAAAATGGATTTGATTACTTAGATATAGTCATAATAAAAAAAAGATGTTGTTAGTTTGATTTGATAACTAAACAAATCAAACGAGAGCAAATTAAAATGAAAAAATATTTTATTTTGAATCGATTGAGTTATAATCTATTATTTTTAGCTCAAATTAATCTGCCCATCCGGAAGCAAATAAATTTTAGATGGGCTTCGACCTAACTTATTTATTTGTTCAACTCGTTTTAACCGTTAAATTTTAGCCTAACTCGTTCTTTTGACACCCTAATTGTATACCGTGCAACATAGGATGAATAGATAATGGATATTTTTTATTTGTTTTTGTTCCTTGTTTTTTCCGTCATTTGTTTTAGTTCTTCAACATGTATTTTTTGTGTGCTCTAAATTCTTTTTTGTTGACTCTAGTACATATATAAACATATTTTTGTTTTAAGTACAACAGTTAACTTGAATCCAAGAAATACACTTTTATTATTGTGTCGGGTTTGGAAAAAGATAAATTCGAACTCTAATTCACTCATATGACACCTTAACATCTATTTTATGTGAATTTACAACAATAAATACCTTCTAAATCTGTTATTTATCGTGTAAAAACATCAATGACTTAATATGTTTCAATTTTTCCTTCTAAAGATTCATTACTTTATTTATAGTCAAGATATTCATACAGAATTAAGCATACATATGTATTTCTCTTTGGCAAACTAGAGACTCAGAGAGAGATCAAAAGGAAAACTGATAAGGAGATTTTGCTAGCCCTATGGGAACATTCTACAACTTGATTTCAAACTGGATACAGTCCAAGACCATCATTTCCTTTAATTTGATTTTCACAGCAAAAATATTATTCTGAAGGTTTATAAGAAGATGAAAAAATAAAAAAATGAAAATCCAAAAATCAGCGAATCCATCGGTCAGACATGGGCTACATGAGCTCTTAGTAGTTTAATAAATAATTTGAGTTGTCGAGCATTCCTGGCCACCATACTCAACCAATTGTTTATGCACTTTCACGATCAGCTAAAGCTAAAATTTCATTAAAGAGCATTAATTTCCACCTAGTAGATCTCTTCGGAAATATAAGATTTCATAAGGCTGATCTTGAGCGCCCATACAAGCGCAAAATCGTTGTCAAGATTCAAGAAAGAATGAAAGCCTTTGAACACATGCCATTGTTTGCCTTAATCTAGTGTAACTCTCAGACAGTGAAAGGTCTTTTTCTTAGGACCATCAATATCTTCTTCCATAAAATTGCAACCGTGTGATTGTTCAACTCATAATTCTTATAGGTAATTTGTAGCTAATTACTATATTTTTTGTGGAATGATTCTACGATTCTCTTGTTTAATAATTTGCGTTTATGTTCTTTTTTTATTTCCTATTCGATCATCAGTATTTGCATTGGAGCTCATAACCGAATTCGTGCTATGTGAAGCCCATGGGGTGCTCTCTACAATGATTCGTTTCATACACATAGCCTAAACTTGAAATTTCTGGTTAAATGTGGATCAATTTTCATTCCATCACAACCTTTGATAGTAATAATTCACATTTTGATTGGTCGCATATCTAAATATCTTATATGAACTTCATCTTACGTATTATTCCAAGGGAAGGAATTAAATTAATTAATTATTTTGTACGTGAAGAATAATCCATTCCACAGAGAAATTCCAAAAAAAATTGCACAGACTTGATTCGATCAAGCTAAGTTAACCTAAAACATCAATTTCTTTTAGAGCCGGTTTGAAAAGTCACTCAGGTAATTGGAATTGAGTGTAATTAAACGTTTTCCATGTTTGTTTCACCAAGTAATTACACGGTTGGATGAGAATTATGTGTAATTGAGAGGGTATAACTACACTCTCCAATTCTCTAGGAGGGTTGACAATTTGGTGTAATTACAGGGTTACTTTTTAGTTTTTCTTTTCTTTTAATTTATTTTCTTTTTTAATTTATTTTTTATTTCCATTATTTTAATTTCTTTTTAATTTTTACTTTTATTTTAAGATATATTTTTCTTTTAATATTATTTATCTTTCATTTCCTTTCTTCTCATTTCCAACATTTACTTCTTGTAGTTCCATGTAATTGCTCGTATTTTTTTATTTTATTCATTTAGCGTATCTGTGTTATTATTCAAACTTTTGAACTACACTTCTTAATATTATAAATAATGAGTCATTAACAAACTTGACATATAATGAGTGACGTTATTAAAGTATAATTTCGTTGTCAATGAGGTTATAGACTTATATTTTCCCTTCTTTTGAATTAGTTGTTAAGTTACGTTGGAACTTACTTATGTAATGTTGAAATTTGACATAAGAGTATTTTGTTAAACTTTTCTTTTGGATTTTGAATTTATGTTATATTTTTTATTTTAACTTATTTGTTATAGTACTATTGATTTGTTATTTCACATTGCATGTTGTTTATTTTTCACTTACAGTTGAAACATTTTTTTTGTCAAACATTTGAATAATGTTATTTCATTATATTTATAAGTATTATTTTTTAGTCAAACATCCAATCCATGATGTTCTAAAAAAAGTCTGCTTTTAAGTTTTATAATTAAATAAAATTAAAATATTATTAATTTGAAATATATATCAAAATATTTTTTACAATATTAGTTACAAATATATGATTATTAATTAATATATTTTCAAGAAATAATGTGTTATTAAATAACTAATTTATCAATTATAAAGACATATTTTTTAATTATTAATTTTATTATGAAATTAAATTAACTGTGTAATTATATTTGTTCAACCAAATAACACGCTTGTAATTACACTGTAATTATTATGACAAACAAACATATCGTTGTAATTATAATACTGCGTAATTACTAAGGTAGTAATTACACCAATTCCAATTAACACGTGGCTTTCCAAACAGACCCTTAAGCT
Source organism: Anisodus tanguticus (assembly GCA_034509755.1). Lineage (NCBI taxonomy): Eukaryota > Viridiplantae > Streptophyta > Magnoliopsida > Solanales > Solanaceae > Anisodus > Anisodus tanguticus. The sequence goes on along the minus strand of CM067540.1, from coordinate 2,435,415 downwards.
AAAAATTTGCCCTATCTTCAACGTAAACATGCTATCTACACATGAAAGACCCTACAAAAAGCTCACAAGACGCAACAAAAGAAAAAAATATTTAATAAATGTTTTCATTCCTTTTCTTCTTTTCTTTTCTAAATTTTTATGCTTGCGTGTTTAAATTTAGTACTATTTTGTGTCAATTAAGCTATTGATCATTAATTAATTAAGCTATGGAGCTAATTGTTTTATCAGATACAAAAAAGTGACAGCAATTTGAATCACCGATAATTGACATATCCTGAAAAGAAAAGAACAATCATTGACATATCCTGAAAAAAATCGTGTTTCACTTGAAAACAAAGAGAGAAAAAACAAAAAATAATTATTTTCTAAATTTTCTTCTATAAGTCTATATAATTATAATAAGCATAAACAGATGAAATTTTCAGACCTGTCATTTTCTTTAATTTAATCATGAGAACTTTTTATTTTTTTTCTTTTGTTTTTTGCGTGAGTCGCACAAATTAATCAAATAAGGACGAAATTACGTGTCATAAATTAAAAAGAAGATAAGACTAATCAGGCCGATTAAGTTGAACAAATAATGATGAACTAAATCTGAAGGAAACTTAGGTAGTATAATATTTTAAATAGTGCGAAATATTCCAATTTGTTTAAGAATAAAGACTTCACTCTTTATTTTTTCAGGATTTTGGTTTTTCAATCCTGCTAATACTAGTGGTTCGAGTTGGAATAATCCCATCTACAAGCATTTGATTCACTATTAAAAAATTATTAATATTCCACTAAATTTTTCACTGAAAAATATACCGTGACTATTTCTACTAAATGTCAGTGGGAAAAACTTAAATAATAATGTGAACATACTGAAAAAATAATTCTCTTGATTATTTTTAGTAATGAATTGGTATATATACAATTTACAATATCATAATATGAAAAATTCTATTCCTATTCTATTCCCAAAACCCTATTCTATTTGTACAAGAATTCTACAATTATGGTAAGTGTACAATGCTAATTAAATACAACAACCTTACCTAAAATAAGTCTTCCAACCGTGATATACACGGTTATATGTACCATGTATATCACAGTCCAAATCAGCTAAATATGGTATTTATCACACCCCCGAAGTCATAGCGGGTGGTCTTCGTACGCTGAGACTGTCCATAAAATCTTGAAATAGGACCAATGGAAGACCCTTAGTAAAAATGTCTGCAATTTGATACCTGGACGGAACATGTAAGACGTGTACTTGTCCACGAGCTACCTTTTCGCGAACAAAATGGATATCCATCTCAATATGTTTAGTGCGCTGGTGTTGAACCGGATTCCCAGAAAGATATACGGCACTAATATTATCACAATATACCAAGGGTAGCTTTTTGAATAGAAAAGTGAAGCTCCAAGAGAAGATTATGTAACCAACATGATTCAGAAACCACATTGGTTACCCCTCGATACTCGGCCTCTACACTGGAGCGTGATAAGGTAGCCTGTCGTTTGGCAGACCACGAGAACAAGTTATCACCAAGAAACATGCAATAACCAGGCATGGAGCGTCGGGTATCTGGACAGCCACCCCAATCAGCATCGGTATAGAAGGCGATGATGGATATAGATGCAAGGCATAGTCAAGTGTCCCCTGGATGTATCTGATAATGCGTTTGAGCGCATTCATGTGCTTTACCCTAGGATCATGCATAAACAAACACACATGTTGTACGGCATACGTAATATCCGATCTCGTGAAAGTAAGTTACTGAAGAGCTCCAGCAAGACTGCGATAGTGAGTGAGATCCTCGTAAGGTGAGTCAGCCACAACACCCATCTTGGGCTTAGTATCAACTGGAATGGAAGTAGACTTACACGAGGACATACCAACCCTTTCAAGTATCTCAACGGCATACTTCCTTTGTGATAAGAACAACTCACCTGCATGACGAGTGACAGCGATCCCCAAAAAGTAACTTAAGGGCCCCAAGTCTTTCATAGCAAACTTAGAACTGAGCATTGTCATGATAGACTTGTGCAAAGCATCAGAAGAGGCAGTCAAGATAATATCGTCTACATATAATAGAATACAAGTCAGGGAAGTACCACGATGATATATGAACAATGAATTATCAGACCTGCTGTGAGAAAACCCAATAGACGAAACATAGTCTGCAAATCTCTTATACCAAGCCTGTGGGGCCTGCTTAAGCCCATACAAAGACTTCTTCAATAAACAGACATGATGAGGATATTTGGGGTCTCGAAAACCAACCCAAGGGCTGATACATATAAACGGTCTCCTTAAGATCACCATGTAAGAAATCATTCTTCACATCTAACTGATGAATGGGACATGCCTTTGAAAGAGCCAGACTGAGAATAGTACGAATGGTAGCTGGTTTAACCACCGGACTAAATGTCTCACCATAATCCACGCCAACTTGATGAGTTTTACCATCCCCTACAAGACGAGCCTTATGTCTCGCAAAAAAAGTCATCTGAATTATCTTTATGAGTAAAAATCCACATAGACCGAATAATATTAACACCAGAATGACGGGGACAAATTCCCATGTCTTATTTTCAATAAGAGCATTATATTCGTCGTTCATAGCCAATTTCCAATTCGGGTCATTTAAGGCAGACATTGGGTTACATGGTAGAGGGGATTTAGAGATATTAGAATTGAGATTAAAATATTGTTTTGGTTTAAAAATACTCCTTTGACTATGAGTAACTAGCCTATGACTCGAGGAGGAAGCGGGTGGATTTTGGGCAGTGGGTGGGCTGGTCTCAGACTGGCCAACAAGCAGTGGGCCATCTGGCCCAATGAAGGAAATAGGGGTTGGACCGGTGACTGGAACAGTGGGCTGGACCACTGGAACAGTCCTGAGATAGGTACTGGGCCGAGTGTCTGGCCCACTGGCCAGATTGGACGAAACAGTGGGTCCAGTGGGCAATGGGCCCGATGGCGGAGAGTGGGTACGGGACAAGTCCGATAAATGGTGGATAATATACGGGGAGACCTCATCATCTAAGAAATTATATGAACTAGGCCCGGGACTGCCTACTTTAGCAAACGGAAATTGAGTTTCATAATAACATGGCGACTAATTATGATTTTATTAGACGATAAATCAAAACATTTGTAATCATGATGATTAGATGGATAACCCCAAAACACACATGGGGTAGAACGGGCTTGATGTTTGTTAATTGTAGTTGACGAAAATAGTGGATAACATTAGCACCCAAAGACCCTAAGATGTGAATACGAAGTAGTCTTATTATAGAGGAATTTAAGAGGGGATGAATATGTCAATCCTTTGGTAGAAAGTATGTTAAGAAGATAAGTAGTCATTTGTAGAGCATTATGCCAAAAGAAAGGGGGTACGGAAGCATGAACCAATAAAGTTTGGATAATATTATTAATGGTATGAATTATTCGTTCCGCTTTCTCATTTTGTGAGGACATATGAGGACAATAGAAATGAAAAACGATGTCATTAGTGGCACAAAATTCCCGAAATAACCCATTAACATATTCTTTGTTATTATCACATTGAATATTTTTTATTTTCCGTTCAAATTGTGTACGGATGAATGCACGAAAAGTTAAGAATGTGGAAAAAACCTGAGATTTTTTCACAAACGGAAAGGTCCATAAAAATTCAAATAATCATAAAAAATAGAACATAATAACGATGGCCCACATAACTTAAAATGGGAGATGTCCATAAATCGCTATGAATAATATCAAATGGCATTAAAGTACGAGAAGTAGAGGCTACAAATGGCAATCTAACATGTTTTTCTAAAGGACAGGAATGACAAATTGGAGTACTACGCGTACCCTTACAAGAAATAAAATTGTTTTAATGCAAGGAAGAAACAATGGATGACCCATGGTGACCCAAACGCGCATGCCACAAGGAAGGAGCTAGAGCTGCAAAAGTAGATGGCAAGGCTTGACTCGAGAGACTGGATGCAGGCGTGATAGGATAAAGATCTCTCTTACTATTACATTTCATGAGAGGTATCCCCGTCTTGAAATCCTTCATAGAAAATCCAAAAGGATCAAAATTAACAGAAATCCTCACTGGTGAATTTACGGACAGACACCAAATTTTTAATTAAGTTAGAGGCATGAAGGGCGTTTTTCAAGACAATAGGAGGATGAAGGGGAGACAAAGTTGTATGACCGTAACCACGAATTGGAATTGAGTTTCCATTACCAACAATTATGCCATAAATTTTTTATCAAATTGGAATAAGACAAGAGAGCACCTTGGTTGGACATCATATGAGAAGTGGCGCCGGTGTTCATGTACCAATTCGCGTCTGGAGGATTTAATCCAAGTGTATGCATGGCGGCTTGAATATCAATCGGAGTCAGTGTGGGGCCCACTTCTTGAAAAACGTGCTGAGGCCGAGGCCTAAGAATACCTGATTACGGTCCCGGCCCAGACTGAAATCTACTAGTAGGTGGATTGGGCATGGCCTAGTGCTGCGGAGTCCAGTGACTCGAGTAAGGGCTGGGCTGAAGATAGTGGTTGTTGGGCTAAGGACCACTGGCTCAATTCCACGGCCAAGGAGCCCAAGGCTGGGACCAGGCGGCCTGTGGCCCACTGCCACTTTTCTGAGGCACACCCCCGTTGTTGCTACTGTTCCCACCAGTGGCGCCACTGTTCAGGCCGCCACCGTTGTTGCCGCCGCAATTTTTGTCATTGTTTTTACAATTCTGACCCTTCTTGCCTCCACCGTTGTTGCATTTTGGCCCGAATGTGATATTGCGTGAATTTTAAACAACTCTTCCCACGTCGCATATTGTACGTTTTTCATCTCAAGAACAATTGGGATGTTGTTTTTTATGTTAGAAATAGTAAGGGCAGGATGAAAGAGGTTCTTTGACGTCGACATAACGAAAAACCAACGGGATTGGGAAGAAAATTTGGGAAGAGAGAAGATAAATTGGCACGAAATCCGAGAAGGGGCACGAATTCTGAGGCAGTCTCGGCTGAGAAGGGATCGGAAACCGAGAAGAAATTTGGGAGAGGAGCAGAAGCAATTTATTCCTAGACTTCTCATACCATGAAAGAAATAATTCTCTTGATTATTTTCATTAATGAATGAGTATATATACAATTTACAATATCTATAATATGGAAAATCCTATTCATATTCCTATTCTATTCCCAAAACCCTATTTTATTTGTACAAGAATTCTACAATTATAGTAAGTGTACAATGCTAATTAAATACAACAACCTTACCTAAAATAAGCCTCCCAAACCGTGATATACACGGTTATATGTACCATGTATATCACGGTCCAAATCAGCCAAATATGATATTTATCACATACGAAAAAATTAGAAAGTTTCTCAATATTTCAATGGAAACTTGTTTCCCACCATGCGGTTTCCCAATGATTTTCCAGTGAACTAGTTCGGTGAGAATGAGGTGGGAAAATCATGTTATAATTTCCCACCGAATATCGGTGAAAATTTATTTATTTATAGTAGTGATTAGATCTATTGAGTAGTGTTATAGTCTAAATTGATTCTGACAGTGTTTAAATTAAAGCACTAAATTGAAATTCATAATATGATTATTTTGCCTGTCTAATGGAAAATCAAGAAGCAAATACAGCGCGATTGATTATATTTGCAGGAAAAATTGGAATCTAACTACCAATGTGACCACACTTGAAGAACTAAAGTTCGTTAATTAACACTTTCCTTTCTTTCTTCTTTTTAAGAAAAATAAAACCCATTAATATATGTAAGTTGAGTGTGTCACATCACTATTGAAAAAATACAAAATTGTCCTAAACACATTACTATAAAAGAAACATGAAAATTGGTGATAAACAAATTCAATTACCAGATGAATTTCCAAACAGACCCTTAAGCTGAAAATTTGCCCTATCTTCTACGTAAACATGCTATCTACACATGAAATAAACTACAAAAAGCTCACAAGAGGCAACAAAAGAAAAAATATATTTAATAAATGTTTTCTTTCCTTTTCTTCTTTTCATTCTAAATTTTAATGCTTGCGTGTTTCAATGTAGTACTATTTTTTGTCAATTAAGCTATGGAACTAATTGTTTTATCAGATACAAAAAACATGACAGCAATTTGAATCACCGTCCCATCAGAGTATAATTGAATTTCAAGATAACTACACTAATTAAGTTGAGAGTTTTAGTCAAAATAAACAAATGATAGGCCTAAAATAAATAGCAGTTGCAAAATATCGGGGCCGAAAATCCCAAGAAATGAGGAAATCCTTTGGCGCATCCTTCAAGTCAAAGCAAAAGAACAATCGTTGACATATGTGGAAAAAAAAAAAAATCCTAAATTTGCTTCTACAAGTCTATATAATTATAATAAGCATAAACAGACGAAATATTCAGACCTGTCATTTTCTTTAATTTAATCATGAGAACTTTTTTTCTTTTTTTCTTTTGTTTTTTGCGTGAGTGGCACAAATTAATCAAATAAGGACGAAATTACGTGTCATAAATTAAAAAGAAGACGAGACTAATCAGGCCGATTAAGTTGAACAAAGAATGATGAACTAAATCTGAAGGAAACTTAGGTAGTATAATATTTTAAATAGTGCGAAATATTCCAATATTGTTTAAGAATAAAGATTTCACTCTTTATTTTTTCATGATTTTGTTTTTTCAATCCTGCTAATACTAGTGGGTCGAGTTGGAATAAACCCATCTACAAGCATTTGATTCACTATTAAAAAATTATTAATATTCCACTAAATTTTCCACTGAAAAATATACAGTGATTATTCCTATTAAATGTCAGTGAAAAAAACTTAAATAGTAATGTGAACATACGAAAAAATTAGAAAGTTTCTCAATGTTTCAATAGAAACTTGTTTCCCACCATGCGTTTTACCAGTGATTTTCCAGTGAGCTAATTCGATGAGAATAAGGTGGAAAAATCATGTTATAATTTTTCACCGAATATCGATGAAAAAATCATTTATTTCTAGTAGTGATTAGATCTATTGAGTATGTTATAGTATAAATTGATTCTGACAATGTTTAAATTAAAGCACTAAATTGAAATTCTTAATATGATTATTTTGCCTGTCTAATGGAAAATCAAGAAGCAAATACAGCGCGATTGATTATATTTGCAGGAAAAATTGGAATCTAACTACCAATGTGACCACACTTGAAGAATTAAAGCTCGTTAATTAACACTTTCCTTTCTTTCTTCTTTTTAAGAAAAATAAAACCCATAATATGTGTAAGTTGAGTGTGTCACATCACTATTGAAAAAATATAAATTTGTCGCTAACCACATTACTATAAAAGAAACATGAAAATTGGTGATAAACAAATTCTATCAAAGCTATCGCTAATCCTATGTAATAGATTAACGATGTATTATTATAAATTATTTTAATTATAAATTATTTAGTGAAAGATCAGCAATAAATTTCGTAATTATTTTTTGTTTTTTTCTTTTAAAAACTATTGGGATTTTCATCTAGAGTGGCAAACAATCATCTAAGTAATTTCAAACTGTTTCATTGGTCCTAAAGAACTCCTCAGTTATCAAAATAGAAATTATAGTCATTTTCGACAATTATAGACACGAGGACTATATAACAGCTAAAAGGACCACATCTCTGTGCTAATTGTATTTTTTTTGTACCTCTATTTATAGGTTGACTAGCTTTCTAACTGTACATATAGATATAAAATTTATTTTGCATATTTAGTGTTTTTTTTTTTATAATTAACTGAAATTATATTAATCACTAAAGTGCAACATTTACAAAACCACAACATAGCTGCAACACAGCTTGTTGTCGCATGAATAACTGAACACAAGTACTAATTCTACCTACCAGCATATGATAGTTGCTTGGCTGTCCAAGAGGAGATCCTTGCTATCATTTTCTCAATAAAGGGTTGCCACTGTAAGATAAACATAATTGGGAAAAGATCTGAGCTTTAACAGTTTCATCCACCCCCCAAAGGACACAAAACTTTTATCCATATTGGTTTGTAGGCAAGAAGCATTATATAAAGAGGAGAAGCAATGTTGCAAAGATCCCCTCAAGAGAGTAACAACAAGTCATCTGCAAAAATGAGAAGTGTGATGCCTAGCTTAGCACACCTAGGGTGATGGTTAAAGCTTTTATTCTCTCCCAAGATATTAAGGTTCCTACTCATATATTCCATAGCCACAACAAACAAAAAGGGAGAGATTGGATCTCCTTGTATTAATTCTTTGGCAGCATCAAAGGGTTATGGGTCGTGGGTCATGGGTCATGGGCATCTGGGCTTCTGGGCAACTTCTGATATTATCTTTTGGATCCCAAACTGTTTAGTATTTACAGTTTGATCCATGGAGTTTCAGGAATGGTGGTCAGCAGCCAGAAAGCCAATAGTTTATGACATTAAACTTCTGAAACGTTTTGCACTTCTACAAAACGTTTTTGGCCATGAATACCCATGAATTCACCTCTTAAAGCACCTCTTAATCATCTCTCCTCCTCCAAAACACTATATATTGCCTGAAACAGATTTGAGGTAGAAAAAAAGAAGATCAAAAGAAAGAGAGCAGAAACAGTGGAGAAAAACTGTAAAAAAAGCAGAAAATAGAAACTCTTCCTCTAAATTTTTCATTCTTCAGCAAGTTGTTTCGTGTTTGTTTTCTTCGTCAGAATCAACCTATGTGCTTTGTAGTGTTGATTAGTTGATGTTTTATCTTGGTGGACTATTGCCCGCTAACGTAAAAGCATACATACGGGGCAATCTTGTCTTAAAGACAGAGAGTCATCTCTCGACTCAGCCACAGTTGTAACAATCCAGATTTAGTGTCTCTTGATTTCAGGTTATCAAGATTCAAGACTCAACAAGCTTGCGGCAATTATAATATTTGCTGTTTGTTTATTCTTTCGAACACTTGTAATATTTATTTACTTTCCGTACTGCTTTGATTCCAACAATTATATCCAACAAGTTTAAGACAAGAGTGTGTTAGTGTTCGAAAGATGTCAGTCAACAGTTGTGTCACCAAATCTGGCTATGGCTGTGGTTTTCTTGTAGAAGACAGTTCTGATTATGCTGTTGAAGGTCAAGGTGTACATGGTATCACCGCTCCCGAGAGTGGTGGGAACAACAAGAGGCTGAGGATGTCAACTGGAACAAGAGGAGAAGGTTGGAGATGTTGTTCTATCATGTAGCAGAAGGCCTATATTTGTCCCAGACAAAGGATTCGAATTATGGTAAGGAGGAAACAGACACTCAGTCCGACGAAGTGACTGAAGTGGGCAAGAATCCGAAATTGGGATAAGTAATTTTTCTTCCTTGTCAAAAATAAGATTAAATGATGTCTGATTAAAAAGGACTTAAAGTAAGGAGGAATATGAAAATGTTTTCCCAAAATAAATTATATTCCTTACGCTTTAAAATCAGAAGTTTAATCTCACATTCCCTCCCGTTTAAATATTGGGCTATTGTAAACAACGACTTAAAAGATCCATTCTTTTGGGTGTAATAATTAAAAGTGTGTAAAGTATGTTAGCACATACAAAGGAGAGAGATCCACTGACTATGCGAAAATTGTTACCACTCCTAAGCAAGCGCCAAGAATTGTCTGGGCACCAATCTAAAAAAAGGAAGACTAAAAGATAATGACTTATCTTAAGACGTTGAACATGTCACCCTATTTAACAGAAGATCCTTCATTTGATATGATGATACTAGACACTCAGTCTTACAAACCCTACGGGCGACTGGACTGGGCCAGAATTCATTTGATAGGATGATATTGGACACTCAGTCATACAAAGCCTACGGGCGACTGGAGTGGGCCAGAATTTCCAAGTCTTAAAAGATCTGAAGGCCAAAAGAAAGGCAGAAAAGTAATGGACACCTATTGAGGTGGGCCAGAATTTCCAGGTCTAAAAAGATCTGAAGGCCAAAAGAAAGGCAGAAATGTAATGGACATCTAGTGAGGTGGGCTAGAGTTTCCAGGTCTTAAATGATTTGAAGGCCAAAAGAAAGGCAGAAAATAAATTGGACACTCAGTCTGCCAAAGCAACTGGAGTGGGCCAGAGTATCCAGATCACATATGATCCAGTTACGCCCTAACCACGGGCAAGAGGTTGTTCATGTGAAGCAACGCCACCTCTAAAGTGGAAGGGGTTGGAGAAGTTGTCCTCAAAAGGACTTCAGGGAATGGGATCACTCTAAAAGGAGGTGATACATGTCTCAAACTTGGTTTAAGGGACGTTGTTGGTCAAACTGGTTTGAGACTAGTCCAACAGGTCTGTAATAACTAAGAATGGTACAATATGTCTGTAGCCAAATGAATGTTATTTGTAATCCATGCATCTATGCAATCATAGATTAAGACACATTAAATAGAAAGTCATTCAAAAGCTAACGAAGTTGAGATTGTTGCCTTCTGTTGACATAAATCCTCAAAATGAATGTGAGGTAGGCGAAGAGGCAAAATCACATTTCCATTCTGTCAAAGGAATAGCAATAGAAGCACCGCTCCTCTAGAACTTAGTCACACCTATATGGGTGATTTGAAGTTTATACAAAATAGAGATGGAGACCAGTACTTTGTGACCTTCATTGATGATGATACAACGTATTGCATCCTTTGTTTGTTGAAAAGCAAAGATGAAGCTGTTGAAGCGGATAAGCGCTACAAAGCAGAAGTTGAAAATTAACTAAGCCTACGGATTGAGGAATTCGTAGTGATAGAGGGGGAGAATGTGAAGTATCGTTGATCAAAACGACTGCTCATTACTCACCTCAGTCTAACGGTGTTAGCCAAGTGCAAAGCCGTATGCCCAAAATATGTGGGGCAAGGCGATCCTTACCGCTAATATGATTTTCAACAGAACTACGCATAAGGATAAGGGTAACCCTCCGTGTGAAACATGGAAAGGATCTCACCTACAAATGTTGGGATGTGGGGTGGCTTGGTAGAGGTTGGAATACCGAAACAGGTCAAGTTGGACCTAAGACTGTAAATTGCATATCCACTGGATCTGCTAATAACAGTAGTGCTTATCGCTTCTTGGTGTCAAAGAATACTGAATTCTTTGAATATAACTTTTCTTGAGAAGGAAAAAGAAGTAATTGCTTGAGGTTAACAAGAACTCGCGAGTGCTTGCTTGTCCCGAACCAGACGTTCCAGAGCTACAGGACTCGGAAGTTGCTGACTATCCGGAACTTAATGTTCCAGATCTACAGAACTCAGGGATTCTAGATGTTGAATCGAGATGGAGCAAAGATGGGACAAAGACTTGTTCCATGCCTTCTAGTTTGTATGGTTGAGAACGAACCATGGACAATTAACAAAGAATTGTCATCTCCAGAAGCGCTGCTTTAGAAAGAAGCTGCAGAGAGAAATAGATTCCATCAGATTGAACCATACTTGTGTAATGGTTGACCTTTCTCCGGGAAAAGAACCTTTGGGTTGTAAAAGTGGATACTCAAATTGAATACAAAATAGATGGATCTACTGTCGAGTATAAGGCCTCGGCTACTTGGACATGTGCTCCACTATGAATAGCTTAACATCTAGGGACATTGCAGTCTTGCGTGACATGGATGTTGAAACAACCTTCCTAATCGGGGAGTTGGAAGGGAAAGATCAGAGTTGGTTTGTTGGACTGTTGGCCTTCTTCTTGAACTTTCATTTTGGTCCCTGAAATATTTACATTTTGGTCCTGGAAGTTTCAGGTGAAACAGAAATAATGAATCTGACAACAAAAACATTGACTTTGAAATTAGAAAACCAACAGTCTGAAAGTGGAAGTCATATTGACATAAAAGTCTCGATATGAAAGATATGTGTATCACAAATAACATCTTAGGAATTTGAATTTCTAAGACATCTAACAGACTTATCTAATTCCAAACTCATTTGTGAGGTAGTTGACAGTCTCGTTGAAGCCACCAATGGATATGAATCATAGAATTGATTGGAATTATGGTGCATCCATATACAAGGAGCGATATGCGCATGTCACATGTAGTTCAATGTATTTTATAACTACAACCGACCTGGTATCGGCTTACAAAGTAAATCAGTTGAACTAAGGTTCACTCGTGATTCTAAAAATGATCGGTAGAAGACTTTAAGTCGGATATGACGATATCTGAAATATTCGCTTATTTATGGATTATGGTATTCTGGATGTCCAGCGGTTCTGGGAGAAATAGTGATGCAAACTGGACATCAGACTTGAATAACACCAATGCCACAAGTAAACGTGTATGGTGGGTCTTGGAAAATCCTCTAAGCAAACTTACATCGGCCGATTCATGATGGAATCGGAGTTTATCGCTTTAAACAAAGCATGAGAAGAAGTTGAGTAACTTCACGACTCCTTAGAGGACGTCCCTTATTAGGAGAAACCCGTGTCTTCAGCAGTTATACACTGTGGCTAGTCGGTCGATTTAAGGAAGGTCATGGATGACGGCGTCTGGACATATCTGTTGGAGACATAAGACCGTATGGCAATTGATCATCACGGGTGTCACTTCTGTGATTACTAATAAAAGGATATAGCGGACCCTTTAACTAAGGGACTACCCAAATATCAAGAGTTTTGCATGTCTAGGGGTGGGCTTAAAACCCAAACAATACGAACCTTTGCAGTGGTAACCAAACCATACTGACTGGAGATCCTAAGAATTTGATTCAATGGGAAAACTAAGCGGCAAAAGGTTCAGTTGAGCGCTTCCGTGGAAGTAATAGCACTTCGGATGATGAGTTCTGTAAGGAAACATGAATCCAAAGTTGTTCCCGTGATAGACATTAAAGTCCTACCTGCATGGTGGGTAAAGGTTAAGCTTCCAAACCTTTAACAATCCTCAAACGGTTGAGGTTAAGGTTGGGGAAATTTTTAATGATTCCTAACACTTGTGAAGTGGGTATAGCAGGATACCTTGTAGGAGATCACCTATTTAAGTGCGAGAACAGGCCGCCTCAAATGAACGCACTTAAGAATCCAAGTGTGTCCATGGCCACAACGGACAAAACAATAAGAAGAAAACGAATAAGAAGTGTTATTGTGTTGGTATCATTGTCTTGGCTTACACTAAACACTGACGGTTCAAGACATCACGTTCACCGCACAGTAAGTAAGTCTGATGGTATTCAACTAGGGAAGGTTCAAAGCGGAATCTACCTCTCCTGATGCAATATCTTTTCGTTGAAAGATTGTTGAAAGTAGGCACCTTGTGTGTGCACCAAAATCTCTCAAGAGGGGATTGTTGGAAATTTGCCTTTGGTGGGGAGGTTGCGTCCACCCATATTTAATGACTTAACACTATGGTTCCGGATGTTGGAGGTTTTGTCTCTTCACACATGCATAATCTACTAAGTGAGTAGATGACGGTAGGGACAAGGATCGTCAAATTTCGTTAATGAAATGAAATAGATATTGGTCCACGAAGTAAGGTGTTTGAGGCATAGAAATATGGTATGGGACAAATCTACCACATCGGTGGAAAAATGAAGAATTATTCTCTTTATAAGCCTAAAAAATGGATAAGGGTTTTGGACCCCAAGGGGTAACCAATGTGTTTGAAGGAAGGAGGACCTAGGTGTGCTTAGGTTCGAGGCTAGCTCCACACGCGCGCCGCCGCCGCCGTCAGCCCGTCTGGTCCGAGCTCGGGTCTCGGGTTGTGGGTCATGGGTTATGGGCATGGGCATGGGCATCTGGGATAATTCTGATATTATCTTTTGGACCCCAAACTATTTAGTATTTACAGTTTGGTCCATGGATTTTCAGGAATGGTGGTCAGCAGCCAGAAAGCCAACAATTTATGGCATTAAACTTCTAAAATGTTTTACACTTCTACAAAATGTTTCTGGCCATGAATACCCATGAATTCATCTCTTAAAGCACCTCTTAATCACCTCACCTCCTCCAAAACACTATATATTGTCTGAAACAGATTTGGGGTAGAAAAAAAGAAGATCAAAAGAAAGAGAGCAGAAACAATGGAGAAAAACTGTAAAAAAGCATAAAACAGAAACTCTTCCTTCCTTTTCCTTTAAATTTTCCATTTTTCAGCAAGTCGTTTCGTGTTTGTTTTCTTCGTCAGAATCAACCTATTTGCTTTGTAGTGTTGATTAGTTGTTGTTTTATCTTGGGAGACTATTGCCCGCTAACGTAAAAGCATATATACGGGATCTTGTCTTAAAGAAAGAGAGCCATCTCTCGACTCAGCCACAGTTGTAACAATCCAGATTTAGTGTCTCTTGATTCCAGGTTATCAAGATTTGCGGCAATTATAATATTGGCTGTTTGTTTATTCTTTCGAACACTTGTAATATTTATTTACTTCTCGTACTGCTTTGATTCCAACAATTATATCAAACATAAACACACATCATGTACTTATCGGGTCTAATAAGGAGATTTTTTTGAATAATTTACTTTTATGAATGTGTTAGAGAATAGGTTGGGATTGATCTCACCTTTAAAAGAATGATTTTATTCTGTCGATACAACTTATCGAGTTATCAAGTTGAACTGGCTTTTGTAATCAACTTGAATTGTTCATTTGCTCTACGTCTTATTATTAACTACTTTGAAAACACTTTCAATACCAAAAAAAAACCCTCTATATTCTAGCAGGACAATGTTAGTCAATTTGAGAAATCAAGAAAGCATAAAGAACTAGAAGTAAAAACGGACTGACTACTTATTCTCAAGCTCATTAAAAAAGAAGACATGCAATTCCAATCTCTTAGTCTTTTTTATTGAAGATCGTAAATATTTGTTGAAGATCAACAAGGTGACTATTATTCATATTTGAAAAAAGACAAATAGTGCAGATTTTCTGGTGAATAAAGGCCACAGCCATAAATAAAATTTAGTTATGGAAAGATGCGATCAGAAAATGGAGTTTTTGCTCCTGATTGATTCTAGTTTATACACGATTGTAAGTAGTTTAGTACTTTTCAATGTACCAAAAATAAAATAAATTTTTACTTTTTTGAATTTCCTACGGAATTCTTTTTTTTTTTATATCCAGCTTTCCGGCTTAGACTATACCTGGAGATAGTAGTTTCGGTCTCTCAGCACTACTACCAGTAAATCACGGGATGTGTCTGAATGATGTTTGAGAACAGAACAACTGATATCACCTATAAGATCATACCTCGAAAGAAAATAAATTGCTCCCATTAGAATTCGAACTCACACTACAGACCTGAAGATGAATTTTAAGTTCTGCTCCCTTGTCATCAGCTATGACACAGGGAACCCATTTTTCTTACTATGACAGAAGAATGATTTCTAGAACAACTTGACGTAAAAACAGATTTGAACCTCATCTATGATTGTGTAATAAGATATTGATATTCCAACTCCCTATGTTTACACAAAGTTGTGCCCACTACCCATTTCTTCAGAGATCTCTTTGCTTTATTGAACAGAGCATTATAGCATGAAAGACCATTCATTTTCAGTATTGGTACTTGAGAAAATGTTGATTGATATTTGATACTTCTCTCTCTTTCCCCCCTTTGTTTGATTGAAAAAAAAGTTACCATCGGGTGGTATTTTTTTCCCTTTGTTTGATGACACCTGAATTTCACTGGCTCGATTAATTTATATTTGCACGGTATAAATTTTTTTTAAGAGTCTCACATCGGATATAGAATAGAAATATGAACTCCTTATATGAACTTGAGCAATCCTCACCCTACAAGCTAACTTTTGGGGTTAAGTTAGGCACATTATTTACATTAAAATAATAATTACAGAATATATGGAGAATATTTACGTATTCTCTATCAGATTCCCGCAGTCGGAACGGGAGGAGGCCGGACAGCAGCAACATCCATAAAGTGACTTTCGAAGCCGGCAGACATACTGAGGAGCCGAAGGATGCACCAGGTGGTTGATGCATGTATATAGTTTCTTTCAAATCTCAATGTAAGAACGTGTTTTTCACATCAAGATGATGAATCGACCAATTTTTTTCCATAGCAATGCTCAAAACCGTGCGAATGGTGGCTGGTTTAACCACTGGACTGAAGGTCTCACCACAATCAATTCCTCTTGTTGCCCCGTGCCATTTGCCACAAGTCTCGCATTATAGCGTTCAAGCTCACCACTATCCCAGAGGTGCGAGTGAGGTGAGATGTGGCGCTTGTGTCCATGTACCAGGCATCGTCGGGCTGCTGTAGATTCTAGTATTGTAGGCCTGAGCCAATTCGGTAGGGGTGAGTAGGTCGGAAGGTGGTTGCTGTTGTTGGCTCTGATACCATGTAAATAATGGATCTTGGGCCTAAATCAACCCAAAAGTTAGCTTGTAGGGTGAGATTGTCCAAGTCCATATAAGGAGTCCATGTTCTCATTCCATATCCGATGTAAGACTCTTAACACTCTCCCGCACGCCAGACCTTGTTAACTAGAGCGTGGATAATATAATTTGGGTGTCCAACATAGGTGAACAAAGAATTGGAATGAGTCTGGCTCTGATACCATATAAAGAATGGATCTTGGACCTAACTCAACCTCAAAAGCTAGCTTGTAGGGTGAGGATTGTCCAAGTCCATATAAGGAGTTCATGTTCTCATTCCATATCCGATGTGGGGCTCTTAACAGATTTATTAAAAGCTAAAGGGTGAAGCACTTCTATGAGATTTTTTTTTTCATTTTGAAGATCAATGACGAAATCAGAAATTAAGATACAGAATAAAAAATGCTAAATTGTAACACCTAGCATTTAAATCCGCAACCTAAAAATAACGAGTTCATGGTCAAAAGCACACCTTAACTATCACCTTTTCATTAGTTTCATACCTGAATAATTAGTTGTACAAATTTCCTACCTGAACTATCACCATCCATTTATCAAAACACAGCTCAACTATTAATTATTCACTTTTCCTACCTCATCGTTCCCGTAGAAAAAGTGAACAACTGATAGTTGAGGTGTGTTTTGATGTTGGTGATAATTCAGGTAGAAAACTCGCACACCTGATAGTTCAGGTAGAAAACTCACAAAAAAAATGATAGTTTAGATACGTTTTTTACCATTATCTCAAAAATAATTTGTAAACCCCCTTTTATCATTAGAAAATAGAATCTTTATGTACGGGAAAGAGATTCAATAGTTAATATATAACTAAACAAATCATTTCTTTTATATCTGCATAATACGCTTTTTCGATGAAGAAAATTTCATTAAATCCCCTCGCTTCCCCTTAGTTTTGCTCTTGTTCGGAATTTAAATAAAATATTTCTAATTAAAGTCAGAAGAATCATATCTGTTTGGTCACAATCTTTGACGACAGATAACATGTAGCACGAGAGACACAACGCTATTCCTATTTTCAGCAATTAACGCCAGTGATGGGTGTGTAACCAAAGGAAAACTAAAATGGATTTTCAGAGAAGTGGGGCCAAAGAAACATCACAAAATCACATGGGCAAAGAAGAGAAAATTGTGAGGTGATATCTATTCACATCACATATATTTTATGAATCCCCTCTTTCCTTTTGCCTACCACTCCACCTTTTTTCATTATTATCCGTTAAAATGTAGTCATTCTCTATAATAATATTTTATTAATTAAATTAATAATTTTTTATGTTATATTAAATTATATATATTATATAACAGTATTTTGCTATAGAAATTAAATAACATTACAAAAACAACACCATTATAAAGAAATTTTATTGTATGTTATCCGAGTTAATTATATACATCTCGATTAATTTCACATGATATCTATTCTTTTCATCAGCATAGATATCAAATAACTCTATCTACCAAAACTTGAATACAATCAAATATCTCTATAATTACATCATTTGTTCCTATAATTTTTAGTTGTTATATTGAACATATAATATACCATAACATAAAAATCAGTTCCAAAGAAAAACTAAACGTTATAGTGAAATGCAGTTATAGCAAATAATTGTTCTAGACAGTGGTGAAGCCACATGCATTCAACGGGTGTCGACCGACAGCCCTTCGTCAAAAAATTACACTATGTAACTGGGTAATAAAAATATATTTTTATGTATGTATATTATTTATTGACTCTCTTTGACTTCTTTATTGGTTAATTCTTTATTTTTTTGACACCCTTATTGAAAATTTTTAGCTCTAACACTTGTTCTAGAGAGATCTGAGTTCTGACTATATATAGAGGACAGTCTGATGTACTAAGCTTCTGTTATAGACGAATTCGAAGAAGACCGGGCCACAAAGATTTAATTATATATAAGTTCACATAATTTTTTTTTCGCATACACAATTTAAATTTGAAACCTGAAATCTAATCATTCTCAAGTAGGGCTGGCCAGTGGGCCGGGACGATCCGACCCCGTCCCGACCCCGCCCCGGTCCCGACCCGACCCCGCTCTAAAAAAAAAAAAAAAAATTAACGGGGGCGGGACTCGAACTCAGGACGGGACGATGTCTCGTCCCGCCAGACCCGAGCCCGCCCCAGGCCCGCCGGCCCCGAGCCCGTCCCGACCCCGACCCCGACCCCGACCTTACCTTTGCAAAAATAGCCGTTGCACCAACGGCCATTTTAGATTATGGCCGTTGGCACAACGGCCATTTTAGGCCCCCCTCCCCCTACCCCCCCCCCCTTAATATTTATTTTTAACCCATAAGTTATTATATTTACACTTTAACCCAATTTTTCAACTATAAATAACTCATTTTCTCTTCATCTTTCTCACAAATCTTCCTACAATCTCTCTAATTTCTCAATATATCTCTCTACATTGTTTGCTAAATATTCAATTTTATTAATTCATTTGGAAATTGGGAGTGAAGTTGGCAACTAGCTTGAGGATCTTCCATCGAGCAAAGTTTCAATTTTCAACCTCTCGATTACACGTCGACGTTACGTCGGCGTTTGGTACATTCGTTCCTTCATTAAATTATTATTGTCTCCGTTTATTTTATTTAGCGCACTTAATTTCATTTACTTTAATTATTTGTTAGCATATAATTAAAATGGAAGGAATTAGAGGTATGTTTAAGGGTAAGGGTAAGACTTCTTCTAGTAGGGGCAATCAGGGCAAGGGTACTTCTTCTAGTCATCTTATTCCTACACAGATGATTTTGTTGATACTCAACATTTTCCTACAATACCATTAGATTTAGACGAGGAGTTATTTTCTGGAACTCAAGAAGACTTTAATTTAGACGATGATCTAGACGATACACCCACTAATATTGATGACAACACGCCCACTAGTGCACCTTCAACTGAAATACCTCCTATTCCCCCTAGTATGAGACGAGGTCCAAAAACGACCATTAAAATCGGATGCATGGACATTTTTTGATAGGGACGTAGAGAATCAAGTAGCCATATGTAAAATTTGTAAAAATGTTTTAAAATTTAAAACTGGAAAAGGTCACGGTGGGACGGGGGTTTAATTAGACATGTAGTAAGTGCTCATCCAAATAGGTATGCCCAATACCAGGCTTCAAAACAAAGGTGCGCAAACGGCCGCTCCATCGGGACAAGGTTCACATACCGATACTCGTCCCGGACCAAGTACAGGGTCAAATTAACCCTATGACGGGGGGAATTGTAGGCTCTAAATACAACAAACATAGAGATAGGGAAGCAATATCAAAATTAGTTGTTGTGGAGGGTTTGCCTTTTTCATTTCCTTCATCTCCTGGTTTTATTCATTACATTAGAGATATATATAATCCTCGCTTTTAACGGTTTTCCTAGGTCAACTCGTTAAGAGAGATGTATTTAAATTTGCGCATGAATATCAACAATATTTACGTTTTTCATTATATCATTTTAATGGCAAAGTATCTATCACGTCGATATAGGTCGTAGTACTAACGGCCATGATTATTTAACTTGTAACTTGTCATTGGATAGATTATAAATGGTCTATGCAAAAACGTATTTTAGCGTATAGATATATAGATGATAGGCACACTTTGGTACTTTTATTGCGAAAATATTTATCAAGTGTGCGATTATTACGGAATTACCGATAAAATTATGACTATTACATTAGATAACGCTTCTAATAACAATTACGCAATTACAATGTTAAAAAATAGTTTAACTCCATCTTTTCCGGACCATTTTCATATAAAATGCGCGTGCCATATATATAACTTAATTGTAAAGGATGGTCTATCACTTTTTGAAGACATTCTTAGTAAAATACAATTTGCTATAAACTTTATTTTTAAAAGTAATAAAGTACAACGTAGAAAAGAATATAAAAAAATTTGTCATGATTGTGGACTACCTTTTAGAAGAATTCCACAAGAAGTATCCACTAGGTGGAATTCTTTATACGAGCAACTACTTGTTGCTTATGACTATAAATTACCTATAACTTTATTTTTTAACTCTCATAATAAAAAGCCAAATTTGATATGATTTTAGATAGTGATTGGGAAAAAATTTCCGAACTTATTGTATTTTTAGAGAAATTTTTTCAAGCAACAAAAGAATTTTCCGGTATATATTATCCTACTATTTCAACTATGTTATTTTATATAACTCTAATATTTTTATTACTTAGTTAATATATGGAAAAACCAAATTATAAGGCAAATTTATTAAAAAAATGTTTGTCAAAATAAAAAAATATTTTATTCCTATTCCTTCTATTTATATTATTGGTTCTGTATTAAATCCTACTATTAAAATAGACGGTACTAAATCACTAATTGAAACTATTTACGATTGTATAGAAGTACTACCACCTCCAAGTCCCAAAAATCTAAATCACCCACCACCTATTGAACAAACTAAAGAAGAAGTGTTGAATAGCGTAGAACACCACCGCAAAAATATATATAGATTTTATCAACAAGAAAATGCTAGTAACGTACGGCTACCATACCATCTTCTTCATCTTCAACACAACCTCACAAAAGACATCTTTGTTTCGCGGCTAGTATTGAAAGCCTCGAAAAATAGAATGTGCGGCCGTACCTCTACTAACCAAATTAGCGAGTTGGATATTTTTGTTTTGCGGGGTTCTGTCGTATCAAGAAGTTATCAATGAAGATGGACAAGAAGACTTGTTTGAAATACTTGGAGGGGGAATGAGAAGACCTTTCCGACACTTTCAATGATGGCTCGAGATGTTTTGAACATTCAAGCGTCGTCAATCGCGTCGGAAAGCGCTTTTTCTCGCAGCATATATCAAATAGGAGACCACGACACTCATTGGCGGAGACGACTTGGAAATTGCGGATTATTCGAGAGATTGGATACGAGCGGAGCGGAGAAGGTGCGGTCAACCGGAGATCAACGAAGAAGATGATGAAAACTACAACGAAATCTTAACCGAAGGTAGTGGAAGCGACGTGGATCAATTTGACCAACAAATACCTATTCCAACCGAAGAACCACATGAAATCATCAAGCAATTAGAACAGATTTTTTTGAAAATGTAATTTTTTTAATTGCAATTTTATTATGTAATTTGCAACTTTTGGACAACACCATAAAGTTGCAATTTAGATTTTAGACAATTGTATTTGTATTACAAAAAAATCATATGTCTATTAAATAATATAAGAGGCACAAAAACAAATTTCTTGGGATGTTTTTATTACACTATCTTGTTTTATTTATTGAGTTTTTTTTTATACATATGTTATTTAAAAAAAAAAAAAAAAGGAAAACCCGAGCCCGCCCCGCCCCGACCCCGCCCCGCCCCGATACCGACGGGATCGGGATCGGGACGGACCGGAGCAGTCCCGCCCGGACCCGACCCCGCTAGGCCCGCTAGGCCCGATCCCGACCCTCCGGATCGTCCCGCCCCGACCCCGACCCCGCCAGACCCGAGCCCGGCCCACTGGCCACCCTTATTCTCAAGTCACTTGATTGACGGTGAGCATTAGTATTATAAATCCACAAAATCCCTAACAGTTCCTCTTGCCAAGTGCCATAGTAAGGCCTTACACACACTCTCCCATTCTTTCTTCGTTCTTTTCCCCATAGCTAGCAAATACTTAGCAATCACCATGAAATTCTTCTCTTCCTCCCCATTATTACACTTCTTGCTAGTCTTGACAATATGCATAGCTTGTGTAAATTTGGTCCACACAGCTCCAACCAAGATTGGCAAAGGCTATCGTTTGATAGCCATTGAAGAATCACCAGATGGTGGCCTCATTGGACACCTCAAAGTCAAGAAGAAAAACAACATTTATGGCCCTGATATTCCTCACTTGCAGCTCTATGTCAAGTAAGTACACCAAACCTCATGTCTTGAACTTGAACTTTCATTTTCTTGATAAAAATTGAGTCCTATATTTTGATAAAAAATTGAATATCTTTAGCTCTATGTCAAGTAAGTACACACACACAAAAAAAATCATGTTTTGGACTTGCATTTTCTTGATAAAATTGAATCTTTATGTGCTGATTCTTAATAAAATTTGAATATTTGCAGCTCTATGTCAAGTAAGTACACAAAAACAGAGAAAAAAATAACCCCGTGTTTTGGACTTGACATTCTTCTGATTATATAGCTAATTCTTGATAAAAAATTGAATCTTTATGTGCCCTGATATTCCTCACTTGCAGCTATATGTCAAGTAAGTACACAAAAATAGAAAGAAAAAAAACCATGTCTTGGACTTGCATTCTTCATATTATACAGCTTAGTCTTGATAAAATTGAATCTTTATGTGCTAATTCTTGATAAAAATCAATCTTTACAGCCATATGTCAAGTACACAAAAAGAAAAAAGAAAGAAACCCATTTCTTGGACTTGCATTTTTAGATAAAAATTGAATCTTTTATCTACTAATTATAACAATAACATACTTAGTGTAGTGTCACAAATGGAGTCTGACGAGCGTAAAATATACGCATAATTTATTCTTACCCTTACCTTTATCAGAGAATCTATTTTTGATAGACCCTCGTCCGGGGTGACAACCACCGGCATGACTTGATGTGCTAATTCTTGATAAAAATTAATTTTTTATGCTAACTTTTTGTTATTTTGCTTCCAGACATGAGACAGATAATCGTTTAAGAATTCATATAACAGATGCTGAGAAGCAAAGATGGGAAGTTCCATACAGTTTATTACCAAGAGAATCACCCCCATCACTAAAGCAAACAATTGGTAAATCAAGAAAGAGTAAAATTCCAATTTTGTCCTCGGAATACTCGGGCAATGAGTTAATGTTCAGTTACACAACTGACCCTTTTAGTTTTTCTGTTAAAAGAAAATCAAATGGTCAAACCCTTTTTAATTCAAGTTGTGAAGATTCAGACAAATATAACAATTTGGTATTTAAAGATCAATATCTTGAAATATCAACAAAATTGCCTAAAGATGCTTCATTATATGGCCTAGGTGAAAATACACAACCCCATGGTATTAAAATTTACCCAAATGACCCTTATACTTTGTACACAACAGATCAATCAGCTATTAATTTGAATATGGATTTGTATGGGTCACACCCAATGTACATGGATTTGAGAAATGTGAAAGGTGAAGCTTATGCCCATGCAGTTTTGTTGATGAATAGTAATGGGATGGATGTGTTTTATAGAGGGGATTCATTGACATATAAAGTGATTGGGGGTGTTTTGGACTTTTACTTCTTCTCTGGGCCCACACCACTTGATGTTGTTGATCAATATACTCAATTCATAGGCCGGCCTGCTCCTATGCCCTATTGGTCCCTTGGTACGTTTCTTAATATTTCTGTTTACTTCCTCTTGTTTACTTTGTGTATCTTACTATTTTGCCCTCGTTATTTTCTGTTTTTCTTATTTTGCTCACATTTTTTGAGTTGAGAGTCTATTGGAATCAATTTTTATACTCTACAAAGATAGTGATAAAATCTGCGTATATTTTATCTTTTCCAAATTTTGCTTATAAAATTATATCGGGTGTATTGTTATTGTTGTTGGCATTGATTGTGTTACTTTATGATATTTAGTTTTTGGTTGGTGTGGTTTCAACTAAATTAGTATGTATTGGCAGGGGCTAGGATATATAGTTGTTGAAGTTAGAAAAAAAAGGTGCATTTAAAGTTGAAGTAGAAAGAAGAGTAATTAAAAGCTAAGATATTTATAACTATTTTGGCATTGGCCAAGGTCGGGTGTAGTTTCCATTCTTTATCAATTTAATATATGATATTTGAGTCATCCATGCACATTAATTTATTTTAGAGGAAGGTCCACCAGGGTACCCGGTCCTTTACGCATTGCTTTGGCGGTAAGATGATATTAATCTTCATTAGAAAGTTTTTCTCATTAATATCAATATATAGTGTACAATATACAATCCTAACACAAGAGGAAAGAGGAATCCTCACAATACAAGAGGAATCCTAATCTAATAATGGGTAGGAATTGTAGTGTTATACTTGTACACGTTTACATTGGCATTGCATTACACCCAAAGTCTGGTGCACCCACATGTAAATTAAAAAAGAAGTTAAGCATAAGTTGAAGTGGGAAAAGAGTGATTAAAGGTTAATGTTATGTTTAGCCATAAATTTTACATGAAAGCAAGTCTGAATTATTCGCGACTGTAAACTATTATTTCACTTATGATACTCTCGAACAAATATTTTTTCAAAATTTCACCAAATTAGTCCTTGTTTGGTTCTGATGGCATTTGCTTACTTACAAGTTTAAGCTAGTAAAGGAACATTTTAATACATTGTGGTCCAATTAAAATATCTTAATGCTGGGTTAAGCAGGAGAAAAGAATACATTAATAAATCAACAAAAGTGATTTAAGGGGTCCCGCAATGCTAAATGCATGGGAATTAAAAAATAAATGGAGCTATTGGAATTTATACAATATCAAATCTTGTAAATGTGGTATATCCCTCCATATATATATATATATATACGGCTTGACTAATTTTATTGAGTATCTTCTATCTTCCACCAACATAGATATTGAGTTATTCCGTAGGTCAAAGCTTGGTAGAAGGTTGAAAATCACCTAATATTTTTAATCGTATTTTAACTTCAAACCTTTGTGATTTTTCTCCACAATGTGGTATATATTATATCATTGGAACTTCATAAATTGTTACATATTGTACATCAACTTAATTAAATGGTATAAGAAGATTTAAATATTATCGGTATACAAAACTCAAAACTCTTTCACAAATAGTTTGTTTTAAAATGGCTTAGTGAGAAACTAATTCTTGATTAACCATTAATTCAAACCTCTATATTTTTTGGTTATAATAACAATAGATAGACATGTAGGGATTCTTGGACCTCTTGTTTTTTGTATACATTTGAGCTAGGAAGTTAGAATCCCGTGACTTGTCTTTCAATGAATTTTTGGTACCTTATATCATTTATTTATATTTGGCGGTTCATATGTAAGAGAATTGTATAAGGGACAAAATTAGGATAGGAATTGCTACCAAGTGGTCCATCTCAATAATTGATTAATTAACAAAGTATTTATTTTCACAACTTACTAGCTATGGATTTTGAAATCATGGGTCTCTGAATTTGGGGAAAAAATTCACTCACACTCAATATTTGTTTTAAATGTGAATCTTTCAGTTAGGATAAATTAAAATAAAAATATACTATATTATATAATTATGATAAATTTGGGATATCTAAAGGTGTGACCTAGTAATGAAGTGAGGTAGAATCATGAGATCTCAAATTTAAATTTTTGAGAGTTAAAAAACACTTAAGTATTTTTCTCATCTATCTAAGCTTAAGTGGGTAGAATTACCTATATTGATAGGAGGTAACTAATACAACACTTAAGTGTTCTTTCCATCTATCTAAGCTTAAGTGGACAGAATTATCTATTACCTATGTTGGTAGGAGGTAACCAATACACGATGAAATTAGTTGAGATATACACTAATTGACCTGAGCACCACCATCATAATAAAGAATTAAGAATGTAGGTAAAGATGGAATGATAAATTGGCTAAACTCATAAAAAAAAATAAAAAAATAGCATTGAAATCGATTTTTATTGACCAATCATAATTGCTTAAATAAATAGCCATTATCTCTTAATACATATTAGTTTGGACAGCTAAAAATTGGGTCGGGAAGGTTAGAGTAGCCAAAGCCATTGGAATTTATATCTCATGTCTGCTTTTCGTGAAAAAATACCAATTGAAGTGGAAGGCACCCCAGTTCTGAGCTTCATGTTACTCTATCCAAGTGGCATGTCAGGTCCAGGGCATCCCAATTGGATTGACCGGGATGATTTGCGTGTAAAATCAGAATTTCTATCAAATCACTATATCATGTATTCATTGATTATTTTTTTTTTAACTGATTGCATCTTTGTATTATGCATTTATTGAATTTCAACTCTTCTACTAGTACCATCTCTGTCTCCAGGTCGTACAGGGGAATCGAAGTACGTTTATACAGGTGACTCTTCCACTAGGTCTAGGAGGATTATAATTAGTTTTATTGTCCTTTTTTCGTTTTTTATTTTTAAAATTTAAACCTAGGATGCCAATTAATAACAACTGATGGAATTTCATGGAAAAGAAAGCAATATGATTTTTATAATCACACTTGAAAAGGATTGCCACTTTGAAATGATTGAGTAGATGAAAAAAATCTCGTATGATGTGAACTTTTTTATGTCCTTTTTTTGGCTAATAAATAATCATTACACGCGTCATTTAGATAGATTTTTTCGGTTAATCTTTACACGTAAGTACCTTAAATCTATATTCATCAAAATGATTGATGAATTATTTTTTAATAGTATGATTGAAACTATTTATAATCCCCTCTTTTATCACCGGGAAAAAGTGGAAACTACTTTTTTTACTATAAAAAAAAGCTATTTGATTCTCTCGTGATCTATTTTTCTCACAAAAAAAATCTTCTAGGCCCACAGAAAAAGTATGCATCAAAGCTTCACATGTATAGTGCTTTTATTTTAAGGGGACTTTTTAAATTTTGTCTGCAGAAAGGAAAATTTATTCAATTATTTGTAGAAACAATTGACGGGGACATAATATAGAAACTGCCTAGGAAAGCTCATACAGTGCATATAATCTTTATTTCAGATTTAAGTTATATATACTGTAATTATTGATAAAAGAAAAGGTTATATACACTATGATTTATGCAAATACTTTTTTTTGGTTAGTATTTAAAATCTATCCTTTTCAAAGATGTACAAATGATCCTTGAGATTAACAAAACATTAGCATGTCATTTAACATATACAAAATTATAAAACATGATCGAATGTTTTTTCATAAAATTTTTGTTTTCCCGAAAATAATCTTTACATCATGGTCTAAAATATTCATTTAAATGCAATAAAAATAACAAGCGGGCCATTTACTAAACAGATCTCTCAAAAAGGTCAATCAAAGAAATCAATGCAGATTAACCTGCAATAGGAGTAGTAGATTAGTTATTATTTTACTGGATAACCAATTAGTTCTCTAGAGATTTACTAGTAGCTAGTATTTTATAAATAAATGACTTGATTGAGTAAATACTTTTTTTATACATTCTATCCATGTCAATTAAATCCTTTTGTTTTTACTCATAAACCAACAGTGTTCTCCATTAGCTGGTCCTGGCATGGCAGAAAAAAAAAACTGTCCTACAAGAAAGCACCATCATAAAGATCTTTGCTTGATGCTGTAGGTATAGTAGGTGTTACCTTCCCTACATAGGTGTAAATTTGAGCAATCACATCAAAATTTAATCACAATGCTAAACTTTAATAACACTTTTATATTAAGGTCCCAATTTGATGCAAACCTTAAGTAGCACTACTGTCGGCAGTTGTACTAACAAGTTGAAACTCAATAATGCCCATTAGCTTTAACATTGATTTATTTATTATGAAGTGTGTCCTTTGGACATATCACTTGATCTGTTGTGTTGCGGTTGGACTAATGTTCTTGATTTTTAGTTATCATAGCCAAAACTGTAATTTCAAGTGTTCTTTGTCGTGAAAATGGTAGAAACAATTAGTTGTAAAACCAATAGAATTCAAACAATTAACTATAAGGGTTCTAAAAAATAACAAAGTATGTGCTGGACGGTTGGTAGAAGGTAGCAGATATGATAAAACATCTAGGAAATTACACTCAATGACCATAGAAATGGTGACATTGGACTTTTGACTCTCGCTTGTCCTAAACCTTTAAGGTCAAAAGTCAAAACTTGTTAAATTTGAAGTTTTGCCTATGGAGCAAGCGGGGTCAAAAGTTCAAGATCACGCACGTCCAAGACCATTCTTGTAAATCACCTTAGCTCTAGAGGTGATAAGTAGACAAACTATCCAAGCCCCAACCAATGTGTGACTCAACATGCCCCGCATGTCTGGACTAGACATCTGATGCATAGAAAATATAAGATAAAGGTCCAACATCGGGTAAAACATGAATGGGTTGGCTTTAAAACCCAAAATGGACGTTGGGCCTAACTCAGCCTCAACCAAAATGGAACAAATTATCCAACTCTTGAGTTGTAGCTTATGGGGCTGATTTAGACAAATTATCCAAGCCCCAAGCGATGTGGACTCAACAGGAGTCGAAATGTCCAAGCTTGTTCGGACACCACCTTATCCAAAATAAAAAATCAAAGTTGTGGTTTCCATCTCGTTGGTTGAGTAAGTGAATATAAGATAGATGGTGTTTTTCTCTTGAATCTTTTTTCACATGCATTTGTCATCACAAATATCAAACAGTCTACACACCAGATTATTCTCTTAGCTTTATTTTCCCATTTTATGGGATCCATTTAGATGTTGACTGTTTAATAGACATCAGAAGAGAGAAATGGTACAGCTTTGAACATATTCTCAATACTTTGACTTACAATAAGCAGCAAGCTAAATTTTTCTTATATAGCAAGTACTAACTACTAAAACTTGAATATAAGTACTATGGTGTTTGCAAATTTGTTTGTATTCAAGATTCATGGCCTAATTCAATATTTCCTATTGTACTACAGGTTTCCATCAATGCAGATGGGGTTACCACAATTTATCTGTAATTGAAGATGTTATTGCCAATTACAAGAAAGCAAAGATCCCTCTTGATGTAATATGGAATGATGATGACCATATGGATGGAAAAAAAGATTTCACCCTCAACCCTGTCAACTACCCTGGCCCAAAGTTAAGAGCATTCTTGGAAAAAATCCATGCTGAAGGTATGCATTATATTGTTATCAATGATCCTGGAATTGGAGTTAACAAAAGTTACGGTACTTACCAAAGAGGTATAGCCAATGATGTCTTCATCAAATACGAAGGCAAACCGTTTTTAGCACAAGTCTGGCCTGGTGCCGTTCATTTCCCTGACTTCCTCAACCCGAAAACGGTTGAATGGTGGGGTGATGAGATTCGTCGGTTCCATGAACTTGCTCCAATTGATGGCCTTTGGATTGACATGAATGAAGTTTCTAACTTTTGCACCGGTTTGTGCACGATTCCTGAGGGAAGGATATGTCCTAATGGGACAGGTCCAGGTTGGATTTGTTGCCTTGATTGCAAGAATGTAACAAAAACGAAGTGGGATGATCCGCCTTACAAGATAAATGCTTCGGGTATACAAGCTCCTATCGGGTACAAAACGATTGCTACTAGCGCGACTCATTATAATGGAGTTAGGGAATATGATGCTCATAGTCTTTATGGTTTCTCTGAGACCATCGCGACTCACAAGGGTCTCCAAGCATTAGAGGGAAAACGCCCATTCATACTGTCCCGTGCCACGTTTGTTGGTTCGGGACATTATGCTGCACATTGGACAGGGGACAACAAAGGAACTTGGGAAGATTTGAGGTATTCAATCTCTACTGTCATGAACTTTGGTATGTTTGGTGTTCCGATGGTCGGTTCAGACATATGTGGATTTTACCCCGCAGCGCCGCCTTTAGAGGAGCTATGCAACCGTTGGATTGAAGTTGGCGCGTTTTATCCCTTCTCAAGGGATCACGCGAACTACTACTCACCAAGACAAGAACTTTACCAATGGAAAAGCGTGGCTAAATCTGCTCGAAATGCTTTAGGCATGAGATACAAATTGCTACCGTATTTCTACACATTGAATTACGAAGCACACATGACGGGAGCACCGATTGTAAGGCCGTTGTTCTTCACTTTCCCGAACATTCCAGAGCTGTACGAGTTGAGCACTCAATTCTTGGTAGGAAGCAACGTCATGGTCTCTCCGGTGCTAGAAAAGGCTAAAACTAAGGTCAGCGCACTTTTTCCTCCGGGCACCTGGTATAGTTTATTCGACATGACACAGGCTATTGTCACGAAAGAACCACACTACCGCTCTCTTGATGCACCGTTGAATGTGATCAACGTGCATTTGTACCAAAACACCATAATACCAATGCAACGCGGAGGGATGATAACAAAAGAAGCAAGAAAGACACCTTTCACCATTGTCGTGGCCTTCCCACTCGGGGCATCAGAAGGGGAAGCGAAGGGAAATCTTTTCCTAGACAAGGATGAGCTTCCCGAGATGAAACTAGGAAACGGGCAGTCAACATACATAGATTTCTATGCAACGACAAGGAATGGAACAGTGAAGATTTGGTCGGAAGTTCAAGAAAGCAAATACGCGTTGGATAAAGGTTGGTATATCGAGAAGGTTACCGTGTTGGGATTGAATGGAATCGGAGGTGCATTTGAGATTCTTTTGGATGGGACTAAAGTTGAAGATACTTCAAAGGTGGAATTTGCAACTGAAGAGCACAAGTATATAGACAAACTGGAGGATGGAGGTCACAAGAAGAGTATGATGCTAGATATTAAAGGACTAGAATTACCAGTTGGGAAAAACTTTGCTATGTCCTGGAAAATGCGGATCTAACTTTAGTTTTATATCTGTGTGGATAAAATTGCCTATGTTTTAATCAAGCAATAGTTATAAGGTTCTTGATGAAAAGGAGATTGAGTTTAAACTGAGCTCTTAATTCCTATTTCATACAAATAGGCAAACAGATAAAAGTGTATTATTAATTTATGTTTCTGTATGAGTTACTTCATTCTGTTGCTGAGAAATTCAATCAAAGTGAATGTCATTGCTGCTTCTTGGTCTTTATGGCTGTATTATTAATGTTCAAACCATCTAACATATTGTGTTGCTGCATTCGTTTAATTTTGAGCCCATTGATTATAATCCTTGAATCAGCTCTACTGCTACAACTAGTAAATTGGTTCCTGAGTTTGTTCTATACATTTCTGTGCTAGGTTCATAAATTTTTCCTTTTGGGCTTTGATATCATTTCATAGCCCAAACATTTTTTGTTGATATGACACTACGAGTCCAATTTTGGAAATTGCTAGGAAATTGGGACTTGTAATTTTGTTAGATGGGTGTTGTACTTATATTGTTGGTTAAGATGTATTTGGCTTATTTTGAAGTTTCTACTTGGATGGTAGGTAGTATTTGCAAGGGCTAAGAGGGGTTTTAGTGTGAGAGAATCTGAGTGTCCGATCCAAAACTTTAATGTAATGTGTGGATTAGCCTATAAATACATTAATTAGTCCATTTGGATTTTGGAGTCACTTATACAACGGATGCAAGCATGTCTTGTATATTCTCTAATAGCTAGTTGGATGAATGGAGCTTTATTTTTCGACGTATAAAGGCAAAATATGACCAACTAAGGTCAAGAAGCTTCAGATGAACACCCAACCCCCACATTAATTTATTGCACCAGCTCAACCTTCAACAGACAATACCCTATTCATTTTCCAAAAAGGTGAAACTCCCACCCCAGGAGCCCCCACACCCCGGTCCGACAGTCTGTGAAACAATACCCTATTCATGTTGCTACTGATATTAGGTCGGATAATGCAACTACCTTCTGTTATTTATTGACCCTAAGTGTTATGTTCAAATTTACTTTACAAGTCTGATTGTCATATAATCATACCAGAAGGAATTGTTGGGGTAAGAAATAAAATTTTAAACTTCCGTTATGCTTTATTATGTGTTTTGAACCCAACAAAATCCTACAAAAATGAGATATACATTTTGAAAATCTAATTTTGTGAGATTTTAGGATGAAACCAAATAACGAATGCACTAACGATTTGAAAAAAAATTATAATAAAATCGGTACTAAAAACTTTAAAGCTCAAATTCATCGAATTTAAATTTCAAGTTTGCATCTTGCTACACCAACCTGAGTGTAAGGGGCCAAGGAGGGCCGCCCATGCCCAAATAATGGTGCATATCTAAGTCAATCTGCAGATACTTAAGGAATACCAACTACAAAATAAGATAATTTTTTTGAAATAGTAAAATAAATAAATGGTATTTCTTTTTTCATTTCATATAATTTAAAATTGTTGTGACATGTACTTTACTTTCGTTTTTAAGAGCGATGAATGAACTATTATCCACTACTTTTGCCACATAGATGGTACTAGATTTATACTAATTTAATAAACATACAACGCCTATCAAAAACTCTCTCTCTACCCCATAAAAATAGAAGAGAGGTCTGGGTACATTGTATCCATTTTAGACTTTACTTGTGTGATTACATCAGATATGTTATTGTTGTACAATGTGTGCATTTAAAATAAACCATTACTACTTAATTATAATAAACTTGTATTATTTTTGCCACTAATCATGATAAACTAGTGAAATTGGGCTGGGCCTTCACCACCCTGCCATCAACGTGACCCAAACATGTGTTTTGACATTGGGCTTTTCACCCAATTTGGTGGAAACGCTTGGATTTTTAGTGGAAGTGGGCTCCACGTAAACGCCTTGGGTCTACTCATGTTTAGTTTAGCAGCCCACTTGTCATCTTACTTAGCATTGGTCAGCATACACCTTCATTTTTTGTGAACTGTGAAAAAAGAAATATTCGAAACTTTTAAGATTTTTTTGTCTTAATTTTGATTAAGACGCAAAGCGAAGAATTTTATGATTTTATCTGAGTGTGACATGCCGCAAATCCTATTAAAAGAGCAGGGTATCTAATATAGGTTCGTTGAAATATTCACGTCCCCAACATTTCGTAAAAGCTTTCGCATTTTTGAGAGTTACTTATTTAATTTTTATTTTATTTTAGCCGATGTTTAAGATGAATTTGTTTGTCCATGTCATCAATTTTTGCAAGTAATACTATAATCCAAAGTTATTTGTCAATTTATT
Organism: Anisodus tanguticus; assembly: GCA_034509755.1. Taxonomy (NCBI): domain Eukaryota; kingdom Viridiplantae; phylum Streptophyta; class Magnoliopsida; order Solanales; family Solanaceae; genus Anisodus; species Anisodus tanguticus. The sequence continues at coordinate 2,402,242 of CM067540.1, read as the reverse complement.
TTCTCTTCTCATGAAAAGTTTGAAAACATTATAATTTTATAATAAAGAACAGGGCCTAATTCACAAAAAAAGACAATATGCTTTGGTGTGCAAAATACAAAGAGCTCTACAATATACCCAACAACAACAACATGTCCAGTGGAATCACACAACGTGGCGTTTGGGGAGGGTAGAGTGTACGTAGACCATACTTCTACCTTGGAGGTAGAGAGGTTGTTTCCGAAAGACTCTCGCCTCAAGAGAAAGCATAAAAATGTTAGATAAGGACAAGAAATTCAAAATAATATGAAAATGAAAATAATGAAAGCGATTAAGCTATGATAAAACAGTGAGAAAAAAGAGCAGTAGTTACCACAGATAAAATAAGATAATCGAAGTACAAGAATAACATATAGTAGCAGAAATCAAAGGACAAGAAACTATAGAGCAATAATGCGACTACTAGTATGAAAGGATAATTGAGACTACCTACTAGCCTTCTATCCTAATATGAGTACTTCATAACCTCCTATCTAAGGACATGTCCTCGGTAAGCTGAAACTGCACTATGCTCTTCCTAATCACCTCTCTCCAATACTTCTTCAGCCTACGTCTACCTCTTCTAAAATCATCCATAGCCTACCTCTTACACCTCCGCACCGGGGCATCTGTTTCTCTCCTCTTCACATGCACAAATCATCTCAGTCTCGCTTCCTGCATCTTGTCCTCCACCGAGGTCACTCTCACCTTGTCCCAGAAAACTTCATTCCTAATCATATATATCCTAGTGTGCCCACACATCCATCACAGCATTCTCATATCTGTAACTTTCATCATTTAAACGTGAGAGATCTTAACTGACCAACATTTCGCCCATACAATATAGTCGATCTAACCACCACTTTGTAGAACTTGTCCTTAAGTTTTGATGGTACCTTCTTATCACACAACACTCTGGAAGTGGGCCATTATATCCACCATGCACCAATACGATGTGTGACATCATTAATAATTTTCATGTTTCCTTGAATAATATACCAAGGTACTTGAAACTACTTTTCTTCGGGATGAACTGGGTACCAAGCCCTACTTCCACACCAGCCTCATGCGGTGCATCACTGAACTTGCACTCCAAGTCCTCTGTCTCGGTCCTACTCAACTTGAACCCAGAGTCTGTCTCCAATCCTCCAGTCTAGCGTTAACTCCGCTGCAAGTCTCGTCAATTAGAACTATTTCATCCACAAATAAAATACATAATGGCACCTCACTTTGTCGCGTCAATCCATCCATCACCAGGGCAAATAAAAAAAAGGGCTAAAAGTTGATCCCTGGTGCAACCCCATCACAACTGGAAAGTGTTTTGAGTCTCCTCTTACCATTCTTACCCTGGTCTTGGCTCCATCATACATGTCCTTGATTGCCCTAATGTACGTCACAGGTAAACCTCTAGCCTCCAAGCATCTCCATAAAACCTCCCTTGACACTTTGTTGTAAGCCTTTCTAGGTCGATAAATACCATGTGTAAGTTCCTCTTTCTCTCTCTGTATTGTTACACCAACCTCCTTACAAGATGAATGACTTCTGTAGTTGATCGCCCGGGCATGAATTCGTACTGATTTTTTAAAATTGACATGTCTCTCCTCACTCTCATCTCCACCACCCTTTCCCACACTTTCATAGTTTGATACCTATATAGTTGTTGCAACTCTGGATATTGCCCTTGTTCTTGTACAAAGAAATCATTATACTCCACCTCCATTCTTCAAATATTTTCACTGTCTTAAAAATAACATTAAATAACCTAGTCAACCACTCCAAATCTGCCCTGCATGCGCTATTCCAAAATTTCCTAGGAATCTTTTCATCTCCGGTCGCTCTTCCTCTATGCATCCTACGAACGTCACTCTTAACCTCCTCAACCTTAATACTCCTACAATACCCAAAATCGTAATGCATCTTGGAGTGCTCCAGATCACCCAACACAATGTCTTTGTCCCCTTTTTCATTCAAGAGTTTATGGAAGTATGACTGTCATCTCTGTCTAATGAGAGCTTCTTCCACCAATACTTTTTCATCCTCGTCCTTCATGCATTTCACTTGACCCAAATCGCGTGCCCTCCTCTCCCTCGCCTTGGCTAGCCTGAACAACTTCTTCCCCGCCTTTTTCCTTTAGTTCTGCATGTTGGCGTTCAAAAACTGCTGTTTTAGCCGCCAAAACTGCCAACTTTGCCTCCTTCCTCGCCATCTTATACAGTTCCTATTCGTCCATTTCTCCACCCCATCCTTGTTTTCTACCAACTTCGCATAGACCCCCAGCACATCTCTAGCTACTTATCTAATGTAACTGATTGTCATATCCCGCATACTGGTCGCATTCCCACTACTCTCCCAAGCCCCCGTAGCTGTCAACTTTTCCCCCATCTCCAGAGCACCAATCATGGTCAAACTCCTTCATTTTATCCTAAGCCGGTCATCCACGGCCTCCTTCTTCTTCTTCATCTTGATCTCTAAATTCATCACCAAGAGCTAATGCTGGATTGTAAGGTTCTTGCTCGGAATAACCTTACAGTCTTTATAAAGACCTTTATCATCCTTTCTAAGAAGCAAAAAGTCAATCTGTGTCTTAGCCACTAAACTACGGAAAGTTACCAAGTGCTCCTCCTTATTCGAAAAGTTGAATTGGCTACCACAAATCCAAAAGCCTTTGCTAAATCCAAAAGTTGAAGTCCTCCTTCATTCCTGTCCTCGAAGCCAAAACCTCCATGCACATCGTCATAATCCCCCGAAATTGACCCTATGTGCCCATTGAAATCTCCTCCCACGAATAGCTTCTCAGTGGGCGGTATACCTCCCACCATCTCGTCTAAATCCTCCCAAAAGCTCTTCTTCTCCTCCACTTCCAAGCCCGTTTGCGGCGCGTAAGCACTAATAATGTTCAAAGTGAACCCTCCAACTACCAACTTAATCGACATCATCCTATCATTGACCTTCCTAACCTCTACAACCTGATCCCTTAGCTCACTAGCTACTAAAATGCCTACTTCATTCCACCTCCTTAACTTTAGGTCCTACCCAATATATAATATACCAAATTACACAATATAACCATTTTGTCAAAATTCATCAATCATCATATATCTATTAAATTTGGATAAAAAATAAAGGGAAATATATAAGCTTAGTCATTTAATATGAATACATATTTCCCTAAAAATAGTGCAATCTAGTAAGGACTTGGGAGTGGTAGAAATAGCACTCATTGATCATATTTCTATTTGAGAACTAGTCATTCTTATAGAGTTTTAAATTTCATAATATCATGAGATTTCACTTGTGAAATTTAAAATATGTGACAGTAATTATTTTTTAACTAAATAGATCTATTTGAGAACTAGTCATTCTTATAGAGTTTTAAATTTCATAATATCATGAGATTTCAGTTGTGAAATTTAAAATATGTGACAGTAATTATTTTTTAACTAAATAGATTAAATGATTATTTGTGAATTTTACATCATGTGAGTGATATCACATAGTGAGCCAATCACATGCGAAGAAATTGCATGATTTTCCCTTCAAATGGCCTGGTCTTTAATTTTTGTCTTTCAGAATCGAACTTATTCTTAGCGGGACCCCCCCCCCCCCCCCCCCCACCTACTTTATAGTAGTGATCTGATTTTTCCTCCTTTGGTTTGCTAGGAGCTCTGAAGGTCCAAGTATAGCAATAAATATGGTTCTGAATAATCAGAACGGTAAGTTCCACAAGTAGTTTCCATTTAATTGTATAGAATTTAAAAATGTTATAGGGGTAACAAATAGTATGACTTTCTCTATTTTATTTTATGTGAACATGGAGCACGAAATTTAAAAAAGAACGAAAGATTTTTTAAACTTATAGTTTAAAACTTTCATAGTATTTCTATGTCTACAAACTGTGTTATCAAGGGTAAAAAAATGGAGTTTAAAGTTTTAAAATATAAAAAAAATATCATTTTTAATAGACTAAACATAAAATAATGTCACGTAAAATGCATGTAACGTGTACCCTATAACATTTTACTCTTATAGGAGTAACACTTTATTTTTATCTTACCCTATCTTATGTACCTGGCCTATCCATTTTATTTTAGTTTAATATTATTTTTAATGTTATATGCACATCTTTTTCAAAAGCTTTCTTGTCTAAAAGTTAATATAGTCTTTCTCATAACCTGTCATCGTTAGCTCGCCCTCGTCATTAACAGCACAAATGATACAATCTCCACTACCGATTTGATAAATTAATTAATTAACTCATTGTTTCCTGGACAAGCTTGGAATGCACCAACTCGATTAAACCACACATATGTTTTTTGACACTTAATTATTAGGATTATACGGAGTGTTATACACAAAATCTTTATATCCCTTAAAAAGATCAGATACAAATAATTTCTTAGATACCAAATTCATGTACACTTGCCTTACAAATTTTGTATAGCATAAGCATTTTTTTATATCGTCAAGCCATGACCTGCATCCTGACTTTTCTTCCCAAGGTCCATGGCTAAGAGACTTGTTAGTCTTAAAAAATAAGAGCATCTTAATCACTTCTTTTTGGTAGACTCGATCGATCGGTTTATATTTAAAGGCGGACCGAGGATTTGAGCGCAACGGTTATGTATGCCAATTACTAGCGACAAAGTTCGATCGCCGGAGAAATTTTTGAATGTCGACAATGGATTTGACTGTGGTTGATATTTGTAAAGAATGGATCTTGGGCCTAACTCAACCCTAAAAGCTAATTTGTAGGATGAGGATTGTCCAAGTCCATATAAGGAATCTATGTTCCCATTGCATATCCGATGTAGGACTCTTAACACTCCCCGCATGCCCAGACCTTGTTAACTGGAGCGTGGATAATATAATTTAAGGGCCCAACATCGATAGACAACAAATTGGAATGGGTCTGGCTCTGATACCATGTAAAGATATGGCACCTGACCTAACTCAACCTCAAAAGCTAGCTTGTAGGGTGAGGATTGTCCAAGTCCATATAAGGAGTCCATGTTCCCATTCCATATCATGTAAAGAATGGATATTGAGTCTAACTCAACCCCAAAAGCTAGCTTGTAGGGTAAAGATTGTCCAATCTATATAAGGAATCCATGTTCCAATTCCATATCCGATGTGAGACTCTTAATAATGTTCATAACTCAATGATTTGTGAGAAACTGAGAATGGAAGAATGAAAGAATCAAAGTAGGGTTTTGAGAATGGGAGATAACCTTTTTATCTTCCGTTACGTGGGGGAAGAAAGAACCCGTGGGAAAAGTATTTGAAATTTGGGGCTTTTTGATGAGAGGGATTTAATGAAAAAATAAAGTGGGAGTGGGGACTTAGGAATAAAAAAGAAAAGAATTTATGTAGCTAAAAGTTCGTAGAGGTCACAAAAACTCCACAAAATAGAAAATGAAATGTACCCCGGCATAGCTGGATGGCAATGGAGGGAAATTTAAAATCCAGCTGGAGGCCTACCGCGTTGGTTCGAATCCTGGTGGGAGCAATTTGCTCTCTTCTGTGGTAGGACCTTGTAGGTGATATCAATTATTATGTTCTTAAACCCTAGTTATTCAGACATATCCAAAAAAAAAATATGATAAAACTGCCAAAACTTGATTTCAGGTCCCAAGCAGGGGTAGGTCAACCAACTGACCCCTCCCAGGAAATATATCTTAGGGTTCTTTTAAATACTATATATGTTAATGCTTCACGGTATATATATATATATATATATATATACGGTTTTTTCTGAAGTTAGCGGGGGCACGAACGCGCCCCCACCCTTTCACGTGGGTCCGCCCCCGTTTATATCCACTTCTTTTACGTGTACATTTACAAAAGTCGAAAGCTTTGGTATTAAAAGAAAAATATGTGATAATAAATTAGATTCAATTTTTATTAGATTACTAGATACTCCTTTATTATGTGATGTTCTTTCATTTTTAATATATTTTTAAGAATAATAATATATTTTTATATTTAAAAATAATTTACTTTTATATATCTCATTTTACTATTAATGAAATTGATTTATAGACATAAAAATTTCTATGATTAATTTTACATGTATTTTTTTTTTTAAAATCACCTTAAATTGTGTGCCCACTCAAAGTGTATCTCATAACTGAAATGAAGAAAATAATGTTTATCAATAGATTTACATATAACTACTTAATTTGATTGTGTAATAACTCTTACGTTGTAGGGAACTTCAGCAGCGGAGGTAGAGTATGACTTACAAGTTCAGCTGAGCCAAATAGCTTTGATCGAAACCTTGTAAGTATTTGTTTTAATTTTTTATTAAATATGTATAAATTATTAATTTATATGAAGAAAAAAAATAGCATGATGCACTAAGCTTCCGCTATGCGGGGTTTGAGGAAGGGTCGGACCACAAGGGCATATTGTACGCAATCTTATTTTTCATTTTTGTAAGATGTTATTTTCACGATTTAAACCCAGTCTTAAAAAAACTAAAATCTCTAATACATCAACTTTAAATTCTAATTTAGGCTCTAGAAACTTAAACTTCTATTGATATAGTCCTGATTGTTTGATAAATTAAAAGGAGGAAAATGTCATATATACTTTTTCTGTCTTTGTCTTTTCAATCACAAACGAATTGAAAGATTGACGTGATCATATTGTTTCAATTTTTCAAGTCTTCCACTATTCCTAGGAGCAGATTGGTCAAGAAAACATAAATCCCATATCAAAAAACAGGTCTTTAAGATAGTGAATTTGATTGGACTAAACGAATCTATTTAGAGATAGTTGAAGACCAGTCACTTTTGATAGTGAAGAAGCAGGTTCCAGGTACCTGCATGCAGGGGCGAATTTATTGGTTAAAAATGGGATACGTGAAACTATGATTTTTTTATAAAATTAGATATTTTATATATATATTTTTCAAAATTTGTATGATATTAAATGATGACATCTATATTATAAAAAGATTAAACGGTGCACTTGATTAATAATGATTTTTTACCTAGACAATTAAGAATCAATTTTCATTTAATATATTTTTTCTTTTCTTTTTAGTGATACACTCATATTTTAGAAATTTTAAATCCGAATGTGCTGCATGCCTTCTTGTTGTACTATTGTTTTGGAAGTTTAGAAGAGAACCCACATTTCTTGGATTACATCGTCAAAGAAAATCTGTGGAAAAAAGATTTTGTAAAATTGTATTATTCTTTCATTGGTGAGTCTTTCCATTAATACAATTATATATAATGTACAATGTAGAACTCTAATACAATAAGGATCTTATATCTACCATAATTATACATCACTAAATATTACACAATATATGAAGTATATTATAGTAGTACACGTTAATACACCCCCCTCAGTCGAAGTGAGAGGAGGTCGGACGCTAAGACTAGATCTGAAGTCGAGGAATAACTGTCTAGGAAGACATTTCGTGAAAATATCCACATATTGATATGAAGAAGGTGCTGGAAATTTGCCTTTGATGGGGGGTTGCATCCACTCATATTTAATGACTTAAACACTAGGGTTCCGCATGTTGGAGGCTTTGTCTCTTCACACGTGCATAATCTACTAAGTGAGTAGATGACCGTAGGGCCAAGGATCATCAAATTTCGTTAAGAAATGAAAGAGATATTGCTTCACGAAGTAAGGTGTTTGAGGCATGGAAATATGGTGTGGGACAAATCTATCACAACGTTAGAAAATGAAGAATTGTTCTTTTTATAAGCCTAAAAATGGATAAGGGTTTGGGACCCCAAGGGGTAACCCATGTGTTTGAAGGAGGGAGGACCTAGGTGTGCTTGGGTTCGAGGCTAGCCCCACACGCGCACCGCCGCTGCCCGCCCGTCCCGTCCCGTCCCTTCCGGTCCGGGCTAGGGTCTCGGGTCGTGGGTTGCGGGCTTCTGGCCTGATTGTCCGAAACTAGACGTTCCAGAGCTACAGGACTCGGAAGTTGCTGACTATCCGGAACTTAATGTTCTAGATCTACAGAACTCAGAGATTCTAGATGTTAAACCGAGACGGGGCAAAAATGGGACAAAGACTTGTTCCAGGCCTTCTAGCTTGTATGGTTGAGAACGAACCATGGACAATTAACAAATAATTGTCATCTCCAAAAGCGCTGCTTTGGAAAGAAGCTGCAGAGAGAGAAATAGATTGCATCAGATAGAACCATACTTGTGTAATGGTTGACCTTCCTCAGGAAAAAAACCTTTGGGTTGTAAAAGCGGATACTCAAATTGAGTACAAAGTAGATGGATCTACGGTCGAGTATAAGGCCTCTACTACTTGGACATGTACTCTCATGTGAATAGCTTAACATCTAGGGTCATTGCAGTTTTGCGTGACATGGATGTTGAGACAGCCTTCCTAACCGGAGAGTTGAAAGGGAGGATCAGAGTTGGTTTTGGTCCTGGGAGTTTCGGGTGAAACAGAAACAATGAATCTGACAACAGAAATATTGACTCTGAAATTAGAAAGCCAACAATTGGAAAACCAACAGTCTGAAAGTGGAAGTCATATTGAAAAAAAAGTCTCAATATGAAAGATGACATATTAGGAATTGGAATTTCTAAGATATCTAACAGACTGGTCTAATTCCAAACTCATTTGTGAGGTAGTTGACAGTCTTGTTGAAGCCATCAATGGATATGAATCATAGAATTGATTGGAATAATGGTGCATCCATATACTAGGAGCGATATGCGCATGTCACATGTAGTTCAATGTATTTTACAACTACAACCGACCTGGTATCGGTTTACAAAGTAGATCAGTTGAACTAAGGTTCACTCGTGATTCTAAAAATGATCGGTAGAAGGCATTAAGTCGGATATGACGATATCTGAAATATTCGCTTATCTACGAATTATGGTATTCTGGATGTCCAGTGGTTCAGGGAGAACACAGTGATGCAAACTGGACATCGGACTTGAAGAACACCAAAACCACAAGTGGATGTGTATGGTGTGTCTCTGAAAATTCTCTAAGCAAACTTGCATCGGCCGATTCATGATGGAATCTGAGTTTATCCCTTTAAACAAAGCATGAGAAGAAGTTGAGTAACTTCACGACTCCTTAGAGGACGTCCCTTATTGGGAGAAACCCGTGTCTTCGGCAGTTGTACAATGTGGCTAGCCGGTCGGCTTCAGAAAGGTCATGGATGATGGCGTCTGGACATATCTATCGGAGACATAAGACCGTATAGTAGTTGATCATCACGGATGTCACTTCCTTGATTACTAATCAAAGGTTATAGCGTACCCTTTAACTAAGATAGTACCCGGAAGATCAAGAGTTCTGCCTATCTAGGGGAATGGGCTTAAAACCCAAACAATATGAACCTTTGCATAGTAACCCAACCATACTGACTGGAGATCCCATGAATTTGGTTCAATGGGAAAACTATGCGGCAAAAGGTTCAGTTGAACGCTTCGGTGGAAGCAAGAGCACTTCAGATGATGATTTCTGTAAGGAAACATGAATCCAAAGTTGTTCCCGCGATAGACATTAAAGTGCTACATGCATGGTGGGTAAAGGTTAAGCTTTCAAACCTTTAACGATCCTCAAACGGTTGAGGTTAAGTTTGGGGAAACTTTTAATGATTCCTAACACTTGTGAAGTGGGGTATAGCATGATACCTTATAGAAGATCACCTATTTAAGTGCGAGGACATGCTGCCTCAAATGAATGCACTTAAGAATCCAAGTGTGTCCACGGCCACAACGGATAAAACAATAAGAATGAAAACGAATAAGGGGAGTTATTGTGTTGGTAGCATTGTATTGGCTTACACTAAACACTGACGGTTCAAGACATCACATTCACCGCGCAGTAAGTAAGTCCGGTGATATTCAACTAGGGAAGGTTCGAAGCGGAAGCTACCTGTCCTGATGCAATGTCTATTCGCTGAAATATTGCAAAAAGTAGGCACCTTGTGTATGCACCAATATCTCTTTCAAGAGGGGATTGTTGGAAATTTGCCTTTGGTGGGGGGGTTGAGTCCACCCATATTTAATAACTTAAACACTAGGGTTCCGTATGTTGGAGGATTTGTCTCTTCACATGTGCATAATCTACTATGTGAGTATATGACCGTAGGGCCAAGGATCGTCAAATTTTGTTAAGAAATAAAAGAGATATTGATCCACGAAGTAAGGTGTTTGAGGCATGTAAATATGGTGTTGGACAAATCTACCACATCGGTGGGAAAATAAAGAATTGTTCTTTTTATAAGCCTAAAAATGGATAAGGGTTTGGGACCCTAAGGGGTAACCCATGTGGAGGGAGGACCTAGGTGTGTTTGCGTTCGAGGCTAACCCCACACACGCGCCTCCGCCGCCCGCCAGAGAAACTATGCTAGCTCTCGGTCGAGGCTTGTAAATATTTTCCCTCCCCCAAGTTCGAACCCGATGAAAATAAGATCTACTACCATTTCCTTCCATGGGAACACGAGATTTCTGTTCAGTCCGGTCGGGGTTGCCACCTACATGAGGCGCCTCATATTGGAGTTTGATAGAAAGAAAATGCAGAATGTGTCTTGGCAATGCCTCTTCAATGAGGGTATGTACACCACCAATCGGGTACATATTCTTCTTCACTACCTAAGTTAAAATTGTATTATCTCTAATGTTTAACTTTCCTTTGATTTTAATCTTGCAGTCCTCCGTACTTGTTGGTAAGGGCCTCATCCGGTGTTTGGATGAAAATGAGCACCTTAAAAGCAATTGGATGCTCCAAAAAAAGAAATTCAACACCTCAAAGGGCTCATTCAACAAAAGGATGCCCAACTGTAATAAGTCGGTGACTTGCTCACTGTCCGGGCTCAGCTAAAATAGGTCAGGGGCAGCTACCTCCGACCAATAAACAACCTCGAGCTTGCCACCGAGGAAAATAAGATTTTTGAGGAAGAGAATGAAAAACTCTCCTAAGATGTCGAAGCCCTCACTCAGCAGCTCGGGGATTAAGAAGAGGTGCAGCATTATCAAGCTCAACAAGTAGAATTTCTGAATGCAGAACTTAATCGCCTCGGTGCCGAACTTGCTGCAATGGATGCCGACAAGGCCGCCGACCTTGCTGCGCGGAAGATGGCTCAGGACCAAGCTTACCAACGATGGGTTAAGGAACAAACTTGAAGCCTCGAACCAAATATATGCTAAAATTTTAGCCTAACTTGCTCAAGTCTCAGCTGAGCGAGACCAAGATCTGGCTGATATGGAGGTTGAAGTGGCCCAGACAATGCTGAAGACTGAGCATACTAAGTGGAATGTCTGATGGTTCACTTTAGAACAAGCTCAGGATGGGATCCCGAATATTGAGGCCAAAATAGACGAGGCTAGAGAAGTCGAGCTCAGAGCCTACCGCCAGCTGATCAGAGACAGCTCCGAGGAAGACCCAAAGGACTCTGGGTCGGAGTTCGACTAGAAACTAGGCTTTAATGCTTTTGTCTTTTTTCTGTATTTTCTTTATGTACGTTTTGCTCTGGCCGTTTACCCTTGTATATAAAATAAACATCTCTTTTTTTGTTATGATTTTCCTACCATTATTTGGCACGTGTCGCTATTTTTTTATTTTCAACACTTAGCCAAATAAGCTCCTAACCCAATTTGGACAAATTACCTCCGGCTTTAGAGCTTTAATACAACAAACCATCACTTAGTTTGCATCGGGCCGAACGAAAGTTATTTTCGATCTTAAAAATGACTTAAGTAAATTTCTTTAAAATGACTTAAGTAATTTGAACAAATTTTTCCTTTAGCTTGCTCTACACCAGGTAATTTTCTCCGGTTTGAGTCGTTCAATGACTTAAATATAAGGACCTTACTTTTATGCTTGTCAATAGGACGTCTCCCATTCACTTCAGGTATGAATATTGGATCTTTAATTTATTTTAAATTTTTTTAGACAACTTCAAGTGTCTTTAGAACTAGGCTGGGTTCATTATGAACTAATGCCTTTGATTCAAGTGTCTTTAGAACTAGGCTAAGTTCATTCTAAACTATTGCCTTCGGAACTTTACTTATTTTTATTCCGGGTATCTTTACGACAACAGTCCCCAGCTAATGACTTTAAAAAACTCGTTAGCTCGTCAGCCAAAAGATTTCAACAATTACCCGAGGATAACGGTATGCAAAAAAATATAGTCGAAGCAAATTTTGGTCAAAGTATTCTTTCATTCAAAGTACTTACTTCAGACATATAACGGGGTAAGATTCATTCTTTCTTTCTGCCTTTACATGCTTTTCCGTAACAAAGAAACTACTTGGGTAAGATTCATTTAATCTTTTAACCCTTACAAAGATAATACTAAAAAGCTAAAAAAATCTCCGAACCAAACACTCCTGCCTCGAACTTCCTTGCCGAGGGTATGACAGTCTCTTAGTGTTTGTGTTCGAAGTATGAGAACTTAAATACTATTTGCTTCTTCAATACCGAGTAGTCTCTAGTCCCCAACACTTGGCCGGTCTTCAACTTCAAAATAAGTAATACACTTTACATTGTTGCTTCATTAAAAACCTTATAAAAATTATTTTCGGGATAAAAATCGTGCTAAGGGGAAAAGAGCGCAACATGTGTTTTCAGACCTAATTCTAACTCGGCTCGGCCTTGGAATGATTACTCCGAGATAGAACTGCAAAGGTTAACCATAACGTAGTAATATCTATGAAATAGAAATGGTTAATAAAAACATACCCTAGTAATAATGTCACTTCAAGTGAGCTATGTTCTAGTTATTCGACAGTTTCTGACCATCTTCGGCTTTCAACTGGTACGAGCCTTTACCGATGATTCCTGACACTTTGTAGGGACATTCTCAGTTCGGACCCATCATTTGCTTTTGAGCAACTAACCGAAGTAAAGCCAATTCACGATGTTCATCCATCAAGTCAAGCTTTATGGCCATCGCTTCATTATTTGAATCTTCGGTTGCATGGCTGAACCTTAAGCTCGGCTCGCCCACTTCCATCGGAATTTAAGCCTCCGCACCATTAAACAAAGAAAACGGAGTCTCCCCAGTTCTAGATTTTGACATTGTCATGTATGCCACAACACCTCCGATAAAATTTCTTTCCATTTGCCTTTTGACTCCTTCAATCTTTATCTCGAATTCTGAATACTTAACTTATTTGTTGACTCCGCTTACCCATTTGCACGTTTTCACTTGGGTGGTACGGAGTCGACACAATTTTCTTAATTTTAAACCCTTTGAGGAAATCATTCACCTTTTTCCCAATGAATTGTCGCCCATTATCACAAGTGATCTCTGTCTGTATGCCGAACCACCAAATGATATGATCCTATATAAAATCAATGACTTATTTTTTTTCTTGAAGGCCTTCGCTTTAACCCACTTAGAAAAATAATTAGTCATAAACAAGATAAAATGTACTTTTCTGGGTGCCCATGGGTGTGGCTCCACGATGTCCATCCCCTATTTCATGAATGGCCATGGAGACAAAACCGGATGCATTAATTCTGCTAGTTGGTGAATCATAGGAACATGTCTTTGACACTCATAGTATTTTCGGACGAAGTTCTTCCCGTCTACTTCTATTTGAACCTAATAATATCTGGTCCTACTCAATTTTTTGATCAAAAATTTTGCTCTTGAATTATTACTGCAAGTCCCCTCGTTAACCTCGCGCATCACATAATCAATTTCTTCGGACCCTAAGCACCTTGCTTACGAACCGTAAAAAAACCTTCGGTATAACTGACCATCAACCAGATAAAACCTGACTGCATTAGTCTGAAGTTCTCTTGATTCCTTCGGACCCATAGGAAACTTCTCATCTCGAATGTAGTCGATAAACTTGTTACACCAATCCCGAGTTAAGCTCATTGTGTTTACTTCTGCATGACCACCATCAATCGCGGAGTTTAGCAGTTGCACAACTATCCCAATTAAATTCTTCCGCATCTACGGATGACTCCAAATTAGCCAAGGCATCCACTTCATTATTTTGCTCCCGAGAAACATGCTCCGTGATCCATTTTTAAAACTGATACAATATTACTTGAACCTTCTCTAAGTATTTGTGCATCCTTTCCTCATTTACTTCGAATACGTCATTGACTTGATTAACGACCAGAAGTGAGTCACATTTTGCTTCGATGACCTCGGCTCCCAAGCTCCTTGCTAATTCTAATCCTGCAATCATAGCGTCATACTCGGCTTTATTGTTAGTCAATTTCACTGTTCTTATCAATTGCTGAATAATATCTCCTGCATGTGCCTTCAGCACTACCCTAAGCACGGACCCTTTCATGTTCGAAGCTTTGTCTCTGTACAAAGTCCAAACCCCCGAGGTTCCTCCTGAGTTAACAAAAGTTCTTTTTCTACCTCGGGAATTATTCCTGGTGTAAAATCTGCTACGAAGTCTGCTAAAACCTGAGACTTTATAGTTGTTCTCAGTTTATACTCTATGTGATACCCACTAATCTCTACCGCCCATTTAGCTAGCCTACCAGATAGTTTCGGTTTATGCATTACATTTTTAGTGGATACGTTGTTACTACACATATGGGATGACATTAAAAATATGGTCTCAATTTTCTAGAAGTTGTTACTAATGTTAAAGCCAATTTTTCTAAGTGATGATACCTAGTATCTGCACTAGCCAAAGTTCTACTCACATAATAAATTGAAAATTATGTATCTTTTTCTTCTCGAACCAACATTGCGCTTACCGCTACTTTGGATACTGTCAGGTACATGAACATCTACTCGTTTGCCTTCGGTTTATGCAGTAACGGCGGACTGGACAAGTATTTCTTCAACTCCCTTAAAGTGTGCTAACACTTCGGTGTCCACTCGAAGTCTTTTTTTTTTCAACAAAGTAAAGAACCGATGACTTTTCTCTGATGACCAAGAGATGAACCTTATGAAAGTGGCTATCCTCCCGGTGAGCCTCTGAACTATTTTCACATTGTCAAGCACCTCCGGTATCTCCTCGATGACTTTGACCTTTTCCGTATTAATCTTTATTTCCCGGTTTGAAACCATTAAGCCTATGAACTTGCCTGAGTCTACTCCAAAAGCCCACTTTTCTGGGTTTAGCTTCATGTTGTACTTTCTAAGTATGTCTAACGTTTTCTGCAAATGCTTCAAATGGTCCTTTGCTTCTAGGGATTTTACTAACCTATCATCAATATAAACCTCCATTGTGTTTCTTATTTGATCCTCGAACATGCGATTAACTAGGTGTTGATATGTTGCTCTAGCATTTTTTAATCCAAATGGCATTACGTTATAATAATAAGTCCCATACCTAGTTATAAAAGAAGTTTTCTCTTGATCCTCCGAGTTCATTCGAATCTTGTTATATTCAGAGTAAGTGTCTAGAAAACTTAGCATCTCATTCCAAGTCGTAACATCGATCATCCGATCGATGTGCGATAAAGGAAAAGAGGCCTTTGGGCATGCCTTATTTAAATATTTAAAATTTATGCACATTCTCAGTTTATTACCTTTTTTAGGCACGACCACTACATTAGCTAGCTAATTCGTGTATTCAACTTCCAGGGTGGAATCTATATTTAAAAGCTTTGTTACCTCCTCTTTGACAAACTTATGCTTGAATTTGTCCATTGACCTCCTTTTTTACTTTACCGATGGAAGGCTCGAATCGAAACTCATCTCGTAAGTCGTGATCTCTGGTGGAATACCTGTCATATCTAAATGGGACTAGGCAAAACAATCGGAGTCAGCTTTAAGAAATTTAATTAATTTAAGTCTGAGCTCCGGTGTTAACCCAGTGTCCAGGTATACCTTCATATCCGGTAGATGCACAAACAAGATGACTTGCTCTAGTTTCTCAACGGTTGACTTTGTGGCATCCAAATCATCTTGTAGCACGAATGACCTCGAGACACGCAAGTAATCCTCTTCATCTTCGAAGTTTATCTTGTCCTCGTCTTCTTTATTCGAACTCGAAGAGTTCGAGGTCTGTGATTGCTACTTAAATTTTTTGCCTTTACGTAAATCCTTCACTTCTTTCGGCACTTGCACCGCTTTCTCTACCTTGAACATTCCCTTTGTTGTCGGTTATTCCCCACGAATGGTCTTTATTCCCTTCGAAGTCGGAAACTTTAACATCATGTGCAACATCGAAGGAATGTCCCTCATGTCATGAATCCAAGTACTGTCGAACAGTGTGGTTGTACCTCATCTCGCCTTCGATAAAATAGAACTTCGTTTGCTGAAATGTTCTGACTGTATTGACTAGAAGAGTAATTTCCCCTTTCATAGTCTCGCTTGCCATGTTGAATCCGCTGAGTACCCGGGCCGCCAGCACAATATTGGTCCAATATCCTTAAATGCTCTACCACTTTCCAATGAATAATGTTGGCCGATCTACCTGGATCAATCAAAATACGCTTAATCTGAAATCTATTAATAAAGACAAAAATTACCAAAGCATTATTTTGAGGCTGAATGATCCCCTCTGCATCTTCATCATTAAAGGAAATTGTTCCCTTCGGCACATAATCTCTAGATCTTTTCTTCCGAGTAATTGTCACTTTTATCTTCTTTGCCATCATGACCGCTCCCTTTGGAACGTCCATTCCTCCAATAATAATGTTGATAATATGCTGGGGCTCGACTGGATCTGCTTGTTTGATTGCTTCTCTGTTTCTGTAGTCCCCCTTTGTTCGATCACTTAAAAACTCACGTAGGTGGCCATTTTTCAACAACCGAGTCATTTCATCCCTCAATTGATGATAGTCCTCAGTCCGATGACCATGAGTTTCATGATAATCACAAACCAAACTTAGATCCCTTTGAGCCGGATCTGACCAGAGTGGTTTTGACCATCTTGTTTTCTTGATATGCGCAATAGCCGAAATGAGTCTGGCAGTATTAATGTTGAAATTATATTCAGATAACCTTGTGTTCTCAACATTATTGGAAGAACACCCGCCAATATCATTTCTGAATTGCATGACTCTGTTGGTAGACCCTTGATCATTTCGCCTATCACCTCTGTCCGACTAAAAATTGTGAATATTTCGACCTCTATCCAACCTAAAATTAGACCTCTCTGGTTTCCCGTACCCTCTTTGATTTATCAAAATTCTTGTTCCGACTTGCTGACCCCAATGAAAGCTCGAGTTGAACATCATCCACCCTGATTTTGGATTCGTACCAGTTATGCACGGCTGCCCAAGTTATTGTCGGGAATTCCAATAAGTTTTCCTTCAACTTGAACGAGGTACTAGAGCTCTTAGGATTCAACCTCTTAGTGAAAGCTTTGGCTGCCCATTTATCCGGTACCCGTGGAAGAAGCATCCGTTCCTTTTGAAACCGCGACACGAATTCCCGCAACAACTGAGTATCCTTTTTAGAAATTTTGAATAAATCTGCCTTTCTTGCTTGTACCTTCCGCACTCTAGCATGTGCTTTTATAAAAGCATATGCAAACATTTTAAACGAGTTAATAGAATGTTCAGGCAACATAGAATACCATGTCATTGCTCTTTTAGACAGATTTTCGCCAAACTTCTTCAGCAATACCAATTCAATCTCGTCTGAATGCATGTTATTGCCCTTTATTGCACAAGTATACAATGTCATATGCTCATATGGATCCTTTGTCCCATCATACTTTGGGAGGTCATGCATCTTAAACCTCTTCGGGATCAGTTTTGGTGTCGTACTCGGTGGAAATGGTAGCTGGATATATCTCTTCGAGTTCGGTCCCTTCAACATCGGAAGGGCTCCTGGAATCTGATCTACCCGTGAGTTGTAAGTTTTCACCTTCTTTTCATTAGTGTCAATCCGTTTGGTTAAGGCCTCGAGCATTTTCAAAACCTTCGAGGACTCATTAGTCCCCAAACCATTGGCATTCTCATCGACCCGATCCTCTTCCTGGCCCGGATCATTATTGCGGATTGGCCGAGGCTCATCCGCTGCACTCGATTCGCTACTTTTCTTTTGAAACTAAGTTATTGCCTCATGTTGCTCCTTCGGCATATGAAAGATCCGAGCCAAATTGATTTCTTTCTCTGCATTGTTTGGTATTTTCTTATGTGACCTCTTGTACCTTTGGGGTGAAATCACGGGATTAGGATTCAACGGATTAGCGTGTGGAATGCCGTTCATTGGATCAGTGGAAGGAACTCCGTTCATTGGATCAACGGGGATAACATGGTTGTTGTTATTGATGTTGTCAGCACCATTGTCCCCGTTGTTGTTAACATCATGGTTGCTAACCTCAACTTGAATGTCACTTGCCATTCTTCAACACTTAGTTTTAACCTGAAATAAAAAAATCTCGAAAGAAATAAGTGAAATTTGAGTTTGAACAAATCACCACTATTATCCTCAGCCCCACGGTGGGCCCAAAACTGTTTACCCCCCAAAAATGGTATAGTTGAATTTGTAAGTGATTTTAAGTATATGTGGTAATAAATAATTAGAGATAAATAAGCAAATGCAAATAATGAGCAATAGAAATAGCCTGAATCGATAGAATCTTGATTGAGACTTGTCCCTGAGATTGGTCCGGTCCTTAGCTGAATTGCTTTGAACCCGAGCCAATATTGAGAGCTTGAGTATCTTAAGTTTACAATGAAATGGTGCATGTGAATGAAATGAGAATCAGATGCCCTTCAAACATGAAGGTTGGACTCCTTTTATAGTTAACAATACAAGATATTCAAGTTAAAGAAACAATTTCTAATTCAATGCACTTAAATGAGAATAACGTCCATTTAATGAGAAAGGAGTAACTGATGGCGTCATGTCCGGAGCAGTTACGTGTTGAGTCTCTTCAACCTTCCGCCATTTTCACCTGATTCGGACACTACCCGGTCATGTTCGAACCCTCGAACTTATACTGACGTCTCACCCCGAGTCAACTCACATCGGGTGCACATTATCATTACTCCTTTCGACCTCACAATTAAACCACGCCACGTATCGTAGGGATGGCAAAATTAACCCGACCCACCCGACCCGACCCGTACCTGACCCGATCAACACGGGTAATTACCCGCTTTGACTGACCCATGGGTCGGGAAGGGTATTAACCCGACTGTCTGAGGGTGGGTTAGTGGCGGGTAAGGCTATGGTTGTACCCTACCCGTACCCTACCCATTACCCGATGGGTAGGATACGCGACCCGACCCGACCCGACCTATCCCTACCCTACCCATGTATATATAATTGTAATTATAAAGATTATATATATATATATATTAGGTTATAAATTATTATTATAAAGATAATAAATTGAGGACCTTAATTTAATTATTTAAGTGTAAAATCAAATTTTAATATTATATAATCTTTAGATGACTCAATTAATTAATTATTTCATCTCAAAGTACTAAATAATTAGATATTTAATTCTTCTCCGTAGAGAGTACTCACTCTATATCGAATTTGAAAAGTGAAATTGATAGTACTTTTCTAGGCTCGTTTTCCCCAATACAAATCAAATTTTCAGATTTTGTAGGCTCGTTTTTTCCAATTCGCTAGTACTTTTCTATTATCCTTGTTATATGAAGTGTATAGAGAGTACTCACTCGATATTCATTCGACTTTGCAATGTGAAATTGATCAGAAGTCTCATAAAATTGTTTTAATTTCACAAAGACACAAAAAAAAATTAAATTTTCAGAATTTGTAGGCTCGTTTTTCCCAATTCGCTAGTACTTTTCTATTATCCTTGTTATATGAAGAATATAAGGAGTACTCACTCGATATTCATTCGACTTTGCAATGTGAAGTTGATTCTCAGAAGTCTCATAAAATTGATTTAATTTCACAAAGACCAAAAAAATCAAATTTTCAGAATTTGTAGGCTCGTTTTCTCCAATTCGCTAGTACTTTTCTATGATCTTTGTTAAATTAGGTATCAATATAGATAATAGTAATAAACTATATAATAAAAATATATAATCCTTAACATACAATTAACATGAATAATTAAAATTATATTAGTTTGTGATGCTTATTAAAATTTATTAAAATGCTTATTAAAATATATATATATATATATATATATGTGTGTGTGTTTTAAATAACTCCACCTAAACTACATAGTTTAGAACAAAACTACGTAATTTTAATGTGTTAAGATAAGAACCCTAAAACCATGTATATAATAAATTGTTTCTCAAAAGGCCCCCTCTCTCACTAATCTCAAAAGCTTCTCTGCGTGCGGTTCCTGGAAATTTTAAAATTGGGTTCCTGATGTACTTTTTTTTTATACACAGATGCGAATTACTAGTTGTAGAATGGGGATGGCTTTCTTTTGATGTTTGATGGTGCGATGTATAAATATACTAGAGGTCTAGAAGTACTAATCTTTTACTCTTTCTTCTCATTTTGATGCAATGTTTTTCCATGTTTTCTGAAGTATTATATTATGAATGCAACATAAGGAGCTATATGTTGCCTGCAATAGGCATGGATGATATCAGTTTTTCTTTTTTCTTGTTAATGCATTGAAATGTCTGTTATTTTGTTCTGTTTCCTCCGTTGCTATCAATGTAATTACTTTTTCTTTAAACAAAAATGGATTTTCTACCTCTTTTTAAAATTTAATTGAGGTGGATGAGTCCATGAATTAATGCGCGATGATTATATGTGGGTAAATACTTATCCACACCCGATGAGATATAATTTTTCTATATAATCTCTTCTTTTTTTTTTATCATTTTTCTTCTTTTGTTTTTCATAGATTTATGGAGAAGCACACTAAAAGTTTGAAGACCTTGAAGACATATTTGATGTAATTGCATATTGTTTTTGAGATGACATTAGTGTTTGAACAATTTTTTTCATAGAACTTTGATTGTATTTGGTAATTATGAAACTTATTTGGTAATGGGTAGAGTATGGTACCAATTACCCGAAAGGGGCAAATAAGGGTATGGAAATTTTATACCCAGTGGATAATGGATAGAGTATGGATAGCACATTTAGGAGGGTGGATAAGATACGGGAATTCCAAAACCCATCCCAAACCCGACTCAGTGTCATCCCTAATTGTATCGTACTGATTTTCATCGTATACACACCTAAGAACCATTTTTGTCATTTTCTGCCCAAAAGTAAACAAAATAGTAAAACACTGCAATTGCTAGTGTACCTTCCCCAAAAAAGTGAAGTAAATACACACACACAGGGAATTGAGTACGTCAAAAGAGGTTGGGCCTGGGCCTGGGCCTTGTTCCACCTGCCATCAATGTGACCTAAACACGTGTCAAGTTCGGCCTTCCGCCCCAGAATAATGACGGGAAAAAGATGGAGGGAAAATAAGTATTCAGGTGGGCTCCACGTCGGCGACTTTGGCGGGAAAGGGAAGCAACCGCTCGGTCCACTTATCTCTATTTGCGTAGCCCACTTGTCCTCTCCTACTCCTCAGTCCTCACTCATCACCATTAGTCAACATGCATCTACATTTTTTGTTTCTTTTTCTCTAGAAAGAAAATAAAAAATAATTACTTCATCCGTTTCAATTTATATAAAATTGCTTAACTTTATCCGTAATTTTTAAAAAGAGTAATTTATCTTAACTTATGATCTCAGGCAGTGTGGTGGTGAACACGCTATGCTCTAAGTAAGTTGTTTACCTTGTAGACGGAGAGATATAGAAAGTGTGTGGAGCTTGATTAATAAGAATCAATCAGTTCATTGAGTCACTCTTGGTAAACTATCAAACTAATTAAAGTTGTATAGTGTAACTTCATTTAAAAATGAAATTTGAATTTTTATATAATCAAATATAAAAATTATTTCTATTTTGATCATTTCTTAGATTCTGTTGAATTGTATGAAATTCTTTTAATTTTGAAGCGAACACTATTTGTATGACTGTAAATTATTTCAGTAAAGATAAAAAAATAATTTTAAAATTAATTTTTTTCTATTTATAAATAGGTGGTATTTTTTTAAAACAGGTGAAATATAAAGTGTACCATATAAATTGAGATGAAAAGAGTATTAATTTCTCATCTCCTCGTAAATTTCGTAAAACTTTTGATGTTTTATGTTGAAAGAGTAAAAATCGCTTACAATTTTGTTTTATTTCTCAATAGTGTTTGGTTTAGAGTGGTTCAAGGAAGAACTTTCATTTGGTGTTCGTTAAAAATGCTATTTCGATTTATATGATACTCAGAGGTGGACCTATTCTTAGAGTAAGAGGGTCACGGGTACCAATAAACATATATATATAAAGAAGATATACTACTATACAAATAACACATGATTTTATATTATCATTTTCTTCCATCCTTATAAGTAGACGCATGAAATCATTTACTCGGTAAAAGTATGAATTTCACATGCAATAAAATAAAATATTATTAAAAATATGATTATTTCTTCAGTTTATTGTATTATTATATTAAATTGGGTATGTTATTGTTGTTTTAAGCTGTTTAAAATAGAAGTTAAATTGGACCAACAAAAATCGATGCTAAGATGAAATAAAGATCATATACAAAACGAAAAAGTGGGAATAAGCAACGGCTTTAATAATAAATGAAGATAACAAAAAGAGAATTAAATTCTAAAGGCTAAAAAGCCATAGCAATATGTACAGTACGGAAACACGTGCAAGGATGTGTGCGATCATAATAATGACGATGTGCTAGTGCGACATTAACATACATA
Organism: Anisodus tanguticus; assembly: GCA_034509755.1. NCBI lineage: Eukaryota > Viridiplantae > Streptophyta > Magnoliopsida > Solanales > Solanaceae > Anisodus > Anisodus tanguticus. The sequence goes on along the minus strand of CM067540.1, from coordinate 2,379,594 downwards.
AATACACGAGATTAATACGAATAAAACAAAAAATTAAATTTAAATTCAAAAGCATAATTATTAGAGAAAATATAAACAAATATAGATAAAAGATTGAAATTTTATAATTTATTGAGGTTAATACATGTAATTAAAAAAGTTTAATATATTATAATTAATTTATTTACGTAATTAACATTTGATAAAAAATATTTCAAAATTTGAGCAAGGAGTATCTAATAATCACACTAGATACTTAATCAAAACAAATACTTCATTCAAAAGCGTCTATATGAATTTATTAGCAAATTTTAAAGACTGATAATTTATACAATATCATAACAATATAATCTCGTTTGTAATGATAGGATGTACGCAGACATACTCTTATCTTTGTGGCATAAAAACACTCGATTCAAAAGATATATATATCTAATGCAAGATTGTAAGATTAATAGAACATAAAATAATAAGATACAATACAAACGCAATAACAAATAGTAGTATACATCGCTATGCGATAAATAAAGAATGCTACTATAGGGCTGTCGATTTATACGCCAATAATAAGTAAGAGAAAATTAATTTAAAATTGAAAAGCATAATCATTTACTATTTAATTTAATTTGTAGTGGGAGGTGAGGGGTCACGTGATAAACAAATACTATCTAGAGACAAAAATAAATAAATAAATAAAAAGTATAGACAAAAGGGCAGAGTATGGCAGCATGCTGAAACCTTTGTAAGTAGCCAATACAGAGCACTGCACTTCTGCTTAAAGATTCTGAATTTTAATACAGAGTATCTTATTTGAGCTTATACTGTTTATTAATTATTACTAGTACTCCCTTTGTCCCAAAATATTTATCTCATTACTCTTTTCAAGTGTCAAATTATTTAAAATATATTTTTTCATTATATTAATATGAAAAAATTACAACTTATAGTATTTTTTATATAATTTTTGAATATCTAAATTTTAATTTTAAAATAATAAATTAATCTAATTTAATTTTAAAATTTAACCAATTAACTTTTTTAAAAAAAAATATGATAAATATATTGGAACTGAGGGAGTACTAGCTTTGGGACTGAGTATCTTTTCTTCTTTATTTATGCTTTAATTAATTTATTTATTTTTTAGAAATGTATACAGTTTTTGTAACCTATTTAACTGATTAGTAGTTAATGAGCGGATCTAAAGCATAACCGTTGAATTTACGGGAATTTAATACTCTCTCCGGATTAAAAATATGTAATTTGACTAAAATGCCCCTAATTAAATTGGTATTGAGATTTGATTATCTAACAATTGTTGAAAATTTACTAAATGTGGAATTAAGTATATCCCATTATTTATGACTCAAACAATTAGGGCCCCGCATGTCGAAAACGCCGTTTCCACACACGTGCACACGTAGTGCCAAGTATCGCAAACTTCATTAGTGAAAGAGATATTGATACATATGTAATACGTTTTGAGACATAGAATGATGGACGGTTATTGGCCAAATAACAAAGTATTTCATATTGGTAAACGAAGAAAGAAGAAGTGTAAGATGAAACGAGTCGAAAATCGCCGCAGAGCCACACCGTCGGAGCCGTGGCGCCGCGGCGCTAATTGGTTGGCCAGTCACTGGCGCCGCAGCGCAAATTCACACAGTCGCGCGACGCTTCGGAGGCAGAATCCTGCGACGGGAAGTTGGAAAGTTCTGACCTTTGGGCTGGTTTTAGAGCATTGATTCTCCATTACTTGGCACATGAATTCAGTCATTATTTGGTTGAATGTAACCCCTCTATTAAGTGTCATTACATGGCTATTGAAGACCATTAGTTGGCTAGTTGAGGGATCTTCTCCTTACACTATATATTGAGGTCTTTGGCTCAATTGAAGAACACTACACAACACTTAGAAAATACTCCAGAATTTTCTGAATTCATCGTCTTCATCTCTAGCAAAGTTACTATACTCAAAGTTCTTCAAGAGTAACACTTGAGTTTCCTTTGCTCAATTGTTAAGTTGTTGTTGTATCTTGGGAGACTATTGCCCGACAACGTAAAAGGAGATATATGGGGCAATCTTGTCTTAAAGACAGAGTGTCATCACTCGACTCAGCAAATCACACAAGCAGTTTGTTAAGTTCTTAATTTCCAGTTTATTGTAATATTTAGTTTATCATTTCTTACCATTGTAATAGTTACTTATTTCCCGTTCCCTACAACAATTGTATCCCTACAATTTTAAGACAAGATTTTGTTGTAATTACCTAGAAAGATGACTGGAAGAGAACAAACTGCTTCTGATTCTGTGAATGCTGCTACTCAAGGCAATCCCTCTGCCTTCCCCACTACTCAAGGCACATCTAATGCCTTTCGGTTGCTCAAGGCTCATCCAACGCCTTTACTCCCGCTCAAGGGAACGTTGTCGTTCCTCCACCCACTGGATTTCACCATGAACGCCCTGAAAAGTTCATGGGCTCAAACTTCAAGAGATGGCAACAGAAGATGCTATTCTATCTGACTGTTATGGGAATGACATGTTTCCTAACTGAAGATCCTCCACAAACTGGAGATGAAATGGACTCTTCGCCTTCTGAAACGGCTGAAGGGGGCCTAGGTATCCATGTCATTAATGGCATAAAGATGGTTCTTGATGCATGGAGTTATAGTGATTTCATGTGTAAGAATTGCATATTGAACTGCTTGTCAGACCCTCTCTACACGGTGTATTGCACTGTAGGCACTACCAAAGAGTTGTGGGAGAAACTGCAAAAGAAGTACAACGCACAAGATACAGGTACTAAGAAATTCATCGTTGGGAAAATTTTGAAATTTTAAATGGTGGATAGTAAAACAGTGATGTCCCAAGTCCAGGAATTCCAAATGATTCTACATCACCTGGATTTGGAAGGTATGAAACCAAATGAGCAGTTTTTGGTTGCATCACTGATTGAAAAGTTACCTCCTTCGTAGAATGAGTTTATGAGTTACTTAAAACTCAAGACAAAGGAGATGACCTTTGAAGAACTTATTATCAAACTCCAAATTCAGGAATATAATAAGAAGGCCTTGCCTAGGGGTAAACAACCCGCTAAGGTAAAGGCAAATCTGGCTTAGGCCAAAGGGAACCCAAGCAAGAAGCGCAAGTTCCAGAAAGACGGCAAGACCCAAGCGGTGGAGAAGTTCAAAGGAAACTGTCACCACTGTAGGAAACCTGGTCACATGATCAAGGACTGTCGCAAGCTCAAGACTGAGCAATAATAGAAGGCCAAGGCTAAGGGAAAGACACAAGTTAACGTCGTCAAAGACAAGTTTCTGGACAACATGATTGACGAGTTCTCAGCTGTGGTACTAGAAGCCAACCTTGTTGAGAATCCCATGCAATGGTGGATGGACACAGGTGCTACAAGACACATCTATTCCAATAGAAATGCCTTCTCCACTTATACACCGGTTACAAACAAGAAGTTGTTCATGGGCAACAACGCTTCCTCTGACGTGCTGGGGGTAGAAAAGGTAGTCCTGAAGATGGCTTCTGGTAAGGAGCTCACTCTGAATGAGGTGATGTATGTTCATGAGATTAGAAGAAATTTAATTTCAGGTCATTTATTGGTTAATGCTGGTTTTAGGCTAGTGTTTGAGTCCAATAAGTTTGTAATCACTAAGAATGGAACATTTGTGGGAAGAGGATTCGTTTGTGAAGGCCTCTTCAAAGTTAACGCCATGTCTGTATTACGTACAAGCAATAATATTGAAGCTTCTTCTTACTTGCTCGAGTCCTCTAATTTATGGCATCATAGATTAGGACATGTCAATTACAAGTCCATCCAAAGGTTGGTAAAGTTGGAGTTGTTGCTGTCTATCGACGCAAACCCTCAACATAAGTGTGAGGTGTGCGTAGAGGCAAAACTCACAAAGCTTCATTTTCGATCCGTCGAAAGAAATATCTCTCCTCTAGAACTTATTCACACAGATATATGTGATTTGAAGTTTGCACAAACTAGGGGGAACAAGTACCTTGTGACATTCATTGATGATAGCACAATGTATTTTTACCTTTACTTGTTGAAAAGTAAGGATGAAGCCTTTGAAGAGCTCCGACGTTACAAAGAAGAAGTTGAGAACCAACTAAGCGTGCAGATTAAATTCATTTATAGCGATAGAAGGGGAGAATATGTAGCGCCATTTTGAGGAATATTGTGCCGAATCGGGCATTGTTCATCAAATGATGGCTCCATACCCACCTCAGTCGAATGGTGTGGCGGAACGCAAAAACCGCACATTGAAGGAAATGATGAATGCCTTACTCATCAATTCTGATCTTCCACAAAATATGTGTGGAGAAGCTGTCATTATCGCTAATACAATTTTTAATAGAGTCCCACATAAGAGTATGGACAAAAACTCCATATGAATCATGGAAAGGAAAGAAACCCACCTATAAATATTTAAAGGTGCGGGGTTATTTGGCAAATGTTGAAGTACCCAAGCCAAAGCAGGTCAAGATTGGGCCTAAGACTGTAGATTGCATATTAATCGAATATGCAAATAACAGCAGTGCTTATTGCTTCTTAGTGCATAAGTCAGATACTCCAGATATCCACGGGGGTACAATCATGGAATCAAGAAATGCTCAATTCTTTGAAGATACCTTTTCTAGAAAGGAAAAAGACATAACCTCTCGCAAACGAAGTTATGAACAAAGCTCTCAGGAACCGGGAGTCGTTGACGGTCCGGATCTAGATGGTTCAAATCTAGTGGATCTCGAAGTGGCTGAATATCCAGAATCTAGTGTTCTAGATTCTCAGAACTTGGAGATTCCAGAGACGAAACTAAGGAGAAGTAAAAGGGACAGAAAGGATAAATCCTTAGGTCCTGACTTTATAGCTTATATGGTTGATGATGAACCAAGGACAATTGCTAAAGCATTGTCAACTCCAGAGGCACCGCTCTGGAAAGAAGCTATTCAGAGTGAAATAGACTCCATTCTGCATAACCATACTTGAGAGTTGGTTGATCTTTCTCTGGGAAATAAACCGTTGGGTTGTAAGTGGATACTCAAACGGAAGTATAACGCAGATGGGTCTATAGATAAGTACAAGGCCAAGTTGGTAGTCAAGGGCTATCGGCAGAAAGAAGGCCTTGACTATTATGACACGTACTCCCCGATGTCTCGGATGACGTCCATACGGGTATTCATTGCGATCGCAACATTGCCTGACCTTGAGATACATCAAATGGATGACAAGACAACCTTCCTAAATAGTGATTTGGAAGAAGAAATCTATATGGAACAACTCGAGGAGTATGTGGTTCTAGGGCAAGAGAAGAAAGTATGTTGACTTGTCAAATCTCTGTACGGGCTGAAACAAGCTCCGAAGCAATGACACGAAAAAATTGACAGTACTCTACTATCGAAGGGTTTCGCCATTAATGAATGTGAAAAATGTGTCTACATGAAAGGATTCGTTCGTTATGATATACCTGTATGTAGATGACATATTGATCACAGAGAGCAGTCCTAACATGATTCTAGAGACTAAGAACATGTTGAAATAATATTTCGACATGAAGGATATGAGTATCACAGATGTCATCTTAGGGATAAAGATCTTTAAGACATATGACAGACTAGTCTTATCTCAATCTCACTACATCGAGGATGTGTTGAGAAAGTTTGGGATGTTTGACAGTTCGCCTATAAAGGCACCACTGGATAGAAATCAAAAGCTTGATAAAAATTGTAGTGCACCCGTATGCCAGGAGCAATATGCATAGGTGATCGGTAGTTTGATGTACATAACAAACTGCACCCGACTTGATATTGCTTATGCAGTCAATAAGTTGGCTAGGTTTACCCGTAATCTGAGTAATGATCATTGGAAGGCATTGAATTGGGTACTATAATACATGAAATACATGCTAACTTACGGGTTGCATTATTTGAGATATCCAGATGTACTAGAAGGGTACAGTGATGCAAACTGGATATATGACATAGAGAACACCAAGTCCACCAGTGTGTATGTATTTACAATTGGTGGTGGAACTGTGTCTTGGAAATCCTCTAAGCAAACTTGCATCGGCCGATCCACAATGGAATCAGAGTTTATCGCTTTAGAAAAAGCAGGTGAAGAAGTTGGGCGGCTTCACGACTTCTTAGAGGATGTTCCTTGTTGGAACAAACCCGTACCTTCTGTAATGATCCTCTGCGACAGCCAGTCGGCTCTAGGAAGGGCACGTAATTCTATGTACAATGGCAAGTCTCGTCATATTCGACGGAGACATATGACCGTTAGACAGCTGATTACCATGGGTATAATATCCATTGATTACATAAAGTCAAAAAATAACATAGCGGACCCGTTAACAAAGGGGTTATCCAAGGATCAGATGTTCTGCCTGTCTAGGGGAATGAGCTTAAAACCTAAAGTATAAGGACCAATACAGTGGTAACCCATCCTTACTGACTGGAGATCCCAGGAATTAGGTTCAATAGGAAAACTAAGTTGTAAAGGTTCAGTTGATCGCTTCGGTGGAAGCATGAGCACTTCGGATAGTGATTTTTGTGAAGAAACACCAAATCCAAAGTCGTGCCCGCGATAGACAATAAGTGCTATCTGCAGTGTGGGTAAATGTTAAGTTTCCAAAACCTTTAATGATCTTCACCGGTTAAGGTTAGGGTTGGGAAAACTTTTAATGGTTCCTAACACTTGTAAAGTGGGGTATAACATGATACCTTGTAAGAGACCACCTATTTAAGTGCGAGGACATGCCTCCTCAAATGAACGCACTTAAGCATCCAAGAAGTATCCACGGCCGCAACGGATAAAACATTACGAGGTACTGAGTAAAGGAAGTTGTTGTGTTGGTACCGTTGACTTGACTTACACTAAACACTGACGGTTCAAGACATCACGTTCACCGCGCAGTAAGTAAGTCCGATGGTATTCAACTATGGAAGGTTCAAAACGTATGCTACCTATCCAGATGCAATATCGGTCCGCTGAAAGATTGCTGGAAAAGACACCAAGTGTTGCGCCAAAATCTCTTTCAAAAGGGGATTGTTGGAAATTTATTAAATGTGGAATTAAGTATATCCCATTATTTATGACTCAAACAATTGGGGCCCCGCACGCCGGAAAAGTCGTTTCCACATACGTGCACACGTAGTGTCAAGTATCGCAAATTTCATTTGTGAAAGAGATATTGGTACGTATGTAATACGATTGAGACATAGAATGATGGACGGTTATTGGCCAAATAAGAAAGTATTCCACGTTGGTAAACGAAGGAAGAAGTGTAAGATGAAATGAGTCGGAAATCGTCGAAGAGCCGTGAAGGGCCGCGGCGCCACACCGTCGGAGCCGCGGCGCCGGAGCACCGCGATGCCTCCCAGGCAGTGCCATGACGCTAATTCACAGAGCCGCGACGCTTCAGAGGCAGAATGCTGCGACGAGAAGTTGGAAAGTTCTGACCTTTGGGCTGGGTTTGGAGCATTGATTCTTCATTACTTGGCACATGAATCAGCCATTATTTGGCTGAATGTAACCCCTATATTAAGTGCCATTAGTTGGCTATTGAAGGCCATTAGTTGGATAGTTGAAGGGTCTTCTCCTTACACTATAAATTGAAGCCTTTGGCTCAATTGAAGAACACTACACAACACTTAGAAAATACTCCAGAATTTTCTGAATTCATCTTCTTCCTCTCTAGCAAAGTTATTATACTCAAAGTTTTTCAAGAGTAACACTTGAGTTTCCTTTGCTCAATTGTTAAGCTGCTGTTGTATCTTGGGAGACTATTGCCCGACAACGTAAAAGGAGATATACGGGGCAATCTTGTCTTAAAGATAGAGTGACATCACTCGACTCAGCAAATCACACAAGCAGTTTGTTATGTTCTTAATTTTTCAGTTTATTGTAATATTTAGTTTATCATTTCTTACCATTGTAATAGTTACTTATTTTCCGTTCCCTACAACAATTGTATTCCTACAACAATTAATAAGGGCAAAACTGGAAAAACAAGGTTAATTCTTTCTTGATTTGGTAAGTGAACACTCTTTTTATCTAAAAATAAAGGCTAAGTCGTCCTCCGGGGCATAACTGGATGGCAAATGAGGAGAACTTAAAATCCAGCTGGAGGATTGCAGCGTGGGTTCGAACCCTGGTCGGAGCAATTTGCTCTCTTATGGGATAGGATCTTGTAGGTGATATCAGTTGCTCTGTTCTCAAACCCTGGTCATTCAGGCATATTCTGTAATTTACTGGTAGTAGTGCTGAGAGACCGGACTATTATCTCCAGGAATAGTCTGGCGTAAGCCAGAAAGCTTGGATATAAAATAAAAATAAAAATAAAGACTAAGTGAACACTCTTTTTACTCCGGAATAAGTATTTTTTACTTTGTTTCATACGACAGTAACAACAAACCCACTGAGATAAGACCTTACCTCTATCTTTGTTTTATATATGAAGACATTACTAAAATACAATAATAATGAAACTATTTTAAAATTTTATATGCGTTAACTTTTGAATATTTAGGTGTTTCAAAAGGAAAATATGAAATAATTTTGGTTTCAATTTGAATTTTTTTCTAGGCTTACGCTCTAAATAAACACTCAAAAAATTGAGACTTACGTCTAAGCAAATTCGAGCAAGATTGAAACTTACGCTCCATAATACTTGTGCCCCATCAATATACGTTGATAGGAGTGTGTTTTTAGTGCGATTCACTCCTAGACTTGTCCCAAAAAAACCCCTTTACATACTATTTGACTTATAGAAGGGGAGTCTCGAAGCAACAGTAAAATCATCTTCGTGTGTTTTGATTTGAGCATGAAAACAACCGCTAATATATATATTAAGATAGACTAACTATATCACACGTCTTAAAGTTTAAGTCCTTTTTTGGACCCTATTAATACGAAAGACTTTGTGCATCGTGATGTCCTTTTTTTAACGCATGGACATATACCAACTATTGGGAATGGTTTGGGGTTGGGGGGGGGGGGGGAATTTGTTAGGTAGTTGGTTGGTGATGGAGGACAAAGGACATACTAAAGTCTAAAGAAGTGTAGAGGTACACGGGGTGCTGATGTGGCAGGATTAGAACCGTTCATGCATTGGAGATTTGCTATACTCTTTCCCAACATTCTCATGTGCTTTCCCTTTACTCTTTTCACTTTTACAATTTCTTCTTCTATTTTGTGTAAATATCTCTTTGTTCTTCTTTATTGTTCCCTTTATTTATCATCGTTTGAATATTTTACCTTTTTTCATTATTTGGATATTATTTCAAAATAATGGAGTCTTTGATTATGAGATTGACTTATTATTTCAATTTCAAAAATTTGAAATAGGATATTTTAAGTTCAAAAAACAAATTTAGTTGTATTTTACTATCTAAACAGACTTTTAACCTTTAAATATCTTTCAACTTAACTTTAAATAATATTTTTTTACTCAAATATTAATCAATTTATATTCAAACACCTACTAAGATTTTTTCTTCTTCTTTGGCATTCGTCTTAATAGTACTAAGATCTTTTAAAGTTTAAAATAATATTGAAATACATCATCCTCTTAAAGTTATTATGTTTCAATTAAATACTTGAATTACAACTTGTTCCAATTGAACGTTTAAATTTATGATAAATTGTTCATATAAGATATTTCTAACTCAATTTTTTGAAAAAGCTTGTGTGCATGTTTTCAAGCGTCTATCAAGTTATATTATAAAGTCATGTCAGCATACTAAAGTCATTTTATGAGCTCATTTTTAAGTTGTAAAATACAGAATTTACCATGTTAGTAAATAGTTAATAGACATACTTTCTACAAATGGCATCTGAAGGATTTACGTGACCAAGTCCAATTTCCTTCATTTTTTTACTTTAAAATATTGATTAATCCTTGATGTACCATAATTGTGCACGATCTCGAATCAACTCTGGATTCAAAGGGCACTGATTTTTTTCCAAATAAAAAGATTTTTTAAATTCAATTATTGACTGTCACTCTTTCTGAATCAATAATAATAAGTATATGGTAGGAAATGTACATATAATTTACTACATTTTTATTTACTTATGGCAGAAAGGTGACTCCCTTAAAAAAATTATGGTAGACAAAGGTGGCAGGGAAGTAGCATGGACCTTAATAAACTTAATAGCTTAACTATTCAAATTCAAATTCAAATTCACATTGAAGTTGATAGAAGCCGACGAAAACACTAGTTCAATTCAATTGCTAAACTTTTACACTTATTTGCTCAAAAAATAGTCATTGTATTTTGACTTATTATAAGAACTATGTCAATGTTTCCGCTTCTTCAGATAAATAATTTAAAACACTTTTGAGAGCATTACAGTTAACAAATAATATTAGATCAATTATAAAAAAATATGTACATAAAATATTTAATTTGACGGATAGATACTGAATTTACGGTCACCACAAATTACCCTATAAATCCACCCCCGATTGTATAACCTTTGCTTAGCAACACCTTCTCGTATAGAAAATTAGAAATCTAGCCAGTCGTGGATAAAATATCACAATTTAAACAATTATTTACTCTTGATTATTTTATCGATGATTAAATTCGTAACTTCTGTCCAATTTTTCGACTGCAGAGCTGTCACAAAATATCTCTTCTATAGTGGCATCAAATATTTTTTATGATAAGGAAATCTGCAGATCTATCCAAAATGGGTCTACACAGAGTAAATTCCGCTTCAGTATAATGGCCTGCAAACCACACAGAAGAGGCAAACCGCACTAGGCAAAACCCGGGCATGAGCTCGACCGAAAAAGCATGGAAGGGATTTCGAACCTGAAACCCTTCATTTGGATGATCACTATCGTTCAACTCGGCCACCCTTGCATGTTATTTTAGCATCAAATATTTTCAACGGTTTTCAATGACTTTACGTCAAAAAATAGTAAAGTATTTGAATTCCTAGTCTTTTTATCAACAATTTTCGTCAAAATAATCGTTCAAAAATCTGACGAATTTCATTGTCATGTATCCATCAATCTAAACTTAAACTTGAACCAAACCTAATGTATTTACTAGTCCCTGACGAAATTCAACATCTTTACTAAGGAGTATATAATGGTCATGAGCTATTTTTAATTGGCTTAAAATTAAATTTACAAGTTAAATGTTAGATTCTATCACATATAATATCAATTTTGAATACTTTACACAAAAAGAAAGTGGGAAGGTTTTAGATGCTCCAAACAAGTTGACATTTTACTCTAATTTGCACATCTTGATAGATCACAATAAAAATTCTCGAATTTGTTAGGAATATATTGCATATATAGCTACTCTCATAGTCTCATCCACGAGGAGACAGTCTATTTAACCTATTAAAATATAGGTTAAATAGATTTGGTGCCTTTATGAAATAAGTAGTGAAATACTAATATAAGAATAATTCTTAAAACCTTTTTCTGACTAATTAAGAATCCTATGTCACATGATTTTTCTTCTTATTCTTAATAAAGAAAAGGTTCTCCACTTTTTTTTTTCTTTCCAGAAATGGCTAATCACACGAATTCTAAAAAATGATATGAAGTTCCTCCTTTTTATTCTAAGTTAAGAAAATGCATATCCATATGAAATTTCACGTATATTAATGGAATTTAACCAATTTTAACAATAAGGGCATAAGAATGTTAGTTGTCGCATTTTAATAATTGAACGTTGCTCGATCACTATAACTCTTAAATAAAATAATAAAAAAATTGTCACATTAAAGTTATTAAACTTTACCCAGTTTATATTACAGTAAAATCTTGAAACTTTATCAATTATAGCAAGAAAGTTGCCTTGATGAGTACGTTCTATTGTTCAAAATGGGTAAAAAATAGTGACTTTACTGTTATATTGTGTAGAAATTTAGTTACTTTATGTGACAAAAAAATAAATTGTGACTTTATTCTTACAATAAATAAAGTTTCATGACTTTATTGCTATACTTAATGAATAAATTCACAATTATTTTAAGATGACAAAATTAAAAGAATAGTTTTTTGACTTTACTGTTAAAGTGATAAAACTCGATGACCATACACGAAATCAACTCAATTTATAATGATCTCGAGAGACTCTAGCATTATTATTTTTAAGAACAATGTCAATATACGTGTTCCTTTATGTCTTCCGAAATGTGAGAGATATAATGTTTTGTAAATAAGAAAGACGTTGAACATTCTCTATCTACTACGTATGTACTACGGGATCTTGACCTTTTATTTTGTTTCATCACTAAACAGTTTATTGATTCATAATTCATTTAGTCAATCTCGTTACAAAAGTTAGCTTAAAAAAGGAGAATTTTCTAAGTTGTAAATTAGGCATTGGGTCTAACTCACACCTCAAAAACTAGTTCAAAGGAATAAGGATTGTCCATACGTTATAAGGAGCCCAGAGTTTTCATCTGTCACCGATGTGATATATATTTCTTCAACAAGACAAAACTATGACTAAGAAATTTAACGCTTGCTTTGTATTTAAATTTGGCTTTTTAAGAGATCGTTGATTCTAAACTAGCAAAGAGGACAACAATGTAAATATTAGTTTATATATTTCAAGCTTGATTTGACATCTTTCCAATTAATTGTTTCATATTTCAAATAATTATTTTCCAAGGAAAACTCAATGTGACAATTTGTGAAAAAATCACATTTGTATAGCACAAGTGAGATCTTGAAGATGTTGATGGAATTCATAAGTTTGGTTAATTGAACATAGTATTCTACGATTACGTAATTTGATTGCCATACTCTTTTTTTTAAAGAGACTATTAAAACTTATATTCTTACCATTACTAAAAAATTAGAAATTAGCGATTGCCGAATTTTATAGTTAAATAGCAAAATTATTGCTAATCCTATCAAAAAACAAATTGTTAGTTACGTGCAATTTAGTGATAGCTCAACGCGAAGTTCATCGATACTTTCAATTTTTTTATGTAGTGTAATACATCATAATATTTATATGCTATAAAAACTCTTATTAGCGTTACATTATATATTAAAATATAAATATAATATATTATTTTTGGGTCGGGTATAATATTTTTTTACATAAACTAAATAGGACGAAGAAATAAATTATAGACTTCCTCCCCCCTCAAGAGACAAAATAATTAGGTTTAATTTTAAATATAGGGGATTACGCTATCTATGTTTGACCATAAAATAATATTCAATGAATAGACATGCAGAACTGGCTGAAAGTCTAAGGTCTAAATAGGAGAAAATCTGTACAAAAATAAGGAACAAATAAAGAACACAAATTATAAAAATCAAATCTAAAAAGGAAACAAAATTAAAGTAAATTAAAATCTAGTCCTAAATAAAGGAAAATGAAAATAAATAAAAAAAGCCAAAGAAGAAAGCAGGACCAAATTGGCGGTACCCTGGGAACCAAGTACCTTGTCAGTGGTATCTTCGTAATAATTAAGGCTTAATAGACCCAATTTCGTCCAATGAAAATATAGCTGTAAACCTCTTAATTTGTTGAAGAAACCCCCATGTCCCCACTACATAATCTGTAACGCCATAATTCCTCACCCACTCTCCATATCTAAACGTGAAATACACGCTTTAGTATTAACCAAATTGACAATTTAATTGTTTGTTTGAACTTTGACCAAGCTTTTGAAAAATAAAAACGGCTTGTTTTCATTTAAAAAAAATATTCTTAGAAAATGTGAAGTATTTGAAAGAAAAATATAATTTTGAGTAGTAGTTGATGTTATTTCAAGGAAAGCCAAAAAATTAATTTATTTAAAGGAGTACTTTTAGAATCTCTCGCAAAATTTTTAGGAAATTAAATTTGTTTATTTTAGAAATCAGAGGTGTTTAATCAAATGTTGAGGAAAATAATAATTGAGTAGTAACAAAAATTATTTGTCAAAACTTTTAAAAAGTATCTTTCGTGGAAAACGCTTTTGAAATTTTATTCAAGCACAAATTACTATTCAAATATTGATAAATGTATTTTCTAAATTAATTAGTCAAACACAAACTGCTACTATCTTACACAAATACTTATATGAAAATTACTTTTAATCAAGAGTTACTTTCAAATAAACAAATTTTAAAAATTTGATCAAAGTCGCTATGATCATTAATAGTCAATTTAATATTGAAAAAACATATTTAAAATAATCTAATACCCTTAAGTTGTCACTTTTTATTTTTTTAAAAGTACATATTTTAAAAGTTTGATCAAATCAACTATAAACACTACGTTAGTGGTTGCATAACACTCTACGTATCCGCGCGTGAAACTGTCAGCTAGGCACTGAATGGGTCATGCAGATGACGATGGTGTTATTATAGTCATGTGACATGTATGTCATATGGCAGCTCATTACCCATTCACATCCCATATATACATACAAATACAACACACATTAATTACACACCAAATTTTACTTTTACCCACACTCCTTCTCTCATTACAAATACCCCTCTCCCCTTTAATACATTTTCTTGACCACTTTGAAAACAGTGATCACAGTGTAACAGAGAAAAAAGAAATAGCACAGAGAAAAGGACGTGTGAAAGACCAGAAAATCAGGTAATAAAAAATTAATTCTTTTTTTAATGTTTATTTTGTTGAATTGGTAAAGATAATTTTTTTTATATTCAACTTTCCGTCGTATTATTTCTAAATATAATAATCCCGATCCTTCAACACTATTAGCATCGAATTGCTTCCCGGGATGAGCCGTAAAGTTCTAGTTCACTTTTTGTTTGTTTTTATCAGATACACACTACAAATAGAAGAAAAATTTACACACCGACACACACTAAAGTTTTAGTAGTGATACTATTATATAGTACAGAGAAATATTGGCCATAGATTTCTAATCTTTATGTGGTGTTTATTTTCTATATCTATAAATAGGAGTATCTTATCCTATTTTTGTGTTCCCTTTTGCTCTCTTATTGTAAAAAAAAACGGAAGGTTGAAGAATAAGGGCTTGTTTGGCTGTGGATTTTGTGAGACTTATGTCTGCAAAGTCTTGTTTGGCTGTTGTGATTAGGGCTCCATTAAAGAAGCTCTGGATATCTATTATTGGTCTTTGTATGCAACAAATCAATTTCTCTGTTTCGATGCGTTTGAGGCCCAAAAGGTACTGTTTTGTTGTTAATTTTTATGTTATTTTTGTGTGTTTTAAGGTTGTTTTATACTGATCTGTTATGGTTTTTTTATTTTTTTTATTTTACAGGACTTGTTCTGGTGTCGTTTGCTTTGGTGGATTTCACATGAACCGTTTTTTACATCCCATTTTGCTCTTAAGAATACCCTAAAAACCCTTTTTTGTTGATTTTTCCTTTTTTTTTTTTTGAAAAAAAAAACAAATTTCTGGGCATATTTTGAGGGGTTTTGAGACATGTTTGACCCTCACAAGAACAAGAAAGAAAACATGACCCGACCCATGAGGAAGATCCGGATAGTTTGTTATGACCCGGATGCTACTGATTCATCTGATGATGAAGGTGTTGATATAACGAAACCTAAAAGATTTGTTAGGGAAATTAGTATTCCTATTGGGAACTCTTTTAGTCCAAAAAAACGTGTTGTTGAAACTACTGAGAGTTCTTGTCAAGATAGTAACAATGGTGACAAAAACCCTAAAAAGAGAACTAGGGTTTTAGCTAAAACCTCACAAAAACCCTCGTCGTCGAAATATCGCGGTGTTCGTCAACGTAAATGGGGTAAATGGGCTGCTGAAATACGCGACCCGTTTAAATCTAGAAGGGTTTGGCTTGGTACTTATAACACTGCTGAAGAAGCTTCTAGAGCTTATGAAACGAAACGTCTCGAATTCGAAGCTATGGCCAAGAGTAATAATTCGAGCTCGAATAATGAAAGTAATTCGAGCTCAAATAAGAATTGTCGGAAGAATGTTGTTGGATGTGTCTCTGAGGAAGATGATTCTGCTGCTGAGAGTTTGGTGTCATCACACACTTCACACATATCTCCAGCCTCGGTTCTTGAAATGGATTGTTTGACTTCCTGTTCTGAAGTCAAAGTCAACGACAATGTTGTCGAGGAGGAGAAGCGGGTTGATGATGATGATGATAAGATGGGATTGATGGAGGATAGTTTGTCTTTGGCTGAAATTGGTGCTGGAATGGATTTCAATATGGAGATGGATTTGTTCTTTGCGGGTAGTGATGATTTTGGTTCGAATCTTGATGACTTTGTGGTTAATGATTTCAAAGATTTACCGTTATGTGGACTTGATGGTGATGAAAAGTTGCTTAATGGTTTGCCTGATTTCGATTTCGACTTTGATTTCGATGGATACAATGAATCTTGTGCTTGGATGGATGAAGCAGCAGCGGCGGCTCAGTTGATGAATGGAACGACGACAACACCCCTCAATATTGCATTATGCCCATAAGTTTTGCAGCTATAGGATGAGTAGTAATCAATAGAGTTTTTATGTCTCAAGAATCATTTAATTTAGGTTCTTGAGACCGTGGTCTTTTACTTTTAAGTGAGTTTTGAGTAATGTTTACTTTTCGTTTAAGAGAGATTTTGAGACTTTCTAGTTGAGGGATGTATTTTTACCTTTAGAAGATTATTGAGTTAATAGTTCCTTTGGGTTTTGCCTGTGCTATTAGAGCCGTCCAAAGGTCTATTGAATCTCAATTGGTTGAATCTTAAGACTGTTTATTGCCCCCTATCATATGATGGAATGGTTTAAAAATATTGTGTTTCTGTTGCCTATGTTCTTTGTGATAGAATTCATGAAAGTCTTTTATTCATAACATGAATTCTTACAAAGCAATAACAAGATAATAAAATAATATTATTCTTGAGAGCTAAAAGTGCAAGTAAAAGAAAAGCAAGTAAAGCCCTTTATATAGGGTCTATTATATGGGATACAAATATGTTTTTCCAATGTGGGACAAAAGCAAATGCTAATATCTCCTCTCAAACTCGCGATGGTGTAGACAGAAGCATCGAGAGTTTGCCAAGAAAGAACCGGTGACGCTTTAAGGTATGCGCCTTTGTGAAGAAATCGCAAGTTGCATCGAAGATGAGACAAATGGCAAGGATAGAGTGCGGCTGTCGAAGATGATATCGAATAATATGACAATCAATCTCAATATGCTTGGTACGTTCATGAAAGACTGTGTTGTGCGCAATCCGAATAGAACTCTTATTATCACAATACATCGGTGTTGGTGAAGAAAGACAGACACCCATATCAACCAATAACCGACGTAACCATACAATCTCACACGTAGTAGAAGCCATAGCACGATACTCGCCTCGCCAAAGAGCGAGAAACCACATCTTGTTTCTTACTTTTCCATGAGATGAGTGAATCTCCTAAAAATACACAATAACCGATAGTTGATTTCCGATCGCTTAGGTCACCACCCAATCTGCATCGAAAAATGCACGAAGCTCCAAGGATGAGGTCGATGGAAACAAGAGACTCGATAAATCGTTCCTCGAAGATAGCGAAGAATACGCATAACTGCGGCCCAATGTACGGATGTAGGAGAGCAAACAAACCGACGACAATGTGAACGATATGCAATGTCGGGCGAGTAATGGTGAGGTACACCGGACTCCCTACAACCGAACGATATAAAGTGGGATCGGGAAGAGGATCCCCGTCGAGGTGTATATCGAACATTAACCTCAAGAGGAGAGTCAACTATACGAGTATCCGTGAGACGGCCCGCTCAAGAATATCTCGTGTACTTAGACGAGAGAGAAGATATCCCTTCTCGAATAAGCTACCTCAATGCCTAAAAAGTAACGTAGATGACCTAAATCTTTCATCTCAAAACGGCGAGATAAAGTAGATTTTAGGTTTGCAATACCATCAATATCATCACCGTAATGATCATGTCATCAACATACAACAAAAGCAAAATACAACCCGGGGGTTGATTTAACAAATAACACCGAATCATGAAAGCCGGAAATAAACCCAAGAGATGATACTACAAAGTGGAGAACTTGTCGAACCAAGCTCTTGGAGCTTGTTTGAGACCATACGAGCTTTCTTAAGCCTCGCACACTTGTCCCGGACTATGTGAAACACCGGGTGGAGGGACCATGTAGATTTCTTCTTGAAGATCCCCATTTAAAAAAGTATTTTTAACATCCATTTGTGAAATATGCCAATGACGAACAGAGGCCACTGCAATAAGAACCCGGACAGATGTCATCTTTGCAACGGGTGCAAAAGTCGCTTCATAATCCATACCATATTCTTGAGCAAAACCCTTTGCAACCAAACGAGCTTTATATCGCTCAATAGAACCATCGACTTTGTCTTAATCTTGTACACCCATCGAGAACCAATAGTTTTCTTACCGGTCGGTAGAGAAACCAAATCCCAAGTACCGCTTTTGTTCAAAGCAACCGCTTCCTCATTCATAGCCTCTTGCCAAAGAGGATCACGAGCCGCCTCGAGTAGGATGTAGGCTCACGAGAGAGAATTAATAGAAACTAGAAAGGAAGCGAATGATGGAGCATAGCAAGAATAATCAAAATCGGATACACGAGTAGATCGCGAGTGCGTTTAGGATAGCGAGGTGGATCTCGGATCCGCAACCACAAAAGGTTCCGAAATAGGCGTAGGAGGGGGCTGAGTATCAATATCATGGGACCTGCCAGAAGACTGAGAAGGAACATATGATATAGATGTAGAATCAGATGGACAATCAGCATCAAAGGGATCAATATCAATAAGGTCGATTTTGTCATACCATGTGAGGTAGGTGGGATGGAAAAGAAAGGAACATGCTCAATAAAGGAAACATTACGAGACACATACAATTTTCCAGAAACTGGATCATGACAACGATAACCTTTCTGCCCAACCCCATATCCAAGAAAAACACAAATGGCGACACGAGAAGATAACTTAGTACGCTCTGCATGTGGATGTAGAACAAAACATGTAGAACCAAAAACTCTCAAATGGGAATATAGTGGGGTGTGACCAAATAGTCTAGCATACGGAGAAATATCAGAATTATGAGAGGTAGGGATCCTATTAATAAGATAAACAGATGTAAGGACAGCTTCTCCCCAAAATTCACTAGGTACACTAGCGGACAAAAGCATGAATCTAGCTATCTCAACAATATGCCTATGTTTTCTCTCGGCTACCCCATTTTGTTGTGGTGTATCAGTACAAGAAGACTGATGTATTGTACCATCAGCTTTGAAAATATCAGAAAGATCCCCACTAGTATATTCACCTCCTAAATCACCCCGAAAACATTTAATAATGGCGTAATGTTGAGTTTTCACATAGGCTTGAAACTCAACATAAGTATGAACAAAATCGAGCGTCTTTTCAACAAATAAACCCAACAATGACGAGTATAATCATCAATAAAAGAAACATAATATCCGGAGCCACCCTTAGTAGGGATAGGTGCGGCCCCCAAACATCCGAATGAACTAGATCAAATGGTGCGAAAAAGTAGAAGTACTAAGATTAAAAGGCAAATCGAAAAATTTTCCAAGTTTACATCCACTACAATCGAAATATCATCGGATTGTAAATCACCAAGAACACCGGTATTACACATAAAACGCAGGCGAGAACCCGATACATGACCAAGTCTAGAGTGCCACAAATAAAACTTCGAAGAGGAATGTGTTAAATGAAAAGAAGACAGATTAACGAGCATAGTTGCTACATGAGTAGGAAGATGCGGCTCATCCAAAACATATAGACCTCTCCCTTTCTACGCCCGTCCCAATCACTCTCTTGGATTTTAGATCCCGCACATAACAAGAATTAGGGAAGAGTCCAATAAAACATCCGAGTCACATATTTGACCAAAGAAGCAAGATTTATATGTAATTTTGGAATGCAATAAACATCGAGGTAATGATATAGTGGATGTATGAATGGTGCCAATGCTCGTCAATGGCATAGGTGTGCCATCGCCAGACACAACGAAGTGGAAGGGGAGTCGAAAGACATAGATACAAAGACGGAAGAATCAGGAGACATATGATTTCCAGCTCCAGAGTCCAAGATCCAAGAAGGCGAAATGATACATGAACCAATAGATGGTGATGAGCCGGAAGGAACAGAAAGAGCATAAGACTGAGAATTCTGTTGAAACCGTTGGAAGGCGAGGAACTTCGAAATTGGTCGGCCTACGAGAATCGCATCGTGACTCACAGAGGCTCCTGAAGCTGGGTGATCAAGAGAGGGCACAAAGGCAGCCTGAGTCGGTGGATACAAGTTCTGGAATTGACCCCCAGAATATGGCTTTTGTTGAGAAGACTTCTGTCCTTGTCCCGAATGTGGAGGCTTAGAACCTGACGTCTTCCGTAGCTCAGGACATTGATTCTTCCAGTGTTCCGGTTTCTTACAATAATTACAATTACCTACGATAGATGTTCTATACTGGTGTGTAGGAGCTGCAAGGACCGGTGTAGACGAAGGAGTCGCCAGACAAAAGTAGAAGCCTTATGTACCCCTTTTAGAGTCTTCAAACATGTTTCTTCACCATAAGTTCATTTACCACATCTTCACGGATGGTAAGGGTTTGCGGTGCAATAAGCACGAACGACAATTCTCAAATTCGACCGAAGACCCATCAATAGCCGAACAAGACGATCTTCATCTCTCGCATTTTATATAAGCATCGCATGCTTGCAATTCAAGAGATTCTGTCATAGCTAATCGATCCCACAAAGTGGTCATTGCACGAAATAATCTTGAATGCCCAAGTCATTTTGTACTAGTGCACGAATTTCATATTGTAATCGATATTTAACAAAAAAATTATTCTCGCACAAACAATCTTGACAAATAATCCCAAATCTCTTTAGCGAGTTTTGAACTTAGCCAATTGAACACCAATTCTTTGTTCAACGAGTTATTAATCCAAGTAATAATCTTTGAATTATTGGTCTCCCAAGTCCTAAATAATTCATCAAAATTTTCATCTCCAATTTTAGGACATTTGGTTTTTCCGGACATATAATCCCAAAGCCCTTTTCCCTTCGAAAATTTACCATGACATAGCTCCAATAGGAATAATTTTTTCCATCTAACCTAACACCAATAGTTTGCAAAGAATCATCACCTCCACCATTATGAATTTTAAACGAGAAAATCCCAAATAACAAGCAAGAATCCCAAGCAACAAAATAAAAAAAAGGGCGGATCTCACCAATCGATGCGGAAGCCAAAAAGACGAAACCCGGATGTGGAAGCCAAGATCGAACGAGCACGAGCAACGGCTAAAACGAGCACGAGCTTCCAAACAAGCCAAAAAATTTTTTAACTGATACCAGGGGCGTGCTGCATACGAACCCCCAACTAACTCACCGCGAAGTTGAATGCGCGATCGAGCTAAAAATATTAACTTGTGCTCTTGGCTCTGATACCATGATAGAATTCATGAAAGTCTTTTATTCATAACATGAATTCTTACAAAGCAATAACAAGATAATAAAATAATATTATTCTTGAGAGCTAAAAGTGCAAGTAAAAGAAAAGCAAGTAAAGCCCTTTATATAGGGTCTATTACATGGGATACAAATATGTTTTTCCAATGTGGGACAAAAGCAAATGCTAATACTTTGAACTATGATATTTGTGATGAGCTTATGATATGAACTTTATGACGTTTGGCTCTTCATTATGATTTAGCATGTGTTGACATCTACGTTATCTGTTTATTGCTCTCATGGGATTTGCTCAATTGACAATCTCTCTGTACTTGGGATTGAAAGTTACAACTTCTATCCTTTTATTTGCCCTTTTTTGTTCACCAAAAATTGAGTTTAAACCTCGTTGTAATGAATGAAGGGAAATTCTTCGAGCTTTATCTCCAATGACTTAAAAGTATTGGTCGGTCTTATAAAGTTCGATAAACCTTGCTTCCCTCTTGCCCCTCAAGTGTGGTGGTGTTATTTTCTCTTTAATTAGTTTAATACAATGAAGTGATGAACTGCTGACTGAATAGTGAAAGTGAATTAAAATCTTGAACACTATCACTGGCTTATTAGTGGAACTAGCTTTGTGTTTTACTTGTGAAAATCCATTTCTCTTTGTGCTTTGGGGGCAGTCTTGATGATAAGTCTTATTTGGTGTGTTGGGTCAATATTTTCTTGATTGGATGTGTACTTTTTGGTTGCTTTGCCAAGCAAATGATATCAAAAACTAAAGGTTGATGAGATAAGATTATCTATTTGGGGATTTTTTGGACTTTGTAAGCTGAGAAATACCAGCTGTATTCCAATTTCAAAACACTATAGAACCAAATGCCAATTGGTCCTGCAAAGCTGCTGCTCTTAAATTTTAGTTGGACACATTGGGTGTGGTTGGTAGCAAGTGTGGAAGTGAGAGTAATGTGTTTGTTGGACTTTGCTTATAGAAATTATTTCGCCACGAGTTACTATTATACAAAATCTAAATTGGTTAAACTTGAGTTGAACATTATTGTTGGATTATAGTAGGGCTGGCCAGTGGGCCGGGACAGCCCGACCCCGACCCGAGCCCGCCCCGGTCCCGCCCCGACCCCGCCAAAAAAAAAAAAAAAATTACGGGGGCGGGACTCGAACTCGGGACGGGACGAGGTCTCGTCCCGCGAGACCCGAGCCCGCCCCAGGCCCGCAAGACCCGAGCCCGCCCCGAGCCCGCCCCGACCCCGACCCCGACCCCGCCCTTTGCAAAAATGACCGTTGCACCAACGACCATTTTAGATTATGGCCGTTGGCCAACGCCATTTTAGCCCCCCCCCTCCCCCAACCCCCTACCCCTTAATATTTATTTTTAACCCATAAGTTATTATATTTACACTTTAACCCAATTTTTCAACTATAAATAACTCATTTTCTCTTCATCTTTCTCACAAATCTTCCTACAATCTCTCTAATTTCTCAATATCTCTCTCTACAATTCTACATTGTTTGCTAAATATTCAATTTTATTTATTCATTTGGGAATTGATAGTGAAGTTGGCAACTAGCTTGAGGATCTTCCATCGAGCAAAGTTTCAATTTTCAACCTCTCGATTACACGTCGACGTTACGTCGGCGTTTGGTACATTCGTTCCTTCATTAAATTATTATTGTCTGTTTATTTAGTTTAGATCACTTAATTTTATTGTCTTTAATTATTTATTTATTATCATAATTAAAATGGAAGGATTAAAAGGTATGTTTAAGGGTAAAGGTAAGGGTGCTTCTTCTAGTAGGGGCAACCAGGGCAAGGGTACTTCTTCTAGTCATCTTATTCCTACACAGGATGATTTTGTTGATACTCAACATTTTCCTACAATACCATTAGATTTAGACCAGGAGCTATTTTCTGGAACTCAAGAAGACTTTAATTTAGACCGATCTAGATGATATACCCACTAATGTTGATGACAACACACCCACTAGTGCACCTTCAACTGAAATACCTCCTATTCCCCCTAGTATGAGACGAGGTCCAAGAAAACGACCATTAAAATCGGATGCATGGACATATTTTGATAGGGACGTAGAGAATCAAGTAGCCATATGTAAAATTTGTAAAAATGTTTTAAAATTTAAAACTCGAAAAAGGTCACGGTGGGACGGGGGTTTAATTAGACACGTAGTAAGTGCTCATCCACTAGGTATGCCCAATACCGAGCTTCAAAACCGGGTGCGCAAACGCCCGCTCCATCGTGACAAGGTTCACATACTAATATTGTCCCGACCAAGTACAAGGTCAAATTAACCCTATGACGGGGGGAATTGTAGGCCCTAAATACAATAAACATAGAGATAGGGAAGCAATATCAAAATTAGTTGCTTGTGGAGGGTTTGCCTTTTTCATTTCCTTCATCTCCCGGTTTATTCATTACATTAGAGATATATATAATCCTGCTTTTAACGGTTTTTCTAGATCAACTGTTAAGAGAGATGTATTTAAATTCGCGCATGAATATCAACAATATTTACGTTTTTCATTATATCATTTTAATGGCAAAGTATCCATCACGTCGATATAGGTCGTAGTACTAACGGCCATGATTATTTAACCGTAACTTGTCATTGGATAGATTATAAATGGTCTATGCAAAAACGTATTTTAGCGTATAGATATATAGATGATAGGCACACTGGTACTTTTATTGCAGAAAATATTTATCAAGTGTGCGATTATTACGGAATTACCGATAAAATTATGACTATTACATTAGATAACGCTTCTAGTAACAATTACGCAATTACAATTGTAAAAAATAGTTTAACTCCGTCTTTTCCAGACCATTTTCATATAAAATGCGCGTGCCATATATATAACTTAATTGTAAAGGATGGTCTATCACTTTTTGAAGACATTCTTAGTAAAATACAATTTGCTATAAACTTTATTTTTAAAAGTAATAAAGTACAACTTAGAAAAGAATATAAAAAAATTTGTCATGATTGTGGACTACCTTTTAGAAAAATTCCACAAGAAGTATCCACTAGGTGGAATTCTTTATACGAGCAACTACTTGTTGCTTATGACTATAAATTACCTATAACTTTATTTTTTAACTCTCATAATAAAAAGCCAAATGATATGATTTTAGATAGTGATTGGGAAAAAATTTCCGAACTTATTGTATTTTTAGAGAAATTTTTTCAAGCAACAAAAGAATTTTCCGGTATATATTATCCTACTATTTCAACTATGTTGTTTTATATAGCTCTAATATTTTTATTACTTAGTGAATATATGGAAAAACCAAATTATAAGGCACTATTAAAAAAATGTTTGTCAAAATAAAAAAATATTTTATTCCTATTCCCTCTATTTATATTATTGGTTCGTATTAAATCCTACTATTAAAATAGACGGTACTAAATCACTAATTGAAACTATTTACGATTGTATAGAAGTACTACCACCTCCAAGTCCCAAAAATCTAAATCACCCACCACCTATTGAACAAACTAAAGAAGAAGTATTGTCTAGCGTAGAACACCAATGCAAAAATATATATAGATTTTATCAACAAGAAAATGCTAGTAACTTACCAAATTCCATACCATCTTCTTCATCTTCAATACAACCTCACAAAAGACATGCTTGTTTCTGCGGCTAGTATTGAAAGCCTCGTAAATAGAATGTGCGGTCGTACCTCTACTACTAACCAAATTAGCGAGTTGGATATTTTTGTTTTTCGGGGTTACCGTACCGTATCAAGAAGTTATCAATGAAGATGGACATGAAGACTTGCCGAAATACCGGAGGGGGAATGAGAAGACCTTTCCGACACTTTCAATGATGGCTCGAGATGTTTTGAACATTCAAGCGTCGTCAACTGCGTCGAAAGCGCTTTTTCTCGCAGCGAGATATCAAATAGGAGACCACGTACACTCATTAGCGGAGACGACTTGGAAATTGCGTATTATTCGTAGATTGGATACGAGCGGAGCGGAGAAGGTGCGGTCAACCGGAGATCAACGAAGAAGATGATGAAAACTACAACGAAATCTTAACCGAAGGTAGTGGAAGCGACGTGGATCAATTTGACCAACAAATACCAATTCCAACCGAAGAACCACATGAAATCATCAAGCAATTAGAACAGGTTTTTTTGAGAATGTAATTTTTTTAATTGTAATTTTATTATGTAATTTGTAACTTTTGGACAACACCACAAAGTTGCAATTTAGATTTTAGACAATTGTATTTGTATTACAAAAAAATCATATGTCTATTAAATAATATAAGAGGCACAAAAACAGCCTTGGGATGTTTTTATTACACTATCTTGTTTTGTTTATTGAGTTTTTTTTATACATATGTTATTTTTAAAAAAAAAAAAAAAAAAACCCGCCGTATCCCGACCCGAGCCCGACCCCGCCCCGAGCCCGCCCCGACCCGAGCCCGACGGGATCGGGATCGGGACGGGACTTGCTCCAGTCCCGCCAGACCCCGCCAGACCCGACCCCGCCCCTTCTCCCGTCCCGCCCCGACCCCGACACCGCCAGACCCGGCCCGCCAGACCCGAGCCCGGCCCACTGGCCACTCCTAGATTATAGTGGTTTTAGGGCTAGTTCACGCACACCGATTATTTCATTGTGTGCATGCTACTCACTAGAATAAGTACCGAGTAACTGTATCAATGTGCTGTAATCTGAATATGAGATTTCGTAATTCTCTTGGCACTTCATTAATCATTGGATCATAGCTTGTTCAAGTTGATTAAATTAGGGGAGGAGGTTTAGGGTACTTCATTCTATAGTGGGCACGCCTAGCACTGGTAAAATTGAGTGAACTTTTAAAACACTGTAAATGTGTTCGTTGGACTTTGGCCATGTTGCTTAAATGGTAAAAAATGTAAAATTTCTTTTCATTCTCTGCTCGAAAGGTGGAATCTCCCACCCCAAGAGCCCCACAAAATTTCTTTTCATTCTTGGAGGGTTCTTTATGAGAAATCATTGACTAGGATTTGCTCATAAGCATGAAATAGAGGTTTAGAATGTGCTTTGCTTTTGTTAATACCTACACCTACCTTTTTTAATGACATTGGCATTCGAGTCAGCTTATATTCATCTCAACTAATTTTACCAGTTATTTGCTATTTTTCACAACATAAGTATTGTGTAACTCTATTTGACCACAGAAAGAAGTTATCTAGTACTTTTATGTCTGTAGACATTTAAATATGAGACCTCATGATTTCCGCTTCTTTCATACTCCAGAGTGCAATAGCTACTCTCTACTTAGATATGAATCCGGGTCTTTTACAACCTTCCCACTTAACTAATCATTAGTTCTACTTGACAGAGGTACGTTACTCATTATCTCTGTTGGCGGAAGATAACATATATTTAATTAATTATTTAAAGTGTGAGTGAGCTGACTTGATTAACATTTTTCCAATTAAAAAAAAGAGAAAAGAAAAAGCTACTCCTTTAAGTCTTTTATAAACATTTATTATATACATGCCGCTATAGTGTCTATGGTTCTTTCCTACTTGTTAGTTTGCCTTGTCATCTCAAAAGATTATTTGATAAAAGAAAGCAAGAAAACTCGGTGGAACATAAAATATAGTTTTAACGTAACATTTGTTGACGACATTTTTTTCAATTTGCTTAAGATACTTATATTGATTGCTTAGATTTTTCGCGACCCTTTCTGAGCAATTCTTTCACGCAATTAGTGTGTATTATTTTATTCAAAAAGTCTTAGTGGGTCAAGATTTTTAGTGGACTCATTACTATTACTAGACAAAATGTGTTTTTGATCCTTCTCCTTAAAAACAAAAGCTAAAAAAAGTCTTAATTTTTTTGTTTCTTCCAGATATTTGTGTTGGGAGATTTTGCTCTATGGTACTTTATAAAGCAGTACGGAAAGTATATAACTATTACAAGTATTCAAAAGGATAAAGAGAGATTCAATAATTCAACATGAAATCTGAAAATTACAATTGTTACACAAGAAAAACTGAAAATTTCAGTTTTGTAGAAGATGGAAAAATAGAAACTGTGTTTGCTGAGTCGAGTGTGGCACTCTGTCCTTAAGACAATATTGCCCCGTATGTATCCTTTATACGTCCTGAACAATTTGTCTCCCAAGATAAAACAACAATGGAACCCTTGAGCAAAGGAAACTCAAGAGCTACCGTGAAGAATATTGAGTAACGAAATGATGCTTGGAAGTTGTAGGAAGAAAACTATTTTGGTTGTGTATTTTCGTGCACTGTTTTGCTGCATCTCTTTTTTTCATTCTTGTTTTTCAACAATGGTGTAAGGGGGTGTTTAAATAGGTGAGGGAGGGGGCTGATCACTGCCTGAAAATTGCCTCCATAATAGCCAAATAATGGCCATTATGGAGGTAGTAAAGTCACCAACATAAATGGGAGAAAGACCAACGGATTTGGACATTATAGGAGGAGTAATTCAGCCAAAATAAATGGCTGAATTGAGTGCTTGGCATTTCTGTTTTTGACCGTCGAAATTCTCGATGTTCGGAAACTTCGGGGACCAAACTCGTACATCTTGAAACTTCGGGGACCAAACTGTACATCCGAAAGAATTCTCGTCCAAATCGTATATCCGAAACTTCGGGATCAAACTGTACTTCTGGCAAAGTTTTCTGGCCCAAAAAGATAATATCAAAAGACCCACAGCCCACGACCCGTGACCCGTGACCCGAGAACCCGGAACCCGGAACTCGGAACCGGACCCGGACCGGACCGGACGGGACGGGCGGGCGGCGGCGGCGCGCGTGTGGTCTTTCCTCGAACCGAAGCACATCTAGGTCCTCCCTCCTTTAAACACATGGGATACCCCTTGGGGTCCCAAACCCCAAACCAATTTCGAATCTTATATACACAACACTTCTTTCTTCCTCTACCGATGAGGGAGAATTACACACAATACCACACTTTTCATGCTTCAAACACCTTACTTCTTGAACCAATATCTCTTTCATTTCTCAATGAAATTTGACGATTCTTGGCCCTACGGTTATCTACGTACTTAGTAGATCATGCATGTGTGAAGAACCGGATTCTCCAACATACGTTACACTAGTGTTTAAGCCGTTAAAGTTGGTCGGTCGCAACTCCCGCCAAAGGCAAATTTCCAACAATCCCCTCTTGAAAGAGATTTTGGCGCACTCACATGGTGTCTTTTCATTTCCGGAATATTTCAAATGGACCGATGTTGCATAAGGAGAGGTAGCCTCGGCTTTGAACCTTCCATAGTTGAATACCATCGGACTTACTTACTTTGCGCGGTGAACGTGATGTCTTGAACCGTCGGTGTTTAGTGTAAGCCAAGACAACGGTACCAACACAACAAATTCCCTTACTCTCTTCTTCGTAATGTTTTGTCCGTTTTGGCCATGGACAACGTCTTGGATTCTTAAGTGCGTTCAATTTGAGGCGGCCCGTCCTCGCACTTAAATAGGTGGTCTCCTACAAGGTATCCTGCTACACCCCACTTCACAAGTGTTAGGAACCATTAAAAGTTTCCCAAAGACCTAACCTCAACCGTTGAGGATCATTACGGTTTTGAAAACTTAACCTTTACCCATGCTGCAGATAGCACTTAACGTCTATCGCGGGAACGGCTTTGGATTTGGTGTTTCTTTTTAGAAATCACTATCCGAAGTGCTCATGCTTCCATTGAAGCGATCAACTGAACCTTTACAACTTAGTTTTCCCATTGAACCAAATTACCGGGATCTCCAGGTTCGTAAGGTTGGGTTTCCACCGTATTGGTCCGTATATTTTGGGTTTTAAGCCCATTCCCCTAGACAGGCGAACGCTTGATCTCCGGGTAGTCCCTTAGTTAGTAAATAAGGAAGTGACACCCGTGATGATCAACCGCCATACGGTCTTATGTCTCCGACGGATCATGACAGATATGTCCGTACGCCGTCATCCGTGTCCTTCCTAAAGCCGACCGGCTAGCCACGATGTATAACTCGCTGAAGGTACGGGTTTCTCCCAATAAGGGACGTCCTCTAATGAGTCGTGAAGTTACTCAACTTCTTTCATGCTTTGTATAAGGCGATAAACTCCGATACCATCATGAATCGGTCGATGCAAGTTTGCTTAGAGGATTTTCCAAGAACCACCATACACATTTACTTGTGGCTTTGGTGTTCTTCGATCCGATGTCCGCTTGCATCACCGTGTTCTCTCGTAACCGCCGGACATCCGAATACTATAATCCGTAGATAAGCGAATAATTCGGATATCGTCATATCCGACTTAACGCCTTCTATTGATCATGTATTAAGATCATCGGTGAACCTTAGTTCAACTAATATGTTTGTAGGACGATACCGTGGTCGGTTGTAGTGTGTACAATACATTGAACTACACGTGACCGAGCATATCGCTCCTTGTCTATGGGTGCACCATGATTCCAATCAGCTTCTATGATTCATATCCATTGGTGGCTTCAACGAGACCGTCAACTATCGACCGATCCGTTAGATGTCTTAGAAATCCAATTCCTAAGATGTCATCTCAGTGATACTCATATCTTTCATATCGAGACTTTGTTTCAATATGATTTTCACTCTAAGACCGTTGGTTTTCCAACCGTTGGCTTTCTAACTTCGAGTCAATGTTTCGTGATCGGATTCATTGTTTCGTTTTATCCGAGACTTTCGGACCAAAATGTTAACATTTCGGGGACCAAAATGAAAGTTCGGGAAGAAGCCCAACAGTTCGAAAAAACCAATTCGATCCTCTTCTTCCAACTCTCCGGTTGGGAAGGTCGTTTCAACACCCATGCCATGTAAGATTACAATGGCCCCGGATGTGAAGCTACTCACGGGGGAGCACTTTTTACAACCCAAAGGTTCTTTTCCGGAGGAAGATCAACCATTACACAAGTATGGTTCTATATATGGAATCTATTTCTCTCTTTAGCTTCTTTCCAAAGCATCGCTTTTGGAGATGACAATTCTTTGTTAATTGTTCATGGTTCGTTCTCAACCATACAAGCTATAAGGTATGGAACAAGTCTTTGTCCCCTCTTTGCTCCTTCTTGGTTCAACATCTAGAATCCCCGAGTTCTGCGATCTGAATATTAAGTTCCGATATCCAAAGCAACTTTCGAGTCTCGTAGATACGGAACGTCTAGTTCCGGACGATCGAGCCCCTCGCGGGTTCTTGTTAACCTTGAGCAATTACTCCTTTTTCCTATTTCAAGGAAAGTTATCTTCAATGAATTCGACATTCTTTGACGCCAAGAGGCGATCAACACTATCGTTATTTGCGGATCCAAAGGATATGCAATCTACGATCTTAGGTCGAACTTGACCTGTTTCGGTAGTCCATCTTTTACCAAGCTGCCCCACATAATTTGGGCGTACGACTTTGCGCTTGGCTAACACCGTTGGACTGAAGTGAGAAATGAGCAGTCGTTTAATAAACGATGCTTCACTTTCTCCCCCTCTATCACTACGAATTTCTCAATCCGTAGGCTTAGTTGATATTCAACTTCTGTTTTGTAGCGCTTATCCACTTCAACAACTTCATCTTTGCTTTTCAATAAACAAAGGATACAATACGTTGTACCATTATCAATAAAGGTCATAACGTACTTGTCTCCCCCCTCTATTTTGTATAAACTTCAAATCACCCAAGTAGGTGTGACTAAGTTCTAGAGGAGCAATGCTTCTTTCGCTATTCCCTTGACGGAATTTGGAAAGGTGATTTTGCCTCTTCATCTACCTCGCATTTATTTGAGGATTTATGTCGAAGAAGGCAACAATCTCAACATCGTTAGCTTTTGAATGACTTGCTATTTAACGTGTCTTAATCTATGATGGCATAGACGCACGAATTACAAATATATCATTCATTTGGCTACAGACATACTGTACCATTCTTAGTTATCACAGACCTGTTGGACTAGTCTCAAACCAGCTTGACCAACAGCGTCCCTTTAACCAAGTTTAGGACATGTATCACCTCATCTTAGAGTGATCCCATTCCCTGAAGTCCTATTGAGGACAACCTCTCCAGCCCCTTTTACTTTAGAGGTGGCGTTGCTTCACATGAACAACCTCTTGCCCGTGGTTGGGCGTAACCGGATCATATGTGATCTCGATACTCGGTCCACTCTAGTTGCTTTGCGACCGAGTGTCCAATTTCTTTACGCCTTTATTTAGGCCTTCGGATCATTTAGGACTGGAAACTCGGCCCACCTTACTAGGTGTCCATTACTTTTCCTATGAAATGAATTCGGCACCACTCTAGTCGCCCGAGGCTTTCTATGACCGAGTGTCCAATATCATCATATCAAAGGAATTTTGGCCCACTCCGGGTCGCCGGAGGCTTTTTATGATCGAGTGTCCAATATCATCCTATGAAGGATCTTCTCGCCAAATAGTATGACAGGCTCAACGTCTTTAGCTTTTAGTCTTCTTCCGTTATGATTGGTGCCCGTATAATTCTTGGCGCTTACTTAAGAGTGGTAAGAGTTTTCGCACGCTTAGTGGATCTTTCTCCATTGTATGTGCGACATACTTTACACACTTTTAATTATTACACTTAAAAGAACGGATCTTTTTAAGTCGTTTACCAAATCCAATCTTTAAACAGGAAAGAAGATGAGATTAAACTTCTGATTTGTTAAAGCGTAAGGAATATAAATTATTTTCATATTCCTCCTTACTTTAATCTATTTTTTTTTTTTTTAATCAGACATCATTTAATCTTTATTCTTGACAAGTAAGAAAAATACTTATCATTTAATCCTTATTCTTGACAAGTAAGAAAAATACTTATCCCAATTTCGGATTCTGGGCTCACTTCGGTCACTTCATCAGACTGAGTGTCCATTTCCTTCTCACCATTATTCGGATCTTTTGTCTGGGATAGATACAGGCCTTCTGCTGCAAGATAGAAGTACATCTTCAGTCTTCTCCTCTTGTCCCAGTTGACATCCTCAGGCTCTCGAGAGCGCTTGTTTCCACCAGTCTTGGTAGCGGTGACACCATGAACACGTTCATCATCATCACTCTCTTCTACCAGAAAACCATTTTCATATCCAGATTTGGTCACACAATTTTTGACCGACATCTTTTGAATACTAATAGTAATACAATACAGCTATTGTCTTAAGTTGTTGGAAGATTTTGCTCTATGGTACTTTATAAAGCAGTACGGGAAGTATATAACTATTACAAGTATTCAAAAGGATAAAGAGAGATTCAATAATTCAACATGAAATCTGAAAATTACAATTGTTACACAAGAAAAACTGAAAATTTCAGTTTTGTAGAAGATGGAAAAATAGAAACTGTGTTTGCTGAGTCGAGTGTGGCACTTTGTCCTTAAGACAATATTGCCCCGTATGTATCCTTTATACGTCCTGGACAATTTGTCTCCCAAGATAAAACAGCAATGGAACCCTTGAGCAAAGGAAACTCAAGAGCTACCGTGAAGAATATTGAGTAACGAAATGATGCTTGGAAGTTGTAGGAAGAAAACTATTTTGGTTGTGTATTTTCGTGCACTGTTTTGCTGCATCTCTTTTTTTCATTCTTGTTTTTCAACAATGGTGTAAGGGGGTGTTTAAATAGGTGAGGGAGGGGGCTGATCACTGCCTGAAAACTGCCTCCATAATAGCCAAATAATGGCCATTATGGAGGTAGTAAAGTCACCAACATAAATGGGAGAAAGACCAACGGATTTGGCCATTATAGGAGGAGTAATTCAGCCAAAATAAATGGCTGAATTGAGTGCTTGGCATTTCTGTTTTTGACCGTCGAAATTCTGATGTTCTGGAAACTTCAGGGACCAAACTGTACATCTTGAAACTTCAGGGACCAAACTGTACATCTGAAAGAATTCTCGTCCAAACTCGTATATCTGAAACTTCTGGGATCAAACTGTACTTCTGGCAAAGTTTTCTGGCCCAAAAAGATAATATCAAAAGACCCACAGCCCACGACCCACGACCCGTGACCCGAGAACCCGGAACCCGGAACTCGGAACCGGAACCGGACCGGACCGGACGGGACGGGCGCGCGGCGGCGGCGCGCGTGTGGTCTTTCCTCGAACCGAAGCACATCTAGGTCCTCCCTCCTTTAAACACATTCCCAAACCCCAAACCAATTTCGAATCTTATATACACAACACTTCTTTCTTCCTCTACCGATGAGGGAGAATTACACACAATACCACACTTTTCATGCTTCAAACACCTTACTTCTTGAACCAATATCTCTTTCATTTCTCAATGAAATTTGACGATTCTTGGCCCTACGGTTATCTACGTACTTAGTAGATCATGCATGTGTGAAGAACCGGATTCTCCAACATACGTTACACTAGTGTTTAAGCCGTTAAAGTTGGTCGGTCGCAACTCCCGCCAAAGGCAAATTTCCAACAATTTGATATCCGTTTTTGGTCCCCGGCTGATTCATATTCATATTGTGTAAAGCATATTAAAGGAGAAAGGTTCCTTACCAAAATTTTTACCATTCTCAGGACTCGAATAAGAGATTTCTACTTAAGAATGACGGGATTCTATCCATTGCACCATAACCCTTTTCGGTATCTTAGAATAATTTACCGAGATAAAATACCTAAAAGAGTAAGTGATCCTGATTTCATCTTTTTTGCATTTTTTTACAACATCCCCGGTATAATTCCATAAGTAGGGTATGAAAAAAGTAGAGTATATGCAGACCTTATCTACATCAGATGGTAGAGAGGTTGTTTCCGATATATCCTCGGTTCAAGGCTTTTTTACATTGTTTTAATCTATTTTAAAATAAGGCTATAATTATAAACTTGTAAATAATTATCATATGTTTCATTTTTAATGTTATGAACCATATGTTTACCAAAAAATATATGCACTTTATCAATAAAAGAAAAATAGTATTTCTTGTATAACAATCTTTCTCGAGGGGCAACTTAGGTGGACGTAAAGGGGATTGGTGGTGGACGGAGGAGGTCCAAGGAAAGGGATAGGGTGATCGAGACAAGAAGGAGGAGAGATGTATCGATATCTGAGAACCAGTTCGGATTCATGCGGAGGCGATTGACTACAGAAACTATTCATCTTGTCAGGAGATTATTAGAGCAGTATAGGGACAAAAAGAGTGACTTACATATGGTGTTCATTGATCCGGAGAAGGCATATGATAAAGTCCCTCGGGAGATGCTTGGAGTTGAGTGGTGTGCATGTGGCTTACATCAAGGCGATTAAGGACATGCATGAGGGTGCCAAGACCCAGGTTAGGACAATGAGAGGTGACTTAAAGCACTTTTCAGTCGTGATGAGTTGCACCAGTGATCAGCCATTAGCCCATTTTTATTTACCTTAGTGATGGATGAATTGACGTGACATATTCAAGAGGAGGAGTCGTGACGTATGTTATTTACAGACGACATAATTTTGATTGATGAGACGCGTAGTTGAGTTAATGATAGGCTGAAAGTTTGGAGAACGACCCTAGAATCTAAAGGTTTCAGGTTAAGCTGGACTAAGACGAAGTACATAGAGTGCAAGTTCAGTGATGTGATGCACAAGATAGATGTGAAAGTGAATATTAAGATGCAAGCTATACCTAAAAGAGGAAGTTTCGAGTACCTTGGGTCCATAATCCAAAGAGATAGTGAGATTGACGATAATGTCGTATTAGAGCAGGGTGCATGAAATTGAGGCTCACCTCTAGGGTGTTTTGCGATACGAAAGTATAGCCTAGGCTGAAAGATAAGTTTTACAGAGTGGTGGTTAGACCGGTATTGTTGTATGTGGCAAAATATTGGCCAGTTAAAAACGCTCACGTTCAGAGGATGCAGATGGCGGAGATGAGGATGCTCATATGGATGTGTGGACATACTAGAAAAGATATGATTAGACATGGAGTTATACGAGATAAGGTCGGAGTGGCCTCCTTGGCGGACAAGATAAGGGAGGCGCGATTAAGATGGTCTGGGCATGTGAATAAGAGGTGCAATGACGCGCCAATTAGGAGGTGTGAGAGATTGGCGGTCGCAGGAGCTAGGAGATGTAGAGGTAGACCGGAAAAAAATTGGGAGGAGGTGATTAGACAGGACATGACACATCTTCAGCTGACCGATGACATGACAATAGATAGAAATATTTGGAGGTCGAGGATTATGATAGAAGGATAGTAGGTAGTTGGTTTTTCGTGATGCGTGTGAGAGGTGGGGGCTAGCATTTTCATCTCCTCTTCTCCTTTTCTTAGCAATAGTATTTAGGTGTCACGTAGAGCATTATTCCTATGTGTGTATTTTCTCAACTTATTCTTTATCTGGATATCTTGTTGTCTTATATTTTTCTTGCAATTCCATATTCTTTATGAGCCGAGGGTCTTTCGGAAATATCATCTCTGACCCACAAAGATAAATGTAAGATTTGCGTACATCCTACTCTCCAAACTCCCTTTTGTGAAATTATATTGGGTATATTGTTGTTGTATAACAATCTTTACTATTTAATCAATATATTTTGTCTGGCAATCAAATGATCTTAATTGGTAGTACTGTACTAGGAGAATTGTCATAATTGGTATTGCAAGTAGGCTATTTAATCTAAAAGTTTATTTGGGCTTAATTACAAAGGTCATTTACTTACTGCTACGTGAGCTTTGAATGCTACATTTACCTTAGGAGGCTTTTATTCATCCGCAGATTAGTCATTAGTGTAGCAAAAATGAATAAAAAATATAATAAAAAACGAAAAATGCCATTATCGAGGCAGTTTTATTTTTATTAATATTCTTAAATGTCTTTCCCTTTTAATTGAGCAATGAATGTGGATAATTATAAACTCATTGATAGAGTGATTTTAATTTTCAGCAAAAATTTAGAGAGAAATATAAGAGAAAATGGTCAAAAAAATAAAATAGGAATGGTGTCATAGAGGTATGACATTACTTTGTCTATGCCTAATTTTATTATATAAATAGATTTAACTTTATTATATAAATAGATTTTGAGAAATTAGATAATGTGATGTGACACACCTCTATGATCACCGTTTCTATTTATATTTTTTCTCATTTTTTTTTGTATTTTTTAATTCATTTTTGTGCATAATCTACTAATTAAATGGATTAACAAAATCCTCATAAAAGCAAATAGTCAAAGTAAATGTATCTCTTTGAAGGATCAGCCCACGTATTGCATTAAAGGCCAGTTAACTCTCCGAATTCAACCACGTAAAAGCAATCATTAATGATGTTAAATCATATTACAATAAAGTCTAAAACCGTTTCCCCCCCAAAAAAATTAATACTCATATCTACTTATATATTACCGGTTCTCGCTTACAACTGAGCCCTGGCCTATAGTGAACGCGTCTATTAATTTTGTTTACCATCAAGCACGTGGTTACGACAAACGACATATTAGCTCTCATTTAGTCTTCTTATATTTATTTTTTTGTGTAATTTTTAAGACTTGATAAATATTACTCAACTCTTTTACTTGAATAAATACTTTGATGCAGGATAGTATTAGTTTTGTGGCTTTCGGTAAAATTTGTTTTATCTTTCATATATGTCTATCATATTGCCTTATAGTCCCTTGTTGTTTGATTTATGCTGCTATGTGTATTTTATTTGTCTTATTTACTTATATTAACTATTGCTTCTTTTTATTTTTATTTTCTTTCAGAATGCGCTGTCATGACTTACGCACTTTGTGTGTTTTATTTTGCTTTTGGACTTGTGCTTTGTCTTGAGCCGAGGGTCTCTCGAAAACAGCCGCTCTACCTATCAAGGTAGATATAAGGTCTGCGTACACTTTACCCTTTCAGACTCCATATTATGGGATTTCACTATGTATGTATGTTGTTGTTGTTTTCGTATATGTCTCTTTTTTCTTTTTACTTTTGCTCTTTACTTTAAGTCTAAAAACATCTAAACGACTACTCCAACCTTTTTCCTGTAATGTAACGAAAATGGGTTTTACAATTAGTGATATTATATATAATTTCATTAGGGAGACACAATACAAATATATATTTATATGTGTGTGTGGGAGAAGGGGGAGGGGGTGTGGGGGTTGGATAAAAAACTTTGTAAAGGCCTTACAAATTACAATTGTTTTTCTGTAAAAAGAAAATTTAGCTAGGTATACATTAAATTTTTTTAAACTTTAGGTGTTCGGTTTTGTAAATTCCACTAAATTCCGTATTGACCATTGATTAACAAAATATTCATGCGTCATATTTTTTCTCTAAAATAAAAATTAGTTTAAGACGAGATATTTCAAGAAAACTATGCGGGAGAGAAGGTAAAACAAATCTTTTTTTTAATCAATAAATTTTTTATTTATGAAAATATTCTACGGTAATGAAAGGTGAGAGAACGACTAATTTAGTTAACTTTTCTTCCTAATGGAAAGGATTGTGACTTGAGAACTCTGTCTTCGTAACATTATTTTAGAAGTTCTTATTTTTCTTTTTATTTTTAGTACTATAAGAATTTCAATAATCTATACTAATTAAATTTATTTAAAAAATTAATTTATACATAGCGCAATGCGCAGTCAAGTCAACTAGTTAGATATAATTTAACTTTTTGCATTACAAAATATAAGAGATTATCTTCCCCGGGGCACAGATGAATTACAAAGGAGGTGAACTTAAAATTCAGCTAGAGGTCTGCCGCGTGAATTCGAATTCTCTTGGGAGCACTTTGCTATCTTCTGGGATAAGAGCTTATATGTGATATCAGTTGCTCTGTTTTCAAAACTTGGTCATTCAGACACATCCCGCAATTTATTAATGATAGTGTTGAGGGACTAGTGGTGTAAGTCAGAAAAATGAATATAAAAAAATAAATATAAGAGATTTTCGAGAGAACCTACAGTTCCCCAACTACTTTTATACCTCAAATACCCAAAGTATAATCTATTGACCTAGTATTTGTTTTCTCATCTCATCTTTTGGCCTTTTCTCTTCTTTTCACTCTATGACCATGAAATCACCAATCAAACAAGACCTTAGTGACGAAAATCAAGAAATCAAAATCCAGAGGAAAATCTCAGACCCAGATGCTACAGAATCATCATCAGATGATGAACAAGAAAAAAGACCAAAGCTTATTGTTCATCAAATTCTTCAAGAAAAGGTAAATATTCAATCTTTTTCACTAAATGACAAAAACCCTTTAAGCCAAATTTCTAGCAAATTACCTCATACGGTTAGAAAGAGAAAATCGGGAAAATTTGGTACTGAAATTAAAGATCCATTTACCAAGAAAAGAATTTGGTTGGGTACTTTTAATACTGCTGAAGAAGCTTCTCATGTTTATCAATCTAAGAAACTTGAGTTTGAGGAAAAGTTGAAAATGGTTAAAAGTGTAATAGTGAAAAGGGATGTTTCTGCAAAGTCTGAAGTTGGGTGTTGTTCTAGAAATCCACAATTAATGGTTGATTCTCAGACCTTAGATTCATCAAATGAGTTGGTTGAGTCATTGGAAAGGGTTAGAAATGCAAAAGTGAAAGACGTTATATCTGCAAATTCTTTAAGTTATGATCAATTTTCTGGAAAATTGCCTCCTATGGTACGAAAAAGAAAATCGGGTAAATTTGGTACTGAAATTAAAGACCTATTTACCAAGAAAAAAATTTGGTTGGGTACTTTTAGTACTGCTGAAGAAGCTTCTCAAGTTTATCAATCTAAGAAACTTGAGTTTGAGGAAAAGTTGAAAATGGTTAAAAATGCAGAAGTGGAAAAGGTTGTTTCTGCAAAATCTGAACTTGGCCCTTCTTCTACTAGCGATCCGTCATTAGTGATTGATTCTGGAAAATTGCCTCCTATGGTACGAAAAAGAAAATCGGGTAAATTTGGTACTGAAATTAAAGACCCATTTACCAAGAAAAGAATTTGGTTGGGTACTTTTAATACTGCTGAAGAAGCTTCTCATGTTTATCAATCTAAGAAACTTGAGTTTGAGAAAAAGTTGAAAATGGTTAAAAGTGTAATAGTGAAAAGAGATTTTTCTGCAAAGTCTGAAGTTGGGTGTTGTTCTAGAAATCCACAATTAATGGTTGATTCTCAGACCTTAGATTCATCAAATGAGTTGGTTGAGTCATTGGAAAGGGTTAGAAATGCAAAAGTGAAAGACGTTATATCTGCAAATTCTTTAAGTTATGATCAATTTTCTGGAAAATTGCCTCCTATGGTACGGAAAAGAAAATCGGGTAAATTTGGTACTGAAATTAAAGACCTATTTACCAAGAAAAAAATTTGGTTGGGTACTTTTAGTACTGCTGAAGAAGCTTCTCAAGTTTATCAATCTAAGAAACTTGAGTTTGAGGAAAAGTTGAAAATGGTTAAAAATGCAGAAGTGGAAAAGGTTGTTTCTGCAAAATCTGAACTTGGCCCTTCTTCTACTAGCGATCCGTCATTAGTGATTGATTCTCAGAACACGGATTCATCAAATGAGTTTGATGAGCCATTGAAGAAGGTTAAAAATGCAAACGTGGAAAGGATTGTTTCTGCAAAATCTGAAATTGGGTGTTGTTCTAGTGATCCACCAGTAATGGTTGATTCTCAGACCTCGGGTTCAACAAATGTGGTTGAAGAAAAAGATGAGCTAGAAAGTGAAGAACTATGGAAGGGTCAGTGGGTGCAAATTTCAGAGGATGAAGAGGTTAAATTTTCAATGAAATTGGGGGTTCCAATTGTTGATAATTATGGCTATTTGTTAGGTGAATTTAGTAAATTGGATGATCTTAGTATTTCTGTTTGAGATAAATACAGCTCAATAAGTACTCATTGCAGCAATTTTAGGTAATTAGGTCTATTTGTAAATATGGTAGTGGGAATTGCAAGTAGGGATGGTAACAGATCGGATTTGAACCGGATCATACTAGATCCAGATCCAGATTCGTTTTTCATACCACAATCCAGATCCGTCAGGTTCATAAAAATCATATCAAAATCCGGATCCATCGGATCCATAGGGTCCATGGATCGGATCTGGATCCACATGTAATTTTTTTTGCCTTGTTAAGAATGTAACCTTGCTAAGATTTTTTTTTGAACTGACAAACAATTTTTACTTAACTAACAGTTTACTGTGTTTCAATTTTTCATATGAGATATTTTATTTGTTGTCTCGTTTTGATTGTGAGCTATTAATTGAAAATGTTGGACAATAACAATAGTTGTGGAAAATGCTGACTAGTATTTTCACAATGCAAACTTGCATGTGCTTGGAATATTCACAAATGAAGTGAATATAATTTTAATTACTTGTCTATGGAGATGTTAGTCATTCACTAATATAACATTGATTTTATTATCGAAGTTACCTCTTTATTTTTTGGTTTTTGAGTTAACGCGTGGATAATTTAAACTTGTTTTGATAATTAAACTTGCAATGATGTACTTAGCAATTTTAAGAAAATACTTATAAAATTACATTCTAGGTTATGAATATATTTAATAAAAAATGAATCTACGGGTCGGATCTGGACCGGATACGGATCTCAAATACAATATCCAGATTCGATCCATGAGAAACGGATCCGGGTTCGATCCGGATCCGTCGGGTCCAAATTTTGAAGATCCATATCCTATAAAACGGATCTGGATCTATCGGATTCGGACCGGGTCCAGGATCCACTGCCATCTCTAATTGCAAGTCAATCCATAAATTGCTTGTCAATGAATAAAAGTGTTTATGAGTGAGGAAATTGAAAATAGTTAATTTTATCTTATTGATGGTTTGTTAGAATTATGATTGCACCAATGGAAATTTATTGCCCCAGGGGCACATGCGAGTTGATAAGGGGCAAGGTAATTGAGGTACAACCACTCCGACGTCGCGGGTTTGAATCAGTGTGGTGATAGTCTTTGCTGAAATATTGCAAGGGATGTTGTTGTGTTCGTGTCCCGTTGGTCCTCTCTCTTGCAGGGCTACCACTCGCGCATATCCTTCGATTTACATCCCACCTGGCCAAGGAGCCTCTGGTACATGTGGGGGGTTTCGCCTTCGGGACTTTCCCCTTCACAAAGCAATGGAAATTTGTTCCTCTAATCGATATTTGAGTTCTTATCTCTTCCTTTCGTAGATGTTATTATTATGGTCTCTTCGTTTTGATGAAATTTTCAATTTTGGTAAATCATTCACATTTCACTTTTGAACTTGTATTTAAGTTTTAAGCATGAGCATTGTTTCAATTATTCTATGCAAAAAGTATAATCAAACACACAATTTCATCTTCAATTCCATAAATTTTAAATAAAGTGAAAAATATTTAAAATCTCAAGGCAAATGCTTATTATGTTTGTTAGGTTTAACATAAATAATGAAAAAAATAATTAACCATAAACACCAAAAAATTCTCAGATCATAAAATATGCTATACAAAAAGTTGGTCGTTTGGTAGGATATATAAGAATAATGATGACTAGGGTGTATTATTAATGCTGACATTAGTTATGCTGAAATTATTTCTTATCTATTATTTGATTTGGTGTATTAAATCATTATATGATTTCTAAAACAAAATTTGTTTACAAAAATGCCTTTAAATTTCGTTTAACTAGTGAAATAATCAAATAACAAAATTTATTAATGAATTCAATGTATCTAGTTATATAAATTTTGTTTGTGGTCCTCGTGATTCTCGCTTAGCTCTTCTCCCATCTCCCTCTGGCATGTACAGTACATTGTGAGACCACCGTGACCCAACCCTCATTGTGTGACCACCTTCACCGCGACCCCACCCCTACTGCGAGCCCACCCCCATTGGCATCAACACTGTGACCCAGCCCTTCCCTACCGCGACCCATTAACTTTAAGCCTTGCTCGCCGGTGCCGCCAACCACTGCAGCAGACAGTCTCCGACGGTCTCTCTCTCCATTTTTTTTGCAGGTATCACTAGATCTGCGACGTCGTTTGGCGGGGAACAGTGGTTTCCGATAGGAATAGTAAGTTGAGACAGTGAACAGTATTTTCCGGCGCGTGAGCAACAATTGTTGGCGTGAGAACATGTTTTATCAGCCTGGAGTTGGTACCTCCAATTGTTTATACTCAATATTTGTTCTTATCTATGTTGTTCAATTTTGCGTGTTGCGTTTTATTGAATCTGGACTTTACATTCTTGCATGTATTCTTGTTGCCTTTTGTTTTATCATTCGGATTTATAGTAGCCTGAGTTACCTCTAGATTCTTGCTAACTTGTGCTCTAGTATTTCTTCCCGTGTGTGTTAGCGTTAACCTTGGATTAGTATTCTTTGTGTCTTTTCTCTAGTGACTTTGGTGAATGATGGTAGACTAGGATCATGTTCTCGGTCGGGGACGGGGGCAATGGGTAGGGGGTAAGGGAGATGCTAGGCTGAGAATAGGGTCTTGGAATATTGAGACTTTAACGAAGAAGACCATAGAGCTAGTTAAGATTCTTAAGAAGAGAAAGATTAATATAGTATGTGTCCAGGAGACCAAATGGGTAGGACCTAAGGCTAAAGATGTAGACGGGTATAAGTTATGGTTCTCCGGTAGGTCAAAGTATATGAATGAGGTAGGTATTTTGGTAGACATCGAACTAAAGGATCAAGTGGTAGAGGTGAGGAGGGTCAATGACAGGATGATGACAATTAAGTTGGTAGTTGGAGGGTTCACTATGAACATTATTAGTGCTTATGCGCTACAAACGGGCTTGGACAAGGAGGAGAAAAGACGTTTTTGGGAGGATTTAAACGAAGTGGTGGGAGGTATACCACCCATTTAGAAGTTATTTGTATGAGGGGATTTCAATGGACATATCGGGTCACTTCCACGGGGTTATGACGACGTGCATTGAGGATTTGGACTCGGGGTCAGGAATGGGGGAGACATCTCACTTTTGGAGTTCCCTAGAGCTTATAGGATGGTGATAGCCAATTCTAGATTCTTGAAGAAGGAACACTTGGTGACTTTCCGTAGTTTGGTGGCTAAGACTCACATAGACTTTTTGCTCCTTAGGAAGATTGACAAAGGTCTTTGTAAAGACTGTAAGGTTATTCCGAAGGGGGATCTTACAACCCGACATAAGCTTTTGGTGATGGATTCGGAGATCAAGTTGGGGAAAAAGAAGAAGAGGGTTGTGGATGACAGG
The DNA here is from genome assembly GCA_034509755.1 of Anisodus tanguticus. NCBI lineage: Eukaryota > Viridiplantae > Streptophyta > Magnoliopsida > Solanales > Solanaceae > Anisodus > Anisodus tanguticus. Next base: position 2,336,016 of record CM067540.1, on the reverse strand, counting down.
TTAATAATCAAATGGGGGGAGTTTGATCATGGCTATTGCAAAGGAAATGGGGGAGAGGTTGATGGCCAATGGGGCTTGGGGGAGTAGAGGGGATGCGACCGGTATGTGGGACAGGACGGCCAGTTGCATTCGTGAGGTAGCCAGAGAAGTGCTAGGAGTCGATGTATTATCGTGGTAGACATCGAGGGGACTGGTGGTGGAATGGTGAAGTTTAAGAAAAGGTGGAAGCGAAGAAAGCGGCGTATGTGAAATTGGTAGAAAGCAGAGATGAGGTGGAGAATTGGACGGATAGGGAACTGTATAAGATGGCGAGGAAGGAGGCAAAACTAGTGGTTATGGCAGCTTTCGAACGCATGTATGTGGAATAGAGGAGAAAGGCAGGGATAAGAAGTTGTACAGACTAGCCAAGACAAGGGATAGGAGGGCCCGTGACTTGGATAAAGTGAGGTGCATCAAGGACGAGAACGACAAAGTACTGGTGTAGGAAGCGCATATTAGGCGGAGGTGACAGTGTTACTTTCACAAACTCTTGAACGAAAAAGGAGATGGAGACATTATGATGGGAGATCTAGAGCATTCTGGTAGGCACAAGATTTTGGGTATTGTAGAAGCATTAAGGTTGAGGAGGTTACAAGTGTTATTCGCAGGATGCGCATGGGACGAGCTACCGGGCCTAATGAGATCCAGTTGAATTTTGGAAGAGCGCAGGCAAGGCTGGTTTTGAGTGGCTGACTGAGTTGTTTAACGTCATTTATAAGACGACAAGAATGCCCGAAGAATGAAGGTGGAGTACAATGATTCCCTTGTACAAAAACAAAGGTGATATCCAGAGTTGCAACAACTATAGGGGTATCAAGCTGCTGAGCCACTCTATGAAAGTTTGGAAAAGAGTCGTGGAGATGAGGGTAATGAGAGGTATGTCTATTTCCGAGATCCAGTTTGGATTCATGCCGGGGCGTTCGACTACCGAGGCCATTCATTCATCTTATTAGGATGTTGGTGGAGCAGTATAGAGAGATGAAGAAAGACTTACATATGGTTTTCATCGACCTCGAGAAGGCATACGACAAAGTCTCGAGGGAGGTTCTATGAAGATGTTTGAAGGTTAGAGGCGTACATGTGGCGTACACTAGGGCGATCAATGCTATGTATGATGGAGTCAAGACTAGTGTACGGACAGTAGGAGGAGACTCAGAGCACTTCTCAATGATGATGGGGCTACACCAGGGATCAACTCTTAGCCCATTCCTATTTGCCTTGGTGATGGACGGACTGACGCGACATATCCAAGGGGAGGTACCATAGTGTATGTTATTTGCAGATGACATAGTCCTGATTGATAAGACTTGCAGCGGAGTGAACGCTAAGCTGGAGGTTTGGAGACAGACTCTGGAGTCTAAAGAGTTCAGGTTGAGTAGGATCAAGACAGAATATTTGGAGTGCAAGTTCGGCAACGGGAGCGACCCTAAGACAGGCGTGGAGGTAAGGCTTGGTACTCAGGTCATTCCAAAGAAAGGAAGCTTCAAGTACCTAGGGTCTATTATCCAAGTGAATTGAGAGATTGATGACGATGTCACACATCGTATTGGGGCAGGGTGGATGAAATTGAGGCTCGCATCTGGAGTCTTGTGCGACAAGAAGGTGCCACCAAAACTTAAAGGCAAGTTCTATAGGGTGGTGGTTAGACCAACTATGTTCTATGGGGCGGAGTGTTGGCCACTCAAGACTTCGCACATAAAAAAGATGAAAGTTGCGAAGATGAGGATGCTGAGATGGATGTGTAGGCATACAAAGAGAGATATGATTAGAAATGATGATATCCGGGAGAAAGTGGGAGTGACCTCGGTGGATGATAAGATGTGGGAAGCGAGGTTGAGATTGTTCAGGCATGTGCAGAGGAGAGACACAGATTCTCCAGTGCGGAGGTTGGCTATGGACGAGTTTAGGAGGGGTAGAGGTAGATCGAAGAAGTATTGGGGAGGTGATTAGACGGGATATGATGCATGTGCAACTTACTGAGGACATGATCTTAGATAATGGGTTGTGGAGGACACAGATTAGGGTAGAAGAGTAGTAGGTACTCGAGCATAGTCCTATTTATGCTTACACATTGATAGTTGTAGTGTTATTACTATAGGTCCGATTAGCCTATCACACTTATAGACACATTATTGCTTTGTAATCCACTGTAGTTTGATTTCTGCTGCTATGTGTTCTTTAATTTATTTTGTTTAGCTTATATAGTTGTGTTAGCTACTGCTCCCTTTTGTTCGAATGCACTTTATACTGCTTTAATTCCTTATAATTCCACATTAGTAAATTTTCAACAATCCCCTCTTGAAAGAGATTTTGGCGCACTCACATAGTGCCTTTTCCAGAAATCTTTCAGCGGACCGATATTGGTAGCTTCAGCTTTGAACATTCCATAGTTGAATACCATCGGACTTACTTACTGCGCGGTGAACGTGATGTCTTGAATCGTCAATGTTTAGTGTAAGCCCAGTCAACGGTACCAACTCAACAACTTCCCTTACTATGTTCTTCATAATGTTTTGTCCGTTGTGGCCGTGGACACTTCTTGGATTCTTAAGTGCGTTCATTTGAGGCGGTCTGTCCTCGCACTTAAATAGGTGGTCTCCTACAAGGTATCCTGCTATATCCCACTTTACAAGTGTTAGGAACCATTAAAATTTTCCCAAGCCTAACCTCAACCGTTGAGGATTATTAAAGGTTTTGAAAACTTAACATTTACCCACACTGCAGACATCAAGCACTTAATGTCTATCGCGGGAACGACTTTGGATTGATGTTTCTTTACAGAAATCACTATTCGGTCTGACTGCTTCTCTTGCTGAAAGAAATAATCCCTTGATTATTTTCATTAATGAAAGAGTATATATTCTATTTACAGTTTTCATAATAGGAAAATTCTATTCCTATTCTACTCCTAAAATATTATTTTACTTGTACAATAATTATACAATTATGGTAAGTGTACAATTCTAATTTAATACAAATCCTACTTAATGTAATACACAAAAAACGTGCCAAATCGTGATATACAAGATTATGTATATCACGGTATTTATCACACCCCCGAAGTCATAGCAAGCGGTCTTCGTACGCTGAGACTGTCCCTAAAACCTTAAAAAAGGATCGAGGGAAGACCTTTCGTAAAGATGTCTGCAATTTAATACATGGAAGGGACATGTCAGATACGTACTTGTCCACGAGCTACCTTTTCGCGAACAAAGTAAATGTCCATATCGATATGTTTAGTGCGCTGGTGCTGAACCGCATTATCAGAAATGTAGATGACACTAACATTATCACAATAAACCAATGTAGCTTTCTGAATAGGATAATGAAGCTCTAAAAGAAGATTACGTAACCAACATGATTCAGAGACCACATTGGCTACCCCTCGATACTCAACCTCTACACTAGGCGGGATAACGTCGACTGACGCTTTGCAGATCAGGAGACCAAGTTATTGCCAAGAAACATACAATAGCCAGACGTAGAGCGTTTGGTGTCTGGACAGCCACCCCAATCAGCATCTGTATACGAGACAAGTATAGACATTGATGATGGATACAATTGTAAGCCAAAGTCAAGTGCTTAACACTGGATGTATCGAATAATGTGTTTGAGCGCATTCATGTGCTCAACCGTGGGATCATGCATAAACAAACACACCTGCTGTACGACATCCGTAATGTCTGATCTCGTGAACGTAATATACTGAAGAGCTCCTGCAAGACTGCGATAGCGGGTTGAATCCTCGTAAGAGGAGTCAGCCGCATCCCCTAGCTTGGGTTTAGTCTCAACTGGAGTGGAAGTGGACTTACATGATGACATACCAGCTCGCTCAGTGATCTCAGCTGCATATTTCCGTTGTGACAAGAATAACCCACTTTCATGACGAGTGACAACAATTTCCAAAAAGTAACTCAAGGACCCCAAGTCTTTCATAGCAAATTCAGAACTGAGCATTGTCATGATAGACCGACGTAATGCATCAGAAGAGGCAGTCAAGATAATATCATCCACATATAATAATATATAAGTCAAGGAAGAACCACGATGATATATGAACAATGAATTATCAGACCTGCTGTGAGAGAACCCAATAGTCGAAACATAGTCTGCAAACCTTTTATACCAAGCCCGTGGGGACTGCTTAAGCCCATACAAGGACTTCTTTAATAACAAACATGATGAGGATATATGGATTCCTAAACATCAAGGGCTGATGCATATAAACTGTCTCTTTGAGATCACCATGTAAGAAAGCATTCTTCACATCTAACTGATGAATGCCATGTTTTCGAAAGAGCCAAGTTGAGCACAGTGCGAATGGTAGCCGGCTTGACCACCAGACTAAATGTCTCACCACAATTCACACCAACCTGCTGAGTCTTACCATCGCCTACAAGACGAGCCTTATACCTCGCAAAAGAACCGTCAGAATTGTCTTTATGAGCAAAAATCCAGATAGACCGAATAATATTAACACCAGATGGACGGGCACCAACTCCAATCAATAAGAGCATTATATTCATCGGTCATAACAATTTCCCAATACAGATCATTTAAAGCAGACATAAGATTACGGGATATGGGTGATTTAAGAACATTAGAATTTAAATTAAAATGTCTTTTTGATTTAAAAATACCCCGTTGACTACGAGTGATTGATCTATGACTCGGGGGGAGAATTGGGTAAATTTTGGGAAATATCGGGACCAATGATGGACTGGCCAGCAGGCAATGGGCTTGCTGGCCCAACATTGGAACTGGGCACTGGGCACTGTGGACGACGTAGAAGCATGAGCAAAATCTGGGCCAAAATTGGGTTGGGGATGCGGCCCAGTTCCTGGACCCACGATGGTGGGCAGTGACGGGACTGTAGAACCAGCGGGCAGTGGGCCCGCTGCCGGATTTGGGGTGCGAGACATGTTTGAGAAATGGTGGAAAATATACGGGGAGACATCGTTATCCAAAAAATTATACGAACTAGGCACAGAACTACTCACTTTAGCAAATGGAAATTGGGATTCATCAAAAATAACATGGCGACTAATGATGATTTTAATCGACGGTAAATCAAAACATTTGTAACCACGATGATTAGACGGATAACCCAAAAACACACAAGGGGTAGAACGGGTCTGAAGTTTGTTAATTATGGTGGACGAAAACAACGGATAACATAAACACTCAAAGACCCTAAGATGTGAATACGAATGAGTCTTATTATATAAGATTTGAAGAGGGGACGAATATGCCAAACCTTTGGTAGGAAGAATGTTAAGAAGATATGTAGCAATTTGTAGAGCATGATGCAAAAAAGAAGGGGTACAGATGCATGAATCAATGAAGCTCGGACAATGTTATTAATGGTATAAATTTTGCGTTGGCTTTCCCATTTTGTGAAGACGTATGAGGATAAGAAAAATAAAAATTAAAACTCCCGAAACACCCCATTATTATATTCTTTTCCATTATCACATTGAATATTTTTGGTTTTCCGTTCGAATTGGGTTCTAATGAAAGCTCTAAATTTTAAGAAAGTGGAAAAAACTTGAGATTCTTTCGCTATCGAAAAAGTCCATAAAAAATTAGAATAATCATCCAGAAATATAACATGGTAACGATGACCCAAAGAACTGAGAACATGAGATGTCCACAAATCGCTATGAATAATATAAAATGACATTAACATATGAGAATTAGAGTCTACTAACGGCAATCTAACATTTTTTCCTAAAGAACAAGATTGACAATTCGGAGTACTACGCGTACCCTTACAAGAACTAAAATTATTTTTATCTAAGGAAGGAGCAAGGGCTGCAAAAGTTTATGGTAAGACTTGACTCGAGAGACCGGAACATGGCGTGATAGGATAAAGATCTCCCCTACTATCAAACCTCATTAGAGGAATCCCCGTCTTGAAATCCTTCACAGAAAACCCAAACGGATCAAATTCAATAGAAATGGAATTATCAGTTATAATTTACGGACGTACACCAAATTTTTAATCAATTTAGGGGCATGAAGGATATTTTTCAAGATAAGAGGCGGATGAGGGGGTGGGGGGGGAGGGGACAATTTTATGACCATTACCATGAATCGAAATTGAATTACCATTACCAACAATTATGCCACGAATGTTGCTCAAATTGGAATAAGACGAGAGAGTACCTTGATCGGACGTCATGTGAGAGGTTGCACCGATGTCCATGTATCAATTTTTGTCTGGCGAATTTAATCCAAGAGTGTGCATTGCAGCCTCAATGTCGGTTGGGGTGGGGCCCACTACATGATGAGCCTGTGGAGGCCGGGGCCCAAGCACACCTGCTTGCTGCCCCAGCCCAGAATGATGGCGGTAACCTGCTGGTCCAGAACAGTTGGGCATGGTTGAATTGGGTCGTGAAGGCTGTTGGGCAGCCTAGTTGCCTGGGGCTTGAAGCGCTAGAAACCAGGGGATGTTGGGCCACTGCCCACTGGCCCAGGCCCATGGCCAGGGGCCCCACGTCTGGGACTAGTTTGGCTGTGGCCCACTGCTGTTGGGGCGGGACCCACTACCACTGTTTTAGCCACTGTTACCATCGCCGGAACCACCGCGTTTGTCCCCGCGATTTTTGGCATTACTTTTTTGACTATTTTTGCCGCCTCCGTGAGAATGGTTTTGGCTCGAATTATCAATGAACCTTGGAGAATTGGTGGAGGACGTTATCATGACCATGTGACTAGCACTAGTAGTCGCCTTCTTACCCAAACGGGCTTCATCTAAAGTAAGCATGGAGCGGGCTTGATAGAACTTTGGGAGGGGATTACTTTGACGAAGGAGAGTTCCAACGCCACTATATGCCTCGGATAGGCCCACAACCATCTGTAGAACGAGACTATCTTCACTAACGGGCGCACCAACGTTGCGGAGTTGGTCCGCCAATTCTTTCAACCTTTTGCAATAAGCTGAAACGTTCGGAAAATTTTCCATGTTAACATGGGAAAATTCTTGCTCAAGGGTAACAACTCTGGAATTTCGATTATCTTGGAATATATCACACAGCCTATCCCAAGCAGCCATTGCTGTAGCGTTTGGCTCTATAATCATCTGCAACAAGTCGGTAGAGATGGTGGAGTAAATCCACTAAAGGATGGTGGCATCAAGAGTCTTCCACAACTTAGGATCATCCTCGCGTTTAGGCACCTCCGTGTCCTCAGGAGCCGCGATGATTATGTGATGGATGACTTGATGCGAACGTGCGTGAATTTTGAACAATTCGGCCCACGTCGCATATTGAACATTTTCTATTTCAAGAATAAGAGGGATGTGATTCTTGATGTTAGAAACCATAAGGGTAGGGTGAAACGTGTTCTTGGAGGTATACATAACGAAAGAATAATAGGTGATTGAGGGATTTGGGAGGAAAGAAATTGGGGATCGAAAATTTGCACGGAAACCGAGGTAAGAAGGCTCGGACCCAACAACAATTTGGGGAGAAAATTTCTCAACCTAGACTTCTAATACCATGAAAGAAATAATCTCTTGATTATTTTCATTAATGAAAGAGTATATATACAATTTACAATTTCAATAATAGAAAAATTCTATTCTTATTCTACTCCCAAAACCTTATTCTAGTTGTACAATAGTTATACAATTATGGTAAGTGTACAATTCTAATTTAATACAAATCCTACTTAATGTAATACACCAAAAACGTGCCAAACCGTGATATACAAGATTATGTATATCACAGTAATTATCACTTGCTTTACTCTTTCTTTGATTTGATTGTCTTGCTAGTGATTATGCTTTGTCTTGAGCCGATGGTCTCCCGAAAACAGCCGCTCTACCTATCAAGGTGGAGGTAAGGTCTGTGTACACTCTACCCTATCCAGACCCCACAGTGTAGGATTTCATTGGGTATGTTGTTGTTGTTGTAATGTATCTAGGGATGACAACAGATCGGATCTGGATATAGTAGGACTAGATCTAGATCCAGATCCATTTTTCATACATGAATCCAGATCCGGATCCAGATCCATCAGGTCCATAAAAATTAGATCCAAATTCGGATCCACCGGGTCCACGGATCGGATCTGGATCCACATGTAAATTTTTTTGCTTTGCTAAGAATGTGACCTTGGTAAGATTTTTTTTTGAACTGATAAACGATTTTTACTTAGCTAATAGTTTACTGTGTTTCAATTTTGAAATGTTCATATGAGATATTTTGTTCGTTGTCTCGTTTTGATTGTGAGCTATTAATTGAAAATGTTGGGTAATGACAATAGTTGTGAAAAATGCTGACTAGTATTTCTACAATGCAGAACTTGCACGTGCTTGGAATCTTTACAAATGAAGTGAATATAATTTTAATGTTAGTCATTTACTAATATAACATTGATTTTATTATCGAAGTTACCTCTTTATTTTTTGATTTTTGAGTTAACGCGGGATAAATTAAACTTGTTTTGAGAATTAAACTTGCAAGGATGTGCTTAGCAATTTTAAGAAAATACTTATAAAATTACATTCTAGGTTATGAATATATTTAATAAAAAATGGATCCACGGGTGGGATCTAGATCGGATACGGATCTCAAATACAAGATTCAGATCCAGATCCGATCCGTCAGAAACGGATCCGGGTCCGATTTGGATCCGTCGGATCCAAATTTTGAAGATCCATATCCTATAAAACGGATTTGGATCCACCGGGTCCAGGATCCACTGCCATCTCTAAATGTATCCAGTTATAAATATATCACAAAAACATATTATCAAACTTACAAAATATTTAATGTATCCCGTTCTAAAAACAGAGCAAATTTATAGCACAAAAATTCAATATATCCAGAGTAAATTTATAGCATGAAAAATTTAATATATCCAGATGTTATGTAACAATTTAATTTGATGATTTGGTTTAAGTTTTATTAACAAGAATATATTCTTCGGAAGCAATTGTGTCTTTAACCATATTTATGCATGTATTAAAAAATATTAAAAATTCTTACATTACTACTACCATGATTTTTTATATACTATTTTAGTTATACATTAGATAATACCAAATATGATATATAACTAATGCATGCAAATATTAATTATACATAGGTTTAAAAAGTGTACCAACCAATTAAGACATTAGTGACGAAAATCAAGAAATCAAAATCCAGAGGAAAATCTCAGACCCAGATGCTACAGAATCATCATCAGATGATGAACAAGAAAAAAGACCAAAGCTTATTGTTCATCAAATTCTTCAAGAAAAGGTAAATATTCAATCTTTTCACTAAATGACAAAAACCCTTTAAATTTTAGCCAAATTTCTAGCAAATTACCTCCTATGAAGAGAAAATCGGGAAAATTTGGTAATGAAATTAAAGACCCATTTACCAAGAAAAGAATTTTAGTTGGGTACTTTTAATACTGCTGAAGAAGCTTCTCAAGTTTATGAGTCTAAGAAACTTGAGTTTGAGGAGAAGTTGAAAATGGTTACAAATGCAAAAGTGGAAAAGATTGTTTCTGCAAATTCTGAAATTGGGTCTTGCTCTAGGGGTTGGCCATTAATGGTTGATTCTCAGAATACGGCCGTTGAAGAAGGTTAAAAATGCAAAAGTAGAAAGGCCTATTTCTGCAAAATCTGAACCTGGATCTTCTAGTAAAAAAAAAATGTTGATTCTCAGACCTCGGATTCAACAAATGGGTTTGAAGAAAAAGATGGGCTAGAAAGTGAAGAAATGTGGATGGAGCTGTGGGTCCAAATTTCAGAGGATAAAGAGGTTAAATTTTCAATGAAATTAGGGGTTCCAGTTGTTGATAATTATGGATATTTGTTAGGTGAATTTAGTAAATTGGATGATCTTAGTATTTTTGTTTGAGACAACTATAGTTCCGTAATTATGTATTTTTTAAAAACTTCCAGCAATTTTAGGTAATTAGTAGGTCTATTTTGTGAATATGGCAGTGAGAATTGCAAGTCAATAAATTTTAGGTAATTAGTAGAGATTAGAGTGTTTTTTTCCTTACAAATAATAGTACTTGCCTAGTTTATGCGGAAATTTATTTATAATTTTATATGGGAACAAAATGTGAAATAAGAATGCAAATACTAGTAAGAAATCGATTAGTGACTAAACTAAAGCTCAAATAGAGCACAATTTTTTTATAGACTTGGACATGGAATGAGAACATGAACTCCTTATATGGATTTGGACAATTACCACCCTACAAGCTAGCTTTTAAGGTTGAGTTAGACCCAAGATCCATTCTTTACATGGTATCAGAGTCAGACTCATTCCAATTTTTTGTTCATCGATTATTGGGCCCTCAAATTATATTATCCACGCTCCAGTTAACAAGGTCTGGGCGTGCAGGGGAGTGTTAAGAGTTCCACAACTGTAAAGAATAGATCTTGGGCCTAACTCAACTCCAAAAGCTAGCTTGTAGGGTGATGATTGTCCAAGTCCATATAAGAAATCCATGTTCTCATTTATTACCGATGTGGGACTCTTAGCACTCTCCCGCACGCCCAGACCTTGTTAACTGGAACGTTGATAATATAATTTTGTAAAGAATGAATCTTGGGTCTAACTCAACCTTAAAAGCTAGTTTGTGAGGGGAAGATTGTCTAAGTCCATATAAAGAGTCTATGTTCCCATTCCATTACCGATGTGGGACTCTTAACACTCCCCCGCACGCCCAGACCTTGTTAACTGGAGCGTGAATAATATAATTTGGGGGCCCAACATCAATGAACAAAGAATTGGAATGAGTCTGACTCTGATACCATGTAAAGAATGGATCTTTGACCTAACTCAATCCCAAAAGCTAGCTTGTGAGGGGAGGATTGTCCAAGTTCATATAAAGAGTCCATGTTTTCATTTCATTACCGATGTGAGACTCTTAACCTGGAATTTGAAGAACTAGTGATGGTTAAAAATGCAAAAAAGGGCCAGAAGTGTAAAAATTCTAATCAAGATTCATCTTCTAGTAATGATTCATTAATGGATATTCATGAGAACACAAATTCAACAAATGAGGTTGACAAAAATAATATTTTTGCAAGGGAAGAGCAAGAAATTGAGAATGAAAGTGATAAAGAATTGTTGATGGGTCATTGGGTGCAAATTTCAGATGGTAGAGGTTAAAATTTCAAGAAAATTGGGGGTTCCAATTGTGGATAATTATGGATTTTTATTGGGTGAATTTAGTGTACTGTATGATCTTCTTATATGCATGTGATACTGCAAAAGATATTTTTCCAGAAATAGGATTTTTGTAACTATTGGGGGTACTTTAATTTTTTAGAAACTTGCATCAACTTTAGGTGTTTATGATTAGTTAGTATATGTAATGATATGAAAATTATTAAATCAATGATTTACTTCTTAATGAATATCAATGTGAGGAAATTGAAATACTCTTTTTGAAGATTAGTATGGTGCTTAATGCAATTTATTTATTTTTTAATTTTAATTACGTATCTAGAATTGAAATTTGAGTTCCAAGTGAAGGTTAATCAAATAGCTACTGATGATTAGGTTGTCTTTTTCGTTTTGATCAAGTTCGTTATGTGCTTCAGACAGTTGGTAGTATTAAGGTAGTAAGTAATCCTTAAATTGTTGATTTTGAGAGGAAAAAAAATCATTATCTACAAAAATTTTGGATACCTAATAATCATACACTCTCTCTCTTCAAAATTACTTGACCACTTTCCCGTTAAGAAATCATAAATAAAAATAATATTTTTACTACATTAATCTTATCTCTCTCCAATTAATTGTGCTCTAATTAATATTAATTTCTTTAAAAAATAATTAATATCAAAGGCAAAGTAAAAAAACTTCATTAATTATATCTTATTTTTAAAAAGTGGCCAAGTAATTTGAGACATATTTTTAATAATGTGACTAAGTAATATGGGAAGAAGGGAGTAATTATGTTTGATGAACTGTAAACATTCAATACAGATTTAGTAATAAATATCAAGTACTTTATAAATGGAGAGACATGTGCGAGTTAATTTAGATCTCATTATTAATTCGTCATAAATATATTTTAAAAACGCTACAAATAAGGCGTGAGTTTTACAAGGAGAACTTTTGTAATTGTTGAATTTCTTTTTTTTTTTCTTTTCGTCCCCAATATTATCCATTATGAACTGTATATCTGAATGTATTCAATGTACATAATTATTGTAGTGTAATATTTTAAGGAGCTAATTATACACCACTCCTTCATGTATTTAAATAAACTAAAATATAATTATTTTAAATAAGGTTGCATGTATTCAAATATACACGATATCAAATAAGGTTGAATATAACTGAAAAATACATTTAAATACACTCAAATATACGCGAATTTTTTAAAACCAGCTACAAATGATAAATAAAAAAAATGTAGCTATGGATGGTTAATAACACCTAAAATATGGTCATTTGTGTAACCCATCATGAAAAACCCGGAGGGCCAAAGGAAACCGAATTGCCTTAGGCCCAAGAAAGCTGATCAGCCCAACAAACATTTTACTTGGACAATTTGCACAACTTCTGTCTTTTGGGGTTGTCTTTGATTTTTGTCTCTCAAATTGAAAATCTTTAATTTTTATCTTTCGCCTAAAAATTTCTGGGTTCTGGGTTCGAACTCAGCCCAGTCAATTTTTTTTTTAAAAAATTGCAAGGCATAATTTGAATTCGCAAGTCAGAATTTCAAACTCTACCTTTAGACAAAGCTTACCTGTAAACTATGCCTTGAGGCAGAGTTTGCTTTAAGGTAGCAAACTTTATCTTAAGGTAGAGTTTGCCTTCAGACATAAGGCAAACTTTGCCTTATAAGGTAAGAGTTTTCACTCAAACTATGTCTTGCGAATCCAAACTCTACTTTGAGATTTTTTGTAAATTTTTTATTGAGCGGGGTTCGAACCCAGAATCTCGAGGTATTTTTAACTAAAGGGAAAAAATTAAAGATTTCCAATTTGAGAGGCAAAAATTAAAGACAGGTGCTTTTAAAGGGAAATCCGCACAAAATAAAGATGATTTTACTTTGCTCCCCCCCCCCCCTATTTCATCTTCTATATGCTATTCTACTTATTTTACTTTGACAATTTGATACTTTCAACTACACCTATAAGGATTGTGGTGGACTGACAAATATTTTTTTATTCTTAACTAGAGATCTCGAATTCGAGTTTTTCAGGGTACAGAGTCACATTTGTTAGAGAGTGCTCTATCCTAACACGAATCCGGATTTAATCGGGGCCCCAATACAGTTACCGATCACGTGGGAAACCAAACAAATAAAAGATACTTCCGACTATATAAGTTTTTTTTCTCGAGAATTGTCTCCTTAAAGTATTGTACACAATAATATATTTAGCTCTCTCCAAAAAAAGGAAAAATATGTTTTTTCCTGAGAAAAAGAAATTGTATCAGGCCTCAGTTATAACATAGGCACAGAGAAAGACAATTCCACCACATTTGTCTTTCTAAGTTAGATATTAATTTTAGCTTTCAAATATATATATATTTTAAAAAAATAGAGTTGGCACATCATTAAATAGATAATGAAAATTGTATTTCCGGCTAAAACGACAATGAAGCTAACGACAATGAAGCTAACTAGACAAAGTTGGATAATCATGAAAGCTAATCAGGCAAAATTGAATAAATTTTGAAAAACAAAATAAAGTTAAGTGATTTTAATGGCCGAGTGATCATCTAGACATTCAACTATATAGATTAAAATATACATTTACAGTAAGACTTGTACATGCATATTATATATCATCACAAATTCTATTCAAAGTATCTTGTTCATCCCTTGATAGTCATAATGTACAAGAAATAAGGACAAACATATATATAATATATCCATATCCAGCTCATTTATGCTGATTTTATGTTATGTAGTTTTCGTCATTCATATCTGTTCAAGTAAGTTTTAGGTGTAGCAATTCACTTCCATTTTCAATTATTGTCCTTTATTCAGACTGAGGGACCTTAATTCATAAATATTAATAACACCGTAGGTACTCCAGCTATAAGATGAGTCTGACCAATCTACTATATATGATCAGCATTGGCAGATCTAGGTTCTATAGGTTGAAAATTTATGATATGCAAATAGGGCAAAAAGGTTTATTTTTTTGCCTGTTCTACAAGTTGTTGAATCTCTTCACATGAAAAAAATCTAGAAAATTGACGGATTCAAAAGTGTTACTTTCGGCACTACTAGAAAATTGCTATTTTCGATGAATGTCATTCCATCGGAATTTGACTCGTTGGCAGGAGATTTATGACAAATAATTTGTTGATCGAAAAATAATTGACGAGCCAAATTTCGACGGATTCGAAGTGTGAATCCCTTGTATACATTTTTCGCTCACTCAAAAATTGTACCCAATTAGATGTGTTATATAGGACAAGAAATATACTTTCATATCTCATTTTATGTGATCCACTTTTCATTTTAGTTTGTCTAAAAAAAATGACACCTTTTAATTTACTCTTAATGATACAACTTTATACTAATCACACAAATGCATCATAAATTTTAAAAATCTTCATTTCTTTTTTTCTTAAACTATATGCTTACAACGTCACATAAAATGAAACCAAGAGAATATAAAATTGATTAGTAATCATTAAGAGGTCTTTTTTTGGTTTCCCACCCATGTTCCGTATATAATTTGAGGCATCTATTAATTCAAATTTGCATCTAGTAAGAACCATTAAAGGAGCACCCACATTTTACCAGGATTTTCTTCATTCTCGATATATCACAACCTTTAATGGTTCAAGGGTTAATAACATTAATCATGATGGGAATATTTGGAAAATCATGATGGAAAATCAGACCTATCTTAATAATTATTTTATCGTCCGCTTGGGCAGCTCAATTGGTTATCAAGGGGATATTTGGAAAATCATGATGGGAAAGGCTATAAATGAGCAGCTACTTCATAAAATATTACTACTACTACAGCAAATATCTACCACTTCTTTGGGTGTCTACACTACATTTCTTCTTTAGGGCTTATGCCCTTCCTTGTTAAGTATAATAAATTACTAGCCAACAAACCCCTACCCCTCACACAGTAAATTCCAATTAAATATTGGTCCTTGATATGGACACAACGTACACACATACCAAATATTTATAAGTTGTTAAAATTCATTTACAAACATATTTTTGGCTTATATATGCTTAAATTGTTTTTGATTTCTGTCCATTCGTGTTTGATATCTGCATTAAAGCTCGATTATATTCATAATCACGCCATAAAATTCTACATTGAGGTAAAGGCGACTCTGTACTCAATGCTTATGATAAAACATTAAAAATGCTTATATGTCAAGTGTTTCAGGAAGTTTGGATAAGTATAAATTGTTCAAAATAACTTATTGTAATTATTGAATTTGTTGAAAAGAAGATGAAGTAATAATACCTCCTCTAAATGACAATTTTGTAAAAATCATTGGAAGGATAGCAATGATATTTAGACTTTTTTTTAACAGTTTAATTATTCAGACCTATATTAAGTGATTGTAATATTGGAAAAAAGTGCACACTTATTGATTAAATATGAATAATTAAGATTTAAAACCTAAAAAACAAACACATTTAGTTACTAAAATCTTAATAATTAAGATTTACTTTGATTAAGGCTGCATATGTTTTTTTTAACATTAAGATGTCTGAATCTGAATACAAATCTGAATATTAAGATATTATTTGTAGATCTGAACACTAAATGATTAAAACTGTTTGTTTTTCATCATTTGAATTGTAAGGTTCGGGTATGCTATGGAACAATAAAAACAAACTGGAAATAAACTAACTCGAATGCCAATTCAGTTTCCGAATGTTGGCGACAATGTCATCCGGCACCAGTAACAACACTTCGATAAAACATAAACTTTAAAGAGTAAATGCAACGGAAAAATAAAGAACACAAATGTTTAAAATTTACATAGGTTATATATATATATATATATATATATATATATATATATATTATATAACCTATGACGGTCAATGACCGAAAGTATTGTATATATATATTATATACAAATATACAAATATACAAATTCCTTTCTTTACAGATTTACAAGATAAAACAGAAAAGAATTAAAAGTTGAAGTTGCAGATGATTTCTGCCTGAAAAATCTAACTAAGTAGACATAGACAACCTCTCATTACAATCGATCCATACAAAACTAATCTAGAATCTAAACAACAATTGTAATGTTGGACAGAATGTTGTCGACACACTCATGCAACACTTATGATCCATATTTCTGAGATGAAATCCCGAGAGCTCTCTTGGTATTTTTACATTTTGATTCTGGATATCGATTCACTTCAGTAGCCTCTCTATTTATAGTAGAGAGTCTTTCTTGAAAAATCTCATCGATTGGTTGTGGAGGTTGAGCGAAAGGTGGGCAGCTCATATGGTTTGTTGGAGATGATCAAGGAGCAAAATCCTCTAACAACTTTGACTTGTTCCTTACTCAACTTCTTCCCCAAGCTTTGACTCTTTCTCCCACGTTTTACACAGCTCTAATTTTACCACACCTAAGTCATTTTTACCTCACAGTAAAATATTACTGCTTAGCGTGAAGTAATGTAAAAATTTTCTAAAAAATGTTGGTCCGAATGTTGTGACATTTGTCCCAACATTTTTATGCATTCAAATCGGTACTTCAGAAGATTTGTTGGGTCAAATGTCACAACACCAAACCCAACATCAACAATCTCCCATTTTTTGCCTTTCTTCACAAAACTCATTACAAACCTAAACTGACTTAGGATATTGAGACAAATGTTGTCCGAACATTTGTGATCAATAATTCAATGCTATGCTCTCCTTAACCTGCGATGACTTTCAAGTAATCATGCGTGTACCGATTCATAGGATTAAGAAATAAGAAAGATGTTAGCGCATATATACATATCATCCAGTTATATGGATTTATATACAGACCATAAAAAGAAATATTCCATTGTCCACATAAATCAATATCCATCTTATCGAATAGTTAGCTGCTCTGATTGAGTAATATTCACGACCCTCATACAGTATCAACCAATAGCAACAGCTCCTCCTAACTCATCATACAACAACAACAACTTTTAGTAGCTTTCTACTTCTACATAACCGCTTCTCTGCACATAACAACACATCAGTCTCTAGCCTTCTTCCTCAGCTCCCCCTAAATCAACACTTTCTTTGCTTTCCTCGACTTCAGCATCAAGCCATCCTCTACCCCTTTTTGTGAAGAAAACAACAACATGAAATGGTCTCTGGCTTGAATCAGAGCATTCCTCAGAGCATCAACCTCAAAGATTTATTGGTTGATCTTTGCAATTTGATTCACAAGCCATTCAGTAGACATTGGAGACTGTCTAGGACCAGTGTTGTCAAGAATGTTGGTGACATTCCTGTCAACATCTGCACTATTTCCTTCCATTTTCCAGGGCAAATCGATGACTTTGTCTCTACTCTTCAAAATTGCTTTATTTACTGTGTACAGTTCAGGAGTCTTCCCTAATGTGTCTTCTCTCTTAGGCTGAAGACCTTGGGTAGTTAAAACTTTGTATATCAGAGAGGGATAAGGGAGGATTGAGGTTGATTCTTTTTGTGCAAGTTGGCAACTTGATGGAAGATCATTATTTTGGGATAAAAAGATGATCATCACGGTAGGAATTCAATTTAATCTTATCATTTTAAAGTTTGAAATTCCTTTTAAAACAAGGCATAAAAATAGGGAGAAAAATATGATTTTTTCTAAAATAAGTTAAGAAAAACATCCCAACATATATCACGATATGAAAATGTCAACAACAATATTGGCAACATTTTGGAGAACACAAATATTTTGATCCCATAAGAACTTTTCATTTTGGCAACAAATCAAGACACATTTTATACGTATTTTATGAGTTTGACCACTAGACCAATGTAACATTTTCTCATCACGTGTTTGATCTAATCATATAACACATACAAAAGAATTTTTTGTGTAAAAAATAAGAATACTTTTATGGTATTCTCAAATCTCTTTTGAAGCACTCGATACTCCTATAGAATAGGAACGATATCTTTTCAAGGGCTTTGCCCATTTTTCACAGTCGCCAAATATTTGTAAAAGCTTTGCCTTATTTTGATACTCCCTTTTTATGATATATATATCATCGTAGAAAACGGTATCACGTTGTAAACATATTCTTATTGAGGGATAATGCTTGTGTGACCAAAGAATTATGCACCATACAACAACAATAATCAGTCAGTGATATACCATAGGTAAATGTCACCTGAAATGTTAGAGAACGTTTCAGCTGACATTCACCAAAAATTCCTTCTTTTAGAGATTACAAAGACCAAGAGATTTCTTCAAACTAGAAAATCTCTCATGGTCCAAAGCTTTTGTAAGAATATCAGCTAGTTGATGAAGAGTGTCAACATGTTCAATTTGAACTATATGTTTTTCAACTAAATCTCTTAAAAAGTGATGTCTAATATTAAATATGTTTTGTACGTGGGTGCTGAACTGAATTTTTGGAAATACTTATAGCACTCAAATTATCACAATACAAAATCAAAATGTTACTAGTAAATCCATAGTCGTCTAACATGTGTCTTAGCCATATTAATTGAGAGCAACAGCTTCCAGCTGCTACAGATTCAGATTCAGCAGTTGAAAGTGAGACACAATTTTGTTTACGACTATATCATGAAACAAGATTATTGCCAAGATAAAAACGTCCTCCAATTGTACTTTTCTATCATCCACATCTCTAGCCCAATCTGAGTCACTAAATCCTATTAAGTTAGGATTAGTGTCTTTGAAATACCAAATTCCCAACTCACATGTGCCAGCAACATATAGAATAATACGTTTCACGGTATTTAAGTGGGATATTTTGGGATAGGCTTGAAAATGTGCACACACACAAACACTAAACATAATATCTGGGTGACTAGCAGTAAGATAAAGAAGACTACCTATCATAGATCGATATAATGTTGGGTCGACATTTTCACCAACATTATCCTTATATACCTTCTGCGACGAACCCATTGACGTCTTCATTTGTTTAACGTTCTCCAAACCAAATCTTTTGACTAGATTCTTGGCATATTTATTCCGTGAGATGAAAATTCCATTATCACTTTGCTTTAGCTGCAAGCCTTAAGAAAAAAGTTAGTTTCTCAATCATGCTCATTTCAAATGTTGATGATATAGCTTCAACAAACGAATTTAGGTACGATTGTGAGGTCGACTAAAAAACTATGTCATCTACGTAGATTTGAGCAATTATAATATCTACACCGTATCGTTTAATAAATATAGTACGATCAGCTTCGCCACGGTTAAAACCAAATTCAAGAAGAAAGTTAGTTAAACGACCATACCATGCACGAGGAGCTTGTTTCAACCCATACAAAGCCTTTTTGAGCTTGTATACATAGTATGGATTGGTTGTTCAACATAGAATCCTTATCTAGATAACCATTTAAGAACGCACATTTTACATCCATTTGGTGTAGAGTAATTTTCAGACAACAAGCAATAGCAATTAAAAGTCTAATTGACTCAATTCTAGCCACATGTGTGAAGGTTTCGTCATAATCGATTCCTTCAACCTGAGTATATTGTGCAACTAGATGAGCTTTGTTTCTAACAATTGTTCCCGATTTGTCTGATTTATTTTTAAAAATTCACTTAGTGCCAATTACATTTGTATTATTTGGACATGAAACTAAGTCCCAGACTTCATTTCGAGGAAATTGTTCAACCTCTTCTTGTATTGTTTGAATGCAAAAATTATCTTTGAGTGCTTCTAAGATATTTTTTGGTTCTAAAGTAGATATAAAACAAAAAGACTAACCTCTTGGTATATGGTAGACATACATACATACCTTACCATTTCTCTATAATTGAGTGGTTCTTTCCCTCTTGTTCTAATTCCTTCAAAAACTCCCCCTATCACTTGGCCTGTTGGATGATTCTTCCTAATCCTTGGTGAGGTGTCCCTTCGAACTTGATCTAGCAATTCATCATTTGACTTCTCATCCATGGCCTCTGTGGTCTATATTTCAGGTTCAGATGTTGCTTCGGGTGTGGCAACAGTTGGAGCAACATCTGATTCTTCACCAGTCTGCGCATTTTCCACTTTCAGACAATCTTCACAGACAGTTTTACCTTTCTGGCTAAGTTTGGGTATGAATCTAACCGCTTCATATGAGACCAATTTTTCTAAATTGTGGTAGTTGACATGCCCCAACATTTGATTCCATAGTGTTGTGTCATCGATCTTAGCATTATTGCATGTTTCTTGCCTTGCAACAAGATATCAATTATCACATGTTCTAGTACCTGTCATGACACATTCATTAGCTTCATTCGTAAATTCACATGCATTCTTAGTAAACTTTACCTCAAGATTGTCATCACACAGTTGACTAATATTAATCAAATTAGCCATTAAACCCTCAATGTGTAAGACATTTCTTAAAGTTGGAAATCCAGGAACATTCAAGATCCCTTTTCCAATTATTTTACTTTTACTGCCACCTCAATAAGTTACATTACCTCCATTGAATGAGTCATAGTTCTTTAGAAACTCCTTTGTACCTATCATGTGGCGAGAACATTCACTATCAAAGTACCAAGAACTGAAATGTTAGTTCTTAATGCAGTTATATCAACTTTACATGTTACATCTTTTTTGGGAAACCAAACTCTCTTAAAATATTTTTACCTTTCGACTCAGAAATGTTGCTTCGAATGTTATCCGAAATGTTGGACAACCTTTTAGGCAACATTTTGCTCACAGAATCTTGAAGTTTGAAACAGTATGGTTTGAAGTGTCCAGGGGTGTTACAGTGATGACATACAAACTTCAAATTCTTTGACATATATGAGAACCTATTATTTATTCATTTTTCTTTTACAAAGTATATTTTCTCATTTTTGTCAAACAGACTAGAGCATATAGTTTTGAGAGAGAGTTTTCGTATTCAATACCTGCATGTGAAGGTTTACTAAAGCTGATTATTTCATTTAATTTCGAAGTTCCTGAGTTGAGCTTGTGGAAGGTTGCTTAGGCTAGATCCAATCTTGCACAAATCTTACCAAATTCTGTATCCACCTCTAATCGGGTTATAGTGCCTTTTAGATCTACATTCTCACGAGTTAAAGATTTTACCTTTTTGTCAAGTTGTTTGAATTCTTTGACTAAGGCTTTACAAATACTTTGTAATTCATTAATCATGTCATCTTTGCATTCAACTTGATCCATACACTCAGCCTCACCACTAGAAATAAAACCACTAAAGAAATTAACATCAGGATAGTTAAAAAATACGTACCTCTCGGATGTTGCTGGGGATGCAGATGTTATTGTTGATGTTGGAGCAAATGTCATGACATCCGAGGCAACATTACAAGCGACATCTTCATTACCAGACGGAGACTGTTCGTAAGCAGTGGCCAGCATTGCTTGTGATTTGACTTCTTGATCTCCTTCCTCTTCTCCTTCGTCGTCACTAAGAGAGACCTATAAGTTCTTACCAAATTTTCTAAGAGTGTTTGCACATTCATTAGCATATTGACCCAACCCGAGCATGCATGACATTGCACAAACTCTATTTGTTTGGGATCAAATTTGGTACGATCTGAATTGGTTCTTCTTAGTGGGCTTCCTTTTTGAGTACTTGGAAGGAACTTGATGGGCTTTTGATTGAAGCCTTGGTTTTGATGCTGTTTAAATTTAGATTGATTTCTTTCATTGTTGAACTTCCTCACCATAGAATTGTATTTTCGAGTGAGTAAGGCAACATTAGCACCTTCACCAATTTCTTCAAGGTTCTCATCATCTTCTTCGATTTGATTCTCCGAGGATTAAACTTGAAATGCCACATTCTTGCTTTTATATAGTTCCCTTTGATTCTCAATGTTCATCTCATAGGTTTTGAGAATTCTCATCAAGGTATGAAGGTCCATTGTGGCAAAATTGTGAGCTTCTTCAATGACACAAATCTTTAAATTGAACTTTTCAGAAAGAGAACGGATAGCCTTTTCAACGAGTTGAATGTTGGTTAAAGGTTCACCAAGCACTTGACATTCATACGAGATGTCAATCAACTTTTCAAAATAAGATTTAATATCATCCGCTTCTTCCATCCTTAAACGTTCATATTTGCTTATGAGCATGCGTAGCTTTGTTCGACGAACACTTGAGTTACCTTCACAATGAATTTGTAAAGTATTTCATGTATCCTTAGCCGTGGGGTAGTTTTGAATGAGTTTGAACATGTACATATCAACCCATCCAAAAATTACATTTAAGGCATTTTCGTTAAAGCTGTCATTATTGGTTTCTTCCGCCGTCAATTCGGATTCAGGTTTAACAAGAACGTCACCTTCCTCATCCAGCGGCAACATTGGAACAACATATACATTGGTTATAGATCTCCATGTCCTAACATCAATTTATTTGATATGAGAACGTAGGCGAACCTTCCAATAGGCGTAGTTTGAACCATCTAAAATGAAAAGTCTATCAATAGTCAGATTTACCGGATCCATAGCTTTAAATAATAGGACGAAGCACTTATTGTGTTAAGTGTTGGCTCTAATACCACTTGTAAGGTCCGGGTATGCTATGGAACAATAAAATCAAACTGGAAATAAACTAACTCGAATGTCAATTCAGTTTCCGAATGTCGGCGACAATCAAAAACTATATTATATTGTACCAGCATAGTTACTGCTAAAAAAATCTCTAGATTTTCATTGAAATCAGTGGTTATTTCCCTCTGAATGTCGGTGGGAAAAACTTAAAAAAATAGCATTTTCATACAGAAAATTAGGAAGTTTCCCAGTGTTTCAATAGAAATATATTTTTCACCAAGTGTTTTCCCATGAGCTAGTTCGGTGGGAATGAGTTCACTGAATGTCGGTGGGAAAAACTCTATTTGTAGTATTGAGTTGTGTCAACTAATTTATTTCACATACATGAAAAACATACATTCTCCCTTGTAACAATACAATTAGACATATTAACTACTAATGGAAAAAGGAAAACAACATGCATGCAAAGCAAAGAACACACTAAAATGTCCTCAATGAAGAGAGGGAATAATTAATAAACTAAATTCATGAATTGAATAAAGATTAGAGCTTGACAACATCTGGAATATCAACAGGGTATCTATCAATGCAATCAGCCCATGGATTATGATCATCTACTGGAGTCTTAATTGTTCTATTACACTTCCAAACCGCACTGTTACACTTGAATCCACTCCCAAATGCAATTTGCCAAATCCTGTCACCTGTCGATAATATATAACATAATATAGTAATAATTAAGTACTAATTGAAACCATACATATTTTTTTTGTAACGGTTTAAATTTTTAAATGTTGTGGTCATGTAATACGACGTTACCTTTCTTCATTCTCCCCTTTGCCTCAATGTAACTCATCTCATACCATAGTGATGATGAGGATGTGTTCCCAAACCGGTAAAGCGTCTGCCTCGAGGCCTCCACATGCTCAGCCGTTAGCACCAGGTTGTTCTGCAGCTCATCTATCACCGCCCTGATGGACAAATAAAATAGATTCATTCCAAGAATATGAATTTACTTAGTTAATGTATTACGGGCAGGCATTGAAAATATAATTAAGAAAATATAATTAATCTTTTTTAATAATTTAAACTTTTAAGTGAGATGAACATACACTTAAATATGATATCAGAGCAGACAATAGATGTCCTAAGCTCGAGTACTCAGTCTCAACACCACCAATATAAAAAAATCGCGTTCTTAGCTCATCAAGTAGAATTAAGCTTGCACTTGAGAGGGAATATTAAAGATATAATCAAGTAAATAAGTGTGTTTTCTTTAACTGCTTAAACTTCTCGATGAAATGGTCGCATACTTCTACCACCGTACTAAACTAGGTACATTACTTAGGTACTATGCCAATTTGTGTAAACCAAATTCGAAGAAATATAATACTTTCTTGACGTATCACCAACAAAATTTGAGTGATTCGAAGAAGTAAAGAATAATACCTTCCTCCCGCGTGTATGCAAAAATGCTCAAATGCTAATTTAAAGTCTGGAATATAAGGTTTCAACTTGGACTTAAACAATTTCCGGCAAATGAGTGTAACAAGAAATAGAAGTTGTTCGGAAGCGGGTAGAACAAGTGGTCCAATTGTTGTAATATTAGATTTCAATGCTTCTCCTGCAACTTGCATTAGATCTATACACAAATTTATACCAACTTTTCCTTCTGGATCTTCTTGTTGTTGTACACATCTAAAAGATTTATCATCACCTCCTTTGTGAGTTCTAACAATGTGTAAGAGCCGGTATTTGGACCGGGTCCGGTCCGATTTCCGGTTAGACACAAGTATGGCTGCTCCTCCCATTCTGAACAGGCAATTTGTTAGCAACATTGATCTCTCTTTACCTAAATTGAAAGACAATAGGTGAACGGACGTTCAATCAGCTCTACATCGATATTTCAGAATATGTTAATAATATCGTTTAAAACGCGATTCAGGCGAAAAAGAAAAAATTAACAGTAGCTTGATAATGATCAACACTTCTATTACTAGAAAGTCATCATTTCTTGGGTGAGTCTATCTTCAAATTTAATATGTTGAAAATATTATAGAAAACTTGAGGATGTGACATCTTTTCTCAAAATTTAATTAATGTAGAGGCGTTGGTCTATTCCCACTCTACTCTTTGTATTTTTCTATTTTGTAATGCAGCTACGTATGTCCTAGAGACAAATTAAAATTTTAAATTTATGAATTCGGGATGTCATTAGATTCACTGATCATTTTGAATTGATGGACTCAGAAGTATAATATTTATACCTTATTTAACACATATATATATATATATATATATGGTTTGAGCCAAATTAAGCTACTCGATTTGACCAACCCTTAATGTCTATGTACTGTGCATCCACACCTGTCTTTTGTGTCATTATTTTTTCTTATTAGTTCATATCGAATTAAATTCTGGCTTAAGTTAAATACTGCTCGCTATAATTAGATCTCTCTATAACAGTCATTCTCTAAAATAACATTTTCACTATAATGGCCAAGTTTTTTTGGAACCGATATGTTATGTTATATGTTTTATATAACAACATTCGCTATCAAAAATATTGAGACAAATGACGTTGTTATAGAGGACGTAGTAAAAGTTGAACGTTTCTTTACAAGAAAATCTTTCTTACCTAAATAAACATTCGGGGAGAGAATCTCTGTGCTAATAACCACAGCATTTGAATTAGGGTATTGTTGAAGAATATCACGAGCTAAATCAATGGATATTACTCCAGCACTGCATCCCATTCCAGATAAATTAAAACTCTTTATATTACTCCTCAACTTATACTTGTTTATCACCATAGCCGTAAGTGAAGGAGTTGGTGAAAAGAGGCTACAATTTAAAACAAGAACATCAATGTCTTTAGGTTTTAGCCCTGTTTTCTCAAGTAACGAATCCACGGCCGAAAAAATAACAAGCTCGGCTTCTTCTCGAGCTAGAACCATAGTAGGGGTTGGTGGAATATAATGCATGGCGGGTGGTAACGCGGTTTCTTCTCCTAGACCTGAACGTTCAAGGATTTTCATTTGGAAACGCGCACTTTTGGGCTCGGTAGATAAGATGAGGTGTGAGTGTTCCATAAAAGCTGCGAATGGGATGCGACATGTGATAGGAGGGCGAAAACACGCGTAATCCACTAAGTATATGGTTCTTGAACGTGACATGATGTAACAAGTTGTTACATAACTTATGAGGAACAATGAACAAATGATGTGAATTGAAGTGAGGGAAAGAGAGTTGTACAAATTGAGGAGTTCATTTGGGCTTGATTGAAGAATTTGAATAAGAATTATAAGCATAATTGGTACTAACAAGAATGTTAAAATGTTGTTCACTAGGTATTGGTACCCTAATTTGACATACTTTAGTTTCACTGAATGAGAATAATCTGGGGATTTTTCAGGCATTTTTGGGATTAATTGGAAAGTAGAATTATTTTTTTATGTTTTTGGGAAAATGGAAGAAATAGTGGATATGTTTCACTACAAATAGAAAAGAGGAATATATAGAGTGGAGATTTGAAGACATATAGAGTGGAGAATTGAATGATATGGCAATTGGCAGATGCCATGATTTAATGATAGCCAATTTTTGGTGGTATACGTGGCAAGTGATCATTGAGTAGTGCCCTCATCTATCAGTTTGTTTTTCATTTATGATTTCAGTGTTCGAATCAATTTGTATGTACTTTAATTAATTTTACCAATCATTTATCATCTCCACTATCAATAGGTACCAAATAATTCTATCGAGTGGTGAGCGCATCAAACTTCTCACGCATGACCGCATTCCAATTCGGGTCAAGTTTTGTTAGTTTGGGGTTTTTAGGTATTGGTGATATGGATTGTGTGGATAGGCTGAAGTGGACTTTTGATTTGCAAATCCCATGTTGGGCACGATTTTCCATTCAGTGTGTGGGGGCGGGGGCTGGGCAGTGGGTGTTGGGCTTCGGGAGATGACGGGTTGTTTGGTAGTTGTAGAGGGGGTAGGCAGTGGCAGAGGGGAGTTAGGCAGTGGCGGGAGGGAAGCCAGAGGCAGTGACGGGATAGGGCAGTGTGGTGTGGTGGCGGGAACACTGGACGGGTACGGGTGGGTGCGGGTGTATGCGCGACCGGAGGTGGTGATGCGGCATTATGCGGGGTGGGTGTGCCGATGGGGAGGCAGGCAGTGGCGGAATGGATGTGGGCAGTGACGGGAGGTTTGCCGGATGTGGTAGTTGTAGAGCCGGATTGGGAGTTCCACATATTATGTGTTGTAAGAGAGGAGATGTGTCCGAATTGTCAAAAAATTCATAGTCGGAGACGGTAAACTGACGGATGTTGGAATAAGGGAAGATATTTTCCTCAAACGTGACGTGACGGGAGACAATGACTTTGTTTGTGGACGAATCGAAGCAGAGATATCCCCTATGGTTGGGCGGGAAGCCCAAGAATATGCAAGGAGTGGACCTAGGCGCTAACTTGTGAGATGTCGTGGAGGCGAGATTAGGATATCAAAGACATCCAAACGTGCGTATGTGACCATATATGGGGATACGATGAAATAGAATTTCAGTTGGGGTTCGATTTCAGAGAGTGCTAGTAGGTAATATGTTATGTATTCTACCAATTTTAATGCATATACCCAAAAGGTTGGTGAAAGAGAAGCATGAAGGAGCAAGGTACAAATCATGTTGTCAATGGTACGTAAGATTCTTTCGACTTTACCATTTTGAGGAGAGGTATGAGGACATGAGAATCGAAACACCATGCCATGATCTGAACATAATTTGTGGAAGAGTGAATTATTAAACTCATGACCATTATCAAATTGAAATGATTTTATATCTTTTTCAAACTGAGTTTTAATATATGTGCGGAATTTAAGAAAAGTAGGGTAGACTTGTGATTTAAATTTGAGCGGATAGACCCATAGAAAATGTGAGAAATCATCTAACAACATCAAGTAATATTTATGACCAAATTTGCTAGCAACAAGAGATGTCCATAAGTACGCATGAATAATGTCAAAAGGGAAAAAAAGTAGCACTTAAGAAGACATAAATGAAAGTCTAACATGTTTGCCGAAATGACAAGAAAAACAACTTGGGGCAAGATTCCCTTTATTACATGAGATAAAATTGCTACTTCTAAGAAAATTAAAAACTGGTGCTCCTGGGTGTCCAAGTTTGTTGTGCCACGTGGATGGAAAGATCGCAACAAAGGATGTGTGAGGGTTGATGCTGGCAGCAGAGGTGGATGAGAATAGATAGAGATCCCCCACACTATTGCATCTTGTAAGAGGTGTCCCAGTGCATAGGTCCTTCACAGAAAAACCAAAGGGGTCAAACTCAAGAGATACCCAAGTATGAGTGTTTTTCATGCTAAATCAAGTATTAACTCTCTTAACTTCTGATTCTCCGCTTGAGTTGGTTATCTCATGCCACTTTAATTCCAACCATAATTCGGCTAGCCATTCCATTCCGAATCATAATTATAACCATAGAAATTATCATGCCTGTAAGTATAAGAAACATAGGCAGATTCTTCATAAGATGAACGGTAGGAACATGAGTTACCGTTTTGGCATTCATGATTGAGGTGGTTGTCACCACAGATGTTCTCAGTCTTTGAAAATGTTTTGCTATCAGCTTTGCAGTCGTTTTTCTGGGCTGGTTATAATTCATCTCTAAAACACTTGGAATGAGTTCAAAATAAAGAAATATTTTCTTCAAGTCTTCCGCTCTAACACTTGTCAGGTACTAGAAAAGAAATCTTGAAGATGTGATTAAATAAAAAAAATTATATGCAACTCTCAAAGTAGCAACAACACCAATAACCAGATAGATGTGGCCCAATTTTCAACAACGGCACCAAAATTTGACGAGCACAAAACACACCTATAAAATGAAGCCCTCGTTAGTCAAAGATAGTATAGATAATGTCGATACCACGAGGATTGAGTTTCTAATATGCTAATTCGTATTGCTTGATTACCCTCATTTGAGATATTCTGAATAATTCAAGGAAGGACGGACTGCGAGGAGGGTCCTTTTAAGTAGATGACTCGTCGGGCGGTCAGGCGGTCGGAGCGGGACTTCTTTGGGAAAAAGAACTTGAATAAGTTTATTTTTCTGAAGGAGTCGTCATTTTCTATCAGGAACGCTATGTCATTTTCAATCCCGACGTATTCCGGATGCTTGAAGGTCCCGCTGACACGAAGGGATTTAGAAAGTTTCTTCTTTATCGATGGTGATCGGTCATGGTATCCATAGCCTTACTTCTTTTTCGGCCAAATCCGGATTTTGTTTTGCTTCTCCCGATCGTCGAGCCTGATCGACTCGACTCTTTTCCCTGCCCCTCGGCCTCTCACTTCGTTTCGTTAATAAATAGAAAATTGAATAGCTAACACAATTAGAAACGCTTATAACTCAGGGAGATAAACGAGTTGAATCAGGAATCCACCTATGTAATAACTAGCGATTTCAATACCTTTCACCGACTCTCGTTAAAGTATGAATGTTTCTCTCGAATACATTCAATCTCTTTAATCCTTTCTTATGATTGTACTCCTTTCGGTTATACAAATAATAGAAAGAAGAAGATGTATAAATATGCGAGATTACTATTTAATGATTTCCTATAGATAAAAAAATATAGATTTCTTTTCGAATTTCTATGTCATAATTCCAAGTTAAAGCACTAATTCCTTCTCTCGAATAGAATCAATATTCAACAAAAGAACATCATAGACCCAATCAAATCAGTGGAGAAATTGAGATATCTCTTGCGATTAATAAACTAATAAACTCCTCAAGAAATCAAATAAACACATGAGATGAAAAGGTAAATTAAGCACTAATCAAACGCTATGTTACATCAAAACTCAACTACGAGAAAGTTACTCCATAAATGAAGTAAAGACAATATAGAGAAACAAAGAATCATCATGTTCATAACACAAAGATTAAGAGAAGAACAAGGTTTAGAAGAAACTCTAAATCTCTTGAATCCTCCTTGAGAATCTTGAGTTTAATTTTCTTTTCTCTCCTCTTTCTCCAAAAGAAGTTGTTTGTCTAAGGTGCGGCTATCATTTCGAGCCTCTCAACTTCTATTTATAAGTCTTGCTCAACCCTAATATTTAAAAATCTGAAATTTGCATTCAGGGTCGCACCATCGCAACGACTAAAACCACCGCTGCGACGGTAAGGCTGGTTTACAATTTCTGAAGGAGCGTCGCAACAGCCAAAACTTAACCACTGCAACGGGCGGGACTATTTTGTTCCCAATTATACTTCAACCAATTTTCTTCAATTCTAGCACCTCTTTTGCTTGACTCTTGTGTATTTCCACATTATCTCCTTTATTGCATATCTATCATCAAAACAATGCAAATATGTGAGGAACTACATCATATATTACTTAAAAATCAATAATTCAAACATGAAAAAAGACATAAATACACATATAAATGTGACTCATCATCTTCCACCATCAATTCATTATATCCCACCTAAACCTAACATGGAATCGGCAAGAAAAGAAGCTGAAATGGTGTTATTTTCAGCCATGGATTCTCTATTCAAGAAAACAGGGGTAAACCCTAAAGACATTGACATTCTTATAGTGAACTTCAGCCTCTTTTCGCCGACGCCATCTTTATCAGCCATGGTGTCTCAGGAATGGGGTGCAACGCAGGTAAGGGTGTCAAATGGACGGGTTGTCAAGATTGGTCAAATGGACTAAGTTAATAAATAACCCGTCCAGAAGTTACTTGAGTTGAAATGACCTGAGCTAAAATAGGCTAAAAACAGGTCATAACCAACCCGTCTAATTTGTATTAAGTTTTAATTTTTTTTGTTTGTTTGTTCTTTTACAACTTTTTTTTCCGGTAACAAATGTGAAGTATTACCATACCAACAAAGAGAAATTACACCTAAAGAGCACTCCACATCTGGACCACCTTCCATGAAGGGTATACAGAAAACGAAGCCTCAATAACAAAGCTAATTACAATTTTTTTTGGATAAACTCTCTACATCTCCCATATTTTCTATACCCTTGACATACTCCTACCCTTTCTCTAATCTCATGTTGTACTTGTATCATTATCTGCTCTCTATTTACACTTTGATTCCTATAAATTTTTCAATTTCATTGTGAAAAAGAAGATCTACTAAATTCCCATGTATGGTAGACTAAACTCCCTATTGCAGCAGCCATGATTTACTTCTTCATCTTCCTCCAATGCTTCCTTTGGATCATTGTGAAGCATTCCAGTAAGCTCCTGAGTTGTAGTTTCTTCCCCTGCCATGTGGTGATGCTCTCCCATAGTTCAGTACACTAACGACATTGGACAAACAAATGCTGAGCAGTCTCAAGTACACCTCCTATCACATAGACAAACAATTAGTGTTCTCACAGTTCAGCCCCATTTTAACCATCCTGTCTTTAGTCCTTTTACAACTTTAAGTACCTAACAAAATAACTTTTTTGTTTATTATGAATATATATAACATATCAAATAAAAAAAATAAAAAATATCTTGACAAGGTTTCTACGGGTCAATCTGGGCTACATATCAGCCCAATTTTTAGATGAGTTGAGATGGACGTGTCAAACTTGAGCAGGTTGGGCAAGTCATGTTTTCATGAGCTAATTTTGTCACCTCTCAGTGCAGGACTAATCTCCATTGATTTAGCTTGTGATCTTCTCCAAGTTCATCCCAAATCGACCGCGGTGGTTGTCAGCACAGAAATCATCACGCTGAATTAGTACAGAGGCAAAGAAAGATCAATGTTCCTCCCAAATTATCTCTTCTGAATGGGTGGCGCGGCCATACTTCTATCAAACAGGTGGTGGGTGGATCAATGGCGAGCCAAATACAAACTGCTACATGTGGTGAGAACCCATAAAGGAGTCGACGACAAATCTTACCGTTGCGTGTTTGAAACCGAAGATTCAGAAGGGAAAACAGGAATTTCTTTGTCAAAAGACCTAATGGCTATAGCAGGGGAGGCATAGAAATCTAATAACAACAATTCGACTAGAAATCACCTCATTAGGAGAAAATGAGAAGTTTTAAGTTAAATTGTTATTAAATATATAAAAATGTGTCATTCTTTTCAAGACCGACTAAAAAGGAACTGCTATACCAATGCAACTCACAGAGTCCATGCATATGAAAATCTATAGGCAATGCCACGACACTACTATAGTAACTCATTAGCTTATAATTGAATAGAAAGATGTGAATCGTATGAAAACAACCACATTCTTCAAATATTATAAAAGATTTGTTTTCAAGCCCAAGGTCCAACCGGAAAATCTTGGTTTCAAACCGTATTTGGTACATAAAGGTTACGACTTACATTTCTAAATAGGGAGAAAACCTCACATCACATTACATTTCTCTTGAAGTGCTGTAACATTATATATAGGACTCTAACGTCTGGGAGG
Organism: Anisodus tanguticus; assembly: GCA_034509755.1. Lineage (NCBI taxonomy): Eukaryota > Viridiplantae > Streptophyta > Magnoliopsida > Solanales > Solanaceae > Anisodus > Anisodus tanguticus. The sequence goes on along the minus strand of CM067540.1, from coordinate 2,303,897 downwards.
ACCGTGATTGTCATAGGAACCCCAACTACCGCCACTGTACGGATCACCATATCCACCGCCGGGATATCTCATCTCAGGGCTTCCATTCATCATGCCATAAGCTCCCGCACCTAAATGAAATAGAGAAAACAAAAAACTAAGTAGGCATTTGGCCATAGATTCCAAATATTTTTCACTTTATTTGGAATTTATGAAGTTGGAGTTGAAGATGGAGTTGTGTTTGGTTATGAAGATGGAGTTGGAAAACATGTAATAAGTTGTTTTCAAATTTGAAATCCAACATGGATTTGAAATTTTCATAGCCAAACACAAATTTTGAAATAAAGTGAAAAATAATTTCGGAAAAAAGTGAATAATTCTCATGGCAAAACAGGTCCTAAATTGTTTCCACGGGTTGAAAGTTTACATCAGCAAAGCAGATAAAAAAGAAGATGGAAAACTTACCAAGGCCCCGTCCAACTTTCCCTGCTCGCAACTTTTCTATTTCACGAGCCATCAAAATGAGATTCTTCTCCATAGATTGATTTTGCTCCACCAGTTCTGTATTTGCTTTCTTCTCATATTCAAATTGCCTCCTACAATTTCATCATCAAATTGAATAGTCAAAGAGAGAAGTTATGACAAGTTAGCCATCACATATGTTCTTAATTGTAAATAGGGGTGGCAAAATTAGCCCCTGAAAACATGACTTGCCCAACCCGTTCAAGGTTGGGCGGGTTAATAACCCACCCATTTATTAGCTCAGCCCATTTTAGCCCAACCCATTTCACTCCATCTAAAAAATGGACTAATATGTCGCCAAAATTGACCCATGGAAACCTTGTCAAAACATTTTCAAAAGACACCTTTTTTATTGATATATTATATATAACCATAATAAAGAACAAACAAAGAAATTAAAACTTAGTAAGAATTGGACAGGTTAGGTTATAACGCGCTTTTTAGCCCTACCTATTTCAACCCAAATAACTTTTGGGCGGGTTATTATCCATCCTAACCCACCCATTTGACACCCCTAATTGTAAAGAATGAGGGTCTTGACACCAGAGGACCATAATAACAAAGTATTGCATGTTTATTCATTTTTTCTTAGGAAAAAGTTTTAACTCAATACCTTGCTTCCGCCAATTCTTTGCGCATTCCATCAATATCCGTCTTCATAGCTGATAGTTGCTTATTCTCAGTTTGTAGTCGATTAGTATCCTTAGTAAGAGTTTGAACTTGGGCAGATAATTCTTTCTGTAAACCACTTAGCTTCTGAGCTTCAGCTCTCAATTGGATTACCTCTAACCTTAGAGGCTCAGTAGATCGAAGATCAGCTTCTAACTTCATTCCTCTGTCGATATACTCTCTTACTTGTGCCTCATTATCAGCACGCATTTTGGGAATGACCTGACTTAATCTATGCATTTCATCTTTTACAGCAGATAATTCCCTTTCAAGCATCACATTCTCATCAATCACGTGTCTGTTTTCAGCAAGAAATCGCTGCATGTCCCTATGTTGGAGTTCCAGTTCCTCTTCAAGGGCTGATGGATGAGGAGGGAGGGGTCCTGGTCCTCGCTGCATAATAACCCGTTGTGGTGGCCCATCACGGAATCCCCGGACGTTATCAGGTTGACGGGGCATACGATTTCTACCAGCCATAGCTATGAAGAATCAATAAAGAAAATAAATAAAGCTCAGCCCTTTATACTAAAAAGTTGACACGAAAAAAACGCCCAGAAGAGCCATAAAGCATAGACTTAGGAACCCTACAAGATGACATAAAACCAATTTAGTTTTTTTTTTTTATAAGTAAAACCAATTTAGATTTATGCCTTGTATATCTACATCAGAGGCCATATATTTGCTAAAAAGAATGATGAAAAGTTGTAGGGAGATAAAGAAGTTCTATACATAATATTTATTGATCCAGAGAGCGTACAATAGTGTCAAGAAAAGTCTTTATGTGCACGATACAGCAGAAAGGAATTTATATCGAATATATGAATGTCATAAAGTATATGCACGAAGCAGTCGTCACAAGTATGAGAACGGTAATGGGGAATACAAACTGAGTTTCTCATAACCGTCAGTCCAAACCGAGTACTTTATTGAGCCCATACTTGTTTACCCTAGAAATGAATGAGATACCAAACAATACAAGATGAGGTCTCGCGGTGTATGTTATTTACAATCGATATTGTGTTAATCCACAAAATTAGCGAGTGTGTCAACAAAAACCTTGAACTATGGAAAAACAATGTAGAAAATGATGGTTTTATGATACATAGAAGTGAAACAGAATATACGTAGTGCAAGTCTAACTAGCATAAGAAGAGCGAAATTGAGGAGAGATTAGAAGGATTGAAGTGCTTAAATGCAGTCAATTCAAATATCTAGACGCAATGTTTCAGGAGAATAGCATTAGAGATAAAGATGTACCACGTCAATAAAACAAAAATCGTTGAAATGCAGAAGTACTACCGGAATGATGCGGGATAGAAAATGGCTATCGAATTGATTGGCAAGTTCTATAGAACGGTTGTAAGACCAATGACATATAGTAATGAACATGGAGCCAAATCTAGCATATCCACAACACAAGTGTCGCACATATACATATGTTAAGATGGATCAGCAGTCATGCAATATTAGAAATGATCATATCCGGAAGAAGGTACAACCGGCACACACACAAAAGAAAATGAGTGTAGGAAGCCTGAGATTCATAGCCGTGTCCTATGTAGACCCTTGAAGGTACCGGTCAGTAGGTGGGGAACCACAATGATTAAAGAGGGGATAAAAAGGGATGAGGTAAAATTAAAATCATATGAAAGCAAATTGTTTTGAAACACTACAATCACTTGAAATCCACACTGGAAGAAAAAGATCCATGCAGTCCATACTAATTACTTGAGATTAAAGCTGAGTGATGTTGGTCGCTTATAGTAGGGCTAATGCTTACTAGGAGTATCTTTTATCTAGTTAGAGATTTGTATGTCAACAGAAAATTCAGAGAACTGGTGTTAGAGAGCCTAAATTATTGATATTTCAAAATAATGCATTCAAATGAACCAAATAGTTAGCGATGATCCATATAGCCAACCCCAAGTCCCAACTACTTGGGATTGATTCGTAGTTCTGGTCGTATTCATGGACCTTTTTTTAGAAAAAACCCTTGGATTTAGAAACTATCCGAAGAACACTACAAATCAAGAACTGAAAAGAGGCTTAAGAAAACCATTGTCTAGAAAATGTTGTACGATGACCCAAAAAAAAGCGTTATGCAAACTGAAAGAGTGCACATAGAAGGAATAGGTTTAGAATGAGAGCCAATACGGCAAACATAGCTCAATCAGTTACTGTGTAAACTCAACACTAGGAATGGGCTCATATATACAAAGTAACAAAGCATACTTCGGTACTATGCCACACTTGGAATGGGCTCATATATATATATATATATAGCATATTTTGGAATCATGGAACCTAAGTAGAAGATATATATGATAAAATCGGAAGCCAAACTTCATAAAAATTGTCTTCTCATTGAGGTTAAATGAACTTAATTAGAGTAAACAATACAATGCTGCTTAAAATTTTTGATAAATCTATGAGTGAAATGCACAATTGGGGAGAGGTGATCATACATGATATGGCAAGCATTCAGCTTACCGAGGACATGACCCTAGATGGGAGAGTGCGGAGGTCGAGGATTAGGGTAGAAGGCTAGTAGTAGGATTAGTATTATTTTCCTTGGATCAGTATTATTTCCGTCATTTTCTTGTATTTCAATTTTAATATTCACATATTCTTTATCCTTAGTTTTCTATTACTACTTGTTGTCTTTTCCAAGGGTCTATCGGAAACAACCTCTCTACCTACAAAGGTAGGGGTAAGGTCTGTGTACACTCTACCTTTCCCAGACCACACTCGTGGGACTACACTGGGTATGTTGTTGTTATGAGTGAAATGCACAATGCTTGCAAATGTGACCTCCTAAAACTCAGACAATTGACGAGTATGATAACTTTTTCAAGTGAAATGTAATGAAAGGCATAACAGTCATCACTCACCATAAGATTTCTAGAAAACCTTTGTAAGGCAGACCAGCATATTTTTGACAGGAACACTGAAAATCAGCATCTCAAACAGCCTTGCATATTTGGCAAGTGCTGCATATTAAGGTAGTTCACCTATCAACTCTAGGAGCCTCGAGGTATTGTGACATGGAGTAGAATCAAGGTCCCTTTGTAAAAGACAGACATTCTTTTAGTAGAATGTCAACACACTTAATTATTTGTCGTTACACAAACGGACACACATGAATCCTAAGAAATGCCAGAATTTCCAAAGACATCATTGGAGAACTAATTCTAGAATTTGCCTCATAAACATTGACATTTGCTCAAGAGGTAAGGCAAAGACCAACTTTACAGCCTTCCTGACAAAACTACAAGATGTCTTACAATTAAAGAGAACTCACTGAACTACTACATAGAATCAGCATTTCTAGTATCAATTATACATCCACTAAAATCTACCACCGTTCACTATACTATTTTTCTTTCTCGCTGGCCCTAGCACGGGCACGTGCAGAGAGAGAGAGTTACATGCATTTATATTTTGATGAACCTGGACAACTTTTGAAGCTCATCACTATTTCTACCTCAAATAGAAGTACAACCATCAAACCAGAGACCAAAGCAGGGCTCGACAAAACAGAAAGTATCATAGTACGTCGTCCTTCCCTGAAATGGAACTCTCATGCTGGAGCAAGGCGGAATGGAGAAAGGAAAGGGACAAGGGCGGTCTTGCTTGGCGCGAAGTTCAGAGGTTAATAAAAGAGATAATAGCCAATAAAAGTAGTCCATTGTCTATCTTGTAGAAATTCCATCAGTTCAGTTATTCAAAAAATAAGGAGTTAGAAGCCGCATCGAGGACTTTTTCAAAGATCCTGAGCCAAGCCTGCGCACCAAAGCGCTGTTAACCAGAAGATCGGCATATCTGTAATTCTATCTCCAATCCTTTGCACAACTCTGAGTGCCCCAGTCTTAAGTTCCTATCAACCACTTTCCCAACAAGGCAGCCGCCATGGTAATGAGAATTCATCAACATTTGATTTGAAGCAGAAAGTCCTTCGAACGACGCTGAGGTGCGAAAGCATGGGGAGCGAACAGGATTAGATACCCTGGTAGTCCATGCCGTAAACGATGAGTGTTCGCCCTTGGTCTACGCGGATCAGGGGGAACGACCCTAATCTTGTGTTGGCTTTGCCAACTTATTGGGTTGCGGGCGGAGAAAAGCGGACGTGGGGACTCGGGTCGGGGCGTAGCGTAACTAAGAGAGCCATTCCATTTAGGGCGAGACAAAATGGGCGGGCACTTGAGTTAGAATACCCCAAACAGTGTCATTTGAACACTTGGAACAAAAAGAATTTGGAAGACGATCGGGAGAAGCAAAACGAAATCCGGATTTGGCCGAAAAAGAAGCAAGGCTATGGATACCATGACCGATCACCATCGATAAAGAAGAATCTTTCTAAATCACTTCTTCCCGCCGACAGGAGCAAAGGAAGGTCTCTTTCGCCTACGAGCATTTGTACGAAGAAAGGAAAAAGAGAGGAGTGAAAGCCACTTGCTTGACCCGACAGGAGTTCACGGATGTTTTTTTCTCATCGTGTAGCCGGAGAATTCGAATACCACTACATCCTTCCATTCCTCGCGGGAAGGCTTGGTTCTGTCGAAGAGCTAACACCCCTTCCAGCGTCTCCGCCGCCTTTCCTTCCCCATGTGGAAGAAGTGTACACACAGGGGGCCTACTTCCCTCTGAAATGAGGGATGTAAGGGAGCCACTACGAAGAAGTTCCGGGCTTCGTAAACATATCTATGTTCTTGCTTTTTCACTACCAATGAGTAGGCTGCTTTGGATGCAATCTCCGTTTTCACAGTACTACCATAGAGAAGGGAAGGCCCACCTCGGAAGCCATTTGACCATGAGTTCACAGCTTAGGATCAGAAAGAAAGATTCCATCCCAATTAAATAGAAAACAACAACATACCCAGTGTAATCCCAAAGCGGGGTCTAGAAAAAGAGAGCTAAATTTTTTACATTCTGATACTTGAAGATTTGGATAGAACCTTAACTAGTATACTTCTCGCTAAACAGTGGGAATTACACACATCCACAACCCTAGAAAACAATTTTGCATGCAATATGTTTGTGAACACTAAATTTAACTCTATTTGCGGCTTTTTAGAGCAGGATTATTTTACAATCCAAACATGTAATTACTACGAGTTATACTCGATATAAATGGTCATTCCAACCAAGGAATGAGCAAATATGCAAGTTGCAGCTCAAGTCTACACAAAGAAATAAGAGAACTTGCCCACCCCTTATTTCTACTTTGCTTATCACAATAAAGCAGTGTTCTCAAATGTGTGCTTTCCCTGAAACGTGGCGCAAAACATGTTAAGTGATTCACCTTACTTAGCAGGCGCTTCAGTTTCGTTATTAAGGCTCTAAGGCATAGTTTTCCTTGCCAACGAGCATAATCCTAAAGAGGCGACACTAAACAATTGATATTTCACCTAATCATAATCTTTTCTCAATATCTTTATCCATACATTTGTTATTCACGCTTATAATTATTAGTCTTGGACTACACATTTATAAAAAGGGGCAGCCCGGTGAAAGGGCCAGGGTCTATTGTACGCAGCCTTAGCCTGCATTTCTACAAGAGTCTATTTCAACGGCTTGAACCCATGACCTGATACAAAATATATTTTGTATTTTTTTCTCCCTTTGTGCCTTTCTTCATTAAGCCTACGCTTTATTCGTTAAACCCCTAACAGATAATAGAGCTTAGACACTAATTAAGTTCCTCAGACAGCTAATTATGCAACCAAAACCTAAAATTACAAGCCAAATTTGGCACTCTATTAATTGAACATGTTAATTTCAAATATCCACACTTAACAAAACAAATTCAAAATACATATATTCGTAAATATCTGAATATATGCAAATTATGAAAATAGATTTAGATTGAAATTAAATAAGTAATACCTGAGAGATACAAGTAGCTTCGAGGATGAAGCTCGGTGGAGCTGAAAAACCAGCTAAAACGCCACTATTGGCCATAAATGAGAAGACGAAAAAGCCCATTCAGTTTTGGACTTTGTTAATGGGCCGAATGAGTAATTATTGGAGCAAGTGCAAAGATAGTCATTTTTGGGATCCTTATTTAAGACATAACCACAATTTATAATTTTGATTAGTTTAACTACTTCAGAGTCAACTTCCGGCACACGCGATTAAAGTTGCAAAACTTAGCGTCCGAAGTTATAAATTTTATCTGAAAGGTTGGCGTATTGCTTGTGTAAGTGAACTTCAATCATTTTGGTCTGAAGTTCAAATATAAACATATTAAAATTTAGATTATTGAAATTTGAAACCAAACATCATATAATTTTGATTTACAAAATATATTTAAAGTTTTTAAACTATATCAAATTTTTGGAGTAGAAAGGAAGACAGAGACCACATCTAAAATAATGGAGCATGCTAGTGTAAACTGTAAAGGAAGAAGTATAATGAAACAACAAAAACAAAAAGGATAGACAATAATAAAGAAGAAACTAATGACAATATACAAAAACAACGTATAAATTTTTATAAGTTTAACTAGTTCATAGTCAGTTTCCGACATATACTGTCAAAGTTGTAAAAAATTGTATCATAAGTTATACCAACTTTTATCTGAAAGGCGGGTGAACTTCAAATATTTTTACCTGAAATTCAAATAATACGCGAATATGGTTAAGCTTATCGAAATTAAAGTTAGATAATTTTGCCTAAAATTTTTATTTGAAATTTCACCTAAATGTCTGAAGTTTTAAAACTATACCAATTTTTTGAGGTAGAAAGGAAGACAGAGACCACATCTAAAATAATGGAGCATGTTAGTGCGAAGGAGCTCTCTAGAGTAGAGATGTCAATGGATCTTGGACCCGTTCCGGATCCGGTGGATCCAGATCCGTTTTATAGGATATGGATCTTCAAAATTTGGACCCGACGGATCCGGATCGGACCCGGATCTATTTCTGACGGATAGGATATGGATCTGAATCTTGTATTTGAGATCCGTATCCGGTCCAGATCCGATCCGTGGATCCATTTTTTATTAAATATATCTATAACCTAAAATGTAATTTTATAAGTATTTTTTTTTAAAAAATTCATAATTTATGTATTGGGTAAAGGGTTGAACCAGGATAAGGCACAAGTCACACAGCCATGTAATTTGTCTTTGAAGTTTCATTTCTTTTACATATATGCTCTCTGCAGTTTCCCATATTTTTATTTCTATAAAAAGAAAAAAAAATCACTCTTCTTTAAACTTTCCTTTCTTGAATCTTCTCAGTTCAAACTTTAAGTATCTTTCTCTCATTTATTTGATCAGCAAAAAAAAAAACTGGGACTTTTGATATATGACTGACATTGTTTTATGTTGTTTAATGAAGTCAATCAGTAGAACTACAAGTGGAGCATCACTAAAGCTTCCAAAAATTAGCTCAAAATTGCAACATGTTCAGCATCACTAATGAAGTCAATCGTCTTTATTTTTTTTGTGATGCTAAAACTTTGTTCAGTATTTTGGAAGAATGGAGTCATGTTTGTGTAGGTTGATTGAATGAACTCAATCATTTTTTTCAATCAGACTGCGTTTCATTTTGTCATAAAAGTTTCAACATGTGGGAATATTATTCAAGCCAAAAAAATTTACATGTAGATCCATATCCGATCTGTGGATCCGATGGATCCGGATTTGGATCTGATTTTTATGGACCCGATGGATCTGGATCCGGGTATGAAAAATGAATCTGGATCTGGATCTAGTAGGATCCGGTCCAGATCCGATCCGTTGTCATCCCTACTCGAGACATATAATGGAACTAGAAAAAGGATAGATAAATGATGGAGAAGTATTGGGAAAAGGTGATTAAATAGGACATGGCGCAGGTTTAGCTTACCGAGTACATTATCTTAGATAGAATATTATGGAGTATACGAAAATTTGACTGCTCAATTTTTTTAATTAATAGTGAATTTTATGTTTATATTTTCGTTTAGAAATTATTGAAATTTGTAGAAAATAGAAAAAGAAAAAAATTATAAAAAAGAAAGAAAGAAAATTATTTACTTTTTATTATAAAAATATGTTAGAATTTTGAATTAAACTACTCATATCTTCGTATTAGTAAATAAATTATTAACAACATCATCCAACGAATTGTATTACAATCACATGACAAACATCTCTATTAACTTGAATTAATCTTTACTAATATAAATAATAGCAATAATATTACTAAATGAAATTAAAGGTTTTATATCTTTTAAAAATTATACACTATAAAATAACAAGTATGAAAAAATGAACATACATCTCTTATTAGAAATGAGCCCATCAAAAACGTAGGGTGCCAACCCTCTATAAAGAAGGTATTTCTCTCTTTTTGTATGAGCTATAAGATCTATTGACTTATTCTATGCTTTCTTGTGTTTTTTTCTCTACTATTTATTTATATTCAATAAGGCTTTATGTTTTTTTGATTTCTTTGTATTTCTCAAAGTACCCTCACCGTTTCAACATTTAAAAGAGGAGAAAAATTCTGGGATTTGTCCATGTTTTTTTTATTTTCTTTTTTATTTCTAGTTTTTTTGCTATTTCTCAAAGCATACTCCTTTTAATCCATTGTTACATACATATCGTAACCGAGGAATGGAAGATATGCAAAAATAAAATAAAAATAGATCTATTTTGATCTGGATTTGTACATATTTTTTTTCCATTTCTTGATTTTCTTGTTTATCAAAGCATACTCCTTTTAATCCTTAGTTGAATTCAACAAAAATCATGCTAGACTAGTTTTTGTAGAGGACATCATAAATGGTTTCATGTCATTTACTATAAGGCATTGGTTTTCCTGGACACTATTAGACATACCAACTTTTGTTCGGTCTGATAGTGTCCAGGAAAACCAATGCCTTATCAGTAAAGCGTGGATGATGGAGTAAAGCGTATGCTGGAGTAGTTACTACATTGGCACCTGTCTTCGTTGATGGTAGAGCGTGGATGATGAACTGGAGGAGTGGGATTGAGGGTCAAGGCGATTACGAGGAGATTGTTTAGTGTGGTTGACCCCAAAGGCTATGATTGATACTAAGAATTGAATCCAGACTGATAGTTAACATTGAGTTTAGACTTAAATTTTGTTTGAGAATAAGTTGAAACATTTGCAAATCAAAATTAGTATTTTTGTTGTTGCAAGTATTTCTTTGTGTTGATGGTGGAAACTTAATTGACTTGATTGGAGGTGTGATATATCTTTGTGGATGTGATATATCTTTTCCATACATGCTAGTTATTTGAGTTAATTTGCTTCCTGGTTTCTTGGTCCCTCGTTACTCTATTTTTGAGTGACTCCAATTTTTTCATATTCCTACATTTGTCTTGAGGCTCTTTCTACTATAAATTTGAATATTTCAAGTTTTAATTTCTTGACATATTGCTAAGTTCGCTAATTAGAAGTTTCAATGGCTTGCTTTGTTATCTGATTTTGGTATTAATTTTACATATCTTATCGTGACAGATCTTTTCAAATGATAAAACTACTCTTTATTTGTCATAAGCCCTGAGATAGCTAGGCTTGATTGCTGAAGAATGAAAATGTGTTCTCATCTCAGGGCTTCCATTCATCATGCCATAAGCTCCCGCACCTAAATGAAATAGAAAAAACATGAAACTAAGTTGTTTCCACGGGTTGAAAGTTTACATTAAAGAAGCAGATAAGAAAAGAGATAGAGAACTTACCAAGGCCCCGTCCAACTTTCTCTGCTCGCATCTTTTCTATTTCACGAGCCATTGAAATGAGATTCTTCTCCATATTTTGATTTTGCTCCACCAGTTTCTGTATTTGCTTTCTTCTCATATTCAAATTGCCTCCTACAATTTCATCATCAAATTGAATAGTCAAAAGAGAAGTTATGACAAGTTAGCCATCACATATGTTATCTTGAGCCGAGGGTCTTTTGGAAAGAGCTTCGTACACTTTACCCTTTCCTCAAACCCCCATATTGTGGGATTTCATTAGGTATGTTGTTGGTGTTAAATAGGGGTGACAAAATTAGCCCATGAAAACATGACCCACTTAACCCGTTAAAGTTAACCCGCCCGTTTATAGCTTGGCCCATCTTAGGCCAACCCATTTCGGTCTATCAAAAAATTGAGCTGATATATAGCCCAAATTGACCCATACAAACCTTGTCAAAATATTTTCAAAAAGATCTTTTCATTTATTGATATGGTATATATAATCATAATAAAGGGAAAAAAAAAAGTTTTATTAGGTACTTAAAAATTATATAAGGACAAATAAAGAAATTAAAACATAGTAAGAATTGGGTGGGTTGAATTATGACCCGTTTTTTAGCTCATTTCAACCCAAGTAAATTTATTAACTCAACCCATTATAACCCGCCCAAATCTAGCCCAACCCGCCCATTTGATGCTCCTAATGGTAAAGAATGAGGGTCTTGACACCAGAGGACCATAATAACAAAGTATTGCATGTTTATTCATCTTTTCTTAGGGGAAAAAGTTTCAACTCCATACCTTGCTTCCGCCAATTCTTTGTCGATACCATCAATATCGGTCTTCATAGCTGATAGTTGCTTATTCTCAGTCTGTAGTCGATTAGTATCCTTAGTAAGACTTAGAACTTGGGCAGATAATTCTTTCTGTGAAGTACTTAGCTTCTGAGCTTCAGCTCTTAATTGGATTACCTCTAACCTCAGAGGCTCAGTAGATCGAAGATCAGCCTCTAACTTCATTCCTCTGTCAATATACTCTCTTACTTGTGCCTCATTATTAGCAAGCATTTTTGGAATGACCTGACTTAATCTATGCATTTCATCTTTTACAGCAGATAATTCCCTTTCAAGCATTACATTCTCATCAATCATGTGTCTGTTTTCAGCAAGAAATCTCTGCATGTCCCTATGCTGGAGTTCTAGTTCCTCTTCAAGGGCTGATGGATGAGGAGGGAGGGCTCCCGATCCTGGCTGCATAATAACCCGTGGTGGTGGCTCATCACGGAATCCTCGGAAGTTATCAGGCTGACGGGGCATATGAATTCTACCGGCCATAACTATGAAGAACCAATGAAGAATAAAAATAAAGTTCACAACTTTAAATTAAAAAGTGTTAAACAGAGCAATATACCTGTGATATACACTGCTGTAAATATACAACAGTGTATATCACAGACAAAGCAGTGGACTGGACAGACAAAGTAGTGGATCGGATCGGCCCAGGCCCGGCGGTGGGCTCTCGGCCAGCAGTGGGCTCTCGGCATCTCAGCGCCCAGCCCAGCAGTGGGCTCTCGAGTCTCAGCAGTGGCCCATTCTCGTGTATATTGAGGACAAGACAATCTTGTATATATGGTATATATATTTGTAGTATATTGTAGTGTAAAGGTTACCTTAATTAGTGTTAAACACTTACCATAATTGTATAGTTAGAATTTGTTGGGTATTGATATTGGTGAATGGGAAATGATTGGAAAGAAAAGTGGGAGTTGTCCCACATCGGTAGTGGAAAGAAAAGTTGGAGTTCCCTCTTGCTTTATAAAATAAGCATTTGTCCCACATCGGTAGTGGAAAGAAAAGTTCTTCTACTTATAAGTAGAATTACTCCTTCTTGTCAGTAAAAGGGTTGAGGGGGCAAGGACCCCTCGCGCCGTCTTCGCTCGCTCGCTCGGCTCGGCTTCGGATTCGGATTCGGGTTCGATCAAATGATCTGATTGATTGATAATCTTTTTGGACCAAATTTTCTTTAATTTTTAATTATTTAATTAATCATTATTTAATTAAATTAATTAACTTATCCAATCCTACCCGTTAGTGACCACGACCGCGACCGGCCGGATCCGCGTGTCTGACCCGCGACCCGATTTCTTTTCCTTATTTAAATTTCCCACCATTTTCAGTGGCTGTTTAGAAAGGTTGCAAACCTTCAGAAACAGTACTTCCATGGCTATAAATTCGTTTGATTCCTCAGAATATTACTTACGAATTTTCTGAACAACACAAACTTCTTCTTCTTCTGCATAAACAATGATATACTGCTGTTGAGTGGTTCGCCGCTACCGGAATTTGGAGTACTACTATTCTGGTAAGATAATCGTTCTATCCTGGGAGGGGATATTCCATCAACCTCGAGTACTGTGAGGGGAATAATTTCCTTAAGGACACACTTTGAACTAAGTGGGCTCGATTATATTCTGAAAAATATTTTTATTTTTCCAACACTGATTCTGTTCACTTTTCAATTATTATTGTTTACTGGTTTTTGGAATACAGATTAATAACAGAATTATGGTAGAATAAAGTTTTAGAAATAGAATAGGAATAAGATTCTCCTATTATGGAAATATATAACTTGTATATATAGCCTTTCAATTAATGAAAATAATCAAGGGATTATTTCTTTCATGGTATCAAGAGACTAGGTCTAAACAAAAGTTTTTCTTTCAACTTTTGTCCTCTCTTTGGCCGAGACACCCCAACCCCCCCTCGGGTTTCTCTTCCAAAATTCGTCTTCCGCTCTTAAAAACACCTCTCTTAAATTTCTCTTCCTTCTTTGTTCTTTCAATATGTCTAAGAACAATTATCACCCTGCCCTCATGGTTTCCAATATCAAGAGTTGTATCCCTATTGTCCTTGAGATGGAAAACGTCCGATATGCGACGTGGGCGGAGTTGTTTAAAATTCACGCTATCTCTTATCAAGTTCTTCATCACATCATTCCTCCCGCTAGACTCCTTCCTGCGGAGGATCCTGAGTTATGGATTACTCTTGATGCTACCGTTCTCCGGTGGATCTACGCCACTATTTCGGTGGACCTTCTACAGACGATTATTGAGCCGGATACCACGGCTATGGCTGCATGGAATAGATTGCGTGACATATTCCAAGACAACCAACATTCACGTGTTATCACACTCGAGCAGGAATTCTCTCTAGTTCGAATGGACGAATTTCCAAACGTTTCTGCATATTGCAAGAAACTCAAGGAGTTGGCAGATCAACTCCGTAATGTTGGCGCACCGATAACTAATAATCGTCTCGTTCTACAGTTGGTTGCCGGTCTTTCGAAGGCATATAATGGTGTTGGAACTCTCCTTCGCCAAAGCAACCCTCTTCCCGACTTCTATCAAGCTCGCTCCATGCTTACTTTGTAAGAAGCCGGTTTGACTAAAAAGGCGGCTACCGGAGCAAGCCCCGTCGTCATGGTGGCGTCCTCTCCTAGTTCTTCTGGTTTTGTTAATAATTCGGGTCAAAACCATAATCATGGTGGCGGCAAGAATAATCGCAAGAATAATAACAAAAATCGTGGGGGCAAACGCGGCGGTTCCGGTGGCGGTTCAGGAGGTCAGCAAGCAGGCGGTGGGACCCATCCAGGGAATAGTGGCCCACCCCTCCCCTGGTCCCAGCAGTGGGGCCCATGGCAGTGGGGTTGGGGCAGTGGGCCGTGGGCCAGCAGCCCTTCTACACAGGCAGTAAATTCCAGCGGCGGCCGGTGGAGTGGCCGCGGTTCGAGCCCAACACCTGGCGGTGGCGGCCCACCGGCCAGTGGCCCAACAGCAGCAGCTACGGCCCAGCTCCATCACGGACAGGAGTTCTTGGGCCCTAACCTCCGCAAGCCCATCATGCAACAGGCCCCACTCAGACTGATATCGAGGCCGCGATGCACACGTTGGGGTTGACTCAACCGGACCCAAATTGGTACATGGACACCGGGGCCACTACTTACATGACTTCCGAATCAGGTAATCTCTCCTCTTATTCCAATTTGAGCACCCCTCGGGGTATAATTATTGGTAATGGCAACTCTATTCCAATTTAGGGTTATGGTCAGAAAACGTTGTCTCCCCCCAATCCACCCCTTCTCTTGAAAAATACTTTACATGCTCCTAAATTGATTAAAAATTTAGTGTATGTCCGGAAGTTCACTACTGACAATTGCGTTTTCGTTGAATTTGATCCTTTTGGTTTCTCTGTGAAGGATTTCAAGACGGGGAGTCATCTCATGAGGTGTGATAGTAGGGGGGATCTGTATCCTATCATGCATGGTTTTAGTCCATCGAGTCAAGCCTTGCCATCAGCTTTTGCAGCCATCTCTCCTTCCATGTGGCATGCTCGTCTGGGTCATTCGGGATCTTCTATTTTATCAGTTTTAGATAAAA
The DNA here is from genome assembly GCA_034509755.1 of Anisodus tanguticus. Lineage (NCBI taxonomy): Eukaryota > Viridiplantae > Streptophyta > Magnoliopsida > Solanales > Solanaceae > Anisodus > Anisodus tanguticus. The sequence continues at coordinate 2,288,595 of CM067540.1, read as the reverse complement.
ATAGTTTTATTTCTTGTAAGGGTACAAGTCGTACTCACTTTGTCAGTCTTGTTCATTAGGAAAAAATGTTAAGTTACCATTTGTAGACTCCAATTCTCATACTTCAATGCCTTTTGATATTATTCATAGCGACTTATGGACGTCTCATGTTCTTAGTTCATTGGGTCATCGATATTATGTTCTCTTTTTGGATGATTATTCTAGATTTTTGTGGACGTTTCCAATTGCGAATAAATCACAAGTGTTTTCCGTCTTCATCAAATTTAGAGCGTTCATTCGTACTCAATTCGACAGAGAAATAAAAAATATTCAATGTGATAATGGGAAAGAGTATGACAATAGGGAGTTTCGGGAATTCTGTGCTAATAATGGGATCAATTTTCGGTTTTCGTGTCCTCATACATCTTCACAAAATGGGAAAGCCGAACGCAAAATTCGTTCCATAAATAACATTGTCCGAACTCTCTTAAATCATGCCTCCATATCTCTATATTTTTGGCATCATGCTCTACAAATTACCACATATCTTCTTAACATAACTCCTTCTAAAGGTCTGACATACTCATCCCCCCTCAAAATCCTATATAATAAGAACCCTTCTTATTCTCATCTTCGGATTTTTGGGTGCTTGTGTTATCCATTATTCCCATCCACCACAATTAACAAACTTCAGGTTCGGTCTACCCCGTGTGTATTTTTGGGTTATCCGTCGAATCATCGTGGTTATAAGTGTTTTGATTTATCCTCCAAGAAAATCATAATTAATCGTCATGTCATTTTTTATGAAACCCAATTCCCTTTTACGAAAGTTCATACTCCCGAGCCTAAGTCGTATAATTTTTTGGATGACCAAATATCCCCGTATATTATTCGAAATTTTTCGGACATCTCCCGCACCTAAAATCCTCCAGCGGGCCCACTGCCCGCTGGACCCCCAAAGATCCGCCGAAGAGCAGCGGCTCCTCCGATTCTTGGATCGGTCCCGCAATTGGGCCAGTCCAACCCAATTCTGGAACTGGTCCAGTCGATGACACAATTTTTCGATTTGGGCCAGCAGGCCCACTGCCTGCTGGCCAATCCGTCCCGAACCCAGAAAATTTCCAAAATTCCCTCAATTCTTCCTCGAGTCATAGACCGGTCACTCGTAGTCAGCGGGGTATTTTTACACCTAAAAGACATTTTAATTTACATTCTGATGTCTCTAAATCCCCCTTGCCCCGCAATCCTGTGTCCGCATTAAATGACCCTAATTGGAAAATTGCTATGACTGATGAATATAATGCTCTTATTGATAATAAGACGTGGGAGTTGGTGCCCCGTCCATATGATATTAATGTTATCAGGTCTATGTGGATTTTTGCTCAGGAGAATTTAGGCCTAGTAAATCTACAACAGAGACCATATTTTTGCTAAAAAGAATGATAAGAAGTTATAGGGAGATAAAGAAGATCTATACATAATATTTATTGATCTAGAGAGTGTACTATAGAGCGTCAAGAAAAGTTTTTTGGGGGGTGATATAGAAGAAAGGAATTCATATTGAATATACATAAATGTCATAAAGCATATGCACGAAGCAGTCGTCATAAGTGTGAAAATGGAAATAGGGAATCAAATTGAGTTTCTCATAACCGTGGGTCAAAACTGAGTACTCTGTTGACCCCGTAGTTGTTTACCCTAGGAATGAATGAGCTACCAAAGAATATAAAATGAGGTCTCATGGTGTATATTATTTGCACAAGATATTGGGCTAATACACAAAATTAGCGATAGTGTTAACTAAAACCTTATGGAAAAACAATGTATAAATAATGGTTTTATGATAAATAGAAGTGAAACAAATCATACATACTGCAACTAGCATAAGAAGATCGAGATTGATGAGAGATTAGAAGGATTGAAGTGCCTAAATGCAGTCAATTCAAATATCTAGATGCGATGTTTCAAGAGATTAGCATGAGAAATAAAGATGTAAGTATGTAACACATAAATAAAACAAAAATGGTTTAATGGAGAAGTACCACCGGAATGTTGCGGGATAGAAAACGGCTATCTAATTGATTGGCAAGTTCTATAAAACGGTTGTAAGACCAACAATGCTATACATGAATAAACATGAAGCCTTCAAGGTCTAGCATATCCACAACACAAGTGTCGCACATATACAGATGTTAAGATGGATCAACAGATTATATCCGGAAGAAGGTACAACTGGCACACACAGAACAGAAAACAAGAGTAGGAAGCTTGTGATTCATAGACGTGTCCTACATAGAACCTTGAATATCAAAGCTGAGTGATGTTGGTAGCTTATAGTAGATATGATTCTTACAAGTAGAAAATTAAGAGAACTTCTAGTACTAGAGACAAGAGAACCTAAATTCTTGGTATTGGAATGAAATGCATTCAAATGAACCAAACAGATAGTGGTGATCCCTATAGCCAACCTCAACTACTTAGGATTGAGTCGTAGTTGTTCTAGTTGTATTCATTGACCTTTTCTAGAATAAACCATTGGATTTAGAAACTATCCAAAAAACACTACAAACCAAGCATTTTAAAGATTCTTGAGAAAACCATTGTCTAGACAATGTTGTGTGATGACCCAAAAGGCATTGTGCAAACTGAAATGGTGCACATAGAAGGAATAGGTTTAGAATGAGAGCAAATATGGCAAACAAAGCTCAATCAGTTACTAAGTGTTAACTCATTACTAGGAATGGGATCATATATCTAGAAAGTGTACGTTGGTACATTGCAACATTTGAGATGGGCTCATATATCTAGAAAGCATATTTTGGAACAATGCAACTCAAGTACAACTCATATATGATAAAATCGGAAGCCAAACTTCATAAAAAATTGTCTTCTCGTTGTAGTAGATTAAATGTACTTAATTAGAGTAAACATACAGTGCTGCTTTATGTGATCTATGAGTGAAATGCACAATGCTTGCAGATGTGACCTCCTAAAACTCGGACAAATGATAAGTATGATAACTTTCACAGGTGAAATGTAATGGAGGGAATTCAACAGTCATCACCCACCATAAAATTTATAGAAAACCTTTTTAAAACAGACAAGCATATTAGCAGGAGCTTCAGTGTCGTGGCATACTTTTCCTTCCCAATGAAGCGACACTAAACAATTGATATTACACTTTATCGTAATTTTTTCTCAATATCTTTATCCATATATTTGTTATTCATGTTTATAATTACTAGTCTCGAACTACACATATATTTTTCTCCCTTTGAGCCTTTCTTCATTAAAGCCTACGCTTTATTCGCGATTTGTGCTTAAAGCCCTAACAGACAATAGAGCTTAGATACTAATTAAGTTCCTTAGACAGCTAATTATGCAACCAAAACCTAAAATTACAAGCCATGTTTGATACGCTATTAATTGAACATGTTGATTTCAATAGCCACACGTAACAAAATAAATCCAAAATACATAAATTTGTAAATATCTTAATATATGCAAATTATGAAAATAGATTTAGATTTAGATTTAAATTAAAAAAGTAATACCTGAGAGATAACAGTAGCTTCGACGACGATGAAGCTCGGTGGAGTTAGAACACACTAAGGTAAAACGCCACTATGGGCCATAAATGAGGACAAAAAAGCCTCTTCGATTTTTGGCTTTGCTAATGGGCCGAATTATTATCGGAGCAAGTGCAAAGATAACCATTTTTGGGGGCCTTATTTAATACATAGCCACAATTTGATTAGTTTAACTACTTTAGATTCAACTTCTGACACACGTGATTAAAGTTGTAAAACTTAGCGTCGGAAGTTATCAATTTTAGGTTGACATATTGCTGGTATAAGTGAACTTTAGTCATTTTTACCTGAAATTCAAATATATGCGATTGAAATTTAGATTACTGATATTTGAAACCAAACGTTAAAATTTTTCTTAAAACTTTTTATTTGAAGTTTTTAAAGCATACCAAGTTTTTGTCTGAATTTTTGGAGGTAGAAAGGAAGACAAAGATCACATCTAAAATAATGGAGCATGTTAGTGTAAAGGAGCTATCGAGATATATAATGAAACAACGAAAACAATAAGGATAGACAAAAATAAAGAAGGAACTAATTACAATAATGAAAATAAAGAAGGAACCAAAAAATTGACCGCTCAATTTTTTTAATTAATAATGAATTTTATGATTATATTTTTGCTTAGAAAATATTGAAGTTGTTAAGAGTCCCACATTTGATATGTATACTTATATGGACTTGGACAATCCTCACCCTATAACCTAGTTTTTGGGGTTGAGTTAGGCCTAAGATCAATTCTTTACATGGTATCAGAGTCAGGCCCATTCCAATTCTTTGTTCACCGATGTTGGGCCCCCAAATTATATTATTCACGTTTTAGTTAACAAGGTCTGGCGTGCGAGGAGTGTTAAGAGTCTCACATCGGATATGTAATGGGAACATGGACTCCTTATATGGACTTGGACAATCCTCACCCTACAAGCTAGCTTTTGGGTTGAGTTAGGCCTAAGATCCATTCTTTACAGAAGTTTATAGAAAATAGAAAAAGAAAAAAATTATAAAAAGGAAAGAAAGAAAGAAAATTATTTACTTTTATAATAGAAATATATTAGAATTTTGAATTAAACTACTCATATCTTCATATTAGTAAATAAAATTTTAAACAACATCATCCAACTAATTGTATTACAATCACATGACAAACATCTCTATTAACTTGAATTAACCTTTACTACTATAAATAATAGTAATAACTTCAATTGATCTTTACTAATATAAATAATAGCAATAATATTACAATGTGAAATTATATATTTTATGTCTTTTAAGAATTATACACTATAAATAACAAGTATGAAAAAATGAACATACTCTTATTAAAAATGGGCTTTAGGTCACTAGTTTTATTGAGTCACCCTTGGTTGTTGTTGTTTCATATAACAATAGAGGCTAGAGCAGTAAAAATAATGTGATATCAATATAATCTTGAAACAATGTTTGGAATAAGAACTCTCAATTGATCCCTGTCCTTCTCTTAGTGGTGGAAAAGTTCGTTGACCATTTTCTCTGCAAAAATTAAGTGCAAAAATTCTCAAAATTTGTGTTCTATTTGTTTTGTTTTCATTTTTCTGCAAACACAAATTCTCAATGTGATGGATATGCTTGTATCTTCAAGGAGTTTATTCCTCTTAATAACCTACTTGATGAAGATGGCAAAATGATTTCAAAAAAATTGTAGAGGTCAAGTATAGTAACAAAATTGATGTCCTTCAGGAGGACATTCGTGCTATTGAATCAGTCAATAGATACAATTGACTCAATCATCAAATGATTGAGCTAAAGACAATTGCTGAATTCTGAAGTTGTGAAAAAAGGATTGAACCATCATTTCAATAAAAAAAAAAATTACGCTTGTAATGGCTAATAACTATGAGAGTAATATTGATAATTTGCAAAGTGTCCTTCCTAAATTTCCTTCTCACAAATTACCTTCTCATAATGGTGGCTATGGCAAAAAATAGTTCAGTTGATGAGGTTTCCTCTGCATTCTCTTAATTTTTTTTTGTTTCGATACACAAAGACATCTGTTACGAAATTGATTTTTGATTTTACATGTTATTCCATTTTTCTACATAAGTTCAAATTTTTGTGATCTGATGTATTATTTTGTGAATAATTTTGCTGTTTATGTGTTTGCTTCTTCTTCTTTTTCCGCAAAGTTTGGAGGTTATTATTCCTTCTCATTCTCATTCTCTTTTCCTTTTCAATCTCTGATGTTTGTAATTTTTTGCCGAATTCAATAATGCCGTAAAGATATGAATAGCCAATTTGTCTAAATTTGATTTTAATGTAGAAGGAAAAAGATTATTCGATTTTATTCTTTTTTATTCACTTAGTCTCTGATTTGATGCTTGTATTTTTTTCCAGATCCGACAATGTGAAATTTGAATAACTAATCCGTCTAAATCTGATTTTATTAGAACGATTATGTGTCCTAACTATAGAAAAATGAAGCCTTAACAAAGGCACTCCAAGATGCCCAAAGCTCAACAATTAGTCTCTCAGTCAACTGAGAGGCTTTGAGCCATGTGGACAGGTCATCACGCACAACTCTAATCCTAAAATGTATAAGCGGTTGGTACAAATATAATCCAGTCTAAAAATTCATAGCCAAATCCTCAAAGAAGTTGGAACAATATTCTGAATTATAACGATTAAGATTTCTATTTAAACTACTTAACTAATAAATAAATAAATAAAATAGAAGTAAAAGTATCAACCAAAAAGAGGAAGAACTCACTATGTTATTTATAGTTTCGACGATCTATTCTCTACGAATTTGAGCACTCAAGTTACCATTAGTATCTCTCGATCAATCACGATAATTTACTAGACGTATTCTATGCTCACTATGACCACGTCAAAGTTTCGTTATCTCTATTCTCGCTTTTAAACCCGTCGTATTGATCTCTCATATACATAAGGTGTGATGTTGTTCAATAACTACCTAAATATGCATTCTCTCTCGAGCAACACATAATAAATAGGTACAACTAATTCATGGATATTCAATCATCTGAAATAAGCACGTAGTTGAACAAGTAGAAAAAATAAATGGCTCAATTATATAAAAACGTAACAAGAATTCATCCTACAAAAGGTTTAATCAAAACTCTAGAAAATAAATCCAGCTACTCATAATATTATTTAAGAACATATCATAGAATTCCATCGGAGCAAGTAAAAGAATGGAAGAAAGTGAAACTCTTAAGGTGAATTTCCGTTGCTTTCGCTAGTAGCGTGTTCTAGCTCCCAAAGTCGTCTCCAAGATATTGCCTCCCCCAAAAGACGTTTTTTGGAATTTAAATATAATCTAGTGAGTCTAGAAGGTCTCCCTTGCCAAGCCCAGATCGAAATAGAAAAACTACGGGGCTCGTCTATGGGCTCGCCTGGCGAGGATGTTGACGACCCTCTCAAGCATGTTTTTGGCCTAGCTCGTCAACTTCCTTGTCATTCCTTCGTTTCGTTGCTTTGTACATGGCTGGTTCTCCTGGCTCGTGTAGGATGCTCGCTACGGGAGCATGGAAGACGAGCTCTACTTCTTCGATTTTTTATTTTCTTCACTCGACTTGCACTAAATTATTCCTTTTCAGTCTGTTTTTCGTCCAACACACTTCCTACCTATATAAACATGTAATGAGCTCGAAACAACTAAGAATCAATGTAAATCATAAAAATATGATCAAGATATGAGGCTATAATGTACTAGAAATATAGAATTCTAGTTGAATATCACCAGGTTCATGGTTTTTGTGAATGGATTGAGCCCCTAGTTCGAAGGGTGTTGATCGAGCTACTGATTGACAGTTTCCCAGCAGTGGAGAATATTGTAAGGAGAGACTAAAAATTCACTAATTTTATAAATATTGAGGACTATTAGTGCTCCATGTGAAAGAATAGGAATAACTTTAAATCCAAATTCAAAATGAGGGATGATTTTGGGCCTTTTCTCGAAACGTCACACAAATAATATTATTAACAAAGATATGATTACATGAAGAAATATAAGAGTAAAGTTAGCATCAAGTAATTTTTGAACCTACATAATATATCGTAAAACCCTTCCAAATGATACATTTTTGCTAAAGCTATATAATCAAAATCATATAAAATTTAAGGGAGATAAAAAATAATATAAATCCTTGCAACAGTCAGCAATGAAAAAAAGAAGAAGCAAATTTAACAACTCATGTAGGAACCCATGGTCCCAATAGTGTAAGGTCTCTATCCCTTCAATTATTAGTTGTTCCCCTAAGTTTTAGATATTTTGGTATGATTTACCTAGCAATTGTGTACCTACACAATGTTCCTTATAAGATAAACTTTTATTTAGTCTATATGTAAAAAAGTTTTAAAAATTCTCAATTATGTTTTCACTTGACTCCTTTTTATTTCTTTATTGATCATAAATTTTTTTTGGTAACTAAACTAAGTTTTATTTACCAAGTGAACGTGACTGTACAAAGATTTCAAAATTGTATAGCAAACAGCCAAAACAAACAGTGGTTAACTAGGGTAAAATTGAGGAATCGTAAATGTAATTATCGAAAATAAGAGTACACCTATAAAGGTGCTTTAAAAGTCCACTTAGAGTAAATACCATGATTTTAATAATTATTGCTAACCCTAATTTATCCTATATAAGTACACCTATGACTATAAGGTAGACTTAGAGATATAGGAAAGACAAAACTCTCAGTGTAATTTCCACTCTTTTCTCAACGACTTAGAATATAGGAGACTTAGAGGTATAGGGGTTTGTCTGAACCACCGACCAGTGGTCGTCTTCTGCTACACAAAGAATATGTAAGTTCTCCTTTTTCAATTCACGTGCTATCTGTTTGATAGCACAGACCTCACGTTGTGGGATTTTCACTAGTTATTGTTGTTGTTGTGCTATCTGTTTGATGTACATTTATTGTTCCTTCCGTAATACAAAGTACTAATCATTTAGACAAGTCTTCTGATGTGGTCCAATGGGTCTTTGATTGTATGATCAGAATAAGAGAATGCACTTTGGGCTTCGATCCAAAAACTATGTGGGCTTATTGGAATTAACTGACTTGCGATATATGGGCAGATGTACTTTTTGAGTCATCCAGATGGCAACTTACAAAGCCCATCATGTGCATCATAAGAATAAGACACTGATAAATGGTCCCAAGGAGGACCACATTTTTCTAGGATTTTCCTAAATGGGCCCACTTTGTCTAGGCTCGTTTCCAGCATGGGTAAATAGCCCATTAATGTAACCTGAGTTATTGGTTTTTATAATTAAAAAATTTATTAATAGTACTTTCGGTCCCTCGATTATTAGTAAATTTTAATTTTGATCTCTTTGATATTTGACTACGCATATTACACCATCTATTAATTGAATTGTGTGTTTTTCCTCCATTTACTTGTGAATAATCCCAAATTTACAATAAATATTAACGGTTTCATCACTTAATTACTCATGTGTAATGTTAAGTTGTAATGTTACTCTATATTTGACGATAATATATTTTTATAAATAGTCAGATACAACATATTTTCTACACGAAGGGATCAAAAATATATATTTTAATTAATTGAAGGTTAAATGTGTTGAATCATAATCAATAGAGTCGAAAATAAAATTTATTACTATAATTAGGGACCAAAAATACAATTATCCCCAAAACTAAATATTGTAAAAGAAAAAATAAATATCCATGATGTTAACTTATCAGTTGCACTACCCGTTTCTCTTTTCTTTGCTGGTGTGGGCTCCTTGGTATAACTTTGTATTTCCTAAAAGTAAGATATTACACTGTGAGAGTTGTACTTGTTCTTACATTCTATAGATATTTCATATTTGTGAAGAAAATTTAAAGTATTGAAGCTCTAAATATCATAAACTGCAAATATCGGCTACCATTTTAGGCATTTAAAAAACATTTTCTCCGATATTACTATCCGCTCCAAAAAGTATGACATTGTTATTGGTCTGAAACAAACAAATATTTTTACTAACATTTTAGTATTTAAACACATTTTTATTTATGAAAAGTCCCAATTTGTGTGTCTCTTTGTTGCTTTCATTATGAAAATTTTATTTAAAAAACTTAAGAAAGCCATCAAAATCCACATTATGCACCGACTCTCATACTTACCTGCAGCCGATTCATGCATCAAACGAATACGTGCACGATATGTCTTTTTACATAAAATGTATCACTTAACCTTAGTTATTAATTTAATACTATGTATTACTACCAATAGTTATCACTTTTTCATAATTTATAACCTTACTATACATTGAATTGGTGGCCGCTTTTAGAGACTATCCTCTGTAATTATAGTTACATCATACGTGGAAGCCAACCGTTTAAGGTTATGGTTTGGTGCGTGCATCGGATTTAGGTAATGTTATTTTCCTGAGTAATGGTTTTGGAGGAAATGTTTTCTTCTTTACATCTTATCCCATTATCTATTCATGAGAACATTTTGTAATCCAATTAATTTGTCCAATTTTTTTACTTTGATCATAGGCATTGCATGTTGCCATGTCCATTTTTAACTTTGACTAGCAATTAATTAAAGATCGTAAACATTATAGAAAAAGTGCATGTGAGAATGCTAGAACAATTAAAATAAAAGTCATTATCAAAGCCGGGACACTTGACATATTTGTCTGAAAGAAATAATCCCTTAATTATTTTCATTAATGAAAGAGTATATATATAATTTACAATTTTCACAGTAGGAAAATCATATTCCTATTCAACTTTCAAAACCATATTCTACTTGTACAATAATTATACAATTATGGTAAGTGTACAATTCTAATTATATACAAAATTATCCTAAAATAAATGCACCAAACCATGATATACTTATGGTAAGTATATCACGGGTATACTATTTATCACACCCCCGCAGTCATAGCGGGCGGTCTTCGTACGCTGAGATTGTTCCTAAAATCTTCAAAAATGACCGAGGGAAGACCCTTTGTAAAGATGTCTGCAATTTGATACCTGGAAGGGACATGGCAGACGCGTACTTGTCCACGAGCTACCTTTTCGCGAACAAAGTGAATGTCCATTTCGATATGTTTAGTGCGTTGGTGCTGAACCGGACTACCAGAAAGGTAGATGGCACTAACATTATCACAATAAACCGATGTAGCTTTCTGAATAGGAAAATGAAGCTCTAAAAGCAGATTACGTAACCAACATGATTCAGAGACCACATTGGTAACCCCTCGATACTCGGCCTCTGCACTGGAGAGGGACAAAGTCGACTGACGTTTTGCAAACTAGGAGACAAAGTTGTTACCAAGAAACATGCAATAGCCAGACGTAAACCGTCTAGTATCTGGACAGCCACCCCAATCAGCATCTGTATACGAGACAAATGTAGACGTCGGCGAAGGATACAAATGTAAGCCATAGTCAAGAGTCCCCTAGATGTATCGAATAATGCATTTGAGCGCATTCATATGTTCAACCTTGGGATCATGCATAAACAAGCACACCTGTTGTATGACATACGTAATATCTGGTCTCGTGAAAGTAAGATACTGAAGGGCCCTTGCAAGAGTGCAATATCGGGTCGGATCCTCATACGGAGAGCCAGTCGCAGCTGTGAGCTTGGGTTTAGTATCAACTGGAGTGGAAGTGGACTTACATGATAACATACCAGCTCGCTCAATGATCTCAGCTGCATACTTCTGTTGGGACAATAATAACCCACATGCATGACGTGTGACAGCAATCCCCAAAAAGTAACTCAAGGGCTCCAAGTCTTTCATAGCAAACTCAGAACTAAGCATTGTCATGATAGACTGGCGTAATGCATCAGAAGAGGCAGTCAAGATAATATCATCTACATATAACAGTATATAAGACAAGGAAGAACCACGACGATATACGAACAATGAATTATCAGACTTACTGTGAGTAAACCCAATAGTCGAAACATAGTCTGCAAACCTCTTATACCAAGCCCGTAGGGACTGCTTAAGCCCATACAAGGACTTCTTCAACAAACAGACATGATGAGGATATTTAGGATCCCTAAACCCCAAGGGCTGATGCATATAGACTGTCTCCTTGAGATCACCATGTAAGAAAGCATTCTTCACATCTAACTGAAGAATGGGTCATGCTTTCGAAAGAGTCAAGATGAGCACAATGTGAATAGTAGCCGGCTTGACCACCGGACTAAACGTTTCACCACAATCCACACCAACCTGCTGAGTCTTACTATCACCTACAAGACGAGTCTTATGCCTCGCAAAAGAACTGTCATAATTGTCCTTATGAGCAAAAATCCACATAGACCGAATACTATTAACACCAGATGGACGGGGCACCAACTCCCACATCTTATTATCAATAAGTGCACTATATTCGTCGGTCATAGCAATTTTCCAATTCAGGTCATTTAAAACAAACACATGATTACGGGGTAGGGGTGATTTAAGAATATTAAAATTTAAATTAAAATGCATTTTCGATTTAAAAATACCTCGTTGACTACGAGTGACCGGTCTATGACTCGAGGGAGAATTGGGTGGATTTTGAGAATTATCGAGACTTGTGACGGACTGGCGAGCAGGCAGTGGGCATGCTAGCCCAACACGGGAACTGGAAATAGTAGACGATTGAACTAGGCCAGAAACTGAAGCAGATATTGGGCCACTGGCAGAAAGTGGGCCAGACCTGGGAGGCAACCCAGTTCCTGGACCCACGGCGGTGGTCTGTCCCGTTACTGGAGAACAAGCGGCCAGTGGGCCCGCTGGCGGATTCGTGGTGCGGGACAGGTTAGATAAATGGTGGATAAAATATGGGGAGACCGTCATCCAAAAAATTATACGAACTAGGCACGGGACTACTCACTTTAGCAAACAGAAATTGGGACTCATCAAAAATAACATGGCGACTAATGATTATCTTATTAAACGATAAATCAAAATATTTGTAACCACGATGATTAGACGGATAACCCAAAAACACATAAGGGGTAGAACGGGCCTGAAGTTTGTTAATTGTGGTGGACGGAAACAACGGATAACATAAGCACCCAAAGACCCTAAGATGTGAATACGAAGGAGTCTTATTATATAAAATTTGAAGAGGGAACAAATATGTCAAACCTTTGATAGAAAGAATGTTAAGATAGGTAGCCATTTGTAGAGCATTATGCCAAAACGAATGGGGTACGGAAGCATTAATCAATAAAGTTTGGACAATGTTATTAATGGTACAAATTTTGCGTTCGACTTTCCCATTTTGTGAAGACGTATGAGGACAAGAAAAATGAAAATTAATCCCACTATTAGCTCAAAATTCCTGAAGCACCCCATTATCATATTCTTTGCCATTATCACATTGAATATTTTTGATTTCCCGTTCGAATTCGGTTCTAATAAATGCTCTAAATTTTAAGAAAGTGAAAAAAAACTTGAGATTTTTTCGCTATCGGAAAAGTCCATAAAAATTAGAATAACCATCGAGAAATAGAACATAATAACGATGACCCAAAGAATTGAGAAGAGGAGATGCCCATAAATCACTATGAATAATGTCAAATGGCATTAGAGTATGAGAATTGGAGTCTACAAATGGCAATCTAACAAATTTTCCTAAAGAACAAGATTGACAATTCAGAGTACTACGCGTACCTTACAAGAAATAAAATTCTTTTTATCTAAGGAAGACAAAATAGACGACTGTGGATGACCTAGACAAGCATGCCACAAGGAAGGAGCAAAGGCTGCAAAAGTTGATGGCAAGGCTGGACTCGAGAGACCAGAACATGACGTGATAGGATAAAGATCTCCCCTACTATCACACCTCATTAGAGGAATCCCCGTCTTGAAATCCTTCACAGAAAACCCAAACGGATCAAATTCAACAGAAACAGAATTATCATTGGTGAATTTACGGACATACACTAAATTTTTAATCAATTTAGGGGCATGCAGGGTATTTTCAAAATAATGGGTGGATGAAGGGGGGGGGGGGGGGAAGACAAAGTTTTATGACCGTAACCACGAATTGAAATTGAGTTACCATTACCAATAATTATACCACGATTGTTGCTCAAATTGGAATAAGACGAGAGAGTACCTGGGTCAGACGTCATGTGAGTAGTGGCGCCGGTGTCCATGTAACAATTTGGGTCCGAGGGATTTATTCCAAATGTCTGCATCGCGACTTCAATGTAGGTAGAAGTGGGGCCCAGGCCAGCCTCCCTGATAACTCGGAACCCCACTATATCGCTGGACCGGTACTGTTGGGCCGAAAGTATGGCTGAAACTAAGCCCAATTACCGTGGGCTAAAGGCGCTAGAAAGCAGGGATTGTTGGGCCACTGCCCACTGGCCCAGGCCCACGGCAGGGGGCCCAAGACTGGGACTAGTTGGGCTGTGGCCCACAGTTGTTGAGGCGGGACCCACTGTCGTTGTTTTGGCCACCGCTGCCACTGCCGGAACCACCGCTTTTGCCCCCGCGGTTTTTCCTATTATTTTTCCTAGTATTCTTGCCGCCACCGTGAGCACGATTTTGGCCTGAGTTATCAACAAAACTCGGAGAATTTGTGGAGGACGTCATCATGACTACGGGACTAGCACCGGTAGCCGCCTTCTTAGCCAAACCGACTTCTTCCAAAGTAAGCATGGAGCGTGCTTGATAGAACTTTGGGAGAGGGTTACTTTGACGAAGGAGAGTTCCAACGCCACTATAGGCTTGGATAGTCCAGCAACCATCTGTAGAACTAGACGATCTTCACTAACGGGCGCACCAACGTTGCGGAGTTGGTCCGCCAATTCTTTCAACTTTTTGCAATAAGCTGAAACGTTCGGAAAATTTTCTATGTTGACGTGGGAAAATTCCTGCTTAAGAGTAACAACTCTGGATTTTTTATTATCTTGGAATATATCACGCAACCTATTCCAAGCAGCCATCGTCGTAGCCTCCGTCTCAATAATCATCTGCGACAGGTCGGTAGAGATAGTGGAGTAAATCCACTGAAGGACGGTGGCATCAAGATTCGTCCACAACATAGGGTCATCCTCGCGTTTAGGCACCTCCGTATCCTCGGGAGCCGCGAGGATTATGTGATGGATGACTTGATGCGACCGTGCGTGAATTTTAAACTGTTCGGCCCACGTCGCATATTAGACGTTTTCTATTTCAAAAATAAGAGGGATGTGATTCTTGATGTTAGAACCAACTAAGGCAGGGTGAAACGTGTTCTTGGAGGTAGACATAACGAAGAAAGAAGAGGTGATTTTGGAAGGGAAATCTCACGGAAACCGAGGGAAAGAGGCTCAGACCGAAGAAAATTTTAGAGAGGAAAATTTCCAACTTAGACGTCTGATACCATGAAAGAAATAATCATTTGATTATTTTCATTAATGAAAGAGTATATATACAATTTACAATTTCCATAATAGGAAAATCCTATTCCTATTCTACTTCCAAAATTTTATTCTACTTGTACAATAATTATACAACTATGGTAAGTATACAATTCTAATTATATACAAAATTATCCTAAAATCAATGCACCAAACCGTGATATACTATGGTAAGTATATCACGGGTATACTATTTATCATTGGCTATAATAAATTCACAAAAATCCGTGCGAGGATTTACTTCTGCAAGTAGTAAGATTTACAACTAATATACATATAGAGGGTGAGGTTTCCCCATCACACTTATCCAATTTCATGTTCTTTTTTTCCAATATTGTTTTATCTTTTAATTTCGTAAGGTTAAGAGTTCCACGTCAGATATGAAATGAGAATACGAACTTCTTATATGGACTTAGACAATTCTCACCCTACAAGCTATCTTTTGGGGTTAAGTTAGGCCCAAGATCCATTCTTAACATGGTATTAGAGCATTTGTGACTTGCACGCTCCAACTTGAGGGGATATTCTCTTTGTATATCTCTTATTTTAAGTAAAATTATATTTCAATTGTAATTAGGTTGATTAGTTACCTAGTTTGTAGCAAATTAGATATTCTTGTACTACTATATATATTGTACATTGATGAATAAAATTAAGGAAAACTTATTTCTCAAGTCTTATCATGGTATCAAAGTCAGACTCATTCTAATTCTTTGTTCACCGATGTTTGGCCCCCAAATTATATTAACCACGTTCCAGTTAACAAGGTCTGGGCGTGCGGTGGAGTGTTAAGAGTCTCACATCGGATATGGAATGGGAACATAGACTCCTTATATGGACTTGGACAATCCTCACCCTACAAGCTAGCTTTTGGGGTTGAGTTAGGCCCAAGATCCATTCTTAATCCGTAATAAATTGAAGAAGACACAACATATAAATGTGAATTTAGCACGACGGAAGTCATTTTTTCATGATTTTTTAACTATTATATAAGAGTGGGTTTGGGGCTGGGATCGACATGTGTGGTATTTATCTATAAAATTCAAGTAGTGGATATTTCTGTCAATGCAAACTTGTTCTATGAAAATTGATGAACTTTTGCTTCAAGTAGCAAACATGTTTTTCATACGTGTCACCAGCAACTTTATCTTAGTTTTCAAAGAGATTAGAACTCATTTTTGTTCTCTTTATTTAAGCATAAATAAAATATAATAAAATTTTAAGGTAAGCTTTTTTTGGTGTTTCATTAAGGAAGTTTTCAGAGATTAAGGTATATAATTTTACCTGCACATTAAGATTAATAGAATAATAAAAATGTTTTGATAAATATTTAAAAGGTTTTTTTATATCTATTAATAAAAATATAAATAAATTTATTTTAAAAGTGTAGAAAATTATTACTAATAGTTTTGGATATCTTATTAAGTAAGGTGTACATGGTTCAAAAATGTTTACTCTCTATTTTAATCAAATGGGTGAATAAAGATAGTCAAAGTTAATTCCTGAAACTATAGGACTATAAGTTATAACAATGCTATTTGAATTGATTAAATGTAATTATATTTATGTAATAAAATTTTCATAATTTTATACACTAAATTAACTCAATTTTTGTGTTGGACTCGTGTTTGCACGGGCTTGCCATCATCTAGTTTTTATATATAACCCAACAAAGTACCTCGAAGCCACATAGTCACATTTTTCAATTTTTACTCCCGTATATATAGTCGATATTCCTGTATTTATATACTCTTGTATATTATTATACAATATTTATATACTTAATAATATATTTTTATCTTGTATAAAAATATATTAAAGTGTATAACATGTCGTTAGCTGCAAGGACTAAATTCTTCTATGATTTTCAATTGTAATTCTTGTTGAGAATCAATCCAAATCTCCATTAATGACTTGTAACATCGCCCTTAGACATTTCCAACAATCCTATACAATAGACGCTATAAATTTCTTACGAAAATTAGATTAAGAATTTAAACTCACTTTTTAAAGCTTATTCAACCACGATGATTTTTTTTTTCTAATTTGATTTTAATTTCATCAACCAAATCTTACAAAACTAATACTCTACCTACGATTTGAGTTCCAAACATTATTAAAAAAATCGTGTGAGTCAACTAATAATAAAGAGACGATTGAGTTAAAAAGGAGAAAATAGAAAAAGTGACATAACTTTCAAATGATATACAATATGGGTCTATCCAAATAAAAATCGAAAATCGTATCCTATTTTGATAATAAATATGGGTCAGGTGATTGAGAATGAAAAATTCCCTTTTTCGCTAAAAAGTCATTTTCTGCTGTGACTCATGATCGGTTTCATGTTTGTTTTTCACAGCACGGCTATCTTATAATGCCATATTAATGACAGTGAGATATAGAAGAAGACATAACAGTCAATTCACTACCATCTTTGTCCCGCTAGAAAAATCTATACTAGCACCTTTCTTGGTTGTAAATTATTACTACTATTCCCTCCGTCTAAAAAAAAAATATTGCCACTTTCTTTATTCAGTGGTGGATTCAGAATTTTCACTCAGTTCGAAAAAAATAATAAAAGCTAAACATAAAAAATAATATTATCTCTGAGAATCTAACCTAGAATGCTGGAGACAATTTTGAACACTTTGGGTTACTTGAGCTGACATTTTGCATTTGTTCATGGTGTTCAAAAGTTAATATATGTACATAAATACAGATAAACTACCCTATATATACAATGTAAATTTTTACCGAGGGTCACTTGAGCTAACATTGACATTTTGCATTTGTTCATGGTGTTCAAAGTTAATATATGTCCACGCGATTTGTTTCCTCGATTGTAAGATCTAACTCCAGTGTATTTCCTATTCAAGAAAGCTATGAAATCTTGCTTTAGAAACTGAGAAGTTATTTTCTGTAACATCATAATTATGAGGTATGTGTTGTATATATAGGAGTTCAGGACAAAACCTAAACAAGAAAACCTGGGCCCATGTTAATGTTCAGTGGACCAGCCCAGCTGCTCCACTTCACACGCCCAAAGTGGACGACCAAGCTCCCATTTTGGGCCAGTAATTTCTGGCCCAATTGCTTCTCTGTATTGGTCCGAGTACCTATATAATATATCCAACACATTTAATTAAATTCGAAATCCAATTCGACTTAATTAAATAATTTTTATCAAATAGAAATATTTCATAATTATTATAAATTAAATATCTCGATTCTCAATCGAATATTTAATTCTTTCTCAATACACTCTTAGATCGAAGAAACAATCGCATATAGTGTGACCCTATAGGCCTTCACATATCGACATTAATCTAATTAAGGTCCATACGAAACTCCTAGATTGCGTCGTATGACGAACTCAATATGTGAAGTACGTTTACATGAATCCAGCAAACTTAACCTTTATGCGGAATCATAAATTCTTTTCATTCGCAACACACTCGATTAAGCTTAGGATTTGCCAAGTGTCTATCCAAATGGCTTAATCACTTTATCTCACATTTATTAGTTGACAACTAGACCATATTCTAAATATGTCTCTTGCACTGGCCAGTGACTTTAGTCAACCTAATAACACTGAGAAGTTGAGTGCTCTCTCGAATTTCCAATCGAGGAATGAATCATATTCTTGGGTCAACTACCACCTTGATTTACATCCTGATGCACTCAACACAAGTTGTATCTTTTCCTGAAGGAGTTTAAGCTTAGAACTTGGTCAAAGTACATCATTCTGTAAACAATGTGCGTATTGACCTCAAGTCAAAAGACCTTTATCTTCCACACGCCGATAACACTATAGACATGTATAAAAAATAATTTATCGGCAGGGCATACCAATACTTCTCCAAAGTATCCATGTGTCCATCATGAGTAACCATTACTCGTAGTTGTGAGACATGCTACATTCTCCAAGAATGTGATGCAGATCACATGTCGACTTATAGCATATCATTGATATCCCATTCTCGATGATCATTAGTCGAGGCTATTTTGAAAGTTACGTTCTATCATTAATATTTCACTCTATTAATGACAACGTAAGCTCAAGGGATGCACATATATGAATAATTACAAACAATCAAACAATAATTCAATAATTGCAAATGTCATAATTATTAATCTCAATAATAATACAAATGTGTTCAAGTACATTTTTGTCCCTAATGTAGATTGTCTCTAGGACATACATGAACACCCTCACCACAACCTAAATTCGCCCATGTCCTTATTAGTCTGTCTAAAAAAGATTGATACATTTCTATATTTTGAAACAATTTAATTTTATTAGATAATTTACAGCAACACAAATATCTAAGACTTGTTTTGGATCACACAATTTAAAAGTCTTTCTTTATTTTTTAAACTCTATGTCAAGTCAAAATAAGATAAACTTTTTGGGAGGGAGGAGTATCGTTTATCCTGTTATGTTAACCTAAACTATACGTTGTTTCATTTTTATTCTGCATTTATATTGTTTGTCGCATTTCCATTTTGTCCATTTTAAATTGGTTGTCTTTATGGACTTGCTTCCTCCAAGCTTTAATTTGCGAATCGTGGCGTGTTTTTGTCAGTAGGCATGAAACAAAAATTAGAATTTTAATTTTTATCTACTACTGATTGTTTTATATGCTTAGTTTAATTTGACGAACTCAAGTGACTTGATTATTTTTATTAATAAAGAGGTATATATACATGGAATATAATATTTAATTATGAAAAATAAATCTATCTTTTTCTAATATAAGAAGAATTTTATAAATATGTTAAAATATATACAAAATACGGTTATGTCATCATCGGTGGTAGGCACCTTCTCCTTGCATGTTGCCGAGGGGATGATGTGATGAAGAATTCGATTAGACCGTGTGTGAACTTTAAATAATTTTGTCCACGTCGCGTATTGGGCATTTTTCATCTCAACAACAATAGGGATGTTATTCTTGTTGGATATGTAAAGCAATACGGGAAGTAAATAAATATTACAAGTGTTCGAAAGGATAAACAAGCAAGCTTGTTGAGCGTTGGATCTTGATAACCTGAAATCAAGAAACACTAAATCTGGATTGTTACAATTGTGGGCTGAGTCGAGAGATGGCTCTCTGTCTTTAAGACAAGATTGCCTCGTATATATGCTTTTACGTTAACGGGCAATAGTCTCCCAAGATAAAACAACAACTAATCAATACTACAAAGTAAATAGGTTGATTCTGACGAAGAAAACAAAACAGAAACGATTTGCTGAAGAACGGAAAAGGAAGGAAGAGTTTTGAGTTTTCTGTTCATTGTTTGTGGACATAATTTCAGTTGCTCTCTTCTGTTTCTGTGTTGTATATTGTAGTCTCGTTTTCTGTCTTGTGTTGTATATCTTGTAGTAGTCTCGATTGTGCCAAAAGACATCAATATATAGCATAAGGGAGGGACTCCTCAACTGCCAAGTAATGACTGTTAATGAGGGAGTAATGAATGATTATGGCCATCCAAGTAATGGCTGATAAAGGCCATTAGTGAGGGAGTTAATCAACCAAGTAATGGTTGATTTAATGTGCAACCCAAACTGTAGGCAGAAACTTTCTGCCTTCCGTCGTTCCCAATTTCATCTTTCCAGAAACTCCAGGGACCAAACTGTAAATATTAAACAATTTGGGGGTCTATCAGAAGAAGCCCAAGGCCCGCGACCCGAGCCCGGACCAGACGGGCGAGCGGCGGCGGCGCGCGTGTGGGCTTAGCCTTTAACCCAAACACATCTAGGTCCTCCCTCCTTCAAACACATGGGTTACCCATTGGGGTCCCAAACCCTTAGCCAATTTTGAGACTTATAAAGAGAACAATTCTTCCTTTTCCCACCGATGTGGTAGATTTGTCCCACACCATATTTTCATGCCTCAAACACCTTACTTCGTGGACCAATATCTCTTTCATTCCTCAATGAAATTTGACGATTCTTGGCCCTACAGTCATCTACTCACTTAGTAGATTATGCACGTGTGAAGAGACAAAGCCTCCAACATACGGAACCCTAGTGTTTAAGTCATTAAATACGGGTCGACGCACCTCCCCACCAAAGGCAAATTTCCAACAATTCTTGATGTTGGAGACTGCAAGGACATGATAAAATGTGTTCTTTGATGTAGACATAATGAAAGAACAAGAGGAGAATTAGGGATACGGGAAAAGAAAAATAAAAAAATAATGAAGGGAGGTTTTTGGTCGGCTGACAGCCGAAGGTCTAGTAGGGGCGGCGGAAGCACAGGATTGGAAAAGAAAATTTTTCCCTAGACTAGTGATACCATGAAAGAGAATAATCGCTTGATTATTTTCATTAATGAAGAGATATATATATACATGAGATACAATATTTAATTATGAAAAATAAATCTACATTTTCCTAATACAAGACTAATACATTTTTCTAATACAATACTACTACCATAATTATAATTGTATAAAAATTCTATAAATATGATAAATTATATATAAAATATGGTTATGTGATATACACGTTCAATAACCTCTTTTTCAGATAATGATTCATATTTTGAGTGTAAGTTTACGGTTTCAATAATGTAAACCAAAAAAGTAGTTAACAATTACAAGCTTCCGGGGGTTATCTTTCCATATTAACTAAGCATAAACTTTACCCCAGAGTTTAGTTAATATCCCGCAATGGTGCAAAGAATTTTTATATTATCATCCCTTTTAAATGTATTCTCTTATTCGTTTTTTAACCTTTTAAAATCGTCCTCAAGTATTCATCTTTCATTAAGTGAACTCTTGAAATGTATACTCTACTTACCTTTATATATAACTAATAAATATTACCGTATGAGTAAAGCAGTTTTATGCCTCTAGAAAACATTTTCCTTGTTCATAAATTGCAAGAAAGAAAAGGTAATATTAGGAGAGTAGCATATCAAGACATGAAGTATGCTTAAGTTTGTTCATTAATTAACTAGTGTGTTTGTTATCATTCACAATTCTTTCTCACACATAGTGTGTGTTTGGAAATTTTTTTCATATTTGATTGATCAAAACAACCTTTTTAAAATTAATTAGGAAAATTAAACTTCCCTAGAAGGGATAGAAAAAATAAGTTCCATACATAATATTTCACGTTGATTGTCTCATCCCTACCCCTATCATTCCTCCCCACCCCCACTACCTCCATACCAAACCCCACCCCAACCCTCACATTCCATCTAATAGTGTTTGCCTATTCTATATAAATGTCTTGAAAATACTATCCACTCCCTTAATTTGTTTTGTCTACTAGAGGTAGTAAAATGCATAAAGATATGTTCAAATGAAATGGAAATTCTGAAAAGTTACTGAGGGCCGGGCCGCCGGGGGCCCAAGGAAGAGCAGATAGGGTATTGGGATAGGAAATGTGTGAAGGAAATATGGTAAGGAAATTAAAAGTACAGAAATTCCATTAGCCTGCAAAAATTGGATGAGAGAAAATGGCTACTACTCCATCCATATCTCACTCCTTCCTAGTAATTAATCCTAAATCACCTCTTTTACCCCCTAAAAATCCATCAATTCAAATTTCATCCACTAGAAAGTTCAACCATCACATAATTCACGTCCCACATCTACCGATTTCATCCAAAACTATCCGAAATCGAAGAATTTCAGCTATTTCAGAGAATTTAGATGAAACAACTGATCAAATTGTTACTTCCACGGGTGACAGTGGAGTGTCTACTATCATACAAACGTTATTGTTCGTCGCGTTTGTCGGATTATCCATTCTAACGATAGGGGTAATTTATATAGCCGTTACGGATTTCTTGCAGAAGAGGGAAAAGGAGAAATTTGAAAAAGAAGAGGCAGCTAAAAAGAAGAAGAGCGGTCGTAAGGGAAAAATTGTTGCGAGAGCTAGAGGCGGACCTAGAGGGTTCGGACAAAAGATTGAGGAAGCTGAAGAGGAATAGGGATGGCAATGGAGCGGGATGGAAGCAGTTACCCGCCCGGTTTAATTATTTTTTTGATGAGTAGTTGTTTATTGTTAACGTGTAATTTGTGTTATTTTCACTTATTTACATTTTACACAACTGAGTAATATTTATTGGTGGAATAAAAAAGGAGGAAAAGTTACTAGTGTGTTTACTTTTGATTACTATACAGAGTAAATGTACAATCTTTGGGTTGATAATATTCATGTGCATTTCTATTTAGTTCATCAGAAAAGAGAGTATAAAGAGAGACTTTATAAGTTATAATGTCGAATAATAATATACTACTGCTAAATAACTTCTTTCATTTTAATTTACGTAGCGGAGTTTAATTGGACAATGAACGCAAATGTAAATTTAGGATTTAAAGTTTATAAATTTTTATAGCGACCTTAAGTTACTATACAGTAATAATTGAGTTCATATTCAAATTATAGATATTTTAGTATATTTCTTACCATATATATAAGGTTTGGGTAAAAGTTAAAGGTTCCTCAGGCTAATAAAATACGTTTATGAAATTTATGGCTAAAACAAATCATGGATAATTATGTCATTATAAGCCATCTCATTAAGAATAAAATAAAAATTAAGATTAAATTATTGTTTTCTCCTTTCACTGATTGGTAAATGCGTCTTATTCCTATTCATAATAAATAATTATTTACGATATCAAGTTCTTGATTGTTACAATAAGTCGGTATTTTTTTAGTTGGTTATGATATGTTATTTAGTTGATTTTCTACATGACGAAATCAAAGTTACTATAAACAATTAACTATGATTATAAATCACCTTAATATAACGATGCATAAAAATTAAACTCGTTATATATATATATATATATATATATATATATATATATATATATATATATATATATAACTCATGTTACTGTTGAAACTAGTCATATCATCAAAACTCAAAAGGCAATTATGTACCTCTTATGCTCTTACACATGGAAAATTTTGACAAGCCATACCCCAAAATAACAATAATAGTTTCATCCCTTTCCCTTTTGGGTTGATAGGCAAAAATTTTGGGGGGCAAAAAGTAGAAGGGGACCGCAACAAAGAGTTTTTCAACTTTAAATGCGTATTATGTTTGTTCCCTACAAGTTAATTCAAAGAGTCAAATCATTTTTTTCAAAAAGCTATTACAACATGAAAAGTTAGTTTATAGTCCTTTTGGTTAAAAAAAATCAAAATACCAGGGTCAAACTTTTAGTAGTTCTACATTTCGACATTGGGTTGAAAGAACTAGAGCCAATGTGACCTGATCGTAGCTTCGAGTTCACGTGTCATACTGAAGCTGGACCGGTAAGGAGGGGGATAACGAACCTCCTGCCAAGAGGTCAAGGTTGCTTGCTAACTCTACACTTTTTAATAAAGAAAAAGAGGCCAGAAAAAAAGCTGGAGGAAAGCCAAAACTAAGAAAAGCATCAAATTGGTTTCTTAATATTTCTGAAATATTTTTTTATCTAATTGAAACTAGATAAAAGGTACTACAATATATATTATATTTTTTAAATATACTTACGAGTATTTTAAAACGTATGGACAGCTACAATAAAAGAATAAATTATTTGACCCCTCAAAAATTAATAGTCATAGAAAGTGGAACTGTAGAATGGTATTAATCTCCCTTGGGGAGACTTTCTCATTAATACAAATATATATAGTGTACAATGTAGAATCCTAGTAAAATAATGAATCCTCTACTTACCATAATTCTATATACAAAATATATGTGATATATTCTAATTATGGAGGTGGGATTGAATTGGGATTCTAGACCTAGTGGTACACGTTAATACACTCCCTCAGTCTAAGCGGGAGGAGGTCGGACGCTGAGACTGGATCTGAAGTCGAGGAACAGCTATCGAGGAAGACCCTTCGTGAAGATATCAACCTATTGATATGAGGAAGGCACATGCAACACCTTAACATGACCGAGAGCAACCTTCTCACGAACAAAGTGTATATCCATCTCAATATGCTTAGTCCGCTGATGTTGAACATGATTATGAGATAAATAAATAGCGGATATGTTATCACAATAGACGACAGATGCCTTACGCAAGGGACATTGAAGCTCCAAAAGAAGGTTTCGGAGCCAGCTGATCTCAGCAACAACATTTGCAACTCCCCTATACTCTGTTTCTGCACTCGAACGTGATAATGTAGCTTGCCTCTTGGCAGACCATGAAATGAGATTATCCCCTAAAACACGTAGTAACCTGAGGTGGAACGTCGTGTGTCCGGACAGCCCGCCCAATCATCATCCGTGTAGGCTAACAATCTGATCGGTGCTGAGGGGTACAAATGTAATCCATAAACAAGGGTGCCCTTAACATATCGAATGATGCATTTCAGGGCAATGTAATGAGGCTCCCTGGGGGCATGCATAAACAAGCATACCTGCTGAACAATATAAGTGATGTCAGGCCTGGTGAAGGTAAGATACTGGAGTGTACCTGCAAGACTTCTGTAAAGAGTGGGATCGGACACTAGGTTACCATCATCAGCACTAAGCTTTGATTTAGAATCAACCGGAGTGGACATGATTTTGTAGTTTGCCATTTTGGCCCTGTATAATATCTCATCGGCATACTTGCGCTGACACAGGAACATAGAATCGGCATACCGAGTTACTGATATGCCCAAAAAATAGCTCAATTTTCCCAAGTCAGTCATAGCAAATTCAGTTTTAAGGAGTGCAATAATCTCATTCTTTAACACATCAGATGAGGCAGTAAGCACAATATCATCCACATATAACAACAAATAAGCAATGATACTACCTTGATGGAAAATAAAAAGAGAGTTATCGCACTTGCTACAGATGAACCCAATCCGCATAATGTACTGTGCAAAGTGATCATACTACGCTCGAGGGGCCTGTTTCAACCCATATAGTGACGTACAAAGACGACAGACATATTGAGGGGTGGCGGGGTGGACAAAACCAGGTGGCTGATGCATATAAACTGTTTCTTTTAGATCCCGTGAAGAAAAGCATTTTTACATCAAGCTGATGAATGGGCCAATTTTTACCTATAGCAATACTCAGAATTGTGCGGATAGTGGCCGATTTGACCACCGGACTGAATGTCTCACCACAATCAATACGTGCCTTCTGGTTAGTGCCATTGGCCATAAGTCTGGCCTTATATCTCTCTAAGTCACCACTATCTCTATACTTATGATGAAAAAACCACATGCACCGGACCACATTCACCCCTTCTGGTCGAGGAACCAAGTCCCAAGTATGCTGTTTCGTCAAAGAATTAAACTCCTCACACATGACCGCATTCCAATTTGGGTCCAGTTTGGCTAATTTTGGGCTTCTGGGAATAGGGGTAATTTTGTGGGCGAACAGGTTAAATGGACTTTGGGTTTGAAAATCTCGTGTTGGGCACGGGTTTCCATGCGGTGTGATAGTGATGGGTTTGGAAGGGGATAGGTCGTTTTGGTTGTTGAACTGGGTAGGGTGGGACTAGTGACGGATGATAGGTGAGGCATCGAATGGGTTGGGTCGATGATGGTGGCAGGTTCTGGGAATTAGTGTCGGTGTACCGGGAGTGATGGTAGATGGTATAGTAGGGTACGACGTCGGTGGTGGAGTGTTTCCGGTAACGGGGTTGGTTGACTGGTTGCCGGTGGATGAGCCGATGTCGACGGAATGGGGAGACTGTAGGGACGGTACAGGGGCAGGGACGACAACCAGTGGACTGGTGGAACTGGATGGAGTCTTCACACTGGCCAGTGACGCTGATAGGTAGTTTTGGTGTGTGGCAATGAGTGACCGGGACTGACTGGCGGTGTTTGGCATAGGTGACTGGGTGGCGGTGTTTGGCTGACACAGTTCCCTAAGAATGACGGGAGAAATGTCTGACTCGTCTAAAAAAATTTAATCTGGTTTTCAAAACTTTTGGATATTCGAAAATGGGAATGTGGTCTCATCAAAGGTGACGAGACGAGATACATGAATTTGACGAGTGGCCAAGTTATAGCAAAGATAGCCTCTA
The DNA here is from genome assembly GCA_034509755.1 of Anisodus tanguticus. NCBI lineage: Eukaryota > Viridiplantae > Streptophyta > Magnoliopsida > Solanales > Solanaceae > Anisodus > Anisodus tanguticus. The sequence continues at coordinate 2,261,635 of CM067540.1, read as the reverse complement.
TGGTTCGAATGGAATCCTAAGAAGACACACTGAATGGTGCGGGGGGCTAATTTATGAGGGGCAATGGAAGTGAGATTAGGATAGCATAGACAACCGAATATCCGAAGGTGATTATAAGAGGGAATCCGATTGTGTAAGATTTTGGTTGGAGTCATGTTATGCAGGGTACTAATGGGTAAAATATTAAGGATGTATTATACTATTTGACTGCATAAACCCAAAAAGAGGGACAGAGAGAGGCATGAAACAGAAAAGTGCGGACCATGTTATTTATTGTACGGATGATACGTTTCGCTTTACTATTTTGAGGGGACGTGTGAGGACACGAAAAATGAAAGATCATGCTATTATTTTTGCAAAATTTTTGAAACACAAAATTATTAAATTCATGGCCATTGGAAACATTTTATGGCTCGTTCAAATTGCGTTTTGATAAGTGTGAATGAGAACTGGCAGCCAATGAGGGTGTGAACGGATATAGGTCCCCTGTGCTATTGCATCTCGTAAGGGGAGTCCCCGTACGTAGATCCTTCACAGTGAAACCAAATGGGTCAAAATCAACAGACACAAAGTTATGACGAGTAAATTTCCTAATGGAGATTAAATTTTTGATGATGTTTGGTGCATAGAGGACATTATTTAGGGAGAAGGGTGGGTGAGGTGTCGGAGTTTGGGTGTGACTATAACCCTGAATTGGAATGCGGTGACCATTTCCAACTGTAATAAATTGAGGAGACTTTAGATGAAATAAATTAGAAAGATTACCTGCAGACCGGGTGAGGTGAGATGAGGCTCCGGAATTCATGATCCATTTTCATCGGGCTACTGCAAATTCATGTTGCTGAATGCCTGGCCAAAATCAGTGGGCATCTGATTTATGGGCTGCTGCGGGAACTGGGCTTGTGCGACGTGGGCATGGTGCTGCAAATATTGGGTTGGTCAAGAGCCTGGAGTTGGGCCCATTACCTCTTGCTATTAAATCGGATAGTGGGCTGAGGGGTAACATGGGAATGAGGCCCACTGCGGGTTCTGGGTGCTGGGCGTTGGGCCGGTCCATGAAGGAAACTGATTGGGCTGTTGCGGCTGCTGGCCCTTTCCTTTACCGCGACCTTTGCCGCCTCGCCCACTGCCGCGCCCCCTGCTACCCCTGCCGCCGCGGTTCTGCCGTGGCTGGCTGTTCTCCGGCAAGGGTTGCTGGCCGGCGGCAGCGTGATTCGCTGCAGACGTTTCAACCGCTAACACCTTCTGGTTGTGCTCGTCTTGCTTTGCACAACAGGTTTCCTCTAATAATAACTGTGAGCGGGACTTGTTGAAACTAGGAAAAGGGTCAGCCTGTTGAATCATCGTGGCTAGGGTGTCATATTCACCTTTTGGGAGGCCTGCAATCAGTTGCAACACCATCTTCGTTTCGGACACGGGCGTACCAACGTTGGACAATTGGTCTGCCACCAGTTTCAACTGCTTGCAATATTCGGACATATTAGAAAAAATTTCAAGACGGGTAGTTTTAAATTGTTCTTCCAAGTATACTGCATGAGTGTTCTTGTTGTCTTGAAATATTTCTTCCAGCCGTGTCCATAGGTCACGAGCGGATGCACTCGTTTTAATGGTGGTGAGGAGTAAATCCTTGGATATAGTGTCATATATTCATTGTTTGACCACGACATCAAGGCGATGCCATGTTGTATCATCCATATCAGGAGGACGAGGTACAAAGTCGTCAATATGGTCAAGCACATGATATACACATGCATGAATTCGGAACAGTTCCACCCATGACCAGTATTGGTCATCTTCCTGATCAAGAATCAACGGGATGAAGTTCTTGATGTGGGTGACAACGAGAGCCGGATGGAAAGATAGCGGTGAGAGGGTTGTGGGATGAGTTTGGATGACGACTGGGTTAGAAGCGGAAGCATCAGAAGAGGTGGGAGTAACCAATATATCCATTAAATTGGGATTGAATGGAAGAGAAGAAAAATTTAAGGATGGAAAACAAAAAAATCTGGTTGTTGGCCGAGAGAGGAGAAAGATTTTTTTTTGATTTAGAGTAGGGTTTTGGCTCTTAATATCATGTAAAATAATATTAATCTCCCTTGGGGAGGCTTTCTCATTAATACAAGTATATATAGTGTACAATGTAGAATCCTAGTAAAATGTGATTGAATTGAGATTCTAGACATAGTGGTACACGTTGATAGGAAGAAACAAGTAGTAACTCTTTTTAGTTACGATTTGTAAATTTCAAAATACATTTTACTTGTGAAAACTTATAATATTCATCATTAATACTCTCATAATCTCTAAAGTTATGTAATATGAAATCTACATAACTCCCTTGGCAAATAAATCGTTAATTACCAAAAACAAATTTCTACATAACTTAATTTATGAGCTATGAAGAAAAAAATCTAGTTACCTACTTAGTTTTTTATCAAAAAATATGTTCCTGTTAAATATCGAAACTTGTACTTCAAATATCATCATCGAGAGCATATAACTCAAAGCAAACAACCACCAAATCATGCTCTTCATGGGTATGATTTCTCCATCCTTAATCAAAAGTCTTATATTCGAGCCATAAAAATAGAGAAGTTTCTATTAAGGGAGCGTTTGCTCCTTTAAATAAGTCTTATACGTACCGAATTTAAATTAGTTGTATCCCAAATTATTCGATATTTTTCACTTCTCGAGATTCAAACTACATAAACTTTAACCAACATTTTAATATGTATTTTTCTTCACCAAATTGATGTGAGAAAAGTTACAACTTATATTACTTTTCATGTAATTTTCAAATATATAAATTTTAATTTTAAGATATTAAATTAATCTAATCTAATTTAATTTTAAATTTTAATTAAATTGACTCCCAAAAAATTAAAAATGTCAGACGGACGAATTACTAGATATTTTGGAAAAGAAAAAACTCAATGCAAGACAATCTAACAATTGAATCAAATTTTCAGACTAATTCTCATCCTCAACATAAGTGGGACCCTTTGAAATCCCTTAGATTACAACTTCAACCAATCAGAAACAAGAATCAAGGATGAACTTTACCAACTTAGCCAATTAAAATACAGATAAGGCCTTATTGTGGGCCCAAAAGTACAGTCTCCCATTCCCTGTAGAAAACTCCCCTATGTCCCCAAAATATTATTTATAGAAGAAAAAAAAACTTTAATTTGCTGTGAAAGTGCATTTTGTGGGTTCCCCAAATAATCGCACTTTTTGCATTGTCTTTATGGGTTCCTCTAGAGCTTTTCCCAACAATTATACATAAAGATCTATCTCAACATATCTCCCGTACTTTTCCTCAAATGAACAAAAAATTCAAAGACTGATTTAAACATAGATTTATCTATGGTTTCGGAGAGAAAATTGGCAAGTGCAACGGGTGGAAAAACAGCAAGGGCATGTGACAATTGTATTAGAAAAAGGGCACGTTGGTATTGTCCGGCCGATGATGCATTTTTATGTCAAAATTGTGATGCTTCCGTTCATTCGGCGAACCCTTTGGCTCGTAGGCACGAAAGGGTCCGTCTTAAAACATCATCATTGAAAGAACCTTCATCTGATGACTACTTTCCAAATTTGGAAAGTCCAATCTCAGTGTCAGTGTCAGTATCAGTCCCATCGTGGCATCGTGGATTTACTAGAAAGGCGCAAACTCCTAGGCAAGGGAGAAAGATTAGTAAATCCGCGGGGGAGGAAGAAGTTATTCTCAAGAACCCTATTCATCTTGTCCCCGAGATATTAAGTGATGAGAATTCACTTGATGAGAACGAAGAAGAGCAACTTCTATATCGAGTGCCCATATTCGATCCCTTCGTGGCCGAGCTCACCAAAAATTATGAGATGGTGGAGAATAACACGACAACAGCGGTAGCAGAGCCAGATTCAGAATTTAAACTTGAATCTAATGAGACGACGTTGTATGATATATGTAACGTCGATTTGAATAGGTTTCACGGGATGTTACCATCGGAGATGGAGCTAGCGGAATTCGCAGCCGATGTTGAGAGTTTACTAGGGAAAGGACTTGATGATGAGTCATTTGATATGGAAGGATTAGGTCTTTTAGGGGTTTGTGATAATAAAGAGGGAAATTCAATGGAGTGTTCTATGGTTAGTCATGAGAAAGTCAAAATTGAAGATGATGGAGAAATGGAAGTTACGAAAACAACTTCTGCTAATACTCACAATCACCAACTTGATCATAGTACTCATAATATTGATATTAATGGAGACACCTTTGATAACAAATTCGATTACGATTCACCGATGAATATTACCGGAGAAGATGAAGTTTGTGATGAAGTAGCTACGAAGAATCTAAGTGAGGATAATGGTGTTTTAATTGGTGATGGAAATGAGAATAATAAGAAGATTTTATTGAATCTTGATTATGAAGGTGTATTAACAGCATGGGCTGATCAAAGGTCTCCTTGGACTAATGGTGAAAGGCCAGAATTCGATTCAAATGACTGTTGGACAAACTGCATGGTATGTTTTAAATTTCTTTATCTCATATTATAAGTTTGCATTAATTGAAGTTGATTGACATAAAAAAAAAGTATAATCTATGATTTGTTGATTGCATAGTAAGGTCTCATTTCCAGTTACGCTCACATGGAAACTAATTAATTTTGAAAGTGGAAGTCCACGTGATTCTCTATTCTAGAAATGGATTTCTAGGCATATAATAGTTAATGCTATTATATCTATATCAAGGACTTTAGGTGAAAATCTTACATTTTTAGCTTTCATGTTTAGTGTAAAGAATGTATATTGGGCCTAACTCAACCCCAAAAGCTAGTTTGTAGGGGGAGGATTGTCCAAGTCTATATAAGGAGTCCATGTTCCCATTCCATATCCGATGTGAGACTCTTAACACTCCCCCGCACGCCCAGATCTTGTTAACTGGAGCGTGGATAATATAATATGGGGGTCCAACATCGATGAACAAAGAATTGGAATGAGTCTGGCTCTGATACTATGTAAAGAATGAATATTGGGACTAACTCAACCCCAAAAGCTAGCTTGTAGGGTGAGGATTGTCCAATTCCATATAAGGAGTCCATGGTCTCATTCCATATCCGATGTGAGACTTTTAACATTTAGTTTGGGAAAAAAAAGAAAAAAGAAAGAGAGAATACATGCAGGGGGCGGAGTAAGCGGGTGTATTCATTCGAATTCTCTTGATCGAATATAATGTATATACAAGATTAAAATTATTTTTGTGTATAGGAGTATATAGCCGTAGATGTTGGCTTCTTTGATTGCCTATTTATATTTTTAATTTTCTTAGGAAAAGTCTTGGCTCCGCTGAATGCATGTCTACCTTTATTCATTAATAAAGCTATATTTTTTTCTTGCAGTATATTGGGCGTCAAACATTAGTTAGTTGAACAAAAATATCTTAGATATTCTCTTCATTTCGAATTGGTGGATATTGAGATTTTAACATTATATGGAGCAAAGTACTAAAATAACAAAGTAGAACTAACACTTACGTGAAAAACAAAATGATTTGCATGCTTTCTTCTATATTAGTTGTCGCTAAGTGATACTATCATTTTAAACACTACGAAGGATAAACATTCATGCAATTTTGGAGAGTACGTCAATTAACATTTAATTTGTCTATTATTTAACATACATATATTTGCAGTACTGTAAAACATCTCCATATTATCCATTAGTATGACTTAACTTGTTATATCATGTTAGATAAATAGTTATTCCACTATGGACAGTTATTTTTGAGTTAACCTAATTGTATAAAAATTCTTTAATACGGTAAATATATATAAGCTAGATCGAATATTAATTACTATATGAATTACTGATTGATAAAGTGGCCATTTTTGTAGGGAAATTACATGGGAATAATGAACGAAAATGCAAGAATAGTGGACAGAGGAAGAGAAGCGAGAGTATCAAGGTACAGAGAGAAGCGGCGAACGAGGTTGTTTTCCAAGAAAATCAGATACGAGGTTAGAAAATTGAATGCTGAAAAGAGGCCAAGAATGAAAGGAAGGTTCGTTAAAAGGGTCAATTTTGCAACAACTCCTAGTTACCCTTTGGTTAAATAATTAATGTTAGTTTAATTTATTTGTTAAAACACCAGGTTTTACGTAGTACTGTTTTTACTTTTTACTAGGTGTAAATAGTACTTGTAAACTTGGAGAGCTTTTTTTTCTTGATATGTATGTATATAGTCCATAATAAATTAGTGCCTATGCTAGCTATAACAATTTTGTCACTTTGAATTAGGACTTTTTTGGATGTATCATACTCTCCGAAGTGTTCTTATTTTTTGACAAAGCAGAAGAATAAAAATTCTAGAAATTGAAGTTGTTTACTTCTTAATTCTTCTATTATAATGTTCTTGTTCCTTAATTTGGATGAAAAGAAAGATCCTACAAAAAATTCTTCATTAATCTTTCCATTATCAAGTTTCATCTTCCTTAAGGCGATATGGTAAAAGACTAACCACCTTGGTGGCTTTTTATTTGAAAAAAAAAACTACCAAACCAAAACAAAGCATGTTCTTTCGTTGAAAAGTTATTAGGTTCGGCCAAAATTATATCTGATCATTTACTTCGCCCTGGATAATGATTATTATGGGAAAATTATACATATTCTAGATGACACTTTAATCATACACCTAACTCTTCAATAACGATTTGTTAAACTCTCTTTATTAGAATGACTAACATGTCCATTGGCTATTTTGGCAGTAAATTCACAAAGCGATCTCTAATATTTACGTACAGAAGCGAATTTACAATATCGATTGTGAATTCAGTCATTTTTGCTACACCTTATATAGATTTAAAAATTTATTAGATATTTATAATTTTTTTATTGTAAACTCAATTATTAATGTATAGTAGTATTAATTTGAAATCGTTATAGAAATTCATAAATTTTCAAATCCCGGATCATTCTCTGCTTATGCATCATTAATGCTACAATTTTATACTCTAAGGAGTCATTTAATTGGTGGGATAAGGGCAATAATTTCAGGACAAAATGTGGGATTATTTTATCATTTGGTATGGCTATAATTAATTAGTCCTAGGAATTATTTTATCCCACCATTTTGTACTAGAATAATGGGATTAAGTTTAACTATCCAATATAGAAAGTGATAGCTAATCTCATGAAATATTCCGACCATAAAATATCCTTGTCTATCCCATTTCACCCCTCAAACCAAACGATTCCTAAATGTCACTTTGTTCATATATATGATATCTTCAATATCTAGAATACTTCTAGTACGATCATTGATCTCTAGGACTCTGACTACAAGATAGCGTTTAGATAATCATAACCCTATGTGCAATTAACATAAAAAGTGAGTTTTAATCTAAACATTGATTTATTAGAGAAGATTGAATCTAGGAGATTGAAGTTGACGGGCAGAATTATTAAGAGTGGACCTGCAAGTATTAAATATAGAGCTTGGCATTTTCTCATAGGTCTACGTGGTTTACATGCTTAATGGTCCATTCATCTTTTTCATTTCTTTCTACAGAAGGAGAGGAAAAACTCAAGCAAATTCAGAGAGAATTTAAAATTTATAAGTTTCTACAGCAATCTCAAATTAGTATTATAATAATAATTAAATATTCTTAAAACTATATATATTATTCCGAACAAAAGCTACTAAAATTTCATGAACCTGTATATAAGCCTTTAGATTCGCCCCGAAGAAATAGAAAACTCATCGCATCATCGTGATACCTTTTATCGGGAGGGTCAACTTTAGATAAAGAAATTATAATTCGCCAAATTAGTGGAATAGACTAATAGTAATAACTTGTTTGGTAATGATGAATGATTGATGAGTAACACAAATGCACACACACTTTTTACATTAAGCTGACTTTTCGATATTCGTTCTATTACTATCAAATGTACATCAATGTGACTGAAGATTTAGGGAAATTTAACGGAAGTAAAAATTATGAAAGGAAAAGAGAAGGAGTTTTATAGGGGCATTGTCATCCTTATAAAACGCTTCAATTCACGAACCAAAGTGATGGTTCAATCAGGGAGTGACACGTGTCCGAAGTGGTTGAGTGATAAGTCATGAGTCAGATTTTAGAGAATTGGAAGCGTTTCGTTTTCCCGCATATTCTGAAGTGATTTGAAAAGAAGCTTGCAAGGGAAGACATCGAAGGAATCATTTCCACTTCCCATCACTTCGGTAAACTTTGATCCGAGAAGTGTGGGGACTATCTGAATACGGTGAGAAAATCGGCACGATACGTGGAAAAGTTTTGGCGTGGATTCGAAGGAAGCGGCAGAGTTCCGTGTCGGTTGGAGTTACATCGAGACGAGTCCGGGTATCAAGGCAAGACCCGGTAGAGGCCGGACCAATTGGCACCGAGTGGAGAACTGGAGGAGCTCAAGGCGTAGCCGTTCTGGATATGACGTCTGTCGTTACTCTTTGTTCATTAAGTGGTTGTTATTCTTATTAATTGCATTTAATTAGAAAATAATTCTCGGGCATAAATGTCTTGTATTGATAGCTATAAAAGGAGTACAACCTTCATGTTGGAAGGGCATCCCATTCTCATTATTCATACATGTACGCTTTATTTATAGCAATTACATCTCTTAGTTCTCATTATTGGCTTGGACCCTAAGTAAATCAACTAAGGATCGGACCAAATTTAATGGATAAGTTCAATCAAGATCACCACACTTCAGGTTAATCTTCTTGCTTGTATTTTCATTTGTTTACTTATTGTTAGACCTGTCCAAAGCTCTGGTCGAGCCGGGTCAGGGCCGGGTCAAGTAGTTTTTTTTTGCTTGCCCGACCCTGACCCTATTTTTTAAAAAAATTCCGACCCTGACCCGCTCTACAAAACAAAATAATTTTTTCTTTTATTAAAATAACAGTCGTCTAACTTTAATGTTTATCACACAAAATCACTTTTCTATATCTTTTATCACATAAAAGGCATTCAACTTTAAAATTTATTACTTATTTTTTAAGGTGTTAATGAAATTTACTATACAAATGAACATATTAGTAACGAAAAAATAGTCAAATCATATTAGTAACGAAAAGATTCTTCTTCGTTTATCCCTTCACCTATATTAATTATCAAAATTATTAATTAAAATCTTTTAAGTGTACAAACTGGGAGTAAAATGTATAAACAATTCATAGAATTTCGTAATAAAGTATCTGTTAAACTCATATTTGTATTTCATTGTCACTTGCAAAGGAAAATAATATATTGGGATTAAACCAAAGAGAATTTAGATATATTTCAGTTTATTACATAGACATAGTATGATCAACATTAATAAAATAAAAAATAATATGAACGGGTCAAGGTCGGGTCGGGTCAGACGGGTAAAAAATTCTTACCTTGGCCCGACTCTAACCCTGATCGGGGTCCCCGTTTTTTCGGGTCAGATGGCTTACGGGTCAAATATAAGCTGACGCTGTCCCTGATTTTTTCGGATTGGGTCCCGACCCGATGGACATGTCTGCTTATTGTTAATTGTTTTTTACTTTATGTTGTAAATCAATCCACATATCCTTAAAACTAGTTATAAATCCAATTATACATTTTTTTGGGTAAACAAAGACCATCTAGTGGCTCTTTGGAATTGCATTGAGATCCCCCCCCCCCCCCCCCCGAACCGTATGAAAATATATTTTAGCTTTAACTGCGACTAATGATAGATAGTGTCATGTTATATTCATATTTTGTCATATGTAGGTTACGTGTATAGAAAGTACTCAACCCTAGTCCATATATTTGTCGTGTCATTTCCAGTCACTTCAAATGATAAATCGAGTCCAGTCTAGTCTACAAATTAAGATTGATCTACTTACATGTTTAGACAAAAATAGAAGTTTCTGTTTACAGTAGTTATCACTTATGAACATCCAGAGTTGTAACAAAATTGTCCAAATTGCAGATATCCAATTAAAATTTAATCACTTCCTAGAATTGAATTGAGAAAATCATAGTGAACTATGTTACATCACTTATTATATGAAAGTATATCATATTATACATACATGATATATACGGTGTATACTATCTTGAGTATACCGTGTATATCACGGAAACCCAAGGCAATTGAGAGATCGTGATATACACGGTATACCCACCGGCTTTATCATGAGTTTTAGTAATAGTTTTGGTAATGGTTTTTGTATATAATTAGCATTGTACACTTATCATAATTATAGAATTCTTGTACAAATCGAATAGGGTTTTGGGAGTAGAATAGGAATAGGATATTCCAGGACAACCAACATTCCCGAGTTGTTACCCTTGAACAAGATTTTTCACAAGTACGCATGGAAGATTTTCCGAATGTTTCGGCCTATTGTAAACAGCTCAAGGAATTGCCAGACCAACTCCGAAACATTGGCGCGCCTGTTACCAATAATCGTCTAGTTCTACAAATGGTTGCAAGCCTATTTGAGGCCTATAATGGCGTTTGGACTCTCATTCGTCAAAGTAATCCGCTTCCCACTTTTTATTAAGCATGTTCGATGCTCACATTAGAAGAAGCCGACTTGGTAAAAAAAGCACGCAACAACGGTGGCGGCAAGAAGGGTCAAAACCGTAAAAAAATTTTGGCAAAACTCGCGACGGTAACAACGGCAGCGGACGAAAGAGTGGTGGCATCGGGGGTGGGCCTCGGGGCAGTGGACATTAGTTCAATTGGGCTCAGCAGTGGGCCCCATGGCAGTGGAACTGGGCCAACGGTCCTTGGCCCAACATTGGGTATTTTCCGCCTTTCCTTTACCCTAGTAACTGGGCCCAGTTCCAACAACAGACCAGGCCCAACTTCTCGGGTCCAGTTTCAGGCAGCATATTCTCGTATGGGTCGGGGCAGCAAGCTAGTGTTCTTGGGCCTCGGCCTACGCAGTCATTCCAGGCAGTGGGCCCCGCACCGACTCCGATGGATATTGAGGCCGCAATGCATACGCTTGGATTAAATCCTCCAAACCCGAATTGGTACATGGACACAGGCGCCACTTCTCACATGACCTTAGACCAAGGTACTCTCTCGTCTTATTATAATTTGAGCAAAAATTGTGGCATAATTATTGGTAATGGCAACTCAATTCTAATTCGTGGTTACGGTCATACTACTTTGTCTCCTCCCCATCCACCTCTTATCTTGAAAAATGCCCTTCATGCCCCTAACTTAATTAAAGATTTGGTGTTTGTCCGTAAATTCACCACTGATAATTGGATTTCTGTTAATTTTGATCCTTTTGGGTTTTCTGTGAAGGATTTCAAGACGGGGATACCTCTCATGAGATGTAATAGTAGAGGAGATCTTTATCCAATCACGCCTGCATCCGGTCTCTCGATTCAAGCCTTGGCATCTACTTTTGCAGCTCTAGCTCCTTCCATGTGGCGTGCACGTTTGGGTCACCCTGGGTCGTCCATTGTTTCTTCCTTGCATAAAAATAATTTTATTTTTTGTAAGGGTACACGTACTACTCCAATTTGTCAATCATGTCCTTTAGGAAAATATGTTAGATTACCATTTATAGCATCTACTACTCGTACTTTAATGCCATTTGATCTTATTCATAGCGATTTATGGACCTCTCCCGTTCTCAATTCTATGGGACATCGTTATTATGTTATCTTTTTGGATGATTATTCTAATTTTTATGGATTTTTCCATTAGCGAAAAAATCTCAAGCTTTTTTCCACATTCTTAAAATTTCGAGCATTCATTCGTACCCAATTCGAATGTGAAATAAAAAAATCAATGTGATAATGGCAAGGAATATGATAATGGGTTATTTCGGAAATTTTGTGCAAATAATGGCATAATTTTTTGTTTCTATTGTCCTCGTACGTCTTCACAAAATGGGAAAGCCGAACGAAAAATTCGTACCATTAATAATCTTGTCCGAACTTTATTGGTCTATGCTTCCGTACCCCCTTCATTTTGGCATCATGCTCTACAAATGGATACATATCTTCTTAACATACTTCCTACCAACGGGTTGACATATTCGTCTCCTCTTAGAACCCTCTATAATAAGGATCTTTCATATTCACATCTTAGGGTATTTGGGTGTTTATGCTATCCGCTATTTTCGTTAACTACAATTAACAAACTTCAAGCCCGCTCTACCGCTTATGTATTTTTGGGTTATCCATCTAATCATCATTGTTACAAATGTTTTGATTTATCGTCTAATAAAATTATACTTAGTCGCCATGTTATTTTTTATGAAAGCCAATTTCCATTTGCTAAAACAAGTAGTCCCGTGCCTAGTTCGTATAACTTTTTAGATGATGCGGTCTCCACGTATCTTATCCAGTAATCCACCATTTATCGGACTTGTCCCTCACCCAAACTCTGCGAGCGGGCCCACTGCCCGCTGGACCTACTGTTCCGCCACATCCCACTATTTCTGCCCCAGTTTCGGCTATTGGGCCGGTTGCCAGCCCAATACCGAAACTGCTTCTGCTCGCATTCTGCTTCTAACCCAACTGTTGTTTCCAGTTTTGGGCCAGTAGGCCCACTGCATGCTCGTCAGTCCGTCACCCATTCGAATTTTTCCCAAAATCCACCAAATTCTCCCCCGAGTCACAGACCTGTCACTCGTAGTCAACGGGATATTTTTAAACCAAAGAGATATTTTAATCTAAATTTTAATGTTCTTAAATCTCCACTACCCCGTAACCCAGTGTCTGCATTAAATGACCCGAATTGGAAATTGGCTATGGATGACGAATATGATGCTCTTATTGCAAATAAGACGTGGGAGTTGGTGCCCCGTCCTTCTGGTGTTAATACTATTCGGTCTATGTAGATTTTTACTCATAAAGATAATTTTGATGGTTCTTTTGCGAGATATAATGCTCGTCTTGTTGGTGATGATAAGACTGAACATGTTGGCGTGGATTGTGGTGCATTTAGTCTGGTGGTCAAACCGGCTACCATTCGCATTGTTCTCAGTCTGGCTCTTTCAAAGGCATGACCCATTCATCAGTTAGATGTGAAGAATATTTTCTTACATGATGATCTTAAGGAGACCGTTTACATGCATCAGCCATTGGGTTTTCGAGACCCCAAATATCATCATCGTGTCTGTTTATTGAAGAAGTCCTTGTATGGGCTTAAGCAGGCCCCACGGGCTTGGTATAAGAGATTTGTAGACTATGTTTCGTCTATTGGGTTCTCTCACAACAGGTCTGATAATTCAGTGTTCATATATCGTCGTGGTTCTTCCTTTTCTTATATTCCATTATATGTGGATGGTATTATCTTGATTGCCTCTTCTGATAATTTGCGCAAGTCTATCATGACAATGCTCAGTTCTGAGTTTGCTATGAAAGACTTGGGCCCTTGTGTTACTTTTTGGGGATTGATGTCTCTCGTCATGCAGGTGGGTTATTCTTATCACAACGGAAGTATGCCGCTGAGATAATTGACAGGGCTGATATGTCTTTGTGTAAGTCTACTTCTACTCCAGTTGATACTAAGCCCAAGCTGGGTGTTGCGGCTGGCTCACCTTACGAGGATCCCACTCACTATCGCAGTCTTGCTGGAGCTCCTCATTATCTTACTTTAACGAGACCGGATATTACGTATAACGTACAGCATGTATGTTTGTTTATGCATGATCTTAGGGTGGAGCACATGAATGCGCTCAAACGCATTATCCGATACATTCAGGGGACACTTGACTATGGCTTGCATCTATATCCATGATCATCGGCCTCTACATTTGTCTCGTATACCGATGCTGATTGGGGTGGCTATCCAGATACCAGACGTTCCCCGTCTGGTTATTGCATGTTTCTTGGTGATAACTTGGTCTCATGGTCTACCAAACGACAGGCTACCTTATCACGCTCCATGCAGAGTCCAAGTATCGAGGGGTAGCCAATGTGGTTTCTGAATCATGTTGGTTACATAATCTTCTCTTAGAGCTTCACTTTTCCATTCAAAAAGTTACCTTAGTATATTGTGATAATATTAGTGTCGTATATCTTTCTGGGAATCCGGTTCAACACCAGCGCACTAAACATATTGAGATGAATATCCATTTTGTTCGTGAAAAGGTAGCTCGTGGACAAGTACGCGTCTTACATGTTCCTTTCAGGTATCAAATTGCAGACATCTTCACTAAGGGTCTTCCCTCGGTCCTATTTGAAGATTTTAGGAACAGTCTCGGCATACGAATACCGCCCGCTATGACTGCGGGGGTGTGAAATTATATCATATTATACATACATGATATACACGGTGTATACTATCTTGAGTATACCGTGTATATCACGGAAACCCAAGGCAATTGGGAGACCGTGATATACATGGTATACCCACCGTGTATATCATGTTTTTAGTAATAGTTTTGGTAATTATTTTTGTATATAATTAGCAATGTACACTTACCATAATTATAGAATTCTTGTACAAATAGAATAAGGTTTTGGGAGTAGAATAGGAATAGGATTCTCTATATTATGAAAATTATAAATTGTATATATACTCATTCATTAATCAAAATAATCAAGGGATTATTTCTTTCATTATAGAATATCTTCAAAGTCAAGATTATTCAAGAAAGAAGAAAAGGATGTTATATTAACACTTTTCAATTAAGTTACCAACTGTAGTTCAAGCAAAATTAGATAATTGTTATATTGTATCCTCTATATAATATATTTTCTGTTTCTAAAGATAACGTATTACTGAAAGTGATTCTAAAAAGGTGGGAGAAAGGTATTTTGCATGTTAACCTGCAAATTATATCGACAAATTATATGGTATTAACTAAAATTTATAGCCTAGCAATACCGATAAGAATCTTTCATACAATATATGTGAGTTTAAAAATAATTGTGTCGTGTTACAATTTGTTGCGTCTATGGTTTTTCTTTTCACCTTCGCCTCTATGTTTCAAAACCTACCTGTGGGATTATACTGGGTGTATTATTGTTGTTCTATGACCAAGAATTTTCAGGGGCGAAACGTATCAGTAGCCATTTTTTAGTTAAATTGCCAAATTAGGCTACTAAATGCCAACAAGAGGAAGTTGGGCTAAAAGGTGCCATTTATTGGGCTGAATGGCCATGCAACGCTAAATTCTCTTATTACATTGATGCATAAAGCCCATATTTGTGTTCCTTCTCTTATGGGCTTTAGAATATAAATCAGTCAAGAAAGTTTCCAAAACCACCTCGGATTAATTGGACAATAGGCCCCATCGTACCATACTACCATATAGCATATGTCCAGTATAAAGCCCATATTTGTGTTCCTATTCTACTTGTCAAGAAAGTTAGTTCCCATAACCAATTTGCTTCATTAATTTGACCAATAGTCCCATTGTACAACGGCATATAAAGGAATTCTCGAGCATTTGTATAGCATATAAAGAGATTTTACAAGTCGGGTATTGAGTCGGATAGAAGGTTTTTGGTTAAAATGAATTGATTTTGATGTTTTTAAATTTTTTGGCTTAAAATTCAGGTGTCATGTCATTAAAAAGTGACTGGATTTATCACTTTCCGACTTGGGTGACCTTTTGGATGAAATCGCAACAAAATAAATGGATTTTCTGATATAAAACAAGAAAAGTGACTTTATTCACATATTTCCAATAATTCAACAACCGTTCAACCAATGAACTCCCTCCAGTAATGCAAGTGTAATTTTTGAAGTGCTAATAGTTTTCTAAGAAATGTTGTTTAAATAAGCCAATAAACTGATTTATATATGAGTGTCACTAAGGCATCTATTGACCTTAATATAAGCGGTAGGAAATATGAAAAATGTTAATAAATTAATATAACCACACAAAAAAGTCATTTTTGCATGACACTGTAAACGTCGGAAATGATCCTTTTCCTGCAATGCAACAATATGCTATTAATTGGATTTTGAACATCTCATTATATTTTAAGCAAATTATTACACATTGTTTATCCGAAATTAGTGTTTATAATTAAGTGAATCTATGATGCAATACTGTTTTATTTTGTTGTTTTTAATATTTGACTTTAAGTACCTTAAAACCCTTTTGAATTGTTAACTTTGCTTCTAATAATTAGACAAAAATTGGATAAGAAAATCTAAAGCTTGCTCCAACTAAGGTTGTGAGGGTTGACCATAACATATTCTTTTTTTTTTGTCAATGCCTATGACATATTTAATTATATATGCTGGATTAATTTTGATTAGGATATGTCTATTTTCTTAAATTAGTAAATAACAAAATAACGTAAAATATAAAATAAAATAAATTAATCTCTTTTGGCATGATTGTCTACGCCATCACATTGTTGGAAAGTGTTATTTACCTACTTCCTAAATTATTACTATATATGTTCAATAATATTATATTGTTTTCTGGTAATCCTCCTCAATGATTGTCCAAAAAAATGTATATAAAAAAGTAACTCTTTATGCTGTGAAGAATCAACACTGCTCATAATCCTTTTTTTTTTCCTTTCCCTAAAGGCGCTTAATAATTAAACAAGTCCTTATCAAGATCGTATTAAAGCACTACTCACATTTTATCATAATATGGCTATCACAAATTAAATATCTAATGACTAATTAGGGTTGAAATGTCAAATCCATATTATTATATTCTAATTATGCGGAGAAACTTCATCGTTGCTAATCTCTCTTCAGTTCAAAAAATTATTATATTGCTTGATTAGTTTTAATCAGAAACCTAGTAAGATACTTTACGTCTCCAATTACCAATTAAAAACTTAACCTGGCTTTTCAATCAGTGATTAAAAGTGGTCTTAATGCAAAGGATCTCTGATTCTCTTGATTAAATATTGAAAAATCAGAAAATGGTAACGATGTAATTGGTTTAGGAATAATAGCAGTTTTGGTCCTAATTATTGGTATTTTTTTTCTTTTGGTCCTATGATATATGACTCAACATTTCATCTTCAATTTATAAAAAAAATGTGTGTTTTTGGTCATAGAAAATATGTTAAATTTGATTATTTATAGAACTATATTACCGTCAAATATGAAGTAACAATACAAACTTAACATAACAAATGAGTAATTAAGTGGTGAAATAATTAATGATCATGATAAATCTGTAAATACTCCCAAGCAAAGAACGTTGCAACGAGATTGCATAGGTCCAACATAATCCTCCTAACAGGTAACCAAAGATGGGAGAGGAGGATCAATTAGTTAGCTAATGAAGTTGATGTTGAAGTAGAAAGAAAGCTAATAAATATGAACGGAGTCGATGAATTCTAATGAATTCTAACTCTTAACTTGCTCATGCGACTTCCTTTTCATTTGGTAGGGCATGCCAACGAGATCTTCATGAGAGCTTTAAATAAGTAAGCTCATAATCTAGTATTCAATTAATGCTTATTTTAGGGGAGAGAATTCACCCCAAAGCGGATTTTGTTCGCTCTACTCCTCGTGATTATGTTGTTCTAGACAAAAAGATGAAAACTTTTCAAGATATTCAGTTAGACCTTGAACAAAATTAAAGTATACAGTTTAATTATTTGAAGATTTAATATGCTTAATCCAATATCATAAGAATTAAAATAAAAATAAATTGATAAGTGAGGGATTAAAGTGTTATTAATTCATTGATTTAAATATTTCCTTGAGGAATTGGATGTCCAAGTTGGGAATCACGGTTTGCACGTCATATTCAGCAAATGGGATTTAAATAATTCCTTCAACACATAGCCTTTTGTTTTAAAAAATATAACTTGCAATGTTATATTTGAAAAAATATATATATTATTAATAGGTAAAAAAGTAAAAGTTTTCTTGTTATTTTTTTAATGAATATAATCCATGGTGGAATATTAGGCAGATTCAAGTATATACCATTATTACCATCAGTGGAATCCATCGGCATTGATGCGTCTGATGACTTTGACAGAGTTTTAAATAAATGAGGAAACTCTTTAGTTGACCTTAGAATAAAATCTTTATCATATATATTTGATTAAAAAAATAGTTAAGCCAATCAAATGGGATAATTTTAATAATTTGAACATAGGTTGTGATCCAATAATAAGACAGCCGTGTCTATGATGTAAACTGTAGATTAACTTTTATTTTATATTTTTTGTTCCTAATTTATAAATTATACTTATGTGGCAATTTGTTCATGTTCTACCTGTTCCAAGAAAAACAGCCCACGCACGACTCCCTATATTGACCATAATGTTGATTAAAATATATTAACCCTCCATGATGTATGAGTACTAAGCCTGAAGTGTTTTTGTTACATATAAAAGAATATATTTTTTAACTTTAGGCGTTTGGAATTCAAAATACATGGCCTTAATTACTAGCTAATTTGGATATAGGTTCATTAATGGAGTAAGATACTTTAATTCTAGTAGGTGCTTTTTCATTCACAAGGCTTTAACTTTGATTCTCGTGATAAAGAATGTGTTTACGGTAAATAATGGATCTTTGGCCTAACTCAACCTCAAAAGCTAGTTTGTAGGGTGATGATTGTTCAAGTCCATATAAGTAGTTCATATTCCAATTTCATATCTGATGTGAGACTTAACACTCTCTCGCATGCCCAGACCTTGTTAACTGGAGCGTGGATAATATAATTTGGAGGCTCAACATTGGTGAACAAAGAATTAGAATGAATCTGGCTCTGATATCATGTAAAGAATGGATCTAGCATAAAAAGAAGAAGGAGAAGAACACTCGTTAATGTAGACCACGCGAGAAATTAATGGAAAATTGGCAAATTGCCACTGTTTGTGTGCCTAATTAAGCTTTAGCTATCGTTTAATTTTTTTTTAGAGTTTAACCCCTTTTTAATGCAAAAATAAAATTTGAATAAAAGTACGTCTAACTAAAACATGAAACGCTACAAGAAATTTTACTTGAGTTTAAACATTTATCAGTAGACAATATCATAACCAATGCCTTGAGTCATAAGGCCAAGCTTGCTACGATTACTTCAGTAAGCTGTGACATTCGTGAGGCTATAAAGGAGGGCATGCGGCATAGTCCTGTAGCCAAGCAACTTATGGAGTTAGACACCCTGGGAATGACGAGGTGGTTTTGGATGGAAGATGGTCCATGCTCGTCATAAGTCCAAAAGTATTTTCTAGAGTTTGAGATTTGTGAATTTGAACGCACATTTGAAAATTTAGTATTTTTTTGAAACTTTAGTATACTGTGTTGGAGTTTCACTTGCCAAAGCTTCGACTCTAGCACTTATTCCTAATTGTTTTACTTTTATAAGATCGATTTTTTTAATAATTATTTTTAATTATATTTCAAATAGTAATATTAACAAGTAATTGAAAACCTCGCCGTTCAAGGTCATTTTTACGAAATTAACCCGCAATGCTTGTACTCCAATATCTTTCTGCTAATCATGTAAACACAAATTAGTTAATCAGTTGAGAAAATAGGTGTTAGTTAAAGCTTTGAATTAATGAAGCAGTTAATTATTGAGTCAGCCAATGCTATTGCTCCAATGGTTCTTCTTTTGTTATTTTCTTCTGACTATGGACATAATTAAAAAGTAAAGAGGTACCATTGATTGAGTCCAAAAACCAGCAACAGCAAGACAGTGATATTAGTGACATTTTACAATAAAATTATGAGGCGACCTGCCAAAGCAAACATTAGAAAAATTAAGAAGGTTTATTATTAATTATAAAATTGGATTAGCAAATCATGGCTCCACATGTTTGCATAATGAAAACTTGAACACAATGAATCTAGATACTCTCTTGACTTCAGCTTGTTATAAAATAATCAAATCCTATAATTAAGAATTAATTTTAATATATTGATAAATTACTTCCATGCCCAATTTCGTCATCCGTGTTGTCATCTTAGAATTTTTATAAAAGGCGTGTGCCTGGCACATGCCTTTTTTTTCAACCATAAAAACTGCAAGTTGCTGACTTGCTGGAAGAGATTAGAAGATGATAGACACTAATCTTTACTTGAAAATCAATTTTATTTTAAGGACTTAGGGTGTGTTTGGTATAAAGGAAAATATTTTTCTATGAAAAAATAAGTGGTTTGTTGCTTATTTTCTGTAGTTTAATAAGCGCGTAAAAAGAATTGTCCAAAGGCAATAGTGGAGCCAGGATTTTCAGTAAGGGGATTCATAATAAAGAAAGACATATGAAGAAGTCAAGGGTATTCAACATCTACTATATATACATAAAAACTAATTTTAATCTTGTAGTATTGTATACTTTTTTGACGAAAACGTTCGGATGAACCTCCCTTCCGCCCTCTAGCTCCACTCATGCCCAATGACATTAATTATGTCATTCAGAAAAATATTATGGGTGGGGGTCAGGTGGCGGGAGGTGGGGTGATCAAGTAGTGGGGTGTTGAGGGTGGGGAGAAAATAATGAATTTGGAATACAATTTATGAAACTTGTTTTATCTTTTTTATATTGGGGTGGGAAGGAAATAATGAATTTTGAATACAACTTATGAAACTTATTTTATCTCTTCTCCTATTAGGGCAGTCACCTTTCAATGATATTTATTTTTTGGGAAAAAATATTTTAACTAATAGAACATGAAAAAATAGATATTTTCCTCCGTATTGAAAAAAAATATTATAGAAATATTGTGGATTTTTTAATTTCAAATTGGATTTGGAATATGTGACGAACCAACAAGTCTTGGCGACAAGCTAAGTCAGCAACCCATAATGCCATTGTTTTTCCCTCTTCCTTAATTGAGAAGCTTCCAAAGATTTGTGTTTGAAAACATTCACAAAAAGTTGGTTCGTAAATAGGGTCCCAATTAAAACTCTAAGCCTAACTCATAGAAATAATATAATGGAGTACAAATACATAAGCTATTGTTGCTATGTGATGTAAGCTAGTATATAATTGGATTGGTTCGTTAACTTTAGTCAACTACTACTTTTTTTCTTACACCATACCACACGTACCATGTTTTTTTTTATCTTCCCTTAATTAATTTGATAAAACCATTTTAAACTTGCATTACAATTTGAGAAAATTCTCCTATATTATATCTTATGATTTGTATTTAATTAAGCTATACACGTTAATGATATGCTAATTTTATATTATTAGTGTATAAAATTTGATGGTGAAAACGATGCGGCAATGCATGAAATATATAAAAGTGTTGTGTAATATTTTTTTTTTGGAATATACTAAAAAAAAGTGCCACAGAGAAAGGGATGAGAATGTGCATACTTATGAATTTAACTTATCTCTTGCTCAACTCAAACAACAAAATTACATGATCACACTAAAGAATGAATTTCATTTCATTCTCATTCTGTCTATAACGAAAATTTTATAATCACATCAATGTTATGGCATGTTTAAGGCCGTAAGCAAGCTAAGGACGTAAGGGTTTTATATATTCGCACTCTTTTCGCCGAAAAATTACACTATATATACAAGACCAAAATTATTTCTTATGTATATATAGCAAAGATGTTTGTAGAATAATGTAATTCTCATTGTTTGGAGTCTTCTCATTAATTCAATATATATAGGTGTTTACAATTGTAATCATAATTGTATGAGAATATTTACTTTACATAATTACACTCAAATAATAATTACAGAATATATGAAGAATATTTACGTATTCGCTATCACACCCCCTCAGTTGGAGCGGGAGGAGGCCGGACGTTCAGACTGGATCTGAAGTCAAGGAACAACTGTCGAGGAAGTCCCTTGGTGAATATATATGTGTATTGATAGGAAGAAGGAACATGTAACACCCGAACATGGCCCATGACAACATTCTCACGAACAAAATGAATATCTATCTCAATATGTTTGGTTCGCTGATGCTGGACCGGTTATGAGACAAGTAAACAACAGATATATTATCACAATAGACAAGAGATGCCTTACATAAGGGACAATGAAGCTCTAAAAGAAGGTTTCTGAGCCAACAGATCTCGACAACAACGTTCGCAACACCTCTATATTCTGCATCTGCACTCGAACGGAAAAGCGTGGCTTGCCGTTTGGCATACCGCGAGATGAGATTATCACCCAAAAATACACAATAGATCGACGTGTGTCCGAACATCGGCTTCAATTGGCATCCATATATGATATCAGTCTAGTCTGTGCAGATGGATTAAGATGTAATCCATAGTCAAGAGTACCACTAACGTACCGAATGATACGTTTAAGAGCGGTAAAGTGAGTCTCCCTAGGAGCATGCATGAACAAACACACCTGCTGAACGACATAGATAATTCCGGGCCTTGTGAATATAAGATACTGAAGTGCACCAGCAAGACTCCTGTAAAGAGAAGGATCGAGCATCGGATCCCCGTCATCGGGACTGAGTTTTGACTTTGAGTTGATTGGAGTGGGCATGATCTTGAAGTTTTCCATTTTAGCCATGTAAATAATTTCTTCGGCGTACTTACACTGACACAGAAACATTGCATTTTCGAATCTGGTCATTGAAATCTCCAAAAAATAACTCAACTTACCCAAGTCTGTCATAGCAAATTCAAATTTGAGCAGGATAATGATCTTGTGTTTCAGCATATCAGATGAGACAGTTAGAACAATATCATCCACATAGAGCAAAAGGTATGCAGTATCATTACCTCGATGAAAAATAAAAAGTGAATTATCACTTTTGCTGCACACGAATCTGATCTGCGTGATGTAAGTGGCAAAGTGCTCATACCAAGCCCTGGGGGCAAGTTTCAAGCCATAAAGTGACTTTCAAAGGCGACAGATATACTAAGGAGCCTCTAGATGCACAAATCCAGGCGGTTGATGCATATATACGGTTTATTTCAAATCCTCATGTAAGAACGCATTTTTTACATCAAGTTGATAAATCAGCGAGTTCTTTTCCATAGCTATGCTCAAAACAATGCGAATGGTAGCTGGTTTAACCACTGGACTGAAGGTCTCACCACAATCAACTCACTATTGTTGCCCCTGAGCCATTAGCCACAAGTCTCGTCTTATAGCATTCAAGCTCACCACTATCTCTGAATTTGTGATGATATAGCCACATGCAATGAATCACATTCACTCCCTCTGGTCTCAGGACAAGATCTCAAGTGCGATGTGTAGTGAGCACATTAAATTCCTCACTCATGGCCGCATTCCAATTCGGGTAAAGCTTGACTAATTTTGGGTTTTTAAGTATAGGTGAGATAGTTTGAGTGGATAGGTAAAAGTATACTTTCAGTTTGAAAATGTGCTAGGCACGGGTTTCCATACGGTGGGTCAAAAGCTAGACTGTTTAGGTCACGAGCAGTGGGGTGGTTTGGAATATGGTATTTTCCATTACGGGAACATTGGTAGGGGTGGGGCAGTGAACATGGAAACGGGAACGATGAAGCCGAGATGGGAGCAGTGGGTCGGATGGTAGTCGACGAGATGGGGGTAGTTGACGGGGGTTGGGTCAGTGACGGAAATGGATGAGTGCCACGGTGTATTGCTTTTCTAATGAGGGGGGAAATGTCCGGATCATCAAGGAAGCCATAATCAGCGAAGTAAAAATTTTGGACGTTTGCAAATGGGAAAATGTTCTCCTCGAATGTGACATGGCGAGAGACTATGACTTTATTTGTGGATAAATCATAGCAGAAGTACCCCATATGGTTTGACGGAAAACCTAAAAAAATGGAAGGGGTAGTTGTAGGTGCTAATTTGTGAGGTGTCGTGGAGGCGAGATTCGGGTAGCATAGATAACTAAAAATCAGAAGGTGATCATAAGAGGGTATCCGAAGGAAGAGAATTTCGGTTGGAGTTTTATTTTGAAGAGTTTGTGTTGGTAATATATTAAGGAGGTATGCTGCCATGTGTAAGGCATATACCTAAAAAGAAAGGGGATGAAAGCATGAAAGAGCATAGTGCGGATCTTATCGTTGATGGTGCGTAGGATGCTTTCGGCATTACCATTTTGAGGTGAGGTATGGGGGCAAGAAAATCGAAACGCCATGTCGTGGTCCGCACAAAATTTATGAAAGATAAGGTTGTTAAACTCACGACTGTTATCACATAAAAACGTTTGGATGGTCTTTTCAAATTGGGTTTTAACATATGCTTGAAATTCAAAAAGAATTGTGTAGACTTGGGACTTATATTTTAGAGGATACACCCAAAGAAAGTGAGAGAAATCATCCAAAAATACCAAATAATATTTGTGACCTAGTTTGCTAGTAATGGGAGATGTCCATAAATCTGCATGAATAATATCAAAAGGAGAAAATGTTACACTTAATGAATATTGAAAAGGAAGTCTAACATGTTTTCCTAAAGGATAAGAGTAGCAATCGAGGGTAAATTTCCTGTTATTATATTAAATGAAATTCTGACTTCTAAGAAAATTAAAAATTGGTGTTCCTGGGTGCCCGAGTCTATTTTGCCAGGTGGATGGAGAGATTGCAGCTAGAGAGGTTGGTGGATTGAAACTTGCAGCAGAATTGGATAAGAAATGATATAGGTCGCCCACACTATTTCATCTCGTAAGAGTTATCCCCGTATGTAGGTCCTTCACAAAAAAACCAAAAGAGTCAAACTCAATAGATACAGAATTGTCACTAGCAAACTTTCTAACAGAGATTAAGTTTTTAATGATGTTAGGAGCATATAGGACATTTTTTAGGGTAAAAGGTGGGTGAGGAGGTTGTGTTTGAGTGGTACCATAGCCTTGAATTAGAATGCGATTGCCATTGCCGACCAAAATAAATTGAGGATTATTCAAATTAAATAGGTGATGGAGATTACCAAGTCGTGAGTGAGGTGGGATGTGGCCCATGTATCCATGTACCATGCATCGTCGGGCTGTTGTTGGGATGTGGATAAATGGGCCTGGTGGTGCTGGCCCATGTGGTATGGGCCTGTTGGTGCTGGCCCATGTGGCGTGGGCCTGGAGGTGGGCCCATGATGCTCGGCTGCTAGGGTTGGCCAAAGTGTTTGGCCGGGAGTGTGGGATACGACTATGGGCCATAGTACGGGGTCGGCCTACTGAGATGGGTATTGGGCCGGCTGTGTCTGTCCACTAGAATTGGATTTTCTGCCACGGCCGTTGCTTTTGCCGCCACCTTGATTTCCGCGGCCGCGTCCCCTTCCACCTCCTCGGACACCATGGTGAGGTTGGTGGTCCGTGGGTTGCAGAGGACCGGCGGGTGTGTTGGTGGTTGGCATTACGTCTACCGCCAATGCCTGTTGAGTGTGCTCGTCTAGTCTCATCCAACAGCAATTATGACCTGGCCTTGTTAAAGCTAACGAGGGGATCAGCTTATTCGATCATCATCGCAAGTGTATCGTACTCACCCTTCGGTAAACCATTGATAAGTTGTAAAACCATCTTTATTTCAGAAATTGGAGTGTTAACATTAGACAATTGATCGGCAACCAATTTTAGTTGTTTACAATAGTATGACATGTTGGCAAAGTTCTCAAGAAGAGTGTTGTTGAATTGTTCCTCCAAATAGATGGCACATGTATGTTTGTTGTCTTGAAAGATTTCCACTAGCCTTGTCCATAATTCGTGAGCCGATGCACACGTCTTCATAATAGTATGAAGTAGATCCTTGGATATGGTGTCATATATCCACTGCTTGATGATTGCATCAATGTGTTTCCACATTGTGTTATCGACGTCGGGCGAACGGGGTGTGGTGGCATCGATATCAAGAACATTGTAGGCACAAGCATGTATTTGAAATAAGTCAACCCACGAAGAGTATTGTCCATCCTCCTGATCAAGAATCAAAGGAATAAAAATTTTGATGTTCGTCACGGCAAACGCCGGATGAAATGTGTTGGGAGAGGAGGAGGATGTGTGATGTCTTGTGTGGAGGAGAGGAATCAGGAGAAACCATGTTGCCGCCGAAGTAAGAAGAAAGAGGGGGTAGTGCGGCAGAATTAGTTGTAGGGTTTGCTAGGGTTCCGCCGTTACCGAGTAATGAGAGGGGGGGGGGGGGGGAGTTGGCGGCCTACTGGAATTAGGATAGGCTAGGGTTTTGGCTTATGATACCATATAAAATAGTATAATTCTCCTTGTTTGGAGTCTTCTCATTAATTCAATATATATAGGTGTTTACAATTGTAATCCTAATTGTATGAGAATATCTACTTGACATAATTACACTCAAATAATAATTACAGAATATATGAAGAATATTTACGTATTCTCTATCAATGTTGAATCCCCTTACCTTTTTTCGTGTGTTTACTTTTCTTCATATGTTGAATATTCTTAGTGAAAACCCTTACTCTGCCACTACTTGCACAAGTTTCAAAATTCTTATAGTCATAAATTGCTACGGCATGTTTAAGAAGATATATTTTAAAGTCTTTGTTTTATTCTTAAATTTCATACTAATTCAAATTATGTCACATAATTAAAATGAAACAGTGATATATATGTTCTATTAATTGCAGAAAAGCCCCTAGATTCTTGGGAACCTGTCCTCCAGCTAGCCTAGCAAGTTCCCTCATGTCTATGATCCATAAATAAGGCAAAAGTATTCCTGAAACTTTTCTGAAAAACTTGGCAAACTCCAAATCACACGAGCCATTGCATGTACAGCATTTGTCGACAAAATTTCCTCCATGCATTCCCACGTGCTCCCTTTTATCTTCTCACCAATCCATTTTAACGATGCAATTTTCTTGTGCCACTGCAAAATCTTTTGAATTAATGTCTTGAACACAACTACTACTGCTATTTCTTCGGAAACAATAAATAAAAGAGAAGAAAACATATTGAATAAATCCAAAACTAGAAAAATATAAAGCTAGTTCAATAGGAGTGCAATATCTTGAAATCAAATGGACTACTAGTTTAGGTTTAGTGTAATCTAACTCTAATATGTCTTATTCTTTCTAAATTTGTTGCAAGAGGAATGTCATTTACTAAATTTAATCTCTTTACTTTCCAACATCTTTCATAACATGTTTAAAATCTAATGATCCCAAAAGCATTTTGATGTATATTATAGATATTTTTAATTTTAAATCATAAAATTAAAAGACTCCATTGCTAATTTTCTTCAAATCTGTACCTAGATAGATTAAGACACATAAAGTGAAGCTTTCTTAAACATAATATTCTTAGTTAAACTAAAACACATAAAATAAAAATAAAACTAAACTTCATGCTCGATCAAATTAAAACATAAAAATGAAACGGATGAATTACTATTAATCACTTTGTCACAAAACTCTTATGACAATTTCATTCTTAGATTCATCAACACATCTACGTAATTACACTTCTTTTTATCTCTATCTATGCGTATATATGCCTCCAAATTAAGAAAGGAAACAAAAAGAACTCTAGAGAAACAAAAGACCACTAAAAGGAAACTAGCCGATACAGTAGAAGCAGCCAAAATGGTTTCTTCAACATCTTTCTTACACATAATAACTATGCTTAACTCATTAACCCAAGAGTGAGTTCTAATCCTACATCACCATCTTCTTCCAATTTCACAGGCAAACCCGGTTCAACCCGGTTCATCATCAAGGACGGTTCAACAGTTTCAACCGAGAACGAGTCATGACTAGGCGCACGTTTCAACTCATCAACATGGTCCCACCCGGTTATACTAAACTTCGAAGGTGGCTCGTTCATCAAGTACCCTGATGCATCAGCAAGAACATCAACATTAGTGGCCTTACGCTTGAACCGCCCATTCTTGATTTTGACATGGTGTTGACCAGAACTTGATGAGTTCCTTGAAATGTGTCGAATATCGCAACCTTTTAAAGGCTCGATGATTTGATGAGCCTCTTGATCATGATCTATACTACTATTGTAATCGTTGTTGATTGGGACTTGCATGATTGTTGAGCCTTTGAGGACTGATTCGACAGCTTCTTGACAACGTTGCCAATTACCCGAACACATCAACCCGACTGAACCGTTTACCGGGTTAATTATTCGGCCACAAGCCTCATATAACAGAGACCTAAATATGGCTGCACAAGGAGAAAAACAATCAGGGAAAATCCATTTCAAGATTTTGATCTGCATGCATATGAGTAAAGGTGGATCC
The DNA here is from genome assembly GCA_034509755.1 of Anisodus tanguticus. Classification (NCBI taxonomy): domain Eukaryota; kingdom Viridiplantae; phylum Streptophyta; class Magnoliopsida; order Solanales; family Solanaceae; genus Anisodus; species Anisodus tanguticus. Next base: position 2,233,590 of record CM067540.1, on the reverse strand, counting down.
TTCAATTTTAAAGGTATGATAACATTAAAAATTCAAAATATACAAACTTACAAAGGTGTCTTTCTTTTTTTTTTTAAAAAAAATGCGTTGTATAAAATGAAACATAGGAAGTAAGTAATATATACCGGGGCGGAGATGATCGGGACCAGCATTGATAAGATTGATAAGGCCAGCACGACCGTAAAATTTAGCAAGAAAAACAGTAGCATTAGCTTGAGAGTCAGGGGATTTGATCCATTGAAGACATGGCCTTAAACTACAATTCTCACTACAACCTTTTCGAAGTACTCTACACCCATTGCAGCTCATTCTCATACTTCAAATTAATAAACACAAAAAAAGAAATTGAGAGAAACGAAGAAAAAAAGAGAGGAAAAATGTTTATAATGAAGGCGGAGAAATGGAGAAAGGGGGTATTTATTAATGGAGAGTTGAAGGGGGGAAGTGAGGTTTATGTCATGTTTGGTGACCAAGCAATACCTGAAAACCAAAAACCAGAAATTGTTTTCTCTGTAGTTTATGTTTTATAAAACCATAGTTCAGGTTTGTGCTTTAAATAATTATTTGGGCCTCTTTTTTGGTTCGTGTGGCATGCTTTTTATGTGAAAATCAAAATTTCTAATTTGTTTATTATATACTCAATAATTACTTTTAAGAAATAGGTTAATAATAAAAAAAATGGCACAGTCTATATTTTATATATAGTTTATTAGTACCATAAAATAAATATAAAAACTTGGTTCCACGTCTAAATAAGGCTTGGCCTCAGAACTTACGACAGGAATGATGCATTTGAAAATTATATCCTATTGTTTATTGAGTGGATAATATTGTTGGAAATTAGCCTTTGGCGGGGAGATGCGTCCACCCATCTTTGATGAATTAAACACTAGTGTTCCGCATGTTGGAGACCTTGTCTCTTCACACATGCATGATCTACGAAGTGAGTAGATGACCGTAGGGCCAAGAATCGTCTAATTTCGTTGAGAAATGAAAGAGATATTGGTCCACGAAGTAAGGTGTTTGAGACATGAAAATGTGGTGTGGGACAAATCTACCACATCGGTGGGAATAGGAAGAATTGCTCTCTATATAAGTCTCTAATGTGGTAAAGGGTTTGGATCACCAAGGGGTATCCCATGTGTTTAAAGGAGGGAAGACCTAGATGTGCTTGGGTTCAAGGCTAAGCCCACACGCGCGCCGCCGCCGCCCGCCCGTCCCGTCCGGTCCGGTTCCGGGCTCACGGGCTCACGGGCTGTGGGCCTTTCTGATATTATCTTTTTGGACCAGAGAACTCTGCCAGATGTACAGTTTGATCCATGAAGTTTCAGATGTACAGTTTGGATCAGAATTCTTTCATATGTACAGTTTGGTCCCCGAAGTTTCAATATTTACGCTTTGGTCCCCGAGTTTCGGAGACTTTTTCTCGCCTACCGTTGGACTTGTTTTCGGAGCATTAACCAGCCATTATTTGGCTGATTAATTCCTCCATTAACAGACCCATTACTAGGGCGATGAGCGACCTCTTTCAATGGCCTTAATAGCCATTACTTGACTGTTTTAATGGCCTCCTTTAAGGGCCATTACAGCCTTGTTTGTGGCTGTTGGACAGCCCCTCCTCTTGCTATATATTGAGCTTCATTTGGCTGAAAAAAAGAAGCAAGAAACAAGCAGAAAATAGACGAAAATACAGTACAAAACGAAGCGGAAAAACAGGTGAAAACGCGGTAAAACGGACCAAAAACGAGCGGCAAAAACAACCAGGAAAAACGACCTCAAAATAGCACAAAACAGCGAGTGAAATTCAGCGAAAATCAGTGCAATTTTCGACTGAAAAACAGTGACCAAACCCTCACGTATACACTAGATATACACTACAGAGACGCACTATATACACAGAGACAAAAGAGAAGAGTAGAGAGAAACTCTTCCTTCCTATTCCATATCTTCAGCAAGTCGAGTCATATTTGTTTTCTTCGCCAGGCTCAACCTATTGGCTTTGTAGTGTTGAGATTAAAGTGTTGTTTTATCTTGGGAGACTATTGCCCGCTAACGTAAAAGCATATATACGGGGCAATCTTGTCTTAAGGATAGAGGGCTATCCTCGACTCAACACACAACGTTGTAACCATCCAGATTTAGTTGTTTCTTGATTTCAGGTTATCAAGATTCAAGGCACAACAAACTTGCGGCAGTTCTCAAGATTGGCTTTGCAAGGTGATCAAGATTCAAGACACAACACATATGCGGCAGTTTTGAAGATTGACCATTTATTTATCCTTTCGAACATTTGTAATAGTTATTACTTCCCGTACTGCTCTATAAAGTACAATAGAATTACCAACAATTTAAGACAAGATTGTATTGTAATACTATTAGTGTTCGAAAGATGTCGGTCAAAAGTTGTGTGACCAAATCTGGATATGGAAATGGTTTTCTAGTTGAAGACAGTGATGATGATATTGTTGAAGTTCAATATGTTCATGGTGTCACCGCTCCCAAGACTGGTGGGAACAAGCGCTCTCGAGAGCCTGAGGATGTCAACTGGGACAAGAGGAGAAGACTGAAGATGTACTTCTATCTTGCAGCAGAAGGCCTGTATCTATCCCAGACAAAAGATCCGAATAATGGTAAGAAGGAACTGGACACTCAGTTTGATGAAGTGACTGGAGTGAGCCAAAATCCGAAATTGGGATAAGTAGTTTTTCTTACTTGTCAAGAATAAAGATTAAATGATGTCTGATTAAAAATGGATTAAAGTAAGGAGGAATATGAAAATAATTTATATTTCTTACGCTTTAAAATCAGAAGTTTAATCTTATCTTCTTTCCCGTTTAAAGATTGGATTGTAAACGACTTAAAAAGATCCGTTCTTTTAAGTGTAATTGTTAAAGTGTGTAAAGTACGTTCGCACATACGATGGAGAAAGATCCACTAACTGTGCAAAAACTGTTACCACTTTTAAATAAGCGCCAAGAATTATTTGGGCACCAATCTTAACGGAAGGAGTCTAAAAGCTAAAGACGTTGAACCTGTCATACTTGGCAGAAGATCCTTCATAGGATGATATTGGACACTCAGTCATATAAAGCCTCCGGGCGACTGGAGTGGGGCCAAAATTCATTTCATAGGAAAAGTAATGGACACCCAGTAAGGTGGGCCAGAGTTTCTAGGTCTTAATGATCTGAAGGCCTAAAAAAAAAAGGCGGTAAGGAAATTGGACACTCAGTTTGCTAAAGCAACTAGAGTGGGCCAGAGTATCGAGATCACATATGATCCGGTTGCGCCCTAACCACGGGCAAGAGGTTGTTCATGTGAAGCAACGCCACCTCTAAAATCAAAGGGGCTGGAGAGGTTGTCCTCAATAGGACTTCAAGGAATGAGATCACTCTAAAAAGAGGTGATACATGTTCCTAACTTGGTTTAAGGGACGCTGTTGGTCAAGCTGGTTTGAGACTACTCCAACAGGTCCGTAATAACTAAGAATGGTACAGGATGTCTGTAGCCAAATGAATGATATATTTGTAATCCGTGCATCTATTCTATCATAGATTAAGACACGTTAAATAGCAAGTCATTCAAAAGCTAACGATGTTGAGATTGTTGCCTTCTGTCGATATAAACCCTCAAAATGAATGTGAGGTAGATGAAGAAGCAAAATCACCTTTCCAAATTCTGTCAAGGGAATAGCGAAAGAAGCACTACTCCTCTAGAACTTAGTCACACCTACTTGGGTGATTTGAAGTTTATACAAAATAGAGGGGGGAGACAAGTACGTTGTGACCTTCATTGATGATGGTACAACGTATGGAATCCTTTGTTTGTTGAAAAGCAAAGATGAAGTTGTTGAAGCGGATAAGCGCTACAAAACAGAAGTTGAAAATCAACTAAGCCTACGGATTGAGAAATTCGTAGTGATAGAGGGGGAGAATGTGAAGCATCGTTCATTAAACGACTGTTCATTTCTCACCTCAGTCCAACGGTGTTAGCCAAGCGCAAAGTCGTATGCCCAAATTATGTGGGGTGGCTTGGTAAAAGTTGGAATACTGAAACAGGTCAAGTTGTACCTAAGACTGTAGATTGCATATCCACTGGATATGCAAATAACAGTAGTGTTGATCGCCTCTTGGCATCAAAGAATGCTGAATTTTTTTAAGATAGCTTTCCTTGAAAAAGGAGTAATTGCTCAAGGTTAACAAGAACCCGCGAGGGCCTGACTGTCCGGAACTGGACGTTCCGTATCTACAGGACTCGAAAGTTGTTGGCTATCCGGAACTTAATATTCCAGATCTGCAGAACTTAGGAATTCTAGATGTTGAACCGAGAAGGAGCAAAGAGGGGACAAAGACTTGTTCCATACCATCTAGCTTGTATGGTTGAGAACGAACCATGGACAATTAACAAAGAATTGTCATCTCCAAAAGCACTGCTTTGGAAAGAAGCTAAAGAGAGAAATAGATTCCATCATATAGAACCATACGTGTGTAATGGTTGATCTTCCTCCGGGAAAAGAACCTTTGGGTTGTAAAATGTGCTCCCCTGTGAGTAGATTCACATCCAGGGCCATTGTAGTCTTACGTGGCATGGATGTTGAAACAGCCTTTCCAACCGGAGAGTTGGAAGAAGAGAATCAGAGTTGATTTGCTGAACTGTTGGGCTTCTTCCTGAACTTTCATTTTGGTCCTTGAAATGTTTACATTTTGGTCCCGAAAGTTTCGGATAAACGAAACAATGAATCGACCACGAAACATTGACTCGAAGTTAGAAAGCCAACGAGTTGGAGAATCAACGATCTGAAAGTAAAAGTCATATTGAAACAAAGTCTCGATATGAAAGATATGGGTATCACGAGATGACATCTTAGGAATTGGATTTCTAAGACATCTAACGGACGGTCGGTAGTTGACGATCTCGTTGAAGCCACCAATGGATATGAATCATAGAACGATTGGAATCATGGTGCACCCATAGACAAGGAGCGATATGCTCAGGTCACGTGTAGTTCAATGTATTGTACACACTACAACCGACCTGGTGTCGTCCTATAAAGCAGATCAGTTGAACTAAGGTTCACTGATGATTTCAATACATGATCAATAGAAAGGTGTTAAGTCGGATATGACGATATCTGAATTATTCGCTTATCTACGGATTATAGTATTCTGGATGTCCAGCGGTTCTGAGAGAACACTATGATGCAAACTGGACATCAGATCTGAAGAACACCAAAGCCACACGTAAATGTGTATGGTGGTTCTTGGAAAATCCTCTAAGCAAACTTGCATCGGCCGATTCATGATGGAATCGGAGTTTATCGCTTTATACAAAGCATGAAAGAAGTTGAGTAACTTCACGGCTCCTTAGAGGACGTCCCTTATTGGGAGAAACCCGTACCTTCAGCAGTTATACACTGTGGCTAGCCGGTCGGCTTCAGGAAGGACACGGATGACGGCGTCTGGACATATCTTTTAGGATCTGTCGGAGACATAAGACCGTATGGCAGTTGATCATCACGGGTGTCACATCCTTGTTTACTAACTAAGGGACTACCCGGAGATCAAGTGTTCTGCTTGTCTAGGGGAATGGGCTTAAAACCCAAACAATACGAACCTTTGCGGTGGAAACCCAACCATACTGATTGGAGATCCCAAGAATTTGGTTCAATGGGAAAACTAAGCGGCAAAAGGTTTAGTTGAGCGCTTCGGTGGAAGCAAGAGCACCTCGGATGATGATTTCTGTAGAGAAACATGAATCCAAAGATGTTCCCGCGATAGACATTAAAGTGCTACCTGCATGGTGGGTAAAGGTTAAGCTTCCAAACCTTTTAAAAGATCCTCAAACGGTTGAGGTTAGGGTTGTGGAACTTTTAATGATTCCTAACACTTGTGAAGTGGGGTATAGCAGGATACCTTGTAGGAGATCACCTATTTAAGTGCGAGGATGGCCGACTCAAATGAACGCACTTAAGAATCCAAGTGTGTCCATGGCCACAACGGACAGAAACGTAAGAAGGAAAATGAATAAGAAGAGTTATTGTGTTGATATCGTTGTCTTGGCTTACACTAAACACTGACGGTTCAAGACATCACGTTCACCGCGCAGTAAGTAAGTCCGATGATTTCAACTAGGGAAGGTTCAAAGTGAAAGCTACCTCTCCTGATGCAATATCTTTTCGCTGAAAGATTGCTGAAATGTAGGCACCTTGTGTGTGCGCCACAATCTCTCTTTCATAGAGGGGATTGTTGGAAATTAGCCTTTGGCGGGGAGATGCATCCACCCATCTTTGATGAATTAAACACTAGTGTTCCGCATGTTGGAGACCTTGTCTCTTCACACATACATGATCTACGAAGTGAGTAGATGACCGTAGGGCCAAGAATCATCTAATTTCATTGAGAAATGAAAGAGATATTGGTCCACGAAGTAAGGTGTTTGAGACATGGAAATGTGGTGTGGGACAAATCTACCACATCGGTGGGAATAGGAAGAATTGCTCTCTATATAAGTCTCTAATGTGGTAAAGAGTTTGGATCACCAAGGGGTATCCCATGTGTTTAAAGGAGGGAAGACCTAGATGTGCTTGGGTTCAAGGCTAAGCCCACACGCGCGCCGCCGCCGCCCGCCCGTCCGGTCCGGTCCGGTTCCGGGTTCACGGGCTCACGGGCTGTGGGCTGTGGGCCTTTCTGATATTATCTTTTTGGACCAGAGAACTCGCCGGATGTACGATTTGATCCATGAAGTTTCGGATGTACGGTTTGGACCGAGAATTCTTTCATATGTACGATTTGGTCCCCGAAGTTTCAATATTTACGTTTGGTCCCCGAGAGTTTCGGAGACTTTTTCTCGCCTACCGTTGGATTGTTTTCTGGAGCATTAACCAGCCATTATTTGGCTGATTAATTCCTCCATTAACACCCATTACTTGGGCGATGAGTGACCTCTTTCAATGGCCTTAATAGCCATTACTTGACTGTTTTAATGGCCTCCTTTAAGGACCATTACAGCCTTGTTTGTGGCTGTTGGACATCCCCTCCTCTTGCTATATATTGAGCTTCATTTGGCTGAAAAAAAGAAGCAAGAAACAAGCAGAAAATAGACGAAAATACAGTACAAAACAGGCCAGAAAATAGGCTGAAAACTGGCGATAAAACGGACCAAAAACAGGCAGTAAAACAGCCAGAAAAACAGCCACAAAATAGCACAAAACAGCGAGTGAAATTCAACGAAAATCAGTGCAATTTTCGACTGAAAAACAGTGACCAAACCCTCACGTATACACTAGATATACACTACAGAGACACACTATATACACAGAGACAAAAGAGAAGAGTAGAGAGAAACTCTTCCTTCCTATTCCATATCTTCAGCAAGTCGAGTCATATTTGTTTTCTTCGCCAGGCTCAACCTATTGACTTTGTAGTGTTGAGATTAAAGTGTTGTTTTATCTTGGGAGACTATTGCCCGCTAACGTAAAAGCATATATACGGGGCAATCTTGTCTTAAGGATAGAGGGTTATCCTCGACTCAACACACAACGTTGTAACCATCCAGATTTAGTTGTTTCTTGATTTCAGGTTATCAAGATTCAAAGCACAACAAACTTGCGGCAGTTCTCAAGATTGGCTTTGCAAGGTGATCAAGATTCAAGACACAACACATATGCGGCAGTTTTGAAGATTGACCATTTATTTATCCTTTCGAACATTTGTAATAGTTATTACTTGCCGTACTGCTCTATAAAGTACAATAGAATTACCAACAAATATAATATAAACATTAATCAAGGGCAGAAGCAAATAAAAAGAAAAAATCTCAGAGTTATTCGATATCTCTGTAAGTACAATTTACATAAAAGTTTTCAATTTATACACTAACCCTTACCCTACAAGAGTAATATATTGATCAAATTTCTTTATACCCGATATTCGTATATCCGAATATAAATGCAATTTTCTGATTTAAGCTTTTGGCAATCACATTTGGAAGTTTCACTATTCACTTCTTCTTCCATTTCATTTTATATGAAGTGTTAATTCGACATGAAAAAGGGGTAGTTAGGTGTACAAAGCTCTGGCTATGCACGGAGTCCGGAGAAAGACCGGATCATAAGGGTCTATTGTACGCAGTCTTACCTTGCATTTCTGCAAGAAGTCATTTTCACGGCTTGAACCAATGAAATATAAGAAAAATAAAATTTGTTGTCACATAAGTTAAACATACTAAAAATATCCAAATTTAAAAGTAATCAAATAAAAAATACTATAATTTTTAAAATGGATAAAAAATGAAGGGTGTTATCAGAGGCGGAGATAGGTAGGCTTGAGGGGATCATCTGAACCTTCTTCGACGAAAAATTATATTGTATATAAAGAAAGGATAGTAGTTATATTATATTATATATACAAGGTTAAAATTGTATTTCATGTATATATAGTAGATGTTAAATCCTCTTAATTTTTTCTTGTATTTACTTCTTCATATTTTTTAATCTCTTTAATAAAAATCTGACTCTGTCACTGACCGTTACATAAAGACATGATCAAACAAAATGTTAAGAAAATTATGCACAATCATTTTTCAAGCCGTTTTCAAAATTCAAAATAAAAATAGAGACTAAGGAAGATTCAACACAAGCAAAAAATAAAATCAGACTGGTTCTTCCATTACCAGAATATATTTAAAATATTATTTGACTTTATCAAATTAAAAAGAAAAGAAAGAATAATAACCCAAAGTGAAGGGTTTTACTGAGGTGTCAATACGTTGCAAAAAAAAAAAAGATTCCGTTTCCAAGAGAAAAAAAACACGTGAAGTGCACATGAAGATGAAAGGAACACCGTGCGGTTCGCCACATAATGTCACGTAAAACACCCCACCCCCAACCTCACGTCCTTGGCCCCACCCCCCACCTCACGTCCTTGGCCCCACCCCTATTTCTCCCGGTTTTCAGGAATTTTTGTTCCCACAAAAACCGGCCTTAAATTAAACCGGGATTCCGAAGATGACGCGAGGTGTTCCTAAAAGTGGCTTGTCTTCCATTTTTATTTTTTTCCCGCGTATCAAAATCTTTAAAATGACTTTAACTTAAAAAATTTATTAGGAAGAATTTTTGTTGTCTATCACGCATAAGTGAGCAGGTTCATTGGTTTAAAATAACCCTGAACTTATGCAGTATAGGCAAAATTACTTCATATTCATAACTTATGTCTGATAGGTAATAAAAATAATTGCCTAGCTAATTTTCTTAAGCAGATGCTAGTTTTTTTTTAGAAAAAATGATTAAGCAGAGCCAAAAATTAAAAAATTATTTGATACACAGATTAAATTATTTCATAATTATAATTCTGAGATTAATTTATTCATCTGGGAGGTGAAATAAAGTAATTTTAAATTTGATGTGATAAGGTGAAATATTTTAAAATTAAGGACTTTATTTTATACTTTATTTGAGAAGTTATATAAATTATCTTAAAGAAATTATATTATTTATCAAATAAAATATAAAATTAATTTTAAACTTAATTCTGAAACATTCTCGACTTATCTTGCGTCCCAAACGACCCTAGGAATTAGCCTGGTTTCAGCCCCTTTAAACTTGCCTGTGGGCGGCCCAAAGTGTTGTTATTAGTTGAGTCATTTATTTTTGTTTTTATCATACCATATATGGCCAATGCTTATCCTAATTGCCATTTGTTCGGACTTGTGCTTTAAATTTATTCTTTGGTTTGAGTTAAAGAAAATGTCCTTACTCCTTTTTCCTAAAATAAATATATTTCCATTATTTTGCTAAATCATCAATAAATTCATGCTTAGTTCGATTACATTAGCTTCTGTTAACACTCAAAAATAGTTAAGTGTTTAGCTGAATTCAGTGACAGTCGAACTATTATGGAGCCGAATTTACTCCTAGCCCTCGACTACAAGAACTTCATCGGCTACCAAGGCATCTTAGCCAAGTTGTCAGTTAGAGGTACGACTGGGACTCACTCAGACGCAGACGCCTCAACGACCAAGTCAAAAGAGTTTTCAGATCCCCATAAGCGATAACGGTCAACGACATCTAAAAGAAAGGGCCATTATCCGAGCAAGAGGAGTAGAGGGCGAGAAAATCGGCACCACCTCCCCCATAGTCGGCTATTGAACTTGGTGGGTTACTTGATGACTGACATGGGGGGGGGCACGTTTGTACATTTTTTTCCCTCTTTTTGTACTATAAATAGAACGCATTTGTTGTATATACACACACAATCAATCAAACAACTCAAATTTTATCTATTTTTATCTTTTTTCCCTTACTTTATCTTTTACTTTTACTTTAGGTTGTATTCATGTTTCTTACCTCTTAGTTTACTCACACTACCGTCCTAAAGCTTTCTGGAGTAGTTGGGGAACCCATTGCTGGAAATTAGAGTTCCGTTTTAAGCCTAAATTGTTTAAGTTAAAGAATCAATTTGTCTATCGATTTCATCAGCCGATAAAACGGCAGAAGGCAGAATTCGGGGCGAGAACAACTTCTTTTGTTGAATTAAATTTAGATAAGAATCATAAAATTCATTATACATTCCTAAAAGCCCGTTAAGATGATAAGAAAGAAAAAATAGTAGTAATACTTAGATTGTGATTTTTTTTTTATGATGGATGGAATAGACTCGAACCTACGTTATATTGGGGGATCAATTCGCGCCAAATATTTACATTAATTCAATGAATATATAACAAATATTTTACCTTACACTCTTCTTGTTAAATTATACTTAGTCTAACCTTAATTTGACTTAACTATAATAAGGTAGTACTATGATTTAGTATAAACATAGAGTGCAAATATATTTTACCCTTTACATGGTGTGCGTTAACTCGTCAAAAAGTTAAACTAATTATAGATAGAACATATTTTTACTTATTTAATTATGTTTTCAATATAATTACTTAAACATTATGCATTGTGTTTAATTTTTTCTTAAAGATAAGACTCCAGGGTCTCTCTTTCTTCTACGTAACTGTAAAGAAACTCCATTAGTGCTTTATTATAAGTACTAAATTGTAGATTACAAGGAGTGTGGTTGCTTTTCCTATGGTCGCAAGTGGAAATAGCTTCAGCGATTTCTGGTTTATCTATGCTAATCTTGATGAATATTTGATACCACACGTAGTCTATTTATATTCATACCTTTGTGTTTATTTTTTATATGTAGCCGTGGGTCATGGAAAACCCATGAGTTAGTGAAAGCACGTTTTATCATTTTATAGACATAAGTAAAAATATTCTTTCTTTTTTGTGTGTGTCATACAGGTGAAATAGTGTGTTTGGTATCAAGGAATATATTTTTCCGAAAAATAAATAATTTTTAAAAATATATTTTCTAGTGTTTGATAAGAAAACAAAAAATATAATAGAAAGAACATTTACATATAATTTAGGCAACTGCTATGGGAGTGAATGCGGATGGGTGGGGGTGGACCAGTTTGAGTTGTGAGGAATGGGGTTTGGGGTGGGAGTGGGGTCGAGGGGTGTTGGACAGGTGGGGGTGGGGTGGGAGAGACAATCAGTATGAAATGTCATTCATAAAATATGTTTTTCTTATTTTTGTTAGAGAAGTCATTTTTTCGTTCAAACATCAAGAAAAAAACAAGTCTTTTTTCTTTATCGGAGTTTCCTAGCTTTCCCTGTAGGCCGAGCCTCCTTTTCAGTCGCCCTCTCACTTCATTCACGTTGAATTAAATCCACCCTCTTTATAGTTAAAATCAAATGTCAATGTACTTTTTCGGAAGAAAGACACAAAAACAAGTATCGGTATAGGAAAAAAACTCATTCTGCTGTGGTTGAGAACCAATATTTTCTTAGGTCAAGCTTGACTTCACTTTTTCTCACCTTATCACCTGTCATCAAGCCTCATACCTCTTATTTTTTAAGTAAATTTGGAATAGACTCATCTCCAAACTTCGCATCCTCATGAGAAAGACTCATGCCTCCGCTTATGGCTTTCATACCACCCATATTTAACAAACTAAACTCGAAAATGTTTTCCTCGAGATACCAAACACACCCTAAGGGTCCTCTTCCCTTGTTTGCCATACTTGTAGTGTGAATGCAAACTATCATAAACTGAAGAACAATCCATTTGCATGATAATGTCAAATTAATCACTCGTGTGATTAATGTACTTATGCATACCAAGTGACAAATATGACTAACGTTCATATACTATATGGCTATTTAATGCTGGATTCGTGTGCAAAATATTCGGAAATAAGACTTGAGTTTTTATTATATAAAAGGACTTTATAACTATATATCCACATTGAAAAGCAACAATTGAAAGATCAACTTACATTCTAACGCACGAATGGAAAAGTTCCATAATTTCTTCTGAGTAAATTGAGAAACTTTGCAAGAAAAGGGCAAAAGAATTATAAAGGGTTAAAGTATATAATTTGTTCTCTTTCTTGGTTGAGAATAATTCTCTCGAAAGAGCATCTAACTTAATTACCACGAAAATAACTTTTTATATGTGTTTTTCGGTGAAAATGATTCTAATAAAAAATACAATTAGAGATTTGTATTCAAGGGTTTAAAGAAAAGTAGGTTTTATCCGATCCGGAGACCATCTTGAATGAGTCCGGAGTTACTAATTAGGTTGTTGGTGTGTAAGATAAAAGAGTAAGCAAGTAAAATAAATGAATAATCTAGATCTAAAATGAACGATGAACAATGTAAGAACAAGAGCTGAGAATGGTGTATTTGTTTGAGAGAGATCTCGGTTACAAGGGTAGGCTTAGAGAGAATACAATGTATGTTCATTCTCTTCTAAGTCTTGTATATATAAGATAAAACTAGACTATTATGCCTCCCTAAAGTTATGACGACGTGAGCGTAATGACGTTACTGTACCCACGCGCACCGCGACACTCTCTGATCTAGGAGGGTTGTGATAGGAGTTGTTGGGAGTGGAAGACAACTATGAAAAGGCTCTGAAACTATCAGGCTTCTTAAGTACGCTAATACTTTCGGAGGCGTTTCTACCCAATACAGATAGTCCCCTACTTTTTGGGACCTTTGAACTCATGGGATCGGGAAGTGGAAGAGTCATTAAACCATCAATTTTTGCTTTTAACACGTCGTCTCTTGGAATTGGTGCACCAATTCAGCCGGCTATCATCCCTTTGCACGCTGTCCCTTCGCATTAAATGCTCTATTATCCTTGTAACACTCACTTTACACGTGTCGCGTATCTATCGACATATTTCCTTAGGAGGAAATGTCATAATGATGGCTTGATTTCCTTTCCTTTAAACCAATCGTTACACCTTTTTGACCTTTTTATGTACCGTCTCTCATATAAGGATTCTCTTTCATTCCTTCCGATCTTCAGACGTTTCATATTTTTAAAATTATCAAAAAAGATGTTGTCCATTTCTCTTCCTTAGCTAAATCTTCTCACCATGTCTTCGAATTCTTCAAGTGCTAGTGGCTCCACCACTAAGGATCAAAGCCTACCCTGCGGTGATTTAGACGTCCTCATTCACAAGATTCCCATCGTAGACTCTATGTCGTCGACCAGCAGGACGTCGAAAAAGAAGAAGTCAACGTCTTCTTCTTCCAATCAGTAGGCTAACGCCTACCTTCTCAGCAGTTGGTCTTCTTTAAAAGATCTCACAAAGGGCGGTCTCCATGATTCAGAGCGATCCCGGTTGGCCAGGTGGGTTGCGGCTAGACCAATATAGAAGTGCTCCTCCCTAGAGAAGGGGAGGATATTACTTCCTACCGACAAGGATACTCATTTGTGTACACATACCCCCTTTTCTTACGGTTGGTTAAACTTATTTCTCGTGATTTTGGAATTTTGTCGGAGATATAAACTGTGTCTGGCCCAGATCAGCTCAGCGTTTTGGAGTACGGTTTTATGTCTCCAATAACTTTCTTCTCATGTGGGGGAGGATTTTACCCTCACCCACTTAATTCACCTTTATTCTCTCAAATTTTTCAGAGTAGGGGTTATTAAGTTATCCCATCATAGACAAAATGTGTTGATTGCTAGCATTGATGATGACTCCGACCGTGGGTGGACAGAGAGATATGTTGTTATCGCGACAAGGGATCTAGTCAAGCCACGAGAGGCGCCTATCCCGGAGCGATGGAATTTTGACCTTAAGTAATCTGTTCAGACCTGCCCTTATTATTTTGTCTTCCTCGATTCTTAATGATGCCTCTAATTTTCATTCTTATTCTTTTATCAGCCATAGCCTTGACACCTGAACTAGTGTCGGGTCTGGCCCGATAGGTCCAAAAAATTATGGATTACACACCTTCTTCCCTCTAGATGTGGCAGAAGATTGCACCAAAACATAACCGAAAGGGGAAGAATCATGGTATTCCGAAGGGAGCATCATTCTGGTCGTACGTGGAAGTTCCTAAAGATCCGGATGTGGCCCTTCAACAAATTGAGTAAATTACATCTCAACTTGGCTGAAACATGGAGGTTATGAACTCTGTCGGGTCCAAAAGGTCGCTGTCTCTTTCTCCCCCTTCCCCCCGCTAAATAAACCAGACCGAGTGTTGTGGGGTGAGATAGTTAGGGGCCGACCCCACCAACTTCTCCAAAGGATTGATAAGTCTGACGCCACTGTTACTGGTCTTTTTAGGGAAAGATTTATCAGATAAGATAAACTTCTCCGCTTTTTTTTCTCTTACTCCTGCCTTTGTTGGGGGTGTGACCTTAGGCCCCGCTACCATTCATTGTGTTCCATTGTCATTACAGGCTGCCCCTTCTCTAGTTCCTCAAAGATAAGCCCCTACCCTCAAGGTCATATGCTTAGAGGGCGAACCGAGGGTCCCAACACTGGCGCATATAGCGAGGGCTCGCGGAACTCCCGTGGATCGTGGATCGTGGCTAGTAGATACTTATCTTGCCCCAATCCGTAATCCCACTATTCGTTGGCAGGTTACCCTCTTCCTCCCTTAAGAATGTAACTTTCTTTCACGGCCGGTAGGGGTGGCCAGCTATTTGCGGCCCTTGGCGAGTGAAAGGGATAAGGAGAAGATGGGAAGGGTATCTGGCAATTGTTTGCTTAATATTGGTGCTCATGCGGCCATGTAGGTACGCTTTCTTCTCTCTTCCTGGTCTGCTCTTTAAGTTTTTTTTTCACATTATGACATTTGGTTTTTTGAATTGCTCTTCTCCTTAGGCGAGCCTTCTCACCATAGAAGGTTTTCAACGAAAGCTTGTCGAAGAGAGGGAGAGGATTCTGGAGTACCAGAAGCTGCAAGAGCGACTCCTGGTTCAATAGAGCTAACTAATTTTAGTAGAGGACCTAGAGGCTAAGTTGGCATAGTCAGAACAGGACAGGAAAATTTACAGAAGGGAGGCTGCTAAATTTCATAATGAGCTCCTGTATCTTCACAGCAAGTGAGCCGAACATTAAGAGCATTTTGCCAATATGGTTCAAAGAAAAATGGACATGGCTGAACGACTTGGGGTTATAGAGATTGAACTCGAGGCTTGCCAGAGAGACAAGGCTTCTACGGAAAGGGATTTGAATGAACTCGAGGGGAGGTACAAGAGCCTGTCAACTCGTTATGACAGACATGTCAAGCACAACCAGGACATGATTAAGAGCAACACTTCCATTCGTGCAACTATGCAGAAAGTGGATATGTCCGATGCGGATGCCCGAATTCAGCAGCTGAAACTGAACTTTATCCTTGAGAAAACCCATGTAGTGTATCAGGCTCATCGACAAGTTCTCCAGGAGGTTCGGGAAGGCTCAATAAATATTGAAGCAGCCTTGGCTGATTCTTTGAGGGTATATGATACAGCCTATAAGACTTTTTCCGTGCGTGCCCCATCTGTGGACCTTGTTTAGTTCTTTGATAATGAAAGTTGATCGCTTGATCTCCTCCGAGATCCCCATGGCTGAGAGTGAACGCGGGAAATGTAACGAGGAGACCCCTCCGTAGCTCTATATTTGATAGGAGATCATGCAAAAGCGGCCCTCCTGAAGGATCCACCGATTACGTTGACCCGGGAGACGCACGCTCCTGTTGGAACATTTGAGGCCCTGATCATTGATGCTTGATTTTCGCACTCCATGTGTGGAATTTTAAATGTTTCAGATATATTTGTTTCCTTTTACGAAGACATTTTGTTTTGCTTTGCTAGTATTGTCCATGTTTTCGGGCTTTTTTGTTGCATGCCTTCTTGTGACTGCGTATTTATTTATCTCTGAATTGCTGAATTTTTATACTAAATTTCCTAAGTCCCGTACGAGAGGCGTTTATCCATTACTTGTTACTCTAGTTATGTTGGTATACTTTGTGAACGAATGTAGGAATTACCTGGTCATTTGATGTGGAACATTTCAACCATGGGGATCCTTCCACCCAAGGACCCCCTCATCGGGACTATGCTCTATGGAGAATTCAAGCGCTTGAGTTTAACTTTCACGATTTGCATTTTTATTTCATTGCAATATGTGCGAGATTTCGAGTAATCACTTCTCTAAATCCGGGAATGTTACTTCTAACCGCATATTTTATGATTGGAAATTTAAATCATCTATTTCATAATAAAAAGAGGGCCCCAATTTGTTCTGTGCCGATGAGGAGGACGTCTCGACCTCATCTTATATTGACATAAGGTTATGTTTCCTTCATACTCTGAGGCCTATATGCCATGTCGTGTGTTCGAGGTGGATATTATTGGGTCTGGGAGTACGCGTTGATACCAACAACTTTAAAGTGTAGGAAGCTTAAAGCAAGCCTATTTTTAGTTATTGCATTCAGTATGCAGATCCGAGTACATGTATGTTTTTTACGAAACTAAAAAGTACAAAAAAGGCGAAGGCCCTCGGCCCCTTTAGCTAGGAGCAGATCTTCCCTTCTGTTTGTATTTTCATGGGGAGTCCTTCTGAGTAATATGATTTACAGTTGTTGCCTCGTTAAAAACCCCACCGACAAAAACCTACTTGAGAAAAAAGTCGGTCAAGGAAAAGAGTGCAACACGTATTTTCTTATATTCACTATGATGTTCTCTAGGCTCGAAATCTGTATAACCAGTCCCAGTTCTGTGATAAAAAAGGTTACGAAAAATAAAAAATGGAAAAAAATGACGAACTCATACCTTGCAATTTTTAGAGTCATATTATGGGGGCAAAATCGACCGCAAACTTGGGCAGGCTCGGCATTCATATCATTGGTTGATATGTCAAATCAAATTTACTCATCTTGGCTGATCATTTTGATAGCCGACTCGTAAGATTCTCCACTTGCAATAGGGTTTATAGTTGGGCATCCGTTATGACTGTTATCGGATGGCATTGGAAGTAGGGTCGTAGCTTCTGCGTGGCTGTGAAGAGAGCCATTGCTAACTTTTCTACGTCCAGATACCGCAACTCAGCCCCAGTTAGAAACTTTCTTGCATAATAAATGGGGAGTTGTGCTTCTCCTTATTTCCGCACTAAAGCGATACTAACTGAAGCAACCGAGATAGTCACATAGGTGAGTAGTCTTTTTTTTTCTGGTTTAGCCAAGTAAGCCTTGAGATCCCGCGGGCTGGCAGGACTCATGCGTCCATTGGAAATGACAATCCTTTTTTATGAGTTTGAAAAATTTATGGCACCGGTCTGTTGATCGCGATATGAATCTTTCCAAGTCCGCAACTTTTCTTGTTAATCCTTGTACTATCTTGGCGTTATTCATTACGTCTGGAATCTCCTAGATAATCTTTACTTTGTCGGCGTTTATCTCGATGTCGCGACCGAAGATGAGAAAACCCAAGAACTTTCCATACCTGACCTCGAAGGCCTATTTTTCCGGATTTAACTTCATACCATAGAGATGCAAGACGCCATAGGTTTCGGCCAAAGAGGTCAGGTGGGTCTCAGTTGGCATTTGACCAACATATCATCGATGTATACTTCCATAGTACGATCAAAAAAGTTTTTGAATATTTTATTCACCAAACTCTGGCAAGTGGCCCCTGCATTTTTATGACCAAAAGGCATTATATTATAGCAAAAATTACCATGATTGGTCATGAAAGAAGTATTTTTCTGATCTTCCGGGTGCAAGCTGATCTGAGTGTATCCAGAGTATGTATCCAGGAGATTAAGAAGCTCATGTCCGGCCGCGGCATCAATTTTCTAATCAATGTGCGACAAAGGAAATGAATACTTAGGGCAAGCCTCATTCAGGTCTTTAAAATCCATGCACATTTTGAATTTGTTGAGTTTTTATTTGGGACCACCACTATGTTAGCCAGCCACGTGTGGTCCTCGACCATTCGTACTGGCCCTATATTAAGTAGGTGTGTCACCTCTTCCTTTATAAACTGATCCCTAACTGCAGATATCGGTCATTTTATTTGTCTAACTAGGACATGATTAGGATCAACGCTCAGCCGGTGGACATCTATCTCCGTGTGGATCCATGTTATGTCAAGGTGAGACTAAGCAAAGTAGTCTAAGTTAATTTTTAAATAATATAAAAATGCATTCCTGAGCCTGGGCGAGAGCTCCGAGCCAAGGTATACCTTCTTTTGGGGATGTTCCTCGAAAAGTGCCACACTTTCCAATTCCTCGATGGTTGAATCTATGGGGTTCTTGTCTGGTGGAAAGACAAATTCTTTCGGGATAACTAGATCTGAGTACCCTTCTCCTATAAGTTGTCCTCTCACTCTTTCGAGCATCATATTTAAGCCTGAAGACTGTAATTGTTATTGACTCATCGCCTGTTCTTGCGAAATCATTACTGCTAACGTATCTTCTGATTGGGAGCAACTGCTACTTCCTCTGATTTCCCCAATCACCCAATGTGTAGGGAATTTGATCTTCTGATGATAAGTTGAAGGGACTTCATGTATTGCGTGCAACCATAGCTGCCCAAGTATTACATTGTACATTATGTCTCCGAACACGACGTCGAAGGTCATAACCTTCTTTATGCCATCAACGTGAACTGCCAATTCAAATTCTTTTCTTGTCAGCTCGCTGGACATGTTGAAACCCGTCATCGCCTTTGTTACGGGGGTGATTAACTCGTCCATTCTCATTTCTTACAGGACCCTGCAGCTGGATGATGTTCGTTGAACTCCCTGGATCAACCAAAACACGTTTAGTGAAAGAATTATTAATTTGTAAAGATATTACCAGGGCCTCATTATGAGGTGAAGCGTAATTCTTGCAGTCATCGTTAGAGAATGTGATATCTTGACTTTTCACGAGTTTCTATCCGTGGCTCATGGTCGTGACTGAGATCTTGGATTTTCTCACTGATGTATATGTGATCTTGTTGACCACTTCTGTCCTAAATATCATATTGGTAGTATGAGTAGGCAGAGGCACTTGGTTCGGCCTCTGCCCAACATTCTTGCTTAGATTGAGCCTCGCCCGGTTGCTGATGTACTTCCTCAGATGCCCTGCGCGCAATAGCTACGCCACTTCAATTCTTAAGTTGGCACAATCCTCTATGGTGTGACCATGCGTGCTATGGAAAAAACACCACATCCTTTTGTTCCTTTTCAACGGATTGATGCGCACATCATCCAGGAACCTTACATTTTTCATGGTCTTTATTACTGCTACTAACTCCGCCGCATTTATGCTGAAATTGAGAACAGATAACTTTAGGGGGCTAGTCCCCTCTGATGTTGATTCCTCTGACCGCTGGGGGGCTCGTTCAATGAGGCTTTGATGATTCAGGGTGTTTTCTCGGCTAGTCCATCTGCCTGAGAATATCCTGGCATTATACGGCTCGTACCGTCTCCCATTTGTAGTATTATTATTGTATATATGACCCGATCTTCTTGGGGTGCAGCTGCTCGTGTATGGCAACGTCGTCACGCATTGGTCTTCCTCGATCCGCATCTTGGTTTTTTACCTTAGATTTATTTCGCCCCATGTTTTTGTCTGGAACTCCTTTAGTTTTCTAGAGGTGTTTGAACTGTTCGGGTTCAACCCATCCGCAAACGCAGCTGCTGCCCAATTTTTTGAGATGGCTGGCAACAACATTCTCTCCCTCTAGAACATGTCTACAAATCCTTCTAATAATTCATCTCTCCACTTCTCTATTATAAACACGTCATTCTTGTGTGTTTCTACCCTTCGGGTCCCTGCGTGAGCCTTGACAAAAGTATATGCAATAGTAGCAAAAGAGTCAATAGAGTTTTCGGGTAAATAAGTATACCAAGAGAGTGCTCCCTTTATGAGCGTCTGGCTGCACTTCTTCAGCATGACAAATTCAATTTCGTGTTGTTTGAGATCGTGTCACATCTGCTTAGAAGGTCACAATGTGCTCTTCTGGATCTATGGTGCCATCGTATTTTGGTATGTTAGGCATCTTGAACTTCTTCGAGATAGGGACGAGGGTCGCGCTTTTTGGATGTGGTAAGACATCGTACCTCATGGCTCTTGTGCCTTTTATGATAGGCAGTGCTCTGGGTATCTGGCTCATTCGCTCATTCATTTCTTTTTCCACCCGACGCAGTCCATCTGTGAACGCGTCCATCTGGTCCTTCCCGCCCTCATCCCTCTTATTGCTGGGTTCAGGTGAGGCCGAGGTCTTTGCGGCATTTTAGTTTGATGTCGTAATCTCAATCCTGGAATGAGTAGCTTTAGTGGCCATTATCACTTCCATGCGCATCAGCATCTCATTTTGTGCTTCTAGAACAACTTCGAACATTTTCTTAGTGAAAGATCCTCCATTATCAGCGGGTCTGGGTTTGCTGGTTTGAGACTTTCCTTCGCGTGTATTCTTCTGGGCCCTTTCAGCATTCTTCTTATCTGTTCCCTTGCTCTGCCCTTGCTCGGGCCGCTCCTCTAACTCAATGCGTAGTGTTTCTGATCGATCCGCCAGGCCTTGATATTCGATAGGCGTCTGTTCTTCTTTGAGACCCTGTGATCCGTGAATGCTGTTGTTTTGTCATAACATACTTCTTTTTCTTTCTGAGTGTAGTGTTTTCGTTTAGGTTTTTCAAAAAGATCAGCTATGGATCTAGACAACACCACAACTGTTTATCTTCACAGACGGCGTCAAACTGTTTTCCGGTGAAAATGATTCTAACAAAAAATACAGTTAGAAATTTGTATTCAAGGGTTTAATGACAAGTAGGTTGTATCTGATCCGGAGACCTTGTTGAACGAGTCTAGAGTTACTAATTAGATTACTGATGTGCAAGATAAAAGAGTAAATAGACATGAAATTAAGCAAGTAAATTAAATGAATAAGCTAGATTTAAAATGAACGATGAACAATGTAAGAACAAGAGTTAAGAATGATGTATTTTCTTAAGAGAGATCTCGGTTACAAGTGTAGGCTTAGAGAGAATACAATATTTGTTCCTTCTCTTCTACGTCTTGTATATATAAGAGAAAACTAGATTGTTATGTCTCCCTAAAATTATGACGACGTAAGCATAATAACGTCACCGTACTCACGCGCGCCGCGACAATCTGATCTAGGAGGGTTAATGTGATAGGAGTTGTTGGAAGTGGAAGACAGTTATGCAAAGGCTTCAGAACTATCAGGCTTCTTAAATACGCTAATACTTCCGGAGGCATTTCCACCCAATACAATATGATTTCTTATCATTTAAAAGGTATGATATCGTAAGTCTCTAAAACCTCAATTTGAACTATAAGCTATCAACTATTTTCGAGCAAAGCTTGTAAAAATCGAGTTATGTTACTACTTCCGGTCCATTTTATTTGTAGGGGGTTATTATAAATAATTGGTCCAAAATATTTATAATTTAGTAAATTAAGATAAAATTAATTAGTAAGTATTTTATATCTTTTCCCTTGCTTTAAAAAATGTGAAGAAAGTTTACTATGGTGAAAGAAAATATAATATTAATTTAGATTAAAGAATAAATACAGGTAACTAAGTTAAATTATTTTTTCAGTTATTTTTCTAAAGGCGTACAAAAGATAAATATGACAAGTAAAATGGGGCGGAGGGAGCAGTTTAGTCCGACTAATTCAAAAAGCGCCCCACTAGAATTTCTCTATTCCTACAACAATTTTCATCTTATAAGCTAGCTTTTTGAGATTGAGTCAGACCAAGGCCCATTTCTTCATATGTGTCAAAAGAGTTGCTTTGTTGTTCGCATACTCTGCAAGCTCTATATATGTGTTTTTGCATTTAACAAATTAATTAAGTATGGTGAAAATATTAGCATTCCTTGGTTACCTTCAACAAAAAGTGAGGATATTACAAAGTTGTTTAAACACGGGAATAAAATATAAACACCGGCTAAGAAAAGAGACCCGATAAAATTTTGGGTTTTTAACAAATTTGGCCGAAGTAATTACAACTGTTAGTCAAATATAAAAAAGAATACACAACAATAACATACTCAGTGAAATCTCACACCGTGCGGTCTGGAGAGGGTAGAGCTTACCTCCACATTGATAGGTAGAATAAAAAAGAATACACTAATAATATATAAATATTTATATTATATATATTATACATTAAACATAAAAAAAAAGTTGCCTGCTAATATATTGTCATATTGATAGGCGGCTATATAGTATAAAAATTCCTAAAAAAATCTGAAGTAAAAGAGAGGAACTTTGGGCCTCAAAACTACAGCCCACTGCCCTCACTCTTCCTAGTCCAGGAATCACTAATGAACTCCGTCCGTTAAAAAGGAGTCCATTTCAAATTCTTGGATTTGTGGGAATTAATCTTAGATAAAATTCACAAAATAGCCATATTTTAGTCCATGTAATTGAAAAATAATCATTGTCATAGAGTTCCAAATTCCACAGATAAAATATTAAGGACATTATCTTGGAATTACACCTGTAAAATATAAACCTCCATGGCGATAGCTATTTTTCAATTAATCACTCTTGATACGCTAAAGTTGTCCCAATGATAAATTTAACTTGCAAGCCCAAGAAACAAAATGGATTTTCTTGAGATATTACTTGAGTCCATTAAGATGACAATCGAGTTTCAAACGAGAATAATGAAGATTTAGGGGAATGGATGAGATGATGCAAAATAATTTAAGTTCGCCAAAAAAAATCACTAGTTATTCATTTTTGGGATAGTTCAATAAATGATCTTTTTTTATTTTTCTTGCAATTTATGAATTTCTTTGATTACAGTCTAAAGATCCCTTTCGAGAAAATTAAAAATCTTATGAGAAATGTTACACCAGTGGACTAAAATTTTGAAAGTTATTGCAAACGTTAGACTATAGTGTAATGATATGTCTGTAAGGTTGAGAGATATATCAGCAAACATTAGACTCGAGCCTAACAGTGTCCGAAAGGGTGATTTTCTAAAGGTTATATTTATATAACTTTTTAAATTAAATAAAAAAAATCAAAATGTGGGCCTAAAAAGGGAGCAATGCTTAAATTAGCCTATGTTCTCAATAGATGTGGTCCAAGCCCAAAAATCAGGTGAAGGACCAAAACCTTAACTGGGCCTATTAGTCCAAAGCTAGCTCAATTAGAGGCTAAACCTGAGCGGTTAAGCACCCATTCCATGGAAAATTTACATGGCATAACTAACTACTAGTACATATTTATATTTAGTAGCTATAGTTTAGATTAATTACATCCCATAGCTAAGAGTAATATGTTAAACACAATTAATAGCTACTAAGATGTGTTTTTCTCAATGTGGTGCTCCGGCGATTTCTCAACGTGGTGCTTCTTCTCTTCGCCCCCGTCGGCCACAACAAACCGCTGTCATGACCCACCGCCACCATCATTGCTATCAGATCTGATTTAGATCTGAGCTCTCCGTCGTGGTTTTATGAATCTGGTTTAGGGCTGAGCTCTCCGTAGCTGTCATTGCTATCAGATCTGAGCTCTCCACCGTTGTTGTGACCCACAAATACATTGTTATCAGATCTGAGCTCTCCACCGTTGTTGTGACCCACAAATCCATTGTTATCAGATCTGAGCTCTCCGCCGCCGTCGGCGCAATGGACTGAGAAGTGCGGCAGAGGGATCGTTCAGATCTGAGCTTCTTCCGGTCACGTTCTGATGACAAGTGCGGTGGCGGAGGGATTGTATTCAATTTGTTATTTTTTTATTCAATTTTTAATGTATTTGTTAAATTTTTTGTGTATCTATTTTTTTTTGTATTCAGTATTTTAGTGTATCTATTACAGTTAAATCTATTTTTTTATATTTATGTTATTCGAATAAAATCAAATTTAAAATACAATAAGTTGAATATAATATTTTTTTGTATTTATGTTGTTTGAATACAATCGATTTTTAAAAACAATAAATTGAATACAATGTAAAAGTAGCTACAAATAAGTACAACTGAACTGAATACATTTTGACGTGAATACAGCTGAGTTGAATACATCTGACTTGAATACAGCGAATAGAATTTTGAATACATTTTTAATGAATACAACGAGGTCGTTTTATGAATACAACGAGTAAAAAATAGTTATGCCCTGTAAATATTGAAACTATAGTTATGACAAATTTTAAACCCCCAAACTATAATCACTTGTGTAAATTTCACTTTAAATTATATGCACGGATCTATAAAAGATATTTACACAATCAGTTCACTTATAATAAAATTAATAATAACTTTATTTGATAACATCGATCGGTAACTTATAATAAATTGTTAGTAACCTATTATAATAAGTTAAATTATATTAATAATATATAAAAAAATTATCACACTATCAATATATAAAATTTATTTCACTATTGTACTTAAAGGTATACATATGTCATTACAAATTCTTAAGATCTGAATATCAATTGATATCTAGCAATCCAACCAATTTTATAGGGGACAAGTTTAATTAACTTAAAACATACATCTCCTTAGTTATCATTTCATAGGACATTTACTGAATACGAAATTTAAGATGATAATTTAATTTTTTAGTATATTCAGGATAATTTTTTGTACCACGGATTTTCAAATTAATTATTAAACACCTAGATTTATGTTTATTTGACTGGGTAGGGGGTGGGGTGGGGAGGGGCTAGGTAGGAGGGTGATTTAATAGAGTCAACTGGCCTGTGATCTGCGAGAGGCATAGAGACAGTATCTCAGTTAAGCAGTGAAATCTAAATTAAAAAATTATATAAAAGTTTGGATTAGGCTTTGTAAATCTGCAGTATTGCACTGGCTCTATCCTCGATTTAAACATCTCCAAATTAATTTAATGTTTAAAATATAGCAAGAATCATGCATCAAAAGAATGAATGTACCAAGTTCCCTTTCATATATCCATGCAATGCAATTGCTCTACTGTTTCCGTCCGATGTGTTTGTCGTTTTATCGGATGACAAATTAATTCTTTAACTTAAGTGATTTTGGGCTGGAAACAGAACTCTAATTTTCAGCAACGGAATCCCCCAACTACTCCAGAAAACGTTAGGACAGTGGTACGAGTAAACTAAGAGGTAAGAAACATAAATGCAACTGAGTACAATAAAGTAAAAGATAGATAAAGTAAAGGATAAATATAGATAAAATTTGAGTTGTTTGATTGATTGTGTGTTCTATATACAAAGAATGATCATATTTATAGTACAAAAAAGGAAAAAATTGTACAACGTGCCCCCCCCCCCCCCCGACAGTCATCACATAACCCACTAAGTTCAATGGCCGACTATGGGGGAGGTGGTGCCGATTTTCTCGCCGTCTACTCCTCTTGCTCGGATAATGACCCTTTCTTTTAGCTGTTGTTGGCAGTTATCGCTTCTAGGGGTCCGGAAACCCTTTTGACTTGGTCGTTGAGGCGTCTGCATCTGAGTGGGTCCCAGTCATACCTCTAACTGACAACTTCGGCTAAGATGCCTTTGTAGCCGATGAAGTTCTTGTAGTCGAGGGCTAGGAGTAAATTCAGCTCTAGAACAGTTCGACTAAACACTTAAATTATTTTTTGAGTGTTAACAATTGCCACCTAGATTAACTCGAGTGTGGTTGTTGAGTTGATGTATCCAAAAGTAGTCGTCGTTTCAGTCTGACAGTCGCGCATGTCACTTCAATCGTCTCGTCTCCAGTGCATGCAATGATGAGTACTTCTGAATTGGGTTTCCCCTTCAACCGAGGTGTCCTTATTACCACGAATCAGTTCCAATGTTTTCCAACTGTGCATTCGATGAGGTAGCCCTAATTTCTGACGCGCATCGAGATCTACTTAGGAAGAAACATCTTTCTGAGAATTTTCCATTTTATCTTACTCGGAAGTCATGACTTCTTCTTCCTCTTCTCAGAAGATATATGGGACCATTCTGGACGATAAGGACCTAATCGATGCCTTGGTCCTTGTTGATGAACAGTTGGTTCTGGCTCCATATGGTAGGCCGTAATAAGGCAGCGTTCTTTTATCTCAACATCTTAGCCCGGTGACCTATGACCTTACCCTCACCTGCGACTGGTTCACTGTCGGCCGATGTCCGGCTAACCTACGCACTTGGCCGACCAAGGTCGCCAACTATTCTGCTTGGGTGGACCGGGTCAGGTCGGCCAAAGAAACCAAGTGAAAGCGTATAGGTCTTTACAACGCCATTATACTATCGGGGTCTGATATCTCCTGCAATATCGGCCTCATATATGCATTTCTTGATTATTGGTCGACTACAGCCAATGCTTTTATTTTTCCTTGGGGGATGATGACTCCCACCCTTCTTGATGTAATGGCGATACTAGACCTTCCGATACTAGGAGCCGAATCGCCTACCCTGAGTGAAACCAAAGTTCCTGACTTGGGGATTGTTGTTTCGAAAAATTCTTCCAACTATGGTTCTTTTATGACCGCTAACCGCCGAAGTTCGCCTATTCCAGTCGATGATGTTGAGTATCATGCTTTTCTGCTCTATTGGTTTAGCCGTTACTTCGTCTGTACGGGCTCTTGTGTAATTATCAAGGAGCTGGAGATTTATGTGTATTTTGCCATTTCAAAGGCCGATAGCAGTTGGGCATCCCTTTTCCTGGCTTACTTGTACATGGCTTTGGGCGATGCTCAAGCTAGGTTAAGGGACTCTCGAAATCTATCCTCCAGTTGTGGATCACTTTGTATTTCCCAGAGTTCATCCCTGACGATTTTGATGGCAACCGTTCTCCGTTAGATCCATCGGTGTTAGCCGACACTCTTCGAGGAAAACCTCTTGTGCTCCAGGATGTTTTCACTGCAGTCTCCACCCTGGATGGTCTGTCTCGATATCATTGCGCAGATTGGATCCCGGGTCTTGAAAATGGGCCACTCCCGATTGGGTTCATCAAATAGGCGATGACAACCTTTCATTCACTCAGCGGAGGACCATGAATTGAGTGTGGAGGCGTATCCTTACGGCTAGGGATCTTTTGGGAGGCTTGAAGCACAACTCTAGGCATAACAAGTTGATCACTGAGTCCTATCGACCCAACTTTGTGGCACGACAATTTGGCCTGACTCAGCACATACCATGGCCTCACCGTAGTGTTGCTCATTCGACCCACCGTTGCTCTCTAAATGCCATGCAGACAGAGAAGATAGATGCCCATAATCTTGATAAGCTTGCCCTTTTCACCTGGCAGCCGTTCTCCCCAAGGGCCAACACCACTGTTGCTTTTGTTGACTTGTGGAAGGCAGCCAAAGAAAGATTCTTCCAATCCTCTTTGGAAGTGTACTACGATTGGCTAATCCAGGCAAAACAGGGTGATCGGCTGGTCAAACCGAAGAAGAAAAACCCAGCAGACGCTATGCCAAGGACAAAAGAGGTCTCTTAAAAGGTGGTTTCAATCAATTCGGCTAGACCTACTGCCTGTTGGTCTTCTATTAGGTTGCGGCAACTGAAGAGAAAAGGTGAAGGGGTTGTTATTGGTGAGCGTAGGGAAGAAAGATCTCGCGGAGCAGAAGTCCCTATTTTTGAAGAGGATGATGATGAGGTATATCCCTTATCTGCTTCGACTACCTTTGTATTGGCTATCTTTCATTACTCATGTTTCTTGGTTTTGTCTTTCAGGAGCCACTATTAATAAGTCGCATTAGGCGGCGAAAAGTGCATGATGTCTCTCTCCATGCCAGAGGGATGTCCTTTTTGGCTCGTACTTCCAAACACCCGCAGGATTCTCCATTGGCTAGCCTCGATGTCAGAGTTTCTCCTGTTGAGGCAGTCGAAGAGGTTGACGTAACCATAGAGGTATATCATTTTCCTTCCAGTCTTGTTGTCAACTATCTCTAGACTTTTGCCTCTCTTCTAAAACGGTCATTTTCTGTATAGGAGACGGCTATGGAAGATCCCTCAACTGAGGCCAGCCCAATTGGTGTGGCTGAGATCGCACATGGGGGGTGTAAGAGTGGGAATCCCCGAAACGTTAGGGGTAGTTGAGGTAGTGGTCGTTGCTGCGGCTGGTGATGAGGAACATACTGCAGCAATTCGGGAAGACCAAGCAACCGTTGATTCGGCTGATCTTGAGACTTCAATAGCTGATGATGTAGTGCAGCCTTCGATTGGTTCAAGGCCGACCAATTCGGCTTCTTAGTTGTATCGACCCCAAATGGAAGGGTCTGATATTGTGACCAGGCAGCCGGTTTGTGGATGTCGTTTGCCCGTACATTCCCCAAATCGAAGGGAAATTAACCTCTTTTGCGACCAGGCAGCCGGTCATTGGCAGTAGATTACTTATGCATGCCCCAAAATCGATGGGTAATATTTCTTCAAAATGTCTATTTCTCTTCCATGCACGTTTATCGCTTAATCCATATTGTCGGCAACCCATAGGTTCGCTACAAAGGGTCCTTTCCTAGTTTGGTGATCATTTGCCGATTTTACGATCTTTAATTTCAATAGACGGGATGATTTTCCAAATCAAGTCTCCTTTGACAAGCCTCTTTAGGCTCTATTATATTTGTCGTATGTTTTTGGCCATTTTACGTTTACCGGTTTTGACTCTTTCTATGATTGTCAGTGAATTCTAACCCAACTCCATTAGCATGGCCTCCTGATATTCTTCCGAACTTAGAAAATTTGGTTTGGCCATCCGTAATGATATTAACTTCTGAGGACAACACTGCATCTTGGCCATGGATTTAGTCGATAGAATGTCATCCCCATAGCTGTGGATTTGGAGTTTCTAATTGTCCATTTCATTTAAGACATATCTTTGTAAAATGAGTTTATTCAACCTTTGCACAAAACATACATAACACGGGCTATAAAATAACACTCGAGTTTTGTACAAGTGTAGAACAAATAAAAACAAAGCTAGGCGTAAAATTCCTATCGGCAGCTCAAATGTTGTTGGCCGCCAGATCAGGTTTTCTATCGTGGTTCCCCATCTGTGATGCCTCGGCTATCCTTTCCTTAGAACATAGGACGGTCAGCCGATGTCACAAGTCACATATGAGTTGGGTTTCCTCAACCATTTAAATCTTCTAAGGTAAGCCGTGGTTCGGCTAATTGTTTTATTTCAAACCCTCGCGAGGTAAGATTACAGGATTTCCAAGATCCTTCTTCGTACTGCTCTGTGACGGCTATGGGAGCCACAAAGGGTGAATAGATGAAAGCCTCTACGTTCTAGACCCCTGGTCGGAATGAGTTACATCCGCTGGGACAATTTCTATCTTATCTCCTTCCCAAAAGATGAGCTTTTGATGCATGGTAGAAGGAAGGCATCGGCTGATGTGAATCCAGTCCCTGCCCAGCAGGATGGTGTAGGACGGCTTTCCATCTATTACAAAAAAGGCAGACTTGACCATTTTGGGACCTACAATGATTTCTGCTACTATAATCCCCAATGCTTCAGAGACTTCTCCCATAAAGCTAGCCGTTTTCATGTTAGTTGAGATGAGATCCTCCTTTGTTTTGTTAAGATCCTTCAAGGTAAGCAACGACATCACATTTAGCCCAACCCCATTATCGACAAACACCCGACTAATAATTTTTCCATTAATGTAAGCCTTGACGTAAAGGGGTTTGAGATGTTTAACCATATCTTCTGTATGTGCACTAAATACGATGCTCAAAGTGTCCCTAGCCGAGGTATCGGCTATTATTGCCCATTTTGCGTCTTCTACGCAAACATCACCTTCTAGGCTATCCAGTGCGGAGCGGCTGGCCTAGAACTCACATGGGATTAGGCTGACCATTTCAATGTCTGCCCACATCTCATCAACCAGGTCATGGCTAAATAAATCGATGATAGAGTCCCCTCCTTTATCCAATTCGGCTAACCAGAAGCTCATATTTTTCATTTCCTGGAGATAAATGGGGATCGACTGGGAATCCTCTTACTGAATCCTTTGTACGATCTGTGGGATTGCTACGATTAGAGGTTCATCCGGGACCACGTTCTCTTGCCGGGCTCCTCCGTTGGGTTGTCGATACGCTGTTCATCCAGCTCTAGTTTACCCTGCGTCTCTCCTTCAGGTGACATTACCCCTGAAGCAACTGAGTTGAATGCCCACTCGATAGCCTCGGCTATGTTAGACTCACGAATCTCCTGATTTTCGGCTGCCTTGGTGTTGGAAATTAGATGCAATGCCTGTTGCATCTTACGCAAGGCCTTGGCACGTTGTATCCTTTTTTTTATGAGTCCTGGATGCGACTTTCGGTGGTGCCTCTTTCTTTTCGGGAGCCTGATTGACAGACTACTTCCCCTCTTCTATGTTGGCGGCTGGTTTAATCATTATCTGGGGTCTCGTCTGGTCCTCGTTTCTCACTGTGATACGTAAGGACGAAACCACCCTCTTTACGTTAAACCTGACCACCTTCTGTTTGATTTTAGGGAGTGATTCTTCTTCTATTCGAGGCATGCTCGGCTGCCGGCTGGTTAGCATCCGTACTTTCCCCCCAGGCCTATGCCTAGCGTCGATAGGGACCCTTCTGAACCTCATGGTTTGTTCCTGAAGTTTTCGTTCAACGTCTCTCAAGTATTTAAGGCGGCCATGAGAACTGCTCCTAGCTGGTTGCCTATCATCGCGAAAGTCATGTAGGCTGCCTAACCGATTGAACACAGAGGTCCTTGTGGTCTTCTCCCCTTTTGTAGGTTTCTTTGGGACCCACACCCTTTTCATCGGTTGTTTCCCTTTGGTGTCCCTTGACTCATCGGGTTTAGCAAAAAATACCATAGATATTAGTACTGCGGGAAAGGGGTCGGTATCAATGGACATTTCATCCATACTCTTGTCGGCTAGATTGAACCTCCCCTCTTTGATGCCCTTTTGGATCGTCTTTCTAAAGACCACACAATTAGAAGTAGAGTGACTGTATGAATTATTCCAGTTACAGTACTTCTTATCTTTGAGTTCCTCGGCAGGCGGAATTCTATGACCATCAAGGAGCCGAATCTGCTTATCTTTGAGCAAATGATCAAAGATCCGATCTGCCTTCGTGATGTCAAATGTGTAACCGACCCTGTCATCGAATGACCTCGTCTCTTTCCGTTTGCGGCTTTCAAGGATGGGCAAGAGTAAACCTTACCCCTAACAATCTCAGCCACCATTGCGTCTGTCGCGTAGTTGGCTGACTCTGAGTCGGACTCATCCGCTTCAATGATGGATACCAAGTGGGAGCTTCGATTTCGACTGGCTCTTCTCCGCTCCTTCTCCTGGACGTACTGCTCTATTTGGCTAGCCTTTTCGGCTAACTGGCTCAGGTCAGAGCAGGATTGTCCCACCAACTTCTCATTTAACTGAGGGTGCATATTGTTGATTATCATGTGGGCACACTCAGACTCGGGGAAGTGTACGGTGCATTTCCCAACCTTTTTTTTGAATCTCTCTATAAAATCGGCAACCGATTCATCGACTTGCTGCTTGAGATTCGTTAGATCAGTCACGGTAACCTGAGGTTGGGGCCAATAGAACATTTAATGGAAGCAACTATCCATGTCAGCCCAACTCTTTACGGAATCAGGAGCCAAAGAGGAGTACCATGCGAAGGTTGTTCCCGTCAAAGAGAGAGGGAATAGCTACAACTTGTGATACTCATTCTGGCCAGCCTCGCTGCATTGGGCAGTAAATCTACAGATGTGCTCGATAGTGGATTTGCCGTCATCGCCAGAGAAGATGGAAAACTCTGGTGTTTTGATACCCCTCCGCATAGTATTAGCAATATTTTATGGGTTTATCAGTTGTGACGTCCCCTGCCGATTCTCGACTTGATTCGACTGGTAGACGTTCTGCACTAGCGGTCTCCATCCTGTAATTTGTTGGACAGGGTTTTGAAGGTTGTAGGTGGTCTGCTAGCCATTACCAATAGGTGGGGTAATGCCCCATGGCTGCTGTTGGGTATGGCCACCAAAGCCTGTAACCTGAGCTTCTGTAACGGCTAACGGAGCCTGAGGATAAGGTGGAACAGTATTCCATGTCTGGTCTCCTCGGACGTCGGCCGTTTTTAGAAAATTTACGCTTTCGGGAAGGTATGGATTGGGTACTGGAAATGACTGCTGGAATGGTAATCCACTGTAATCAGCGTCATCAGATAACTGAGCTAAGTCATAGCCAGGTGCCATCGGCTGCCAGTTCGGCAGGCTAATATTGTTCGCCTGCATCGTAGGGTCATTCGTAGAAACGTACGGCATAACGGGCGGCAATCCAAAGTGTCCTAGAGCCTGAACTAGTCTCCAGTCCATGTTGATCTACCTATATTGCAGACTCGCTTGGTCAAGTGGCACACTTTGCCCCCCAAGGTTCGGCGGCGACCATGCAGTGTACTGGTTTCCAGGCGATTGGGCTTGTGTTCCTAGGTGCGCTATCGGCTGCACCTGAGTAGGTACTAGTTGATGCACATGCGGCTGAGGAACAACACCGGGAGTCACGGTCTCATGCTGAACAACTTTTCTCGTTAGAGGGATGACATAACTAGCCGAACATTCTCTTGGGTGCATTCGGTTTGTTTTCCATCTCCCTCGCTTGCTGAACCTCATTACGTACCATCAACTTCACAATGTCAGCCAATAGTTTAGAAACTTGGTACATAATGTCGTGGATGCCTAAGTCGATCTATCGTCTAATATAAAATGTGGTCATTATGGTTGGACCTTCAGATTGGCTAGATTCTTCCACTGCTTGGGTTAATGGAGAAAGTGAAGGGGTATCAACCGATGTAGGCATATCCGAGGAGGATGTTGGTTCGTTGTTCCTTCTAGGAGGATTTTGTTTAGGATATGGGCTAGACTCGGGGTTCATTTTCTTACCGGACCTTAGACGCATACGCTAAGAATGATCCTGACCTGGAGAATCAAACTTTGCTATTAATTCACATATGGTCCCACTGGGCGTGCCAAATTTGTTACCGTCCGATGTGTTTGCTATTTTATCGGTTGACGAAATCGGATGACAAATTGATTTATTAACTTAAGCGATTTTGTGCTGGAAACGGAACTCTAATTTCCAGCAATGGGTTCCCCAACTACTCCAGAAAGCGTTAGGACGGTGATATGAGTAAACTAAGAGGTAAGAAACATGAATGCAATTGAGTACAGTAAAGTAAATGATAGATAAAGATAGATAAAATTTGAGTTATTTGATTGATTGTGTATTCTATATACAAAGAATGATCCTATTTATAGTACAAAAAAGAAAAAAATTGTACAATGTGCCCCCCCCCATGTCAGCCATCAAATAACCCACTAAGTTCAATGTCCGACTATGGGGAGGTGGTGCCGATTTTCTCACCATCTACTCCTCTTGCTCGGATAATGACCCTTTCTTTTAGCTGTTGTTGGCCGTTATCGCTTCTAGGGGTCCGGAAACCCTTTTGACTTGACCGTTGAGGCGTCTGCATCTGAATGGATCCCAGTCGTACCTCTAACTGACAACTTCGGCTAAGATGCCTTAGTAGCTGATGAAGTTCTTGTAGTCGAGGACTAGGAGTAAATTCGGCTCTGGAACAATTCGGTTGTCACTGAATTCGACTAAATACATAAATTATTTTTTGAGTGTTAACATCTAATAATTAAATCTCACATCATTGTATCCAATAAACTAATCTTAATTAAATTCTTGTACAAATTGCTCTAGTTTAGCTGACTCTCCATGTAATAAAGATTCTTGAATAAATTATTAAAAGTTTATAGAAAATTCTTATATTATTACTTGTGTTGGATGTCCTAAAAAGATTAAATACTTGCTCAAAGAAAATATAAAACTATGCATACATTAAACGGGATAGAGCTATAGTTGACGAAAGGTGATCAGTTGAACATTCTTCATTGAGATCAGTAGGAGAACTTCTGACTTCCATCTAGAGACAGATGTAGAATATTGTATATAGATTCGGATGAATTCAATTGTTTTTGCTTAGATCATGAATTTGTATTAGAAAGTCCATTATATGTGTATAAATACTTAATTATGAACCCAATAACGTCAAACAATAAGTCGGTGGTTGTTCTGAATTCATAAACCTCAAATTCTGACTCTATCTTTGCTTCCATCAATCAACGTAATATCAAATTTCAGTTTATTCATTATACTTTACATTAGGGAAAGAAACTACAATTAAGTAGTAATAATTGTTAGAAATAAGCCACCAAGAGTTGTGGTGGAATATATAAGATTCCTTCACTCTTAATAAAATATATCGAATTCGAGTTCTGAGAATGAAAACAATTTTAATAGAGTATTTCCGCCATTAAATAATCTCTTATGACGCATGAATTCAAATGGGAGTACATACTAAACGGAAAACAGAAACAAGTTAGAAAAATGATCAAATGATGATTCAAGCATGTTGCTGTAAAAAAAAAAAAAACTTAAAATTCAGCTCGAAGCCTGCAGTGTGTTCGAACCCTGGTGGGAGCAATTTGCTCCCTTCTGGGATTGTACCTTGTAGGTGATATCAGTTGTTCTGTTCTCAAACTCTGGTCTTTAAGGCATATCCCGCAATTTACTGATATTAGTGCTGAGGGACCGAAATTACTATATTCAGGAATAGTCTGGCGTAAGGCTGGCCAGTGGGTCGGGTCGACCCAGTCCCGCCCCGAACCCGAGTATTTAAAAAAAAAATTGCGGTATCGGGACTCGAACCGGGACGAGACAAGGTCTCGTCCCGACCTGTACCGGCCCGCCCCAGGCCCGCCAGTCCCGACCCGATCCCGATCCTGCCCCGGTCCCGACCTGATCCCGCCCGATACCCCATTTTGCGATAAATAACCGTTGCACCAACGACCATTTTACATTTTGGCCGTTGTGCAACGACCATTTTTGGCCTCCCGTCCTCCCCCAACCGCCCCTACCCCCTTAATATTTATTTTTAAGCCATAAGTTATTATATTTATACTTTAACCCAATTTTTCAACTATAAATACCTCATCTTTCTCACAAATCTTCCTACAATCTCTCTAATCTATCTCTCTACAAGTCTACATTGTCTACTAAATATTCAATTTTATTTATTCATTTGGAAATTAGGAGTGAAGTTGGCAACTAGCTTGAGGATCTTCCATCGAGCAAAGTTTCAATTTTCAACCTCTCGATTACACGTCGACGTTACGTCGACGTTTGGTACATTCGTTCCTTCATTAAATTATTATTGTCTGTTTATTTTATTTAGCGCACTTAATTTCATTTACTTTAATTATTTATTAGTATAATTATAAATTTATAATGGAAGGATTTAAACTTATGCTTACAGCTAGGGGTCATGCTTTTTCTAGTAGGGGCAACAAGGGCAAGGGTCCTATTTCTAGACAGAATCCTATTCCTACACAGGATGATTTTGTTGATACTGAACATTTTCCTACAATACCATTAGATTTAGACGAGGAGCTATTTTTTGGAACTCAAGAAGACTTTAATTTAGACGATGATCTAGATGATACACCCACTAATGTAGATGACAACACACCCACTAGTGCACCTTCAACTGAAATGCCTCCTATTGCCCTTAGTATGAGACGAGGTCCAACAAAACGAACATTAAAATCATATGCATGGACATTTTTTGATAGGGACGTAGAGAATCAAGTAGCTAGATGTAAAATTTGTAAAGATGTTTTAAAATTTAAAACTGGAAAAGGTCATGGTGGGACGGGGGGTTTAATGAGACATGTAGCAATGGCTCATCCAGCTAGGTATGACAATACGAGGCTTCAAAATCGGGTGCGCAAACGTCCGCTCCATCGGGACAAGGTTCACATACTGATACTGTCCCGGACCAAGTACATGGACAAATTAACCCTATGACGGGGGGAATTGTAGGCCCTAAATGCAATTGACATAGAGATAGGGAAGCAATAGCAAAATTAGTTGTTGTGAAGGGGTTTCCTTTTTCATTTCTTTCATCTCCCGATTTTATTCATTACATTAGAGATATATATAATCCTGCTTTTAACGGTTTTTCTAGATCAACTGTTAAGAGAGATGTATTTAAATTCGTACATGAATATCAACAGTATTTACTTTATTCATTATATCATTTTAATGGCAAAGTGGTTATCACTTCTGATATAGGACGTAGTACTAACGACCATGATTATTTAACAGTAACTTGTCATTGGATAGATTATAAATGGTCTATGCAAAAATGTATCTTAGTGTATAGATATATAGATGATAGGCACACTGGTACTTTTATTGCAGAAAATATTTATCAAGTGTGCGATTATTATGGAATAACTGATAAAATTATGACATTTACATTAGATAACGCTTCTTCTAACAATTACGTTATTACAATTTTAAAAAATAGTTTAACTCCATCTTTTCCAGATCATTTTTATATAAAATGTAGGTGTCATATATATAACTTAATTGTAAAGGATGGTCTATCACTTTTTGTAGACATTCTTAGTAAAATACAATTTGCTATAAACTTTATTTTTAAAAATAATAGAATACAACGAAGAAAAGAATATAAAAAAACTTGTCACGATTGCCAACTACCTTATAGAAAAATCCAGAAGAAGTATCCACTAGGTGGAATTCTTTATACGAGCAACTACTTATTGCTTATGACTATAGAAAACTTATAACTTTATTTTTTAACTCTCATAATCAAAATTCAGCTGATATGGTTGTAGATAGTGATTGGGTAAAAATTTCAGAACTTATTGTATTTTTAGAGAATTTTTTCAAGCAACAAAAGAATTTTCCGGTATATATTATCCTACTATTTCAACTACGTTGTTTTATATAGCTCTAATATTTTTATTACTTAGTGAATATATGGAAAAATCCGTTTATATGGTAGTTATTAAAAAATATTTATCAAAATAAAAAAAAAATTATTCCTATTCCCACTATTTATATTATTGGTGTTGTATTAAACCCGACTATTAAAATAGACGGTACTAAATCACTTATTGAAACTATTTACGATTGTATAGAAGTACTACCACCTCCAAGTCCCAAAAATCCAAATCACCCACCACCTATTGAACAAACTAAAGAAGAAGTGTTGTCTAGCGTAGAAGACCAATGCAAAAAAGTATATAGGTTTTACCAACAAAAAATGTTAGTAACCTACCGGCTTCCATACCATCTTCTTCTTCTTCAACATAACCTCATAAAAGACATGGTGTTTCTGCGGCTAGTATTGAAAGCCTCAGAAATAGAATGTGTGGCCGTACCGCTACTAACCAAATTAGCGAGTTTGATATTTTTATTTTGCAGGGTTCTGTACCGTACCAAGCAATTCTCAATGAAGAAGGATGTGAAAACTTGCTGAAATACTGGAGGGAGAATGAGAAGACCTTTCTGACACTTTCAATGATGGCCCGAGATGTTTTGAACATTCAAGCGTCAACAACTGCGTCTGAAAGCATTTTTTCTGCCGGCAGATATCAAATATGAGACCACAAACACTCATTAACCGGAGATAGCTTGGAAATTGCAGTATTATTCAGAGATTGGATACGAGCGGAGCGGAGAAGGTGCGGTCAACCGGAGATCAACGAAGAAGAAGACGAAAACTATAACGAAATCTTATCCGAAGGTGGTGGAAGCGACGTGGATCAATTTGACCAACAAATACCAATTCCAACCGAAGAACCACAGGAAGTTATAAAGAAACTAGAACATGTTTTTTTAAGAATGAAATTTTTTTAATTGTAATTTTATTATGTAATTTGCAACTTTTGGACAACACCATAAAGTTGCAATTTCGACAATTGTATTTGTATTACAAAAAAATCATATGTCTATTAAATAATATAAGAGGCACAAAAACAGCCTTGGGATATTTTTATTACACTATCTTGTAATAACTTTAATTATTGAGTTTTTTTTATACATATGTTATTAAAATAAAAAAAAAATAAAAAAGGAAAACCCGCCGGAACCCGATACCGATCCCGCCCCGACCCGATTCCGCCACGACCCGATTCCGACTGGATCGGGATCGGGACGGGACTTGAGCAAGTCCCGCCAAACCCGATCCCGCCAAACCCCGCCAGACCCGACCCCGCCCCCTTCACCCGACCCGACCCCGCCAAACCCGGCCCTCCTGACCCGAGACCGGCCCACTTGCCAGCTCTAGTCTATTGTGATAATGTAAATGCGATATATCTTTCCGGCAATCTCGTTCAACATCAGTGCACTAAACACATTGAAATGGATATTCACTCTGTACGTGAGAAAGTTGCTCGTGGACAAGTTCGTGTTCTTCATGTTCCTTCCCGATATCATATTGCTGACATATTTACTAAAGGGCTTTCGCGCATACTCTTTAATGATTTCCGAGTCAGTCTCAGCGTACGAGAACCTCACGCTTCGACTGCGGAGGTATGATAGAATATTTCTAGAATATTCCTTGTACATCTCTTATATTAGGTAAAATTGTAGTCCAGTTATAATTAGGAAATATAGTCCAATTATAATTAGAAAGATTAGTTAACTAATTTGTAAATTATAAATAATTATGTAACATGCCCCTACTTCCGATATCATTTACTATAAGCTCTTTCGTACTTCAATACAACATAGACAAGAAATAACTTGGAAGCAAACGTAAGAAACCCCATCAATCACAATAGATTTAGCAAATCTTGTTTTTACTGTTAAATGAAAAAAGAAAATTGGTACAGCATGATAAGGCATGCTTAGGATATGATAGTGTAAACTCAAACCTTTTGATAGTCAACCAAACATAAGGAGAGAAAAACATCAATCACAATAAATATTGTTCATAAAAAAGTCTAAAGTTTTCTTTTGTTTAGGAACAAGTTATCCAAAGATTAATTATCTCAGAATTAGTTATTTTATCTTTCCACAAGGGAAAAAAAATACTATAATCTTGAAATAAATTATATCGTAATTTTATCCCAATCAAATATGAAATAAACTTATCTCAAATTTAATTCCAAAATTAAATATCTCTTATCGCTCGTCCCAAAAGAGCCCTTAGCTAAAAAGTGCTTTGGAAGAATAGAAAAAACAGGCTGTGATAACAAAATCTAGATTTACTACTTATGAAAAAATATGGTACGTAATGTTACATCAAAAAGTTGCAATTTTGCTATTTGTGAACAAAAACTAATACTTTTAAGAAATGCCAAAAATTGCATATTGATTTCTGAACACTCACAAAAGGTACACATTATTGTTACTTGATTTCTAATACAGTAGGTTTCAATCTTCGAAGACACTGATAGCTACAACTAGATATTACTTTTGATTCTGTAATCAGAAAAAGGGTTCCTATAGAGAATCACCTCAATATGATTTCAAGGTTTTTAACTTTTAAACAACAAAGTATTAAGTTATAGTATTCACTTATAATGTAAATTATTTATTAGACTCAGTTTATTTTAAGATGTGATAGAAGATTAGTATACACTCAATTTATTTTAAGATGTGATAGAAGATTATTATTTTTATTAAATAAATTTATTTTATAATCATCTTCAACGTATAAAAAATTTGTAGACTATCAAGTATCTAATGTAGGTTACTTATATTATTTTCAAGATGAATTTAAATAATACACACAATTAATGTATACAATTTTTGCATCATCATGTCCTCTTTCTCTGTTATATCATATGACATCTTATTTTTAAGATTTTAAATGCAACATTTTAAGAAAGGTTATCTATCGATATTATTATTATTTTTAAATTTTTTATATTACATAAGGGGCAGGTGAAGAGGAATTGGGGGAGGGGATTACAATATGGAGATTCGAACTCACCAACAAGGTGAAAATTTAGGTAGACAACCAATAATATATAGACATTATAGACCGATAACAAGGTGAAAATTTAGGTAGACAACCAATAATATATAGACATTATAGACCAATAATATCTATAGTATAAAAAATTATTTGCACTAACATGTAATAAAATTTAAGTTCTTTCAAGATTACAAATTTCACATTTTAAAGAGGCTCACTAATAAATATTCTTTGAATGACCTGACAATATAAAAAATCTTTGCACCCAAAGTGTATATTATAACTTAAACCCTTACCAAATTATCATTGACGATTATCAATAAAATTTATATATAATTAATTAATAAGTAATCTGATTATATATATAACTTAGACTTTTAATAAGCAAAAGAATGCCTCTCTCTTTTTCTTTCTTTTTTTCCTCTCTTCACCCCGCCCCCAACCCCCTTCTTCTCCCTATCTTTGTCAAGGAGGAGAGGACAAAGGGTTAGATGCCTTTTCTTCTCTAATTCTTCTACTATTATTAGTTTCCTTATCGGCTGAATTATTGAGTTTAGAAATAATTATTGAGATATGAATAAATTTGTTCCTAAAACAGAAATGCAAGAAGAAAAATAAATTAAACATGAAAAGTAAGATGTAAGCATTAAAAAAATTATCTCTCTATAATAATGAACTATTAAGTTTCATAAAATCTCAACACTTTTATATACATCATCATGATCATCATCATCAATTTCTTGATCTATTTAAAGAAAAAGAGAATATATAGCTAGCTAGCTAGCTAATGCATTTTCCAAGTACCAAAATACCCACGGTTTTACCCAATTAATTTCACTAAAAACAAAACAAAAAAATCAACACTATGGGTTTGAGAAAAACGTGGGTATTTTGGATAACAACGAAAAAAAAATAAAAATATAAATCAAGAACCTAAAAATTCAAGAGAAAATTAATTTTCTACTTGTTATGAAGAGGATCTGGGCAACTAGGTACTCTTCTTTTGCTGTCTTGTAATAAAGTCGTACCATTTCTCGTACGGTTGCTATTATTATTGTTGATGTTGAAGTCGTGAAAATACTTCTGAAAAATCTCCGTTTGATTAATCTTGATGCTGCTGGAATTTTGTTCCGATATTGCCACTGTACTTGCTGGAAATATCCGGATTGCCACTATAAATTGTCCCAAATGTAGCGGAATGACGATAATAATCATGAGAACAAGTACCACAAAAGAAGACGAAGAAGAAGACGAAGAATATATGGGGTTTTTTGGGGTTCTTTTTTTTCTGCCGGAAAATGACATGGCCAATAGTAAGGAAAAAACACCCACATAAAGAAGAATGTATAACAAAAGTGAGAGAATTTAACAATGAATCTAAACTTCTCTCTTTTTTATGTTTTTTTTTCAGCTACTCAAGATGAGTTGACGGCTTAGTGTTGTTGTACACAAAGAGAGACGCAGAAAGAAAGGGGGGAAATGGTG
The DNA here is from genome assembly GCA_034509755.1 of Anisodus tanguticus. Classification (NCBI taxonomy): domain Eukaryota; kingdom Viridiplantae; phylum Streptophyta; class Magnoliopsida; order Solanales; family Solanaceae; genus Anisodus; species Anisodus tanguticus. The sequence continues at coordinate 2,192,049 of CM067540.1, read as the reverse complement.
TAGGGGAGGGGTGGGGTGGGGGTGCGGGTGGGAGACAGGGGTAGTAGTCATGCAAGGAGAAAATGATCCATTTAAGAAAGAATACATAAAAACTAGCAGTGGGTGTGTTCTAGTGTTCTTGTATCAGGGTGTTGGAACTTAAAATGTCTTTTAATAGGCTTTTGGTCATGGGTTTTCAAATCATAGTTTTATAATTTTATTTTAAATTACGTTTATTTATGTAATTTGAACATAACTTAAACTTTAACTTTATGTCATGGTTTGAAATCTCAAATCATTCATAAAGGTGTGATTTGGGATTCCGAATCATGATTTTTTTTTAATATAAAATTTGGCCCATAAGTTTATATTTTATATAAAAAATTTATAAATTAGTAGATATATATCAATTGATCAATTTTATATTGTATTGGATATAATTGTCCAATACATAATTTATATTGTATATATACACAAAGGTATGACTATGTCATGGACTTAAAAGTGTACAATCTAAGTTTATATTTTGTAAAAAAAGATTCATAAATTAGTAGATATATACCAATTGATCTACTTTATATTGTATTGGATATAATTTTCCAATACATAATTTATATTGTATATATATACAAAGGTATGACTATGTCATGACTTAAAAGTGTACAATTTCGAGCCAAGTATTAATTTTGTTATAAACTATGACTTGCTCATTTGGTAAGATCACATAAGAATTAGAATTTTTTTGATGGTTTTCACAACTTGTGGGGTTTTATGGTCAGAAGTGCCTAAGCCGCCGGCAGTCGACCGCGCGGAATCGAAAAATTACAAATGACCTTACAAAAAGAATTTAATTGTGTAAACCAAAAACTGAATGAGAAAAGATACAACGTAAGAAATCCAAATTGTTGTTGGAAATTTGCCTTTGGCGGGAGTTGCAACCGACCAACTTTAACGGCTTAAACACTAGTGTTACGTATGTTGGAGAATCCGGTTCTTCACACATGCATGATCTACTAAGTACGTAGATAACCGTAGGGCCAAGAATCGTCAAATTTCATTGAGAAATGAAAGAGATATTGGTTCACGAAGTAAGGTGTTTGAAGTAAGGGTGGCTAGTGGGCCGGGCTCGGGTCTGGCGGGCCGGGTCTGGCGGGGTCGGGGTCGGGGCGGGACGAGCCAGGGGGTCGGGGTCGGGTCTAGCGGGGCCTAGCGGGGTCGGGTCTGGCGGGACCTGCTCCAGTCCCGTCCCGATCCCGATCCCGTCGGTATCGGGGTGGGTCGGGGTCGGGGTCGGGGCGGGTCGGGCTCGGGTTTTCCTTTTTTTTTAAAAAATAAAATATGTATAAAAAAAACTCAATAAACAAAATAAGATAGTGTAATAAAAACATCCCAAGGCTGTTTTTGTGCCTCTTATATTATTTAATAGACATATGATTTTTTTGTAATACAAATACAATTGTCTAAAATCTAAATTGCAACTTTGTGGTGTTGTCCAAAAGTTGCAAATTACATAATAAAATTGCAATTAAAAAAATTACATTCTCAAAAAAACATGTTCTAATTGCTTGATGATTTCCTGTGGTTCTTCGGTTGGAATTGATATTTGTTGGTCAAATTGATCCACGTCGCTTCCACTACCTTCGGTTAAGATTTCGTTGTAGTTTTCATCATCTTCTTCGTTGATCTCTGGTTGACCGCACCTTCTCCGCTCCGCTCGTCTCGTATCCAATCTCTGAATAATACCGCAATTTCCAAGCCGTCTCCGCCAATGAGTGTCTCGTGGTCTCCTATTTGATATCTCGCTCGCGAAAAAGCGCTTTCGACGCAGCTTGATGACGCTTGAATGTTCAAAACATCTCGAGCCATCAATGAAAGTGTCGGAAAGGTCTTCTCATCCCCCTCCAAAGTATTTCAAAAAGTCTTCATGTCCATCTTCATTGATAACTTCTTGATACGGTACAACCCCGCAAAACAAAAATATCCAACTCGCTAATTTGGTTAGTAGTAGAGGTACGGCCGCACATTCTATTTCGAGGCTTTCAATACTAGCCGCAGAAACAATGATGTCTTTTGTGAGGTTATGTTGAACATGAAGAAGATGGTATGGAAGCCGGTAAGTTACTAGCATTTTCTTGTTGATAAAATCTATATATATTTTTGCATTGGTGTTCTACGCTAGACACCGCTTCTTCTTTAGTTTGTTCAATAGTTGGTGAGTGATTTAGATTTTTGGGACTTGGAGGTGGTAGTACTTCTATACAATCGTAAATAGTTTCAATTAGTGATTTAGTACCGTCTATTTTAATAGTAGGATTTAATACGAACCAATAATATAAATAGAGGGAATAGGAATAAAATATTTTTTTATTTTGACAAACATTTTTTAATAGTCGCCTTATAAGTCGGTTTTTCCATATATTCACTAAGTAATAAAAATATTAGAGTTATATAAAATAACATAGTTGAAATAGTAGGATAATATATACCGGAAAATTCTTTTGTTGCTTGAAAAAATTTCTCTAAAAATACAATAAGTTCGGAAATTTTTACCCAATCACTATCTAAAATCATATCAGCTGGCTTTTTATTATGAGAGTTAAAAAATAAAGTTATAGGTAATTTATAGTCATAAGCAACAAGTAGTTGCTCGTATAAAGAATTCCACCTAGTGGATACTTCTTGTGGAATTCTTCTATAAGGTTGTCCACAATCGTGACAAGTTTTTTTATATTCTTTTCTACGTTGTACTTTATTACTTTTAAAAATAAAGTTTATAGCAAATTGTATTTTACTAAGAATGTCTTCAAAAAGTGATAGACCATCCTTTACAATTAAGTTATATATATGGGACGCGCATTTTATATGAAAATGGTCTGGAAAAGATCGAGTTAAACTATTTTTTAACATTGTAATTGCGTAATTGTTATTAGAAGTGTTATCTAATGTAATAGTCATAATTTTATCGGTAATTCCGTAATAATCGCACACTTGATAAATATTTTCTGCAATAAAAGTACCAATGTGCCTATCATCTATATATCTATACGCTAAAATACGTTTTTGCATAGACCATTTATAATCTATCCAATGACAAGTTACGTTAAATAATCATGGCCGTTAGTACTACGACCTATATCGTACGTGATAGATACTTTGCCATTAAAATGATATAATGAAAAACATAAATATTGTTGATATTCATGCGCGAATTTAAATACATCTCTCTTAACAGCTTGATCTAGGAAAACCGTTAAAAGCAGGATTATATATATCTCTAATGTAATGAATAAAACCGGAGATGAAGGAAATGAAAAAGGCAAACCCTCCACAAAGAACTAATTTTGATATTGCTTCCCTATCTCTATGTTTATTGTATTTAGAGACTACAATTCCCCCGTCATAGGGTTAATTTGGCCCCAGTACTTGGTCCGGGACGAGTATCGTATGTGAACCTTGTCCCGATGGAGCGGGCGTTTGCGCACCCGATTTTGAAGCCTGGTATTGGGCATACCTAGCTGGATGAGCACTTACTACGTGTCTAATTAAACCCCCGTCCCACCGTGACCTTTTCCGCTTTTAAATTTTAAAACATTTTTACAAAATTTTACATATGGCTACTTGATTCTCTACGTCCCTATCAAAAAATGTCCATGCATCTGATTTTAATGGTCGTTTTGCTGGACCTCGTCTCATACTAGGGGGAATAGGAGGTATTTCAGTTGAAGGTGCACTAGTGGGTGTGTTGTCATCAACAATAGTGGGTATATCATCTAGATCATCGTCTAAATTAAAGTCTTCTTGAGTTCCAGAAAATAGCTCCTGGTCTAAATCTAATGGTATTGTAGGAAAATGTTGAGTATCAACAAAATCATCCTGTGTAGGAATAAGATGACTAGAAGAAGTACCCTTGTCTTGGTTGCCCCTACTAGAAGAAGTCTTACCCTTACCCTTAAACATACCTCTAATTCCTTCCATTTTAATTATATGCTAACAAATAATTAAAGTAAATGAAATTAAGTGCGCTAAATAAAATAAACAGACAATAATAATTTAATGAAGGAACGAATGTACCAAACGCCGACGTAACGTCGACGTGTAATCGAGAGGTTGAAAATTGAAACTTTGCTCGATGGAAGATCCTCAAGCTAGGTGCCAACTTCACTCCCAATTCCCAAATGAATTAATAAAATTGAATATTTAGCAAACAATGTAGACTTGTAGAGAGATATATTGAGAAATTAGAGAGATTGTAGGAAGATTTGTGAGAAAGATGAAGAGAAAATGAGTTATTTATAGTTGAAAAATTGGGTTAAAGTGTAAATATAATAACTTATGGGTTAAAAATAAATATTAAGGGGTAGGGGGGGGCCTAAAATGGCCGTTGGCCAACGGCCATAATCTAAAATGGTCATTGGTGCAACGACCATTTTTGCAAAGGGGGGAAAAGGGCGGGGTCGGGGTTGGGCTCGGGGCGGTCTCGGGTCAGGCGGGCCTGGGGCGGGCTCGGGTCTGGCGGGACGAGACATCATCCCGTCCCGAGTTCGAGTCCCGCCCCCGTTATTTTTTTTATTTTTTTTTTTAAGCGGGGTCGGGGCGGGACCGGGGCGGGCTCGGGACGGGGTCGGGCCGTCCCGGCCCACTGGCCAGCCCTAGTTTGAAGCATGGAAAAGTGTGGTGTGTGATCAATTCTCCCTCATCGGTAGAGGAAGAAAGAATTGTTGTGTATATAAGACTCGAAATTGATTTGGGGTTTGGGACCCCAAGGGGTATCCCATGTGTTTAAAGAAGGGAGGACCTAGATGTGCTTCGGTTCGAGGAAAGACCACGCGCGCGCCGCCGCCCGCCCGTCCGGTCCGATTCCGAGTTCCGGGCTCTCGGGCCGTTGGCCGTCTGATATTATCTTTTTGGGCCATAGAACTTTGCCAGAAGTACATTTTGATCCCAAAAGTTTCAGAAGTACAGTTTAGACCAGAATTCTTTCAGATGTACAGTTTGGTCCCTGAAGTTTTTCAGAAAGTCGAATTTCGACGGTCAGAACAGAAACGCCAAGCACTCAATTCAGCCATTTATTTTGGCTGAATTACTCCTCCTATAATGGCCAAATCCATTGGTCTTTCACCATTTATTTTGGTGTCTTTACTACCTCCATAATGGCCATTATTTGGCCAATAATGGCTGTTATGGAGGCAGTTAAACAGCCCTCCCTCACCTATATAAACACCCCTTACACCATTGTTGAGGCACACTTAACATACTTGCAATATACACGAAAATACACAACCAAAACAGTTTCTTCCTAGCATCATTTCATTGCTCAATATTCTTCACGGTAGCATTTGAGTTTCCTTTGCTCAAGTGTTCCATTGTTGTTTTATCTTGGGAGACAAATTGTCAAGGACGTATAAAGGATACATACGGGGCAATATTGTCTTAAGGACAAAGTGCCACACTCGACTCAGCAAAAACAGTTTTTCAATTTTTCTTGTTCATCTTTGTAATTTTCAGATTTCTAGTTGAATTGTAATTTCAATTCTTACATTTGCAGTTACTTGTAATTCCCGTTCCTGCAACCTTTGTAATATCCAACAATTGTATGTCCAAACAAAACTTCAAACCATGGTTTCAAATCATGTCCAAACTGCTCCTTAGAATAAATTCGGAATTTACTGTTCCGATTAATTTAGATTTGTATCGTGTAAAATTCACAATTAGAGAAGTTGTTACGACCATGAGGTTCTCTACTTTCGGAGCTCAAACTCAAGACCTTTAATTAAAGGGGAGAAATTTAATTTATCCCATTAAATTTCTTGATAATGAATATTCATTCAGTCCCAATTGATGTGTTTTAATTTGACTAGACACGAAGTTTACAAAATAAAGAGAGACTTTTGAATCTTGTGATTATAAATTAAAAATGTGTATAATGTACTAAAATATTCTTTGAATCTTGTGGTTATAAACTTGTCACGTAGAATATTTTGAATTGTCAACCTACTAAATATAGAAAGAGACACTTGTAGTGTATTTTAACATGTTATAACCTATTTTATTTTCAGATTAATCTTGATTTTCTTATAGACACAATGAATAGAAAGTAAACTCAAAAATAAATTACAAGCAACTATTTACAATAATAGATTAATAATCCAAAAAAAGACAAATTATTTATTATATATATATATATATATATTTATATGTGCGTGCGCTTGTTAAATTCATACATTGAGGGGATGGCTTCGCGGTGAATCCATACATTGGACAATATTGATCCTATACATATTTCTAAGAGCTATAGAGTTTGATTTTCTGAAAAACGTACATTACTATTGAAACTTTTGAGCATAAAAAAAAGTTCCAAATTGGTATAATATAAATTCAAGACTTTGAACGTAAAAAGAAAATGAGACACATAGTATCATACAGACATTTACGCTGCAAATTCTGAAAATGAAGGAAAAAAGAAAGAGAAAGAAATTAAAGAAATATGAGAGTACATAATTTTATTATACTCATCATGAGTTTTTGAACTTGTTAAAACATTGTAGAATTATTACGTTTGACTGCATATATATCAAAATCTGAAGAATTGAATGTCGGTGCTATGCTACATATTAATAATCAGGCTGCCTAATTTCTGAAACTTTAATTAATATTTAGCTTAACATAAAAAGTACAACAAAAATAAAAGTAGTACTTAGGTATATTAATAAAAGAGTTGGAATAAGACATAGATTAGCAAAAACATGAGGCTGCATTTTGGTAGGTTAAATTGACCGGGAATCTCGGTACTGTGTTGAGAAATAATTTTGTTTTTTAACGTTCTAAATCAGTAATTACAATTTATAATAAAATTATGCATGTGATTTAGCAAATTGCAATTTTTGTGTGTTGAACATGTATGAGCTCCTAACTAGGTTCGTACGACCCTAATTGCTAACTTTGATGCTAATTAAGTGAACTTGCGAACCCTATTGTTTCAAATATTAATACCAATTGTTCGTTTTTTGTTTCAATGGGAAGAATCAAATTGATCTATGGTGTGATTTGCGAGTGTACTGTGAACCAGTACTTGTTTCCAAGAGAAACCAAAAATGCATTATTTGAACTTTAAAATTTCCTAAGCTTATATTAATTCTAGATTAGTAGTAAAAGGTAAAAAAGAATTTCATTTTAAGATCAATTACATATTAGAAAATATTGTAGGAATATTAAGACAATTGAGTTTTGGCTCAATTATATTTGCATTATTGAGAAGTTTATCCTTAGCAACCCTAGCTAAGGATAAACTTCTCAATAATGCAAATATAATTGAGCCAAAATTCAATTGTCTTAATATTCCTACAATATTTTCTAATACGTAACTATCTCTAATGTAATGGCAGAACTAGGGGATGCAAGGACTTCACACGAATCACCTACATTGAAAATTTTATTCAAAATTATATTTTAGGTATATATACAGTAGTGAACCAAATTTATGTTTTTTTTTCTTCAAATATAGCTATGATTTTTACTGGTTTTTTGATAGAATTAATTTTATTTTTTCAAAAAACAAAAAAGACATTGTGTTCTTGGAAGTTGTTCAATATTCCGAAATTCCTAAATACTTTAATTCTACTTTGAGTTTTATACTTTTTTTGTTTACATTCGCTGATCAATTTGATGAAGCCATTGGCCCATTGGAATTTTCTTTATTAGACATAATTGAATTTAAGCTAAAGGTTTCTAATATTCCGTTTACCTAAACCATGAAAAACAGGTCGGTTGATGACTCTACCTAAGGTCATTATATATTAAGATTAAACTATACACATTTTTAGCAAATTTTTCATCTATGTTCAACTGGAGCTTTCTATTAAGATTAAATTATACATGCTCATTTAACTCTTTTTTTCTATTTGGCCTCCAGATTTCAGGGTTTTTGACTAAGCCAGGTTCAGAATATTAAAGAAAAGAGAAAAACACGATAATTACTAGTCTTTACTTCCAGTTGAAAAGAAGAAGAAAAAAACACAGAAGAGATGAAGAAAGAAAATCACATTAGCTACTAAAAATCTTTGAAGTTAATCAACATTTACAGTCACCAGTTCGAAAAAAAGTAAACTATATATTTACTCTATACAAAAAATATCCCGAAGGTGGAGCTAGAATTTTGAGTTTATGAATTGTAGGTTTTTTAAAAAATAATTATTGTGTTCTTGATAAATATTAGTGGATTTTTTAACTTAAATACAATGTCTGTGCCAAAGTTATTGATTCTGCCGAACCCGAAATCGACATGCTAGCTCCATTCCCGTAAATAAGTACACGTATTAACAACAGACAATTTCTGTCTAAATAACAAAAGCCTATTAGTTATGGGTTATTTAGTGATAGATTAGTGATACATGTCGTAACTAATTCTTTTCTTTTGATACATAGGATAATACGAAAAGAATTTTTATGTCATTAATGTATTTTGGTTGATAACTAGTCTTAGTTTTTTCTGCTACTAAATAATCTCATTTTTTCAGAAACAATTATCTTTAATATTTTTTAATTAATCTAATATAGTATCTTTTTTATATAAAAAATAACTCCTTTTAAAAAATGCCATAGTTTACTGGTTGGAGCGACCTGCACGAGGAATTGTCAAATCAATGAACATTCACAAGACTACACAATACTGTTACAAAAGTTTCCAAAAAATTAAAAGGAAAAAAATACACAAAAGTTTATTTAGTACAGTGGGACTAATCCACAAAAATCAAACAACTAGGTCCCTCAATGAATATTTGAACTACAATAAATAAATAATAGGAGTAATTAGACAAGTTAATTAGCATTTGTTAAGGATTAAGATAATTAGTCCTAATTAACCAATGTTTTTAAAAATATTCACGTGTCAGTTTATGGGAATAATCAACAACTTTTCATCAGAGTTTGAACTATGAGAAAACTAAACTTTGATAAAAGTAGCCCAAAACTTTTCAACATTGTCGGATGTGTCCCCCAAAAAAAGGATTAAAGAAAAGTGCCTTTTGTTTGTATGTGTCTCTGAATTTCTTTTTTTTAATATCAAAGTGCCTTTCAATATCAGAAGTTCCCATTAAAAAAAAAGAAGCAATATCTGATCTTCTAGATGTGAATAAATCCCTTTTTAAGTTTTGTACTTGGATTTGTTCTTCTCTTTGCGTCTTTTACTATCAATTTTGGCCCTTTTTCTTACACCACATTAAACCTCTGGGGCTGTAAGAACTTACAACAACAACAAAGTGAAATTCCACATCGTGAGGCCTGGGGAGGGTAGAGTGTACATAGACCTTACCTCCATCTTCGTAGATAGAGCGGCTGCTTCCGGGAGACCATCGGCTCAAGACAAAGTATAATCACAAGCAAGACAATCAAAACAAAGTAAAAGTAAAGAGTAAAGCAAGAGAAACAATCAGACTCAGTTAAGGAATTAAAACAGTATAAAGTGCATTCGAACAAAAGGGAGCAGTAGCTAACACAACTAAATATGCTAAACAAAATACACTAAAGAACACATAGCAGCATAAATCAAACTACAGTGAACTATAAAGCAATAATGTGTCTATGAGTGTGATAGGCTAATCGGGCCTACAATAATAACATTACAACTATCAATTTGTAAGCATAAATAGGACTACGCTCGAATACCTACTACTCTTCTACCCTAATACGTGTCCTCCACAACCCCTATCTAAGGTCATGTCCTCAGTAAGTTGCACCTGCGCCATATCCCGTCTAATCACCTCTCCCCAATACTTGTTCGGCCTACCTCTACCCCTCATGAACCCGTACATAGCCAACATCTCACACCTCCGCACTGGGGCATCTGTGTCTCTCCTCTGCACATGCCCGAACCATCTCAACCTCGCTTCCCGCATCTTATTATCCACCGAGGTCACTCTCACTTTCTCCCGAATATCATCATTTCTAATCATATCTCTCCTTGTATGCCCACACATCCATCTCAGCATCCTCATCTCCGCAACTTTCATCTTTTGTATGTGTGAAGTCTTGACTGGCCAACACTCCGCCCGATACAACATAGTCGGTCTAACTACCACCCTATAGAACTTGCCTTTAAGTTTTGGTGGCATTTTTATGTCGCACAAGACTCCACATGCGAGCCTTTATTACATCCACCCTGCCCCAATACGATGTGTGACATCGTCATCAATCTCTCAATTCCCTTGGATAATAGACCCTAGGTACTTGAAGCTTCCTTTATTTGGAATGACCTAAGTACCAAGCTTTACCTCCAAGCCTATCTCAGGGTCGCTCCCGATGCTGAACTTGCACTCCAAATATTCTGTCTTGGTCCTACTCAATCTGAACCCTTTAAATTCCAAAGTCTGTCTCCAAACCTCCAGCTTGGCGTTTACTGCGCTGCGAGTCTCATCAATCAGGACTATGTTGTCTGCGAATAACATACATAATGGTACCTCCCATTGGATTTATCGCGTCAGTCCGTCCATCACCAAGGCAAATAGGAATAGGCTAAGAGATGATCCCTCGTGCAGCCCCATCATCACTGGAAAGTGCTCCGAGTCTCCTCCTACTGTTCGTACTCTAGTCTAAGCTCCATTATACATATCCTTGATCACCCTAGTGTACGCCACATGTACACCTCTAACCTCCAAACATCTCCACAGAAACCTCCTTAGGGACTTTGTCGTATGCCTTCTCGAGGTCGATGGAAATTATATGTAAGTCTTTTTTCCTCTATCTATACTGCTCCACCAACCTCCTAATAAGATGGATGTCTTATGTGGTCGAACGCCCGGGCATGAAACCAAACTGGTTCTCGGAAATAGACGCGTCTCTTCTAACCCTCATCTCCACGACTCTTTCCCACACTTTCATTGTGTGGTTTAGCAGCTTAATACCCCTATAGTTGTTGCAACTCTGGATATCACTTTTTTTCTTGTACAAAGGGATCATTATACTCCACCTCCATTCTTCGGGCATTCTCATCGTCTTAAAAATGACGTTAAACAACTCAGTCAACCACTCCAAACCTGCCATGCTTGCGCTCTTCCAAAATTCCACTGGGATCTCATCATGCCCGGTCGCTCGTCCCCTTCGTATCCTGCGAATAACACCCGTAACCTCCTCAACCTCAATGCTCATACAATACCCAAAATCTCTATGCCTACCAGAATGCTCCAGATCTCCCAGCACAATGTCTACATCTCCTTTTTCATTCAAGAGTTTGTACAAGTAAGACTGCTATCTCCGCCTAATATGCGTTTCCTTCACTAGTACTTTGCCGTTCTCGTCCTTGACGCACCTCACTTGATCCAAGTCACGGGCCTTCATCTCCCTTGTCTTGACTAGTCTGTACAACTTCTTATCCCTACATTTCTCCTCTAATTCCACATACAGGCGTTCGAAAGCCGCCGTAACCGCTAGCTTTGCCTCCTTCCTCGCCATCTTATACAGTTCCCTATTCGTCCACTTCTCCACCTCATCTTTGCTTTCTATCAATTTCACATACACCACTTTCTTCGTTTCCATCTTCTCTTGAACTTAATCATTCCACCACCCATCCCCTCGATGTCCACCATGATAACACCGCGAGACTCCTAGCACTTCTCTGGCCGTAAGAACTTAATAATTTTGAATAAAATAGTTCTCAAATGGATGTTCATTTAAAATCATAAAATTAGTTGATACATTTTATTATGGGGAAAGTCCAAATTTCCTCATATTTTATTGAAATTGAGCAATTTTGCTTTCTGTTAAACTTTGTGTTTAATGTTATCGTGTTATCTTTATATTTAATGGAGTTTCAAAGTGAAATTGATGTACTTCACATGTCGATTTTCTTGGACGAAAAAAAGAAGGTCCAAATTTATTCCTCAACATTTGGCGATGGCCTAAATTAACCTCAAGTTGGAGCTCCCATGAAACTTTTGACAAGGTAATATTAATCCAAAAAGGAACATAATATCAAAATGAAAGTTACCATTTTTTTTTAAAAAGCATGTCTGATCTTCTGGATGTGAATAAAGTTAAACCCCTTTTTAAGTTTGTACTTGGATTTGTTCTTGTCTTTGTGTCTTTTACTATCAATTTCGGCCTTTTTTCTAACATTACATTAAAGTTTTAAACCTCTGGGGCTGTCTTTTACTAAACTCTTTTTACCATTTTCTTGTTGGCATCACTAGTGATTTTATTTCCTTTTTGGCCATTTTCCTCTTTCTCTTTCTCATGAATAGGGATATGGGACTTGTTAGAGTTTTTAATATATAGAAAGGGACAAAATTATATTATGACTCTTTAAATGAAAAGAGGATGTGGCCAATTGATTGTCCATGATGAGGTTTGGGCTGGCATTGGCAAAGGGTTTTTAATAAATGTTTGGAATGTGACATTCCTTTCTTAATTTTTGTGACCAAACCAGAAGGCCACTTGGTCTGTTGAACTTAAAGAATTTTGAATAAAATAGTTCTCAAAAGAAATGTGCATTGAAAATCTTAAACCACATTTCAAATATGGAGGTGAGGATTAGGGTAGAAGATTAATAAGTAGTCGAGCGTTATCTAGTCTTCCTTATCAGTATTGTTATTATTGCTCGTATACTATCTTGTTCTTCGATTTTATTATTACGTGTTATTTCCTTTTCTTCGGTTATCATATTATGTATCTGTTGCTGGTATTCTCTTATGCATTACGTTCAACATGGCTGCTTTACTGTATATTCTTTCTTTCCTTGCTTGATTTTATTATGCTTTACTTAAGCCGATGGTCTATAAGAAAAAATCTTCTACTTTCATAAGATAGGGGTAAGACTGCGTACACACCACCCTCTCTAGACCCTCATTTATGGAATTACACTGAATATGTTGTTGAAAATCTTAAACCAATAAATACATAGTATAATGGGCAAATGTTCAAATTTGCTAATGTATGTATTAGTCGAAATTGGACAAGTTTATCCTCCATTGAACTTTGGGTTTAATATTAATAGCAAATCTTCTTATATTTTTTTATTATTAACAGAGTTTCAACGCGGAATAAGTAGACTCCATGTATTCAAATTCTTCGAGAAAAAATATTTAAACTTACTCCTCGGCTTTTGATTGTGATCTAAAATTACACTCAAGTTGGAGTTCTGGTAGGGGTCAACGACAAGTTTTAAAAAGGGCAAAGTTGCTCAGATTTATATTATATGAGAAAATTTGATCCTCCCTAATATTATTGCATTATTATTAACTACACGTATATGGGCATACTTAGTACTTCCTTTGTCTCAAATTATTTTTCGTGGTTACTAAAAATAGTTGTCTCAAATTATTTATTTATTCAGAAGTTAAAGGCGTAATTAATTATTTTTTCTCCATTTTACCTTTTGTCATTAATGAAGATGACACATAAATAGAAAAACTATTTAATAGAGAGAGATTATAATTTAGACATAAATAAGGTAAAATAGATCGAATACTCTTCCTAATTAATATTTCTTAAGGGGCGTGTAAATAAAAAAACTACAAATATTTTGAGACGGAGGGAGTACTTTCACTGTCCCAATATATATTTGAAAGAAATAATCCCTTGATTATTTTCATTAATGAAAGAGTATATATACAATTTACAATTTTCATAATATGAAAAATCATATTCATATTCTACTCCCAAAATTCTATTCTATTTGTACAAGAATGCCACAATTAAGTATACAATACTAATTATATACAAAATATACAACTAAAATATGTTACCATATACACGGTTGTGTATACCGTGTATATCACGGTTTTCCAAATTGTTATGAGATTCCGTGATACCGTGTATATTTTCACACCCCCGCAGTCATAGCGGGCAGTCTTCGTACGCTGAGATTGTCCCTAAAATTTTCAAAAAGGACTGAGGGAAGACCCTTTGAAAAGATGTCTGCAATTTGATACCCGGAAGGGACATGACAGACGTGTACTTGTCCACGAGCTACCTTTTCGCGAACAAAGTGAATATCCATCTCGATGTGTTTAGTGCGCTGGTGTTGAACCAGATTCCCAGAAAGGTAGACGACACTAATATTATCATAATAAACCCATGTAGCTTTCTGAATAGGACAATGAAGCTCTAAAAGAAGATTACGTAGCCAACAGGATTCAGAGACCACATTGGCTACCCCTCGATACTCGGCCTCTGTACTAGAGCGTGATAATGTAGATTGACGCTTCGCAGTCTAGGAGACCAAGTTATTAACTTATTACCAAGAAACATACAATATCCAGACGTGGAGCGTCTGGTATTTGGACAGTCACCCCAATCAACATCTGTATACGAGACAAGTGTATACAAAATATACAACTAAATATGTTACCATATACACGATATACACGGCTGTGTATACTGTGTATATCACGATTTCTCAATTGTTATGTGATTCCGTGATATACACAGTATACACAAGGTATATGTATACCGTGTATAACCGTGTATATTTTCAATATTTCATGTTTTCTTATTTAGTTTGTTCTAGAAAATGATATGTTTGTTCGTTTAGAAACAATTTAACATCAATAGTTATAACAAATATCGATGGTTAGGATTTTCCTATTATGAAAAATTGTAAATTGTATATATACTATTTCATTAATAAAAATAATGAATGAATTATTTCTTGCAGTTATAACAAATATCGATGGTTCGAATTAGACCACACATTTATAAGATGTTTTAAAAAAAAACTTCAAGTCTAATAATATTGACACACAAATTCGGACAGGAGTGATAAGTATGAGTATATATTTTCCATAATTTCCAATTGTATATATAATTCGAGAAGTAGGTGAATGTGACTGCACCAACTACAAGTATGTATATCTGCCATGTTCAATAATAGTTGGATATTGTTAATACGACTTTTAGTTGCCATATGGAGGAGCAATTCTTATTTAGAAGGTGTCTAAACCTATGAGAATGGGTAATTGACACATCATTATCTCTTGGATTAAGTTTTCGTTGATCAAAACACTATCTCTTGGGGATACGAATTATCATTTTTTCAGTAGGAAAAAAAATACTTGCGCCTACAAATTTAATTTCACGTGAGAAAATGAAGGTTCAATACTTTTATAGTTTCATTTTATTAATTTGCTTTACACCTAAATAATATATAAGAATTAAATGACAGTTCAAAAGTCAATATTCCCAACTATGATCAACGAAAATAGAACGAGGAAGGTCCAAAAATGTTCTGAACTATCTCAAAAGGTTTTAAAATATCATTCGTTCATTTATTGGGCTAAAAATATCATTCATCCACTATTTTGACTCACTTATATCCTTAAACTTAACATCCCTCTAATTTTTATTATTTTTTATTATTATTTAGTACTTGCACCTCCTTATTGGTCGAAATAAAACCCCACCCTCCCCACCAGATATTTTCCTTCTACCGGGGCCCATGACCCACGATCCATGACCCACGACCCAATTCCTCTTTAGAAAAAACATCTGCACATCGATCCCTTTGCACCCAAATCCCTTGTTACCTTTTTGTTTTCTATTTGATTAAGTAAATTTTAAAGTCTGAAAATTAAAGATACAACCAACGTCGAGGATATTTTTGAGAAATTTCATGTTGGAATAGCAATGTATTGAAGAATTAAGCTCTAATAAATGACAAAGTTCAGAATTAGATTGTGAGGGCTTTATTAATATTATATGCTACATATCTAGGGTCTTAAAACAATTAAGAGATTTCTCTTCATCTAAGTACAGGTTTGTGAATGTTGGAATTGGGGTCGTGTGTGATGGGTCATGGGCCGGGTAGAAGGAAAAGATCTAGTGGGGAGGGGTGGGGTTTTATTTTCGACCAATAAGAACGCGTCACGTAATAAATAGTAATAAAAAATAATATAAAGGAGAGGGCTGTTAAGTTTAAGGATATAAGAGAGCCAAAATAGGTCGATGAAGAATATTTTTAGCCCAATAGATGGATGAAGGATATTTTAAAATCTTTTGGGATAGTTCAGAGGCATTTTTGGATCTTTTTCGAAAATAAAAAAACTAAAAACACAAAAGTGAACAATAACAATTCTTATTTAGAAGGTGTCTTATGTAATTAGAATGTTTTGTGGTTGTATTTTCTCACATCCTATATCTTATTATTATGAACATTTATGGTTTTATCCAGTAATATTTTTATTGTATCAGTATTATATAATTTTAGAGTAGTTTGTCTAAAATGAAATAAGAAAAGTGATTATTGGCGAAAATCATTAGGATCAAATAATGCTTATAGAATCATAGAAAACGAAAGTCCGTTTTGAAATATTACCAAATATATATTATAATAGAAAATATTATCAAAGGATTCTAAAAATTCTAAAACCACTTAATGAAGTTATAAAATTAGTAGAAACTAATTTTCTTCTCCTAGAACGCGAAGAGACTAAAGTAAAATATTACGCGAAAAATAAAATTCAGATTAAATTCTTCTCTATCCAAGAAAAATATTTAATTAAAACAGACTATTAAATAGTAAATAGGATTTACAGTAAATGGGTAGAAGCTTGTGAGGATTTAGGATCAGAGATTTTAATTTTCTCAAGTTTGTAAGTGTTCAACTTTACTTTTCTTCAGTTCTCATTATTCAAGGAAATGTGGGTGAGAACTCACTAAATTCTTCCAAACACATTTGATAGAATTTTAAAAGTATGAATAGTGTTACACTAATACTGTGCGACTAGCAATTGGGGTTTTCAAATTATTTAAAATATGTTCATACAAAAAAGATTTATAAGCAACACTCAGTGTCATATAAACCCGAATTATTATTGATAAGATATTAACAGATATGATTTTTATGAATGAGGATGCAATTTAATTTCATAAGTATATTAATATTTTGTCACGAAGCAATTGAGCGAAGCGCAATCACATTCACTAGGTAATTCATAAACAGAAAATCCAGCATTAATCTACCAGTACATTAATGGGATTAATAATTAGCTTTGAACATTTAGCCAACGCGTCAAACTTTATCATTTGAACACAAAGAGGTAGGTGATATAGAATGAAATAATAAAGGCTCTCTGTGGAAACTTTAAAATAAATTAGTCATTATAAATTTCAAGGTACATATACCAACCAAAAATAAATTCAAGATAGAGAAACAATTACTATTATACCAAAATACTTTGGTACTACTTCTCCGTCTCAATTTATATGACATTTTTCGCTTTTCGAGAATTAATATGACTAAACTTTAAAGCTAAATTGGATTTTAAGATTACAATTTATATATTGAAAACTACATAAAAGTACTATAAATTACAATTTTTTTCACGACAATTTAAAGAAGAAATATATTATAAAATATTGGTTAAAATTTATACAATTTGAATTTCAAAAATTGAAAAGTAACACATAGAAACTAAGGAAGTACAATTGATTATTATGGCAGAAAAACGATCACTTCCACGTCATGTAAAGTTCTTTTCATTTTCTTTTTCTTTTTCGATTATATATTCCCATAACTTTTCCTCATCCGTTCTTTTTCTCTACTACTTTTTTTTTTTTGGAGTCAAATTTACATATATAAATTGCTATCAGGAATTTGAAATTATTTATATGTTATTAAGAATTTTAGTTTTGAGTCTTATTCTTTTGTAAACATAATTTACTATTCCTTCCTTACCAAATTATGTGACACTTTTCACTTCTTTCTTTCATATTAAATGTATACTACTATTTCATTTGAAAATTTGGGAAAAGGAATTCAATTGAAAAATAAATTCATTTTTTTGGGACATCATTACTTAGAGCCTGTTTAGCCAAGCGGTTTTGAGGTCAAACACTTTTTTAAAGAAAAAAAAATATCTTTTTGGTTATTTAAGATGTTTGACCAATTAGTAAAACTACTTTTAAACATAAACAATTTTACTGCGGTTGGGGAGAAACATAAATCTCTACCATAAATGCATATTTACCAAGTATATCTCTCATTAATTTATTTATATCTAATTAATAATCCTTTATTTTATATTATGTTGTATTTTGTGCTGAATTTTAATATGTGGAATGATTTTAAATTTTATTTTGGTTGTTGTTTTCAGTACATTTAAATCACCGTGTTGATATTGTATCAATATTAACTATTATCTTTGATTTATCTATGTATTATGTTGTGCACTTTAAAATTTTAATTAGATAACAATAAAAACTTATTTAAAGTCTTTGACATAGATATTTAAAAAAAGATCTCTCCGTAAAATAATCTTAATAGTAAATGCTTATTGATATTTATCTCTTTTCGTAATTTGACACTCAAATTTTTTTTTAAAGAAAATTAGTCAAACACAATATATTTATCAAAATCACTTTTTAGATGAATTAACCAAACACAAATTGTTTCTCATCAAAAATTCTTTTTCGGAAAATATTTTTTAAAAAATCACTTCTCAAAATAAGTAATTTTTAGCCGCTAGGCCAAACAGACTCTTACTATGTTAAAGCTGGAACTTGTCCGTGGTCACAAATCATCAATTTTCTCCATCCATCTATTTATGGAAGAGATAATTCTTATGCGCATCTAGGAATAAAAGAAAATAATTTTATAAATATTTTTTGTGTTTTATTTACAGAATTTTATGTGGTAATTTTATTTATGATTTCTCGTAAAAAATGTCATAGCAAAATAACATTTATAATGGACTACAAAACCAAATGGCTGCCTCAGTCCATCATTTTTCTCCTATATATTACAAATTCTTTTAGTGATATATCAATTTTCAGGAGATCGAATATTTTCTTTTATTTAATTTTTCATTGATCACGGGACATTATTTCCTCATTATATATTTTACGTGTAACATAAAATTAATTCAAGCTACCACCCAGCGTTGTGTTAGGGGTGTGGTTCGCGGAAATATAGTAACTTTTGCACAGTCCATGTATTTATATTGAGAAAATCATTAAATATATAATAAATATATGTTCGGAACCCAATAAGAAATTAAGTTCTCGGTCCAACGGTAGTAATGGAACCCTCTTGGATGAGGGTTTGATTTCCTTTGGGCACGTATATTCAAGTTTTTTTTTTTTAAAAAATTGAAATAGTTAAAAACACATACTTCAAATTCTAAATTCACATTTAGCGAAAAGTCTCAAATTCGACTTTTAAAAATGAAACAATCGTAGTAAGGAGCGTTTTTCTTTTTGTGCCATCTCATGAATCATGATCTAAACGACTCACACATACACCCTAGCACATACATGCATGTTATGCCTTACGCGATGTTTCTGGATTAGTGGAGATCTCAAAATGAGTACCAAACATAGATCGGGAAACAAAAAGAAAAGATTAAGTTTGCACCACGTGTCAAAGATTTGAATATTTCATAGTCATGACACTTTGTTCATTAAGGGAATTCATGTTCATAGTAGTCCTTTTCTTTATGAATGCCGTCCTTGTTGTCGACATCCTCCCAGTCCCCCTGCACTGCATTTACACCCTGCTCTCTCATTCTTCATTAAGCCTCATATTAATGTACGAGAGACCTTGGCTCAGGAAAAGCAAAGCAAAAAAATAGTATATTTGCATAGCTTTTTAAAATGAGGACAAAATGTAAATTGTGGCTTGCATAAATCAACCAAAAGATAGAGAGCACACAAGAGATGGACTCCTTTTCTATGACTATTTAGCCAGGAAATTATACTGTATAAAAAAAGGTAGCCCGTTGTACTAAGCTCCCGCTATGTACGGGGTCCTGGGAAGGGCAGGACCACAAGAGTCTATTGTATGCAGTCTTACCTCACATTTTTGTAAGAATACCGAAGGAGTTTCCAGTCCATATTACCTTTGGGCCTTCCCAATGTTCGTTTGGCCTTATGATATCCAAGAGAGAAATCAATGTTAACTCAAGTCGTTTGTGGCATTGTGGGTATTCTAGCTTCTCCTATTTCTAGATGAATGGATAAATTACACAACGTGACAAACATTTAGACAGCATTTACGAAACATAACTATATATAGTTTCAAAAAATTAAGAAATGTAGCTATCAACATTGATACAGATGTCGTGCAATAGTACTTGAATTCCTTTTGTATAAGCTTTTTTTTTTTTGTCAATTCAATAGTCTTTTCTCATTGGTTTTAAAAGTGAAACTCGCAAGAATATTAGGTTCCAATAAGGTTTTGCAGTGTGACAGCAATGTTTATTTTTTAATTTATTCAATTGAATTCTTTTCTGCGAGATCATTAGTAGTTCTTCAATTTCTCATATTGACGATCTACTAATAATTTTGGATATCCCATCAAGATGTTGACATGGATCGAATTGATTTTCTTTTCAATCTCTATATGTGCAACTTCTTTGACTCCAAAGAACATTTTCATATTCTTTTGTCATAATTTATTTAATAGTCTCTTGTTTAATTTAGAAGCTTATAAAAAAAATCCGTCTCATTTCTCTTAACAGATACATCTCCACAAAAATAATTGTCAGCTTACACGATTTAGCTTTCTGAATAGCAGTAATATATGACCAATGATTGTTGGCATATTGGAAGATGCTCAGGACAAAGTACCTGTTTTTTCTTTTCTTGTGTTAAGCTTTTCGATTGAATAATTGGTTAGGAATGCACTTTTCTCGAGTGATCGTGTCATAGGGTCTTACCTTTCCACAAATGGGTAGTTCATTTTTCTTCACCAAACATTTGTAACTTCTATTATCTATCAAATCTATCACTTTGCAAGTAACCAACTACAGAACGAACAAGAAGAAGATTTCATATCATAGACGAACTTATATGGATCTAGTAGATTATACAACCATAGTGCCAATGATGTAGGTAATATAGAGCCTAGCTAAAGTTTCTTCTGCAAAATTTATGCATAACCAGCCATCCCAACATTTGAGCTAGTACGATTTGTCTTATGAGCTGACTGAGTAGTAGCCCTTGTGAAGTACATGTAGAAATACACATTCAGGATCATGGTTGCAACGATAAAGACTGCTCCGGCAATGAAGACACCTTTCCTTAAGGTTTCGCAAGAAAAATTTTCTGCTAAGATCATATCCCGATACTTGGTGTGGTAAGCATTTTTCTTTGCTCCAGCAACAACACATGCTTCAGCAACCAGGAATGTCAGCCTGCAGATGTAAAAATATTTAGTACAACCTTCGCAAATACGCAGAATGAATCCTGTTAAGATGGAGAAAAGGAAAAATAGTAAAATTTTAGGATACTGCTCATGGATCACATGGGGATCACCCACAAAATGTAGTTCGAAAGGTATCATCAGCATTAAGAATAAACTGGCAGAAATTATTTGCAAGATGGAGATTGCAATAACTTGATAACAAATCAGAGTGCAAAAGAGTAAAAACAATGTGAAGAGGGCAAATGTTTAATGTTTATTCACCACCCATCATAGAGCATTCTAATTGGAGACAAGCATTCAGATAACTGGAATTTCTTTCCGGAATAACCAGTATGTGATCTGATTTTCTTTTCAAAACAAGATAACATGTCCGTGGACTTCCATGCATATCTGGATAGTCTGATGCTGATTGTTGACTGGATGACCATAATAATGTAGTTCATATGAGGTTTACTTCAACATAAAAAAATGTGGCAAGTAAGAGCAATGATGAGACACGCACCATGATGATATGAAGTATATGATGGCCCATGCACGATTTGACCCAGGAGATAAAGGTCTTCCGAAGCACATGCATTTCGTCACTCCCATAAGCAATGCCTCGCCTGAAAGAAGAAACAAGAAAGCACCTACTCCATATCCAGTGGCAACGTCTGAGGTGTAAACACAATATGTACGATTGGTAACAATATCATCGTGCAGAGTACCCTGTCAAAAAGAACCAAATTACACAGCTAATGAGCTGGTTCTATCAAAGTATAAATCACAAAGTTGTTTAGCGGTTTAAGTCATAGTCTAATAAAAGTTAACTGCCATAACAGCCTGTCTCAGTGTAAATCAACTGGCCTGCAAAGTTTGAGATTTATCGGAGTTTCAGCACTGCTCAATTTCATCCTACTTGCAGCCCCTAAAGAAGTTTCTACATACAATTACTGAGTTCAATATAACTTTTCAGTCTACCATTCCTAATTTTGAACCAAGAAACCCTGCAAAGTTCACTTTTACAAAATAATTCCATGAGAGGCGCCATCCATCTTTTTTCCCCCTTTCTGCTCTAATAATAGAAGGACCATAAGTCTACTCACAATTGATACATCCAAACGTCTTCATTTTAAATGAGCAAGAAATAGAGAGCGTTAGTTTTTTCCATAACTGAATATTTTTATCACAACAATAGTCTCCTGTGCCAGACAATTCAATACAAGTATTCATTCCATACACCTCAGGGAAGCTGGAAAAGGGGCACATCCCCACAGGAACTTTTGTTCCCAGACTCCAGTGAGGAAAAAGAAAGGGAATTTCTTCAAAATTCATTTCCATACCCCTAACTCAAATTTGTAGAGGCTCAACATCGAGTTCCACATTTTTGGTTTATCAGATAGTTGACAGAATTGTATTTCTGTTTGCAATGATACTGATCCATGGTTTGCAGACAGTTAAATTGAACTCTTAATGAGTTTATGTCAGTAAAGTACAGATTGTGAATAAAAAATGAACCCCTCTATATTACCTTTGGCTTCATGATAAGGGTTCCTCTAGCATTATAGTAAGGGAAATTATCTTTGCTTATACTGATCCTCAACATCAGATGAAAGCCCAAAGTCACTATTCCTACCAAATAGATAATTATTCTTTGGGGGTAAATTTCAACCTCCGTCCATTTTTTTTAATCAAGAGGGTAAATCTTAACCTCCAGTAATATCTTTCCTGATTAGAGGTATAAGACCAGAAGAATCATCATGACTCTTGGATTAGCTATTCACATGCTACCGTAACTCTCTCTCATTGCACCTACATCACGGTACTTCCTTTTTCTTCTCTGCCACATTCTGGTGACAGCTCTCTAATTGCCAACCCCTATGTTTAAAACACACTATTTTAACAAAACTCTTATCTTATTGCACCATCCTGTTAACTACCACAAGAAATGAATAGAATCATGCAACTGCTGCGAGAACTCGAGATAATGGATAACCAGGATTCATGCAACTGCTGCGACGACTTAAGAGAATGCAAAAACAGCCTAAGGAAAAGGAGTTTTACAGTTATGATCATTTCATCCCTCTAGACTCATTGAGACTACTTGCTATACTTCTCCTCACAACAACTTCTCATCTAAACAATTGCCATCATTTCCTTTTTATCTCTTCGGTGGGATTGTTTGGTAAGTTTCTGTTTTCTTCTCTTTCTGCTTTTAATTATAGGCTAAGTGAATTGCTTTTCAACAGGGATATTAACAATTTCTTAGTAGAGGACATATAGGAATTATATTAACAGAGTTAATCATGCTTTTAATAGTAGTGTATAAATCAAAGTGCCCCGTCGGCCAGCACTATACTAGGTAGAAGTTCTTAAACACAAGCGATTTATCTAAAGTTGGCCATAAGGTGCAAATTCCTTCAAAAGTAAGAGGACACTCACCAGCCAAATGTTCATACAGATTAGGGACTATAGCTGCAAATAATTCTAACTTCTGATTATCACTCAAAGCAATTCAGAAAAGAATGAAATGAGATAAGCAAAAATGGAAAATGAAGAACTCCAAGTAATTTATTAAGTGGGTCAATAAGAGTTCTCCTTTACATTTCAGTTGGAAATTACATATACATCTCCTTTACATTTCATAGATGTATTTTACAAGTGTCGGCAGTAGGATGAGTAGTAATGAATATAAAAGTTTATAATGTTGGAGGTAAATATCAAGAAAATGGTACAATGCTTGAGACATATGAAAACAGACTTCCTTAAGAACATTTTTCCCCACCAGATAAAGAAATAATACAGCGTCTCCCCTAGGATTCAACAAGTTTTCCCTACGAGAGGGAGCAGGAACATCAAAAATTATATAAACAAACAAGTCCAGTAGAGAAAAGAAGGAACGGTTAAAAGTTTGTAATAATGATTAGGTTAGAGAGAGTGTGTGAATTGACGCCATAATTGCACACTCTATAACCTAATCATTCATCTCCTGCGATCATTATTACCTACAAACTCTTACTTGTTCCTTCTCTTCTTTTCTTTACCGGACGTGCTGGTTTGTTTATTTAAATTTTGATGTTCCTGCTCCCTCTAATTGTAGAAGAAGGCTTGTTGAATCCTTGGAGGATATGCCTAACTATTTCATTATCTGGTGGGGCGAAATATCCTTTCTAGAGGGAAAGATGATGAAAATGGTATGCCGCTTGAGGCATGTGAAAACACACAGTCCTTCAGTCTCAAAAACAATTATCTGCATTCATATCCAGTATCAGATTGTTATATTTGATGTTGGATTAATTCAGTTGTCCTAGAAATTGATGAATTTGAAATCAAGTTCACTTCTATGAGAAGGGATGTCTCATTTTTCCAACAGAATAAGTTGCAAAATCTTTAGATAGTACAAATCAACTATTTCTCTACTATTCATAGGCATCATTCAATGACCCATTTCAACAGGACATAGCTATTGGTAAAAATTGGCTGCTATGAAACATGATCCCCTGAATCAGTTAGCAAAAACACTATTACTAATGACAAGTTTATTGACGTTTATTGCAATTCTTCAAACTTTTCAGACTGGACTCATTCCGCCCATTATACACCTAGCATCTTTATCTATGTTAATTACATTCTGTAAGTTTGTGTTACGATAATTTTCACACATCTCTTCTCATTTGCAAACCCTGTAAATTCTCACCAAAGGATATCCACAACACAGTTTTAATTTCAACAAGTATCACTACTCCATTCTATAACAAACATGTATCCATCAACCAAAACGATAAATTCCAATGGAGACACTCTCTCCAACATATATCTTGATGCATAAGGATACTAGATTACCTAGTAGAAAAGATTGATAAATCATCAACCTCCCTTATTTCTTTTCTATTGCAATTTCTGGATTATTATATGATGATTTTTGAACTAATATCAGTTGCACAAAACGGATTCACTATCAGAGTACTGGAAAGTTTAAAAAGTATCAGAACAGACTGCAGAGCAAATAAATGCAGCATTTCAGATCTTAACTAAGCAATAATTCAATAGCACTACACAATTATACAAAACACACAACTCGCACTGAATCTATCGAAGTTTAAGCTCATGAGCTACATACATACACAGATATAAACCTACACACACACACAATAAGCAGGTAGATAAAGTACGAGAAATAGAAGAGTGATTACAGTGCTCCGGCGACGTTCGGCAGCAATGGCGAATCCGAAAGCGACTAAGCTGAGTACTATTACGAGTAGATGAACAAGGGAAGATCCTCTACCTTCCGCCATTTATTTCTAGAACCTTTCAACTGCGTGTTTTTTGAGCGGCTTGGGGTACTAGTGAAATCTGTGACTCACGCGATGTGAAGGAGCGTTTGGTATACGCGGAGTGATGTTGGTTTGACACTTTGACTTGTGTCTCGCCCGCATGGGATTAGATTTATTGATGGGGAATTGATAAGGAGCGGGCGTCCTCATCTTTTTGTGGTGGGTCATCTATGGAGTATTTTGCTATTCAACTTTTTTCTTTGCCATGTTCAAATGTTCAATATGGTTTCTCTTGATAAAAAGCCACTTAGGGATAAAAATCTACTTCCTTCTTTGAATGGCTTGATACTTTTCATTTATCCAAAGTAAATTTGATTCATTCACGTAGTTACATCAGAATACAGTTATTAAATATATTTCGAGCAAATTATAACTTAATTAAAAAATGAAAGTTTGCTTTCGGCTTATCAGGATAGGAATAAAAAAGAGAGATATTTTCGTCGTTCGTGGATCAATACAAATAAATGTAGTAATTCACGGGAAGGAGTATCCTAGAGTTAAAGTAAATTAATAAATCGGTTGTAAAAAAAACAGTAATTCAGAGAGTGAAGAGAGAAAAAAACATATTTTTAAGTACTATATATGGCTCTTCTCTCAATTATTTTTGGGTATTTGGAAGTGAAAAACATTTTTTCTTGAAATCAAGAAAATGAATAACATATTTTAAACTAGAGAACAAATTTTATTTATACGAACCTCAAGAAATAAACAGTGTTATACTAATACATTACTTTGTGACATATGAAATACTAAAATTTAGTTAACTTTACAAATGTCACAATAACTCCAAATAAATTATGGTTACGGTCCAACCAAATTGCAAACCTTGTATAGCCCCCAAGCCCATTTCTTTGTTGTGTGAGAGCTTCATGTATGAAAAGGCAAATGATTCAACCCAAACAAGAAAGAAGACCCATTTTCGAAGTTTAGCCAAATTAACTGGAATGAGCTCGTAAAAATTTCACGGCAACCTTATTTGAGTACTGCTACTTAATTTACACTTAATTTTGAAATGTTTTGCACATCTACTAACTTTGTAACAACTTTAGACATATGATAGTCAGGAAAAAATGATTGGATAAATAGCTGAACTTTAGTTATATATGCTTAAAATTCAAGCAAAAATGACTAAATTTGAATGATGTGTGTGAACTTCAACCGTATAAAAATTCAAACATCATATGTCAGAAATGGTTGTGAAGTAGATAAATTTGTAAAAGTTCTATCCACTACTCGTATGGTTTAAATGGAGGTCTCAAAATTGTGTATTTGTACACTTCAGCCAATGAGCTCCCTAGAACATTTTTTGTGCGGATTTCCCTTCAAACGCACTGGTCTTTAATTTTTTCCCTTCATAGCGGTGGTCTTTAATTTTTACCTCTGCTATTTATTTTATGAAAATATTCAGGTCTAATGCACAAGGCATAGTCTCTATAATATTTTTCTCTCCGAAAATTGAAATTTTGCCTCACGCGACATAAATTATGTAGGAATTAAGTTATGCGGCATAATTTTATATTAATTTTTTAAATTATGTTGAGTGTTGAAAATTATGACTTGTCCAACATAGTTTGTGTGGATGTTATGATACATATGTTGAAATTAAACGCCAACTAAGCTCGCTGAAATCTGAAATTATGTTTTTTTATATTATGTTGAGTGTTGACAGTTATGCCTTATCCAACATAATTTGTGGGTTGTGTATGAAACATATGCCGAAAATAAACACTAATTATGCTTTGCAAATTTTTAATTATGCAGCGCAAAAAATAATAAAGGACAAAAATTAAAGAATACAAATTTGAAGGACAAAAATTAAATACCACCCCAAATAGGGAATTTGTGCGAATGAACCCAGTTTGATCTGGCCCGTTTCAGTAATCTGAATGCTAGGCCTGCTTCTAAGGCCCAAATCCCATTCCAATGTCTACTTATGTGGCCATTATAATAGATGGTCACACTTGCAATTACTAAAAAAGGAAAACCAAGTGTATATAATTTGTTTTGCTAATTACTATCATGCTGCATGTCCCTAAGTTTGTTCATCACTTCTTTGTTACCATTTTTTTCATTTTGGAATTCAAATAAAATAGTATATAAAAATATTATCCGACTGCTAATTAGACATAAGACTAATCATAAAACATTGTACATCTATACATGTGCATTTTCAACCTATTATAACTAAATTTGGGCAGAATATTGTAAGTGTTAGAGTGATCTTGTTGCCACGATCTAATAAAATTCAACCCTCTATCGCTCAGGTTCTCACGATCATTCAGCCAGTTTCCATATTCCTATATGAACTTGGAACTTCCTTGATGGCTTTCAAATCCCAAACATCATCATCCCACAAAACATCATTGTACAAGTTGTTAACATAAGCTTCTCCCATGAACTCCATGTCCCAAATAGGTGACCAACATGTTCCCCATGACATTTGCTCATCCACCATATTCCATGAACAAATCCATTTGTTAATCCAATTATTATCACACTGATCACCCATCAACTCCATTTCTTTCACAACACTTCCTCCACCATTAATATTCCTTTGTTCTTCCTCTGTTTTCACCTCTTCACTATGTTTCTCAACAACCCTTTTAGCCTTTTTCTTCTCCACATAATTATTACCTATCATCTTACCACCTCTTAGCCTCTTCATTCCGATATCGGGTCTTGCAGTCAAGCTCTCCTCTGCCTTTGCATTCGAGGGTCAATCTCCGTCCGGCCTGAAAAAATCTTAAACAAGAATTAATGATCTTGCTCTTGATTTATACTAACTTTGTGTTGCATTGTTATATATGGAAGGAAACTTTGTTACTCCTATTTATAGATGTTGAGAAAATTAGTGGTGATGCAAGTTGGTCAAAAATTAAACAAGTGACAAATTGTGGATATGGAGGAAAGTTGCAAGTTTCCAAGATCACCTGCAAAAGTTGATAATTGATCTTTGGGAAGCCTATGAGAAGTATTTGGACCATTAACAAGTACGTAGGTGGTGTGTGCCAAAAGTTAAATGAACAATCAGCAAACAAGTTGAGTTGAATATGACCCGTTCAGTTGTCTCAAGTGTCGACTGTCGACACACGAAAAATCTTTTGTTCCCCTCGATTATTTAACCAATAATATAAGATTGTATTTTTTCATCGTATTAATATAAAAGTTAAAATTTATAATACCTTTCATATAGTTTTTAAACGTCAAAAGGGAGTATTATCTCAAGTGACTCTATTCATTAATATTTAAATAGATAAAAAGCATTGTTTGATTGAGTACGGATTTAAGAAATATTTTTTTTAGAGCTTGTTATCTTAAATGCATCATAAGATTTAGTGCTATAAAAGCATGACATTAAATCAAACTAGAAATATAAAGTTAAATTATTTCTAAATATAAAAATATGACATTATTTTTAAAACAAATTGATAAGATATTGTCATATTACACAAAACAGAAAATGTTATACTTCTTATTTTTTTTACTGTCCGCAAAGGTAGCCAAGTTGGTGTAGCAGTAGAGCGCGGGATCGCAAGGTCACGAGTTCGATCCCCTGCATAAACCTTCTTGGTTGAGCCTGTCACACATGGCTTGCCAAGTGTGGTTAATCGGCTGACGTGGTTTGCAGGCTATTGCGTCAGTTCGGGGTTTACCCTGTGCGCACTCGAGAGAATAGCGGCTGCGGGTTCCTTCGTCAACAAAAAAAAATGTTATACTTCTTATGTCCTAAATTATTTGTTATTTTTTTTACTGAACATAAAGTTTGAAAAAAAATAAAGACTTTAAAACTTACGTCTAAAATAAGTCATAAATATTTATATTATAAAATCAAAAATTTACCGTCAAATTAATTCTAAAAAGTATCTATATAACTTTTTTTAGACGGACCAAAACAAATATAACAAATAATTGAGTCTAGAACGAATATTTTTTATTTCAACTAATTTTATTGAGGGTTTGCTTTATGTACTAAAAGTAGAGCATTTATTAGTTAGATTTGGTGATTGGGTGGTGTATATATGTCGCACAAAGTGCCAAGTTGTGTGATTTGGGAATCACAAGGAGGCAAATTGCGTTTCCATTTTGTTATTGTCGAAAGGGTGGCCGTTTTAATTTTAGTCACGCCTACTGCTTCTTGGAATCAGTGTTCCCCGAAGTAACACAACTTTGATTATTTAGATTGTTACCTGATACTAAAATACCGTACTAAATGTTATCTATGATTATAGTATGCGTTTCGACATAAATCTAGTTGAAATTAAAAAAAAAAAAAAGTTTAAAGTTGAGATTTAATTTAAAAAATTTATTTAAAAGCTAAAATCATATTTAAACATACAGTTTATTTGAAAAAGTAAAACTTTTATGAGTGAATTTTGAAGATATTTTTTTTAGAAAAAATCTATATCCAAACGGTTCCATGATGATTATTATAAGTAGTACTCATACAAAGAAGGAAAGACTTCTAACACATATAAAAGTATTTTTAAAATATATAATTTGAAATATGTTATAATATTTTTATAATTATAAGAATATATTATTAAAGGTAAAATAATAAAATCAGAATTAACTGAAATTTAAATATAAAAAAGGTCATTATTTTTCTAAACATACTAAAAACAAGACTAAAATACGCTAAAGTCTTATCAGTCTTATGTAATATGACTTAATTGCAGACATTACACAATTAATATTATAAAAATTCATATCCCTATATATTAATGAGAAAATTCATAAATAGTTATAGTTTAGAGCGTAATTAGAAAATATAGCTATAGTCTGTGTATAACATAACGACATTTGTTGTATCAGACGAGTATTGATTGTATCAGCCGACATCGGGTGAGAGTTTTATCTGCACTAATAGCTACATTTCGTAAATATAATAAATGCATTTCATGATTTGTTAAAACTATCAATACTGTTAAATATACATAAGTATACACAATATACATGTGTATACTTATGTATGTTGGTTCTCGGATTACTATAGCAAGCCCACGGTTGGGCAAGAGTTTGTAAATAAGGTGTATTACCTTAATTAGTCTTGTATACTTACCATAATTGTATAGTTAGTCTCCAAATAGAATAAGGTTTTAGGAGTAGAATAGGAATAAGATTTTCCTATTATGGAAATATGTAAATTGTATATATTCTCTTTCAATTAATGAAAATAATCAAGGGATTATTTCTTTCATGGTATCAGAAGTCTAGGTTATTTTTTCCATTTTTTTTCCGTCGACCTTGTGATTGGATTCCCCCCCGCCCTTCCCAGATTCATTGATCGTCGGTGGTTTTCTTTTAGTTTTTTCTCCTCAAATCACCTATTGTTCTTTCGTTATGTCGACGACAAAGAACACGTTTCACCCTGCCCTTGTTGTTTCTAACATCAAGAATCGCATACCTCTTATTCTTGAAATAGAAAATGTCAAATACGCGACGTGGACCGAGTTGTTCAAAATTCACGCTCGCTCGCATCAAGTCATCCGTCACATAATCCCCGTGGCTCCAGAGGATACGGAGGTGCCTAAACACGAAGATGATCCTAAGTTATGGACAACGCTTGATGTCACTGTACTTCAGTGGATTTATTCCACTATCTCTACTGATATGTTGCAGACGATTATTGAGCCAGACGCTACAGCGATGGCTGCATGGGATAGGCTGCGTGACATATTCCAAGATAATCAGAATTCCAGAGCTGTTACACTTGAGCAGGAATTTTCCCACATCAACATGGAAAATTTCTCAAATGTTTCGGCTTATTCAAAAGGTTGAAGGAATTGGCGGACCAACTCCGCAACGTTGGTGCGCCCGTTAGTGAAGATCATCTTGTTCTACCTATGGTTGTCGGCCTCTCTAAGGCCTATAGTGGCGTTGAGACTCTACTTCGTCAAAGTAACTCTCTCTCAAAGTTCTATAAAGCATGTTCCATGCTTACTTTGGAAGAAGCCGGTTTGGCTAATAAGGCGGCTACCGGGGTTTCGCACTGTGCTCAGCTTGGCTCTTTCAAAAGCATGGTCCATTCATCAATTAGATGTGAAGAATGTTTTCTTACATGGTGATCTCAAGGAGACAGACTATATGTATCAGCCCTTGGGGTTTAGGGATCTCAAATATCCTCATCATGTCTGTTTGTTGAAGAAGTTCTTGTATGGGCTTAAACAGCCTCCACGGGTAGTATAAGAGGTTTGCAGACTATATTTCGACTATTGGATTCTCTCACAGCAGGTCTGATAATTTATTGTTCATATATCGTCGTGGTTCTTCCTTGGCTTATATACTATTATATGTGGATGATATTATCTTGACTGCCTCTTCTGATGCATTACGCCAGTCTATCATGACAATGCTCAGTTCTGAGTTTGCTATGAAATACTTGGGGCCCTTGAGTTACTTTTTGGGGATTGATGTCACTCGTCATGCCGGTGGGTTGTTCTTATCCCAGAGGAAGTATGCAGCTAAGATTATTGAGAGGGTTGGCATGTCATCCTGTAAGTCTACTTCCACTCCGGTTGATACTAAACCCAAGTTGGGTGATGCGGCTGGCTCACCTTATGATGATCTGACTCGCTATCGCAGTCTTGCATGGGCCCTTCAGTATCTTACATTCACGAGATCATATATTACGTATGTCGTACAATAGGTGTGTTTGTTTATGCATGATCCCAGGGTTGAACACATGAATGCACTCAAACGCATTATTCAGTACATCCAGGGGACACTTGACTATAACTTACATTTATATCCTACGTCCACGTCTACACTTGTCTCGTATACAGATGCTGATTTGGGTGGCTATCCAGACACCAGATGGTCTACGTCTGGCTATTGTATATTTCTTGGTAATAACTTGGTCTCCTGGTCTGCAACGCGTCAGTCGACATTGTCACGCTCTAGTGCAGAGGCCGAGTATTGAGGGGTAGCCAATGTGGTCTCTGAATCATGTTGGTTACGGAATCTTCTGTTAGAGCTTCATTGTCCTATTTAGAAAGCTACCTTGGTTTATTATGATAATGTTAGTGTCATCTACCTTTCTGGTAATCCGGTTCAGCACCAGCACACTTAACATATCGAGATGGACATTCACTTTGTTCGAGAAAAGGTAGCTCGTGGACAAGTATGCATCTATCATGTCCCTTCCAGGTATCAAATTGCAGACATCTTTACAAAGGGTCTTTTCTTGGTCCTTTTTGAAGATTTTAGGAACAGTCTCAGCGTTCGAAGACCGCCCGCTATAACTGCGGGGTGTGTTATATTGGTTCTCGGATTACTGTAGCAAGCCCACGGTTGGGCAAGAGTTTGTAAATAAGGTGTATTACCTTAATTAGTCTTGTACACTTATCATAATTATATAGTTAGTCTCCAAATAGAATAAGGTTTTAGAAGTAGAATAGGAATAAGATTTTTTTATTATGAAAATATGTAAATTGTATATATTATCTTTCAAATACAATCTAACTATTTGTTACATTTCGTAAATATAATAAATACCTTTCATGATTTTTTAAAACTATCAATACAATCTAACTATTTGTTACGTAGCGATAATTTTCCTATATTAAGAGATTACTTGATGAAAAAATCCTAGAGTAGGCGCGGCGGATAAGCTCTCGGAGAAGATTGCTATCTACTGGAGTACGTGAGTTTTAATGACAGTTGGGCCAAAAATGGGTGTTATTTTTGGGGTGCCTGACAATTGACATCATATAAATCATGTCGATCTAGTATTTTTCATTTTACCAAACAAAAAATATATGTATATAAATCAGGTCGGCAAAACACATCCGAAGCTTCTTCTTTCTATCCCATATACGTAACTGGGACCACAAATAGTGCACTAAAATTCATCTATCCTCTAGTTCTGACCTTAAAACCAATAAAAAGGTTTTTAAGAAAAACGCTATAAACCAGTTACTTGCTTTAATTGTAGCTAGAAAGGTCATTTTGCTCGTGACCGCAGGTTTAAGAAGAATGGAAAGAATTTTGGAATCTCAGAAAATTCTAAAAAGGCAAACATGATTGAGGAAGCGATTACCGATTTGATTGTTATGGTATCAAATTTGAAAATTGAAATGGTAACAGAAGTGAACATTGTTGATGGCTCAATATAAGAAGAATGGTGGCTAGATTCTGGCGCTTCCATTCATGTTTGCAACAACAAAAAATTATACAAGACTTAGGAAGAATGCAAGACGCATGATTCATGAAGGTGTGTTTATGGGCAATGATGCTGAAGTCAAAGTTGAAGGCAAAATGCAGTGTGAATTAAATTTCACATCTGGACAAAAAGAATTTTGTATCATGTGCCTGAAATTAGGAAAAATTTAGTTTGTGCAAGTTTGTTGTCCAAGAAAGGCTTTAAGATTGTCATAGAATCTGATAGTGTTATTATTTCTAAGAATTCTATGTTTGTTGAAAAAGAATACTATTGTAATGGTTTGTTCAAGACGAGTATTAATAATAGTAAGAGTTCTGCTTATATTTCTGAGTCAAATTCTATGTTATGGCATTTTAGATTAGGACACTTAAATTTTGGTTCTATGCAATGTATGTCAAGAATTGAATACTTAGCATGAAATCATGAACAATTAGATAAGTGAAGTTTGCATTCAAGCAAAGATGATAAAGAAATCTTTTTCTAATGTTAAAGAAATTCACAACAGCTTGAACTTATACATTCTGATATATGTGAATTAAATGGATTATTAACAAGAGGAGGAAAGAGATATTTTATTACTTTCATTGATAATTATTTTAGATATTGTCATGTGTATTTAATCAAAATAAAAGATGAAGCTTTTCAGAAATTCAAGAAATTTAAAATTTGTGGAAAATCAAAAGGATCAAAAGATCAAAATGTTAAGAAGTTGTCGGGGAGGAGAATATTTCTCCAATGATTTTGATAAATTTTGTGAAGTTCATGAAATTATACGTCAAAAAACTTCGCCCTGCACATTAGTAGATATGACTTACGCTTTGCTCTTAAATGCCCAATTACCTCAAGATTTGTTGGGAGAGATTGTACTAACAGCTTGTCATATTCTTAATAGAGTTCCTTTTAAAAAAATCAGACCTCTCCATATGATTATGGAAAGGTATAAAACCTAACTTAAAATTATTTGAAAGTGTGGGGGGTGCTTAGCCTTTTATAAGGTTCCTGACACTCAAAGATCAAAATTAGGTCCAAGAGGTATTAAGAGCATATTTGTTGGCTATGCACAAAACTCAAAAGCATATAGACTTTTGAATTTACAGACAAATATTATTGTAGAATCGGTGCATGTGAAATTTTTAGAAAATAAATTTCTATATAATTCTAGTGAGAATTCCACAAAAGAACAAAGTACAAGTTCTCCTACTCAAAGTAATTTTAAAATAATAAATAAGAAAAGAGGATATGATTCTGAAGTTGAACCTCGGAGGAGTCAACGAGCGAGAAAAGAAAAGTATTTAAACTCCAATTTTATTTTTTCACAAGCCATTGTATTTCTTGTAGAAGAAAGTAGGAGGAAAGTACATCAATGTATACCCATTTTATTAAATATTGAAAGTGATCCAATTTTTTTTAAAGAAGCAATGTTTCTAGAGATGCAGCTTTTTGAAAAGAGGCAATAAACGATGAGATGGATTCTATATTATCCAACAACACTTTGAATAATAGTAGATCTTCCTATTGGTTCTAAACCTATAGATTGTAAATAGGTATTTAAAAGAAAATATGATATCAATGGTCGTGTACAAACCTTTAAAGCAAGGTTGGTTGCTAAAGTTTTTACACAAAAGAAGGTATTGATTATTTTGATACATATGCTCCTGTTGCACGAATAACATTCATAAGAGTGATTTTGGCTTTAGCCTCTATATATAAATTATATGTGCATCAAATGGATGTGAAAACGATATTTTTAAATGATGATTTATGTGAAAAAATATATATGATCAACAAGAGGGATTTGTTCTTCCTGAAAATGAGAATAAAATTTGCAAATTAGTAAAATCTCTTTATGGATTAAAAGCTCCAAAGCAGTGACATGAAAAAATTAATGATGCCATTTTATCATATGAATTTATACATAATAATGTTGATAAATGCATTTATTCTAAGTTTACAAAAGATTATGGTGTTATTATAAGTCTCAATGTGGATGACTTATTGATTTTTGGTACAAATATGCTTGGAGTTAATGATATTAAAAAGTATCTTAATTCAGTCTTTAAAATGAAAGATCTTAATGAAGTTGACATCATTTTTGAAATTAAGATCAAGAAAAGTGACAAAGGTATCTCCTTAAATCAATCACATTACATAGAAAATGTAATTCGAAAATTTAGTCATTTGGGAATCAAAGAGTTTAAAACTCCTTTAGATTCAAATATAAAATTGACTGAAAATTATGGAAGGGTCGTAGCACAATTGGAGTATTCTAGTGCTATTGAAAGTGTTATGTATACAACACATAGCACACGACCGGATATAGAACATGCAATTTTTAAACTTTCAAGATATACAAGTAAATCAAACGTTGAACATTGAAAAGCTATCTCAAGAGTGCTTGATTATTTAAAGAAAATAAAAAATATTAGATTATGTTATAATGGTTTTCCTAGCACGTTAGAAGGGTTCTCTGATGCTAGTTGGATAACCAATGATGATGATTAAAAATTCACAACAGGATGGATTTTTACGTTAGGTGGAGGTGCTATAAGTTGGGCATCAAAGAAGCAAAGTTGTATTACACATTCTACAATGGAATCTGAATTTTTAGCATTAGCAGCTTCTGGAAAAGAAGCGGGATGACTGAGAAATATGTTATTAGATATAAAGTTGTGGGCACAACCAATGCCAGTCATTCCCATATATTGTGATAATGTGGCAACATTGAATGTTGCTCGTAATAAGATATACAATGAAAAGTCTAGATATATTAGTCTTCGTCATGCCTATTTGAAAGAATTGCTTATATGTGGTGTCATAACAATTATATATGTAAAGTCTTGCAAGAATTTAGATGATCCGCTTACAACAACACTTCCTAGAAATGCTACTACAACAACATCTAGTGGGATGGGGTTTATAAGTACATTAATAGAGGGAACCCAACATTAAATTAGCAAAACTAACAATAGAGGTTCAATGGGTAAAAATAATCTATTAATGTCGTTTGGAGCAATGAAAAAATAAAAGCGTTGTCTGCTAACCCCATAGACATACAATCATTTTTTTGAGACAATGATAATATAACACCTCAAGCTGTTCCTTTCTATTCTCTTCATCCAATTTTTAATATATATATATATTTAAAAAGTGTTACCTGCCCATTTCTCCCTATCCGCTTTTGGATGTTTAGCAGCCTATCGCCCGATGTGAGTCCCAGACTCCCAGGTAGTTTTAGTTTCACACCACGTAGATCCACTATAGGGTAAAACACTTCCTACCCACCATTTTCACATCATCAATTCAAGATCTCTAATTAAGGTCAAAAGGATCTCAATCATGTTGGGTACTCTATTGTAAAGCAGTACGAGAAGTAAATTACTATTACAAGTGTTCGAAAGGATGAACAAACATTCAATATTCAGAAATTGAATCTTGTTGAACAAATAGGCCAATTTTCAAAACTGCCGCAAGCTTGTTGTGTCTTGAATCTTGATAACCTTAGTCAAGAAACAACTAAATCTGGATGGTTACAACGTTGTGTGTTGAGTCGAGTGATTGCACTCTGTCCTTAAGACAAGATTGCCCCATATATATGCTTTTACGTTAGCGGACAATAGTTTCCCAAGATAAAACAACACTTTAATATCAACGCTACAAAGCCAATAGGTTGAGTCTGACGAAGAAAACAAATACGAGTCGACTTGCTGAAGATATGAAAAAGGAAGGAAGAGTTTCTGTTTTCTCTTCTATTTTTTCTCTGTGTATATAGTGTGTCTCTGTTGTGTATATCTTGTGTATATGTGTGTGTTTGCTCACTGTTTTTCTTCACAATTTTGCAGTGTTTTTCGTCACTGTTTCGTGTCTGTTTTTGTTGTTTTTATCTCACGTTATTGAGCCAAATGAGGCACCAATATATAGCATGGAGGAAGGTTGTTCAACTGCCCAAAACATGGTTGTTAATGGCCATTAGAGAGGGATGTTAATGGCAGGTTTAATGCCATTAGTGAGGCTGTTCATGGCCTTGAAGGATGGTTGATTATGGTCATTGAAGGAGGTTGTTTATGGAGTAGTTAACAGCCAAGTAATGGCTTGTTAATACTCTAGAAAACAGCCCATACGGTAGGCAGAAAGTTTCTGTCTTCCGTCACTTCCAAAATCAACTTTCCAGAAACTCTAGGGACCAAACTGTAAATATTAAACAATTTGGGGTCCAAAAAGATAATATCAGAAAGTCCCCACAGCCCGTGACCGGACCGGACCGGACGGGCGGGCGGCAGCGGCGCGCGTGTGGGCTTAGCCTTGAACCCAAGCACATCTAGGTCCTCCCTCCTTTAAACACATGAGATACCCCTTGGGGTCCCAAACCCTTTACCACTTTAGAGACTTATAAAGAGAGCAATTCTTTCATTTTCCCACCGATGTGGTAGATTTGTCCCACACCATATTTCCATGCCTCAAACACCTTACTTTGTGGACCAATATCTCTTTCATTTCTCAATGAAATTTGACGAATCTTGGCCCTACGGTCATCTACTCACTTAGTAGATTATGCATGTGTGAAGAGACAAAGCCTCCAATATGCGGAACACTAGTGTATAAAGATGAGTGGACGCATCTCCCCGCCAAAGGCAAATTTCCAACAAATCATTCATAATACTCCTTGATAATAATTCTTAAAATATTAATCTTCGTATAAACAGAAGATAGACAATTTAATATGAAACAAAATTATGTAGTATGTTAGATTATGGTAAGTGGTAACTTTATAGATTATGTTTCATACTCATTTGATTTCTCATTCTGAATAAAGCTGGATAAACAAAATTAAGGGGTGCGGGTGATATAATAAGAAGTTGACCAATGACCACCCATTCATGTCAGCCACCTTTGACTTATATTTTTGCTCGTCTTTTTGTTTGTCTTTCAAAAATCATATGTTATTTGTTAAATTATGTATTTGGTATAAATGAGTCTTTAATTGGCTATAAGCACTTGAAAATAGGAAGTTAAATATTTTATAAAATATGATGTAACAAACTGAAAAGCTAGTTTTAGCTAATTTCTACCTCACGCAACTATAAGACTATTTAAGTCAAAAGTTGCTAAATGATTCACATCACACTGTTATAAATACATTGACGATGTCCATTTCAATGCTGAATAAGTTTACAATCAAAATACTGAATAAGCTTACGATCAAGCAGATATCTTGCAAGTAGCTTACCCAACAACTTCTTTGATGTAGCTTACAGAGCAGCTTCAATTCCTCTATAAATAGAGAGTTAATTCATTAAATTTATACATTAGTTTGAAGTTGAATAATATATCAATCTCTCCCTATATTTGTCTCTGATATATTTACTTTATAATTTTTATTTTATAACACACAAAATAATCCAAAATCATCACTATCAATCCTGCTTGTTCAAAATAACAGTAAAAGATTTTGGCGGGTAATTACAAATTAAAGAGGATAAAAGAAGAGGGAATTAAGAATTGTTTCCTGTAATATACTGAATTAAGAGAGAGAGAGAGAGAAAAGTTGAACTTGGAAAACTTTGGGAAGAAAAAGTCAAAATTAAAGACTTTATACGTCACATGTGTTTGTTGCGAAATTTTCCAAAATTCAATCCAAGGTATATAAGAAGTCTTTTTAGCCAAAAAAAGCGCAAATTAAAACAAAAGATTCAAACCTAGGAGAATTTTAAGAAATGTCAATAACCTTTTACTCTGTGACAGAGCTACGGAGTGTAAATGGGTTCATCCAAACCTGCAGAAAATTTTCATTATATATATAAGATTAAAATTATTTTATAATAAATATTAAATTTTATAATTTATTTATATATTTATTTTTTTATATTTTGAATTCTTTAGCAAAAATATGAACTCAGTTGTTTTTACCCAAATACTTATAGTTGTGCAATGATGGTAGATGGAACCTTTCACGGGCACATGTCATAGAGTAATGGAAGTGATTTCTATCATTTAAGTTATATGATAATTTGATTAAACTGCCCTTAATTAAATAGGTATTGAGATTTGATCACATAACACTTAATAGAGACAAATTTGAAAAAATGAGATTAATTTTTTCTTGATTTAATAAGTGAACATTTTTTTTTATTCAAGAAAAAATGTTAAGTGAAGACTATTTTTTTATCCGAAGGGAATATTTTAAACCCTTTATTGTTCAAAATTTAATGATCCGATAAATTTGAACTTAGCACCGTTCAATCCTCTTTTAATTTTACCGCTACATACCTATCAGGCCATTAAATTGACATATATGAGGTGAAAAGGGGAAATATACATATACGCACCTGGTTCATGCATCAAATATTTACGTATATGTCATATGTTTTCACATGTGATTTCTTACTACATATATAAAGTTTGTGTACATATTCTTAAATTTATTATTTAAGTGTGATAAATAATTAATGCGTAAAACTTATCCGTATCTAGTGTTTACATATAAAATATAAACAAAAAAATATACATCAACTAATCATGATTGACGCATAAGTGTGTGTATGCATAACATATGTCTTGTTTTCACTGATTTGGTGTATGCATCGAGAGTGGGTAAGTTTTTTCCTTAATCGGGTCCAAGTATGTTTTTTTATTCCTAAATCCTAATACGAGTGCTATTCATTCCTTAATTTAAATTTTCTGTGTTACAACGTGCAAGCTGTTGCCTAATATGTTGGGACTGGGAGATTCTTTATGTCTTTGATGAACTAGTCAACTTGATAATGTCTTAGTTGTAACGCACAACCACATAAAGTGATAAAACATAACGCCCCATCCCATTTGACTTATTGCTTTTGTTTGAAATTCCTACGAAAAACACACACCTGATTTGTCTTTTGACTTCAATGCCCCCAATTACGCCTTTAACAAAAGAATACTCAAAATAAATGATATTTTAGAATTTAAAAAAATTGATCTTATTCTTTCAAAATTATCCTTATTTACAAAATCAAGAATCATTTAGTAACTATTCATTTTCAAGGCATTAATTAAGGTGAATTAGTAAAAACACAGTGAATAATTTTTTAATGGGTGTGCATAAACTAAAAACACTACTTATTATGAAACGGATGGGATATAATTAGTCTTGAAAGTCATAATCACCAATTGTAATCACAAGGATCATTGCTTTTAAGCAAATGTTTTACTTTTTGGAAATGTTTACCCAATAACTAGCCCCACTAAAAGAAGAATTTCACCTTTTGTTCTCAACGAATTTCAACTTTAACCTTCCATCAATGCTTTAGTGAGAATCTGCAGCTTTTTTCTTTTCTTTTCCTAATTTGAAATTAGTAGGAGTTGGATTGATGATATTTCATGATCCTCATTTAGTATGGTCCTAATTAAAACCTTTTGGTATTTAATCAATCTGAAACTTAGAATAAATTATTTGATTAACAACTTGCCTGCCCGTAAAAAGAAAGAATAAATTGATTTCCCTCCTTTTACCTCTCTATTTTATTTTTTATAAGCTATTGTAGATTATTTTTATAGACGGACGGTATTGCATGCATGATATATACAACAATAATAACATACTCAGTATAATTCTATCAGGTGATATCTGAAAAAAATATAATTTACGACCTTACCCTATCTTGTGACTTGTAATGGATTGAGCCGCTATTTCCGATAAACCTCCCCTCAAAGAGAAATAAAAAAGCGTATGCCATCGTATATCCTTCAAAGAATTTGAAGTTTGAGAGAGTTATGTTTTAAAGAATTTATCGTATTTTTACTCATAAATTTCAACTTTATTTTCATGTCCAAACGTTTTAAACTTTCAAACTCACTTTTCACCTTAACTTCACATTCAACTAACAAATACCAAATATCTAGCTGTCAACCCAAATTTAGGTAAAACTGGAACGAAAACTGAATGACAAAAGAAAAAAATAATTAAAGGTTAAAAA
The DNA here is from genome assembly GCA_034509755.1 of Anisodus tanguticus. Classification (NCBI taxonomy): domain Eukaryota; kingdom Viridiplantae; phylum Streptophyta; class Magnoliopsida; order Solanales; family Solanaceae; genus Anisodus; species Anisodus tanguticus. The sequence goes on along the minus strand of CM067540.1, from coordinate 2,150,517 downwards.
TCCACAGAAGAAAGTAACCTATAAATTAGAAGGAAAATGAACAAAAATGAGAGTCCCGCAGTCCATTTCCAACCAATAATTGGCGTAGCAAACAAGCAAAGCCTAATCATTCACACCACAACATCAGCATGCAACCGACCGAAATGAAAGTGATGGAAGAAAAGTCAAATCACCATAAGCAATTTATGCAACAAAATAATCATATCATATAAGCCATACAGGATATTTATATTTACAAAAAGTGAATCGACTACAACGATGGCTCCACTCAACAACTAATAAAGGTTTTTTCCTTCTTTTTTTTGTAAGACAATCTCTTAATCATAGCCGCCCATATTGACATTTCTAAACCACCCCAAATGGACACAAATCCTAAAAATTACCTCCAAAGTCTAAACTTCACACCATTTCAAGAGGGTTTTTTCCCTCATGACCCACCTAATTCTCTCATAATTATATACTTAGGGTTAATAACAACACAACTCTCATTTTTACTTACAGACACCAAGACAACACCTTAGTACTACTAATTACAGACTCCCTTTAAACATATTTACATTAGGCAAAAGGGTGGTTTCTCATGTTCAAAATTCCTGTTTCTTCTGCTGCTGCTGATGCTAAACCAAAGGTTGATTGATTACTCTCCTTCGTGTAATAACACTTCAAATTACCTCTATATTTACTTTTCTCGAGTGTTGAAAATGGATTTTTAAGGGTTTGATTAAGCCAGGGCAGGGATGCTGCAGTTACGACGATCCCTGTCGAGGCAATCAAAACCCTCAACTCTAACAGCTGGATTGTTGCCAAAATTCGCCCTCACGCATCCGCCTTTCCTGGCGGATGCAGATGGGGACGAAGCCATTCCGGAAGGTATTGGGATTGCCCGTGGTGAAACTGGGCTGACCTTCTCATCCCCAAACCGTGCATCTTGAATTAATGGGTTAGATACTCTGCTCGGCGGTGACCCACAAAAAAAAGGGGGCGACGAGGCTACCTGTGCAGCAGATGATTGATCCGCACCACCATTACCACCCTGTAACAATTTTCAGAACCAATAATCAGGCATATGTTGTTTCATATTTGACCATATCTCGTATCTAAACTGATTGTAAACAGCTGATAAGTTTTAATTGATGAATAAATGTTCAATTCATTCTAAGCCACTCAAATTACAGAATAAGATGAAATTCACTAATCTATAACACCTTACGGCTTACACCAACAAGTACACATGGTGCCCACGCACTTGGACAAAAGCCCTTTTTCAATATGTTAACAAAAGGCTCTCCTTTTCCCTTTCATTTTACTTGTGTTCATCATATTTTTTATTTTTCGATTTTGTCAAACAGATGGACTCCATATCGACAAACTACTACTCCCCTTCTCCAATTTATATGGCACATTTTCTAATTCGAGATTCAAACTTTTAAACTTTGACGGTGAAGTTGGTCATGGAGGCATAATTTTTAAAATAGAATTATATATATTTGAAAAATACGTACAGAGTACTATAAATACACTGATTAACAACTTAAAATATTTAAAAGCCATAAAGAAATTCTGTCAAAAGAAAAAATTGATTGACTCTCAAAATCCCAAATTCCAACGGTGACACGAAAATTGGGACGGAGGGATTATTTTATATTACACAAATAGTAATTGAAAAGCAATGAATAAACCTACCTTTGCGAGGATGATATCCAATAGATCAGCTCCAGCTCTTGAATCACATAGCTCTTGCTGATGGCTGTTGAACAAAAATAAAATAAAAGTTACTAACAATTTAAAAAATAAACAGAAATTTTCGAAAAATAAAAAGCAGTAAGCGATAGAAATGTTATTACCTAACATGCCATCTGAGAGGTCTAATAGGTTCATTTATGGCAACGTTCAAAAGGCCGAGACGCCGAGGCTTAGGGCAAACAACGACATCCTTTTTATCAGAAATTGAACTCCAAGCACCTTGTTGAATTGCACAGTGGTTCATCTTCTCTTTAGCTTGATAATATAAGATCTAATTGAAAAGAAAAAAAACACCTGTTTCTGTAAATAAAAAAAAAGGAATTTCAGGTAAGAGCTCAGGGAATAATTGTTTTTATGTAGATATGAAGTAATAGAGACTAACAGATATCAAAATACTAATTCGTACTAATTTTATAGTACGAACTATTACAGATCTGGAAAATTTTTATACGAACTATGTGATTCATCTTCTCTCTAGCTTGATAATAAGATCTAATTGGAAAAAAAAACGCATGTTTCTGGAAAACAAAGTAATTTTAGTTAAGAGCTGGTAGAAATGAAACATATATGCCAAGTAGGGATAAATATAAATCTTTCTTAGAGTACAAGGGCAAATATGGCCTTAAAGTTGGACAACAATGTTGAAAAAGTATAACAAAGGTCAAATATACTTATTTCTGAGAATACACGGGCAAATCTGACCTTTTTCCGTTATAAATTTTATACGAACTATGTGAAGAAAAATTTACAGATCTGAACAAATTATTAAAGGAATCGCGAGGCGGAGATACGTAAGCGAGGAATTTTTGACCTTTTCGTCGAGAACAATGAAGAAGCAGCCAGCAAAATCAGAAATTAAAGCAAAATCAAAGATCTTTTGAAACATGTGATTAATTGAAACTTTTACGAAGATCAAAATCGTAGAAACGAGTAAAATTCATGCTATATACGAGCTTTGAGATGTCCTTCAAGATTTTTGTGGATTAATAATTAGATGATAAATCAGAAATCTCCTTATTTCTTCACAGATCTACGCTTACTCTCTGATTATCATCACATAAACTAAGTGCAAGTGACAGAAATTCAATTTAACAAATCCTTAAAAGCAATTTCAACAAAAAATTCTGCAACGAAAATTAATATACTAGCAGCTTAATTATTTGGAGTTACTTGATAAAAACAGCTCAAACTACTCGATTTTTCACATATTTTAACAAACTGTTTTTGCATCAAACATAAGCTCATGTAAAAAAGAAAAAAACTCGCAAAAGGCATACAACACATGAAAAAAAGCAATTTCTTCAGAAAAATAAAAAAATAGCTCAAAATAATTTTGTAAAAAATGCGAAAGCAAAATATTCAATTAACGAAACTGAAAAAGTCGCAGAAGAGAGAAACGAATCACTTTCAAAGGTTCAACACTGAGAAAAAAACTTCAAATAATATTTAAAAATTGCGGAAAAATCAGTAATTCCACTGTAGTACAGAAAAAATTGCGGAAAAAATCAGAATTACTAATTCAAATTAACGAAACTGACGCTGTAGTATAGAAAAATAAATCATTTTCAAAACAGCTCGAAGAAACAAAAATTATAGATAGAGAAACTTACAGAAAAGTGGAAAACTTGGTTCCTCAATTAAAAGGAGAAGAATTAAAGAGAGATAAAGAAGAAAGGGTCAGTCTTTAGACAAGACGAGTAACGAAGGATAATAAGGAAGGGTTCTATCACTTTTTATACACATGAATGAAAGAGAAAAAAATATCATAACCTTTTTAATACTATTAAGTTAATTATTTTTTTAATTAAAGGAAATAAGATGAGAGAGAGTTGTGTATGGGGAGGCAAGATCTGCAACACCCTGCAAAATGTTTTAAAAAATAGCAATAAAGAGAGAAATTATAGTTTTTTTATTTTATTTTAATGGGTCATGGTGCAAGCGGTGCCTCCCGCGAGAAATCTCATTGTTTTTCGTACTCTAAGGTTATAAAATTATAACCTTAGCTATGCGGATTAAATTGAGAATTATAATTTTAGGATTAATTTATTCTATTTGAGTGGTGAAATAAAATAATTTTAAGTCTAATGAGATATTCCACAATTAAGACTGGACTTCAATTCATATTCTATTTAACAGAAGATATAAATAAATATAAAATTAATCACAAATTTAATCCTACAATATCCGTCCTATCCTTCGTACCAAACAATCACTGAGGATTAATATAACATTTTTTATTATTATCTGAATTCGAATACGCCGCGTTTTACTAGGAAGGATCGAACCATGGGAATGAATCTACAAAGCTATCACCTTCTTTGGCTAGATCTTTCAATCTTTTCACAATTACAGTTCATTGCGCCCGCTCCTTTAAAGGGCGACGACTTTATATAAATTGTGATTTTGATTCTTATATTTTAACGAAATTCATTTTTGATTATTTCATATACAAGAAATATGTTATCTTTAAATTATTTTTAAAATTATATATTCAAAAGCTAAGTCTCAATTTTATAAATTTTAGACCATTGAATAGTGACTTCAAATGATAATAAATGAGTGCTAAATTTAATATTTATACATACTTAATGAACTTATTAATACAAATATAACTACAATAACATATCCAGTATAATCATATAAGTAGAGTTTGGGAGATAGAGTGTACGCAGACCTTACACCTATCTTGGAAGATAAAGAAGTTATTTTTGATGACCCTCGACCAGAATAAAACAGATCAAATAAAAAAATTACTGCAACAAAACAGTATGCAACATAAATGTACTACTATTTGCATAAAATCTATAGGGTTGAGCCGAACTTGTATTCGGTCTTCTCGTTTCGGCCATGATATAAATGTTAAATATGAAGTAACAATGTTAATTTAACATAATTATACAGTAAAATAGTTAATACTTTCTCTGGATAAAAAAGAGTATTCACTTAGTTATTTACACACCCCTTAAGAAAATACTAAATTCTAGGTAAAAATAGGTAATTTGACTAAAATGCTTCTAATTAAATAGGTATTGATTTTTGGTCACCTAACACTTAATAAGGACAAATTTGGAAAAGTAAAGTTAATTATTTCTTGATTCGGTAAGTGAACACTCTTTTTCAATTAAAAAATAAAGGCTAAATGAACAATCTTTTTATTGAAAGAGAGTAATATGATAAATTTGTAAATATTTACTAGCAAATAAATTCAAAGCACACCTTTCAACTAATTGGAGATGAATTAAAATTTAATAATTTAGAGATTAAAAAAAATATTATTCTCTTTGTCTCAATTTATATGACACATTTTCCTTTTTAGTCAGTCCCAAGAATTATACATTTTTTTATTTGATAATAATTTAACTTTAAACTTTATATTTACACTTAACAAGATGATTTATAATCACACAAATATCTTTTACTTACTTTAAACCGTAAAATTTAAAAAACTTTCTTTACTTTTTAAATTTTATATTCAATTAAATTACTTCATATTGAGACGGTCAGAGTATAACTATAAGTATAAACCATTAAAAATGTACATCTCAAGTTATCAACCTTTTAGCTAGGCTTGGCCAGTGGGAAGGGCTCGGGTCTGGCGGGCTCGGGGTCGGGGCAGGACGGGCGAAGGAGGCGGGGGCGGGTTTGGCGGGACTTGCTCCAGTCCCGTCCCGATCCCGATCCCGTCGGAATCGGGGCGGGGCGGGGCGGGGTTGGATCGGGGTCGGGATCGGGGCGGGTTCCGGCGGATTTTCCTTTTTTTAATAACATATGTATAAAAAAAACTCAATAAACAAGACAAAATAATGTAGTAAAAACATCCCAATGCTATTTTTGTGCCTCTTATATTATTTAATAGACATATGATTTTTTTGTAATACAAATACAATTGTCTAAAATCTAAATTGCAACTTTGTGGTGTTGTCCAAAAGTTGCAAATTACATAATGAAATTGCAATTAAAAAAATTACATTCTAAAAATAACCTGTTCTAATTGCTTGATAATTTCCTGTGGTTCTTCGGTTGGAATTGGTATTTGTTGGTCAAGTTGATCCATGTCGCTTCCACTACCTTCGGATAAGATTTCGTTGTAGTTTTCGTCTTCTTCTTCGTTGATCTCCGGTTGACCCCACCTTCTCCGCTCCGCTCGTATCCAATCTTTGAATAATACCGCAATTTCCAAGCTGTCTCCGGCTAATGAGTGTATGTGGTCTCCTATTTGATATCTGCCGGCAGAAAAAGCGCTTTCAGATGCAGTTGATGACGCTTGAATGTTCAAAACATCTCGAACCATCATTGAAAGTGTCGGAAGGTCTTCTCATTCCCCCTCTAGTATTTCAGCAAGTCTTCATGTCCATCTTCATTGATAACTTCTTGGTACGGTACAGAACCCTGCAAAACAAAAATATTCAACTCGCTAATTTGGTTAGTAGCGGTACGGCCGCACATTCTATTTCTGAGGCTTTCAATACTAGCCGCAGAAACATCATGTCTTTTGTGAGGTTGTGTTGAAGATGGTATGGAAGCCGGTAAGTTACTAGCATTTTCTTGTTGATAAAACCTATATATTTTTTTGCATTGGTCTTCTACGCTAGACAACACTTCTTCTTTAGTTTGTTCAATAGGTGGTGGATGATAGTACTTCTATACAATCGTAAATAGTTTCAATTAGTGATTTAGTACCGTCCATTTTAATAGTCGGATTTAATACATCACCAATAATATAAATAGTGGGAATAGGAATAAAATATTTTTTTATTTTGATAAACATTTTTTTAATAGCTGCCATATAAGCTGGGTTTTTCATATATTCACTAAGTAATAAAAATATTAGAGTTATATAAAACAACATAGTTGAAATAGTAGGATAATATGTACCGGAAAATTCTTTTGTTGCTTGAAAAAATTTCTCTAAAAATACAATAAGTTCGGAAATTTTTACCCAATCACTATCTACAACCATATCAGCTGGATTTTGATTATGAGAGTTAAAAATAAAGTTATAGGTTTTCTATAGTCATAAGCAATAAGTAGTTGCTCGTATAAAGAATTTCACCTAGTGGATACTTCTTCTGGATTTTTCTATAAGGTAGTCCACAATCGTGACAAATTTTTTTATATTCTTTTCTTCGTTGTACTCTATTACTTTTAAAAATAAAGTTTATAGCAAATTGTATTTTACTAAGAATGTCTTGAAAAAGTGATAGACCATCCTTTACAATTAAGTTATATATATGGCACACACATTTTATATGAAAATGATCTGAAAAAGATGGAGTTAAACTATTTTTTAAAATTGTAATAGCGTAATTATTAGAAGAAGCGTTATCTAATGTAATAGTCATAATTTTATCGGTTATTCCATAATAATGGCACACTTGATAAATATTATCTGCAATAAAAGTACCAGTGTGCCTATCATCTATATATCTATATGCTAAGATACGTTTTTGCATAGACCATTTATAATCTATCCAATGACAAGTTACCGTTAAATAATCATGGCCGTTAGTACTACGACCTATATCAGACGTGATAGATACTTTGCTATTAAAATGATATAATTAATAACGTAAATATTGTTGATATTCATGTGCGAATTTAAATACATCTCTCTTAACAGTTGATCTAGGAAAACCGTTAAAAGCAGGATTATATATATCTCTAATGTAATGAATAAAACCGGGAGATGAATGAAATGAAAAAGGCAAACCCTCCACAGCAACTAATTTTGATATTGCTTCCCTATCTCTATGTTTATTGTATTTAGGACCTACAATTCCCCCCGTCATAGGGTTAATTTGACCCTGTACTTGGTCCGGGACAGTATTAGTATGTGATTCTCAATAGAAATACGCATAAGGATAAGGATAAGGATAACCCTCCGTACGCCCAAATTATGTGGGGCAAGGCGATCCTTACCGCTAATGCGATTCTCAACAGAAATACACATAAGGATAAGGATAACCTTCCGTGTGAAACATGAAAATGATCTCACATACAAATATTGTGATGTGGGATGACTTGGTAGAAGTTAGAATACTAAAATCCGGTCAAGTTGGACCTAAGACTGTAAATTGCATATCTACTGGATCTGCAAATAACAGTAGTGCTTATCGCCTCTTGGTGTCAAAGAATCCTGAATTCTTTGAAGATAACTTTCATTGAGAAGGAAAAATAAGTAACTGCTCGAGGTTAACAAGAACCCGCGAGGGCCTGACTGTTCAGAACTAGACATTCCGTATCTACAGGACTCAGAAGTTGCTAATTATCCGAAACTTAATATTTCAGATGTACAGAACTCAGGGATTCTAGATATTGAACCGAGACGGAGCAAAGAGGGGACAAAGACTTGTTCTAGGCCTTCTAGCTTGTATGGTTGAGAACGAACCATGGACAATTAACAAATAATCGTCATCTCCAGAAGCGTTGCTTTGGAAAGAAGCTACAAAGAGAGAAATAGATTCCATCATATAGAACCATACTTGTCTAATGGTTGATCTTCCTCCGAAAAAAGAACCTTTGGGTTGTAAAAGTGGATACTCAAAATTAAGTACAAAGTAGATGGATCTACTAAAGAGTATAAGGCCTCGGATACTTGTACATGTGCTCCCATGTGAATAGCTTAACATCCAGGGCCATTGCAGTCTTGCATGGCATGAATGTTGAAACAACCTTCCTAACCGGAGAGTTGGAAGGGAGGATCAGAGTTGATTTGTTGGACTGTTGGGCTTCTTCCTAAACTTTCATTTTGGTCCCTGAACTGTTTACATTTTGGTCCTGGAAGTTTTAGATAAAACAGAAACAATGAATCTGACAACGAAAACATTGACTCTGAAGTTAGAAAGCCAACAGTTGGAAAAACCAACAGTTTGAAAGTGGAAGTCATATTGAAACAAAAGTCTCAATATGAAAGATATGGGTATCATAGATGACATCTTAGGAATTGGGATTTCTAAGACATCTAACGGACTGGTCTAACTCCAAACTCAGTTGTGAGATAGTTGACAATCTCGTTGAAGCCACCAATGGATATGAATCATAGAACTGATTGGAATCATGGTGCACCCATATACAAGGAGCGATATGTGCAGGTCACATGTAGTTCAATGTATTGTACACACTACAATCGACCTGGTATCGGCCTACAAAGCAGATCAGAAACTAAGGTTCACTCGTGATTCTGGAAATGATCGATAGAAGGTGTTAAGTCGGATATGACGATATCTGAAATATTCGCTTATCTATGGATTATGGTATTCTGGATGTCCAGCAGTTCTAGGAGAACACAGTGATGCAAACTGGACATCAGATGTGTACGATATCGCCAAGTTCGTAGCAAAATGCTTTTAGTGTCAACAAGTGAAAGCTGAACACCAAAATCTCAATAGTGAGACTTAGAATGTAAAAATCTCTTTTTTCCCACCATCATTCTTTACATTACTCGCATTATTGCCCCAATAATTCGAATTTCACATTCGCGTAAGACCAATTAGGGCGAAAACACTCTAATATAATTTTTTATCATACCTAGAGCTAAACCTAAAATTAAAGATGAAGGATCATATCTATCTCATCATAAAAATCTCACAATGAAAATTGCACATGATAAATATGTATTCCAAAGTAACACCTTACTCACATAGTAAGCATAATTCAATTTGGGTGAGTATCACATTAGAAAAGAAGTCACTATTAAAGAAACATAAATTAACAACGAATAATGTCTATTGCTAAACAATAAAAATTCATTGAACTTATTTAACGACCCTTCAAACTATTTAATAACAATCTTACTCTTTAATTGTAGTACTATTGTTAGTTTTTTTACTTTGATTATTTTTATTTTTTCTTGTTGTCTATTTTTCTTCTCTTTGATAATTTTATCATAGTTTCTTTATAAACCTATTTCGTAAAACATTTTTTTTAACTAAGAATCTATTAAAAATAATTTCTCTATCTTATAAAAATAAGGATAAAGCATGCGTATATTCACTCTCTTCCAATTCTATTTGTGGAATTAAACGGATTATGTTATTGTTGATAGTATTGTGTTAAGTTTGACCGTACTTCTCTCCACGTTCTTCCCTCTTTTGGGGTTTATCTTATTAAATATTGGATTTTTATTAGAAGGATAATGGAGCTAAGGTGGAATTGATAAAAGAAGAAATAAAGAAGGGATCACGTGGAGGGGCTTAAGAGGGAACAGGAAAGAACATGTTTGCTGCTGTACGCTGTTTTCTTTTCATCACTTTCTATTTCTGTGTACACCGTTGATTCTTCACGTTTCGACTTCTCCACTGCTTAGATTTACGATGACTGACCACTCCCTTTAATTCGAATCTTTTTTTTTATCACTTTATATCCGCATTGAAACTCGATAATATTCGAATTTACATTGTGTAGAACTTATTCCTGAAAAAATCACTTCCTACTATAAAAAATCATATCCATAACTCAAACTCGAGACTGATAAAATAATTATTAATTAATATTATAATTAATAATTATTGTAATTGATTGTATAATCATTTGTATATGGTAGATAGATTAACATGATCTGAGGGAGATTAGATGTCATGATTGTAGCCTCCTCAAATCATATCATTATCATAATTATAGGTTGTATTAGTGGTATAATTATCACATTATTGGAAGATGAATATTGAGTAAAGTATTCTTACATGGTATCAGAAGATTATGGAAAAGATCATACCCTAAACAATTCTCTTCCTCACCGTCAGCCACCCCTCCCACCACCGACCGACCACCCACAATTTTTTTTCCATTCTTCTTTTCTTTTTCTGGTCAACAATGTCTGACTCCAAATCCACATTTCATCCCGCTCACATCAAAACACATATTTCTATCAACACTGAGATGAAAAATGTTCATTACGCAACTTGAGCAGAGCTCTTTAAAATCTGTTGCCGTTCCCACCAGATTATTCAACACATAATCCCACCGGAAAAAAACAAAAAAAAAAGTGTTAAAAACCAATGATGAAAAAGAACTATGGCTCACACTTGATGCGACAGTTCTCTCGTGGATTTATGCAACAATCTCTAGCAATTTGTTGCACACAATAATGAAATCCGATTCCATGGCGATGGAGGCTTGAAATCGCTTGCAGGATATTTTTCAAGACAACAAAAATTCCTGAGCTGTCACTTTGGAGCAAGAATTCTCAGCCTATTGTCAACGCCTCAAAGTTTTATCGAATCAACTCAAGAACGTTGGTTCGCCGGTTACAAACAATCGATTGATTTTACAGTTGGTTGTCGGCCTTACCGACTCATATAGTGGCGTTGGAATGCTCATCCGACAAAGCAATCCTCTACCACTTTTTTACCAAGCCCGTTCTATGCTTATTCTTGAAGAGACGGGTTTTATCAAAAAGGCCGCAACCGTCTCAAATTCCTCCATGGTTGACACCCTAACCAATGAAGCTACTACACATTTTGAACCTATACAATAAAATAGGAGACAAAAATGATGAAATAGTGGTAAAAATCGGGGTGGAAATCGCGGCAATGACAAATGTGGAGGCCATCGGAATTCCGGCGGCGACGGATATGACGTCAGGATAGGCGAAAACGGCGGACAACATGCGGCTGTCGACCAGCAGTGGCAGCCCCGACCACAGTGGGGCGGCGGACCACCACAGTGGGTCATGCAGTGGCCTTGGGTTGTGCCACTCTGCCATTTTCCGTCGGGTAATTGGGCCAGGCCCAGTCAAAGGAAAACTGGCTAGCCCATTGCCAGCCAACATCCGGGATTTGGGCCGACTAATTTTGGGCCAAGAAACAGTGGCATGTCATCCAGTTTTAGGCCACTGTCGAACCAGTGGCAGGAGGCCCATTCGGCAGTGGCTAGCCCAACCGATATTGAGTCCGCTATGCACACCCTTCGACTTGATACGCCAATGCGAATTGGTATATGGACACCGGAGCGACGTCTCATATGACGTCCTCCCAAGGTAATCTCTCATCCTATTTTAATTTGAGAAAAATAATGGTATAATTGTCGGAAATGGTCATTATATTCCAATTCGAGGTTATTGTTCTACTAAATTGTCTCCACCAAACCATTAACTTTAAAGAACGTCCTTCATGCTCCACAATTAATTAAAAACTTAGTGTCTGTTAGAAAGTTTAGTACTGATAATTGGGTGTCTGTTGATTTTGACCCTTTTGAATTTTCCGTGAAGGGTTTTCGGACGGGGCCGCCTTTAATGAGATGTGATAGTCAAGGGGAGCTCTATCCAATTACCACACCCAATCAACAAGCCAAGTTACCATCCACTTTTGCAGCTTTCGCACCTTCATTATGGCATGAACGTTTGGGTCATCCAGGATCACCTGTTTTAGCCTCCCTCAAATAAAATAATTTTATTTCCTGTACTCAATCATGTAATTCTAACACGTGTCATTCATGTCCACTTGGAAAACATGTTCAATTGCCATTTATTTCGTCTAAATCATGTACACTTACGGCTTTTGATATTATCCATTGTGATATTTGAACATCACCCGTTTTGAACTCTTCGGGCCATAGATATTATTTTCTCTTGCTAGATGATTACTCTAATTATTTGTGGACGTTTTCCTTGTCTAAAAAATCACAACTTTTCTCCATATTTCTCACTTTTAGAGCATTCATCCGAAATCAATTTGAACGGGATATTAAAAATATTCAATGTGATAATGGTAGGGAGTTTGATAATAGGCATTTTTGGGACTTTTACAATTCTAATGGTTTAAACTTTCGTCTGTCATGTCCCCACACATCCTCACAAAATGGAAAGGCGGAACGAAAAATCTGAACCATCAATAACATTATTAGAACATCACTTGCTCATGCCACACTACCACCATCCTTTTGGCATCATGCACTACAAATGGCAACGTATATATTGAACATACTTCCCCACAAAAACATGTCATATCAAGCTCCACTAAAAATCCTATACCTAAGGGACCCGTCGTATTCTCATTTACGGGTATTCGGGTGCTTATGCTATCCTCTTTTTCCATCCACCACAATCAACAAACTTCAACCACGGTCTACTCCTTGTATTTTTTTGGGTTATCCTTCTAATCATCAAGGTTACAAGTGTTACGACCTATCCTCCAATAAAATCGTTGTGAGTCGTCACGTAATTTTTGATGAAACAAATTTCTCATTTATCAAAATACATGTGTCCGGACTACCTATGATTTCCTAGATGATGGAATATCCCCGTATTTGGCCCAGCATTTTCTCGTCCCACATCCACTGTTTCGGTCAACCCAAGTTTTTTGGGTGAATTGGTCCCAGAAATAGTGGCCCAATCACGCAACAACACTGCCCAGCAAACTGGGTCAGTTTCTCTATTTTCTGTCGGCAATTCTAGCCTATTATTTCAAAGCCCACTGCATGGCAGTGGCTTGAGTCACGGTCCAGCACTTGGCAGTGCGGGTCACGGCCCAATACACTGCCCACTACCAGGCAGTTCTGCTCCCCCCGTTGTCCAGATCCCAAGTCCGGCCCAGCGACCAGTCACCCGTAGTCAACACGACATTGTCAAATCCAACACCAAATATATCATACACACTTTTCAAAATCACCATTGCCTCGTAATTCTGTGACTGCCCTTAATAACCCGAATTGGAAAATGGCTATGCATGATGAATTTAATGCTCTTATTAAAAATAGGACATGGGAGTTGGTACCTCATCCCCCTAATACTAATATAATTAGGTATATGTGAATTTTCAGTCACAAAGAAAGATCTGATGGTACTTTTGAGTGGCATAAAGCCCGTCTTGTAGGTGATGGGAAGACACAATAGATTGGTGTGGATTGCGGTGAGACGTTCAGTCCGGTGGTTAAACCAACAACTATTAGAACAATCCTTAGTTTGGCTCTCTCAAAGGCATGGCCACTTCATCAGTTAGATGTCAAAAATGCTTTCCTCCATGGATAACTAAATGAAATGGTATACATGTACCAGCCTTTGGGATACAAGGATTCCACTTATTCAAATCATGTGTGCCTACTCAAGAAATCATTATATGGGCTAAAACAGGCCACATGTGCCTATTACAAGAGGTTTGCGAATTTTGTTTCACATAATGGGTTCTCTAACAGCCGTTCTGATCATTCTATGTTTATCTACCGACATGTTAATAATATTGCTTATCTTCTTTTATATGTGGATGATATTATATTAACTGCCTTATCCGATGCTCTTCGCAAGTCCATCATGTCACTACTTAGCTCTGACACGTCATGCATGTGGTTTATTTTTATCCCAAAAGAAGTACGCAAGAGAGATTGTTGAACGTGCTGGAATGTCCTCCTGTTAATCGTCAGCAACTCCGGTTGATACTAAACCCAAATTGAGTGCCTCCTCCGGCAAGCCATTTGCCGACCCGACACTTTACCGCGGCCTGGCACGGGCCTTGCAATATCTTATGTTCACAAGGCCGGATATTTCTTATGCAGTGTAACATGTGTGCATATTCATGCATAATTCGATGGATGATCATATGCATACTCTCAAACGCATTGTGCGTTATATTCAGGGTACTCTAGAGTATGGCTTGCATTTATATCCATCGTCGACATCCACCTTTGTCTCCTACATAGATGCCGATTGGGGAGGATGTCCGGACACCAGACGCTCCACTTCTGGTTATGGTATATTTCTTGGCGATAACTTGGTTTCTTGGTCCTCCAAATGGCAAGCAACGTTGTCCAGATCCAGTGCCGAAGCAGAATACTGAGGGGTTGCAAATCAGTTCCGAAGGCGACATTGGTGTACTGTGATAATGTTAGTGCCATCTACCTTTCAGGGAATCCGGTGAACCATCAATGCACTAAACATATTGAGCTGGATATTCACTTTGTTCGTGAAAAGGTCGCTCGTAGACAAGTGTGTCTTGCATGTCCCGTCGCGCTGTCAAATTGCATATATTTTTACTAAAGGTCTTCTGCTGATATTATTTGAAGATTTTCGGGACAGTATTAACATACGCCTATCTCCTGCTTCGACTGCGGGGAGTGATAGAATAATTATTAATTAATATTGTAATTGATTGTATACTCATTTGTATATGGTAGATAGATTATCATTATCTTAGGTAGATTAGATGACATGATTATAGCCTCATCAAATCATATCATTAGCATAATTATAAGTTGTATTAGTAGTATAATTACCACTTGGAAGATGAATATTGAGGAAATTCTTACAGAGACCTCTGGTCTAATCTTTTATCTCATCTCTTCTCATCTACTTTTCCTTTTAATTTTCATTTCTTTTACAACTCTACTCTCTCATTTATCCTTTTCTTCTTTAAGAAAAGTTTCCAATTTATTCTTGAATTTTATAAAATGATTTAAATTTATCACTTATTCAAATATATTTTTGTCATCATGTTGATTTAAATACTTTCTTATTCACTAAAACAGAAGCTTTTCAACACATAAAACTTTTTTATAAGGAAAATAACCAAATTTGTCAGTAAATATGTGAATGATTTAAAATTGCTTTTGACCTTTGCAAAATTGTGCATAGTGCTTTGTTTCTATCACCATCCATCATTGTTCTAAATTTATCATTACCATAATAGCTAATTCTCTCAACTCTCAAAAATACAACTTGAACACCATCGTTATTCCATTACCATTTCAACCTAACGTCACTCATAAAAGAACATACAAAAAGTCCACATAAAAATTACTCTAGTAAAATGATTTCTCTCACACATTCAATTTTACCACCACTTTCTCCTGCCACTGTGTTAACACTCAAAAATAGCTAAGTGTTTAGTCGAATTCAGTGATAGCCGAACTATTCTGGAGCTGAATTTACTTTTAGCCCTCGACTACAAGAACTTCATCGGCTACCAAGACATCTTAGCCGAGTTGTCAGTTAGTGGTATGACAGGGACCCACTCAAATGCAGACGCCTCAGCGACTAAGTCAAACGGGGTTTCAGACTCCCATAAGAGATAACGGCCAACGACAGCTAAAAGAAAGGGGCCATTATCCGAGCAAGAGGAGTAGAGGGCGAGAAAATTGACACCACCTCCTCCATAGTCGGCCATTAAACTTGGTGGGTTACTTGATGGCTGACATGGGGGGGGGGGGCCGGTTTGTACAATTTTTCCTCTCTTTTTGTACTATAAATAGAACACATTTTTGTATATAGAAACACACACAATCAATCAAACAACTCAAATTTTATCTATCTTTATCTTTTATCACTTACTTTATTCTTTACTTTTACTTTACTCGGCTGTATTCATGTTTCTTACATCTTAGTTTACTCACACCACCATCCTAACGCTTTCTGGACTAGTTATGGAACCTATTGCTGGAAATTAGAGTTCTATTTTCAGCCCAAATCGCTTAAGTTAAGGAATCAATTTGTCTCCCGATTTTATCAGCCGATAAAACGACAGAAGGCAGAATTCGAGGCGAGAACAATTTGGCACGCCCAGTGGGACTATAGGTGAATTAATAGCAAAGTCTGATTCTCCAGGTCATGATCATTCTTGGCGTATGCGCCTAAGGTCCAGTAAGAAAATGAACCTCGAGTCCAGTCCACATCCTAAACAAAATCCTCCCAGAAGGAATAACGAACCAGCATCCTCCGCGGGTATGCCTACATCGGTGGATAATCCTCCACTTCCTCCATCAACCCAAAGTTGTGAAAGAATCTAGCTAATATGAAGGTCTAACCACATTTACCACGTCTTTTATTAGACAACAAATTGACTTGGGCATCCACAATATTATGTACCAAGTTTCTAAATAGTTGGCTGACATTGTGAAGTCGATGGTACATAATGATGTTCAGCAAGCGAGGGAGATGGAAACCAACCGAATGCACCCAGGAGAATGTTCAGCTAGTTCTGCCATCCTTATGACGAGCGGTGTTGTTCAGCATGAGACTGTGACTCCCGGTGTTGTTCCTCAGCCGCATATGCATCAGCCAGTGCCTACTCAGGCACAACCGATAGCGTACCTAGGAATACAATACCTATAGTCTGGCAACCAGCACACTGCATGATCGCCACCGAACCATGAGGGAAAAAATGTGCCACTTGACTAAGCGAGTCTGCAATATAGGCAGATCAACATGGCTCGGAGACTAGTTCAGGCTCCAAGACACTTTGGATTGCCGTCCGTTATGCCGTATATTTCTACAAATAGCCTTACGGTGCAGGTGAACAACGTTGGCCAGCCGATGGCCTCTGGCAATGACTTAGCTCGGCTATCTGGTGATGTTGTTTATAGCGGAAACCATTCCAGCAGTCATTACTGGTACCCAATCCATACCTTCCAGGAAGCGTAAACATTCTAAGAGCGGCCGTCGTCCGAAGAGAGCAGTCATGGAACATAGTTCCACATTATCCTCATGCTCCGTTAGCCGTTCCAGGAGCTCAGGTTGCAGGCTTTAGTGGCCATACCCAACAATATCCATGGGGCATTACCCTACATATTGGTAATGGCCAGCAAACCACTTGTAACCTTCACAACCCTGTCCAACAAAGTACAGAATGGAGGCCGCCTGTACAAAACACCTACCAGTCGAGTCCAGTAGAGAATCGGCAGGGAACGTCATAACTGATAAACCCGGAGATTATTGCTAATACCATGCAGAGGTACTTCGGCATCCAACTGAAACCTTTGGACATGCCTGTTTATAAGAAGCCCTACTCCGATTGGGTAGATCAGATAGCACCTTTGCCGAGGGGCTTCAAAACATCGGAGTTTGCTATATTCTCTGGCGACTACGACAAATCCACTATCGAGCACATCAGTAGATTTATTGTCCAATGCTGCGAGGTTGGCCAAAATGAGTATCACAAGTTGTAGCTATTCCCTCTCTCTCTAACGGGAACAACCTTCGCATGGTACTCCTCTTTGGCTCCTGATTCCGTACAGAGCTGGGCCGACATGGAAGGTTGCTTCCATGATAGGTTCTATTGGCCCCAACCTCAGGTTATGGAGACTGATCTAACAAATCTCAAATAACAAGTCGATGAATCGGCTGCCGATTTTATCGAGAGATTCAGAAAGAAGGTTGGAAAATGCACCGTACACTTCCCTGAGTCTGAGTGTGCCCACATAATAATCAACAATATGCACCCTAAGTTAAAGGAGAAGCTGGTAGGACAATCTTGCTTTGACCTGAGCCAGTTAGCCTAAAAGACTAGCCAAATAGAGTAGTATGTCCAGGAAAAGGAGCGGAGAAGAGCCAACCGAAATCAAGGCTCCCACTTGGTATCCATCATTGAAGCGGATGAGTCCGACTCAAAGTCAGCCGATTACACGGCAGACGCAATGGTGGCCGAGATTGTTAGGGGTAAGGTTTACTCTTGCCCAGCCTTGAAAGCTGTAAAAGGAAAGGAGACGAGTCCATCCGATGACAAGATCAGTTACTCGTTTGACATCACGAAGGCATATCAGGTCTTTGATCATCTATTCAAAGATAAGCAGACT
This sequence comes from Anisodus tanguticus, assembly GCA_034509755.1. Taxonomy (NCBI): domain Eukaryota; kingdom Viridiplantae; phylum Streptophyta; class Magnoliopsida; order Solanales; family Solanaceae; genus Anisodus; species Anisodus tanguticus. The sequence goes on along the minus strand of CM067540.1, from coordinate 2,132,277 downwards.
CGGCTGCTTGATGGTCATAGGATTCCGTTTGCCAAGGAACTAAAAGATAAGAAGTACTATAAGTGGCATAATTCATACAATCACTCTATTTCTAATTGTGTGATCTTCAGAAAGGCGATCCAAAAGGGCATCAAGGAGGGGAGGTTCAAGCTAGCCGACAAGCGTATGGCTGAAATGTCCATAGATACCGACCCCTTCCCGCGGTACCAATATCCATGGTATCTTTTGCTAAGCCCGATGAGTCAAGGGACACCAAAGGGAAACATTCGATAAAAAGGGTTTGAGTCCCAAAGAAACCTACCGAAGGGGAGAAGGCCACAAGGACCTCTGTGTTCAACCGGTTAGGCAACCTACATGACATTCGTGATGACAGACAGCCAGCTAGGAGCAGTTTTTATGGCCGCCCTAAATACTCGAGGGACATTCGTGATGACATGCGTCCCTATCGATACCAGACATAGGCCTGGGGGCAAGTACAAATGCCAACCAATCGGCAGACGAGCATGCCTTGAATAGATGAGGAACCACTCCCTAAAACCAAACAGATGGTGGTCAAGTTTAACATCAACGAGGGTATTTCATCCCTGTGTATCATCGCGAGAAATGAGAACCAGATGAGACCCCGGAGAATGATTAAATGAGCTGCCAACACAGAAGAGGGGAAGTGGTCTATCAATCAGGCTCCCGAAAAGAAAGAGGCACCACCGAGAGTCGCATCCCAAACTCATAAAAGAAGGATCCAACGTGTCAAGGCCTTGCATAAGATGCAACAGATATTTAATCTAATTTCCAGCACCAAGGTAGCTGAAAATTAGGAGATTCCTGAGTTTGCCGTAGCCGAGGCTATCGAGCGGGCATTCAGCTCAGTTGCTTTAGGGGAAATGTCACCTGGAGGAGAGACGTCGGGTCAACCAGAGTTGGATGAACAATCTACTGACAACCCGGTGGAGGAACCCTGGTAAGAGAACGTGGCCCCGGATGGACCTCCAACCGAGGCAAACCCACATATCGTGCAGATGATTTAGTTAGAGGATCTTCAGCCGATCCCCATTTGTCTTCAAGAAATGGAAGATATGAGCTCCTGGTCAGCCAAATTGAATGAAGGAGGATACTCCGTCCTCGATTTATTTAGTTAAGACCTGGTTGACGAGATGTGGGCAAATATTGAAATGGTCAACCTAATCCCATGTGAATTCTGGGCCAGCCGCTCCGCGCTGGATAGCCCAGAAAGTGATGTTTGCATAGAAGACGCAGAATGGGAAATAATATCCGATACCACGGCTAGGGACGCTTTGAGCACTACGTTTGGTGCACCTATGGAAGAGATGGTTAAACACCTCAAGCCCCTCTATGTGAATGCGTACATCAACGACAAAACTATTAGCCAAGTGTTCATTGACAATGGGGCTGTGCTGAATGTAATGACGCTGCTTACTTTGAAAAGCCTCAACAAAACTAGAGAAGATCTCATTACAACTAACATGAAAATGGCTAGCTTTATTGGGAGAGGTTTCTGAAGCATTGTGGATTCTAGTACTAGAAATCACTGTAGGTTCTAAGATAGTCAGGTATGCATTCTTTGTAATAGATGGCAAGCCATCCTACACCATTCTGCTGGGCAGGGACTGGATTCACACTAGTCGATGCCTTCCTTCTACCATGCATCAAAAACTCATCTTTTGGGAAGGAGACAAAATAAAAATCATCCAGCAGATGATAACCCGTTCCAGCCAGGGGTTCAAAACATAGAGGCTATCATCTACTCACCCTTTGTGGCTCCCATAGCTGTCACAGAGCAGTATGAATAAGGATTTTAGGAATCCTAAAATCTTACCTCACAAGGGTTTGAAATAAAATAATTAGCCGAACCATGACTTACCTTGGAGGATTTAAATGGTTGAGGAAACCCAAGTCATACGTGATATGTGGCATCGGCTGACCACCCTAAAATTCTGAGGCAAGGATAGCCGAAGTATCGTAGATGGGGAACCACAATGGAAAGCCAGACCTGGTGGCCAATAACATTTGAGCTGGGATAGGAATTTTACGCCTAGCTTTGTTTGTCTTTGTTCTAAACTTGTACAAAAAATGAGTGTTATGTTGTACCCCGCGTTGTGTATATTTTGTGCAAAGTTTGAATAAACTCTTTTTACAAAGGCATGTCTTAAATAGGCAATCAGAAACTCCAAATCTACAACTATGGGGGCGACATCCTATCGGCTAAATCTATGGACAAGATGCAGTGTTGTCCTCAGAAGTTAATATCATTATGGATGGCCAAACCAAATTTCTAAGTTTGGACGAATATCGGCAGGCCATTCTAATGGAGTTAGGTTAGTTGGATGAAAATTGGCTGACAATCATAGAAAGAGTCAAAGTCGGTAAACGTAAAATGGCCAAAGCATATGATAAACATATAGGTCCTAAAGAGGTTTGCCGAAGGAGACTTATTTTGACAATCATCACGCCGACTGAAATGAGAGATCGTAAAATCGACAAATGATCGCCAAACTAGAAAAAGACCCTTCGTAGCGAACTCACGGGTTGCCGGCAATATGAATCAAGTGATGAACATGCATGGAAAAGAAATATAAATGGTAGACATATTACCCATTGATCTTGGGGCGTGCATAAGTAATCGACAGCCACAGACCGGTTGCCTAGTCACAAAAGAGGTTAATTTCCCTTCGATTAGGGGAATGTACGGGCAAACGACAGTCTGCATGGTCACAATAACAAGACCCTTCAATTTGGGGCCGATACAACTAAGAAGCCGAATTGTTCAGCTTTGAACCAATCAAAGGCTGCACTACTTCATCAGCTACTGAAGTCTCAGGATCAGCCGAATCAACGGCTGCCTGGTCTTCCCTAATTATTGCAGTCTGTTTTTCATCACCAACCACATCGACAACCACTACCGCAGCCGCTCCCGCTCCTACATGGACCTCCCTTTCAGCACCCAGCGAAAGCTTAGCCACTACAATTGATTGAGATTCGGTAGAAGCTTGAGTATCAATTGATACCTCTTGAACAACATAAGCAATGACTGATTCGGATGGCAAGTCCATAAGGTATCGGCTGACAACTCAACAACATGATCAACTGGCGAGAGAGTAGTGATTGTCGGCGTTGCTTAGACTAGACAGATTTTCCACTCAGTCAATTCATTCTCCAGGTTGGCCAGCCGTTCGCTACCTGCTTCCTGATCCAGCTCCCAAACCACCTGTTGGTTACCGAGTTCCTGGATTTTGCTATCCAACTGATGGCTCTGTCAGAACAAAGAAGAACGGGAGGAGTCGTGGGCACTAATAGCCGAGTCTAAGACACCTATGGCCAGAGTTATAACCCCTATCTCCACCTGGATCTGCTCCAACTCAAATCGCAGTTTGGACAGCCGCTCCTGCAAATCATTTCTTCGGCTGACATTTTATTGCCTCACTGCATTCACCTCATTGAAAGAAGTCTGAATGCAGTTGTTCTCTTGCCGAAGAGACCCCAAGTGTTGCAGAGCAGCGACAACCTCATTATGACTATCTTTGGCCGTTCTATATAAAGCAAATAAATCATTCAGAGCCAAAGCCATGTCATAGTAAGTGGCTGCCAGAGCCGGGGAATCCATTATTTCTTTTGACAATCGAAGCAAAGAAGCCCTCAGAGAAAGTAACTCCTCTTTGGTGGTTAGAATTCCCCTGGAGAGAGATTCCTCGACTCGCTCTCGATGGACGCCAACAGGCGAAGCTAGTAGAGATGCAGTGTCGACTAAGCCAAAGTAGCGCAGAAACACATCTACCGGGATAATTTCGGTTTGTACCTCTGAGTCGTCAGTTGGGTGGGCTTCAGCCGAAGTATTACCTCCAACAGTCTCATGTACAGAAAAAGATAGTTTCAGAAGAAAGGCAAGAGTCTAGAGACAATTAGTAACAAGACTGGAAGGAAAAGGGTATACCTCTACGGTTACGTCAACCTTGTCGGCTGTCTCAATAGGAGAAACTCTAATATCGAGGCTAGCCGATGGAGAATCCTGCAGGTATTCAGAAGTACGAGCCAAATAGGACATCCCTCCAACACGGAGAGAGGCATCATGTACTTTCCGATGCCTGTCGCGCCTTATTAATAGTGGTTCCTGAAAGACAAAACCAAGGAACATGAGTAACGAAAGATAGCTGATACACAGGTAGTCGAGGTAGATAAGGGATATACCTCATCATTCTCCTATTCAGAAATAAGGACTTCAGCTCCGCGGGATCTTTCTTCCTTATGCTCACAAATTACAACCCCTTCACCTAGCCTGGGTTGCTTTAAAATAGATTGCCTAGGCGACAGAGATCCCTTGGTAGGAGTGGTTTCCAAATCAACAAACCCTGAGGGAGATACATAAGAAGTGTTAACCTAGAATGTAAATGAACTTCTGCCCAACATATGTGTAGAGGAAAAACAACTCACCTTTTCTCTTCGGCTGCCGCAGCCTGACGGAAGACCAAGAGGCAGTAGGACTAGCCGAATTGATGGACACCATATTTGAAGGGACCTCTTTTGTCCTTGACTTAGCATCGGCTGGGTTTTTCTTCTTCGGCTGGACTAGCCGATCACTATGTCTTGTCTGGATTAGTCGATCGTAGTAGACTTCCAGAGAGGATTGGAAGAATCTTTCTTTGGCTACCTTTCACCAGTCAACAAAAACAATAGTCGTGTTGGCCCTTGGGGAGAACGACTGCCAGACGAAAGAGGCAAACTTATCAAAATTGTGGGCGACTACCTCATCCGTCTTCTTGACATTTAGAGAGCAACGGTGGGTCGAATAAGCAACACTACGGTGAGGCCATGGTATGTTCCGAGTCAGGCCAAATTGTCGTGCCACAAAGTTGGGTCTATAGGGCTCCATGGTCAACTTGTTATGCCTAGAATTGTTCTTCAAGCCTCCCAAAAGGTCCCTAGCCATAAGGATATGCCTCCACACACTCGATTCATGACCTTCCGCTGGGCGAATGAAAGGTTATCGTCAGCTATATAATGAATCCAGTCGGGAGTGGCCCATTGTTCAAAGACTGGTTGCCAATCTATGTAATGGTCTCGAGATAGACCATACATGGTAGAGACTGCAGAAAAAACATCCTAGGGTACAAGATGTGTTCCCCGAAGAGTGTCGGCTAACACCGACGGAGCAAACGGAGAACGACTGCCATCAAAATCGTCAGGGATGAGCTTTGGGAAATACAAAGTGATCCACAACTGTAAGAACCACAGAGGATCGGCAGGAGTATCCAGATTTTGAGAGTCCCTTAACCTAGTATGAGCATCGCCCAAAGCCATGTACAAGTACGCCAAGAAGAGGGATGCCCAACTGACATTTCCCCCTGAAACGGCCAAAGCCACATAAATCTCCAGCTCCTTGACAATTGTACAAGAGCCCGTACAGACGAAGTAACGGCTAAACCAATAGAGCAGAAAAACATGATGGTCAGCATCAGCGATCGGAAGAGGAGAACTTTGGCGGTTAGCGAACATGAAAGAGCCATAGCTGGAGGGATTTTTTGAAACAAAAATCCCCAAGTCGGGAACTTTTATTTCACTTAGGGTAGGCGCTTCGGCTCTCAAAATCGGAAGGCCTAGTATCGCTGTTACATCAAGAAGGGTGGGAGTCATCATCCCCCAGGAAAAAACAAAAGCATTAGCGGTAGTCGACCAATAACCAAGAAATGCATATATGAGGTCGATATTGCAGGAGATATCAAAGCTCGATAGTATAATGGCATCGTAAAGACCTATACGCTTCCACTCGGTTCCTTTGGCTGACCTGACCCGGTCTACCCAAGCAGAATAGTTAGCGACCTTGGTCGGCCAAGTGCGTAGGTTAGCCGGACAACAGCCGGCAGTGAACCAGTCGCAGGTGAAGGTAAGGTCATAGCTCACCGGGCTAAGATGTTGAGATAAAAGAACGTCGCCTTGTTCCGGCCTACTATATGGAGCCAAAACCAACTGTTCATCAACAAAGACCAAGGCATTGGTTATGTCTTTAATGGCTAGAGTGGTCCCGTATATCTTCTGAGAAGAGAAAGAAGAAGCCATAGCAGCCGAGTAAGAAAAGGGTCGAGATTGGGGTTTTTATGCAGATGGGAAGAGATCGGAGATCAAGTAAAAAATTCTCGGAAAGATATCTCTTCTTAAGCAGATCTCGATGAGCAGCAGAAATTAGGGCTACCTCTTCGAATGCACGGTTGGAAAACATTGGAAGCGATTCATGGTAATAAAGGCACCTCGGTTGAAGGGGAAATCCAATTCAGAAGTAATCATCATTGCATGCACTGGAGACTAGACGATTGAAGTGACATGCGCGACTATCAGACTGAAACGACGGCTACTTTCGGATACATCAACTCAACAATCACACTCGAGTTAATGTAGGGGAGTAATTGTTAACACTAAAAAATAGCTAAGTGTTTAACCAAATTCAGTGACAGCCGAACTATTCCGAAGCCTAATTTACTCCTAGCCCTCGACTATAAGAACTTCATCGGCTACCAAGGCATCTCAACCGAGTTGTCAGTTAGAGGTACGATTGGGACCCATTCAGATGCAGACGCCTCAACGACCAAGTTAAAAGGGTTTTCAGACCCCAATAAGCGATAACGACCAACGACAGCTAAAAGAAAGGGGTCATTATCCGAGCAAGAGGAGTAGAGGGCGAGAAAATAGGCACCACCTCCCCCATAGTCGACCATTAAACTTGGTGGGTTACTTGATGGCTGACATGGTGGGGGGGGCACGTTTGTACAATTTTTTTCTCTTTTTGTACTATAAATAGAATGCATTTTTGTATATAGAAACACACACAATCAATCAAACAACTCAAAATTTATCTATCTTTATCTTTTATCCCTTACTTTATCCTTTACTTTTACTTTACTCGAATGTATTCATATTTCTTACCTCTTAGTTTACTCACACCACCGTCCTAACGCTTTCTGGAGTAGTTTGGGAACCCACTGCTGGAAATTAGAGTTCCGTTTCCAGCCCAAATCGCTTAAGTTAAGGAATCAATTTGTCTCCCGATTTCATCAGCCAATAAAACGACAGAAGGCAGAATTCGGAGCGAAAACACACTGTTTATTTCCTTGATTGAAAGATCACCGGTAATCAAACCATAACTCTATTTTGATCGCCACAATGTGGCTGTAAATGCTTTACAAGCTAAATATTGTATGCCTTTATTTTCTTAGCATTAGGAGGTTGATGTGAAACTCCTACATTACTAGTTGATCCGAAAAGAATTGGTGATATAATAATGTCGTTATGTTCCGATCAAACAACAATAACAACATACCTATTGAAATTCCACAACGTGGGGTCCGAAAATGATAGAGTATACGCAGACCTTACCTCTATCAAGGTAGGGAGGCTATTTCCGAAAGACCATCGGCTCAAAAGAAAGTATAAGCATCAAAAGAGGTCAGATAAGGACAAGAAATTCAAAGCAGTATGAAAAAAATAATGAAAGTGAATAAGCCATGATAAATTAGTTTGAAAAAGAGACAGTAACTACCACAAATAAAATAGGATAATCGAAATACAAGAAATATCAGATAGTAGCAGAAGTTACTATCAAAGTAAAAACTTAATTGGGTGGCGTAGATGTAAGGCTCATGTGTTGTAAAGATTTTAATGATAATGAATAAAATGTTGGAAATTTGCCTTTGGCGGGAGTTGCGACCGACCAACTTTAACGGCTTAAACACTAGTGTAACGTATGTTGGAGAATCCAGTTCTTCACACATGCATGATCTACTAAGTACGTAGATAACCGTAGGGCCAAGAATCGTCAAATTTCATTGAGAAATGAAAGAGATATTGGTTCACGAAGTAAGGTGTTTGAAGCATGGAAAGTGTGGTATTGTGTGTAATTCTCCCTCATCGGTAGAGGAAGAAAGAATTGTTGTGTATATAAGATTCGAAATTGGTTTGGGGTTTGGGACCCCAAGGGGTATCCCATGTGTTTAAAGGAGGGAGGACCTAGATGTGCTTCGGTTCGAGGAAAGACCACACGCGCGCCGCCGCCGCCCGCCCGTCCCGTCCGGTCCGGTTCCGAGTTCCGGTTCCGGTTCCGGTTCTCGGGTTCACGGTTCACGGTTCACGGTCACGGGTCACGGGCCGTGGGTCTTCGATATTATCTTTTTGGGCCGAAAACTTTGCCGAAGTACGCGTTTGATCCCGTGTTTAAGATATACGAGTTTGGACCGAAATTCTTTCGGATGTGCGCTTTGGTCCCCGAAGTTTCAAGATGTACAGCTTTGGTCCCCGAAGTTTCCGGAAAATCGAATTTCGACGGTCAAAAACAGAAATGCCAAGCACTCAATTCACCATTTATTTTGGCTGAATTACTCCTCCTATAATGGCCAAAACAAGCTTGGTCTTTCTCCCATTTATGTTGGTGACTTTACTACCTCCATAATGGCCATTATTTGGCTATTATGGAGGCGATTTCAGCAAGAAATAAACAGCCCCTCCCTCTCCTATATAAACACCCCATTACACCATTGTTGAGGACTAAGACATATGCACGAAAATACATAAACGAGATGCTGAAAAACAAAGGCACGAAAATACACAACCGAAATAGTTTTCTTCCTACAACTTCCAAGCATCATTTCGTTACTCAATATTCTTCACGGTAGCTCTTGAGTTTCCTTTGCTCAAGGGTTCCATTGCTTTGTTTTATCTTGGGAGACAAATTGTCCAGGACGTATAAAGGATACATACGGGGCAATATTGTCTTAAGGACAGAGTGCCACACTCGACTCAAAGATAAACCGCTTTCCATTTTTCGCCTTTCAACAAAATCGTAATTTCGGTTTTGTTGTTATATTGTAATTTTCAGATTTCTAGTCGAAAATATTGTATTCTTTGTTTATCCTTTCGAATACTTGTAATAGTTAAATACTTCCCGTCCTGCTTTATAAAGTACCATAGAGCAAAATCTCCCAACAACTTAAGACAATATTTGTATTGTATTACTATTAGTGTTCGAAAGATGTCGATCAAAATTTGTGTGACCAAATCTGGATATGGCAATGGTTTTCTGGTAGAAGAGAGTGATGATGATGAACGTGTTCATGGTATCACCGCTACCAAGACTGGTGGAAACAAGCGCTCTCGAGAGCCCGAGGATGTCAACTCGGGACAAGAGGAGAAGATCAAGATGCTATTCTATCTTGTAGCGTAAGGCCTATATCTCGTCCCAGACAAAGGATCCGAATAATGGTGAGAAGGAAATGGACACTCATTCAGATGAAGTGACCGAAGTGAGCCAGAATCCGAAATTGGGATAAGTAGTTTTCTTACTTGTCAAGAATAAAGATTAAATTATGTCTGATTAAAAATGGATTAAAGTAAGGAGGAATATGAAAATAATTTATATTCCTTATGCTTTAACAAATCAGAAGTTTAATCTCATCTTCTTTTCCGTTTAAAGATTGGATTTTGTAAACGACTTAAGAAGATCCGTTCTTTTAAGTGTAATTACTAAAGTGTGTAAAGTATGTTCGCACATACGAGGGAGTAAGATCCACTGACTGTGCGAAAATTGTTACCACTCTTAAGTAAGCGCCAAGAATTATCTGGGCACCAATCATAACGGAAGAAGTCTAAAAGTTGATGACGTTGAGCCCGTCATATTATTTGGCGTAAGATCCTTCATAGGATGATATTGGACACTCAGTCATACAAAGCCTCCGGGCGACTGAAGTGGGCCAAAAATTCCTTTGATATGATGATATTGGACACTCAGTCATATAAAGCCTCCGGGCGACTGGAGTGGTGCCAGAATTCATTTCATAGGAAAAGTAATGGACACCTAGTAAGGTGGGCCGAGTTTCCAGTGTCTTAATGATCGAAGGCCTAAAGAAAGACAAGAAAGAAATTGGACACTCGGTCCGCCAAAGCAACCGGAGCGTGGGCCGGTAGTATCCGGATCATATATGATCCGGTTACGCCCTAACCACGGGTAAGAGAGTTGTTCATGTGAAGCAACACCACCTCTAAAGTAGAAGGGGTTGGAGAGGTTGTCCTCAATAGGACTTCGGGGAATGAGATCACTCTAAGATGATGTGATACATGTCCCTAACTTGGTTTAAGGGACGCCGTTGGTCAAGCCGGTTTGAGACTAGTCCAACAGTGCCGTAATAACTAAGAATGGTACAAAGATGTCCGTAGCCAAATGAATGATATATTTGTAATCCGTGCATCTATGCCATCATAGATTAAGACACGTTAAATAGCAAGTCATTCAAAAGCTAACGATGTTGAGATTGTTGCCTTCGACGACATAAACCCTCAAAATAAATGTGAGGTAGATGAAGAGGCAAAATCACCTTTCCAAATTCCGTCAAGGGAATAGCGAAAGAAGCACCGCTCCTCTAGAACTTAGTCACACCTACTTGGTGATTTGAAGTTTATACAAAATAGAGGGGGAGACAAGTACGTTGTGATCTTCATTGATGATAGTACAACGTATGGAATCCTTTGTTTGTTGAAAAGCAAAGATGAAGTTGTTGAAGCGGATAAGCGCTACAAAGCGAATTTGAAAATTAACTAAGCCTACGGATTGAGAAATTCGTAGTGATAGAGGGGAGAATATGAACCATCGTTTATTAAACGATCGCTCATTACTCACCTCGCCTAACGGTGTTAGCCAAGCGCGAAGTTGTACGCCCAAATTACGAGGGGTAGCTTGGTAAAAGATGGGCTACCGAAACAGTCAAGTTTGACCTAAGATCGTAGATTGCATATCCACCGGATCCGCAAATAACGAGTGTTGATCGCCTCTTGGCATCAAAGAATGCTCGAATTCATTGAAGATAACTTTCCTTGGAAAAGGAAAAAGGAGCAATTGCTCAAGGTTAACAAGAACCCGCGAGGGCTCGACCGTCCGAACTAGACGTTCCGTATCTTCATGACTCGAAAGTTGCTTGTCTATCCGGAACTTAATATTCCGGATCTGCGAACTCGGGATTCTAGATGTTGAACCAAGACGGAGCAAAGAGGGGACAAAGACTTGTTCTAGTCCTTCTAGCTTGTATGGTTGAGAACGAACCATGGACAATTAACAAATAATTGTTATCTCCAAAAGCGCTCGCTTTGGAAAGAAGCTAAAGGGAGAAATAGATTCCATATATAGAACCATACGTGTGTAATAGTTAATCTTCCTCCGGAAAAGAACCTTTGGGTTGTAAAAAGTGCTCCCCGTGAGTAGCTTCACATCCAGGGCCATTGTATTCTTACATGGCATGGGTGTTGAAACGACCTTCCAAATCGGAGAGTTGGAAGAAGAGGATCGAATTGGTTTGTCGAACTCGTTGGGCTTCTTCCCCGAACTTTCATTTTGGTCCCCGAAATGTTAACATTTTGGTCCCGAAAGTCTCGTATAAAACAAAACAATGAATCGATCACGAAACTTGACTCGAAGTTAGAAAGCCAACAATTGGAAAACCAACGGTCTTAGAGTGAAAATCATATTGAAACAAAGTCTCGATATGAAAGATATGAGTATCACGAGATGACATCTTAGGAATTGGATTTCTAAGACATCTAACGGATCGGTCGATAGTTGACAGATCTCGTTGAAGCCACCAATGGATATGAATCATAGAACCGATTGGAATCATGGTGCACCCATAGACAAGGAGCGATATGCTCGTGTCACGTGTAGTTCAATGTATTGTACACACTACAACCGACTTGGTATCGTCCAACAAACAGATCAGCTTGAACTAAGGTTCACCGATGATCTTAATACATGATCAATAGAAGGCGTTAAGTCGGATATGACGATATCCGAATTATTCGCTTATCTACGGATTATAGTATTCTCGGATGTCCAATGGTTCGAGAGAACACAAGTGATGCAAACGGACATCGATCCGAAGAACACCAAAGCCACAAGTAAATGTGTATGGTGGTTCTTGGAAAATCCTCTAAGCAAACTTGCATCGACCGATTCATGATGGTATCGGAGTTTATCGCTTTATACAAAGCATGAAAGAAGTTGAGTAACTTCACGACTCATTAGAGGACGTCCCTTATTGGGAGAAACCCGTGCCTTCGGCAGCTCTACACTGTGGCTAGCCGGTCGGCTTTAGGAAGGACACGGATGACGGCGTCCGGACATATCTCGTCACGATCCGTCGGAGACATAAGATCGTATGGCGGTTGATCATCACGGGTGTCACTTTCTTATTTACTAACTAAGGGACTACCCGGAGATCAAGTGTTCTCGCTGTCTAGGGGAATGGGCTTAAAACCCAAAATATACGAACCAATACAAAGGAAACCCAACCTTACGAACCGGAGATCCCGGTAATTTGGTTCAATGGGAAAACTAAGTTGTAAAGGTTCGCTGATCGCTTCGGTCGAAGCATGAGCACTTCGGATAGTGATTTCGAAAAGAAACACCAAATCCAAAGGCCGTTCCCGCGATAGACGTTAAGTGCTATCTGCAGTATGGGTAAAGGTTAAGTTTTCAAAACTCGTAATGATCCTCAACGCTTGAGGTTAGGTCTTTGGGAAACTTTTAATGGTTCCTAGCACTTGTGAAGTGGGGTATAGCAGATACCTTGTAGGAGACCACCTATTTAAGTGCGAGGACGGGCCGCCTCAAATTGAACGCACTTAAGAATCCAAGACGTTGTCCATGGCCAAAACGGACAAAACATTACGAAGAAGAGAGTAAGGGAATTTGTTGTGTTGGTACCGTTGTCTTGGCTTACACTAAACACCGACGGTTCAAGACATCACGTTCACCGCGCGAAGTAAGTCCGATGGTATTCAACTATGGAAGGTTCAAAGCCGAGGCTACCTCTCCTTATGCAACATCGGTCCGCCGAAATATTGCTGGAAATGAAAAGACACCATGTGAGTGCGCCAAAATCTCTTTCAAGAGGGGATTGTTGGAAATTTGCCTTTGGCGGGAGTTGCGACCGACCAACTTTAACGGCTTAAACACTAGTGTAACGTATGTTGGAGAATCCAGTTCTTCACACATGCATGATCTACTAAGTACGTAGATAACCGTAGGGCCAAGAATCGTCAAATTTCATTGAGAAATGAAAGAGATATTGGTTCACGAAGTAAGGTATTTGAAGCATGGAAAGTGTGGTATTGTGTGTAATTCTCCCTCATCGGTAGAGGAAGAAAGAATTGTTGTGTATATAAGATTCGAAATTGGTTTGGGGTTTGGGACCCCAAGGGGTATCCCATGTGTTTAAAGGAGGGAGGACCTAGATGTGCTTCGGTTCGAGGAAAGACCACACGCGCGCCGCCGCCGCCCGCCCGTCCCGTCCGGTTCGGTTCCGAGTTCCGAGTTCCGGGTTCTCGGGTTCACGGGTCACGGGTCACGGGTCACGGGTCACGGGTTGTGGGCTGTGGGCTGTTGGTCTTCTGATATTATCTTTTTGGGCCAGAAAACTTTGCCGTAAGTACGTTTGATCCCGAAGTTTAAGATATACGATTTGGACCGAATTCTTTCGGATGTGCGCTTTGGTCCCCGAAGTTTCCGTAAAATCGAAATTTCGACGGTCAAAAACAGAAATGCCAAGCACTCAATTCACCATTTATTTTGGCTGAATTACTCCTCCTATAATGGCCAAAACAGTTGGTCTTTCTCCCATTTATGTTGGTGACTTTACTACCTCCATAATGGCCATTATTTGGCTATTATGGAGGCGCTTTTCAGCAAGAAATGCCCCTCCCTCTCCTATATAAACACCCCATTACACCATTGTTGAGGACTAAGACATATGCACGAAAATACATAAACAGATGCTGAAAAACAAGTGCACGAAAATACACAACCGAAATAGTTTTCTTCCTACAACTTCCAAGCATCATTTCGTTACTCAATATTCTTCACGGTAGCTCTTGAGTTTCCTTTGCTCAAGGGTTCCATTCTTTGTTTTATCTTGGGAGACAAATTGTCCAGGGACGTATAAAGGATACATACGGGGCAATATTGTCTTAAGGACAGAGTGCCACACTCGACTCAAAGATAAACCGCTTCCATTTTTCGGTCTTCAACAAAATCGTAATTTCGCTTTTGTTGTTATATTGTAATTTTCAGATTTTAGTCGAAAATATTGTATTCTTTGTTTATCCTTTCGAATACTTGTAATAGTTAAATACTTCCCGTACTGCTTTATAAAGTACCATAGAGCAAAATCTCCCAACATAAAATATATATGGATCAATCTTGTAATGACAAAATATATTACCCTAATTATTAACTAATGACAAATTTGAACACTGTAACGAAATTCAGAGGCAAATTCGGACATTTTCCCTTTATCTCAACATGCCTCACTTCCACGTCTTATATACTTTAAAGTGCGTAATTTTTTTGGACTAAATCAGCAAGAATAAATTTACCGTTAGAAGAACTATATTTCGTTTTAGGCATTCCTAATGAAAGTGTAGGCCAGTGGCAATACTACTCGAGGTAATTAATATATAGTAGTTGAAAAAGAAAACAGCAAACATCAACATTAACCCCATGGAACATTAATTCATTTGGAAAATTATTTCTTGTTTTTAATGGGAGAGTAAAGGAAATTATTATGCTATATAAGTTGGTTCAATTTTATTGAACAAAATCTAGTGCAGTGCTGTTTACAACTGTCTTTGTACTTGAAATGAACAACAAATATTCAAATAAATTTGGTTATTGAAAATTTTGATTATATTTGCCAAATTATGAGGCAAGTTGGCAAATTTTTCAACTTTTGTCCTTTTAAAGTGTAATGTTCAGCATTAATTTAGCTTAAACCGTACAATTATATACTCCTATAAGCCTACATGATTATGTCTAATTAAAATACAGCAGAGATCTAGCATGTTTGGGACCAGTTATAGGAGTTGCCTGATTTAATGGAATTTGGTTTAGATCTAAACATAAAAAGATAATCAAATTTGGATCCATTATTGATTTTTCATAGTGCGTGAAGCCATGTTTATGGTAGAGACTTATTAGTCAATCATTTAAAGTATATTTATTTGAAATTAGCAGATAGCGCACAAACACCAAAGAAAATTTGGAGGTCCAAATAAATATTTTAAATTTGTGATGTCTACCCTTACACAAAATAAAATTTTAAAATTTGCGAAGTCTAACTTAGCAAACTTTATTCACGAGTCACTTGGTTTGAAAGATAAAAAAAAATAAAAATTACAAAAGCAAAGTTATGCAGAGTTTTATATAGAAAATCAAACATTGTATTTGCAATAATGAAATAATTTATTTCGAATTTTTTTATTAATTTTTGTTTTCTCAACTTTTAATGTCACAAAGACATCAAAATTATAAACGACCACACAAAGAATCAAAGTATTTGTAACCATTTATGGCCTACGCTCCTAGCTCATAAAATGCTTCCGACTTGCACAAAATATAATTTGTCAATTTAAAGGGATTTTTTATTTACCTTTTTTATTTTATATTAAAGATTTCGTGGAAGGGTGGTGTGGGGAATATCTACATAAATAAACTCTCCAATGATTCCCCTGCATTGTGAATAAGTAGCAAATTAAATAATTATGATCCTAAAAGAGATAACACATTCATTTTGGAAATCTTCCTAAAACGAGTTACTATAAACAACTTATTAACCCAAAAAAGAAACAAAATTTCATACAAATCCTACTTTAATGCTTACCCTCATGTGATATGTCCTATGTATTTCAAGAACTTCCTACATTTCTGAGCTGCATTGAACATGCACAAAGCTAATTAAACAAAAAAGCAACTTGGTCCAATTTTAAAAATTTCTAAAGAATATTTTTTAAACAATCCTTTATACAAAACTATTTAAAAAATGTCTAAAGACAACCAAAGTTGTCTCACCACCAAAAAGTGCAGCAAGATGAACGAGACCCCTTTATCTCCTAATTTTATCAATTCTAATAAATTAATCAAATTCAAAATTTGATTAAGATAGGAATCCAAAAAGATGGTAGGTACATTTTTTTCATTTACAAAAGCGAATAATTTAAACCTCAAATCCTAAAATGAAGAAGATTATGTTGATTCATTTCTAGATCTAATCGATACCTTATTGATTTAGTAGATTTTGGGTTTGAATCCTAAGAACGAATAAACTCCTAATAGGGAGTAATTTTCCTTTAATGGGTTTTATCCGATGCAAAATCAGATTAATTGGTCATGGGAATTGATATCAGATGGTTAAACAAAAAGAAAATTTTACACTACACGACAAATATTTCAATAACGCTCACAAGAAAAATAACCTTAATCTTTATTGCTTACAAATTTGAGCCAATATGCAATATATAGCAAATATAATGAGCGTATAATCAATACACATCGACGATGGCTACAAACTATTACGTCAAGAATCAAGATGGGTGATCTTTTTTCGTGTTGCTGGCTGAAAATGTTAATATCCCTTTCTAATGTGCCCTATTAGGGGTGGAGCTAGTGCTCCAGTTACAATCTGCTCGAACTTCTGTATTTGTATTAAAAAACTTATTGAATAAGTATAAATTATTAATTTAGAACTGAATATCTTTAAGAACTAGAATTCGAACTCATAAACTTTAAATTCTGACTCCACTTTTCTAATCTATATGCATAAAGCTAAAGGTAAAACAACTTGATCAGAGGAGTAATACCTAGAATATGACTAGGGTTAGAAGAGGCAATATAATGGTTTAATGAGGGATGGGACCCCATAATGAAGTTGTACAGATGGCAACAAAGAACAAGAAGGAAGTGATAGAAACCTAGTCATCATTTTAGCAAATTGCATTTTCTAGCACTCATTTTTTTGGTGCTTGTGGAGTGTGGAGTGTGGAGTATGGAAACCTCTCTTATAAACTTGTAATTTAAGCACATCTCTCTGCTCTATAGGCCCATTACCACACAGTAGTCCATATAGGATCTGCCTTTGGATAAGTTACCTTGTTATTCTCTCCGTACCAATTTATATCATACTTATTTGAATATTCACATCGGAAGGTTTCACATTTATTATTTTGCTATTTTTTCCTACCAATTTATATCACACTTGTTTGATATTTGCGCCAGAAAATCCAATACCGAGTTTGAAACATTCTCTAATAAAGAGGAATTCATACCTAAAGCTCGAATTTGAGATCTCTGGTTAAAGATGAACGTGTACTTACCACTCAACCACAATCCTTGTTGGTCGCCTTAAACGTTTCTGTAACTATAAATCATTTCATTAATAGTAAAATGAGAATTTTAAAATTAAGTCGTTTCTAAATAAAGAAAAGTTACTTTTTAAAAGACATTTTTTTAAAAGTGTACCACATAATTAAGACAAATAAAGTACTTTTCTTCATCTAATTTTACTTTAAAAGTAAAGAACACTTTTGATATGTAAGTTAAAAATATATAAGGTATTAAAATTATTCTTTTAAATAAGTGATGGTGAGAGTACCATATTTTTCATCTTTTCTTTCATTCTAAAAGAGAAATTTTATATCAAGTTGATTCTAGTAAGTTATCTTATTAAAGGTCAAATGGAGATAATAAGATTAAATAATTTTCAAAAAATATATGTGCCTTTTTTTGCTAACCATGAAAAACTGAAGTGTCAGCAAAAATATAGAGAACTTTTTTTTTAATTATAACTACTAGTACTACATTATTAGTGCTATTGGTAATGCTACATCTACTGTTACTGCAACTATGAGACTGAAGATATATAATTATTGTTATTATATGTTACTTAATCAACATTTTTTTTGTTTTTTTACCGTAGACATGAATCGTTAACTTTCTAACTACATTAAAGTGTACTAACTCCTTTTAAAGTGGTAAGAAATATATTAACTTAAAGTCTTAAATCCAGTAAATTACTATGTCCTTGAATTTATATTTACCACTGTTAAGCTAGTGGATAAGCAAATGTGACTTATTGATAAGGTTTAGAATTCAACTCCTATTCATATTACGTTTGATTTTTCTCCTTATCTAATCTCAACGTGGACGGTTTGTTTTTGAACTGTCAAAATCTATAGTAGAAAGAAATTGCCAAGACGTTTAAATTTTATTTTAGTGGTTTATTTTCATGTTTCATTTTTAAATGTTAAGTCATTATCACGTTACCTCAATGATAGACCATGTCACGCTTAATTCCTACCAAGAAAAAAAATTAATTTGTCCTATTATGTCACTTAACCCCAGCAAAATTATGATTAGATAACAATCCAAGTTTAGTCTAAAGCTTGACTAAGAAGACAAATATCTTTGAAATATAAGAGAAAGTATTAAAATTTTGTCTATACCAAATCCCAAAATTTACTAAAATAAAAATAATAATTAATGACGTCAACTTTTGTCGTTAAATAACAAAAGTTTAGCGACATACAACTTCTAGGTTATTTAGGCATAGTTAGCAAATAATTTCAATTAATTCATGTTTTTAGTAATTGATACGAAATTTTAATAGGTCGAATTTGGTGTAAGTATTTAATACTGAGTAATTTTCTATCGTTTCAGTAGCGTCATAGAGCTTTCCCCAAACTAAAAGCTATTACAATCAAATTGCAATTTTATTTTCTTTGGAAATTCTCCAAATTGACATCACTTTCCAAAATTGTTCAATCCTTCCCTTTTTTATCCGTAAATTCAGCCTAAATGGACGACTCGCCCCTTAAGTTAAAAGATATTGCTCCCACCGACCTAATTTTGTATGAAATTTATAAATTTTGGGGTTAAAAAATGCATGACATCATTTTATATAGTGTCACACATCTTAAGAATTTAAATTTATTTATCTTTTCAATTTTAAGCTGGGGTGTAATAATTTTCTATTAACTAAACTTCTCAACTAAATAGTTAAACTTTATCATTCACAACCAAATTAAATAAATATAACATATAACCTAAAATCATATTAAACTTTGTACCTATTCAAACACCATCATATAAAATGAAAAGCACTTAAGGCTTTTGATAAAATCCTTAAGAGTGTGGCCTATATGGTCAATGAAGTGGATGAGAATGATGAAGTTTCATGTTTAAATTCAAACGGATGCCAAAGAAAAAGGTAATTTGTTCTCATCTGCCCAAATTTTAATAGACACAATTACTCTGTACTTGTACTAGTGGAAGGTAACAAATATTCCTTGATCCCATGAATTAGTCGAGCTAAGCTGATCCAAACACTATATATTTTTTAAGAGGCTTTTAGACAAAAAGAAATTTCCAATGACTAAATAAAGTGAGCTTGATCATAAAAGGAACCATTTTTGCCTCGCTCTTTGCTGGTTTGATTAGGTGAAGAAAATGACATATCATAGTAATGATCACATGCCATTGCCTTTGAGTTATGCTTAATTTCCTTAACAAGGCAAACAACAAGTTTGGCTCCCCTTCCCTCCTTTTTGTTGGGTTAAGAAAATGTCTACTTAGTTGTGCAATTTTTCATTCCTATTAAATTAAGTTAGATGAGGCTAGGAAAGTTTGGCCACTACAAAATTATGTCCCTTAAAAATCTTTGGTGGGCATAACGATAATATCCTAACAAACTTTCTTCTAGTGTAGGACAAAGAGAAAAACAAAATAATTGAAACTAAAACACTGTCATTTCCTCTGGGGGTAATCAAATGACATGATGTAAGACAATCTTGTTGCTTTAAAAACAATTTACCTTTTAAGAGTCATGTACTACCCGTCTACCCCTCTAAAATCTCCTCCACTATTCAAGGCTAAAATCGGTAAATATTTATCTATATTAGATGTTTACATCAAATTATGTGATTTACTCAGTATTTTAATGAGGTGAAAATACATGTTCAGTAAATATGGTTAAATGTTAAAAGTCTATATGCAAATACATGTCATGCATATATGAGTTTGATATAAATACCGAATAGGGGTAAGTTTTTACCACTAAAACCTTGAGTCATATGAGACCATCACATTGCGATCTTACTGTTGGACTCGGAGGTTTATCTCACGTAAAGCTCCCATTTATTTGGTGGCACTTGAAGCAGATAGGGTGACAACCTTGATGTAAGATGGACAACTACTTTAAACGCTCCTGAGCGCCTTTGCTAATAGAGAATGTTGGGGGCCATACATCCGTTGAAAAGGATGAATTTCAAAGAGACTGTTTATCCACATATCATCTTCTTCTTCTTGTAGTTTTATTTCTTGCTCTTATAATTCTTAAAGACTTGTTGAAAACTGCTGGTTGTAACCATAGGTTTTTTTTTTTCAAGGTGAGGTTAAAAAAATTATAGTAAATTATGCATCTAATAGTCTTTTCAATTGACCACACATTCAATTGTGTTGTTCTGGGATTTTGTTATTTCCTCCAGATGCATGAATTAATTTGCGGAAAAGGGCTAAATATACACTAAGAAAAGGGTAAATATATCTCTCATTATACTTTGGGGTCAAATATACATCGACCGTTATACTTTGAGGCTAAATATGCCTTCCATTCGTTAAAGTTGTCCAAGATGAACATTTGATCCTACATGTCAACCACACATTTGATGATGTGGATGCCACATCGCATGCCACCTCACCACCCCAAACCCATTTTACCCCTCCCTCTATTTGTTCTTCCACCACTAAAATTTCGTACTCCTCCGCCACCGTTGTCACCATCACCGCCGGGTTTGCACATGATCAGGGTCTATTTGTCCATTTTTATTTTCTCTTCTTCTAAAAAGAACATATTTCCCATATAATCATTTCATATATCTCTTCTGTTTATGTCATCGGAAAACGATGTCGATAGTAAAAAAAAAGTCAATAGGTATTAAAAAATTAGTTCTCCCCCTAAGCATCTCTCCGATGTAATTCAATTGCTAAAATCAGCCGGCAATCCCTTCTTCCTTTATTCATTTTGATCTGGGTTTCTATTTTAAGATTAAAATTTGATGCTTTTTTAAATTTCTATTGACATGCCTGGTTGAATCTGAAGTAGTTTTTGATTTTCGTTGAGTTTTTAAAGTTTGAAATTCAATGTTACTTTGTTGGAACATAAATGAAGCCATTGGAAGGAGAATAGATAAAGGGACAAATGGAGTGTTGGTGGGGTGACAGTGACGGTGGCAATGGTGGTGGAAGCTAAGGAAATTTTAGTGTTGGAAGAACAAATAAAGGGAGGGGTAAAATGGATGTGGGGGTGTTGAGGTGGCATGCTAGGTGATGTGTCATCCACCCATCAAATGTGTGGTTGCCACGTAGGATCGGATGTCCATCTTAGACAACTTTAACGAATGAGGATATATTTGGCTCTAAAATATAACGACAGGGGTATATTTGATCCCAAAATATAACGAGGGGTATATTTAGCCCTTTTCGGATTAATTTTCCTTTTGTCTTCAAGGTATTTGGTCTGCATCAAGAACCTATTAATTAGAAAGATAAAGGAGAAATGATAATTTATTAGTCTTTTTTCATTTAAGAACAATTGTTTTCAAAATCAGAGGCGTTTTGTCAACCGGTAAATAAAGTGAATCTACAAATTAAGGCATGTGCATTGCATCTAAGCAAGATAATATATTTAAGACAATAGGAAAATGAAAGTTGTGACAGCAACAGTCAGAAGACTACCTCTATTTTGAATACTTTTTAAATTAGAGAAAAGGGTTAAATATACCATTTTACTCCCTTTTATTATCTAACTTTATCCTCCTTTAGCAATAATGAACAAAAATAACCCTGCCGTTATCAAAGTTTTTATCTATGCCCCTATTTGAATGAAAATTCCAAATCAAACCCAATTTTCAATTTCACTTAAAATTACATGTTGACCTGCCCCGACCCACCATTTAAACACAGCCCTCACCCCTACCCCAAAATATTACCCTCTACTTCAACAATCTTCTTCTTCAAAAACAACGAATTTGCAGTTGAAATTCATCCAAAAAAACCCTTAATCCTTCACCAAATTATTCTGAATTTCAGATATAAACTCTCTGAAACGTTTCGGATTGTTTGCAATAATATTCACTCAAAACGAAGCTTGTTTACGACAATCTAATTTTTCAAACTTGAGCTTAGGTTGATGGTTATCCTTCATTGTTGTTCTAAGTTAGCTGAGCTTTCATCCTAGATAGTTGTATGAAGCCTATATGTAGCACGGTCAGACACCAATCCACTTGTTATTCTCCATGTTTTTATAGGTGTGCTTAATGCAAAACTAATAGTTTTGGGACTACTTATCTCTCACTGTGTTCCTCTTTTTCAGAATACCTTATTGCAGTAGACATGTGAAAAAAATAATTTTGCAACAACGATTGAACTGTTTTTCGCTGGTATATTTCCTGCATATTTTGTAGCAAGTCTTCCATCATGCGTGTTAATGTTGCATTTGGTGTTGTGACATTTGTACCAACATATATCTCTGAGTATTGATATGTATATGTAAATATGTTGGGACAAATGTTACGAACATTCGGACTAACATTTTTTAGAATAGTTTTACCTTACTTCACGTTAAGTAGTAATATTTTATTTTACTGTGAGGTAAAAATGACTTAGGTGTGTTGAATTGGAGCTGTGTAAAATGTGAGAGAAAGAGTCAAAACTTGGGGAAGAAGTCGAGTAAGGAACAAGTCAAAATTGTTAAGATTTTCACTCCTTAATCTACCACAAGCTGCCCATCTTTTCCTCAACTTCCACAACCGATTGACGAGTCTTTCAAGGGAACTCTCTACTATAAATAGAGATGCCACAATAGTGTATCAGCATCCAGAATCAGATTACAAAAATACCAAGAGAGCTATCGGGATTTCATCTTAGAAATCTGGATCACAAGTGTTGCCTGAGTGTGTCGACAACATTACAATTGCTGTTTAGATTCTAGATTAGTTTTGTATAGAGCGATTGTAATGAGAGGTTGTCTGTGTCTACTTAGTTAAAATTTTCATGCAGAAGTCATCTGCGACTTCAACTTTTAATTCCTTTCCATTTTATCTTGTAAATCTGTAAAGAAAGAAATTTGTAATTTTGTATATAATATATATACAATACATTTGGTCATTGACCATCATAAGTTATATAATATATATAATTATGAAAATTTTAAACCTTTCTGTTCTTTAAATTCCGCTGCACTTACTCTTTAAAGTTATTATTTTACTAAGTGTTGTTACTGGTGTCGGACGACATAATTGACGACATTCTGAAACAGAATTGACATTCGATTTATTCCATATCTTGTTTTTATTTCCCATAGCATTTGACATCCTTCAAGTGGTATAAGAATCAACACTTAACACAATAAGTGTTTGGTTTTGTTGTCATAAGCTATGGATCCGATAAATCCAACTATTGGTAGACTTCCTATTTTAGATGGATCAAATTATGCTTATTGGAAGATTCGCCAACGTTCGCATATCAAATCAATTGATATTCATGCATGGAGATCTATAACCAATGGGTATGTTGTCCCAATGTTGCCACCGCATGAGGAAGGTGACATTATTGCTAAACCTGAATCCAAATGGACTACAGAAGAAAAAAATAATGCTAGCTTTAACGTAAAGGTCTTGAATGCAATTTTTGGATGGGTTGATCTTTACATGTTCAAACTCATTCAAAACTGCCCCACGGCTAAGGACACATGATATACTTTACAAATTCATTGTGAAGGTAGCTCAAGTGTTCATCGAACAAAGCTACGCATGTTAATGAGTAAATATGAACGTTTAAGGATGGAAGAAGTGGATGATATTAAATCTTATTCTGAAAACTTGATTGACATCTCAAATGAATGTCAAGTGCTTGGTGAACCATTAACCAACACTCTACTTGTTGAAAAGGCTCTATGTTCTCTTCCGGAAAAGTTCAATTTATAGATTTGTGCTATTGAAGAAGCTCACAATCTTGCCATAATGGACCTTCATATCTTGATGAGCATACTAAAAACGTATGAGATGAACATTGAGAATAAAAATGAATTGTATAAAAGCAAGAATATGGCACTTCAAGTTCAATCCTCGGAGACTCAAATCGAAGAAGAGGAGGAGAATCTTGAAGAAATTGGTAAAGGTGCAAATGTTGCCTTACTCACTCGAAAATACAATTCGATGGCGTGGAAGTTCAACAATGAAATAAATCAATCTAAATCTAAGGAGCACCAAAACCAAATCTTCAATCAAAAGCCCATTAGATTCCTTCCAAATGTACAAAAAGGAAATAAACTAAGAAGAACCAACTCAGATCGTATCAAATTTGATCCCAAACAACTTGAGTTCGGGCAATGTCATGCATGCTCGAGTTGTGGTCATTATGCTAATGAATGTGCAAACACTCTTAGAAAATTTGGTAAGAACCTATGGGTTTCTCTTAGTGATGATGAAGAAGAAGATGAAGGAGATCGAGAAACTGAAACACAAGCTATGCTGGCTACTGTCTTCGAACAATCTCTATCAGATAATGAAGATGTCGTATACAATATTGTCTCAGATGTCACGACATTTGCTCCAATATCTTCAACGATATCAACATCCTCAGCGATATCCGAAAGGTATGAATTCTTTAACTATTCTGATGTTAATTGCTTTAGTGGTTCTGTTTCTGTTAGTGAGGATAATTGTATGGATCAAGTTGAATGCAAATATGATATGATTAGTGAATTATAAAGTATTTGCAAAGCCTTAATTATAGAATCCAAGCAACTTGACAAAAAGGTAAAATCTTTAACTCATGAGAATTTAGAATTAACAGGCACGATAACCCGACTTGGGGTTGCACTTACCAAAAAGGATATTGAATTTAGTAAGATTCGTGCAAAATTGGATTTAGCCGAAGCAACCTTCCTCAAGCTCAAGTCATGGACTTCAAAATTGAATGAGATACTCAACCTTAGTAATCTTTCACACGCAGGAATTGGGTACAAAAACTCTCTTAAAACCATATGCTCTAATCTCTTTGATAAAAATGAGAAAATACACTTTGTAAAATAAAAAAGGATGAATAATAGGTTCTCATATATATCAAAGAATATGAAGTTTGTATGTCATCAGTGTAACTCTCCTGGACACTTAAAACCATACTGTTTCAAACTTCAAAATTCTGTGAGCAAAATGTTGCCTAATTGGTTGTCCAACATTCCGGATAAATGTCGAAGCTACATTTCTGAGCCAAAAGGCAAAAAAGATTTTAAGAGAGTTTGGGTTCCTAAAATGAGTTTAACTTATAATGTCTGTATAACTGCATTAAGAACTAACATTTCGGGTTTTTGGTACTTTGATAGTGGATGTTCTCGCCACATGACATGTACAAAAGGATTTCTAAGGAACTATGAGGGATTCAATGGAGGAAACATGACTTACGGAGGTGGCAGTAAAAACAAAATAATTGGAAAAGAGATATTGGATGTTCCTGGATTTCCTACCTTAAGAAATGTCTTACATGTTGAAAGCTTGATGGCTAATTTGATTAGTATTAGTCAACTGTGTGATGACGATCTTGAGGTAAAATTTAATAAGAATGCTTGTAAAGTTACGAATGAAGCAAATATATGTGTCATGACAGGTACAAGAACATGTGACAATTGCTATCTTGTTGTAAAACAAGAGACATGCAATAATGCTAAGATCGATGACACAACACTATGGCATTATTAGTTGGGGCATGTCAACTACCGCAATTTTAAAAAAATGATCTCATATGAAGCTGTTAGAGGCATACCCAAACTTAGCCATAAAGGTAAAACTGTCTGTGAAGATTGTTTGAAAGGTAAGCAAACCCGTGTATCTCATAATGTTGTCCAACATGACGAACAACATTCAGGTACGTCTCAATGTTTTCAATTGGTACATATGGATTTAATGGGTCCAATTGAAGTAGACAATCTAGGAGGCATGAGGTATTCCTTTGTGACAGTAGATGATTTTTCAAGATATTCTTAGATATATTTTTTGAAAGAAAAATCACAAACGTTTGACATGTTTAAAATCTTGCACTCTAGAATTAGAAATTTATTCTATTCTCCTATTTTTCGAATTAGATCCGGCCATGGAAAAGAATTTGAAAATAGTTCATTCACAAATTTTTGTGAGAAAAAAAGAATTTTCCATGAGTTTTCTTCCCCCAAAACTCCTCAACGGAATGGGGTTGCAGAAAAGAAGAACAGGACATTGCAAAGATGACACCCTATGAGATTATAAATGGAAAGAAACCAAACTTGCGTTACTTTCATATTTTTGGGTGTATTTGTTATATTTTAAATGACAGGGATTATTTGGCACAATTTGACTCTAAGAGTGACAAATGATTTTTTGTTGGGTATTCACAAAATAATCATGCTTATCGAGTATAGAATCTGAGATCCAAAACTGTACAAGAGTCTGTAAATGTTATCTTTGATGATTTTTTTGATGTTTCAGGAAAAACTATTGAAAATAACATTGTCGATACAATGGAAAGTTCACTGATTGCAGAAGAATCGGATGTTGCCACACCTGAAGCAACATCCAAAACAACAATAGAGGCCACAGATGAGGAGTCAGGTGCTGAATTGTTAGACCAAGTTCGAAGGGACCCCTCATCAAGGATTAGGAAGAATCATCCAACGGGCCAAGTGATAGGGGAGTTTTTGAAGGAATTAAAACAAGAGGGAATAAACCACTCAACTACAAAGAACTGATAAAGTATGTGTGTATGTCAACCATATACCAAGAGGTTAGTCTTTCTTGTTGTATATCTATATTAGAACCAAAGAATGTTGTAGAAGCACTTAAAGATAATTTTTGGATTCAAGCAATGCAAGAAGAACTTGAACAATTCTCTTGAAATGAAGTCTGAGACTTAGTTCCACGTCTAATTAATACAAATGTAATTGGAATTAAGTGGATTTTTAAAAATAAATCAGACGAATCGGGAACAGTTGTTAGAAACAAAGCTCGTCTAGTTGCATAAGGATATACTCAGGTTGAAGGAATTGATTTCGACGAAACCTTCGCACCTGTAGCCAGAATTTAGTCAATTAGGCTTTTACTTGCAATTGCTTGTTGTCTGAAAATTACTTTACACCAAATGGATGTAAAATGTGACTTTTTAAATGGTTATTTAGACAAGGAGGTATATGTTGAACAACCAAAAGGATTTGAAGATCCTTACCATCCACACTATGTGTACAAGCTCAAAAATGTTTTGTATGGGTTGAAACAAGCCCCTCGTGCATGGTATGGTCGTTTAACTAATTTTATTCTTGAATTTGGTTTTAACCAGGGCAAAGTTGATCGTACTTTATTTATTATATGATACGGTGTAGATATTATAATTGCTCAAATCTACGTGGATGACATAATCTTTGGGTCGACCTCAAAGTCGTACCTAAATTCATTTGTTGAAGCTATGTCATCAATATTTGAAATGAGCATGATTGGGGAACTAACTTTTTTCTTAGGCTTGCAGATAAAGCAAAGTGATGATGGAATTTTCATCTCAAAGAGTAAATATGCCAAGAATCTAGTTAAAAGATTTTGTTTGGAGAAGACTAAACAGATGAAAACGCCAATGGGTTCATCGCAGAAGGTATGTAAGGATAATGTTGGTTAAAATGTCGACCTAACATTATATTGATCTATGATAGGTAGCCTTCTTTATCTTACTGCTAATTGCCCAGATATTATGTTTAGTGTGTGTGTTTGTGCACGTTTTCAAGCATGTCCCAAAATATCCACTTAAATGCCGTGAAACGTATTATTAGATATGTTGCTGGAACATGTGAGTTGGGAATTTGGTATTCCAAAGACACTAATCCTAACTTAAGAGGATTTAGTAACTCGGATTGGGCTGAAGATAAGGATGATAGAAAAAGTACAAGTGGATGATATTTTTATCTTGACAATAACCTTGTTTCATGGTATAATCGTAAACAAAACGGTGTCTCACTTTCAACTGCTGAATCTGAATATGTAACAGCTGGAAGTTGTTGTTCTCAATTGATTTGGCTAAGACACATGTTGGATGACTATGGATTTACAAGCAACATTTTAATTTTGTACTGTGATAATTTGAGTGGAATAAATATTTCCAAAAATCCAGTTCAGCACTCACGTACAAAACATATTGATATTAGACATCACTTTTTAAGAGATTTAGTTGAAAACAACTAGTTAAACATGTTGACACTCTTCATCAACTAGCTGATATTTTTACAAAAGCTTTGGACCATGAGAGATTTTCTAGTTTGAAGAAATCTCTTGGTCTTTGTAATCTCTAAAAAAAAGGCATTGTTGGTGAATGTCGGCTGAAACGTTGTCTAACATTTCGGGTGACATTTACCTATGTAATATCATTGTCTGATTATTGTTGTTGTATGGTGCATAAATTTTGGTCACACAAGCATGATCCTTCAATAAGAATGTAATTCCAACGTGATACCGTTCTCTGAGATGATATATAAATACAGGTATATCATAAAAAAAGTATCAAAATAAGGCGAAGCCTTTACAAATATTTGACAACTATGAAAAATGGGCAAAACCCTTGAAAAGATACCGTTCCTATTCTATAGGTGTATCGAGTGCTTCAAAAGAATTTTGAGAATACTAAATAAGTATTCTTATTTTTGACACGAAAAAACTCTTTTGTATGTGTTTTATTATTAGATCAAGGACACGATAGGAAAATGTTACATTGGTCAAACTCATAAAATACATATAAAACATGTCTTGATTTGTTGCCAAAATGAAAAGTTCTTGTGGAATCAAAATACTTGTGTCGTCCAAAATGTTGCCAACATTGTTGTTGACATTTTCAGAATGTGATATGTGTTGGGATGGTGTTCTTATTTGATCTTTGAAATATCAGATCTTACTCCCTATTATATGCTGTGTTTACAGGAATTTCAAAAGTTAAAGTGATAAGATTAATTTTTATTCCTACCGTGATGTTTATTTATTTTATTGAAACACCTAAAACTAAAAGATTTTTGTTGCTAAGAAATGTTTGCCATGTATATAAATATTTCTTTCATTTACTATTATTCTATCATTTCAATTTTTCCCATAAAAATAAGGGAAATTCACATCGGGTGCCCACCTAACCGATGGAATCACTCAACCAAACTCCAATCTCAATAAAAACCCTAACTTCTCAAAACCCTCTCCTAAATTCTCACCAATGGATACCTCTCCAATGTCAACACCAATGTCAGCCAACACTCCGACCAACACCCCAATGAGTACAAGCCCTCCTATGAACACTGAATCGTCTGTGCAAAATGAACCGCAGCAACCCTGCCGATTATCTTCTTCACCATCCACAGAGGACTTGTCCAAAGCTATAGTATTTAAAGGTTTAGATGAACCTTTAGACATTAGCTACCCAGGTGATGACAACAATACAATAGATGTTAATGAAACATTTGATATTTCAGCATTGGATAAAAGACCAAGATCCTCCACCTTCCCTACTCGTCGATCGAGTAGAATGTTTGAGAGAATAGTTCATGAAGCGCCGGACACCAAAATGTCCAGATTTGATACATCTATACCTGTTTGCTCGAGCAGTAATGGTGATGACACGGACTTTGTGCTCTCAATTGAAGAGAGTGAAGAAGAACTAACTGCTTCTGTACCGCAAAATGTGTCTCAAGAAAATGAGGAAGTTCCTGATGAAACTTCACTAAAGCAATTCTTTCTAAAGGGAATTCCCAGATATGCCAAATCGAGTGCTGCTCCGAATGTTGCCATTGATGCCACAACATCTCAGGCAGCATTTCAGCCAATATCAGAAGAGACACAAACACCAACATCCTCCAGTAAAATCGAATTTGATTCAGACCTTGAGGTATCTATCTACTTAGACAAATTATATTCTAAAACTAATTATGATAATTGAGACTGGTCCAAGAATAGAGTTATTAGGTCTGAAAAAGTATTAGACATTGCCTCATGTCCAGAATATGGTTTGGTAGAGTTCTTAAAAGAAATATAGCTCCTAGGATCTGTTCCTGAGTAAGGATCGTATGTTGATAAAATGATCAGGTTGTTTGATGCTAATTTGAGTTCTACTATAGATGATACCTCCTCGAAGAAATTTGGGAAGGTATATCTCTATAACAGAGTATATTTCTTCACACCTGCTGTTATAAACCAATGTATGAGATTAAATGTTGAGGAGAATGTTAGAGAAATAGATCATGCAATGGACAATAGAGATGAAGTAATCGAGTACCTCACATGAGGTATAATGCATAAGTGGATCACTAGATGTCCAACCTCTAATTTAACAGCCATGTTTGCCACCCTTCACAAAATTGTTGTACACAATTGGCTTCCTTCAATGAATGAGTCAATTGTAACTACAGAACAAGCCACCCTGCTGTATAAAATTGGGAAATGTTTGAGAGTTGATCTGGGCAAAGTGATATTCTATCAAGTTGCCAACTTGGCACAAAAAGAATCAACCTCAATCCTCATTTATCCCTCTCTGATATACAAAGTTTTAACTACCAAAGGTCTTAAGCCTAAGAGAGATGACACATTATGGGAGGCTCCTGAACTGTACACAGTAACCAAAGCGGTTTTGAAGAGTAGAGACAGAATCATCGATCTACCCTGGAAAATGGAAGGAAATATTGCATATGTTGACAGGAATGTCACCAACATTCTTGACAACACCGGTTCAAGACAGTCTCCACTGTCTACTGAATGGCTTGTGAGTCAAATTGCAAAGATCAACCAACAAATCTTTGAGGTTGTTACTGTGAGGAATTGTAACACCCCATACTTTCGGGCTATGATTTGAGCATCTAGACGTATACCAATAAAGAGTTTAGTATATTAAACGATGTGGTCCCGAAATAATTTAAGATTTTAATAGTGTGGCGACGATGACTCGTAATAATATTTTAGTATTTCAATAAGTGGGTCCCACTAATAGGAGGTGGTTACTATTAGTAACAATTGGATAAGAACCAATATGGGGTCAATAATCTACTACGTGTACATATCACGTACACACACTAAGAGACTAGGTGTCTCATGCTTAGGATTTAGGATTTAGATGGTGCCAGCAAAGTAATTCATTTGGGAGGTACTCATTATGCTTTATATAGTAGTAATAATGTGACCAGCTAATCCACTTTAGGATAAGCTCTTAAATTTTTTATTTTACTTGCAAAAGAGAAATCGTCCAACAAATATTCTTGAACAAAACGTCCTGCAAATATTGTTTCAAAGCAATGTTCCAGCAAGTAGTCATTAAAAAGGGGTTGGTTCCGTTATTATTTAAGGTTAACTGGTAAAGAAGGTTGATTTTATCGCCATCGTAAAGGGTCGGTTCAAAGGTATGTTAAGGCAAATTCATTTCTTTCTTTTGGCATGTTCTAAGAATGAAACGTAACCGTAATATTGTTTCATAAATTATTCTACTCTTAGTAGTTAAGAATGTTTATGATATTGATTCCTATGTTAAAAGCATGTCTAAATATGTTCCTAAATTCTTATTGAGGTATATGGGAAATATGTTAATGTTCACAATGTTAGCCGAATGTACAAATGTATTATGTCATCCGATAAGTTTAGAATGTTTCATTGTCACTCATGCATTTGCATTATATTCATGTATTACCTTGGACGCACATGTGTTATATATACTACTATATGGTATGAATTATATATATGTAGGGAATGGCGTTATATACGCGTCACCACCTGCAACTGGTACAGACTATCACAAAAAGAAAGATGGCCGATGAGGCCAATTTATATATGCATACCGCATTTGCATTGTGCATGACATTTAGGCATATTATGGCCCTCAGACGCATGCGCTACTAGTCAGTTGTTGCTATCGGTTATCTATGTCGGTTATTTATGTCGGCTATTTCAGTCGGCTGTTTATGTTTCAGTTTATTGTTATATCCCTGTTATGCTATTGTTCATGCCTGACATACTCGGTACATCAGTTGTACTAACATCTTTTTTGTCAGGGGACGCTGCGTTTCATGCCCGCAGGTTCACGTAGGCGAGGCGACGACCTGCATTAGTAGGTTGCTGACTCAGCGGATAGTGGAGCACTCCCCTTATTTCGGAGTGTCAGTCTAATCTCGGTATGATATTTTTGCATGTATATATATGGGTATGGCGGGGCCCTGTCCCGATATTATGATGTTGTGTACTCTTTTAGAGACTTGTAGACAAATGTCCTGTGTGTAGTAGTCATGTATGACCTTGTCGGCCTGGGTATGTATGCGTATATAAGATGGGCTTTTCAGTTGTAAGATATTACATGAATTTTTTCTAGTTTACTAGTTTCATATGTCAGCTGGGTGATTCGTGGCGGCCCCATGGGCCATATATATTAAATGTAGAAGTAGAGGTGCTCGGCAGGTGAGGTTCGGGTGCCCGTCATGACCCTCCAGTTTGGATCGTGACAAACTTGGTATCATAGCATGTCTGTCCTAGGGAGTCTACAAGTCGTGTCTAGTAGAGTCCTGTTTATGGATATGTTGTGCACCATACTTATAAGAAGGAGACTACCTGACATTTAGGGATGGTTTCCATTCTTTCATCTCATAGATCGTGCTATAGAGCTGAGTTATAAGCATTTCACTCCTAATCTGTCTCATGTTTATGGTTCCAGCAATGCCTACAGCAAGGAAGAAGTTCAAGAGTATGAGGGCGTTAGATATGGCTGTGGGCAAAGGTACTAGTCGATTGCCAACTGCTAGCGAGGGCCAGAGTGAGACCCACGGTGCGACTCCTTCGTGTGACTTCCCAACTTCACCACCTCCAGAGGAATTAGTGGGGCTGCAATACCCCAATTCCTTCATTTGATACCCAGACATAGATCTTGATATGCGAAGTGTTGTACAGTTATTGACACGATTAATGGCCGCTCAGGCCCAACGTCAGATTCCCAGTCCTTCTGATAGAGCAGTTAGTGCGAGAGCTCGGGATTTCATTAACCTAGACCCTCCGGTATTCACAGGGTCAGACTTGAACGCGGACCCGCCGAATTTCTGGATCAAATACAACGTACCTTGCGGGTAATGGATGCTACCAATACTAAGTCAGTAAAGTTTTCTTCTTATAGACTGCGGGATGTCGTGGTGACATGATATGAGACATGGAGCAATCTTGGGGACCTTGTGCTCCACCAGTAGGATGGAGAGAGTTTTCAGAGGCCTTCTTACATCATTTTCTGCTAGTCGAGCTTCAACGGGCTAGGAAGGACAGATTTCTACATCTTGAGTAGGGCAATATGAGTGTTCGAGAATATAGCTTGCAGTTTAATTCATTGGCAGATATGCTCCTACGATTATAGCTGAGATGAGTGATCGGGTGCATAGGTTTGTTACTGGCTTAGGGCCGCACTTGGTCAACGAGTGTACTACGACTTCTTTAAATCCGAATATGGATATTGCTCGTGAGTTTGGGGGCCATTTCGACTATTTCATCGTCATAACATATATATTGGGTAACTCTGGCCAAGAAAATATATGTAGATGTAAAGAAATTAACTAGTGTTTTTTGTTGGGGAAGTTACACAGGTGGCCGCTCAACCAAACAAATTTCACAAGCTCTAGCTAGTATACATACATTTGCTGGCAAATTTTGTGGGTGGATGACTATTTATGTTAATTTCTCTATTTTGTTTCCGCTGACATTTGAATCTTGGTATATATATCCAAGATTTGCATTTACTTCATTGACCACTAACTCACGCTTTTGCATGCTTGAATAAAACAAATTATCACAGTCCGATACCGGAATAAAAGGAAAAGAATAGGAAAACAGGAATACATTGCCTTAAAGAGAAACGAATCCAAAATCTTTTTGAGTGTTGCTTTACATCGCTTTCTTAGAGTGACAACATCAAAAAAAATTGTGTGGCTAACAAAAGTTTTGACTTAAGCAGAGGAGGAGTCAGCTGAGTCAGATGCAGCTGCTCTTTTCTTTGCAAAATATTCCTCAGCTCTAGCAAGGTTCTTGGCAACTGATGGTTTTACCCATTTCTTTCTACCTGGTAGAACAGTCAATGAACAACCAGCAGCCTCTAATTTCTCCTTTGCTGACGATGAAAAGGCGCGGGCCTTAAAGTTGAGCTTCACGCTTAGCTCACCGTCGCCTAAGATCTGAAAATGAGACATAAACCGGAGATATTATACAGTCAGACGTCTCTATGACAATCATCCTTAAGAACAACATTTCACTATAATGGCCAAATTTTTCTCCAGAACTGATCTTTCATGTTATATTATATTATTATATGTTATCTATAACAACATTTTACTATATCAGCAAAAATGTATTTGGAATACGGCGTTGATAAACTGGCTTGACTATAGAAGTTAATACAGATAGGCAATAACACTATAATGTCATTTGACTTGTGGGAACTATGTTATTTTTTTTATCAAGTATAGTATTTCATTCATAATAAGAAGGCAATTATGGCCACATACAAGAGGTATACCAAAAGAGGAGAAATCGGGAACTATGTTATACAACCTATAAATCATCGTAGTTTGTTGTTTAATCTACTTTAGGTGAAACATTTGGGTTCGGGGAGTTGAATTTGATAAAAGAGGACTTTAGGATTTATGCATGGTTGGTCGCTTGGACTGAACTAAGGAGCTGCACGAACTCAGAAGAGTGCGCTTACAAAGCCTTGGTATTCATATACAACAGCTAAATTGAAGTGTAAAGAAGCAGAGGAGATATCCAGGCAATTTATAGAACCATATTCCATCTCATACATTTGGGGAGCCAGGAAGAATTATAACCCAAGCCATTTCTACCTCAATGGTTACTCGTACCAAAGTTTTCTCAGCACTAGGTAATTTCTTCCCATATGTCTAAAGCCTTGATGGATAGAGTTAGCCGATACCGGTGCTAGTGGGAGGCAGCAGGTACCCCGTGCAATTAGTTGAGGTGCACCAAGTTGGCCCCGACACCACGGTTATAAACTAAAAACAAGGGATAGATATCGTTTGAGGAAGAAAAACCACTTACAGCAAACACCAACAGCCTACTGAAGCAGTCAAAGAAAGTATACAATACTGTTTTCAAAATCCCGGCAAGGTGTGGATTAGTGATTGTTTTTTACTTGACCAATTTTTTGACTTTATTTGTAATTAAAAAGAAAAAAAACATATGCCGAAGTCTAAGAGCCTATTCTTAGCAGAATCACAGGTCAAGTAAAGAAATATACTATTGTAGAAAGTATAAATACCCCCTCTTCTCTTTTAAGCTAGGGGAACTAACTGGGGAAGACACTATCTAAGTATGGAGAACCAATGAGAGGAAGCTCAACTATCCCAAATTGTTCCATGGAAATTATGGTTTGAGAAAACTAGAAAAAATATTCGTGCATAAAATCACATCAAGACTCAAGAGAACAGGACTTAATAACTTATATTCTTTATTCTCTTATAGTTATTTTACTTAAAGAAAGCACTGCACCTTTATCTATATATTGACCTATAACTCTAGGAATATGCTAAGTACATATTGTAATAATTTCTTTCTTTAATTTAAGAGTGTCACATAGAAATGAATGGAATAATTTCTTGTTTCTTCCCCTTTTGACAACGTTTAATTTTTCATACATTTAAAGACCAAATTGTTTTTCCTAGCATTTGTAAATAGTGATACCTGCTACCTCCCACCAACACAGCTACCAGGTAACTCTGTACACCAAGACTAGACAAATGGGAAGAAATACCCTAGTGTTTTTGCTTCTGCTGGGATTTGAACTCGGGATTAGCCATGACCTAATACTAACATGATTATTTATGCTATCAGAAAACTCTATGTCAAAAATAAAATCTGTGTTTCCTTCTTCCTCCTTTTCTTTTCCGAGACGCAGCTTAATCGAGTGCAAATATTCGTGATGTCTCGTGTAATTCCAACTTTCCAGATCACTTAGTTGATCAAGTGATGGAGTAAGAAAATAAGCATTCACTGATTAAATGACGACGATTCATTGTGGAACCAAAATGCATCAAAGATAAATGCTATTATACCTTTAGTGGAAGTCTCCTTTCTCTCCCTGAAGGATTTATTAAACCCTTTTGCTTGAGGGACTCAAGTGATACCTCTTCCCCTTCTTGAAATCCTGCCTCTTCTATGTCCTTCAAGTTCACAGGTACATATTTGGGAAGTCCAGCGGACATGCCTTTACAGTATTAAGATGGTCAGATTAGCTTCATGTATAACCAAACAACACTGTATTCCATTAATCTGACACTCTACACAGGATAAACTAATGAGCTTAGGTTAATAAATTTGATATGCTTACATACATGCATATGTTAGCATGATAAACTGAAATGTGAAACAGGCAAGGGAGAATCTAGCGTTTAAGGTATAGGTTCACATGAACCCAGTAACTTTTGTTTGGACCCTGTATTTCTTTTATAATAAGCAATCCACAAATTATTTATAAATATTTGACTGTGAACCCAGTTAGTATTATTTTATATTAACATGAGGTTGTATCTTATTACTTGATCAGAAAATATTAACATGAGGTTGTTGTAGGAACCCATAAACTTCAAAACCTGGATCCGCCTCTTGAAACAGGGAAGAACTTGTTGCCATTATTAGCTCCAGCAACAGCAGAGACAGTTTTTTTTTTCATTTGATATCTTGAAAAGCTTTTAAGTTCGTACTTCTATCAAAATCTTTTAATAGCATCAGAGGTGCAAAAAAGTAAGTTATAAAGGGAAACCGGGGAATTACATCCCTGAGTGGAAAAACATCAGAAAGCAACAAACAACCCAAACTATGCAGCACTTAGCTCATTCGATAAAACTACTGAGCTTATAGATACTAGAAGTCTCATACTGAATCCACCATACAGAAAATGACTAATGATAAACTAACTAATAAGGAAAGTAAATGTTACAGCTGTAGAACCATGACTCAAGCTACCTTACGATGCAATCAATCATATATGAGCCATATCAGACACCGCATCCCCCACCTCTACCTCAACCCAAATTTTTTTCTTTGAAGAGGAGAGAGGTGCTATTTTTGTTAGTGAAGGGGTAGAGTTGGTTGATCAGATAGGTTACCTTACTTTTTGAACAAAAATACCACGAGAGAAAGACAACGCGTGATATCAGAACAAGGATAATCAGAAAGGTGGGAAGCATTTTACGATTTTTCATGTACCCAATATGCCAGAGCTTTAAAAGATCAGCCTAATACTGAATTTATTTCAATGATATGATGAAATCTCCTGAGAATCAAGGCCAAAAGTGAACATGCGCTTGGCAGACCCAGCAAGGTATTCCTTTTCAGTAATTATACTTTTTGCACAGAAATAATGAACTTCATCTTACATAAACACAAGTTTGTGCCTAAAGAAACTTCTGCTAATCTATTTAATAGGCGTGATACTTGAAGGTCATATTGATCTTGTTAAAATAGGATAGTAAAAGACAAGGTATTTGTCCGTCTACATTAACTTTTTTAAACACCTGTAGTAAGATTTACAAAGAGCACTATCAATTACTTCAGTTATTAAAGTTAAAATTGACTCAAATAGTCAAAGTTATCACAAAATAGACACATTTTAAGGTCTAATAAGTATGAAAAGAATAAGAAAAGTAGAAACTTCCTTTTTGTCATGCAACTCCGGGCATCTATCAAGGCTCAGCATAACATAATGTGAATGATCACAAGTTATGCCGGATATGCCAGAATGAAACGATAACTATTAGCTTGTTAGGCCAAATTTCAAAAATCTGCTTATTCTGAAAAGTGCTTTTTGTCAGAATTGCTTTTCGGAAAAGTACTTTTAGAGAGTAGCATTTTGCGTTTAGCTAATCAATTTGAAAGTCACTTTTGCCAAATATTAGAGCAGTACTATGTGCTTGGCCAATGTTCCAAAAATGCTTCTGGTACTTTTTGTAGCTTCTGAAACACAGCTCCTGCTACTGCTTAAAAATATTTTTTTATACTAAAAGCTTGGCCAAACACCTCAATTTTTAAAATAAGTTTTGAAAGAAAAAAAAAACATTTTTGCCTTCCTAGAAGCTTGGCCAAACAGGCTATCTATATGACTCCGCTTAATAATACCAACAACTTGATGTATTGACAAAATTAATTAGACCAATCTACTACGAGGATACAACATCCAGGAACCCAACCTATACAAAGGGAATCAAACCCTTTGACTAGGTTGGAGCTAAAAAGCTTACCTAAAAGGTTTGTGTAGTTAAGTCATTCCACATGTCAGCACAATATAGTGCACCCGTAAATTTTTAGTTCCAAAGCCTATGCTGAGTAGAAATGGGACTTATTTTAGTAGGCATTGCAACAAAGAAAATTTGGCCAAATGAGGGTTTCTCATTCTTAATTTTCCTCATGGACCCACTTTCATCTAGTTGCTGAAGGAGAACCCTTGGAATGGTGCATAGAATGATAATACTCTGAAAAAGACTATGAATCACCTTCTTTGAACAATATTTTAGTTTTCAGAGAGAAAATGTTAAAAGCATAGGATAAAATAGCACTTCCTAGTCTGAATCCTGGACTTGGTTCACGCTTCTTGCAAGCCAACTTTATGGCTAATCAGAAAGTGAAGACTACTCACGTGCTACACTGAGACTAGAAGGTGAAGGCTTTGATACTTTTTCCAAATCAAAGAAAGAATAGCACTTCGATTCGAGGGCCTTCTCCCCTCCTTAGTATGAACGTTCCAATCCTTTTTCTTTTAAGATAAGTTCTCCCGCTAGGGGGAGGTTAGAAAAGGAAGTGCTTTATGTCCACTGATTCCGTTTATTACGGCAAATGAAGCCCTTGTTTGAGTGAGAGTTCCTAGAATGCTATTCATTTTGTACTTGTTTCTTAATGCAATATGTTGATCATTGTAAATAAATTTCTTTAGATTAATCATCAATATGGTTGAAGAACCCTTAGTATTGGCAGGTATACATATGCATATCTCCACCAGATGCAGATAAGACTTTTTATCATCCTATCCAAATTTGACTCTGTAGTGACACATATGGAACCAGAACAAAAATAAAAATGTTTGTAAAGAAACTAAGAAAGAAATACAGAGTGCACCCAAGCGAGTGGCCTAATTGTTAATGAAGTGAGTTGAGAGCCATGAGGACTCAGGTTCAATTCCACTTATCCAAACCTTTATGGATAGACTGTGCTGGCAGGAGGTAGCAAGTATCCCTTGGAATTAAGTGCACGCAAGGTGACCCGAACACCACGGTTATAAACACAAAAAACACACATAGCCAAGCTATAGATTCTATAACAAACTAAATTCACTTGTCCATAAACTCTTGAATGCTAAACTATAACACCACAAAAGGCAGAATACATCGACAACCCCTTAAAAACTTGTTAGCATATTTCATTTAGACACTTGACCTGTCACAATTGAGCACCTGAACACATGATAAAGTGTTACAACTAGACACTTCCGACTCAAATTTTGAAAAAGCTTATGCGCGTGTTCTCAAAGAATCAGTCTTTTTCGCCACATCGCGTATAAGGGGAATCGAACCCCCTCTGCTGCTGGCGGGCAGATGTATAATGTACTACTTCGATCCAACAACTTCTTAGGAGTAGGTTTTGGCTTGGGAAAAACCCGTGGATGCCTGATTAATGCGCCTTA
The DNA here is from genome assembly GCA_034509755.1 of Anisodus tanguticus. Taxonomy (NCBI): domain Eukaryota; kingdom Viridiplantae; phylum Streptophyta; class Magnoliopsida; order Solanales; family Solanaceae; genus Anisodus; species Anisodus tanguticus. Next base: position 2,092,673 of record CM067540.1, on the reverse strand, counting down.
AAACACCTTTTCGCGTCGAGCCTTGTTGAGTTTTGAGAACTTTTCCTTTCTATGGGAAAGGTTTCCAATACGGATTCTGCCGTTGTCAAGCTTAAAAGCGGATGGTGATCCCTAATCAAGAGTTTGGTCCTAGCTTTTCGATTTCATCTTGAGTTCTGTCCTCGCAAAGATATGAGGGCGCTTTTGTACCCTAGGACGGATACATGTGACCCAGATTGAGCTCCTTCTCTTTTACAATACAAGTTCATCTGCATCAGATTCAGGCGTAGGAACAGTCACACTGGAGCTTGGAATCTTGCTGAAGTGAGCTCTTTATAAGGTCTTTTGCAAGAAAGTATTTTCTTAGAGTTGGTTGTCCAACAAGATTGTGAGAACCAGACACCTTTGATTAGCGAACATGTAAGAGAAAGTAGGGTTGAGGGAAGGCTTAACTTTTCTGCTACAGGAAGAAGGCATCTTTACCCACTAGATATCCATCTATAAGCAAAGCAAGAAGTTACTACTAGAGGAAAAAGGGAAAAAAGGATATCGTATCGGGCGCTCTCTTCAGGTGTTTGCAATTCCTGTGGGAACCGCACCACTTGAAGCCTTTGTATCCACATAATGAGAAGCCCTCTTTTAGTAAAGCTTCTCTTCATCGGCGACTTTTGCGAATGCCTTCTATCGACAAAGAACCCCCTGAGTTAGCAGCCTGCCCTACTTATCTAGCCGGTGTTTGCTAGGTTTATTGAGCTACCTCATTACTGCTTTCACTGGAAACGACTTAGCTTGTGTTATGCGTAAGATATCTAGATTGGCTTGGCAGGGTAAGAGTTGCCCTTGACTCTCTTCCTTCCTACCTGCTAGAGAACGCTCAAAGAACAAAACAAGACGGAGGAACGGAATGAGAAAAGAAAGCACCAAACTTCTTTCACGGAGAATAGGCTACTACTACAGGCACTGTTAGCTACTAGACTACTCTACGACTTGCAGATAGAAATTCGATTATATCTCCTGAACTTGCTACTGTGGGAACAGTCTACCTAGTGTAGTACTACTTTCCGCCGATCCGCCTTACTAAAATAAAAGTGTCCTTAATTGAATGCCTAACTAATAGATAGAACGATTTCTCCTATGACAGTTGACTGGTCGAGACGAAGCTGATGCGTGATGCTTTGCTGCCTTCGAAAGAGTGGTTGAAGCTCGCGCTCTCCCCTGCCCGAGTCAAAGAGGCCAGCCCTCAATTCCAATTAGAGAGGTGGTTAAAGGCCAGGTCTTCTCCAAGAATAGCCCTTATTGGCTTTAGTGCCTAGTGCTTTTCCGAAACTCAAGCTTCAAATAGACTACCGAAGAAGATCAGGAAGAAGTCTACTATAGCTATTTGGCATTTCCATTTCTCAGCTCATCCAATCCTGTCTAAGATAAACAAGTCCACTACCGAATCTGCAAATCGATTTGGCATTTCAAAGAGAAGGAAATTAGGCCCTTAGTTCGCATAGGGTTCACTACTTTTGGAGGAAGGCATACGGAATCAGTATAGTTAAGTGGCTATTTCTCTCTTGCCATTAGCCAATCCCTTCCTTCTTTCTAGGTCTAGTTCCCTCAGGATCCCTTTGATCATGTAGTTCCGTAAAGCAAGAAAACGGATGTTGGGCCCTGCTTCAACAACTCTAACCAGATCCGCAGATACCTTATGGTACACTGAAGACCAAGCCTTAATGGCTAGATTCACTAAGCAAACAGAGGCGTAAAAAGACGGAGTGCCATAGTAGCAGACAGAGGTAAAAGTTCAATAGAGAGAATTGAGTTGATAGCTTCAGTAGTAGTTGCTTGATGGTGTGTAGTCGGATGACCTGGTAGCGATCATATTAGTATGTAAATGAGCAGGAGTTTCTCGATATCAGATCTTGAAACAAAGGAGGACCATTTCTCACATCAAGGTAACTACGATAGGCAAAAGAAGACTCTTAGGTCGTTGATTCAAATTCTACCGCATTCACTTAATGGTAAAACCAACAATGGAATTGACTTTAACATCCGGCCGCTTCGTGAAAGACTGAAATTAGTCTATCGAATAGAACTATTTATGAGGTATAAATAAAACATTCACACGTTGGTAGGGTTTATAGCAAGACCTGGTAGGAGCATCTGAAACACGTAGAGATTGTTCTAGAAGCTCCGCGTGAGCACCAGCTAAAAGCCCGAGTAGTGGAATTTCTACCAGATTTATTGGATGACTGTGAGCCTTCAAATCAGATCTATTCGAGCTAAATGGCCTGTAGCCAGCCCACCAAACAAAGAATAAACGAAGATTTGTGAGCGCATCTTTATCAAAAGTCCAGCTGACCAAAGCTGGCAAATCAAACAACTGAAAAACCGACTTCCGCAAGGGATATATACCAGTATCGCCTACAGCAGGCATTGAGGCAGGCAACAAGTCCTAAGACAAAAGGAAGGAATAACTGGTATAACAGGTATCCCAACGGAACGGGAGGTGGCAAGAGGTCAGATAGGCTGGTTTCGGGAGGAGAGAAGCGGACTTCTCTTGATTGATCTCTTTTCCCTCCCTCTGATCCGCTATCAGAGGCCAATCTCAATCAAGAAAAACTATAGTTTAGAACCTCAGATGTAATCACCCACGAGGGGGTCAAATCTCGTAATTCTTTGATATTCAATCGCGAGGTCCTTCTGCCTCAAGATCCTACGCAAGGGAAGGGATCGAAGAAAGGGATATGCAAGGGAATCATGTCAGGGAAAAAGGAAAGACCTTAGAGCACGTATGTGTCCGGCTTTGCGGGATCGGGCCTTGATGAAAGGTCTTCCTCAGCTGACCGGAGAACCAGTCCAAAGGAGGTCGGAATATCAGGCTTTTTGATAGACTATGGGATACTAAGAGACTAGACGAGATTAATGTGTTACTTCGAGGGATCTTCCTCAAGCCTTGCTAGGTGGCTGTAATCCTTCTTGCTCGCTTGATAGCTAGCATTCACCACTGATTCTTTATTGAATTTGACCTTTTGAAGTATGAAAAGTCTCCCCCGCTCGCATCCTTTCTACGCTATTACGGTCATCTACGCAACCCAACTTAGAACCTTGGCCGGTCTAAGTCCCGACTCTCTTGTCTTTTCTGCTAACCCCTGATTATCACCACACTATTAAGGATAATCACCCTTTGCTTGCTTTTACAAGTCTGAGTCTTTGCTTTCTTCTTTCATGCTTTCCGGCCCAGTAATAGGGGAGGCCATTTCACTTTCAGCAGCTGAGCAAAGCATACTCTGCGGAAGTACGACTCTCTTCAAGATCCCTCCACTAGAGGCACTAGCAGACGACATATTCGCCTATGTCTCCATAGGTTCAGGTAGGGCTACATTTGGTTTACCAGTCTTTTAACGGTATGCTTGCTTGCCTCCAGGGGGATCAGACACATGAAAGAAGGGCACACTCTTTTATGCGGTCACAGGCTGCCCAAGGGGAACTCATACTCGCTTCCCAAAGACCGAGGGAAAGGCGTCAGCTAGGAGTAGACGGGGCAGTGGCTTGGTTAAGGGGACCATAGTTCCACCTCCAACTTCCTGTGAGTAAGTGCTAAAAAGGGGGCTAAGAGAATGAATGAATCGACAACAAGTAGCAAGTAAGCAGGAATCGATCTCCTCATTCCAATTTCATGTGTTAAGCATATAGCAAGCCTTATTTAGAGTAGAGTAAGGAAGAGTTGAAGGACTTTTGGGGACAGCTTTCCCAGGTGATTGCTAGCATATCGCGTAATGCTATCACCCACCCTATATATAAAATATAAAGGCTGAAATGTCTAGATTTGATCAATCCCGACTATTTACAACAAGCCTAGTTCGTCGGTAGCAGCCCCTTTTAATTTAACCAATTCCAATTTCCCACTGGACTTGATCTATCTTTCAATGGAGCGCACCTTCCATAGAGGTGGTTAGGAGTATTAGGTAGGAATGCTTGCTTACGTGCGGGTATCAGGTTTGGCCTACGATCAAAGACAAGTCCTTATGTTCCAAGTTCGAGTGCTGGTTCATGATCAACGATTGAAAGGCAAGGTCAATTAGTTCATTCTTTCAATAGCTCTTTCTTGCTCAAATACATGATCAATAGAGCATTTATCTTCTGGATTACCGATTCCTTCTACCTCCTTTCATAGGCCGATTTCTAGATCTTCTATCCGTGCCAATCTAGATGTCATCGCTTAGAGGAGCAGGACCCCTAGAGTTGAGAGACGCAACGAACCAGCATAAAAAAAGACTTAGAGTCCCATCACTTTTGTGTAAAGCTTAAGTTATATACTTGGGGAAGACGTCCTTCTAACTTGCGAATGAATGATGTTGCTCCGATGCCACTGTTGTCACCGGGAAGATACCTTTATTAAGAGATTAGAGGCATCTTTGGGGAAAAGCAATTCTGACTCGCCCTCCGGCCTCGAAGTTTACCCTTTTCACGTTCTCCATACTAGAAAAGTGAGTGAATCACTTCCAACTGAATAAGATGGGATTGGAATCCCTTTTTGTAGAGATATTTTTAGGATAATAGCTTTCGCATTATGTACCGAACACAAGAAAATAAGTAAGAAACCCATTTATATTTCTGGAAAACATTTTTCAAGAAAACATTTTTCATGGAAAACATTTTCCATCTTACCAAACACACCCATAGTCAAGCTAAAGCTCTAAATTCTATAAAAACCAAATGCACTTATCCATAAACTCTTCAATGCTAAACTACAACACCACAATAGGACACAGAAACAAACAACAAACACATATATGCTAAGATAACACAATTATATTGAAGCAATATTAACAAATTACCTCCAGCAATTCCTCTCAATTTGGGAAGTCTCCTATAAAGAGTCATTTGACCCCTTCAAACCCCTTTCTAACACCATGTCCAGACCTTGATTTTTGACCTCTCATTCCAAAACCACAACTACCCCCTTATCCAGCTGAATGCCCTCTACCTTTTCTCTAGGGAAACAAGTTCCTTAAAAGTGAGGAAAATGACTTTTCTAGTAGAAGCAGGGAAAACAAGTTCACAAGTGGCATTCCACATTGATTGTGTCCACCCCACCTTCCAACACATCTCATCTTCACCCCACCCCACCCCCGTAGCCCCCATCCCCACCAGACCCACCCCTACTCCCACTCCCACCTCCCATAGTATTTGTCTAGATTATACACAAATGCTTTTAAAAATATATTTACGAACGCAAGAAAATAAGTAAGAAATTACTTATTTTCCTGGAAAACATTTTCCAAGAAACATTTTACACACCCATAGTCAAGCTAAAGCTATAAATTCTATAACGAGCTAAATGACTCTTTTTTTGGGTTTCTCATCCGATGTCCGCTACCCCCATTGGGGTCCGACTAAATTCGAATTCGCGCTGTGAAGTCCCACATTGAGGCAAAACGTTCCCTTAACATAGGCGACTCTGTACCTAGGAGACTTGAATCTGAAACCTCTAGTTAAGGATCGAAGAAGTCTTGCCACTCCACCATAAATGACTTATCCATAAACTATACAATGCAAAATTATAACACTGCAGAAGGACACATAAAAAAACAAACAAACAACAACATACCCAGTGTATTCCCACAAGTGGGGTCTTGGGTGGGTAGAGTGTACGCAGACCTTATCCCTATCTCGTGGAGATAGAGAGGTTGTTCCCGAAAGATACTTGGCTCAAGTAACGCATAACAAAGCACACAGAAACAAACAAGATAACATAATTATGTTGAAGCTATGTAAACAGATTACCTCCAGCAATTCCTCTCAACTTAGGAAGTCTTCTATAAAGAGGCATTTGACCCCCTTCAAATCCCTTTCTAACTCCAGGTCCAGACCTTGATTTTTGACCTCTCATTCCAAAACCACAACTACCACCTTGTCCAGCTGAATGTCCTCTACCTTTCCTCTTCCTATTTTTCGTAGCCCCGGGTTGTGGGCCCAAGTTATTAAGCCTAAATCTAACACTCCCATTTGATGAATCATCACTAAAGACTGAAACTTTATTGAAAATAACAAATGGGGCTCTTGTTCTTGACTTGCTTAACTTGATTGAAGTAAAAAGATTTGAACTTGACTTCAAGATTCTTGTATTTCCCTGAAAAAAATTGATATGGGGAAAAATGAGAATGTAAAATAATTGACGGAAATTGGAAAAACAACAACATAGCAGTGTAATGCCACAAACAAGTGGGCTCTCGGGAGGGTAGTATATACGACATAACTTACCCCTACCTTTGTGGTGTGGGGGTAGAGAGCCTGTTTTTAATAGACTCTCGGCTCAAAAGAGAAATTTTTCGAAGCAGGTTGCAAGAAAAATACGACAACAAAATATCAAGATATAAAGCAAATGAAATTGGTAAAAGAAAGAGAAAATTTTTACCTTGAATGATGAAGAGATTTGGGAGATAAGTGGAGTTGTTGTTCTTGTAAGTGGTGTGGAGGAGATGGATAGCAAAGAAGCCATTGTTGATAAGGGGGATTCAGTTCAGTGTTCACGAGCAAAACAAATTGTGATGAAATTTTAACGGATAGGGGTGGTTATAGGAGGGTCTTTTTATTTATTTATAAATTAGTTACTCTGTCACCAATTTGTTAATTTCATGAAGAAAAAAAAGAGAACTATAGGACATAACTTATTATAATGAAATATATTTGAAAAAGAATTAGTTTTTTAGTTGACAACGGAATCTGCAATTGCTATTCTTGCATGAGGTAAACTTCGCTCCAATATAATAGCCTTCGGACACAAAAAAATTAAATCACACTATAGGTAAATCCCGTATAACGAGCTCGACGATAAAATTTGAAAATTAAGCAGTTTTATATGAGGATTATACAACTAATATGGATAATCAAACAATGCCTACTAGTGTAGAAATTTTCACCTGGTTAACCCTTTTTGGATAGTTGTTTAGTAAATTATCTCTTTTTATTTATCTTGTATTTTATGGATTTTTTAGTCATAGTCTAAAGATTCTTTTGAGTAAACTAAAAATTTTATTAGAAATTGTTAGCTCATGGAACGTTATAAATTATTGCAAACATTATATGACAATTTAATATTTTTTTTGTAAAATTAAAAATATATGAGCGAACATTAAACCCGATTCTAACGTTTTCTGAAAGAGTGATTTATTAAAAATTATATTTGTACAATTTTTTAAAATAGGAACAAAATCTAAATAGGAGCCTTAAAATTGGACATTTTCATAAATCGACCCGTACTAGTGATCACAAGTTCAAATTTTAACCACATTTTTATTCACTTAATGAAATAGGAAGGGCCAGAGTCTGTTTTATTCTAAGATTCCTAAATAAAAGGGGGAAAGATCACGCATGCTCATTGGAGGCAAAATATTTATCCGTCTCTACTCCTATTATTTTTATACCCCTAAAAGGTTAAAATTATTTACCCGAGATGTCCTCAATTAAGATATCAATATAGTATATAAAGATACTGAGATGGTATTATGACAGAATACTTCAATCCTTCTCTAGTTCTCTTAGTCCTCTATAATACCATCATGGTATATATATATATATATATATACTTTAGATGATAACATTGATGATCATGTTCATTTATTCAAAAAAACACATTTCTTGAAAAAAAACCTTAGTGATATCATCATCTTATATACATATACTGTGATGGTATCATGGATGACTGCTCCAGTCCTTCAATGAGACACTCCTCAGTACTCCAAGATACTATTGTGGTATATAAATATATTGAGATTGTGTCATGGAGGACTGCTTCGGTCCTTTTCTTAGTCCTCCATGATACCATCATGATATATAAATATACTTCAATGATATCATGGAGGAAGGATTTTGGACGAGGGGTATGTCAGGTAAATAGTTTCGGTCGGTTGAGTAAGAAGCGAATTAGTTTAGGAGGAGCATGAGACGGATAATTATTTTGCATTTTAGAGGTATTTGGTGTTGTTTCCCCAAATAAAAACTCCATAATCATCATTTGTGTGGACTGATCCATGAAGGACTTGACAGATCATAAGTTAGGCCCACAATACAAACATTACGGCCCTTTTTGGGGAAGGGGCTCATGGAATCCCTTGGGGCCCATCTTAACTGATCCGTGAAGGACTTGACAGATCATAAGTTAGGCCCACAATACAAACACTACGGCCCTTTTTGGGGAAGGGGCTCATGGAATCCCTTGGGGTCCATCTTAAAGCACAAGGCATATGCTTCACAGTAAAATGGGCTTACTGCTGAGAACTGTTCATAAAGCCCCATTCATCTTTCATGGATCCATCAAAGTGATACTAAAAGCTTCACTTGGTTCACTAGGCCTTTACCGAAAGAGACCAAGCTCGAGCTGATGTAGAGGTTGAGGCAGCCCGGACAGTGCTGAGATTCGAGGATATAACTTGGAATCTTTGAAGGTATACTTTGGAATAGGCTCAAAATGGGATCTCGAACATTGATGCCAAAATTGTTGAAGTTGAAGATGTCGAGCTTATAGCCTACCGCAAGCTGAACGACGACAGTTATGAGGATGACCCAGAGTACTCTGGATCTGAGTCTGATTAAGATCTAGGCTTTCATGCCTTTTTATTTATTTCTTATTTTTTTGTTTCCTTTGAACATGTTTTGCTCTGGCCGTTTACCGACCTTGTTTATAAAATGAATATCCCTTTTAGTCATGATTTTTCTATCTTTCAGCATCTGCTATTGCTTTCTTGTTTTCAATAACTTATCTAAATAAACTCTTAACCCAATCCGGGCTAATTGCCTCCGATTTTGGAGTTTTACTGAAATAAACCATCACTTAATTTGTGTTGAGCTGAATGAAAATTCTTTTCGGTCTTAAAAATAACTTAGATAATTTTTTGGGTACAAACTTTTTTATTTTAGTTTGATTTATACTAGGAAATTTCTTCTGGTTTCGGGTCATTTAATGACTAAATATAAGGACCTTATTTTTATGCTTATGAATAAGACGTCTCTTATTCACTTCGGGCATGAATATTGAAACTTCATTTATTTCTAATTTTTAGACAACTTCACGTGTCTTTAAGAATAGGCTAGACTCATTTGATTCGGTGCCTTAGAAGCATGCTTTTAGAACATCACTTAATTTGCTTCGGATGCTTTTATGACGACTGTCCGGATGCTTTTATGACGACAATCCCCAGTTAAGGGCTTTACCAAATTTGTGGGCTCGTAAGCTTAATGATTTTAAAATTTGTCTACATACAAGAATATGTAAATAAACTTTCGAGGCAAATTTAGGATAAAGTGTAATTTCATTCAAATTTGCTTCGATCAATCAACTGTGCAAGATTCATTCGATCTTTTACCCTTACAAAAGTTCATAATCCTAAAATCTTAAGAAAACTTCGTAATTTCTTCACAACTTCGAATTTTTCTAAACTCTGAACTTCTTTACCGAGGGTATAGCAGTGAACTCTGAACTTATTTACCGAGGGTATAGCAGTCCCCTATAGGGGTGAGCACGGGAACAGGGTACCCAGATACCCGACCGGAACCGACACTAACGGGTAGGTTCCGGGTAGATATATTATAATAACGGGTAGGTTCCTGGTAGTAAAATTAGAAGCCGATCAATGTCGGGTCCGATTCCGGTTCCGGCAAATAGAGACAGGGTACCCGGACCCGGAACCGATACCCAGAACCTATGAAATATTAAATATATTTACTTTTTAAATTCCATTATTTTTAAAAAAATCGTTGTTAATATCACTCTGAAAACCACCGCTTGGATTCTTAATATCACTCTGAAAAGCTCCTCGGTTTCGCCTTCTAAACTCCCCTACTTCGCTTTTCTTCTTCGTCTCCTTGGTATTTTCCCTCAACTATTATTTGTTGTTGCTCCTTCCGAATAATCGTTGTTATCGCTTGATCGATCATACGGTAAGTTCTGTTTTGCTTGATTTCCCTTTTACTTTTCTTAATTATTAATTCGAACATGTTTTGAATTTTGGATAAAAGATTTAGCTTCCTTTGTAGGCTAATTGGTGATATATTGTTACGTTTCTGTTTTGCTCTTTCTCACGTTTTAATCTTAAATTTCATGTGTTTGAACTCTTCCTAGATGAGTAACAATGAATTTTGAGTTTGTTATTTTAGATACTACATTCAGACTTGCATTAGAGGTGTTCGCAAAATTACCTATTAGAAAGTACGACTGTATGTGGAATATGTTAGAGAGTACTTAACCCAGTTGATTTTGATTGCATTGCTTATAAATTTTTCTTCTGCAATTTTTGTTTTCACCTTCAGTTAGCTTTTTGAAACACATTTTCTGAATACACATTACTACCATGATTTTGTTAATGGAAGTTTAATAACGGTTTAACACTTCTAGCTAGCTTCCTATTATTGCGAATGAGATTTTTCTGTGGTATCTGATAGTTTCTCTATTCTTTTGGATATTTTCTTACTGGACATTTACATGTACGTTCAATTTGCACACGGTGCACCTATGATATTCGATATTGATATTTGGTTATGGTTCTGTTTTGGCTACTTAGTTTCATAGAAAAAGTGACTACACAAAATTTTACAGGGTACCCGGGAACTTACCCGGAACCGTAGGGTCCGAGTAGGTTCCGGGTAATGATTGCTACGGGTAGGTTCCGGGTAGTAAATTTAGGAACCGATCTTTTACTGGGTAGGGTCCAGGTAGTTCAAAAAAGTTAGGGTACCCGGACCCGCTCACCCCTAGTCCCCTAATGTTTGCATTCAAAGCATGAGGATTCAAACACTATTTGCTTCACACAATCGGGCAGTCCCCAGTCTCCAGTGTATTTATCCGAACTTCAATTATTTAGTAACACGCTTTACATTGTTGCCTCATTAAAAACCTTATCGAAAAAATCCTTTTCGAGATAAAAATCGTGCTAAGAGAAAAAAAGTGCAACACGTATTTTCAGACCTAATTCTAACTCTTCAGTCCTTGCATTATGCATCCAATTTTTTTCATGCAAAAGTTAGTAATAACAAAACAAATAAAGTTTAGATAATTAAACGAAGACATACCTTAGCAATAATATCGCTTCAAGTGTGCAATGTTTCAATTGTTTGGAAACTTCTGACCATCTTCGGCTTCCAACTGGTACGAACCTTTATCGGTAATTCCTGACATTTTGTAAGGACCTTCTCAGTTCGGGCCCAATTTCCCTTCATTAGATTTTTTGGTGTTGAGGGTTACTTTTCGTAAAACCAAGTCTCCTACTTGAAAATGCCTAAGATTAGTCCTCCGGTTGTAATATCTTCCCATCCTTTGCTTTTGAGCTACTAATCGTAGCAATGTTAACTCACGGTGTTCATTCGTTAAATCGAACTTGACGGTCGTAGCTTCGTTTTTGAATTCTTCGGTTGCATGACTAAACTTTAAGCTCGGTTCACCTACTTCCACCGGGATTAATGCTTCTACACCATAAACTAAAGAAAATGGCATTTTTCTGGTGCTGGACTTCGGCGTTGTTCTGTACACCCACAATACCTCCGGTAAAATCTCTTTCCACTTGCCTTTTTGCCGCCAGGCATAAAAGTCATAATGTCAACTAGGGAAATTGGCACAACCAGGCATCTCAAATATTGATAAGGGAAATATCAGGCTTTCATTAGGATGATATTCCTTTCATCCTTCCCATTCTCTTTGTATGAAAAGTAGGAGTTGGAAATATCGTAGGTAAAGCCGTCCAGTACTACATCTGTAAGCCTTCCATGTATTGCATTCGTTCGTCGGGGAATCCCTATTTTGACTCCTTTAACATTTTCCTCAAATTTTGAATGATTGTTTTGTTTGTTGACTCCCCTTGCTCATTTGCACTCAAGTGATACGGAGTCTACACTATCTTCTTAATTTTCAATCCTTCAAGAAAATCGTTTACCTTTTTCCCAACGAACTGATGACCATTATCGCAAGTGATCTCCGTTGGTATGCCAAATCGGCAAATGACGTGGTCCCAAATGAAATCAATGATTTACTTTTCTTTAAACTTCTTGAAGGCCTTTCCTTCAACCCATTTAGAAAAATAGCCAGTCATAAATAAAATGAAGCGTACCTTTCCTGGTGCCCATGGAAGTGGCCCCGTGATGTCCATTCCCTATTTCATGAATGACCATGGGGACAGAACCGGATACATTAATTCTGCTGGTTGGTGAATCATTGGTCCATGCCTTTGGCATTCATCGCACTTCCGAACAATGTTTTTTGTGTCTTCCTCCATGTTAGACTAATAGTACCCGACCCTAATCAATTTTCGGACCAATAATTCTACTCCCGAATAATTACCACAAGTTCCCTCATGAACCTCGCGCATCACATAATCAGTTTCCCCAGGTCCTAAGCACCTTGCTAAAAGACCATAAAAGGACCTTCGGTACAACTGACCATCAACCAAACAAAATCTAGTTGCTTTAATACGAAGCGTCCTTGACTCATTTGGATCCGTAGATAACTTTCCATCCCGAAGGTAATCAATGTATTTCAATCGCAGAGTTTAGCAGCTCCACAACTGTTCTCGAATTAAACTCCTTCACTTCCACGGATGATCCCGAATTAGTCAAGGCATTTGCCGCATTGTTTTGTCCCCAAGATATGTATTTCATGGTCCATTCTTTGAACCGATGCAATATTACTTGAATATTTTCTAAGTATTTTTGCATCCTTTCTTCATTCACTTCGAACACACCGTTCACTTGATTAACAACTAGAAGTGAATCACATTTGCTTCGGTGACCTCTGCTCCCAGGCTCAGTGCCAATTCTAGACCTGCAATCATAGCCTCATACTTGGCTTCATTGTTAATTAATATTACAGTTCTTATTGACTACCTAATAACATCTCATGCATGTGCCTTAAGCACTATCCCGAGTCCGGGCCTTTTTACTTTCGAAGCTCCGTCCATAAATAAGGTTCAGACCCCCGAAGTTGTTTCCGAGGCTAATAAAAGCTCTCTTTCTACTTCGGAAATCATTTCATGTATAAAGTATGCTACGAAGTCTGCTAAAACCTGAGATTGTATAACAGTTCTTGGTTTATATTCTATGTCATACCTACTAATTTCTACTGTCTATTTGGTTAACATGTCGGACAATTCTGGTTTATCCATTAAATTCTTTAACGAGTAAGTTGTTACTATGCATATAGGGTGACATTGAAAATATGATCTCAGTATTAATGTCAATTCCAATTTTTCTAAATGAGGATATCTAGTTTCCGCACTAGATATTGTTCTACTCACATAGTAAATGGAAAATTTCGTACCTTACTCTTCTCGAACCAAAACAACTTTTATAGCTACCTCGGATACCACTAGAGGGTAACACGTGTCCGAAGTCATAGGTTGATAAGAAATGAGTCAGATTTTGTGAATTGGAAGCATTTCGTTTTTCTTCCTGTTTCAGAGTAATTTGAAAGAAAGCTTGCAAGAGAAGATATCGAAGAAATCATTTCTACTTCCCATCACTTCGGTAAACTTAGATCCGGGAAGTGTGGGGACTAACTGTATATGATAAAAAACCAGCACAACACGTGGCATGGTTTGAGTATGAAAGTCGAAGGAAGTAACAATGTTTTGCTTCGGATGCGGGTTGAACCGGTGGTGAGTTCGGGTATCATAACAAGACTAATTGATGGTTGAACCAGGTGACACCGAATAACGACCGGACCTGGTAACATCAGGTGGAAGACCGAAGGAGCTCAGCTCCTACCCATTTTGGATATTGCACCAACCGTTAGTATTTGCTCATTAAGTGACCGTTATTATCATTTAATTATATTTAATGGGGGAATGATTCTGGGGCATAAGTGCCTTGTAGTGTTAGCTATAAAAGGAGTCCAACCTTCATGTTGGAAGGACATCCCATTCTCATTACTGATATTTGCATTATTTCATTGTAATCACAATTGTAAAAAGCTCTCACAGTTGGCTCGGACCCGAAGAAAATCAGCTTAGGATCATAACAAACTGGTCAAGTCATTTCAATCAAGTTCATCACATTCCAGGCTAATTTACTTGCTTGATATTTTCATTTGCTTATCTACTATTAATTATTTATTTCTCTTTATTGCAAATCAATTCACGTATTCTTAAACCACTTACAAATTCAATTGTACCTTTTTTTAGGGTTAAACATGTATACCGTACCCCGGACCAAGTTCACGGATGGTTAAGGTTCGTTATCTCTAGGCCAAGAAGTCATCATCGACTGATGTGAGTTTCTCCCGCGCTTGTTACATGTCTGATCAAATAGTCTTCGTCTCCGTATATTAATTTATCACCAATAAAATGTAAACAGACTCAAAATGTGAAGGAGGATAAATTTGACGGATTTACATAGTGATGTATCAGACAAACACATAAAGGTAGCATGGACAAAAGTACAAAACACCACCTAAAAAATTCATTAGGGAAAGATGGTAGTACATAGTATATTGTGGTTGATAGGAACACTTCAATGAGACAATGGAAAACTTGAGATAAATACTGCATATGCAGTAAACAGACCTAGAAGGGCCATTTGGATTTTCATAATCTTGAGCATGCCCTTCATTGACATGATATCACTTATGACAAAACAGGGTTGTGTGTAAGGCTAAGTTTTGTCTATATTGTCCTCAAGGTATAAATGTCTCTTCTTCTATAATTTTGTACACAACCCTCATTGATCACGACACCTTTATTTTGATGCTAGCTACAACATGCACAAAGGATATATATATATATATATATATATATATATATATCATACTATTAAAGGGACGGAGACACAGTTCTACTTACGGGCGGGATAGGGCAGATAGAGAGTATTATAAATAGGTTTGGTTGAACTCAGTGGCTTTAGCTCAAACTCTGTATCCTGACAAGATTTCTATTAAATATGTACAAATATTAAATTTCAAACTCATTTATTAGCTCTTGAAGTTCTTGTCATATAATCCCGAACCCCAGAAAGTTCAAATCCTGGCTCGGTCTCTGCTTACGGGTCCGACAAAATCCAAGTAACTTTGGCCCATAACCTACTTTAATTTTGTGCTTAAAAATACACTTAAAATGTATAAATAATTTATCTTAGATAGAACTCAGTAAATTGCCTTGTTTAGAATTCGAAACTTATAAACTTAAAATCTTAGTTTTGGCCGACTATGTACACAAACCTTATTGATAAGGACATCTTAACTTTGATGGTAGCTACAACATGTACAAAGGACATATTTATATTGTAAATATATTTCATGCTCATTTCTCTCTCATTTACCTCCCTCATTGTTTTAACTATCTTATGGATATTTCGTACTAGTATAAGTTATATACTACAACGAATGTGCACCTTTCCAAGTACAATACATAATGTCGTTCAAGATTGAAAGTCTTAACAGTTTTGGAGTACATTACAAATTTGAAAACAAATATTAATTTATACACGTACTCACTAAGCATACTTGTGGTCTAAAATAAATGTTGACATTTTTGTAGCTGTAAATCAGATCATTGAAGGTAAATAAAAAATATAAAATATAAAATAAAATTATTTTTAAATATAGAAATGTGTCATTTTTTTGAGACAAAATAAAAGAGAACACGCCACATAAATTGGGACAGATGGAGTAGCATATAGAGTCTCCTCGATAAACTAGTTGGTCTAAGTATACAGGAAGCTAAATTCAAATTGGTGCAAGAGAGATTTCAGGAATAAACTAAGGAGACCAGTAGAACATTATGTTGGTATTTCTATGTACTTTATAAAGCAGTACGGGATGTAAATAACTATTACAAATGTTCGAAAGGATAAATAAATGGTCAAACTTCAAAACTGCCGCAAGTGCGTTGTGTCTTGAATCTTGATCACCTTGCAAAGCCAACTTTGATAACTGCCGCAAGTATGTTGTGTCTTGAATCTTGATATCCTGAAATCAAGAAACAACTAAATCTGGATGGTTACAACGTTGTGTGTTGAGTCGAGGATATCCCTCTATCCTTAAGACAAGATTGCCCCGTATATATGCTTTTACGTTAGCGGGCAATAGTCTCCCAAGATAAAACAACACTTTAATCTCAACACTACAAAGCCAATAGGTTGAGCCTGGCGAAGAAAACAAATATGACTTGACTTGCTGAAGATATGGAATAGGAAGGAAGAGTTTCTCTCTACTCTTCTCTTTTGTCTCTGTGTATATAGTGTGTCTCTGTAGTGTATATCTTGTGTATATGAGGGGAGTTTACTCACTGTTTTTGTCTGATTTTCAGTCAAGAAAGTGCAGTTTTTCAGCTCGATTTTCGTGCCCGTTTAGCGCTCGTTTCTTGCCTGTTTTTGCTTCGTTTTTCAGCCAAATGAAGCTCAATATATAGCAAGAAGAGGGGCTGTCCAACAGCCACAAACAAGGCTGTAATGGCCCTTAAAAGAGGTCATTAAAATAGCCAAGTAATGGCTATTAAGGCCTTGAAGAAGGCCGCCCAAATGCCCCAAGTAATGGTGTTAATGGAGAGTTAATCACCAAGTAATGGCTGGTTAATGCTCCAAAACGCAGTCCAACGGTAGGCGAGAAAAAGTCTCCGAAATTCGGGGACCAAACCGTAAATATTGAAACTTCAAGGGACCAAACCGTACATATGAAAGAATTCTCGGTCCAAACCGTACATCCGAAACTTTAGGGATCAAATCGTACATCCGACGAGTTCTCTCGGTCCAAAAAGATAATATCGAACGACCCACGGCCCACGCCCACGCCCCCACGCCCCGACGACCCACGACCCACGACCCGTGACCCGAGCCCGAGACCGGACCGGACCGGACGGGACGGGGCGGGCGGCGGCGGCGCGCGCGTGTGGGCTTAGCCTTGAACCCAAGCACATCTAGGTCTTCCCTCCTTTAAACACATGGGATACCCCTTGGGGATCCAAACCCTTTACCACATTAGAGACTTATATAGAGAGCAATTCTTCCTATTCCCACCGATGTGGTAGATTTGTCCCACACCACATTTCCATGTCTCAAACACCTTACTTCGTGGACCAATATCTCTTTCATTTCTCAACGAAATTAGACAATTCTTGGCCCTACGGTCATCTACTCACTTCGTAGATCATGCATGTGCGAAGAGACAAGGTCTCCAACATGCGAAACACTAGTGTTTAATTCATCAAAGATGGGTGGACGCATCTCCCCGCCAAAGGCTAATTTCCAACAATCCCCTCTATGAAAGAGAGATTGTGGCGCACGCACAAGGTGCCTACATTTCAGCAATCTTTCAAAACGATATTGCATCGGGGAGAGGTAGCTTACGCTTTGAACCTTCCCTAGTTGAATACCATCGGACTTACTTACTTTGCGCGGTGAACGTGATGTCTTGAACCGTCGTGTTTAGTGTAAGCCAAGACAACGATATCAACACAATAACTCTTCTTATTCATTTTCCTTCTTACGTTTCTCGTCCGTTGTGGCCATGGACACACTTGGATTCTTAAGTGCGTTCATTTGAGTCGGCCATCCTCGCACTTAAATAGGTGATCTCCTACAAGGTATCCTGCTATACCCCACTTCACAAGTGTTAGGAATCATTAAAAGTTCCACAACCCTAACCTCAACCGTTTGAGGATCTTTTAAAAAGTTTGGAAGCTTAACCTTTACCCACCATGCAGCGGACTTTAATGTCTATCGCGGGAACACTTTGGATTCATGTTTCCGTACGTAAATCATCATCCGAAGTGCTTCTTGCTTCCACCGAAGCGCTCAACCGAACCTTTTGCCGCTTAGTTTTCCCATTGAACCACATTCTTGGGATCTCCAATCAGTATGGTTGGGTTTCCACCGCAAAGGTTCGTATTGTTTGGGTTTTAAGCCAATTCCCCTAGACAGGCAGAACACTTGATCTCCGGGTAGCCCCTTAGTTAGTAAACAAGGATGTGACACCCGTGATGATCAACGCCATACGGTTTATGTCTCTTGACGGATCCTAAAAGATATGTCCAGACGCCGTCATCCGTGTCCTTCCTGAAGCCGATCGGCTAGCCACAGTGTATAACTGCTGAAGGCACGGGTTTCTCCCAATAAGGGACGTCCTCTAAGGAGCCGTGAAGTTACTCAACTACTTTCATGCTTTGTATAAAGCGATAAAGTCC
Organism: Anisodus tanguticus; assembly: GCA_034509755.1. Lineage (NCBI taxonomy): Eukaryota > Viridiplantae > Streptophyta > Magnoliopsida > Solanales > Solanaceae > Anisodus > Anisodus tanguticus. The sequence continues at coordinate 2,074,548 of CM067540.1, read as the reverse complement.
GATTCCATCATGAATCGGCCGATGCAAGTTTGCTTAGAGGATTTTCCAAGACCCACTATACACATTTACTTGTGGCTTTGGTGTTCTTCATATCTGATGTCCAGTTTGCATCACAGTGTTCTCTCAGAACCGCTGGTCATCCGAATACTATAATCCGTAGATAAGTGAATAATTCGAGATATCGTCATATCCGACTTAACGCCTTTCTATTGATCATGTATTGAAATCATCAGTGAACCTTAGTTCAACTGATCTGCTTTGGAAGACGATACCAGGTCGGTTGTAGTGTGTACAATACATTGAACTACACGTGACCTGAGCATATCGCTCCTTGTCTATGGGTGCACCATGATTCCAATCGGTTCTATGATTCATATCCATTGGTGGCTTCAACGAGACTGTCATCAACTATCGACCGATCCGTTAGATGTCTTAGAAATCCAATTCCAAAGATGTCATCTCGTGATACCCATATCTTTCATATCGAGACTTTGTTTCAATATGACTTTTACTTTTAGACTCGTTGATTCTCCAACTCGTTGGCATTCTAACTTCGAGTCAATGTTTCGTGGTCGATTCATTGTTCCCGTTTTATCTCGAAACTTTCAGGACCAAAATGTAAACATTTCGGGGACCAAAATGAAAGTTCGGGAAGAAGCCCAACAATCCGGCAAACCAAGTCGATTCTCTTCTTCCAACTCTACGGTTGGGAAGGCTAATTCAACATTCATGCCACGCAAGATCGCAATGGCCCTGGATGTGAAGCTACTGCAGGGGAGCACATCTTACAACCCAAAGGTTCTTTTCCCGAGGAAGATCAACCATTACGCAAGTATGGTTCTATATGATAGAGTCTATTTCTCTCTTTGTAGCTTCTTTCCAAAGCGGCGCTTTTGGAGATGACAATTATTTATTAATTGTCCATGGTTCGTTCTCAACCATACAAGCTAGAAGGTATGGAACAAGTCTTTGTCCCCTCTTTGCTCCTTCTCGGTTCAACATCTAGAATCCCGAGTTCTCGGATCTAGAATATTAAGTTCCGGATAGCCGCAACTTTCGAGTCCCGTAGATACGGAACGTCCGCTTCCGGACGGTCGAGCCCTCGCGGGTTCTTGTTAACCTTGAGCAATTACTCCCTTTTTCCTTTTTCAAGGAAAGCGATCTTCAAAGAATTCAATATTCTTTGACGCCAAGAGGCGATCATCACTATCGTTATTTGCGGATCCAAAGTGGATATGCAATCTACGATCTTAGGTACAACTTGACCTGTTTCATTATTCCAACTTTTACCAAGCAACCCCACATAAATTGGGCATACGACTTTGGCTAACACCGTTGGACTGAGGTGAGAAATGAACATTCGTTTAATGAACGATGCTTCACATTCTCCCCCTCTATCACTACGAATTTCTCAATCCGTAGGCTTAGTTGATTTTCAACTTCTGCTTTGTAGCGCTTATCTGCTTCAATAACTTCATCTTTGCTTTTCAACAAACAAAGGATTCCATACGTTGTACCATCATCAATGAAGATCACAACGTACTTGTCTCCCCCCTATTTTGTATAAACTTCAAATCACCCAATTAGGTGTGACTAAGTTCTAGAGGAGCGGTGCTTCTTTCGCTATTCCCTTGACGGAATTTGGAAAGGTGATTTTGCCTCTTCATCTACCTCACATTTATTTTGAGGGTTTATGTCGACAGAAGGCAACAATCTCAACATCGTTAGCTTTTGAATGACTTGCTATTTAACGTGTCTTAATCTATGATGGTATAGATGCACGGATTACAAATATATCATTCATTTGGCTACAGACGTACTGTACCATTCTTAGTTATTACAGACCTATTGGACTAGTCTCAAACTAGCTTGACCAATAGCGTCCCTTAAACCAAGTTAGGGAACATGTATCACCTCTTTTTAGAGTGATCCATTCCTTGAAGTCCTATTGAGGACAACCTCTCCACCCCTTTGAATTTTAGAGGTGGCGTTGCTTCACATGAACAACCTCTTGCCCGTGGTTAGGGCGTAACCGGATCATATAGATCTGATGCTCTGCCCACTCCGGTTGCTTTGGCGGACCGAGTGTCCAATTTCTTTTCTCGCCTTTCTTTAGGCCTTCGATCATTTAAGACACGGAAACTCGGCCCACCACACTAGGTGTCCTTTACTTTTCCTATGAAATGAATTTTGGCCCCACTCCGCCGCCCGAGGCTTTATATGACCGAGTGTCCAATATCATCATATCAAAAGAATTTTGGCCCACTCCAGTCGCCCGGAGGCTTTGTATGACTGAGTGTCCAATATCATCCTATGAAGGATCTTCTGCCAAATAGTATGACAGGTTCTACATCTTTAACTTTTACACTCCTTCCGTTAAGATTGGTGCCCGATAATTCTTGGCGCTTACTTAAGAGTGGTAACAGTTTTCGCACAGTTAGTGGATCTCTCTCCATCGTATGTGCGAACATACTTTACACACTTTTAATCATTACACTTAAAAGAACGGATCTTTTTAAGTCGTTTACAATCCAATCTTTAAACGGGAAAGAAGATAAGATTAAACTTCTGATTTTAAAGCGTAAGGAATATAAATTATTTTCATATTCCTCCTTACTTTAATCCATTTTTAATCAGACATTATTTAATCTTTATTCTTGACAAGTAAGAAAAACTACTTATCCCAATTTCGGATTCTGGCTCACTCCAGTCACTTCATCAAACTGAGTGTCCAGTTCCTTCTTACCATTATTCGGATCTTTTGTCTGGGATAGATACAGGCCTTCTGCTGCAAGGTAGAAGTACATCTTCAGTCTTCTCCTCTTGTCCCAGTTGACATCCTCAGGCTCTCGAGAGCGCTTGTTCCCACCAGTCTTGGTAGCGGTGACACCATGAACACGTTCATCATCATCACTCTCTTCTACCAGAAAACCATTGCCATATCCAGATTTGGTCACACAACTTTTGACCGACATCTTTCGAACACTAATAGTATTACAATACGATCTTGTCTTAATTTGTTGGTATTTCTATGTACTTTATAAAGCAGTACGGGATGTAAATAACTATTACAAATGTTCGAAAGGATAAATAAATGGTCAAACTTCAAAACTGCCGCAAGTGCGTTGTGTCTTGAATCTTGATCACCTTGCAAAGCCAACTTTGAGAACTGCCGCAAGTATGTTGTGTCTTGAATCTTGATATCCTAAAATCAAGAAACAACTAAATCTGGATGGTTACAACGTTGTGTGTTGAGTCGAGGATAGCCCTCTATCCTTAAGACAAGATTGCCCCGTATATATGCTTTTACGTTAGCGGGCAATAGTCTCCCAAGATAAAACAACACTTTAATCTCAACACTACAAAGCCAATAGGTTGAGCCTGGCGAAGAAAACAAATATGACTTGACTTGTTAAGATATGGAATAGGAAAGAAGAGGTTTCTCTCTCCCCTTTTCTTTTGTCTCTGTGTATATAGTGTGTCTCTGTAGTGTATATCTTGTGTATATGAGGGGAGTTTACTCACTGTTTTTGTCGATTTTCACCAAGAAAGTGCGCTTTTTCAAATTTGTTTTTGTCCGATTTTCAGGCTTCGTTTAGCTGCTCGTTTCTTGCCTATTTTTGCTTCTGTTTTTCAGCCAATTGAAGCTCAATATATAGCAAGAAGAGGGGCTGTCCAACAGCCACAAACAAGGCTGTAATGGCCCTTAAAATAGGTCATTAAAACAGCCAAGTAATGGCTATTAAGGCCTTGAAGAAGGCTGCCCAAATGCCCCAAGTAATGGCTGTTAATGGAGAGTTAATCAGCCAAGTAATGGCTGGTTAATGCTCCAAAACGCAGTCCAACGGTAGGCGAGAAAAAGTCTCCAGAAATTCTGGGGACCAAACTGTAAATATTGAAACTTCAGGGACCAAACTGTACATATGAAAGAATTCTGGTCCAAACTGTACATCTGAAACTTTAGGGATCAAACTGTACATCTAACAGAGTTCTCTGGTCCAAAAAGATAATATCAGAACAGCCCACAGCCCACGACCCGTGACCCGTGACCCGTGACCCGAGACCGACCGGACCGGACGGACGGGATGGGCGGCGCGGCGCGCGCGCGCGTGTGGGCTTACCCTTGAACCCAAGCACATCTAGGTCTTCCCTCCTTTAAACACATGGGATACCCCTTGGGGATCCAAACCCTTTACCACATTAGAGACTTATATAGAGAGCAATTCTTCCTATTCCCACCGATGTGGTAGATTTGTCCCACACCACATTTCCATGTCTCAAACACCTTACTTCGTGGACCAATATCTCTTTCATTTCTCAACGAAATTAGACGATTCTTGGCCCTACGGTCATCTACTCACTTCGTAGATCATGCATGTGCGAAGAGACAAGGTCTCCAACATGCGAAACACTAGTGTTTAATTCATCAAAGATGGGTGGACGCATCTCCCCGCCAAAGGCTAATTTCCAACACATTAATATCGTAGGAAAATTCTGAATATTAAAGCACATCACGATCTTGATGATAAATAGTGCATCTTCCAGAATCCAGTGAATAAAATTCTACATATGATGTGATTTGAGTTGTGTAACGGTAGGTTTTCGTTGGGTTCGTGTACGCAACGGAATTTGAAAAAGTTTGTGTTTTAAACCCAACAAGCGATGAATTGTAGGATGATTATGTAGTAATATAAAACAAGTCAATACATAACATGTATATAATCGTAATACTTTGATAGAATACTTACGGTTTGGAAACTCTGGAGTCTTTTAGTAATTTCCGAGGTGCGCACGCAATTGATCATCGACAGCAAGTTCCAAGAACTCCGATGTATACCTACTTCGAACAGCTAGGAAATTCGGCAGAGGTTTAAGAGAGAGTTTTATTCTGGGTCTCTAAGACTTAGAATAATATATGAATAATGTATCTAATAATGAATGAGGAGGTGCTCTATATATAGGTGAAATTAGGGCAAAATTCATATTTTGGGTTGGGCTCAAAGCCTGGCCCAAAACGAATTGCAGCATGCCAATCTGATTTGACATGCTGCCCAATTAGCGTCGCGGCTCTGCCCATTGGGCGTCGCGGCTCTGCCCATTGGGTGCCGCGGCGCCTCGCCCTTTTCACAAAATATTTTCAGCACATTTTAATTAAATCCAAAATCCAATCTTGACTTAATTAAATAATTTCCATCAAATAGAAATTATCTCATAGTTATTATTAATTTAAATATCTCGATTCCAAATCGAATATTTAACACTTTCTCAATACACCCTTAGATTCAAGAAACAATTGACATAGTGTTACCCTACATGTCTTCACATATCGACACTAATCATATTAGAGTCTACACAGAACTCCTAGACGACGCCGTAAGGCGAACGCAATATGTGAAGTATATTTACATGAATCCAGTAAACTAAACCTTTATGTGGGAAGATAAAATCTTTTCATTCTCGACGCACTCGATCAAGCTTGGATTTGCCAAGTGTCTATCCAAATGGCTTGATCATTATATCTCATCTATATTGGTTGACAACAAGACCATATTCTAGATATGTCTATGGCGTTGGCCAATGACTTAGTCAACCCAATATCACTGAGAAGCTGAGTGTTCTCTCGAATATACACTCAAGGAATGAATCCTAATCTTGGCTCAACTACCACCTTTAATCCACATCGTAATGTACCCAATACAAGCCGTATCTCAACCTATAAGGCATTTGAGCTTAGGGCAGGATCAAAGTATATTACTCTGTAGACAAGGTGTGTATTGACCTTAAGTCTAAGGACTTCTATCTCCCACACGCTGATCATACTTTAGACATGTATAACAAATAGTATATCACCAGGGTATACCAATACTTCCAAAGTATCCATGTGTCCATCACGAGTAGCCATTACTCGTAGCATGTGAGACATGCTACATCCTCTAAGGATGTGATGCAAACCACATGTCGACTTATCACATATCATCGATATCCCATTCTCAATGATCATTAGTCGAGACTGTTTTAAGAGTAACGTTATAATATTAATATCTCACACTATTAATAACAATGTAACCTCTAGGGATACATATTATAAAATATTACAAACAATCAACTAATAATTCAATAATTGCAAATGCTAAAATATTAATCTCCATTAATAATAATACGAACGTGTATAAAATACATTTGTCCTAATATAGATTGCCTCTAGGACAGACATGTACTTTCAATCTCCCACTTGGCCTAGAGCCAATCTTTAACATATTTAATGCTCATATTCTCAAAATGACCATTATGCTTGACTAAGCTTAATGGTTTAGTGAATGGGTCAGCTATATTATCGTCTGTAGGAACATAGTCTAATCTAATCTCTTCAGTCTCCACCATCTCTCTGAGTATGTGGTATTTCCTTGGTACATGCTTGTTTTTATTTGTTGATCTTGGTTCCTTAGACTGTGCAATCGCACCAGTGTTGTCACAATAAATAGTTATTGGACAACTGGCACTCGAAACTACCCTTAGTTCCTTCAGGAACTCAGAAATCGCGACAACTTCTTTACCAACTTCCGATCCAGCAATGTACTCAACTTCTGTTGTCAAATCATCAGTTGTAGCTTGTTTGAAAGTTTTCCAGCTTACTGCTCCACCATTGAAAATGAACGTGTACCCAGACTGAGATTTGAAGTCGTCAAGATCCGTCTGGAAGCTAGCATCAGTGTACCCAGTAGCAACTAGCTTTTCTTCCCCACCATAGACTAAGAAGTAATCTTTAGTTCATCTAAGATACTTAAGAATACTCTTGACTGCTTTCCAGTGTTCTTCCCCAGGATTCTGCAAGTCATACGAAGTGCAAAGGCCATATCTAGCCTAGTACAGGTCATGACATACATGATCGATCCTATAGCCGAAGCATATGGGATCCTCTTCATGCGCTCAAGTTCTATAGCATTAGAAGGATTGTCCTTCTTAGATAAGTTGATGCCTTGACCCATAGGTAGACCGCCTTTCTTGGAATTTTCCATAGAAAAATGTCTAAGAACTTTGTCTATGTAGACTGACTATGACAACCCCAACAATCTATTAGGTCTATCTCTAGAGATCCTAATTTCTAGAATGTAGCAGGTTTCACCTAAATCCTTCATTATGAAGGTACTGGACAACCACTCATTGACTGACTGCAAGAGAGTCTTATTGTCTCCCATTATCAATATGTCATCTACATATATAATAGTGAAGGAAATACTCTCATCCTTGCATTTATTTTAAACACAGGGATCCTCTTTGCTTCTGACAAAATCAAATGACTTGATAGCCTTGTCAAAGCAAATGTTCCAACTCATCGAGGCTTCCTTAAGCCCATAAATGGACTTCTGTAGCTTGCATACATCATTTGGTTTGGACTCAGATGAGAAACCCTCGGGTTGTTTCATATACACTTCCTTAACCAGATTACCATTGAGGAAAACGGTTTTGACGTCCATCTACCAAATGTCATAGTCATAATATGCAGCTATTGCAAGCAAAATTCGAATGGACTTAATCTTTGCAACGGGTGAAAAGGTTTCATCATAATCGACCCCAGACCGTTGATTATAACCTTTAGTCACCAACCTTGCTTTATAAGTCTGTACCTTGCCAAATGCATCGATCTTCTTCTTGAAGACCCACTTGCATCCTATGGGTTTAACCCCAGATGGCAAATCAATCAAGTTCCACACTTGATTGATGTACATAGATTCCATCTCGAATTTCATGGCTTCTTGCCATCTCTTCAAATCAATGTCCAACATTGCTTCGCTATAGGTTGTAGGCTCATCGTTATCGAGAACATCTATCTCACTGTGTATTTCTACAAGTAGATTTAGTTTTTTAGGAGGACGATGAGTCCTAGTGGACCTACAAAGTTGATTGTTTTGCAGTTCAGTGCTTGGTATGTTCTGACTGTGAGAGGGTTTTTGTCTGTTGGATAATCCACTAACTTGAGAGCTTTCAGGAATATCATTTTCATATATTTCCTAAATGGGGGTAGGTGCAACCATTGCATCTACTCCCAAAGGCTGTGTAGGAGGATCTTGCATTTCTGCATTGTTCCTCGTAACACTCCTACTGGACGAAGGGCGTACTTGAAGTACCCAATCTTCTCCAAATACTCCCATTGAATTCTTGCCTTGGTCATTCGGCAAAGATTCAATCTCTATGTTATCTCGCGGTTCTTGAATTTATTCAAGTTCTATCTCTGTGCAACTATGTTCCTTGTAGACATATTCTTCTTCAAGGAAAGTTGTGTTCCTGGAAACAATGACCTTATGTTCTCCAGGAAGATAGAAGTAGTATCCTTTAGTTTCCTTTGGATACCCCATGAAATAACATTTCTCATTTTTGGATTCCAACTTGTCAGTGAGCATCTTCTTAACATATGCAGGGCACCCCCAGAGTCTCATATGTTTAAGAGCTAGCTTCCATATCTCATATGGTGTCTTTTCTACTGACTTGAAGGAACCATGTTCAGAACATATATTGAGGTTTGTATAGCATGTCACCAAAGGTATGTCGGTGGAGCTGAGAAGCTCATCATGGATCGAACCATATCCAATAAGGTTCGGTTTCTCCTTTCGGCAACACCATTCATGTGTGGTGTTTCAGGAGGTGTCCATTCTGATTGGACTCCATATAGCTTTAAGTAATCTAGAAACTCCTTGCTCAAGTATTCACCTCCTCGATCAGACTGAAGGGTCTTGATACTCGTTGCGAGTTGTTTCTCTATTTTAGACTTGTACTCCTTGAACTTTTTGAAAGCCTCGAATTTGTGTTTCATAAGATACACATATTCATACTTTGTGAAGTCGTCAGTAAAAGTAATGAAGTAAAGGAAACCTCCCTTAGCTTGAGTCGAGAATGGTCCACATACATCAGTATGTACCAACTCAAGCACATTCTTGGCTCGCACACCCTTCCCAGAAAGTGGCTTATTGGTCATCTTACCTTTCAAACAGGATTCACAGTTACCATAAGACTCCAAGTCAGATGGTTCGAGGTAGTCAAGCTTCCTTAACCTTGCTATTCTTGTTTCGTTGATATGACCAAGTCTACAATGCCATAGGTAGGTAGAGTTTCTATTACTTATCTTAGCTCATTTATTTTGTACATTGAATATTTCTCGACTACAGTTTAGTGTATATAATCCATCCATAAGAGGAGCAGTTTCATATATAACATTATCAAAAGACAGTACATGGCTGCCATTATAAATATATGTGGAAAAACCATCCATGTCCAAAACAGGGATAGAAATGATATTCCTTGTTAACGAGGGTACATAGAAACAATCATTTAACACTAGACAATAGCCAGAAGGCAAATTTAATCTATAAGTTCCTACACGCTCAGCATCCACTCGTGCTCCATTTCCAACACGTAGGTCCACCTCTCTTGGTCTAACCTTCCCATTGTCAGTTAGCCCCTGCACATTGGTACAAATGTGTGAGCCACAAGCGGTATCCAATACCCAAGAATGAGAGTTATTGATAGGCATATTTATTTCAATGGCGTACATACCTTGTCCACTAGAGGTAGAAGCACCTAGTGCTTTTCCTCCTCCTGGTGCAGTGCAGTCCTTCTTCCAATGCCCTTTCTTGTTACAGTTGAGGCATACATCCTTAGTCGAATTCACCTTCTTCTTCTTCACACCTCCTTTAGGCTTCGTAGCTGAGGGCACAACGAATGCTTTACCCTTCTTCTTCTGCCATTCCTTACCTTTCGGTTTGAGCCGGCTAGTAGATCTCACCACGAGCACAACTTTGCCTTTGGTAGTTTAAGATTCAAAGGTCTTGAGCATGTTATGCAGCTCCGACAGACTCTCCTTCGTTCCGTTCATATTGTAGTTTACAATAAAATTCTCGAACGAATGAGGGAGAGAGTTCATGATGAGGGTGGAAGCGGCGTTTTTCATACAACTTTATACCAATCGAGGCCAACCTTTCTATCAGTCCTATCATCTTCAACACATGCTGAGACACTTGGCTCCCTTCATTTAGCTACACTTGAAGAGTTTTATCAATAACTCATATTCCATAGTTTGGGACTGAGAGTCGTAGAGACTTTTCAAGTGTTCGAGCATTTCGTTAGGGCCTATGTTTTTGTGTTATCTCTGAAGCTCCACTGGCATGGAAGACAACATCACGCACTGTGTTGAAGTGGCGTCGTCTAGGTTCTTCTGGTAGGCTACCTTATCGAATGTGGCATATTATGCAGAATCGGCAGGGACTGTGGAGAATACTTTGTCCAATACGTATTCTATCTTTTCTTGCCTTAGAACAATTCTCAGATTTCTTAACTAGTCTAGATAGTTGGGTCTAGTAAGTTTGTTCATTTCCATCAACATTTTCAATGATAGGCTCGACATTTTGATAATCTGAAGAGTTAGATAGACAGGAAATTAAACTCAAATTTATTTCCTATTATAAACATTTGTTTAGGCTAATCAACATGAACTTTTGTTTAATTAGCTCCCACTATTTTAACATACTTCTACGACCCATGGTAGAATACGAACCTATATTAATTTAAGGTCATAATGGGCCAAGATCCAAGCCTATGCTATCTCCGTATTTGCTTTGGCTGATAACTTCAATAGCACATCTTGGTAGGTTCTAAATCAACTGCAAAACTTATTTTCAACTCTTGGTTGATCAAATATTATATTTAATCTTGCGTCCTTAGATTAGTCTGACACTTTGGCGCCAAGATTTGTCTAAGCAAGTCAACCCCATTACATGATTGTGTTTATGTATCTAAGTAAATTTGGCCTTTGTGAGCAAACACTTTGGTGTAAATACTCATAAAAGTTTATCATCTATCTTTACATTCAAAACACATCTATGAAAGAGTCTGGATCCTCGCAGACTTAGAGCAAATGCTTTGGCATAAATACTCGTATCGCCGAAAAGGATCTTACACTCTAACAATTATAATGGACGACGCATTTTAATTTAGACTTGTATTTAAAATTTGGGAAACATTTTAGTTTCGGAGATTTTAACCAAGATCAACAATTTGTGTCCTATCCAATACGACATTTAATCATGCATTTTCTAAAAACACATTTAGTTGGGAACTATCAACCCAATAGGCATGATATAAGATGGTTTGATCAGTTACTGGGCGCCGCCTACCCAGACAGTTATAGCGGACATTATGCTAATAATTAAATGTACGCATTTAAACACTTAGCATATAGTTCGTATATATTTCAATAATATACAATTAATAATAATCATGGGTTAACTTGTTTAAACTCTAAAATTTAAGTCTAATCCAAACATTCCCTTAAACATTTTTTGATTTTAAAAACTGATTTTCAGGGTATTTCTGTAAATTCCAGATTTTTAGAATTTACAGTTTAATCCCTCAAGAATTTAAAATTTCAATTTTAAATCAATTTAAATTCAGAAAATTCAATTTTAATTTTCAGAAAATATTTTCAGATTTCAGGGACCTGTCTGTAATTTCCAGAATTTAAATTAATTATAGATTTGCCCCAAAGGACCAAATCTGCTTATTTGAAAAAGTTTTAATTTCAGATTATCAGAATCTGAAACTTTTAAAACTTTAGTTTCTGATTCAATTTTTTTTGTCGGGATGAACAGTGCTGCGACGCTCCACCATGGAGCAGTGGCGTCTTGTCAAACCCTAGGTGGCGCCGCTGTGCTCCATCATGGAGTCGCGGTTCCTCCGTCTTAGACACACAAAATCTGCATTTCTGAAACCCTAAAACTGGTTCAGGGTCAGATTTGCAGATTCATCTTCGTTACCCTTCACTATCAAACAACACGTTCATCGACCATCATCCAATCCCTTCTCGTTCTTAGCTTCAGTGCACCATGTTCGCAATGAACCAGTTACACACATCGACTTAGAAGAGTTAGATTAGAATGTCTTCCTCGATTATATCATTGTTTAATAGTTTGGGAGACAAGTATGATATGCCTTTAAGATATTATGTTTTCAAGCTTTAAACGACATAAAATTTCAGATTTAAACAAATTCTAACCCATATTATTATCAATGATTACTACATAATCACATAAAACAGCCCTGGCTCTGATGCCACTGTAGGTTTTCGTTGGGTTCGTGTACGCAGCGGAATTTGAAAAAATTTGTGTTTCAAACCCAACAAGCGACGAACTGTAGGATGATTATGTAGTAATATAAAACACGTCAATACATAACATGTATATAACCGTAATACTTTGATAGAATACTTACGGTTTGGAAACTCTAGAGCCTTTTAGTAATTTCCAAGGATGCGCACACAATTGATCCTCGACAGCAAGTTCCAAGAACTCCGATGTATACCTCATTCGAACAGCTAGAAAATTCGGCAGAGGTTCAAGAGAGAGTTTTATTCTAGGTCTCTAAGACTTAAATAATATATGAATAATGTATCTAATAATGAATGAGGAGGTGCTATATATACAAGTGAAATTAGGGGGAAATTCAAATTTTGGGTTGAGCTCAAAGCCTGTCCCAAAACGAATTGCGGCAGGCCAATCTGATTTGGCATGCTGCCCAATTAGCGCCGCGACTCTGCCCATTGGGCACCGCGACGCCTCGCCGTTTTCACAAAATATTTTTAGCACATTTTAATTAAATCCAAAATCCAATCTTGACTTAATTAAATAATTTCCATCAAATAGAAATTATTCCATAATTATTATTAATTTAAATATCTCGATTCAAAATTGAATATTTAACACTTTCTCAATACACCCTTAGATCGAAGAAACAATTGACATAGTGTTACCCTACATGTCTTCACATAACGACACTAATCATATTAGGGTCTACACGGAACTCCTAGACGACGCCGTAAGACGAACTCAATATGTGAAGTATATTTACACGAATCCAGTAAACTGAACTTTTATGTGGGAAGATAAAATCCTTTAATTCTCGACGCACTCGATCAAGCTTGGATTTGCCAAGTGTCTATCCAAATGGCTTGATCATTATATCTCATCTATATTGGTTGACAATAAGACCATATTCTAGATATGTCTATTGCGTTGGCCAACGACTTAGTCAACCCAATATCACTGAGAAGCTGAGTGTTCTCTCGAATATACACTCGAGGAATGAACCCTAATCTTGGCTCAACTACCACCTTTAATCCACATCATAATGTACTCAATACAAGCCGTATCTCAACCTGTAAGGCATTTGAGCTTAGGACAAGATCAAAGTATATTACTCTGTAGACAAGGTGTGTATTGACCTCAAGTCTAAGGACTTCTATCTCCCACACGCTGATCATACTTTAGATATGTATAACAAACAGTATATCAACAGGGTATACCAATACTTTCAAAGTATCCATGTGTCTATCACGAGTAGCCATTACTCGTAGCAGGTGAGACATGCTACATCCTCTAAGGATGTGATGCAAACCACGTGTCGACTTATCACATATCATCGATATCCCATTCTCGATGATCATTAGTCAAGACTGTTTTAAGAGTTACGTTATAATATTAATATCTCACACTATTAATAACACTGTAACCTCTAGGGATGCATATTATAGAATATTACAAACAATCAACTAATAATTCAATAATTACAAATGTCAAAATATTAATCTCCATTAATAATAATACGAACGTGTATAAAGTATATTTGTCCTAATATAGATTGTCTCTAGGACATATATATACTTTCAGTAACAATCTTATATAATTTAAATTGTTAGAGATAATACACTTTTATTTACTTAATACATCAGGTCACATGATGGCCCAGTTCTTTTCCTAGGCTAGCACATAGTAAATTTTTTTTGTCCGAATTAAGAGTGATGGTGCGACTTGAATTTAAGACTTTTAACCTACACTTATACCATAATATGAAAGAATCTAAGTATTCAACCCAAAATACTTGTGCAATATATAGAGTACCTCAGGGAACTACAAATTTCTTTGGAAATTTTTGCACAACTAATACGTGACAATTATATTATCTAACACCCTCCTACATGCGAGTGTAATCATGTTTTAGGTTTTGCACTTCGATAAAAAATAATTCTCTATTAGCCTTTTCTCTTTTCTTCTTCTTCTTGAGAAGACGAAATCGCTTAATAGGCGAAGATTAGTTAGCCTGTAGCTAACGGAGGAAGACGGAGATTATATATGGAGCAACATTAGTGACTAGATGAGCTGAATTGATTAACGAAGGAAGTGCACAGCAACTTGACGGGCCAAATTGAAAGAGAAGTTCAAAGCGATAGAACGATTATTAAAGAAAATAGTTAATTAACCAGGCCCCTTGCACCTATCACTATCAAGAGTAGGCAATAGTTTAGATAAATGTTGTTTAGGTACTTGCAAGCTAGGTAACACCATTGCAGTAAAAAGTTGAACATGTTGATAAATCTTATGTACCCTTTATTTAAGAGTAGTGATTGTAAAATAAAAGGTAAAATTAGCAATTCTAATGCAAAACTTAAAAGGAACTATAGCACTAATTAACAAAATTTACTACTCTTGGATAACCATATTGGAATTGTGTCTTTTAGTTGTTAAAACAATTATTTGAAAGATGATATTTGGACAAGCGAGACTAGTAGTTCGAGGGCAATAAAACTAGCCACTTTATGTAAGCCAAGAAAACTCAAAGGTAATGTCCCTCTCGTATTCTCTCTCTCTCTCTCCCCCCCCCCCCCCCCCTTCCCTTTCTATCCTGACCAAATGACAAATACCATTACCACCTGTAGTCCATCAACCCTTTCTCTTATAAAATTCAGTTTCACGTTATGTAGAACATAACTAAAGGGAGGAACATTCACTAACATCAAGATTAATATTTAGAGATGACCGCTTTTCAGCTTATATACGTAATTGAAAAATAATAATTGCCATGGAATCTAAAATTTCACTGGTGAAATTACATGATAATGTCCTAGAATTTCACTTGCGGAATTTGTAACTCCATGATAATTGCTATTTTTCAAAGATAGGATCGAAAAGTGATCAATGGGTGTAATTTCTACAACCAGCAAGGGTGGATCTAGTATGTAACACATGACTTCGTCCGAACCAAGTAATTATAACTCAAACCCTGTAGATATGTTTACAAAACCGGCTAAGTAATTATAAATAACAAACTTCAAACCTAGTAAATTAAAGGCATAATACATTATACACATGCCCTCACACTTGGCTTCAACTGACAAGTATGCTCTCTAACTTTGGGTATGCATAATTAGGCATCTCAATCTGTCTCCACTTTGTCAGTTGAACACTCCAACTTAAAAAATGATCATCTAGGTACCTTCAAAATTTATGTGTCACATCAATGGCACGTCAACATTTGTGTTTACGTGTTCAACTTTATATAAGTTGAGGTGCCTATTTGTGCACGCCTAAAATTGGAGGGCATAAATACTTGCCAACTGATCTATTTATGTGTTATGCCTAAATAAAATGAGTAGCGTTATAATTTCAAACTCGAACCTATAAGTTCAAATTTTGAACCCGCTTCTATCGCGCGGTCAAGAATTTCTCTATTCTTGATCGCAGTTCTAACCTAAACATCCATCCCACCACGAGCCCTTGATACGTGGTCCCTTTTTCACACATATACTCCTCTTTAAAAAGTCACGAGAGCCCCTAGATCTGCATATGTATGTTCAATTTTAGAGAGAGAGATTTGGCAGAAAAGAACTGATAGACAACTTTCAAAGCCCCACAACACCCTCAACCTTTTTTCTTCATCATCACTCAGAGTCTCTCAAACTCAAACTCCAACTATAGCCCTCTATACATTTCAGTCCCAAACTGAAAGTCTTTATAATAATTTGGCCAAAACTCAAAGTTTTATCTTCATATAATTTTTTTTTCCTTTCTGTCTTTCTCTGTCGGTTCAATCATGTAGGGTTCACCCCACTATACTATACTTCTCTTAATTAAATCCCTTTTAATTTTAACTCTTTTTGTTTCTTCTTTGTATTATTATTTTTTTCTTAAACTTTTGGTCTATATGTTTTTGCAGGAGTCCAGAAAGAAACCCCCTTGACCTCAACAACTTACCTGATGACTTTTGTAGAGATGGTAAACAAGTTCTAGAAGGTAGCTCTTCATTTTCTGGTACAAATAATTACTATTATCTACTTGCCTTCTTTTCTTTCTTTTAGTTTTTAATTTGACAAAAAAACTTTTTCCCCCATACAAAAGAACCCCTTTGCCACCTACAATTTTGTTTCAAAGAAAAAAAATAAGATGAAAATTTTCAAGATTTAATTTTCGCCATATAATTACTATTACTACTACATATCAACTTCTTTTCATTTGTTTTCTTGAAATTAAAAAGAAGTTTTTTTTCTTGTACCAAATAATGGCGGAGAAAGAATTTTTATCAAGAGGTTCAATATTTACTATACATAAATGAAAAAAATACTTTTTTGACCTTATATATATATATATATATTATAATTTTCCCGTGAAAAGGTTTATCTAATCCCTCTTCCACCCCTCTAGCCCCGCCCTGGCATACAGAAGCCTTTGCCACCTACTACAATTTAGTTTAAGAGGGGTTAAAATATGATGATGAAAATTTCAAGCTTTATTTTCCTCTATTTTTTTTCTTTTCGATTTAGTGAGAAAAATAATAACAAAAAATCTCATGCAAGCTATGGCTTCTAGCTTGTTTAATCTATTACTAGTACAACTCCTTTTTAAATTTTCACTTTCATTTTCTCCTTGATAGAGCAAGAAAGTAACTTTGTGTATTTCTGTAGCAATCTTTTTACTTTATATTGCAAAACCCTAGTAGTACCAATTAAAGAAATTAATTTGTTTTATTCAATTTTGTTATGTTTTTGATTGGTCTCATCAAGCAAATTTAATTTTCTTCAACTTGTACATTGCAGGAGGGTATAGAAAAAAGAAAAGCGGCGCTAAAGAAGGAAAAGAAGAGTGTGGTAAAGTCTATGAGTGTAGGTTTTGTTCCCTCAAGTTCTGCAAATCTCAAGCTCTTGGGGGACATATGAACCGCCACCGCCAAGGCAAGTCATTTACTTGTCTTTTCACTTCATTCAATAAATTTTTAAAATAATTTATATATATCGATAGTGAAAAAATGTTTGAAAATGAGTCAGCTATATGTATGAGTCACCTTTTTCTAGATGCTAGTAGACAATACAATATTTGTGTTCACAAATATATAGTGTGTGATGGTTCTTAATGATCCAATATGACGTTCCAACATGTTTGTTCAAAGATATATAGGTCAGTCTTATTTGTGATGGTTTTAAAAGATCCAATAGGACCATTTTAGCATATATATATATATATATAGGTTGTCAGTACTTGTGATGAATTTGAAAGGATCCAATATGGCCACTTAGGTTAGGAAAACTGAAAAAAAATATTTATAAAAGATTTGTGATCTTGAATTTAAGGCAAACTACAAATAATGTGACCAGATAGTAGTAGTAGTGGCTGAAGACTGTTCATTTGAACTCGTTCGCCGAAAAAATTATATCATATATTTAAAATTAATTATTTTACGTGTGTATAGAGATCTTGCTTCCATCGCTGCGTAAAAAATATTTTACCTTTTACTCTCTCACTTTTTTTTTTTACTTTTAAATTCAGCCAACAAAAAAGGAAACAAGACAAGGTTAATTTTCAGCAAAATTGAATTAGTAAAGTGAAGGAACTAGCATTTTTAATATTCTTTTTTTTGTTTGGGTTATGATTTTGAGGTTTAACAGTATTGGCCAATGATTTTATTCCCAGAGGCGTAGTCATGTCAATCTTGTTTTCATACAAAAGTAGTAGTAACAGTTGGTTGGGTGAAAATAAATGGAGTAATATTCTTGGTAAAGGTTCATTCAAATATCCTCTGATTTGATTTTTGATTTTGATGTTTGTTGTTTGAGTATTGAACAGAGAGGGAGACAGAAACTCTGAACCGGGCTCGTCAGCTCGTCTTCAATAACGATAACCTAATCCCTCCTCATCACCTAGGGTATGCTTCTTTATTTTTTCACTAAATCTATTTATTTTAATTTTTAGGAATTTTTTTAACTTTTAAACTTTTCATTTCAACTTTAGTGACAAATTATTGTACTCATATACTATAGATATGTTATGAAATGTTTAACGCTGCAAAATGAGACAAAACCAGAACGATTTTCATCGGGTTTTCTCTTTTGGTTAGTAGTATTATTTTCAGATTTAAGTTATATAAATATATTTATAAACTAAATTTTTTTATGCTACTAATATATTTTAACATGTTATAGTAGGTAAGTTATTGTTTTCATCAAATTAGAAGTTTGTTATGTTCAATACCTTTAGTTTGATCGAATTTTGTCTTAATTCAATCTTTTATCCGAATAGTTTTTCTTGAGCAAGTTGCCTGAGAAAATTAAACTTTATTCTAGAAATATACCTCTGATTATCTTACAAATGACGTCTGAAAAACACAATTCTCTATTAAGTAAAATATATAGAACTAAAACTCTTAATTTTTTGGGCATGTTTGCAGTTGCCAACCAATTCCTCATGGAGGAGGTTATCATCAATCAACAAACATTGGTGATCCAACACTCTCGTATAGGCCACCACCACCATCACTTTATCCAACAACAAGGTTATTTTCAGGCAATTCCACCACCACTCTCTTACCACCACCACCACAACCACCACATCAACTGCCATACATGTACGCTTCTCCGCGTATGGTTTCGTTCTCTTCTCATCAGTATCCGGCCCAAACAAACGACTACTTCCTCGGCCACGTCCTATCAGGATCCAACACACACTCGACTAGTACTCCTAATAACTTCATGGGATCAACTCTGGCGCCTGATAACAACAACAACAATAATAATTACACTTGCATTGGTGCACCTATAGGGCATGGACTTGGACTTGGCAATAATGGAAGTAGCTCTGCTGGGAAACAACAACATCTGGATCGGTTTCAAGATGGATTTTAGTAGCTGTTTTTTCTAAAAAAAACTTTTTATTGTGCTATGTTTAATTTGTTTTCCTTCTTCCAAGTGAGTGACTAAGAGAGTGCTAGCTAGTTTTAATGGTCTTTTTTATGTAGGATTAAAGTTTTGTACACTGGCATCGTAGGGAATATTTTACACTACCAGTGTAATTTAAATGTTTATAGCAACTTATCACGCTATTTTCCGTGTCTTAATATGAAGTCAATTTTACATAATTTTAAGAAATTTATTGATTATTAGTACACATAACGTAAACTATTTAATGTAAAAGAGATGTTGAGAGGAGGGTTAAAAAGAGAATCCAAAAATAAACTGACAAAATGGGGTCAAGAAAAGAGAGTAGTTCTGGATTTTTTTTCTTCTGAAAACAGCTTTTGAGCAATTTGCACTCATATAAAATCTAGATAGATGTCTAGAATTTGGCTTGAAGCTAGAGGATCCGGTTGGAGAGTAACTCTATGGTACAACAAACATGTTGTATGTGGAACTAGATTTTGCTCCTCTACATGGGACAACAAAGTTAGATTTCAACTCAAAGTTACAAAACATCCCTTTTTCGCATTACTTGTCATTCTATAGTCTATACATGGTTTCTCTTTTACCACACACCCACTCTTCCCCCTCACTGCAAGCTATAAAAATTAGTATTTTCTCTATTTCGATCATTTTATGTCTTTTAGTTTGATTGAATAATGAACTTACAAAATTTTAAAAAAAAAAGATTTTTTAAATCTTATGATTTTAGATTAAACATGTGTATAATGCACCATAATGTCCTAAAATCTTGTGGTGCTCAACATATCAGGTGGGATGATAGAGTTAGAGAGTTACTAAATATATAGAAGTGACATTTCTTTTGAAATCTAAATTTTAAAAAAAGTAAGACACATAAATTAATTTAGGTGTGTGACATCTCGTTGAAAAATTTAAACTCTTAAGAGAGATCATATTTTGTAATTACTTAAGTGTATCATGTCTCAACATGTCTCCTCACAATATTGTAGGCATAATTCTTTTTTCAGATGTCAAATACAGTCAAACCAATGACGTAGTTTGTCTGGATATTTTTTTATTGTAATTGCGAAAGGTCGTTATAAAGAACATATAATATAACATAACATAACATGAAAACTCAATCCCAAAGAAAACTTGACCGTTATAGTGGAATGTTGTTATTGAGCATGACTGTTATAAAGAGGTCTGATTGTACGTGGAATAATTTTTTTCTTGCGTTTTGAGTGACAACTAGACTTGAACCAAAAACCTTTTTTCTAATCTGATTACACATTGATTGTAACAATATAATCTAAAAGCTTAAATTGTTACAACAAATATATTTCATTATTTAATTATGTTATGTTTCGATAAAAATGTCCCATTGAGTTCGGTGGTAGTATACTATGTCTTCTCAATTTAAACACGCGGCAATATAATGACCAAAGGAAAAAGAAATGTACCATCCTATTTTTTGGAATAGAATGGTCCTGTGAATGCTAAGAATTTATGTCGTATGCCATTAATTCCTAACTGGTCTTCTTATCATCAAACTCAAGTAGAACATAAAGAAAAATGTCATAAAATATCCCATGATTCAATGTTATAAAGTACAAATGAAATGACTAGAAGATGGAACTAATTAAAAAACTCCAAGTTCTTTCTTAATAATTTGAAGGAACTGTTGTTAGCCAGTGATTGGCTTTAATATTAGAAATTTTATTCCTCCTTAAACAGTCACACACAAAGACACATCTGTTTCATGTATCTGTTCCTCTTCTTTATCAGTCAAATAATTATGAAATTCGAAATCAGGAGGAAACTTTGATAAAGCAAATATCTGTTAGTTTCGCATTGTATTGTCACCGAATTTTCTGTACAATAAAGTCATAAAACTAGTTTTACCACATTAAAGTAATTAACTAGTTTTCGTCTATTAAATTAATTGAATTTTACGTAATATAACAATAAAATCACAAGTCACCTTGATGTCCGTTTGATATTATAGTGGTTAAAGTTAAGTGATCTCACCATTATAAAATGTAAACATTTAGTTAGTTTATTGTGATAAAAGATAATAATGTGATTTTTTTTTAACAACAAACCACTTCATTGTATTAATGCATAAGTTGTCTCAAAGAGTTAAAAGATGAAGCAGCATCAGTTACAATCCAACAAAGGAAAATTAAAACTCAAATAATTTTACGTAACAACGAAATAAAATTTTTGCTAAATTGTGTGCTAGCATATTCCAAGATCTAGGAATATATACCACATGCACATCGTCAAAGAAACTAATAAACTTCCATATATCTTCACAAGTCGTCTCTATCTCCCATGAAGCTACATTTCTTTTCTGTATCATGTCCACCACAATTTTTCCATCCGACAAGATATGCACCTTTGACCATCCATTTTCCTTAGTGTTTTCCAATGCTTCCTGAGTTGCTAGTGCTTCAGTGGTGATGGCTTTCCCAACAAATTGAATTGGAGTACCAAAGGCTTGAAGCAAATGACCAAAGCGATTCATAGCCGCCACTCCAATGCTTGCCATCTTTTTCTCCTTTTGTAGGTTAGCATATGCAAATATAACAATACTATCTTGTGACATATTAATACTTTTATCATTAGTATAGTCAGATACAAGCACATGAGAAAGAGTTGTAAACACATGTTGGATATGTAAAGTAGTACGGGAAGTAAATAAATATTACAAGTGTTCGAAAGGATAAACAAACAAGCCAATATTCAGAACTGTCGCAAGCTTGTTGAGTCTTGAATCTTGATAACCTAAAATCAAGAAACACTAAATCTGGATTGTTACAACTGTGGGCTGAGTCGAGAGATGACTTTCTGTCTTTAAGACAAGATTGCCCCGTATATATGCTTTTACGTTAACGGGCAATAGTCTCCCAAGATAAAACAGCAACTAATCAACACTACAAAGCAAATAGGTTGTTTCTGACGAAGAAAACAAACACGAAACGACTTGCTGAAGAATGGAAAATGAAGGAAGAGTTTTCTGTTTGTCCACACGTTTCTGCACACGTTTTTGGATAGAATTTCAGTTGTTCTTTTTCTGTTTTGTCTTTGTGTTTTTTTTTGTTAGTCTCTGCAATTGAGCCAAAAGGCTCCAATATATAGCATAAGGGGAGGGAGTTAATCAGAAAGGAGTTGTTAGGGAGGAGTTAAGGTGCAGATTAATGGAGTTTTAACGTTCCAAAAATCAACTCCAACGGCACGCAGAAACTTTCTGCCTTCCGGCGTTCCCAATTTCAGCTTTTCAGAAACTCCAGGGACCAAACTGTAAATATTAAATAATTTGGGGGTCTATCAGAAGAAGCCCAAGGCTCAAGGCCCGTGACCCAAGCCCGGACCGGACGGGCCTGGCGGGCGGGCGGCGGCGTGCGTGTGGACTTAGCCTTGAACCCAAGCACATCTAAGTCCTCCCTCCTTCAAACACATGGGTTACCACTTGGGGTCCCAAACCCTTAGCCAATTTGAGACTTATAAAGAGAACAATTATTCCTTTTCCCACCGATGTGGTAGATTTGTCCCACACCATATTTCCATGCCTCAAACACCTTACTTCGTGGACCAATATCTCTTTCATTTCTCAATGAAATTTGATGATTCTTGGCCCTACGGTCATCTACTCACTTAGTAGATTATGCACGTGTGAAGAGACAAAGCCTCTAACATACGAAACTCTAGTGTTTAAGTCATTAAATACGGGTGGACGCACCTCCCCCACCAAAGGCAAATTTCCAACAACGTATTATTTTCATATTCATGAAAATCAAAAAGTGCCTTGTTTGCAATATCATTAGGTTCACTAATATCTCCATTAAAGCTTATTGAGTTTCTACCCTTCCAAAATTTGCCACATGATAGAAACACTTAGTTTAGCAAGATCAATAGAATCAGGATATTGATTAGCATTAATAAAAATATCATTCCACCATCTCCCAAAATCCATAGTATTATCGATATTCGGTCAATTAATAGGACAAATTCTCCAAATCTATTGTGCTTTAGACATCTATCGAGCATATGATCAATAGTTTCACTTTCCATACCACGAACCTTACACACATCACAAGTATGTCTTAATCTTTTAGAAATAACATGACTAACAGGAAGCACATTCAGAATACATTTTCAAATAAAATGCTTATATTTATTTTTTATATTCATAGACCATAAGAAATCCCAGAACTTATTTAAAAAGAATGATTACTCGATTGAGGTCTATCATTGCTAACTTCTCGACATCTAACAATTTCTCTAGCTAAATGATATCCCGATTTTACGTCATAATTGCCAGATTTAGTGTGATACCAAATAATCCTATCCGACGACCCAGAGTTAGATATCTGAATAGACACTATTGCATGAATATCTTCCGCACAAAATCAATTTTGTAAATCTTGTATCTTTCAAGTGTGTGTATTATAGTCTATAAGATCATTCACTTTTAAGTCTATATTCATTTGCGCATGACAATGGCTAGGCCTTAATCCACATCAATTGGGAATCCAAGGATCCGTCCAAACTTTAATACTATCACCATAGCCTACCCACCATCTAATACCTTTTTGTAAAAGATCTCTACCCAAAATAATACACTTCCATATTCATGAGCTAGTAGAAGAATACATAGCTTTAAGAAAAGACGTATGTTGGAAATACTTACTTTTGAGAATTTTAAAAGGCAGAGAATCTTCTTGAGTCAAAATTCTCCAAGCGAGTTTAGCCTACAAAGCTTGATTATAAGATTTTAGCTCTCTAAATCCTATTCCTCCTTTAGATTTTGCTAAACAAAGGTTCTCCCATTTTTCAAAATGCATTTTTCTCCTATCCTTATCCTGACCGCACCAGAAATTAGAGAAAATAGTAGTGATCTCCTTACATAAAGTATCCAAAAATTGAAAACATGATAATGCATAAGAAGAAATTACAGATTTAAGCATCACTTATTTTTTTGCAGGGCTTAAGAAAATATTTTTCCAACCTTTTATTTTAGCCTTCACTCTATCTTTAATAAATTCCAACATATATTTTCTCAAATTTTCAACTACCGCGGGTAAACCCAAATAGAACCCCAAGTTACTTCTTTGTAATTTTCCTAGCTCCGTAATAATTTCATCTTTCTCAATTTCAGAAGTATTTTTACTAAAAAATATAGCCGATTTCTCAAATTTTATCTTTTGACCCGAACAATCTTCATAAGTTCTTAAAATTTCTGCAATTTTTGTAGAATTTTGAACATTAGCCATACAAAAAATAAATGAGTCATCAGCGACAAACAAATGGTTAATAGTAGGTCCACATCTGACTAAACTTAACCCTTGTATATCCCCAAGTACTTCCGCTTGATTTAGAGTTCTAGAAAGACCTTCCGCACATAGCAAAAATAAATAAGGGAATAGAGGATTCCCTTGCATTAGTCCTCTAGTAGGTTTCACTTTCCCCGCTATATCTCTGTTAACATTAAATCTATATGTCGTTGCGGTAATGCATTGCATAATCTAAGTGACAAAGTTCTCATAAAAGCCCATTTTAAGAAGTAATTTTTGGATATAAAATCACTCTACTCGATCGTACGCTTTGGCCATAACTAGTTTAAGAGCCATATACTTTTTCTTCCCTCGGCTTTTATTCTTCAAAAGGTGAAATAAATTTATGAGCTAGAACCACATTATCCACAATTTGTATTTTTTCAACAAAAGCAGATTAATTAGGATAAATACTATTGGGGAGATATGTTTTGATTCCAAGAAGGTAGTAGATAACCTAAATGAAAGAAGCTTTTAACAGCTTCACAAATATCACTCGACAAAATATTCCATTTCTGGAAGAAAAACAGAGTCATACCATCTACTTCCGGTGCTTTAAGGTGATGCATATCAAAAATAGTTTTTTTAATTTCAGCATTTGTTACATCTCTAATAAGCCTATCGATAACGATGTTATCAACTAAAGGAGGAATTAAACTCAAAATGGGATCAAAGTTACTAGGTCTAGAGGTAGTGAATAAATGATTGTAAAATATCTCTACTTCCTGCACAATATCCCTATGCTCAGAGACCCAGTTTCCATCGTCTAATTGAATCCATTTAATATTATTACACTCACGCCTCTGGATGGTTTTCATATGAAAGAAAGAAGTATTTTTATCACCTTCCTGGAGCCATAGAGCTCTAGATTTTTGTTTTCAATAGGCTTCTTCATCCTAATATGCCCGTCCTAGCTCTTTTCTAAGCAACCTCAGCTTATTAATATCAAAATCCCTAGAATCGTTCTTAAGATCCACAATTCTATCTTTAATACCTTAAAAAAATTCCTAGAATTTTCCTTTCCCCTTCGTAGCCAAGCTAGCAAAGAGACTCGATATTTCTTTAATTTAAAGATAACTTTGAATTGTTCGAACCCTCCCATATACCTATTCCATGAACGCTCTATAGTCACCTTCACTTCTTCCTTTTCACTCCAACTTTTGTCGAAATAATTTTTTTTTCTTTCTTCTAAGGCTAGGTTCTGAATTTATTAGCAAAGTAGTATGATCAGAAGCCTCCGTTTCTATGTGAAGAATATTTTCCTGATTAAATTCTAGTCTCCAATCCGGGGAACATATTGCTCTATCGAGTCTCTCTTGAATAATACCATCATTTTCTCTAAAGCACCGCCGAGTCCAAGATTTTCCATTAAAGCTTAAATCTATAGCTCCGACATCCCATAAAAATTCTCTAAAATCTCTAAAAGATGTAGTCTCTCTAATTCTACCCCCTGGCTTCTCAGAATTATCAATGATATCATTAAAATATCCCGCCATAACCCAAAGAGACCCCCAACTACTCGATTTAGCGTTAAGTTCTTGCAATTGAGTTCTGCGAGTAGCTTTATCAGTACTTAAATATACAAAGACACACCAATATTTATAATTAGATACCAATTCATGTACATAAGTTTCAATGTAAAAAGAGGATGAGTGAGATTGACATACCTGAATATCTTCGTTCCAAAATAAACATAATACTCCCGATAATCCCACCGGATCCATAGTAATAGCATGCATCATATTTAGTTGTCTCTGAACTCTCAGCACCAATCTTTCACGATTTTTCGTCTCACTTAAGAATATCATACTCGGGGAGTGGAGACACAATGTCTCCTTCAAAAAGGTAACTGTCAAGGACTCCCCCAGACCTCGGCAAAAATACGCAAAAATTCGAAAACCACCCCTTGGAAAATCATGGAAGGCGATATATAGTTATCTAAATGTGCCTTGTAAATACTCCAATTCTGCAAAATTAAAGTTCGGGACACAAATTGGGGAAACATAATTCACAACATTTGCAAGGAAAGAACTTTTTCAATATGGTAGTATTTACAACCAATTATGCTGATGCGACCACTACAAAAAACCTTAACATTTTTACGAGGTAAATATAATAGTAAGTTGAAGAGTTTAACATAGATATATACTGGTAACTCTCGATAAAAAGTGAAACGCGTGAACTTGAAAATAAGATAGGTTACGACTTGCATGTTAATAACAGATAAATGTGACATGACAGTATCACAATTTTTTACACCATTGGCACTACTATACATGGTCTAGTGTCAAGTTCTTTTTAATTTTGTGCTAAACACTATGAACAATATAGGCTTTCAACTGTTCGTTTTAATTAGGCTAGTTTTATGTACCAAAGAATTACCAAATTGAAGTTAGGGTGGCTGCGGGATTTTTTTTGCAGAAACGACCAAAGCTGCATATGATTTTGAACAAGTGGATGAGAAGATTTATCAAGTTCATCAGCTAGTCTAGTTATAATTAAAAGCTCTAGCTAATAGGGGGTCTGTGATCTGAATGAAAGCAGCAAAAAATTGGCAACTCTATTGGCAGGTCAACAATATCAACTTTTTTCATAGTTGTGGCCACTAAACCCCTCTAAGCATTATAGGTCCTAACATGTATCCATAAAGATTCTAATAGGACCAACAGCACCTGTGAATTCCATCATGGCACTTAAAAACATAAAAGTACTTTAGTAGAGTACTACTTATCATATTGCTGTACTAATATAAGTCCATTGGTCAATTTGAAGTTAAGAAGCTCTGAGATAATTTTAATGTGTGTTGTTAAAGAAAACTGTCATGGTTACTTCTGATATTAAAGTTGAGGGCACAATATATTTTGGAGTTATATTTATGCAAGGTGGTGCTAGGCGCGAAAGGAGTTCCTCCTAATATTTTTTTCTGAAAAATTATATTATATATACAAAATTAAATTATGTTTTATGTATATATTACTAGATATTAACAGAAATTTAGTGCACCGGACTGCCCTACTAGATATTAACGTTTTACTTTTTCTTGTATTTACTCCTTTATATTTTGAATCTTATAAGTGAAAATCATGGTTCTTTCATTGTCCTCAAGGGTTGTTTGCTCTATCATATTAATAAACTAATCACAACATAAAATTTTGCATACGCAGAATACTACTCCTCTGCCTCATTTTATGTGACATGCTTTCTTTTTTTATTAGTCACAAAAAGAATAATATTTTTTTATTTAATAAATATTTGACTTAAATATTCTCATTTTTACCTTTAATGACGACATGGTTTTTATAGCAATAAAAATGTCAATCGCATGCTCCACACAAGTTTTAAAAGTCTTTTTTTCTTTCGCTATAGGAAAGTATAGAATTAACAATAAACTTTTAGCAACAATAAATATATTGTTAAGAAACGTAAATGGCAACAAAAATATAATATGTTGTTGCTAAAAAAACATAAAAGGCAACAAAAAAAAACTTCTTGTTGCGAAAACTTTTCGCATCGGAGGTAATTGCAACGGCATATAACAACTTTTGTTGTTGCGAAAATTACTTTTGGCAACAACATTCAACATACGGTAACAAAAATGTTGTTGGCAAATGCCTTTCTTCTTGTAGCGTTTCTTAAATTTTGTACCTAATCAAATACAATTACATAAGTTGGGACGCAATTACACAATAGAGGAATTAAACTGTGTTGCTAATACCTTTTGAAATATATAACCCAGGCGCGGAGCCAAGAATTTTATTATGGGGTTAAAAAATATAAAGAAGTAAACACACGAAAAAGTTAAGGGGATTCGACATCTACGATATATATATATATATATATATATATATATATATAAAATAATTTTATCTTTGTATATATACAGTATAATTTTTCACCGAATGGGGTTCGGATGAACCCTTGGCCCAACCTAGCTCCACTCCTGATGTAACCATTGTTGGATATCTAAAGCAGTACGAGAAGTAAATAAATATTACAAGTGTTTGAAAGGATAAACAAGTAGCCAATATTCAGAACTGCCTCAAGTTTGTTGAGCGTTGGATCTTGGTAACCTGAAATCAAGAAACACTAAATCTGGATTGTTACAACTGTGGGCTGAGTCGAGAGATGGTTCTCTGTCTTTAAGACAAGATTGCCCCGTATATATGCTTTTACGTTAACGGGCAATAGTCTCCAAAGATAAAACAACAACTAATCAACACTACAAAGCAAATAGGTTGATTCTGACGAAAAAAACAAAACACGAAACAACTTGCTGAAGAACGGAAAAGGAAGGAAGAGTTTAGTTTTCTGTTCACTGTTTACGGACAGAATTTCAGTGCTTTCTTCTGTTTCTGTGATGTATATAGTGTCTCGTTTTCTGTCCAGCCACAATTGAGCCAAAAGGCTCCAATATATAGCATAAGGTGAGGGACTCCTCAACTGCCAAGTAATGACTGTTTATGGAGGGAGTTAATCAGCCAAGTAATGACTGATTTAATGTGCATCTTGAAGGAGCTTTTAGGGAGGTGATAAAGTGCAGATTAATGGTTTTAACGTTCCAAAAACCAATCCAAAAGGTAGGCAGAAACTTTCTGCCTTCCGTTGTTCCCAATTTCATCTTTCTAGAAACTCCATGGACCAAACTGTAATTATTAAACAATTTGGGGGTCTATCAGAAGAAGCCCAAAACCCAAGGCCCACGACCCGAGCCCGGACCGGACGGGCGGGCGGCGGCGGCGCGCGTGTGGGCTTAGCCTTGAACTCAAGCACATCTAGGTCCTCCCTCCTTCAAACACATGGGTTACCCTTTGGGGTCCCAAACCCTTAGCCAATTTTGAGACTTATAAAGAGAACAATTCTTCCTTTTCCCACCGATGTGGTAGATTTGTCCCACACCATATTTCCATGCTTCAAACACCTTACTTCGTGGACCAATATCTCTTTCATTTCTCAATGAAATTTGACGATTCTTAGCCCTACGGTCATCTACTCACTTAGTAGATTATGCACGTGTGAAGAGACAAATCCTCCAACATATGGAACTCTAGTGTTTAAGTCATTAAATACGGGTGGACGCACCTCCACACCAAAGTCAAATTTTCAACAATCCCCTCTTGAAAGAGATTTTGGCGCACACACATGGTGCCTACTTTCAGCGAAAAGATATTGCATCAGGACAGGTAGCTTCTGCTTTGAACCTTCCCTAGTTGAATACCACCGGACTACTTACTGCGCGGTGAACGTGATATCTTGAACCGTCAGTGTTTACTATAAGCCAAGACATTGATACCAACACAATAACTCTCATTATTCATTTTCTTCTTATTGTTTTGTCCATTGTGGCCATGGACATACTTGGATTCTTAAGTGCGTTCATTTGAGACGGCCTGTCCTCGCACTTAAATAGGTGATCTCCTACAAGGTATCCTGATATACCCCACTTCACAAGTGTTAGGAATCATTAAAAGTTTCCCCAACCTTAACCTCAACCGTTTGAGGATCGTTAAAGGTTTGGAAGCTTATACGGTCTTATGTTTCTGACAGATCCTTATAGATATGTCCAGATGCCATCATTCGTGTCCTTTCTAAAGCCGACCGGCTAGCCACCGTGTATAACTGCTGAAGGCACAGGTTTCTCCCAATAAGGGACGTCCTCTAAGGAGTCGTGAAGTTACTCAACTTCTTTCGTGCTTTGTATAAAGCGATAAGCTCTGATTTCATCATGAATCGGCCGATGCAAGTTTGCTTATAGGTTTTTCCAAGACCCACCATACACATTTCTTTGTGGCTTTGGTGTTCTTCACATCTGATGTCCAGTTTGCATCACTATGTTCTCCCAGAACCGCTGGACATCCAGAATACCATAATCCGTAGATAAGCGAATATTTCAGATATCGTCATATCCGACTCAACGCCATCTATTGATCATTTATTAAAATCATCAGTGAATCTTAGTTCAACTGATCTGCTTTGTAGGAGGATACAAGGTCGGTTGTAGTGTGTAACATACATTGAACTACATGTGACCTGCGCATATCGCTCCTTGTATATGGGTGCACCATGATTTCAATCAGTTATATGATTCATATCCATTGGTGGCTTCAACAAGACTGTCAACTATCTCACAACTGAGTTTGGAGTTAGACCAGTCCGTTAGATGTCTTAGAATTCCCAATTCCTAAGATGTCATCTGTGATACCCATATCTTTCATATCGAGACTTTGTTTCAATATGACTTCCACTCTCAGACTATTGGTTTTCCAACTATTGGCTTTCTAACTTCAGAGTCAATGTTTCTGTGGTCAGATTCGTTATTTCTATTTTATCTGAAACTTCCAGGACCAAAATGAAAGTTCAGGAAGAAGCCCAACAGTCCAGCAAACCAACTCTGATTCTCCCTTTCCAACTCTCCGGTTAGGAAGGCTGTTTCAATATCTATGTCACACAAGACTGCAATGACCCTGGATGTTAAACTATTCACAGGAAAGCACATGTGCAAGTAGCCGAGGCCTTATACTCGTCAGTAGATCCATCTACTTTGTACTTACTTTTGAGTATTCTTTTCCACAACCCAAATGTTCTTTTCCCGGAGGAAGATCAACCATTACACAAGTATGGTTCTATATGATGGAATATATTTCTCTCTTTAGTTTCTTTCCAAGCAGCGCTTTTTGGAGATGACAATTCTTTGTTAATTGTCCATGGTTCGTTCTCAACCATACAAGCTAGAAGGCCTGGAACGAGTCTTTGTCCCCTCTTTGCTCCGTCTCAGTTCATCATCTAGAATCCATGAGTTCTGTAGATCTGGAATATTAAGTTCCGAATAGTCAGCAACTTCCGAGTCCTGTAGATGCGGAACGTCTAGTTCCGGACAGCCAGGCCCTCGTGGGTTCTTGTTAACCTCGAGTAATAACTCCTTTTTCCTTCTCAAGGAAAGTGATCTTCAAAGAATTCATCATTCGTTGACGCCAAGAGGCGATAAGCACTACTGTTATTTGCATATCCAGTGGATATGCAATCTACAGTCTTAGGTCCAACTTGACCTGTTTCGGTAGTCCAACTTCTACCAGGCCACCCCACATCACAACATTTGTATGTGAGATCATTTCCATGTCTCACACGGATGGTTATCATTATCATTATGCAGAGTTCTATTGAGAATTGCATTAGCGGTAAAGATTGCCTTGCCCCACATATTTTGGGCTTACGGCTTTTGTGCTTGGCTAACACCGTTGGACTGAGGTGAGTAATGAACAGTCATTTGATGAACGATGCTTCACATTCTCCCCCTCTATCACTATGAATTCCTCAATCCGTAGGCTTAATTGATTTTCAACTTCTGCTTTGTAGCGCTTATCCGCTTCAACAACTTCATCTTTGCTTTTCTACAAACAAAGGATGCAATACGTTGTACCATCATCAACGAAGGTCACAAAGTACTTGTCTCCCCCCTCTATTTTGTATAAACTTCAAATCACCCATATAGGTGTGACTAAGTTCTAGAGGAGCGGTGCTTCTTTCGCTATTCCTGTGATGGAATTTGGAAAGGTGATTTTGCCTCTTCGCCTACCTCACATTTATTTTGAGGGTTTATGTCGACAGAAGGCAACAATCTCAACTTCGTTAGCTTTTGAATGACTTTCTATTTAACGTGTCTTAATCTATGATGGCATAGATGCACGAATTACAAATATATCATTCATTTGGCTACAGACATACTGTACCATTCTTAGTTATTACAGACCTGTTGGACTAGTCTCAAACCAGATTGACCAACAACGTCCCTTAAACCAAGTTTGGGACATGTATCACCTCATCAGAGAGTGATCCCATTCCCCAAAGTCCTATTGAGGACAACCTCTCCAACCCCTTCTACTTTAGAGGTGGCGTTGCTTCACATGAACAACCTCTTGCCCGTGGTTAGGGCGTAACCAGATCATATGTGATCTGGATACTCTGGCCCAGTCTAGTTGCTTTGGCAGATTGAGTGTCCAGTTTCTTTTGGCCTTCAGATCATTTAAGACCTGGAAACTCTGGCCCACCACACTAGGTGTCCATTACTTTTCCTATGAAGTGAATTCTGGCCCCACTCTAGTCGCCCGTAGGCTTTGTATGACTGAGTGTCCAATATCATCCTATCAAAGGAATTTTGGCCCCACTCCGGTCGCCCGTAGGCTTTGTATGACTGAGTGTCCAATATCATCCTATGAAGGATCTTCTGCCAAATAGTGTGACAGGCTCAACGTCTTTAGCTTTTAGTCTTCTTCCCTTATGATTGGTGCCCAGACAATTCTTGGTGCTTACTTAAGAGTGGTAACAGTTTTCGCACAGTCAGTGGATCTTTCTCCCTCGTATGTGCAAACATACTTTACACACTTTTAATAATTACACTTAATAGAATGGATCTTTTTTTTAAGTCGTTTACAAAATCCAATATTTAAACGGGAAGGAAGATGAGATTAAACTTCTGATTTTAAAGCGTAAGGAATATAAATTATAATCCGAAAACATTTTCATATTCCTCCTTACTTTAAGTCCTTTTTATCAGACATCATTTAATCTTATTTTTGACAAGGAAGAAAAATTGGCCCACTTCATCGGACTCAGTGTCCATTTCCTCCTTACCATAATTCGGATCCTTTGTCTGGGACACATATAGGCCTTCTGCTACAAGATAGAATCACATCTTCAGCCTTCTCCTCTTGTCCCAATTGACATCCTTAGCCTCTCGTGGGCGCTTGTTCCCACCACTCTCAGGAGCGGTGACACCATGAACACGTTGACCTTCAACAATATAATCAAAACTCTCTTCTACCAAAAATCCACCGCCATATCCAGATTTGGTCACACAACTTTTGACCGACATCTTTCGAACACTAATAGAAATCTTGTCTTAAAATTGTTGGATGTCTAAAGCAGTACGGGAAGTAAATAAATATTACAAGTGTTCGAAAGGATAAACAAACAAGCCAATATTCAGAATTGTCGCAAGCTTGTTGAGTCTTGAATCTTGAATCTTGATAATCAAGAAATACTAAATCTGGATTGTTACAACGATGGGCTGAGTCGAGAGATGGATCTCTGTCTTTAAGACAAGATTGCCCCATATATATGCTTTTATGTTAACGGACAATAGTCTCCCAAGAGAAAACATCAACTAATCAACACTACAAAGCAAATAGGTTGATTCTGACGAAGAAAACAAAACACGAAACGACTTGCTGAAGAACGGAAAAGGAAGGAAGAGTTTTGAGTTTTCTATTCACTGTTTACGAACAGAATTTCAGTGCTCTCTTATGTTTCTGTGTTGTATATAGTGTCTCATTTTCTGCCCAGCCACAATTGAGCCAAAGGCTCCAATATATAGCATAAGGTGAGGGACTCCTCAACTGCCATGTAATGGCTGTTTATGGAGGGAGTTAATCAGCCAAGTAATGCCTGATTTAATGTGCATCTTGAAGGAGCTTTTAGGGAGGTGATAAAGTGCAGATTAATGGTTTTAATGTTCCAAAAACCAATTCAAACGGTAGGCAGAAACTTTCTGCCTTCCGTCGTTCCCAATTTTATCTTTTCAGAAACTCCAGGGACCAAACTGTAATTATTAAACAATTTGGGTGTCTATCAGAAGAAGCCCAAGGCCCACAACTCGAGCCCGGACCGGACGGGCGGGCGGCGGCGGCACGCGTGTGGGCTTAGCCTTGAACTCAAGCACATCTAGGTCATCCCTCCTTCAAACACATAGGTTACCCCTTGGGGTCCCAAACCCTTAGCCAATTTTGAGACTTATAAAGAGAACAATTCTTCTTTTTCCCACCGATGTGGTAGATTTGTCCCACACCATATTTTCATGTTTCAAATACCTTACTTCGTGGACCAATATCTCTTTCATTTCTCAATGAAATTTGACGATCTTTAGCCCTACGGTCATCTACTCACTTAGTAGATTATGCACGTGTAAAGAGACAAAACCTCCAACATGCGGAACCATAATGTTTAAGTCATTAAATACGGGTGAACGCACCTCTACACCAAAAACAAATTTCCAACAACCATTTCTCTTATAAAACAGTTAGAGAGTGTACACTTCTATATATTTAATTTTAGTCCCAATTACAATACCTACCTAAGTTATTCGGAACAGAATGTGAAATTCTCCAATAGTAATTCCTAAATTAATATTTTAATAATATTTATATTGTAATTTTTGCCTAATGAATTGGTGAACCAAACAACCCTACAACAATTTAATGTGTTGTTGCATTGCATATATATGTAGGGGACCTACTGCTTTACTACTGTTGCACAACTAGAGAGCTACAGAAGCACTCAACGTTGAGTCTCTCTCTCTTTTGGTTTAGAGCTGAAATCCCGAGACTTGTACTGAGGAAAGGTACAACACTGTTGCTTGACAAAGATCCTTTAGCTACTAGCCACTTAGATACCTACTACCTAATCACTAAAAAATATTTTTCAAAAAAATATTTCAAAATACGACTTGATATATCATATTCCGCTGTAGCAATTTAAATGATGCACTTTGACTGTGCACATAATTAAAGAGGCAGAGCCGGCCCTTTAGCTGCGGGTTCGGAGGCATCAAGCATCATTAGCTCAAACAGTATTGTGTATAAATAATATATTCAGAATTCAATAAATAAAAAAATTATGATCTAAAACCCATAAATCAAAAATCTTGGATCTGCGTCTTCACACAGTTTAAGGAAAAAAGAAACATATCTGAAACTGTAGGTTAAAAAAATTATAGATATTTATATAGCTATAAATTATCTCATTAAAAGTAAAATGAGAAGTTTAAAATTAAAAAATTATTTATAAATATGAAAAAGGAAAGTTAACTCAAATAGTTGTGTGCCCAAAAAAAAAAAGCTAGCAAATGTATAATATACAGAGGTGAAATCATGATTTTCATTTTATGAATTTTTAATTTTAGAATGATGACTTTAAGTTCAAAAAATCAAGCTCTAAATTTAATATGTATACATATATAATAAATTTCTTGATACAATGTTTTGTTTGAACAAGATTTACTTGGTTCGGCCGAACCCGTTCTAGGATTCTACCTTCGACCTTGATAATACATGTATAATTAGGATATATTATTTTTGTATTAGCTAGCAATTATAAATACTTTTATCGAACAACCAAATGTGTTTTTTTAAAATAATAAAAAAATATGTATCATATAAATTGAGACTGAAGAAATTAGGAATTTTGGGAGAAATGGAAGGGGAAATTAGGTGCTGCTAGAGAGCAGAGACTACACTAGAAAAGTTGCATGAATAAACTGTCTCAAAAGATTTTTGAAATCTGAAAGAAAAGAAAGTGCCAACAGCTACAAACCCACATTTTCTTAGGGATATGTTTAAAGCTGCTGCATTTTCTCTTTAGTTTCATTAATGGTACACAGTCTAAAAGAAATTTAATATTATTACATTAGCCTTTGAAAAACAATTACTCCCTTGTTGATCAAAATGATTTTCTGATTTTTACTTGATACATAATTTAAGAAATTAAAGAAGATTTTTAAATCATGTGGTTGTTAACTAAAGATATGTACAAGTATCAAAATATCATTTTAATCTTGTGGTCTTCAACATGTCATCTGCAAAGTTGGATAAAAGAGTTGCCAAAAAAAAACACTCATTTTGAAACAGATTAAAAAGAAAAGTAAAACAAACATTTTGGAACAGAGGGAGTAACTATTTATAATAAGTGAGATCAGTTACCTAGTAAATCAAACATGTAATCAGAGGCGGATATATAAAATTTGAGTTCTAGGGTTCAACTTTTAAGATTTTTTACATTGAACATATTTTACTTTTTAAATTATGGGTTCATAATTTTATATTTATTGAAATTCTAGTGATTTTTTCATATATGTATTTATGTTCTGCGTTGAAAATATCTGTTGTGCCTCTACATGCAATGGTTGAATAAGGATTTTCACTCATGGTGATCAAAATATAAAAAACATTAAACACAAGAAAAAAATCACAGTGTGATTTTTCAGCTAAGTATGAGCAAAGTAACTCTCCCACTATTTGTATGCAACATGCTACTCCATAAAAAATCAAATTACTGTGCGACAATAAAAGAAATACATAATTAGTGGACATAGGTTAAAACTTTTTTTCCTTTGTATATTTAACTAGAGTAGAAAAGATTGGATCTAATAGTATACCATAAGACTTTGTACATTAGGTTATGCTTTGTATTCTGACATTTGTTTGTCATGACACTTATTCCCTTACAGTAATTTCAGTGTTTAAATTTCAATTGGAATAATCTTGCTAACCAAAATGTTAAGAGTCCACATCGTATATGGAATGGGAACATGAACTTCTTATATCGACTTAGACAATTCTATGGATCTTGGGCCTAACTCAACCCCAAAAGCTACCTTGTAGGGTAAGGATTGTCCAAGTCCATATAAGGAGTTCATGTTCCCATTCCATATCCGATGTGGGACTCTTAACACTCACCCGCACGCCCAGACTTTGTTAACTGGAGTGTGGATAATATAATTTGGGGGCGCAACATCGGTGAACAAAGAATTGGAATGAGCCTGACTCTGATACGATGTAAAGAATTGATCTTGAGCCTAACTCAACCCACCCATCCCACATCTCTAACTGCCCAAATCACTCCTCCCACAGCCTTAGCAACAATCTCTCTGTCTACTTGACACAATAGACTTGGACATCCCGGAGCCCCTGTTTTAAATTTTCTTCGAAAAAATAATTTAATTCGTTGTTCTAGTGAGAAACCTACCCAACAATGTTTATCTTGCCCTCCAGGCAAACACGTTCACCTTCCTTTTCAGTTTTTTTAAGTGTTATGTTTTCTCCGTTTGATATTGTTCATGCAGATTTATGGACATCTCCTGTTATTAGTTCACTGGGTCATAAATTTTATCTTGTGTTGTTAGATGACTTTTCTCACTTAATATGGATTTACACTCTAAAGTTCAAGTCTGAAGTCTATACCAAGTTTCTTGAGTTTCATAACTTTATCAAAACACAATTTGAAAAATCCATCAAATCATTCCAATGTGATAACGGTCGTGAGTTTAATAATTCCGCGTTTCATAAATTTTGCACCAATAATGGCATGGTCTTCCGTTTCTCCTGTCCCCACACCTCACCCCAAAACGGAAAAGCTGAACGAATTCTCCGTACTATCAACAACATGGTTCGTACCTCTCTTTTACATGCATCTCTCCCTCATCGTTATGGGTCTAATCAGTCAAAATGGTAGAATATATCCTTAATATTTTACCTACCAGTACTCTTTACAACAAAACCCCCACCGAAATTCTCTACCTTCCGATCCCCTCATATGACCACCTTAGAATTTTCGGTTGCCTGTGCTACCCGAATCTTGCCTCAATTGCTCCTCATAAATTAACACCTTGTACCACCCCGTGTGTCTTCGTAGGCATTCTTTCTAATTATAGAGGCTATATGTGTTATGACTTATCCACTCATAAAATTCACGTCTCTCATCACGTTACGTTCAACGAGACAATATTCCCGTTTGCGAACATCCAAAAATTCCAAAACACGGACTATACCTTTCTAGACGAGTCCGGCATCTCCCCCATCATACTCATGGAACTTAGTCGTACTGCTACCACTGACCAAGCATCCCCGTCTCTGCATACCACCACTGCCACCACCGGCGCTACTGTCGGTCACTCTCAGTCACCTGCCCCACCTCTGTCACCGTCACTATCGACTACCACCACTACCGGTAGTCGGCCCCCATCTCAGAAACTACAACGGTCACCATTCCAGTACATACGTCGTCTCTGCAGTATCACCACCAAGCCGTAGTCACTCAAACGACCGGCAACTAACCACCTAACCCCATTACCGGACCCCTCCCACCTCCGACACAGTACCCCACTTTATCATCCCCATTCAGTCTCGATATATCGAGACCGGCGACCAAACCCAACCCAGAAACTGCTCCCGACCTCGACCCACCCAAATCGATAACCACACCACCAATCATCACTGTACAGATTAACCAGACCGCCTCACTCACCCGGCACCATATTCTGAACCCTAGCTCTGATACCATGTAAAGAATGTATTTTTGGCCTAACTCAACCCCAAAAGTGAGCTTGT
Organism: Anisodus tanguticus; assembly: GCA_034509755.1. Lineage (NCBI taxonomy): Eukaryota > Viridiplantae > Streptophyta > Magnoliopsida > Solanales > Solanaceae > Anisodus > Anisodus tanguticus. Next base: position 2,036,053 of record CM067540.1, on the reverse strand, counting down.
AGAGTGAGGATTCTCCAAGTCCATATAAAGAGTCTATTTCCCATTCCATATCCGATGTGAGACTCTTGACAAAAAACATAAATCTTTGTGACTTGGGGGGGAATTTGTTGCTATTCTTTTCTTTAATATAATGTCTTTTCTTATATCACCCAAAAAGTAAAAAGTATGTTCATAAGCTACTTCACGAAAAAGAATCAGACACAAACAAGTAAAAATGTATGCTTAAACATAATAATTAACGAATTAAAAGTGTGTTCTCTCTAAATAAAACCACAAACCCTAGCACCCAACAGACTGCTTGAAAACTTCTTATTTAACTAATTGATTGTAACAAGATATAAACTGACTTTCACAACGACTTGAAAAAAATAAATAATAACATCGAGTACTAAAACAATAGTTAAAACTGGAGTTAGGTATGAAAGATCTCTAGTAAACTAATGTAACCTTATAATAGAATATTTCCCAAATATTCTTTCATTAATGATATATTTCTTATTTTAGGTAGAATTGAATTCCTATTGTAATTAGGTCTCCTATTTTATGTAGAATTATATTTTCTATTGTAATTAGGTTGATTAGTTACCTAGTTTAAATATTCTTGTACTACTATATATATTGCACATTATTGATTATTACAATCAAGGAACATATTCTTTTATGGTATCAGTAGCCTAAAAATACCTTCGCCGCCGCCGACCATAGCTCTCGGCTGCCACCCCCACGGAACCCTAGTGTTTTTTTCCAGCCATTCTCTCCCCCTTCTCCTCCTAAATTTCATCTTCCATGGCTGAAAAAACCAAATTCCATCATGCACTTGCAGTAAACAACATCAAAAACTTCATCCCTATTACCCTTGAGATGGAAAATGGTCAATACTCCTCGTGGACGGAGCTTTTTAAGATCCATTATCGTGTTTACGAAGTTATCGACCACATCATCCCTCCTACACCGAAGTCCACAAACCTACCCTCGGCTTCGACTTCTGATGATGCACTTTGGTCTCGATTGGATGAAGTCGTCCTCCAGTGGATATACGACACAATCTCTAATGATCTGTTGCACACCATCATTGAGATCGATGTCACTGTCCGCCAAATGTGGGAACGTTTGGAAAGTATTTTCTACGACAACAAAACTCAACGAGTGTTATACCTTGAAAATCAGTTCAAGGACGTTTATATGGACGATTTCCCAAATGTGTCTGCAGATTGTCAAGGACTCAAGATGCTTGCCAACCAACTCTCCAACGTTGGTGCACCAGTCACTAATCAGTGATTGGTCATGCAACTTATTGCATGCTTTAACGAATCCTATGACGGCGTTGCCACCATCATTCATCAATGCACGTCGCTACCTCCGTTTTATGAGGCCCGTTCAAAATTTATTCTTGAGAAAACCTAAAAAATCAACACAACACCACTCAGGCAAGCATTGCCAACGCCATCCTCACCACCACCGTTGGACCCTCTGCCGACGGCAAGGCCTCCAACTGCGACAACCAGAACTGTTAGCCCGAGGACCCCAGGACCCACAACAACCGCCTGTGTAGGAAGTCCGGCAAGGGCCACATCGGATGGAATTCCGGCAACAACAGTGGTGGGAAGGGGCAGTCCCCACCGACAGGAAACAGCCAGCAGTGACTGCGGCAGTGGCAGCAGCCTCTACCGTGGGCTGCCTACCCTCTGTATGCCCCACCGTCATGGGCCTCTCCTCCTAGCCCGTATCCGACATCCTCGTGGACTCCACCTCAAAACCGATAGGACCACCCTGGCATACTCGGCCTACGTCCCCAATATGCCTACACAGAAAAGGTCCCCGCCCTCAACTTATGCACTGACTGACATTGAGGCAGCTATGAACACAATGTCACTCAACGCTCTAGACAAAAATTGGTATATGGACACATGCGCCACATCTCACATGACGGCATCACACGGTACTCTCTCGTCTTATTCCAATTTAAGTAATTTAAATCGGAATATTATTGTTGGTAGTGGACAAGGCATTCCCATTCGCGGTTTTGGTCATTCATCCTTATCCCCGCCACATCCACCGCTAATCAAAAAAATGTCCTCCATGTCCCTAAACTCATTAAGAATCTAATCTATATGCGGCATTTCACAACTGATAATAATGTTTCCCTTGACTTTTATCCTTTTGGTTTTTTTGTGAAGGATTTTACGACAGGGAGACGAATAATGAGATATGACAGCACCGGAGATCTCTACCCAATTTCAAACGCCGTCAACAGTATAGTCTCAGTTCCATCAACCTTTGCTGCTCTTTCGTCTTCCTTATGGAACTCTAAATTAGGACATCTGGGAGATTCTATTTTACGCTCCCTTAGAAAAAATAATTTTATTAATTGCAACCATATTTCTAGGACTCCTATGTATGAATCCTGCATTTTTGGAAAACGTGTTAAACTATCATTTTCTGCATCAACAAATTGTACTTTATTACCTTTCGATATCATACATAATGATTTGTTGACGTCCCCTATTTTAAGTATGACTGACCATCGATACTATGTGTTGTTTTTGGACGATTATTCTAACTTTCTATGGACTTTTCCAATTGGCAATAAATCCGAAGTCTACCCCATTTTTTTCTCATTTAGTGCTCTCGAAAAACACAATTTGAAAAGAGCATTAAATGTTTTCAATGTGACAATGACAGGAAATTCAATAATAATCAATTCAAACAGTTTTGCTAAACAACCTAATTCATGCCCTATTTGCTCACGCCTCAACTCCCCATCAATTTTACATTACGCACTCTCAATGGCCACATATCTCCTAATCATAATCTCAAACAAGTCTCTAGCTCAATGGTCTCCCACTCAAGTTATGTTTCGTAGGAACCTCTCCTACCAATACGTGCGTATCTTTGGATGTCTCTGTTATCCTCTCCATTCGACCACTCACAAACTCCAACCCCGGTCTTCCCTGTATGTATTTCTGGGTTATCCCGACAATTATCGTGGCTATTCGTGCTATGACTTGTCAAGTCATAAAATTATTATTTCACGCCATGTCCTATTTGATGAGTCTCAATTCCCTTTTGCCTCCCTAAACTCGCCACCTCGGCATTCCTACGACTTCCTAGATGATGGCATGAACCCTTTTCTAATTCATCATTTACATAGTCTGCCATCTCAGAACCCGACACCCGCCCCCACCTAGGACAGTCTGGGATACATTGCCCACCCAGTTCTGCTGATGGTGGCTCAAAACAGCCTGCCTCATGGTGATTCTACAGCCATCTCTCGGCAAACCGAGCATCGGCCAGCCGATCCTGCCACCCCTGCCATTCATCCTATTTCCGGTAGTCCCGCGGCACATCCCATCCCATCCCACGTCACGAGACACACTCTTGGACCATGGAAACCCATGTCATGCACGGAATTCATAAACCTAAACGGCTGTTTAACACTATCCATTTTAGTTGTCCCTTCCCCTGTCCCTTAAAATCCGAAGGATGCCTTGTCCGACCCTAATTGGAAAGCCGCAATGATTAAAGAATATAATGCTCTTATTGATAATAAGACGTGGGACCTAGTCCCCCGTCCACCTGATGCTAACATTATTCGTTCTATGTGGATTTTTAGACATAAAAAGAAATCTGATAGTTCTTTTGAGAGGTACAAGGCTCGTCTTGTAGGTGATGGTAGGTCTCAACAGGTAGGAGTGCACTATAATGAAACGTTTAGCCCAGTCGTACAACCCGCAACCATCCGGACCGTCCTCAACATTGCTCTATCCAAGTCTTGGCCCATTCAACAGCTTGATGTCAAGAATACCTTCTTACATGTGGATCTTCATGAAACAGTATTTATGGATCAGCCTATGGGTTTCAGGGATCCTATTCATCCAGATTATGTGTGTCTGTTGCGAAAATTACTCTATGGACTGAAATAGGCTCCTCGAGCATAGTACCAGCGGTTCGCCGATTATGTCTCATCTATCAGTTTTTCACACAGCAGATCTGATCATTCCCTGTTCATCTACAATAAGGGTACACATATGGCTTACCTACTATTATATGTTGATGACATCATCATTACCACATCATCTGATGCTCTCCGCTGATCCATTATGTCTCTCCTTTCCTCTGAGTTTGCTATGATGAATTTGGACCTCCTTAGTTATTTCTTGGGCATATCTGTCACTCGACATTCTGGTGGCCTATTTCTGTGTCAGAAGAAGTACGCCGAAGAGATCATTAAGCGTGCATGCATGACATCTTGCAAACCATCCCACACGTCAGTAGACACTAATTCCAAGCTCAGCGCTGATTCCAGCCCCCCATATTCAGACCTGACTCACTATCGTATCCTGGCTGGGGCCCTGCAGTACCTCACATTTACAAGACCTAACATATCATATACCGTGCAATAAATATGCCTACACATGCATAATCCGACGGAAGCACACATATATGTACTCAAACGTATTTTACGATACGGTCAAGTTACATTTCACTTCAGATTACATCTATATAGGTCCTCGCTCACTAGTCTCACTGCTTATTTTGATGCTGACTGGGGTGGATGTCCTGACACCCGACGCTCCACGCATGGTTACTGTGTTTTCCTCGGAGATAACCTATTATCTTGGTCTTAGAAAAGGCAACCTACACTATCCCGATCCAGCGCCGAAGCAGAGTACAGAGGTGTCACCAACATCGTCTCTGAGTCTTGTTGGATCTGTAACCTTCTACTTGAGCTTCACTTCCCGATTCAAAAGGCAACACTGGTCTACTGTGATAATATTAGTGCGATATATCTTTCTGGAAATCCCGTCCAACATCAGCGCACTAAACACATTGAGATGGACATTCATTTCATTCGCGAAAAAGTGGCTCGTGGTCAAGTTCGTTTCCTTCATGTTCCTTCCAGATATCAAATTGCCGACATCTTCACCAAAGGACTTCCGCGCATACTATTTGATGATTTTCGAGCCAGTCTCAGTGTTCGTGAACCTCCCGCTTCGACTACGAGGGTGTAATAGAATATTTTCTGAATATTCTTTCATTAATTGTATATCTCTTATTTTAGGTAGAATTGTATTCCTATTGTAATTAGGTCTCCTATTTTAGGTAGAATTATATTTTCTATTGTAATTAGGTTGATTAGTTACCTAATTTAAATATTCTTGTACTACTATATATATTATACATTATTGATGAATACAATCAAGGAACATATTCCTTTACTACATATATTTTTATTCTTTTTGTTTTAAAATTTTTCTCATGTGTCAATATTACTAATATAATTGAGACTCACTCTCCCACGTACTCATTGGTTAGTGACTAGTGAGTAGATATAAGATGCAATGGAAAATCCTATTACCCCTTTCCAAATTCTGAATAATTCTGGGGAAAAAAACATTCACACGTACACATATAGATGACCAAGTAAATGTTTAAATCGACCAAAGAATAATTTCCAAGAAGTGACTAAGGTCCAAAAACTGAGAGATACAATTCATTTATACTTCATCAGGAAATAGATACCCCTCTTAGTACAATTCTGTATCATCAGCTCTCGTGTGGTACTTTATTTGTTTATATTGCTTTGGTTTTTGAAGATGCTTTGCCCGATGCCCTTCTTCAATCATACCCAAATTAGCTAAAATTTTATTTCATCTTCCCAATACTTGCTTACACTTTTTTATCATACATGTACTTATTTCTTGTTTCATGTATGTTCACATATTTATAGGGGGGAAAACAACGTTAAGGGTTTGTTTGTGTGTGAAGGAGAATGCTCTTTCTGTAGAGAATATTTTCTTGGGAAATAAGTGGATTTTTACTTATTTTCAGGTGTTTCATAAGTATGTAAAAACTTATCCAAATATTTATATATAATCTAAGCAAACACTATGAGATGGGTGAGATGACAAGGGGTGGGGGTGGCGAGGGAGGAGGGTTGGGGTAGGGATCATTGGTAGGGTGGTGGTGGGGTGTTGATATTTAAAATTGCTTCTGTTACTGTTGATTTAGTATTATAATAAAAATAGTTTAACTTAGTTATGTTGAAGGAGGTTCTGCTTTGTTTAAATTTGAATTTCTATTAGATAGTTTAGGTTGTTGAGATATTTCAGATTTTTTGGAATATTATTATGTGCTTAAAAAAATTTAAGAGAAATAATTTCAGTCACTCCTCCAACTTTTTTTGCTGCACCATCTTTTGAAAACCCAACCACTAATGATGAAAATGAGACAATCAAAACATGAAATGCCACTTACGGAACGTAGCATGAGGAGTGCACTATGGGGGTGGGGTAGTGGTTAGGGTGCGAGTTGAGGGGTGGCGGAAGGGGTGATCAGGTGGTGGGAGATGTGGCAGAGTAGGGGGTGGGGGAGTGGTTTGTCGTCGGTGCGAGTTAAGGGGTGGGAGGGAGCGAGGAGATAATCAATGTGAAACGTTACCTATATACTACTGGAAGGTTATTTCTCTAAAGAAGCTTTTATTTTCATAACATTTTGACCGCTCAATTTATTTTTCAGGAAATATTTTCTGCATACCAAACACAGCTATGACGAAGACAAACATGTATAGTGGGTGCACTTTTATGCATGCAAAGCTATTGGTGGTCAAAGCTGCAAACATTTTTGCAAGAAACAGTGCTTCTTCACATCTAAAGTTCATCAACTTACGGGGTGACTATCTTTGTGAAAATTGTACGTACTATTCACACGCACATGCACCGCAACAAACATGTAAAATTTTGTTACAAGAGTGGAAAAAAGACGATTGTAAAACATGTATATTTTCATTTCTTTCTTCCTTTTTTTCTTCTTCTCATGAAGAATAACTTCACAAGGCGTATGTAGCCATGTAAAATGGGGTTCAATTGAAATGTTTATCATAAATTTATGTATAAAAAATTATTAAAATTATAATAAATAGCATATATGAACCCATAACTTAAAAAAATTAATGGGTTCAATGCTAAAAATCTTAAGATTGAACTCATAGAGTTTAAATCTTGAATCCGCCTCTCACTTCACTCCCAAAATTATACTATCTTGTCCCAATTTATATTGCACAGTTGAAATTTCGAGATTCAAACTTTCTAAATTTTGACCGTGTAATCATGGGTTGGCTTAGCTCAACATACTCAAAAAATTACCTCTTTAACGGCTTAAGTTTTTGTATATTTAAGGCTTAATTAATACATTGATAACCCCATAAATTTTCCAGTAAATTTCATTTAGACTGTCAAATTATAGGTTGTTAGTTGTTCCAATTGAGCACTTGAACGTACACATGATAAAGTGTTACTATTTGATACTTTCGGTTCAAATTTTAAAATAAATTTCCATGTAGTTTCAAATGTCGATTAGGTATAGTAACCGGAAAGTAAGGATTTTTTTTCTTATAGCAAATTTAAGAAATTGTCGATGTATTAAGCCTTTATTTAATTATATAACAACATGACTATTAGACTATGCAACATCTTTTGATTGGATGATGTTTCACATCAACTTTCTTGTGAAATATGCTTAGCAGCAGATTTGCAACAGAAGAAATTTATATGTTCACATGAAAAATATTTTAAGTATGTTGTAACGTCCATCGCGGAGGACGAGCCGAAGAAGACATGTCAAGAAAAGGACTAACAAGCTCTTGGCTGACAAACTTTTGAATAAAGGGTGCTACATAATATTTTAAGTGAATCTCACATCGAAATGGAAGAAAAAATACTATAAAAATGGGTAATTAACCTTCGCGAATTACTTTTTTTTTTTGTAATAAAAATGAATGGCTTTATAAGGTATAACACAAGTTTATACATGGCGCGCACACTTTTAAGCTTGATGATAACATAGGCGATAAATTCTTAAGATCTATTGGAAGAAAGGGGAGAAGAGTAATGAAGATCTACATTGACCAATGGAAATAAGTTTGGATAGAAACGAAATTCAAGACGAAAAAGACTATTCATTTACTACAAGATCATTGTGGTTTCAAAATTGATGCCACGCCTTTAATCAATCATTATCATTTCTTTCAATTCCTTATTATTTATTTATTTTGTAATTTATCTCTTATAATTAGGTTCATAGGGTTTTTCACCTACTAAATTATAAGTCCTAGCTAGCTTGTTACATCCTTATCAAATATGAACACAAGTTCTGGCTTTCTCTCTGCATGTATGTACTGTATACAAGTTGCATGTATATATTATATTGTCTTACATGATTTGTGTTTCATTGCTGAAGTTCCATCTAAGAAATTATTGTCCTTTTTGAAACTGACATGGTTTTGAGTTTCATTCACAAGAATGTCTTTAGCACTCACCCTTTTATATCTATTCAGATAGACAAGCCCATACTTGCATATTTGACTTTTAAGTTTACGAAGGCATCTAATAGTATGGCTGGCCTACATATTTTTTGGAATTGATAGAACACGTTTCCAATTAATATTCAATAGGCTTAAAATGAAAATAAGATATGAAATAATCATCGAGAGATGCGGTGATATAGTTGAAGTGTGTGATAATCTCGTCTAAAAGCTTAAGTTGTTAGCATGACAGAACTACAGATGCAAGGGGATTCATCTGAAAACTCTTTGCCAAAATATTATATTGTATATACAATATCAAAATTATTTTTTTATGTATATATAGTTGATGTTGAATCTCCTTGACTTAATTGTCAAATCAATTGTCTCATCAGTCATCACGTACCCTCCTGCACGAGCCTTTTTCATGGGGAAAACGTGAAAAATATTCTTAATACTGAGTTGCGGTGAGATTCAAATTTAGGACCATTGTCTGCTCTAATACGATATTGAAGTGTGTAAATATCTCATCTAGAAGTTTAAGCTATTAAAAAGAGCACATGTACTTAATCATCTCAACATGTAGGATTATTTGAATTTTTAAGCTTTTAATTAAAGATCTCGAGTTCAAATCATGAGAATAGAGAACTTTTGGCATATCCCTTTTAATGGCCCTATCAGACTAAAATCCAAGTCAATGGTTAAATGAAAAAAAAAAAGGGAAAAAGACACGTATCTGCAACAACATACTCAGTGAAAGTTCACAAATAGGGTTTGAAGAGGTTAGAGTGTAGACATGCCTTACCTCTATCTTGAAATGTACAGATGGTGTTTCAAGTAGGCCATGGGCACAAGGACAAGTAAAAAAAATGTGATTTTTGTCGTATTCTTCCATCAATTATTGTCCCTAAAAGTGTTGTAATAACGTGATGCCCTATTTATTAAGCATGTCAAGTAGATCGGGCCAGCCGTGACCCAGCTTGGTAAACTCGGCCCACCACCGGCTCAACATGGACCCGACTAAGGGGGTAGGGGATGGGCTAGGTGGGTTTTATTAGGTGACTGAGCCGGACAATGTGGACGGCCTACCAGCGAGCCCGGTTGATGGTCCATTGGAGCATCGGCCCGGCCCACTTCAAATTAAAAAAAGAGAGATATTTACATAATAAATAATTGTGTTACTATACTTCATAGTTATATTGTTGCATCTGCATTTCACATTCAAATACATACTATTGCATCTTCAAGTCTCTGTAAGAAGCTAAATTCTTTTTTTTTTCTTGTTCTACATTGAAACATAAAAATATGCTAAATAACAAAACAGAGGTTTAAGTTTTAACCTGACACCCTTCCTTGTAGTTTGGACACTTTTTTGGTGTCCATTCTGAATGCATATGGACAATCAAGAAGTATAAAGAAAACAACATAAAATAATCAAATAAAAACTAAAGTATAAATTAATAAATTAGAACTAGAGTATTTAACACATAAATAATAATAGATAATCTTTTAACCAAAAAAATAATAATAAATAAATTAAATCAAAGTATTATCTTGGGTACATAGTTAGAATACTTTGCTTCTCTTGTTCTTTAACAACGGAATTGAAAACAGGATATACAAATTATGATACAAATTTGAAAAGAAATTCAAAGGCTCAGTGAGTCTTTAATTTCATTAATAGATAAATTTTAAAGTCGAACTTAAAACTTATTCCTTTGTTTCTTCGCTCTGATCTAATCCAATCTCTAAAGCAAACTAGAACATTCATGGCGTTGTTACTCAATGAGTGTTGATTGTCTCCGAGTTGCTACCTTTCTTGGCTAAATGTGTTTTCTGATGCGGGATATTGCGTTATGTTGTTCCTCCACCAATCCAGTGCATTAACTCCATATTCAGAGGGCTCTGCCGGCTGTCTGGAAAAAAAATTAAGCTCATCAAAGTTTGTATTTCCTTAGGTAGGTGCTATTTGAGACCAAATAGATAGTCTAGGAACACATGTGGTAAGCACACTTTGTGCCTGTCTTTTAGAAGATGATGCTTCGTTAGAAGTGTTGGAATAGAAGTCGGTGTAGCATAAAATTAGATGGGTGTTTAAAGTTTGGAAATAGAGCAGGGTAGATTATTCGTAAATTTAAGGGTTCAAATAAAATTGGCAAAGACTACTTTTTAATTATTTTTTTTACCACAGCTAGGTTTTTGAATTGGACAACCACTAATTTTTTTAGTTTAGCAATTTTATCATTAGACGTAAATGTTAATTTTATTATTATTAATAAATGTAAATGTATTTTAGTATTAGAATATTTTTTTAAAAAAATAAAACCTAACCCAGCCCATTAACTAAAATCCGTCTCGGCCCATTAAGCCCACTTTGTACCCCTATCCGGGTAGGAGCTGGACCGGACACTCTTTACCGTCCCCAAGTCCGACCCTCAACAGGCCCAACTAGGCCCGTATCGGCCCGGTGTGGACACTTTTAGATGGGCGACCCGGCTCGGCCCGACCCATTTGACATGCTTACTATTTATATCATTAAGCCATAGAGGTGGATTAGTAACGGGTCATTTGCACTGGGAAAAAATTAAAGAACAATCCATTTGAAGGGACACCGTACAATTACTTTATTGGTAATGGAAATAGTGGCAAAAGTGGCCATAAAAATGTGATACGCCAATCCAATCAAGTTTGGCCCATTTATCAATTTTAACTGATAGTGACCCATATGATACAACCCATCTGGAGTTGGCTAATATATAGTTTTAATTGATCCACGATAAACTTTATCAAAAAACATTCAAAAGATTTTCTTTATTTGATATGTTATATATAATCATAATAAAGAAAAAGAATTATTAAGTACTTAAATAAATTATAAGAAACACACAAGAAAATTAAAACTTAATAAGAGTTGAACAGATTTGGCTATGATCCATTGGGGCAGCCCGGTGCACTAAGCTCCCGCTATGCGTGGGGTCCTGGGAAGGGCCGGACCACAAGATATTGTACACAATTTTAACTCATATTTCTGCAAGAGGCTGTTTCCACGGCTTGAATCCATGACCTCCTGGTCACATGACAACAATTTTACCAGTTGAACAGATTTGGCTATGATCCATTATTAGCTAATTTTAACCCAAAACCATTTTAGTTCAAGTAATGGCTGAGCGAGTTGGGTTATGATCTATTGTTTAGCCAATTTTGATCTAATATTATTTTGTCGGCCCAAGCATTTATTGGGATGGTCAATAATTTGCCCATTTATTAACTCAATTTATTTGGATCCATTCAAATTCAATCTAATGGATAAATTTTCAATCAATTTATTTTATATCGAGATTTCTTTCCGCCCATTTGACATCCGTAATAACAGGGAATGCCATTTACAGATATGAGATAGAATCCTTCATAGTTAAGTGAACTAATGGCAAGTGTTTGGTCCCAAAGATGTTTGAGCAAGTAGAGCTATTTGCTTGGTCCATTCTACAATGTGTACCAGAAAGGATCAAACATAAATCAGTTGAAACTAGAACAGCACAGAAGTTGACTAGTAATATGATTTGCTTAACAAATATGTCCAAAATTTGGTGCAATTAAGAGGAAATGCATCTTTCATGTGCATGTTCAAAAATGTATTCACAGTCCAAACAAATAAAAATGAAATATAGGATGCAAGTAAAGTGCTCTCAGTTACCTAATCATAACCACAACTTTTTTTTTCTTCTCAATTTTATGAAATAAATTGCAACTCTTTATGTCTATAATTAAATGCTGCTACAATTATCAACAACATACCTAGTGTAATCCCACAAGTGGGTCCGAGAAGGGTAGAGCGTAGGCAAACATTACCCCTATCTTGACAGATAGAGAGATTGTTTCCGAAAGACCCTCGACTCAAGCAAGCTGCTATAATTATCAAGTTTTTTTTTTTTAAAAAAAAGGGATATATGCTATAAATGGAAGTACAATGTACACTTCCACTTGTACTGATACTTTTGAGATTAACTTCAGGGTTACAAAGACATTGGTATTGTTAAACAGAGCCCTCCTTAGTGTTTTAGTGTATATTAGGAGTATATATTGATGTAATATTGTAGTATAATGATTACCATAATTAGAGTTATACACCTACCATAATTGTATAGTTAGAGTTATGGTAGAATAAGGTTTTAGGAATAGATTAGGAATTAGAATAAGGTTTTAGGAATAGATTAGGAATAGGATTCTCCTATTTTGTAACTTGTATATATATATCTATTCAATCAATGAAAATAATCAAGGGGATTATTTCTTTCATGGTATCAAGAGACTAGGTCTAAACCAAAAGTTTTCTTCTCTCAAACTTTTGCCTCTTTGGCCGAGAACCCCCCCCCCCTCCCTCGGGTTTTTCTCTCCAAATATCTCGTCTTCCGCTCTCAAAAAAACCTCTCTTAAATTTATCCTACTTCTTTGTTCTTTCAAATATGTCTAAGAACAATTTTCACCCTCGCCCTCACTCACGGTTTCCAATATCAAGCTCGGTGTCCCTATTGTCCTTGAGATGGAAAACGTTCAATATGCAACGTGGGCGGAGTTGTTTAAAATTCACGCTATCTCTTATCAAGTTCTTCATCACATAATTCCTCCCGCTAGACCCCTTCCGCGGAGGATCCCGAGGTGTGGATTACACTTGATGCTACCGTTCTTCGGTGGATATACGCCACTATTTCGGTGGACCTTCTACGACGATTATGGAGCCCGATACCACGGCTATGGCTGCATGGAATAGATTGCGTGACATATTCCAAGACAACCAACATTCCCGTATCGTCACACTCGAGCAAGAATTCTCTCTCGTTCGAATGGACGTATTTCCAAACGTTTCGCATATTGCAAGAAACTAAAGGAATTGGCGGATCAACTCCGTAATGTTGGCGCACCGTGACAAATAATCGTCTAGTTCTACGGTTGGTTGCCGGTCTTTCGGAGGCCTATAATGGTGTTGGCACTCTCCTTCGCCAAAGCAACCCTCTTCCCGACTTCCATCAAGCCCGCTCCATGCTTACGTTGGAAGAAGCCGGTTTGGCTAAAAGGCGGCTACGGAGCAAGTCCGGTTGTCATGATGGCATCCTCTCCTAATCCTTCGGGTTTTGTTAATAATTCGGGCCAAAACCATAATCATGGTGGCGGCAAGAATAATCGCAAGAATAATAACAAAAACCGGGGGCAAACGCGGTGGTAATGATGGAGGTTCCGGTAGTCGCAAAACGTCGGTGGGTCCCATCCAATGAACAAGGCCCACCACCCCCATGGGCCCGGTAGTGGGGCCCATGGCGCGGAGCAGCGTGGCGGTGGACCGTGGGCCGCCAGGCCCATACCACGAGGGCGGCGGGAAATTCCCGGCGGCCGGGGGGCGGCCAACGAGTCCGTGCCCAATGCCCAAGCGGTGGCGGCCCACCGGCGCCGTGGCCCGGCGGCGGCGGCAGCGTGGTAGTAGTTACGGGCCGGGACCAAAGCACGGCCAGAGTTCTTGGGCCCCGACCTCCGCAAGCCCATCATGCAACAGGCCCTACTCGGACGGATATCGAGGCCGCGATGCACACGTTGGGATTGACTCAACCGGATCAAAATTGGTACATGGACACCGGGGCCACTACTCACATGACTTCCGACTCGTGTACTCTCTCATCTTATTCCAATTTGAGCACCCCTCGGGGATAATTATTGGTAATGGCGCTCTATTCCAATTCTAGGGTATGGTCGAAAAACGTTGTCTCCCCCAATCCACCACTCCTCTTGAAAAATACTTTACATGCTCCTAAATTGATTAAAAATTTAGTGTCCGTCCGAAAGTTCACAAATGACAATTCGTTTCTGTTGAATTTGATCCTTTCGGTTTCTCGTGAAGGATTTCAAGACGGGGAGTCGTCTCATGAGGTGTGATAGTAGGGGGGATCTATATCCTATCATGCCCGGTTTTCGTCCATCGAGTCCACCTTGCCATCGCCTTTTGCACCATCTCTCCTTCCATGTGGCATGCTCGTCTCGGGTCATCCGGGATCTTCTATTTTATCAGCTTTTAGATAAAAATAGCTTTATTTCTTGTAAGGGTACGAGTCGTACTCCAATTTGTCGATCTTGTTCATTAGGAAAAATTGTTAAGTTGCCATTTGTAGACTCCAACTCTCATACTTCTATGCCATTTGACATTATTCATAGCGACTTATGGACATCTCCCGTTCTTAGTTCAATGGGTCATCGATATTATGTTCTCTTTTTAGATGATTATTCTAGATTTTTGTGGACGTTTCCAATTGCGAATAAATCACAAGTGTTTTCCGTCTTCATAAAATTTAGAGCGTTCATTCGTACTCAATTCGAAAGAGAAATAAAAAATATTCAATGTGATAATGGGAAAGAGTATGACAATAGGGAGTTTCGAGAATTTTGTGCTACTCATGGGATAAATTTTCGGTTTTCATGTCCTCATACATCTTCACAAAATGGGAAAGCCGAACGCAAAATTCGTTCCATAAATAACATTGTCCGAACTCTCCTAATCCATGCCTCCATACCTCCGTATTTTTGGCATCATGCTCTACAAATGGCCACTTACCTTCTTAACATAATTCCGTCTAAAGGTCTGACATATTCTTCCCCCCTCAAAATCCTATATAATAAGAACCCTTCTTATTCTCACCTTCGGATTTTTGGGTGCTTGTGTTATCCGTTATTTCCATCCACCACAATTAACAAACTTCAGGCTCGGTCTACCCCGTGTGTGTTTTTGGGTTATCCGTCGAATCATCGTGGTTATAAGTGTTTTGATTTATCCTCCAAGAAAATCATAATCAATCGCCATGTCATTTTTGATGAAACTCAATTCCCATTTAAGAAAGTTCATACTCCCGAACCTAAGTCGTATAATTTTTTGGATGACCAAATATCCCCGTATATTATTCGGAATTTTTCGGACATCTCCCGTACCCAAAATCCTCCAGCGGGCCCACTGCCCGCCGGCCCAACAAGCATCGCCACACCCAGGCTCTTCCACCACTGGAACAGTTCCAAAGAACCATTTCCGATTTGGGCCGAGCCCACTGCTTGCTGGCCAGTCCGTCCCGAGCCCAGAAAATTCCCAAAATTCCATTAATTCTTCTTCGAGTCATAGACCGGTCACTCGTAGTCAGCGGGGTATTTTTACGCCTAAAAGACATTTTAATTTACATTCTGATGTCTCTAAATCCCCCTTGCCCCGCAATCCTGTGTCCGCATTAAATGACCCTAATTGGAAAATTGCTATGACTGATGAATATAATGCTCTTATTGATAATAAGACGTGGGAGTTGGTGCCCCGTCCATATGGTATTAATATTATCAGGTCTATGTGGATTTTTGCTCACAAGGAGAATTCAGATGGGTCCTTTGCTCGGCATAAGGCGCGACTTGTTGGTGATGGTAAGACTCAGCAGGTTGGTATTGATTGTGGTGAGACATTTAGTCCGGTGGTCAAACCGGCTACCATTCGCACGGTACTTAGCTTGGCCCTTTCAAAGACTTGGCCAATTCATCAGTTAGATGTCAAGAATGCTTTTCTACATGGAGATCTCAAGGAAACAAATATATGCATCAGCCGTTGGGTTTCGGGGATCCCACCGCCCTCATCATGTCCGTTTGTTGAAAAAGTCCTTATATGGGCTTAAGCAGTCTCCACGTGCCTGGTATACACGATTTGCTGATTTTGTTTCGACTATTGGGTTCACACACAGCAGGTCCGACAATTCTTTGTTCATCTACCGCAGTGGTTCGTCATTGGCCTACATTTTGTTATATGTGGATGATATCATCTTGACTGCCTCCTCCGATGCTTTGCGTCGGTCTATCATGGCCATGCTCAGTTCTGAATTTGCTATGAAGGACTTAGGGCCGTTGAGTTATTTTTTGGGGATTGCCGTCAAACGTCATTCAGGTGGCTTGTTTCTGTCTCAACGGAAGTATGCTGCTGAGATCATAGAGAGGGCTGGGATGTCATCCTGTAAGTCCACTTCCACGCCAGTAGATGCAAACCCAAAGCTAAGTGCCACAAATAGGGGTGCACCATACGAGGACCCGACCCGCTATCGCAGCTTGCGGGGGCCCTCCGAGATCTTACCTTCACCGGACCGATATTACGTATGCGGTTCAAAGGGTGTGTTTATTCATGCATGATCCCAGAGTTGAGCACATGAATGCAATCAAACGCATTATCCGGTATATTCAGGGGACACTAGACTATGGGTTGCACTTGTATCCGTCCTCTACATCCACACTTGTCTCTTACACGGATGCTGATTGGGGTGGGTGTCCCGACACCAGACGGTCGACTTCTGGCTACTGTATGTTCCTTGGCAACAACTTGGTCTCCTGGTCAGCCAAACGTCAGGCAACTTTATCACGCTCAAGTGCCGAGGCAGAATATCGAGGGGTGGCGAATGTGGTCTCCGAATCATGTTGGCTACGTAATTTGCTTTTGGAGCTTCATTGTCCCATTCAGAAGGCAACCTTGGTATACTGCGATAACATTAGTGCCATCTACCTGTCAGGTAATCCATTCAAAGACCAACGCACTAAGCATATCGAAATGGACATTCATTTTGTCCGTGAAAAGGTTGCAAAGGGTCAAGTTCGTGTATGCCATGTCCCGTCTCGTTATCAAATTGCGTACATCTTTACAAAGGGTCTACCAAATTCTCTTTGAAGATTTTAGGGACAGATCTTAGCGTTCGGAAACCGCCCGCTATGATTGCGGGGGTGTGTTAAACAGAGCCCTCCTTAGTGTTTTAGTGTATATTAGGAGTATATATTGATGTAATATTGTAGTATAATGATTACCATAATTAGAGTTATACACCTACCATAATTGTATAGTTAGAGTTATGGTAGAATAAGGTTTTAGGAATAGATTAGGAATTAGAATAAGGTTTTAGGAATAGATTAGGAATAGGATTCTCCTATTTTGTAACTTGTATATATATCTATTCAATCAATGAAAATAATCAAGGGGATTATTTCTTTCAGGTATAATGTAGTTTCTCAACACAAAAACTTGAACACTTCATAGTCGATAAATTCCTTAGTTTCATCAGAGCTTCAATAACAATAGCAGTATCAAAAAATTGCCTATATGCTACAATGAATTTGATCTTATTGTGTAGCAATAATATTTCCTAAGCTAGAAAAATGGTGTTGGTTTCAACAAGAAATGCCTCTGCTAAAGCCCTTTTAAAACCGAAGCCTAATTCGCAGAGCACCGAGAATCAAGCCATGAGATAATGTCGTTTAGCACAGTAAGAATCCGGTCATCGGGTTCACCTTCAAGAATGCAGTGATAACCTCCTTCATAGAGCTTAAGAGTTTTATCACTGCTGGATGCGTGTTCATACAGATACTGACTCACGAGAGGATCAGTCACTTTATCTGCAGCTCCGTGAAGAATGAGCATCGGGGATGCCACCTGCAAGCATTAGTTAATACATACAAACTGTTAATTCATTCGGACAAAGCTGGAGAAAATGATAGTGCTTCGTTAAAACGTGGATATTTACTAACCTTTTCCACCTGTGATTCTATGTATTTTGTAGCATTTAAGAGTTCCACAGCAGTTTTCACTCGTGTTTTATCAGAGTAAGAGATTACATTGTATGGAGCCTGGAAGAGAATGAAATAAGAACTAGCTTCAGTAAAACATCAATACAGAGCTTTGCTAAGCATACATTGAACATCAATGTGCATATCATATAATTAGACTGATAGAATCCTCAAAGCTGCAGGTCACAAATAGAAGTGTCAAATGGGCGGGTTGGGCCGGATTTGGACAGGTCATAATGGGCTGAATTAATACATGGGTGGGTCATTGACCCGCCCAATCGTTACTTGGCCCTAAAGTGGGCTAAAATGCCGGTCACAACCCAACCCGCCCAATTCTTACTAAGTTTTAATTTCTTTGTTTCTTTTTATAATTTCTTAAGTACCTAAAAAAACTATTTTTTCTTTATTATGACTATATATAACATATCAAATAAAAGAAATAATTGTTTTAAAAAAATATTTTGATAAGGTGTGGTCAATTTGGGCTACCTATCAGCCCAATTTTTATCTTGCCACCCCTAGTCACAGATTACGCCATCATGCTGAGGGTCACATGGGGTATTCCAGAACAAGATGCTATAAGAACTCTAGATGGAAAAAAGTGAAAGACAATCTCAATAAGGGAACAAGACAGCCTTAAAAGAGGACAATGGCTTTCTATCTTTGAAGGGTTTATCACAGACTATATAGGCTTGAGGCTATCATATGTTTTTGCCATGGCCGTGGGTATTCTTTTCCTTCTTGCAACTACGTACTAGTCTTTGTTTCTTCTTCTCAAATACTGCAATCTCCATAGTTACTTGTTAAGCTAACTATGCACACAAAATAGTCTTTGTTTCTTCTTCTCAAATTCTGCAATCTCCGTAGTTACTTGTCCAAGCTAACTATGTACACAAATAGTTTTCTTCAAACAGAAGACTCGAGCAGTCAACATTTGGCTAGTATTCTTCCTCCACCAAAGGGTGGTCAGTTGAACACCCTTTTGTCGCATAATTATAATGCGTATTTCGAAAATCATACTGCATATATAGGTCAAAAGTAACTTTATATGTGTATATTTAATCTTGAACACTCTTAGCAAAATTTCTGGCTTCGCCGATGTCTTCCTCACTTAACATAAGAGAGTAAATAGAGGCATACCATTTTCCTTTTCTTGAACTCCCTGATTGCCAATTCCGCCAAATCTTTCGTAGGGACTATCTTTGCTTGTGGCATAATGTTAGACAAAAATATCAAGACTTTTTGCAGCGGAACTGGTGGCGTCATGTCTTCTGCAATCTTAGCAGCACAAGAGGGTCAGCACAATATTCTAGCATTAAGAAAGTACAAATTCCACAAACACAATACTTTGCAAAATATAAATTTCAAGAAACAGAGAATTCCGCGGCAATGCTGAGAGGAAACATAAATTCTTTCTACTGTGAATCACTTTGAAAATTCTGAACTTTTAGGAGATACCGAAGAAAATGACAAATACATTGGTTCAGCATAAAACAAATGTGCTCAAGAAAGTGAGAAACTGGAAAATGGAATAAGAAGTTAGCTAGTCTAGCTAAAGATAATAGTATTACTTTGCACATTGGCGCGACAAGGACGATTCCATCCCATTCACGTGGTTCTTTAAGAAGAGCTTTCAGAGCAATTGCACCTCCCATCGACTGCCCAAATATATAGCAGGGAAGCCCTCTAACTTCTGGCCTAGCTGCTCCATCACAAGAGAAATTATTCATTAAATTGTCACACGAGGAGAAGCATGCTCTAACAAAAATTAGAATAAGCCGTGAATGAACTCTGATTGGGGTCAAATGGACTTTGCTTTTTGCATTCAGTGACAGAGCCAGGAATTCCCACAAGGGGATTCAAAAAAATATCTTGTCAAGGGGATTCAACAGTTATATTTATACTTAAAAAAAAACCTATTTACATAATATAATTTTTCAACGAACAGTACTAAAAAATAGGAATTAGCGACAGACAAATTCCATAGCTAAACAACAAAATCCGTTGCTAATTCTATTTACCGATGAATTATTGAAAAATTATGTTAGTTACGAACAACTTAGCGACAAATTAGCGACGAAGCTCGTAGCTAATTCCAAATATTCACAACACACCTTAATTGGTGATTGTCATTATCTTAGGAAATTAAGACAAAGCAAAAACTCACAGCAACACTGCAGTGGCATACCTCTAATCTTCACATACTGTTCATTAACATTGTCAACTATACCATCAAATTCAGGAATATATCCATGCAAACCATCAGATAGACCAAAACCGGGATGGTCAATGGCATAGACAGCATAGCCAGCAGCCGCTATATACTTTGCAATACCTGAAAATCAATATATCATACAAAAGAATATAAAAGGCTACTACTTGGAATAATAACTAAAAAAACCAGTAATTAAGACGCAGAACAATCAAGAGATAATAACAAACCTTCAAAGAAGAAAGTGCAAGTATCACCATATCCATGAGAAAAGCACAAAGCACTTTTAATTCGTACGCCTGGCTTTGGTAGCCAACTTTTACAGAAAATCTGTTGGCCTTTTGAATTTGTTTCATACCACTACAAAATGTACATACACAATTATTAATATTTGTAAATATGCAAACCCCTTTCCTGAATAGTGTGATACAAAAATCAATGAGTAAGAACAAGAGAAAAAGGCCGCTTTTGCATAATTTTCTATCAAACAGAAAAATCTAACTGGCAAGAACAATTAACAATTTACAACTCAATGCTCCATATATGTCCATCATCCTAATAGAATAATCCATTGCTATATATTAAATAAGCCTTGATGAGTTCAATGGAGTTCAGTTATAAACTATTGGCAGGGTATT
Organism: Anisodus tanguticus; assembly: GCA_034509755.1. Classification (NCBI taxonomy): domain Eukaryota; kingdom Viridiplantae; phylum Streptophyta; class Magnoliopsida; order Solanales; family Solanaceae; genus Anisodus; species Anisodus tanguticus. The sequence goes on along the minus strand of CM067540.1, from coordinate 2,015,295 downwards.
TAGGACTTCTGTCAAGGCATTGTTTCTTTTCATTCTTTTTTTCTATATAAGGATTTAAATATCTTATTAAAAGTACATTGAAGATGTACCAGTAAATCAACGGGGCAAGAAATAATGAAAAGAGGTGTAAATAACAATCCAAAACTTGGAAATTAAAGCCTTAGAAGGCCTTTTGACATAAATGATTTAGCAAATAAGAGTAGTAAAAAATGAAAACGAAACTAAGAGTAATCGGATTCCACACTGTTTCATAATCAACAAAGTTTAAACTTTCCAGGAAAATACTTCAAAACTTCTTCTTTCCTTCAGGTTCTCCTAATTTACCTGCATTCCATTCTCTCCCTCATCTAAACAAAACACTTTCACTTTTATAATTTTGAGTTCATCCTCCATTCAAATCGAAGCCATTCCACGAAACAAATAAAACATGATATTAAGGTGATAATAAGTAACCAACTTCAATGGCATTGCACAACAGAGCAAAAACAGAACCACATATCTAAAATCAAGATTTGCAAAAACACCAAGTGATTTCTTCCTATCTGCCCGAACCTTGATGGACAGAGTTACCCAGAACCTTGATGGACAGAGTTATTGAAAATTTACTAATGTGGAATTAAGTTTATCCCATTATTTATGACTCGAACAATTGGGGTCCCGCACGTCGGAAATGTAGTTTCCACACACGTGCAATCTTAGTGCCAAGTATCGTAAATTTCGTTAATGAAAGAGATATTGGTACGTAAGTGAAATGTTTGAGACATAGAATGATGGACGGTTATTTGCTAAATGGCAAGTGTTCCACGTTGGTAAACGAAGGAAGGATTGTGCGAAGTGTAAGATGGTACGGGTCGGAAAAGGGCCGCGGCGCCTCCCGGACTGAGCCGCGGCGCCCCCCTTGAAGCGCCGCGGCGCTAATGTGGCAGAGTCGCGGCGCTTCATTGGCAGTGACTGCTCGACGGAATCCCAAAAGGTTTGGTTGCTGAGGGGGTTTCAATGGCATTGAATCCACCCAATAATGGCCATTACTTGGACCATTATGTTGCTGCATTACTTGGGGGTTAAATGTCATCCATTACATGGCAATTGATTGTCATTATGGGGCATTTGAAAGGCCATCTTGCACACCTATGAATTGAAGCCTTTGGCTCAATTCTATAAATGACCATGAACAGAAAAACAAGTTAACAACACCACAAAGAGATCAGATTTTCCTCATATAAATCCTTCTCTTAGCAATCTTCATTATTCATGTTCTTCGCTGAGATCATTTGTGTAGGCTATGCACACTTGATAGTTTGCTATTTCATCTTGGGAGACTATTGTCCACACTTCCGTAAAGCTTATATACGGGGGCAATCTTGTCTTAAAGACAGAGAGTCATCTCTCGACTCATCCGGTGGTGTTATGATTATCTAATTAGTTGCTAAGTGTTTCAGGTGTGAACTAGAATCTCAAAGGACTCTAATCGTTCGGATTCTCAGCGGATCTACAAGCCACAAGTGTAGCAGTTCATGTTCTTGTATTTCCGAATACAAGACCCTTATTTGAAGTTCCAATTTAAAGATCAAGAGATTGACAACTTGTTGTAATCTTAGTTGTTTATCATTTCGATCACTGTAATAGTTATTTACTATTCCCGTACGTGCTTTACATATCCAACAATTTTAAGACAAGATTTGTATTAGTGCTCGAAAGATGTATGCCAGCATATATGGTCCCAAATCTGGCTGTGGTATTCTTCTTGAAAACAGTTTTGTTGACAGTTCAGTTAACAGTTCAAACATTGTCTCTCTCAACAACCGTGCTTTCAAATCTGGTCCTAGTTTTGGTTCTCTCTTTGACGACAGTTACAAATCTGTTTCCGTCAAAGGAGGGATCTCTGGATCTGATGCTGAGCTTCAAGATACTGCTGATAGTCATGCTAGTACGGTTAAAGATCAAGGACGAGTTGGTGTCACCACTCCCGAGGGTGGTGGAAACAAGCGCCCACGAGAGGCTGAGGATGTCAACTTGGACAAGAGGAGAAGGTTGAAGATGATGTTCTATCATGTAGCAAAAGGCTTATATCTGTCCCAGACAAAGGATCCGAATTATGGTAAGGAGGATATGGACACTCAATCTAACTGAAGTGGGCCAGAATCCAAAAGGTCTAAGTTAATTTTCCTTCCTTATCAATAACGTGTTTAGTTAATATCTGATTAAGAGTGTGTAAAGCAAGGCTGAAAATATGAAAGTGTTTTCATTAAAAACTTATATTCCGTACACTCTAAAATCAAATATTGAATCTCCTTCCTTCCCGGTTAAAGATTGGACTATTGTAAACAAAACTTAAAAGATTCGTTCTTTTGAGTGCAATTATTAAAAGTGTGTAAAGTATGTTCGTACATACGAAGGAGAGAGTTTCACTGACTGTGCGAAAATTGTTACCACTCTTAAGCAAGCGCCAGGAATTGTCTGGGCACCAATCTCAAAGGAAGAAGATTAAAAGCTAATGGCATTTCTTGAGACGTTGAACCTGTCACACTATTTGACAGAAGATCCTTCATTTGATGGAATGATATTGGACACTCAGTCGTACAAAGCCTACGGGCAACTGGAGTGGGCCAGAATTTATTGGATAGGATGATATTGGACACTCAGTCGTACAAGCCTACGGGTGACTGGAGTGGGCCAGAATTTCCAGGTCCTAAATGATCTGAAGGCCAAAAGAAAGGGAGAAAAGTAATGGACACCTAGTGAGGTGGGCCAGAGTTTTCAGGTCTTAAATGATCTGAAGGTAGAAAAGAAATTGGACACTCAATCAGCCAAAGCGACTGGAGTGGGCCAGAGTATCCAGATCACATATGATCCGATTACGCCCTAACCACGGGCAAGAGGTTGTTCATGTGAAGCAACGTCACCTCTAAAGTAGAAGGGATGGAGAGGTTGTCCTCAAAAGGACTTCAGGGAATGGGATCACTCTAAAAGGAGGTGATACATGTCCCAAACTTGGTTTAAGGGACGATATTGGTCAAGCTGGTTTGAGACTAGTCAAACAGGTCTGTAATAACTAAGAATGGTACAGTATGTCCGTAGCTAAATGAATGATATATTTGTAATCCGTGTATTTATGTCATCATAGATTAAGACACGTTAAATAGAAAGTCATTCAAAAGCTAACGAGTTGAGATTGTTGCCTTCTGTCGACATAAACCCTCAAAATGGATGTGAGGTAGGTGAAGAGGCAAAATCACCTTTCCAAGTTCCGTCAAAGGAATAGCGAAAGAAGCACCGCTCCTCTAGAACTTAGTCACACCTACACGGATGATTTGAAGTTTATACAAAATAGAGGGGGGAGACAAGTACTTTGTGACCTTCATTGATGATGGTACAACGTATTGCATCCTTTGTTTGTTGAAAAGCAAAGATGAAGATGTTGAAGCGGATAAGCGCAACAAAGCAGAAGTTGAAAATCAACTAAGCCTACGGATTGAGGAATTCGTAGTGATAGAGGAGGAGAATGTGAAGCATCGCCATCAAATGACTGTCCATTACTCACCTCAGTCTAACGGTGTTAGCCAAGCGCAAAGCCGTACGCCCAAAATATGTGGGGCAAGGCGATCCTTACCGCTAATGTGATTCTCAACAGAACTACGCATAAGGATAAGGATAACCCTCCGTGTGAAACATGGAAATGATCCCACCTACAAATGTTGTGTTGTGGGGTGGCTTGGTAGAGGTTGGAATACTGAAACAGGTCAAGTTGGACCTAAGACTGTAGATTGCATATCCACTGGATCTGCAAATAATAGTAGTGCTTAACGCCTTTTGGTGTCAAAGAATGCTAAATTCTTTGAAGATAACTTTTCCTGAGAAGGAAAAAGAAGTAATTGCTCGAGGTTAACAAGAACCCGCGAGGGCCTGACTGTCCGAAACTAGATGTTCCGTATCTACAGGACTTGGAATTTGCTGACTATCCGGAACTTATTATTCCAGATCTACAGAACTCAGGAATTCTAGATGTTGAACCGAGGCGGAGCAAAGAGGGGACAAAGACGTTCCAGGCCTTTTAGCTTGTATGGTTAAGAATGAACCATGAACAATTAACAAAGAATTGTCATCTCCAGAAGCGCTGTTTTGGAAAGAAACTACAGAGAGAAATAGATTCCATCATATAAAACCATACTTGTGTAATGGTTGACCTTCCTCCGAAAAAAGAACCTTTGGGTTGTAAAAGTGGATACTCAAAAGTGAGTACAAAGTAGATGGATCTACTAACGAGTATAAGGCATCGGCTACTTGGACATGTGCTCCCCGGTGAATAGCTTAACATCTAGGGCCATTGCAGTCTTGCGTGACATGGATGTTGAGACAGTCTTCCTAACCGGAGAGTTGGAAAGGGAGGATCAGAGTTGGTTTGTTGGACTGTTGGGCTTCTTCCTGAACTTTCATTTTGGTCCCTGAAATGTTTACATTTTGGTCCTGGAAGTTTCAGATAAAACATAAATAATGAATCTGACAACAGAAACATTGACTCTGAAGTTAGAAAGCCAACAGTTGAAAAAACCAACAGTCTGAAAGTGGAAGTCATATTGAAACAAAAGTCTCGATATGAAAGATATGGGTATCACAGATGACATCTTAGGAATTGGGATTTCTAAGACATCTAACGGACTGGTCTAACTCCAAACTCAGTTGTGAGATAGTTGACAGTCTCGTTGAAGACACCAATGGATATGAATCATAGAACTATTTGGAATCATGGTGCACCCATATTCAAGGAGCGATATGCGCATGTCACATGTAGTTCAATGTATTGTACACACTACAACCGACCTGGTATCGGCCTACAAAGCAGATCAGTTGAACTAAGGTTCACTCGTGATTCTGGAAATGATCGATAGAAGGCGTTAAGTCGGATATGACGATATCTGAAATATTCGCTTATCCACAGATTATGGTATTCTGGATGTCCAGCGGTTCTGGGAGAACACAGTGATGCAAACTGGACATCAGATGTGAAGAACACCAAAGTCACAAGGAAATGTGTATGGTGGATCTTGGAAAAACCTCTAAGCAAACTTGCATCGGCCGATTCATGATGGAATCAGAGTTTATCGCTTAAACAAAGCATGACAAGAAGTTGGGTAACTTCACCACTCCTTAGAGGACGTCCCTTATTAGGAGAAACTCGTGCCTTCGGCAATTATACATTGTGGCTAGCCGGTCGGCTTCAGAAAGGGCACGGATGACGGCGTCTGGACATATCTGTCGGATCTGTTGGAGACATAAGACCGTTTAGCAGTTGATCATCACGGGTGTCACTTCCTTGATTACTAATCAAATGATATAGAGGACCCTTTAACTAAGAGACTACCCGAAGATCGAGAGTTTTGTCTGTCTAGGGGAATGGGCTTAAAACCCAAACAATACGAACTTTTGCGGTGGTAACCCAACCATACGGATGGGAGATCCCAAGAATTTGGTTCAATGGAAAAACTAAGCTGCAAAAGGTTCAGTCGAGCGCTTCGGTGGAAGCAAGAACACTTCGGACGATGGTTTCTGTAAAGAAACATGAATCCAAAGTCGTTTCCGCGATAGACATTAAAGTGCTACCTGCATGGTGAGTAAAGGTTAAGCTTTCAAACCTTTAACGATCCTCAAACGGTTGAGGTTAAGGTTGGAGAAACTTTTAATAATTCATAACACTTGTGAAGTGGGTATAGCAGGATACCTTGTAGGAGATCACATATTTAAGTGCAAGGACAGGCCGCCTCAAATGAACGCACTTAAGAATCCAAGTGTGTCCACGGCCACAACGGACAGAACAATAAGAAGAAACGAATTAAGGGGAGGTATTGTGTTGGTACCGTTGTCTAGGCTTACATTAAACACTGACGGTTCAAGACATCACGTTCACCACGCATTAAGTAAGTCTGATGGTATTCAACTAGGGAAGGTTCAAAGCGGAAGCTACCTCTCCTGATGCAACATCTTTTCGCTGAACGATTGCTGAAAGTAGGCACCTTGTGAGTGCGCCAAAATCTCTTTTAAGATGGGATTGTTGAAAATTTACTAATGTAAAATTAAGTTTATCTCATTATTTATGACTCGAACAATTGGGGCCCCGCACGTCGGAAATGTCGTTTCCACACACGTGCAATCTTAGTGTCAAGTATCGTAAATTTCGTTAATAAAAGAGATATTGGTACGTAAGTGAAATGTTTGAGACATAGAATGATGGACGGTTATTTGCTAAATGGAAAGTGTTCCACGTTGGTAAACGAAAGAAGGATTGTGCGAAGTGTAAGATGGCAAGGGTCGAAAAAGGGCTGCGGAGCCGAGAAGGGCCGCGGCGCCTCCCGGACTGGGCCGCGGCGCCCCCTTGCAGTGTCGCAGCGCCTGAGTGGCAGTAAGGTTTTGGCTGAATTAGCATCGCGGCGCTTCATTGGCAATGACTGCTCGATGGAATCCCAAAAGGTTTGGCTGTTGAGTGGGTTTCAATGGCATTAAATCTACCCAATAATGGCCATTACTTGAACCATTATGTTGTTGCATTACTTGGGGGTTAAATGACATCTATTACATGGCAATTGATTGTCATTATGGGGTATTTGAAAGGTCATGTTGCACACCTATAAATTGAGGCCTTTGGCTCAATTCTATAGATGACCATGAACAGAAAAACAAGTTAACAACACCACAAAGAGATCAATTTTTCCTCATATCAATCCTTCTCTTAGCAATCTTCATTATTCGTGTTCTTCGCTGAGATCATTTGTGTAGACTTTGCACACTTGATAGTTTGTTGTTTCATCTTGGGAGACTATTGTCCACACTTCCGTAAAGCTTATATACGGGGGTAATCTTGTCTTAAAGACAGAGAGTCATCTCTCGACTCAGCCGTGGTGTTGTGATTATCTAATTGGTTTCTAAGTGTTTCATGTGTGAACTAGAATCTCAAAGGACTCTAACTGTTCGGATTCTCAGCGGATCTACAAGCCACAAGTGTATCAGTTCATGTTCTTGTATTTCCGAATACAAGACCCTTATTTGAAGTTCCAATTTAAAGATAGAGATTGACAACTTCTTGTTGTAATCTTAGTTGTTTATCCATTCGATCATTGTAATAGTTATTTACTATTCCCGTATGTGCTTTACATATCCAACAAGAGTTACCCAGTACCTATGCTAGTAGGAGCTAGCATGTACCTCGTGAAATTAGTCAAGGTGTGCGCAAGCTGGCCTTGGACACCACTAGTTGTGAGCCACAAATTTTATTAAGGGTGTTTAATATATATTTATAAAAAGTAACTTTTGACCTATATATGCATAGTATTATTTTCTACATATAAGATATAATTTTTTGACGAAGGGTGTTCAACTAACCACCCTTTAATCTATGTAGCTACGCCGCAGGACACCACGGTTATAAAAAAATCCTTGACACTCCATCTAGGAAGAGTCACTCAAATTATTGTAAAAGCCTTTTTGTACAAGCCAAGAAGTAAACTGTAATTACCAAAAGTACGCAATACACAGAGGCCTAGTCCCAAAACTAGAGTATAAGCTGTAAATAATAGATTTTCGGCCTAACTCAACCCCAAAACTAGCTTATTGGGTGAGTATTGTCCAAGTCTATATAAGGAGTTCATTTCCCATTGCATTTCCGATGTGTGACTCTTAACACTCCCCGCACGCCCAGACCTCGTTAACTGAAGCGTGGACAATATAATTTGGGGACCCAACATCGGTGAACAAAGAATTTAAATTGGTCTGACTCTGATACCATGTAAAGAATGGATCTTGAATCTAACTCAACCCCAAAAGCTAGTTTGTAGAATGAGTATTGTCCAAGTCATACAAGGAGTACATGTTTCCATTCCATTTTCGAAATGAGACTCTTTAACATAAGTAAAAATAAATAAATAAAGTAAAATACCTCCTCTAATCTGATATCAGGTGGAGCCATCTGCATAACCCCAAGAAGTAAAGAACCAAAAAATAAATTAGGAATAATTTTTTTTAAAAAAAATAACAAATTTCAACATGATTAATTAGACAAAACCAACCTTAAATAATACATGATCAAGCTGCTGTTGTGCCGCAATAAAAGCTGATCTCACCCTTCTTCTAGCAGGAGCATGATCCAAATTTTGAGAAGCAATTTCATTTAAAGATTCACTAACACCTTCAATTCTTGGTTTTTTTAGTGCCATAGTAATTGTTGAACTTTGTGTTTTCCACTTCCATTTATGCCTTCGAATAATGGGTTGATCAAGTTTTTGATGAATAAGTGAGTTTTCCGGTAGTAAAGATGGTCGGAAAGTTAGTGTAAGGTTCATTTTTGTGAGTGATAGATCACATAGAACAGAGTGGAAGTGTACTTTTAAAGAATTACTCCCTCGCATCAAAAAGAGTGTTAGCCTTTTTAGCCTTTTTTTTTATATAAAAAAAAAAGTGTCCACCTATCAAATCAATAAAAATTTAATTTATTTTTCAGATTTTTTCTATTAAATTTTATGTAATTAAATTCTAATACATATTTAATTAGATATAATTTAGTAAAATTACTTTTTTTATTTAAAATTTGTATTCTTTTTAAAAATATATAAATGGCTATGTGAACATATTTTTTTATCGGGTCAAACTAATAAAAAGTTGCACTAAGCCGACAAGTGAATAGTCAATTCACGTTCTCTATGGACTTTCAATGTGTTAGTTGTTGGACAATATTTCTCTACTTGATTAACAACAAAAACGTGAGTTTAGACTTTAGACTATTTGTGGACTTGTGGTTTAGTTTTTAAATATTTCTTTAGGAGAAAGGGTCAAATTTACTCTCTAACTATATTTTATAGTTTAAGATTGCCCTTCATCAAATTTTGAGATTAAAATTGTCCTTCCCGTTAGCATACTTATTACATTTGCCTTTACATGGATGGAAGTCTGACTAGGACCCCATCACACTTAAAAAAATTATCACGTCAGATCCATGTAGGATCCACCTAAGCTCCCACCCAATTGTGTTTAACCCGTACTCGTACCCGTTACCCCACCGTATATATTCTTTCAACCCGTTACCCTCACTGTTACTTCTTTTCCGCCAGACCTCTGTCATCTCCGGCGAGCTCCGTTGAGCCCAATCATCCATTTTGCCACTAACCATTGCTTCCCCTATCCCTCTCCATTTCTCTCTCACTAACAAAGTTGCTGACAAGTTCTCATATCGGAGCTCCGACGAACTCCACCATTGTACAGCCAATTCACCACCAACGCCTCCACTTCATCTCCCTCTCATCCGTCTCCGTTTTCTGCCAGTTGACGCCGTCGAATTTGACCATTGAACGGGCGGTGATGACGACCACTAACCACAACTGCTCCATCTACACACCAACACGAAACCACCAACCAAATGTCGTTCTCCCTTTCCCCATATTTTCGTCGTTGTCGAAACAAACCAACTCCACCAATAACAACCAAATAGCCTCTCCTCTCTGCTGTCGTTCACGGCGTCGCTCAATTTCAATATATTAAAAAACTCCCTTTGTTTCTCCTATTGCTTCCCTCACCGCCACCGTCGTACTCCTTCTCCGCCGTCATCCTCCGATGAGAATCCGGGTCTATTCTGGGTCAACCTGGAAGAACCCAATAACCTGAAAGACAAGATTTTAACGACACTTAATTTCGTCGGCAATCGACATAAGAGACACTCTTCTACTGAGTTTCGTTACGATCCGTTGAGCTATTCGTTGAATTTCGAAGATGGATTGGGTGATAATGAAGAAGAAAACACTCCTTTGAGGAATTTTTCATCTCGACTCCCTCCTTCGCCGCCGGGGAAAGTGAAACCTATGTCAGTAAGGGAATTAACTGCTGCAAGTTAAATTTTTTTTAGTAGTAATTTTATTTTTTTTCTCTTTATACAGATGAAGTTACAGTGGAGTTTGAGATCTATACATAAATTGATCATAAAAAATCTTGTGTTTGTACATTACTACCTAGGTGGGATAACGGGTACGGGTTAAAATAATTGGGTGGGAGCTTAGGTGGATCCTACGTGGATCTGACATGACAAAATTTTTAAGTGTGATGGAGTCCAAGTCATACTTCCATCCATCTAAGGGAAAATGTAATAAGTATGCTAACGGGAAGGGCAATTTTGATCCCAAAGTTTGACGAATGACAATATTAAACTATAAAGCATAGTTGGAGGGCAAATTTGACCATTTTCCATTTTCTTTAATCTAGCTTTGTTGTATTTCGATGCGATGATAGGTCTCGAAGTGTATATTACTCCTACTAGTTACTACTAGTAATAAAATATGTCACCAATGTGACGGATTAGGATTTTCATTAAAGAATTCAAAAGATAAAGATATAAATATTTGAAGAAGTTAAAAGAAATTTAATATCTAATATATATGTATAAGAAATAATTTTAAGTTTATATATAGTATAATTTTCAACGAAGGGTTCAAGTAAATCCCCTTATGCTCCCCTATGGCGTTATCTCTATCCACACGAATCCAAGATTTAAACTCTATTAGGTCAATCATTAAGATTAACATTAAATCCGTTAGATTTCTAAAATTATAGATTCATATATACTATTTATTATAATTTTAATAAATTTTACACATAAATTTATATTTTGTGTCGAAAGTATTGAGTTTAGAGAAACCCGGTATGACAAGCTACTACATCCGCGTCTATGCATGACCGTCCATGCCACCAAATAATGGATCTATTAGGCATGAATTTAAATTAATCTGAGTAATGAGTTCAATTTGAATACTGAAAGATTACAAATATACATATGTTGTGGATGCTGCTATCTTTGCCACTTTAATATATCAATTATGTCGCTATTCAAGGAATGAAAAATGAATAGTGACATATTTTTTATTTGGACGGAATGTGTTTCTAGCTGTTGTAGTTACATGATTGAAAATCGAAAAGTTAAAACTTTAATTTGGCTTTTCCTACTATGAATGTTACATCATATTATTATTTTTTGGACGGAATGAGATGTTGAAGAAGTGGAAGTGGGGTGTGTTCTCATTCTGTGATGCTCCGACCATTTGGAGATTAGCATGATCACATTGATTAATTAAGAGTTAAATTCCACATAGTACGAAAAGCACCTCTAGGAAATGGATAGTTTAAATTGGAAATGAATTTCTTAAATTAGATTTTTTAATAATTATTTGGTATTCATTATGCATTACGCCTAGAGTTGTCAAAACGGGCTGGCCCGACCCATTCAGGCTTAGCTCACACGGGCTTTGAAATTTGATGAGCCAGACCGAATTGGCCCACCATTTTATTGGGCCTTTAAACAACAAGTCCAATCCATTACTACGTGGGCTGCGGGCCTGATCGGACCAAACCACTTTTATAAAAAAATATTTTCATAATTTTTAATTTAAATTGTAACTTAAAAATGCTAACATAAATATTTACAAAATAATATTACATGGTGTTGCTACTTGCTAATCAAGTCTCAAATTCACAAATAAAATTATTCTAATATTGTGTATTAAGTTTGACATCAAGTAAAGATTTGATTGTATGGCTTCGGTATGAAATTTCTACCATTCTATTCAATTATTTTGGATACAACTGAACAAAAAAATGATCTTGTAGAGCCAAACCTTCTGCGAAACTGAATAACTTTTGATATTGTTAACACTTAATATATTAATAATTGATTTCACTCGAACCAAATACAGATATTAATAGAAAACTAAATAATTAATGAATAGCAAACAACTAGCTAAATAGAAATATTAATCTAGCTTTGTTCCAATAGATCTCAATAAAAAGCAAAAGAAATGATATTTAAAAATTCATTTGATGAAAGTAGTGGCTTCACGGTTACTGACCAAAGATAACAATGAGGAAATAGAACGTGGATAAGCTGTATATAATCTCAACACGAATATGATTGAGTAAAAAATAAGATCATTTCCAAATGAGTACAAAAAGTGATATATTCTATGCATTCTTAAGAAAAAAGGTCGGAGAAAGAGAATGCATTCGATAAATATTTTAATAATATAATTCTATTTTGCATTGTTTCTTTAAAAAAAATGAAAAATAATGGTTTTGGTTCTTGTATTATTGCAATATTCTACTCTTTGTCTTAAATTTTATTCATTTAAGCACATTTAAACTTTATTTTATATTAAGTGTGCAGTTTTAATCCAATCCTAAGTTGATGCTATGACGTATCCCTTGGATCAACCTATTTTAATAAGTCCAAATTAGTGAAGAGAAGGTAAAAGTAATCGGTTCTCAATAAATCACATATATATTTTGCAACTTCATCCCTATTCTTCCTAATCTTTCTATTTGTATCTTTACATTAATTCTTTATAGAAAAAAAATCCCACAGATTGATGCTAGTTAAGTTTTTCCAACTTTTTGGATAATTACTTGACTTCCATCTTATTTCTAGTTCGGGCATATTTGGAACAACACTTCAAAAAAACCCCAACTACCCTAACATGTTTCATGTTTCATTTTTCATTTAGAAACTTTGAACCAAATTTGGTAAAAAAAAAAATTTTCTATTGGAGTCATTAGCGAGTAAAATTAGCGAGTAAAATTTTCTTAATGTTGTAAAAAAAAAAACCCCTTCTAGAAGTTAGTTACAAGTTTATAAAAAAATTGACTACCTCCTTGTCACCACTTTTAACTAAGGATTTAAGTTATATTCACTAACATATATTATCAATATATTTTGATCTGTGATTGTAAGTAAATTATTATTTTTATCAGATTATCAATTATATTCATAAAGAAATTAGGTATAATTATCTAATAAGTAACATGATTATATAATATACTTCTACAACAATAAATGCATATAAACTCTTTAAATAAATGGTCAAAGTAGTGATAAGTCACGATTCTTATTAAACCCTTTTACTGTTAGGGGTCGTTTAGTTGGAAACAAGTTATCCCAAGATAATTAATTCATGATAAGTTATTCCGGATTAGTTATGTAAAGAATGAATCTTGGGCCTAACTCAACTCCAAAAGCTAGCTTATGAAAGGGGGATTGTCCAAGTCCATATAAGGAGTCCAAATTCTCATTCCATTTTCGATGTGGGACTCTTAACACTCCCCCGCACGCCCAGATCCCGTTAGCTGGAGCGTGGATGACATAATTTGGGGACCCATCATCGGTGAACATAGACTTGAAATGAGCCTGACTCTGATACCATGTAAAGAATGGATATTGGGCCTAACTCAACCCCAAAAGTTAGCTTATGAGAGGAGGATTGTCCAAGTCCATATAAGGAGTTCAAATTCTCATTCAATTTCCGATGTGGGACTCTTAACAAGTTATTCCACTCTTCTACAAGGATAAAAATAACACTACAATTCCGGGATAACTAATATCAGAATTAGTTATACCATGGTTTTTTTCCAATCAAACATGGGATAAACATATCTCAAATTTAATCTTGAGATTAATTATCCCTTATCCCTCATACCAAACTAGCCTTTAGTCTTCTCATTTCCACCATTCGTGACCTCCAACCTATAAAGTTGTAACCAAAAAGGGCAAAAAAAGCCCATAAACCAGTGAAAATATATATAAAAAAATACTTCTCGTTTGGTTTTTGACCCAAAAATAGCTTAATTAAAAAAAATACACATGTATGATATTTAAATTTCAAGCGTAATTTCTTTTAACCTTCAACAAAAATGCCAAAAACCTTTGCACCAATTGGACTACAGACGCTAATTTTGGAGGATCAAAATAGTAATTGCTAATATGCTAATAGAGAATATTTTCACTCTCATTACTATTAACAGTAATCAACTCGCATGTGACTGAATAATTCAGTTGGTACCTCATCAAAAACCAATTTTACTCGTAAATAAATTATTGAATTTGGAGTAGATCATGAATTTAAATATGAATACTCGAGATTTGAAGAGGTTTTGATCATTCTTCGGCTCAGGAATAGAGAGAAAATTAATAATGTAATACAATCTTCAATAAACTATAAATTAGTAATTACCAAGAATAGTAAACACAAATGCTTAATTATAAATAAACAGAAAATGGTAAATGCAAAAGGATGTATGAAAAGTGATACATTCTTGACCTCTAATTATAGTATAAATGTTTGGAATATGTATAGACCTACATCAAGTAGGGGAAATAAATCAACCATTTACTAATTATTCAAAGCACCCGTAATTAACAATAGTACCGGAAAGAAGAGGGGAAACATAACCCCTCCTCCCCCACGCCCTCACCCCATTTAGAGGTCACTTAAGAGTGCTACTAAAATATAAGTTATGAAAATTAAGAAATTTAAGTTATGGAGATGATTTTTAAATGAAATAATTAAGAAAAATGAAAAAAAGTAAAAAAAAAAAGAGAGAAAGGATAAATCGGACCCTTCGCCAAATAAATGTGTCACATCACCTTGTTTATATATATATATATATATATTTAATTAATTAATAGATGAGAATATCACGTTGGTGATTTTAATTAGGTGTCACATATTAAATTAGAAATTATGAAATTAATTACTAATACTAATTAAGAATATAAGTTATAAAGATGAAGGGTGTGAGTTATAGAGATGGATTTTTAAATTAAAATAAAATAATAAAAATGATATAAAAAACCTCAAAAAAAAAGATAAATAAAATCTCTGACCTTAGGCATGTAGGATGTTTTATTCCTGGCTTTATATTATATATTAATTTGCTGTTGGTTTAAGCTCTGTGCTTCAAAGAACTTCAAAATTTACACCATTCTTGACGCTACAATTTCCATTAGGCCATCAAAATCAAAACTTTAAATCACCCATTTCATTATTTTATTATCTCCAAAATAGCGAAAATTGCAGTAAACATAATCTTTAAAACTTCACATAGACTTCTTGAAGAAAAGTTCATATCTTTATTACAATCATGTAAAACTATAAAGCAAGTGAAAGAAATTCAAACCCAAATTATAACCCAATGTGTTGGTTATACCACATATATTATCCCTCCTCTTTTGTCAAAATGTATGGAATTCAAGAAAATTTCGTATGCCCACCAAGTGTTCGATAAAATTCCCGACTTAGATGCTTCACCTTTCAACATAATATTCAAAGGGTATATTCAAAATGATATGTATAGGGAATTAGTAGTGTTGTTTCGTCGTATGATGAACGAAGATGTTAGGCCGAATTGTTTTACATTTCCTATGGTTTTGAAGTCTTGTGGAAAGTTGATGGCTTTGGTGGAAGGTGAAGAAGTACACGCTGTTGTGGTAAAATTTGGGTTTATGAACAATACTTTTGTGGGGTCTACTTTGATTGATATGTACTCAAGTGGTGCCCGAGTGAAATGTGCTTATAGGGTGTTTAATGAGATGGTTATACGAAATGTTTTTACGTGGACTTCTATGATCAATGGATATATTGCGAATGGCGATTTAGCATCAGCAAGAATGCTATTTGACTTGGCGCCTGAAAGAGATGTTGTATTAAGGAATAGGATGATTACAGGGTATATTGAATGTCGGGATATGGAAGAGGCTCGAAAACTTTTTGATGTGATGCCAAACAAAGATTTAATGTCCTGGAATACTTTGTTGAATGGTTATGCTAATAATGGCGATGTTGAGGGGTGCGAGAATCTTTTTGAAGAGATGCAAGAGAGAAATATTTTTTCGTGGAACGGTCTTATCGGAGGATATGCTCACAATGGACGTTTTAGTAAGGTTATTGATGCCTTTAAGAGGATGTTAAATGAGTCTGATGTGCAACCTAATGATGCCACCCTTGTGAATGTTTTGTCTGCTTGTACGACATTAGGTGCTCTTGATTTGGGTAAGTGGGTGCACGTATATGCTGAGAGCAACGGGTATAAGCACAATGTGTATGTTGCCAATGGGTTGATTGATATGTATGCGAAATGTGGGGTGGTTGGTAATGCGGTTGATGTGTTTAGGAGCATGGATAAAAGAGATTTGATTTCCTGGAACACTATCATTAATGGCTTAGCAGTGCATGGTCGGGGTAGTGATGCCTTGAGTTTGTTTGCTGAGATGAAGAATTCTGGAGTAAAACCGGATGGAATTACTTTTATTGGAGTGTTATGTGCGTGTTCTCACATGGGTCTAGTTGAAGATGGGTTCGCCTATTTTAATTCAATGATGAATGAATATTCCATCGTGCCTCAAATTGAGCATTACGGTTGCATGGTTGATCTATTAGGTCGAGCCGGTCATTTGGAGCAGGCTGTGAATTTTGTGGAGAAGATGCCTGTACAAGCTGATGCTGTCATTTGGACTGCATTACTCGGGGCCTGTAGAGTATACAAAAGCATTGACTTTGCAAGACTGGCTCTCCAGAAACTTATTGAGCTTGACCCAAAAAACCCTGCAAATTATGTTATGCTTGCAAATATATGTGGTGATGCTCGGAGGTGGAAAGATGTGGCAGAGCTGAAAGTGGCGATGAGAGACACCGGGTCCCGGAAGGTTCCGGGATGCAGCTTGATTGAGGTTAGTGATGAAGTGGCTGAGTTCTATTGCTTCGATGAGAGGCATTCCAAGTCAAAAGAGATATATGGAGCCTTGAGAAGCTTGATGAAGGCATTAAGATCATCTGGATATGTTCTGGACTTCATGGAGGTTGGTCAAGAAAGTCCATTATTTTTAGTGGATTAAAATACCTTGGTTTCTTGAAGATATCACAACTTCATCGATAAAAAAATCTTTAAACTCATCAGTATCACTGCAGTCGAAAGCTCGTCCATCTCAGCCTTCAGAAGTTGGAAAATGAGGTGTGTAAGTTTGTCTTCTCCTCTCAGTTGAGTGTATTGATAGTTCCATAATACACTAGTTTTTCTTTGTTATTCATTGTTCTCTAGAATGTTGAACACTTGAGTTGCTACAAGGCGGACCAGTCACCTTACTTGAATGTAGGTGTTATATAGCTAGTTACACTAGTTCAAAATCTTTTGGAAGCTTACTTGTTGTAAAGAATTGGGCCTGTCCATTCTCACTTAGGCTTTGAGGAGGTAAAGGTATTATGTCCCCCTTTCTTTCATGTATTCACTTTTTGATCTTAATATGTAGGGGTCAATGCGAAACCCCTCATCACCACAGATGGCTAGAACTTGAGGTTGATTGGCTTTTTTGTTTGTTTTTGGTGTTGAGCAGCTTCCTAGGTTGATCACAACGCCTTCATCAATCATTAGTACATAGGAACCCTTCATCAATAAAACAAGGAAAATTGGCTGCTGGAAAATTTGAACATAAACCGTCGTAGTTTTTATCGATAGGTGGCATATTAAAAGAAACACGACACTTCTTAAGGAGTTGAGCAATGCCAGTTGGATTGACATTATTTCCAAGATTAATGACTACTGTTTTAAGCAGTTGTAGATAGCAACAATCATCTTTGGTTTTTGCAAGTTGGTATATGTTATTTATACCTGTACAGCAAGGTACTGATGGATCACCAGCCCCCCCTTTTATACAATTTTTTTGAATGTACGAGAGGCATGGACCTAAGAAAGTGTTCAGAAATGGACTAGAGTGTTCACATTTGACTAGACTGTGACAACAAGTAAAATAGTCAAGCCACTGTTTAGTATAATACTACAATTTACAAAGCAGGAGCAACAACAAACATACCCAGGGGACTGGGGAGGGTAGAATGTACTAAGGGTGGCCAGTGGGCTGGGTCGGTCCTGATCCCGACCTAGTCCTGCCCCGATCCCCCTAAAAAAAATTGACGGTGTCGGGACTCGAAACCGGGATGGGACTTGGGCTCGTCCCGCCCGGGCCCGTACTGCTTCGTCACGCCCCATACCCGCCCGTCCTGATCCCCCCCCTTAATATTTTTGCCCCCCCCCCCACCCCATAAACCCTCTCTACCCTTTAATATTTATCCTCATTTTTTCTTCATTTTTTTTCTCACAAAACTTCCTACCATCTCAGAAGCTGTAAATTGTGAATAGTGAACTTGTTAATTCTTTTGAGTTACTATCATTTATATAATGTAGATAATTATTCGTAGAGCTTACGAAGACTCGGGAAACTTGAATAGCATGTAAGAATTGTTTATAGAACACCATGCAATAATCATATTATGAACAAATAAAGTATCAACATGAGATGTGTTATGAACGCCAATTTATGAAGTCTTATTGGCATTTAATGGTACATTTGTCTTTGAGTGGCTAGATTGAAGCCAATCTATGAAGCTTTTATGGAAGTCGAATGCGGCATGAACTTAATTAACATATCACGGAAGCATTGACATAAAAGAGAAAGTAGTTGTAAATTGGTGCAACTTTAAATGGTCATAACTCTGCGCTCGGATGTCCGTTTTACCCATTTTTTTTTAATTTTGTGTATTTTTTCGAGATGTGACCGGTCAAACAACCGCAAGGCGGTTTGGCGCCGACAATTTTTAGGAAAACGTCTGTGTTTCCCAATCAATTTGTGTTTTCCCCCAAATTGATTTCTAATTTTTTTCTTTTCCTTTAGTAAAGATCCATGATATACAATTGATTTCAACGTCGAAATTTTGTGGTAATGTAGGTGTGAATGTCAATTTCAGTGTTGGAAATTCTTTTTTTTAAAATCCACCTAATCCCGCGACCCGTCCCGTCCCATCTCGCCAAATCCCGGCTAGACCTGGGACGGGACGAGACCTCTTCCCGTCCCGCCGGAGCCCACGTCCCGACCCTCCCCCATCCCGTCGGGATTGGTCCCGGCCCGCCCCGACCCACTGACCATCCCTAGAGTGTAAGCAGACTTTACCTCTACCTTTATAGGTAGATCAGCAGTTTCCGAGAGACCCTCGGTTCAAGACAAATCATAAGCACAAGCAAAATAAGAAAATAAGTCATGCTAGCACATTCTGAAAAAGAAGCAGTAACTAATGCATGTACATAAGATAAATAAAGTACATTAAAAAATATATAGCAGTAGAAATCAAACGCTACTATAAAGTACTACTGCGCCTACTAGTATGATAGTCTAAGTGTGCCTACAATAATAACACTACAACTACCAGTTTATAAGTGTAAGTAGGGCTACGCTCGACTACCTACTACCCTAATTCGTTTCCTCCACAACCCCCTATCTAAGGTCATGTCCTCGGTAAGTTGCACATGTGTCATATCCCGTCTAATAACCTCTCTCCCCAATACTTCTTCGTCCTACCTCTACCCCTCATGAATCCGTCCATTGCCAACCTCTCACACCTTCGTACTGAGACATTTGTATCTCTCCTCTGCACATGTCCGAACCATCTCAATCTCGCTTCCCGCATCTTATCCTCCACCGAGGCCACTCCCACTCTGTCCCGGATATCATCATTTTTAATCATATCCCTCATTGTATGCCCACACATCCATCTCAGCATCCTCATCTCCGCAACTTTTATCTTTTGGATGTGCGAAGTCTTGACTGGCCAACACTTCACCCTATACAACATAGTCGGTCTAACCACCACCCTATAGAACTTATCTTTAAGTTTTGGTGACACCTTTTTATCGCACAAGACTCAAGTTTTGGTGGCACCTTTTTATCGCACAAGACTCAAGTTTTGGTGGCACCTTTTTATCGCACAAGACTCTAAATGTGAGCTTCCATTTCATCCACCTTGCCCCGATACGATGTGTGACATCATCATCAATCTCTCTATTCCCTTGGATAATAGATCCGAGGTACTTGAAGCTTCCTTTTTTCGGAATGACCTGAGTACAGGACAAAGGCTCAATTGGAAGAACATATACTAAACATTAACGAAGAAAAGCACAGAGAAGCAAAATAAATAAATGGAAAGATAGTAGAATAATAGTCTGTTTGGTCAAGTTTATTTTTCTCCAAAAGTGCTTATTTTAAAAAAAATTGAGGTGTTTGGCCAAGCTTTTGAGAGAAAATAAGTGTTTTTGAGGAGTAACATAAGCTGTTTTTCATAAGCTTAAAAAAGTAGCTTTCCCTTGAAATCACTTTTTGAGAAAAATACACTTAGAGACACTTTTTAAACATTTGAAAAGTACTTTTAATAAAAACACTTTTCAAAATAAGCTAACTTTAGAAGTTTGGCCAAACACGCTATAAGCCTTAGACAAGCCGCCCTCTACAATTATCAGGAATACTTTTGTCAATTTAATTGTTTTATCCGGGGATAATTTATCCTGAGTGTTAAGTAACATCAATGGCATAATTGAGAGCATTCATGAAGGAGAAAAACTGATTTGTATTGAATGAGCAAATCTGTTTTACAAGTGCAGCAGTGCTGCATATATACAATCTAACAAGCTAACCGCCTTAGTCTACTTACTTTAGACTAACTACACTTAGGTACCACTAGTTCTAACAACATACACTTTGACACCACTAACTTCTAACTGTCACAACCATATCACAACACCAGGATTGTTATTCCATCTTCTAACAAGTATAAGTTGAGTGCTACTTTTAATCCAGGAATAACTTATCCCAGAATTAGTAATCAAACAAAGGATAAGCCGGTACTAATTTTTTATCCGAGACTATTTATACTTATCTCTCGTACCAACCGACCCCTAAAAGTACAAGTTTTCCTAATTTTTAACAAGAGAAGTATTCCTATTAATAAATCATTAAGCCGGAATATAAAGCTATATAAACTTTTTCAAATTTAATAAATCATCAAAGTATTGAATTCGTGGAGACGTGCTCACTTAAGCAAAATGATATTTTACCCAAATAGAGTAGAATTGGCGAATAAATCTTTTTAAGGATGTAGATCTGATGGGGCGGGGCAGTACAAGCCTTGACCCACTAAAATTTTAACTCGCCCCGCACTGCCACATTTATGCTTTCTTTCTTCATTTTTTTCTCTTTTTCATTTGGCGGTATGCTTTTTTTTTTTTTTTTAAATAACTTTTTCAACTTTTTATTGAAATACTTAAAACTAACATGTCAATAAAAGTTGTCTATGTATATCTGTTGAATAACGCACATATAATTTTATCAATATTGTTTAATCTAAAATATTAAATGAGAATTGATGAAAAGTAGAGGTGGCCAGTGGGCCGGGTTCGGGTCTGGCGGGTCGGGGTCGGGGCGGGACGGGCGAAGGGGTCGGGGTCGGGGCGGGTTCCGGCAGGTTTTCCTTTTTTTTTTTTTTTTTTTAATAACATATGTAAAAAAAAAACTCAATAAACAAGACAAGATAGTGTAATAAAAATATCTCAAGACTGTTTTTGTGCCTCTTATATTATTTAATAGACATATGATTTTTTTGTAATACAAATACAATTGTCGAAATTGCAACTTTGTGGTGTTGTCCAAAAGTTGCAAATTACATAATAAAATTGCAATTAAAAAAATTACATTCTCAAAAAAACCTGTTCTAATTGCTTGATAATTTCCTGTGGTTCTTTGGTTGGAATTGGTATTTGTTGGTCAAATTGATCCACGTCGCTTCCACCACCTTCGGATAAGATTTCGTTGTAGTTTTCGTCTTCTTCTTCGTTGATCTCCGGTTGACCACACCTTCTCCGCTCCGCTCGTATCCAATCTCTGAATAATACTGCAATTTCCAAGCTGTCTCCGGCTAATGAGTGTCTGTGGTCTCCTATTTGATATCTGCCGGCAGAAAAAACGCTTTCAGACGCTTGAATGTTCAAAACATCTCGGGCCATCAATGAAAGTGTCGGAAAGGTCTTCTCATTCCCCCTCCAATATTTCAGCAAGTCTTCATGTCCATCTTCATTGATAACTTCTTGGTACGGTACAGAATCCTGCAAAACAAAAATATCCAACTCGCTAATTTGGTTAGTAGTAGAGGTACTATTGACACCCAATTTTGTCCCGTCATTTCCAATTTATTTTGCAATTTTTAAATATTTTTAACACATCAAAACAATTTTAATCTATATACATACATGCGTGTATATATATATTATTATTCTCTTATTATTATTATTATTCGCATTTTTTACTATCATTTGCATTTTATCATAATCATAAGTTTTATCCGAAAATTCTATGTTATTTTATTCTCGCAAAATTGCATCGTATTTCCATTTTTTATTAAGCATTAAACATTTCACAAATATTATATTTATTATTGTCACATCGTTATGTTATTTTAAATAATTCGCATCTTTTACAAAACAAAAATAATATTTTTAATGTTAAACCCCTTTTATATTTTTAAACCCAAAACAATTTCTAACCCATTTCATTTTCCCAAACCCAATACAAATTCTACCCAAACAAAATTCACCAAACCCACAAAACAATTCCTACCCAAATCTTCCAAACCAAAGCCCAACAAACATTCTCCCTTTAATTCCCCCAAGCCCAATCGGCCACCCCATTTTCGGATTCCCAATTCCCACAACCCAACAATTCGCCGGACCAGCCCACATCGTCCAACCCGACCCAGCCCAATTCTTTTAACCCATCCCCCTTTTAATTCCCCCAAACCAAACAAAACCCAAAACAAAAAAAATAAAACCCTAACCCCTAACCCTTCAAATCGCCGCACACCCAGACCCCCCCAACATCGCCGCACACACCCTACACCCCTACCCCACCACCGTCACCACGCTACCCCGACACCGCCGAACCCTCACCCTTCCCCAAAAATCGAGCGCGCTCTCATTTCCTCTTCTAGACAAAGCTACAAGCCTTGTCAACCATGGAACAGAGGGTGTTGCTCCATTTTCGTGCTATGAATCACGTGAAGCCTGCAAGGCCATCAACGTCCGGATTTTTGAAGGATTTCGTTGACCCATTTCAAAATTTGAAGCTAAAAACCCCGCCCAAAAGCCCTAGAAATCCCTAAGTTCGTCCTATAAATATTGGCATGTGGAGTCCATTCAGGGAGGCTTTTTTTTTTTGACGAAAAACTCTCGGTTCTTCAAAAGCCAAACCAAAAAAAATCGATTTTTCCGTAGGTTTCTTTTACTCCCATTTCTCGGTTCGACAAAGACATGAAAACATTTAGTCCCTTGTCCCTTTCAATCGCATAAACAAATAATATCTCCGAGCGGGTCGACGATTCGAAACACGCCTCGGTTCGCTTTGCCGGAGAAGGTCGGTAAATTCAAATTCCTCTAGTTTACTTATTATTGTGTGTATTAGTTTAAAATTCCCAGTTAGTTCTAATCGGCTTAATAGTCTGTAAATGTGTTATGTGCTTAATATATGATTGGGTCCTGCAAGTATTAAGTATTGTGTAATTATTAATTTCGATATTTAGTCACTATGACCGTGTTAAATGATACCAACAGTTTGTTAAGATTATATGGCTCTGATTTGGACTATAGCCGAGCCTGTTGACTTAAATATGTACATAGTCTAAGTGTGGATTGATGTCCATCTTTAAGTTTAGCATGACTTGTTGCCGAGAAGAGTTGTAATGATAACTAGATAGGTGTCTTGTGATATGCATATAGTTTGATCTGATTGTATGTAGAATCATTTGAGTTCTAGTACATTTTATGTAGAATTATAATATGACTAGTTGAATACCCTATGATATAGATTTGTTCAATTGTTTGTTCTTGTCTAAATATGCTATGTTGAAGTCCAAACCTGGTTTCATTAATGTGTGTGTTTGTTTGGAATGAGATTTGTAGTATGAATGACTAGCATATAGTTGTTTCACTTTAAGGGCTATAATATGAATGATCATATCCTGGACGTTTGCCTACATTTTGATGTTATCCACCTAAATCTCATGTATAGTATTGACAAGTTTTATTAAATATGTGTTATGTGAGTCATCCAAATGTCCATTCGTGACTTGAAAGTAATAGAGTCTAATTTTCTTCTTTGCCTTCTCCCCTAGCATGCTTATAAATATGTATAAGAGCGTTATTTTGTTACCGCTTGTCCGTTCATGATAGTTGTTCCCGCTTATTTAAGAGCGTCATTTTGTGACTGTTCATCTTTTCCCCTGTTAAGTGTATCTGTTGGTCATGTTATATCCTGTTTGTATAAATATCATTATACCCAACATATAAGTGGGGGAAACCCCTGCATACTTGAGATATTGGCATTTAAATGATGATGTGACCATTTTGTTTGCCTTCCCACAGAAATTGAAGTGAGAATCGGTGTTGTATGTGTCTCTTAAGCACGTGTACACCGAGTTTCTCTCTTGTGGTGTGTGTTTGAATTAGAAATCATGAAGCATTCTAGTTAAGTGTTGTGTGTGAGAACTCTGCTTTGGCTATTTCTCATCCAAACCCAGGTCTGAATATGTCAAAATAAGTCTGTTTGAGTTTGGATGATGCCAACTAGGACTATGCTAAGATATTTGTGTTGCCATTTATTGATTCTCGGGCTTGCTTGTTATGCATAACTCGGTGAATGTTATTTTCTCGTAAATCATGTGGGATATCCCTCCATCTTCCTTTCTCGGTAATTGATGCTTTAATATGTTCATGCTTTGGTCTGTCTTCCCCGATTTGGACTTGCAATGATACTTTAAAAGTATATAAGGTATAGACATAGGTATAAATTAGATGTATACCGAGGTTGTATATTTTTAAGTATATCATATGTATATTTGGAAATATCTTGTGTATATCAACCCTATATGTTAATTGAATATTTGAAAGTGGGCCTGGTATATTATTCTCGAATCTGATTCTCTGAGTTTGGGCATGTTTTCTCCTCATTTTCCCTTGAGATAGGGCCCATGACTCCCAATAGTACAGATAGTTTTCGATTGGGCCTTTGTTGGGTTCTATTTTTTATTTTTTATATCAATTGTTGATTGGATTATGTATATATTTTCATGTTCCGTCACTAATCCTTTTCTTTTCTTTTGTTTTACATGAAATGCATCGGGAGCAACGAAGAGTCTCTTTATGAGACTCATCATGGCTAGTGTCAAACGAAGACCCGCATCCACATTCCTTGCATTCTCCAACCTCGGGATTTCAAAACAAATAGGGCTAGATGACATCGTTATCCGCCTTAGTTCCTCTTTTATTATTATTCTTTAATTTCGTTATTTCTATCCTTGGGTCTGTAATAATTATTTAATGCTTGTGTGATTGTTAGGATATTTAGAATAATTAGGCCGTGAATGGATAATTAGTAGGGTAGTTAAAACCCGTCGCTAGCTTATTAGCTTGTAGGATCGGTTAATTCAAACATAGAAACCCTCCGCTAGTTATTTATTTTCAGGCTTGTCATGCATATTCAAAATTTTCAAAACAAAACTTGACCATCTTTTGTTCACTTTATTAATTGTACAACTCAAAATGATTTCCAAAATTACTTCTTTGGCATCATAAGTAATTCGTTTTTCTCC
Organism: Anisodus tanguticus; assembly: GCA_034509755.1. Classification (NCBI taxonomy): domain Eukaryota; kingdom Viridiplantae; phylum Streptophyta; class Magnoliopsida; order Solanales; family Solanaceae; genus Anisodus; species Anisodus tanguticus. The sequence continues at coordinate 1,989,991 of CM067540.1, read as the reverse complement.
TTATTATTAATTGTCCCAAATGCATACTTTTTCAAACTTTACATGTATTTTCTTTAATACCATGCAAATGCATACTTGCACAAAATACATCATTTACTAATTATTTGCAAACATCTTTTTTTAAGTTTATATCTTTAAACATGCATTTTCCTTAGTATAATATTAACCTGAGTTTGACCGGATAACCGCAAGTTAGCGGATCTTAAAGGATGCCTAACCCCTTCCCTTTAGGATAATAAAGAACCCTTACCTAGAATCTCAATAGTTTTGCAGACCTTCGAATTGGAGTTACATTGCAGCATTTAGTTTAATACTTAGGTGTCCTAATTCACCATAAAAAATATAATTAGGTGGCGACTCCTTAAATCATTTACCCAGGAATCACCGGACACGTTGTGCTCCGCTTTGACCCGTAGAACAGGTCAAAACAGGGCGCGACAGCATGGCGACTCCGCTGGGAAAATTCAGGTTCTTAACCATAGCAAAATCAGGTTAATTATTATTGTGCTTTACCTTTTTTGCTCCTTATTTGTTTTAATGCTTTGATATGTTTCATTTTGTGGAAATTTTTGCATAATTGTTTTAATTGCCACATTGTTTTACTGCTTTCCTTAAATTGACATTCCGCTCATATTTCTTCCACTCTGGAAAATTGACACTAGCACACACTACACGCGAGGTGTGTTTTGCGCACCCGCAAATTTCTTTCAAATTACCAAATGTTTAGGAGAGTTGGTATATGCGCGGAGCGTCCGGACCATCCGGTTGGCCGCGTAGCCTTCTCACTCGAGCAGTCCGCTCGGGAACCTTGAGTCTAGTCAGCCAAATCTTAGAAAATTTAGGATAGAGCTATACCACCCTTTATCTTAAGTCATGCATGCATATACCTTAGGTGGGTCGATCCTTGGTATCGACTCCACAATTAAGAAATCCGCCAAAAATGGCTACGGGTCTCACAACCCAACGACCAATCAACATATTATGTGTAGCGTGATAATGATAGACTAATCCAAGACTAATCATGACATGCTGAAATTGGAAAATGTACATTCATTTTGTCTCATTTCCGACAAAGCATTGCAGTTTAGCAGCTTGGATCAAATCAGTCGTAATCCCGCATATCTGGCGTTTAGGCCCACCTCTGGCATAAGAGAGGCCCCATGCATATTAGGACGCGCATTTAATTTCCTTACAATCTGCTTGCTACTTGTTCATTGTTTTCCACTTTATACATGTTATTCAAAGCAATAATTACTCGTCTCATACTAACTTAGTTTGCTTCATTTTTTAGAAGGTTTATTTTGCCTGCTTTATTCCCCAAAAGTTGATTCGCGTTGATTGAAACTGGCGGAACACCCCTACTTCACGAGGTCAAAGGCACAATCCTTCAACAAAATGACTGATTCAGATGCATCCGAACAGACTGGCCTGGAACTTATCACTCTTTCAAGAGATGAACCAGAGGCTTCGGAAAATAGAAATGCTACCGTCCAAGAAAAATGCATCGCCCAACTGTTACAACAGATGACAGCCATGCAGACTGAGATAGAGCGGCTCCAAAATCTCACCAACCTGTCCATTAGCGCCGATACCCCACTCCCTGAACAAGGGACAAATGTAACTGCACCACAAAATTTTTCATCTCCTGAATCGCCATTTCCCCAAAAGCTCCCCGATAATTCTCCATTATGCAAAACCAATCCACAACACACTAACCCGCAAGCAAGTCCACAACAAAGCCCGCTACAAAATGATCCGACCTCATTCACAACTCCACATACCCAAATTACCCCACTTGTCCAAAACACCCCTTCCACGCAAAATCACCCGGCAGACCAACACATATTGATGGCACACATCGCTGATCACAACAAGCAGTATGTGCCGCCAGTATATGTAATGGAAGCCCAACCTTTTACTACCGCAACACCAAACATGACTCTTCAGGAAATTGGCCAGTGTGAAGAAATGGACAGGCGGGTAAGGATCAGAACCGATGAAAGTGTGGCGAGAGAGATTTACAGCCTAAAAGAGGCATTCAAGAATATCCAAACCAGCAAGGGACATGAAGGACTTGAGTACGAAGATCTGTGTATGCATCCCGACATTGAATTGCCTGTAGGATATAAGGTGCCAAAATTTGGCTTGTTTGATGGGAAAGGAAATCCTCACGCTCATTTAAGATCATACTTGTGACAAACCGATTGGGGTAGGTAAAGACCAGGCCATCATAATGAAGTTGTTCGTAAGGAGTTTAACAGAGAAGCACTCGACTGGTACACGAGCCAAAACCCGCGAAAATGGCGTAATTGGGGCACGATGGCACAAGATTTCGTGGACAGATTTAAATTCAACACTGACACAGTCTTGGACAGATTTTATCTGATGAAGTTGGAAAAGAAGTCCACAGAGACCTTTAGAGAATATGCCATGAAGTGGAGGGCAAGAAGCAGCAAAAGTTCAACCCCGATAGAAGAAAGTGAGATGACCACTCTCTTTGTACAATCTTTGAAAGATGCAACATACTATGAGAGAATGATAAGCGTCATAGGACGAAGTTTCTCTGAAGTTATAAGGATGGGAGATTTCATAGAAGAGGGAATCAGAACAGGAAGAATTACAAACTTTGTAGCATTGCAAGCAACGAGTGAGACAATCCAGTCGGACTCATTTGAGGGAGCAGTAAAGAGGAAGAGAGACGGAGTGTCCTCTGTGGTGACAGTTCAGAAACATAGGCCAAATCAAATGCCAACCTACCAAATGCCATCACCCCAGCCTCCCTACTACAATCAAAACAACCAAAGTCCTCAGCCTTCCTATTGTTGCCCATACGCCCAAATCCATCAACCTTACTATCAATACCCACCTGCTCCCTACCCTGTCTACCATACTCAGCCAATATATAGCCTGCCTCGAGCGCCAGCCTATCCGAATCCCCCACAATATCAGCCCGCATACTTACCTCAGCCACGAGTCCATGCACCCAAACCCCGCGCAAAACACGAAAGAAAGCCAGCCAAAACCTATACACCTTTAGCCGAACCTCGAGCCCAATTATATGAAAGACTGAAAACCGCAGGAATACTCCAGCCCATCCCAGGAAATGTCCCCAATCCTGTTCCCAAATGGCATGATGAGACTAAGCATTGTGCATACCACTCGGGAATCCCTGGACACGACACTGAAAATTGCTATGCCCTCAGAGACAGAATCGAGGCATTAATCAAAGAAGGAGTTATCCGACTGAAAGGACCTGCCTCTAATGAAAACAATAACTCTTTGCCAGATCATGACGATGCAAATGTGAACATGATTACTGTTGATGAAGAACACAACTTGGAAGGGACTATTGTGCCAGTCCAGAGAAAGGAAAAGGTTAAATCATCAGCCTTTGTCACCCCTATGATTACAGTCCAATTGAGGGCACCGTTCGGAGTAGAAGTACTTCCTCCAAAGTCGCGGGTCATGGCACCATCTTTTCTTGGAAAAGTCCTATCAACCAATCTCCGAAGGAAGAGAGATGCTCTTTTGCCAAAGCCTGTTCCACCTCTGAGTCAGTCATTCGTCAGAGCATGCGCCACTCAGGAATCAAAGGAGGACAATGCAGCCAACCTCGTTGAGGGATTCAAAAGTCTTTTCATTACTGAAGAAGAAGCAGGATGCGGTGTGATTCTCGATGATTACGCTAAAGACTCAACCATTTGGGATGCGAGCAAGAAGATGATTTGGAAAATTGGACCTGTGCCCCGGCCTTGTTTCTCCCAGAAACTAGTTAATTTCGTTAATATTTAATGAAACAATGCGATTCAGATTGAGGCCTGAATCACATATATGCATTTAATGTTTTGCCTCCACCTTTTGAAAGCTTAAAAAGACAGATCTGCATTGCTTTTGCTATTTTAAAATATGTTTTGTTTAATAAATTTCTTTTCTTTTTCATCATGCAAACTAATAAATCTGTCGATAATATGTGACATATAATGAAACAAGCAAACAAGGTCCAAAACAACAAGCAAGGCTTCGAAGAATATGAGAAGGACTCACAACCGGAAGAACTGGGGCATTTTTTGGAATAAGTCGAAGCCAGATTTGGATGAAACATCAGGATAGTTGATAAGTTACAAGTATCGGCACAGACGTTTGCCATTGGTACTCTTGGGCTACCACGCTACGACCAGGACTTCTACTGGGGCATTTCCCTATCGTTCGAAGCCAAATCATGTACGAAGAGACTGAGTGATGAAAGCAGATGGACGCAATCGTCCGGGGCAACCTTATCAGAATAGAATGGCCGAAAACCATCAATGCAGATGCAGTGAAGAGATACCATATCTAAGATTAGTTCTTCTCTATGAAATACTTTTTCTATGTTGTAAAAGTTGCGCTCCCTGGCGGGATATGCAATGAACCCATGTCGGGTTCCGTTTCCTAGATTGCAAATTTCCCCAAAAAACACATCTTTTTTGCTTGTAGCATGAACTACGTCATGACCTGATTCCCTTGGCGGGATACGTAGGCGGCCACATCGGCTTCGGTCCCATTTTTAGAAAAACCCTTACAATCTCCTTTGCTTGTAATGAACTACGTCATGACCTGATTCCCTCGGCGGGATACGTAGGCGGCCTAAATCGGCCTCGGTCCCACCATTAGGAAATATTTTTTTCTCCTTTATATCACATATGACAAAATGCACCCATCTGATCACCCTGATAAGACAGGCAAGCAAATCACACAAGACTCGGTGGTCCGTTCGAAAGATCATCATCCTCACATATTAGAAACTGGGGCATTTTTTTTTTTTGGGATCACTGCCAGAGGACGTCGATAAACATGGAAAAGCATCGGTAAAATAAGTCTTCAGCCAGAAGAATTTTGGATAAGACGTTTGCTTTGTTTCACCGCATGTCACTGCTCGACAGACATTTTACATAAATGCATACTTTCTCATAAGCGGATTATTTCCAACAAATATCTTCATTAAAGTTCGACAAGAACTTTTACTGATATGCATATTTTCTTATAAGTAAATTATTTTCAACAAATATTTTCATTAGAGTTCGACAAGAACTTTTTACGGATATGCCTATTTTCTTATAAGTAAATTATTTTCAACAAATATTTTCGTTAGAGTTCGACAAGAACTTTTACTAATATGCCTACTTTCTCATAAACAAATTGTTTTCAACAGTTTCCATTAGCGGTTAGCAAAGACTGGGAACTAGATAGGGGCTACAGGTCCGAATCAGCGGAACATGCAACTATCAAGAGCAGAAGCTACAAAGTCAACGCGAATCAACCGCCCCTCCCCCAAACTCACAAATTTTCTTTGAGTACAGGTTCTTCAGGTTGAAAGAAGCAGGGAAGCCACATCACTTATGATCAATTTCCCAAAGAATTTTGGCATCACAGCTCACTACAAGGATTACGTTCATGTTTTGCATCTATACGAAGACATCATCTTGACCTACCGGGTCCCGACTAATTATGTCTGCACAAAGATGTTATTTCGAATCACGAGGAACGACAACACAAAGAAACTCGACGGCAAAGACGTCGCATCACATTTTCGCCCGTGCCGGGACGACATTTCAATTCACGGTCCACATGAGTTTGAATCGGCAGAAGATTCAGCACAACGTGGAACCATATTACAGCAAACTGACGGCAAGGACGTCACTTACATCTTTTACATCAAGACAACATTACAACGATGTCATCAGCTTTATCATTACAACGACGTCAACAACATTACAACGACGTCTTCAGCACAACGGTTACTTTTTTACCGCATTACAACGACAACAGCATTACATTCTTACAACAACGTCATCGACGTTATCGCAAAGACACATCAACTATCTTTTACAGCATTACAATGACATCAACAACATTACAACGATGTCATCAGCGTTATCATTACAACGACGTCAACAACATTACAACGTCGTCTTCAGCGCAACAGCTATCTCTTACAGCAAACAACATTACATTCTTGCAACAACGACATCAACATTACATTCTTGCAATAACGTCATCACAATGACGTCTTCAACACAACACGTCGATACAACGACGACATCAGTGTTACATTCTTACAACAACGACATCAACAGCATTACAATGATTTCATCAACAACGCGCCCATACAACGGCGTCATGAACACCACGCCTACGCAATGGCGTCTCCTGCAAAACAACTATCTTTTACAGCATTACAACGACATCAACATCATTACAATGATGTCATCCGCAACGCGCCCATACAACGGTGCCATCAACAACACGCCTACGCAACGGCGTCTTCTGCACAACATTTATTTTTACAGCACTACAATGACGTCAACAACATTACAACGACGTCTTCAGCACAACAATTATCTTTTACAGCAAAACAGCATTACAACAACGTCCTCGATGTTACAAGCAGCACAACAACTGTCTTTTACATCATTACAACGACGTCAACAATATTACAACGACGTCTTCAACACAACACGTCAATCCAACGACGTCATTTCAGGCACCCACCTAATAATGCAGGTATTTTAATTTCAGTCAGGCGCCCACCTCATAATGCGGGAATTTTAATTTCAGTCAGGCGCCCACCTCATAATGCGGGAATTTTAATTTCAGTCAGGCGCCCACCTCATAATGCGGGTATTTTAATTTCAGTTAGGCGCCCACCTCCTAATGCGGGTATTTCCAAGTTATATTCTCTACATTTTCTCAGCAGTTATACACTAATTATATCTTAAGCTTTAGTTTGCAGAAGTTTTTAATTTGCAGGAACTTCATCAACAACGTGGAACTATCTCTTACGGCGAACCGAGGTAAATTGGTCAACGACCTACTTCGAACGTCGATCCGCTATTTCCCAATAGTTTTGTCACATCTGCGACCAGTGTCATCATAGCTCGACACTGGGGCAATATTTCTTGAATCCGCACCAACTTTTTTCAATATCATCTCCCTTGAAATTCTGTTTCTATCATGCATACCTAATCTTCCTTCAAGTCCCGTTGTTTAGGACAAAATTGGCTACTCAGTCAACTTCTTTGGCCGAAAACTCTTTCATCGTCTCCGTCCAAAGAGGGGCATCTGTTGACACCCAATTTTGTCCCGTCATTTCCAATTTATTTTGCAATTTTTAAATATTTTTAACACATCAAAACAATTTTAATCTATATACATACATGCGTGTATATATATATTATTATTCTCTTATTATTATTATTATTCGCATTTTTTACTATCATTTGCATTTTATCATAATCATAAGTTTTATCCGAAAATTCTATGTTATTTTATTCTCGCAAAATTGCATCGTATTTCCATTTTTTATTAAGCATTAAACATTTCACAAATATTATATTTATTATTGTCACATCGTTATGTTATTTTAAATAATTCGCATCTTTTACAAAACAAAAATAATATTTTTAATGTTAAACCCCTTTTATATTTTTAAACCCAAAACAATTTCTAACCCATTTCATTTTCCCAAACCCAATACAAATTCTACCCAAACAAAATTCACCAAACCCACAAAACAATTCCTACCCAAATCTTCCAAACCAAAGCCCAACAAACATTCTCCCTTTAATTCCCCCAAGCCCAATCGGCCACCCCATTTTCGGATTCCCAATTCCCACAACCCAACAATTCGCCGCCCCCGGACCAGCCCACATCGTCCAACCCGACCCACCCAATTCTTTTAACCCATCCCCCTTTTAATTCCCCCAAACCAAACAAAACCCAAAACAAAAAAAATAAAACCCTAACCCCTAACCCTTCAAATCGCCGCACACCCGGACCCCCCCCCCAACATCGCCGCACACACCCTACACCCCCTACCCCACCACCGTCACCACGCTACCCCGACACCGCCGAACCCTCACCCTTCCCCAAAAATCGAGCAAAGACTCTCATTTCCTCTTCTAGACAAAGCTACAAGCCTTGTCAACCATGGAACAGAGGGTGTTGCTCCATTTTCGTGCTATGAATCACGTGAAGCCTGCAAGGCCATCAACGTCCGGATTTTTGAAGGATTTCGTTGACCCATTTCAAAATTTGAAGCTAAAAACCCCGCCCAAAAGCCCTAGAAATCCCTAAGTTCGTCCTATAAATATTGGCATGTGGAGTCCATTCAGGGAGGCTTTTTTTTTTTTGACGAAAAACTCTCGGTTCTTCAAAAGCCAAACCAAAAAAAATCGATTTTTCCGTAGGTTTCTTTTACTCCCATTTCTGGTTCGACAAAGACATGAAAACATTTAGTCCCTTGTCCCTTTCAATCGCATAAACAAATAATATCTCCGAGCGGGTCGACGATTCGAAACACGCCTCGGTTCGCTGCCCGGAGAAGGTCAGTAAATTCAAATTCCTCTAGTTTACTTATTATTGTGTGTATTAGTTTAAAATTCCCAGATTAGTTCTAATCAGCTTAATAGTCTGTAAATGTGTTATGTGCTTAATATATGATTGGGTCCTGCAAGTATTAAGTATTGTGTAATTATTAATTTCAGATATTTAGTCACTATGACCGTGTTAAATGATACCAACAGTTTGTTAAGATTATATGGCTCTGATTTGGACTATAGCCGAGCCTGTTGACTTAAATATGTACATAGTCTAAGTGTGGATTGATGTCCATCTTTAAGTTTAGCATGACTTGTTGCCGAGAAGAGTTGTAATGATAACTAGATAGGTGTCTTGTGATATGCATATAGTTTGATCCTGATTGTATGTAGAATCATTTGAGTTCTAGTACATTTTATGTAGAATTATAATATGACTAGTTGAATACCCTATGATATAGATTTGTTCAATTGTTTGTTCTTGTCTAAATATGCTATGTTGAAGTCCAAACCTGGTTTCATTAATGTGTGTGTTTGTTTGGAATGAGATTTGTAGTATGAATGACTAGCATATAGTTGTTTCACTTTAAGGGCTATAATATGAATGATCATATCCTGGACGTTTGCCTACATTTTGATGTTATCCACCTAAATCTCATGTATAGTATTGACAGAAGTTTTATTAAATATGTGTTATGTGAGTACATCCAAATGTCCATTCGTGACTTGAAAGTAATAGAGTCTAATTTTCTTCTTTGCCTTCTCCCCTAGCATGCTTATAAATATGTATAAGAGCGTTATTTTGTTACCGCTGTCCAGTTCATGATAGTTGTTCCTGCTTATTTAAGAGCGTCATTTTGTGACTGTTCATCTTTTCCCCCTTAAGTGTATCTGTTGGTCATGTTATATCCTGTTTGTATAAATATCATTATACCCAACATATAAGTGGGGGAAACCCCTGCATACTTGAGATATTGGCATTTAAATGATGATGTGACCATTTTGTTTGCCTTCCCACAGGAAATTGAAGTGAGAATCTGGTGTTGTATGTGTCTCTTAAGCACGTGTACACTGAGTTTCTCTCTTGTGGTGTGTGTTTGAATTAGAAATCATGAAGCATTCTAGTTAAGTGTTGTGTGTGAGAACTCTGCTTTGGCTATTTCTCATCCAAACCCAGGTCTGAATATGTCAAAATAAGTCTGTTTGAGTTTGGATGATGCCAACTAGGACTATGCTAAGATATTTGTGTTGCCATTTATTGATTCTGGGCTTGCTTGTTATGCATAACTGGTGAATGTTATTTTCTGTAAATCATGTGGGATATCCCTCCATCTTCCTTTCTGGTAATTGATGCTTTAATATGTTCATGCTGGTCTGTCTTCCCCTGATTTGGACTTGCAATGATACTTTAAAAGTATATAAGGTATAGACATAGGTATAAATTAGATGTATACCGAGGTTGTATATTTTTAAGTATATCATATGTATATTTGGAAATATCTTGTGTATATCAACCCTATATGTTAATTGAATATTTGAAAGTGGGCCTGGTATATTATTCTCGAATCTGATTCTCTGAGTTTGGGCATGTTTTCTCCTCATTTTCCCTTGAGATAGGGCCCATGACTCCCAATAGTACAGATAGTTTTCGATTGGGCCTTTGTTGGGTTCTATTTTTTATTTTTTATATCAATTGTTGATTGGATTATGTATATATTTTCATGTTCCGTCACTAATCCTTTTCTTTTCTTTTGTTTTACATGAAATGCATCGGGAGCAACGAAGAGTCTCTTTATGAGACTCATCATGGCTAGTGTCAAACGAAGACCCGCATCCACATTCCTTGCATTCTCCAACCTCGGGATTTCAAAACAAATAGGGCTAGATGACATCGTTATCCGCCTTAGTTCCTCTTTTATTATTATTCTTTAATTTCGTTATTTCTATCCTTGGGTCTGTAATAATTATTTAATGCTTGTGTGATTGTTAGGATAATTAGAATAATTAGGCCGTGAATGGATAATTAGTAGGGTAGTTAAAACCCGTCGCTAGCTTATTAGCTTGTAGGATCGGTTAATTCAAACATAGAAACCCTCCGCTAGTTATTTATTTTCAGGCTTGTCATGCATATTCAAAATTTTCAAAACAAAACTTGACCATCTTTTGTTCACTTTATTAATTGTACAACTCAAAATGATTTCCAAAATTACTTCTTTGGCATCATAAGTAATTCGTTTTTCTCCTTATTATTAATTGTCCCAAATGCATACTTTTTCAAACTTTACATGTATTTTCTTTAATACCATGCAAATGCATACTTGCACAAAATACATCATTTACTAATTATTTGCAAACATCTTTTTTTAAGTTTATATCTTTAAACATGCATTTTCCTTAGTATAATATTAACCTGAGTTTGACCGGATAACCGCAAGTTAGCGGATCTTAAAGGATGCCTAACCCCTTCCCTTTAGGATAATAAAGAACCCTTACCTAGAATCTCAATAGTTTTGCAGACCTTCGAATTGGAGTTACATTGCAGCATTTAGTTTAATACTTAGGTGTCCTAATTCACCATAAAAAATATAATTAGGTGGCGACTCCTTAAATCATTTACCCAGGAATCACCGGACACGTTGTGCTCCGCTTTGACCCGTAGAACAGGTCAAAACAGGGCGCGACAGGTACGCCCGCACATTCTATTTCTGAGGTTTTCAATACTAGCCGCAGAAACAACATGTCTTTTGTGAGGTTGTGTTGAAGATGAAGAAGATGGTATGGAAGCCGGTAAGTTACTAGCATTTTCTTGTTGATAAAACCTATATATTTTTTTGCATTGGTGTTCTACGCTAGACAACACTTCTTCTTTAGTTTGTTCAATAGGTGGTGGGTGATTTAGATTTTTGGGACTTGGAGGTGGTAGTACTTCTATACAATCGTAAATAGTTTCAATTAGTGATTTAGTACCGTCTATTTTAATAGTCGGATTTAATACAGAACCAATAATATAAATAGTGGGAATAGGAATAAAATATTTTTTTATTTTGATAAACATTTTTTTAATAGCTGCCATATAAGATGGTTTTTCCATATATTCACTAAGTAATAAAAATATTAGAGTTATATAAAACAACATAGTTGAAATAGTAGGATAATATATACCGGAAAATTCTTTTGTTGCTTGAAATTTTTTTTCTAAAAATACAATAAGTTCGGAAATTTTTACCCAATCACTATCTACAATCATATCAGCTGGATTTTGATTATGAGAGTTTAAAAATAAAGTTATAGGTTTTCTATAGTCATAAGCAACAAGTAGTTGCTCGTATAAAGAATTTCACCTAGTAGATACTTCTTGTGGAATTTTTCTAAAAGGTAGTCCACAATCGTGACAAGTTTTTTTATATTCTTTTCTTCGTTGTACTTTATTACTTTTAAAAATAAAGTTTTTAGCAAATTGTATTTTACTAAGAATGTCTTCAAAAGTGATAGACCATCATTTACAATTAAGTTATATATATGGCACACACATTTTATATGAAAATGATCTGGAAAAGATGGAGTTAAATTATTTTTTAAAATTGTAATTGCGTAATTGTTAGAAGAAGCGTTATCTAATGTAATAGTCATAATTTTATCGGTTATTCCGTAATAATGGCACACTTGATAAATATTATCTGCAATAAAAGTACCAGTGTGCCTATCATCTATATATCTATACGCTAAGATACGTTTTTGCATAGACCATTTATAATCTATCCAATGACAAGTTACAGTTAAATAATCATGGTCGTTAGTACTACGACCTATATCAGACGTGATAGATACTTTGCCATTAAAATGATATAATGAATAACGTAAATATTGTTGATATTCATGCGCGAATTTAAATACGTCTCTCTTAACAGTTGATCTAGGAAAATCGTTAAAAAGCAGGATTATATATATCTCTAATATTGTTGAATATTTAGTAAACAATGTAGACTTGTAGAGAGATATATTGAGAGATTAGAGAGATTGTAGGAAGATTTGTGAGAAAGATGAAGAGAAAATGAGTTATTTATAGTTGGAAAATTGGGTTAAAGTGTAAATATAATAACTTATGGGTTAAAAATAAATATTAAGGGATAGGGGGGTGGGGGAGGCCAAAAATGGCCGTTGCCCAACGGCCAAAATCTAAAATGGCCGTTGGTGCAACAACTATATTTGCAAAGGGGGATCGGGGGCGGGATCGGGGGCGGGCTCGGGACGGGCTCGGGGCGGGCGGGCCTGGGGCAGGCTAGGGTCTGGCGGGATGAAACATTGTCCCGTCCCGAGTTCGAGTCCCGCTACCATTTTTTTTTTACTCGGGGTCGTGGCGGGCTCGGGACGGGGTCGGGCCGTCCCGGCCCACTGGCCACCCTTAATGAAAAGTGCAATAAGAAGATAGTCTTTGCGACTTTTGTGTATAGTCTTTACACTAATGCTTCCCAGTTATGAGATAACTAAGTAGACTTGAGTTATCTACTAAAATAAGACATGCACAAAGCTAAATCATCAAGAAATTTAAAACACCACTTAAAAATCAAATTGAATTAATAAATCAACTTAACTTCTACAAACTTTGACTAAAAATACGATACAAACGGAAAAATCAATATTTTCTAGGCGTAATAAATAGTGGCAGGCTGGCAGCTAAATCGACATCAAACAATCATAAAAAACGTATAAGATAAAGTTTAAAGGTTCCATAGAATTGCTACTTGTGGTGGAAATTTCGGATTCAAAGTGGGAATAGAAAAACAAAAGCTGGCCACCCCTACTGACCGTGAAACAAGGCTTCAATCCTGACGGACGGAGAGGGTAAACTGTCGACGAGCTGTGAAATTACAAACTGGGGAAGGATAAGTATCTACTAGCCATGATCCATAGGAGCTCCGCAGGCCTTCATCACACGCGTCAGTGTTGGAAGCCTCGGTTCGCCCCTAGACACAGGACCTTGAGGGGTAGGGGCTCGTCTTTGAGGAACCGAAGCAGCGGCGGCCCGTGATGACGATGGGATATAAGGAACGAGAGCGAGGCCCGGGGTCACACCCCCAACTCGGGCGGGAGTAAGAGAAAAAGGAGCATAAGGGTTCATCTTATCTGATAAATCCATCTCCCTAAAAAGACAGTTCAGACCTGTCAGCCCTTTGGCGGATAAGTTTCGGGGCAAGATCCTCTTCTTCCTCACTGACATCTGATGCCAAGTCGATGGCCACAGGAGAAATGACTTGAGCTGATGGGGTCGACCCTTAACTATCTCGCCCCTCAACACTCGGTCTAGTCCTTTTGGCTGAGGGAGGAGAAGAAGGAGACAACATCCTTTTGGACTCGGAAAATTTCATAACCTTTTGGTTTCGGCCCTATTGAGATGCATTTTACTTAATTTGCTGAAAGGACAAATTCGGATCTAAAGGAACCTCCGTGTACAACCGAACTGATGCTTCCTTCGGAATACCATGATTTTCCCCTTCCAATTATGTTTTGGCGCAATCTCCTACCACGTCCGGAGGGAAGAAAGTGCGTAATCCAGAATCTTTTGGACCCATCAGGCTAGACCCGACATTGGCTCAGGTGTCCAGGATATGGCTGACAAAAGAAGAAGAATGAAAGTCAGAGGCATCGTTAAGAATAGAGAAAGACAAAATAACAAGGGCGGGCCTAAACAAAGTACTTATAGTCAAAATTCCATCGCTTCGGGATAGGCGCCTCGTTGTGGCTTGACTAGATCTCTCGTCGCGATAACAACATATCTCTCCATCCACCCATGGTCGGAGTCATCATCAATGCTAGCAATCAACACGTTTTGGCCACGAAAGGATAGCTGAATAACCCCTGCTCTAAAAAATTTGGGAGAATAGTGGTGAATTAAGTGGGCAAGGGTAAAGTCCCCCCCCCCCCACCTGAGAAGAAAGGTACTAGAGAGATGCTACCGTCCTCCAAAAGGTCGGGCTGATCTAGGCCAGACACACTTTGTATTTTCGGCAGAATTCCAAAATCACGAGATCGATAAGTTTACCCAACCGCAAGAAAAAGGGGGATGTGTACACGAAAGAGTATCCATGCCATTAGAAAGTGTTATCCTCTCCATCTTTAGGGAGGAGCACTTTTATATTGGTCCAGCCGCAATCCAACAACACCCGACTCAGATAACGAGTGATAGCAGAAGATTTGTACATACTGGCTGGTCGGGATCGCTCTGAATCCATGGAGATTGGGCGCTTTGTGAGATCTTTTACAGAAGACCAACTGCTAGGAAGATGGCGTTAGCCTGCTGGTTGGACTTCGACGTCCTAAGGAAGAGAAAGGGACAACGTCTTTCTTGAAAATTTTGAAAATATGAAGCGTCTGAAGATCGGAGGGAGTGAAAGAGAACCCTTATATAAGAGACGGTACATAGAAAGGTCAGAGAAGGGGTACCATTTGGTTTAAAGGCAAGGAAATCAAACCATCATTACTGCATCTTCTCCCGGGGAACGATATCGATAAATGCGAGACACGTGTAAAGTGAGTGATACAAGTATAGCAGAGCATTTAATGAGAATGGATGGCGTGCGAAGGGACAATAGCCGGCTGAATTGGTGCACTTAAAGGACTCTACCATTTCCCGGTCCCATGAGTTTAAAGGTCCCGAAAAGTTGAGACTATCTGTATTGGGTGAAAACACCTCCGGAAGTATTAGCGTATTCAAGAAGCCTGATAGGTCCGGAGCCTTTGCATAGCTGTCTTCCACTCCCAACAACTTCTATCACATCAACTCTCTTAGATTAGAGTGTCGCGGCGCGCAGGTCATTAAGCTCACGTCGTCATAACTTTAGGGAGGCATAATAGTCTAGTTTGTCTTATATATACAAGACTTAGAAGAGAAGAAAGACACATTGTATTCTCTCTAAGCCTACACTTGTAACCGAGATCTCTCTCAAGCAAATACACTACTCTCAGCTCTTGTTCTTAGATTATTCATTTTAGATTTAGCTTACTTATTTATTTTACTTTCTTATTTACATATCTACTTACTCTTTTGTCTTGTACTTCCGTAGCCTAATTAGTAACTCCGGACTCGTTCAAGAGGGTCTCCGGATTGGATACAACCTACTTGTCTTTAAACCCCTGAATGCAAATCTCTAACTATATTTTTAATTAGAATCATTTTCATCGAAAAACAATGTTATTTTTAATTTACCAGTTTATACGAATTTAATTTTTTTTCCTTGTGGCATTGTACCAAACAGAAAAAGTCCAATTAACGAATTGAAATGGTGGCAAGCACCACACGTTGGTCGTTGGCACAACCCTCAAATGCTCGTGCGAAAGGTTCTATTGCGAGTAACGTCAAAAGTAATTTCTGACTTCTTTATGCCAACGACTTGATTTTTTTTTTGAGCATCCACCTTTTTCACATTCTCAACTCTTCAACTACGATCACCACCAAAGACTATGCTGGGATGGATATGATATCTACACTTAATAAGATGTCTTGGGGTCGAGCTCTAAAAATGAAGAAATCCCGGGAGAATCCACCAAACATCTGGTCTTGTAGTAGGTAATTGAGATGAGAGTTGCATTTTGAGTGTATATTTAGCATGATAGAAGTTATTTTTCCAAAAATGCTTCTAAAAAAAATAACTTATTTCCTGAAAATATTTATCGATGTTTGATTGGAGAATGGAACATAATTTTTGAAAACATATAGTATAAAAACTAACAATAATACTAGCAAAATCGGATTGCATTTTGGTGAAATTTTTTAGTATTACATCAAAAAACTTAAACAATCAATTTGCTTTACAACCGCGCGAAGCGCGGACAAATACACTAGAGTCTAATAAGTGTTGGGCAAAGCAACTATGTGAAGTTAAGAGTTGAGTAATTGTCATTTTCTCCCTTTTCGGTGAAAATATTTTCTGATAATCGAACATAAAAAAATAACTTATTTTCTGAAAAATATTTTCCATCATACCAAATACATCCTTATTGCTTCAAACTTCTTTCCATAATTGTTTCAACTTTACCTTCTTCTTTTTTTATTACATGATGGCAGGGGAAGGGAATATAGGAAGGGAATTACAAGGTGGGGAATCGAACCCTCACCGATAAGGAAAAAGTTCAGATAATCAACCAACTGAGTTACTATGATGCCCTCAATTTTACCTTTCAGTACTACTATAGAGTTTAAATTCTCTATGGGTCACCCCCCCCCCCCCTCTTTACAGGTAAAATCCACCATAATCAATTTTCAGCCTTTGTAATTGAAAATTAATTACTTTCATGGAGTTTTAAAATTACAAGATATTATCATAAATTTTCAAATTATATAATAGTTTCAATATTTTTTTCAAAAATGGGAATTGTGCATTATTTTTACCTCTTTCCTGAATTTCTCAATCTCCAAACCTTAATAGGGAAAAAAACTAAAATTGTAGCAAATTGTATCAATGGCAGTTTCTACCAGTTTATGTTTAATCTTAAGACTACAATAATTTTTTTTTAAAAAAAACAATGGCAATTGCCAATTATTTCTATTTCAATTCTCTGGTCTTACGGGTGAACATATGGCAATTATCTAATTCTTTGTGGTGATCCAACTTTCCACTTGTTTTTTTTTTCTTTCTAAAAAAATATAATGATGATCACTTTGAGAATGTAAAAGCACAAGAAATACCGACTCACGCAAGTCTTATAATAAAGTAAATCAATTAACGACTAAACAAAATGCATATTCACACACGAAGGATCAAAAAGCAAAAGTCTTGTTTATACAATTTTAGTAAATACAATGTTAGCAGATTCATAAACTATTTGAATTGTTACAGACTCTGATAATGTTCTACTATCTTTTATATGATCGACAACATACTCGACTTATTTGTAATAGTTTGAAAGTATTTTCCTCAATTGTATTCGTCCTAAAAGGAAACAATATATACACAATATACATTTAATTGAGAAGAATAAATCATGCCTAATCTTCCTAATCAATCTTTAATAATCTTCTACCTAATTAACATTTTACTACTTACCATATATAAAATGATACTACATTAATACATAATAATAATATTCTAACACTCCCCCGCAGTCGAAGCTGGAGGGCGGTGAATGCTGAGACTGTCCCTAAATTCTTCAAATATTATCAGCGGAAGTCCTTTTGTGAAGATATCTGCGATTTGATGACGCGTTGGGACATGTAACATTCGCACTTGTCCGCGAGCCACCTTCTCACGGACAAAATGAATATCTAACTCAATATGTTTAGTGCGTTGATGGTGGATTGGATTCCCTGAGAGATAGATTGCACTAAAATTATCATAGTATACTATTGTTGCTGTTGGAATTGGGCAATGAAGTTCAAGTAACAGGTTCCTAATCCAACATGAGTCAGATACAATATTAGCCATAACACGATATTCTGCTTCAGCACTTGAGCGTGATACCGCGGCTTGCCTTTTTGAGGACCATGAGATTAAATTGTCACCGAGGAAGACGCAATACCCGGAGGTGGATCATCTTGTGTCCGAACATCCTGCCCAGTCTGCATCCGTGTAAGTGACAAGTTTGGAAACAGAGGACGGGTATAAATGTAATCCATACTCCAGAGTGCCCTGAATATATCGTACAATGTGTTTTAGAGCATGCATATGTTCCTCCACTGGATTATGCATGAATAGACACACTTGTTGCACTGCATAGGTAATATCTGGCCTGGTGAATGTGAGATACTGTAAAGCTCCTGCTAGGCTGCGGTATAATGTTGGATCGGCAAAGGGTTTGTTAGAGATGTCACTCAATTTAGACTTCGTGTCTACCGGAGTTGCCGAAGGTTTGCAAAAAGACATTCCAGCTCGTTCCACGATTTCTGATGCATACTTCTTCTGGGAGAGAAATAATCCACATGTATGTCTTGTCACAACAATTCCTAGAAAGTAGTGTAGTGAGCCAAGATCTTTCATAGCCAATTCAGAACTAAGTTGTGACATGATACTCTTGCGAAGAGAGTCTGAAGATGTTGTTAGGATAATATCATCCACATATAGAAGAAGAGAAGCAATATGATTACCCTGACGATAAATAAACAGAGAATTATCTGAACGGCTGTGCGAAAAACCCATGTGTGACACAAAATTTGCAAACTGCTTAGCCAAGCCCTGGGGGCCTGCTTGAGGCCATATAATGATTTGTTGAGCAAACACACATGGTTGAGATATTTAGGATCTCGGTATCCTAACGGTTGGTGCATGTATACAGTTTCATTGAGGTGTCCATGGAGGAAGTCTTTTTTGACATCCAATTGATGAAGTGGCCATCCTTTTCAGAGAGACAGGCTGAGAACTGTTCTGATAGTTGCTGGTTTGACCACTGGACTGAATGTCTCCCCGCAATCTAGATCAACCTGTTGTGTCTTCCCATCACCTACAAGACGGGCTTTATGCCGCTAAAAAAATCCATCAGATTTTTCTTTATGGCTGAAAATCCACATATACCGAATTATATTAGCATTAGATGGACGAGGTACTAAGTCCCATGTCCTATTTGTAATTAGAGCATGATATTCATCATCCCTGGCCATTTTCCAATTCAGATCTTTTAGAGCAGACACTAGGTTACGAGACAAAGGTGATTTCGAGACCTGGGTGTGTAGACTATATTTGGTATTGGGTTTGACAATTCCATGTTGACTACGGGTGACCGGACGATTTGTTGGGCCAGTGGACTGGACGCCACTGGCTGAGGGGTGAGAAGCTGACGGTCTAGTGGGCTGGCTGTTTGGTGCACCTAGAATTGGGCCTGTAGCGGTAGCCTGGCCTAAGCTGCTGGACCGGGCATATTGTGAGGCATTGGGACTGGGCCTCGGAACCGAAGGCCCAAGTTGCTGCATTGAAATGTCAGTCAGTTGGGCCATCGATCTTTGGTCCAATGGGTCTGAATTCCAGTTTCCAACACTAACATTGGGTACCGAGCTGTGAAAAAAATGTGTTAGATACAGGAGCTTATCATCATCCAAAAAATCATAAGTGTGGGACCATGTTTCATGTATATTGACAAATGTAAACATAGTTTCATCAAAAATTACGTGACGACTTATGAATATTCTTTTGAAAGAAATGTCGTAACATTTGTAATCGCGATGATTAGTAGGGTATCCCAAGAAGACACATGGAGTAGATCGGGGTTGGAGTTTTGTAATTGTGGTGGATGGAAAAGGGGAGTAGCAAAGGCAACCAAACACTCTTAAATGAAGATAGGAGAGCTCTCGTAAATAAAGTATTTTTAGTGGAACTTGATAAGACATGTTTTTGTGAGGGAGAATATTTAGTAGGTAAGTGGCCATTTGGAGTGAATGATGCCAAAAAATGGGGGGTAGTGAAGCATGAGCAAGGACTGTTCTAACAATATTGTTTATTGTTCTAATTTTACGTTCTGTCTTCCCATTTTGTGATGATGTGTGAGGACAAGACAAACAAAAATGTAGACCATTTGTTTTTTTAAAAAAACCCAAAATTGATTATTGTCAAATTCCCTCCCATTATCACATTGAATATTTTTGATATCCTGTTCAAATTGAGTTCAGATGTATGCTCTAAATGCTCTAAATGTGGAAAACACTTGTGATTTTTCCGACAAAAGGAATGTCCACAGATAATTAGAGTAGTCATCAAGTAATAGAAAATAATATATATGACCCGAAGAACTCAAAACGGGTGATGTCTAAATATCACAATGTAAAATATCAAATGGCATAAGGGTGCACAAAGTAGATGAAATAAATGGCAATTTAACATGTTTTCCAAGTGCACAAGAATAACACTTATTTAGAGTCTGTGGTTGGGTACATGAAATAAATTTATTTTGGTTAAGAGAGGCCAAAACAGACTCTCACGGATGTCCCAACCGTTCATGCCATAAAGACGGTGCCAATGCCGCAAAAGCATATGGGAACTTGGACTGTTGATTGGGTGAATTTATTGGATAAAGATCCCCCTTGCTATCACATCTCATGAGGAGCTTCCCCGTCTGAAAATCATGCACGAAAAATCCAAAAGGGTCAAAACGAACAGATACCCAATTATCAGTAGTAAACTTTCTAACAGAGACCAAGTTTTTTATTAACTTAGGAGCATGAAGCACATTCTTTAAAATTAGAGGTGGGTTCGGTAGTGATAATTTGCTAGAACCATACCTTTTTATTGGAATTAAATGGTCATTTCCGACAATTATACCATTATTATTGCTCAAATTAAAATAGGATGAGAGATTACCTTGGGAGGACATCATATGAGACGTCGCTCCGGAGTCTATATACCAAATTGAATCCGATGGATTTAATCCCAGGGTGTGCATGACGGTCTCAATATATGTGGAGTGGGCCACTGCTGAATGGGCCTCCTGCTACTGGGTCGGCAGTGGCCCAACACTGCTGCCTGCTAGAACAGACCTAGCAATGTGGGCCTGCTGGGCCTGTCGTTGCTGCTGTCCACTAAGATGCTGGTAAGGTATGGGCTGAAACTGGGCATTGGACCTTTGGTACGGCCTGGTCCAGTTTCCAGTTGGGATTGGGCTGGCCGGAACAACCCAAGGACACTGCTAGGCCCAACTCCCTGCCCCACCGTGCTGCTGCCACTGCCCGCCGCCGGTGTTGGTGTTGCCGCCATTTCCGCCGCCACCAGAATTCCGGTGGCCTCCACCTTTGTCATTTTCGCGATTTCCACCCTTATTATTATTATTATTACGTCCTTTTTGTCCCTTACTTTGTTAGGAAGGGTAAAAAAATATCATCATTTGAGGAAGTGGCAATCATGGTGGAATTTGAAGTAGTCGGCACCTTTTTAGCAAAGGCCGATTCTTCAAGTACAATCATCGACCGTGCTTGATAAAATAAAGGTAGAGGATTACTTTGACGAATTAGTGTCCCCACTCCGCTATACGCATCGTGAGACCATCCACCAATTGTAAGACTAACCGGTTATTAGTAACCGGTAAGCCAACATTTCTTAATTGATCTGCCAACACTTTGAGGCGTTGACAATATGCAGAAACGTTAGGAAAATCCGCCATGTCAATAGTTGAGAACTCATGTTCCAATGTAACAGCGCGAGAATTTTGATTATCTTGAAAGATATCTCGCAAACGTTCCCAAGCCGCCATGGCTGTTGAATCTGGCTCCATTATAGTATGCAACAAGTCAGTGGAGATTGTTGCATAAATCCAACCAAGAACTGTGGCATCAAGCGTATCCCACAATTCCTTGTCCGCATCGGTTGTTAATTCCTTCCATGTCCCATCTTTTGGAGGAATAATATGATGAAGAACTTTATGAGCATGACAACATATTTTGAATAATTCCGCCCATGTTGCATAATGAACGGTTTCCATTTCTAGTTTGACGAAAATAAGTGTTTTGATGTTTGAGACGGTAAGGGATGTATGAAAAGATGATTTTGACTCGGACATAGTTGATTATGATGGAGGATAATCAATAATGGAGTTAAAAATGTGCAAATTTCGGCCAACTAGGGTTCTAGTGGGGAAGAGGGCCGAAAAAATGGAAGAAAATAAAATATTTTGGATCTTTCCTTAAGCTCTTGATACCATGTAAGACTTTGAAAGTATTTTCCTCAATTGTATTCATCCTAAAAGGGAACAATATATACACAATATACATTTAATTGAGAAGAGTAAATCATGCATAATCTTCATAATCAATCCTTAATAATCTTCTACCTAATTAACATAATATTCCTAATTAACATTTTACTACTTACCATATATAAAATGATACTACATTAATACATAATAATAATATTATTTAATAATATTCTAACATTATTACATGTTAAGGAGATCCGTTGAGCACCCCGGTGGATCGCTTTATCATCTTTTTTTTTTCTTTCACTTTGATCAATATCAGTTCACCTAACAAACTTGGAATTAGCGACGACGGTCGCTAATCAATAAAAGCTCATCCCTAATCCTATATAACAACGAAATAGTGATAGATTATCAAGAAATTTTGCTAGCTACCGACTATTTAGCAAGAGATAAGCAATAAATTTCGTAGCTAATTTCTATGTTTTTCTTGTATTGTAACAGTACCAGCCTTATGGGATTAACTCTCTATTTTATATTTTTAATTTCTTCTCCATATAATGGCAGTTTATATCGTTGATTAACCAAATCAGATAGGAGTAATTGTTATGTCTTTGCTATTTTTTTCCATATAATTTTTCATGTTCTAATTTATTTTTGTTTCATTATCTTTTTTTCTTTTAATTTTTCCTCTACTCAATACTTTTCTATAAGATCCATTTTATTTGAAAATTAAGTTACTGTATCAACATGAGATTCTGATATCATAAACATTGCAACTATATATACACCATGAGGTCGGATATATAAATCTAAAATATGGAGATAATATTGTTCATGTAATTATCAAATTCTTTGTGTCGTCCTCAAAGATATTGATTTGAAATTAAAATTGGAGAGAATGTTTCTCAAAAAGTTCCCCCCCCCCCCCCTTAAATTTAAAGAGAAGCAGAGTTGACATAATTTGAATTTACTTAGATAAAAATGGCTCTCAATAAGGTATTTAAATTGAAAAAATTAAGAATGTTGCCGTTTGCATTGGGCAAAAAAATAAGAATTAGGAAGAGGAAGATTGTTTACGCTTAAAACTTGAGGGTGAAATTATTTTTAATCATATGATAGGTAAAAATGTATTAATCTCTTTTTGGGGAGCCTTTCTCATTAATACAATATATATAGTGTGTACAATGTAAAATTCTAATACAAAAGGGATCCTATAATTACCATAATTATACAACACTAATAATTACAAAATATATGGTGAATATTCTACTAATATTCACTAATACACCCCCTCAGACGGAGCAGGAGGAGGCCGGACGCTTAGACTGGATCTGAAGTCGAGGAATAGCTGTCTAGGTAGTCCTTTAGTGAATATATCTGCATACTGATATGAAGAGGGCACATGCAATACCTTGACATTTCCGATAGCAAATTTCTCACGAACAAAGTGTATATCCATCTCAATGTGTTTGGTTCGCTGATGCTGAACCGGATTGTGAGATAAATAAACAGCAGATATGTTATCACAATATACTATAGATACCTTACGCAAATGACACTGAAGCTCCCAAAGTAGATTTCGGAACCAACAGATCTCAGCAACAACATTTGCAATGCCTCTGTACTATGCTTCTGCACTCGAACGGGATAGTGTGGCATGTCTCTTGGCAGATCATGAAACTAGATTATCCCCTAAGAATACACAATAACCGGAGGTGGAGCGTCGCGTGTCCGGACAACCTGCCCAATCCGCATCCGTATATGATAGTAACCTGGTAGGTGCAGAGGGTATAAATGTAATCTATAATTAAGTGTGTCCTTAATGTATTTGATGATGCGCTTAAGGGCGGTAAAATGAGGCTTTATTGGGGCATGCATGAACATACACATTTGCTGAACAACATAAGCAATATCAGGCCTGGTGAATGTGAGATTGTAGTGCACCTGCAAGACTCCTGTAAAGTGTGGGATCGGACACCGGATTACCATCAGTAGCACTAAGTTTTGATTTAGTGTCAACTGGAGTTGACTAAATCTTGCAGTTTTCCATTTTAGCCCTGTGTAATATCTCATCTGCATACTTACGCTGACATAGAAACATAGAGTCTGCAGATCTAATCACTGATATCCCTAAAAAATAACTCAGCTTTCCCAAGTCGGTCATGGTAAATTTGGCTTTGAGCAATGCAATTGTCTCATTTTTCAACAGATCAGATGAGGCAGTAAACACAATATCATCCACATATAATAATAAATAAGCGATGGTATTACCTCGATGAAAGATGAAGAGAGAATTATCGCACTTGCTACATACAAATCCAATTCGCATAAGATACTGTGCAAAACGATCATACCATACTCTAGGGGCCTATTTCAGACCATAAAATGACTTACGGAGACGACATACATACAGAGGGGTTGCTGGATGGATAAAATCAGGCAGTTGGTGCATGTAAACAGTTTATTTCAAGTCCCCATGTAAAAATGCATTTTTTACATCAAGCTGATGAATGAGACAATGTTTACCCATAGCAATACTCAGAACGGTGCGAATGGTAGCCATTTTAACAACTGGACTGAATGTCTCACCATAGTCAATACCCTCTTGCTGATTAGAACCATTAGCCACAAGCCTTGCCTTATACCTTTCTAAGTCACCACTGTCTCTGTACTTGTGACGAAAAAGCCACATGCAATAAATCACATTCACCCCATCCAGTCGAGGAACCAAATCCCGAGTACGTTGTTTTGTTAGTGTATTAAACTCCTCACATATGGCCGCATTCCAATTCGGGTCTAGTTTGGCTAATTTAGGGCTTTTGGGAATATGGGAAATGGTTTGTGTAGGCAAGTTAAATTGGACTTTGGATTTGAAAATCCCGTGTTGGGCACGAGTTTCCATTCGGTGTGAGGGTGCTGGCTGGGTATGGGTGCTGGGTGTCAGGTCGGGTATACTGATATGGTTTTGGTTCTGGTTTGGTGCAGAGCTTGGGTGCGGAATGGGGTGTTGGGTTTGGGATGTGAGTTGGTGGTTCAGTACAGTGTCGGTTGGTGGGGGAGAGGGGTCATCAATCTGGGTGGTTCGAGGTCGGTAACAGTTACTGGTTTGGGTTATGTCGCCGATCTCGGTCGATCGAGACTGGCTGAGATCGATATAGTGGGGTAAGATATCGGAGGAGGGTGGTGACTGGTATTCGAGTTAGTGGGTTGGTTGTCGGTGGTAGGTGTGGATGCGGCTTGGTGGCGGTGCTGTGGAGATGATACAGACACGGGAAAGGGGGCCAGTGACGGTACTAAGACTGTGGCAGATTGCTGATGGTAATGGAATTCGACGGCGTCGGTGATGTAGGCGGGGTAGAGGTCAGGGACGCCGGAATGCGTTCTAGACTGGTGGAAGTGGGTGGCAGAGACGGGGCTACTTGGTCAGTGGTAGCAGTACGACTGAGTTCCGTAAGTATGACGGGGGAGATGTCAGACTCGTCTAGAAAGGTATAGTTCGTATTTTGGAATTTTTGGATTTTTACAAACGGGAATATTATCTCGTTGAACGTAACATGACGATAGACGTGAATTTTACGAGTGGATAAGTCATAGCACAAATAGCCCCTATGATTAGAAGGAATACCTACGAAGACACACGGGGTGGTACGATGTGCTAATTTATGAGGAGCACTGGAGGCAAGATTCGGGTAGCATAGGCAATCAAAATTTCTAAGGTGGTCAAATGAGGGGATCCGACGGTAGAGAATTTCGGTGGGGGGGTTTTGTTGTGAATAGTAAGGATATATTCTACCATTTTGACTATATAGACTCAGAACGATGGGGGAGAGAGGCATGGAAAATAAAGGTACGAACCATGTTGTTGATAGTACGGAGAATTCATTCGGCTTTTTCGTTTTGGGGTGAGGTGTGGGGACAGGAGAAACGAAAGACCGTGCCATTATTGGTGCAAAAATTATGAAACACGGAATTATTAAACTCACGACCGTTATCACATTGGAATGATTTGATGAATTTTTTAAATTGTGTTTTGATAAAGTTATAAAACTCAAGAAACTTGGTCTAGACTTCAGACTTGAATTTTAGAGGTTAAATCCATATAAAGTGGGAAAAGTCATCTAACAACACAAAATAAATTTTATGACCCAGTGAACTAATCACATGAGATGTCCATAAATCTGCATGAACAATATCAAATGGAGAAAATGTAACACTTAAAGAAGACTGAAAAGGAAGGCGAACGTGTTTTCCTAGAGGGCAAGACAAACATTGTTGGGCAGGTTTCCCACTAGAACAACGAATTAAATTATTGTTCTGAAGAAAATTAAAAACAGAGGCTCCGGGATGTCCAAGTCTATTGTGCCAAGTAGATGGATAGATTGTTGCTAAGGTTGTGGGAGGGGTGACTTGGGCAGTTTGAGATGTGGGAGGGGTGACACTAGCAGCGGACGCGGATAGGAAATGATAGAGGTCCCCTTCACTGTTGCATCGTGTAAGGAGTTTCCCGGTACGTAGGTCCGTTACAGAAAATCCAAACTGGTCAAAATTTATTGAGACAGAATTATCTATAGCAAATTTTCTAACGGAAATTAGATTCTTGATAAAGTGTGGGGCATAGAGAACGTTATTTAGGGAGAAGTGGGGGTGCGGTGGTGGGGTTAGAGTGTGGCCAAAACCTTGAATTGGAATGCGGTGACCGTTTCCAATCAGAATGGATTGTGGAGTATTTAAATTACGCAGTTGAGAAAGATTACCAGAATTGTTGGTGAGGTGAGGTGAGACGTGACGCCCGTATTCATATACCACGCATTATCGGGCTTTCGATGAGTCAAAACTGGATTGGGAAAGGCCTCGAGCGGACTGCTGGGCTCTAGGATAGTGGGTCGGAAGGCGGTGGCCTATTGTTGGTGCGCCCAGACTGTTGGGCCGCTGATGGGCTGCGGGCATTAGGGCCTGATGGCTGAGGCCCAATGGTGTTATGCCCGGGCTGCTGGGCCGATGAGGCAGCCAATGTGACATGTGGGCTGCAGGCTCTAAGGAGCTGCTGGAGGCCCAGGCCCCCTGTAAGTGCCCACTGCTGCTATAAAATCCACTAAGGGTGGTGTCCACCATAGGTTCAACCGGAAAAAATATATATATATATATATATTGGGGGGGGGGGGGTTTCGTGGCTTGGCCGACGTGGATGGGAGGCAGAATTGGTTGTATATTGGTGATATATTAGAGGTGTATATCAGCGTATATCGGTGGAATAGCAGTGGTATATGGCCGGTTTGGCGCCGGAAAAAAGGGGAAAGGCGACCGATTTAGGGTAGAAATAAAATTTTGACTCTTGATACCATGTAAGAATGTATTAATCTCCTCTGGAGAGCCTTTCTCATTAATACAATATATATGGTGTGTACAATGTGAAATCCTAATACAAAATGAATCCTATAATTACCATAATTATATAACATTAATAATTATAAATTATATGGTGAATATTCTACTAATATTCACTAATATGATATTTGAAATTCACTGATCTAATATCTTCAAAAAAATTGGGCAGCAGAACAAACAGGGAATTTGTTTGATTATTGTTTGATATATACACTTAAACTAAACGTTTAGGGGGGTTTTGACATTTAAATAAAACAAATAAGAAACAAAACCACATTTTTTGGGTTTGTGAATAATGTATCTAAGTTGTTACGCGGCACACAATATAATTATTAAAACAATACATCACTCATCTAACCAGTTAAAATTTGACAACATGCGTATTTATGAATCCAAATTAACACCTACTATAATTTGTCACAAAAATTATAATGAATCTCTAGACTTCATAAAAACAAAGAAACAAAAATTTCCATAACCCTAAAATATAAAACTACCAAGAATATTATGGACAAAAATAGTTACTTGTAGATGTTTTACTCAGAGCCGTCCCTGGGCGGTCTAGGTGGCGCTGCCGCACAGAGCCCCGGCCGGCGGGGCCTCCACCTAAGAATTTTTATTTTTCTTTTATTGAGTTCAAATATTAAGATATGTATTAAAAATGTCTCCAGTCTTATCAGTGGGAGATGTAGTCTAGCGGTTTAGGGCTCCATTCAAAAGTCCTTCCTAGTGAGAGGTCACCTTTTTGAATCCAATGAGCAGCGAAATACTTTATTTTTAAACACAAAATTAGATTTGGTACTTGACAAAGCATTTTGTTTTTGTTGCAAGTTATTTATAAAGGACCATCAACCAAGTTAATTTTTTCATGTGAATAAAAAAGGGCCTCTTTTTGTTTGTCGCACTGGACCCTTAAAAGTATAGGAACGGCTCTGGTTTTACTAATAATAAAAGTAAATGATAAAATAGTATAGTGAGAAAATTTTAACCCTTGTAACAAGAAACTGTTGGAGAAAATGACCTTGAATTGGAGTATTGGACCAAACAGGATGGTAACTTTACCATCTGACCCAAACATAAATTGGGTGGGGGTTGGGATTGGGATGGTAATGGCAATTGATATTATTTTTATCTTACAATGTTGGTGGTGTAGTTTGTGCAATTGAAATGAAGAGGAAATACTATGAGTTTATTGATCTATCTGGTGAAGAGAGAATGTGGGAGGAAGGTGAAGTAGTAATATGCAGACCAGGGAGGAATCATGTTAGTTTGGTTCTGCATTTTATAACTTGTTTCATATTTATAATGATGAATAGTAAACATAGTGTACTCTTTTTGAAAATGGGATAAACAAAAGAGAAAAAAAGACTATAGTGAAAACAAAATTGACTTTAACTTAAAGATAGCACAGTAGTAAAAAGATGTCACTACTTTTTTTTATTTCTCACATTGTATTCGGTATCGGTATTGAAATCCGACTATATTTGGATCACACCGTATAGAGCCCATTCGGGGGAAGCGTTCCCTATAAAAAAATTGGGCTGGGTCATTAGAAATAAGTGAAAGGGTGGAGCTGAACAATCCACCCAATTTATGTTTGGGCCAGATGGTGAAGTTACCATCCTGTTTGGTCCAATACTCCAATTCAAGGTCATTTTCTCCAACAGTTTCTTGTTACAAGGGTTATATTACCTCTCACGAAAATAATAGCTAGTCTTTTTGCGTTTTGTCTCTTTGAACCCTGACCATATTGTAATAATTAAATAGTGACCAACAAAGGATGTGAGGCAATGAATGAGATTGTTCCTTCTTTAATAAAGGTTTCAGTTTTGAATTTTGGAAATGGAGAAATTTTTATAGGGAACGCTTCCCTCGAATGGACTCTATACGGCGTGATTCAAATATAGTCGGATTTCAATACGGATACTGAATATCATGTGAAAAAGGAAAAAAAATAGTGGCATCCTTTTACTACTGTGCTATCTTTAAGTTAAAGTCAATTTTGTATTCACTAGTCTTTTTTCTAATTTTTTTTATCCCATTTTCAAAAAAGAGTACACTATGTTTACTATTCATAATTACAAATATGAAACAAGTTATAAAATGCAGAACCAAACTAATATGATTCCTCCCTGGTCAGCATATTACCACTTCACCTTCCTCCCACATTCTCTCTTCACCAGATAGATCAATAAACTCATAGCATTTCCTCTTCATTTCAATTGCACAAACTACACCACCAACGTTGTAAGTAATAAAAATAATTATTAACGTCTATATTGAATCCCAATTCAATTCCACCACCATAATTATAATATATCCCATATATTTTGTATATAGAATTATGGTAAGTAGAGGATTCATTATATGACTAAGATTCTACATTGTACACTATATATATTTGTATTAATGAGAAAGTCTCCCCAAGGGAATTGATACAATCTCACATGGTATCAAGAGCCAAAATTCTAAAAACCTAAAACTTTTGTTTTCCTCTTCTCGGCATTACCGTTCCCCCCCCCCCCCACTTATTTTTTTCCGACTGTAAAAGCCCCCCACCACTTCTTTCGAT
The DNA here is from genome assembly GCA_034509755.1 of Anisodus tanguticus. NCBI lineage: Eukaryota > Viridiplantae > Streptophyta > Magnoliopsida > Solanales > Solanaceae > Anisodus > Anisodus tanguticus. The sequence goes on along the minus strand of CM067540.1, from coordinate 1,960,072 downwards.
TTTTAATGGATTCCTCTTCCCCCGATGCTTCCGCTTCCTCCGGCGTCGTCACTCAAACACCACCCATGACCCCCTTCTCACTCTCTTTCCATCCGGCTCTCGCAGTTACCAATATCAAGAAATTTTATTCCTATAATTCTTGACCAGGAAGATGGCCAATATTGGTTATGGGTGGAACTGTTTCGAATTCATGCATGTGTATATCACGTGCTTGACCATATTGATGATTCAATCCCTCGCCCCTCTGAAATTGATGACACAACTTGGCGTCGTCTCGATGTCGTCATCAAACAATGGATCTATGACACAATCTCTAAGGACTTACTTCACACTATTATGAAATCTGGTGCCTCCGTTCATGAGTTATGGACACGCTTGGAAGAATTTTTTTAAGACAACAGCACACTCGCGCAGTGTATTTGGAAGAACAATTCAACAATATTTGTCTTAAAATTTTTTTGAACATGTCTGAATATTGCAAACAGTTGAAACTGGTCGCAGACCAATTATCCAACGTTGGAACGCCCGTCTCTGAAACAAAGATGGTCTTACAGTTGGTTGCAGGCCTCCCGAAGGGTGAATATGACACCCTCGCCACTATGATACAACAGGCCGATCCCTTACCCAGTTTTAACAAAGCTCGTTTGCAACTTTTGTTGGAAGAAACCCGGCGTGCAAAGAGAGATGAGCACACCCAAAAGCACTTGCAGTTGAAACGCTTGTCCAAAATAACATCATCGCCACCCAACCACCTCCACCGGAAAATACTTAAACCCGCAACAACTGCGGTGGAAAAGGAAGGGGGAAAGGCCACCGCGGGCAGGCTCAGCAATTCCAGCAACAGATGGGCCAGCCTACCAACATTCCCAATTGGCAAGGCCTAGCTGGTACATTTCGGCATGCAAACTGGGCTCCTTACCCGACTATTGTTTCGGCCCAGTCCCTCTACCCTCAACAGGGGGTACTGGGCCCTGCTCCTGCTTACCGATCAGCCCATCAGCAGCAACCACAAGCCCACTTCATGCAATCCTCCTATCCGCATCAATCAAATATCGTGGCCCTCACAGATTTGGGCCAAGCTTTCAGCAGTCTAAACCTACAGCAACCCGATGAAAATTGGTACATGGATTCGGGAGCCACTTCTCATCTCACCCGATCCGCAGGTAATCTCTCTCAACTGTTTCGTTTAAAGTCTCCACAATTTATTACAGTTGGCAATGGTCACCGCATTCCAATTCAGGACCAAGGTAACACCCATACCAGGCCACCCCACCCGCCCTTCTCCCTGAATAATATCCTATATGCCCCAAATATCATCAAAAACTTAATCTCCATTCGCAAGTTTACTCGTCATAGTTCTGTGTCTATTGATTTTGATCCATTTGTTTTTACAGTAAAGGATCTGCGTACGGGAATACCTCTTACGAGATGCAATAACACAGGGGATCTATATCCATTTACACCATCCTCCGCTGTCAGTTCCAACCGTCACACATCTCTTACTGCTTTCTCTCCATCAACCTGACACAATAGGCTTGGACATCCAGGGATTCCTGTTTTTCATTTTCTTCGAAGTAATAATTTTATCAGTTGTAACGGAAAAATTTCTCCACATTGTGCTTCTTGTCAATTAGGCAAACATATTCGTCTTCTGTTTAATTCATTTACTAGTGTTACACTTGTCACTTTTGATATTATTCATGCTGATTTGTGAACATATCTCATCCCTAGTTCGTTGGGTCATAAATACTATCTGGTCTTGTTAGATGATTATTCTCACTACATCTGGATTTATCCACTCAAATTCAAATCGGAAGTCTGCCAAATTTCTTGAATTTTGTAAATTTATCAAAACACAATTTGAAAGACCCATAAAATCTTTTCAATGTGATAACGGACGTGAATTCAATATTTCCGCGTTTCACAAATTCTGCAAAAATAATGGCATGATTTTCCATTTTTCGTGTCCTCACACCTCTCCTTAAAATGGTAAAGCAGAACGTATTATTCGCACCATAAATAACATGGTTAGAACTTTCCTCTTTCATGCCTCGTTACCTTATTCCTTTTGGGTATATGCAGTCAAAATGGTGGAATACGTTTTTAATATTCTACCCACTAGCACACTCCATAATAGGACCCCCACCGAAATCCTATACCGGCGGATCCCCTTATACGATCACCTCCGGATATTCGGTTGTCTATGCTATCCTAATTTGTCCTCTACCGCCCCACATAAATTAGCACCCCGAACCACTCCATGTATCTTCTTAGGCTTTCCACCTAACCATAGGGGTTATTTATGCTATGCTTGTCCACCCGTCAACTTCACATCTCTCGTTATGTCACCTTCGACAAGACGACATTTCCGTTTTCGAACATTAAAATTTTTTGACAAACGAACTATAATTTTCTTGACGAAACTGACCCATCTCCCATCACTATTTGTGAACTGTGTCAGCTTACCACTGTCAACCAAAGTCCGCCACCTACTGTCGCTTCTCCTGACCCCACTAGGGTCTCCCTGTCTCCCGTCGCCTCACCATCTTTCCCGATGTCGACTGCCACATTCTCCGGCGATCGGCCATCGTCACCAGTCCCTTTTCCGGTCACTATCCCCGTGTCTGTGTCGCCACCGTCGTTCCAGCACCCACCATCTATCTGAAGCCCACCCAACACCGCAATCGTCGCCTCACCAAACCAGCTTACCGGCAACCCACCACCACCGACACCATACCCTACCCCATCGATCTCCCCAACCCTACAACTACCCAGATCGACGACCACCCACAACAATCCCCCTGTCACAAACTCCAACCCTAACATACCAATTTCACACCCTGTTCCCGATGGCAACCCTAATCCCGATGGAAACACTATTCTTGATGGAAACCCCATCCCTTGCCAAATTACCGACACCAACAATCACCTAAACCAGCCAACAACATACCATCGTATGAAAACCCATGCTCAATACGGGATTTTTAAACCCAAAGTCCATTTTAACCTATCCACAGAAACCATATCCCCAATTCCTAAAAATTATAAATTAGCCAAACAGGACCCAAATTGGAATGTGGTCATGCATGAGGAATTCAATGTTTTAACGAAAGAACACACTTGGGATTTGGTTCCTCGACCGAAATGGGTGAATGTAATTCGATACATGTGGCTCTTTCGTCACTAATTCATGGATAATAGTGAGTTAGAAAGGTACAAGGCAAGACTAGTGGCCAATGACACTAATCAGCAAGAGGGTATTGATTGTGGTGAGACATTTAGTCCGGTCGTTAAACTGGCTACTATCTGCACAGTTCTGAGCATTGCTATGGGTAAGTGTTGGCCGATTTACCAACTTGATGTGAAAAATGCATTTCTTCATGGAGATCTGAAAGAAACTGTCTATATGCATCAACCGCCTGACTTTGTCCATCCAGTAGCCCCACATTATGTATGTTGTCTCCGTAAGTCACTTTATGGTTTGAAACAGGCTCCACGTGTATGGTATGATCGATTTGCTCAGTATATTATGCAGCTTGGATTCGTATGTAGCAAGAGTGATACTTCTCTGTTTATTTTTCATCGTGGTAGTAGCACTGCATATTTATTGTTATATGTGGATGACATTGTGCTCACTACCTCCTCTGATGTGTTGAAGAATGAGATTATTACACTGCTCAAATCCGAATTTGCCATGACAGACTTGAGAAAGTTGAGCTATTTTTTGGGTATATCGGTGACTCGGTCTGTGAATACTATATTTTTATGTCAGCGTAAGTATGCGGAGAAAATAGTGTATAGGGCTAAAATGGCTAATTGCAAAATAATGTCCACCCCGGTTGACTCCAAATCAAAGCTTAGTGTTGTTGATGGTGATCCAGTATCTGATCCCACCATTTACATAAGCCTGGCAGGTGCACTACAATATCTTACATTCACCAGACCTGGCATTGCGTATGTTGTTCAACAGGTATGCTTATTTATGCATGCCCCAGGGAGCCTCATTACACTTCCCTTAAACGCATCATTCGATATGTTAAGGGCACCATTGATTATGGATTACATCTATACCCCTCCGCACTGATCAAATTGTTAGCCTACATAGATGTTGATTGGGCAGGTTGTCCGGACACATGACGCTCCACCTCAGGCTACTGCGTGTTTTTGGGGGATAATCTCATTTCATGGTCTGCCAAGAGGCAAGCCACATTGTCCCATTCGAGTGCAGAAGCAGAGTATAGAGGAGTTGCAAATATTGTTACTGAGATCTGTTGGCTCCGAAACATTCTTTTGGAGCTTCACTGTCCCTTGCGTAAGGCGTCTGTTGTATATTATGATAACATATCCGCTATTTATTTATCTCATAACCCGGTTCAACATCAGCGGACCAAGCATATTGAGATAGATATACACTTTGTTCGTGAGAAGGTTGCTCTCGATCATGTTAAAGTGTTACATATGCCTTCCTCAGATCAATATGTGAATATCTTCACGAAGGGCATTCCTCGACATCTATTCCTCTACTTCAGATCCAATATCAGCGTCCGGCCTCCTCCCGCTTCGATTGAGTGTATTAGCGTGTATATAGAATCCCAATTAGAGATGGCAATGGATACTGGATCCGGTGGATCCAGATCCATTTTATAGGATATGGATCTTCAAAATTTTGACCCGACGGATCCGGATCGAACCCGGATCCATTTACGACGGATCAGATCTGGATCTTGTATTTGAGATCCGTATCCGGTCCAGATCCGACCCGTGGATCCGTTTTTTATTAAATATATCCATAACCTAGAATATAATTTTATAAGTATTTTCTTAAAATTTTTCATAGTTTCTGTATTTTACATTCAGATTTGGACTTTTTTTTAAATGATCCATACGTTTAAGCCCATAATTCTCAAAAGGCTCAATAAAAAACTAAGCGGAAAACAAATGATGGTACAATCATTGCATGTAAAAGGAGCTGATTATTTGATCTCATTCTGTTGAAATATCCGTATCTCATGTCATGCTTTAGCAGATGAAAGAGTGGATTCGTTGCAAAATATTCCTCATAAAAGTTACAATCATGAAGGATGATTAATTGTGGTTGAATGCAACATCTAATATAAGATCAAGATTAAAACTTTATGGCTTCCACCTTTAATTCTTTTTACACTAATGAAAGTGCAGATTAAACAAAAAAAAAAATGGATGAATTGACACCCAATGTAGCTTAATGTTGTTGTAGCGCTCAATTTTCATTTGACAGACATGCCTAGGATTAAAATTTGAAACATGAAAAAAATATACAACTCTGAGAACCACTTGACTCCTATGAAGATCTGAAACATGAAAAAAGTATACAACTCTAAAAGATTTTTTTTTACATGTGGATCCACATCCGATCCGTGGATCCGAGGATCTGGATTTGGATATGATTTTTATGGACCCGATGGATCTGGATCCGGATATGGATCTAGGTATGAAAAATGGATCTGGATCTAGTAGGATCCGGTCCATATCCGATCCGTTGCCATCCCTAATCCCAATTCAATTCCACCTCCATAATTAGAATATATCCTATATATTTTGTATATAGAATTATGGTAAGTAGGTAAGTAGAGGATTCATTATTAATGAGAAAGCCTCCCCAGGGGAATTAATACAATCTCACAATAATATCAATTGCCATTGCTCGTCACTAAATAATATTCCTACTACTATATATTATACACTGCATTTATATGTATATAGAATTATGGTAAGTAGGTAAGTAGATGATTCATTATTAATAAGAAAGTCTCCTCAAGGGAATTGATACAATCTCACAACAATATCAGTTGCCATTGCTCGTCACTAAATAATACTCCTACTACTATATAGTATACACTGCATTTATATGTATATAGAATTATGGTAAGTAGGTAAGTAGATGGTTCATTATTAATGAGAAAGCCTCTCAAGGGAATTGATACAATCTCACAATAATATCAGTTGCCATTACCATTGCCATGGCTCGTCACTAAATAATACTCCTACTACTATATATTATACACTGCATTTATATGTATATAGAAAAGAAAAACAAAGCAAATGAACCAGTCAAGTATCTGATGGTTTGAAGAATAAAACACTAGCAGTATACACACATCATCATAATATTAATCCTGTCTTCACTTCCTTATGAAAAGCTCATTATTTTCATTAGTATCAAGATTTTCCCACTACTTCAAAAACAATCACAAATCCCTCACATTCATTCAACATTCTAAACGTGTACATGTCCATAACATGTCCACAACAAAAATAACCATAGACCCTACAAAAAAAATCGTAGTTATAATGGGTGCTACTGGTTCAGGAAAATCAAAACTCTCAATCGACCTAGCTACACGTTATTTCCCTTCAGAAATTATTAATTCCGACAAAATTCAAGTTCCTAAAGGTCTCGATATTACAACAAATAAAATCTCGAAACCCGAACAAAACGGTGTCGTTCATCATTTACTTGGTGAGTCTGAATATTCATTTTCCGATTTTACCTCTACAGATTTCCGGTTCGAAGGTGATAAAATAATAACAAACATCATTAATCGCCACAAACTCCCATTAATTGTTGGTGGGTCCAATTCTTTTATCTATGCTTTATTATCAAACAGGTTCAACCCGGGTTTAGACGTTTTCGAAAACCCGGCTCAGTTGATATCCAATGAGCTCCGGTTTAACTGTTGTTTCATATGGGTTGATGTTAAAACTCCGGTATTAAATCAGTATTTATTTAAAAGAGTTGATGAAATGATTAAAACCGGAATGTGTGAAGAGTTAGAAGATTTTTTCAAGGAAAACGGGTATTCGGGTTCGGGTTCGGATTCGGGTCGGGTTGCTGGGTTGAGGAAGGCTATTGGGGTACCGGAAATGGAGGGGTATTTTAGGAAAAAAAAGAGTTACGAGGAAGCGGTGAGTGAGATTAAGGAGAATACGAGGTTGTTAGCAGAGAAGCAGAGGTGGAAGATCAAACAGTTGAGAGAAGCTGGGTGGGACATACAAAGAGTAGATGCCACGGAGGCATTTAAAGCGGCGATGATGACGCCATTGTTGCCGGAAAATGGGCAGAATCAGGCGAGGGTAATATGGGAAAGAGATGTTGTGATACCAAGCATGAAGATTGTGAAGCATTTTTTGTTGGAGTAGGTTTTCCACCTATTTACAGCTCTCTCCATTTTCCTTATTTCTCTCTCTTTTTCTTTTCTTTTAATTTATCATTTTAGGGGAAATTCCTTCTTTTTTTAAAAAAAAATGTAGTGAAAAAAAATATGAAACAGATGAAATGAGGCTGACGAAAGAGGGAGTGAAGTGGCGCGACTTATTTTGGCGGCTTTTTTATTTTTAATTTGCAAACTTTTTACATAAATATATGAAAAGATGGAAGAAATTAAAGCAAAAGAGTCTTCTCTACGGTATTTTGAAATAGCTTATTCGTTCCCGTTATTTATTTTTAATATTGTTTTAAACTGCTTGTTCTAATGCCATAAGTCTACTGAAAATTTCCTTTTTATCTTTCAAAGTATGGATGAGATTTACGTGATTTTAGTGGGTATATTTTGTTATTGTATATGAAAAAAATAGAAGAAAATCAAGTAAAAGATTCTTCTCTATTTCTCTTTTATCTACAGTAAATTCCTTTTTGTTTTCTCTATTATCTTACTCCCTCCGTCACAAATTATTATTAAAAATAAGTGTCTCAAATTATTTATTATTTTAGAAGTTCAAGACACAAATTAATTATTTTCCCTTATTTTACCCTTAGTAGAATGTTGTTATTAATGAGATTACACATAAATAAAGTAAATATTTAATAGAGAAATATTATAACTTAGACATAAATAAAAATAAAAATGAAGGGAGGAAGTCAATTGCCCCTTCTCCAGCATACTGATAGGGAAATCCTTACACAAGCCCAAAAAAAAGTATGAACTCGATCTTCATTCCTTTTTTTACCACGATTTCTCAAAAAAAGAAAGGAGATGAATCTGCTTAAGTAAGGAAGCGGGGCTCAGTGTGAGTCACTTTACTCGGGAAAGAATAAAGAAAGAGCAATCAATTGTTTAAGATGTCAATAATTTACTATTTTAAAGAAGCCAAAATCTCGTCTAATTAACATTTCTTAGAGACGTTTACAATAAAAAATGACAAATAATTTGAGAAAGAGGAAGTGTCATATTTTATGTGTGTTTTTTCGAGTGAGTTGCAAAATCTGCACTATATAGCGGGGAAGTGAAGAGTTACAGTAATTAATATTAGTATATTCGTGTCGTATATTTTTTTCAAGTAAAAGAACATAGGACTAATTATTTATCGAATATGGTACAAAAGTAGATCTTTCGTCTAAAACTGTGAATGGTATTTACGTACAAATGACATATCCAGTGAAATACCATAATACGGGATCTGAAAGGGTGAATGGTATTTACATAATTAGGAAAATTAAGATGTTCTCTTCAAATTATTTTATTTTATTAGTAGACTATGATTTTACTATCACAGTAGGAGTATACTTATATATCTGCAACGAGGAAGAATAAAAAAATTGAAGGTTTGACCCCAAATGCCAAAAGAATGTACCTTTTCAAATTTTAGAATCTTAATAACGCTCATTCTACTATCCAGTATCCACAAGGCCGCAATCATGGATAGTGATTCATCACACAAATTTTCTAGAAATTATTTCATATTTTAAAGCGATTCAATAATTTATATCTAAAAGAAATCTATCATACTATAATTCATCAATAATACTCTTGAGTCTTGACTCAAATAGTCAAGTTTTATCATAGCATGGCACAAGTTATTATTGTATCGTGTAAATCTAGTTTTAAAAAAAAAAGGATCATAAGCTAACACTGATAAAATTAATGAAGAGTTCAACATGTAAATAATTAAAAGCTTCGTGAAAACTCTAGTGAGGAGGACCAGTTGGTACTTGAAAATTAATCTTTCTTATGATATCCCTTTCTTGGACAATATCAAGTAATTAAAGAGTCAGATAATGTGTTGATCCACAAAAAAATCTTATTTTACTGATTACCTAGATTCGCTAGTAAATCATTGTTAATTTAAACGTGTAGGTATAAATAGTGTCAGAAAGGTTAAACAGAACAAAAGCTGAGTCGAAAAATTGCTTTATGTCTTTAAGACAAAATTGCCCCATATATATGTTTTTATGGTAATGGACAATAGTCTCTCAAGATAAAACAACAACAATCAACAATACAAAGCAAGTAAGGTTGATTCTAGCGAAGAAAATGAATATAGAATGGACTGCTGAAGAGGAGAGGATTTGTATGTTTCTGTATTCTCTTTTTCTGTCTCCTTTAGAACTGAACATAGTGGTTTAATTTATAGGAAAGAGGAGGGCGTTTCTGACTGTTGAAGTCAGATTAGTTGCAACGTTTCAGAGTCGTTGCAGCGTTTGGTTATCTCCGAAACTTTTAGGACCAAAATATAAAAAAGAAATATTTCAGGGACCAAAAAGAAAATTTGGAAAGACAACCCGTGACCCGAGCGTGTGAGGCTTAGCCCCGAACCCAAGCTCACCTAGGTCCTGCCTCTTCTTAACACATGAGTTATCCCTTGGGGTTCCAAACCCTTACTCAAAACTAGAGTTTATATAGTGTTCAATCCTTTCATCTTCTACCTATGTGGAGATTCGTTATTTGGCCAAAACAATCCATCTATTCATGTCTCAAAACACCTTACTTTGTGTACCAATATCTATTTCATTTCTTAACGAAATTTGATGATACTTGACACTAATATCATCTACTCATTTAGTAGATTAGGCATGTGCGAAGAAACGATGTTTCCGACATGCGGGGCCCACGTGTTTAAGTCACTAAAGACGGAAAAAACTCAATCCCACATCCTAGGTCCTCCCTCTTCTTAACACATGGGTTACCCCGTGGGGTACCAAACCCTTACTCAAAACTAGAGTTTATATAGTGCTCAATTCTTCCATCTTCTACATATGTGGGAGATTTATTATTTGGCCAAAACAATTCATCTATTCATGTCTCAAAACACCTTACTTTGTGTACCAATATCTCTTTCATTTCTTAACGAAATTTGATGATATTTGACATTAATATCATCTACTTATTTAGTAGATTAGGCACGTGCGATGAAATGATGTTTCCAACATGCGAAATTCACGTGTTTAAGTCACTACAGATGATATTTGACACTAATATTTCTTTGTGATCCACTCTAGTCGGCCCGCCCTCCCACATGAACGTCACACGAATACAGAAGTTAAACCTGCTCAAGAAAACTGTGCGTAGAACATTTATCAAGAGGTAAGTTAAGAAAAATGAGATATTATATGCTAGATATATACATGGCTGCACGTTATAATTATCCACTTTAAACTTTGTTCTATAAGAATCCAATAAGAAAGATTCTTTCGACCATTTTCGATTCACTCAATCTAAAACGTCATTAATCTCTCTTTTGCAACTGTTTTAAATAGTGGAAATCTTAAAACACAAGACAAGATTTATGCAAAATAATCAAAATCAGAGTAATAAAGAATTATTTGTAACCACGTGGATATTTGTTATACAAATGAATCTATTATACTAACATTGCACCCAAGATTTGCCTCTTTTCTCTATTTTTGTTTTCCACAACGGTGTGTTTTGAGCGTTGAGGATCACACTTGGAGAATCAATACAATATTTTTTATTCCATTTTCACATAGAACTGATTAATATGTCTATATTTGAAATAGTATCATCAGATTTGCAGATAGTCACAAGGATATTAAGTAATCAAATGGGAGATTACATGTTCTCTCTAAGATCACTCTACTCTTAAACAAAGAAATATGGTCTAAGTAGAATCTTTTTTCTCTTATCTTGTTTCTTAATCGTGAATTAAACAACATATATGTTTTATTCTTTTTTTTTTGTGTGTGGAGGGTTGGGGGTGGGGGGAGGGTAAGGGGGAGATTTTCGGTGAGATTTGAAGCGTATACCTACCTGTACACTTATACTGCTACTATAGTGTTACACTGTTACTACTATTCTGTCCCCAAAATTACTGTTTTCATTCATATTGTCTGTCTTTTAAGGTTTTGCCTCCTTCTGACATTTAATAGCCTTAATAATAAGATAGACAATTGTCTAAACTATCATTATATCTCTTAAACATCTTACTTAATTAATACTCTGCTTAGGTGAACAATAGGAATAATTGGAAAAATAGTAACAAATGCTTTTTTGTTTTACTAAAACTTCAAATATCTTGAAATAAACGCTAGAGAAGATTTTATTTTTAGATGTTGGGACAATTGTCCCATTGCCATTTATGGTATAGACATGCAAATTTATTGACTCAAAGGTTCTGAAACTTCTGGTTAAGTTAAAATAATTATGGAAACTTCCACCTAAAAGTCTTCAAAGGGTCATTTTTCCTCTGCAATTGTTTTGGGGGGCACTCCCAAATTTCTTGTAATTGAATTTGTTACGTGTGGACCTATTTAATTAGATTTCTCTATGACAAAATAAATGCCTTGGTTGTATGATTGGCCATCACTTACCATAAATAGGTAACCTATGAGCTAATCATAGAGCAAATGAAAGTGGCAATTTGATGGTCCTATGAATAATATTGTAGGATCAAATCTATTTTTGGTCAGCTCCATCTTATTTTGATTGCCTAAATCCAATCTAATTTGATCTGATTCGCCCATTTATATTTTGAGAACACTATAGTTTGACTTATACAAGACGAGACAAACTAATTGTGTGATAACTTTAGATTGCCCTCATTGGCAGACGAACGTGTTACACTCTTGCCAAGTTGGTTACGTTATTATAAATAATTCATTCAAGAAGCAAGTTGGAAAAAAAATACTTCGGATTAAGATAATCACAATGAATTAATGGAACTAGCTAGTGTTAATTAAATAGTTTGGAAGTTGAGAGACAAAATGTGATGGTAAATTTTGGTCTTACTCCTGAGATATAATGAATAGCCAAGTAAGTGTATCTTCAAGAAAAGATAGGATTAGTCTCAAGATTCAAGATTCATATCATATGATACAAAAATAAAATAAAAAATTGGCCCGTGTTCGCAGTCAAATACATTATAGGCTAACTTAATTTTGTGAAATTAAATTTAGATTTCTGAATCTATCAGATTTGGTACACCACAAAATTCAAGACTCTTCCTTACTTTTTATTGGTGCAGAAATGCAGTTTTAAATAGATCTTTCACATAATCGTCTATTTAAATAGTTATTATAACATATTATCGTGTTAGTTGTAATCAGATTACTATATATCATAGTACTTGATATAAGAGGAGTCACCTAATGATGTACGTCAATTTTACTCAATGATGATAACAACAACAATATATTCAATATAATTATACAAGTGGGATCTTGGAGATGATAAAATATACGTAGACCTTACTTCTATCTTTATGGAATAGATATATTGTTTCCGATAGATATTTTACTCAATGATGTAATAAAATATATGCACAATCAATACATAAAACTTAAATACTTTTTAAATATTTACATAAGATGTTCATATTCTAATATTACAAGTTCAATTGTAAAGAAACCTAAGGGAATGATGATGGAAGCAAGAATAGGAGATCCAAGAAGAATAAAAAGAGTGAGTGACAAAAATATCGAATCGAGAGTCAAATAAGTGCCTTGGAAGTTTCTCAGTTTCTCTCTATATTAAATAAAAATTGCCAAAAATTATTAAATAAAAATTGCCAAAGTCAAGAATAAAATATTGTAGTGTCTGTGTTTTGAGCCAGTTCGCGTGCGGTTCATTTTGCGCATGATCCTATAGAACCCATGCCAACCTCAACGCATGTACTTCTATTTCCTATTCCAAACTTAAAACTTATATATATACTCATAAGTGATAAAGCAAATATTTTTTACACTATCAATATAATTTAATTTATAATATTGTAAGTTTGTACTATTTTTTTTATCATGCTACAAACTAATGGTCATTATAGACATCTACTTAATTACCTAATTGTGTACCTAATGAAGCTAAGGAGCGTAAGATTAATATGAACCTCCTTCGCCAGAAAATTACACTATATTTATAGACACTCAGATGACACTGCTGGAGGCGCGATGGCGTCGAACAAAGAGTCTTCTTGGTACAGATTTTGGATGACCGGAGACAAACTCGGTTCATCGAGAAAGATGTAATCGGTGGTCTGAAATTTCCGGAGATTTGAAAAAGGAAAGGTTGTCTCGTTAAAGGTAACGTGACGGGAGACGATGATTTTGCGAGTAGCAATGTCATAGCACAAGTAGCCCCGATGATTAGGAGATAAACCAAGGAAGACACATGGAAGAGTGTGAGGGGCAAGTTTGTGGGGTCCAGTGAAGGCTATGTTGGGGTAGCATAAGCATCCAAAAATACGTAGGTGATCATATGATGGCTGCCTACGGTATAAGATTTCTGTAGGGGTTTTGTTTTGGAGTGTGTTAGTTGGTAAAATATTTAGAAGGGATTCTACCATTTTGACAGAATAGACTCAAAAAGGCGGTGGTAGGCAGGCATGAAACAGAAGTGTGCGGACCATGTTATTGATGGTACGTATAATTCTTTCAGCCTTTCCATTTTGGGAAGAAGTATAGGGACAAGAAAAACGGAAAACCATGCCTTGTTTAGAACAGAAATTATGAAATGCCAAGTTATTAAATTTACGTCCATTATCACATTGGAATGATTTAATAGGTTTTTCAAATTGTGTCTTAATGAATTTTTGAAACTCGAGGAATTTTGCAAAAACTTCAGATTTGAATTTCAGTGGGTAAATCCAGACAAAATGTGAAAAATCATCCAAGAATACTAGATAGAATTTATGACCCAAAGAGCTAGCAATCGGAGATGTCCACAAATCAGCATGAACAATATCAAAGGGAGAAAAAGTAACATTGTTTGATGACATAAAGGGAAGACGAGTATGTTTGCCTAGTGGACAAGAAAAACAGTGTTGGGCAATTTTCCCATTATTACATTGAATACGCTTAAAAGTCCTAAGAAAAGTAAAAACTGGGTCTCCGGGGTGTCCGAGTCGGTTGTGCCAAGTTGAGGGAGAGATCGCCGCAAGGGATAGAGGTGCTTGCGGTCCGACAAAATGGAAGATTGAGTGAATGGGTAGAGGTCTCCCACACTATTGCGGCGTGTAAGAATTTTCCCCGTATTGAGTTCCTTCACGTAAAACCAAAAGGGTCAAATTCGACAGACACAAAATTATTGCTAGTGAATTTTCTAACAGAGATTAAGTTTCTAATGATGTTAGGTGTGTATAGGACGTGGTTTAGGGAGAAAGGTGGGTGTGGATGTTTGGTGTGTTTGTTACCGTAACCTTCAATTGGAATGCGATTACCATTGCCGACGGTAATAAATTGAGGACACTTTAGCCAACGTAGTTGAGATAGGTTACCTGACGACCGGGTGAGGTGAGATGTGGCTCCGGTGTCCATGTACCAATTGTCGTCGGGCTGTTGAAGGTTCGCGGTGGTGTATGCCTGGCCCAAATCGGTCGGGGCCGGTGGCCGGGCCGCCGCAGTCTTTATTCTTTGGGCCGCAATGGGTGCCGTAGTTTCCGCTTCTTCCGGACCGCAATCAGCGGGCTCGCTGCCGCTGCCGCCGATGGGCTGTCCGGTGGCCGGGGAAGGGCCCAACAGGCCGGTCGACCAAGGCTCGCCGGAACCGGGCCCTGCGCAGCTTGGGTACGGGCATGCCGGCGAGGCCCGGTTCGCCGGTTGGGCCACCGCCGCTGCGCCGGTTGGACCACTGCTTCGCCGCTGTCCGGGGTTGGCCGTTGTCCGATCCACCGGTTGCGTTGGCCCTTTCCTCGGCCCTTGCCTTTGTTGTTGCGACCTCTGCCGCCATGACCTCCGCCGCTCCGTTCTTCTTCTGCCGCTTCTGCTCCGCCGGAACCGCTAGTTGTTCGCCGGCCGCAGGTGTTGCCATCCCGTCAATGGCTAACGCCTTTTGATTATGTTCCTCTTGTTTAGTACGTCTAGTTTCTTTCAACAATAGTTGTGAACGTGCCTTGTTGAAACTTGGGAGAGGGTCGGCTTGTTGAATCATTGTTGCGAGTGTGTCATATTCACCTTTCGATAAACCCACAACAAGTTGATGCACCATCTTGGTTTAGAAAACAGAAGTCCCGACGTTGGATAGTTGATCGGTTATGAGTTTCAGTTGCTTACAATATTCGGACATGTTGTTAAAATTCTCGAGGCGGGTATTGTTGAATTGCTCTTCCAAATACACAACCCGAGTATTTTTATTGTTCTGAAAGATTTCTTCTAGCCGGACCCAAAGTTCACGTGCCGTAGCACCTGTTTTCATGATAGTGCATAACAGATCTTTGGAGATGGTGCCGTAGATCCATTGTTTGACGATGGCGTCAAGACGACGCCGATTGAGTCCGTAACATCGGTGGGACGAGGAACAGTTTCGTCAATGTGATCGAGCACGTTGTATGCACATGCATGAATGTAGAATAGTTCCATCCACATGGAATATTGACAGTTTTCTTGGTCAAGAATTATAGGGATAAAATTCTTGATGTTGTTAACGGCGAATGCCGGATGAAAAGAAGATACTTGAACGTTGAGAGGGGTTTTCAAGTGTGCCGATGGATGAAACGGAATTTGTGGGGGAAGACATGGTTGCCGCCCGTCGAGGAAGGGAATTTTCTGGTTTGGCCGAAATATGGAGGAAGAAACCAGAATTTTTTTTTCTGTGAAAGCAGAAAAAAATTCCGATTTCGGCCGGGAATGAGGATTTAGGTTTTAGGCTCTGATACCATGAAAGATAGAATAATTTCCCTTAGGAATTTCTTTCATTATTCACAATATATATAGCTGTAAAAGGTTGATTCCTAATATGGTACGAATCCTAACTTACCTTACAAAGGTTGATTCCTAATACAATTAGAATCCTAAGTTACCTTAAATATACATTTATCATAATTACAAAATATACGGCGAATATTCTGAGAATATTCACTAATAATATTTATAGACACCTAATAGTTATTTCCTATGTATACTGCAAAGAAAAAGGAGGTGACCACGAAGTTTGTTGTTAAAATGTTGCTAAATGTAGCTCTTGACATAAGTTTTTGATAATTTATCGTTCATCCGTTGTTAAATAGGATTAACGATGGATCTTTTTTATTGTTTAGTGACAGAAGTTGTCCATCGTTAATTCCTGTTTTTAGTAGATGTTGAATGTTATTGACTTTTTATTTCTTTATATTTTGATCCCTTTCGTGAAAATTCTAACTACGCTATCAATTGTATAGATGGTTTATACACCATCAACAGATAGAAATTAAACTGTTCTGCAGATGACTGATCAAGTGGTTTGCCCCATAACAAATTAAAATGCTGTTCTTTTGACTGTCATGACTGTGGTTATAAGCACAAATGTATGTTTGTTGGGTTCTATGCATGCTCAGCATTTTAATATTTGTTCTTTTCCCAGATAAAATTATTAAAATAAAAAATATCAACCTTGTCCCTATTCTGTGACTCATTTTGACTAGCCTACATAACATGAGCTGACAAAATTAATTAACCTTATAACTCAAGTAACTATACATTACAGAAATAATTTAGTACATGACCAGCAAACACTGGTCTGGTGTAGGTCTCAAGACGACATTAATATACTGGCACAAGAATTTAGCTATGGAAACTGTCAAGACACTCCATTTGAAACCAATAATGATGATCATGTTCAGAAAGCATGATCATTTGATAATTGCTAATATTCATATTTATTTATTTTATTTTATGTTCTTGTCATAGTTATGGCAGTCGAAACAACTCCCCATCGAGCTACAAACGGTTCATTCACCTGATGGTAAACCTGGCTACCTTTAACCATGCAATAATTTATGTTGATTTATCATTGTCTACACCGTCAAATATTCATTCGTAGAATAATTATTGGATGTGCGAATAAAGTCTTGTACTGATAGTGGAAAAGATTGATAAGATGCATATAATGCATAGAGAATTTTTTTTAATAGTGTGAGGCCTTTTGGAAGAAATTGTGTGAGCTTGGTCCAAAGCAGATAATATTATATCATTTTAAGGGTAGCTTTGGGCTGGTTTAGCCCAACAACTAGTATCAACGCAAATGATTTGACAAGACGAGTATCAATGGCGGATTGATGGTGTCATGCTCGGTTACTTTTACCATGCCAAAGGTAGTTTGGAGATGCTAGCTCTTGTGTATGGCACACATTGAATTTCGAAAATTGACTTGTGAATCATGATAATGGACTACATGGAACTTAGTTAGAGAGGGAGACTCGTGGATCGTGGTAATGGGCCACATGTCACTTAGTCCTACATTAGTAGTTTAAACGATTCGAAAGCTACACATAAAATGTAAAATACTTTTAATATTGTGAAGTCTTTTAAAGGAAATCATACAAATTCGGCCCAAAGCAAACAATATCATTCTATATTAAAATATCTCACTTGGCTTAGGCCAACACGAACATAGTGAAGTTGCTAGTAATCTCAAAACCAGATACCTTAGTTTGCAAAACTTGTATATAAAACTAGCTTGTATACTTTTGGCCCAAAGAGTTGCAGTTCATTGAATTGAAGCCCAGTTATCATGTATTACGCATTTATCCATTCCCAACCTCCACTTGAACCTTTTTTTGTGGGTTTGTTGTGTATTTTAGGAGAAAATAATAACTACATTTTTTAGTACAAAAAGATTCTAATATAACGCTTGATAAGTTGTAAAAATTCACCTACAGAAAGTTTAATGAGGAGCTAATTTCAGCTGCTATAGGATAGTTTACTTTCCATGATTTAACCAACACAACTGGCCATTTTTTAAACTTAATACTGTTTAATTTTGGTACACGGGCTTATGTTTTGGGCTGGTTAACACTTTGGGCTGTCTCAGAGGGCTTTCAGTAATGGACTTCGTGGCCTTTCCTGTTGGACCATACGGATACGGATAGGACAATCCGCATGAATGCCCTTATTTGAGGATGGTCTTTAATTTTTGTCCTTTACCTAAAAATTTATGGGTTCTGATTCGAATTCTAGCTCTGACAAAATTTAAAAAAAAAATCGCAAGGAAGAGTTTGTCTTTAGGCATAAGGCAAAATTTATCTTAAGGCAGAGTTTGCCTTATGCCTGAAAGCAAAGTCTAACTCTGTCTTGCGAATTTTTAAATTTTTTTTGACTAAACGGGGGTTCGAACCTGGATCCTCAGGATATTTTTGGCTACGTTTTTAAGTGAAGGACAAAACTTAAAGACCAACAATTTGAGGGGCAGAAATTAGAGACCAATACCTTTGAAGCACAATCCGCGCAAAAAAAAAATACCAGGAATGCCCTTATTTCGTGGTGATCTTTAATTTTTTTGTCCATCAAATTGAAAATCTTTAATTTTTGCCGTTTTCCTAAAAAAAACCTTGGGTTCTGGGTTCGAACTTCAGCTCTGTCATTTTTTTTTAAATCGCAAAATAGAGTTTGGATTCACAAGACAGAGTTTGCCTCCTAGAGGACGGGCCAGACGCAGTAGAGACGACGGGGGAGCGGGTTCCCTACTAAAAGGGGGACAGGAGACGTCCATCTCAAGGCACATCACGACCTACATGCAACACCGGCGAGACCTGAGAAAGCAACTTGATTGGGTGTCACAGGATCCATAGTACCTGCAGCCTTCCGGACTTCATATTCATCATTTTTTAAAGCGAGGGGAAGGAATCTCTTTTCTGCAAGGGGAAAAAGCGACCGGTCCTACCCCGGCTTATTAGGATAGGACAGCGTGCGAATTCAAATTCTGTCTTGCAATTTTTAATTTTTTTTAAACTAAAGCAGTGTTTGAACCCGTAACCTCGGAATGTTTTCAGTCACTTTTTTAAAGTGAAGGACAAAAATTAAAGACCAATAATTTGAAGGGAATAAATTAAAGAACAGTACCTTTGAAGGAAAATCCGCCCAAGAAAATGATATGGATACGGATAAGTCTTCTAAAGTAAGTGGAAAGATAATGGGTCAAACCTAATATTCCTCTAATTCGAGAATTTGCAACATGTAGCCCATTAAGTGAGTAACGTTCTCAATATAAAAAATATTTTTAATGTTCATGAAATCTCTAATTAAGAATTGAAAAAACTAAATCACCCAACCACACTCATTTGTGGTTTTAACTCTTATTTCAAAACAGTTTTTCATGTGTAAAACAAATCGCGATAGTGCATGCACAAAGTGGCAGTGACTGTAAATCAACTCTTAAGCAGTTATTTCTGATTACTTAATGGAATAGTATTTTGTTCAAGTTTAAGTTTTGCTTACTAATAATATATAATAATAAATTATGTATTCATATTAAATAAAATCGAAGTTATGTATATACGGTAAAGAATTGATCTTGGCCTAACTCAACATCAAAAACTAGCTTGTAATGTGAGTATTGTCCAAGTCCATATAAGGAGTCCATGTTCCCATTCCACATGTAAAGAATGGATCTTGGGCCTAACTCAACCCTAAAAAGATAGCTCGTAAGGTGAGGATTGTTCAAGTTCATATAAGAAATTCATGTTCTATTTCATATCTGATATGAGACTCTTAACATATACAACAATAATAATATATGATGTGTAATTCTACAAATAAAATCCGAGAGGGTAAGATGTATGCATACCTTAGGTAACAAATGAACTAATAAAAATTGCAATAAAACAGTTAAAGGAAAAGTAAATTCAGAGAAAAAGAAAGGGTTTCATTTTCATAGCATAAAAAACATTGAATGCGATACAGGAATATAAAATGGGGACTGCTACATCGTACAGTGGTCCCTACTAATAACAAAGCTATTGGAGACTGGACACGTAGCCAAATCCATGAATATTCTAAGTTGCCACAGCTGGCTTAGGAAATTCAGATAAAAATAAAGGAAATACTTGGGCTTTACTAATCAACGGCCCAATCTCTAAACCTGTTCAGATTTGAACCCGGCCCAAAAGACAATAAGGCCCAATTGGTGCTAACTCATCTTCTTCATCGTTACAATCTTTGTGGGGTAGAGAGACCATTTTCTATAGACCCTCAGGTTAAAAGAAAAGAATCTGAAGCATGATATCAAGTAAAATATGATATCACAATAGCATGATACCAAATAAATGAAACAACAAACAATAATGCACATTGAAGAAAAGAACAACTACGCAATTACTAACTAAATACTACTGATAAAGAGTATACACGAATACCTACTAACCTTATAGCCTAATCATCGACATTCACATCTTTCTATTGTCATATTCTCACTGAGCCGAAGCTAAATCGAAGTTATGTATATATAAATATAATAAAGTAATAAGAAAAGACTAACAATCAACAATAATCCAACATGGAGACTACTTTTAACAAAAGTGTACTTTTCCTACTTAACCAAAAAATAAGGCCCACTAATGAAATCCTTCACTTAATGCCTCATTTTTGGTTGTTTGTCATCCTATGTATTTATTGTGAGTTGAGACAAATGAATTGTCTGGTTGTTGTTGTTGAATATTATGGATGACAACTAGAAGTGTTTGATTTATGTATGAAAAGCATGCACCCACTTAACATGTTTTTTTGTGATTACTCTGAATCTTTGCTGTCACGCAGTTTAATGTGTAATGTCTCTGAATTTTTGCTATCACACAGTTTGATTTGTACAAACTATATGCTGAAAAGATTGATCATAGTCTATTCAATTGCCATTACTAATATACAACAACATAATTCCATAAAGTTCGAGGATGATAATATGTACGCATTTATTCCTATTTTGAAAAGTAAAGAAGCTATTTTCGATAATCATTACTAATGTCTTCTTTCTTATTATTTTCTCTTGCTCAAAAATGAATTCATAATTCGAATAAAACCATTAATGAATGAGGTAGGTGAATGAGATTTCTCACCCTTAATCGAACATCTTGGATTTGACCTTGAGAATGAATTTTTTTATTTGTAGGGAGCACTTCACTATTAGGTTGATTTATAAAAATATCCTTTTTTAAGGTCACCATTTAGATTTGTTCCCTAATTAAAAACGTTGTGGAATATTGCGATTGAAAATTATCCCTTCAGACAACATTTTAAAATATTAAATTATCGCCTGACATTTATAATAACTTTAAAAAAAATTACACCTTGATCGAATGTTTTCTCATAAGATTTTCAGTTTGCTCAAAAAGATATTGAGACCATAATCTAAATGATTCATAAGTTGCAAAGAGAAATAACAATAGAACTATTTACTAAACACCGGCAAAGAGGACTCTTACTAAAAAAGGACAAAAAAATTCTATCGCCTTAATGAGCCGGGCAATTAGCACGATTGCCCCTATTTTAGGGTGGTCTTTAATTTTTGCTCTCCTCCTAAAAATAACCGAAAATATCCTTGAGGTTGTGGGTTCGAATCTCATCAAAGTCAAAAAGGAAAAAAAATCGCAAGGCAAAATTTCATTAGAAAATATTCCAATTCGGCCAAAGTTGTATAGAAATTATGCGGAGCATGTTTTTATGTAATTATGCCTCCGAGAATACCTCTGAGGTTGTGGGTTCAAATTTCAGCAGTCAAAAAGGAAAAAAAACGCAAGACAAGATTTCATATAAATTATGCATATTCGGTCAAAGTTGTATAGAGATTATATCTTAAGGAGCATAATTTTTATGTAACTATGCATGAAGGCAAAGTTTCGTTGAAAAATTAAGATTATACTTTGTCCGGCTAGTTACATAGGCAAATCTATGAAAATTTTGCCTTGCAATATTTTTTATTTTTTTTGCCTCTATTTGGATTCGAACCTAGAATATCTGATTTAGTAGATCTATGAATAAAAAGTACTTTGGCCACAAATTTTCATTAAATACGAAGTAGGAACAAACATTAAAGACCATTAAATTAAGGGACAAATTAAAGACCGCCCGTACGAAGGATAATCCACCCAGTTTTTTGTAATGAGCCTGTGAATTAATCAAACAAGTAAAGTTCAATTACCGAATGATTATTAAAAAATAATTTTCCTTTTATTTTCTTTTTGGTTGAATAAAGGACATGTTCTTGCATTTTTATTCTACAAGGTTTTATTTGATTTAAGTGTCTTTTACTCTCTTAAGAGGGCAGTAATTACACATTGAGTTTTAGTTTTAAACTTGAGATGCTCAAATGTCAGAACCATCATAATTTTCTCTAACGTTTCTTACTAACCATGTGATTTGTTAAACCCATGCAATAAAAAATGGGATTAACATGACTATATAAACTAGCTGAGCTGTCTATAAACATTTAATTATGACAAAAGGACCTTTTATCTAATTAATCAAATGATTTAGGTATAGAATTACCCGCTAAGCGAAACAACATAGCTAGTATAATTCCACAAGTGGGTTTGAAAATAATAGGATATACACAAACATTGCATCTACCTTTATGGGGTAGAGAGATTGTTTCCAATAAATCCTCGACTCAAAAAGAACAAAGTCAATGCAGAATTACAGAAAAAATCATGACACAAAACAAATGGCGCCAAAAAAGAAAAAGCAACAACTAAATCACAATAATTTATGAAGAAAATCAGATTAAGATATTCATACAAAGACAACAAATTAAATGTAGAAGAAAAAAACTAAGCTTGACCAAATAATAATTTATCATTTCCAATAATTATTGAAAATAATGTAATAATTATTTACAGAGACGTCTGTTCCTTCCTTCACATTTCGCCACTTCATTGACGATTTTACCCTTTCTAGATCATTTCAACTCAGTCCACGCCGCGTTATGTCAACTCACGAGTCAATGCAACTCGTTCGGATTTCAACCTTCAATAACGACGTCAGTCTCCGTTATATTCTCTAACGGCGTCTTAACGTTTCTCATATCACCGACCGTTAAAATTCCGTCAGCTTCATTTCTAACGTAGACGCCGGAAGAATTTACTCCGACAACTTTTCCGGCACCCCAATCAGCACATATCGCCGGAGAATTACTTTTCATTCTCGTATCATACGCAGTCAAAACGACATCGTTCCGATCATTTTTCACTTCCGATGACAAAACCACCGCCGGCGACGCCATTACCACCGACGGAACATTCGAAGACCCACTAAATAAATTCCCAATTTTCTCTTCCTCATTCAAATCCCATAATGAAACAACACTCTTACTCAAATCATCATATTCATAATCTAAACCTAAAGCTAAGCTATCCCAAAGCTTCACAACATTTTTTCCGGCGGAAAATTCCGTCCACGGGAACCTCTCTAAGCTATTTCGCCGCCGCCGGGTTCGTAAATTACGATTTTGCCCTTCTTTTTCTCTAAAATAAAAACTCGATCCCGCAACTGTAAAATTACGATTTTGCCCTTCATCAATTTGCTGATCTAATAATAAATCCTCATCGTCGGAAAATGTTTCCGACGATGAACATTTATCATCGTTTTCGTCGTCGTCGTCAGAAATATCGAAGTCTTCACCAAGGTATTGTAAAAGGGGTTCAGTAGAAGGTTTAATTCTACGTATTAAAATAAATAAAAGTTTAATTTTTCTCATTAAACTGCTAAAAGTAGCTAAAATTGCAAGAATTAAAGCACCCCATTTCCAAAAATGGTAAACTTGGGGTAATTTTTGTATAAGAGAAGGGTTTTGTAGACATTTCACACCTGCTTCAAAATCACCGATCATATTAATCTCAGGAAAATCCATGATTAATTTTTTGAAGGATGAAGAAAGAAAGAAAGAAAAATATGAAGTTTGAAATGTTTGGTTAAGAAAAGTTTTGAAGAAATTGAGGGGTTTAGAAAAGGGAAGGAGAAGGGGTATATAATAGGTTTTGGGGATAAAAAAATAAGTGATATTTTATTTGGGTTTGTTGAAAATGACGTGGCGAGGGTTATTTGATAAAGGAATAGAAAATGTGGCGATACATTAGAAAGTGCATAAACTTGGAAGATAGAGAGAAAAAAAATTGGTAGGTGGATAGTTGAGATTTCTCCGTCATTAATTAAAGTTTTCGAGTTTGAATTATAGGAAATATTTTATGTCCTTACAGAATTGTTTGATTGATGAATTAGATATACAAAAATTATAATGCAAGAATTGCTTGTATAAATATTAATAATACAGTCATTGTTACACAATGTATAAAGCGTGGATGGTTATAAGACATAAATAATACGAAAATTATTTTTTTGGATTAATATATGTAATCCTGTTCCACGTTTTCTCTCATATATAATAATATGTACACTGTATAACTTATACTCATATTATTTAGCTACCGGTATTAAAATCGACATAATATAAATTTTAATATCAGCATCTAGACGTTGTATAAAATTATATAGAAATTAACTATTAATGTAGAAGATTATATTTTATCTCAAATATTATATAAATAAGATTGATTTATATATCATAACTATTTAATTTATACTTTAAACCACATCATCCCTTAATGAATTTATTCAGCTCAAATCAAAATTAATCGGTCAATGAACCTCGAATATCGGCTGATTATAAAGTTGGGAGGAGAGAAATCATAGAGTTTGGTCATTAATGAGTCAGCAACAATAAAAACAAGGTTAAATTTTGTGGTGCTGTGTGGGTCCATTGACAATTATAACCATATGAATATCAACGCTTGGCTACAGTTTATTGCTTGTAGTTCTTCTAGTTTCAAGGCATTTTGGTGCAAATAATTTTGTGGGCATATTTGCAGCAAAATGATTTTTGTGGTTGTGACTGCAACATTGTTGTGAGCAATAAGTGCAAGAAAAAACTCGAACAAGATAAGTAATATTTCTTATCTTCTAGGTTTGGATAAAGATGAGAAAGAAGTGAGCGGACAAGTTTAAATAGAAGAAAAAGAAAAGAATTGAACCAAATGAAAATAAGTATATTAAAATATATTTTTTCCCATGTTAGATTGCCTAATGACTATAGACTATAGTCATAATTTTCTTACTTGTGAAATATAAATATGCTACTTGTATTATCTGACATTTCTATTGAAGCCTGATTATATCCAGATTTACATCGGGTAGAACCCATTTCTGGAGACGCGCTCCCTATCAATGATTTTTTCATACACATGACTCAAATCGAAGACCTCTGATTAAAGGAGGAACAACTTCATCCACAACATTACATCTTCTGGTGATATCATATGTGTGACTTATGAATAACTCAATGTTGAATTTGTTCTAAAAGATTTTGAGTACAAAGTCCCTATTGAGAAAACATGGCAAACTAAGTTATATTTTTAATTGTCATGTCCAGTGGGGAGTCAGAATTCACTAAGGAAATAAGTAAATATATGTAAAAAAAAATAAATCAGAAATTCAACATATAATATATTATATATACATAAAAAGATTGATCTATCTACATAGTATAATTTTTTTATGAAGGGTCGTTATTGACTCAACTTGGATAGTGATAACTCTATGCCTCATCGTGTAACGAACTCGAATTGCAAATAGTTCTTTTTTCAATCCCTATTTCATTCGTGTTGTTAACTCGTGATTTTTTAAATCTCAAAATATATGAATTAATATTTTATTTGTTTTTCCAGTTCTTAAATCCTTCTAAACAATTAGAACGAACGGGAAATTGAACATTCCTCAAATAGATGGATATGAAATTGATTGTAAAACCGGAAGGGACAGCAAGATACGTTGTTTTCATCCTTCCGATCAAGTGAAAAGAGACGAAACTTTTGAGCAACAATCAAATCCATGTTCTTTTATTTCAAGAAAAGAAGTCGTAATTATTTTATTTTTCATTTACATAAATATTCTCAAAACTGATTATGATAAAATCTTTTGAGGTTTGGAGATTATTCAAGACATTTTTAGAAATGATTTGACACTTGCTAGGTACTTTTAATTTACTCAAAAGGCCAACTTAGACTTTACAAGCTGGTTGATTAGATTAATATTTATTTTGTTAGTACTTATCCCTTAAAGTTAAAGTGCACATATAATGCACTTTTGTTGTATCGGAATCTTATGATCAAGATAGAAAATGAAAGCAAAGTACGAGAATTTTCTTGGTTATTCTTAATTAATAGTGACTATAAAAGAGCATTTTAAGATTTTCGAATCAAACTTTGAAAAGTTGACGAGTCTTCTTAAGAAATGGCTGGTTTATGCAACACTCATTAAAAACTGGAACAAATTCCAAGTACAATTAATCTTTACAACTCACTAGATCTCATTTTCAAGCCATCAATGTAAGATATTATGAATTTGAGTGTTCGATAGAAATTCAGTATTTTGGTTGAAATATATATTAGAATCACTCTAGTAATTTATAACTTTCTATTTTCAAA
The DNA here is from genome assembly GCA_034509755.1 of Anisodus tanguticus. Classification (NCBI taxonomy): domain Eukaryota; kingdom Viridiplantae; phylum Streptophyta; class Magnoliopsida; order Solanales; family Solanaceae; genus Anisodus; species Anisodus tanguticus. The sequence continues at coordinate 1,933,645 of CM067540.1, read as the reverse complement.
TTTTAAATCGTAACATCCTTAATTAGAGCAATAGTTTACAATATTCAGGTAACTGTTTTTTTTTTTTAAATTTAAGGTTGTGTTTTATCTGGTTCCAAAGAAAACAATTTGTTTATATATGTTAACCCATCAAGTTAATTGGCATTTGGAAGTATGTAAAGCAACAAACTTGTATCGTGTAAAATAGTATTAGTAGTAATGTAAAGATTATACTTCAATAAGTACACGATAACACGTGAAAATGATTTTTATATATGTTAATAACTACATCTTTTTGAAAATTATCGTCCCTAATTCGATGTTTAGAATTTTAATTCTAATCAACCAATTTTAAAAATCTGTTAGCACCATTAATTATGTAAATTAGTAATCTTGTAATATCTTTAATTTTGGATGATTTTAAATTAGTATATTATATTTTAGGCTAATTAGATAAGTCTTCCTTAAGACTAGCATTATACCTTTGTATATATATGTTAGCATTAGAATGAAATCACTCAAGGAATTAATTTCCTACATGGTATCAAGAGCCAAAAATCTTTTGCCCTAAACCCTATCTCTCCTTCCCCTTAGCCGATTTTTTTAATTTTTTTTTGTGTTATTTTCGGCCACACATAGGGTTTTCCCTCATAAACCATAAACCTAAAACAACTTCTAAAAACCTAAACCTAAGACAAACCTAGCCGACAGCCACCCCCTAGGCTACTACCCTCTTCTATCCTAAACCCTAGCCGACAACCCCCCCCCCCCAGGCTACTACCCTCTTCTATCCTAAACCCTAGCCAACACTTAGGGTTCTTTACTCCACTTCCATCAAAACATAAAATACTTTCTCTTCTTCCTTTGTTTTGATTTCTTGTGGAACTTATGACCGAAAAACAAAAATTTCAACCCGCTCTTGCCGTCAATAACGTCAAGAACTTTATTTCCATAACACTTGAAATGGAAAAATGGCAATATACCTCTTGGGGGGAATTGTTCAAAGTTCATTGTCGCGCTTATGAGGTACTCGACTATATCATACCTTCCGAGTCATCATCGGACACCACTACGGTGGACACAAAGCTATGGTCCTGTTTAGATGCTATAGTCCTTCAATGGATTTATGGCACTATATCAAACTATATTTTACATACCATATTAGAGCCGAACTCTACGGCTCAACAGACATGAGAACGTTTACAAAACATATTTCAAGATAACAAAATTTCTAGGGCTTTATATCTTGAACACCAATTTACTAATGTTAAATTGGATGATTTCTCCAACGTTTCCGCCTATTGTCAAGAATTGAAGGTGCTTGCAGACCAACTATCAAATGTTGGTTCGCCGATAACAAATCAACGATTGATTCTTCAGTTGATTGCAGGGTTGAATGACAGTATGATGGAGTTGCTACATTCATTCAGCAGAGTAATATGTTGCCTCCTTTCTATGAGGTCCGTTCGAGGTTGATTCTCGAGGAAACACGGAAAGAAAAACAGACATCCTCTGGAGCAGCCACCGTCGGAACTGCTCTCATCTCCACCAACTCATTTTCCACGGATTTGCAGCCACAAAATTCTGGTTTGGGGGTAATGGAAATCGCAACAATAATGGTAAAAAAACAAGGTTCAAACTGTAACAATAACAAAGAAAAAAATAATGGTGGAAAGGGACGGGAGCAGGGGCGCCGGGCAGCCTATCGGCGACAGCAACCAGGCAATGGCGGCCTAACCAGTGGCAGCCCACTGCCCAGCCCATAAAAAATTAGTGGGGGCAGTACCCACTGTGCGCGCCATTTTTTTTAACCCGGCGTCGGCACCCGGCCGAATCCCCTGTGCGTTTAAAATTAAAAAGCTTCTAAAGCTTATTTTTGGAGTCGCCACCTAATTTATTTTACGGTGAATTAGGACACTTAAATATTAGCATAAATGCTACAAAATAACTCTGATTTATGGTCTGCGAAATTATGAGATTCTAGGTAAGGGTTCTTTATCATCCTAAAGGGAAGGGGTTAGGCATCCTTTAAGATCCGCTATCTTGCGGTTATCCAGTCAAACTCAGGTTATTTATTATGCTTAAAATGTATTTTTAAAAGTATGAAGTTTAAGAAAAGGATATTGCAAATAATTAATATATTTTTTGACAAATTGCATGGCATAGATTATAGGATTGAAAAAGAGTACATTTGTGAGACATGACTTATAAGATGCATGTAGAAAAAGTGCATGCACTTGTATATCATCGTTTACAAGATGCATGTGAATTGATTTTGATGAAAAGCATGTGTTTGCATGTAAAATTGATTTTGATGAAAAGTATACATTATACACAAAGTATGCATTTTGTATATATGTGAAGTTGATTTTGAAAAAGGCATGCATTTATTTTTAGAATACATAAAAGCATACATTTGTAAAGCATTATTTATAAAATACATGTAGAGTTGAGAAAAGTATTCATTTTATATGACATTATTCATAAAAATAGATGTAAAGTTTATTTGTTTACAAAAATACATATTTGGCGATTTGATAATAGAAGAAAATAATTTTTTATTTATAATGTGAAGAGATGATTTTATGGAAATCTTTCAATGTTACAAATCGGATAAAACGCAAACCTTATTTTTTAGAATTTAAAAAAGAGTGAGTAAAATATAGCCAAATTGTTTTGAAAGAGATTAAAACGTGCATAACTAGCCTAAAATAAAATAACTAGCGTCTGAATTTGGAACATACGTGACGGCCCTAAAACGAATAAAGCTAGCGATGGGTTTTCAAATTAACCGAGCCTAAGAAATAAACTAACGGCAGTTAAACTATCCTATTCATTCATCTATTCGCGGCCTAATTATTCTAAGCATCCTAATGACAATACATAATTAAATAATTATTACAACCCGAATAAAGATGAAAGATAGATTAGACAAGTAATAAAGGCAATGACTAGGGCGGATGACGATATCATCGCGCCTTATTTGTTTTGACGTTCCGAGGCCGGAGAATGCAAGTAACATAGATGCGGGTCTTTGTTTGATGAGTCTCATAACGAGACTCTTCGTTGCTCCCGATGCATTTCATGTAAATAAAAGAAAAGAAAAGAATTAATAGACAAAACATAAAATATAGATATATAAAAAATATGAATAAATGATTCATAAAAATAATATGTTGTTGATTCTTTATTTATGTCATACTTTGATGAAAATAGTATATTGTTGGTCCCTAGTCCCAACGACTCAAACGATAGCAAAGAAATAGTGTGGGAAGGGCCACAGACCTCAGGTTGTACACAAAGAGTGAAATAATACATATTACAATTAGAAATCATATAAATGTTATCACATGTGAATAAGATATATATCATGGATGTCACATCTAGTTGCTAATTTATGTAAAAAGAGCTTGATAAAAAAATTAAATCTCCGTCCAATTAAAGATGAAGTGAAGGACGGTGAGAGGTCCACTATGATCATGAAACCAACATAATCTGAAAAAAAGAAAAAACCAGGAGAAAAACCAAAAAAAATTAAATAAGGAGTCAACGAGAAGTGAATATTTTCCCTGTATATGTGCGTGCAATGTATCAAATTGACAATTACTTTGATTTTAATTAATTTGATAATAATTTATTATTATTATTATATATATATATATATATATATATATATATATATATATATATATATATATATATATATATCTTTTCGTATTTGCTTGACAATAATGTTTTAAGATAATTGATTAGTTAATAAAAATAGTTTTGTTTTATTTATCTTTGTTGCCGTCCATATGAAAGAGACGGTGCTTGCACATAAAGATTTGCAGCTCTTTGGTTGATAGAATCATAGGATTTGATTGTAATTCTCGTGCGAGGAAAATTCATCATTTAACGTTTATGGATTATTTTAGTGATCATAAGTTAATATACAATTAAGCACTTAAAGGTATTTTTTTAGTGATCAATGAAGTGGGTTGAGAACCATGAGGTCTTAAAGTTGATTTTCAGTAAAAGCAAAAACGCTAAGTGATTTTTCCTCATTTGTCAAATTTTTGGTGGACTAAGTTACTCGGTACCTATTAATGAGAGGCAGCAGATGACCCATGAAATTAGTCGAGGTTCAATTCTCGAAAAAAGTAAAAACCTTAGGTGATTTTTTTCATCAGTCAAAGCCTTGGAAGACTTAGTTACTCAGTACCTGCCAGTGGGAGGTAGCAGATGTCTCGTAAAATTAATTGAGGTTTACTTCCCGGCAGAAGCAAAAACTCTAGGTGATCTCTTTTCATCTGTCCAAGTCTTGGAGGACTGAGTTACTCGGTACCTGCTTATGGAAGGTATCAGATGCCCCGAGAAATTAATTGAGGTGCGTGTAAATATTTTGTTCGGGAAAATCCATTGCCAAAGAGTTGACTTTACTGAGTCTTTCTGTTGGATACAAAGGTGCAGGAAACGAAAATTACAAATAACTGTTAAGTAATACAAGAACTGAAATTACAATTCAACAACAAACTGAAATTACAATGATGTTGAACAAGAAACTGGAACTGTTTTGTGTATCTTTGAGTCGAGTGTGACACTGTCTTTAAGACAATATTGCCCCGTATGTATCCTTTATACGTCCCGGACAATTGTCTCCCAAGATAAAACAGCAATGGAACAATTGAGCAAAGGAAACTCAAGTGCTACCGTGAAGAATTTTGAGTAACGAAATGATGCTTGGAAGATTGTAGGAAGAAGAATTCTGTTTTCTGTTTTTCGTCTAGTGCAAAGTGTGCTCAACAATGGTGACAATGGGGTCTTTATATAGTAGAAGGAGGGGCTGAAGAACTGCCTCCATAAGTGCCATTACTGGCCAAGTAATGGCCATTATGGAGGTAGTAATACCACCAAAATAAATGGTGAAGATGTGCAACGGATTGGCCATTATATGAGGAGTAATTCAGCCAAAATAAAAGGCTGAATTGAGTGCTGTGGCGTTTCTGATCTCTCTGCCCAATTCTGTACATATGAAAGAATTCTGGTCCAAACTGTACATATGAAACTTCTGGGATCAAACTGTACATTTGTCAAAGTTCTCTAGCCCAAAAAGATAATATCAGAAGAAGGATAGCCCACAGCCCGGGAACCCGGGACCGGACGGGCGGCGACGCGCGTGTGGGCTTTCCTCGAACCGAAGCACATCTAGGTCCTCCCTCCTTTAAACACATGGGATACCCCTTGGGGTCCCAAACCCCAAACCAATTTTGAGTCTTATAAACACAACAATTCTTTCTTCCTCCACCGATGAGGGAGAATTGATCTCAAACCACACTTTTCCATGCTTCAAACACCTCACTTCGTGGACCAATATCTCTTTCATTTCTCAACGAAATTTGACAATTCTTGGCCCTACGGTTATCTACGTACTTAGTAGATCATGCATGTGTGAAGAACCGGATTCTCCAACATGCGTAACACTAGTGTTTAAGCCGTTAAAGTTGGTCGATCGCAACTCCCGCCAAAGGCAAATTTCCAACACTTTCTCCTTCCTTTAACTCTCTGAAAACAATAGAGTTATTAAGTTCTAATCAAATGTAACGAGTAGCTAGATTCAAAGTTATGCTAGTAGTCACGCAACTAGGGAATAATTTTTTTGTGCCGATTACCCCTCAAACGCACTGGTTTTTAATATTTTCCCTTCATATGTGTGGTCTTTAATTTTTATCCCTATTATTTATTTTATGAAAATATTCAGCTCTACTTCGTAAGGTATAGTCTCTATAATATTTTTTTCTTCGAAAACTGAATTTTCTCCTTGTGCGACATAAATTATGTAGGAATTAAGTTATGGGGCATATTTTTATAGTAATTTTTAAAATTATGTTGAGTGTTGAAAATTATGCCTTATCCGACATAGTTTGTGTGAATGTTATGATACATATGTTGAAATTAAACGCTAACTGTCTGCCGCAATTTGAAATTATGTTTCTTTTCATATTATGTTGAGTGTTGACAGTTATGTCTTATTCGGCATAATCTGTGGGTTGTGTATGATACATATGCCGAAGATATAACACTAATTATGCCGAGCAAAATTCTAATTATGCCGCGCCAAAAATAATAAGGGAAAAAATTAAAGAAGTAAAAACTAAAGAACTCACCCCAAAATAGGGACATTTGTGCGAATGCCCCTAGAGAATTAATACCTTTTTTTTTTGGTGTATTCCAATCCTTTTGCAGTGGCCTAAATTGAAAATACAAATTTGGTACTGGGGAATTTTCTTGGTGCTTCTTTAGGATAGAGAAGAATAAAAGCAATTAATGCCTTGTAATTAAATTGAAAAGTCGTCTAAGCAGCTTAATTAAGAAATGTCAGGTTTAATATAATATAATATACTTATTAAAATAGTAGCAAAGGGTGGAAGAATCCAAAATAGATCATGTGTTATGAGGGGAAACAAATTCTGAAACAATTTATTAATGTTTTGATATCAAAATTATAAATGGTCGGATCTATGTATTACAATTATCACCAAAGTGTTGGGTTGTTCCAGCTGATTTTGTGCAATTACATTAATAGCCTCTGTGAAGAAAGGAGAGGCAAATTCTAAATACAATTCATCAATAGTCACTGCGATTAAGGAGCAATTACTCTTTCATTCTTATAAATTAAATATTTTTGTTTGAATTTTGAGAAAATTTGTCTTTGATAGGAATTATTTTTACTTATTTTTAATTAACACTTCTATCCGAACATGAGCAACTTAAAAAGTGTTTATTTAAACTTATACGCTAGTCAAACTAACTTATAAATATTTTTTTATAAAAAATACTTATAAGACAAAGTCAATCAAAAGTCATAAGTTAGTTGTTCCTAATTTATGCTTTTACTGCTTATAAATATATTAGATTTGACCAAGTCCACATATCTTTTGTAATCTTTGAAACACTTTCTAAAACATAAATTTTAATTCTATCTCATCTCCATCATATCATTTTCCTAATGCAAAATTATTTTTAAATTTATATTTTAGTATGTAGCTTTAAGGTTATTCCAGTTATTTTAACAGAAAAAGTGATTATTAGCACCTTGATCAAATATACTAATTGTTTATTATTAGTTTCGACTTTCGACACTTATATATATATATATATATATATATATATATATATATATTTATATTAAAATTAATTTTGTTAAAAGTGTTTCTCAATCATTGATGCTTATCAGCTAATCCAAACAGACTCTTTATCGGCAAAGTAAATGAATGGAGAGATCAGGCCTCAAAGCATGAAATATGAAGACACCAAATAAAAACAAAAGAATACATCCACTAGCTTCCTCATTTACGGCGGTGGTTGCATCTTTGATGTAGTTGCTTGTGATTAAGGTTGTTTGATTTTCTTTAAAGTTGGAGAAGGCTCTTTAGTGTCAAAATAATTGCTTATTAGCTGTTTTTTCTTGGATATGTATTAGTTGTACATGTCAATTTCTCAATCATTGGGACATTAATATGTTACTTACCAATTTATCAGATTGAGATCTTTTATTTGTATTTAGAGTCAATGTCAAAAGATAATATAATTAGAGCCGGTTTAGATCGGCTTATTTTAAGTGTTTTTTTTAAAGTCAAAATAGCATATAAATACTCTTGTGGTGTTTGAGTAAAAATAAAAAAGTATTTTTAAGCACTTGTTTTAAGTCAAAATAATAAAAATAAGCCAAAAATCATAAACTCATCCAAACGGGTTCATAATTAGTTAGTTAATTTAATCAGACTGGATTTTTTAATCTTTAGCTTCATTGTCCTCCATATGAAGCCGACGGTGCTTGCATAATCTATCAATATTATATTAAAAGCATAAAGAGTTTTATAAATGTTGATTGAACTTTTTGTCCTTCGTTAAAAGACTCCGCAATAGATAAAATAGTCATTTAATAATTTTCTCAAATTAATATACATAAACAATAATATCTATTTCCTTTAAAAAGAAAAATACAATAAAAATCTGTCTTATTTTGACAATCTTTTTAGAGAGTTTATCCGAAAAAAAAACTATTGAATGAAGGATTTATAAACCAAAAAGGAATTGGAAGTGGGGAAGGAAAAAAGAATGTACAACTCCTACACCAAAATTAGGAATAGACATCAAATATTTTTCCTAAGATTTAGGACATCTTTCCATACTTTTTAGATTTAGGAATTCTTTTTCTCATCGATTTCACTTGAATATTTCGCCTACTTTTAATTCCTTTTAGTTTTAGGAGTCCTTTTTCCATCATATTTTAATATGTTCATATATTTCTTTTTGTATTAAATTTGAACAGGTTGTAAACGAAGATTCATGTTCAATATTCATATTTATCTGATAGAGATTTGTCCGGGAGAAGATAACAACAATCAATGAGTAACTCTTCAAAAAGCTATTGTTTATGATTTAAAAATCTATTGAAGTCACAAGCATCCTATTTTATGATATTTATGTCGTAGGGTTTTGTTGGGTCATGAACACAATGTTCGCACATCGGAAGTTAAAATTTTACCCAACAATGAATTAGTATAGCTATATGATAATCTAATGAATGTCAAAACATAATCAGGAATACTTACAAGTCTTTGTATGTTGGATTCACAACTATGGTATCCACGCGAGTTGTCTCTCCAATTGCAAGTTCCAACTCCATTTTATTTATCTAACGAAGAACGCTAGGAATTCTTTTGTTAGAAGAGAGAAAGTAATTCATGACTCTAAGTCTTGAATTCTCTGTTTTGTTTGACTGACTCACTTAATTATGAGGTTTGTATATTTTATATAATAGGTAAAGGAAAAAATCTAAACCTAAAATGAGTACAAAAGACTAATTAGGCCCAAGTACTTTCTTTAGGTTTTCATCCAAGCCCCATTATTATATTAAGATATTTAATTAAGTCCAAAATCCAATCTTGACTTAATTAAATAATTTCCATCAAATAGAAATATATTCCATAATTATTATAAATTAAATATTTCGGTTCCTAACCGAATATTTAATACTTTCAAAATACACTCTTAGATTGAAAAGACAATCGCATATAGTGTGACCCTATATGCCTTTACATATCTACATTAATCTAATTAAGGTTCATACGAAACTCCTAGACGGCTTCGTATGACGAACTCAATATGTGAAGTACGTTTACACGAATCGAGCAAACTTTACCTTTATGTGGAATAATAAAATCCTTTCATTCACGACACACTCGATTAATCTTAGGATTTGCCAAGTGTTTATCTAAATGGATTAATCACTTTATCTCATCTTTATTAGTCGACAACTAGACCATATTCAAAATATGTCTCTTGCATTGGCCAATGACTTCATTCGACCTAATATAGAGAAGTTGAGTGTGCTCTCGAATTTCAATCGAGGAATGAATCCTATTCTTGGCTCAACTACTGCCTTGTTTGCAGAATGATGTACTTTGACCAAGTTCAAAGCTTGCACTCCTTATGGGGTAGATACGGCTTGAGTTGGGTGCATTACGATGTAAGTATATATATGTGTTTACAATTATAAACATTTAATTGTTGAGTGTTGACAGGTCATTTTGGATCATCTTTTGGCTTAGAAGTTGGAACATTCGGAAACTAAGGCTGCAAAGATATTTAGAGAGAAAAAAAAGATATCAAGACGTTGCGAAGGAAATCTATGAATATAGCTTTGATAATTTGAATAGTAGAGAATGACACTATACAAAAGATTTGTATATTATTTTCATATATCTTATGCGTAAAAATATAAAATTAAAAAACAAATTATATCGTGATGTTTGTCGACAAAAATTGATGTTATTACATTACACTTTGAGGTCCCTGGTTAGTTATCATTGTAATTTGTATGGTTTTCAATATCTGCTTATTGAGTTAATTTAGACTTATCATGTGATTCCTACTGCCCGCAGATCATAGCACAAGCACAAACTCACCTTAGGAGCAATGACTCTTTGTTTTATCAGACATATCAAAATCTTCTTACTAAGATTATACTCCTATCAGAAAAAAGGGATACGGTTATTCATTTCCTAGGAGATTTACAAACAAGAAAAATAGCTTATCAGAATATGAAAGAATGACAAATAGATTGTATGCACTTAATTACACAAATAACATTTCATTTTCATCTAGATTAACTGTTTCCTGGCCTTTTTTATGCTTTAGCGAATTAGTTGCGGGCTATTAGTATCAACATTTGCATCAAAGTTATAAGAGTGCATAGTTAAATATATATTGTTTTTGTAAGGTATATACCCATATATGTACAAAAAAAATTCAAAGTTAACGAGTGCACGTGCCCTCCCACGTGGGTTCGCCTCTGTATATGATAGTTTAAAATTACAAAGTTAAATATTTTATAACACATCTTTATTAGATAAATAAATTGAAACTGAGAGAGTAATTTGTTGGACCTTATTTTCTTTCTTTTTATTTTATTTTTGGCTTATGAAAATATTAAAATCAGGTTTAAAGCATTTGAAAAAGAGGCAATCAGCGCAATCAGAAACATTTACTTGTGTCGCGTGTATATATAATGTTACGAACAAAACGTTCATCAGAAAAACAGGGTATAAGCCTAAAAATGAGAGGAAAAACACACACATATACCATAAATATAATTTTTATACATCGTCAAAAAACATTTACACTCACTTCATCTTATTACATTATAAAAAACGAGAAATGTGTTATTTTCCTATTCACGTCCGCTGCTAGTGTCCACCCTCCCACATCTCTAAATGCCCTCGGCACTTCTCCCACCGTTTTAACAACCATATCTCCCTCAACGTGGCATAGTAGACTTGGTCATCCGGGTTCTCACATTTTTTATTCTCATAGAAAATGAAATTTAATCCAATGTACGAAAGGGAATCTTTCTCATAGTTGCTCCTCGTGTCAGTTAGGGAAACACATTAGACTACCATTTACGGCATCTATGAGTACTACTTTCTCCCCTTTTGATATTATTCACACTGATTTATGGACATCTCCCATAACTAGCAACTTAGGCCACAAATATTATCTGGTATTTTTGAATGATTTCGCTCACTTTCTTTGGGTCTATCCACTCAAACTCAAATCTCAAGTGTTCTCCAAATTTGTTGAGTTTCGTACACTGGTTAAAATGCAATTTAAAAAAGACATAAAATCGTTTCAATGTGATGATGGTCGTGAGTTTATAATTCCCTATTTCATAAATTTTGTGCGGCTAATGGCATGATCTTTCGTTTCGCGTGCCCCACACCTACCCTCAAAATGGAAAAACCGAAAGAATTCTCCGAACCATTAATAATATAATTCGTACCCTCTTTTTTCATGCGTCTCCCCCCTACTCTTTAGGTATATGCACTAAAAATGGTAAAACACATTCTCAATATTTTACCTACCCGTGTGATTCAAAATAGAACACCCACCGAAAATCTATACCGTCGTATTCCTACCTATGACCATCTTAGAATTTTCGGTTGTCTGTGTTACCCTAATCTGACATCCACGACCCCCCATAAATTGGCACCCCGATCTACTCCGTGCGCCTTTCTAGATTTTCCATCAAACCATAGGGGGTACTTGTGCTATGAGATCTCCACCGACAAAATCATAATTTCTCGCCACATCACATTTGTTGAGTATGTTTTCACACATGCTCGCATCAAGTCCTCTATCACATAATCCCCTCGGTACCTAGCGTGGAGAAGGTGCATACCCCCGAGGATGATCCTACGTTATGGACAACCCTTGATGCTACCGTTCTCCAGTGGATTAACTCCACTATCTCTAAAGACCTCTTACAGACGATTATTGAACCCGACGCTACGTCGATGGACACTTGGAATAGGGTGCGTGATATATTCCAAGATAACAAAAATTCCCGGGTTCACTCTTGAGCAGGAATTTTTACATGTCAACATGGAAGATTTTCCTAACGTTTCAACCTATTATAAACGACTCAATGAATTGGCGGACCAACTCCGCAACGTTGGTGCGCCTGTTACCAATGATCGTCTTGTTCTCCAGATGGTTGCCGGCCTATCTGAGGCCTATAACGGCGTTGGCACACTGCTTCGTCAAAGTAATCTTCTACCACTATTTTATAAGGCCCGTTCCATGCTCACGTTAGAAGAGGTCGGCTTGGCTAAAAAGGCGGCTACTAGAGCAAATTTCATCGTGATGATGACAACGTCAGACGATCCTTACTCATTCTCTAAAAATTCAAGCCAAAACCGCAGCAACGATGGAGACAAAAATGGTCAAAATTGTAAACATAATGGCAAAAATCGCGGTGGCAATCACGGTGGTAAAGGCGGCGGACGGAACAGTGGTGGTAGCAGCAGTGGGCCTCGGGGCAGTGCGACCGGCCAGGGCTCCCTGGCCGTGGAAGTAGCCATTGGCCCAACAACCCCTATTTCTCGCCCAGTACATATCCGGGTAACTGGGAAAGATTCAGCAACAGTCCAAGCCCAGCTTCATGGGTCCAAACAGTGGCGGCATGTACTCTTCTAGGCCGGGGCTGCCGGCAGGCCTGCTTGGGCCTCAACCTCCGCAGGCTTTTCATGCTACGGGCCCAAATCAGATCCCGACACCTACAGATATTGCGGTAACAATACATACACTTGATTAACTCCTCCGAACGTGAATTGTACATGGACACCGGTGCCACTTCTCATATGACGTCCAATCAAGGTACTCTCTCGTCTTATTTCAATTTGAGCAATAATCGTGATATTATTATTGATAATGAAAACACAATTCCAATTCGAGGTTATGGACATACTACTTTGTCTCCCCCACATCCACCTCTAGTTTTGAAAAATGCTCTTCATGCTCCTAATCTAATTAAAAATTTAGTATCTGTCCGAAAATTCACCACTGATAATTGAGTTTTCGTTAATTTTGATCTCTTTGAATTTTTTGTGAAGAATTTCAAGAGGGGGATACCTCTAATGCGATGCAATAGTAGAGGAGAGCTTTATCCACTCACAACCTCCACCACTTCCATTAGTCAAGTCATACCATCTACCTTTGCCGCCATTGCCTCTTCCTTGTGGCATGCACGTTCGGGTCATCCGGAGTCGTCTATTAATTCTTATTTACATAAAAATAATTTTATTTCTTGTAAGAGTACGCGTAGTACTCCACTTTGTCCTTCTTGTCCGTTAGGAAAATATGTTAGATTACCATTTGTAGCCTCTACTTCTCGTACTTTGATGTCTTTTGACATTATTCATAGTGATTTATGGACCTCTCCCGTTCTAAGTTCTTTGAGCCATCATTATTATGTTTTATTTTTGGATGACTATTCTAATTTTTTGTGGACCTTTCCTTTAGCGAAAAAATCTCAAATTTTCCACATTTTTACAATTTAGAGCATTCATCTGTACACAATTCAAACGAAAAATTAAAAATATTCAATGTGATAATGACAAAAAATATGATAATGGGTTGTTTCGGACATTTTGTGATGCTAATGACATAGTCTTTCGTTTTTCTTGTCCTCATACATCCTCACAAAATGGGAAAGCCGAACGAAAAATTCATATCATTAATAATATTATCCAAACTTTATTAGCCCATGCTTTCGTACCCCCTTCTTTTTGGCACTATGCCCTACAAATGACTACTTACCTTCTTAACGTACTTCCTAACAAAAACCTAGCATATAATTCCCACTTAAACTTCTTTACAATAAAGATCTGTCGTATTCTCATCTTAGGGTGTTTTGGTGTTTGTGCTATCCTCTTTTTCCATCCACTACAATTAACAAACTTCAAGCCCGTTCTGCCCCTTGTGTGTTTTTGGATTACCCATCTAATCATCGTGGTTACAAGTGTTTTGATTTATCCTCTAATAAAATCATAATTAATCACCATGTTATTTTTGATGAAACTCAATTTCGGTGTTGCTAAAGTGTGTAGTTTTGTGCCTAGTTCGTATAATTTTTTGAATGACGAGGTCTCACTTTATATTATCCAACATTTATCCCGTGAACGAAATATGCCAGCAGGCCCACAAAATACCGTGTCCACGGGTCCTAACAATCTGCCTAGTGGACCAAAATCACGGCCCAGTACCGATCTCGATACTGTTCTGCAATCCCATCCCACTTTAGCATCTGCCTCGGTCCCGATTTCAGTTGTTGGGCCAGCTGACCCACTGCCTGCTGGCCAGTCCATCACTACCCCACACATTGACCGTAGTACACATAATTCTATCTCGAGTCAAGGACCCGTTACTCATAGTCAATGGGATATTTTTAAACAAAAATGAAATTTTAATCTCAATTCTAATGTCCCTATATCCCCACCACCACGTAACCCTGTGTCTGCCCTACATGATCCGAATTGGAAATTGGCTATGAACGACGAATATAATGCTCTTATTGAAAATAAGATGCGGGAGTTAGTACCCTGTCCATCTGGTGTTAATATTATTCGGTCTATGTGAATTTTTACTTATAATGAAAATCCTGACGGTTCTTTTGAGAGGCATAAGGCTCGTCTTGTAGGTGATGGTAAAACTCAACAGGTTGACGTGGATTGTGGTGAGAAGTTTAGTCCGGTGGTCAAACCGACTACCATTCGCACTGTTCTTAGTTTGGCTCTCTCAAAAGCATGCTCATTCATCAATTAGATGTGAAGAATGCTTTCTTACATGGTGATCTTAAGGAGACATTATACATGCATCAACCCTTGGATTTTAGAGACCCCAACTATCCTCATTATGTTTGTTTACTGAAGAAGTCCTTGTATGGGCTTAAGCATACCCCTCGGGCTTGGTATAAAAAGTTTGCAGATTATGTATCTACTATTGGGTTTTCTCACATCATGTGTGATCATTCTCTGTTCATATATCGTCGTGGTACTTCTATGGCATACATTTTATTGTATGTGGATGATATTATATTTATTGTCTCGTCTGATAATCTGCGCAAGTCTATCATATCACTACTCAGTTCAGAATTTGCTATGAAAGACTTAGGGCCCTTGAGTTATTTCTTTGAGTATAGTTGTCACTCGTCATGCATGTAATTTATTTTTGTCAAAGAAAAAGTATGCGCCTGAGATCATTGAGACTCTCTGGTATGTCATCTTGTAAGTCTACTTCTACTCCGATTGATACCAAACCAACCCTGAGTGCTACGTCTAGCACACAATACGAGGATCCCACCTACTATCGCAGTCTTGCGGGCACTTCAATTCTTACTTTTACAAGGCCCGATATTACTTATGTAGTTCAACATGTGTGTATTTATGCATGATCCACGGATTGAGCGCATACATGCGCTCAAATGCATTATACGATACATATCGGGCATTGATTATGGATTGCTTTTATATCCATCTTCCGTCTCTACTCTCGTGTCTTATACATATGCTGATTAGGGTGGCTGTCCTGATACCAGACGCTCGACATCTGATTAGTGTATGTTTCTTGGTGATAACTTAGTCCCTTAGTCTGCAAAACGTCAGGCTACATTAACGCGATCAGTGCAGAGGCCGAGTATCGAGGGGTAGCCAATGTGATGTCTGAATTATGTTGGCTACGTAATCTTCTATTAGAATTTCACTTTCCTATTCAGAAAGCTACCGTGGTAATGTTAGTGCAGTCTTTCGAAAAATTCGGTCCAACATCAGCGCACTAAACATATCGAAATGAATATTCATTTTGTTCGCGAAAAGATAACTCGTGTACAAATACGCATCTTGCATATTTCTCAGATACCAAATTCCTGACATCTTTACTAAAAGTCTTCTGATTCTATTTGAAGATTTTAGGGACAGTTTCAGCGTACGATAAAAGTCTTCTGATTCTATTTGAAAAATTTAAGGACAGTTTCAACGTACGACAACCGCCCGTCATGACTAAGGGTTCGTCAATTTTACATGGAATACGAAGTCTATATTATGTTTGTACTCATTCTTACTCTTATTTTTCACTTTTATCTCATTGAGATTTCTTCTATAAATTACCATACAACAAAGGTATGATATTACTTGAAACACCTAACTAATTTTTTCCGCAGTTAAATATTCTATAGCAAGCACTCGTCAATGGAAAAGCTATATCTTTTGATTTCGCAATACGCAAACATCTCCAAAATTTGTAATAATTAGGAACTTCATCCAACTCTTATTCCAAAAAAACTATAACACACTCGTTTATACATGAAATCAGCCAAGTATACTCCTATCTGACATATAGGTAATATTTTTTTTTTCTAGTGGTGAAGCATCTCCATTTACCCTGCCATAACACACAACATTGAACACATTTGGCCAAGAGAGAAAGGAACACCAGCGTAAGGCGCCGGCAAAGAAGAACCTGTCTCATGAAATTGACCTAGTGTAGCAAAGTAACAAGCCATGAACACAGTGGCATCCAAAATTATGAATCTGGGTCGATTTTGTCCACAATATCAACAGGAACAACAGGGATAGAGTCCCACCACTCCTGTAATCTCCTGTTTCCTTTTTCATTTTGCTTGCTTTTCCCAATCTTTGATGCCGCAACAAAGCCATATGATGCTAACGCCACAAGGATAAACTTGAAAGGAACCACTGCTAAAATCACCGCAGCACCAACCAATGCTACCATTACCATATCCGCATGCTGCAAATTCAAAGGCGGATTCAGAATTATAATTCAAGGGGGTTCAACCTTCAAGGTTCTTAGTATTTAACTCAATTGTATAATTGATATGAGTTCAGAAGTTAGTTTTAGTGGTTTTCACATATATATTATGCTCCGCATAAAGGATAATGGTTGAACCTGTAAAAGCTATATGCTACATTCGGCACTGGCTTCAATTACCTATAAAATTATAACGGGCAGAGGGAGTTGAAGCATAATAAAGGGCTAAAAAACAACACATCATAGTACCTTTGGAGCTTTTGAAACCAGTACTGACCAAATTTTCAGTATAATTATATTCATTGTCTGAATCAAGTCATACACATTTCTAAGTCCTTGTTGAGCCGACACTATGCTTTCCATTGTTGTCTGATCAGATCTGGTGTAGACGACTATTCTGTGGAACTTATCTGGTATCCTCCTCCGTCTAGCCCATATCATGGCAGCGACAATTCCCAATAAGAGAGCTGCTATTGCCTTGCCGACCCACTCGCTACATTCCCAAGAATCTGTTAGTTCTTTTCGGGACTCACTGAACAATTGAAGTGCACTGTTTGATATCCAACATAGGCAAATAATATAGCGGGAATGAAGAAGCTCACTTGTAAATAACGACCATCGTCGTCACCACAAGAATGGTACTGGATAATGGCTTTTCCCATGTAAAGGCCTCTTGAACATACGGAACCAACTTTTTTAGTGGCTTAAGCAGACCCTAAGGAAAAATAAAACATACTTTAGCATAACGGATATGCAGCATAAAGGTACATACATATATTGAGAGCTCTTTAATTAAGACCAGGCGATGGATACTACTCACAAATAGGCTGCTAAATCCACATTCTGTTGACTTTTATAATTCCAATTCAGAAATAATAGATATGTGATTCCCTCGAAACAGAGTAGAAACGTACCATAAGAACCTGGACACTATTGCCGATTCCTTCGTCATTCAGCTCCTCAACAGTAGCTTTAGCCATTTCAATTTCTTTCGCTTCCTCCCTCGATTGATCAATAGCACTCTCCAATGACGAAACATTGTCGACTTGTACTGGCGAAGTGATGTTGTCATTGATTTCTTTTACCTCTACACTGGGAACAAAAAGTTGGGAAACATTCAAGCTCTTCAAGATCGAGCTTGCACTACAAGGATGTCCAGCGTCAACTTTCTTCACACTCTCGGCAAGCTCTTTAAGCACGTAATCTCCCTTCGGCAATTCATCTAGCAAATAAAAAATTAGGAAGTTCTTGGGAACCGGAGGCGAAATCCTAAGCATTTCTCTTGCTGCATGTAGCCTAATGATTCCTAGTATTGTCCTCGCGTGCATTTCCCACGACTCCAACGGTGAATCCACTTTGAACTTACGTAAAAACCTATGCAATAGCATAATTTCCTTCACGAGAGAGAGCCAGTGGTCGCGTCTTGTTGAGCTCGTCATTTCTGGAAATTCAAAGACAACCCCTTCTTGCCTAAATGGAAAACACAAGTCATTATATCATTATCTTGCACTCAAGATTCTGAAAAGACACAGAAGTAGTAAATTGCAAAATATACTACTTCCTAATCAACTATGAAGTGTTAAGATTACAATTTTTTTTTGAAAACCGTGTAGTCCGGGCCAGCTTTCACGCCTCAACTAATTCCCCGAGGTACCTGCTACCTCACACCAGCATAGGTAGGTACCGGGTGACTTTGGTGTTTAAGATGACAATTACCTCCTTTCCTATAACTCTAGTAACTGAAAAAGGCAATTTAGTCCTTGAGGACTAGAGTACGTAAATAATCGGGGCATCATATTTATTAAGAGTACTTACAATTCAGATGATTCATAAACTATGGCTTTATCGAAGAGAGGAGCACCCCATGGACCCGTGGCAGCTGTCTTGACACTCTGTTCACTGTCTTTCGAAAGATCGAGCTTAATAGCCTCTTTATAAGAGAGAACCCCAGATGCCTCGAAGTAGAGGGCATAGTTTGTTAGCGTCAGCCTACCTAGAAATAAAAAGTCCGTTAGCAACTATACGACGCTTGGAATAATCCCGGGCCTTGTGACAACACAAACCAACACAGAAAGCGAGAGATACCAGGCCAACTAGTGCCTCCGATGTGGCGCACTACTCTCTGAGAGCTTGCAGTTCCTTCCACGTGTAGTATAAACTCATCGTCTGCCATTTCCATGCCTGTTGGGGTCGCTTGTGTTTGCAAATGCTTCACACATCTATTAAATGAAAGCCAGCGGAAAGTAGAATCACTCAATCAATCTACACCTCAACCCCGACAACTGTATTATAGTTTTCTTCCAACTAAGAAAGAAAAGCAAGAAATGAGAATTACTTTTCAATCTCTTTCAGGAACATGTCATAAGCGGGATAATGAAGTCGATTTTCTGTAGATGCTGTCAGTGTCTCGAAAGTGAATCGTCCATTAACAATATCGGCTACTAAATGTACAAGTGCCCCCAGCCACAAGAATGCATCCTCTCCAACACTTGGTTCATTGTCAACCTGTCAAGTAACTCCAAATTAGTCGACAAAAATGTACCATAAGAATCTAAGGTACAACGTGAAGATTTCATGTAAGCAGCTTTAATCTTTGCATTTGCCTTACTATCACCTTAAGTTGAGTGGTACAGAGTAGGAATATATATTGCATATCGGAAGTGAGTAAAAAGCGGCAAACAGAGGATTTGAAGCCACAAATACCCTTAATTTCTATTGAGTAGCACAATTTGACAAAATTCAATACAATTTCCTTACAAGGAGTGGCATCACGTCTGAGTAGAACAACGGAATGTCATCCTGTTCCTGAGGAATTTTACAAGTTACTTTCCTCTCTTCTTTTTCTTTTGCCACACATTCCTGTATATGAAAAGCACATTTCATCAGGAAAAAAAAGCACGTCAAACTTCTGATTGGAAGGTCTGAAAGGTAACAGTTAAACCCTTTTCGTTCGCTTTGCACAAAAACAGAATCATAAGCAGAATCAGTAATGTCCTATATATGACAAACAAAAGTCTGGTGACATGTTAAGAGTAATTATGAGAGGAATATGAATAGGAATATGAATTAAGATCCCCAATAGATTGCTGGAAGTGAAAACTTCTTCATGGATATAGTGTCACAAATTCGTTTAATTTCTTCAAAATGACAGAAGAGTCGAACTATTTTTGAAGTAATGATGCTTGTAGTTTTCTTAGGATTGAGTTGATAGGTTTTTCTCTCAATCCATTCCGGACCTAGAATTTTCAAACTTAGACCTTTCTTTTACAAGTATGCATATGAAACTAGTGTATATTAAGCACGAAACAGCTCAAGTAAAAACACAAGATTATTATAAAGAGATGACTTTTCACTCGTGACCTCAATCACGACACAACAAAGTTTTTCATATGAGCATATACGGTGGTGAGCGAACTAGAAAGCATACACAAAATCAAAGTTGTAGTAAAGATAAGTCATTGGATAAAAAAGCAAGGAAGGGCATTAACTGAATGTGCGTCTGCATCAGCAGAACTAGGTATTTCCCATGCTAGCATCATATCAAACGTGATTCGGCTAAAAGAACCATCGACCAACGTCTCCTCCAACTTACTGCATACGTCGGTGAGAGCCTTGGAGCAGCAAAATTCCACTAACTTCCTTGAATAACCCTCCATTTTAGGCTCCCATCCAGCCTCAAATTCATGCACTAGTGCATCCACTGAGGTGCTCAACCTCCTGAGAGGAAATATCTATTAATAACTTATTCTATGATGCATGTTGTAGAGTTCAGAATTAAAAAGTAAATGAGAAACTAATTAAACCAATCCCCACGTCCCAATTTATGTTACGGTGCTTGATTAGGCACAAAGTTTAACAAATCAAACATACTTCTGGAATTTGAAGTCTAAACATGCCATAGATGTACAAAATCATATCACTAAGGGTAAAATGAGAATTTAAAATTAAATTATTTCTAAATTTAGAGATGTGTCAGTTCTTTTTTAAAGAGAAAATGGGACATAAGGAGTATTTGATGCGCCAGAATCGATAAAGAATATTGTCTCAGTTATTCAGTTGCATGTACAAACTCACAATATAACGACCACAACATACCTAGTTAAATTCCACAAGTGCGGTCCGAGACAAATTCACAATGAGTTGCATAATAAAATTTAAATATTTGAAACACTTATTGTAAGTCACAATAATTGATAAAAGATACATAAAAAATTAAGAAGACTTACTTAAATCTTGGAATATCTTTTTTTTAGAATTGGCGACGAAACTTTTAACAACAATAAATATATTGTTACAAAAAAACGTAAATGACAACAAAAATTTAATATATCATTGTTAAAAAACATAAATGGCGCAAAAACAACTTGTTGAGAAATGAGAAAAATATTTTTGACAACATCCAAAACATGACAACAAAAAAATTTATTGACAAATGACTTTCTTCTTGTAGTAGGTGTCACATAAATTGAGACGGAGGGAGTGTTAAAAGCATTAATGAATAATTTGTACTTAGTCAAGATCTCAAGTGTTTCAAGGAGAAACTATATTGAGTGACGCTTCTACTTCGACACAAAATCACTTATTTAAAAGAAACAAATTTTGACTCCCCAGAAGATTGGCTGGCATTAGTGAATAGTAATGCATGCTGAAAGTGGTACAATACACTCAAAATTGGAAAAATTGCTACGTTCCATTTGGTAAGTTCAAGATTGTATTTTTATTAACATAAACAAGTAAGTATAATAATTATTACAGCAAGATAGAGAGACTAACAGAGCAGATGTATGAAGGACATGGTTGGCAATGGATGAAAGATGCTTCTTTTCCATCTTTAAATTAAACCTATTACTCTTACTAATAAGAATAAACTTTGGTGTACAAATTTTTATAGCTGTTAATTAGATAATTTCCACTAATAGAAAAAAGAAAAATGAGAGTAGCGGTGATGGAGGGAAACTTTGGGATCTGTAGGGACACGTGTTCGACATGCAACAACTCATGCCCTTATTCATCGTTCAACCGAGTTTATCATCCTTTGGGCCTGATAAAGGCTTAAATGCTTATCCTGAAATGGACTCGTTAGATTATTACTCATATTTTCTTTTCCATCCAAAAAATTAATATAATATTTTTATATTTAAAATAATTTGAATTCTTAATTTACCTTTAATAACATAATTTATAATCAGACAATTTTAAAATATTTCTTTTTAGAAAAAGAAACTCGTATCTAATTGAATAATACCACATAAATCAATTGTCAATTTGCATCATATTTATCTTTGTAAGTGATTTCTCCAGACTGGCCATCGAAAATTTTCGTCGATAATGTATTTTCGCAAATTGGCGCTACTATATTTTTGACAAATTTCAATAATTTTACATTAGTAATATAGTATTTATGTTGGATATTGTAAAGCAGTACGAAAAGTAAATAAATATTACAAGTGTTCGAAAGGATAAACAAACAATCCAATATTCAGAACTGCCGCAAAGTTGTTGAGTCTTGAATCTTGATAACCTGAAATCAAGAAACACTAAATCTGGATTGTTACAACTATGGCTGAATTGAGAGATGACTCTCTGTCTTTAAAACAAGATTGCCCCGTATATATGCTTTTACGTTAACGTGCAATAGTCCCCACACATAAAACAACAACTAATCAACACTACAAAGCAAATAGTTTGATTCTAACGAATAAAGCAAACACGAAACGACTTGCTGAAGAAATAGAAAAGAAAGGAAGAGTTTTCTGTTTTTGTCCACGTTTTGGACTTCCTGTTTCTCTCTGTGTATATATGTTGTCTCGTTTTTTCTGGCTCTTTCTCGTGTCTTTTTGTGTGTCACACAATTGAGCCAAAAGGCATCAATATATAGCATAAGGGGAGACCCGAGACCGAGCGGGGCGGGCGGCGGCGGCGTGTGTGGGCTTAGCCTTGAACCCAAGCACATCTAGATCCTCCCTCCTTTAAACACATGGGTTACCCCTTGGGGTCCCAAACCCTTAGCCAATTTTGAGACTTATAAAGAGAACAATTCTTCCTTTTCCCACCGATGTGGTAGATTTGTCTCACACCATATTTCCATGCCACAAACACCTTACTTCGTGGACCAATATCTCTTTCATTTCTCAACGAAATTTGACAATTCTTGACCCTACGGTCATCTACTCACTTAGTAGATTATGCACGTGTGAAGAGACAGCCTCCAACATGCGGAACCCTAGTGTTTAATTCATTAAATATGGGTGGACGCACTCCCCACCAAATGCAAATTTCCAACAATTTAATATATCAGTATTTGGCCATCAAAAATATTTGTTGATATTTCGGTAAATTTCCTCTGTCGAAATTGTTGAAGGAAATGTCGAAACTGCATTCGTCGAAAAGGACTGTGAAAAGAAAAAGTGAATATCATTGAGTGAAAGCCTTAGTTGAGAACTCATTACGCGGTCAATTTCTTGTCTGCGAGACAAAAATTTCCGACCATTGATACCTCTATGTTCATTTCTTAAAATATTTGATTGCTTGTGGGCTACTACAATATTGAATACTCAAGACAAGAAGGGTGAAACTTGACTAATGTGATCAAGTTTTTTTTCCAACACAATGCCTCAATTTATAGAACTACAATATGGAATACCAAATGATCATACCATGAATATGGGCTATTAATTACTTAGGGGTTATGATAATTAAAAGTTGTGGGAGTAATGAGAATAAAGATCATTAATTTTTTACATTAAAGGATAAAAATAAATGGAGTAGTAATTGACACATTTATTCTTATATAATTAAAAATTAGGAAAATAGGATAAATTGTCAAAAAAATGGAGAAAAAAATAAATAGGATTCTTGGCCAAAGAGAGGTACCACATTACTCTTCTATTTCCTAGCTATATATTATATATAGATATACATATAGATTATTTCAACTACGATAGTAGTGTTTTGTTCAATTATATATCATCAATATATTTCTAAAGAAGGAGAGTCAGTAATATTGTATTTGAATTGTGTCTTATAATATGATGTTATAGTAATTTTCTCATTTATTTACTTTTTAAATAACGAAAAATTATGTATAGACTGCTGCTCTCCACCTTTGGGGAACTCCTGGAAGGAGCGATTTCCTTCCTAATAGGTATACATAATGCCGAATCTAGATTGATCGAGTTAGTTGTAAAAAATGGATCTTGAGTCTAACTCAACCCCAAAAGCTAACTTGTAGGGTGAGGATTGTCCAAGTCCATAGAGTTCATGTTCCCATTTCATTTCCAACGTGAGACTCTTAACACTCCCTCGCACGCCCAAAATGACATAATTTGGGGACCCAACATCGGTGAACATAGAATTGGAATGAGTCTGACTCTGATACCATGTAAACAATGGATATTGGGTCTAACTCAACCCTAAAAGCTAGCTTGTAGGGTGAGGATTGTCCAAGTCAATATAAGAAGTCCATGTTCCCATTCTATTTCCGATGTGAGACTCTTAACATTAGTGAATTCTGAATATCAGATAATTAGACCGTAAAAATTATCTAGCAAACCATTAATATATATAGCGAAAATTACAGCTAAATACCATTGGACTGTCTACTTTACAAAATATGTACACAGTGTATATGTAGTATATACTTTTTACTAAATATATATATATTATATCTATACACAACATAGTGTCATGATCTTCTAAATAAATAGTTAGCTCTTTTGGAGCCCTTAATTGATTTTGTACTATCAAATATTCCTCTAACATCGCTGATGTCATGACCAAACCTTACTACTTCGGGAGTAAAGTTCAAAGTTTAATTACTTTAGGATCAATTTTAAAGCTTTACTATGGCAGGAGTAAATTTTAAAGACTTTAAAGTTCCACTATTCGGGAGTAAAGTTCAAAGTTTTACTGATTCGCGAGTAAATTTTAAAATTCGACTACTTCGGGATTAAATCTCAAAATTCTACTACTTCAGGAGTAATCTCAAAGTTTTACCACTTTCAAAGTAAATTCAAAGTTCTACAACTTCGGAATTAAAGTTCGAAGTTCTACTAATTCAGGAGTAAATTTCAGAGCTTTACTACATCAAGATGCAAGAGTAAAGTTTAAATTTTTACTACTTTTAAAGTTTTACTACTTTCAAAATTCTACTACTTCCGTAGTAGAGTTCAAAGTTTTATTACTTCAGGAGTAGAGTTCAAAATTTGCTACTTTAGAAGCAGATCTTTGAGTTTGCTACTTCGGGAGCAGATTACAGATTTCTGAGCTTACTACTTCGGGAGTAAAGCATATAATATTTAGAATATTTTTTCTCAATTATTATACCTCTTCTAGAGGTGAATCGTGATAACTTCACAACCAAACACACGTCCATATATATTGTCACGTTCGGTTTAGGGAATTGATCTGTATCTATAACATTTATCAAAAGTTCTCATTCTTCATAAATGAAACATATTTGAACGTGCCTTAAACATATCAAATAATGATAACTTAGAACTTCTTTAAGATATTTGCTACTTCAAAAATAAATTAAGGCATACATATAATGTAAATAATTTTTCTCTAACATATTTTCAATATATATAGGCCTATGTATAAATCATCACTTCTGTTAATCATGAATATAAATAAATTTGGTGATACTTTAGACTTGTGAAGTATGAATGACACTTCTGGTGGTCATTCTAAAAACCAATACCAACTTAACCATGGCATACTAATAGTAATATATAAACATAGCACGTAACATTAGAAGTGAATTAAAAATATTAAACCAACACTAATGAGCAAAAGATTCAAATCACTTTACCTGAGATGGACATCACAATTGTTCGCCAAACTGTACTAAAATCCGATCTCATGAAAAACTGTAAACACCGTCAAACTTCCGAAGACGGTAGTATTAATATGGATTAAACTCCAATATAAGGTTAGAGACTCGTGTTGATGACGTATTATGAAATACTAAAACTAGAACAAGAATATTTTGGAGAAAGATAGAAGCGAGGAGAGTTCTTTTATTTCTCTTGAGATATCTCTATACAATGAAGGAAACATCTCTATTTATAATAGAAAACTGACTTGATCCCAAAGTTACTAACCCTAATTTTTCTTGTAGAGATAGACATTCACAATAATAAATAATATTTATAGCAAAATGAAAGTTTTTATAATATTTAAACAATAAATACATGTATTACAAGTTGAAATTTCTTCCTTTTTTGTTTTTGTTTTTTAATAATCGTGAAATCTTGAAGACCCAATAACATATCGTTCCAAACTTGGTGGACAAAGTATTACAAGTCAAAATCACATGGAGACTACACATGATCCTGCAAATATTAATATGTAATATAGCAAAACATCCGATAAATAACAAAAGAATCAGTATGAAGTTAGAGGAGTTCAAAACTTACTGGGCCACAACTTTTCGGCTTTTTTTACTTGTTGGGCATGAGATCGCAAATATGACAAAAGAGTTATATTTGGAAGAATTCACGATTTTCGAATTGGGTGAAATTTTACTCTCTTCTTCTTTTTTGTTCTGTTTTATTGAACGAAATATTATTGAGAATATAATCAACTTTTAAAAATGTGTTATATCTAACAGTTTAAGCTTTTAGATCAGATGGTCACACATATAATCAAATATTAAAAGTGTGTTCTATCTAAAAAGCTTAAGTTGTTAGATAGAACACACTTTTAATATTTGATTATATTCTCAACACGCCCCCTCACGTGATAGCCTGATTTTTTTCATGGTCCAAGCACGTGGAAATTCTTTATGAGAATGGGTGGCGGTGAGGTTCGATCACAGGACCTTTGGCCTGCTCTAATACCATATTGAAGTGTGTGACCATCTGATCTAAAAGCTTAAGCTGTTAGATAGAACACACTTTTAATATTTGATTATATTCCCAACAAATATATTATATATGGAGTATTAAAAATGGAAGTTTATTATAATAGCAATTTTAGTGACAATAACAAGATTTGTTTGCTGGAACTGTGTTTGTATGGTGAATTTCTTGTTACATCTATGGTAATATTCTAGAGAATTATATTATTTTCGAACAAAAAGGATCGTTAAATATAGTATTGTTCTCTCGACTCTCAAGGGAGAATCTAGAGTGTAAGTTATAGTTCATCCGAACTCAGTATCTTTGGCTCGGAATCTATATTTGTGTTTAAATTCACTAAGTATATATGTACAAATAATAATATCTCTTCCTTTTTCAAATTATTTTACTAATGGACCACTCTTGTTCAGATAATTATTTTCATAGGAAACAACGCCTTTGGGATTGTCTCGAACTTAGTAAATCAAATGAGTTGTGATAGAACCTCGAACTCAAAATCGTAAAGTTTATATCTTAAATTCGCATATGCATATTACCTAGGGTTCTAAATAATACACAAACTTCTCTTGTTCACATTTTGGGTATCCAAATTATAGTTTAATCTGCATAAACAACAAATAAATTGTCACATGTTAGTTGAATAATCTAGTTTTCGAAACATTAATTCTTCACAAAATCGTTTAACCTTCATAGTTTAATTAATATAACTACATTTTCTTATAATAAGAAAAAATGAAAAGAAGAACACATTTGGCTCATGTGAGTGACTCCGGCAATGCCAAAAATGAATCGAAAACTCTTGTAATAAGCATATATCATGTGCTAGAAGAAATTAAAATCATGAATCGAATCTATCTTTCAATGTATAAATTCTTATAATCATCAAAGTACAAATTCTCCCCAAACTTGTAGATGCCACCACTTCACAACCAATAATCTCAAAATTGCCAGCCTTACAATTTTTCTGTTCTACATCAATGGAACATATAAAAAATATTTAAAAGGTAAAAATAGCATAAACTTTTTATTTGTCTAATATCAAGACATACTCCTATAATGTAAACTCACATGACATTAAAATACTTTAAAACATCAAAGTGACATAGCATACTGCATCACTCATTTGATTATGCATTAGAATTATGTTTTTCCAATAAAAATTCCGGTGGAGTGGTAATTACTCTTTCATCCTTAACTACTCGAATTCGAGTCTTTATTAGGGAGCGTTGTATCCCCAATGTGGGACTTTCCAGCGTGAATTGAAATTTAATTGGGCCCAATACGAATATCGAGCACCAAATGAGAAACAAAAAAATTGTCATTCATCCTTAATCAAAGGTCTAGGGTTCGAGCCATGGGAGTATGAAGTTGTCTTTCATAAGGAGCGTTTTATCCTCCAAAGTGAAAACTCTCCGACACAAATTCAGATTAGTCAGGTGCCCTCTTCTCTAAATTAATTAGAATTTTTCGATGCAAATCTAAATTAATAGCTCAAAATGGGTACTGAATATTGGATAGAAAACCAATAAAAGTTACATTCTTCTTAAAGTGTAGATAAATGGTTGAAATACTAGTCACCTTCCGAAATCATAAGCTCACTTGAAATGAAAACACATGCATAGTCTCAACTTTATATATTTCCCAAAGTTTGATAAAAAA
Source organism: Anisodus tanguticus (assembly GCA_034509755.1). NCBI lineage: Eukaryota > Viridiplantae > Streptophyta > Magnoliopsida > Solanales > Solanaceae > Anisodus > Anisodus tanguticus. Next base: position 1,905,494 of record CM067540.1, on the reverse strand, counting down.
TAAAGCATCCATTTCTTCCCACTATACCCTATTACTCAAAATTGAAACTATATCCTTTTGTTAAGAATAATAAACTCTCTCTATACACTCTATTTCCCACTCCCAATAATTGATTCTCATTCTTTCTACAACTTTGATTCACCTCCATTTCACATCGTTCTTTTTTTCTTTTCATTGTCTTTTGGTGAGTGTTTTTTTTGTATTTTGAATGGACTTGAAGTAATAGTATACATGTTTACAACTACTGAATTTGGAACTAACACTCATATTAAATTTAAATAAATGCACTTTATTTAACCATTTATTATCAGAATTCACTCGTCCGACTAATTTAAATATATACCAAGTAAGCTAATTAAGGGACGTAAAGTGCTCACCCCTATCAGAATATTCTCTATTCCAGATGTGCTAAAACACGAAACATCCATTAAAGATGAAGGAATCTCAATTATCGCACCTTGGTTGTAATTGTAGTATTTCAATGTAAATAGTAATTTAGGACACTTACGGGTTTTTTCTTGCAAAAGAAGATTTACATTAACCACGACTTAATTCACCGACAGTCGAGAATAAGGACAAACTCCCGTTATCTACAGCCTAATAATTCTCTACTAAGATGAAAGAATTTTCACTTTGCAAACTCTGGACATCAAATTTTGGTAGAAAAAAATGTATCTTTTTCAACACATTTAATTAATGGTGTATTTATATGTTACAAATATGGTTAAGAGGAATATAAGTTAATATGCAAATGAGCTAATTAACGTCCCTCATGGATCAATCCGATCAAATAGCATTTTCTAAATGCTAAGGATCTTCATTTTCAACTTATCTTTCATTGTCCTACTAAATAGTCCTAGCTAACTATAGAGCTTTATTTGTAATATGGATGCTAGCTATTCTTGTATATTTTTGCCACTTAATGGATACCACTCTGTAGAGATTCTTTTGACAACTTTGAAAATTACTCAAGGGGAAAGAATGTGTCCATTTATCTAATTATGAGGTACTTTGACATTAAATCAAATATGGACGGCTAAGAAGATTTTTACCTATTTCTGAAGTTTTATTTTCGTTAATGCTAGCTTTTCTTGTTATTTTCGTTGTTATCTATGACTTCATTAAAGGACCGTGTGTATCATGGTCCGATTTGAACTCAACAAAATGTAATTCATGTATAATTGTAATTATGATATTAGTCTTGTACTAGAAAAATGTATTAGAATTAGAATAGAAAAATGTAGAATTATTTTTCTATATTGTCCATATTTAGGAATTGTATATTTGTATATATATATCTCTCATTATCAATGAAAATAATCAAGGGATTATTTCTTTCATGGTCCGCTGCCTCAGTTTCCGTATCAGCGTACGACAACTGCCGGCTATGACTATGAGGGTGTGATAAATATAACGTGTACACACGGACTGGTATACACGGAATCCGAAGCCAATATTGTAATTAAATTATTATACAAACTTACCATAGTTGTAGAATTTTGTACAAGTGTAATTAAGATATTAGAAGTATAGTAGGAATATGATTTTCCATAATTGGAGATTGTAAATTGTATATATACCTATTCATTAATGAAAATAATCAAGGGATTATTTCTTTCAGACTCGAACACCCACGCTCTTTAGCACGAGATTTTGAGTCTCGCGTTTGTATTCCATGAATATGATATCTATCTAGTGTGATGTGTGGAATATATGACAAAGCTAAATCTATTGATCGATCATACTATTTAAGTACTCGAGAAGGATAAAAGGGTAGGCACATCATCCCTAAATTTTAAAAAAAAAAGGCAATTTATCCTAAGTATCGACTCCAGACGAATTTCTCGGTATCAAGAGAGTATTTCTCAAAATTCGGGCATTTTTCTTGGGCTTTTTTTTTTAAGTGTGAGGGTCGAGGGGGGTCGGGGGAGGGGAGTGGAGTGGAGGAGGACCAAAGAGTGTTGTAATTTAAATGGTTAACATTCATTCTCAAGGGAAAGAAAGGGGGTCCATCCACATGCATTTAGAGCAGACTTAGATGCTCATACAAAGATCATTATTATTCTTGCTTACTAAATGGCACTACATTGCATACTTTTTAACACCAAAAAAAAAAATCCATTTGAGTTTCATGGTTCATAAAGTTGTACTATTTTCATGTGGAAAACATATTACACTTTCTTTATTCATATGTTTTTTCCTTTCGACACGTATGTGAAAATCCTTTTGTCATCATCTATAAATCTCCTCCATAGGCTTTAAATTCTCTTTCATTCTTCAACTTGCAAAAAAAATATTTTCTACTCTTTCTTCTATATATCTAGTCCTTTAAATATTTCCTCCATATATTGAGCATATGAGCAAAGGCATATTAATGAGTAATAATAATTCATCAAATGAAGATGACTTTGAGCTAAGAAGAGGGCCATGGACTCATGAAGAAGATAATCTTCTTATTCATTATATTTCTACTCATGGTGAAGGTCGATGGAATGCCTTAGCCAAATGTGCTGGTAGCACTTCAATTCTTTTTTACATATTCTTGAATTAAAGTAAGAAATATTTTTTTAATACGCTTTTTCTATGTAGAAAAAATCACTCATTATTATAGCAGGATGTGAAAGATATTTATTGTTCTATTTATTTTCAAGCTACAAAATAAAAAATTATCAAGATAGATATATAAATTGTATAATACTGTAAATAAAATATAAAAGAATAGTCTCATATTATTGGTTTAATTTATCTTTTATTTTTGGCAGGATTGAAGAGAACAGGGAAAAGTTGTAGACTAAGGTGGCTGAATTATTTAAAACCAGATATTAAACGTGGAAACCTCACCCCACAAGAACAACTCTTAATTCTTGAACTCCACTCCAAATGGGGAAACAGGTAATTTACATATCCAACTTTGTAAAAAAAAAACTCAATCTTGGATATAATTCTTGATTTTCAAATGCCATCAATCAGAGGCTGGCGAATCTAGAATGTTAAAAAGTCGTTTAAATATCAATTTTGAATCCATATTTTAAAAAAATTAAAGATTTAGAATCAGCGTAACCTATAATTACGGATTTGAGTCATCAAATCAGGCCTTGATACTTGTATCAGTATAAGCTGCTTACATTGTGTCTCTCGGAGACAACCTTTCCTAGGACCCTGCAGACATGAACGAGGAATGCCTGCCTTTTTTATTTTCAAAGAATTTAAAACTAAGTTTAATTTTTTTTTATTTTCAAGGAATCAAGATTAAATTTAAATATTGAATTCGTATCTGCATTCAGGTGGTCAAAAATTGCTCAGCATTTGCCGGGAAGAACTGACAATGAGATCAAGAATTACTGGAGAACAAGGGTGCAAAAACAAGCAAGACAACTCAAGGTTGATTCAAATAGCAAGAAGTTTCTTGAAGCAATCAAGAATCTATGGATGCCAAGATTACTTGAAAAAATGGAACAATGTTCTTCTTCTGCATCATCCTCCATTGAAATAAAACATAATCCATCATTTCCATCTCCCTTAATCAACAATCAAGAACCTTGTACAAAACATAATAAGTCCCATCATGATAATAACAACACATGGGGTTCACTAGACAATTCAAGAATCTATTCATCAGATTCAATGAATGTGATGACAGAACCTGTCACTATTTTCAACAATTCAATTCAAGATGAGTGTTACCCTGTGGAGAGTTTCATCCACCAGCCAGATTTTTCATATCAAGAAATGTCAATCTCAGAGTGTGAGGTGGCAGAAGCTAATTGGTTCAAAGATGAAATGACTGAAGAAGGATCATTGTGGAACATGGATGAGTTTTGGCAATTCAGAAAGCTAGGAGATGTAGACATCTAGCCTAATCATAATATAGTATTTGAAAGTCTTGCTTAGCTTTATATCACTTTGATAGTGCCTATATGCTATGGACTATGGTTTTTAGTAGGTTTTAAAAGTTGTGACTATGACTTGATCTCATAGTTTTAGCTCTAATATACTTAATGTACAAAGGAAATATCAAATGGCTACTCTTAAAGTGTTTATTAAGAAATGCTTTTTTTGATTTCTTGTTTAATTTTTTTATGTTTTATCTATTGAGAAACCTGCATGTGTGAATTTGCTCACTTTGATGGTCTCAAGCTCGGATAAAGGAGGGTTGTGATAGGTTTATTGCCAAACGTAAAACTTGCTAATTTATGATGAATTCTGGATTATTCTTTTTCTATTAATATAGTGTTGGTTAACATTATACTTATTCACTGTTGATCCATAATTGCGAAGATGGCTCTTTAGTCATAGAAAGATAACTAGGAAAGATCAAAGGCTGCGGTCAAGTTTAAGAAACTGTGAAGAAGTGACTTGCTGAAAGAGAGCTCAAAATGCCAAGGAAAAAGACCCTTGTGTTGTCTAATCATGTAAAGGGGACAGATATTTCATCGTATTTGTATGTAATATAGAAAGTATGGTTGTCCAGTGGGTCGGATTGGCCGATACCGACCCGGCCCGTCTCGATTACCGTCCCGGCCCAAAAAAAAACTAAACGAAATTGTAGGTAGCGGGGTTCAATCTCGGGACGGGACTAGGGATCGTCCCGATCCCGCCCCACCCCTAATCGGTGCCCCCCTCTTTACAAAAATAACCATTGCAACAACAACCAAATTTTGATTTTGGCCGTTGTGCAACGGTTATAACTGCCATTTTTTGTCCTCCCACACAATAAACCCCCCTATCCCCTTAATATTTACACTTTAACCACATAAGTTAGTATATTTACACTTTAACCCTATTTTTCAACTATAAATATATCATTTTTCTCTTCATTTTTCTCACAAATCTTCCTACCATCTCTCTAATCTCTCAATCTATCTCTCTACAAGTCTACATTGCCTACTAAATATTATATTTTATTTCCTTATTTATATCAAAGTTCAAAAATAGGGAGTGAAGTTGGCAACTAGCTTGAAGATCATCCATCGAGCAAAGTTTCAATTTTCAACCTCGATTACACGTCGATGTTACGTCGGCATTTGGTACCTTCATTCCTTCTTTAAATTATTATTGTTACTTAATTTTAATTATCGTGCTTAATTTGATTTACTTTAATTATTTATTTGCATAATTATAATGGAACGACTTGGACGTTTGATTTCTGGTAGAGGTACTAGGGGTTAAGAGTCTCACATCGGAAATGGAATGGGAACATGGACTCCTTATATGGACTTGGACAATCCTCACCTTACAAGCTAGCTTTTGATGTTGAGTTAGGCCCAAGATCCACTCTTTACATGGTATAAGAGCCAGACTCATTCCAATCATTTGTTCACCAATGTTGGGCCCCCAAATTATATTATCCACGCTCCAGTTAACGAGGTCTGGGCGTGCAGGGGAGTGCTAAGAGTCCCACATCGGAAATGGAATGAGAACATGGACTCCTTATATGGACTTGGACAATCATCACCTTACAAACTAGCTTTTGGGGTTGAGTTAGGCCTAAGATCCATTCTTTACACTGGGGTAATAGGGGTAAGGGTGCATCTTTTAGTAATCCTATTCCTAGTCCCGATGATTTCACTCATATAGATGAAACTGATTTTTTTAATGATATTAATATATCATTAGATCATGAGGTATATTCTGCATCTGAACCAAACTTTAATTTTAAAAATGAATTAGACGATAATGTAGATAACACACCCACTAGTGCACCTCCAACTCAGGCTCAGACTGAAATTGAAATCGGAATGCCTCATATTCCCCCTAGTATGAGCCGAGGCCCCAAACAACGAAAATTAAAATCACCTGCATAGGAATTTTTTGATAGGGACAATGAGAATCAACTAGCTAGATTTAAAATTTGTCAAGAAGTTTATAAATTTAAAACCGAAAAGGTCATGGTGGGACGGGAGGTTTATTGAGACATGTACAAAGCATGCACAAAGCTAGGTATAACGAATATCTTACAGAAAAATCGAGTGTGTCAATGCCTTCTAAGTCGGGACTAGGTTCACATAGTGTCCCCGACCAAGTACAGGGTCGAATTAACCCGATGACGGGGGGAATTATAGGTCCTAAATATGATAAACACAAAGATAGAGAAAATATAGCAAAATTAGTTGCGGTGAAGGGTTTGCCTTTTTCATTTCCTTCATCTCCTAATTTTATTCATTACATTAGAGAAACGTATAATCCTGCTTTTAACGGTTTTCCTAGATCAACTGTTAGAAGAGACGTTTTTAAATTTGTACATGAATATCAACAATATTTACGTTATGCATTATATCATTTTAATGTTAAAGTGGTTATTACTTCTGATATAGGTCGTAGTACTAACATTAATGATTATTTAATTGTTACATGTCATTGGATAGATCATACTTGGTCTATGCAAAAACGTATTTTATCATATAGATATATTGATGATAGGAACACTGGATTATTTATTGCAAGAAATATTCATGAAATTTGTGAATATTATGGAATTACTGATAAAATTATGATTGTTACATTAGATAATGCTACTGCTAATGATTATGCTGTAAACCTTTTAAAATTTTGATTTACTCCTTCTTTTCCGATATTTTTCATATTAGATGTATATGTCATATTTATAACTTAGTTGTAAAGGATGGCCTAAAACTTTTTAAAAACATTCTTGATAAAGTACAATTTGCTATAAACTTTATTTTTAAAGGTAATAAAATACAAAGACGCAAAGAGTATAAAAAAAAATTCAGAAGAAGTTTCGACTAGATGGAATTCTTTATATGAACAACTACTTGTTGCTCACAAGTATAAAAGACTTATAACTTTATTATTTAACGCCCATAATCAAAGTCCAACGGATATGCTGGTAGATGATGATTGGGAAAAAAAATCGAAACTTATTGCATTTTTAGAGAAATTTTTTCTAGCTACTAAAGAATATTCTGGAATTTATTATCCTACTATTTCAACTATGTTATTTTATATAGCTAATAGCTCTAATATTTTTGTTACTTAATGAATATATGCAAAAACGAGCTTACGCTCCAGCTATTAAAAAATATTTTTTTCCTATTCCCACTATATATTTTATTGGTGATGTATTAAATCCGACTATTAAAGTAGACGGTTGTAAAGCACTTGTTGAAACGATTTATGAAAGTCTAGAAATACTTCCAACAGACCCAACTGGAGAAGAAGAAGAACCAACTAACGAAGAAGTTATGTCTAGCATACACAATGAATGCACAAAAAATGTATTACCAACAAGAAAGTGCAAATAATCAACCGGCTTCGGTACCATCTTTTTCTACTTCATTGCAACCTAATAAAAGATGTGGTTTCTGCTGCTAGTGTTCAAAGCCTTAAAAATAGAATGTTTAGTGGTTCAACTTCTTCACAAGTTAGCGAATTTGATCTTTATGTTTTGCAGGGTGTTGTACCGTATGAATCAATTGTCAATGAAAATGGACGTGAAGACTTGTTGAGATATTGGAGGGAGAATGCGAAGACATTTCCGACACTATCAAAGATGGCCCGAAGTGTTGAACATTCAAGCGTCATCAACAGCGTCTGAAAGCATTTTTTCTGCTGAAAAATTTAAAATAGGAGAGCACATACACTCATTGGCGGGAGACATCTTGGAGATTGCAGTTTTATTCAGAGATTGGATTAGAGCGGAGAGTATAAGGTGCGGTCAACCAGAGATCAACGAAGAAGAAGACTACAACTACAATGAAATCTTATCCGAGAGAGCAGGAAGCGACGTCGAATAATTTGACCAACAACTTTCAATTCCAACCAAAGATTCTCAAGACATTGTGAGGAAATTAGAAAAAGTATGGTTAACTATGCAATTTTTTAATGTCAATTTTACTATGTGATTTGAAACTTTTGAACAACAAAATAAAGTTGCAATTTTGAAATTGTATTTCAAAAAATTTATATTTCTATTAAATAATATAAGAGGCACAAAAACAGTCTTGTGATGTTTTTATTACACTATCTTGTTCAATTATTTAAGTGTTTAAATATATATTTTTTAAATTAAATGTCTAAAATTTAAAAAACAAACAAAATATCGCAACCCGACCCGACCCGACCCGTCCCCCAAATCCTAGCCCCTCTTCCGGCGGGATGTGGGACGGGACAAGACCTCTTCCCCATCCCGCCTATTCCGTCCCGCCAGTCCCACCGGATCTCCCCCGTCCCCGTCCCCGCCCCCGCCCCCGTCCCGTCGGATCATGTCTCAGCCCGCCTCGCCCCGCTGACCACCCCTAATAGAAAGTAGTATGGCCTATACGTGAAACACACTCCCCACCCCCACCCCCAACTCAAACATACACACAACAAAAACCTACCCCATTCTCTAGCTTAGATTCATCCTCTTTAAAATTTTCTTTTAAATATTCGGTATTTGAAATTCATTGCATCCGACTAGTTTAAATTTGTGTCAGGTAGGTCACTGAAAGGGTAACGCATTTCCGACCAAAAGGTTCTTCCTACCACGTAGGCCCACTAAATGGGTAAAATGTACCCGAAAGATTCTTCATTCAATTCGAACATGAGACCTAGGGTAAAGCGCTACCGACCGAAAGGTTCTTATTCAATTCGAATTCAAAACTTCTAATTAAAGGCGGTAGCATCATTCCCTGGGTGGTCATCCTCTTCGTTGTCATCATATGGTAGGTAGGGAAGACTGTTGTGAAATGAAATGTCAACTAGAAGGAATTTTGTGAAATCCAACCACTGATTTGATTGTTTTACCCTCAAGAAAAAGAAGGATAAAAAGTGATATCTACCTCCTAAAAAGATTGATTTACTTTTCTTATTAGTTTGTCTAAAAAAGATTGGGTCATTTCTATATTTAGAAATAATTTAACTTTACGAGATCATTTACAACAGAATAATATCTAAGATTTGTTTTGGACTACACATTTTAAAAGTATTCTTTTATTTCTTAAACTTTTTGTCAAGTTAAAATAGATCAATCTTTTTTTAACCGAGAGAATATAAGAAAAAGATTTTGTGATTTGATGAAAGCAAATGAAAAAAAGATGCACACTTTAAGTGATCATATTACAAGCAGAGCATTATGAGAAAGTAAACAAGGTGCACTTGCAGGACAATGATTGACTTACAGAGCAGTGCAAGTTCTTGATTTCTCAAATAGGAAAAAGCAAGAGAGTAAGAAGAAAGATGTCACTCAAAACCATGAGAGTATGAAATTGTCTTTCGTAAGTAGCGTTTTATCCTCCAAAGTGAAAATTCTACGGCGCGAATTCAGATTAGTCGGGTGCCCTCTTCTCTAAATTAATTAGAATTTTTCGATGCAAATCTAAATTAGTCGAGCTCAAAATGAGTACTGAATATTGGATAGAAAACCAATAAAAGTTACATTTTTCTTATAAGTGTTGATAAATGGTTGAAATACTAGTCACCTTCCGAAATCATAAGCTCACTTGAAATGAAAACACATGGATGTGTGCGGAATTGGTTTATGTCCATTTCTACAATATTGTCAATCTCATCAATCAATCATTTTGGGAATCAGTATTATGTGATCATGATATATCAAGGATCAAACCAAATGGATCCTAGGTCCAATTCTTGATCTATTCATTTACTCATCAATACCTTATCCTTCTCTAAGGTCACATGCATAGTCTCAACTTTATATATTTCCCAAAGTTTGATAAAAAACAAAGCATCCATTTCTTCCCACTATACCCTATTACTCAAAATGGAAACTATATCCTTTTGTTAAGAAAAATAAACTCTCTCTATACACTCTATTTCCCACTCCCAATAATTGATTCTCATTCTTTCTACAACTTTGATTCACCTCCATTTCACATCGTTCTTTTTTTCTTTTCATTGTCTTTTGGTGAGTGTTTTTTTTTTGTATTTTGAATGCACTTGAAGTAATAGTATACATGTTTACAACTACTGAATTTGGAATTAACACTCATATTAAATTTAAATAAATGCACTTTTTTTATTTAACCATTTAGTATCAGAATTCACTCATCCGACTAATTTAAATATATACCAAGTAAGCTAATTAAGGGACGTAAAGTGCTTGCCCCTATCAGAATATTCTCTATTCCCGATGTGCTAAAACACGAAACATCCATTAAAGGTGAATGAATCTCAATTATCGTACATTGGTTGTAACTATAGTATTTCAATGTGAATAGTAATTTAGGAGACTTAAGGATTTCTTCTTTCAAAAGAAGATTTACCGTAACCACGACTTAATTCACCGGTCGTCGAGAATCTTCATGATACGGACAAACTCCCGTTATCTACAGCCTAATAATTCTCTACTAAGAGGAAAGAATTTTCACTTTGCAAACTCTCGACATCAAATTTTGGTAGAAAAAATGTATCTTTTTCAACACATTTAATTGATGGTGTATTTATATGTTACAAATAAGGTTAAGAGGAATACAAGTTAATATGCAAATGAGCTAATTAACGTCCCTCATGGATCAATCCGATCAAATAGCATTTTCTAAATGCTAAGGATCTTCATTTTCAAACTTATCTTTCATTGTCCTACTAAATAGTCCTAGCTAACTATAGAGCTTTATTTGTAATATGGATGCTAGCTATTCTTGTATATTTTTGCCACTTAATGGATACCAATCTGTAGAGATTCTTTTGACAACTTCGAAAATTACTCAAGGGGAAAGAATGTGTCCATTTATCTAATTATGAGGTACTTTGACATTAAATCAAATATGGACGGCTAAGAAGTTTTTTACCTATTTCTGAAGTTTTATTTTCGTCAATGCTAGCTTTTCTTGTTATTTTCATTGTTATCTATGACTTCATAATTGGCATCCCTTCCGTGGAAAAACATTATATAAATAGGTAAAAAAATGTATATATATATTATATGTTAATTTTTTTTTAATTTCTTCGTATATTTACTTAGTTATAATTTAACTTTAACTTCGCCACAAATATTAATCTCAAGGTTCATAAAGGTGTCATATCATATTGTTCTCTTTTGGCGAATTAGTATTCTTTGCATGTCATTCCATATATATATATATATATATATATATATATATATGGAATAATTTGACAATATTAATTAGTTATCATAGTTATTTCCTAATTTATATATATATATAATATTGTCAAATTAGGAAATAACTATGATAACTAATTAATATTGTCAAATTAGGCCTTGGGCCTAACTCACACCCCAAAATCTAGCTATTGCTCAAGCCTTATAAGGAGCTCAGGGTTCTCATCTGTCACCGATGTGGTATATTTTTCTTCAACACCCCCCTCACACTCAGATCCGAACATTCTTTATTTGGAGTTTCACTGTCCGGTCAGGAGCATGCACATTCATGGACCAGGGGAAGTTCCACCCTCCATCGGTCCGGGACCGATCAATTGGTCCAGGGAGCATTCCATCCCCCCTTTTTTTCCGGGTCCCACATCGGATCAGGTCTGGTCCTGGTTCTGATACCATGTCAAATTAGGCATTGGGCCTAACTCACACCCCAAAAGTTAGCTCAAAGGGAGGAGGATTGCCCAAGCCTTATAATAATTCCAGAGATCTCATCATTCGCCGATGTGGTATATTTCTATTCAACATCCCCCTCACGCCCAAATTCGAACATTCCTTTTACTGAGGTTTCATTGTTCGATCTGGAGCGTGCACACTCATGGACCCAGGGTATTTCCACCCCTTTCAATTGGTCTGGGGCATTTTTCACCCCATCTCCCCTCCTCCGGGGGTCCATATCGGATGGGTGTGGCTATGATATCAATTTAAATAAATATATTTTATTTATAAACTGCAAGGATCTCTACAATTCTCCTCAATATCTCTTGTTTTCTCTTTTTCTCTCTTGTTATGAAAATAGCTAGCGGAACCCCTATTTATGATAGTATAAAACCTACTTTAACTCAAAATAGGAAAACCTATTTCTATACTAATTTGACTATAAATCCTAACTGGACATGAATTAGAATATCAAATTCTAACTAATTTTGAATTATTATTTCCAACATTATTTAAATAAAAATGTTTTATTTTAAACTGCAAGGATCTCTATAATTCTCCTCAATAACTCTTATTTTCTCTTTTTCTCTCTTGTTATGAAAATAGCTAGCAGAATCCTTATTTATGATAGTATAAAACCTACTTTAACTCAAAACAGGAAAACATATTTCTATACTAATTTGATTATAAATCCTAACTGTACATGAAGTAAAATATGAAATCCTAACGAATTTTGGTTTCCTACAATTTTGAATTATTATTTCCAACATTCTCCTCTAATTCAAATTGTATATCTAATTCTTGATCCACTTGTCACTATCTTCAAATTGATGAAGCACTTGTTTTCAACCCATCAATTGTTGAAGCACTTTCTCTTCAACCTTCACAGTCGTTGGAGCATTTTCTCATCAACCTTCAATTTTTGAAGCACTTTCTCTTCAACCTTCACAATCATTGGAGCACTTTCTCTCCAACATTCCAATTTTTTCGATGCACTTTCTCATCAACATTCAATTGTTGAAGCACTTTCTCTTCAACATTCAATTTTTTTTAACGCACTTCTCCAATTTTTAGAGAAGATTGTTCCTTCCTCTGGTGTAAATTTGTTTGCACCTCTAGAGACCTGCAATATTTCTCTCAATATTCTCAGCATGATTATTATTCATGCCATTATCATTGGCCTGACATTTGCCAACATAATCTTTGACCAGACGGGCGTCATATATGGGTTATAGCCACCCACCAACAACGGAAATTCTTTAATTTTCTACTAGAATCATAGAAGTTCTGATACTAATGTCAAATTAGGCCTTGGGTCTAACTCACGCCCCAAAAGCTAGCTTAAAAAAAGGAGAATTGTCCAAATTTTATAAGGAGCTAAGGTTCTCATCCATCACTGATGTGATATATTTTTATTCAACAAATATACATATAGAAATTCGTGGGGACATATATAAGATACATTTGAAGTTAAAAAGGAGAAAAAACTTGAGGACTTTGACACACACTATCCTCTTGGCCCCTACCTTCAAACTCTCAAATAGCCTCTTGGTACTTTCTTACGAATAATCCACTAAATTTCTTCAAGGCTCACAATTGGATATAGCACTTGTTTGATTCCCATGATAAACACCTATTACACTGACATTTGTGTTTAATTTTCCATACACTATTAAAAAAATAGTTAAGGCTAACTTTTATCGTTAAATAGTAAACATGGTGTGTTTGTTTATGCATGATCCACGGATTGAGCACATGCATGTGCTCAAACGTATTATACGCTACTTACAGGGCACACTTGATTATGGATTGCATTTATATCCGTCCGTCGTTTCTACTATCGTATCTTATACAGATGCTGATTGAGGTGTCTGTCCTGATACCAGACACTCGACCTCTGGTTATTATATGTTTCTGGGTGATAACTTGGTCTCTTGGTCTGCAAAACGCCAGGCTACATTATCGTGATCCAATGCAAATGCCGAGTATCAAGGGGTAGCCAATGTGGTGTCTGAATCATGTTGGTTGCGTAATCTTCTATTAGAAATTCATTTTCCTATTCAGAAAGCTACATTGGTCTACTGTGATAATGTTAGTGCAGTCTATCTTTCTGGAAATCCGGTCCAACATGAGCGCACTAAGTATATCGAGATGGATATTCACTTTGTTCGCGAAAAGGTCGTTCGTGGACAAGCACGCGTCTTGCATGTCCTTCCAGGTACCAAATTGCTGACATCTTTACTAAGGGTCTTCCCTCGGTTCTATTTGAAGATTGTAGGGACAATCTCAGTGTACGACAACCGCCCCCTATGACTGCGGGGTATGACAGAAGGAGTATACACGTGATGTACATGTGTATCCGAGTTCAAGTTTTAGTGTAAACTTATCATAGTTGAAGAATTCTTGTACAAGTGTAATTAGGATTTATTGTTATAATAGGAATAAGACTTTCCATTTATTATTATAGTAGAAATAAAATTTTCCATAATTAGGGATTGTATATAAATACTTCTTCATTAATGAGAAAAATCAAAAGATTATTTCTTTCAACACCACCTGGTTTCACCAGACAATTCAAGAATCTATTCATCAGATTCAATGTATGTGATGACAGAAAATGTCACTATTTTCAACAATTTAATTCAAGATGAGTGTTACCATGTGGAGAGTTTCATCCACCAGCCAGATTTTTCATATAAAGAAATGTCAATCTCAGAGTGTGAGGTGGAAGAAGCTAATTGGTTCAAGTATGAAATGGCTGAAGAATGATCATTGTGGAATATGGATGAGTTTTGGCAATTCAGAAAGCTAGGAGATACACATCTAGCCTAATCATAATAATAAAGTATTTGAAAGTCTTGCTTAGCTTTATATCACTTTGATAGTGCCTATATGCTATGGACTATGGTTTTTAGTAGGTTTTAAAAGTTGTGACTATGACTTGATCTCATAGTTTTAGCTCTAATATACTTAATGTACAAAGGAAATATCAAATGGCTACTCTTAAAGTGTTTATTAAGAAATGCTTTTCTTGATTTCTTGTTTAATTTTTTTATGTTTTATCTATTGAGAAATCTGCATGTGTGAATTTGCTCACTTTGATGGTCTCAAGCTCGGATAAAGGAGGGTTGTGATAGGTTTATTGTCAAACGTAAAACTTGCTAATTTATGATGAATCCTCAATTATTCTTTTTCTATTAATAGAGTGTTGGTTAACATTATACTTATTCACTGTTGATCCATAATTGAGAATATGACTCTTTAGTAGGGATGACAATGGATAGGATCTGGACCGGATCCAGATCCATTTTTCATATCTGAATCCAGATCCGGATCCATCGGGTTCATAAAAATCAGATCCAAATCCGGATCCATCGGATCCACCGGGTCCACAGATCGGATCTGGATCCACATGTAAAAAAAATTGTCTTGCTAAGAATGTAACCTTGCTAAGAATTTTTTTTAACTGACAAACGATTTTTACTTAGCTAACAATTTACTGTGTTTCAATTTTGAAATGTTCATATGAGATATTTTGTTCGTTGTCTCGTTTTGATTGTGAGCTATTAATTGAAAATGTTGGACAATGACAATAGTTATGGAAAATGCTGACTAGTATTTCCACAATACTGAACTTGCATGCGCTTGGAATCTTCACAAATGAAGTGAATATAATTTTAACTACTTGTCTATAGAGATGTTAGTCATTCACTAATATAACATTGATTTTATTATCGAAGTTACCTCTTTATTTTTTGGCTTTTGAGTTAACGCGGGGATAAATTAAACTTGCAAGGATGTGCTTGGCAATTTTAAGAAAATACTTATAAAATTACATTCTAAGTTATGAATATATTTAATAAAAAACGGATCCACGGGTCGGATCTGGACCGGATACGGATCTCAAATACAAGATCCAAATCCGATCCGCCAGAAACGGATTCGGGTCCGATCCAAATCCGTCGGGTCCAAATTTTGAAAATTCATATCCTATAAAACGGATTTGAGTCCACCAGATCCGGACCGGGTCCAAGAACCACTGCCATGTCTACTCTTTAGTCATAGAAAGATAACTAGGAAAGATCAAAGGCTGTGGTCAAATTTAAGAAACTGGAAGTGACTTGCTGAAAGAGAGAGCTCAAAATGCGAAGGAAAAAGACCCTTGTGTTGTCTAATCATGTAAAGGGGCAGATATTTCATCGTATTTGTATGTAATATAGAAAGTAGTATGGCCTATAGGTGAAACACACTCCCCACCCCCACCCCCAACTCAAACATACCCACAACAAAAACCTAACCCATTCTCTAGCTTAAATTCATCCTCTTTACTATTCAGTATTTGAAATTTATTGAATCTTACTAATTTAAATTCGTGTCAGGTAAGTCACTAAAGGGGTAAAGCATTTCCGACCAAAAGGTTCTTCCTACCACGTAGGCCCACTAAATGGGTAAAATGTTCCCGAAAGATTCTTCATTCAATTCAAACTCGAGACCTAGGGTAAAGCGCTCCCTACCGAACTTATTCAATTCGAACACAAAACTTCTTATTAAAGGTGGTAGCACCATCCCTTGGGTGGTCATCCTCTTCATCGTCATCCTATGGTAGGTAGGGAAGACTGTTGTGAAATGAAAGGTCAACTAGAAGGAATTGTGTGAAATCCAACCACTGATTTGATTGTTTTACCCTCAAGAAAAAGAAGGATAAAACGTACTCCCTCCATCCCAAAAAGATTGGCTCATTTAGGTAAAGAATGGATTTTGGGCATAACTCGATCCCAAAAGCTAGCTTGTAGGGTGAAGATTGTTCAAGTCCATATAAGTAGTTCATGTTACTATTCCATTACCGATGTGGGACTCTTAACACTTCCCCGCACGCCCAGATCCGGTTAACTGGAGCGTGGATAACATAATTTGGGGACCCAACATCAGTGAACATAGGCCCAAGATTAATTCTTTACACTTTCTATATTTAGAAATAATTTAACTTTATGAGATTATTTACAACCGCACAAATATCTAAGATTTATTTTGGACCACACATTTCAAAAGTCTTTATTTCTTAAACTTTATATCAAGTCAAACTAGGTCAATATTTTTTTAACGGAGGGAGTATAAGAAAAAGGTTTTGAGATTTGATGAAAGCAAATGAAAAAAGATGCACACTTGAGTGATCTTTTTACAAGCAGAGCATTATGAGAAAGTATAACAAGGTGCCTTTGCAGGATAATGATTGACTTACAAAGCAGTGCAAGTTCTTGATTTCTCAAATAGGAAAAAGCAAGAGAGTAAGAAGAAAGATGGCACTTAAAAATGTTGCATGTATCCGTGTCGGAATCTTAAAAAATGCACTACTTTTAAAGGATTCGACATGAACCTGTCGACATTCTTAAAGAGTCCGAGTAACATAGCTTATAGCTCTAATATGCTTAGGCAATTGGCTTCACACAAGATTCTAAATCTTATTAAATTTGCATGCAGTTACAACACTAAATTACACTAAAGTTTGGTTCAGTTTCTATTTGAATCCATATTAACTTGAGTACCACTTCCTGTTTATCCTTAATCCAAGCAACAAAAGGCTATCATTTACTATGATGCTGACCACTAAATTACTGCAATAATGTGGCAAATTCAGTATAAAACAAGAGCACTGAACTTCAAGAAAAGGTTTATGCTAGGAGCAATTTGCTGTCAAATGTTCTTTGGGAATTCACTATCCTTTAAAAAGTTGCAACTCAGCATGTGACCAAACTGGCTAAGTTTTCATGTGAAAATGGAACTTACCAGGCATCATACTTTTTCTCCTTTTCCAGTTTCAATCCAATTATCATCAGACATCACTTAATTCTTGAAGAGACTAGGCTCTCACAAGTCACACCTTGGAACCCCCCCCCCCCACAACACATACAACAGTGGTATCAGGACAGCTTGTGCGCACCTCGACTTTGTTCCTCGGACTCTTCAAAAATATTATCTCGAATCCTCCAAAAAGTATGCATTCTTGAGGATTCAACACGTGTACGGTAGCATTTTTAAGGGTCCAAGCAACAAAGCACCTTGATTATTCCACTCCGCACCTCGACTGTTCCATCGAGTACCTACTACCTCCAACCAACACCGATACCGATTAACTCTGCCCATCAAAGCTTAGGCAGATGAGAAGAAGTCACCAAACATTTTTTTTTCCTCTACTTTGATTTGAACTATGTCATTCAACATTTTTTCGCCACATTGACCAGTAAGCTACACACTCGAGTGCAACATGAAACTCACTTCTCCACTGTGATAAGAGCATCATTCACCTCCATATTATGGTACAAGACCTTTTGAGTGAATTTGAACTGTTGATTAAAAGGACCCCTTTTTCCATGTTGGTCGGTCCCTTGTAATTAAAGTAGTTGTATCAATCCTCACATAGGACCAAATATGATATTTCTTGTCAAAAGGCCCTTTATTTTTTCTTGCAAAGTTATGGGTGACTTTATCCTTCTGTGTTCACCTTTGACTCGTTCAGCTTCAATGAAATTTTACACATGGACCCTACAAATTCCCCATCCTCAGAAGTAAATGCATGTCTCTGCTTCCATCAGGCTACAACAGAACTATACAAGCTTTGTTCATTTACCACCTTGCAAAGTTTTTCAACTTTTTTCTTGTTTTCATGGTGGAGGGAGTCTGCACATACATATTCAACGTATGCGTCACGCCACGTTTTACTGGGAAGGATCGAACCATGGGAACGAATCTACAGGGCTATCACCTTCTTTGGCCAAATCTTCCACGAATGTGGTTTCAATCCTTCCGGTGATACCAAAAGTCGTTTTGATATAAGATTTTATCTTGTTTCCATTTTATTTATTATTCCTGATCCGGAAGTAAACCTTTTCCTTTCCTTGGGCAGAGTGATTAAAACGAGAGCATCCCTTTCATTGAGACAAATAACTCATTTATGATCAAGGTCCCCTGGCTGACATAAAGCTTCAACAATTTCAGCAAGAGTCATTTGATAACATAAAGCCTAAACAATTTCGATAAGAGAGCTAATGCTTCCTTTCGAACAAAGCTCCTCATAGAAATCCAGATCATTGAAGAGGAATCTAAATGATAGTTTTCCTTTCAAGTACCGGCGCAGCGGCGCTTAAAGCGTGTGAGACTCATCACTACCTCTAAAGGGCATTGAGACCATAGTTTATTACATGATAGCATTGTTTTCTCTATTATGGTGTCACACAACTGGCTGGCTAAAGAGCAGCTCGCTTTGTAGTGTTGTCACACAATATAATGATCAATGATTAGAACCAAAGCAATGATGGCCTTTAAACTGCAATTTTCGTGTAAACAAGACAACAAAAAGGACTTCATAGGGCTCTAACAAGATTGAGCTGCCAAAACTGTTAGTCTTTTGAAGTATAGATGATTTGTACAAATCTAAAGTTGGTCTATTCCTGATATATGGAAAAATTAATACCTTGAATATCTTCTATTTGTACACGTAAATATCAAAATACATCAGTTAATATCACTCTATCACACACTGCCCTTTCACCACTATTTCTTCATGAAAAAAGTTTCACTTTCCACCCTTGGCATAGCTATCACGCAGTGTGACAGTCCGATTAAAGACCAGTTTTTCAGAAGTTGAATCTTTGTCAACAGCAAAATACCCTGCAAATGTCATCATTTGAAACAAATCAAGTGTTAGCCTTCATTTTCTCTGAGCAAATTAAGGAAATCAAGAAAAACGGAGGGCAATGGGAATTAAGTTCTTGCGGAGCTTGATCAATATCTAGGTGGCTCTTGCAAAGGCCTTCAGCTCTCAATGAGTTCAAAAGGTAGAAGCACGACTCTTTCAACCCTCGGAAATTGAAACACGAAAAATGAAAAACAAAAATCAAGTGACCTACATCTTTCACGCTTTCTTTTCAGATTCTGTCAGTTTAAAATAGATATTGTTAAAGCAAATCAAAAAACATATTTCAGCACATCAGACCTTCACAAACACGTGCTATTACGCTCTACTAGGAGTATCTTAGAAAAAAAGTCAGGCGGAAATTGGAATTTCGCTATTTGTATTTAAGGTCCCAAAGCAAACATCAAAGAAGTAATAGAGACAATAGAGGAACCTTTTTAGGACTCAAGAAGGGTAACATAGGGCAAGCTGCTAAATAAATATGAAAGTTTTGAAGATCACCAATTCATAATTTGATGCTAAATACAACCTAAAAGCTATGACTAGTCATATACTCCCTCTGTCCCAATTTGACTAAGCACAGAGTTTAAGAATGAGAAGAAGACTTTTGAAACTTGTGGTCCATAATAAGTCATAGTCCATAGGTACTTGTGTGGCTAAAAATAATCTTATATAGGATAAAATGGAAAGTTGAAATTTACATTGTTACTAAATATAGAAAGGTGTCACTCTTTCTTTTTTGGGACTGCCAAAGAGGAAAGAGTGTCACATAAATTGGGGAAAGGAGTATATAAATTAAAGAACATAAGTAAAATTATAGTGGCACTTAAAACTTTCATCTAGCAAAATTACAGGGTATTAGAACTTACCGAGCCTTTCAAACTGAAATCTATCTCCAAGAGCAGCCGTTCTAACTGAAGGCACAGCATATGCATTTTGTATCACCACTTTAGACTCAGGGTTCAAATCACCAAGCCAGTCATCCAGTTCCGCAGGATTCTTATCAGAAAACCAAGCAACAGTTAGTTTCCAAAAATAACCTCCGCATGGGGGAAAAGGGGGGTTAAAGTAAGTCCAACAAAGTATAGAAAATAAACCTCAGAGCGGAACAGCCTGTCAAATAGCCGGACCTCCACCTTAAGTGGATCAACCCCAGGTGAAGGTTCTGCAACCCAATGAAGAACACCCTGCAACGTTGTTTCAAAGTTGAAGGTTTCATTATTTTAGATTTGAGTTTAGAGACTTGGTTTATTTATTGGGCTTTTTTTCATTTTTGACCCGTCCGTCAAAATTAATTATGGGCGCTAGCCAAAATATGCAAAACATATACACTGATTATGTATATAATATATATTATTATACGCAACTTATGTATATAACATTTATATCATATGTATACTTATACTTAATATACAAACATATTCATTTGCCCGCTATTAATTTTTAGAGCGGTCCAAAAAGGTAATTATCCCCTTTTTATTTAACCTGGGATTTCCATGTATTTTGTGCTTTCCTCAAATTGTTTCAGGAACTGGGAACAAGGAATCTGAAATACTAAGCCAACCATAATATCTAGAAGAATTTAACTTCAAAAAGTGCACCTTAGGCTTGATCGTCTTGGATGGATCATATTCTGCCCGAATCTCAAGAACTGTCTCTTTGTCATCAGCAAGAATTACATCTGTACACTTTATAGGGTATGCATACCTGTAAAGCAAATAAGCTTTATAGTTTGAACTGTACATCATCAAAGGCAAGTGCTGAACTTACATCAGACAAATTTTTGGATGACCAAAGAAGTGAGTTAAAGGACAGTACCTCAGCAGGACAGATTTTCCAGGAGCAAGGCCATAATAATCTTTAGAATCTTTCAACCGAAAATCTGTACGGTCGATGTACACAACTCTAGAAAAGGGGACCTGCAAAATTAACAGAAATGGCAAACAGATATTAAGGGATCGATGACATTGAAATGCTTTATTAAGTGGAGACAGAGAAGTAGAGAACATCCATATGCAGTTGATTATTATAAGTACAAAATGCTTGTCCACCTTATAAAATGACGAAGCATCATCTGCTGGTGCTTCAGGCCATTTCTTTGCATCGAGATCCATTACTAATCCAGCTTCAAGGTTTGTGATGACAACCTGCATATGAAGTTCATAACTCAAGTTTCTGAAAATTGGAAGTAGAATACAGACGCATATTCCATGAGAAAATGACAAAAATGGTCCTTGATGTTTGAGGGTAGGTTCAAAATAGTCCCTTAAGTATGCACTGAACAGTTTTGGTCCTTTAAGTACGCCAAAAGTTAGCACTTTTAATCTCCGTCAAATATTTACTGAACTCTATTAGATTTGACGGAAACTATGAAAAAAGGGAAATTAGCGGGAACTCACATTTAAAGTTACAAATTTTGTAGTTTATGCTATTTTTGATATATTTCTAGAGTCTGGTGCACCGAGGTGTAGTTTCTACTAGTTTTTTTTTATCTTTTGGGTGTCTAGTGCAGTTTTTTCTGTCGCATATTTTTTTTGGTGAGATTTTTCTTGGTGTTTATGGTTAAGAATCTTTTTTCCCGTTGTTTCCGTCATATCCAACGAACATAAATTGTTAAATATTTGACGGAGACTAAAAGTGTAAACTTTTGGCAAAACTTAAGGGACCAAAATTGTTCAGTGCATATTTAATTTAAGGGACTATTTTGAACCTACCCTCAAACATAAAGGACCATATTTGTCATTTTTTCCATATACCATCCACGAACACTTGTTTAAATCTAGAATACTCACCTTGAGGGGATTTAGCACAACCAGTGTCCGAGCAGCTGTTTTATTTAGTTCTTCTCTTATATGGTATTCTAGGCGACTTAGCTGTATCATACTACAGTCACTGTATCAAAAAGAGGTTGTCAACACGCTGTCAAACAGGTTTTCTTTTGTACCAGAAACACACACACACATTTATAAATGAGGTAAGCCCGACCTTCTAGTTATTCCAATCCCACGAACAAAAGCATTAATTGCTGTTGAAGTTACCCCTCTACGTCGCAATCCTGCTAATGTCATGAGACGAGGATCATCCCAGCCATCAACCCATTTGTCTGTTACAAGACGGTTCAACTGACAACGATAAAAATCAAGTATCAGTTTGAAGCAAGAAATTTTACCAGCAGGAAACCACTATAGATAAATTATTAATAAAAGGAATACTCAGGAGTCAAACTAACTTTACGCTTAGACATCACAGTGTTGGACACATTCAACCGTGAGTACTCCCAAACAAAAGCCTGGTAAAGGCTTAACGCATCCAATAACCAATAATATGATGCACGGCGGGTTTCAAACTCCAGGGTGCAAAGCTGCATAAGAATGTGAAATTGAAATATGAATTAATTTAGGCTATTATTGAACAGCACAATATTATTTTTCCACAATAATTCAGCACCAGCATGGTTGGCAACAGAGAGGCCGCACAGCAAGATAGACCAGTACTTTATAGTGCATTCAAACAACATATTTTCGGAAAGATACTGTGTAATGGATTTATAGCTAATTAATTAAGTTACATTCAAATGAAAACGAAAACAAAGAGCTACATGCAGAGGACGTATAAATCCAAGATAGGTCATGCTGAATAGTGAAAGAACAATTAAACACAATATTTTGACAGCGACAAGTTACATACATACCGAATGAGTGATATTTTCCAAAGAATCAACAATGCAATGGGCGTAATCGTAACTTGGGTAGATGCACCATTTATCCCCTGCATGCGGATGAGGAGTGAACTGTAGAACAAAAGCAATACGGACTAAATGTCAGTAAAAACCAAGACAGAATTCAAAATGGCTCTTTTTGTCAGAAAATACTTGCCTTGATACGGTATGCTATGAGGTCATACATATTGACATTATCATTCTGCATATCCTGTTTCATCCTCAATGTCGCCTTGCCTTCATCAATCATCCCCCTCTTCATTTCATCAAACAATCTTAACGACTCTTCTAAAGGCCTACCTCTCCAAGGGCTGTTCATATTTTTCTCCCGATATTCTTTAACCTCGTCAGGTGTCTGGGTCACGTAGAAAATCAGACCGTATATGTCATAACTCATATTAATATCTAGTTAGTGTAAAATCACAATTAGGAGTGTCAAATGGGCGGGTTGCGCTGAATTTGAGCGGGTCAAAACGGGCTGAGTTAATAAATTGACCCGCTCAAAAGTTACTTGGGCTGAAATGAGTTGGGCTAAAATGGGCTAAAAAGTGGGTCATAACCCAACCCGCCCAATTCTTACTAAGTTCTAATTTCTTCATTTGTTCTTTTATAATCTTTCAAGTACCTAGTAAAATTATTTTTTTCTTTATTATGACTATATAACATATCAAATTAAAAAAATGTCTTTTTGAAAATATTTTGATAAGGTTTCTCATGGGTCAATTTGGATCATCCAACTTTGTAGATGATTTGGGCTAGAATGGGCTGAGCTACTAAATGGGCAGGTCATTCTTGATGGGATTGGGGGATGATGTTTTTATGCAGATTGGCTCAGATCGGCAAGGGAAAACTTGAAGGTATAAACCAAAAACGAGTATCAAGAGAAAATAATAAATTATTAAACATATCAGATCGTATTTATATTAGCTGTGTATTACCTGGTGGTCAACATATGCATGGCCTCTTCTTATCAGCTCTACAGCAAGCTCGTAAAGATCTTGGAAATAATCACTAGTGTAAGTGATCTGCAAAAATTGCCAACACGTTAGTATTGAAAACATGGAAGGTAGACCATTGGTATTGAACAGTATCATCCATACCTTGAAAGGCTCCCATCCCATCCATCCTACAATTTCTTTAATATGATCGATGTACTCTTTCTTCTCAGCTTCAGGGTTGGTATCATCAAACCTAAATCCAACAGCAAAGTCATAAGGAATCTAACACTCCCAAGTAAAAAATAAAAAATGGGACGGAGGGAGTATATTGCTTCATCTTGAACAATATCAAAGCTTTAGCAAATATTGTGCAGTAATATTTACATGAGATAATGAGGAAGGAAAAACACATGGCGAGAAAGAAAAGGAATACCTACCTCAAGTAACAGCCACCACCTCTTTCTTTTGCCAGACCAAAGTCAACAAACATAGCCTGTTTAGTTTCAAAGTCAAGATTTAGATTTTTTTAGTTTTTATTTTTCTTATTCTCTTTTTATTCTTTTTTTATCAAAAAAAATTAAAGGTTTAGAGCATGATTAAAATCACAATTACACAATATCAAAATTGTATATTACCTTTGCATGTCCAATGTGTAAATATCCATTAGGTTCAGGTGGAAAGCGAGTCTGAACTTTTCCTCCAGTCACTTCCAAATGTTTTTCAAGTAGTTCTTTGGAATTGCAAGCTCGAAGCACAGGACGGTCACTAAAATATACTTCTGTATGCACCTAATTATCAGGACAGCAAATGTTCATACCACTAAAAATAAGAACAAAGCTGAAAATCTTGCATAAACTCTCCTAAAGAGCTTAAAAGTGGGGGAATTTGCCAACAAATAGACTGCTTTAATCTAATCACTGATACTACAAATATGCAAACTAACCCAACAAGTCAAGCAGAACCCCTGCCTATGATAAATGGAGGAGAAAATTATGGGCATATATACATAGTTAAGGACCCAAAAATAATGGACAAATAAAAGTTTCACATACATAACCATAGCTGCAAAAGAGGATAAACAGACCAGCACCATATGATTACAAACTAGTACGGATGTTCTCATGCAGCCCAGTGTGTACTCGTTCTAGTTTAAGAAGTCGTGTAGTTATAGCGTGTTTGGCAAGCTTCCAAAATTTGCTTATTTTGAGAAGTGCTTTTCGGAAAAGTACTTTTGGAGATTAGTGGTTTGTGTTTAGCTAATCAATTTTAAAAGCACTTTTACCACTATTAGAGCAGTGATTTGTGCTCGGCCAATGTTCCAAAACTGCTTTTTGTGAAAAAATTACTTTTTTCAATATCTGAAAAAAGACGTCTGCTACTAGAAAGCACTTATTTTTTCCTAAAGGCTTGGCCAAACACCTTAATTATGAATTATCTAACATAAGCACTTTTTTAATTAGTTTATCTAAAATAAGCACTTAAGAAAAATACCTTTTTGACTTCCTAGAAGCTTGGCCAAACATGCTATCAATCATATTTTTTTTTAAACTGAACATGCTATTAATCTTGTAACAGATGTTAAAGCATGGAAATGGCATTAAGATTTAAGTGAAGAAAAACATCAGTGTTAAGCTTAAGACTGACAAATAAGACTTATAAACATGAGTACACGATAATGGATATAAAATTAGCTTAAGCACCTTATAATTTTCCTCAGGTGAGGGGAAGATCAAATATGGATTTAGTTCTTCTTCAGATTGCTTTGGTGCAGGTGTCTCCTCAACAGATTTTGCCTTATCCTACATAAGATGAAGCAGCAGCAACTTAGCCTAGCTTAGGACAAAATAATATTAGATGAAAAATCTCCACCTAAAATACATTAGATGAAGCACCACCTCAGTTTTTGCGGGCTTCTCTTTCTTCTTTTTAACAGGTTTTTCATTATCTGCGGCAGTTCTTTCCCCAAGTAATTTATACAGCTCCAAATCTATTACTTCCTGTGACAAAAAAAAAATATCTTTAAATATCGAAAAAAGAAGCACCAAATGGAAACAATCTTATAAGTAGCTCATAAATTAGCGTAACCATTGACACCAAAAGAAAATGTACCTTGACTACTTTTGGATCTGCCCACGGCAACTTCTTCCGAACATGAGCAAAGAGTTCACCAACTATTAAGGAGAGAGTAGAACAAACAAATAATTATTGGAAGTTAACAACAACAACATACCCAGTGAAATCCCACAACGTGGGTCTGGGGAGAGTAGAGTGTACGCAGACCTTACATCTACCTTGGTAGGTAGAGCGGCTGTTTCCGAGAGACCATCGGCTCAAGACAGAGAATAAGCACAAGCAAAGCAAAGCAAGAGCAACGGTCAGACCCGGTCAGAAAAAATTTAAAGCGGTATGAAAATGCTGGTATCAAAAGCGAATAAGCCATGATAGCGCATTCCGACAAAGTAAGCAGTAACTAGTGCAGGTAAATAAGGTAAACAAGGTACACTAAAGGACACATAGCAGCAGAAATCAAACTACATGGGACTATAACGCAATACTGCGCCTATTAGTATGATAGACTTAGCGGCCTACAATAATAACACTACAACTACCAGTTTGCAAGCGTAAGTAGGACTACATTCGACTACCTACTACCATTCTACCCTAATCTGTATCCTCCACAACTCCCTATCTAAGGTCATGTCCTCAGTAAGTTGCACATGCATCATATCCCATCTAATCACCTCTCTCAAATACTTCTTCGGCTTACCTCTACCCCTACTGAACTCGTACATAGTCAACCTCTCACACCTCCGCACTGGGGCATTTGTGTCTCTCCTCTGCACATGCACAAACCATCTCAACCTCGCTTCCCGCATCTTATCCTCCACCGAGGTCACTCCCACTCTGTCCCGGATATCATCATTTCTAATCATATCCCTCATTCTATGCCCACACATCCATCTCAACATTCTCATCTCCGCAACTTTTATCTTTTGGATGTGCGAAGTCTTGACTGGACAACACTCTGCCCCATACAACATAGTCGGTCTAACCACCGCCCTATAGAACTTGTCTTTTAAGTTTTTGTGGCACCTTTTTGTTGCATAAGACTCCAGATGCGAGCCTCCATTTCATCCAACCTGCCCAATACAATGTGTGACATCGTCATCAATCTCACCATCCCTTTGGATAATAGACCCGAGGTACTTGAAGCTTCCTTTCTTTGGAATGACCCGAGTACCTAGCCTCACATCCACGCCTGGCTCAAAGTCGCTCCCGTTAATGAACTTGCACTCCAAGTATTCTGTTTTGGGTCCTACTCAGCCTGAACACTTTAGATTCCAGAGTCTGTCTCCAAACCTCCAGTTTAGCATTCACTCCACTACGAGTCTCATCAATCAAAACTATATCGTCTGCGAATAACAACACCATAGCACCTCTCCTTGGATTTGTCGCGTCAGTCCATCCATCACTGAGGCAAATAAGAATGGGCTAAGAGTTGATCCCTGGTGCAGCCCCATCATCACTGGAAAGTGCTCTGAATCTCCTCACACTGTCTGTACTCTGGTCTTGGCTCCATCATACGTATACTTGATCGCCCTAGTGTACGCCACAGATACACTTCTAACCTCCAAACATCTCCATAGAACCTCCCTAGGAACTTTGTCGTATGCCTTCTCGAGGTCGATGAAAATCATATATAAAAGTCTCTTCCTCTCCCTATACTGCTCGACCAACCTCCTAATAAGATGAATGGCATCTGTGGTCGAACGCCCCGGTATGAATCCAAACTGGTTCTCGGAAATAGACACGACTCTTCTCGAAAATAGACACGACTCTTCTCACCGTCATCTCCACGACCCTTTCCCAAACTTTAATAGTGTGGCTTAGCAGCTTGATACACTTATAGTTGTTGCAACTCTGGATATCACATTTGTTCTTGTACAACGGATCATTGTACTCCACCTCCATTCTTCGGACATTCTCGCCGTCTTAAAAATGACGTTAAATAACTCAGTCAACCACTCCAAACCTGCTCTGCCTGTGCTTTTCCAAAATTCAACTGGGATCTGATCAGGCCCGGTCGCTCGTCCCCTGCGCATTCTGCGAACAACACCCTTAACCTCATCAACTTCAATGCTTCTACAATACCCAAAATCCTGGTACCTACCAGATTGCTCCAGATCTCCCAGCTCGATGTCTCTATCTCCTTTTTCGTTCAAGAGCTTATGGAAGTAAGACTACCACCTCCGCCTAATATGTGCGTCCTCCACCAGTACTTTTTCGTCCTCATCCTTGATGCACCTCACGTGATCCAAGTCACGGGCCCTCCCTCACCTTGGCTAGTCTGTACAACTTCTTATCCCTCTCTTTCTCCTCTAATTCCACATACAGGCATTCAAAAGCCGTCGTTTTCGCCGCCGTAACCGCAAGTTTTGCCTCCTTCCTCGCCATCTTATACAGTTCCCTATTCGTCCACTTCTCCACCTCATCCTTGCTTTCTACCAATTTTGCATACACCGCTGTCTTATCTTGAACTTTACCATTCCACCACCGGTCCCCTCAATGCCCTCCACCCCATCCTTGTTGTTTGTTGAATAATATCCATAATCAACTGACGAGATAATTGGATCACTTT
The DNA here is from genome assembly GCA_034509755.1 of Anisodus tanguticus. NCBI lineage: Eukaryota > Viridiplantae > Streptophyta > Magnoliopsida > Solanales > Solanaceae > Anisodus > Anisodus tanguticus. The sequence continues at coordinate 1,877,000 of CM067540.1, read as the reverse complement.
TATTATTTGTAATTTAGTATCATACGAAGGATCAAAACAATTAATTAATCCTAACTCTTTCTTTTATTGTTCACTCTTGTTTATTATGAGACAGATATCCAATTGGTATAAAAGATGGACTGAAATTTTACAAGTATAAAAGACTTATTAGACCGTCAAAACCCGAAAGATACGTATAAATTATGAAAATAAGATGAATTCAATAAATTACATATAAACACACAGACAGAAATAGAATACCCAATCAGATAAAAAGTAACCAGTTGAGTTCTAGAAGCAACAATACTAACCATTGGTTCTATAACGCTGCTCTAATATATTAGTCTTCTTCTCTTCAAAGACCACATTGACAGCACATTCAATGTCATCCTTGGACACCTCAACTCCTGTTCAAGATTATAGGTAATACATATAAGTTTTGTTTCAAAAAGGAAAATATTTAATTATTTCTAAGAAATAATAATCCAAACCCCCCAACCCAAAAAGTATACCCCAATAATAAAAAAAATCATCAATTCTAATGTCATAAATATTAGTCCCTCCTTCTCAATTTATGTGAAGGTTTGACTGGGCACGAACTTTAAGAAGTAAAGGAAGACTTGAAACTTGTAATCTAAAATAAGCTATAGATATTTGTGTGGCTATAAATCATTAAGGGTAAAATAGAATTTTAAATTTAAATTATTACTAAAAATAAAAAGGCATCGTTCTTTTTGGGACTGACTAAAAAGGAAAGTGTATCACATAAATTGGGACTGAGGGAGTATATAGTTGGACATGAGAAAAGATGATTTGTTCTTACCAACACCACAAGCCTCTTCAAAATCATGGACCTTCAGATTTTCAGAGGCGGTTGCAGAAAGAAAGGCAAATGCAGCTTCTAACTGTGCAGGGGTTTTAATCTGCAAAGGTCCAGTAAAAGCCGCTTCACCATTTAATCATATCAGCCTCAATACTTTTACAAGCCTAACTCGGACAAAAAAGAACTTATGATGCTAGTGCAACAGAAAAAGATGATTTACAAAAGTTAAGTGCCACTCTACTGCTATGCTTGCATAAACGGACCACCAAATTAAAGGGCAATTTACACATTTGGCCGGTCGACCAAAAATAATTACATTCGCTAGCCAAATATACAAAACAATATACACTATGATGTATCAAAAAGGTATATATTACATAATATATAAAAAAACATTTGCTGGATATTATTTTGGTCGGCGGCTATTTATGTCAATTTCTCCAAATAAATAGATAAATGTTGACTTGAGTGAACAACAAACCTTTGTAGATACAATGTACTGAAGCAATGTGGGCCGGTGGTTAAGTGCATTGGCTGGAAACTTTGTAGCAACCTAACATGCAAAAGAATAAACCTCGGTTACATCTTTTACATACTTGTAGTGCTTGTCCTCCCAACATAATGGAAAGGAATAAGATGTAATTGGATTTTAATCTTCAGAAATAGATAAATTAAAAGAACCGGAATGTCCCTAAACTTTGCATAATGCATTGACAGAAAACGAACCTCAAACATCTTATTTATGCATAACATAAGCAAGTAGAATATAAAGGACAGATTTTCCAAATTTATGTTTCAAGAATCTAGAAGCCTACCGTGTACAGTAGGTTGCCTACAGCACGATCACAACCATCGGTCACAGCTGCCTGGATTAATCACCACACAAAGTTAGGAGCAAATTTAAGAGATATAACTTCTCTTCTGGGAAATCCTATTGAGAATAAATATCACATCTCACAAGATGCTTAAACTACAAGTAGGAGATGCAAACGGGCAGGTAAGATCAGATATGGGCGAGTTGAAAACGGGTTAAATAAAAACGGATAAAATATCCAACCCACCCAAAAAACTATTCATTTGGAAACCATCTATAGCTTGATGCAGATTTATGTCCTTGAATAAATAATATAGACTTTATGAGCACAAACCAATCACTTAGAAACCATTCTAAGAATATTAAATATGCTAGTCATTTTATGTACCTTTTTTTTCATAAAGAATAAATCTTTCAAATGTTAAACAGCACAAAAATGGCAAAGAAACTAATATTACCCCGCCAAAGCTACAACAGTTTTCCATTTGCTTTAACCAATAACAACATGGTACACAGGATTCTCCAACCCTCTTCATTAGTTTCTTAACACAACAAAAGGAGGGGGGAAAACAAAAGAGATTCCTCAATCAATATGACAATATCAACATTCGATCATTTACAATAAGTAGAAAAATTACACCTTTTATATATACACATATATAAAGTAGGTCATCACACAAATATAGTGATACCTATATGCATTTATGCATCCAAAATTCTTTGAGCAACACACTTCCTCGATAATCAAACCTTTTTTGCACACAAAGTAGGGAAATTCACACAAATATAGAGATACCCATATGCATCTATAAATATTTGAGCTACAACACTTCCTCAATAATCAAACCTTTTTGCATAGAAACTAGGAAATTTACACAAATATAGAGATACCCATATACAGAGCTACAACACTTTTATCAAAAATCAAACCTTTTTAATAAAATGCAAGGAATTCACAGAAATATAGAGATACCTCATATGCATGTATGCATCCAAAAATCATTGAGCTACAATACTTCCTAAAAAATCAAACCTTTTTTTGCATACAAAGTAGTTATGCTTCAAAAAATCCTTGAGCTACAATACTTCCTAAAAAATCAAACCTTTTTTTGCATACAAAGTAGTTATGCTTCAAAAAATCCTTGAGCTACAATACTTCCTCAAAAGATCAAACCTTTTGCATACAACAACATACCCAGTGTATTACCACATAGTGGAGTCTAGGGAGGGTAGGATGTACACAGACCTTACCTCAACCTTGGGGTAGAGAGGTTGTTTCCGATAGACCCTCGGCTACAAAGTAGGGAATTAACACATATATAGAGATACGCATATGCATTTATGCATCTAAAATTCTTTGAGCTACAACACTTCCTCAAAAATCAAACCTTTTTTATACAAGTAGGGAAACTCACACAAATATAGAGATACATGTATGCATTTATGCATCTATGAGATACAACACTTACTCAAGAATCAAACCTTTTTGCATAAAAACTAGGAAATCTACACAAATCTAGAGATACCCATATGCAGAGCTACAACACTTTTATCAAAAATCAAGCCTTTTTTATTAAATAATAGGAATTTACAAAAATATATAGATACCCATATGCATTTATCCATCTAATAATATTTGATATACAAAACTTCCTCAAAAAATATTATTTCAGACGAAAAAAAAATTAAGACCCGGAAGGTCCTTTGGTGATGTTTGGAGTCTAGAGGTGCGTCTGTGGCCTACATCAGGGTGATTAAGGACATGTACGAGGGTGTCAAGACCCGGGTTAGGACAGTGGGAGGAGATTATAAGCAGTTTTCGATCGTGATGGGGTTACATCAGGGATCAGCCCTTAACCCGTTTCTATTTGCCTTAGTGATGGACGAATTGACAGGGCATATTCAAGAGGAGGTGTCGTGGTGTATGTTATTTGCAGATGATATAGTTCTGATTGACGAGACACGTAGTGGGGTCAACGATAGGTTGGAAGTTTGGAGATCGACCTTAGAGTCGAAAGGTTTTAGGTTAAGTAGGACTAAGACGGAGTATATAGAGTGCAACTTCAGTGACGTGTCACAGGAGAAGACAGATGTGAAAGTGAAGATTGAGGCACACGTTATACCCCAAAGAGGAAGCTTCAAGTATCTTGAGTCCACAATACAAGAAAACGGATACAAGAAAACGGGGAGATTGACGATGATGTCGCACACCGTATTGGAGCAGGGTAGATGAAATGGAGGCTCGCCTCCGGGGTGCTTTGTGATAAGAAGTTGTAGCCTAGGCTAAAAGGCAAGTTCTACAGAGTGGTGGTTAAACCAGCGTTGTTGTATGGAGCATAATGCTGGCCAGTTAAGAATGTTCACATGCAGAAGATGCATGTAGCGGAAATGAGGATGCTCAGACGGATGTGTGGTCATACTAGAAGAGACATGATTAGAAACGAAGTTATACGGGACAAAGTCGGAGTGGCTTCCGTGGCGGACAAGATGAGAGAAGCGAGACTAAGGTGGTTCGGGCATGTGAAGAGGAGGTGTGAGGATGCGTCAGTTAGGAGGTGTGAGAGATTGACGATAGCAGAAGTTAGGAGAGGTATAGGTAGGCCGAAAAAAAACTAGAGGGAGGTGATTAGACAAGACATGACACAGCTCCAGCTGACTGAGGACATGACCCTAGATAGGAAGATTTGGAGGTCGAGAATTAGGATAGAAGGTTAATAGGTAGTTGAGCTTGATCGCACTATGTGTGAGAGGTGTAGGGGGCTAGCCCCTCCATCTCCTCTTCTCCCTTTCTTTGTAGTATTATTAGGTTTCGCATAGATCCAGGCTCTTTTTTGTGTATTCATTCCTATGTGTTGTTTTATTTGTTTTGCTATTATAATATCTTGTTGTCTTATTTTCCTTAGATTTCTGCATTGACTACGTTCTTTTGAGCCGATGGTCTATTAAAAATAACTTCTCTACCCCACAAAGTTAGAGGTAAAATCAGCGTACATCTTACCCTCCCAAACCCCACTGTGTGGGATTATACTTGGTATGTTGTTGTATAAAAAAATCAAGAATTGGAGGTGAAGCTAATGGGGTACCTAATGAATACCGGCAGTGAGATTAGTGGTAACTTTGTTGTTAGCCAAAGTATTCTTAGCCGTTTTTTCATCCAATCCAATTTTCAAGAACATGTCTAAATCAAACTTTTTGGCATACTAAGTACAAACTTCACACAAATATAGAGATACCCATATGCATGTATGGGTCCAACAATCCTTGAGCTACAACTCCAAAAATCAAACCTTTTTAAACAAGTAGGGAAATTTACCCAAATATAGAGATACCCATATGCATTTATGCATCCAAAATCCTTGAGCTACAACACTTACTCCAACAACAACAGCATACCTAGTGTAATCCCAAAAGTGGGGTCGGGGAGGGTAGAGTGTACGTAGACATTACCCCTACCTCAAGAGGTAGAGAGGCTGTCTCCGATAGACCTTTCTATAAAGTAGGAAATTTACACAAATTAGAGATACCATCTAAAATTCTTTGAGCTACAACACTTTCTAAAAAATCAAACCTTTTTTGCATACAAGTAGGGAAATTTACACAAATATATAGATACACATATGCATTTATCCATCTAAAATTCTTTGAGCTACAATACTTTTTTTTACTTCCTCAAAAAGATCAAGCCTTTTTACATAAAAACTAGGAAATTTACACAAATATAGAGATACCCATATGTAGAAACTACAACACTTCTATCAAAAATCAAACCTTTTTTAATAAAGTGCAAGAAATTTACACAAATATAGAGATACCCATATGCATTTATCCATCTAAAAATATATGAGCTACAATACTTCCTCAAAAAAAATATTTCAGATTAAAAAAATCAAGAATTGCAGGTGAAGCTAATGGGGGTAGCTCGTGAATAACGGCAGTAAGATTAGTGGTGACTTTGTTGTTTGCCAAAGTATTCTTTGCAGTTTTTTCATCCAACCCAATTTTCAAGAACAGGTCTAAATCAAACTTTTTGGCATACTAAGTACAAAATTTACACAAATATAGAGATACCCATATGCATTTATGCTTCTAAAATTCTTTGAGCTACAACACTTCCTCAAAAATCAAACTTTTTTGCATACAAACTAGTAAATTCACACAAATATAGAGATACCCATATGCATTTATGCATCTAAAAAACCTTGAGCTACAACACTTCCTCAAAAATCAAAACATTTTTGCATACAAAGTAGAAAATATACACAAATATAGAGATACCCATATGCATTTTATGCACCTAAAACTCTTTGAGCTACAACAACTTCATACCCAGTGAAATCCCACAAAGTGGGGCCTGGGGAGGGTAGAGTGTACACATACCTTACCTCTACCTCGGGAGGTAGAGATGATGTTTCCGATATACACTCGGCATAAGGACAAGCATTTTAAAGCAACATGAAAAAGAAATAACGGAAACAAATAAACCACGGTAACATACTATATAAAAACTTTGAGCTACAACACTTTCTCAAAAATCAAATTTACACAAATATAGAGATACCCATATGCATCTAAAAAAATTGAGCTACAATACTTCCTCAATCAAACCTTTTTGCATAAAAACTAAGAAATTTACACAAATATAGAGATACCCGTATGCATTTAGCCATCTAATAATCTTTGATAAACAAAACTTCCTCAAAAAATAAACTTCAGATTAAAAAAAATCAAGAATTGCAAATAAAGCTAATGGGGGTACCTCGTGAATAACGGCAGTGAGATTAGTGGTAACTTTGTTGTTAGCCAAAGTATTCTTAGCAGTTTTTTCATCCAACCCAATTTTCAAGAACAGGTCCAAAACATTGCTATTATCCTCCTTCACCATGGCTTCTTCAATGGATTCCCAAAAACACTGGAGATGAATTCTTGATTTTTTAGGACTATGACAGTTTTTGGAAGTTTTGCAAGTGATATACTTTGGAAGTTTAGGACAAGTGTTGTTTTCTAGGGCTGTTCATATCTTTGTAAAATTATGATCCGAATCCGATCCGGAAAAAAAAATGGATATTCGATTTTCGGATATTCGAAATTTTCCTTTCGGATAACCGGATATCCGAAATTTTCATATTTTAAATCATATTTTAATTTATCTTAAAATATTTTAAATCCTATTTTAATTTATCCGAAATACCGTGTGTCAGCAACTTTACAAACATTTTATTTAAATTCTATTTTAATTTATCTTTAAATCCCACATAATTATAGTCGGCATAATGTTATCGTTAATCGTCCACCCGCATCAAGAATTTCCACCAAGTTATACGATATGAAAAGGATTTATGCATTATCTTAAAATATCATTGTTTACATTGTCATAACATAAAATTAAGCTCCTTCATTTACTAATTTTTTTAAAAGTAAAATGGATAGTGAAGACGTGGAGGGAATGGAGTTTTGTTTCCTTTTGAATTGACTTCTAAAATTACTTTATCTATTTAGTTGAAAGATTGCATCATTTACTTCGGATCCACTTCAATCTCCTTATCTACTGTAATACTTAAAGTAATTGTATAATTAGTAATAGTATTAAAGTTTGTCAGAAGAAGAACTTGATTATTTCCCTTTATTTTTTTATGAAGGTATGGAAGAAACATAAGAATCAAACAAATGAAAATCGAAAAGCACAAACATAGCCTAACTATTAGGGAATTCAAAACAACAACAACAACATACTCAAGGGAAAATCACTCCCCTAAAGTTTGGTTACAGATTTTACTTTTCATGAAACAACGTGCATTTTTGTCCTGTTCGTGGCTATCTCTCAGCGGCGTCGAGTCGAGCTGCCACTTGATCGTGGTAGAGTCTATCTTTTTATATGACATTTTACTTTTATTGTTGGGTTTAAACCCAATGTTGTATTTTGAAAACTCTATAGAAGCTCCATGACTAGTATGAGTTGGGATTTGGGCAGGTTTTAGTTTCATTCTCTATTCTGAAATATATGTATCAGATTTTCTTTTATATTACTTCTTACAGTTAAACTACTTTCTTTATTTAAATATTTTCAAACTTACTTCCGTTTTCTAGACTTAGTTATTTCTTTCACTAAATGGACAATTCATTCTAAACTTGTTGAAATGGAAAATGCTTTTGAAGAGGTCTGCCTAAAGGGTAGTAGCTCATTAGGTGCCTTAGCGTCTCGTGAAAGACGGGGCTTTAGAGTTGGTATCAGAGCCTAAGATTTGTAAGTCGAGTCCTTGGAAGTCATGGAGCAATGTCTTAGTAGAGTCTTGTTTATGGGTATATTGTGCACCATACTTATAAATAGGAGACTATGGAGACATTTAGGAAGTTTTTCCCTTCTTTCGATCAAAGCTCGTGCGAAGTGTTATAATTGCCAATGTAATTTCTTTCACATCTCATACGTTGAGGATGTCGTATTTCTATAAGCGGATACTTGATGAATTCTACCCGATCATTAATTTAATTTTGATTTAGTCTTGGCTCAATGATTTCTTGAATCCAATAAATTCTCAATTCATTTGATTTATTCTGTCTGTTGATCTGGGCAATAAATGATGATATTAACCGAGAGGGGACATAATGAGGTAATCTAATTCTTTGATATGAAAGTTGAGATATGATATTATGATCATCTATGGGTATAAGACATCTTGGTAGATACTTGATGCATTGTGACATATAATTTTGTGATTCTCTATATATATATATATAATTAGTGTGAGATGGCTGACATCATTCTCTATGGAGTTTCACAAAATATGTAATATGACCGATTACGGGCTTGGATATTATGTCATATTTTATCTAAATATTTCTTGTTCGCATTACATATTTATTAAGTGAGCCGCGTCTGTGCATAAAGGGTTCATGTGTTAATTTATAGAAGGTTGATTTTGAATAATGATGATTTCAAATAAGAATGAATGGAACATGTATGAGCAGTGTTGTAGATTGATTCATTCCCTTTATATAGGGGATTGGAGAGAAGTCTTGAAATTTATATGATAAGGCATGGTATGTCGCCGAGTTATTCTTCTTTAGGTACCTTGTTGATAAATAGGCGTATTTCTTGAAACATTGTAATTTTGAGTTACGGAAATAACGTGCTTATGCAATCGTCTGCCAATTGAGTAAAAGAGCAAGAATTGTGGAAATCTTAAATGATTCGTGCTTGAGTAAAGACCTAAGTTGTGGAGTCGCGATGTATTAATGTAAGCCTATATATTGTGAGACCGCTCTATTTTGACTTCATCTCTTTATTTTTTTGTTTTGTATTGTCATATTTGGTGTGGGTGATAACTTTGGACAACAAAGTTTTAAGACTTGTTGAGTAGTATTTGTATTTAACTCTTATTGCTTTTGTATTGATTATTTTTGCTATTTATGAAATGGGTCTTTTGTCTATTTTATTAATCTTGTTCTTGAATGTTTCCAAAGGGAGTAGCTAACCCTAGGACTTGCCCATTTATCCTTAATTAAATTTGATAGAGCAAATTAGGGTTTGGTTAGATTGGTTATCACGATTTAAGGCTTTACCTCTCATCTAATGGGTTTAACCTTTAGATAGACAAAATCCGAGTATAGCCTAAAATTGGAATGTGATTAATGCTACTTAGTTTGATTCGAGAGAATAAGCTAAGATAAACCCGCTAAATAGTCGAGAGATATTAGTGTGTAATTGAGAATTCAAGGCTAATTTTCTTGACCCATGATTAATTAGTGGTTGATAATTACTTGCAATGGATCATTATTGAGTTTAAGTTAAATTACTATGTTCCAAAGCCCTGAATTTCCATAGCTTGTGCTCCTCATTAGTTAGTTTTATCTTTATTCCTTTTTAAACAAAATCAAATATTTGAAAATCATTTGGCTTAGTTTAGTTGGTGACAATTCTATAAATAGCTTAATTGCCCAAGTAAATTATATTACAACGATCGTTTAATCTTTCTTTTTGAGTAGTGGATTTGAACGACATCATCCATCTGGAAAAAAACATAAGCAAAGAAAATATCAACACGTAAATAATTGATGAAAAAGAGAAAACAAAGAGACCTAAGATCAATCAGGAGCACGTTGAGAGCCTAAGATTTTAAATAAGTACCTGTTGTGGATCATAGGCAGCGTATTTATTTCACCCGAGGACACTATCTTTGTGTTGTGACGGAGTCTTGCCATTAATAAGTTAATAAAATACTTACTTGAAAGGAAGAAAAGATACTAAGAAGTACCACATAATATAAGCATTTTTCTTTATAGCAAGAACTTAATAGATAAATAATATTTTAACAAACAAAAAGATGCTCCAAAATGTACAAGGGAGACAACAGAAGCTTATCTGTGTAACTGACAAACATATTATCAGGCAAAAAATTGAATATCAATAGTTACCTACTAACTCTTCAACTTTGCATTAACCTGTGGTTTCATATCCAAATTTTCATGTTGTCGTCATATGCTTTTCATAGGTGAATTTTTTTTCAACCTTGACAAAATTGGGAAAACTATGGTACTGTTTGATAAAATTATGAGGAGATTGATTTATCATAAGGTAGTATGCAAGATTATTTGCCCTAAAGGTTGAATTTATAACCGTAAACTGAAATTGAATAATTAGCTAGTAAAGCCGAATTGATAGACCCTTAAAACAGTAGAAAGCTTTACCCCAAATTCATCCACGACCACAACAGGTCACAAAACCAAACAAAGAGAATTTTAAATCGATATAGGACGAACTTAACTTACCCAAAAGCTGGTAAATTAAAAAAAATATTATCATAGAAATATGAAAATTTTCATCCATTCTATCTTTAATAAATTTATAAATTTAAGTTTACTAATGTTTTGTTTATAATCGCGCTAAGCGTGACCAACCCACCCATTTTTAATAAATATTCTTATTAACAAAAAATATAATAAATGAAGGCAGCCACGAGATGGGAGAACTCGTTCCATCACATTAATTGATACCATTGCATACCAAAAAAAATTAAAGTATGATTTACAATGTCAAAAATATTTCCAAAATATTGCATTAAAAAATATTTTCTGCAAATTGATTCCTGACATTTTTTACTTTAAAGAAAAACATTTAACCATTGACTTTTTCAAAAACAGGAGAAAAAACCCACAGATTCCTAATACTTGTTGCAACACAGAAATGTCATATCACTGTCTCTTACCTCACTGTTTGGGTTACAAGGACAAGATATCGAGGAAGGACATGCGAGAATCCGGACAATACTGTAACCATGTCATGTGTGGAGCCTTGCTCCAAAAGAGAAAAGATGAAATTCATCCACCAATAAATACACCAGTTGTTGCACCACAACAACAAATAAATTTCATGGCCCCCAAAAAACCTGTAAACTCCACCATTTTCAAACCAACAAAGGAAGAAAAAAAAAATCTGCAAAAACTCCCACCGAAAAATCCCTGACATGGTATGACGCAGTTATGAAAGAAGAAAACGAAAATGCCGCAGCATCTGTGCAGAAAACACCAGCAACTCCCGCACAGGAAATAACTGCTGAGAATCTTCTACAACTCCTTCCAAAATCTCCGGAACTACAGCAGGCATTGATACAACTTCAAAATCTCAAACAAGAAGTTGCTCAAAGCTCAGGAGAGGAAAAAACCTCTCAAAATTTTACAAAAATTGAGAAAGGAGAATCTTCAAAAAACCTTTCTCAAAAACCCAACTTGTGGTATCACAAGTCCCCAAAAACTTGCCCCTAAATTTTTCATAAAACGATTGTTTCAAATATTATAACTATTGAAAATGAATTTTTTGCCCAAGACGCTTTTTTAGCATTACAAATTTATTTTGACCAAGGATGGTTTTACAATCATGAGATATTTTAAAAACCTCATATTTTTACCAGGCTATCCTTGAAATATCAGGATCAGCAACAATAAAAAATAGTTATTATAAAAATAACTCAGATCCCTCTTATTCTATTTGTAAAATGCTTAACGTAATTGCTCCAAGCGATTGGGGGAATGATCTGTCCCAACTCCTAAATTTCCCAGATACCCATAAAAATGAACCATTCTTTGATATTCCTTTTAATTATTGGGATTACCAACAAGCTTGGTTCTATTCATTTTTTATTCAAAATACCAACCAACGTCACACCTGGATTTTTCATTTTGAGACCTCATGTAATCCATCACAATTTCCAACATGGTGGAATTCATGGTGGGAACAATTCGGATCCTCCCTTGAAATACAAAAACCCCAATCTTTCAGCCTTTTTAAATTCCAATATAAACCCACTGAAGAAGAAAAAAGATTTGTGCTTCTGCACCTTTTTCATACCAAATTCCATTTAACATGGATTTTCACATGATCTGTAGATTATTCAGAAAATAAAATTTCGACAATCAGAAGAAGATTTAAAATCCGATGGTGGGACAACTTCAAAATACCAGCAAGCCTCACACCACAAAAGATCCAGGAATGGCTAAATGCCGGAAAGTCCATTCAAATACAGGTGCATCTACAAACACCATAAGCACCACTACAAACACCGGAGCACACTCAGTTCCTTTCAAAAAAATCCCAGATGACCTTAATGCTTGCATCGGCCAAAAATCCAGAAGAAATGCAGGCCATAATTCTGAAGTTTGCACCGTCTTCATCAAAGCAAGGCTCTTCATCAGAAGAAGAAGAACCAGAAATTGCTATTGAAGACAGTCCAATTTTCGGCAACAGTGGATTCTGAAAAAGATTGCCAAGAAAAGACAAAATACCCGGAGTAGAGATCAGACAAAATTCCGACAAAAGAAAGTGCCCGAAAAGAGACTTTCAAAAAAGCAAATATTCCAGCAATAATTCAAGAAAATGCCAAAAACAATGATGTCATGGATGACGTCATTCCACACTCAGATGAATAGTCATTCTTCACTCGGATTAATAGTTCGATTCCTTTTTAATTACCAAAATGTCATGTAAAACTCCTATAAAAGGAGACTCCCTCTCCCTTAGTTAGACAAGTTTTTCTTTTCTAGTTTTTCTCTCATAAGCTTTCAGATTTTAGAGAGAAGTGAGAGCTCTAAAGAAAATCCCCTTTAGTTAGACCAAAATACCCCTCATATAATTCAGTTCATATGACTCATATGATTCATTTCATATGATCCAAATTCCCAAAATACCTTAGAAATTTCCAAGGTATATTTCCTTGATATAAATCTTTGTAAATTTTAATATTTTAAATAAATATGATTATGGATGGTATTACCTCCTAATCTTTTAAATATTTCATGTTTTTAAATTTCTTAAATTCCTGCATTAAATACTTGGCTGATTTTGCCGCCTATTTGATTTAAATTCCTGCATATCCTTAAGATTATGGTTTCCTTAACTGGAACCTTAATTGTAAGTTAATCTTACTTTGCTTTTTGCATATTTCAATTATCTTTTAATTATTTAATTCCTTATATCTCAATTCCTTCCCTGTCTATTATCCCCTTTAGATTATCGGCCTAAGTTTGAATATATATATATATATATATATATATATATATTATAAGCTAATTTTTGTACAATCAAGTCACTTAGTTATTACCTGAAAAAATTAAAGTATGCAACAAGTTAAAATAAATAGTGTAAAATTTATTAACATTGTTAGCATACATAAATTAAGTAATTATTTTATTAACGTTCAATAAACTCGGTGGTGATTTTACTCTTCCTCGAAGTGGCGCATAGCAGACTATTAACGCATCTAGTCAGGGGCGGAGTTAGGGAAGCGCAAGGAAGTTCATCAAAACTCCCTTTGCCGAAAAATTATATTACATATACAAGATTAAAATAATTTTTAATATATATATACAGTAGAAGAAATGAGATTTTTTTGTAACGACTATTAATGACAACTTTTAGCCACAAAAAGGGGTAGTTTCATATGCAACCTTTTAAGTTGGCACTGAAAGTAACGTTTTAGTAGTGACTATACTTAAGTCGCAATAAATGTATGTAAAAATATTATGTCGTGCTTGTAACAAAATTGGCTTATAACCTATTTTTACTTCCTTTAGAAGTCGTCACAAATAGCACTCAGTTCGGAAGTACTTGCAACAATCTTAAGGTCGCCACTATAACATCTAGTCTTTTGTAGCGATATTAGACACTACATTACGTCCAATTTTTTGCAGTGATAATAGCGATTGAATTCTCTTAATTTATTATTCCTAGTATATTTACTTGTTTATATTATGAATTACTTAATAAAAAATTTGTCTCCGCCATTACACTTAGTTACCTTTTTTATTACCAACATCTTCAAGTATTATTACCACCAAAATTATTACTCTCTGCAGCAAGTTCTTATTCTTCTATTATTGCGGCAAGAATAATTCTTGCTTACATTTAACTCTAAGTTATCTGAAATGGGATTTGATTAATCCTTTCCAGTAATTTCTTTTTTTCCGACAAGACATCCTTATAATTTGTACTCTTCCATGCAAATTGGTCCCACAAGATTTTAAATTGCCGCAAAATGCCAGTGTTTCTTTTAGAGTTTTCACTTTCACTAGTGAAGTAGATTCTTGAAGGTGAAGAGTGTTTACCTTTTAAATCATTTCTTATTTCTCTTTTGCTCTCAATTTTCAAAAAGGCAAAGTTTATTTGGAAATTAACCCCTATAAGGGGGAGGAATCTCATTCCTTCTCTTACCCTTTCGGTGGCAATAGCCAATTAATTCAATCCCTTTTCCTTCTTTTTCTTTTTTCATGTTAAAATTGATAGTCTTCCGATAGTTTACACATATCTCAACTATTTCACTCATGTAGCTATTATCTTAGGTTCCATTATTAGCAGAAGATATAGTCACGTTGTAATTATTCCATTTGTACTTATCCGAGTGTAACATGTACTAGCAACTGCAAATAGAGTCGACATGAGACATCGGTTCTTGAATCATCAGTCTTCCGTTTTGCTACTACTTTCTTTTTGAGAAATATAGCTCTGCTATAGCCGTTTATAGAGATCTAGATTTGATACTAAAACAATCTTTAATTTCGTCAGTCGCTTAAGTAGTCATAAAAAATATTAACGTGGAGAGCGACCTCTATAACAACATTGAGTCGCTTAAGTAGTCATAAAAAATATTAACGTGGAGAGCGACCTCTATAACAACAACAATGAATGGGCTCCTTTTAAATTTTTTAATATGTATCAAGTTACCTAGTTTTCTAAATTTTGGCTGCATCATAGATCACTTGGTCATATTCTTGGTACACTTTTCCTTCTTTTTCTTTATTTTTTCCTGCTTGGTCATTTAACATATAATGTCAATCTCAATGTTACTCCTAAGTCGGTAAGTCCTAAGTGAAACAAGCCATTGTCTAGGCAACACCACTTTGTTGTACCAATAATAGAATCTTCAAAATGCTCTTAGACCTTAGCATAGTATATATAAAAGCAAAAGTTGATTCTTCATTCTTACAACAACAAAAAATCATTCCCTTCACCCCCCCCCCCCCCCCCCCCTCCTGCTCTTCTTCTTTTTTACTCCCAAAAATCTTACATAAACAACACCTCAACAAATACAATCATTTTTTTCACCTTTCTTTTTGGCAATCTTTTTTTGCTTATAAATTAGACTTCCCTCTTTCTGCAACTGTTGAATAAACACCATACCAAATCAAAAACTCTTTAAAAAATAGCCACTCCATGGCAGTTGATGTGTGTTTTGAGATTGCAAGTTTAAATGTTAGCCCAAGAATCTCTTTCTCTCATGATGATGGAATTCCAATCGAATGCCATAGCCATTATAGATCAGATGCATTCCTTCTTGAATCCACCATTGATTTTGATTTCTGTGTTACAGATATGGCACTAATTTCCTCTGCTGATGAACTTTTCTCAAATGGCAAGATCCTACCTGCTGAAGTCAGGAAATCAACGCCCTTTAACCAATCTGAGCCAAAATCTTTGCAAAAACATCCAAAAACACCAGTTCTTGAAAATGGTTATGACACAAAGAAAAAGAGTTTAAAAGAATTCTTGTCCACTGATCTTGATGATGATGAACAAGAAACAGATAAACTCCCACAACCAAAACCATTTTGGCAATTCAGAAGAAGTAGCAGTTTGAATTATCCAAATAGCCAAAACAATGGATTTTTGCAATTTCTAACGAGAAGTAACTCAACTGGTTCTGCACCAATACAAAAAAATCCAAAAATATATCATAAACAAAACTCACAAAAAGAACAAATAAAAGTTCTAAGAAAAAGTTCATCTGTATCTTCATCATCTACATCATCATCATCATCATCATCATCATCTTCTTCGACGAATTTTTCGCATTTAAATCTGAACCATCCATTGCATTCATCATCAAAGAGAGGTCAAACACATCCATTGAAGAAGAGTTACAGCAGATCTTATAGCAATGGAGTTCATGTTAGTCCTGTTTTGAACATACCACATGGTTATATTACTAAAGGTACTGTTTGTTTGTTTGGTTTAGGTTCATTGTTCTGTAATGGCAAGTCCAAAAAGAATAAATAATTTTTTCTGCACATTTTTTTGTTCATAAAAACTTTATATAGTTAATAGAAGTTTTATTTTATTTCTCAGATTTAACTTATATACAATATTTACCCTATTTGTGTAATTTGACTTGTGGTAACACGTTAGCTACCATATTTTCTAGTTACAATATTTACTATATTTTACTTATTATGAATAGTTACCCCTAATTATCGATTGAGTTGTAGCGGCGGAGTCACTATTTTTTAAAAGAGTTAATTTACACCTTTCGTCGAAAAATTACACTGCTTAAATAGGTCAATTAATACTGAGTAGATATTTTGGGATCTTTACACAAAATAGTCAGTCTGATTCATTGTCTTATTTTCTTGGTCGATATGCATAAATTATACATATATTATACCTATGTTAGCTACTCTTAATTTAAGTAGTTGGTGAGCAGTTATTTAGATTAATTATTCATATATTTATATGTTGGATTTTTTTTTTACTTGTTCATGTGTTTACCTCTTTATATTTTAAATTCGCTCGGTAAAAATCCAAAATATTCACTATTATTGAGCTCATAGTACAAAAAAAAAATTACACTGTTAAAATTAGAAGTTAAAGTCTAAAGGAGCGACATGTGATAGTGTAAGAGTGAAAACTCAAAAAGGTTGGATTAATATCAACCTAGGATTCTTATAGGTAAAAATAATTACTTAGTGTAATAGTAATAGGATAGGTCAAATGTAAAAGGGAACAAAAGAACAATAGCCACCTTCCTTTATGGCTTTTCATGCTTCTTTTTTCTTTTTCTTTGGAATATTGTCGTTTAGGAGATAAGTCTTGTGCTTTTTGTTTTTCAAGGTTACTTTTCATATATTGTCTATCTTGTTGGGCCGTAA
Organism: Anisodus tanguticus; assembly: GCA_034509755.1. Taxonomy (NCBI): domain Eukaryota; kingdom Viridiplantae; phylum Streptophyta; class Magnoliopsida; order Solanales; family Solanaceae; genus Anisodus; species Anisodus tanguticus. Next base: position 1,859,976 of record CM067540.1, on the reverse strand, counting down.
GTAGTGAAAACTACATTCTCTCCGTTCAAAGTATTCATTTTGGGTTGCAAATAGTAAAAACTACATGCTCCATGTTCAAAGTATTCATTTTCAATTCTAATAGTTTTTTTAATTTGATTTCAAATTCTTTTTGATCCGTTGGACTATATCTAATAGGTTTGGATCTGATTATTTCATTTTCGTTTATCAGCTTAATTTCTGCATATATCTTTTCTTTTTTTCATAGCTGTATTGGATTTTCTCCAAAGTTTATTTTTAGTAAATTAAGATATTTTTCTTTTAATAGTTGTAGGTTATTATTCCCATCAGTTTTTATAGTACGTAATCTTAATGCGTGTATTGATAATATTCTTCTTAACACTATTCATTTGTTACAGGGTGTTTGTAAGCTAAAAGTATTACTATCTATAACTTGCGTTTTAAAGTAATCTAGGAAGTTATTTCCTAATAACACTTGTTGTTTCATGTTATCTAATTGATATATTATTGGTAATCTAAATATAGTTTTTCCTAATACAATTCTCATGTTTTCTGCTACTACATCCAGTTCTTGTAATGAGAATGGACATTATGCTAATAAATGCCCAAAACTAAAGAAAAAAGGAGTAAAATACATAAATACGACACAATTTATAATGCGTTTACAACAGATTAAAGAAGACAATGATAAATGGTATGAATATGAAGACTTCTACGTCAGCCAAACTGATGAAGAAAGTGAATCAGACTTAGAAAACGTTAATTTTATTAATCAACAATCAGAAACTTTTGAATAAAATGAATATATTAGAAAAAGAGAAAACCAAATTACTAGAAGAAAGAGATTATTGGATACAATGTGACCAATATATTCGATACAAACTAGTTATGACTTCAACTACTAGTGAAACAGGAAACAAATATTATTTGGATAGACATAACAAGGTTACAAAAAACCTTGGGAGAATAATAGAAAGAATAAGCGAAATAACGTGGCAGCTTATTAAAATAAGAAGAGAAATACAATTACTAATGAATGATGAAAACACTAGCCAAGAGGTAAGAGAATTAGAACAAGATGAAAACCTCCAACAAAGGTTAAGAGAAATGAATATTGAATAACAAATGGTAGCAATCTATATAGAAGCCCATATAGAATACAAGATTAACAAAATGATAAAACAAAAAATCTTTATTGATAGCGGAGCAGATTTATGCTTAGCAAGAAAAGAAGTATTAGAATCACATAGATGGAAGAGAACCAGAACGCATAGAGCAATGATATCAGGATTTAACGAGCAATCAAAAGAACTGGATGTAGTAGCAGAAAACATGAGAATTGTATTAGGAAAAACTATATTTAGATTACCAATAATATATCAATTAGATAACATGAAACAACAAGTGTTATTAGGAAATAACTTCCTAGATTACTTTAAAACGCAAGTTATAGATAGTAATACTTTTAGCTTACAAACACCCTGTAACAAATGGATAGTGTTAAGAAGAATATTATCAATACACGCATTAAGATTACGTACTATAAAAACTGATGGGAATAATAACCTACAACTATTAAAAGAAAAATATCTTAATATACTAAAAATAAACTTTGGAGAAAATCCAATACAGCTATGGGAAAAAAAAGATATATGCAGAAATTAAGCTGATAAACGAAAATGAAATAATCAGATCCAAACCTATTAGATATAGCCCAACGGATCAAAAAGAATTTGAAATCCAATTAAAAGTACTACTAGAATTGAAAATGATACAAGAAAGTAAAAGTCTGCATAGCAGCCCAGCCTTTTTAGTAAGGAAACATAGTGAACAAAAAATAGGAAAAGCCAGAATGGTAATCGACTATAGAGAACTAAATAAAAAGACTATATTTGATGGATATTTTTTACCATATAAAAGAAACCTTATTAACCGACTAGGAAATAAAAAATGGTTTAGCAAATTCGATTGTAAAAGTGGTTTTTGGCAAATAAAACTGACTAATGAATCAAAACCTCTAACAGCCTTTAGTGCCCCTCAAAGACACTACGAATGGAATGTACTACCATTTGGATTAAAGAATGCACCACAGATATTCCAAAGAAGAATGGATCAGGTGTTTAGAAGGTTAACAGAATTCTGCATAGTATATGTCGACGACATATTAATATTTAGCGATCATCTAGACGAACATATAAAACATCTAGAAAAATTTATAACAACTATAAAACAACACGGAATACTACTATCTGAAAAGAAATCCGAAATATTTAAAAACAGTATTGAATATTTGGGATATATTATAGATAACGAGGGATTACAACTACAAGAACACATAGTAACAAAGATAAAAAAAAATTAAAGAGAAACTAGAAAATAAAAAAGAAGTACAACAATTCTTAGGAGTAATAAATTATGCTTTAGATCACATTAAAAGATTTACCACTCTTAAGAAAACCATTGCAAGAACATAACCTTTGAATGGAAACAAGAACATACTAAGGCTATAAAATATATCAAGAAAAAGTAAAAACATTACCAAAACACAGAATACCAACCGAAAAAGACCAACTAAAACTTTTCACTGATGCTAGTGATGTAGGATGGGGAGCAGTCCTCATAGCCTATGATAGAGAAGATATAGACAAAGAGAAACCACTAATTTGTGGACACGGAGGAGGAACGTGGAAACCAAATGAGAAGAACTATCATATAAATAAAAAAGAATTATTAGCAGTAAAATTTGAAATAAAAAGATTTCATTACCATTTACTACCAGTAAAATTTATTGTTAGAACTGATAACACACAGGTAAAAGCTTTTATTACAAACAAAATAGATCATTTACCAGAATTAAACAAAAGGAGAAAATGGCAATCATTCTTTTGTTGTTATGACTTTATTGTTAAGAATATATCTGAAACTAAGAATGTTTTAGCTGATTTTCTTAGTAGATATAACGATGTCGAACAACAGCGATAAGATCTAATAATACATTACCAAAGACATAAACTCCCTTATACAAACCAATTAAATCCTCATATCCAGATTACAAGAAAACACCAATACTATAAACCAGTTCAGAGAAGCCATACAAGACCTGATAACAATGAAAAATATACAAAACGAATCCCAATTCAGATCACATATCACTACACCTAAAAGACCAGAAAACCCTACTACCAAAACCATGGGACCTTTTGTATCAAAACAAGCAACCATACCATATTCAATACCATCCTTTTCATCAACCGTATCAATGGCAGACAAACTGAGATACACACCTGAATACATCAACGCTTATGAGAAGATTAATAAATTTTATGATTATAAGACTAACCCTCACATTCTACGCAGTACTAAACTGAGCAAGTATCCAAGATTCTTGTGCAGCGAGCAGGCAAACCCAGAAATAGTATCAAAACTATTTACTTATGGATTTATTGACAAACTAATAGTAGATGAAAATATGAGTAATATTGCCAGATTACCAAGCATCATTGTGGAGTCCACAAGACTGATGATGGAATCATTTGGAAAAGGGATATATGGAATACATGTATTTGACGCATCCTCAGATCTGACTGGTAAGCCGATTGTGATATGTCAGATATTTAAAACAGGGAAAAACAGTACTATCAGCGGAGACGATGAGAACTTGAACAAGAAAATCCCTTGCACTTTGGGAAAATTCCAGGAATGGTTAAGTGCGAAAAGAACATTTGGATTACTAACATTAAAAACAAGAATAGAAGACATGCTGAGAGCAAAAAAGGCATGTATAATTGGAGATTCTAAAGGAGGAGAAGTAGAGGACATCATCACCCTATACTATGACAATGACATCATGACACAGGACACCACAAGATTAAATGAAATGCATGACAAAATCATAAACATGAGGTATAAACATGCAAAGGAAACAGTGGAACAATATCAAAGGACAATTGGACAAAATAAAAGACATGTACTAAATACCAGGCCTACTATTACCACCCATGTAACAAAAAAGGAAGAACATTCTGATCCTTTTGCATAAGGATCTAATTTACTACTTGAACAAAGGGATCATGTAGCCTTGCTACTTGAAACCCGACTGAATACTTTGAACAGGGAGCTTGTAGTTTTCACTACTTGCAGCCCAAAATAAATACTTGAACAGGGAGCCTGTAGTTTTCACTACTTGCAGCCCAAAATGAATACTTTGAACAGGGAGCATGTAGTTTTCACTACTTGCAGCCCAAAATGAATACTTTGAACAGGGAGCCTGTAGTTTTCACTACTTGCAGCCCAACAAGAAACTTTGAACAGGGAGCTTGTATTATTTACTACTTGCAGCCCAATTTTATTACCATGTATTATCATTTACTACCAGAAAAAGATCACGACAAAACAAAAGAAGATCTAGTGAAAAATCAATAAGCAAAGACACCTGGAAAGCAAAAGACATTATCAGCAGAAGACATTATCTCTCACCATCAAAAAGGACACCTGGAAAGCAAAAGGAAAGAAGACAAAAAACTGTTGAAAAAGCAGCAGACAAATTGTAGCACCTTAGACTTTTGAAAAGTGATTACTGTTTACTTTATGACTTTTTGAAAAAGCAACTACTATTTACTTTACGACTTGACAAAAACAATTATCAGTCGAGGTCATCTATATAAGGAGCATCTTGTAACCTGATTACATATTCGAAAACTTTCTAGACAACTCCTTACTTGTGAATCTCGATGCCTAGCTAAAACCCTTCTCTAGTCTATAATCAAGATCAATTGTAATACCATAATACCAGAGATAAGAACACTTTGAAAGATTATAATTATAACCATATCAGTCTATAAACCTGCACCTTAGCAAGAGTTTTAGAGGATATTCTGTTGAGAACTCCCAGGCACCTAAGCTAATCATCCCGCAAATTCGTGGAAGAAGAAGGGAAGCAGAGCCAAGGGTAAGGTTGAGATCTTCGGTGATCTGAAATTCTGATTAAGAGGTATGATTTTTAGACTGTGTTTTTAATTATGATCTTGATAAATGTTAATCTCTGCAATTATGAGTATTCATATTGGTTAAAGATTATAGGCTTTTATTAAAAAATGAATTTTGAGTTGATACTCCCCATTGTACCATCTATTATTCCTACCCTCTTCAGGGTTGTTAGATGATGAAAAGATCCACTCTAAAATTGGTATCAAAGCGTATAAAGAGGCTAGAGCATCTCACTCGGGATCTGACCCGAACTGAAGCTCTCCGTATAGCACATCCTTCGTGCACGAGGCATCAACCTCGGTTGCCAAGGATCGCAAACTGATAGGTACCAGTCGTTGGGTCCTCAAGGTACGCCTTTTCAGGCTCTTGAGACTGAGACGATCCGTTCCACGGTACAAAATGGACAAGTCTTGTGCTTTTTGTTTTTCAAGGTTACTTTTCATATATTGTCTACAAAAACTATCAACTTGTTTTAGCAAAAAAAATAACTTTAAATTTTGGTCCATTTTGTGCTGTCTAAGGACATCAAGACAAGAAATGGATCTCCATAAAGTTTTAGAATATTAGCCAATGATTGAGGTTCTTTATTTGAAGTAATATAATACTGGTTTGATTGCAAATGTGATTAATTATTTAAATTCACTATCTTTCAGTCATTCTGCTGTAAGCCAATATATTTTAGATCTCAAAAATTATTGGCTAAGGTTATATAGTGAAACCTTGTCACTATCTTAGTTGTCCAGCTAACTTTTTGCCACCCAAGATCGGGATGTGATGGATAGAATTTTTCTTACCTTTAAAATATCTCGAGTTAGAGTTTTGAAAATGAATAAAATTATGATAGAGAATACGTTCTCTTTTAATGAATCTTACGTACCAATAAGGGTTGTGGTGAAGTGATAAGTACTCCTTCATTCTTGATCAGATGTCTTTGATTCGAGTTCCTCTGAGTACAAAATCATCTTTGTTAGGAAGCACTTTACCCTTCAATGTGAGACTTCTCAATGCAAATTCAGATTCAATCGGACCTCAATACGAATATCGGACACCAGACGAAAATAAAAAAATACATAACGTGGAGCAGATATGAATTAGCCGAGTCCGGAAGTTGATATAGTGATACCTAACAACAAGTGGGAAACAACCCCCACTCCCCCAAACCCCAACCAAACAAAAATGTTAACTTTTCTTGTAATCTTTTTTCAGCAATTGTAAATTATGTAACATAATTCATTGAGTCTTACTTACTTTTGAAATCTACAATTTATGTTTAAAAAAAATGCAATTATTAGAAACCATTCAAATTATTAGTCATAATATATTTCATCTTTTATTTAATTTGTGGCTAACACTTTCTTTTAAAAAAAATGACGCCCTGACACAACAGAAGGAACAAAAATAACATGATTTTCTTCAACTATAGAAAAAGTCACAAAAAAAGAAATATTATCCTAAATCTAAGTACTAGAACTCTTATCTTATGTCAGCCAACTATATACCAAGAAAGTTCTTAAATGAAAAAATAATAATCAAATAATAGACTTCTAAAATAAAGAAAAAACTACTAAAATTGGAAATTAAAAAGTTATTAGTTCATGTGGATCATTGCACCCAATTTGGCCTTAAGAACATTTGTGAATTTTAGAAATGTCAGATCTAAAATATGAGTTTCGAATAATTCAACAAGCCAATGATGTTTACGTTTGTACTGGAGCGTCAATATACTATGATTTTTTAAAACGGGAAAAGGACCAAAAATGCAATGTACTATATATCTAGGAATATTTTTACCCTCCGTTAATAATTGGGGTAATTTGTATCTTCGATGTTATAAAAGTGACACATATTTTCCCTTATTTTAAAATTCAACATATGAAATCTTAAAAAACGAATTATCCAATAATTCTTACGCAAAATCACCTTCCTACATCATTACTTCACTACCTGCAATCGTCTTCTTTAGCCTCATTACAGTTCAACTCCTAAAAACCTACCAACACTCATTCTTACTGTTGTGCTTTCATGACACTAAATGGTGGGCATTGTGAATTGGAAAATAAAATAATTTAATATCCTTTTTTGATATTAATTCGCGTGGAATTAATTTTTTTCTCTCCCAACGGTCATGTCCGCCGCCAAGAAAGACATCTTTCCAAACGGTATCTTCGCACGTGTTCAGATCCAACTGGTTGACTATATAAAAAAAAAATCAGAGGATTTGTCTCATTCACACACTGCAATCATGAAAATCACTCTCTGACAAATTCATCTTCTTCATCTCCTCTCACGTGCGTCGTTTTCAAAGAGAAAAGTAAGTGTCGTGTGATTACTACCATTTGTTGAGTTCGCTGAAGTTTTGCAATTTCAATTGTCAGTATTGCAGAATAGAGTTTCATTCTATCCTAGAGGAATTAATCCAAACCTTGGTCAATTATGATGGGATTAAATTTCTTAAGGAAATAAAGTTTTATGTAGATTCGAAACTACACTTTTGTATTTTAGCGTTTTCTATTTTACAGTCTATGGTTTGAATACAAGGATAACATTTACCTGGATTAAAACCCCCACTACCGATCGATTGCTCTCGTTCATTAACATACACACACAACACATATATAGGGCTGACAATTTCACCCTAACCCGATGGTTATCCGATCCACCCGACCAGATTATATGGACGAAAATCTGACAAAACATGGATTTTAATCGGGTGACGGATCGGGTCGGATTCGGGTGGACATACATCCGACCCACCACCCGACTCACCCACCCGCTCGTTATAAATTAATTCCACGGTCCAGTCCACCCCTCTCTTAAGTTATTGTAAAGCCCAAAATATCAAAGCCCAATACTTAAAATCCATATTCCCTAATCCGGTCTCTACTCTACCCTCTCTTCACTATACGCAAACACAACTCCTAACCTAAAGACCTAATTCTAAACCAGTAAACCCTCCTCTCTTCACTTCAGCCAGCGGCCGTTGAACATCAGAACTAGCCGGAGTTGTGTTTGCGTTCTCTTCGAGTTCAGAACTTCAGTCTTCAGCCAATCAGCCCTCTCTTCATAGTTCAGCCATTCAAAACTCAAAAGATCACAGCCCTCTCATCAGCCGTTCAGAACTTCAGCGTCGTCACTCTTCAGTCTTCACTCAAATCTCCTAAACCTTAGCGGCCTCGCTCTCTTCAACGTCTTCAGTCTTCACTTTTCACCCAATACTGATAGTGCTCCGGCCAGAAATGGCAAGTCCTCCTGAACATTTAATGCGGCAAATCGCCACCACACAATGTAAAATCCTCGCTCGTCTTCACTCTTCACCCAATACTGTTGAGGTAATAGTACTAAAATTCAAGATTTTAAGTTATTTTTTGTGCATGTTGGAGGTGTTTTTGTGCAATTTCAGCACATTCATACCAATAGGGCAGTGTCTGATGAGCAGCAAAAAAGGTTTGGCAACAAGTGTGAGTTTTGTTTTGTATTTGTTTGTATATTGATTACTTTTTTTCTATTCCTTTTGACATATAATGACCCCCTAAAGTTTCTGAAGCTGTTATTTCTCTGTAGTTAAGGCTACGACTATTATTCATTTTGACAATTAGTTATTCCAGTTTCTGAATCTGTTATTCTCTGTAGTTAAGGCTACGATATATCTTTTATTCCTTTTGACAATTAGTTTCTGTTATTTCTCTGTAGAAATTACCAACATTTAGCAAAAAAAGTTTGGCAACAAGTGTGAGTTTTGTTCTGTATTTGTTTGTATATTGATTACTGTTTAGGTTGTGTTGTTCTAACTGAATTATCAATTTCAGTGAAAACAGTTATTAAAAAAGAGGCTTTCAAATTATTTTTTGTAATGTTAATGTATGATAGTGATGGACACGGGAGATAGTAGTGTTGGCTCCAAGTCTGTCTCATTATCCCCTTCTCCGTTGTCTCCTGAAATCTCAGTCCCAATGCCTTCTCGTCTAACTACTCAACCTCAACAAGGAGAGGGAGAAGAAGAAATGGGACCGTCACCTCTACGTCAGCCCAGCAGACTTAAATCAGAAGTGTGGAATCACTTCGAGAAGACCGTAATCAATGGTGAACAAAAGGCTAGATGTTTGCACTGTAAGTTATTATTTTCGGGCAATAGTAAGAATGGGACTTCTCATTTGAAAGACCATCTTGATCATAGATGCACTAAAAACACATTAAGGGTGATATACGTCAAAAATTGTTGTAGGTTAATCGTAGACAAGATTCAAGCTTAAGTCTAGAAAACCATGTCTTTAGTCAAGAAGAAGCAAGAAAGGAGTTGGCTCACATGGTTGTTCTCCATGAGTACCCATTGTCAATTGTAGAGCATATTGGGTTTGGGAGATTTGTTAATTGCTTGAATCCAAACTTCAAAATAATAAGTCGCAACACTTTAAAAAGTGATATTATGAAGATGTTTGTGATTGAGAAAGCAAATCTCAAGAAGTTGTTTGATGGTCATGTGGGAAGAGTAGCTATTACAACCGATATGTGGACTGCTTCACACCAAAAGAAAGGTTATATGGCCGTCACATCACATTTCATTGTTGATCAATGGGTTTTGCGAAACAAAACTTTGAGGTACTTAAAATTTGAAGCTTCTTGTTATTTATTATTTACTGATTAGTGGTTGTATATATGCTTGTTTAATTTTATGCATATTGTTTTCCGCCAAATTGATATATTGTTTTCAAAATATGTTTGTTTACGTTCCTTGTCCACACACTGCCAATATGTTTGCTCAAGTTCTGATGGATACGTTGAATGTATACAATATAGCTGAGAAAATATCTTCTGTGGTTCTTGATAATTGTTCCACAAATGATGTCATGGTTGATCTATTACCAGAAAAGTTTGATTCAGATAGTCTTTTGTGTTTTGGTCAATTTTTGCATGTGCGTTGTAGTGCACATATATTAAATTTGATTGTTCAGGATGGTTTGGAGGTGATTGGATCTGAAATAGAAAGGATACGTAATTGTGTTGTTTTTTGGGGTTCAACACAAAAAAAAACTTCAAATGTTTGAGGATAAGGCGAGATGTTCGAAAGTTGATTATTCTAGAAAGTTGTCTCTTGATTGTAAAACAAGGTGGAACTCGACTTTTTTAATGCTTGAAAGTGCTCTACCATATAAGAATGTTTTTGCTAACTTGAAAACTCAAAATCCGAAGTTTAAATTTGTGGTTCCTACTCAACGTGATTGGAAGTTGGCTGAAATTATATGTGATAAATTAAAAAGATTTCACATAGTGACTCAGTTGTTCTCTGGCAGAAAATATCCCTCTGCCAACTTGTTCTTTCGTCAAGTATGTGAGATTAAATTAGCTTTGTGCTTGTGGAGAAATAGTAATGAGCGGGTTGTTAAGGATATGGCTCAAAAAATGGTTGAAAATTTTAACAAGTATTGGTCTACTATCAATGGAATACTGTCGGTTGCTGCAATTTTAGACCCTAGAAATAAATTGGAATGTGTGGAGTTTTATTTTAATGAAATATTTGGTGATGAAACTTATGTTGAGGTATCTAGGATAAAGAGTTTGTTGTATGATTTGTTGCATGAGTACCATGAGAAATCTGAAATAGAGGATGTTGTGTCTCCTACTTATAGACATAATGTATTTCTTGGGAAGCGACCTAGTGATTGCAATGCTTCTGATAAATGGACTTTGATGAAAAAAGACTAAGAAAAGAAAAGGCAATGTGCGGTGTGAGTTAGACCACTATCTTGAAGAGGATACATTACCAGAGAGTAGTGAGTTTGATGTCCTTAATTTTTGGAAGACTGACTTGAAGTATCCAACTTTGAGAAAAATTGCTAAAGATATATTAGCAATACATCTACAATCTATTCCCTTAGGCCCAAGGGCCCCTCGGCCAATCGTCACTCGTCCGTCCTTGCTTAGGAAAAAACCGGGAGGTTTGTGATGATTTTTCAATCTTTTCTACTAGGTAATCTAGTATCCTTATGCATGAACAGTAGCTTCTGAGAGTGCTTTTAGTATGGGCGGTAGGGTGGTTAGTCCCCATCGTTCGAGCCTTCATGCCGATACAGTGGAAGCACTTATGTGCATGCAAAATTGGATCCTTGGAGAGTATTCAGGTAATATATATTTTTGATTTACACTCACTTGAAACGTTTTTTTTAAAAATTGATATGATGATAATGTATGAGTTCGGGTGGGTTTTTTTTAGAATCTTCTTTTGATAATGCACACACATGTGCAACTATTTTGGATGATGCCGATGTGGGAGGTGATGGAAGCTCTACTACTACAAGTGAATTCATTGATGTTAACTCGGTAAACTAATCACATTTATTTCCTACGATAATGTTTGTTTTAATAATGTTTTGTTTTTTATATGCTTTTATTTCATTAACGGCATGATGGAGAAGACATGTATATGTGATTTAGAAAATGAATGGATCTTCAAGGATGTGATATGAAGGCGGAAGACTGGATGAATTTTAAAGTTTTAGTTTATTATAGATGTTTTTGCTATCAGTTTTCCGGTCCACTGATGGAGATTGCATATGTGATATGACCTTTTGTGTTAAATTTATTTCAGCATGACTTTGAATGCATACTAGTATTGCATTTGTGTTAAATTGACTTTTTTAATATTGTAATGCTACTGCAAACTGCATACTAGTATGCAGATTTTGAATGCATACTAGTACTGCATGTCTGCATATGTGAATCAGTGAATGTGATACTACAGTACTACTGTACTAGTATAACTGATGTTTTCTTTTTTAATAATGTACTTATGTTTTTTTTAGTATGTCTTAGCCGAGTAAAATGTGTTATTTGTCTCATAATAAGATAAGGAATACATCCGTGAAACACCCGATCCACCCGATTCACCCGTGGATGATGGGTGGATCGGATGTGGATTAAAAAAATAGGGTGATGGATGGGTCGGGTGGTGGATGGATCGTTGGTGGGTGGAGGCGGATTGAGCTCCACCCGATTCACCTCTGATCTATTGCCAGCCCTACACATATACGAAGCACATAATGGCAAATTGATTTTCTTCACACGTGTAATTTTATCTTCTTCAGAAAAATACACAAATATGGACATAATAAATCATTATGTGAGTTGTCGTAGCACTATTATAAGTCGTAACTCACCTTGGTCAAGAGTCACAACCCTTTTCTTTATTTGTTTCATCTCCACCAACCATTGATCTCCATCATCATTATCATCATCTTATTCTTCTGGATTAACCAACCGCATCTCTCTATTAAAAGCACAACTTATTTCGTAAATATAATCATCATGTGAACCGTTTAATCCTTGCACCATCATAGATAATCACACCTCCATCTTTATCGTAAAGCCATCACCCAATGCCCTTGAACTATCCTTCAACCCTAAAAAATCACAAAACCTTCCATTCATATTAGTTGTTCTAATTAATATTTAGATATTATTATATTTTTAATAATAAAAAATACTCTCTGATTTGTTAGTATTATTTATTAACTTCTAATATACATTTTTATTCTAAAAAATAATATTTTGACTCCCCACCTAACACTCAAAATGTATATAAAAATAATTTTCATCATGCCAAACACACGTAAAAGATTTAAAAAATCCAAACTAACATCGTGATTGTTATACAAAACCAAATAAGAAGGGCTATATTCAACAAAACATTGAATGGTCTAATACAATAAAGTGTGATGCCCAATGAAGGCAACCAAATGAATCCTAAATGGACGGAGCCCCGCTGGATTTGCTTGGAGGCCCATAAACAACAGTGGGCCGAAATTGAACTTGGTTTGTATAATACAGTACTGTTACTCACAATTTATGACCCAATAAAAAAAGGAAATTTGAACTTTTTGGGCTTATCATTTTGACTTAATCCCAGATGAAGAAAATGTGGGCTTTAGTCCAACTTCATAGTAAAATAGGGTAGCGAATCTACTAGCAAAAGCAAAAAAATGAGTAAACGAGGGTGTTTGGATTGACTTTTTAAAACTGACTTATAAGCTAAACGTTAAAAGTAAATTTGTAAAAATGCATCATATCAATACCCCACCCTTCAAAATGACCCTTGTCCTCAAGGATCAAGCTGTATAATTGACATCAAAATGAGGAAATTTGTGAGTAAAAGCCTGAAGTTCTTTCCATGAATTGTCTTCAGGAGCAGCATTCAACCATTTTACCAATACCTCAGTAACAGCTCGACCATTCTTCTTAGCAAGTCTTCTGTCCAAAATAGCTTCAGGGGCTAATAGAATATGCCCAGACTCAGAATGAACAGTACGCAGTGTGACAGATGCGCTATGATGACCAATCTTCCTTTTCAACTGAGAAATGTGAAATATAGGATGAACTTTAGTACCAACAGACAAATCCAATGTATAGGCCACAGCTCCCACTCTAGCAATGATCTTGAAATGCCCAAAGAACTTGGCAGACAACTTTTGAAAAGAGTGATTTTTGAGGTAAAGTTGTATGTAGGGCTGTAACTTGACAAAAACTCAATCACCAACAACATATGATCTATTAGTTTTGTGTTTGTCAGCCTGCATTTTCATCCTTGTTGAGCTTTATCCAAATTAAACTTCAAGCTCCTGATTGTTGATTCTCTATCTTGTAGACTTCTGTCTACCAGGTCTAACTGAGAATCAAAAAGAAGATAGGAAAGTAAGGGTGGTGGTTTTTGACCATATACAACCTCATAGGGAGACATCTTAATAGCAGAGTGGAAGGATGTATTATACCACCATTCAACAATGCCTAACAAATGAGGTCAATTCTTAGGCTTGTCAAAAGTCATGCATCTCAAGTAACATTCCAAACTCAGTTTGCCCATCTATCTGAGGATGATAAGCTGTAAAAGTAAGCAAAGACACCTTCTGAAGCCTAAATAATTCACTCCAAAACTTGCTAAGAAACACAATATCTCTATATGAAATAATGGTTTTGGGCCGGCCATGGAGCTTAAAAACACCATCCATGAATATTTGAGCTATATCCAATGCAGTATATGGATGTTTTAAGGGTCATGAAATGAGCTGCTTTGCTCAATGTGTCTACCACAACATAGATCACTTCTTTGCCACCAGTCTTAGGCAAGACCTCAATAAAATCTATGGAAACATCTTGCCATACCTTATCAGGTATTGGAAGTGTTGAAATTCTTTTCTCAAGCAAGTACTTGATAGTGTGATGATCAGTTTTAATAAGGAAATGTCTCCCAAACAAGGTCGGTCTCCACTTTTGGACTGTATACACGGCATAATAAATCACTATTTGAGTTGTCGGAGCACTATTATAAGTCGTAACACACCTTTGTCAAGCGTGCTCTGATATCATGTAAGATGATATTAATCTTCCTTAGGAAGTCTTTCTCATTAATATTAATATATATAGTATACAATATACAATCCTAATACAAGAGGAAAGAAGAATCCTTATCACAATACAAGAGGAATCCTAATTTAATCATGGATAGGGATTGTAGTGTTATACTTGTACACGTTTACAAAGAGTCATAACCCTTTTCTTTAGGGAAAAAAACGTAACTGTCCAAAATTTTATAAATATTTACAATTCTTAGCAGAATTATTTTATTTACATTCCTATTTTTTTATCCACATCGTATCCCCATCACAATCCCAAGCAAAATATCCGGTTTCATCTTTTCCAAAACTTTCGTAGCCTGTATTCCTATTTTCATGCTCAACAATCTTATCCTTTCTGTCTTTATATATATTCCTCCTCCTCCTCATTATTATTATTATTATTATCATTGTAATATTACTAGTATAATTAATAATATACATGATTGTACTCATAATATTACTGATACAATTAATAATATAATTATGCTCATAATATTATTAGTATAATTATAATTATACTCATAATATTTTTAGTATAATTAGAATTATACTCATAATAGTATTAGTATAATTAATCATACTAATAATATTATGAATATACCTAGTATATTACTAATTATACTAATAATATTATCAGTATACTTATTGGTATAATTAATAGTATACATTATTAAACTCATAATAATATTGATATTGAAGAAGAAGCCAGACAATTATGAGAAGAGATAAAGTGAGAAAAATGGGGTGCATCGCCAAAAGAAGAGACAGAAACAATAATAAAGGGCAGGAGAATGAAATTGACTCCCTGCTTTGGTGGGATTATTAACTGTACGCATTTTAACTTAATATGCTGAAAAAGTAATAAAAATTGTTATTTTTTATGTAATTTAGAAATTGTGTTAATTATATTTATAAATCTATAAGTCTGACTCACGATGTAAATTTCTCATTTCTTTATTTGTTTCATCTTCACCAACCATTGATCTCCATCATCATCTTATTCTTCTGAACAAACCAACCGCATCTCTGTATTAAAAGCACAACTTATTTCGTAAATATAACCATCATGTGAACCGTTTGATCCTTGCACCACCATAGATATTAATCACCTCCGATCCATCTTTATCCTAAAGCCATCACCCAATTGTTATGTGTTAAATTTTAATGATGACATAATATTTGTGCAGAACAACTCACAAGAGAAAGACATGCTCAGTTGACTCACAAGGCCCAAAGGAATACTTCAGCCTAACTGACCAGTGAAGCCCAAAGCAGTACGTTCAGGTGCAATAAATAAATAATATCTTATTTATGGAGATAATAAATCAAGGATGGAAAAGATCAAATCAAGTACCTACGAGATCTTGGTGCATCAATCAAGCAGATTAAGTTCGTTTCATCAAGGAAACAAGTACCAAGCTATTAAGGATATAACTACGGACAAGTTTTTTGAAGAATCAATCACAAGTTCCACAAGGAAAGAAGATCAGTCCGTTGAATTGCTCTTGCCTTATTCTTGGAAATTAGAATTCTCAGTATTCCTATTTTTCAATAATCAAATCTCTTGGGTTGCTTTCTCTGCAAATAGAGCCGATTATAAATCAGTGGACTATATATGAAGGCTCAATGAGACGAACCAATTCATACTTTCGTCTCAACTTCTTAAGCTCTCTACTTTACTTTTAACAAGCATTATAATTCTGAGTGATTTATAGTGTATATAAAAAAGTGAGACGAGATATAGTATAGTTGGTGAGGCATTGTATCAAAATATTACGAGTGTTTGAGTGTAGACATAGGAGCTCCACTCAAATCATATTTGTACCAAACTAAAATTCAAAAAGAGCAGCAGCGAACATTCTTGCAAACTAAGGGGACTGAATTAGGATTCACATTGAATCCGAACCAGTATAAAAATATTTGGTATCATTTACATTTAGCTTTTACTTTCGGTACTATATCTACTAACAGTCAACTAACATCTCGAGGTAGTCGACTAAGGAACGAAAAATGACGTAGGAACTCCATTCAAACCGTCTTTGTACCAAACTAAAATTCAAAAAGAGCAGCAGAGAATATCCTTGCAACCCTAGGAGACTGAATTAGGATTCACATTGAATCCGAACCAGTATAAAAATATTTGGTGTCATTTACATTTAGCTTTTACTTTCAGTACTATATCTACTAACAATCAACTACCATCTGGAGATAGTCGACTAAGGAACGAAAAATTATAATTCACCCTCTTGCACTTTCACCATCGCACAAAACTTTCCATTCATATTAGTAACTTCAATATCAAGTGGGAAAAAAAGAAGGAAAATTGTAATTTTAAGTAGAGGCAAAGCACCCCTTAGGATAACAACAAAATACCAAGTGAAATCCCACATTGTGAAGTATGAGGAGGATAGAGTGTACGCAGACCTTACCTACCTTGAAAGGTAGAAAGTGTTTCAGAAAAAGCACCCCTTAGGATATTCCAAGGAATTAAAGTGAAAAAGTGGAACACAAATTTGAAATAAACTTAACTACTTTCCAATAATGAAAAATGAGTTTTCATTATGAAAGTGCCTCCCAATTGGAGAAGAATCGTGCTTTTGTCAACTTGTTTCATATAGTTTTATCATATCAATATAAAATCCCGTACAATAACTATTTTAAAATCTAGGGATAGATAACAAGTTTTCAACTTCATCACTGTGTCAAAAAGTCAAATTCGTAAACCTAATAGTTTCCCTCCAGAATAATTTTTCAAAGAAAACTGTATTTATCTTTATCTGAAGGAAAATATTTAGAGAATCAATATTCACAAGTAATATTATTTTAAATAACAATAGTGTGTGCATCTCAATTATTTCACAGCGTAACTGCTATCCCCAACTAGCACACGTATCGGGTGAATCTGTCTATCAAGACCCATGCAAATATGAAGAAATTGGTGCTCAAGTAAATTATATAAGTTGAGCAACGCAAATCTTTTCAATTTTTTTTTCTAAGAAGATTGCAAGGAAATCTTTTATGCCTCAAAAGGACTATAGTAAAACATATATACAGTACCATTTTCAAATTAGCCACGCATGAGTAAAAATTAAAGAATGTTAAGATATATTTTTATTCCTTCTTTTTTTCTTTTAATTAAAATGTTTACTTGTCCAAAAAGTATCAGCCTGCCACATAAATAAGGAAAGCCTTACCAAACAGAACCGACTTAAGCTCTGCCCATCCCTCAATACAGAAAACATGTACCAAACATAGCATTAACCAATAGAAAACATTTTTTGACAATGCACCACAAGAAAATATGTATCAAACATTTGTTTTTGCAAAACATGACACTTTTCTTTTTATAACCATGTTGTGTGGCTAGTTTTCGTGCATCTCGACTAATTTCAACGGGTTCTACTGCCTCCCACGAGCACAAGTACCGAGTAACCCTGTCCACCAAGAGTCCAAACTTGAATAGATGGAAAGAAAACACTAGTATCGTGACAGCTCGTGTGCACCTCAACTAATTCCAAGACGTTTCTGCTACATTTCACCAAAACAACCTGAGACTATCATGGATCTCAACCCACTTCATTAACCACTAGGCGACACCCAAGTGCAGGTTTTCTTTCCCTTCAAATCCTTTTTTTCCTCAAGGGTTTTCTTCTTAAAATCTATTACTATCCAATGGTTAAAAGACCTGAAAAAAATTCTATCATGGAAAAGACATGGCAATTGGAAATTCAAAAGCAGCAGAACAGAGAGTGCAGCTCAAAAACAAATGTAGATCTTTCAAGAGTACCTATGAAAACAAGCTCAAGTTAAGTACTCTAAACGAAACCACTTGTTTAACATTAATGTAGTTTGATCATCCTAATATATTCTAAAATAATGAACTCAAGGGTATAGTCTAGCGGTCAATGAAGTAGATGAAAACCATGAAAGACCATAATTTAAATCTCAACATCGACAAAAACGCTAGGTAGTTTCTTTCCAATGCCCAAGTCATGATGGGCAGAATAACCCCACGTATATGCTGGTGAAAGGTAGCAGATACCTGGTCAAATAGTCGAGGTGTGCGAATTGGCACACCAGTATTAGTAAAAAGGATGCAGGAATAGAAACAGCAAATGCAAAAGGACAGATATCTAAACCATTTTGTTATTATGCCAGTTTCCAGATTTTGGTTGTGCCTCAAACGACAAGCCACAAAACCAACACAATAACTACTGTGATTCTTGTGTTTTATACCATAATAATAGGAGTAATACAAGTAGTTTCTTATCAAGTTATAACTGAAACAGAGGAAACATACCAAAGCTATGAAAACCAAACAGCAAGCTTTGTCCGAATTTTACCTTAGTGATGTGAAACAAGAACGAATTTGAAAGGAATTGCAACTACCAGACACAAGAAACGAGTAATCAATGTCACGGGAAGCACAAAGTTTCGAATTTACAAAGAACAGGAACATAACATAACGTAGCACGTAAATGCACTTCAAAAGATTAAAGATTTTTTCCACTATATGAACAATCGTCTTTGATCTAAGAACATCCAAGTATGTTAAACTTATTCCAATGAAACATAAACCAGTGAAAATATTAACAAATCGAATCACCTCTAAAACAAAATTAGCATTGCATCAGCAACTTATCCTCTTACACCCCCGTTCTGTTACCAAAGGAAATTCAACAGTTTCATCAAATTCCCAGAATCAAAAAGGTGATGCACTATACCAGTATCAGAGTTACCATCTGTTGTCAGGAAAAAAAAGAAGAAGCAAAACTCCCCATCTGCATAAACGAACATTGTACAAACAATTAGGCTTCAGGCATTAGAAACAATCTTGATATTCAAATCCGAAACTCCATTAGTTCATAGAGGGGCATAGATAGAGTATCGGCTACGGGTTAACTTTGGTCCAAACCTTATATTGTCTTAAAAATTCGTTGAATACCGTCAAACCTCTCTATAACAACGTCATTTGTCTTGGTATTTTTTGGCTCATATAGCAAATTAGGACATAAAACGTAACATAACATAACATGAAAGATTAGTTCCACAGGAAAACATGGTTGTTATAGTGAAATATCGTTATAGAGGATGGTTGCTCATGATTCATGAAAGATCGGTTTCACGGGAAACATGATTGTTATAGTAAAATTTGTTATAGAGAGGTTTGACTCTATCTACATATTACTCCTATTAATTTAGAACTCACTAACTTAAAAACTGAGAATCCAAAACACATAAGCAACAAATTCTAGCTCCGCCACTGTTAACGAGGCACAAAGGTTTACCTTGTCAATCTATTGATCATCAGGAACTTTGTATAAGTTCGGTGTAATCTCCGTTAACCACAACCCTGGAAATAATGTCTGCAAAAAAAAAAAAAAAAAAATGGAACAGTAAATTTCAAATCAACAATTCATCAAAGTAATCAAAAGGGCTTCTCTACACTACCCCACAAAGTCAGAGGTAAGTTAACTCCCCATACCCCACTTGATGGGATTCACTGAGTATGTTGTTATTGTTGATCAAAAGGATGTGCGGAAATTAGCAAATTGATACTTACGTCCAGATTTTTTTGAACCAATTTAGCTCTTTTCTTGGGTCTACGAGGTGGTCTATGTCCAACCATTGCCATAAAATCCTCTTCGATCTCTTTCCGACTGAGCGAAACCGAAAACGTTGCTCTCTTCTTCTCGCCGGGAGAGGAATCTCCGGCGCCGGCGAACTCACTTCGAAGTCTTGGAGATTTGTTCTGATCAGTCCTTATCGGCGACGAACCATTGGTGGTTCTGATAACATCAACCTTCGATCCACCATTGTTTCCGGCGGCTCCGTTAATCGGCGCCTTACACGCCGCTCGACGAGTCCGCAAATTCCACGGCCTAGAAGCATCCGCCGTCGCCACCGTCATAGTACTCGCCGGCGCCGGAGTTGGATACAATTCTTTTTCCACCAGCCCATCTCTAAAAATCGTTTCTTTCATCTTATCAGTTTCTTCTTGGAGATCAAACATCAACTTCTCCCTTACAGCTGCGACTCCATCTCCTCCGGTGGTGGTGGCGGCGCCTTTCGATCTCCGGCTGTTGATCACGGCGGCGTCGAGTGCTTCTTCTCTCCGCCGTTCGATTAACTCAGACCCAAATGATCTCTGATGAAGAGAAGCAATTTGGCCGTTCGAATCAACTTTAGCACACCTTAAGTACCTTTGATGACCCCACTTTAGACCACAAGGCAAGGTGAAATTGTGTAGAGGTTTCGATCTTTCATGTCCCATTGCATTCAAATATTCATACACCCCACAAAGAACAATTCACTCAAAGTTGTAAGCTTTATATTATGTATATATGTCTATAGTTTATAGAGATATTGGAGAAAATATGTTCTTTTTGGTGTTATGGCTTATTTATGTGAAATCGCCGGGAATGTAAAGCTTATATATCCCGGTATTGACGTTTGGGTTTGGAGAAACAATAGTAGGTGCTAAAGTGTGTTTAGTGATGTGTTGTTATGTAATGTAATTTGATATTTTGATGATATTTAGCTTTTATAAATAAAAATAAGTAAATAAATTTTTTTGTACTTTTTATGTTATGAACAAAAATAATATATGTGTTAACTTTAAAACCTCAATCGATTTCATATCTCATTAATTAAAAATTTAAAAAATTAATAAATTCATAATTAGTTGTATCATATCGATAAAAAATTAAATTTAAGGAACATATGCTTTGAAAATAGGTGAGTCTGAAATTTTTTAAGACAATCAGATTAGTATGAGAAATATTTTTTCCTTTTAGTATTCGTAGTTGAATTTTATTATGTGCATGACATTAATGATGATTATCATAAATATTTTAATATTTTATTTTTATACATAACATATGATGTTCGACAAAAAATGCACATTTAGTCATTATTTTATCTCACCTCTTAGTACTTTTATAGTCATTTGAGTACAAATTATATTGCATTGAGCTTATTACGTGTTTTGTATGTGTAGGAAGATCGTTGGACTAAAGCGATTGAAAAATAGCTTATTTGATGCAAGTTTAGATAAGAAAAGAAAGATTGGAGAATGTTTGAGCTCGCCTATCATGCTCGCCTTGCGAGTAGCTTGACGATCCAAGAAGTTTAATCACTTGCATAAAACAGTGAAGCGAAGGGAAAGACGAGCCCATAGATGAGCCAAGAAACAAGAGAAATTTTACAGTTGACTGGGCTCGGCTGTGATTCTCGCGAAGTGAGAGTTCAGGCAAACTTTAATTGGTTTATTTGAGTCCCTACACATTCTAGGTCATATAAATACACTCTAAGACATTATTTTGAGGGATTCAACGTAAGGAGAGCAAGGAGTCGTCGTGGAGCAAGACGAAAGATTCGGCAATGAGTTCTTTCTCTCTTTTTCCTATTTCCATTATTGGTTATGAATTTTAGTATCGTGTTTTCACATACTTTTATGAGTAGCTAATTCTCTATCTAGGATTTTGGTGGCACAAATTGTTGGATGAACTCTTATTACGTTTTAATACAATTAAGCCTTTTAATTTCTCCACTTCTTCAACTATATGTTTATTTCAGTTGATTGAATGGTCATCGATTGATTGTTCCTATTTATTATGTGTTGCTCGAGAGAGAATACATATTTAGGTTGTTGTTGAACAACGTCACTCTCTAGGTATATGAGAGATCAATACGGCGGGTTTAAAAGTGGGATTAGAGATAACGAAGCTTTGACGTGATCATAGTGAGCGGTGAGAAATTGCTAGCTAGAGTAGTTCGAGAGAATGAGTCTAGTAAATTATTGTGATTGGTCGAGAGAGATTTATGATAAGTTGAGTGCTCACGATCCGTAGAGAAGAAATCGACAAAATTATGAATAACATAGCGAGAAGGATTCCGATAATTGAAAAAATCATAACACTAGACCTCCTTAATCTTGTTTCCAACTTCTTAAGGCCTATAATTCAAGATTAAGGAGGTCTAGGGTTATGATTTTCTCAATTATCGGATTCCTTCTCGCTATGTTATTCATAATTCCACCGATTTATTCTCTGCGGATCGTGAGCACTCAACTTATCATAAATCTCTCTCGAGCAATCACAATAATTTACTAGACGTATTCTCTCGAACTACTCTAGCTAGCAATTATGATCACGTCAAAGCTTCGTTATCTCTAATATCACTTTTAAACCCGCCGTATTGATCTCTCATATACCTAGAGAGTGACGTTGTTCAACAACAACCTAAATATGTATTCTATCTCGAGCAACACATAATAAATAGGAACAATCAATCGATGGTCATTCAATCAACTGAAATAAACATATAGTTCAACAAGTGGAGAAATTAAAAGGCTTAATTGTATTAAAACGTAACAAGAATTCATCCAACAATTTGTTCCACCAAAATCCTAGATAGAGAATTAGCTACTCATAAAAGTATGTGAAAACACGATACTAAAATTCATAACCAATAATGGAAAATAGGAAAAAGAGAGAAAGAACTCGTTGTTGAATCTTTCGTCTTGCTCCACGGCGGCTCCTTTCTCTCCTTAGGTTGAATTCCCCGAAATAATGTGTCTTAGAGTGTATTTATATGACCTAGAATGTGTAGGGAATTAAATAAACCAATTAAAGTTTGTTTGAAAAACTTTTCTTAGCTCGCATGAACTCTCATTTCGTGAGGATCATAGACGAGCCCAACCAGCTGTAAAATTTCTCTCGTTTCTTGGCTCGTCAAGATACTCGCAAGGCGAGCATGATAGGCGAGTTCGGGCATTCTCCGATCTTTCTTTTCTTATCTAAACTTGCATCAAATAAGCTATTGTCCAATCGCTTTCGTCCAACGATTTTCCTACACATACAAAACACGTAATAAGCCAAGACAATATAATTTGTACTCAAACGACGACAAAAGTACTAAGAAATGGGGTAAAATAATGACTAAATGTATGCATTTTTTGGCCGAACATCAATATACTTCTTACAAAATATTATTAAACAATATTTGAGTATGGTTGTTACAGAGATGTAATTTTATAAATAGTGTATCGCTATAATAAATGTCACTATTGTCATGGGCAGAATGTTGTTATGGAGAAGTAAAATTTAACATAAAAATAAGTTCCGAAGAAAATCAGGTTGTTGTAGTGAAATATTGTTATAATGAATGTCAATTATAGATAGGTTTGATTGTATATATGAATTTGTTGTTGCATTTGTTTTGTATCTTGCTATTATGTCTTTTTTATTTTATTTTGAACTGAGGATTTATTGGAAATAATTGCTCCACCTATTGCAAAGGTAGGGATAAGATCTGCGTATATTTTATCCTCCCCAGACTTTACTTATGAGATTACACTAATATATTGTTATTGTTATTTATTTATATATATATATATATATATATATATGATATTGGAAACTTACTAGCTCATGGTCAAGGAGGTAAAACGCTACATATCAATAGGTTCTTCCTTTTCACTACTTGAATTCGAGACTATTGTTAAGGTTAAATGGATTCTGACTATCTCATAATAATTTTTGTGCCTTGTTTGGAAAGTCACTCAGATAATTGTAATTTGGTGTAATTACACCGTTGGACCTGTTTGTTTGACCAAGTAATTACTTGGTTAGATGGAAACTAGGTGTAATTGAGAGAGTGTAATTACCCTCTCCAATTTTCGGGGGTGGGGGTGAAAATTGTGTGTAATTACACTCTGTAATTACAAATTTACTTTTTAGTTTCTTTCTTTTTGTTTTATTTTAATTTCTTTTCTTTTATTTTTTTTACTTTTTAATTATTTTTGTAATAAAATATATATATTTATATTATTTATCTTTCATTTCTTCTCTTCCTATTCCCAACCTTTACTTCTTGTGATTTCATGTAATTACTCATTTTTTTTATTTTATTCATTAAGCATAATTATGTTATTATTCTAATATTTTAAACTACAAGTCATTAATAAACCTTACATATAATGGGAATGTTATTAAAGTAGAATTTCGTTATAAATGAGGTTATAAACTTATATTTTCAATTTCCTTTGAATTATATCGACGTAAGTTTACGTATGGAATGTTGGAATATAATTTGACATAAGAGTATTGTGTTAATTTTTTTTTTTGAATTTTGAATTTAGGCTATATTTTAAATATTAATTTACTTGCTTTAGTACTATTGACTTGTTATTTCACATTGCATGTTGTTTATTTTTCACTTACAGTTGATAGATTTTTTGTCAAATATTTGAATAATGTTATGGCATTATATTTATAATTATTAATTTTTTCTGTCAAATATCAAATTCATCATGTTCTCACAAAAAAGTTTGATTTTTTATAATTAGAATATTATTAATTTGAAAAATATATGTCAATTATTTTTTACAATATTAGTTACAAATATATGGTT
The DNA here is from genome assembly GCA_034509755.1 of Anisodus tanguticus. Taxonomy (NCBI): domain Eukaryota; kingdom Viridiplantae; phylum Streptophyta; class Magnoliopsida; order Solanales; family Solanaceae; genus Anisodus; species Anisodus tanguticus. Next base: position 1,835,212 of record CM067540.1, on the reverse strand, counting down.
ATTAATTAATATATTTCAAGAAACAATGTGTTGGTAAATACCTAATTTGATATCATTTATAAAGGCACGTATTTTTTAAATATTAATTTTTAATTTTTTATAATTAAATTTTATTTTTAAATAAACTAATTATGTAATTAAAGTTGTGCAACCAAATAATACGCTTGTAATTACACTGTAATTAGATTATGACAAATAAACAGATCGTTGTAATTACAATACTATGTAATTATTACCCCAATAATTACACCAATTTCAATTACCAGGTGGTTTTCCAAACAGACCCTTGATGTTCTTTGCCTATTGTTGGATTTGAGAGGATGTGATGATTATATTTGACCTAATTGGTGTTTAACAAAAGATTTAAAGGCGTTTAAGAAAAATAGAGAAAAAATGAACTAGATGAAAAATAAAAAATAAAGGGCCAGGCGTTTTAGATAATATTTGGTTCAGGTTTGACAAGAAAATATTAAAATTGAAGCTGAAAACGTATTTGGAAGTTGGCATTCACTATACAGAAGTATTTCCAACTTTTTTTAATTTTGTATGATTTGATGTTAAGTTTTGGTAATAACAATAACAATTACGCTTCAATCAAAATAAATTGAAGTTGGCTATATAAATCTTCATTGATAATATTTTTTATTTAAATTCATCTCAAATTAATATTATATAAAATAAAAAAGTAATAGAAGTTTTTTTTGTTTCCTACTAGCATAATTATCTCTAATATAGTTAAAAGACTTCTAGAAAGCACAAGATCTAAAGTAATCATATTAACATGACTAAAACATATTTCAAACTAATTGGTGTCTCATATATAAATCATTCTTCTATTATGTTGTGTCCTGCATTTCATTAGGTCAGGGCGGCTCAATAAGATCGGTGGCCTAAAACCAAAATTTTACAGAAGTTCTTATCTTTTTATTAAAAAAATCATATACATTTTTATTTGAAACCGTTCTTTACCAATTTAGCATATCTACAAACTAATAATCAATAAGCCGAACCGATAACATTCAAAATCAAATCGAACCACCCGATTAACACCTCTTACGTGTCTCGAAATCGAATTAATAGAAAAATCAATACAGATATCGAACACCGAATGAAAAAAAAAATTGGCCCCTATGATTTTGGGGCCCAAAGCCCTCGCTTCAGTAGCTTGACCCTTTGGGCGGACCTGATTACATCTACATTTATTCCAATAGATTATGTCTTTTGAGATAATTTCTTTCCATGTGATTTTAAGTTTATGTTGTCCCCTTATAGTAGGAGGAGACTAGGAGCACTTCCCAGTGATGATGGGACTGCACCAGGGATCAACTCTTAGCCCATTCCTATTTGCCTTGGTGATGGACGGACTGACGCGATAAATCCAAGGGGGTACCATGGTGTATGTTATTCGCAGACGACATAGTCTTGATTGATGAGACTCGCAACGGAGTGAACGCCAAGCTGGAGGTTTGGAGACAGACTCTGGAGTCTAAAGGGTTCATGTTAAGTAGGACCAAGACAGAATATTTGGAGTGCAAGTTCAGCAACGAGAGCGGCCTTGAGACAGGCGTGGAGATGAGGCTTGGTACTCAGGTCATTCCAAAGAAAGGAAACTTCAGGTACTTAGGGTCTATTATCCAAGGAAATGGAGAGATTGATGACGATGTCACACATCGTATTGGGGAAGGGTGGATGAAATGAAGGCTCACATCTGGAGTCTTGTGCGACAAAAATGTTCCACAAAAACTTAAAGGCAAATTCTATAGGGTGGTGGTTAGACCGACTATGTTGTATGGGGTAGAGTGTTGGCTAGTCAAGACTTCACACACACAAAAGATGAAAGTTGCAGAGATGAAGATGTTGAGATGGATGTGTGGGCATACAAGGAGAGATAAGATTAGAAATGATGATATCCGGGACAAAGTGAGAGTGGCCTTGGTGGAGGATAAGATACTGGAAGCGAGGCTGAAATGGTTCGGACATGTGTAGAGGAGAGACACAAATGCCCCAGTGCGGAGGTGTGAGAGGTTGACAATGGACGAGTTCATGAGGGGTAGAGGTAGGCCGAAGAAGTATTGTAGAGAGGTGATTAGACGGGATATGGCGCAAGTACAACTTATTGAGGACATGACCTTAGATAAGGGGTTGTGGAGGGCACAGATTAGGGTAGAAGGGTAGTAGGTAGTAGAGCGTAGTCCTACTTACGCTTACAAAATGATAGTTGTAGTGTTCTTATTGTAGGCTCGATTAACCTATCACACTTATAGACACATTATTGTTTTATAGTCCCATGTAGTTTGATTTCTGTTGCTATGTGTTCTTTAGTGTACTTTGTTTATCTTATTTAGTTGTGTTAGCTATTGCTTCATTTTGTCATAATGCGCTACCATGGCGTATTTGATTTTGTTATCAGCATGTTCATACTACTTTAATTTCTTGTCCGAGTCTGACCGTTTCTCTTACTTTGTTTTGCTTTGCTTGTGATTATGCTTTGTCTTGAGCCGAGGGTCTCCCGGAAACAACCCCTCTACCTACCAAGGTGGAGGTAAGGTCTGCGTACACTTTACCCTTCCCAAACCCCACGTTATGGGATTTCACTAGGTATATTGTTGTTGTTGTCCCCTCATAACACTTTCATTCACTATGATTTCACACTGGTGCATTTTGAGGTAGACATATGAAATGACCGAACCATGTCAAGAGGCCGGCATAATGGTCATTTTATCCGTAATGTGTTTGATATCTGCACTTTTCAACGAATGTAGTCATTTTTAAACGTACTTGTTATGTATAATCGTACATCCATATTGCGTTTTCATGACTCTGCGACACTCATCTTGCTAAAGTATTGAACTTTAGCAACCCAACATCTATTCGCATATAACATTGTTGCTCTAATAACTATTAGAAATAACTTCCATTTCACTATAGTAGATACTCTTATATTACATAACATCATGATAATACTTCTTCATTTCACCATTCGATTTTAATTTGATGTGTAACGTCTTTATTTACATAATTTTTTCTCCTAAAACGAAGAGCCTCGAACAATTCCTCTTGTCACAAAGTTGTCATTTTTTACTACTAAAAAACTGCCCAAAATCGAAGGACTAAAAATCATCGGTTTAGGCCACGTTGGTTTTTCAAAACCGATGGAGTTCGGCGGTTAAGATCGGTGGAAAACCAACGGACTCCGTCGGTTATGTAAAATTAAAAAAAAAACGACGAACTCAGTATGTTTTTTTCAAAAATAAAATAATAAAATGTAGCAACATAAAATTAAACCCAGGTATGTACCCTTGCATTGGACAACTCTACCACTAGACCACCCATGTTCTTTGATTAAATACTTCCATTGTTTTTCTATTCATACTCTTAAACTGTAATTTTTTGTCCGTCAATTTTTTAGAAAAAATATAAAAAAGAATTATAATTTTTACGCAAAAAATGGCCGACGGAAATCCATCTATTTTCTTTTTAAAAAAAGAAGATTTAAAAAATTATCGACGAAATCCTGTCGGTTTTTTTCATCATTTTTTTCTATTTTTTTTAATAGTGTTTCTTCTTCGTTACTCACGAGGGATTGTAGTCCTAATGCACCAAACGTACTCTCTTATGTAAGTATTTTTTTTCCATGCAAACATTGGGTCATAAGATCATATAATTATACTAGTTAAATTAAACATGCTCAAATATTGCATTGAATTGAGACCGTTCAACCTTAATAGTTCATTAATATGCATATGATATAATTTGTTAATTGTTATATAATTGATTCAAATAGGATATATATTCGATTCACGTATCGAATATATGATCGTCATAGCAAGCTCTTCTATTGACTCAATCAATCTCGTTTAGCAATGAGAGAATGGTAGAATATTATCACATCTTGTATATTATCATTGATAGAATATTATCATATTTTGTATATCTTTTATATTAGATAAATTTATATTTCAATTGTAATTAGAAAGATTTAGTTACCTAGTTTGTAATTATGTAACACTATATATATATTGTACGCAACAATCAATGAAAGGCAAGGAACATATTCCTACATGGTATCAGAAGCCAAACCCTAACTTCTTTTTCTCCCTAAACTGTCGCCCCTCCCCCCTCGGCAGCCCTCTCCCTTCTTTCTTCGACTTTCCTCTCTTCCTCTCCAATTTTCAATGGCTGAACAACCTAAATTACATCATGCTTTTGCAGTTAACAACATTAAGAATTTCATTCCCATAACTCTTGAGATGGAAAAAGTTCAGTATTCATCTTGGGCGGAATTATTTAAGATTCATTGTCGTGTATACAAAGTCATCGACCATATCATCCCTCCAAAATCAAAGCCCTTAGAAAGACCTGATGATTCTGACGATGAACTTTGGTCCCGCTTAGATGCGGTTTTCTTATAATGGATCTACGACACGATCTCGAATGATCTATTGCATACAATCATTAAAACCAACGCCACTGCACGACAAATGTGGGAGCGTTTGGACATTATTTTTCATGACAACAAGACACAGCATGCCTTGTATCTGGAAAATCAATTTCAGTCCATTCAGCAGGACAATTTTCCTAATGCGTCGGCCTATTGTTAAGAACTTATGATGATTGTCGATCAATTTTCCAACGTCGATGCACCTGTCACTAATCAACGATTGGTGATACAACTTATTACGGTTTTAAATGAAAATTACGATGGCGTCGCTACTATCCTTCAACAAAGCACGCCATTGCCTCCGTTCTATGAGACTCGTTCCATACTCATTCTTGAAGAAACCGGAAAAACAAAGCGGACAACGACTAATGCCAACATAATCGACGCCGCCCTCGTAGCCACCGGCAGAAACCATGCTAACCCGAGAGACTCGGCTCCCGCCCCATCCCACAGGCAAGCCAACGATCTAACACGTGGCTCACATTCCCGAAATAACAATAGAGGAAGAAATTCCAGGAACATCCACAACAACAGCGGCGGAAACAGTGGTAGCAGCGCCAGAAGGCAGCCCCCGCCAGCTGGCAGCCATCAACAACATCAACAACAATGGTAGCAGTCTCCGCCGTGGGCTGAATGGGCCCCACCGGCATGGCCTACTCTACCTTGCCCCTACCCGACGTCCTCTTAGGACCAACCTTCGGCCCGATAGGCCCAGTCCGGCATCCTCGGCACACGTCCACAACAGACATACAATGCACATGTTTTTCCTCCTTCAACCTACGCACCGACGGATATTGAGGCAGCTATGAACACGATGTCTCTCAATGTTCCTAACAATAGTTGGTACATAGACACTGGCACCACATCTCATATAACGGCATCCCAAGGTACTCTCTCGTCTTATTTCAATATGAGCAATTTAAATCATAATATTATTGTTGGTAGTGGATAAGACATTCTCATTCGTGGTTATGGACAATCATCTCTTTCCCCACCACACCTCCCGTTAGACCTAAAGAATATCCTCTATGCTCCGAAACTTATAAAAAATCTAATCTATGTGCGTCGTTTCACAACCGACAATAATATATTCATTGAATTTGATCCTTTTGGTTTTTATGTGAAGGACCTTATGACAGGGATGCGAATACTGAGATATGATAGCACCGGGGACCTTTATCCTATCACCACCTCCGTCATCCATCCAGCCTACTCTCCATCAACCTTTGCAGCAATTTCATCTCCTTTATGGAATAATAGATTAGGACATCCGGGAGACTCTGTTTTACGCTTCCTTGGAAAAAATAAATTTATTGCTTACAAACATGTCCCTTCTCATCATGTTTGTGAATCTTGTGCTTTTAGAAAATATGTCAAGTTTCCATTTTATTCTTCATCCACTTGTACTTTAATGCCTTTTGATATAATACACAGTGATTTATGGAATTCTCCTATCTTAAGCACGACCGGGCATCGATACTATATATTATTTTTATATGACTTTTCAAACTTCATATGGACGTTTCCCATTGGTAATAATTCCCAAGTCTATTCTATTTTTTCGTCTTTCAACACTTTCATTAAGATACAATTTGAAAAAAATATTAAATATTTCCAATGTGACAATGATAGGGAGTTCGATAATAATCAATTCAAACTTTTCTATGCCAAACACGACCTTATTTTTTGTTTTTCCTGTCCCCACACCTCTCCACAAAATGGCAAAGCCAAACGAAAAATTAGAACCATAAACAACTTAGTTCGTGCCCTCCTTGCTCACACTTCTATCTTCCCCTCTATTTTTGACATTACGCTCTATCGATGACAACCTATCTCTTGAACATTCTCCCAAACAATTCAGTCAAACACAAGTCTCCCACTCAAGTTCTCTATCTTCGGTATCTTTCCTATAAGCATTTACAAACTTTCGGATGTCTATGCTACCCCCTCTATCCCTCCACACAAATCAACAAACTGTAACCTCGATCATCCCCGTGCGTCTTTCTTGGCTACCCCCAATCATCGAGGTTACAATTGTTATGACTTTTCAAGTCAAAAAATAATCATTTATCGCATGTCATATTCGATAAGTCCCAATTCCCCTTTGCCAAACTCAATTCTCCATCCCCAAATTCCTATGAATTCCTAAATGATGGCCTAAATCCCCTTCTAATTCATCACTTCTAAAATCAATCGTCACCGACATCGGCAGCCGTCCCCACCACTATCGTACGGAGGCGGGCAGTCCACCCAACCCCGCAATGAGAGCCCTATAATAGCCCATAATGACCTTCCATCTCGACTATCTCTCGACCATCCCCCCTCTCCCCGACACCACTTCCCCTTCTCGGTACCACCCCTACCCCCGACAGTCCACCCAGTCCCACCTCCACTTCTCAGCCACCTCATACCAATCCTGTCCAACCTCCCGTGGCACACCCACGGACAATGGAAAACCGTGATATCCATGATATTTCCAAACCCAAATGGTTATTTAACTTGTCTACTTCGGTAACCCCTTCCCTCGTTCCTCGTAATCCAAAAGATGCCTTGTTCGATCTTAATTAGAAAAATGCAATTATTAACGAATATATCAATATAATGCTCTTATTGAAAATAAGATGTGGGATCCAGTACTTCATCCTCATGCTGCTAATATTATTCGTTTTATGTGGATTTTTTGACATAAAAAAAATCTAATGGTTCTTTTGAGAGGCACAAGACCCGTCTTGTAGGTAATGACAGGTCTTAACAGATGGGAGTGGATTGTGATGAAACTTTCAGCCCGGTGGTGAAACCAGTGACTATTCAGACCGTTCTCAGTATTGCTTTGTCCAAGTCTTGGGCTATTCATCAGCTTAACATAAAAAATGCTTTCTTGCATGGAAACCTTCATTAAACCGTTTCTATGCATCATCCTATGGGATTCAGGGATCCGATTCATCTAGATTATGTGTGTCTTTTGAAGAAATCACTCTATGGACTGAAACAGGCTCCTCGTGCATGGTACCAATTGTTTGCTGATTTTGTATTCTTTATCAGGTTTTCACATAGCAAATCTAATCATTCACTGTTCATCTATAGCAAGGGTAATGATATGGCATACATCCTACTATATGTTGATGATATCATCCTCACCATATCTTTTGATGCACTTTGCCGATCCATTATGTCACTCATTGCCTCTGAGTTGCTATGAAGGATTAGGGCCCCCTAAGCTATTTTTTTTGGCATTGTTGTTACGAGACATGCAAATGGCTTATTTCTCTGTCAAAGGAAGTATTCCGAAGAGATCGTTGACCGAGCAGGCATGCCGTCTTGCAAACCGGGCCACACACCGGTGGACATTAATTCCAAACTCAGTGCCTCTTCGGGTTCTCTATATGGCGACCCGACTCACTATCACACTTTAGAAGAAGAGTTGCAGTATCTCACTTTCACGAGACCAGATATATCCTATGACGTGCAATAAATATGCTTACATATGCACAACCCGACGGATGAACATATGAATGCCATCAAACGTATTTTGCGATATGTACAAGGTACTCTTCATTTCAGCTTACACCTGTACAAGTCCTCACTCTCTGGTCTCATATCTTATTTTGATACTGACTGGGGTGTATGTCCTGACACTCGTCGATCCACGTCAGGTTACTCTGTGTTCCTTGGAGATAACTTGCTTTCTTGGTCTTCTAAAAGACAACCTACTCTGTCTCGATCCAGTACCGAAGCTGAGTACATAGGTGTAGCGAATGTTGTTTCTGAGTCTTGTTGGATACACAACCTTCTACTTGAGCTTCACTGCCCACTCCATAAGGCTACAATGGTTTACTGTGATAATGTAAGTGCGATATATCTTTCTGGCAATTCCATTCGACATCAGCGCATTAAACACATTGAAATAGATATTCATTTTGTACGTGAGAAAGTTACTCGTGGACAAGTTCGTGTTCTTCATATTCCTTCTCGATATCAGATTGTTGATATATTCACTAAAGGACTTCCGTGAATACTCTTTGATGACTTCCGAATTAGTCTCAGCGTACGAGAACTTCCCGTTTCAACTGCGGGGGTGTGATAGAATATTACCATATCTTGTATATTACCATTGATAAAATATTACCATGTTATGTATATCTTTTATATTAGGTAAATTTATATTCCAATTGTAATTAGGAAGATTTAGTTGCCTAGTTTGTAATTATGTAAAACTATATATATTATACACAATAATCAATGAAAGACAAGGAACATATTCCTACGGAGACAACAAATCACATAAAGTAGTATTAATTCTCTATTCTGTTTTTTTAATACATCAAAAACACAAAAATACATATGCTTACCGTTATTGTATCTTGGTTTTCTTCATCAATTTCGGATCACAATAGGGCCAAAAACTTGCATTTTCAATAATATAAGAGCACACGTTTTTTCTATAATATAAGAGCACACAGTTTTCACAAAGATGTAAATAAAATGGAATAGAAAAACAAACACTGGAAAAATAATAAAAGGGAGAATTGGAAATATAACCAATAAAACTTGTTATGTTTAATTTGATGTAACATAAATATTTAGCAGATCCACTTAGTTGATTTATTTTTTCTTTTCTTGTGTAAAAAGATACTAGTCTAACAGCCAAATCCTAAAAATACTGACGATATCAAATAGGTATTCCAAACAAAAGAAAATTAAAATTTAGATAATATGCCTGCCTAATTCAAGAGCTATTGACTACCTCTCCAATTTTCTTTCTCCACATTATATTGTTAACATGCAAATAAAAAGTTTGTAACTCAGGATTAGTGAGATTATGAGGCCGTTAATTGAAATTTAAACTCGTAACACTACCTTCAAATTGTGATTTCTTAGTTATTGAGCCGGTTTTTATAATGAATATCAATTACCTATGTTGGTCGGACTTTCTAAAAAATCTTCCGATGTGTCTCAAATCTTTAAAAAATTATAGTATATTTTTGAACGATCTCACTTGACAATATTTTTGAAGGATCCGAACAACCTAACCGGTTACAAATAAATTGTAAATAGGTAACTCTGAGTTGTAACTTGTAAGATCAACATAAGATTCAGAATCTTGAAGGACAGATTTTTTCATTCACTAATATAATGATCCAACACACTACCCAATATGCCTTATAACTAGATCTCAGACGAAAAACTTTTCTCAAACAAGAAAGAGATGAGAGAGCAAAGCCACACAGTCAGATTTCAACATTGTCTCTCAATTTTGACCCAACAAAAGAAAGTTGAGAAAAAGGCTCAAAAAAAGGTTACATATTTCCACAAAGGGTGTGTTGGAGGAAAAAATGGGGGAAGGGGGTAAAATGAGGTTGGGGCTGTGAGGTCGCATGCCATATGACATTCATCTTAGCGAAATGTGTTGTCCATGGTGGAGGGCTCTAACGGTGAATGTGATATTTTTGTATCAATTCTATAACGTTGGGGTTGTGGTGGACGAATAGTATATCATATGATATAAATGATCTTTTTTCATAATAGAGTATTTTTTTTACACTTTTTAAATTTTTTAAGAAAACAAGTTCCTTAAAATCAAGAGTTTTCACGTTAACCAAGAAAAGGTCAAAGCTTTTATAATATTTTTAGTACAAATTGGATTTTTTGCTTATGGGTTATGAATATCCAAACAACAAATGCATTATCACCCCAAGAAAATCAAACTCTGCCTTACGTAAAGTTATCTCATACTAGAGTACGATTAACCTTTGAATTTGAAATTACTACTCATATATCCGATATACACATCAATCAAAATACATATTATCATATCGAAAGAGGCAAAACACAGCTATTCATACAATCAGAAAAGTTTCGCTAACTGCCAGACCCATTTTCCTTTGACGACAAAGAAAGTTATAGTAGCTTATTTCATTTAAAAGATTTTTTGTTTAAGACAACTTTTTGTAAGTATGTGGCTTTGGTAGACAATCTGTATAAATTCTTTTGGGCATGTGATATAACCAACTAGACCACTCAGTTATATTTTTTTTTGGGTCTAACACTTAGTTATGTTTCATATACAGTAAGTATACTACTAATAAAGTTTCTAGCTAGTACTCCGTCCGTCTCAATTTATATGATATAATTTAATTGCGCACGAAATTTAAGAAATAAAATAAGACTTTTGAATTATGGTCTAAAACAATCTAGATATATATTTGTGTGGTTATATATCATCCCGTTAAGCGTAAAATGTAAAGTTTAACGTTAAATTATTGTCAAATAAGAAAATGTCTCATTCTTTTTAGGTCTGACTAAAAGAAAAGTGTGTTATATAAATTAGGACATATGGAGTAGTAGACTAGCCGCACCAATAGTTCGAAAAATCGTAAATCCTATGGAGTTAAGTGAAGGGAAGGTTCAATTGAATCACGTTCGTTAAAAGTTATATTATCCAAATAAAATAATTTTTTAATTATATATAAATCATTAAACTAAAGTATTTTACTGTAGTGGTAAAGAGAATTTACGAGTTTCTTTAGGCACAAGTTTAAAGTTCAATTATCAAATTTTAATATTTTTTAAAATTCTTTTGACATACGTGGTCAACAAGTTTAACACTTGCAAGTTTGAAGTTTGGTTTACTTTGCTACTCAAGCCCAATCGAGCTCTAAATGCATGAGCACAGCCCAATCTAAGCAACTTACAAGTTGCCTCATTTAATGCAAAAAAAAAAAAAAACGTTTTAAATGTTGAAAATACTTATATTGACAAAGTATTTAATAATTGGATGAATTTAGCTGCCATTTATATATCACAAATAATTTCCAATTTCTTTACTATTACCTAACGTAGAGTTAAGGTCTGCGTACACTCTATCATCTTCAAATCACACGTTGTGAGATTTCACTGAATATGTTGTTGTTGTTTAGTATTGGGTCAAAGAAGATATTCCACTTTCTTAATTGCAATTTAGATTCTATCCTCTATTTTCTTTCTCCTTTTCTGCTTGCTTTTGCTTGTTTAAAGCATGTTAATAATACTTACTTATTTGATTACCATGTTTTTATTTATTGTTCTATTTAGTATATCTTCAATGGATTTACTTATGCTTCTAATTAATAATTTTCCAAACCTTTTCCTTTCCAAATTAAAAAGTTATTTCAATATAACTAACTTCTTTATTACCATTAAGAAATGGGATAATAGCACTTTTAGTTCCCAAATTATGAGTAAATTATACTTTTAGTCTTTATAATATATGTCAGAACGTATTTAATTTTTAATAATGAAAATATAGATTTTTATCCCTTCATGTAAAAACCTATATTATATTTGACTATTTATATATTCTATCCGTCCCAAAAAATTGTCTAGTTTGACTTGACGCATAATTTAAGAAATAAAGGAAGACTTTTATAATGTGTGGTTCAAAACAAGTTTTAGTTATTTGTGTAACTGCAAATCTATCTCATAAAATTAAATTATTTTTAAATATAGAGAGGTGTCAATATTTTTGGAACAAACTAATAAGGAAATTAATATAATCTTTTTGAAACAGAGGGAGTAACTATATTACCGTCAAACATAAAGTAATAATAAAAATTTAACATAACACATGAGTAATTAACTAGTGAAATATTTAATAGTTATGGTAAATTTATAAATATTCATAAATAAAGGAATTATAAATTGCACAACTCAATTAATCATTTTATCGGACCGTGAATCTGGACATAGAGCTTTAACTTTTTTAAAATATAATTTATATATTTAAAAATTATATAAAAAATAATTTAAAAGGCCTATAATTTTTTTTTATCAAATAGGCGATCCAATAAAAATTTAATTCACACTCAAAATTCCAAGTTCCAACACACACACACATCCTGAGGGGCCGGAGTTAGGGTTTTTGTGGGAAGAGGGGCAAAATCGACTTTTCCGTTCCGGTCGATCGGGGAAAATGGCGACGACGGAGGAGGAGGAGGTGGTGGAATTTCAAGTGTATAACACAATGACAAGGCAAAAGGAAGTGTTTAAACCAAAGGAACCTGGCAAAGTGAAAATGTATGTGTGTGGTGTTACCAGTTACGATTTCAGTCATATCGGCCATGCTCGTGCTTATGTCGCCTTCGACATTCTCTACAGGTCAAAATTTAATCGAAATTTGTTTGACTTATAACTGTATTAAGTTGAGGCCTATTTTTTTTGGTTTCGATTCGAGCTGTTTGTAATTTTAGCTTGTTGCTTTCCTGCCTTGTTATGTGTTTGCGTAAAATTCTATACAGGTCAAATTAAATGGAAATTTGTTTCAATTGTAACTGCATTAAGTTGTGGCTTAGTTTTTTGGTTTCGTTTCGAGTTGTTTTAAATTTTTGTGTGTTGCTTTCCTGACTTGTTATGTGTTTGTGTATAATTCTATACATGTTTCAATTGTAACTGCATTAAGTTGAGGCTTTTTTTTTCGTTTTGATTCAAGTTGTTTGTAGTTTTTGTTATGAGTTGGTATAAATTTGTGGTGGAAGTATTACATAGAGGAAATTAGTTGATCTAGAAACATGTTTGGAGATTTAAAAAGTGGGAAGTTTGAATGGAACAGTTCGTTTAGGGGAATTTTGGGGGATCTAATTGGAATTGCTCTGAAATAACTAGTTTGAGAGGAAATTGGAAGCTTCATTCATCGAAAGTATGTCGCCTTCGATGTTCTCTACAGGTCAAATTTAGTGGATTTTTTTTTGGCAATTGTAACTGCATTAATTTGATGATTTTTTTTTTTTTTTTTGGATTTGATTTGAGTTTGTAATTTTTGCTTGTAGTTCCCCTGCCTTGTTATGTGTTGGTGTAAAATTGTGCTGAAGGTATTACATAGAGGAAGTTAGTTGATCTAGAGACATGATTGGAGATTTAAAAAGTTGGAAGTTTGAGTGAAACAGTTTCATTTAGGGAATTTTGGAGGATCTAATTGGAATTATTATGAAATACATAACTAGTTTGAAAGGATTAGAAATTTGATTATGTTATTTCAATTATAACTGCATTAAGTTTAGGATATATTTTGTTTCGATTCGATTCAATTTGTTTGTAATTTTTGCTTGTTTCTATGTTATGTGTTGGTGTAAAATTGTGCTGAAAGTATTATTTAGAGGAAGTTGATTGATTGAGAACTATGATTGGAGATTTAAAAAATTGAAAGTTTGAGTGAAGCAGTTTCATTTAGGGGAATTTGGAGGATCTAATTGGAATTATTATGAAATACATAACTAGTTTGAAAGGATTAGAATTTGATTATGTTATTTCAATTGTAACTGCATTAAGTTGAGGATATATATTGTTTCGATTTGAGTTGTTTATAATTTTGGCTTGTTACTTTCCTGTCATGTTATGTGTTTGTGTAAAATTATAAACAAGTCGAATTTAATGGAAATTTGTTTCAATTGTAACTGCATTAAGTTGATGATTAATTTTGTTGTTGTTTCGATTCCAGTTGTTTGTAGTTTTTGTTATGTATTTGCGTAAATTTATTGGAAATTTGTTTCACTTGAAACTGCATTAAGTTGAGGCCTTTGTTTTTTTTCCGGTTTCGATTGAGTTGTTTGTAGTTTTGTTTTCTGTGTATGTTTAAATTTTTTGGAAATTTGTTTCAATTGTAACTGCATTAAGTTGTGGCCTTTTTTTTGTTTCGATTCGAGTTGTTTGTTGTTTTTGTTATGTGTTTGATTAAATTGATTGGTAATTTGTTTCAATTGTAACTGCATTAAGTTGATGCTCTATTTTTGGTTTCGATTCGAGTTGTTTGTAGTTTATGTTATGTGTTTGATTAAATTTATTGGAAATTTTATTTCAATTGTAACTGCATTAAGTTGTGGCCTTTTATTTTGGTTTCGATTCGAGTTGTTTGTAACTTTGGCTTGCCTTGTTATGTGTTGGTGTAAAATTGTGCTGATTGATAGAGAAACATTATTGGAGATTTTAAAAAATCAAAAGTCTGAGTGAAACAGTTTCATTTAGGGTAATTTGGAGGATCTAATTGGAATTATTATGAAATAACTAGTTTAAATTGTAACTGCATTAAGTTGAGGCCTTTTTTTTGGTTTCGATTCGAGTTGTTTGTAGTTTTTGCGGAAATTCATTGGAAATTTGTTTCAATTGTAACTGCATTAAGTTGATGCTCTTTTTTTTATTTGGTTCGATTCGAGTTGTTTGTAGTTTTTGTTATGCATTTGCATAAATTTATTGGAAAGTTGTTTCAATTGTAACTGCATTAAGTTGAGGTCTTTTTTTTCGGTTTTGATTCGAGTTGTTTGTAATTTTTGCTTATTGCTATTTTATGCGTTGGAAGTATTACATAAAGGAAGTTGATTGATCGAGAACTATGATTGGAGATTTATAATACCGAAGTTTGAGTGGAACAGTTTCATTTAGGAGAATTTGGAGGATCTAATTGGAATTAATATAATATAACTAGTTTAAAAGGAATTGGAAGTTTGATTTAATGGAAATTTGTTTCAGTTGTAACTGTATTAAGTTGAGATTTTTTTTTTTTTGGTTTCGATTCGAGTTGTTGTAATTTTTGCTTGTTGCTATGTTATGTGTTGGTGTAAAATTGTGCTGAAAGTATTATAGAGGT
This sequence comes from Anisodus tanguticus, assembly GCA_034509755.1. Lineage (NCBI taxonomy): Eukaryota > Viridiplantae > Streptophyta > Magnoliopsida > Solanales > Solanaceae > Anisodus > Anisodus tanguticus. Next base: position 1,820,159 of record CM067540.1, on the reverse strand, counting down.
AGTAATGTTCTCTAGAGGTCAAATTTAATGAGAATTTGCTTCAATTTTAACTGCATTAAGTTGAGGCATAGTTTTTTGGTTTCGATTCGAGTTGTTTGCAATATTGGCTTGTTGCTTTCTTACTATGTTATGTGTTGGTGCAAAATTGTGCTGAATGTATTACATAGAGGAAGTTGATTGATCGATAATTGGAATTAGTCTGAAATAACTAGTTTTAAATCGAAGATTTTAGTCAGATTGGCGTATTACTATGTTGTACCATTTGTTTGTATCTTAATATTTTGCTGCCTTATTTTTCATGCATTGATTCCGTTTCTTTTGAGCCGAGGGTCTATCGGAAACAACCTCTTTACCCCGCAAAGGTAGAGGTAAGGTCTACGTACATCTTACCCTCCCCAGATCCCACTTATGGGATTACACCGGGTATGTTGTTCGTTGTATTTTAGTCAGATTGGCTATTCCTGTGCATATGCCGCGTTCGACATTCTCTACTGGTCTAATTTAATGGGCATTTGTTTCAATTTTAACTGCATTAAGTTGATTTATTTTGGTTTCCATTCGAGTTGTTTTAATTTTTGTTTGTTGCTTTCCTGCCTTGTTATGTGTTTGCGTAAATTTGTGCTGGTAGTAGTACATAGAGGAATTTGGGGAATGTAATTGGAATTGCTCTGAAATAACTAGTTTGGGAGGAATTGGAAGTTTGATTCATCAAAAGTATGTCGCCTTCGACGTTCTCTACAGGTCAAATTTAGTGGATTTTTTTTCAATTGTAACTGCATTAAGTTGAGGCCTTTTTTGGTTTTGATTCGAGTTGTTTGTAATTTTTGCTTGTTGCTTTCATTCTTTGTTATGTATTGATGTAATATTGTGCTGAAAGTATTACATAGAGGAAGTTGATTGATCTAGAAACATGATTGGAGATTTAAAAATACCGGAAGTTTGAGTGAAACAGTTTCATTTAGGGGAATTTGGAGGATCTAATTGGAATTATTATGAAATAACTAGTTTAAAAGGAATTGGAAGTTTGATTATGTAATTGGAATTATTATGAAATAACTAGTTTAAAAGGAATTGGAAGTTTGATTATGTTTTTTCAATTGTAACTGCATTAAGTTGAGGATTTCTTTTGTTTTGATTCGAGTTGTTAGTAATTTTGGCTTGTTGCTATGTTATGTGTGAAGTGTAGAATTGTGCTGAAAGTATTACATAGAGGAAGTTGGTTGATCCAGAAACATGATTGGAGATTTAAAAAATCGGAAATTTGAATTGAACAATTAATGGTAATTTAAAAAATAGACTGATTTCGACGTTCTCTACAGGTCAAATTTAATGGAAATTTGTTTCAATTGTAACTGCATTAAGTTTAGGCTTTTTTTTTGGTTTCGATTCGAGTTGTTTGTAGTTTTTGTTATGTATTCACGTAAATTTGTGCTGAAAGTATTACATAGAGGAAGTTGATTGATCTAGAAACATGATTGGAGATTTAAAAAGTGGAAAGTTTGAATAGAGAAGTTTCATTTAGGGGATCTAATTGGAATTATTCGAAGTAACTAGTTTGAAAGGAATTGGAAGTTTGATTCATCAAAAGTATGTCGCCTTCGACGTTCTCTACAGGTCAAATTTAGTGGATTTTTTTTCAATTTTAACTGCATTAAGTTGAGTTTTTTTTTTTGATTCGAGTTTGTAATTTTTGCTTGTTGCTTTCCTGTTTTGTTATGTGTGTGTAAATTTGTGCTGGATGTATTACATAGAGGAAGTAGCTTGATCTAGAAACATGATTGGAGATTCAAAATGTTGGAAGTTTGAATAGAACAGTTTCATTTTGGGGGAATATGGGGGATCTAATTGGAATTATTCTGAAGTAACTTAGTTTGAAGGGAATTGGAAGTCTGATTTTGTTTATTGTATGTGAGTGGAGCTAAGTTAGAAGTAGAGGAAGTTGGTTGATTGAGAAACATGATTGGAGATTTTAAAAAATCGGAATTTGTGTTGAACAGCTTCATTTAGGGGAATTTGGGAGATGTAATTGGAAATATTCTGGAATAACTAGTTTGAAAGGAATGGGAAGTTTGATCTTATTTGTTGTATGTGAGTGGAGCTAAGTTATAAGTAGAGGAAGTTGGTTGATTGAGAAACATGATTGAATATTTAAAAAGTTGGAAGTTTGAATAGAACAATTTCACTTTGGGAGAATTTGGGGGAGGTAATGGGAATTATTTTGAAGTAATTAGTTTGAAATGAATTGAAAGTTTGATTTTTTTTGTTGTATGTGAGTGGAGCTAAGTTAAAGTAGAGGAAGTTGATTGATCGAGAACTATGATTGGAGATTTAAAAAGTTGGAAGTTTGAATAGAACAGTTTCATTTTGGGGGATGTAATTGGAATTATTCTGAAGTAATTAGTTTGAAATGAATTGGAAGTTTGATTTTTTTGTTGTATGTGAGTGGAGCTAATTTATAAGTAGAGGAAGTTGATTGATCGAAAACTATGATGGGAGATTTAAAAAGTTGGAAGTTTGAATAGAACAGTTTCATTTTGGGGGGAATTTGGGGTGTCTAATTAGAATTATTCTGAAAAGGAATTGGAAGTTTGATTCTGTTTGTTGTATGTGAGTTGAATTGAGTTATAAGTAGAGGAAGTTGGTTGATTCAGAAACATGATTGGAAAATGGAAATTTTGTAGGATGTTTGAGTAAAAACATGTCTCATTTAAGGGAATTTGGTGGTCCAATTGTAATTATTTTGAAATAACTAGTGTAAACAAAAAAATTGGAGTTGTACCATTGTGTTCTATCCATATAGGCTACCAGTGGGTATTAAGGTTTAGTTTATTGTTGTTACACTTATATTATGTTACATCATGTCCACCGTTTGTTAGTAGTTGAGTGTGAGATTTAGAGAATTTGTAGTTTAAGAGACTCCAAATTACTGATAATAAAGTAATTTTGGAATGATTTTGGACCCAAATAGAGAGGAATTGATTTTATTTGTTGGATGAAAAAATGTGTTGATTATCCCATTTCCCAAAAGGACACTTCGGAATATAAGGATCAGTCTATTGTTGTTTCAGACCTTGTCTCGTTGACTTATTAAATTAAAGAATACATAAAAACTAAGACTACTTTTAATAGTTATAAGTATCTATAGATTTGATTCAGAAAATTTTATTTAAAATAAGTTTGCTGATTTTTAGTAAGTAATTGAAGACGTCTTGTTGCTTCTCTTGGTGTCTTACAATAGTGATGCTATTTTTTGAAAAAAAATGAGATGTGGTATGATTCTGCTAATGAAGATGGAACTCATTGCATGAATGTCAGCAAATAGCGTGGAAAGTGTTCTGATGAAATAGGATTTTCTTTATTTTTATGGTCTCCATCTTGGCTTTGCAAATTTTGTATTACGTGGATGTTTGACTTATGCATTGTGTTGCATTTTGTCGCTGTTTTAACGTGTCATAAATGCCACGTGGTTGCTGCAATTTGGCACCTCTTTACCACATTAGCCTGGGCTAGTATCTCCTTGAGGTCATTGAACATGGGAACCAAAAAGTGCTTTACTTATCTACAAAAAGGAGAAGAAAAAAATCCATGAAGGCCTTTTGTTTTAATCTGCTTCTATTTAAATTATGAAGGGACTTATGTTATTTATCATGTGTTTTGGTTTAATTCAATGTCAGTGCATTTAGATTAGTTCATTTAGTAGTCTGTGATAGTTTTTACTTCAAATTCCTAACCGTCTGATGGAAATTTCCATGATCTGGAATTTACAGATATCTGAAATACTTGGGATATGATGTTGTGTATGTGCGCAACTTCACTGATGTAGATGACAAGGTGAGATGTACAACTTTTTGGTAGTAAGTCTCTTTTATGTTCTCTCCCCAAGATAAAAGGAACTTTAGACCCTTTTCTTTATATTATTTATGGATAAACTTGGCAATATCAGTTGGCTCGCTTTATATAAAACTTCAGATGCATAACAGTCTGTTCTTTCCAGATAATTAAGCGGGCTAATGAGCTTGGAGAAGACCCAAAAACTTTGAGTGGTCGATACTGCCAAGAGTTTCTAAAAGACATGGATGATCTCCAGTGCCTCCAACCGACTCATCAGCCACGTGTTACTGAGCATATGGAGCAGATTAAGGAAATGATAGCTGAGGTGCTCACATTTAGATAATCTCTTCCAAAATCTGTTCTGACAAGTAAAAGCTTATTGATGTGATCCCTCCCATTTTCTCCCTGTAATAACAAAATTAAGTTGAAATCCCACTGAGCAGAGACAGGGTCTGTTTCTGTTAAAATCTGCAATTGCAGTTGTTTGATGCAAACTCATTTCTTCTCCCTGGATGGAGGTTGTAATAGACTCCATCTTTAGATAGAGATGTTTTCTGAATACTCTTGAAAACCATGATGTCATTTTGAATATTTGATAGTGTAGGATCTTGGATATGTCTTGTGTTTATTTGACATTATATGTGGTTTCTCCTGCTCTCAAGTTCAATAACATGAATGCTCATCCAGTTCTGTTATGCAAACTTGTTTGTCATTTACTGCTGCTTTTGAAAAAAAAAAGCAACAAGAACTACATACCGAGATAGTATCTGCACTGAAAGATAGGCTGGAAAATTTATTCTTGTATATAATGAGAGAAAATGTATATATATAGCAAGGATGAATAATTAGGTAAGCAGAAGTAAAACTCAGTGTTTGATGAGAGAAAAGTGCAAAGTACGGCTTGAAGTATGCAATTATCTTATCTTTCTATCTTAGATCTACGTTAAGCTCTTGTTTTTTTTTCCTTTTCTCCAGATATGTCTGCTTTCTTGTTAATGCTAATGATCTTGAGCTGTCACCTGCAGATAATGACTAATGGTTGTGCATACACAATTGATGGAGATGTTTATTTCTCTGTTGATAGTTTTCCAGAGTATGGTCGATTATCTGGACGAAAATTAGAAGATAATCGAGCTGGAGAAAGAGTTGGAGTTGATTCAAGAAAGCGAAATCCTGCTGATTTTGCCTTGTGGAAGGTGATAAGTTTTCTTTTAGTTTTCTTCAGATTTAACTGTTTTAGCCTTACGTATCAATTTCATTTCTTTACAGGCGGCAAAGCCTGGAGAACCAAGTTGGGAGAGCCCCTGGGGTCCTGGAAGACCAGGTTGGCATATAGAATGCAGTGCAATGAGTGCATACTATCTGACACATTCCTTTGATATACATGGTGGTGGAATGGACTTGACTTTTCCTCACCATGAAAATGAGATTGCCCAGAGTTGCGCTGCTTGCCGGGAGAGTAATATTAGCTACTGGATGCATAATGGTTTTGTGAACATAGATGACGAGAAAATGTCTAAATCATTGGGGAACTTCTTCACTATACGCGAGGTAGAATGTACTCATTAGCTACTGTCTTAATGTGGTTGTTTTTATAATGTTATGGATCATAGCATGCATATTTTGTAGGTTACTCGATTGTACCATCCCCTTGCATTGAGGTACTTCTTGTTGGGAAATCACTACCGATCTCCGGTTAATTACTCAATATCACAGATAGAAATTGCTTCAGAATCTGTGTTCTACATTTATCAGGTCAGGAACAACATTTAATGTCCTTTTAATCCCTCTTGTTCAATTATTTTTGCTTCTTGCTTTTATAGAAGCTTTGAGATTGTAATTGTTTTAGATTCGTTGCAAGTTGTTTGCTTCCAGTACCTTCTTGGTACTTGGTTAATCTAATCTATATTACCTTATCAAAAAAAAAAAAGATTTGCTACTTGATGACTGATACAAGCGATTCCTATTCAACTTTTGGTGTTCCTCTTTAATTTCTGTCTGTCCATACATGTTCCTTTTTGATCTGCTGTCAAGTCTTTTAATGGATTGTGGTTCTATTGCTATTTTGTATGCATAATAGCTGAATTGAGTAACATGGTTTATGGTTTATGGCTTATGGTTTCAGCAACTTACTAGTTCAATTAAAAAATGAAAGGTTGTCTGTAGCTTTTATGTATATTTATGATCTTTCTCCTATTACATTAATGTTCATGCGACTTTAAAACTGCCTCTCCAATACAGAATCTATTCTTTGCAATCTGTCTTATTTTTAGACATTTATTTGGGTAATTTCTGTGATTAATAGACCTTACATGATAGTGAAGAAGTCCTGTCAGCTTTCCAACAAGGAACTGAAACTGCAACAAATGTAAGGGGGCGTGTTAGCCCTCAGGCCCAAGATTGCATCAGGAAGCTGCGTATTGAGTTGAAGACAAAACTCTCTGATGACTTACATACACCTACAATTTTGAATGCTGCTCTTCAAGAAGCCCTTAGACTCATGAATAGTTACTTGAATATGCTGAAGGTGGGAACTCTACTTTCTTTTCTAATTCCTGCATATGGCTGGTGTGATATAACTGAAATATTCCGTTATCTCTTGGATCTTTCCAGAGAAGGCAGCAAAGGCAACAACAGTTAACTGCTGTTTTGTCCCTAACCGAGCTCCTGAAAGAGGTGAAGGCAATATTGGATGTCCTTGGCTTGCTCTCCAGTTCAACATGTGCTGAGGTACTGCCAGAATTAGTACTCCCTATGTTTCAAGACACTCTTTCATTTGTTTAAAAAAGATTAGCACCTTTCTATATTTAGAACTAGTTAACATTGTTATTTCAATCGTGTTAGTCTTGTTATAGCCCTCATCCCATACAAAAACAATTTTTCTTGTACAAGTGTACTTTTGGTATTTTAGTTGTATCTGGTTTATGTCTCCAAAGTCTTTCTTTCTTTCTTTCTTGGTACTCTTGTTTCCAGTCAAGCAATGCTGAAACAAATTGGAATGGAGAGAGCACCTTTGTTTCCTGTTACCATGTGAGAGTTTCAGATGTTTGAGTCGTATTTACTCTTTTATTTTTGCTGTGCAGGTATTGCAGCAGTTTAAAGAGAGGGCATTGAAAAGGGCTGAGTTGACAGAGGAAGATGTTTTGCATGCAATAGAGGAAAGAACACTAGCAAGGAAAAACAAGGAGTTTGCCAAAAGTGATCAGATCAGGACCGATTTAGTGGCCAAGGGTATCGCTTTAATGGATATAGGGACAGAAACAGTGTGGAGGCCTTGTGTAAGACCCGAACAGGAACAGCGTGCCGCACCAGCTCAACCGAACCAGTCTTCTGCAGCAGTGCAAGAACAGCCTGTTGCACCATCTCAACAAATGCAGTCCGCTGCAGCACCGCAAACAGAACAACCTGCGGTGCCACCTCAGTAGCGATGACTCAAGTGGAAATTCTTTTTCGGAGTAATTTTCATACTTATTAGAGCTCTTTAACTTGTGAACTATAGAGTTTATAGATGAGACATACATGATACATATAGCATTGGGCATGTAGCTAAGATGAGCTGAAGAATTATTTTCCTGGTTCATTCTCTTTACGAGAAGGGAAGATGGCCTAAGGCTCAGTGCCCACTTTCTGTTACATTTCACGGCTCTGCAGCTCAAGGAGCTGACATTTTTGCCCAGGGTTAAGCGGTCCAATCGACATGTAAACTTTGTCATTGTTGTACTGTTGTACTGATAAAACTATGAATATGGCAGATAGCACCAGCATTTGGATAAATTCTTAGATTTAGTTCACTATACTGATTGAGTAAAAGGGGTGCCCAAAATGTGTGTTATTTTAGTTCTTGTGAAGATGCATTCCTTTTGGGTTGTGCTACATAACCATTATGTTCATTCATTTTGGTTGCTTGTGTAACAATTTGCGAGGAGTGAATGTCGATGCCTGATGCCATTTTTCCGGACTTTGGAATTCCGATGCTTGTAGCTGTCATTGGTATAATCAGGCAAAACAGAAACAAGTTTATTGACGAAGCGAAGCTTTGATCTTCCATTTGAGAATGCGCTACCTACTCTATAAGCTTGTACATAATTATTAGTTTATATGTTTAAGTTCTGAAGTCTCTTCTTTTGCATAAGTATTAGTAATTAGCTATAAGCCTATAACTAAAGTTTTCTAGTTTCTTTCTTTAATAGCACAAGCTACAATTAAATAGTTTGATTTGTATGACTTGTCTGGGCAAGTATGATTTTTAGTCCTATGAACCTCCCATTTACTATTTTCCCCAACCTCATGTTCTGATTGTCGACATAAATTGATGGCCCATCCTCCTTGATCAGAGTTGAAAGACACCAGCTAGCCTCTTTGAGCACTTCTACCGAAACATATCCAGTTTTTAAAAATAATTTAAATTTTAACCAGTTTTGGCAAACTCCATGACTTCTCATTCGTCTTTAGACCTTCGGGTCAACTACAGACCACCGGGTTTGAAATTAGATTTCAAGCCAAATTGAAACTTCAGATCTGATGCGGGTCTGGTCATGATCTTATAAACGGAATTAAGCGTCTCGGATTCAAACAACCTTTCTTACTATAAAAAATTAAAAATATAAATATGAAAATAAATTGTGTGCAACAGTATTTGCCTCATTGAATAAGTAAACAATTGAATTGGTTCAATTGCATGGTGCCAATGAAATCGAATGGGTGAGTCAGGACCTAAGATCAGATGAGAGGTGTAGTCAATGGATAACATGTGAATTCTTGTACTACCCCCTTGTTGGTCCCGAATTCAGATGAAGGTCTTACAATCTATTAGAGGAAAAAGAACGAACGGATGATAGTTCATGATTCGTGCAGTGTCCGTCCCTTAGCCTATGCTACTAAAGGTGGATTTTGTCCTCTGGACCTCCTCCTACTATTTTTTCCCAACTTCATATTCTGATGATCGACATAAATTGATGACCCATCCTCCTTATCAGAGTAGAATGACACCTGGTAACCTCTTTGAGCACTTCTATTCAAAACGTATCCAAATTTAAATTATTTAAATTTTAGCCAGTTCTGCCAAACTTCAGACGTCTAATGCTTGTTCTTCTTTAGACATTCCGGTCAACTTCAGATCATTGGATCTGAAATCAGATTCAGACCGAATTAGAACTTCAAAACTAGGCTTGACATTAGTTCTTGCTAATTTCAGACCTTAGATAAGAAGTTTGAAACTTCAGACCTAAGCGAGTATGAGATTGATTCTGAGTTGACTAACTTTTAAAGCTTTATAATTGATTATTTTTTAAATAGAGCTAAAAGAGCTATTTTGTGCACTTCTCCCGTTATCAGATTGGGCTACATTTAGTTAAATATGGACCATGTGGCCTAAAGTCTAATATCAGTGGGTGTTGATTGATTCAACTAAAGAAGCAAAGCCAGGACCAATCCAATGCCACCAATTGGGATGAAAATGGGTTGGGCCAAAGAATGATAATTTATAAAGCTAAAAGATAGAAACAATTCATGAAAAGAAACGAATTTTGCTTGTATACTAAAGTGGACTCTAGAAATAATTTTAAAAGGTAGAATACTTTCTCATGATACATTAAATGATTCAAGAAAAAGTTTCCTAGTATTTGATTTCATTGTATTAAAATTCAAAATCTTAGATCCGTTTCTGATTATATTATAATGGTTGATAACTTGCTACGTACTAAATTGCACTTGAGCAATTATTTAAAAAGGTCGAATATTTCTCATGATACATTACATGATTCAAGAAAAGGTTTTCTAATTAAAATTTGTTAACAAATAATTGACAGGATGGGATATAAAGTCCTATAAAAGGAATTATAATTATGTGACATGTTTCCCTTATGTGTAATCTCACAATAGGTGTAGTATAAAAATAATACCACAATTAAAATAAAGAATAATATTAGAATTACTAATTTTGAAATTAAAAGTCCAACTAAATATCGGATAAACTAAATTCATATTTTATCTTGATAGTATTACCCTATATTCCACAAATCAAACGATCTCTTATACATAGTTATATTGATTGATTTCATATAAACGTCAAGTGCAAATAAGTCTTTTTCCGAAACCAAATATGTCATTAATCACGTGAATCACACTCCTGAAGTCATGCCACTAACTTTAGGCATCTGGAACATGCATGACTTTAAGAATAAAAGACTTAGTTTGGGTCGTTAATTAGTTCTTAGTCCTATGATATGATTATTACCGTTATCATTACCATTATTACATATTTTATTTTTGTGTCACGTAATAAATTTTGTTCAGATTTTATAAATGTATTAAGAATAAAAGATTTTATATATGGAGCCAAGACCAAGGTACGGACAGTAGGAGGAGACTCGGAGCACTTTCCAGTGATGATGACGTTGCACCAGGGATCAACTCTTAGCCCATTCTTATTTGTCTTGGTGATTGATGGACTGAAGCGACAAATTCAGGGGAGGTGCCATGGTGTATGTTATTCGCAGCTGACATAGTCTTGATTGATGAGACTCGCAACAGAGTGAACACTAAGCTAGAGGTTTGGAGATAGACTCTGGAGTCTAAAGGGTTCAGGCTGAGTAGGACCAAGATAGAATACTTGGAGTGCAAGTTCAGTAACGGGAGCGATCATGAGACAAGCGTGGAGGTGAGGCTTGGTACTCAAGTCATTCCAAATAAAGGAAGTTTCAAGTATCTCGGGTCTATTATACAAGGGAATGGAGAGATTGATGACGATGTCACACATTGTATTGGTGCAGGGTGGATGAAATGGATGCTCGCATATGGAGTCTTATGCGATAAAAAGATGCCACTAAAACTTAAAGGCAAGTTCTATAGGGTGATGGTTAGACCGACTATGTTGTATGGGGCGGAGTGTTGGCCAGTCAAGATTTCGCACATCCAAAAGATGAAAGTTGCGGAGATGGGGATGCTGAGATAGATGTGTGGGCATTTAAGGAGGGATAGAATTAGAAATGATGATATCCGGGATAGAGTAAGAGTGGCCTCGGTGGAGGATAAGATGAGGGAAGCGAGGTTGAGATAGTTCGGGCATGTATAGAGGATAGGCACAAATGACCAGTGCGGAGGTGTGAGATGTTGACTATGGACGAGTTCAAGAGGGGTAGAGGTAGGCGGAAGAAGTATTGGGGAGAGGTGATTAGACGGGATACGGCGCATGTGCAACTTACTGAGGACATGACTTTTGATAGGGGATTGTGGAGGACACAAATTAGGGTGGAAGGGTAGTAGGCAGTTGAGCGTAGTCCTACTTACACTTACATACTGGTAGTTGTAGTGTTATTATTGTAGCCCTGCTTAGACTATCATACTAGTAGGTGCAATATTATTTTATAGTTCTCTGTCCTTTGATTTCTGCTGCATGTTCTTTCGTGTACTTTGTCTATCTTATTTACCTGCATTTGTTATTGCTATTTTTTTCCAGAATGCTTTATCATGGCTTATTAACTTTTGTTACTCTCATTTTCATACTGCTTTAAATTTCATGTCCGGGTCTGACCGTTTCTCTTGCTTTTGCTTTTTCTTATGCTTTTCTTGAGCCGAGGGTCTTTCGGAAACAACCTCTCTACTTACCAAGGTAGAGGTAAGGTCTACATACACTCTACCCTCTCCAGACCACACGTTGTGGGATTTCACTGGGTATGTTGTTATTGCTGTTGTTTTATATATGTATTAAAATATTTATCAAATATCTATGAATACTAATTATTGCACAGTCAAATCTCTCTATAATAATATTGTTTATTTTGATATTTTGACTGTTATAGTAAAATGTTGTTATATATAATATAACATAACATACTTTCCGCAAAAAATATAGTTTGTTATAGTGAAATGTTATTATAGAGAATTTTTGACAGAGAAGACTTTTTTTTTGTTTTGATAGAATATTTCTAGAATATTCTCGTATCTTTGTATATCTTTTATATTAGGTAAATTTATATTGCAATTGTAATTAGGAAGATCAGTTACCTAGTTTGTAGCCATGTAAATAATCATGTAACACTATATATATTGTACACAATAATCAATGAAAGGCAAGGAACATTTTCCTACATGATATCAGAAGCCAAACCCTAACTCTTCCTACCTTAGGCGTTCCCACCCGCCGAAGTCCTCCATCTTCTTTTTTTCTCCTACTTCTCGGCAACTATCTTCCCATATTCTTTCCCAATTTTCAATGGCTGAACAACCTAAATTTCATTTTGCTCTTGCAGTCAACAACATCAAGAATTTCATTCCCATAACTCTTGAGATGAAGAAAGTTCAGTATTCATCTTGGGCGGAATTATTTAAGATCTATTATCATGTCTACAAAGTCATCGATCACATCATCCCTCCAATATCAAAGCCCATTGCCGAACCCCTGGAAAAACATGATGATGAACTTTGGTCACGTTTAGATGCGGTTGTTCTACAATGGATCTACAACACCATCTCGAATGACCTATTGCATACAATCATTGATGCCGACGCCACTACACAACAAACTTGGGAGTGATTGGAAAGTATTTTTCATGATAACAAGACACAACGTGCCTTGTATTTAGAAAATCAATTTAAGGACATTTAGCAAGACGACTTTCCTAATGCATCTTCCTATTGTCAAGAACTTAAGATGATTGCCGATCATCTCTCAAATGTCGGTGCATCGGTCACGAATCAATAATTGGTGATGCAACTCATTGCGGGTTTGAACAAAAATTATGACGGCGTCGCTACTATCCTTCAACAAAGCACGCCATTTCCTTCATTTTATGAGGCTTGTTCTAGACTTATCATAGAATAAACTCAAAAAAACAAGCGAGCAGCGGCAAACGACAGCACCATCGACGCCGCCCTCGTGACCACCGGCGGCCCAGCTGCCAACACAAGTGGCTCAGTTTCTGGCCCAACTCACCGGCAAACCACTAACCCCAAACATAGTTCGAATTCCCAGAATAACAACAAAGGCAGAAATTTTGAAAAAAAATGCGGTGGCCGTGGAGGAAACAGTAGCAGCGGCGGTAGAGGGCAGCCTCACCGGCTGACAGCCACCCATAGCGGCAGTAGTGGCAGCAGCCACCGCCGTAGGCTGCATACCCGCCATGGGCCCAGCCGACTTGGGCTGTTCTACCATGCCCCTAGCCGATGTCTTCCTGGGCACCACATACGGCCCGACAGGCCCAGCCCGACATCCTTGGTGCACGTCTATATCAGGCATACAATATACATGTCTCTCTTTCTTCCACCTATGCATCGACGGATATTGACGCGACTATGAACATGATGTCTCTTAATGTTCCAGACGACGGTTGGTACATGGATACTGACGCCACATATCATATGACGGCATCCCAAGGTACTCCCTCATCTTATTTTAATATGAGTAATTTAAATCGTAATATTATTATTGGTAGTGGACAAGACATTCCTATTCGAGGTTATGAATAATCATCCCTCTCCCCACCACACCCACCGTTAGTTTTAAACAATGTCCACTATGCCCCAAAACTTATCAAAATATCTAATCTCTGTGCGTCATTTCATAACTGACAATAATATTTCCCTTGAATTTGATCCTTTTGACTTTTCTGTGAAGGACCTTATGACAGGGATGCGAATAATGAGATGTGACAACACCAGATACCTCTATCCTATCACTACACCGTCGGCCATCCAGCTTCATCTCCATCAACATTTACAGCTATTTTGTCTCTGTTATGGCATAATAGATTAGGACATCCGGGAGATCCCATTTTACGCTCCCTTAGTAAAAATAAATTTATTGATTGCAAACATGTCTCTAATACTCCTTCTTGTGAATCTTACATTTTTGGAAAACATGTCAAATTGCCATTTGATTCTTCACCCACCTGTACTTTAATGCCATTTGATATAATACACAGTGATTTATAGACTTCTCCTATTTTAAGCACGGCCGGGCATATATACTATGTGTTGTTTTTGAATGATTATTCCAACTTTATGTGGACTTTTCCCATTGGTAATAAGTCCTAAGTCTATTATATTTTTTCTTCCTTTAGTGGTTTAATAAAGACACAATTTGAAAAGAATATCAAATGTCTTCAACGGGTCAACGGGAGGGAATTTGATAATCAACAATTCAAACTGTTCTGCGCCAAATACGGCCTTGTCTTTCATTTTTTCTGTCCACAAACCTCTACACAAAATGGAAAAACCAAACGAAAAATTAGAACCATAAACAACTTAATTCGTGCCCTCCTTTCCCACGCCTCTATCCCCCCTAATTTTAGCATTACGCCCTCTCAATGACAACCTATCTCTTGAACATTCTCCCAAATAAGTCTCTCAAACACAAGTCTCCCACTCAAGTTCTCTACATTCGGGATCCTTCCTATAAGCATTTATAATTTTTTGGATGTCTATACTACCCCCTCCATCTCTCCACTCAAATCAACAAGCTGCAACTTCGGTCATCCCCATGTGCCTTTCTTGGTTACCACCCAATTATCGATGTTACAACTGTTAAGACTTGCCAAGTTCAAAAATAATCGTTTCTAGACATGTCATATTCGATGAGTCCCAATTCCCCTTTGCCAAACTCAATTCTCCACCTTCGAATTCCTATGACTTCTTAAATGATGGCCTAAATCCCCTTCTAATTCATCACTTGCAAAATCAACCGCTACCATTATCGGCAACCGTCATGAGTCAGGCAGTCCAGGCAGCCTCGCAACGGGAGCCTCAGAATAACCACTCTCGGCTTTTCGATTCAGCCGCCGCCCCTCGGCCAGCTTCCCCACGCCCTCTTCCCACTGCCACTGCCTTTTGGCCCGACCCCTCACTCCCGGTCCTATTCCCGATCCCGCTGCCCCACCTCGGCACTCCCTACCCGATCCTGTCCAACCTCCCGCAACACCCCGACGGACAATGAAAACACGTGCTATGCACGGTATTTCCAAACCCAAACAATTATTTAACTTGTCCAATTCGGTTGCCTCTTCACCTCTTCCTCGCACCTCAAAAGATGCTTTATCTGATCCTAATTGAAAAAATACAATGATTGATGAATATAATGCTCTGATTGATAGTAAGACGTGGGATCTAGTACCTCGTCCTCTTGATGCTAATATTATTCGTTCTATATAAATTTTTCTACATAAAAAGACATCTGATGGTTCTTTTGAAAGGTACATGGCCAGTCTTGTAGGTGATGGCATGTCTCAACAGGTGGGTGTTGATTGTGATGAAACTTTCAGCTCGATGGTGAAACCGGCGACCATTCGAACCGTTGTCAGTATTGCTTTGTCCAAATCTTGGCCTATTTATCAACTTGACGTCAAAAATGCTTTTGTGTATGTGGACCTTCATAAAACCGTATATATGCATCAACATATGGGACTCAGGGATCCGTTTCATCCGGATTATGTGTGTCTTTTGAATAAATCACTCTATGGACTGAAACAGACTCCTCGTGCATGGTACCAACGGTTTGCTGATTTTGTATCCCTCTATCAGTTTCTCACATAACAAATTTGATCAATCACTATTCATCTATAGCAAGGGTAATGACAAGGCATACATCCTATTATATGTTGATGATATCATCCTCACTACATCTTCTGATGCACTTCGCCGATCCATTATGTCACTCCTTGCCTCTGAGTTTTCTATGAAGGATTTGGGCCCCTCAACTATTTTTAGGCATTACTATTATGAGACATGTATGTGGCTTAATTCTTTGTCAAAGGAAGTACTTCGAAGAAATCCTTGACCGAGCAGGCATGACATCATGCAAACTGGCCTACACACCGGTGGACACTAATTCCAAACTTAGTGTCTTTTCGAGTTCTCTGTATGCCGACCCGACTCACTATCACAGTTTGGAAAGAGTATTACATTATCTCACTTTCACGAGACCAGACATATCCTATGCCGTGCAATAAATAGGCTTACATATGCACAACCCGATGGATGCACATATGAATGCACTCAAACGTATTTTGCGCTATGTAAAAGGTACTCTTCACTTTGGCCTACACCTGTACAAGTCCACACTCTCTGGCCTCACCTCTTATTATGACGCTAACTGGGGTGGTTGTCCGTACACTCGTCGATTCACGTCAGGTTACTATTGTTTTCCTTTGAGATAACTTGATTTCTTGGTCTTCTAAACGACAACCAACTCTGTCTCGATCTAGTGCCGAAACCGAGTACAGAGGAGTAGTGAATATTATCTCTGAGTCTTGTTAGATACGCAACCTTCTGCTGGAACTTTACTGCCCAATCCGCGAGGCTACATTAGTCTACTGTGATAATGTCAGTGCGATATATCTCTCCAGCAATCCCGTTCAGCATCAGCGCACTAAACATATTGAAATGGATATTCACTTTGTACGTGAAAAAGTGGCTTGTGAACAAGTTCGTGTCCTTCATGTTCCTTTCCGGTATCAGATTGTTGATATATTTACTAAAGGACTTCCGCGCATACTTTTTGATGATTTTCAAGCCAGTCTCAGCGTATGAGAATCTCTCGCTTCGAATGCGGGGGTGTGATAGAATATTTCCAGAATATTCCCGTATCTTCATATATCTTTTATATTAAGGTACATTTATATTCCAATTGTAATTAGGAAGATTAGTTACATAGTTTGTACTTTGTAGCCATGTAAATAATCATGTAACAATATATATATTGTACACAATAATCAATGAAAGGCAGTTAATATATTCCTTTAGGTTTTCCACCCGGTGTCCAGTGCCCACATTGGAGCCTGACTATATTCAAATTCGCACCGCATAAGGCTCCATTCGGGAGGGGGGAAGCGCTCTCTACCAAGGATTTTTTCATACCCAGAGCTTGAACCTGAGATCTCTGATTAAGGGAGGAGCAACCTCATCCGCTGCATCACATCCTTTGATGGTTTTGACAGAAAAGTCTAACAATATATTAATTGAATATTCTGGTGAGAACTCATGAAATTCAAATTCTAAATCTATTTCTGATTAGCTAAAGTCCTTAGTCCTATAATATGATTTATCACTGTTATCATTACCCTTATTACTTATCTCAATTCTGTTTCCTTAAGAATATAGTACTTAGTTTGGGTCCCATTATAAAGGATTGGGTTCAAATTTGAGTTGTTTTTCACTAATAATTCATTGTCCTGAGTATTCTTAAATTCTAAGCTTCCAATAACGCCGCAAAGTGGAAAGAAAAAGAAAAAAAAAAGGAGACAATAACAAAGGGATAATATGTCCATACTTCCATTTTTCCACACAAAAAATGTACGATTTTTTGATATTGCACATGAAGTGTCATCATGATTCATGAGTTGTCTTGTGAAACTATTTATCACTATGGAATATTTTCTTTTCCGATTTCTTTCTTTGGTTTTACGTAACTTACATTCTTTTATCTTTATGCTAGCTAATTATACACGGTGTTATGAGAAATACGTCATTTATATCGTGCTATTAAGTCAAAGTACAGATTTCTTTTGAATGGGACTGTCCTCTTCTATATAAAAGTTATTTTGTTTCTATCAATTCACACCTTTCATTTTTATTACTTTTCCAATGTGAGAATGATAAAAGAAAATAATCTAAAGTCAGTTTTATTCAAAATCTCATTTTTATTACTTTTTTCAATGTGAGAATGATAAAAAAAGAAAATAATCTAAAGACAGTTTTATTCAAAATCTCAATTGTGATATTCCTTCTCTCCCATTTCACACCTTATAGAGATGAACACACTTTCAACCCCCAGGGGCACAAGCGAGTTGGTAAGTGACAAAGTGATTGGGGTACAACCACTTCGACATCGCGGGTTCGAATCCGTGTGGTGACAGTCTTTGCTGAAATATTGCAAGGGCTGTTGCTGGATTCGTGTCCCGTTGGTCCTCTCCCTTGCAGGGCTGCCACTCGTGCATATCCCTCGATTTACATCCCACCTGGCCAAGAGGCTTCTGGTACAGGTGGGGGATTTCGCCTTCACAAAGAGATGAACACACTTTTGACTTTTTCTTAACCTGGAATAACTAGGGAAAAATATTCTTTTTTAGAGAGTACTCCGAGAAACAAATACAATGGAGGCGAGGTAGAGCTACAAGAGTCAATCATTTGCCTAGTGTATATTAATCATTCACTTCTACTAACTAAATCTGCAATTTGTGATGAAATTATCGGGTCATTGGCACTTATGCTCTTATTTTGTGCTGTTCTTTAATTTTTGCTTCTCAAATTTTTTGTTAGGCATAAATTTATATTTACGCATCATAATATTCTATGAGTTACTCCCCACTCTTAAATGGGAAAATGACATAGGGTAACTACATAATACTCTTTATTACAAAATATATAGGTAGTTTTTCTTATTTATAAAACTTAAAGATTAATTACAAAACTTGACGTTTTTGGACCTCTATCTCGTGTATCGGGTTTGGGCCTCTTCTGCGCGTTTCCGCCCAAAATTAAAGGCAGTTTCTTTTTCTTCCTTCTTCATGTTCATGCGATTTCTCTTTCTCCATTCCATCTCCTCTTTTGCATTTGATTTTCACCATATCTAGGGTTCCGATGAGTAACCGTAAATCCCCTAGATTTGGGGTATCAAGCTCAAAAATAGGACCGATTTCAATCTTCAATTTACTCACTCAGACCCCCCGGAGAAGAAAGGAAGAAACGATCATTGTAATGTTAGTCCTACAGTAGTTGATCAACCCCCTGAAAAGATACCAAAATGAAGGGGAAAGAGACGCCAACTAGTAAGTCTAAAAATGTCACTGGTGACTGATTTCAAAGAAGAAAGTGAGTATCCTAAAGCAAAAAAAATAAGGTTGTGATTGGTGAAGCATCAAAGAAGAAGAAAGCCGAGAAATCCCAAAGATCAAAGAAGAAGAAGAAAAAAAGTAACTTGACAAAGAAGGTATAATAAAGCATTTACACTTTAGTCTATGATTTTTTTAAATTAATTTGCATGTGTATGATTTTGTACGATAAAGTTGTGTATGAAATATGTATGTAAAGGGGTGTGCCTCTATGATTTTCTGAAACATATTGTCTTAGCATTTTTGCAGGTATATAATGTGCATGAATTGTGTATGACTTGATTTATGATTTTGTATGTTAAGGGGTGTATGACTTGACTTGATTTAGCATTGTGTATATAATGTGCATGAATTGTGTATGACTTGATTTTTTTATGAGTTGTCGATGTACGAAAAATGCATGAAAAATGGTATTTGTTGATTTTTCGTTGTATTATTTTTCAACTAGATGTACAATTAGTATGAGTTGTTCGTGTACGAAAAAATATATGAAGAAATGGTATTAGTTGCTATAAGTTTAGTTCGTGTCACTTGCAAGTAGAAACAATTCTGATGTAAATTGATTTGAAGGCTGAATTGATATATTTGCATGAGAAATATGGTGGATGATGTATGCTGTAATTTGTGTCATACTGGTTGATGAACTTGCATTACGTTTCCTGGCATATGAAAATTCAGAAAGTTTATTTTTAAGCTCGATGGGTTTGTAATAATCTCTTATTTATTATATTCAGAATACGAAGCAACAAACTCATTGGTGTTCTTACACCAATGTGAATGTCCAGAAGAAATTTAGGCTCGCCTAAACGACTCACAGTTGAAGATATTTAGGAATTTCCCTTTTGGGTTATTTCTGAATTTGCCAAAGTTGAAGGTTCAGCCACAACTACTTCGAAGTCTGATGTATGCTGAGACAGATTATGATAGGGACGATATATTTATTATTAAGGTGAATGGAAAAGAGCTCCATTTTGGCATTAGAGAGTTTGCCATCATAATTGGTTTAAAATGTTGCATGGACATCAAGTTTGTCTCAGAGTCTGATTTCCCCAACATATTGATCAATTGGTACTTTAATGGTCTAACTAAAGTACCAAAAGCCAGGTTGATTAGTCTCTTTATAGACTTTAAAGACAACACAATGTTGATTGAGGATGTTGATGTTTTTAAGATAACATACTTTATTTTATCAGCACTTTCTTATTCTCAACTCAAAGTAACGTTGTGTTTGTCACCAAATTATATTTTGACTTGGTTGAGAGTGGAGAGTACATGAATTATCCATGGGGCAATGTTTTCTTTAAAAATCTGTTGTCTTCGATTAGTCACAAGTTGGTGAACAACCAACTTACTACATGTTTGGGGGTTTTCCGCTGGCCATTCAAGTATGGTTTTATGAATGTTGTTCGACGGTAGACCCTACGGTAGTAAAACGAATTAAAAATGGCATCCATCATATTTTTAATTGACAAACAACTTCGAATACAATCTACTTTAACGATCCGAAGATGGGGATATTCAAAACCTACAACAATCCAGTAATAATACAAGCTAACTGGCTATATATATTTTCATACATTAATTATACACATTTCATACACTGTTTTTATTATAATGCTAACTGGTCAACTTCTACATGTATTTTTGTTGGTAGCTGATTTTTACCAACATTCTCCCAACGAATGAGAAAATGAGAACTATCAACTTTTTAGAGTTGCACAAGAGACTGTGGTCGATGAGCAGATTCCTACAGAGTCGGGTCCCTCTGTACATGATTCTGAGTTTGAATCATCGAAGAAAAATTAGCAAATGTAAGCATGTGTTTTCACTAATTGTATTCATCATTCTTTTTATAGGATGGTTGAATTTTGTGATTAACAATATTTCACTAATGTTATTCTACATCTTTCAGGTTCGCAAAGATCTTTAATCATTAGATAAAAAGGTTGACAAGTTTAATATAATTTTTTTATTTTTTTTATTCTCATTGTAGTATATAGATTAACTTAGATTTCTTGTCATAATTTTCTTGTTTTTTCTAAGCTGGTGAACAATTTAATGACATGAAGGCCTACATGGACAAGTCATTTGAGGATTTACTTAAAGATATCAAATTCATGCTTGTCAAGCAAACTAAAACAGAGGAAGTTAAGGTTATTTTTATCATAATTTGAGTTAATGTATTTTATATTATTCATTTCTTTTTAAGTTCTCTGATACATATCTTAATAAACAGAGGTTCGACAGTGTTAAGGATAATACAGAAGAACCAAAGACAAGCAACAAGCAGGATGGATTTCAACACAACCTACCATTTGTGTTTAATGAAAAAATGGGTGATTTTGATTTAAAAAAAAGGTGATTTTACGGTTGGTGAGCAGGATGGAGGTGACCGAATATCCGGTCAGATAGGAGTAGATGCATCTACTTTGAAGAATAAAATTAATTTTTTTATTTCAGGTATAGATATCTCTTTTTTTTTGACACGTTTGAAACTCATCTTAATGTATGAAAAATGTATAAAAATAAGAAAACTTGCACTTTTTTTTTGGAAACATGTAGTTGTTAACCAAGTTGTAGATGGTGAAGCATGCAATAAACAAAAAGTTGACATAGAAGAATTGAAGAGGCAAACCCATATTACTGTAATTACTTGCTTTATGTGAAAACATGAAGTTAGTGAGCAAGTTGAATCATGTTATTTTGACGATGCAGATATTGAAGATAATTACTATATGTAATAAATAAGTGTACATTTTGTAGATGTTGAGATTTTAATATGAATTTAAATATTCAAATTCTACAAAACTATTTCTAGATGAGTTGGTTGCTGACATTGATCTTTTGGGCAATTATGCCAACAAGATTCATACCCTAGATGTCATTGAATTGTCTCTATATGACGAGTCTCAAAGTGTAGTGCTTGAAATCAAAACAAGTGTCGTCATTACATCTGAACAAGAAGCAAAAAATAGAAAATCTGGATCATATGATAAATCACCATTAATTGGTTTTAGCTCAAATGGAAGCAACACAGACACTTCACCTACATACTTTCATATTAAACACTCATTCACAAATTTATTGACTTTGCTATTGATAATGAACTGATAGCTGAATTTGAGGTTTGGGTGAAATAAAAAATGTCTAAAAGGCCGAGGAAGAGGTCTGCACCCCATACGTTATTTATTGAACTATTATTTGACATTCTTTCAATTGATTATTCTACAATTCTAACACATCTATTATTTTTTAGTGACACATTGTTCTCTGTAAAGGGCAATAAGATTGTGAATCTTTATAATCTGGAAGTTGATAAAGTTGACAAAATAAAGTGATTGTACAATATGATGACTACTTGAATATCTTGGAGAGATTCGGTACGTTGTCTCCAACCTATTCATGGCATTCATTTCTATGTGTGTGGAGTATGATTTTGATTTTCTTCCTATTCATGACATTCATTCCAATTTTTTTATCTGAATGATGTGTATGGAATATGATTTTTTTAAATCTTTTAACACTTGTTTATAGTTTTCATACACTTCTATCATCATTTTTTTTTACAGTGATTGTGAAGTCTATGTATGTGCATTTGCTGAATATATTAGTGAAGGCATCTTCGAGATTCCGAAGGCCAACTTCGATCATCATCTTCACTGTAGTAGGTATGCTTTCCTACTGTGGAATTACGCAAGGCAAAAGCAGGATGCTAGAGCTATTAGTGAGAGTGAATTCATTGGATTGGTTACTGCAAAATTAGGTGGGCTAAAAATTTACAAGGAACCTGTCTCGCAGTGAAAACAATTACCTGAGACCTAAATAAAAAGTGAAAAATAGTTTTTGGAGTTATTGGTTGTTGACTGGTTATGACACATTAGTGACTGATTGGTGAAAAAATAGTTTTAGGTTGTAGTGTTTGATGGTAAAAATATAGTAGTTGTTGGTGATTGGTATGACACATTTTTTTGGGATCTATGTTAATATTTTTTGAAGTTACTGGTTATGCAAATATTTTGTAATCATCTTGCTACGAATCTCTGAGTTTATTAATCAAATATTGTAATCGATACATTTTTGACACAATAATAAGTTTAACTGTTCATTCAGGTTGATTTTTCTTTCAGTTTTGTGCTCTTCGTATTTTATTTTCTGAAGTTATTTTTAAATGCTTGTACAGTGAGAATGGTGATAAAAAATATGAAAATCATTGAGTACTTGACGTCATATAGTATTCATACACTAATCATATATCTTGCAGAAAAAATATAAAATTTTATTATAGTCAACACAAAAACTAACATTCTGAACTCAATATATTTGATTTCATACAGTATTCATACACTAATCATACACTTTACAGAGAAAATATAAGATTTAAAACTAACCTCCTGAACTCAATATAACTCTACAAAAAATTATTCTACATGTAGATAAAGGTTGTATTCTAACAACTATAATAGGCAGCACATATTGCACCTGAGATTTGTGAGAGTTAATAATACTAACCATTCACAAAATATTTAGATGGTCCAAACTTTCTATGGTAGTTTGAGCTGCACCATTAGAAGAATTAGATCATCCAAACTGAAGAGAGTAAATGATAAAGAAACATTTTCAGAAAGTGTATCCGTATATGGAATAATGTTTTATTCAAATCGGATATGCAAATTACATGATTCCCATCTCTTTTGAAAGTTTTACACAGAGAAAATTGAAGAGGCTTGCAATGATTATTAAATAACTCAGCAGAAATTGTGAAATTTTCAACTCAAATCAGTACAAACATAGGTTCCATTCTAATACTCAACATCATCTTTCAGAGTAGAATATGCTCAAAATGAGCAATAGTCATAAAATATTGTGTCTTCTTTCTTTAATTTTTATCCAGTGAATATTTAGTTCCGAAAAAGAAATAAATACCTTTTAAGAACAAATAATTTTTATCAGAAACATTCTTCTAATAAAATCTCTGAGAATTTCAGCAAAAACTTAGTTTAGTGGCCAACTATCTTTAAAATTGTATGAATAAGAAATTCTCTTACCATTTTTAGTAGGCTACCCGCAGTTGGTTTGTCATGTTTTCTCAATTTATGTCGCAGTATATACCAAAAAAATGTTAAACTGTTTCAACATGTAGAGGTATACTGAAATATTGAAATACTTGACTTCATACAATATTCATACACTAATCATACACTTTGCGGAGAAAATATAAGATTTAAAACTAACCTCCTTAACTCAATATACTTGATTTCATACAGTATTTATACAACATTCATACACTTAGCAGAGAAAGTATAAGATTTTATTATATCCAATGCAAAATTAACCTCCTGAACTCAATATACTTGACTTCATACATTAATCATACACTTTGCAGAGAAAATTTAAAATTTAAAACTAACCTCCTGGACTTAATATATTTGACTTCATACAGTATTCATACACTAATCATGCACTTTGTAGAGAAAATATAAAATTTTATTATAGGCAACAAAAAGCAAACACATAATGTTGATATCAAATTTTAATATTATCATTATTAAAATTGGACTCAAGTAATAAGTTTCTTGAGTACTATCTCTTTTTTTCTCTACTCTCATTAAAAAAAAACATATCATAACATTGTCGATTATTAATTCTCCTATGAAATATTGCTATAAGTCTTCTTATTGTGCCCTTCTATACCACATCTGATGCACGTCACTGTTGATTTCTTGAATTTTCCCTCGTAGAATGGTTTCATTCTTTTTGTAGTTGGTCTTCCTGGTGGTCTTTTGTAATCTGGCGGCAACACAATTTCCTCCCTTACATTAATTGGTTTATTCCATGTACTTTCGCATGAAAGAGGCTCAATCGGAATTACATATGCATCCCAAAATATTTTATTGTTGTAGTAGGTCGAAGAATAGTCTTCTCCATGTTGGTGCCTACACACTATAACAGCCATAGCATGCGCACGAGGTATCTCATCCAGTTGAAATCTTTCACAACTACACGTCCTAGCTTGAAGGCACACTCTGAACCTCTTAACACCATCAATCACTATATGTAGGTATTCAGTGAAAGCTCGTACCTGCAATTAAAATTATATTCGTATAAATAATTCAGTTATTACACAGTAAAAATACAACATATATACATATATTATACAGTTTTCATACATATGATAGAAAAAAAAAGGAAGAGATAAGTCAACAGAAGAATAATCTTACAGTCATACGACGTGCTAATACCCAATTATCCTTGATATTTTTTGGTACATTTCAGTAAGATCTGTGAATGTATTCTTTACTTCCTCGCTGAGTTTCGCATTCCATACTTCAATCAATTGCATCATGAAATCCAGTAATTTTGCCACCGACAATTCCCTAACTCTCACAGTAGCATTGTTTATTGATTCAGCTATGTTCGAAGTCAGTGTCCATGTTCTTTTACTTGTTGCATGTATCCGAGACCATTTATGAAAACCACTTTCCACCAAATATTCACTCAACCTCTTATCTATTTTGGCTATCCTCCCCATGTATTGGCTAAACTCTTGATGGGTGTATGCTTTAGCCATTGCAAAATATAATTTCCTTATATGTTCTTCATTATTATGGCATTTCTTAAATAAATTGTTCCACAAATGTCAAATACATGAATAATGAGGCAGCCCGAGTACACTGTTGTACTCGCATTCCATATATTATCATGCCTATCCAATACAAAGAACATATTCTCCCTTCACCAAAAGCATAATTGAACCGTTCAAAGAACCATGTCCAAGATGAATCATTTTCGGAATCAACTATGGCATATGCAAGTGACAATATACTACTTTTTTCGATACATAGATTATACACAAAAAATACAATCAACTATTAACTTTAAAAAAGACAAAAAATTAACCCCCGACTTGAATTCATATATTATTCATACACTAATCATACATTTTGCAGACAAAAAATATAATTTTTTAATTATAGATAAAATCTTATACTTGACTTCATAAAGTATTCACACACTAATCATACAATTAGTTTTTAGCTTTAGAAAAAGATAAAACACTAACCTTCTGAATTCAATGTACAACTACTAGCATAGTCCCTTTATAAGTTGATTTAAGATGGGTGCCGTCAACCATCACTATAGTCTTGCAATACTCTCATCCTCTAATACAAGCTTTCAATGCTACAAAGGTATAAAAATGGTCTTCCTATGTTTTCTTCAAACTTACAACCGATTCCGGATATATTTTATCTAAAATGATTAAGTAGGCTAAAATTTTACTGTATGAGTCGGTCATGTCGTCTTGCAACATGATCATTTCCTTTTCCTTTGCTCTATAAGCTTTCATGTAGGTCATGGTTAAACCACATTGTTTTTTCATGTACCTAGCTATATCCTTCGGTGTGTATATTATTTTTGAATCGTCATACTTATCCATTATATTATTGCCAACGACATTGAAAGTCACTTGACGTTGTGAATAAATTCTATCCTTTAACAAGCATGTGTGGATATCACAAAAGTCTCTAATCTTGAAACGCGCCAAATCATTTATACTTGAGGACTTTAAAAATCATGAACAATTATCATCGGGACATACACAATGATAGTTGTTGATGAACAACAAATACACATCAGAAACATTTAAAAAATACAATTTCATACAAATATCATACAATATTCTTACCCCCAACAACCTTTTTTATACAATAAACATTAATGTTTGTTCGTACACCGTTTCACCCAAAATTGAAAGTGCTTCATAAACGCATATTGCTTCATAACTTCATAGTGTTTCTTTATCGTGTAAAACCTGTTGGTCTGCAACAAATTCATGTCGAGGGTCGCTTGTTATTTCACTTGCAAAACTATCCAGTAACTCAACATCTCCACTGGAAGTCACGCCAATCAATTGATCATATTCCCATGTACGAAGATTGAATATACAAATCCCTTTTTATTGACATGAAACTACTTTCGGCTTTATGGAAATCGATATCCCAACCCCTTTTAAATGACCTGGAACTACTTTTACCACGATGGAACTCGATTGCCTCAATTTCTCTATCCTCCAATGTGATACATAAAGAAAACCTACTGAAGAAATTTATACTTTTTTAATCTAAATATATCCGGACACCCATGTCGTTATGTATGATCATTGGCGGACATCTATCACTAACAATGTATTTAATCATCATGGTTTGGAGTGTGATATCTATCCCTATTTGGGCAACAATTACAGAAATCAATTCACTATAATTCGAATTTGAATCGTACAAGATTTCTTCAATTTTGAAATCCACATATCTACATGTAATAGAATATTCATACATACTTCATTAAACTACATTCATACAACTTTTATGCACTATTCATACATACTTCAATAGACAGTTTTTGTCTGAACCAAATCACTTTCACACTATCAAAATATATATTTATACTTACATTCATACAACTTTCATACACGATTCACACATATTTTTCATGAACGAGATCATATGCTTTTAATCAGATTCAAAATATAATGTATTTGGAATTCAAGTATATTCACCTGGTGTGTTCCATCTCCCACTGTGTTGTATCATTATTGAATGAATTGTGCTATCCGTCATTGTTAAACTATGAAAAATTTGAGAAATTAGCAGCATCCTCAATCAATTAGAATTCTTCAACAAATTTACATTGAAAAAAACAGGAGAAAATACCTGCTCGTATTATGTAATTCTAATGTGTATTAATGCTGACAGTTTGTTGTTGTGTATTTGGGATGTATTGATGTTGAATCATCTGTTTTTTCAATCACAGTTATTTCGTTGAAAAAAACTACACTACAGAAAACAGGAAAAAATTGTGCACCAATTTTGAATCTCCTATACGTATTTCTACTCGATTGAGAACCTAATCTATCAATGATGAGAAGAGAATCGTCGTATTTGAATTAGGTTTGATTTTTGGTGTGATTTTGGGAGAAATTGGGGAGAGTGAAAAAATGAGATATAGTTGAGAAAGAGATACACACGTTTTTTCTGGAGAGGTAAATTTCCGTTTTTTTTTCTTTGTTTTATTATATTTATATAGGGATTGTAATGTTATGTTTTATAAATAAAAAATTATTGCCACTTTTCGTAAATATTTCTCCACAATATGTATATATATGTACTTCACCCTAATATAACTTATGCCCACTAGGCATAACTTCGATGGCAGTCCATTTGAAGGCCAAAGCGTGCAATTAATTGTGGCAGGAGCCAATGGAAATAATGGGCCATACTGAGTATTGGGCCCAATTTTGATGTACGTATTTTGATTGGATTTGCATCTAAGCCTTGCGTGCGCCAGCCGGTATTTTGAGTCTTTACCGATGATTAATTTTTTTGTTAAGACAACGGTGATAGATTTTAGTTTGTACATATCTCAATTAATTTATAGGGTATCTAATATCTAACATTATCTGGATAACTCTGTTCACCAAGACTCCAGATGAAAAGAGTCACTTAGTAATTTTACCTCAGTTAAGATTTGAATTACCTGAAACCTAATGACTCTCAATCCACTTACTAGGCCACACCTTTGGGTGCAATGACACCCAATGTATAAACCAAATAAATTAATGCAAGACACATGTCTTTCGTATGCACATTTATGACTTAACCATAATTAAATGATAGTATATATTTTTACTATTACTTTTAAACTGTTAAAGTTTATCATTTGATTTGATATAAACATTTGGATAGATCGGGTTAAGTGTAAGGCAATCCAATTTGCTTATGTACTTCCAAAGCTGAACATAAAATGGTAGGATTTAATACTCTGTTGTGTATGGTAGAATAGCTGTCTCCCTTCTCGCTTCCCAGCTTCATTATATACCTTTTAATTAACAAAAGGAAAAAAGTACTAATTGGTTCTATTTAATAATAAATGTATGCAGATTGTACTAATTAATAGATCTCTCGAAAGGCCATCTTAGGTTATCTATTCCTAGACTAGTTGTATATTAATGATCGATCCTTTAAAATAATATAGAGATGACCTAATGTGTATAATATATACGACACTCAAACTCACTTTGAACTACAAATCTACTTTAATTAGTATTCGTCCTAATAATTAACTTGTCTTGACTTCTCGTTGGACCAAAATTCCTTTGTTTATTATGCCAATAACATTACATCTAACTAGCATTTTCCCAAAATATAATACAATTTATTCCAAACACCGCAAAGTTTTTATTTTTTGTTTAACTATTCTTAAAGGCAATCCACTAATAGCCCTGACCATGTCCACATGCATATGACGTCTCTATGCATGTGTCTCTCTACATAATTTATACTGTACATAATAATATATACGAATTTCTACTAGATACTCTTTACACGAATACGAGTAATTTTTATTTGATTAAATTGTTGCTCAATCATAGTCGGAATTAGCATTTGAATTTTATAAATTTGAGTTCATTTTACCACAGTTTATTTGATTTATTGCCTTAAAAACAATTATTTGTAAATATAAAATAAAATTTAAATCATATATACAAGGTCCGAGCTAAATTTGCTGTATTCGAATCAACCCATAATATAAATCTGTCCCTGGCTCAAATTGGATGCTTATTTCTTAGTTATGTTGAAAGAAAATATACATATTTAAAATTATGTAAAAAAGCACGAGAAATCACTATTTTTAAGTAAGAGATATTCATGCAATTTTACTAGAAAAAATAGTAAAGAATTTATTTTTTTCTTCCCTAAATAATGATTGTACTGTTGCTTTTGAAACAAATTAAATATTATAATAAAGTCCGTTAGATAGATCATTTTTTTTAAATCTCACTAAAGTGATTTTCGCCATTGATATAACAACAACAACAACATACCCAGTGAAATCCCATAACGTGGGGTTTGGGGAGGATAGAGTGTACGCAGACCTTACATCTACATTGGTAGGTAGAGCGGCAGTTTTCGAGAGACCCTCGGCTCAAGACAAAGCACAATCACAAGTAAAGAAAGACAAACAAAGCGACTAAGCCCTGATAGCGAATTCTGAAAAAGAAGCAATAACTAATACAGGTAAATAAGACAAACAAAATACACATAGCAGCATAAATCAAACGATTGGAGACTATAAAGCAATACTGTGCCTACTAGTTTGATAGGCTAAGTGGGCCTACAATACTAACCCTACAACTACCAGTTTGTAAGCGTAAGTAGGACTACGATGGACTAACTACTACCCTTCTACCTTAATCCGTGTCCTCCATAACCCTCTATCTAAGGTTATATCCTCACTGAGTTGCACCTGCGCCATATCCCGTCTTATCACCTCTACCCAATCTCGCCATTGATACGTGATTAGTTGTTAACTTAAATAAGATAATTTGAAGAAAAAGGCAAGATATGGACATTCATTCACACACTTGGCATGTTATACTTCAGCGTGGAGCGTACCAAACAGTTCCACGTGGCAGAAAAAAATGAACAACAGAAACAAAATGAACAAGTAAAAATATATTAAATTAAATAAAATTAGAATATAATTAATAAACTAATGGGTATGGTATGATTTATTAATTAAACCCCATTACATCTGAAAAGATCTCCCAACTAAGTTGGTTGTTTTTGCACGACATATTTTGTGGTGTTCATGTATTTAATTTAAGTGTCTACTTTTTATATTTTATAATAACCAAAAGCACATTAAATTTGTCTTATTGATTGACCAAGTGCCTTCTTGCTAATCCCCTCCTAATTCACGGGTTTTCCTATTTAAAATCAAAAAGGTATTGATGGGATTGTCATCAACTTAATTAAAATAGTCTAGAT
Organism: Anisodus tanguticus; assembly: GCA_034509755.1. Classification (NCBI taxonomy): domain Eukaryota; kingdom Viridiplantae; phylum Streptophyta; class Magnoliopsida; order Solanales; family Solanaceae; genus Anisodus; species Anisodus tanguticus. The sequence goes on along the minus strand of CM067540.1, from coordinate 1,789,681 downwards.
GTGCTTGCTCTACAAACTAGACTTCATGTCATTAGGCTATTAAATACTCCCTCAGTCCTAAAATATTGGTCATATTTTTCTTTTTAAAAGTTAATTTGATTAAATTTTAAAGTCAAATTAGATTAGATTAATTTAATATTTTAAAATTAAAATTTAGATATTAGGAAATTATACGAAAAATATTATAAGTTGCAATTCTTTTCATATTAATATGATGCAAAAATATAGCTTAAATTATTGATCAAAGTTTATATAATTTGACTCTTGAAAAGCATAATGCGACAAGTATTTTGGGATAGAGGGAGTAATTCTCTAGCTAATAGATTAATAAATAACAACATCATTCAACATATATAATAAAAGAGTTTAAATTCTATGCATAAACGGTGTCACAAAAATTTACATAATTATGTCACACTTATAAGGTGATTACAAGTAACTTTCTATGATAAAGTAAATGATAACTTGATAAACATAATAATAATAGACGTATGATAAAATTAGTCGAGGTGCATGTAAATTGATCTTGATATTGCGATTACTAAGAAAACTCACTAATATAATTTAAAAAATATTTATATTGTCCATGTATATTACTTAAATACAAAATAAAATTGTCACTTCACGAGACTTAAGCATTACTCCACTTTTTTTTTTTTATATCCAGCTTCCTGGCTTACGCCAGACTATTCCTGGAGATAGTAGTCTCAATCCCTCAGCACTACTACCAGTAAATCGCGGGATGTGCTTGAATGACAAGGGTTTGAAAACAAAGCAACTGATACACCTACAAGGTCCTACCCAGAAGAGAGTAAATTGCTTCCACCAGGGTTCGAACCCACACTATAGACCTCAGTTGGATTTTAAGTTCTCCTCCTTTGCCATCCAGCTATGCCCCGGGACTACTCCACCCCTTTAATTATATGATAAAAGGGTAGGTAGGTGTCACTTGGACTACATGGATGGACTAATTGAGTCATACCCACATTGTTTGTAATAATTAAATATGCTTTTTGAACACATCCCAAAAAAGGAGATTACAACTTGAAAACTAAGTCAGAATTGTTGGGTATTATCTTTAATCCTTTTTTGGATCCTTCCAAAGTAATGGTTCCAAAAAGGAAGCAAGATGACTAGAAAGTTAATGATTTAGTTGGTTATTTTGTACATTATGATGGGATCATGTCTGAAATATATTATAATCTCATGTTTAAAAAATCGTGTAATAACCTCTAATTGGTTGATTAATCTTGATAAACACACGTTGGTGGGCCATAATTAGGATTTGTAAGATCTTTGAACAATAATATCGCCATCACTTCAATCAACAACAAATAAAGTTAATTAGCATGATTAACATAGTTAAAAGTGTTTTAGTATGTATTAAGATGGTGGAAAACCATTAACCAGAAAAAAAAGAAAAAGGAACCCTTTATTTTAGGACAGTTGTTGCTGATTAATCAGCAAGAGGGCATGACAAAATTGATTGGACAAGAATGCTATCCTACAAACCAAGTTATTCACAACCGGCCGACACTTAACACTAAATCAAATAATTTCACTTTAAGAGTTAGTATTAAAACGAAAAGACATAGTACTTAATCATAATTATATACACAATAAAGATATATATACACAACATATGTCTTATGTTAATTAATTTGACGTAAACACTATACAAACACAAATTTGTAGCATCGTAAGCGAAATCGTACACCAGCAAAAGTTGTTCCGAGTATAAAGAAAATAAAGGTTTACATCCTGTGACACGTTTTAGAATTGCGCGGAACTAAGACCAATGCGAACAATATCACTCGTCGACGAGCTTAAACAATTTTTTTTACTAAAAGATGCCCAAGGAGGTGGTGGTTCATTATTCTTAATTATTCATTAGTTGTGGGGCCAAGAACCATAAAATTCTAGCTAGTATAAGTAGGACCCAAACATGGCTAATGTGACATTGTTCTTGGTTCCTAGAATCCTATATATACTATTGGTTTGTTTCAACAGTGTGAGGCACATTCACATGTGTTTCTTCCTAACATCATTCCACTAGCCATGTGCATGCAAAACCCTAATATTCTAACATGGCTTTGGCTCTTCTCTGTAATAACTTTCCTAAGTACACCATGTTTCACTATAAAAATAAAAAATATAAAGAACTTTTGATTCTATGGATCTTCCTTAAAATTAAGACTCACTTCCATATTAAGACAACCCTAAAGCATAGTATATGTTTCAATATAAAATATTAAGGAACTTTGGTTCTATGAATCTTTCTTCTTTAGAAGAGTACGCACTTTTATATATAAGACAAACCCTAAAAACACTTATTTTTCTTTTCTCCACACTTAGTTATTTTAGCTACTTTCTTTCCTTGCACCTTCCCCCTTTCTTTTTATAAGGTTTTGATGTACTTCATTCAATTACTTTTGTTGAAAAAAAGGAAGTAAGATAATGCTAGAATCTAAAATAAAAGGTATAAGCTGATATCAACTTTCCTATAACCAAGGTTTGCGATGGGATAGATGCGATCCTTCTATCCTTAAACGGAGTTTTGGGTTCGTGCCCTGTTATGTAGGGAGCCCCTCCCCTTAAATAGGCGCTAATATTGATTAGTCGAACCATTGAATTCTGATTACCATATGGATAAACATTTTTTTAAAAATAAATTACACCATTTTCCCTTTCCTTCCCCTTAAATAGGCTCTACACATCAAGAATCTTGATTAATCGGACCGGTGCATTTCAATAGATGGTTAAACAAAAAAGTTCTCCCTTTTTTTTTTTCTCTTGGTTACTAAGACGTGACGTTAAGGGAAAACTAAATTTCCTCTTTCCTGTCAACTATATGAGTGTACAAGATAGAAGTTTAATCTGATCTGATCTCTTGCTAGATTAGATTTAAACTTGTAAAATAGTTGAAAGTGTGAATTTTCAAACCAAATTCTCAATCAACTTTCAAAACTTCAGCTCAAGTAATACAATTAACTACATAGAAATGGACAATCACACATATTTGGTACTTACAACAATAACAACCCAATAAAATCCACAACGTGGATGAAAGTATACCGTGATATACACGGTATATGCCTTGTGTATATCACGGAAACACAAAACAGTTTGGGTAAAATAGTCCGTGATATACATGCCAAGTATATCACAGTTTGAGGCTCTATTTGGTAACATGTTATTTGTATTTAATTAGCATTGTACACTTATCATAATTGTAGAATTCTTGTACAAACAGAATATGATTTTTTGAGTAGAATAAGAATAGGATTTTCCATATTATGAAAATTGTAATTTGTAAATTGTATATATACTCATTCTTTAATGAAAATAATGAAGGTATTATTTCTTTCAGTGGGGTCTGGGGAGGATATAGTGTACGCATGTCTTACTTCTACCTTGATAGGTAGAGCTGCTATTTCCGAGAGACACTTGACTCACGAGAGAGCTTGGTAGTTGAAATATTAAATCTCAAGGAATAGTGTCCAACATGATGGCTCTAAAAATGAATATGACCTAGATTTTGCATGATAATTGCTCTATAGTCTTTTTGTGGCAGATTTTTCAAACTTGTGTACCCCTTTTAATTGACCAACTATACATTTATGTCTAGATCAGCACTAGCCACGTAATTAATAATATAAAGTCACCAATAATGGTCCATAAGGGACATTCCATTCAGAATTAATATCCCAATATATATGAGACGAACTAATTATTGGGACATATAATGTATAAAACTGGACCACCAATATATATGCCATCATACGGAAGCTATTCTAGAATAGGGTTTTATCGTTATATATATTGAAAGTATGGGGGGGGGGGAGGAGTGGGGGCGTTTTTTTATGATAATTAAAATATAATGGTAAATTAATAAAATATATGAAGAAGTCACGTGATTTCAACCTGAAATGTATATACACAATCTCTTTTACCTCTCTACATCTACACAGAGTAATTTTCTTCTGAAATTGACATCCCTTAAATAAGGTGGAATCGGCCACGCTACTCGATCGTGTAAATTAGTTGTGGAATCGGCCACGCCACTCGACCGTGTAAACTAGTTTTTACTTATATGTACTACTAGTTTTAGCGTACGTACATGTGTTCATAAATTATAAATTTTATATAAAAATAAAAAAATATTATAAAATAATAATGAACGTCGAAATAGACGCAACATTCATTAAAATGAAAAAATAATATTATTACATTGACCCAAATGCTGTGTTTGATGCTACCCTAATATCTCTTTATAGCTATAATTAAATTAAATTGTGTTTAAAGTAAAAAGTAACGACAAACTTTAGACAAAAATCTCTAACGATTATGAAAAACAAAACAATTTAACCTTCGTTCGCCTTCAACTCTGTGATATACTGATAATCAAGGCCTTGATGTAGCAAGGTAGAAGAAAACCAGCATGACAACAACAACAACAACATACCCAGTGAAATCCACAATGTGAGGTCTGGGGAGGGTAGAGTGTACACAGACCTTACCTCTACCTTGGAAGGTAGAGAGAATGTTTCCGAGAGACCCTCGGCTCAAGACAAAGCACAAGCCCAAGTAAAGTAAGACACACAAGCATGACGTACAAGAAAAATTATGCGATGAATCAACAATCTCTGAAAAAATAAGAAAAAATCAAATCACAGCTAGAATGTCCTTAATTAACCTATGTAAATTATAAAATTACTTTATATTTCAAAAGGAATAAAATCTAAAAGAGAACTATTGAGTAGCGTATGCATATTCTATGCTATCAAACCTTTTAGTTAATTCTTAGGTGATAGGTTAATTAAAATTACGGCTATCACGCTAATGGTTTCAGCTTAATCTTATTTACATATTCTAATATACCCCTTTAGGCGAAACGAGAGGTTTGCGGACGTTGAGACTATCTCGAAAGTCATCAAAACGTTGTAGCGGTAGTCCGTTAGTGAAAATATCATCAATTTGATAGCATGATGGGACATGTAGGACGCGTACTTGACCTCGAGCAACTTTCTCACATACGAAGTGTATATCCATTTCAATGTGTTTAGTGCGTTGATGTTGAACTGGGTTGCCTGAAAGATAAACCGCACTAACATTGTCACAGTAGACCCAAGTGGCTTTTGTAACCAGACAGTGAAGCTCCAGGAGTAAGTTTCGAATCCAACAAGATTCAGAGACGACATTGGCGACTCCACGGTATTCGGCCTCAGCGCTAGACCGAGACAAGGTAGGTTGTCGTTTTGCAGACCAAGATATCAAGTTATCTCCAAGGTAAACACAGTAATCAGAGGTTGATCATCTAGTATCTGGACATCCACCCCAGTCTGCGTCAATGTATGATATGAGTTTACTAATCGATGAGGGGTAAATGTGAAGGTCGAATTCGAGTGTACCCTGAAAATAACGAATAATACGCTTCAATGCAGACACGTGTTGGGTTCTCTGGTCGTTCATAAAGAGGCATACTTGTTGAACCGCATAGGAAATATCAGGTCTTTTAAAGGTCAGATATTGCAATGCGCCGGCGAGGCTACGATACTCAGTTGGATCATGATAAGGATTACCTGAGGAGGTACTGAGTTTTGCTTTTGTGTCCACCGGTGTAGAAGAAGGTTTGCAGGAAGACATGCCAGTCCGCTCCATAATTTCTTCGGCATACTTCTTTTGGGAAAGAAATAAACCTCATGACTGTCGAGTGACAGAGATACCTAAAAAATAGCTTAGGGGCCCCAAATCTTTCATAGCAAATTCATAACCAAGCTTAGACATAATAGACTGTCGAAGAGTATATGAGGATGTAGCTAGGATGATATCATCCACATAAAGTAGAATATATGCCATATCTGAGCCCCAATGGTAAATGAATAAAGAATGATCCGAAATGCTGTGAGAGAAACCCAATGTAGCTACATAATCAACAAAATACCGGTACCAAGCACGAGGGGCTTGTTTAAGCCCATAGAGAGATTTCTTGAGCAAACACTCATATTCCGGGTGTTGAGGATCACGGAATCTCGGAGGATGGTACATATAGATAGTTTCATTAAGATGTCCATGTAAAAAGGCATTTTTACATCAAGTTGAGTAAGACACCATGATTTTAATAATGCAATGCTGAGTACTGTCCGAATAGTTGCCGGTTTGACCACCGGACTGAATGTTTCACCGCAATCGATGCCAGTTTGTTGTCATGCACCATCACCTATAAGTCGGGCTTTATGCCGCTCAAATGATCCGTCAGATTTATTCTTATGCCTGAAAATCCACAAACTTTGAATAATATTAGCATTAGACGGTCGTGGCACCAAGTCCCACGTCTTATTTTGAATAAGAGCATCGTATTCATCTTTCATAGCCATTTTCCAATTATGATCGTTTGATGCATGAATGGGATTTGTGGGCAAAGGAGAAATGGAATTTTAATAGTAGTATGAAGATTAATAATTCTTTTGGGTTTAAAAATTCCATGTTGGGATCTTGTTTTCATTTGCGGAGACTGGGGAGGATTTATTTGTGGAATGGCTTGGGTAGGTTGTTGGGCCAGTATTGGACTTTGAGTTGTGGACTGATTTTGAGTAGGATGAAGCAGTGCAGAATCATTGCCTCCACCGCCTGCTGGCGATTGAGCCAGTGTGGGTTGGTTAGACTCGGCTCGAGTAGGAGAAGTAGGAATTGGATTTTCCTGTTGTTGAGCTGAGTCATTAGAAGAATGGGTCGGTATTTGCTGTACTTGTGAAGGGATATTTGTTAGGCTTGTGATGTCCCCTGATTTAGGTGTCGCACTTTGAGGGGAGTATGTAGGTTGTATAAAATATGGATTAAGTGAAAGGCATGCATACAAAAACTCATAAGATGAGGGATTAGAAACATGTAGTTTGGAAAAAGGAAAGCTATTTTCATCAAAAGTTACATGCCTTGAAATAATTATTTTTTGACTCGATAAATCATAACATTTGCAACCTCTATGATTTGCTGGGTATCCCAAAAAAACACAAGGTGTTGATCTAGCTTGCAATTTATTTCGAGAACTGGAAGGAAGTAAGGGATAACATAGATACGCAAAGACCCGAAGATGAGAATAGGATGGATCTTTTTTATAGAGAATATTTGTGGGTGTTTGATATGCAAGTTTTTTATTGGGAATTATGTTAAACAAATACATAGCCATTTGTAATGCATGATGCTAGTTATGTTGTTTATGGTTCGAATTTTTCTTTCGGCTTTTCCATTTTGGGAGGATGTATGAGGACAAGAGAATCGAAATCGCATTCCATGGGATTCACAAAACTTGTGAAAGGATGCATTATTGTATTCTCTCTCATTGTCAAATTGAAAACATTTTATCTCCATTTCAAATTGGGTTTTGGTATGGTTATGAAAGGTGATGAACATGGAATAAACTTGAGATTTATTGGCAATTGAAAAAGTTCATAGAAAATTTGAAAAATCATCAAGAAATAGCACATAATAACGATGACTACCCAAACTAATAGTAGGTGACGACCAAAGGTCACTATGCACAATATCAAATGGCAAAAAGGTTAATGATAATGAGTCATAAAATGGTAGTTTCACTTGTTTCCCAAGGTGACAAGAATGACAAAAGATATTATTCCAAAACTTATTACAATCAATAAAATTGTTCTGGCGAAGAGAGTTTAAAATAAGAGCTCTCGGATGTCCTAAACGATTATGCCATAATTTGGTAGATAAAGCTGCAAAGGTAGAAGGTGTTGATATTCCAAAATAAGGTCTGGTGGTTATTGGATATAGGTCACCCATGCCGTCACATCTCATTAAATGCATCCCCGTTTGAAAACCCTTCACAGAAAATCTGAAAGGATCAAATTCAACAGAAACATAATTATCAACGGTAAATTTCCGCACGGAAACAAGATTTTTGATTAATTGCGGGGCATGTAAAACATTTTGTAATGTTAAATGTGGATGGGGTTTGGGTAACAATGCATTTCCACAATCAATAATTGGAATTGTATGGCCACTACCAACGGTAATATTATGATTGTTACTCTTATTTAAATAAGACGTAAGATTACCTCCATTTACAGTCATGTGAGATGTGACTCCGGTATCCATGTACCATTGATCATCTGGAGGAGCAATTGACATAGTATGCATGGCTTGTTGAATATCAGTTGGTGTATATATGGACTGGGCTGCTGACTGGGCTGTTGCTACATGGGCTTGAGGCCTGGGCCCCAATATTGATGGACGCTAGGCTTATTTCTGCCAGTGGGCATGATTAATTGGATAAGGGCATGGAGGGGTGGCCCAATTTTGCCATGGCCCATTCCATTGAGAGGCCCAAGCCGGATTAAGAAAGGGTTGTTGCCCTGCAGTTTGTGGATGTTGGTATCGATTGCCTCATCTTCCCTTTCCTTTCCTCCCCGATTATTTCCTCCACCAACTCTGCCGCCGCGATTGTTGCCAATGTTGCGATTATTATTCTTGTTTTGTCGATTTCCATTTCCACCCTGATTTCCGCTCGTGTTTCCACCCAAATTGTCATCGTGAGATACATGCAAAGCAGATGTGTCGATCGAGTTGGCAAGCTTTTTCTCCCTTGTCGTTTATTCCAAAAACGAGCATCGATCGAGCTTTGTAAAATGGTGGAAGAGGATCGCCATGTCGAATATGAGATCCAACAGTAGAATAAGCATCAGTTAGACCAGAAACAAGTTGCAGTACCAACCTTTCGTTCGACACGACGACGCCGACATTGGATAATTGGTCCGCCAATGATTTGAGATGTTGGCAGTACGAAGAGGCGTCGTAAAAATCCTCCATCTGAATTGCGGAGAATTCTTGCTCGAGGTAGTGGGCTCGTGAATTTTTGTTGTCGGAGAAGATGTCTTTGAGCTGATTCCATGCAATTTCGGCTGTGGAATCTCGTTCCAGAATTGTGTTTAGAAGATCTTCAGAAATGGTACTATAAATCCACTGTAAAACAATGGCATCAATTCGAGACCACAATTCAGGATCCGTGTCCTTAAGAGATGTGGATGAACTTGATATCTTTGTTTCTTTTGATTTGGGAGTGATATGGTCGAGGACTTTATAAGCCCTAGCATGAATTTTGAAAAGTTCCGATCATGTGATGTATTGACCTTATTCAATGTCAAGAGTGACTTTGATGAAGTTGTTGATGTTACAAACTGCTAGAGCAGGATGTTGGGTTAGAAGAGAAGTTGAAGAAGTTTTTGAGTCAATTAGTTGGTCACCAGACATGGTTGCAACGGGTGAAACATAGGGAAAAGTGAAGTCTGTTGGTCGAGAAACAGAGTGAAAACCTTGAAGAGGATGGAATCATTGACAGAGGTAAGCAGATTAGCCTTTGCTTCTGATACCATGAAAGTAATTATTTTCCCTGTCTTGTTTCATTGCTATAAGTCACATTATATACAAGATTACAAGCCAAGATATGGCTGATTTCTTGCTAAACATAATCTCTGAAATTAAGCTATTATGGTTGATTTCATGCTAATGTAATCATTGTAATTAAGCTAAATCTAATTGCAAGAATAATAAAGATCCTACTTAATCTTATTTACATATTCTAATATTATTTTTACAGTCATAGACACAATCAAGATTTTAAAAGAATATGAAATGAAGAAGCAAATATAAACTTTGCATACTAAATTTCAAGGAAACAGTGATAAGGATAAGAAACTCACTTGATTAAATTGTTTTCTCTCAAAACGAAATTAATCTATAATTGAAAACTAAACCTAAAGTGGTATTTTAGTTAATGAAACACAAACCTAATTTTTCATTTGATGCCTGCGGCAGTTTTGACTGAGAAACCTAAAGTGAATGTTAAACCTAAATAAAGAAAAGACAACTAAATAATATTGATTGGCTTAAAGAAATCCTAATCCTAAAGTGAATTCTAAAACTAATAATTTAAGGTGGATGAAATGTTATAAAAATAATTAGATAATAATTTAAGAAAAATAGTAAATGATAATATTATCTATTGCATAATCTTTTAATAACGTGTAAAAAGTGTAATTAATATTTTTAAGACTCTTCCTACTTTTAATATAATATAGATTAGATTAGTTAAAAGGTAACTACTAGTAGTTCACAATAAGTTATATTAGTATCAACAGGAAATATAGTGAAATTGATGAAATTTCACCACCTTTAACTATATCTCATGTTCGAGGTCCAGGAAAGGAGAAAGTCCTCTTAGGGAATGTTTTCTCTTTAAATGGATCATACGCAGTGTAAATTAATCAGACCGATAAGTACATTTGAATCTATGCGACATAAATCTAAATTAGTGGATGCAAAAGAAATCTAACTTCACCAATTATTTTTGGCCATTTAGATCTATTACAGAAAAAGCAGAGGAAAAAAAACTTTCCCTAATGGAAGGAAAAGGAGGAAGAAATTAAAGTAAATCTAAAGTTGTTCTTCGAGTTATGGGCAAAAATTATCCCTCATCTATGAGAGTAGGTTCATTTTGATCTCTCAAATATAACCTTGAGCATATTTAATCTCGTAACTATGGAAGTAGGTTCATTTTGATCCTCAAATATAACCCTGAGCATATTTAATCCTTTAACAATGTTAAAGTGGAGCACTTTTGATCTCCCTAATAAAACCCGTTTAAAAAATAAAGGTGTTAAATCCATCTAACACCAGAGGCGGAGCAAGACTTTGTGGTTTGTGAGTTCAAAATTTTAAGACAGGACAACAACCTCAAGTTAATGTATAACAACCGCCAAAATGTTCGGGTTCTTCGGTTCGGTTTGATTTTTTTCAAGTTAGGTTCGGTTATTTTCGATATGAGCTGATTAATGGGTTATTTTTCTACTAGTAAAATGAGCTACTTTTAGAATTTAAAATGGATTGATTAAAATGGGTTGATTATTAATTTTATGTTTTATTTTATAAAAATAAACTAAAAAAATTATATTGCTGAAAAAAGGAAATAATTTATTCACTGATGCAGGACATCAAGAGTGACCACCAAGAGAATTGAGGAGTCTATTTTTTTTCTTTTAAAAAAGAGAGCACATAGTTGACCTTAGGTCCAATGACCTTAGTTTCGAGTTTCTTTTCCGATCAGGTCCGACAGGTTTAGCCTCTTACAAGTTACGTGAGTGTCACATGAGTTTAGCACCGTTACTTTTTAAACGGGTTCTGTTAGGGAGATCAAAAGTACTCTACTTTAGCATAGTTAAGGAATTAAATATGCTCAGGGTTATATTTGAGGGACCAAAATGAACTTACTCCCATAATTATGGGATAAAGTTAGCCCATAACTCGTTGTTCTTCCTATGGTCAAGATCCCACTTAAAGTGTGCAATTTCGAATTAAGTTATTAGTGGCACATTAGGTCATCTTCCCCTCTTTAATTTTTTTTTTTTAAAAAATGAAATTTGCCAGCTAGTACAAAAACCCTTGAGTACAAAATATTTTGTTCATATATAGACACTTGTTTTCCAAAACCTGCAGCTCACAACACCCTAAAGTACAAAATATTTAGTGCATGCAGACACTTAGTTTAGAGACCAGCTTACAAGAAAAAAAAAACTAGAGTAAGTCTAAAAGTTTTGTGGTTAATTAGTCACTTGTACAAAGTCTCAACCACTAATTAGTAATTAGTAGTTTTAAGTTTCATACTCCTTTTTGAGTGTGCCTCCTACATTAAGAGCCTGTTTGGATTGACTTATTTTGCTTTTATGCTAAAATGGATTTTAAGTATTTTTGTAATGTTTGAGTAAAATAAAAGAAATATTTTTATGCACTTATTTTTAAGCTAAATAAATAAAAATAATAGTCAAAAATCATAAGCTAGAATTTATTTAACTTTTGACTTATAAATCAAAAATCACAAGCCCATCCAAACAGGCTCTAAATTGAAAAAGGTCATCCTTTTTAAATTACTATCTAGTATAAGGAATTCATTGGCTTGATTAATTTAAATTTGTGCCGCGTAAAACTTGTAAAAGAAGAAAATACTCGTAATAAGATTTTCCATTCCCTGAGTTCAAACTTGGTTCAGCTAAGGGTGGATAGATTTGATCATCCGTCCCGCCATATCTATTGGAGGTAATTGGGCCCACCAAAAGGAAACACTCATATCATAAATTTTTTATTTTCAGAACTCGAACCCAATCAAAGATGGAGAAATCTCATCCATCCCGCCGTATTCCCGATAGCTTCACTAAACACTTCCTTTACAAGTCAGACCAACTTCTTGAGCCCCATATATCAGGGATAATTGTGGCCCAATCACGTACGTTCCTTTTGTATATTTCCTATTTTCTAACCTTTACATGAGATAAAATCATAAAAGATAAGAAACGAAAGTGAAAATCATTGGATCCCACATATATGATTAAACCTAAACATTATTTAAACTTGTAGGCAGTTAGGTATGTTGAGCAACCAAAATTCTCCTATAAGCTTTCATTATGGGACCTAATCTAACTCCTAAATCTAGATGCCATAATTTCAGGTTAATTTAACGAACCCCATAATCACCATTGTACTATAATGTATATAATATTTACCCCACACACAGAATTTTGCCTCCTTCGCTCACCTCCACAAACCCAAAATGATTACAAAAAAGAAGAAGTTAGAACATGTAGTACCCTAGAAAATAATAATTAAATGAAGTCAGGGTTAGGTTGCCTTTTGAAAATTTTATTTTGAGGATAGGTATCATAATTACTAAAAGAAAAGCTAAAATAAATTGTTTATTATTAGAAATAAATCCTTGTGGTCCGTCCTTCTTCGAATTCCGCGCATAGCGAAACTTAGTACACCGGGCTGCCCATTTTTTACTAGGAATTGTCTACTCCGAAATTTTTTAGCATTGGAGAGACATAACCAACAAAAGGTGTGTGAGGCTCGATTACCTTTTTAGACTTGGATAGTGGGCCTATTTGCCTATTTTTAAAGCTAACATAAAACTAGATCTGTCCAAAGGTCGGGTCGGGCCGAGTCAAGGCCGGGTCGGGTGCCTTTTTTTTTCTATTTGCCCAACCCTGGCCCGACCCTACTCCTATTTTTTTTTAAAATTCTGACCCTGACCATTCGGGGACCCTACGGGTCACGGGTCGGCCCTGACCCGTCGGATTTTTTGGCTGGTCAGGGTCGGGCTGGGTCGGGTCGGATCGAGGAATTTTTTATTTTTTTTAAAAAAATTGAATTTCCAAAACTAAAATTGGCATTCACCCCTACATTACCACGAATTTTCGATGTTGAAATGTATTGTGTATCGTGAGATCTGACTAAAGAAAAAGAAAATTAGAAACCGATTTGGGAAAAAACACAAATTGATTGGGAAAACAGACGTTTTTCTAAAAATTGGCTGACCGGCCCTGTCTCGAAAAAATACGCAAAATAAAAAATATCGGATAAAACGGACATTCGAGCGTAGAGTTATGACCATTTAAAGTTTCACCAATTTACAACTATTTTCTCTCCCTACATTATGCTTCCGTGATATTAACAGAACGACTAATAATATAAATATATAATTAATAATCAGCTATCGTTTTTATCTTATTTTATGTCGAGCTCAATGCAGATTAGAGCAATACATATATTATAAAAACATGCCTTATATCACTTATTAATGACAAAAATATATATAAGTACAAAATAAATATTAATGAAGGAAAAATAATATAAAAAATATGCGGGTCGGGGTCGGGTCGAGGTCGGGTTGGGTCAGACGGGTAAAATATTCTGACCCTGACCCGACCCTAACCCTGATCGGGTCCCCGCTTTTTCGAGTTGAGTGGCTCGCTGGTCAGCTTATAGCTGACCCTGACCCTGGTTTTTTTGGGTCGGGTCGGGTCTAGCCGGGCGGGTCCCCGACCCGGTGGACAGGTCTACATAAAACTAAGAAGAGAGAGAAAGCATGATAAATTGAATTTTACATATACAAAAGATGCAATAGAAGAACTATGTGTTTCTTGCAATTGTTTTCCAATAATCTTTTAGTTTGGCAGATTCATTTTGATATGGTATCCTCTCCTTACCACGCAAGTGGCTTTCCGCTCCTCTCCTTCCATATAGTAAAGCGAGTGGCTGAACGCTCCTCCCCAACTTTATAGTCAAACAAGTGGCTTTCAACTCCTTTCCTTCTTCTCGCTCATTACTGTCAAAATGCTAAATGTTGAATTTATATTCCTTTTCATGTATTGTTGCGGGGATTCTTTGAAATACCGATTTGATTGGAAGATTCTAATATTTTTTTTATTCTTCTATGATTGTGCTATTTTTAAAAAATCTAAAATAAATTAAAGTATTTCGGAGTATTATTTTACGTATTATTTAATTCTAAAATTTTGATAGTAAAAAAGTAATGGTTAATAAAATAAATTGAAATAGAAAATATCGCTTTGAGTAACGTTTTATTATCAAATCGTTATTTATATAAAATGATATTATGTCAATTGAAAACATTATACAAACTGGACTGACAAAATGTTCTTAGAGGTAACGATAATTTACTAAATTTTACTTTGAATAGCGACACTGTTCTTTAAACAAAAATCTCTACATCATGGTATGATTAACGTTTTAATCCCTCAGTCGGAGCGGGAGGAGGTTGGACGCTGAGACTGGATCTGAAGTCGAGGAATAGTTGTCTAAAAAGTCCTTTCGTGAAGATATCTGCATATTGATACGACGAAGGCACATGCAACACCTTAACATGACCGATAACAACCTTCTCACGAACAAAGTGTATATCCATCTCAATGTGCTTGGTTTACTGATGCTGAACCGGATTATGAGATAAGTTTATTGCGGATATGTTATCACAGTATACCAAAGACGCCTTACGCAAGGGACATTGGAGCTCTAAACTAAGGTTTTGGAGCCAGCAGATCTCAGCAAACAACATTGGCAACGACTCTGTACTCTAATTCTGCACTTGAACGAGATAGGGTGGCATGCCTCTTGGCAGACCAAGAAATGAGATTATCCCCTAAGAACACACGGTAGCCGGAGGTAGAGCGTTGCGTGTCCGGACATCCTGCCCAAATCTGCATCCGTATAAGATAACAACCTGGTTGGTGCAGAGGGGTATAGATGCAATCCATAATCAAGCGTGCCCTTAACGTATCAAATGATACGCTTAAGAGAAGTAAAATGAGGCTCTTTGGGGGCATGCATAAACAAACACACCTGCTGAACAACATAAGAATATCAGGCCTAGTGAAAGTAAGATACTGAAGTGCACCTGCAAGGCTCCTATAAAGAGTAGGATCGGAGACTGGATCACCATCAACATCACTGAGCTTCGATTTGGAATCCACTAGAGTGGGCACGATCTTGCAGTTTGCCATTTTAACCATGTACATAATCTCCTCTGCATACTTACGTTGACTCAGTAACATAGTATCTGCAGATCTAGTCACGGATATCCCCAAGAAGTAACTTAACTTTCCCAAGTTAGTCATAGCAAATTCGATTTTAAGCAATGCAATGATCTCATTTTTTAACACATCGGATGAGGAAGTGAAAATAATATCATCCATATATAGCAATAAATACGCAGTGTTACTACCTCGATGAAAAATAAAGAGAGAATTATCACACTTGATGCATACAAACCCAATCTGCATAATGTACATGGCAAATCGTTCATACCACGCTCTGGGTGCCTGTTTCAAACCATAAAGTGACTTACGAAGATGACATACATAATGAGGAGTCAGCGGATGGACAAA
Organism: Anisodus tanguticus; assembly: GCA_034509755.1. Classification (NCBI taxonomy): domain Eukaryota; kingdom Viridiplantae; phylum Streptophyta; class Magnoliopsida; order Solanales; family Solanaceae; genus Anisodus; species Anisodus tanguticus. Next base: position 1,773,932 of record CM067540.1, on the reverse strand, counting down.
ACCTGGCGGTTGGTGCATGTAAACAATTTCTTTCAAGTCCCCATGTAAAAAAACATTCTTCACATCAAGCTAGTGAATCGCCAATGCTTACCTATAGTAATGCTCAAAACTGTGCGAATGGTGGCCGGTTTAACAACCAGACTGAACGTCTCACCACAATAAATACCCTCCTACTAATTAGTGCCACTAGCCACATGTCTCATCTTATATCTCTCTAGGTCACCACTGTCTCTGAATTTATGACTAAATAGCCACATGCATCGGATTACATTCACCCCATCCGGTCTAGGAAGCAAATTCCAAATGTGCTGGTTCGTTAAAGTATTAAATTTCTCACGCATGGACGCATTCCAATTAGGGTCCAGTTTGACTAATTTTAGGTTTTTGGAAATTGGGGATGTGTTTTGTTTAGATGGGTTAAAGTGGACTTTGGGTTTGAAAATCCTGTGTTGGGCACGGTTTTCCATACGGTGTGTGGGTATAGAGGTAGTTTGGGCCGAGGTGCTTGGCGTAGGTGTATTCTGGGGTACAGGCAGGGGTTGGGGTTCTTGATTCTCGAAATTATGGATGGACGTTGTCGGTGCCAGATTTGAGTTTTCTGGTGACGATGGTGATTGGGTCCAGGTCGGTAAGGTGTGTGGGAATGGTGTCGGTGTCAAGGTTCGATGGTGGGTCGATATTCGTGTCGGATTGAGGGTTTTCAAGTGGTGTTGTCGGTGTCGGGTTACCAGTTGGTGTGGAGACGATGGTCGGTGTCAGATCGAGGGTTCGATGGTTGGATCTAAATGGGTCTGACGCAGTACCAAGACCGGGATGGTGGTTGGTGGGTGGTGGTAACGGGTTGGTAATCAAATTATCTGGCCAAGGTGTGGGTGAGGCAGTAGCCGACGATGGGAGTTGTGATAGAGCAAGGGTGACGACATCGAAAATTGGGAGAAGTGGAGCAACGGTCATCAGCCGTGATGGAACAGTAATGTTACGGCGGAGGAGGGTGCTGACGATGGGAGAGTTCTGATTCATCGAAGCACGTGTAATCCTTATTTTGGAATTTTTGGATATTCGAAAATAGTAAGATCATCTCGTTAAACGTGACGTGATAAGAGACGTGAATTTTACGAGTAGACAAGTCATAGCATAGATAGCCCTTATGCTTAGAAAGAAAACCTACGAAGACACACGAGGTGGTACGAGGTGCTAATTTATGAGGAGTAGTGGAGGCAAGATTTGGGTAGCACAGGCAACCGAAAATTCTAAGGTGATCATAGGTAGGGATCCGACGGTAGAGAATTTCGGTGGAGGCTTTGTTGTGAAGAGTACATGTAGGTAAAATATTAAGGATGTATTCTACCATTTTGACTGCATAGACCCAAAACGATGGGGGGAGAGAGGCATGGAAAATAATGGTATGAACCATGTTATTGATAGTACGGATGATTCATTCGGCTTTTCCGTTTTGGGGTGAGGTGTGGGTACAGAAGAAATGGAAGACCACGCCATTATTGGTGCAAAAATTATGAAACGTGCAATTATTAAACTCACGACCGTTATCACATTGGAATGATTTGATGGATTTTTCAAATTGTGTTTTGATAAAGTTACGAAACTCAAGAAACTTGGTAAAAACTTCAGACTTGAATTTTAGATGATCAATCCCGATAAAGTGAGAAAAGTCATCTAATAACACAAGATAAAATTTATGACCCAGTGAACTAATAACAGGAGATGTCCATAAATCTGCATGAGCAATATCAAACGGAGAAAGCGTAACACTTCAAGAAGACTGAAAAGAAAGGCGAACAAGTTTGCCTAAAGGGCAAGAAAAATACTGTTGGGCAAGTTTACCGGTAGTACGATGAATTAACTTATTGTTTCGAATAAAATTAAAAACAGGAGCTCCTAGGTGTCCAAGTCTATTGTGCCAGGTTGACGGAGAGATTGTTGCTAAAGCGGTGGAGGAAAGACTCGGACAGTTAGAGTTGCGGGAGGGGTGACACTAGCAGTGGACTTGGATAGGAAAGGATAGAGGTCCCCCTCACTATTGCATCTCGTAAGGAGTTTCCCAGTACGTAGATCCGTTATAGAAAACCCAAACGGGTCAAAATTAATTGATACAGAATTATCCGTGGCAAATTTTCTAACAGAGATTAGGTTCTTGATAATATTTGGGGCATATAGGACGTTGTTTAGGGAGAAGTGGAGATGCGGTTGTGGGGTTAATGTGTGGCCAAAACCTTGAATTGGAATGCGATGACCGTTTTCGATCAGAATAGATTGTAGAGTATTTAAATTTTACATTTGATGAAGATTATTAGAATTGTTGGTGAGGTGAGACGTGGCGCCCGTATCCATATACCACACATTATTGGGCTTCCGAGGAGTCAATGTGTCGAAAGTTTGGCCCAAATTAGATTAGGGAAGGCCCGGAGTGGAGAATTGGCCCCCAGGAAATTAGGCCTGATTGTTGTGGCCGATCGGATGTGCTCCCAGACTGTTGGGCCGCTGTTGGGCTGCAGGAAGGTGGGTCTGATGGTTGTGGCCCATCAACTGGTCTGGGGCGAACTGCACTGCTTCCTGAAATTGGACCGCAGCTTCTGGACTGTGACTGGAGGCAGCAGCTGCTGGGCTTTGTCTTGAGGCTGCTAGGCCCATGCTGGAAGCCCAGTTCCTAGCCCGAGCCCCTCTGCCACCCCTGCGCCTCTGGCCACTGCCATATCCGTGGTTGTTCTCGGCCATGATAGTTGCCGGAGAGTGGGTAAGAGAGAGAAAACAATAGGGGGGTTTGGGACTAAAAGAAGCGTATATGAGGCAGAAATAGCCGTATACGAGGTGTATAAGGGCTTAGGGAGGCTGTATATGGTAGTATATAGTGGCATGGAGGCTGTATATGGTAGTATATAGTGGCATGGAGGCTGTATATGGTTAGTATATAGTGGCAGAGAGGGTATATCAGTCGTATACATAGTGTATATCGGCGTGTATAGGCTATATACCTATTGGAGAGATAGGGAAGGAAAGATGATTGTATATCAGCAGTATACCGGGGGTATACAGTGCTATTAGTAGAACTGGAGGGCTGGACACCTGTATTTCAGCGTATATCGGAGGTATACGGTTGGTTCGGCGCCGGAAAAGGACAGGAATGAGCGGCCGAAATTAGGTTTTGGGTAGGGAAGGATTGTTGGCTCTTGATACCATGTAGAATTGTATTAATCTCCCTTCGGAAATCTTTTTCATTAATACAAATATATATAATGTGTACAATGTGGAATCCTTATACAACAAATATCATATATCTACTATCATAATTATACACCACTAAATATTACAAAATATATGAAGAATATTTTATAATATATGCTAATAATAAAACATGTACTACAGTCGCAACCTCTTCATTTATTGTCTGCTTTGGAACCTCCTAAAAATATTTTTGAGCAAATTGAAACATATCTGGCTAGTTTTTTTTTTTTTTTTTTTTTTTTTGGGGGGGGGGGGGGGGGGGGGCAATGCTGAAGGAAAACAGAGATACATTGGAGTTCATGGGATAATATGTGTTTTCCAAAGGATGAACGGGGGTCTCGGATTTAGAAAAATGAGTGATATCAGTGATAGTTTTGCTATAAAAAGATGGTGGAATTTTGAAACTTGTCAATATTTATGGGCTGATTTCTTAATGGCCAAGTATTGTAGTAGACAACATCCATGTGAAAAGAAATGGTGTAAAGGACAATCTTTATCTGGGAAACATTTGTTATATGCAAGAGATGAGGCTGAGGATAGTATTCTATGGAAGATTAACAAAGGTTCTATTAGTTTGTGGTGGGATCATTGGACTGGAATTGGCGCTATTGCTAATAATGTCCAACAAGATAAGCCCCCCTGACAAAAGGACGATTATGGATGGTAGAGAAGCAGGTACATGGTCTTTTGAAGAAATGCACCATTGAGATAATTGAGTTTGAGTCTACTGAAATTGGAGACTCATCTACATGTGACAATCCTATTTGGAAACTATCCAACTCAGGTAATAATACAAGACTACTACATTTTTCTAATACAAGACTACTACATTTTTCTAATACAAGACTACTACATTTTTCTAATACAAGACTACTATCATAATTACACTTGTACAAGAATTCTACAAATATATGGTAAATGATTACCGTGTATATATGGTAATAATATACACATGGTACACATATGGAAACCGTGTATATATTAGTCCAATATACACGGTATATATGACTAATATATTCTATCACACCCCACAGTCACAGCGGGCGGTTGTTGTATGCTGAGACTGTCCCTAAATTCTTCAAACAGAACCAAGGGAAGACCCTTAGTAAAGATGTCAGCAATCTAGTACCATGAAGGGACATGCAAGACACGTACTTGTTCACGAGCTACCTTTTCGCGAACAAAGTGAATATCCATCTCGATATGTTTTGTGCGCTGATGTTGGACTGGATTTCCAGAGAGATAGACCGCACTAACATTATCGCAGTAGATCAATGTAGCTTTTTGAAAGGAAAGTGAAGCTCTAATAGGATATTATGCAGCCAACAGGACTCAGACAACACATTGACTATCCTTCGATACTCGGCCTCCACACTGGATCGCGATAAAGTAGCCTGGCATTTAGCCGACCAAGAGACCAAATTATCGCCAAGAAACACACAATAGTCAAATGTCGAACGTCTGGTATCAGGACATCAACCCAAATCATCATCTGTATAAGATACAAGAGTAGATATAGATGATGGATATAAGTGCAAACCATAATCAAGAGTGCCCTGAATGTAACACATAATGCGTTTGAGAGCATGCATATGTTCGTCCCTCGGATCATGCATAAATAAAACACACATGTTGCACTACATATGTAATATCGGACCTCGTGAAAGTAAGGTACTGAAGGGCCCCTGCAAGACTGCAATAGTGGGAGTGATTCTTGTAAGGTGTGCTAGAATTAACATTCAGCTTCGATTTGGCATCAACCGAAGTAGGAGAGGACTTGTAGGATAACATGCTAGCTTGCTTAATAAATTAAAATAAGTGCATAATGCATGGTGAATCAAAGTCCCCTATTTGGGGATTTTTTTGAAAGTGGGGTCAGGGGGTGGGGATAAGGAGACATAGTGGACCATATTTGGAGTTGTAGTGAAGACTTTGCAAGAGCTTTTGATTGATAAGTTTATGAATACAATAGCATTAATTAAATTAAATGAAAAAGTAGAATATTTTTATTTATTTTTTATTTGGTGTCCGATATTTATATTGGGGCCACGACTAATTTGAATTCGCGTCCGAATAAGACTCATTTAAGGGAGAATCACTCCCAGAGTTCAAATCCGAAACTTCTGATTAAAGGTGAAGAGATACTATCAATTTCACCACGATCTTCGTTAGTATGAATATTAATTTTGTTTATTTAAAGTGAAATTTAGCTATCCAATTACCTTTCTCTCTCTTGGGTAGTTAGTAAGATTCTGAGTGATCTCTTGCTATGGAAAGTAAAGCACAAATTAATTAAATAAAATGGTTATCAAGGTCAATCACACAAACATCAAAAACAATAATTATTGATCATCAACACGTAATATTTGTTGGGTCCTATTTTGATTTTTGTAACACCTGATAACTTGAACAATGTGAGTAGTTCATTCATTCATTTTGTACCCTTTCAAAGAAGTTTAGTCATTATGTTGTGACGGCTTTTTCTAAAGCCTCCCATTTTGACTCTATTTAAGAGCCTGTTTTGGTTAACTTACTATTAATTTTGTTAAATACGTAGTTACATTTTTTAATAGGGGTGAGGCCCTTTCCCAAACCTTATAAGGTGGGATGCTTTATCAGCCACCTGGCTGCCCTTTATCTTTACTCAACATATGTTTCACACTACCGACTCCATTTTACTACATAGTAGTAGTACTTAGAGGCTGGTTACAATATTAGGATCAAGTTCGAATGAATTTAGTGATTTTTTATTTGGATTTAGTATTTATGTATTTATTAATCATTAAGGCATTATTTATATTTTAATAAAAGAGCAGTTTATTGACCTTTTTTAACCAAACACATTGAAAGAAATAATCCCTTGATCATTTTCATTAATTGAAAAGCTATATATACAAGTTACATATTTCCATAATAGGAGAATCCTATTCCTATTCTATTCTTAAAACCTTATTCTATACATTTATGGTAATACACTAATTATGGTAATACACTACTAATTATATTACAACATTACCTAAACTAGGATACTAAATATTTATCATAAATTACATTGGCTAAACATCCAATTCTGAGATTATAATTAGGAGCAAATCCGAGACCAAATATACACAATATAACACACCCCCGCAGTCATAGCGAGCGGTCTTCGAACACTGAGACTATCCCTAAAATCTTCAAAAAGGATCGAGGGAAGACCCTTTGTAAAGATGTCTGCAATCTGATATCTTGGCGGGACATGACAGACGTGTACCTGACCCCGAGCAACCTTTTCACGGACAAAGTGAATGTCTATCTCGATATGTTTAGTGCGTTGGTGCTGAACCGGATTACCAGAAAGATAAATGACACAAATATTATCGCAATAAACCAAGGTTGCCTTTTGAATTGGACAATGAAGCTATGAAAGCAAATTATGTAACCAATATGATTCTGAGACCACATTGGCTACCCCTCGATATTCAGCCTCGGCACTTAAGCGGGATAGAGTCGCCTGACGCTTCGCAGACCAGGAGACCAAGTTGTTGCCAAGGAACATACAGTAGCCAGACGTAGACCATCTGGTGTCTGGACACCCACCCCAATCAGCATCTGTGTATAAGACAAGTGTGGATGTCGATGAAGGATACAAATGCAAACCATAGTCCAGTGTACCCTGAATATACCGAATGATGCGTTTGAGTGCATTCTTGTGCTCAATTCGGGGATCATGCATGAATAAACACACCTGCTGGACAACATAGGTAATATCCGGTCTGGTAAAGGTAAGATATTGAAGGGCCCCTACAAGACTGCAATAGCGGGTCAGATCCTCATAAGGGACGCCGGCTGCGGCACCAAGCTTGAGCTTGGTATCAACTGGAGTGGAAGTGGACTTACAGGATGACATCCCAGCCCTCTCGATGATCTCGGCTGCATACTTCCGTTGTGACAAAAATAACCCATCGGAATGACAAGTGACAACAATCCCCAAAAAATAACTCAAGGGCCCCAAGTCTTTCATAGCAAACTCGGAGCTGAGCATGGTCATGATAGACTGGCGCAAGACATCGGAAGAGGCAGTCAAGATAATATCGTCCACATATAACAGAATGTAGGCTACGGACGAACCACGACGGTAGATGAACAAGGAATTATCCGACCTGCTGTGAGTGAACCCAATAATTAAAACATAGTCAGCAAACCTTGTATACCAGGCCCGTGGAGACTGCTTAAGCCCATATAAGGACTTCTTCAACAAACAGACATGATGAGGATGGTTGGGATCCCTGAATCCCATCGGCTGATGCATATAGACTGTTTCCTTGAGATCACCATGTAGGAAAGCATTCTTGACATCCAACTGATGAATCGGCCATGCCTTCGAAAGAGCCAAGCTAAGCACAGTGTGAATGGTAGCCTGCTTGACCACCGGGCTAAATGTCTCCCCACAATCTATACCAACCTGTTGAGTCTTACTATCACCCATAAGGCGCGCCTTATGTCGAGCAAATGAACCATCTGAATTCTCTTTATGAGCAAAAATCCACATAGACCTGATAACATTAATACTAGATGGACGGGGCACCAACTCCCACGTCTTATTATCAATAAGAGCATTATATTCATCAATCATTGCAATTTTCCAATTCGGGTCATTTAAGGCAGACACAGGATTACGGGGCAAAGGGGATTTAGAGACATTAAAATATAAATTAAAATGTCTTTTAGGTGTAACAATACCTCGCTGACTACGAGTGACCGGTCTATGACTCGATGAAGAATTGAGTGGATTTTGGGAATTTGCTGAGCTCGGGACGGATGGCCAGCAGGCAGTGGGCCTGCTGGCCCAACTCGGGAAGCAGTCCCATTGTTGGAACCAGAAACTGGACCAGTTCCAGTGTTGGGCTGGACTGACCCAATTGCTGAAACTGGCCCAGTGATAAAACTAGACAGAGAGGACTGTGACGGGCCAGTGGGCTCGCTGGAGAATTTTGGGTGTGGGAGATGTCCGAAAAATGCTGAATAATATACGGGGATATTTGTTCATCCAAAAAATTATACGAACTAGGCACGGGAGAATGACTTTTAGCAAATGGAAATTGGGATTCATAAAAAATTACATGGCGATTAATGATGATTTTATTGGAGGATAGATCAAAGCATTTGTAGCCACGATGATTAGATGAAAAACCCAAAAACACACACGGAGTTGACCGGGCCTGAAGTTTGTTAATTGTGGTGGACGGGAATAACGGATAACACAAACACCCAAAAACCTGAAGATGTGAATATGAAGGAATTTTATTACATAAAATTTGAAGAGGGGAAGAATATGTCAAACCTTTGGAAGGAGTTATGTTAAGTAGATATGTAGCTATTTGAAGAGCAGGATGCCAAAAATATGGGGGTACGGAAGCATGAATTAATAGAGTGCGGATAATGTTATTTATGGAATGAATTTTACGTTCGACTTTCCCATTTGGTGAAGATGTATGAGGACAAGAGAAATGAAAATTTATCCCATTAGTAGCACAGAATTCCCGAAACACCCCATTGTCATACTCTTTTCCATTATCACACTGAATATTTTTTATTTCACGGTCGAATTAGGTTCTGATGAATGCTCTAAATTTTAGGAAGACGGAAAAAACTTGAGATTTCTTCGCTATTGGAAACGTCCATAGAAATTTAGAATAATCATCCAAAAACAGAACATAACACCGATGACCCACAGAACTAGGAACATGAGACGTCCATAAGTCGCTATGAATAATATCAAATGACATTAAAGTATGAGATTTTGAGTCTACAAACGATAACTTAACAATTTTTCCTAAAAAACAAGATTGACAAATTGAAGTACGACTCGTACCCTTACATGAAATAAAACTATTTTTATCTAAATATGACAAAATAGAGGACCCCGGATGACCAAGACGAGCATTCCACAAGGAAGGAGAAATGGCTGCAAAAGTTGACGGCAGGGTTTGACTCGATGGACTGGAACTGGATGTGATAGGATAAATATCTCCCCTACTGTCACACTTCATGAGAGGACTCCCAGTCTTGAAATCCTTCACAGAGAAACCAAATGGATCAAATTCAATAGAAACAGAATTGTCAGTAGTGAATTTACGAACATACACTAAATTTTTAATCAATTTGGGGGCATGAAGAATATTTTTCAAGATAAGGGGTGGATGGGGGGGGGGGGGAGAGACAACGTTTTATGACCATACCCACGAATTGGAATAGAATTACCATTACCAACAATTATACCACTGGGTTGCTCAAATTGGAATAAGACGAGAGCGTACCTGAATCGGATGTCATGTGGGTAGTGGCCCCGGTGTCCATATACCAATTTTGGTTCGGTGGATTTAAATCAAGCGTGTGCATTGCGGATTCGATGTCGGTATGTGTTGGTGCCGCTGCGTGATGGGCTTACGGGGGCCGAGGCCCAAGCACCCCTAGATTGCAGTCTCGGCCCAGACTACTGCTGGCTGTAACTAGACCAGGCCGAATTGGGCCTGGACTGTTGCTGGGCTGGCCACTGCCGCTGGGAGGTAACCTGGCTGGGCCCAAACTGCTGTTGTGGGCCCCACTGCCACTGTATAGGGGCCCACTGTGGGCCTCAGAATCGTTGCTGCTGCTGACCACCGCGAGGACCCCCACCGCCACCACCATTCTATCGGCTGCCGCCGCGGTTTTTGCTATTTTTCCTATTTCCACCCTTTTTGCCGCCACCGTTGTTGCGGTTTTGGCTCGTATTGTTCGAAATGGTAGGGTACACCGTGGACTCGGTCATCATGACTATGGACTAGTACCGGTAGCCGCTCGTTTCACCATGCTTGCTTCTTCTAGTGTAAGCATAGAACGCGTCTGATAAAATTGCGGAAGAAGACTGCTTTGCCGAAGAACCGTTCCCACACCACTATAGGCCTCGGAGAGGCCGGAAACCATTTGGAGGACCAAACGATCGTTCGAAACCGGCGCGAACGTTTCGAAGTTGGTCCGCCAATTCCTTTAATCTTTTGCAATAAGCCGAAACATTAGGGAAATCTTCCATATTGACGTGGGAGAAATCCTGCTCAAGGGTAACTGCTCTAGAATTTTGATTATCTTGGAATATATCATGCAGTCTATCCCAAGTCGCATGTGCCGTAGCGTCAGGCTCAATAATTGTTTGCAAAAGGTCGGTAGATAAGGTGAAATATATCCACTGAAGGACGGTAGCATCAATAGTCGTCCACAACTTAAGATCATCCTCGCTTTTTGGCACCTCCGTATCCTCAGGAGCCGCGGGGATTATGTGATGGATGACTTGATGCGATCATGCGTGAATTTTGAACAGTTCGGCCCACGTCGCATATTGGACGTTTTCTATTTCAAGAACGAGAGGGATGTTATTCTTGATGTTAGAAACTGTAAGGGCCGGATGAAACATGTTCCGGGATGTAGACATATTGATAGAACAATATGTGATTGAGGGATTAGGGAGAAAATATTTGGAAGAAGGAGGTTCTCGTCGGCACGAAACCCGAGAGCAAGGTCTCGGATTTTGGCTAGGGATTTCGACGGAATTTGGGAGAGAAAATAAACCTAGACTCTTGATACCATGAAAGAAATAATCCCTTGATCATTTTCATTAATTGAAAGGCTATATATACAAGTTACATATTTCCATAATAGAAGAATCTTATTCCTATTCTATTCCTAAAATCTTATTCTATACATTTATGGTAATTTACTAATTATGGTAATACACTACTAATTATATTACAACATTGCCTAAACTAAGATACTAAATATTTACCATAAATTACATTGGCTAAACAGCCAATTCCGAGAGTATAATTAGGAACAAATCCGAGATCAAATATACACAATATACACATGTATATTGTGTGTTTATTGTGTATATTTTAACACACATTAATTATTTATTATTAGTGTAACACTTTTATTAAAACGCATAATTATATCTTTAAAATCAGTTTCAATGCTTTTATTCAAAAGTGTACTACGAATATATAAAAAGGAGTGAGTAGTGTGAAACATATGATGAGTAAAGACTAAAGATAGAGTCCCAGGGGCACAGACGAGTTGGTAAGTGGCAAGGTGATTGGGGTATAACCACTCCGACGTCGCGGGTTCGAATCCGTGTGGTGACAGTCTTTGTTGAAATATTGCAAGGGCTGTTGCTGGGTTCGTGTTCCGTTGGTCCTTTCCCTTATAGGGCTGCCACTCGCACATATTCCTCGATTTACATCCCACCTGGCCAAGGGGCCTCTGGTACATGTGGGGGGTTTCGCTTTCGGGACTTTCCCCTCCACAAAGTAAAGACTAAAGATAAAGGGAAAATATTACGGTTTGATAGTGTGGTGGGCCCTAGGGAAAGAGGTGAATTGAAGCTAAAACTCGAGTAGGTCATGTCAATTTTAATAGTACAAATAAGATGTATCAGATCTATATACACGATCACATGAATCTAAGGTTAGATACTGTTCCTCCATAACACACGTGGACTACTAAATAATTTATCAAAGTATAGTACCTATGATTTTTAATTATCAAAGTATTCTACCAATGATTTTTCTGATCAATTGACAATTTAGTTCGTGGAATGCATGGGATTCCTTGGACCTTTTCACATTCAGAATTTTACCAACATGACAAACTTTTATATCCTTCGCTACTATTAATTTTAATACAATAATAATAATATATTCAGTGTTATTTCATAAGTGAAATTTAGTAAGAATATGATATACGCAAACTTTACTTTTATTTTTGTGTGGTAGAAATATTATTTCAGATAGACCATAGGTTCAAAAGAAATGTAACCAACGTAAGATTACTATTAGTTTTGATATATGTATTAAATCTGATTATATAAAATTTAGGTGATAAAACAAGAAGAGAGATTTTAATATGTCAGATATGAGAATTTTGAAAGATTAAAAGAAAAGAAAGAACGAAAAAAAGTACTCAATTAAAACACAAAAAGGGACACTGAAAAAAAAACAGCAAGATAGACAAACGTGGAATTCGAACCCATAGCCCTTATTTATAGAAAGGTATACCCAATAACCATTGATATCATATGATTTTTTGGGTGCACACATACAAAATATAACGTTTCTATACAAAATATACTTTATAGTTTCTTTCACTTTTGATTTCTGCTACTATTTGTTATTTCTTGTACTATGATTATCGTATTAATTTGTGATTGTCAATACTTTTTTTTGTATGTGTTTTTGCTACTGCTCTATCATGCTTTATACAATATTTTGACACAGCTTATTCGTTGCCGTTATTTCTTCTTAGTACTGCTTTGAGCTGCTTGTCCTTATGCCGAGGGTCTACCGGAAACAATATCTCTATCTCCTAAGGTAGAAGTAAAGTCTACTTACACTTTACCCTCCAAGACCTACTTTGTAGGATTTCACTAGGTATGTTGTTGTTGTTCTTGTTGTTAGAGGAAAATGAGTGCACGTAAACCCATACAAAAATCCGCTATCAACAACGTCTTTCAATTAGTTTTGCATTACTTAAATTTGATTTTCCTTATTTTCAGTTTTAAAAATTAAATCCAAACTAAAATAAGATGATTTAGTTCGATTTTTCGTTTTTCTGAATTTGCTGCTTTTTTCTTTTTAATTGCTATCATTTGTGTGTATTCAATTATATGATCGAGCAAAATTCGACCATACCGGGTCAGCGTATTGAATGTCTAGTAGTAACTACAAACTAAATAACTAAGTATAATGTATGTCGTTGGTGGTGTCGATAATTTTTATACTATCACAGGACATAGGTAAGTTTTTTTTAAAATATGAAATTTGAGATCTTAAAAATAAGATATGTTACCTATTATAATTAACCATGGTGATGATGTAAAGAATATCTACATTGACAATTTATATTATTTAACTCTTAAATTACACAACGAATTTATCAAGATCTTGTCATGTTTTTTTTTTTTTACCTAAAGTGATCATTTCAGAAAACAATACTACTTGTATGTTTTTTTTTTCATTATATTTTGTTTGTTTAATATTTTGAAACTTGTTAGCAAAGTTTCTGAGACATGTTATCATATATATGGTTCGAGATGTTATCATATATATGGTTCAACATGTAAAATTATTGCGCGATATATAAATAAAAGAGAAGAATCTCCTCCTTATTTTCATTAATGAATACAATTAGCAAACGAAAGTTGAGTTTCATAAAAAATAACATGACGACTAATTATGATTTTATTAGAAGATAAATCAAAACATTTGTAACCACGATAATTAGACGGATAACCCAAAAACACACAAGCGGTAGAACGGGGTTGAAGTTTGTTAATTGTAGTGGACGGAAAAAGTGGATAGCACAAACACCCAAACACCCGAAGATGAGAATACGAAGGGTCTTTATGATAAATAATTTTTAGGGGAAATTGATATGTTAATCCTTTGTTAGGAAGTATGTTAAAGAGGTAAGTAGCCATTTGTAATGCATGATGCCAAAAAGAAGGGGGTAATGAAGCATGAGTTAGTAAAGTTCGAATAATATTATTAATGGTATGAATTTTTCTTTCTGCTTTTCCATTTTTGTGAGGACGTATGAGGGAATGAAAAACGAAAAGATATGTCATTAGTGTTACAAAACTCCCTAAACGGCCCATTATCAAATTCTCTTCCATTGTCACATTGAATGTTTTAAATTTCCCATTCAAATTGAGTACGTATGAATGCTCTAAACGTTAGGAATGTGGAAAAAACTTGAAACTTTTTAGATAAAGGAAAGTTCCACAAAAATTAGAATAATCATCCAAAATAACACATAATAACGGTGGCCCACAGATCTCAAAACGGGAGATGTCCACAGATCACTATGAATAATATCAAAAGGCAACAAAGTACTAGAGGTTGAGGCTACAAACGGTAATTTAACATGTTTCCCAAGCGTACAAGAAGGACAAATATTAGTACTACGCTTACTATTACATTCAATAAAATTATTATTTTTAAGAGAAGAAAGAACAGACGCCCCCGGATGACCCAAACGTGCATGCTACAAGGAAGGTGCTAGAGCAGCAAACGTTGATGGTGTGTCTTGATTCGTGGAAGTTGTGGAGGTGGTGATTGGATAAAGCTCTTTCCGACTATTACATCTCATTAGAGATATCCCCGTCATGAAATCATTCACATAAAATCCAAAAGGGTCAAAGTCAATAGAAACTCAATTATCAGTTGTGAATTTTCGAACAGACACCAATTTTTTAATTAAGTGAGGAGCATGAAGGACATTTTTCAAGGCTAAAGGTGGGTTCGGGGGAGATAAATTTGTGTGACCATAACCACGAATTGGAATCACCATTACCAACAATAATGCCACGATTTTTGCTCAAATTGAAATAAAATGAGAGATTATCTGGCGTGGACGTCATATGAGAAGTGGCCCCGGTGTCCATATACCAGTTTGCGTCTGGAAGATTTAATCCAAGTGTATACATCGCTACCTCGATATCCATGGGACTCGGGTGGACTGGCTGTTGGGCCATGTAGGCATAAGGAGATCTCGGCCCAAGGACTGAATTGGCCTCCGCTGGTGGTTGTTGTTCTGCCTGGCCCAACTGGTCTTTGGGTCCGGCTATGTCTGACTGCTGGGCTTGACCTAGTATGGTTCTGGGTAGGGGCAGTAGCTTGTGGGCCATTGTCAAGCCCACTGGCCATTGTGATCGGTGGCCCACTACCTAGGCCCAACCTGTTGCTGCCCCTGCCGGCCGCCACCGTGGCCACTGTTGCCGCCGCTGCCGCCACCACGGCCACTGCTTTTCCCGCCGGAATTCCGATTTTGACCCCATTTTCCACCACCGTTGTTCCGATTTTGAGGAGAATTACCCGAATATGATGGAGAGTAGGAATCTTGTGGCGAGGCAGCCAGCATGACGGAATTTGCTCCAGTTGCGGCCTGTTTAGCTAACCCAACCTTTTCAAGGGTTAGCATAGACCAGGCTTGGTAAAACGGAGGAAGAGGGTTGCTTTGACGAAGAAGAGTTCCAACGCCATTATAAGCCTCGGATAGGTCTGCAACCATCTGAAGAACAAAATGATCATTCGTGACAGGCGCACCAACGTTCTTGAGTTGATCAGACAACTCCTTGAGCCTTTTACCATAGGCCGAGATATTCGAAAAATCCTCCATGTTGATGTGGGAGAATTCCTGCTCAAGGGTCACGACACATGAATTTTTGTTATCCTAGAATATATCACGCAACCTATTCCAAGTGTCCATGGTCGTGACGTTGAGTTCAATAATAGTCTGCAAGAGGTACGTAGAAATAGTGGAATAAATCCACTGGAGTACCGTAGCATCAAGAGTTTCTCACAACACTATGTCATCATCGGTGGTAGGCACCTTCTCCTTGCCTGTTGCCGAGGGGATGATGTGATGAAGGACTCGATTAAACAATGCGTGAACTTTAAATAGTTCTGCCCACGTCGCGTATTGGACGTTTTCCATCTCAAGAACAATAGAGATGTTATTCTTGATGTTGGAGACTGCAAGGGCATGATGAAAGGTGTTCTTTGAGGTAGACATAATGAAAGAACAAGAGGAGAATTAGGGATGCGGGGAAAATTGGAAAGGAAAAAAAATCGGCCGGTGGCCAAGTCTCGGATTCCGAGATGAAGGGTGGCGGAAGAGAGGGTTTGGAGAAGAAAAAATTGCCCTAGACTTTTGATTCCATAAAAGAAGAATCCTCTCCTTATTTTCATTAATGAAAAGGTTATATACATGATATACAATATCTAGTTATGGAAAATAAATCTATCTTTTCCTAATACAAGACTAATACATTTTCCTAATACAAGACTACTATCATAATTACACTTGTACAAGAATTTTACAACTATGGTAAAATATATATATAAAATCCACATAAGTGATATACACGGTCAAACTGTATATACCGTGTCTTTCAATTAATGCTAATTACTGAACAATCATATCTACCTCGTATCTCCCTAGCTTTCTTATAATTAATTCAATTTACGTATGAATAACAAAGAAATTGGCTTTAAACTCACGATGTTAAATGATGAGAATTAAGGTACAATCCTTCTTGTTTTTCCAAATTGTATTAGGTGGCGTAAAAATTGTCAAGAGATTATAAAAGATAAATACTCTATCTAATACTATACACAAATAATTTAGATTCTTTTTACAGTATCAACGTAGCTTAATGTTATTCCTATAATAATATTAAGGAAAACTTTTTGTCTCTTCTTCATAGTTCCTATTTTACTTTTATCAGGTAAATTAGATAAGTATTTACTTAATTGAGGCAGACAATAAAAATACCTGTCTATCTGTTTCTTAATCTTGGTAACTTTTGCAAGTGTATTTCAACAAACAGCCTTGTTAAATATGGATGTTACAATAATATTTCTAAAGGGGAGCTTTGGAGTAATTGGTAAAGTTGCTACTATGTGATCAGGAGTTCATGGGTTCAAGTCGTGGAAACAGTCCCTTGCAGAAATATAGGATAAAACTGCGTACAATAGACCCTTATGATTCGATCCTTTCCAGGACCCCACATAGTGGAAGCTTTAGTGCACCGAGCTGCCCTTTTTTACAACAATATTTCTCTCTCGTCTTTGGATATGAAGCAAAGTCTTTAAGTTTAAGTTTTATGCACTTATATTGTAAATATATGTACAAACAAGCAGATGACTTGTAAGATAATCACATGTAAGTTTTTTTTAATAAACATTATTTGATAACTTGGTAACAATGATAATCAACCTACTATTAAATTTTACAACTACATCAATACTATAATTTCTTTTTACAGTTTATATAATTTAAATCCTTTTCTTACATTAGACATCTTGCATAATTTCCCATAATTTAATTGTTATTCACTGATAGTGCAACTAATATTTACACAATGAAATTATTTATTAGTAAGTAATTACATGCAATTTTTTTATATTAATGAGTAATTAATAGTAATACTTTTGGTCTCTCAATTATTGATAAATTAAAATTTTAATTCTTGTAATATTTGACTAATTACATCTAACCTTCAATCAATAAAAATATTTAGTCTCTTTATAAAGAAATTTATGACATTTAGATTTTAGAATTATATTACCTTCCACTATGGAGTAAGAGTAAAACAATTGACCTAACACATACATAATTCAATGGTTTAACACTTAATAATCCATTTAACTTGTGAATATTTGCCGTCAAAGAAATCAAAGGTGCATATATCAATTAATTAAAAATTAACTATGTTTAACCAAAAATTATAAAGACCAAAATTCTGATTTCATGGACTAAAAGTTCTAATTCTCTTGATAAAAACAATAACTAAGCTTCTATTATAAGTTAAAATTTACTAATAGCATACGAAAATCTTCAAACTGTAATGAGTAATAGTGTAAAACTTAAATTCTTTCACAAAAGTCACCGGCATTTTTATATATGTTCACCATTATATAGGCAACTTTAACCACAAATCTAATATGATATTCTGTCCCCTAATCTAATCATCATCGATTTGGATCTCTCTTGAATTTTCCAAAAGCAAAAAAACTTAAAGTGCCAAAACAGAAAAAACTGCACATCCCCCCCCCCCCCCCCCCCAAAAAAAAGAGAAGAAAAACAGTACATGTAAACTCAATCATTTGATAGTTCAACAACCCTACAACTTTCACATGCATCACATATTCACTCCACTTTATTCAATATTACTTGAAAACATGACAAAATATATGCGCACTTTCAAGAAAATAAAAAACAGCAAAACGACTTGACATAACTTCCCTTCCCCACCTATAAGTTGTCTTAAACTAGACTTGTGTTTCCACTTCGTGTCACTAAAATATGTCTTGTTGATCCATAATCTTTTTTATTTTTTTCACATAACTTATCATGTACGTAATTATCAATATTTTTAGAGACTTGTGTTTCCACTTCGTGTCACTAAAATATGTCTTGTTGATCCATAATCTTCTCTTTTTTTTCACATCTTATCATGTACGTAATTATCAATATTTTTAGAGACGGATAAGATTCAGAATCTGAAGTTTATCAATTTTTATAATATATAATTTCGAGTTAATATACAATAATAATTAAGAGCACAGTTAAATATTTATGAATATTTAATAGATGTGTTAGTAAATACAAAATCTAAATAAAAACTACTGAACTCACGTGAATCTATATGTTACATGTTTGATCCGCCTTTAAATATTTTTAATATTTTGCTATAATTCACGGTATTGGTATACTATTAGTATTAGTATAGTTTAATTTGTGATACCAGATTAGTTACCATTTTTACCAAATTATTGATTAATGCATGTTTTGAAAAATTAACTATACGTAATTACCTTATAATAGATAATATGATTGTATAAATATTTTAGACACTAACAACTTAAAAAATGTTTTTCTATATAAGGTATTTTCGTGGCATCGCGTATTTTTCCATGAGGCATTGGGACCCCTAGTGTTGATCTTGGGTCGTATTCTCAAAAAGCTTACGCTCTCTTTTCTTTTCTCCTTGAGTTGTCAGCAACCATATACTATATCTAATATCTCTCTCTCCTCATCCAATATTAGTATTACTATTAAAATTCTCTATTTTCCACACACGAAAACAAGAAAAAGAAAAAGAAAAAAGAATTCTTTCCGTCTTATTTTATGTGGCGATATTTGATTAGATACAAATTTAAGAAAGAAAAAATTGAAATTAATTTATTTTTAAATACAACAACAACAATAACATACCCAATATAATTTCGCAAGTAGATCTAAGAAGGATAGTGTATATGCATACCACACCTGCCTTAGGAGGTCGACTATATATATAAAAAGATAATATTCTTTTTAAGATAGATTAAAAAATAGGATATCGTGTAAATTAGACAGAGCAAAATAATAATAATAAACCACTTCAAAACAAACCCTTTAAACTAGTATAAATACCCTCACACATGCAACAACTCTTCTTAGGCCTTATTTCCCATTTGCTTCCTCTTTGTTCCTTTCTGTCTCACTTTCACCTCATATATTCTGTGTTTAATTTCCCTCTCCTTAAAACACACACATACACTTATATATATTCATACAAAACACACACAAAAACTCTACGTGTATATATATTCACAACATGGCAGAATTGGAGTTTCAAAGCAAACATGGTAACAACCCTACAAGTAACGGACGTTTAAAGTTGTTCGGTTTCAACGTAACGGAGGATCAAGAACAGGAGATTGACTCGACAAAAACATCGTCCGGATCGCCGGAATCCGGCAGTTTTCCGGCCTCCGAGGGCCGGAAATACGAGTGTCAATATTGTTGTAGAGAATTTGCAAATTCACAAGCTTTAGGTGGTCACCAAAATGCACATAAAAAAGAAAGGCAACAATTGAAACGTGCCCAAATGCATGCTAGTCGAAATGCATACATGAGGAATAATAATCCTATTGTCTCAGCCTTTGCTCCACCATCTCACCTCCTTGCTCCGCCAGGTACGGCGGTGGTTCCCGCGGCGTCTCCGTCTTGGGTTTATGCACCACGAGCCGCGCCACCCTTCCACGTGTCGCACGGGTGTGTGTTTACGAATAATACGTGTGCGCGGGGTGTAGGGAACTTACAGTATATAGGCAGTGTAGCGGAGTCTAGCTTAACAAGTATTGGGCCTCAGCAGGTTAAGGCCCATAGTGGTAAAGTTGATGGGCCGTCATTGAGTAGGTTCTCATCAGGTGTGGATGCTGGGCCCAATTTTGATGATGCATATGGATTGGATCTCCATCTAAGCCTTTAGCTTGGCTTGGCTTTTTTTTTCTTATTTGAATTAATTTAAAGTAGGATCTTGTATATAAATTATTTATTTATTTTTTCTATTTATTGTTTGCAAATTGAGGGTTTAAGTTTTGTAAAATATTACATTGGTTGTATTTGCATGTAAATATTCATGTGATATGTTTGAAAGAAATAATCCCTTTTATTATTTTCATTAATTGAAAGGCTATATATACAAGTTACATATTTCCATAATAGGAGAATCTTATTCCTATTCTATTCCTAAAACCTTATTCTACTTGGATTCTAACTATACAATTATGGTAAGTATACAAGACTAATTAAGGTAACATTTACACTACAATATTACAACAATATATACTCATAATACACTGCCCGTGATGGGCCATATCTACTGCCCTTGATGGGCCAGTCCAAGACGTATTGCAACTTAATATACCCGTGATATACACTATATATACCAAGTGTATATCACGGGTATATACCTTGTTTAACAATATTAAAAGAACTTTTAAGTTATATCTAAACTTTTGTAATGTGAACGGCGAAGTAAAAAAAATTGATCTACTTTACCTTTTTTTCTTTTTTTTTTTTGTTCCCACACAACTTAATTTCTCACTAATTGTCTGTAACTCTTTTTGTTTAGTATAATAATGAGGTATCTGAAACTCACTATTCGATTATTTTAGATTCTTGTCACATAAAATTTATTGAAGGAAGAAGTGTTCCAAACATCTATAAGGAAAACTCTTGAGAAAAAAAAAGTACCACACTAGTTGTGAGCATGTTTTGTAAATTTTACTATATATATGGTACACTTGGTTGCAGATTCAGTATTTAAATTTTTATAAATTTGAGTTTGAAATTCTTTCACAATTCATTTGATTTGTTGGATCTAAAATTTGTTTATTAATTTATACTACTTATTTAGTAAATTTTAAGATAATATAAGATGTGAGTGAAATCTAATGGTTCACACTACATACGCTCTAATTATTGGAGCCTTATTCTACACTATGTAGATCACAAAACTTAACCTTGTGTCCTCGTAACTTCATATTATCGAGAAGTTAATATTCTTTGATGTAACATAATAATAATAAAAAAACTAAACTAATAGGTTTATTTAATGCAATTAAATAAATCTTGAAAGAGTTGTTTTATTCTTCAAAATTCTTAACTAATCCTTTGATATGTTTCATAATTAATCTTTTATCTCTATTAACTGTTTGGTCCAAATGTGGGACCAATCAATCACTCATGAAGACTATCTAAGTTCTCCTAGCTTTGAGTATTGGACGAATTCTTTATTTATTTTGGATCAATTAGATAGTAGAGTATATATATTAGTCAAGTGTTGGTTCTTGAGTCAAAGCACAAATCGTTGTCTTTTAATTGTCTTCCACTTAAGCCAAAAAATTTAACTTAATTAAAAACCTTAGTGGAAAGCTGTCCAAACAAGAACCATTTGTTACAACATAATGGGGAAAGACTATGAGATTGTTTAAGGGTGTGGAAAAGAGGGGAGGGGGGTTGGGAATTTGTTTTCATTTTTTAGAAAACAATAACAAAAGTGAGTGGCTTCTTGCTTAATCTTTATAGATATAAGTTATATAAACTAATAAGCATAATAATTTTATATTATCAGTGTAATTTCACTAGGCACAATGGGTTAGATGTCACTTTTTAGACCGTAGTGAAACCAAAAATTTATATAAGAGATAATTAAAAAAAGATCTAGACTTGCTAGAGCAGATCATATAGCTTCTATCTAAGTTCTGGCAGAGCATAAATTCATATAGCAGGATTAAAAAAAATAATTAAACGTCACACATATTTTAAACTCGTGATTTACCACTTCCATATATCGAATCTTTGCTTAATTATATTAGGGAGATGCAACGATTATTATATAACAAAAGGATTTGTTTTTTTCCTCTGTGCACTATAGTTTTCGGTGAACGAGATTCAATTGAACCCTTTGCTTCCCTTTAGCTCAGTCCCATTTCTATATAGCAAATATAGCTTATTTTCGATAGTAAATGGACAATTATGACTCTTTTCCGTAATCTAATTGTATAAATATATTTTACACAATTAATTTATAGTACTTAGACTCAAGCTTTATTAGTAAGAATTAAGATGAAACATTGTGCTTATTAATTATGGATAAGCAACCAATGGTTTTATGTGTTTAGCGAAGCTTACGTGTTGGCACGAAAACAGGATAATGCAACATTCAAAAAGGAAAGCAAGGAAAAAAGCACCTAAATTAAAGTATGATCCTTAGGCTGCTGATCACAACTTTAACACAGCTCGAAGAAAAAAAAGTAAAATAAAATGATTAAAGAGGGAAATTATTATGCACTTCTGTTTTGGGCACCTTCTTTTCGGTGCAAAAGTGAATTTAAGTTTGAATAATTTGCATACATTATATGCTAAAGTCGGCGTTTTTCACAATTGGCATATACACGAGTGGATGTAATCCATATTTCATGTTGTATATACTTTTGTTTCTATACAAAAAGAAATATTTATATAATCAGGTACTTATCTTATTAAGTGATTATAGATTAAAAAAATATAAAAAATATTAATTAGTAATCTAGTAAAAATAATAATTAATTTTTATCTCAAGTTAAATTCCAGTGATGATATAAAAAATTTATAGCATCGGGATATAGTTTAACCGATACAAAATTATTGCTTTTAACTTCTATACACACTATTGGATATATAATTAAATAAATAAAAGTGTACTATTAATAATAACTTAATTAGTTTTTAGATGAAATGATCACACATTTCAACTTGGTATTCGAGCAGGTAGAGATCCTGAAGCGCCCCACCCATTTTAAAATAGAATTTTCACGTTTGATTGCTAATAAAAAGAATCAAGCATGTAACTAACGATATAATTAAGTAAATACAAGTGTATTCTCTCTAGCAATGTGCGGAGCCACCTTAGGCGAAGGATGGTTAAGTGCACACCCTTTGCTGGAAAATTACGAAATATACATAGGTTAAATGTTAGCTATTATGAGTATATATTTAATTTTGTATACCCTTAACACAAGTGAGAAGAAAATTTATACACCCTTCGTTAAATTCCTGGTTCCGACACTCTCACTAGCGACTAAAACTTTTAAATAAGATCGATGGTCACATATTATAACACACCCAATGCGAAAACGTTTTGCATTATCTTATCATTTTAAAAAACTATTGCATATACTATTATAGCTAAAGCAAAACATGATTTGATAATTATAAAGACCTACCACACGTAAAATTATATTAATGGTATAAAAAGTCTTTTTACATTGTAGTGTGTATATATAATTTATTTGTATTGGGTAGAATTGCATCCGGAGGCATTAAGTGTATACAAGAAGTTTTATGGTTCCGAAAACCTCCAGGTCCCCAACGGATCTCCATAGATGTCCTCCACCCCCAATAACTCATGTCACATCTGCCTACCTAGTCATAATAGTCTAAGTTTTGTCTCATAAATGCAAGATTTAGAAGAGAAGGAAGACACATTGTATTTTCTCTAAGCTCACACTTGTAACTCAAATCTCTCTCAAACTAATACACCATTGTCAGCTTTGGCTCTTGTTTGATTCATAGCTTATTTTCATAACTTACCTATCAATTTTCTTTATTTGCTTATTATCATATTTTTAAACTTGTACTTTTAATCTCACATATCCGTAACCTAGATATCAATCTCGGACTCGATCAAGAGGGTCTCCGGATTGGATACAACCTACTTGTCTTTAAACCTTTGAATACAAATCTCTAACTGTATTTTAGGTTAGAATCATTTTCACCGGAAAATAGTTTGGCGTCGTCTGTAGGGATTGACAGTTGTGGGGTTGTCTCGATCTGTATCTAATTTTCTTGAAAACCCTAAAACAAAAACATCAAGCAAAAAAAAAAGAAACATGTTGGGTGAAAACAATGTTATTCACGACTCGCGGAAGATTGAAGAGGAGCAGGTGCCCATTGAGCATCAAGACCTGGAAGAACAATCTGAAACCTCGCAGAAAAAATCGAATGAAATAATAGCCCCGAAAGCAAGCAAGTTTGTAGACAAAGAAGACACTCAAAATCATCTAGCAGAGAGTCGTGAGGCGCGACCCAAGGAGATGTACCCCAAGATAAGTAAAAGAGAACTGCACTCCAAAGTAGAGGGCACCCTTTCGGAAGCTGCATTGGCCACAATCCTGGCAGAAAATAGTGTCATAATGGAGCGCAAGGAGAAGTTCCTAAGATCTTTATCTAGGACAGCACCAGATTGCCACTCGGAAAAATACGCGGGAGTCCCCCGACGCATCCGCAACAAATATGGAGAGGACGAAACCTGCGATGCCAGAAGCGGATCTGACAAGACTCGTCACACTAGAGAAGAAGCTCTATGAAAGGATAAGCTAGATACCAGGGGGCCTTCCTAAGCTAAAAGGGGTTGGGGCGAGGAATTACGGGAAAATACCCTACAAAAAAAATGTGACTCTGGAGCCTATCCCAAAGAAGTTCAGAACGTCTGACACACCCAACTATGATGGTACGATAGACCCGGATGAACGCATCATGACTTTCGAGGCCGTGATCACCGCGCATGACCTGTAGCAGCATCAAATTGAATCAGTCATGATGAAACAGTTCAACCAAATGCTCACAAAGGGAGCACTCTCTTGGTACACTCTCTTACCTGAAAACTCTATTGATTATTTTGATGATCTTGCAGATGCATTTGTTAAAGCCTATGCTGGGGCCCAGAGGATCGAAACCCAAAAGGCAGATATCTTCACCATAAAGCAAAGGAAGGACGAATTACTCCACAACTTTGGGGAGCGCTTCCAGTAGGAGAGGATGCAGCTGCCTACGATCTCCAAAGATTGGGTTGCGCATCATTCACTGACGGCATGAACGTCGATAGTTTGGACGCATCGAGAAAATTAAAAGAAAGCTTGAAGGAGTTCCCGGCCAATTCCTGAAATGAAGTAAACTACAGATATACCGCTAAGATGAGGATAAAGGTTGATCATGAGATCAGAGCTAGAGGGGGACAACAAGGGAGATCTCATAACCCCGCCCACCTCATACATGCAAATAGACCCTAGGGGGTGGTACGAACCTTATTAAACTCAATCGTCACTTGGGCATGAATGTCGACCTAATAAATCAATGTATGATCAAGGTCAGCTCAGAAGAGAAAGGAAAGCGCCATAAAAGAAGTTCATGAATGACTCAGGGACGCCGAGCGTGGCCTCCTACAACTTTAATGTGGAGGTCATGAATCTGGTCATGACTATGAAACATATAAAAGATGTCTAGTTCCTGGTGATAGTTCGATCTAACCCAAATAAGTGGGGTACAAATATAGAGCTTTGGTGTGAATTTCATGGATCCCGGGCCATTCAATGGAAGATTGCAAGCACTTAAGGTATGAGGTAGCAGACCTACTGAGAAGGGGTCATTTGAAGGAATTTTCAGTAGCCGATCTAAGTACGCTAGGGAAAAAGGGACTTGGACTTCACGTGAACACACAGCTCAGCAAGGAGACATTAAAAAAAGGAGCAGTAAAAGACGTTAAAATAATACATAAATACACAATCAGTTAATAATGCAAGACCAACGAAAGAAGTCTCACCATGGATTTTGCCTTTTCACTCATCGGCAAAAAGGGCCCTCCAAGTCTGCTCCCTACCCTAGAGGAGTGGAGCAAACTCATCACCCAACCAAAGATGTCGGGCAGGGGCTCGAGGACCACAGAGGCTCAAAGACCACAAGGGCCGATGCAAGGACAAAACATGAGTCAATCAAAGAAGAACCTGAAGAAATATGAGGAAAATAACCGAAAGGGGGTCGAAATTAGTGCCCTGAAGGAAGTAGGTAGGAATCACCATTAACCTATCATACCACCCCGGTCATGATCGTCCTCAATATTTGTAATAAGGGCCCTAGAGTCCCGGAAAGCTAGATTAATTATTCATTCGCAAAGTATTCGGGGGAATATAGATGTTTCAGGTGATCCATAGTGAATGAAAGGTGGAAAAAATCTACCAAATGTTGCAAGCAGCGAACTATTCACCATGTCTGCGGGGCCTACTTCCCCGGCCAGATACCATGTTTATGACAAAAGGCCTCCATCACCCGATGAACTGAGAAGCCAAAATCGATAGTAAATGAATAGGTGTAAATAAGTGACATCCCGGAATGTGCTAAGTAATTCTAGTATTGAACGGAGGAGGAAAAATATCTACATACAAGCCCCATCTACAGTCAATACGAACTTGAGGGATAACAAAATCATCAATCAATGAGATCATATCCTCCACAGATTCGAGGCAGAGGTTTGTATGGAAATCCCTCTCGTAGTTGAAATTAGGAGGGATGATTTCAGATTTCAAAGATCCCAGGTCGATGGACTGGGTAATACCAGAAGATGAAGGTCGGCGACTAGTGATGTCAAGTTCTGCCCTCATTCTGGCGAGGGTAAGACCATCAGAAGTACCGAAAGAAGACGAATAAGATGAAGCAGACATATTGAAGTTGGAAAGTAAAAGGGCATAAAGTTAAAATTACTAGAAAAGGAAAGATAGAGATGAAAGTGATAAAAAGCAAACATGTTTGCTAGTTTATATAGCCGGTGGAATAATCATTATTCTTGGGACTCGAAGAGGCGAGCCTTGTCAGTAGACGTCAATCGGGGTCTCGAAAAGGGAGTCGTCGATTGAGTAACTGAGTACGTTTAATGATTACTGATGAAGTGTATGACAGAAAAAGGATGTTATGTTTTGTTTCCCGCAAAAAAAGATTTTTTGAAAAAACGCGTAGACTCTTCCCTATTCACAGTCCCATTAGTTCAAGGGTCGCAAGAAGTGGGGGACTATCTGTATTGGGTAAAAAAATATTCTGAGGCATTAAGCATATACAAGAAGTTTTATGGTTCCAGAAATCTCAATGTCCCTAAATTAAAGGATCTCCATAGATGTCCTCCATTCCCAATAACTCCCGTCACATCATCCTACTTAGATCAGAGTGTCGCGGCGTGCGTGGGTGCAGTGACGTCAGTATGCTCACGTCGTCACAACTATCTAGGGTCATAATAGTTTAAGTTTTGTCTTATATATGCAAGACTTAGAAGAGAAGAAAGACACATTGCATTCTCTATAAGCTCACACTTGCAATTCAGATCTATCTCAAGCTAATACATCATTCTCAGTTTTGGCTCTTGTTTGATTCATAGCTTATTTTCAGATCTTACATATCAGTTTTCTTTATTTGCTTATTATCATATTTTTTTTACTTGTGCTTTTAATCTCAATTATCCGTAACCTAGATATCAATTTCGAACTCGATCAAGAGGATCTCCGGATCGGATACCACATACTTGTCTTTAAACCCTTGAATACAAATTTCTACCTGTGTTTTTTGTTAGAATCAATTTCACCCAAAAATATTATTATTATTTGTACCAACGATTACTTTCTTTAATTTCTTTTTGTCAGTATTTGGTAATTGACAAAAGTAGAATAGAACATAAAATCGATCACTACTATAGAATTGTTTATTGTTGTCAAATCAAGTGAACTATGAAATTACTATATGATACTGAATAATGTGCAATGATAATTACTATATTTGAACTATTATGAGGAGAAGATTTGATGCAAACTAATGTAGGGACCTAATGAATTATTGAAGGGGAAGGCAATAGGATGATAGAGAGAAAGATTAAGAAGGATTAGTTTAGATTGGATGCTTTTCTTGTCTTGTGATATACTTTGGTGACATTGACATTGAGGGTTGTGGTGCTCTTATTGATAAAAAAAATAAAGATAAAGGAAAGATTGAGATTTGCAAGCATAACAATCATGTATTTGAAAATCCATGTGACTAATCAATTTTATTTCATTCTGCGAAAAATTATATTGCATAAATAGAATAAAGATAATATGTATAAATAATATTAAGCCCCTTAACATAAGATAACTACATGCTAAAATTTTGGGTGAGACGTTTTATATTTTTTCTAATTTTTTTCTTAATATTATTGATTCTTCAGCTGAAAAAATCCGAGCATTGAGAAGAAAGAAAAAAAAAAGGTGAAGGGTTTCTTTATTACACCCTAGGGTTATGGACTTATGGTCTAGTGTTAAATGGAGTGGATTCAGAAACATAAAGTGTCAAATTTAAATTTTAGCGAAGATAAAAAATATTTGATAATTTTTTCGATTCTATTCAAATCTTGATGAACAGAATTGTCGATACATATATTGATGGATACCAGATACTCCCGTAAAATTAGTCGAAGAATGTTCAAACTAACCCGAATCACGGTTATAAAAGAAAAGGGTACCTATCCTTTTTGACCCATGACAAGTACAAAGTGTAACAACTCTTGAGGTGGTTGGTGAGGCAAAAGACTTGGAAAATCGATCTCATTCCCACAACTTTTGTCTGATAATGAAACAAAAAAAAAGACAACACTATTATAGTACTCATAGCTAGCTGTTTTCAATATTACATATATATTTTTCTTGGGGCCCCCCAATAATTTCTCCTTCATTAGTGCATTTTTAAGTGATGTAGACAGCCACTTTCTCCATTTAATTAATCAAGAAAATTAACACCCAATTGTTTTTTCACCTTCCACTCAAGTTCCTATGAAGCAATATTTATTTGTAGAAGTTATTACAAAGACAAAAGGAGAAGACTTCATATATATGCCAGACAGTACAATCTTTTTAATCAAGATTCTGTGGTTTACTTTTGTCTCTGTCTATAAGTTCAAACATCACTTGGTGAAAGCTAGCTAGCTCCCTCTAAGTGAGGCAATCATGCTAAATTGATGGAACAAATTAAAGTACCTTTCAAAGTAGCTACTAGCTATACAACTAAACACAACCAAAAGCCCCACTTCCCTGAAAGATTAGATAACTCAACCAATTAAAAAAAAGTTAATTTAACCCTTTTTAAAAAGTAGTTGAGTCCATATTAACTTACTTGCCCCTCGACTAATTTCACCGAGTATATGTTAGAAAATTACCTAATGTTGTTTTTCTCCACTGAAATTTAAATCTAAATTGGTTCTTGACCCACTTTGTTAATTCATTCCCTTGGGTGCTAGTGCTAGGTGACTTAACTTACATATTTTTTCCATCTCAAAATATTTTTCGAGTTTTGTTTCTCGAAAGTCAAATTACATTAATTTGACTAACATGTTAAGGTATATTTTCTCCATCATATTGATACGAGGAGAATTGTAACTTATTGTATCATTTTTATAATTTTAATTTTAAAATTTGAGTTAATTTAATCTAATGTATCTCTGAAAATTAATCAAATTGACTCTCAAGAACTGAAAGATGACAAATATTTTAGGACGGAAGGAATATATTGATAGTGTAAATACTTTTTTATGAAATTGATTAATTAATCTATTATAACAGATTGATAATTAATTAATATTTTGTTGTAGAGGGTTATTTGTAATTACTTTATTAGCGATTTTATTATATAAATTTTTTTATATTGTCGGTGCATACCACTTAAACCGCGAGCAATAGATTTTAATATTTGAGTCATATCACATGCATTGGTTCCACTATAGCCAATCAATTTGCATGTTGTACCAAATTTAACATATAGTAGCAAAATGGGATCTTGTTTTGGTGCAAATTTTGCCAGGTGAATCAGATTCTTTCAAGTTAGTGGGTTATGCAATCACAAGTTCACAACCCTTCAACCATTATCTTTCATAGTACTTAATTAGGTATTTGTTTATTAGTTACTCCTTCCTCTCACTTTGTTAGACAATATTTGTTATTAATATTTTTTAAAAAGAATAAAATATTTTTATATAATTTAATGACAAAAACTTTTTAGTTACATAAATGTTGAAACCTTAAAATTCAGATTTTTATAGTCCTACAAATGTTATGACGCATTTAAAAAATGTTAAGAGTTTTTTCTTTATTAAACTTTATGTCAAATCAAACTATATAAAATAAAGTGAAATAATTAGAAGTTTAACTTTTGTATATTGATTACACAATTAAATCACTTACGTTGAGTTAAATGCATGTAAATATCATTAATGGTGCACTTTAACCTCTTTCGTATTCATTGGTAGGACTAATTCCGAATCGCGTTATATAAGGTCGTTAAAGAGGGAAGCATACTAAAATATTTCTCCAGAGCTCAGACCTGAAACTTTAAGTTGGCTTAATTTTCAATACAAAGATCACAAAAAGATTCATTGGA
The DNA here is from genome assembly GCA_034509755.1 of Anisodus tanguticus. Taxonomy (NCBI): domain Eukaryota; kingdom Viridiplantae; phylum Streptophyta; class Magnoliopsida; order Solanales; family Solanaceae; genus Anisodus; species Anisodus tanguticus. The sequence continues at coordinate 1,743,587 of CM067540.1, read as the reverse complement.
AGCCTTTAATGATTTCAACAAATTAAATCAAAGCTTAGCTCTACTTGCAAATAAGTTGTTAACTTCAACAAGGACAAGTCTCCCTTTAAACCATATTTAGGAATCAGAAAAGGATCATCAACAATTGTTTTCTTCTTACTTTTAAGCACTTCCTTTTTCTTCTCTCCCTCAAATATCTCTTCCTTTGTAATTATGTTTAATATGTATGTACTGATAGTGGAAAACAAAAAATATTATCAGAACATCTAAAAGATAACTATAAGTAGCTATCTACAAAAAATAATATTAGTAACCTGAAAAATAAGAAAAATTACTTATTATAATAAGTTAAAATATACTAATAGTATAACTATTTTTTTTTATCAAAGGTCATCCATCTCATTGAGATGATGGTATAACCAAAACTAATACTATCAATGTATAATGTGTATAATAGAGTTTAATTAATATACACAGGCTGTGTAGACATTTTTTTACACCGTCAGTAAATTAATGGGCAATTACCGGTAACCGGTTACTAATATGTTACCACCTATTTCAGCTTTTCTCTTCTTTTCTTATTTTTAATTTCTTAAACACTCCTTCCTTAATTACCATCTCTCTCTGGATTCTAAATCTTCAGTGCTTCCTCTCTCTTTTTTATCCTGAAATCATCTTCTAACCTCGTTAAATTATTCTAAGATCTGTCACTCCTTGAAACTACGAATCGTGGGAATTAATTGGCACCAATTTTTACAAGTGGACTTGTTCAAAATGAGAATTGCTCATTAGGCATTGTTATAAATTTATCCTAAAAGTTTGGATGCAATTCTAATGGCTACTGAAAAAAAAAGGATCCTTATTGATAGAATTAATAAATTATTTAGTCATAATTGTAATTGAACATATATGGTAGAGGTATATTTAGTCATTTAAGACCTTAATTCTAGCCTAGGATGATTCTGACCTGATATCAGATTCTAGAAAACGTTTATAAACCCTAAAAACCTCTCCTTCACCGTCGCCCCCCCCCCCCAACCCTCCCTTTTTTTGTGCCGCCGACTTCCTTCCTCTTCCGTCAGTCATGTCTGACTCGAAATTAAATTTTCATCCAGCCCTCGCAGTTTCAAACATTAAATCTCATATCTCCATCATTCTTGAGATGAAAAACTCCATTATGCGATGTGGGTGGAGCTCATCAAAATTCAATGGCTGTCACACCGTGTTATCCACCACATAATTCTGCCGGAAAAAGGCAAGGAGAAGGTGTTGAAAACCGATGATGAAAAGGAATTATGGTTGACACTCGATGTGACGGTTCTCCAGTGGATTTATGCCAAAATTTCTAGTGATTTGTTGCATACGATTCTTGAATCCGACTCCATGGCAATGGAGGCTTGGGACCGATTACATAATAAAAATTCCTGGGCCGTCACACTTGAGCAAGAATTCTCCACCACCGACATGTCGGATTTTTCCAATGCTTCTGCATATTGTCAATGACTCAAGGTTTTGTCGGACCAACTCAAGAACATCGGGGCACCGGTAACTAACAATCGGTTCGTTTTACAAATGGTTGTCGGTCTCACTGACGCATATAGTGAAGTTGGTACACTCATCCGCCAAAGCAATCCTCTTCCGCTATTTTACTAAGCCCATTCTATGCTCATACTAGAAGAAGTGGAGTTTGCCAAAAGATAATCACCGTGTCGAATCCCGTCATGGTTGCTGCTCCGTCCAATGATAACTCTTCATAATTTGAAAATTTTCTGCCAAACCGTGGTCAAAAGAGACGAAATGGCAATAATGAAGGTAAAAACGGCGGTGGTGGCAAGGGTGGCGGCCACCAACGTGGCAGAGGTGGTAGTGGCCAGTAGCAGCAGTTCGACCAAAGGCAAACCGAGGGGCCAGTGGGGCAGTGGACCGACACCGTGGGCCTGGCAGTGGCCTTGGGTTGTGCCTCCCTGCCTCTTTCTCTCAGGAAATTGGGCCAGGCCCAGTCCACGACAAGCTAGCCAGCCGCAGCTCGACGTACTTGGGCTACTGCCGAACCAGTGGAAGCAGGCCCACTCGGTAGTAGCGACTCCAACCGACATCGAGGCTGAAATGCACACTCTTTGACTTAATCCGCCCGACGCAAATTGGTATATGGACACCATAGCAACGTCTCATATGGTATCCTCACAAGGTAATCTCTCATCCTATTTTAATTTGAGCAATAATCATGGTATAATTATCGGAAATGGTAATTCAATTCCAATTCGTGGTTATGGTACTACAAACTAGTCTCCCCCGAACCCACTGTTAATTTCTAAGAATGTCCTTCATGCTCCTCAATTGATTAAAAACTTGATTTCAATTAGAAAATTTACTACTGACAATTCGGTTTCCGTTGAATTTGATCCTTTTGGGTTTTCCATGAAGGATTTTCATACGGGGATGCGTCTAATGAGATGTGATAGTCGGATCGAGCTATACCCAATCACCACAACCACACATCAAGCCACATTACCATCCACTTTTGCAGCTTTAGCTCATACCTTATGTCATGAGCGTTTGGGTCATCCGGGAGCACATGGTTTGCTTCCCTTAAACAAAATAAATTTATTTAGTGTACTAGAACTCGTAATTCTCATGTTTATCGCTCATGTCATCTTGGGAAACATGTTAATTGTCGTTTGTTGCTTCTAATTCATGCACTGTTATGCATTTTGATATTACCCATAATGATATTTGGACATCTCCCGTTTTAAGCTCTTCGGGCCATCGATATTATATTCTTTTGTTGGATGATTACTCTAATTTTTTGTGGACATTTCCTTTTTCTAAAAAATCATAAGTTTTTTTCACATTTCTATCATTTCGAGGATTCATCCGCACTCAATTTGAACGAGATATTAAAAATATTCAATGTGATAACAGTAGAGAATTTTGATAATGGGTCATTTTGGGATTTTTGCAAAATTAACGGTGTATCTTTTCATCTCTCTTGTCCACATACCTCATCTCAAAATGGAAAAGCAGAAAAAAAAAAAATCGAACCATTAATAACATTGTTAGAACCTTACTTGCCCATGTCTCTACCACCATCATTTTGGCATCATGCATTACAAATGACAACCTATCTCATTAACATACTTTCGAGCAAATAATTAGCCTATCAATTCCCTCTAAAAATTCTATACCTAAGGGACCCATCCTACTCTTATATACGGGTATTCGGGTGTTTATGCTATCTTTTTTTTTCTTCCACTACCATAAATAAACTTCAACCCTGTTCTACTCTATGTTCTTTTTTAGGATATTCGTCAAACCATCGTGGGTACAAATGTTACGACTTATCCTCTAATAAAATCATCGTGAGTCATCACGTAGTTTTTGATGAATCGAATTTTCCATTTGCCAAAATGCATTGTTCTGTGCATCATACCTACGAATTTCTTGACGATAGCATGCCCCCGAATTTGGTCCACCAATTGGCTTCACAAACAGGCCCAAACAGTTCGGCCAGGCCAGTTAATTCGAGTAGCTCGGCCCAATTTTTTCTGCCAGAAACCCAGCCAACTGGGCCTGCCTATCCGAGCACAGTGGTTTCCTGCCTAGCGGTGCCTCTCGCTGACAACCTACTGCTGAGAGGCCCAATGCCTAGCAGCCCACTGGGTGGCGGACCAGCCTCATGCAGTGGCAACCCAGCACGCACATGCCCACTCCCGGGCAGTCCAGTCCCCACACACTCGGCCTCCGGACCCATCTCACGTCAGCCCAATATCATGTCCTTTATCCAACTAACTCCAATTTCAGTCCAACGGCCAATCATTCGTAGTCAACATGAGATTTCAACCAAATAAAAAATATGGTCTTCACACCCATGTTACCAAATCACCGTTGCCTCATAATCATGTGTTTGCCCTTAATGACCCGAATTGGAAAATGATTATGGATGATAAATATAATGCTCTTATTAATAATATGACGTGAGATTTGGTGCCTCGTCCTCCTGATGTTAATGTGATTCGGCCTATGTGGATCTTTAGTCATAAAGAAAACTCTGATGGTACATTTGAGAGGCATAAAGCCCGTCTTGTAGGTGATGGAAACACTCAACATGTTAGGGTGGACTGCGGCGAGACTTTCAGTCCAGTGGTCAAACTAGCAACTATCCTCACGGTACTAAGTTTGGCTCTTTCGAATGCAAGAGTTAGTGGCTTTAATAAGCTATTCGCAACAATCATGGCCGCTTCATCAACTTGATGTAAAAAATGGATTCCTGTATGGAGAACTCAATGAAACGGTGTACATATATCATCCCATGGGGTACAGAGACCCCACTTATCCTAATCATGTGTGCTTACTAAAGAAATCCTTGTATGGGCTCAAACAAGCTCCTCGAATCTGGTACAAAAGATTTGCAGATTATGTTTCTAATATTGAGTTTTCTAACAACAGGTCTGATCATTCTCGCTTCATATACCATCACGGTAATGATATAGCTTACATCCTTCTGTATGTGGATGATATTATCTTAACTGCTTCATCTGATGCTCTTTGCAAGTCTATCATGTCTCTTCTTGGCTCAGAATTTGCTATGAAAGATCTAGGGCCATTGAGTTACTTTTTGGGGATAGCTGTAACATGTTATGCAAGTGGTTTATTTCTATCTTAAAAGAAGTATGCAAAAGAGATCGTTGAACAATCTAGCATATCCGCGTGTAAGTCGTCCTCTACTCCGGTTGATACTAAACCAAAGTTGAGTGCTACTTCCAACACATCATATGCGGATCCATCACATTACTGTAGCCTTGCAGGAGCCCTGCAATATCTTACTTTTACGAGGCCCGACATATCTTATGATGTGCAACATGTTTGTCTATTCATGCATAACCCGATAGAGGATCACATGCATGCTCTCAAGCGCATTGTGCGCTATATTCAGGGCACTCTCGATCATGGCTTAAAATTATATTCATCTTCGACCACCACTCTTATTTCTTACACAGATTTAGATTGGGGTGGATGTCCGGATACCTGATGCTCCACGTCTGGTTATTGTGTCTTTCTCGGTTACAATTTGATATCTTGGTCCTCCAAACGACAAGCTACCTTGTCTAGGTTCAGTGCCGAAGCAGAATATCGGGGAGTTGCCAATGTGGTGTATGCGTCTTGTTGGCTACGAAACCTTCTTTTGGAGCTCCACTGTCCGATTCAGAAGGCGACATTGGTTTATTGTGATAATGTTAGTGCGATTTATCTCTCAGGAAATCCGGTTCAATGTCAACGCACTAAACATATTGAGCTGGATATTCACTTTGTTCGTGAAAAGGTTGCTCGTGGACAAGTACGTGTCTTACATGTCCCGTCACGCTATCAGATCACCGATACTTTTACAAAAGGTCTTCCGCTGGTTCTATTTGAAGACTTTCGGGATAGTCTCAGCATACACCGACCTCTCGCTTCTACTGCGGGGGTGTGATAGAATTAATAAATTATTTAGTCATAATTGTAATTGGTACATAGTAAATGTTGTATATGGTAGGTGTATATTTAGTCATTTAAGACCTTAATTCTAGCCTAGGATGATGCTTGTATTATGAATATATTTACTACCTCTTTGAAACGAAATAATGAAGGAAGATATTTCTTACACTCATGATCTTCTAGATAATGAAATTATAATTTAATTTTTTTTTAACTAGAAGAAAACTGTTGTATCATTGTATGATGCAAACTTTATCAAACATGCCCTTGAAGTTTGAATGCAATTTTAATGGTTATCTAGAGATCAGATTAAACTTTCGACAATTAATTTTAGAAGTGTGATGAAGAATTTTTCTATGGTAGATATTAGTTATTAGTTATTTTAAAGAGTATTTTACTCTTAAAATCAACAAGGTAGATTAATAGAGTTGGTGATTTCTTAATGTGTATGTGGCAGATTGTTTCAATAGTGTTGGAAGAATTAGAATAAAACGAAGACATGAAATCTTTTGTATTTTTAGTAAACACGGTGGTAGAATAAATGTAGAGTCCAAGTTTCCTTCTACTAGTATTTTCCTTTTCTATAATTTAAATGTAGAGCTTGTTAAAACGGGTTGGCCCAGCCCATTCGGGCTAGCCCACACGAGCTTTTGAATTTGATGGGCCAGGCCAGGCTGGCCCATCATTTTGATGGGCTTTAAACATCAATCCCAATTCATCACTACGTGGGCTGCAGGTCTGGCCGGGCCAACCCACCTTTTAAAAAAAATATTTTTCATAATTCTTTAATTTAAATTCTAATTTAAAATGCCAACATAAATATTTATAAGACAATATTACATGGTGTTACTACTTGCTAATCAAGTCTCAAATTCACAAATAAAATGATTCTGATAATGCTTATTTAAGTTTGGCTTCAAGTAAAGATTTGATTGTATAACTGCTGTATGAAATCTCTACCATTCTATGCCATTATTTTGGGTACATTTGAAGAAAACGATCTTGTAGGACTAAACCTTCTGCGAAACTGAATAACTTTTGACATTGTTAACACTTAACATATTAATAACTGATATCCCTCGAACCAAATAGAAATATTAATAGCAAACTAATTAGTTAATGAGTAGCAATACAACTAGCTAAATAGGAATATTAACCTAGCTTTGTTTCAATAGATCTCAACAAAATACAAAAGAAAATGATAATATTTCATCAATTAAAAGTAAAAATAAACTTCTCAAAGAAGCACATATGATTTTGCTTGTGACAAGATTGTCTTAACATCTTCACTTTCTTTCTATTTTTTATTCTTTGATTAAAAAAATTTTGGCCCACGGGTCGGCCCAACCCATGCACACTCAAACTCACTGATCAGCGGGCTTACTCAGGCCGGGCTAAAAAACATCGTTCTTAAATGAACTCCAAAAATTCAAACCCTACCCTATCATATCACGGGCTGAGTTGGATCGGCCCGCGGGCCTTAGCCCATATTAACGACTCTATTTAAATGTAAAAAAAAATCTTTAGATACTTACCTGTAATAGTTGTTAAAGTTATTTGACTGTGAATTGTTTTTTACAAAACTCTAATAACTCCTTTAAGAATTGGACATGACTCGTTACACCTAGGATCCCAATTGCAAATTAATGAAAACCAATGTCCTTTTTGAGGAACTGGATCTAAGAGGAAATGATCTTCTACGATTGCTCACCATTTGAATAAAAAAAAGATTTTGCCCCCGGTGTAGCTCAAAAGCCACAACTTCCCCGATTCAATTACTTTCTCTGGCTTCTTCCGAAAAAGGGAAGGAGAAGGATAATGATCTTCTTCAGTGAATCCTGGTGTGGAAGTAGGCCAACATTTCTATTGGCAAATAGGGGGTTTCCAAGTCCAGGATGACACACTTCTATTTCGGGGACGAGTATGTGTTCCTCATGACAGTGACCTGACTGTTCTAACAGGGCAGGGGAGACGAGCCAGAAAGAAGCAAGGGACTGAGCGATGCATGGGTCAGATGATCCTCCCACCCTTGCTTTCGCATTTTCCTGCAAAATTTGGCTTTAAAATTAAATTTTACGAAAAATTCATGTATTTTATATTTATTACTTATGTTATTTTTTAATAATTTCCCGTAAAATGTCATATATCGAAAACAACATTTCTAATGTACTACAAGATCGAATCTTTTGAATAGTGGAATGCATGGGTTGGGATTTATGAATTATTAGCTAGGTATATGCTAGCTTAGTAGGGACGGATAAACAATATTGGTTACGGGTTCAGGTATACCGTAATTATTACCGGATTCAGTTTATATATATATTATGAATTTACTAAATATCTATAAATACTTAAATGTGAATTCTATTATTATTTTATATTACTATTAAGATGAGATCGATGTATTCTTACATAAATTTTAAATTCTAAATTTGCCCCTCGAGCCTAACAAGAAGACAGTTTCCAGAGTCATAAAATAAATATCTTTTTCCTATGAGTGTGAATAAATAAATAAATAATGTGAAAACGTACAAGATCGGATTTTTGGGATAAATTTTAGTTTAAGGCGCCGCTGGCGCTAGTCTTAGATGCAAATCCAATCCACGTCATAAAAATTGAGCCCAATATCTGCTCTAGACAATGATGGCCCACTACTCCCATTGACTCTACCATCGTGGGCCTTAACATGTTTAGGCCCAACACTTGTTAAGTCCGATTCTGCTACCACTCTACCACTATGGGCCTTTCATTGTTGCCTTTCTTCTTGTGAGCATTTTGGTGGCCACCCAAAGCTTGTGAATTTGCAAATTCTCTATAGCAATATTGACACTCGTATTTCCGGCTGTCGGTCGCCGGGAAACCATCGGATTCCGGTGACCCGGACGATGTTTTTGTAGACTCAACCTCTTGTTCTTGATCCTCTGTCATGTTGAAACCAAATAACAACTAACGTCCATTACTTGTAGGAATATTACTAGGCCTACTCTGGAACTCCAATTTCGTCATGTATATAAGCAGGGACAAATTCAGAATTTAAATGTACGTATTTTTATGATTATTGGAAATAAACTAGCTCTCCATCTCGACAAGGTAAGGTAAGGTATGCGTACATTCTACCCGTCCAGACTATAAATTTTATGTGTGTGTGCGCTTTTATGGAGAGTGAAAGTGAGACAGAAAAGAGAGAGGGGAAGAAAATAGGAAATAAGGCCTAAGTGGAATCGTTGCATGTGTAGGATATATTTTGCAGTGCAATTTTTCTGTTTCTATTGCACTTCAATTCGTTTTTTGCTTTAGTGGACGAAAACAGATGGAAAAATCAAGAGAGATACACATGGATGATCATTGGATTAGGGAACAAAATATCATACTAATTAGATTTCTATTATTTGCCTATATTATAGTGAACACAAAGAGCGTTGGCTTTTGCGAAAAAAATTAAGCTCTATACATTAATAGAGTAAAAATATTTTATTTATTAGGTAAAAAGTATTTACTCAATTACCAATTTACCAGAGATGTTCCCGATATTGTATGTTTATATATGTACCATAAAATTGTACATAAAATTCAATTCCAAAAAAGCCATTGGAAGTTTCTCTTTGATGATGTGAAGAGGTCCAAGGAATCCCATGCATGTAATGCCCACACTTGTGTTATGGAGGAACAGTATCTAATTAAGTTTTTTAAATATTATTAGTATACATACACAAAAAAGGGCAGATCATATTAATAAACATATTATTATTAATATTTTTTTAGTATACATACACAATTATTACTTTTAAACTTTGAATCTTGAATTCCTCTCCACGTGTTACCACGACATGCACTATCAGATCATATTCTATTTTTGAGTTTAAGTTATATATATATTATTAGTGTAAATAATTTTTATACCATCAGGTACTCTTTACTTTTTATAGCAGGTAACTTATTTTATTTTTTCTAATTATAAGTTCTATATTTTAAGAAAATTTACTTATAGATATTCTTTTGATAATTTTGTAGTGAATTTTGTTCTTTACTCTAACAATGTATAGCTTAAAGTCTTTATCTTTAGTACTCATCACTTGTATGTTTCACACTACATACTCCTTTTCACATAGTAACACACAATTTAAGAGTAAAAAATGGGAGGCTTTACAAAAAGCCATCACAATTCACAACATAATTAAGTAAGTAACTTCCTTGAAAGAGTACTAGTAAATGAACGTACGGATGAACTAACAATGTTCCAAGTTAATTATCATCAGGTGTGACAACTTCAAGTTTTGGACCCACTATACTGCGTGTTAATTAATGATGAATTACATATAGTGTTTGATGTTTGCTTGATTGACGTTGAACTCCATAGTTCTATTTTTCTTGTCTTGGTTTCTTTAATTAATACTACTCCATTGATTTGTGTTTTTCTTTTCCACAGGAGGAGGTCTTTCCGAATCTTACTAATTACTCCCTCCGTTCTTAATTTAACTTGGCACGGAGTTTAAGAAATAAATAAAGATTTTAAATCTTATGGTGTTAAATTAAAGATATGTGGATTTTTTTAAATCTTGTGATTTTAAACTTGTCTTGGAATTGAAGAACTTACTAAATATAAAAAGAGATACTCTTTTTGAGACATACCAAAAAAAAAAGAAAGTAAGACACTTAAATTAGGATAAGAAAGTAAGATATTTAAATTGGGACGGAGGGAATAATATTTACTACTCGAGAGCGACAACGCGAGAGAAAGAAAGAGGAAATTGGGTATCTAAATTGGAATCCGAAATTTAAACGAAATTAAAATAAATTTAAACGAAACTTACTACTCAGTCGTACTTAAAATAAACAAAATTTTCTTCTACTCCTTTTTTGTTTCCCACCTGGAAGTAGGGCATCTAAATTGGGATAAGATTAAATTTGAATTCACCCCGTAAAAGTTTCACATTAGAGGTAAAGTATTCCCACCAAATTAAGATTTGTATTCATATCCAAAGTTTGAACCAAAAATTTTAATTAAGGATTGAGGAATATTTGCTACTCTATCACAACCCTTGTTATATTCTTCTACTTCTTTTTGATTTAATGTTGTTATATATTATTCAGACACTATCAATATAATTTAACATGTAACAATGTATTAATTGTCGTTTTTATGAAATTAATAATTATTAATTCTTATCATATAAATTTACTTATAAATGCCTTATAAGTCTAAAGTCCTAATTATATAAAAAATATCTACACCACAATACAACAACAATAACATACCCAGTGAAATCCCACAACGTGGGATCTGGGGAGGGTAGAGTGTACGCAGACCTTACCTCTACCTTGGTAGGTAAAGCGGGTGTTTCCGAGAAACCCTCGGCTGAAGACAAAACACAAGCACAAGCACAAGCACAAACACAAGCAAAGTAAGACAAACAAAGCGACTAAGGCATGATAGCGACTTCTGATAAAAAAGCAATAACTAATGCAGGTAAATAAGGCAAACAAAATACACATAGCAACATAAATCAAACGATAGTGGACTATAAAGCAATACTATGCCTACTAGTATGATAGACTAAGCGAGCCTACAATAATAACACTACAACTATCATTTTGTAAGCATAGGTAGGACTACGCTGGACTACCTACTACCCTAATTTGTGTCCTCCATAACCCCCTATCTAAGGTCATGTCCTCAGTGAGTTGCACCTGCGTCATATCCCGTCTAATCACCTCTCCGCAATACTTCTCCAACCTACCTCTACCCCTCTTGTACCCATACATAGCCAACCTCTCACACCTCCACACTGGGACATTTATATCTCCAATCTGCATGTGCCTGAACTATCTCAACCTCGCTTCGCGCATCTTATCCTCCACCGAGGCCACTCATACTTTGTCCCGGCATTTAGGCATATTATAGCCCTCAGAGGCATTTTACACAGACATGATATTTAGGCATATTATGTCCTTATTGAGGTATATGGAAAAGATGTTAGTATTCATAATGTTAATCGGAGGTGAAGCGATATTGACAAACTTATTATGTTTTATTATCATATCATTCATGCATTATATTTATGTACATACCTTGACCTCAAATGAGTTATATACTCTACTATATGTATGCATTATATATGTATGGGGAATGAGAAAATGGATACGTCATTATATATGCACACCACCTGCAACTGGTACAGATATACGATGATGATTATGCCCACAGAGACCGATATGATATGATGGGATGTCCACAGAGGCCGATATGATATGATGGGATGTCCACAGAGGCTTGATGGCATTGTATACGCATATGTATGACCGCATTTGCATTGTGCATGACATTTAGGCATATTATGGCCCTCATAGGCATTTTACACATACATGGTATTTAGGCATATTATGGCCCTTAGAGGCATTCTCTACTGGTTGGTTGTTTCTTGTCTCAGGTTACTTTTAGGTCTCTATTATGCTATTTTTCATGCATGACATACTCGGTACATCAGTCGTACTGACGTCCCTTTTGTCGGGGGACGCTGCGTTTCATGCCCGTAGACTCAGGTAGACAGGGTGACGGTCCGCACTAGTGGGTTGCTGGTTCAACTGATATTGGAGCACTCTACTTGTTCCAGAGTTGCAGTCTAGTTGTGGTACGATATTCTTGATATGCATATGGGTATAGCTGGGCCCTGTCCTGACCTTATGATGTCACGTACTCTTTAGAGGCTTGTAGACAGATGTCTTGTGTATAGTAGTCGTGTATGGCCATGTTGGCCTTGGTATGTATATGTATATAGGTTGAGTCCTTTTGGTTGCAGGATTTTACATAGATCCTTTCCAGTTTACTATTTTCATATGTCAGCAGGGTATCTCGTGGTGGCCTAGTGGGCCATGTGAAATGACGGACATATGCTAAATATATGATTAGTGGTACTCGGCAAATAAGGTCCGGGTGCCCGTCATGTCCCTCCGGTTTGGGTCGTGAAAACTCGATCCCTCTCTTTATAAGAGTCTCGCAAGTGTTCTTCAGTATCTCACTTTCACTAGGCTGGATATTGCCTATGATGTTCAGCAAGTGTACTTGTTCATGCACGCTCCCATGGAGCCTCATTTTACAGCTCTTAAGCATATCATTCGATATGTTAAGGGTACTTTTGACTATGGACTACATATCTATCCCTCCGCACAAACTAGGTTGCTATCTTACACGGACACCTAGTGGGCAGGCTGTCCGGACACCCGTCACTCTACGTGTGGCTATTGTGTATTTTTGGGAGATAAACATTATTTTGTGGTCTGCCAAACGACAAGCCACGCTTTCCCGTTCGAGTGCAGAAACAGAATATAGAGGTGTCGCGAACGTTGTTGTTGAGTTGTGTTGGCTCTGCACCTTCTTCTTGAGCTTCATTGTCCCTTATGTAAGGCATCTTTGGTTTACTGTGACAACATATCTGTTGTCTACTTGTCTCATAACCCGGTTCAACATCAGCGAACCAAGCACATTGAGATGGATATTCACTTTGTTCGTGAGAAGGTTTCCATGGGTCATGTTAAGGTGTTACATGTTCCTTATTCGTATCAGTACGCATATATCTTCACTAAGGGGCTTCTTTGGCAGCTGTTCATTGACTTCCGATTCTGTCTCAGCGTCCGGCCTCCTTCCGCTCCGACTGAGGGGGTGTGATAGTGAATATATTTTCATATATTCACCGTATATTCTGTAATTAATATTTTAGTGTAATTATGTAAAGTAGGGATCTTCATTCCATTAGGATTACTATTGTACACACTATATATATATATATATACTCAAGGAGATTTACACTATTCTACACTAACCATTACTATTATTAATTTTTTTTCTGGTACTATATATATGTAGGGTCAATATTAAATACAATGGTGATGATGAGGTTCGTTAACCTGAAATTATGGTATCTAGATTTAGGAGTTAGATTAGGTGATCCCTTAATGGAAGCTTATAAAAGAACACTAGTAGTACTTTTTTTTTTCTCAACACTAAACCTATATGTGGATCCAATGATTTTCACTTTCGTTTCTTCTCTTGTACTCTGATGGGATGGTTAGAAAATGGAAAATACACAAATGAAGCAAAAGATTCTTTCAATTTGTGTGTGATTTTCCATTTCTATACATGTAGTTAGTTGTATTATATCTACTGAAGTTTTTAAAAGTTGGTTTTGAATTATTAGGTTTGAAGGTTCCATGGCCTTTCAACTATTTTACAAGTTTTTAATTAACCATTCTATTCTTACAATAGAACCTGGCCTAGAATTAATATAATCTACTAGACCATATTAATTGACAAGAAGTTGGAAATTTCGTTCTCCCTTAACTTCACGTCTTCGTAACCAAGAGAGAAAAAAAGATAATTCAAAAATAAAATATCTTCAATCAAAAGTGAATTAGAATTTAAAATTTATGGGTTTGTTTCTACCAACAAAAATTATGGATTCTTAATTACATCAATCTCAAGTTGGGTTCACAATCAAATGTTTATGCAAAACCTATTAAGTTCACATGATCAACTCATAAATTATACTGTAGATTTGTCCTGTGTACAGTTGTTATCAGCTCATACCTTACAAGATTTTTAGCTTGCATTATTTTATTTTCTTTTCCTCAAAAGAAAAAAGAAAAAGAATTGGATGAAGTACATCAAACCTAATAAAAATAAATGGGACCACCAAATGATGTAGTGTAGCGGATGGAGCTGCTCCTTCCTTAATCAAATGTCCCGAGTTCGAGCCTTAGGTATGAAAAAATTATTGGTAGGGAGCGCTTCCCCTCAAATGGGGCCATACGTAGTGCGAATTCAGATATAGTTGAGCTCCAATACAAATACTGGACACCGGGTGAAAAAAACAAAACAAAACAAAACAAATGAGTCTTCTAAGAAGCATGATTCATAGAACCAAAGTCCTTTATATTATACATTTGTTTAATTTGAAACATGGTATACTTAGGAAGAAACACACGTGAATGTGCCTCACACAGTTGAAACAAACCAAATACTAATCAAGAAACAATGTCACATTTGCCATGTTTGGGTCCTACATAGACTAGAATGTTATGGTTCTTGGTCCCAGAATATGAATATGAATAAGAATAAACACCTCCTTGGGTATCTTTTAGTATAAATTGGTAATAACTCAGCCCACTATAAAATTTCAAATTTCAAAAAGTGAAACATTAGGATATTGCCATGAAGCTTCATTTGTTAAATTTAAAACATTGATTATTTTTTAAAGACAAGATTAAAAAGTGCACAATGAATACTAATATTTTTACCATATATTTACCTGACTTTAAAATGTGTCACTAGAGTTTAAAACTTATTTTCTTATATACTCAGCATGTCTCTCATATTTTGTCGATATGAGATTCGCTCTATGGTGTTACAAATATGTACACCAAATACTACAGTTATGTGATTGAAAAAATATATGTACTTAACATTTACATCAAATTAATTATTACATGTAATACATATGCCGTTTATATAAATCTTTATTTGTTAATTATGACTAAGTGATATGTGATTACATTTTTATTATTATATAGATTAATGCTTAAGATGAAATTGTTTGATTTAGCATAAGCATAGGGTGTGAATAGGTATGTTTAGGATTTTGCAGCATTGTTCTCCAATCTACTTTGTAAGCCCTCTTGTTGATTAGTCAGCAACATCTGTCTGTTAATGGTTTTCCACAATCTTAATACATTCTAAAACACTTTTATTGGGACCTTAATCATGATATATTGTCTATGTTGTTTATTCAAGTGATGTCGATATTATCATTCAAAGATCTCCCAACCCTAATTATGTCCCACCAACTTGTGTTTATCAAGAACAATCAGCCAATTAGAAGTTATTACACAAATTTTAAACATGAGATTATAATATATTTAAGACATGATCCCATCATAATGTACAAATTAAAGGAAAACACATTAACTTTCTAGTCATTTCCTTTTTGGAACCATTACTTTGGAAGGATCCAAAAAGAAGGATTAAAGATAATACCGAACAATACTGACTTAATTTCAAGTTGTTATTCCTTTTTTGGGATGTGTTTAAAAAGCATATTTAATTAATCCAAACAATGTGGGTATGGCTCAATATATATATATATATATATAATGTGAACGAAAAAATATTATTAATCATCAGAATAAAAATACAGCAATAATTCAAAAAACAAACTCCTGCCAAGACCAAACGGTCTAGAGATCTTCTACTCTACTCTCATTTACCTCCTACCTGTATATCAATGCTATAGAGATTGTTTGTTCATTCTTCTATCTGAACAATTATAAATTTTTATTTGACATTCTTTCTGTACATGCTATCTGTTGGGATTTTGTTGGGTTGTTGTATGCAGCGGATATTAAAAACTTGTTTCAAACCCAACAAACGTAGAACTGTTTAACTATAAGATAACTTTAAACTGTAAACATAAGACTTGAATGGTACTTACATGTTTACAATATCTAGAATCTTTATCAACTGTGGGTGCGCACGTGAATGCCCTTTCGATTGCAAGCTCCAAGTTTCAATGTATTCCTCCTTTGGAAAGTTAGGAAATCCGGCAGAGGTTCGAGAGAGTGTTTTGATTCTGAGTCTCTAAGACTTAGAATAATGATATGAAAACCAAGTGTAATGAATAATGAAGTGTAGGTCTGTATTTATAGGTAAAAAATTAGGTCAAACCGAATTAGGGTTTGAACTTGGGCCTGGCACAAAACTCGAGGCGGACTAGGTCACCACGCCGGCGGCGCTGTAGCCCAGCTAGTGGGCTACGCGGCCTTGTGGAACTGTGGCCCTACGGTGTGGGCCTGCAGCGCTGACGTGGCCCTACACCGCCTCGTTTTATTTTTCAGCACATTCTTAATTAAATCCAAAATCCAATTTTGACTTAATTAAAACAATCATCATTCATTTAAATATCTCAATTCTAAATTGAATATTAATACTCTCTCAATACATCCTTAGATCGAAAGGACAATCGACATAGTGTGACCCTACATGTCTTCACATATCGACACTAATCAAATTAAGGTCTATGCGGAACTCCTAGACGGCGCCGCAAGACGAACTCAATATGTGAAGTACGTTTACATGAATCCAGTAAACCTAACCTCTATGTGGTAAGATAAAATCCTTTCATTCACGACACACTCGATCAAACTTAGGATTTTCCAAGTGTCTATCCAAATGGCTTGATCATTATATCTCATCTATATTAGTTGACAACTAGATCATATTCTAAATATGTCTATTGCGTTGGCCAACGACTTAGTCAACCTAATATCACTGAGAATCTGAGTGTTCTCTCGAATATACATTCGATGAATGAATCGTAATCTTGGCTCAACTACCACCTTTAATCCACATCATAATGTACCCAATACAAGCTGTATCTCAACCTATAAGGCATTTGAGCTTAGGACATGATCAAAGTATATTACTCTGTAGACAAGGTGTGCATTGACCTCAAGTCTAAGGACTTCTATCTCTCACACGCTGATCATACTTTAGATAGGTATAACAAATAGTATATCAGCAGGGTATACCAATACTTCTAAAGTATCCATGTGTCCATCACGAGTAGTCATTACTCGTAGCAGGTGAGACATACTACATCCTCTAAGGATGTGATGCAGACCACATGTCGACTTATAACATATCATCGATATCCCATTCTCGATGATCATTAGTCGAGGCTATTTTAAGAGTTACGTTATAATATTAATATCTCACATCATTATTAACAACGTAACCTCTAGGGATGAATATTATAAAATATTATAAACAATCAACTAATAATTCAATAATTGTAGATGCCAAAATATTAATCTCCATTAATAATAATACGAACGTGTATAAAGTACATTTGTTCTAATACGGATTGTCTCTAGGACATACATATACTTTCACTCTCTAATGACCATTGGATGGGGTACTCTATGATTACAATGTGCTTCATTTCGTGCTCTCCGAATGCGGTATACCACTGCTGTCAACACTGCTGGCACAAAGATTTTGCAAATTCTTCCTTTAATCTTCCTTGTCATCCTCCTTCATAGCCCTTGTAGTGCTAGGTTGTGTACATTCATTTCCAGTCACTGTAATATCAGCTTAATACATTCATGGGAGAAGGGATATTTTACTAAGAGGTATGTTTTCAGACTGTGTTTCTAATTATAATCTTGATAAGTATAAGTCTCTGCAATTATGATATTACATATTGATAGAAGGTTATAGACTTTTATTTAAAAAATGAATTTTAAGTTAATAATACCTGCTTCCGTACTACATGCCTATTATTTGATAAACTTACTTGTAACTAGGTTAATATACCATCTATATTCCTACCCTTTTCAGGGTTGTTAGATGATGAAAAGATCTGCATAGAAAATGGTATTAGAATTTCAAGATCACCGGAGATACTCAACTCACCCTGGCTCTGCCTCCCTTTTTTCCTCATTGGATTCGACGGGATAAATGGCCTAGGTGCTGGGAGTTGCTCGACAGACTCTTTCTTAAAATTTATTTTAAGAGGCAGTGTTTTATGGACTAGTATGGTTCTAAGTATAAGCTTTCAAAGTATCTATTCTCTGGTATTATGATATTATTCTTGATATGGGTTATAGACTAGAAGGGGGTTTAGCTAGACATTAGAGAGAATATTTTGAAGATTGAAGATTTTCTTGTATTCAGAAGTTATCTTTCAAGGTTACAAAGAGGCTCCTTTTATAGATAATCTCGGTTGCCTTACATTATTGGCATGCTGAAAAGTCTAAAAAGCAAATAGTATTTTTGTTACAAAAGTCATAAAGTAAATAGTACTTTGTCTCTTGTCATTTCATGCTTTTCTTAAAGTTGTTTGTCGTTGTTGCCATTCTTTCAACGTTTGTTGGCTTGTCATCTTTTGTCTTTGATTCCTCATGGGTCCGACAGCTTTTGCATTGAGGTCGGTCGCTTTCTTCCACAAGCATCTTTTGCAGGTGTCTTCTTTGCACAAAAATATGATTTTTTTTCTCTGACGATACTCCTATAGAATAGGAACGGTATCGTTTTGATTTTTTATTTGATACTCCTATAGAATACTAACGGTATCGTTTTGGTTTCATTAGTATATCAGTGATATATGATGATATATGGGCTTACTGTAGTTTAGACTACATTAGGCCATATTAAATTATTACATCGTGGCTTTCTGTAGTTTACACTACACTGGACCGTTTCATTCAAAATGATTAGATGATCCTTCTTTTTTCATAGTAATATGGGTAGTATCATCATTTATGCTCATAACATGCCTTTTCCTCTGACCTATCAAGAGTTTGTACTGCTCCACTGTTTCACTGGAGTGTTTGTGCTCCATCTTTATGATCCTGTCATGCATGTTAGTAAGGTGTATGGTGTCTTGGGATAGTACATCGTTGTTGTAGTACATGTAATAAGTTCTTCAGTTTCATCTCCCTTGAAGTTTTCAATGATGATGGCTTTGCCTGCTCTTAACATATAATTTTTTATTTTAATGTTGATAGTCTGATGACTCTTTTGGCACTCAGCCATTCTTGAAACTTTTCTAGGGTACATGGTATTTTCATCTTTAGGTCTTTATCATCTCCGCTTATGTTGCTATTTCTTCCTGTTTTAAATAATTGGCATATTATAATCGATTTTCCCGTCAAGTCTATTGAGGCGTCGAACAGTTGTATGCCGTAGATGCCTCTTCCAAATGATTCCATCATTAGTCTGACATATTCTACTAAAACATTGGGTAGCTTAGCAATGTTGTAAAAAGTTTCATCTACTAATATTTTATCTATAAAACCGTAAGTAAATAGTTTAAAACTATATTAGGGTTTGATTTTTCGTTACATAAAAACCTTGGATATTTACTTAGTTTTGCACTTCGTAAAATGTGTGGATTTAATTTATAATCATAAAATTTGTTTATCTGCTCATAAGCTGTAATATATTCTGGTGAAAAATTCATTTTGTCACACATTGTTACTGTTGTTGTCAAATGAGAAGACGATGTTGTTATGAGTGGTGGTATATTGGTTGGCATAGTTGCAAGCTTGGATGTGAAAGTTTTTGGTTTTTCTGTTGCAGGACAGTGTTATACTGAGTTGTTGATATACACTCCATTATCCACCTAATAAATCTCAGAGGGAAATTTTATGCATGTAACATTTCTTCTACAAACTCCCATTCGATTGAGTCATAGGCCTTTTTAAGGTCAATCTTTATGAGTCAGCTTTGAATAATGTTCTTTCTCTTGTATAACCTAACTAAGTCTTGACAAATCAATATATTCTGCACAATTGTTCTGCCTGATATGAATGCACTTTGGTTATCTGATATCACAATAGGTAGTATAGGTTTTAGCCTACTACACAACACTTTAGAGATCACTTTGTAAGCAGTATTACAACAAGATATGGGCATGTAATCTCCCACAGTTGTTGCATGACTGGTTTTAGGGATCAGGGTAATCACTATACTATTCATAGCTCTCAGCAACTTTCCATTCCTAAAGATTTTTTGTACAACAGCAATCAAGTCCTTCCCCACTACCTTCCAACTATCCTTGTAAAACTGGATACCATATCCATCTAGGCCAGGTGATTTATCTCCTGCAATACCCCACAATGCCTTCTTGATCTACCCTTCAGTTATGGGTGCAATCAAGCCTCCCATTTTTGCTTCAGTTAATATTGCACCTGGTCTCACTAAGTGACTACAGACATGATGCTTCCTTGCCTTCTTAGTGCCCAATAGTCCCTCATAGTACCTAATAAAAGCATCAGCTATGCCCTGAGGGTCTGTTTCTGCTTCTCCTTGCTTTCATCATATTGTGAAATTTTTTTGTATTCATGTCCCTCTGAGTAATCCATTAGATTTTACTCTTTTGCTTCAAAAATTACTCTCTAGCCTTATTCCACTTCACACATTCTTTGCTATGACTCATCTCCTCTTCAATCAGTATTGTATTTGTTGGATCCCTTTGTAGTTGACCTTGGCATTGTAATAGCAGTGTCATTGCCTTCTCAGCTCTTTTTTCCACCTCTGTGAATCTCTCCTTATTCAGTACTCTCAAAGTATGCTTCAAATTATTCAGTTTACCAACCAGCTCATACATTTTGGTGCCACATTTTCTAGATAATCAGGTGTCATACTCTACATATTAAAGTACCTAAATACCTTGTGGCTTCTACATGTATTTCTGTCCCAATTACAATTACTGCACAATAATTATATAAACCTGTATTTCTGTTATTACACCATGTATAGAATGCCCCTAAGGACTTCGTTTCTTGCAAGTCACATGCCTCCACACATTGTCTAAACTCTCTCATTTCTGCCATTGTTATAGGACTCCCAACTCTATCCTCTCTATTGATCACACAGTTGAAATCTCCTATAATTTCCCAAGGTCCTTTAGTGCCACTATGTATCTCCTTAATACATATTGTGAAGCATAGGGGAACAGAAGAGCAATTTGAAGTAACAATGTGTCTAAACTATCATCTGGAGCCCATTCTAAATCAACACTACAACAGCTTTCCTAAAAACTAAGACGTAGTTTTTTCACGAAAAATTCTTTAATTCAGTCAGCTTTCCTCACTTCACACGGTAGTCTGACATTTACTTGCTAGTCGTTGCCTTCTATAATAAGTAATTGATTCTAAATCTTCGTGTATAATTGTAGTAAAAGAAATAGAATTTAAAAATATAAATAGTTAAGGATAGAAAAGGAGATCAATTAACTCAAATTCCTAACTTCTTTTCACTTTTTAAGTTTAGAATATTAGAAAGAAGAATTAGTAGTAGGAACGACTGATTGGATTGGTAGTTTAATAGAATTAGGATTATTATTAATTTAATGTTCGATTATTGAGTTATTTACAATTATATTCTTAAATTATATAAATATTTAAGGGTATAAAGGTCGTTCAACACGTGAATGATATTTTGGTCAACCAACATTTATATTCATGCTTTTAAAATAACTAGCATCTACGAATGTGATGTTGCACGCTATTCCCTCTCAATCGTGAGAAAAAAATGTCATGTTAAATTATTTGTAATTAGATATTATTTTTATGAGATACAAATATACTATAAGGTGAGATATGCATTAATTAGCTATGATTTTTGTGATAACTTGTAAAGACATGTGTCATTTACTTATTAATTTGGTGTAAACACATTGTGCGGATAAATATTTACTTAATTTAAAACATACCGTCAACCGTTCTGCTTTAAATCATAGAATAAACAATGAAAGTTTAGGCTTAGAACTTTACCTGATCGAAGGAGCAACTTGTAACTAAACATGGAATATTTTTATGTTACACCATATGAAGACTCAAAGACATGGATTGAGAAGAAACATATATAAGCTTATTCTTGCACTTCGTGACTTGAATACATGTGTCATCAATTTAAAATCCTTGATAAAGAGGTAGTGGGTACGTAGTTTAAAATATTCTTATCAATCTAGAATTGATATGACTGTTGAACTTTAATATTCATGTTTTTAAAATAAAATAAATATAAACATAAATATAGATAGATAATAATTAAAGTAGACACTTAAATACATGTACGACAACATAACATGTCGTGCAAAAACAACTAACTTAATTAGTTGAGAGATCTTTTCAGATGTAATGGGATTTAATAAAGTAATCATACTCATTAGCGTAATATATTCTAATTTATTTAACGTATTTCTACTTGTTAAATTTATTTTTGTTATACATTCTTCTGCCACGTGGAACTATTTCGGTCGGCACCACAAGAATAAAAAAAGGCAAGCTACACATTTCGCCAATCAATCAAAAAAATTACATTCACTAGTCAAATATACAACAAATATATACTATTATTTACAATTTTATCTATATTATACACTAATATACAAAATAAAATATATTTATTGGCTATTATTTTGATGGATGACCATTATGTCAATTTCTCTATAAAAAATCCTAAAAAGAGTATAAATCAATTTTGATTTATAATCTCCTTTAAAATCCTTTTAATGATAGAATTTACTTGATATTGGAGACATTCAACCAAAAAAAGAAGAAAGGAGGAGTAGAAAAAGGATAAATGAGCAAATACACATAATGAATTTTTATCTTTCAGAGAAAAATTAAATAAATAATTTGAACATGTACAAGATCCCATTTTAGGATAATTTAATTCTATTCTCCTGCAGATTATATCCAAGCCAACATAAATTCACAAATAGCCACTCTTTAGTCCCAATAATTAAAAATTTGTACCGGAGTTTCACCTGTGGATTTTGAAACTTTGGCCAGTTTTTCAAAGACGAAGCCGAAATGTCATGAAATTTCACCTGTAAATTTTAAACTTATGATTGATTATTTTTCAACGTCAAGACAGAAGAGTGGCCAGTAAACGTTATTTATATGGCGCAGCTGGGGCAAGGCTTAGATGTAAATCCAATCCAAAAGCGTCATCGAAATTGGGCCCAAAATCCGCTCTAGACAACTTACTCACTGATGGCCCATTATCATGGGCCTTAACATGTTGAGGCCCAACACTTGTTAAGCTGGGATCCGCTACACTGCCGGTGTACTGAAAGTTCCCTACACCCCTCCCACCATGTGATACGTTGAAGGGTTGCACGTTACGTGGTACGTAAATCCACGATGGAGATGAACCCGCCGGAACCACCACATGACCCGGCGGAGCAAAGGTGGAGATAACAGGGTTCCTCATGTATGCATTTCGACTAGCTTGAATTTGGGCACGTTTCAATTGTTGCCTTTCTTTTTTGTGTGCATTTTGATGGCCACCTAAAGCTTGTGAATTTGCAAATTCCCTAGAGCAATATTGACACTCATATTTCCGTCCACTGATAGCCAGAAAGTCGCCGGATTCCCACGACTCCGAAGAATTTTTTGTAGAGTCAACCTCATGTTCTTGATCCTCTATCATGTTGAAACCAAACAATTTTAAACGTCCACTAGTATTAGTACTCGCGCGAATCTCCAACTCTGCCATGTATTTGTTTTTATATATGTATGTGTTTGTGTCTGTGTGTGTTTATAAGTGTGTATGTGAGAAAAAAATGAAGGAGAAAGTGAGACAGAAAAAGATATAGAGAATTTTGAAACAAAGGAGAAGGCGTTAGGGAAGTCGATGCATGTGTAGGTTATATATATATAAAAAAAGTTTGGATGGGTTTTAAGTTTTTATTTTAGCAAAGAGAATATTTTATTGCTATAAGGTAAGAGAGATAAACAGATTGTTGCGGACATCCGAAGGAGAAGAAAGTAAGTGTGAAATTTAGGAACACCACCAAAATTACTTTGGGACCCAATGCATTGACATGAAGGGAAAGAAAACAGGCGGCTTGTATAACAAGTTGTTCGACTCATACAACGAGATAAAAGGGCCCACTACGAAGAAGATAGTATTCGGTGTTTATATATTAAATAAGTTAATTTAACCTTATAAGTTGTTAGTGTCAGAATTCCACGCTGATTTTGAGTGAGTTATTTGATCTTTTTATATAATTTTAGAAAATTCTCACATCGGAAGTTAGTTTTTGGAGTTAATTTATGTTCAAAGTTCATTTTATTATCTTCTATAATAATTCAGTGAAAAACCATATAATTTATGGTTAACTGATAATATGTTTATGAAAAAAAATGTCTTACCTTTACTGATTTGGTGTAAATACTGATGTTAATAAGTGTTTACATTCACATACAACCTAACCAGTGCAGTTATATGTAAAATTTAATCAAGTCGAATTTCAAATATCTAGGAACACATATACTACTATTTTGGTGGGGAAAGACGTGTCAATTCGTATTTTTTTTGGGGGGTTTACTTGAGGTTTTAGAATTTGTCTTGTTTCAATTGACCTATTGGACTGAATGGAGTGAAGCTAGATGGAAGATGCAACGGGTGAATTTGATGCATGTGAAAGTTGTAGGCTTGTTGAACTATCAAATGATTGTGTTTTATTCACTGTTTTTCTCACTTTCTAGTTTTTGCGTACCAATATGAAAAATCAAGACTAAATATACATATAGCGGAAAAATCAAAATTTTCACTAAAGAGAGTTAAAATATAAAAAAATAAATACGTATAAAATTCAAATATATATCAAAAGAATTACTTATATCTATACAATATAATTTTACGACAACAACACCCGTTGAATAAAGGTGACCCCGCCCCTATACTTAATGTATATTCTAAATCCATGATCATTGATTAGGGGACGAGATATCACATGAGGATTCTTGTAAAAGTTGTCTAAATAGTACCTAACAGGAATGCCACTGTCTTTGGTGGTATGGTTGGGTATTCTTGATATTTTTTAGAATAAGTGATGTTTCATATTTTTTTCAAAATTTAAAATTTTTTGCCTAAATTAGATTTTTCAAAATTCTTCTGAAAATCTATAACCAAACGCTAGCTAAAGAAATTATTAACATCACCTCGTCCATGCCAATTTCTGTATCATACTTTTCTCTTTAAAGTTCTTACGTCCTTATTTTAAAATAATTAAATTTTATATTTTTCATTGTACTTTCACAAGTTATAACACACAAATATATATAATTTGTTTTATTTTAAAATTTCAAATATCTTTTTTCTTTATTAAACGTCGTATTCAATCAAATATCATTACATAAATTGGGACATAAAGGAAATATTTTTTTCTCCTTTAAATATACGATGCTACACATGGAAAAGACAAGACAAAAACACAAACTAAACGTTAGGTCTCTTTGGAATATTTTGAAAACTTTGTAGTATATATAAATTAGTTTTATAGCAACCAATATATATCAGGAGTACTTCAAAGGAAAAATTGTATGTCAGTCTATACTACATTTGAACCCTCTTTTCAGAAAATCACATAATATAGACAGGTTCATTTTTTATACGTTTATAGTAGATGATGAACCTCTTTGATAAATTCAACCTCCCTCGGGACAACACTGCTTATACCTATATTTTCTTTTTGGTCCCTCTAAATATTGTCTGCCAAATATTTGTACCTTAAATTTGTATTAAATTCAAATCTCCCAAAATGTCCTTGGAGAATTTTCTCTTTTCATTTGAACAGCTGTATTAGCTTAATCACAGGAGCCGACACAGACCAAGAAATAAAACTGATGTAAAAAATCTAAAAGAGGAAAATATCCCATGCAAATGTACATTAAACTGAACTTGCTGTCCTTGTCAGAAATAATGATACGTAGAATACTTGGGATAATTAAGTTAATAGGGGTTACATAGGAACAGTATCTAATATTAGGTCCTGCACATCCATGATTGTATCTCCATCGGACTTGTCTTTATTGTTCAACACCCTAGATATCATCTCTTTAAGTTTTGAACTAGCGGGATCACTAGTAGACTTACGATTGTGTTAATAAAGAGGTTGGGTAGGTTGTTGGTAAGCTTGCCCTATTTGTGAAATATAAGGGTTGGAGCTACGGTTTTGGTACCCATTGTTATTGCTCTCTCTCCATCCCATTTTATTTCTCTCTCTCCGATTAGAGTTGCCTTGATCATTTCTCCAACCTTAACTCCCGCATTGATTATTATATCACCACGGTTGGCCCGATCCTTGGCAATTAGGGCGGAAACCCCCTTGCACGTTATTCATGAAATTCACATCTTCTTCACTCTCATAGTACCCCTCTTGATCATATGGTACCATATCGATTGTACTTTGTTTAGGACCCATGCTAATAACTGCATTCACTTTCTTGGGTCCCTTTTCCATCACATGTTTTGTAGGATCGCCATTTGGGTCATCAATTGTGCCATGGTATCGTCCCTCTCTTACTCATTCTTCGAGGTTTCTCTACACATCACCTTAGAGGACCACCCCCAACTACCTCCGACGATCTCGTATGCCAAGCATGGTTTGTCTTTGTTAGCTTATCAAGAAGCTCACTTACTACCATAAATGAATTATCCATCAAGGTACCCTCCGCTATATTATTGGCAACCGACTTGTTGACCTAATCTAACGCCCGATAGAATATTTGGAGTAAGACATCATCACTCAATCCATGATTGTAGCATTATTTTAGCTTCTTCTTGAACCTTAACCAAGCCTCATGTAAGGCTTCACCCGACATTTGATGGAATGTCAAGATTTCATCTTGGAGTTCGAGCATGTGAGCCGGAGGGAAGAACATCTCAAAGAATGCCTCTACCAACTCAGTCCATGTAGTGATGAACTCAGAAGGCAAGTCATCCAACCAAATAGTAACCTCCCCCGTTAGAGAAAAGGGGAAGATCCTTAGCTTCATGTCTTCTTCGGACACATTGGGATGACAGAATGCAAGACACACCTCATTGAAATTCCTCAAGTGTCTATTCGGATCGCCGGATGCCGATCCTCCGAATAGGCCCTTGTTATTGAGCATGGTGGTAGTTATGTGGAAACTTGCATTCCCCGGAATTTGGGGTGGTCGGATGACATTAGCAAAGGTGGTCATCTCTATGTTTCCCTCATCATCGGATAAATCCGTCATAGCACCTACAACACAAAAACAAAATGTAAACGTAAATTTAGAAATAAAGCTTTTAGCAAAGTGATAATACTACAAATAGAAAATTTCAAGACCGTATTCCTCGGCAACGGCACCAAAATTTGATAAAATTACACATTTAATGGTATAACGCGACCATTGTTAGATATAGTAACCCAACTAGGTTGGGGTCGAATCCTACAAGGAATGCGATGAGAAATTGATTTATTAGTGTGTGTATTATGACTTTACTAATTACTTTACTCCTACGGTAACCAAGTTATTTGTTTGTTTATTTGTTTTAACTAATCAAGTTATCGATTCAAATAAAGGTTAAAGAATCGAGTAATTGGAATGTTAGGATTGTGACTTAATTCATGGAAGTGGTATTGAGTTTATGCTTAAGTGGGTGTATTAGTGTGGTATGAGTAATGTGGACTAGTATCTAGGTGGTGATTTCTCAATTGGCACCTAATTTCACTTTAGGCTTTCTCAAGCTCTAAAGTGTGATATTCATGAACACCCATTAAATACCCTTAGTTGATTCTCTTCTAATTAAAGTTGGGAATCGTTAAATGAGGTTTAAAGCCCCAAGTCCTAATCAACATACCCCTTTCCTAGATTCTAGTCTTCTTTTTCAAATTTGACTATAGACAATAGGCAAGAAAGAGATGTTTGCAACCAACTCTTAAACATTAAGAGTAAGGGGTAGTTGAATCTCACGTTAATACACATTTTTCATGATTTATAAACTACCGACTATCACATTCCATTATTTCATCACAACCTCAACCTAAATTTATCCACTCATTGCAAGTAATAAATGCATAGCAAAGTAATAAATACAACAAGACGTAATGAACATAAAAGATGGCTTACAGTGATTTAATATGAACAATAGCTTGTCTTTACACAATGGATTAAGAATCTTTTGGATTAATGAACTAGAGATGAATAGTAAATGACACAAGGAATATTCAAAAAGTGACTAAAATGTTAGGAATCTAGGTATGAAATCATGTGTCCGATCACAAAGCCTTAGGTGGGTATATATAGGAACCTAATTTTCGGACTATACTTATTTATAAAAATGTCATCGTATGTCACTCTGCGATCTCAGAACAAGATCGCAAAATTGACCTAGGGTTCACAGAGTGGGTCTTGATTCGGGTTGTCTGAAACTGCGATTGGAAGTGCAGTCCGCAGAACTGAACTGCTGCCCGCAGAAGTGCCTTGAATCTTTACAGTCTTAGTTGAACTCGAGTTGAAGCAATGGTTCGCAGACCGGATTATTGTCCGCAGAACGAAAGTGCAGACCGCAGTTTGGGTCGCACTTTGGGCTCCAGAATTCTTCTTTCACTGTTGATTTCAACAGCTCTAGTTACCATTCTGTGGTTTGCAGTCTGGTTCTGCGATCTGCAGAAGTGTCCTTCTCAGCACTTCATTCATTTTTCAGCATTTTTGTCCATGTTTCAGCACATTTTCTCACTTTTGGTGTCCATGTAAAAATCCTATAAAAATCAAAATAACATAAGAAAAGACTACTACAAATATATAAAGGACAACAATAATCCATGAAATTTGTATCAAATATGCCATAATTTCTAGGCACATCAGTGGGCTAGAAATATTAAGGTCAAACATCAAGGGTGAAATTCAATAAGTTGAAGAAGTTGTATGTAGCAAATATGTATATAGAAAAATGGAAACCAATCCTCCTTGTGATAACAAATATATGTAATTACACATACATTACATTTAGTTTGAGTGCAACAAATATTTACACCCATTCAATATTCACATCAAACTAATAATTTTGAAAGATATTTTCCTTTAATATCTATATTTATTATTTAATCACGATTAAGTTATAAATATTTTTACTTTAAAGTTATCAATAAAATTTAATTTAAAGATAGAGTGCCTGTGAATATTTATTAGTAGTCTATTGTTTTGGAAGGGTATGAAATATATATAAAATTGAAATGGACTCACAGTGTCCGAAGTTCAGGTGTTACAACTTCAAGCTGGACCCCACATTACGTGTTGATGATGAATCATAGGAGTAGTTTAATTAGGAATTTTGCGTGATTGACGATGAAATCCATAGTTGTTTTGTCTTTTATTTATAATCTTTTTTTGGCATCTTTTTCTTTGCTTTGATCGCTGCCTTTTCACTCCTCACTTTGATTTCCACTAGACCTGTCCAAATGTCGGGTCGGGTCGGATCGGGTGACTTTTTTTTTTCTGTTTGCCCGATCCTGACCTGACCTTGACCCTATTTTTTTTAAAAAAATTCGACCCTGGCCCTGACCCTACGGGTCACGGGTCGGTCCTGACCCGTCGGAATTTTTTGGCTGGCCAGGGTCGGATCGAGCCGGGTCCCGACTTTTTCGAGTCAAGTGGCTCGCGGGTCAGCTTAGCTGACCCTGACCCTGGTTTTTCGGGTCGGGTCGGATCCCCAACCCGGTGGACAGGTCTAGTTTCCACCAAGCCAATCAAATTTGCCTCTTGTGCATTTATTTATTATTATTATTATTATTATTATTTCATTAGTTTATGACTTTCTTGATGGCAGGAGATCTCTGCGAATCTCACTAACTACATGAGACTTGAGAGATAGAAAGAGAGAAAAGCTAATTAGATAGCTCAGTTTCACTTAAAGTAAAGATAAAATATATGACCATAAAAAAATAAGATGAAATACTCTTCCAACTTCTTTTGATTTAATGTTTTTATATTCATAAATGTTTCAATCAAAAGCTCTCACAAAGTCTCCACAACAACTCAAAATATGACCCACCATGTCTCCTTCCCCCCCCCCCCCTCGTTAACTTAAAATTCGTAATGTTTAATTCTTAAATCCGTTATTGTGTGTCCCACTTTTGAATTTTCCCATACACTAGTATAGACTTTGATATACACCATCCATAAGTTGTTGATTTTAATAAATGAAATAATCTTTGGATCATTGAATATTGAAAGCTTAGTTTATATTATTTTCGACCGTTAGATTCTATCATAATTAATTATAATGAGTTTGTGATAGTAAAATTAATGAATGGTCATTTTAAGAGACATGAACAAGGATGTGATCTGATATCCATAGGCTTTAGACATGCATTTTCCTAGTAATAAACAACTTTATTTAGATTTTCTTTTAGGTAACTATGATACCTATCTACATAAATAAAATTTCAAAATCAACTTAACCATGACTTCATTTAATTAAGGAGGCAAAAGTTCATGCATGATTTATGTAGGGTCAATTAAACTAATGGTGATTATAGGATTTGTGAAGATGAAATTATTGCTTCTAGATGTAGTAGTAATAGATTAGGATCCATTATGAAGCTTAAGATATATTTTACAACACTAAACCTAGCAGCCTATAATTTTTAAATATATATATATAGCTTCATACATGGATCCAGTGATTTTCACTTTCGTTTCTTCTTTTATCTCTCTTAAAAATGTTAGAAAATAGAGAAGGATGTGACTTAGTGATTAATAAGATGTGCAAATCTTGCGGATCATAGTTCATAGCAGCGAAGACAAACAAATTGTATTAGTTTTTTTTTTATCTATCTAAGTTTTAGTGGTACACGGTGAGTTGCTCGGCATACAAGAAAATAGCTAATTACTGATGATGTCCCATCGGAATTTGGCTAGTCGGTAATGTTTCCAACGGCTTTTTGTCAGAAGCCCTTTACCGAAGAGCCAAATTCTTATGAGACGTCCGTAATAAATTAGCAATTTTTTACATTTACAAGAAATAACAAGTATCCTATGGAATAATCAAAATGCCTGCAAATATTCTCATCAGGCACCACACTTATAAAAAAAATAAGAAAAGAGGTTAGAAAATACAGAAAGGAAGCAAGGTTGGGCCACAATGACCTTGCTATGGGAATCAAGAAATTGGTCTAACTCTTAAAAGGAAATGTTATTAGTGAAGTAACCCTCAATTAATTGGGAATTAAGGAGTCATACTCAAAAAGAGAATAAAACTTAATTATAGCACTATAAGTTTGTTGAGACTTTGCAACAAATGGCTAAGCAGAAAATATTTTGGACTTATACACTTTGGATATTTTTGTAACCTATCTATGAAAATTAAACAAGTGGATAAACACAGATAGTTTGCACTTACTTTAGGGTTTTGTATGCTAGCTTTTCATTTTTTATTTTTTTTTCAATACATCCAATCAGTAGAAAATAGTTGGATAAAACTTATGTTCTTCTTCTCAAGTAGTTACTAATTCCATTTAAATTCATGTATCTGACATTTTCTTTAGTTTACTTAAAAAACACTTTTTTATCTTTATTAAGTTTTTAATTCTAACATTTCTATTTTACATACCTTTAATGATGGTCTTGATTTATGCAAATCTGTGTCTTTATGAATTTAATTTATATTTACCTGATAATACTACGTACTAAATATTTTTTCATACACTCACATTAACTTGAAGTTTAGATAATCTGCTTTATTTTACAGGTTACTAGTCTCATTTTTATGGACGGTTACATTAGTTATTTCTTAAGAAACCTCATAATGCAAGTATTGTATATTATCAGTGCATACTAGTTAACTTGGCTTGATGATTAGTTTGTTCCGATATTGTAGGTATTTTTAATTGAATAGTTATCGCATATAATTATCAAGAGGTGTGGTGGAATGGATAAGATCTCTCTCCACCCTTAATCATAGGCTTCGGATTCCTGATAGGGAGCATAATGCTATTTAATGGGCCTTATGTTCTGCGAATCCAAATTATTTAGGATCTCAAAACGAGAAATGGACACCGGGGATGAGGAAAGAAAAATGAAAATAACCATTCTGTAGGGACCATTTTGTCGATTTTTCATCATTGTAACGAGGCTAATGCTATGCTAGTTTGAAAAACTAGCCACAAAAAGCCTAATTATTAAAGGAAAATCAAAGTTAGTTTTAAATCATGTCATATATGCTACTTTTTGGGCAGATTCATTTTTAGCAGACACCCCTAATTAATCAAACTGCATTAGAACCATATCATGTCGGAAAATATTCGATGAAAATCTGAAATCTCAACTACCAAATATGTGATTGTCCATTTTGATAAAGTTTAGTTGTAGTACTTTGGTTGAAATTTTTGGACATGATTGAGAATTTGGTTTGAAAATTTGTACCTATATAGTTTCAACTATTTTACAAGTTTTGGCTAGTCTATATTTGAAAAGAAAACACTATTACTAATCTACTCTACCAAAGGAGACCACTTAGAAACTTCTTTCTTGTACTTATCAAGTTGACAAGAAGGAGAAGAGTGACGCATCCGATTCAGAACTTAAATTTGATGAATTGCAACTTGCAAGGTTATTAATCACTACTTTCATTATAAGTTAAAAAAAACGCATTCAACGTGTAAAATTATTGATTCAGATGTTATGTTTGTTGAAAATTTCACATTATATATATTTATACTCCACATAAAAAATATTGATTTCTGATGAATTGTTACTTTAGTGCAACATCTACTACTAAATATTTAGTGGTTATAACTTATACCCTCGTTCTTTAATGAATTTGGATTCCCACATTGCTTTCTTCCCTTTTTTTCTCAACAGAAAAAATTACATGAAGTTGTCAAAACATTATTTTGGGGGTTGGGAGGAGGAAGTAACTAATTAAACCAAAATATTAGGATGAGTGTAGGATTGTATTGTATTGTTTACAATAAATTGGTGTATACGGAAAATTAATTACTGCATAATTATTGTAGAGTTAGTCGATAGTATTTAAATAATATATATGTGCATTGAGTTATGTGAAAATTCATGTACTATTTTATATGAAATGAAATGTAGAATAAAAATACTTGTATTAGTAATATGGCAAAAAAGTATTTGTAAAGAATGGATCTTGGGTCTAACTCAACCCCAAAAGCTAGCTTGTAGGGTGAGTATTGTCCAAGTCTATATAAGGAGTTCATGTTCCCATTCCATGTCCGATGTGGGACTCTTAACACTCCCCCGCACGCTCAGGCCTTGTTAACTGGAGCGTGGATAATATAATTTGGGGCTCAACATCGGTGAACAAAGAATTGGAATGAGTCTGACTCTGATACCATGTAAATAATGGATCTTGGGCCTAACTCAACCCCAAAAGCTAGCTTATAGGGTGAGGATTGTCCAAGTCCATATAAGGAATTCATGTTCTCATTCCATGTCCGATGTGAGACTCTTAACCATATTAAAGATAATATCGCTTACATAGCATTCCTTGTATTTTTATTTATTGCATACAATCCTTATATTATTGATTACCACATAACAATTTGTCTCATGATTACTCATCACATAAACAATTCCATACACTATAATTCGGTATAATAGTTATGTATACAAAATACTGTTTGAAACAATACTACTTAATCCTCAACCCCCCCACCCCCCCACACACACACAAAAAAAACACCCAACCCCAACCCTTGCCTAAGTACTTTTTAGATTTTGAGTAACACATAGGGTTTTAATTTATAACATTCTTGTCCAATCAACTTTGTCAAGTCCTAGTTGAATCATCAACAACGTCGGTCCTTAAACAAAGTGTTTCTTTTCCTAGTTGTTAATTAGTGGCTTCCACCATCTTAATAATATTAATTAAAGAAGACTAATATATATCTCCTATTTTAGGTAAAATTATAATTCTTTTGTAATTAGGTTAATTAGCTACCTAGTTTGTATCAAAGTAAATATTCTTGTAACCTTATATATATTGTAAATCAGTCATCAATAAAATCAAGGAACATATTTCTTTATCGTGTCAGTAGCCTAAAACTACTAACCCTACCCTAGCCGTTGATACACCTTTGATATCATACATAGTGATTTGTGGACATCTCCTATGTTGAGTACGGCTGGCCATCGATATTATGTGTTATTTTTGGATAATTATTCCAACTTTCAATGGACTTTTCCAATTGAAAATAAATCTCAAGTCTACCCTATTTTTTCTTCATTTAGTGCTTTCGTAAAAATACAATTTGTAAAGAACATTAAATGTTTTCAATGTGACAATGGCAGGAAATTCGATAATAACCAATTCAAACAGTTTTGCTCCAAAAACAGTCTTACCTTTCGTTTTTCCTCCCCTCACACATCCTCCCAAAATAGTAAAGCCGAACGGAAAATCCGAACCATAAACAATCTCATTCGTGCCCTACTTTCTCACGCCTCAATTCCCCCTTAATTCTGGCATTCACACTCTCCATGGCCATCTATCTCCTAAACATAACCCCAATCATGTCTATAGCTCAACGATCACCCATCCAAGTTCTATTTCGTAGGTCCTACCAATATTTGCGTATTTTTGGATGTCTTTGTTACCCTCTCATCCGACCACTCACAAACTCCAACCCCAGTCTTCCCCGTGTGTGTTTCTGGGTTACCCTGTCAATCATCGTGATTACTTGTGCTATGACTTGTCGAGCCGTAAAATTATTATGTCACGTCATATCTTATTTGATGAGTCTCAATTCCCCTTTGCTTCTCTACACTCACCACCTCGACATTCATATGACTTCCTAGATGATGGCCTAAACCCTATTCTAATTCACCATTTACATAGTCCGTCGTCCCCGACCCCGGCACCTGCCACCAGCTCAGCCAATTCGGGACTAGCTGCCCACCCGATTCTGCCAACGGTGGCCCGGAACAGCCCGTCTCAGGGTGATTCTACAGCCACCCCTCAGCAAACCGAGGTTCTACCAGCCAGTAACATCGCCCCTGCCCTTCCGCCTCTTCCGGGTAGTCCCGCGGCAAATCCCCCTCCCATCCCGCGTATTGAGGCACACTCTCAGACCATAGAAACCAGTGTCATGCATGGAATTCATAAACCTAAATGGTTGTTTAACCTTTCCGTTTCAGTTGTCCCTTCCACTGTCCCTCGTAACCCGAAGGATGCATTGTCCGACCCTAATTAGAAAGTCGCAATGATTGATGAATATAATTCTCTTATTGATAATAAGACGTGGGACCTAGTACCCCGTCCACCTGATGCTAACATTATTCGTTCTATGTGGATTTTTAGACATAAAAAGAAATCTGATGGTTCTTTTGAGAGGTACAATGCTCGTTTTGTAAGTGATGGCAGGTCTCAACAGGTGGGAGTAGACTGTGATGAAACGTTCATCCCGGTCGTAAAGCTCGCAACCATCCGGACCGTCCTCAACATTGCCATATCCAAATCTTGGCACATTCATCAGCTTGATGTCAAGAATGCCTTCTTGCATAAGGATCTTCATGAAACGGTATATATGCATCAGCGTATAGGTTTCAGGGATCCTATTCATCCAGATTATGTGTGTCTGTTGCAGAAATCGCTCTATAGACTTAAATAAGCTCCTTGAGCATGGTACCAGCAGTTCACCGATTATGTTTCCTCTATCGATTTTTCACACAGCAAATCCGATCATTCCCTGTTCATCTACAACAAGGGTACAGACATGGCTTACCTATTATTATATGTTGATGACATCATCTGATACTCTCCGCCGGTCTATTATGTCTCTCATCTCCTCTGAGTTTGCTAAGAAAGATTTGGGTCCTCTGAGTTATTTCTTGGGCATTTATGTCACTCGACATTCTGGCGGCCTATTTCTATGTCAGAAGAAGTACGCTGAAAAGATCCTTGACCGTGCAAGCATGACATCTTGCAAACAATCCCACACACCTATAGACACCAATTCCAAGATCAGCGTTGATTCCAGCCTTTCATATTCAGACCCAACTCACTATCGTAGCCTGGCTGGGGCCCTGCAGTACCTCACATTCACGAGACCAGATATATCATATGTCGTGCAACAAATTTTCTTGCACATGCACAGTCCAACGGAAGCATGCATGCATGCCCTCAAACATATTTTACAATACGACCAAGGTACACTTCACTTCGAATTACATCTATACAGGTATTCGCTCACTGGTCTCATTGCCTATTCTGATGCTGACTGGGGTGGATATCCTGACACCCGACGCTCCACGTCTGGTTATTGCATTTTCCTCGGAGATAACCTATTGTCTTGGTCTTCCAAAAGGCAACCTACACTATCCCGGTCCAGTGCAGAAGCAGAATACAGAGGTGTTACCAACGTCGTCTCTGAATCTTGTTGGATCCGTAACCTTCTAGTTGAGCTTCACTGCCCGATTCAAAAGGCAACACTGATCTACTGTGATAATATTAGTGCGATATATCTTTCCGGCAATCCCGTCCAACATCAGCGCACTAAACACATTGAGATTGACATTCATTTTGTTCGCGAAAAAGTGGCTCGCAGTCAAGTTCGTGTCCTTCATGTTCCCATTATATATCATATTGCCGACATCTTCACCAAAGGACTTTCGCGCATACTATTTGATGATTTTCGAGTCAGTCTCATTGTTCGAGAACCTCCCGTTTCGACTGCGGTAATAAAATATTTCTCAATATTCTTTCATTAATTGTATTAATTGTATAACTCCTATTTTAGGTAGAATTATAATCCTTTTGTAATTAGGTTAATTAGTTATCTAGTTTGTACCAAAGTAAATATTCTTGTAACCTTATATGTATTATAAATTATTAATCAATAAAATAAAGGAACATATTTCTTTAAAGACCTTAATCATGCTTTTCTTGTTAATAATAAAATTTATGCTGATATTATCGTTCTAAGATCTCCCAAATCTCGATTATGGCCCACCAACTTGTGCTTATCAAGGAAATCAACCAATAAGTAGTGTTTACGCGAGTTATTAAAATTAAGAATGATATTATTTCAGACAAGATTCATCATAATTCAACAACAGAAAAAGTGTTCAAACAAAGACGTCCATTCATTAACTTTATAATCATCTTTTTTTTTCCCTTTAGCAACCATTACTTTGGAAGGATTTAGAAAAGACTAAAGATAACATCCAAATTCAATGACTTAGTTTTCACGTTGTAATATCAATCCATTTCTTGGATATGTTAAGTATATTTAGTTAACTCCAAAAGAATAGAAATTAGCGATGTACAACTTTTGTCGTTAAATAGCAAAATTTTATCGCTAATCCTATTTAATGACGGGTAAGCGACAGATTATTAAAAAAGTTGTTAGCTACAAACTATTTAACAACATACTAGAGACGAATTTTATAACTAATTTCTATTTCTTAAAAGTAAAATTAATCCAAACATTGTGGATATATGAATCAATGAATAAGTCCATTCATTTAATAAAGTGACACATACCTATTCTTTTAACATGATAGTTTTAGCGTACATGTATTCCACGTGTTAATAAATTTAAAATTTATATAGAAATAAATAAATTATGTAAAATAGTAATGAACATTAAAATAAATTATTATTAAAAAAATATTCTCATAAATATTTAAAAATATCATGTTATTCATCAAGAAAACAATTGGAGTACCATTAGAATGTTACTACTTGCCAAGTGCCTACCTACTTCAAAGAATGGACACGAATTTTGTACTAACACTTTTTTAACAGTTTAGTTAACCAAAAAAAATTATTTTTTTTTTAA
This sequence comes from Anisodus tanguticus, assembly GCA_034509755.1. Lineage (NCBI taxonomy): Eukaryota > Viridiplantae > Streptophyta > Magnoliopsida > Solanales > Solanaceae > Anisodus > Anisodus tanguticus. The sequence goes on along the minus strand of CM067540.1, from coordinate 1,706,004 downwards.
GTACATAATCCAAATAAGGAAATGTTTAATAACCAATTTTTTTATTTACATACTTAAAATAAGGAAATATTTAATAGTCAAAATTTTAGTTAATTTCAAAATCCTAATTATAATTTTGTCTGGTATGAAGTCTACTTTTAAATAGTAAAATTAGAACGACATTTCGTTAAGGGGACTTCGTGCTAGTTTTAGCGTATATGCCTCACATGTGTGTTGGAATATGTAAAGCAACAACGGGAATAGTAAATAACTATTACAGTGATCGAAAGGATAAACAACAATTAGGACAACAACAAGTTGTCAATATCTTGATCTTGACTGAAACTTCAAATATATAACTTGTATTCGGAAATACAAGAACATGAACTACTACACTTGTGGCTTGTAGATCCGCTGAGAATACGAACGGTTAGAGTCCTTCGTTTGTTAAGTTAACACCTGAAACACTTAGCAACCAATTAGATAAACCACAACACCACCGGCTGAGTCGAGAGATGACTCTCTGTCTTTAAGACAAGATTGCCCCCGTATATAGGCTTTACGAAAGTGTGGATAATAGTCTCCCAAGATGAAACAACAAACTATCAAGTGTGCAAAGCCTACACAAATGATCTCAGCGAAGAACACGAATAATGAAGATTGCTAAGAGAAGGATTGCTATTAGGAAAATCTGATTTCTTTGTGGTGTTGTGAACTTATTTTTCTGTTCATATGTTCATATATGTTCTTCTCTTTTTCTTCTATAGAATTGAGCCAAGGCTTCAATTTATAGGTGTGCAAGATGACCTCTTCAAGTGCCCCACAATGGCAATCAATTGACATGTAATGGATGACATTTAACCCCCAAGTAATGCAGCAGCATAATGGTCTAAATAATGACCATTATTTGGTGGATTCAATGCCATTGAAGCCCCCTAAATAGCCAAAACTTTTGGGATTCCGTCGAGCAGTCACTGCCCATGAAGCGCTCTGCCACGTTAGCGTCGCGGCGCTAATTCAATCAAAAAGCCGACGAAACTTACTGCCAGTCACGCGATGCGGCACTGCTAGGGGGAGCCGCGGCCCTTCTCGGCTCCGCGGCCCTTTTTCCGACCCGTTTCATCTTACACCTCGCACAATCCTTCATTCGTTTACCAACGTGGAACACTTGTAATTTAGCAAATAACCATCCATCATTCTACGTCTCAAACATGTCACTTACGTACCAATATCTCTTTCATTAATGAAATTTACGATACTTGGCACTAAGATTGCACGTGTGTGGAAACGATATTTCCGACGTGCGGGGCTCAATTGTTCGAGTCATAAATAATGGGATAAACTTAATTCCACATTAGTAAATTTCCAACAATGTGTAGTAAAGCGATCATTGTATAGTTTTATATTTAAATATAATTTTTTTTTTAATATATAATGCATAACTTCAAAATAATGGTATTTGATTTGGACAATATATTGATTCAACTTTGTATAACCATTTGAAAATATATATTGTCTGTTCGAATTTAATAAATGAGATATCATGTTACTTTAGTTAATCAAAATATATAAGAAAAATAAAGGTAAATCTTCTTACTATTATGGAGAAAAACTTGTTCCTTTCCTTTGTAAATTTAAGTAATGTTAATTGATCTCTGTTCTTTTACTGGTTATTACCGAAATTCTTTAAATTGGATTAAGATTCAATTTTTTCAAAAACTTGAACTTTGTTTTTATAATTCAAACACATAAGTTAATAATATTTATTTAACTTTTAAAAATTGTGTACGAATTGGTATAAGGTACATGAGCAAAATGCATATCCAGAAACTTCAGAAATTTAACCCAAATGATCGACTTCGAAAATTCAAGATTTGGACATTATATTATTCATGCCTAACATTACCACGTGAACTCCGGAAATATATTTTTTGTTAATTTGTTTATGCATAGCTTAATTTGATGGAACCTGTCTATTATGAGGAAACATAGACCACAATAGCATTATGGTGTTTGTTTTGTTTAGGATGTTTTAAATATTCATTTTGGTTAGTATAGCGTGAATCTTAAGAACTCTTTTTAGTTTTGTTTTATATGGTAATATACTTATGTTAGTCTTGATTTAATTAACATGTTACATGTCTACGAATGCCTAGTCCAAATAAGGAATGTTTTGATAGGTAAAAAAAATTTATCTCAAAGTAAAAAAATTGTCAAAGGCTAAAGAGTCTATTGCTAAGTTTTGTGTTTCTTTAATTTTACGATTATGTGTATTTTTTTTTTGAGCATTTATTTTAGAGTAGAATACAGAAAATTGGAGTCTCTCTATCCTAACTTGGGTATTGGAGTCTTAAACCGGCTTTAACTCTTTGTCCAAACATCGTAGAATTGTGCTATAAGCTATTGTAATAATTAACAAATAAAAGAGAATACTATGTGATTGAACAGTTATTAACAATATATGAGCATATCGAAGACTGCTAATTAAAAATATCAATGTTTATTGGATGAAATTGAATACCTCAATTTATGTGTAATATTCTTCAATCTTTCTGATTAGAGTCAGACCTTGCTGAATTTCACATTTATGGCATAAGAAGTATTAAACCCCTACTTACTATTTATCTAATATTTAGAACTTTAAAATCAACTTAAATTCAGAAATATTTATTTCTATGGCCAACCGTTGAATTTCCATATACAAAGTTCTATCATAATGTGATACTCTCAATTCCGTTTGTTACACCGAGTTGGAAAAGTTTTTTCCGACCTCAACCATAATTAGAGTTCTAATTAACGTACAACTCTACCTTATATTTAGGACTTTAAATGTATAAAATATTTCCTTTATATTTGGGGTTTCCTCTTTATTTTTCCGTAGTTGAATAATTAATGATAATTATTAGAGTTCTAAATAAACACACTATTCAACCTTATATTTAGGACTTCAATTAAATGTGTATACTAATTTCTTAACCATAATTAGATCAGAGTTCTAAATAAGCTATTATATTAAACAATTATTCATTGTTCTCTCATCACAAATACTAGGGTTTCATCATCAACATTATTTGTTAATCTAACGTTAACAAGAAGATTGACCCTGGCATGTTAATATGTTATACATGAGTGCTCCAACTAAATTCCAGAAGTCGTTCTGCTTGAGGATATTGTCATATGCATAGACGATTGATATTAGTAGAACCCTTGAGATCCTTTATGTTATTGTTATAGGTAAAAATTTATTCACAAACTAATAGTTTATATTAATTTGTATTAAAATTTGTATATCCTCATGCTCATAATTATAAATTAGTCAAAAATAATATTCAGACAATGAGATTGTTTTGTCATATAACCATCACAATGGCCTTAAAATAATTAATGGTGATAAAGGGCAACCCGGTACACTAAGCTCCCGCTATACGCGGGGTCCAGGGAAGGGTCGGACCACAAGAGTCTGATATACGCAACCTTAATGGTGATAGAAAGTCAAAATTAGAAAAACAGCAGGAAGTATCATACTGATAACATAAAACAATTAACTGTGACAAAAAATTAACCTACCATCAGGTCAATTGAAGCCATTGTTACTGTTGGATATGTAAAGCACGTACGGGAATAGTAAATAATTATTACAGTGATCGAAAGGATAAACAATAAAGATTACAACAACAAGTTGTCAATCTCTTGATCTTGAATTGGAACTTCAAATCTGGATCTTGCATTCAGAAATACAAGAACATGAATTGCTACACTTGTGGCTTGTAGAACCGCTGAGAATCCGAACGGTTAGAGTCCTTTGAGATTCAAGTTCACACCTGAAACACTTAGGAACCAATTAGATAATCACAACACCACCGGCTGAGTCGAGAGATGACTCTCTGTCTTTAAGACAAGATTTCCCCTGTATATAGGCTTTACGGAAGTGTGGACAATAGTCTCCCAAGATGAAACACCAAACTATCAAATGTGCAAAGCCTACACAAATGATCCCAACGAAGAACATGAATAATGAAGATTGCTAAGAGAATGATTGCTTATCAGAAAAACTTATATCTTTGTGGTATTGTTAACTTGTAAGTATGTTCATCTGTTCATCTATAGAATTGAGCCAAAGGCCTCAATTTATAGGTGTGCAAGATGGCCTTTCAAATGCACCATAATGGCATTAAATTGTCATGTAATGGATGACATTTAACCCCCCCCCAAGTAATGCAGCAACATAATGGTCAAGTAATTGTCATTATTGGGTGCATTCAATGCCATTGAAACTACATCAACAGCCAAACCTTTGGGATTCCGTCGAGCTGTCACTGCCAATGAAGCGTCGCGGCTCTGCCACATTAGCGCCGCTGCACTAATTCAACCAGAAACTCACGATGTTCACTGCCAATTAGACATCGCGGCGCCGTGGCCCAGTCCGAGAGGCGCCACGGCCCTTTTCCGACCCGTACCATCTTACAATTCGCACAATCCTTCATTCGTTTACCAACGTGGAACATTTGTTATTTATCCAATAACCGTCCATCATTCTATGTCTCAAACATTTAACTTACGTACCAATATCTCTTTCATTAACAAATTTTAAGATAATTGGCACTAAGATTGCACGTGTGTGGAAATGACATTTCCGACATGCGGGGCCCCAATTATTCGAGTCATAAATAATGGGATAAACTTAATTCCATATTAGTAAATTTCCAGCAATCCCCTCTTGAAAGAGATTTTGGCACACACACAAAGTGCCTACTTTCAGCAATCTTATAGCGAAAAGATATTGCATCAGGAGAGGTAGCTTTCGCTTTGAACCTTCCCTAGTTGAATACCATCGGACTTACTTACTGCGCGGTGAACGTGATGTCTTGAACCGTCAGTGTTTGATGTAAGCCAAGACAACGGTACCAACACAATACCTCTCATTTATTCTTTTCTTCTTATTGTTTTGTCCGTTGTGGCGGTGGACACACTTGGATTCTTAAGTGCGTTCACTTGAGGCGGCCTGTCCTCGCACTTAAATAGGTGATCTCCTACAAGGTATCCTGCTATACCCCACTTCACAAGTGTTAGGAATCATTAAAAGTTTCTCCAACCTTAACCTCATCCGTTTGAGGATCGTTAAAGGTTTGGAAACTTAACATTTACCCACCATGCAGGTAGCACTTTAATGTCTATCGCGGGAACGCCTTTGGATTCATGTTTCTTTGCAGAAATCATCATCCGAAGTGCTCTTGCTTCCACCTAAGCGCTCAACTAAACATTTTGCAGCTTAGTTTTCCCATTGAACCAAATTCTTGGGATCTCCAATCAGTATGGTTGTGTTACTACCGCAAAGGTTCGTATTGTTGAGTTTTAAGCCCATTCTCCTAGACAGGCAAAACTCTTGATCTTTGGGCAGTCCCTTAGTTAAAGGGTCCGCTATATCATTTGATTAGTAATCAAGGAACTGACACCCGTAGTGATCAACTGCCATACGATCTTATGTCTCCGACATATCTGACAGATATGTCCAGACACTGTCATCTGTGCCCTTCCTGAAGCTGACCGACTAGCCACAGTGTATAACTGCTGATGGCACGGGTTTCTCTCAATAAAGGACGTCCTCTAAAGAGTCGTGAAGTTACTCAACTTCTTTCATGCTTTTTTAAAGTGATAAACTCTGATTCCATCATGAATCGGCCGATGCAAGTTTGCTTAGAGGATTTTCCAAGACCCACCATACACATTTACTTGTGGCATTGGTGTTCTTCAAGTCTGATGTCCAGTTTGCATCACTGTGTTCTCCCAGAACCGCTGGACATCTAGAATACCATAATCCGTAGATAAGCGAACATTTCAAACATCGTCATATCCGATTTAACGCCTTCTATCGATCATTTCCAGAATCACGAGTGAACTTTAGTTCAACTGATCTACTTTGTAGGCCGATACCAGGTCGATTGTAGTGTGTACAATACATTGAACTACATGTGACCTGCTCATATCGCTCCTTGTATACGGGTGCACCATGCATTCCAATTAATTCTATGATTCATATCCATTGGTGGCTTCAACGAGACTGTCAACTAACTCACCAATGTTTCTGTTGTCAGATTCATTATTTCTGTTTTATCTTAAACTTCCAGGACCAAAATGTAAACATTTCAGGGACCAAACTGGAAGTTCAGGAAGAAGCCCAACAGTCCAACAAACCAACTCTGATCCTCCCCTTCCAACTCTTAGGTTAGAAAGGCGGCATCAACATCCATGTCATGCAAGACTGCAATGGCCCTGGATGTTAAGCTATTCATAAGGGAGCACATGTCCAAGTAGTCGAGGCCTTATACTCGTCAGTAGATCCATCTACTTTGTACTCACTTTTGAGTATCCACTTATACAACCCAAAGGTTCTTTTCCCGGGAGAAGGTCAACCATTACACAAGTATGGTTCTATATGATGAAATCTATTTCTCTATATGTATCTTCTTTCCAAAGTAGCGCTTCTGGAGATGACAATTCTTTGTTAATTGTCCATGGTTCGTTCTCAACCATACAAGCTAGAAGGCCTGGAATAAGTCTTTGTCCCCTCTTTGCTCCATCTCGGTTCAACATCTAGAATTCTTGAGTTATGTATATCTGGAACATTAAGTTTCGGATAGTCAGCAACTTCCGAGTCCTGTAGCTCTGGAACGTCTGGTTTCGTACAATCAGGCACTCACGGGTTCTTGTTAACCTCGAGCAATTACTTTTTTTTCTTTCTCAAGGAAAGTTATCCTCAAAGAATTCAGCATCCTTTGACACCAAGAGGCGATAAGCACTACTATTATTTGCAGATCCAGGGGATATTCAATCTACAGTCTTAGGTCCAACTTGACCTGTTTCGGTATTCCAACCTCTACCAAGTCACCCCACATCACAACATTTGTAGGTAGGTTCTTTTTTATGTTTCACATGGAGGGTTATCCTTATCCTTATGCGAAGTTCTGTTGAAAATCGCATTAGCGGTAAGGATCGCCTTGCCCCACATATTTTGGGCGTACGACTTTGCGCTTGGCTAAAACCGATATACTAAGGTGAGTAATAAGCAGTCGTTTGATGAACGATGCTTCACATTCTCCCCCTCTATCACTACGAATTCCTCAATCCGTAGGCTTAGTTGATTTTCAACTTCTGCTTTGTAGCGCTTCATCTTTGCTTTTCAACAAACAAAAGAATGCAATACGTTGTACCATCATCAATGAAGGTCACAAAGTACTTGTCTGCCCCCCTCTATTTTGTACAAACTTCAAATCACCCATGTAGGTGTGACTAAGTTCTAGAGCAGTGGTGCTTCTTTCGCTATTCCTTTGACGGAACTTGTCTCCCCCCTTCTATTTTGTACAAACTTCAATTCACCCATGTAGGTGTGACTAAGTTCTAGATGAGCGGTGCTTCTTTCGCTATTCCTTTGACAGAATGGAAAGGTGATTTTGCCTCTTCGCCTACCTCACATTCATTTTGAGGGTTTATGTCGACAGACGGCAACAATCTCAACTTCGTTAGCTTTTGAATGACTTTCTATTTAACGTGTCTTAATCTATGATGGCATAGATGCACCGATTACAAATATATCATTCATTTAGCTACAGACATATTGTATCATTCTTAGTTATTACAGACCTGTTAGACTAGTCTCAAACCAGCTTGACCAACAGCGTCCCTTAAACCAAGTTTGGGAAATATATCACCTTCTTTTAGAGTGATCTCATTCCCTGAAGTCCTATTGAGGACAACCTCTCCAACCCCTTCTACTTTAGAGGTGGTGTTGCTTCACATGAACAACCTCTTGCTCGTGGTTAGGGCGTAACCGGATCATATGTGATCTGAATACTCTAGCCCACTCCAGTTGTTTTGGCAGACTGGTGTCCAATTTCTTTTCTGCCTTTCTTTTGGCCTTCAGATCATTTAAGACCTGGAAACTCTGGCCCACCTCACTAGGTGTCCATTACTTTTCTGCCTTTCTTTTGGCCTTCAGATCATTTAAGACTTGGAAACTCTGGCCCACCTCACTAGGTGTCCATTACATTTCTGCCTTTCTTCTGGCCTTCAGATCATTTAAGACCTAGAAATTCTAGCCCACTCCAGTCGCCCGTAGGCTTTGTACGACTGAGTGTCCAATATCATCCTATCAAATAAAGGATCTTCTGTTAGATAGGTGACAGGTTCAACGTCTTAAGATAAGCCATTATCTCTTAGTCTTCTTCCCTTGTGATTGGTGCCCAAGGAAATCCATGGCGCTTACTTAAGAGTGGTAATAGTTTTCGCACAGTTAGTGAATCTCTCTTCTTCGTATGTGCGAACATATTTTACACACTTTTAATAATTACACCCAAAAGAACGGATCTTTTAAGTTTTGTTTACAATAGTCCAATCTTTAACCGGGAAGGAAGGAGATTCAATATCTGATTTTAGAGTGTAGGGAATATAATTTTTTAATGAAAACACTTTCATATTCCCAGTCTTGCTTTACACACTCTTAATTAGATATTATCTAAACACATTATAGATAAGGAAGGATAAATAACTTAGACCTTTTGAATTCTGGCCCACTTCAGTCAGATTGAGTGTCCACGTCCTCCTTACCATAATTCGGATCCTTTGTCTGTGACAGATATAGGCCCTCTGCTACAAGATAGAACAACATCTTCATCATTCTCTTCTTGTCACAGTTGACATCCTCAGCCTCTCGTGGGCGCTTGTTTTCGCTACTCTTGGGAGCAGTGACACAATTAACTCATTGACCGTCAACATCATGGTTGTTGTCAGAGACAGTGTTTGCACTGTTAACAGAACTGTCTTCATCAACCAGAAAACCACAACCATAGTAGATTTGGTCACGCACTTGTTGACCAACATCTTTCGAACACTAATACAATCTTGTCTTAAAATTATTGGATATGTAAAGCACGTACGGGAATAGTAAATAACTATGTAAATAACTATTACAGTGATCGAAAGGATAAACAACAAAGATTACAACAAGTTGTCAATCTCTTGATCTTAAATTGGAACTTCAAATCTGGATCTTGTATTTAGAAATACAAGAACATGAACTGCCACACTTGTGGCTTGTAGAACCGCTGAGAATCCGAACGGTTAGAGTTATTTGAGATTCAAGTTCACACTTGAAACACTTAACAACCAATTAGATAATCACAACACCACCGGCTGAGTCAAGAGATGACTCTCTATCTTTAAGACAAGATTGCCCCGTATATAGGCTTTACGAAAGTGTGGACAATAGTCTCCTCAGATGAAACAACAAACTATCAAATGTGCAAAGCCTACACAAATGATCCCAGCGAAGAACATGAATAATGAAGATTGCTAAGAGAAGGATTGCTTATCAGAAAAATTGATCTCTTTGTGGTGTTGTTAACTTGTAAGTATGTTCATCTTTTCATTTCTGTTCAGCTATAGAATTGAGCCAAATGATTCAATTTATAGGTGTGTAAGATGGCCTTTCAAATGCCCCATAATGACATTAAATTGTCATGTAATTGATGGCATTTAACCCCTAAGTAATGCAGCAACATAATGGTCCAAGTAATGACCATTATTAGGTGGATTCAATGCCATTGAAACCACATCAACAGCCAAACCTTTGGAATTTCGTCGAGCAGTCACTGCCAATGAAGCGCCGCGGCGCTAATTCAGCCAGAAACTCAGGATGCTCACTGCCAATCAGGCGTCGCGGCCCTTCTCGGCTCCGCGGCCCTTTTCCGACCCGTACCATCTTACACTTCGCACAATCCTTCATTCGTTTACCAACGTGGAACACTTGTTAATTAGTCAATAACCGTTCATCATTCTATGTCTCAAACATTTCACTTACGTACCAATATCTCTTTCATTAACGAAATTTAGATACTTGGCACTAAGATTGCACGTGTATGAAAATGATATTTTCGATGTGCGGAGCCCCAATTATTTGAGTCATAAATAGTGAAATAAACTTAATTTTATATTAGTAAATTTCCAACCATTACTTCATATATTGTCTGAATTATTTCACTGGGCTCAATCCTTACGAGCGATATGCTTGAACCGCCTCGCCAAGAGACGTGCTGTGCGGAAAAAATAGGATATAATAATTTAGAGATCTTAGACTCTAGATGAATGATAGTCCTACTAAACTAAAATAATGGCTAATGATGTCGTCTTGTAAGCCAAGTACGTACCAAATTTATAAGGAAAGATTTGTAAAAGGTATACTATTGATTGGACTCTAGATGAATAATAGTCCTACTAAACTCAGTTATTATTTAGCCAAAAATAATGGTGTATCTTTTTACTTTAAAAAAAGTTAGGTGAAATATTATAAAGATAATTAAATAATAATTTGAAGAAAATAGAAAAAGATAATTTTATCTATTATAGAGTCAATTAATGAAGAATAAAAAATTCAATCAACATTTCGAAAGCTCGTGCTTTTAATAGAATATAGATAAAGGTGTATGCTTGGTGGAGTTAGCTTTAAGTCATATGAAGTGACAATTATTTTTATTTAATGAAACAAACTAATTATTAATTAATCTTTAAGAATTAATTAATACTCTAACAACGTGAAGCCTAACCCTACTTTGTAGTTTAGGTGTCTATAAATTAATTTAATATAGTTGATGGCAATTCCATCTAAATCTTCTTTTTAAAATTTAAAATAGCTAGCAATAATAGAAAGACCCGTGAACTATATAAACACAACATGTAATAGAAAAAGTCAAAAACACATTAGAGCCGGTTTGGATTGAATTATTTTGAGTGCTTTTAAACCAAAATAATTTATAAACACTTTTATGATATTTGAATAAAATAAAAAAGTATTTTTAAATATTTATTTTTAAGGCAAAATATCAAAAATCAAAAGCTAAAATTCTTAACTTATAACTTTTAATTTATAAGTCAAAAGTCATAAGTTCATTCAAACGAGTTCGAGAGACCTTTGCACAATGGAACTTATCATACTCATTAAAGTATTCTAATTAATATATAATGCTACTTGTTAGTTTATTTTTATAAATTCTTATAACAACTTCTTCAACACACTCCACGTGTTTGTGTACATGTGTCCATATCGATCGCACCAATTTACTTTCTTTCTTGCCTTTTTTGTTACTCTTTTAATGTTTCATTGTTTTTCTTTTTTTGGTATATATCCTTTGTATCTCTCCCTATCTCCAAAACTAGTTGTCTTATTTATTTAGTTTATTATTAGTTTATTGATTAACCATTGAAGACAAGTGGTAACGTGTAAGCAAATCCCATAATTGAGCCACAATAGAGAATCGAAGTGTGTGTTTAAAGAATGTAAAGTAGGAGATCATACTATGTATACATACAGGGACAAGCCTATAATTTTGGATATGGCTCAATCCAAAAGGATCATATTTGGCTTATCTTCTATATTTATATTATATTAAAAATATGAATTCCTAAATTTAAAAATTAAATTACTAAAATATTCTTCTAAATAAATTTAATGATTTATTTAAATAAACTTATTCTTTATGAAAAGGTGTTATGAAAAGGTATTTTCAATCTTAAAGGTAAATCTATTCTTGAAAAGATATTATTTATTATTTGTTAAATCTCTATAAATATATATATCTTTCTTCACATAAAATTTACATTAAATTTTTTTAATTATGTCATCCCACATAAGGCAAATCATAAACATTTGTGATAGCCCGTCCAATGTCCCCAAGATATATACAATTAGTGAATCTAATTACAATGCCACTATCGATTTTGGAAGATTGCATCTACTCTTTTCTCTATCTAAAAGAATTTTTCTGACACCATTTGGAAAAAAAAATCATCACTAGCATTTTATACTAATTTCAACTTTATTTACCTTTTTGAATAGCAATATTCACTTAACCCTTCGTTAGGCAATGGTTTCTTGTATAATATTTTGTACACAGAGACTTGGATGTGGCCAAATGCGCCACAATCTCATATACGTAATTGGTTAGTTTTTGGAATTTCATAAAATAATGCATGCAAATTGTATTGTGATATATATTTATTTATTTTAACTGATCATTTGTGATATTTATCTTTTTTCCTTTCTTTTCACATAAAATGAGTTTCACATTTGATGTCTTCGTCATACTTTTAAGTTATGATCATAGCTGGTAGATAAATTATTATGAGTATCAAGAAAGTTAAGAAAATGAGATTATGTACTCAAGTTATTTAATCATTCATAATATGGGACTTCTTTGAATATAAATCATAGATACTATTCGCAGTCATGCAATGTCAGATCATAGGACACTGATCAATGTGCTTACAATTCAATGCAACAAAGCAATATTTGAACAGTAATAATTCTTATAATACTATGGATAGCGAATATTTTTTATTGTTAGATTTATCTTTTTTTGTACGTGTTTGTCATGATTTGCTATGTTTAGTCTCCATCTTTCAAATAATGTATAATTTTTCTTATCCTATATAAACAAAATAGTCTGATCAATAAAAAAATATTAAAGAAATTTAAAATATAAATAATTATTATTAATATTTGTACCTCTACGTGAATTTTGTTTAATTCAAAAGATATCATACTTCATATTATAGAACTACCGATAGCAATAGTTAATATATAAAATTATAAAAATAATATTTTTCTTAATTAAATAGATAATATTTTTCTTAATTCTCAAAGGAAATTAGATTGAAGTCACCACCAAAATTTACTAATTAGAGATCTCATGATGAAGGTCGGTGTGATAACAACAAGCTACCCAATAATCTGAGAAGTAACATAACTTTTCAGATGAATTGTTACTTTAGTGCTACATCTACTACTAAATATTTAGTGGTTATAACTTATACCCTCTTCTTTAATGAATTTGGATTCCCACATTGCTTTCTTCCCTTTTTTCTCAACAGAAAAAATTACATGAAGTTGTCAAAACATTATTTTGGGGGTTGGGAGGAGGAAGTAACTAATTAAACCAAAATATTAGGATGAGTATAGGATTGTATTGTATTGTATACAATAACTTGGTGTATACGGAAAATTAATTACTGCATAATTATTGTAGAGTTAGTCGATAGTATTTAAATAATATATATGTGCATTAAGTTATGTGAAAATTCATGTACTATTTTATATGAGATGAAATGTAGAATAAAAATACTTGTATTAGTAATATGGCAACAAAGTATTCAAAGATAATATCGCTTACATAACATTCCTTGTATTTTTATTTATTGCATACAATCCTTATATTATTGATTACCACATAACAATTTGTCTCATGATTACCAGTCACATAAACAATTCCATACATTATAATTCGGTATAATAGTTATGTATACAAAATACTGTTTGAAACAATACTACATAATCCTCAACTCATGACCCCACCCCACAACAACACACACAAAACACCCAACCCCAACCCCAACCCCTTGCGTACTTTTTAGATTTTGAGTAACACATAGGGTTTTAATTTATAACATTCTTGTCTAATCAACTTTGTCAAGTCCTAGTTGAATCATCAACAACGTCTGTCCTTAAACAAAGTGTTTGTTTTTCTAGTTGTTAATTAGTGGCATCCACCATCTTAATAATATTAATTAATGAAGACCTTCATCATGCTTTTCTTGTTAATAATAAAATTTATGCTGATATTATCGTTCTAATAATAAAATTTATGCTGAAATATAAATAATTATTATTAACATTCGCACCTCTACTTGAATTTTTTTAATTCAAAAGATATCATACTTCATATTATAGAACTACCGATAGCAATAGTTAATATATAAAATTATCAAAATAATAATTTTTAAAAATAAATAGATAATAAAAAAGGATAATCCGATGCAAAAAGTATCCCACGATAGCTGAGTCCGGAAAAGGGTTACGTTAATAGTTATTATCTATAATAACATTGAATTAACTAAAAACACGTAGCATGATTCTCGAAAGAGATTAGATTGAAGTCACCACCGAAATTTACTAATTAGAGATCTCATGATGAAGGTCGGTGTGATAACAACAAGCTGTCCAATAACCTGAGAAGTACCATAACTTTTCTTATTATCTTACTCCCATCCTGATTAATTTTTATGTACTTAATGTAAAGGTAGCGAAGAAAACGAACTCTAAATAAATTTAACAACTTATGCCAGCTATATACACATCTTTTTCATAAAACAAAAATTGTGTATTACGTAATTTGGAATACACGTGCAGCGCACGTGCCGAGAGACTAGTTATATTAAAAGCATGAGCTTCCTAACCTGCATATTAAATTACGTAAATACCTTCTGATTAATCTAAATACCCTATTTAATATTTTAAAACGAAAACCTAAACGATCTAAGAGAAAAACGAACGATTAGCACTTTCATTAAGAGTCACAACTTTTAAATTTGATTGTACGTTGCTTTGGTACAAACTCTAAAATTCTTTGTCGGAATTCCGTCGATGAAAATACCCGGTCCTTTGACCAGATAGTTTATTATTGATAAATATTCATAGAAGGATTAGGAAGAACATTTAGCCACCATACATGTCAGGTTCTCAATGATAAATATATTGTAACATAGTTGTTCATCATTGAATAATTATTATATTAAAATATCATTGTTGGTGTATTTTCTATGAGACCACTTTTATATTTTTGTCATGGCTTAAAAAGAATGATTTTACTTTATTGATTCATACGTTTTTCAAAATAAAGCATCCATTGCACAATACTTACCACATTAGCAGGGTTTGGGAAAGTAATTCACCTACCTGCTATGAAACCAATTTCATATTTTTGTCATGGGTTAGAAGAAATAATCTTACTCTATTGATTAATACACCTTTCAAAAGATGATTGGGTACTCCCAACATTTTGATAAATTTAGTATTTTTTATTTAAGACGTTGCTTAATTAGTACTTATAGTTTATTAGCTATGGGTTATTGACTCATTTTTTCTGACAAAAATTAGAATACTCTCAACATTAAAGTACCTAATTTTTATAATTTGAGCGAGTTTCATACAAAAATAAATATGTTGATAAAGATCAAGTTAATATTATTACAACACCGTTAATAAAGGTGTTAGTCACAAACAAGGTAAAATATCGGATCCTTCAAATGGCTTATATATGCACGTGTATAAGATTGTTTTGTTTGTGTGTGTGTTTATTCATAAATGCAGAAATTAAAACATATTAATCTGCCACCAAGTACATGTTAATTGCGCAAATTTAACTTTCTTTCCGGGAGGTATCTTGATTAATAGTATGTAGTATATCTCTGTCTATAGTCATGTAATTATAAAGCTCAAGAAGGAGCTTATTGGTGGAGTGAAATACTGTGAAATTAAAGTTTCTTCCTTTATTGAGTTAGCTAAATATAATCAACAAGCATCATTTTCTTTCGTTTACACTTTCATCTTTATTTTTTATTATCTATGTCTCAAACAGAATTTTTAGCAAGTAATTTTTATGTGTTTCTTTAAAAAATCACCGCTCATAGAGTTGCGGTACACGTGCAACGTGCATACTGAGAGACTAGTATTATAAAAACATATACGTAAAAAATTATCAAAAATATTATAATATTAAATTTTGAACTCATAATTTGAAGTGAGAAAAAAACTCAAAATTTTAGATCATAAAGTTTAAATTATGAATCAAATAAAAAAAAGTCTGATCCGAACTGAATTAAGTCATGTCCCATCGGTTTGATGCTAGGTACAGAAATAACATCGGGCGAGGGCGCCACTATATATGCCCCTCAATGAATCGAATGGTCCTTTGACCTTCGCTTGATTCTAACGGCCAACATAGAAGGGCCCAATACTTTAACTAGAGGAGTGATAAGTTGGTTCACCAAATATCGATTTAGTGTCCCATTCTCCAGGTCCGAAGGGATACAGATGTATATATAAATTAAGTATACATGCAAATAAATACAAAGACATATACACGCCTAAGCATGTGGGACTCTCTAGCAACATGATATGCTTACCTTCAAACTAGGGATGTCCAGTGGGCTGGGTCGGCCCGATCCCGACATGGCCCGCCCCGTCCTAATCCCCCCAAAAAAAATTATCGGGGTTGGGGTTCGAACTCTGGACGGGGCCTGAGTTCGTCCCACCCGCCCCATCCTGACCCCGCCCATTCACATCTATGAGCGAAGATTCCTCTATCTCTTGCTCGCTTCGACCGATCCCGACCCGTCCCCCTCCCCCTTTGCAAAAATAATTGTTGCAACAACGATCAAATTTTGATTTTGGCCATTGTACAACGGCTATAACGGCCATTTTTCCCCACCCTCCCCCCACCCCATAAACCCCTCTACTCCCTTAATATTTATTTTTAACCCCTAAGTTAATATATTTATACTTTAACCCTATTTCTCAACTATAAATAACTCATTTTCCTCTTCATTTTTCTCACAAATCTTCCTACCATCTCTCAATTTATCTCTCTACAATTCTACAAATCTTCCTACTATTAGTATTAAATATTATACCAAAGTTAAAAAATTGGGAGTGAAGTTGGCAACTAGCATGAAGATCATCGAGCAAAGTTTTAATTTTCAACCTCGATTACACGTCGACGTTACGTCGGCGTTTGGTACATTCGTTCCTTCTTTAAATTATTATTGTTACTTAATTTTAATTATCACACTTAATTTCATTTACTTTAATTATTTATTTGTATAATTAAAATGGAAGGATTGAAACATATGATTACGGATAAGAGTGCTTCTTCTAGTAGGGGTAACAAGGGTAAGGGTACTTCTTCTAGTAATCATATTCCTAGTCCTGATGATTTGATTGATTTCAGTCATATTGATGTAACTGTTTTTTTTAATGATATACCATTAGATGATGAAGTAGATGAACCAGACTTTAGTTTAGACAATAATATAGATGACACACCCACTAGTGCACCTGAACCTCATGATCAGAGTCAGACTGAGTCTCAGCCTGAAACTACAATGCCTCTTATTTCCCCTAGTATGAATCGAGGCCCCACAAAACGAAAATTAAAATCAGATGCATGGCATTTTTTGATAGGGACGAAGAGAATCAATTAGCTAGATGTAAAAATGTTTATAAATTTAAAACCAGAAAAGGTCAAGGTGGGACGGGAGGTTTACTGAGACATGTACAAGGCGAGCACACAGCTAGGTGGAATCAATACCTGGCTAAAAAATCGGGTGTGCCAATTCCATCTGAGTCAGGACAAGGTTCACATAGTGTCCCCGACCTAGTACAGGGTCAAATACACCCGACGACGGGAGAATTTTTTGTCCTAATTATGATAAAAACAAAGATAGGAAAAATATGGCAAAATTAATTGCGGTGGAGGGTTTGCCTTTTTGATTTCCTTCCTCTCCTGGTTTTATTCATTACATTCGAGAAACATATAATCCTGTTTTTAATGGTTTTCCTAGATCAACTGTTAGAAGGGGATGTTTTTAAATTTGCAAGTGAGTATCAACAATATTTACGTTATGCACTGTATTATTTTAATGACAAAGTGACTATCACTTCTGACATAGGTCGTAGTACTAACGGTAATGATTATTTAACGGTAACATGTCATTGGATAGATCAAAATTGATTTATGCAAAAACGTATTTTAGCATATAGATATATAGATGATAGGCACACTGGAAGTTTTATTGCAGAACATATTCATGAAATTTGTGATTACTATGGAATAATTAATAAAATTATGACTATTACAGTAGATAATGCTTCTTCTAATGATTATGCTATAAAACTTTTAAAACTTGGATTAACTCCATCTTTTCCTGATCATTTTCATATAAGATGTGTGTCATATTTATAACTTAGTTGTAAAGGATGGCCTAAAACGTTTTTAAAACATTCTTGATAAAATACAATTTGCTATAAACTTTATTTTTAAATGTAAAAATATCCAAAGACTCAAAGAGTATAAAAAACATGTCATGATTGTGGATTAACTTATAGAAAAATTTCAGAAGAAATTTTGACTCGGTGGAATTCTTTGTATGAGCAACTACTTGTTGCTTATGATAATAGACAACCTATAATTTTATTATTTAACGCCCATAATAAAAATCCAAGGGATATGCTTGTAGATAATGATTAGGATAAAATTTTAGAATTTAATGGATTTTTAGAGAAATTTTATCAAGCTACAAAAGAATTTTCCGGTATTTATTATCCTACTATTTCAAATATGTTATTTTATATAGCACTAATATTTTTGTTACTTAATGAATATATGCAAATAAAGTATATTTTGCAGGGTGTTGTACGTACGAATTAATTGTCAATGATGAAGGACAAGAAGACTTGCCGAAATACTGGAGGCAGAATGAGAATACATTTCCGACACTAACAAAGATGGTCCGAGATGTGTTGAACATTCAAGCGTCATCAACAACTTCTGAAAGCGCTTTTTCTGCTGGAAGATTTCAAATAGGAGAGCACAGACACTCACTGGCGAGAGACACATTGGAGATTGCAGTTCTATTCAGAGACTGGATTCGTGCAGAGCGTAGAAGGTGCGGTCAACCGGAGACCAACGAAGAAGTAGTACAACTACAACGAAATCTTGTCCGATGGAGCAGGAAGCGACATTGACAAACAAATTTCAATTCCAACAGAAGATCCTCAAGACATTGAGAGGAAATTCGAAAAAGTATGGTTGAATATGTAATTTTTTTAATTGCAATTTTACTATGTCATTTGCAACTTTTGAACAACACCACAAAGTTGCAATTTTGAAATTGTATTACAAAAAAACCATATTTCTATTAAATATTATAAGAGGCACAAAAATAGCCTTGGAATGTTTTTATTGCACTATCTTGTTCAATTATTGAAGTGTTTGTATATATATTATTTTTTAAAATTTAGTGGCAAAAAAATCCCTAGTCGCGACCCGACCCCGACCCGCCCCAACCCGATCCCATTCCGGCGGGATGTGGGACGGGACGGGACCTCTTCCCGTCCCGCCTATCTCAGCCCGCCGGAACCCAAGTCCCAACCCCCGTCCCGCCGGGACCCGCCCCGTTGGACAGCCCTACTTCAAACTATATGCTTTGATTATAATATAGACAAACTACTTTTGAAGTTTATTTGGAGGTACTTGCTTTGCCATATATGAAACCAAATTCAATGAATGCACCCATTCTTTAATTGGCATAAGCAACAAAGTACTTTAATTTGAATATGAGAATTCAAATTCAAGTGTTGTTTTGAGACAAAAATTAAAACATCATAGTTCAAAGTGAGTATATGTATGGTATATGTTATACACATTAGGCCATGTCTACAATTGTTTAAAGCTTGGGCAAAGTAATATACCAACAGTCTTGGGACAGATAACCTAAGATGGCGTTTCCCAAAGTTAATGTTATACAAATATAGTATTACTACAATTCATGTATGCCATTGTTAATTTTATAATAAATGTTGTCTTTTCACTAAATGACATACAATATTATGTATCTCGGAACTAAAGAAAGCCTAGACAACTAATCTACCATACACAAGAAAACAATTATAAACCGTACTGCATTTTAGCTATAAAAAGAGTTAGAACATACAAATAATAATGAATATGTTGAACTTTGTTTTATTTTATTTTGGTTGATTAGGGAACTTAAGTACGTCGTCGTAGTTTTAATATTCATAGCCTTATCTAAATGGAGCTTATTTTTAATTTATTAATTAGGATGGCAAATAAAAATTCTCTAAGAGTAGAATGGTCCTGACATTGGCCTAAATTAATTTTGAATCATAACTTCTTAGTGCAAGTTTTTAAGGTGGTTGACAAGAATATTTTAATGCGTTTCCATCTTAACGGACCTGTGTTCTACCAATTAATCCAAAAAGAATGAGAGGCAAAAATGGGGGTTAACATAATACCCAGATTCTTTGGTTTGAATAGTAAATCTATTTACTTTACTAGAGTTTTGTAAAAGGTATTTCATTGAGTTGTAAAAAGCCTTTTCGATTGGATAGAATCTTTAAAGAAGTTAGATACAGTTAGAGGTGTTGAGTATCTGGTGACTCAATAAATGTTGCTGAGCCTAAAATGATGTTTTGATGATTTGACAAATAATGTATCCAGACGACAATCAAGGGAGATATAAAAAAGGTATTGAAGAAATAGAAGTCCAAACAGATCTCCAAAAGATTCAGTAAAGATGCACAACAGAGGAATTGATCCTTATCAAAGAACAACGGAGACTGTCAAAGAGCAATTTCATGTCAACTAGGAGAACTGAAATATTGATTCATTCTTATTCATGAAAGATTGAATTCCAATTATGGAAATACATGGAATTAATATTGAAGGAGGGAAAATGTCTGCACAAAAAAATATTATGATTCTTAAGAATTCGAGGAGCACTTCCCCTTTTAATGACAAATAAAGAAGAGAAATCCGTTGAGTTCTTATACATTCATGCGAAAAAATGTAGGACTTAGATGTGCTCAGAGACTGAAAATTTAAAGTCCATTGACTAGTAAATTATGATACAACACAAGAATCAGACGTACAAATACAGGAACAAAAACCTTCTATATCTTCGATCACTCGACAGAAATCAGACTAAACATGCCCAAAAATGATATTTGAAAAAATTAATAAAAAAAGAACGTCTCGGAAACCCAAGAAATACCAACAAATTGAACAAAGAATACATGAAGCCCTCATCCTTGGCCGTGAGGCTGGAATTGGAAACTTATAGCATCAAGTCTATAGATAACCTCCAGTCCGGTTACTTCTTTTCGGATCCTTTGAGGTTAAGGTTAAAGTTTAAACCATTTTCTGTTCGAGTATTTATCCTTGGAGTCTGAACTGCCATCTTCCCCTGAGCTCTCGGCTTTTAAGTCTTCGCCAGAAAGTTTACTGCTACTTCCGTTACTGAAATGCCCACTCCCACTGCCACTTATGGTAGCAACCGTCCTTGTAACAGTGAATGAAGAGTGGATGGTGTCTCTCTCTTTGAGCAGCTCATCGACCTTTAACAAAATAACATCACTCAGAGGGTAACTCACAGACGATTCTTTTCGTCAACCCCCAAAAACCCCGGGAAAAAATCAGGGTAACTATAACAAACCATAGATAGGTAAACCAAAAGGGTAACTAATAGCCTGTTTGGCCAAGCTTCCAAAATCTGCTTATTTGAAAAGTGTGTTTTGTCAGAAGTGCTTTTCGAAAAAAAACTTTTGGAGATTTGCAGTTTGTGTTTGGCTAATAAATTTAAAAAGCACTTTTGTCAATATTACAGTGGTACTTTGTGCTTGATCAATATTCTAAAAGTGCTTTTGGGGGAAAATTACTATTTTTAGCATCTGAAAAATAGCATTTGCAGCCACTCAAATAAGCATGTTTGGAAAGGGGAAAAAAAGAACTTTTGACTTTCCACAAGCATGGCCAAACAGGCTATAACAAATAATCACAGCCTACTCTATGGAAAATATTGGTCATACAATATCAGTGCAACGAAACTTAGGTAAGAAACAAACTTACCGACTGCTTCTCCTGGCTGTATCTATTGGTCACTTCCTGGAACCGCGCCAATGCCTGTAAACATCACATGGAAAATAGTGCAATGAGGAAACATGACGGACAAAAGATTCACGACGGACATCGTCCATGAGCAGATAGACAACCTTTCTATATTCCGTTTCAAACTGTCGAAGCTCATTTCTCTTCTTCAAAATCTGAGCCTCGATATCCTGGAGCTTATGAGTTGTGTCTTCGTATGTCTTGGCACACAGAGCCTCAATAGTATAACTAGCAGGCTTAAAGAAATTATCTCCTGTAGACATCAGATGAAAATTTTCTTTTAGCATAGCATAATCAGTAGAGATTAAATAGCATTTGCTAATAAGAAAAACAATTTGTTCAACAAAAACAAGCAGATCAGACCATAAACAGCAAATATGTGAGTGCCGGCATTTAGTTGTGAGACCTCACAAGGTTGAAGGCCCTCCAGCCTCTTAAAGAAAGCAGCTTCAGGATCTTTGGCCATTGCTAACTACATCATCACAAGTATTGTCACTTTTGACAACACTGCATGCTACACTATTGAATTTAACCACTAAGATGAAATTCACATACCGCATTTACAGTTGAATCCATTCTGTACACTTGAAAGTGCAAGAAATACATTCCCACGGAGGTTACCTTGCCGGCTTTCTCACTATCTTCCTGTAAATAGAGGCAATGGGTCTGTTCTATTAAGATATATTAATCAGTAAATTGCTCAGATAAATTGCTTCATCTAAAATCCAGTTTACAAGCCCATAAATACAGAAGATACACACGGGATTGGAAGTTGCAAGTGAAAATAAACATCTAAAGATGGTGCCACTATAAGGTTCAAGATAGAAAAATATAGCAAGATTAAAAAAAAAGGGGGGGGGGGGGGGGGGGGGGGGGGCAGTCCGGTGCACTAAGCTCCCGCTATGCGCGGGGTCCGGAGAAGGGCCGGACCACAAGGGTCTATTGTAGGCAGCCTTACCCTGCATTTCTGCAAGAGGTGGTTTCCACGGCTTGAACCCGTGACCTTTTGATCACATGACAGCAACTTTACCAGTTACTCCAAGGCTCCACTTCATGTATAGCAAGATGCAAACCAGATTTTTCCCATTTTGATAGCCGACAAAAGCCGGCGCTACCCAACTAGTTTCGAGTTTTTGTCCCGGAAACCACCAACGAGCTTCTAGGTTCTAGTGTTCCTATCAGTTTCTTTTCATATTTTCGATACACTAAAGTCAAATTTATCTCCTTTCCACACAATCTTTCACTAGTGGTTTGAAAAGTTATTGTTCTACTCCTAGTCATCATTATATCCATACATTCTTGAGATATCACTTATGAATTCATTTTACCTTTGTGTCATCCTTGCTCGCTATTTACATTCTTCCAAGTCTATACATATGGTTTTCATCGACCTCGAGAAGGCATACGACAAAGTCCCTAAGGAGGTTCTATGGAGATGTTTGGAGGTTAGAGGTGTACATGTGGAGTACACTAGGGCGATCAAGGATATGTATGATGGAGCCAAGACCAGGGTATGTACAGTAGGACACTCGGAGCACTTTCGAGTGATAATGGGGCTGCATCAGGGATCAGCTCTTAGCCCTATCTTATTTGCCTTGGTGATGAATGGACTGACGCGACAAATCCAAGGGGAGATGTCATGGTGTATGTTATTCGCAGACGACATAGTCTTGATTGATGAGACTCACAGTGGAGTGAACGCTAAGCTGGAGGTTTGGAGACAGACTCTGGAGTCTAAAGGGTTCAGGCTGAGTAGGACCAAGACATAATACTTAGAGTGCAAGTTCAGCAACGGGAACGATCATGAGACATGCGTGGAGGTGAGGCTTGGTACTCAGGTCATTCCAAAGAAAGGAAGCTTCAAGTATCTCGGGTCTATTATCTAAGGGAATGGACAGACTGATGACAATGTCACACATCGTATTAAGGCAGGGTGGATGAAATGGAGGCTCGCATCTGGAGTCTTGGGAGATAAAAAGGTGTCATCAAAACTTAAAAGGCAAGTTCTATAGGGTGGTGGTTAGACCGACTATGTTGTATGAGGCAGAGTATTGACCAGTCAAGACTTCACACATCCAAAAGATGAAAGTTGCGGAGATGAGGATGTTGAGATGGATGTGTGGGCATACAAGGAGGGATAGGATTAGAAATGATGATATTCAAGATAGAGTGAGAGTGGCCTCGGTGGAGGATAAGATGCGGGAAGAGAGGTTGAAATGGTTCGGACATGTGCAGAAGAGAGACACAAATGACCCAATGCGGAGGTGTGAGAGGTTGGCTATGGATGGGTTCAAGAGTGGTAGAAGTAGGCCTAAGAAGTATTGGGGAGAGGTGATTAGATAGGATATGACGCAGGTGCAACTTACTGAGGACATGACCTTAGATAGGGGATTGTGGAGGATACGGATTAGGGTAGAAGGGTAGTAAGTAGTTGAGCGTAGTCCTACTTACGCTTACAAACTGATAGTTGTAGTGTTATTATTGTAGGCCTATTTAGCCTATCATACTAGTAGGCGCATTATCGCTTTATAGTCCCCTGTCGCTTGATTTCTGCTTCTTTAGTGTACTTTGTTTATCTTATTTACCTGTGTAATTACTGCTTCTTTTTTCAGAATGCGCTATCATAGCTTATTCGCTTTTGTTACCAGCATTTTCATACTGCTTTAAATTTCTTATCCGAGTCTGACCGTTTCTCTTGCTTTGCTTGTGCTTGCACTTATGCTTTGTCTTGAGCCGGGGTCTTTCGGAAACAGCCGCTCTACCTATAAAGGTAGAGGTAAGGTATGCGTACATTCTACCTTCACCAGACCCCACATTGTGGGATTTCACTGGGTATGTTGTTGTTGTTACGTCTATAGGTGAGACTCTTTGAAATTCAAGCTACGACAAACACCGATTGAGGAGATATCATTTATTTAGGTAGGACTAATTGAGGATATGTTATGCATACACCTTCTGCTACTTGGGAGCTTTATCCTTTGCCTCCAATAATTCTACTATTGGTTGTCAATGAGTGATGATAGAAGTTGGTAAGGTGGATTGATCTGCCTAAGGCACACTTGGTTGCCAAAGGTTATACCCAAAATTTACAACTTAATTATGATGATACATATACAAGAATAGCCAAATCAAGATAAGATGTGATGGTCGTTCTAGGTATGAGCACTTTGTTTAGATCATTAATGTACAACAGAAACTTACTAAAATAGGGTGTACATGGGAATCTATAAATGTAATCAATATTGGAATGATGCATGAACTCTCTTAAAGACGGTATTTAGACATACCATTTATTCACCGAAATTGAAGGTAAGCCATTTTCTTATTTAAATTTGTCAAATTTTCTAAGGAATGGGTAAATATGCCCTTTCTACGAATAGTAAGATCAGGCTAAACATGTCTACAAAATTCAATAGACATATAGTATGACGACTTCGTTTTTAGTAATTAAACATGTCATGTCCTAGGTTGATAGTTCCCCTATTACTGCTTTACTATTGCCTAACCACATCAAGTCACTCAGAATTCAGCATCAATTCCTTTTAATTTTGCTCTAAGAAAACATCAAGGTTCAACAGAAATCTATAGCAAGAAATATCTGAAGCACACAATATCAAAGGGTTGTCTATAGCAATCTGTTAGACCCCCATACTCGGGCATGATGATCGTCGGGCGGAGGCAGTGTCAAGGACTTGTGCTTTGCCCCTTGACATTGGCCTATGATGGCAATGAAAGCAATGTGCGACTAAGTTATGATGGCAATGAAAGCAATGTACAACTAAGTCTTGGTGCCTGGGTGTTGGCAAGGCAACCTTGACGAATGTCAATGGCACAGATGGGCGCATGGCACCTATGGGGCATGTGTGCAAGACAGTGGGACGGCTTAGACGGTCATGAGTTGGCATGGGCTGGACGAGGGCAAAAGTGTGCAAGGAAAAGGCATGGCATGGCATGAAAGGCATGGAAAAATAGTCTTAAGTGTTGGGCGACGCTGAGGAGCTGAGTTGAAGGCAGTCACGCGCGAGGCACATGACAGACGACAGGTGCAAGGCACATGGCGCTGGCATGCGCGCGGCACATGTGATGGTTACGTCCTGTGCGCGGCACATGCGACGGTTATGGGCAGATGCAGGTTGTTGCTGAACTTGGGCTAAATGCCCTTGGATTAGGCTAAGTGTTTCCTTATTTTATGGGCTGGCATGTGCCAGGCGCGCCCCTTCTCAATGTAACTGCCACAGGCAGATTTCCCTTTATGTATCAGAATTTGGCCAAGGCATTTTGTCAAGTTGTAAGCCTTCAAATTCGAGTGTCTTTAGTATTATTGCGAATAATAAAAAGGTTGGGCGTTTTGGCCTGCAAACATTGTTGTCTCCCTTGTTTTCTTACTGTCCCTAAAATAGAGTGTCAAGGCTGAGTTGGCTGTGTGGGCTGACTGTTGTGTAGTGGTGAACTCGAGAAAAATCACCCCTGTATCAGAATCCTCAGTAAGCACACAATAAAGAATAAAAACTGTAAAATGCATTACCTGCAAGGCCAGGCCGTAACCCCCATTTACATCATGTTCAAAATATAGCAGCTGAAAAATATCATGAAGTTCAGTTTTAGTATCAACACAGAGCAGAAAATACAAAAGCATGAAAATATAAAATGCATCAAAGTACCTATCATATAATTCTATACATCTAAAATGTACCTTGAACTTGCTTTGGGCAGCTGAAGTAACTCTTACTACAATCCCTACTTCTGCTTGTTCATCACTAATTGTTACACCGAAAAAATGAGCATTTTGCTTTTCTACCTGCGTTAAAGCTCAACTGATGTCAAAAGCCTCGTACACCTGATAAATTTTATCCTGCAAACTTGAAGAGACAATTAAAATATACCTTTCCGCTGACTGATGTGCCAATTGGAAGAGGGCGGACTGTGACAGTTCCATTCAAAGCTTCTTCAAGAACATTAGCAGAAATAGTTGTTTTGATAGGAACACCCAACTTGCTATCCACACAAGAAATAAATTTAATAAAACTAACCAAAAACATACACCAGAAATACAAAATTTTGGGAGGAAGACTTACCTAAACAATGCCGCGAACATTGTGTTGACAGTTCCAAGGTTGGACAAATCAATTTCCATATCCATTCCTTCAGCTTCAAGAGCCTTAGAATTCAAGAAAAAATGTCAAAAGAGTCCAGAAATACCATTCTTTGAGCGTAGTAGATTAAAGAAGTTTTATCAGCTATAACTTGCCAAAGAAATTAGCAGAATTGGAACTCTAGCTTCCAACACATAATGCCTATTGTACCCAAACAAAAAAAAGAAACTAACATGGCTTTGATGCCCAGAGTAAAGTGAAAAGCAAAAAGCATGGGCAAGGCAACAAAGAGAGGAGATGTTTTTTCACTGAGTTAATGGGAGGAATCTTACACTCAGCAAGAAATTTGGGGGCCTAGGCATAAGGCTTTTGAAACTACTCAACAGAAGCTTACTCATGAAATGGCTTTCGAGATTTTGTAAGGAGGAGCAAGCACCAAGGAAACTGGTCATCACAAAAAAGTATGGTCTAGAGGGACATTGAGTCTCGAGGACAATGACAACACTATCGGGTCAGTGTATGGAAGGTCCATCAAGGCTTTTTGGCCTCTCTTGGTTCCAAATATCGACATTATAGTAGAAAATGGAAGAAATACATATTTCTGAAATGAGAACTGGTTAGGACATGCGCCCTTGAAGCACATGTTCAATGATATGAAGGTTTTAAGTCTGAATCCTGAAGTCACAGTGGCAGACAATTGGGATAAGCAACAAGTGGAACGTCAACTTCAGGAGATAACTTAATGACTGGGCGCTACCTAGATTCACTGACTTCTTGAAAGTTACTGATACAACAGAAGAGGAAGACAGACTTAAATGGACAAAACACAGTCAGGGCCAGGTTACAGTGACTTCAGCATATATTATTCTTAATCATCCTGGTCAGCAGTTTCAGTTGTGGAGTTGAAAAGCAGTATGGCAAGTGAAAATACCACCTAGAATAGTTCGAACAGAAAATATTTCCTTGAAAATCTTTTCTTATAAGACTTCCTAGAAAATCTCGTGTTCAGTCAAAAATATTTATTTTTGATAAGTTTAAAGATAAAAACAAAAACCTTAGCCGAAACACTCATCAGGCACATTTCAAAAGTCACTAGAAGCAGAAAACTGGCAGCTAAGCAACAAATTTCTTTCATTTTTTATTTCTCATTCCCATTTTCATGAGAAACAATCCATTTTCCCATTATCACTTGAAAAAATCTTAATATCTATACTTTCTTATATTCAGGCTTTCTTTTTCTCTCTTGATGGAAGATTAATCCCATACGAGAGAGAGAGAGAGAGAGAGAGATAAGACAGCAGAGAAGCTACACTTGCAATTTGAGTGATTGTATTGGTGATGTTGCACCTGCAGTTTTGCAGCTCTAAATTGATTGCTCGTGGTTGGTGAACTGCCTGGTGCTTGAAAGTTGGAAGGAGAACAGGTAACAGTTGTGTATTAAGATTCATACCGCCTAGGTCAAGGTCGGAGCTGTGAACCACGCTAGTCACACCTTTTTGCATGGCTATCCATGATTTAGAAGCTATATGGAGGATCATAAATGAAGATATAGATAAGACACCAAACTACGGGAAGTAGGGGAATGCAGCAGTTGAGATCAAAGGTAGTATCTTTTAAGTTCTAACAATCTGACATCTCAGATGAGACTTGAAGACTTGAAACTGCTAAAAGATATAGAGAACTTCTCAAGCATTCATCTAATTTTCATGTAGATAGGAAACTCAGCATGAATAGAGCTCTGAATCCTGGTTTCTGCGCTCCAGGTACTCAAATTGAGACTTTATTATTGCTAGGGCACCATTTATTCTCTCTCAGCCAACCAGACATTACTTCTCAGTTGATTTAAGGTATTTTCCAAATGCCTGACCCCGAGCAATTTACCACCATTTCCAACATTAACTACTTAATGTTGTTAAAGGTGATCCTTATGTTGCTTTAAGTGATGCGAATCGAGATGTCCGTACTTCACGTGGTCAAAGCAAAGCAACTTAGGAGAAGCGCTTTGGAGTGTATAGCTCAAAGCAATCGAAGTCAGAAGCATTCCATTCTTCGAATTTGTCTTTAAAAGATGTAAACATAAATAAAAGAGAGAAAAGAGGACATGTAGGGGTTTTCGCAATCTGAGTACTAGGACTCCTTTCCAGATATTTTTTAGTGTTTCTTCGTTGCCTTATTTTCTTTTTCTTTGGTTTGCATTGTCCTGACAAGCTGACACAACCTTTAGGTATCTATCATTCAAGTATTTTTTTATTAAGTCAAAATTGTATTGATAAGGTACCTAGATGGTACAGGATCACACAGGACATATCTATCATTCAATTCGTACTAACTTGTACTCGCCAAATCCTCACAGATTAAGATATAACCTACCTCGACGCATATATAACAGCTTATTTCTAGCATGAAATTTTATACAGTAGTTCCATGAATGACATCACTAAGATGCACTATAACCTTCGCATTGAAAGATATTGGCATTAGAAAGCTCTTGTAACAGCAATAGAAGCATCTTGTGCTACTAAAATGAAAACAAAGACTGTCTTTGTAGGTACATGTTGTGTTGTAGCATGTTTCTTAGATATTTTAGGGACCCTATAAACAATCCTCAGCTAGAAATCTCAAGGAGAAGTGAGGAGTCCAGAAAATGGCAGCTTGATAGGATGACTTCTCAACCTTACACCTGTTAATATCCCCAAATACAACAGGATGGAAACTTCAAGAATGAAAAGAGTAATTGTTCTAACATCCAGATTGCTGCAGCATTATCCTGCGACTTTCAAGTATCCACATTTTGTTGAACCTTTATGATATGTTAATCTTATATAGTTGGCACTTAAGGGCCCCTGTATAGTTTTGACTTTTGAGTTCATAATAACTAAGTGTCCAATCTTTTATTCAAAAGATAACTAAGTATTCAATCTTTCTAGATATGCTTTTGGTTGAAGCCATAAAGTTACAACCTATCATATAAGCAATATTAGCCTAAGCCAGCTCTTATTTCTATAACCCTTCTTGAAATCAAGAATATAAAGAGTTCTCTCTTTGACTACTTTCTTTCAACTGCTAAATCAGTCACCTCATTCAAATGCAAGCAATGTGATACATATAACAAACAAATGTAAGGTGATATAAATCACGAAGTATTCTCCATGATTTCAGTCTGTAAAAACAGCAAAATAGTAAAAGGCTTTCTCGTCATACGTCATTATTCATGATAAACGACCTTGTAGGAAAAAAAAGTATTTGATAGTGGACAGGGGAGTTAATACCTCAAAGCCTGCCATATCATATTGCCTCCTTTTCTCCGGATCAGATAGAATGCTATATGAGTATGCAACCTCCTTAAAGCGTTCTGAAGCTTCAGGATTGTTAGCATTTTTGTCAGGATGATACCTGCCATTATTCATCCACAAGAACAAGTATCAGATCAAGAAGTTCCCTAAATCCCAATATCAACAGCCCAAAAATTTCGATCATTTTTTCCTGTATAACCAGACTTCACTTCCCATCACCGATTACTTTTTCCATCTGATATATCATACGACAAAATACTGTACAAGCAAGTCCCTCCCATCTATATATATTCTATTTCCTTCAGATGACAATATACATCAACCCTCAAATTACTTAATAAATTACTTGAGCACTAAATTCAACGAGTTTTGTCTTGCTACTGAAATTCAATAATCCCCGTCGTTTCGTTGAGTCATCAGGACTTCAATTTTGACTCTATCTCCTAGCAGTATCCTTATAAAACTATGTCGGATCTTTCCTGAAACAGTTTGCTGACAACAAAGCTCCAAAACAAATACCAACAAAAATGCATACACAGTTCACCCAGAGGCGGAGCTAGGATTTGAAGCTTATGAATTCTGGATTCTAATCTTTTTAAGTTACTGGTTTCTAGATTAATAATTTGTACATATTCAATGGATTTTTAAGTTAAATACAGAGTTTGAACCAAAGTTACTGGGTTCTTCCAAACTCGTAGCCAACACTCTAGCTCCACCCCATTCACCTCAGTTATACCATCAATCAGTCAATCAATAACGCCTTTAATCCCAGCAACTTATGTCAGCTATATAAGTTATTTTTGCACCTATTCTTCTTTATTCAGGTTCATTTCATTCCAATACCACATTTAAGCACCATTACAACAAAAACAACTATGAACTGAAATTAGTAACATGTGTTAGGGATAACTTACTTGAGAGCAAGTTTTCTATAAGCAATCTTGATTTCATGGTATGCTACATTGTATGTTCTTTATAACAACATTTCACCATAAGAGCAAAAAACTATCCAGACAAATAACGTTGTTATAGAGAGGTTCAACTATATAACAAAATCAACCATGAATTGAAACTAGAAATATGTGGTGTAAATTACTTGAGAACAAGCTTTCTAATGCTATATTATATGTTCTTTATAACAACATTTCACTATAACAGCCAAAAAATATCCAAACAAATGGCGTTGTTATAAAGAGGTTCAACTATATCAAAACTAACCATGAATTGAAACTAGGAATATGTGTTATAACTTACTTGAGAACAAGCTTTCTAATGCTATATATATGTTCTTTATAACAACATTTCACTATAAAACCAAAAACTATCCAAACAAATGACGTTATAAAGAGGTTCAACTATATAACAAAACTAACCATGAATTGAAACTAGGAATATGTGGTATAAATTACTTGAGAACAAGCTTTCTAATGCTATATTATATGTTCTTTATAACAACATTTCACGATAACAGCCAAAAAACATCCAAACAAATGGCGTTGTTATAAAGAGGTTCAACTATATAACAAAACTAACCATGAATTGAAACTAGGAATATGTGTTATAACTTACTTGAGAACAAGCTTTCTAATGCTATATTATATGTTCTTTATAATAACATTTCACTATAACAGCCAAAAAATATCCAAACAAATGACGTTGTTATAAAGAGGTTCAACTATATAACAAAACTAACCATGAATTGAAACTAGGAATATGTGTTATAACTTACTTGAGAATAAGCTTTCTAATGCTATATATATGTTCTTTATAACAACATTTCACTATAACAACCAAAAAATACCCAAACAAATGACAAATGACGTTATAGAGAAGTTTGACTGTCCTGTCAGACCTCTCTATAACAACATTCATATATAACAGCACCTTACTATAACAACAAAGTTTTTGCGGAACCGATCTTTTATGTTATATTCTACCAGTCTATAAACAGCACGTCACTATAACAACAAAAAATTTGCGGAACCTATCTTTTATGTTATATTTTACCGCTCTATAATAGCAACAACCATCTTTATAACAGCATTACCCCCTATAACAGCTATCTTCTTTTTCGGCAATACTATATAACAAAACTAATTCTGAATTGAACTTAGGAATATGTGTTGTATAACTTAATTGAGGACAAGCTTTCTAATGCTACATTATATGTTCTTTATAACAATATTTCACTATAACAGCCTAAAAATATCCACACAAATGATGTCGCTATAGAGAGGTTTGACTGCATAACAAAACTAACTATGAACTGAAATTAGGAAAATGTGTTAACGACAACTTACTTGAGAGCGAGTTTTCTATAAGCAGTCTTGATTTCCTGTTCAGATGAATCCCTCGTAACGGACAACACCTCATACGGGTCTCGTCTTACCACCGGAGCCGATGGCCCCTCCAATTTTGAACCACTCATTACACCCTTTTCAGTACTTCCCCTTCTCCACCTCAAAAATTCAAGAAAATCAAGAAAACCTTGTTGTTGGAAAATCTACAAGCAAAGACAAAATTTTAACACAAACCCATCAAATATTAACATGAATTAATCAGGAATTTACACTAAATTTTAAAAAAATCACCTCTTTTCAGCACTTTACTTTTTCCCCTCAAAAATTCAAGAAAATCAATAAAACCTTTAAAAAAAAAAGCAGCCCGGTGCACTAAGCTCCCGCTGTACGCGGGGTCCGGGGAAGACCGTACCACAAGGGTCTATTATACGCCGTCTTAACTTACATTTCTGATTTCTGTAACAGTTTGTTTACACTGCTTGAACCCGGGACTGTCCCATGACAGCAACTTTAACGATTACTCCAGGCTCCCATCAAATCAAGAAAACCTTATTGTTGGATAATCTACAAGCAAAGAAAAAAATTTAACACAAACCCATCAAAAATTGAGATGAATTGGATCAACCCTTTTCATTTCTTGAATAAATGTCAAATAATTCAATAAGTATATATATTATATCAATAAGAGAGATCTAAATAAAATAAATGATACAAAAATAGGGATAAAAATAGCTAGGGTTTTAGAGAAATTTACCTTCAATCTTTGAATATGTTAGCTCAAAAGCTTTGAAAAATTGGAGCTTTTTGATTTGGTGCCTTAATTTGATTTTGAAAAAGCTCCAATTTTGAAAGTTGTACCCGAAATTTAACATGACAGGCTAAATTATGAGTGCACACGTCATTAATTTATATAATACTGCATTTTTTATTTGGAAAAATTACGTCATATGTCTACTGGGACAAACTATTTACGCCAAGTAGCTTATATTTTGAGTTTGTTATTTGGTTTAGCTTATATTTGTGTATAAACACATTTTATATATTATTATTCACTTTTATATCAGGTTGATATATTAAATATAATAATTTACTCTCGATATAATATTATATATTGAGCTACATGGCGTAATATTTTATGTTATCGGTATATTTTTGAAAATTTTTATTTTTATTATACGGCTAAAACAAGGACATACTTTTATAAACTTTTTATTTAATTCAATTTAATATTGCTTTCTTTTGCACCATGATAATTTCTCTCTATATTTATTGAGTGAGGGTACAACAACAACTAATTATATCTTGATTCTAAAATGACAACGGTTTGGAACCAGTTATTTTCAATAAGCATAACAAGTACATGAATTGAGGGAG
Source organism: Anisodus tanguticus (assembly GCA_034509755.1). NCBI lineage: Eukaryota > Viridiplantae > Streptophyta > Magnoliopsida > Solanales > Solanaceae > Anisodus > Anisodus tanguticus. The sequence goes on along the minus strand of CM067540.1, from coordinate 1,672,396 downwards.
CATTAAGAGTACGAGTTTCAAAAATCTTTATTATAATTAATTTTTATATCGAGTTAAATTATATCTCATAAATGAAATAAATTAAGTAAATAGTATTCCAATAAAAAGTTCTATTATTATAGTATAATGACGTCTATTTAGGAAATTGGATATTAAAGTTACTAATTTAAGATGGACCTGCGACACACAAAAATACTATTTTATATAGTTTATAATATATTGCGGTCTCTTTGTTTCACACTAGCAAAAGAAGCAAATTTCGAATTCATTTTTAGTAGTTGATTGTATCATGTTGAGTATTGCTTCCTTAATTTGCAAGTTCCTATCTCTTTTAGTTTAGCAAATTAAATCGTGTTAGAAGAATTGTTATTGGTATAGCCAAACCAATTACATATGACAATGCCACAAAGTCAAAATTCTCATTTCTTGCAGAGATGATCACTTAACAAAAAAGGAACAAGACAGAACACTTCGCCCATCTTTGAAAAAATTAATATCATACTTATTTTTTAATTAATTTATTTGATATAACAAAATTTGACCAAGTAACTGGTAAAGTTGATATGATGTGACCCGGAGGTCATGGATTCAAGCTGTGAAAAAAACTTTTGAAAAAATGTGAGTTAAAGCTGCGTCTAATAGACCCTTGTGGTCCGGCCCTTCCTTGAACCCCGCGCAATATAACCAAAATTAAGCTTTTGCGAACGGTCATAGTTGTCTTGCTTTTTCATTATTTTTGGTACGATTTTTATTTCAAGAATAAGTACAGGAACATTTTATAAATACCAAAATGTCTCACTTTTTCAGTCTTTTTACTTTGATAGATAGAACAAGGTTGATCAGTTCACATCATCATAGTCGACATGTTATAACTGTGCACAAAGTAATACAGTTTGTCAGGTCCAGCTAGGAGGAGAGACATTTCGGTACATTATTTTGGCTGGCATTGTAAAGTTAGAATTGCACCTGTGCATCAATGACTTATTTCAAGTTGTGTTACAGCATAAGTATAATATATACAGGCGACAGCCAGCAAACTTTTATGTTGAACAATTCAATATCTAGAGGAAGAAATTGCACGGTTTTCCCTTCAAATGGGGCTGGTCTTTAATTTTTGCGCTTCAAAATTGAAATAAAGAGGCACATGTTCTTTAAGGATGTGAATCACAACTTCTGAATATTATGATGTGAAAATATAAATTTATGTCCTGCAAAAAGTTAATTTGTTACGAGGGCAAAAATTAAAGACCAACACAAAATAGGGGCAAAAGTGCCGATGACTCAAAGCTCACTAACTTAATTAATCTAGATTCGAGCCAGAGTAAACCCGCTAAGAGAGGAGGGCTGTAAAGATATCCTTACTACAAAAAATTATTTCAAAACTCGATGTTGACTTCTAATTAAGGGTGAATTCCACCAGAAAGAGCATTATGATTGGAGCCACTATTATTAGTAATTAGAAAATGTAAAAATTAAGAAACTCTATTACTTAAGGACCAAGTATTTTCTATTTCTACAGGGTCCACAGAGTTGCAATTTTCAAGTTGTCCAGAGAACACATTATAATTATATATGGACTAACAGTAAGACAACAGCTAAAGCAAATAAAAACATTCTGTTCTGAACTGGCCGTCCTTGTCATGTACGAAATCGTACCATAATGGATCTTCGTACCTCTTTGAACACTTCATCCTCGGAAACATGAATTTGGCCAAACAGCATGTTTAGCGTACAACAATAACAAAATTTAGCGACAGTAAATGCTCATATGTTTTACAAACCTATGTATTGAGCTCGCACTAAACAAGGAGATGTACAAGAATTATGTAATTCTATGAGAGGGCAATCCTAAAGGCGGGATTTTTACCAAGAGAGTTCAAAAGCTCCTATACACAAAAGAAATGACCTTTATATAAATAGTGCAATTTTCCTGTAAAGGGATTCGGATGACCTCCCTTCCGCCCCTGGGTAATCCGACAGGTTTTCAACATCAACTGGAGCAATTAGGACTAGCTTCCACCTTTATCACTCTGGTATTGTAGGATCCGCAAGACGCACATTTGTGATATAGCCAATGAAATGGTGCAGTTCCCTTCTTACCACAGTCATTACACAATATATCCTGGGGAGAGTTCAAATAAAAATCTTAGAAAAAAAGTTTCAGAAATAATAAGCGGAAGAGTTGTTAAAAGATTCCATACTTGGCAGCGGTTCCTAAATTCTTCTGGTAGTACCTCTGAAGCCATTAAAGCATCAAGCATCCCGAAATACACCTAAAAGAGAAAATAGAAGTTGAAATCATTCATCTGAGCACAGAATATTTTGGCAAAAAACAAAAGGATACATAAAGATTGAAAGATTTCAAAATAAGAAATATATATAGGCTACATACAATACAAAATCCACAAGAAATGAGTAGAAAACGTGACTTCTTTATAAAATATGGTCAAAGACGGCGTTCTTTTTCTTTCTTAATATCAATAAAATTCATTAAATAAGATGCCATGTCATTATCAAAGTATGTCGAAGACAACGTTCATAAACAAGGTTAAAAGAGCAGATCACAATAATAGTATGACGTATGCTTCTGTTGCAAAATTGATTTTCCCTAATAAAAAATATTCTCTTTTTCTAACAAACATATAAGAGACTCCTAGGGGATCAGGCAAGGATTATGATTGAGTACAAAATGGAGTAATGGAAGAATTCACAAAAAACAGGCACTCCAGTTTATGCAAGAAAAAGCTAGCCGGACAAGCACACACACCTTCATCTGTCCCATATTATAGGCTTGATGCAGTTTCGCTTTCCAGAAAGGAAATATTTAAATCAAATAAGCTTTATCACAAACACCCAAGTTATTGTTGACTATACATAGAGGTAATACAACTATACGCTAGCCTTCTGAGAAATTAAACCACTGTTAATACAACCTGAAAGTTCTTTACACAAAAAAGAAAATTAAACAGTACATTATATTTCTCTAGTCTATATTACAAAACTTTAACGAATTCTAACACTAGCATTTCACAATATTCCTGTGTCTGCATACAATTCTATGAATTTACACAAACAAGCATCACTATTCTGCAAAATTGTTATGCCTAAAGAAGGAAGAACATCTCTTACCGACATATCTCCCATAGACCTGCTGCAAATGGGACAGATGTAGTGTGTGCAAGCATATGCCTGAGGAAATGAAGAGATTGCTTTTAGTACAAATTAAATTCTAATGAACAACATAATATCCTTTCTACAACAAAGGGACGAGAATAGCCCAGCAGAAAAGAAGTGAACAGACCTGAAAGCATGCCGAATGCATAAAGTGCCCACAGGGCAGAGCCCTGACAGATTCACTTGATGTGAACAAAAAATCACAACATATTGGACAGTTGGTTTCAAGACCTTTCTCCCTGCATTTATGGTCCACAAGTTTCATTCCGAGGCAGCAATTGCAGGTCATGCAATGAAAGAAGTCAACACCTAGTCCTTGCCCCAGCCGGCATAAATTGCAAAATGGGCAGTGATACACTGTCCTGAAGTAGGAAAAGAATAGAGACTAGAAAATCAAGATTAGAGCTCTATTAGAGGTATTTGTTTTTCATCTTGCAACATGTACAAGAAGCAGAAATAGTAGAGACCCCAAGGATTTCATCCCTGACTTTAGGAATTAGATATTGGAATAGATTTTCATGTAATTATGAGTTTGTTCAAAAAGAATCAACAAACAAATTTTTCAAAATGCAGGGGTAGGAGGGCGTGATGTTCTAGGTAATTGACTTAGGTGATTCAACCTACTTCATCAACAAGAAACAAGTAGAGGGTGTTTGGATTGGCCTTTTTAAAAATAGCTTATAAGCTAAAAGCACTTTTTATCTATCCCAAACACCACAAAAAGTAGAAAAAGAGCTGAAAAGCCTAAAAACACTTAAATAAGCCAATCCAAACACCCTCGTAGTGTCATTGTAGTATCACCTTTCATCATCAAAAAATTTACAGCTGCTGCAGTAATATTTTGCCATCGAAAGGCCATTACAGGATGGAGTCGTGCAAATAGGTCCAACTGGTTGTACTTTGAGGCAATTCATACACATCATTTCAGTTGTTGCCTTCCTGCAAATTACTCGAAGAATTAAACATGTGATGGAGTTTGATTATTATAAACAGAAATGAATCCAAAATTTTACCTCTCCATAGAATGGTCACTGACTTTGTCATGACAGAATCTGCATGGAAATAGTTTACCACAGCAAGCAGCTCGGAGCTTGCAGTTTCTTTTATAATGCTCACATCCGAACACTTGCTTATCTGGATCACGGAATGAAGGTGAACATCCTAGTTGATCCTGACCATTTGGAGTTTCACCAGATCTTGCTTCAGACTCCTGCTGAGCAGCTATCCAGCGACTGAACAACAGATGCTCAATAAGTTACGTGGAATAATAACAAAGATATAGCAAACATAAAGGTCTCATATGATGGATATATTGAAAACAAACCTGGTCAAAAGATTTTGAATAAGATATGCTTTTCTTCTTGGATCAAGCGAAGAGTCTCGGGAGACCTTCCTTATTTCTGACTCTAGCTCATTTTGATTCATCCGAAATATGTCCTTCCATCCAGGTTTAAAAGTGGAATCACTTTGTTCTAGAGATCCAGAAAACTCATATCCTGAAAAGGTATAATGTTAGAGGCTAAATGAAGATCAGGAAAAATTATCAGTTTAGATCCCACTAATTCAGTTCCTCCAACAGCCTTGTCTTAACGTAACGGCATGAATAAAACTAATAAAAGGATGGTGACAACCTTGTGATACAATGTCCTTTGAGCTTGATGTCGGGGAAGTTCCATCTGGAGTTCCTTCCCACCATTCATTGAGCCATTCACTGAACATTGTGTTTTTGGTTGCTTTCTTCCATGTCTCCATCATTTTATTTTGTTCATCCTGAGTAAGAGCAGTAGTTACCCAGGGCAACATTGACTGAAGTACTTCTGCCCCAGTTGTTCCTATTATCCTACCAACTAGCTTGTCTTGTTCTTCAATGCTAAAATGCCGGTCAAACAGCGGCCATAGCTCAAGTTCCTCCCGTATAACATGTTGATCCAGGGTTACTTTTATTGATTTGCACATAGCTTGAACTTTAGTTGCTAGCTCATTGTATTTTCTTGAATATTCATTTAAGTCGCAAGAACCAGAGTTTCTACAAGGACCTTTAACTGAACACCCACCATTCAAGTTTTCTCGGAGCTGGGAAAGCTCATCAAGTGCAGATGAAATATCCTCGAATAGCTTTTCTTCCTGTTTGTGGTCCAAGGTGTAAGAATGGCTAACGTTATGAAGTGTCTCTTTTGATTCCAAAGCTGGGAATACTATATCATCCTCTGCATTACTGTGTGCTTTATATAAGCCCCGCAGGAGACGAAAACGACCACAAAACTTCCTGAGGAAAGTCTCATCACAATCAGTAAGTTTTCCAGATTCAACGTCCAAAAATTCCAAATCTTTTCTGATTGCCTTGTGAAATTGAAAAATGTTATCGATCGGCCGTGTTGCATATCCAGCATTGGTCAAGCTGGTATCCCAGTTGAAAAGACAGGAGTTCAGAGAAGGAGCACTTGGGCTAAAAGTGCGTAATGATTTTGCTGCAGCTAGGGAATATACGACGCCTAATGCAGGAACACAACAAGACTGATTACCAGTGGATCCTTTCCGAATTTTTCCACTTCTTGAAGGATCACTACGATAGCATTTCTCTCCTGACATTAAGTTTACACGCTTGGTTGGCCTTTCACCATTACTTTGCTCACCATGTGAGCTACCACATTTGACATTTCTTGAAGAAGTGCACGTACCACAACATTTACATAAGTTTTCTTGATTCCCAGCTAAAACTTTGGCAGGACAGCAACCGATTGCACTTGAAGACAAACAAATGTCAGCTGGACGACCCTTGCATGCCCAACCAGAGAAAAGTGTGATCAAAGCAGTGTCTGATGCTGGTGCTGCATTGGATAACTGAGTCAGACAGGGCAACAGGCATACAATCTACCATTGTCAACCGAAATCAAGTTTTAATTAATTCAAAGTATGAAACAGTAGAAATTAGGTTTTACCTGCCATATGCATGTTCTGAAGAAAAGACCTTGCTTCCTCCTCACTTAATGAACCTACCAACCATGGTAAGACACATTCGATGAGTCTAAGTGGCATAACACACAAGCTCTGGTAAAGGAGTTCCCGCTGCCGTTTGGGACTAAAATGCTTTCGTGCAAGTGGAAGAACCTGGAATCACATAAAATTCAAATAATAAAGATTTAACTACTAACTCTTGGGTTTAAGTTTTGAATGGCAACCAGGACATCTGAGTAATGTAGATAGCAAGACGACGCCTCACTACTTTCATCACTTCCAAGAAACATTTTTTTAACTTGGGGGGGCATATAAAGATAGAAACCTTGAACTTGCAGAATCTTTGCAATCCTGATATTACTCACCTGAGCCTCCTCATTACAGAAGTGTCTTTCCACTGTCTCCACTATATGATCAGCTTGTGAGCACAGTTTTGAATAAAATTCTACAGAAGTTGAGTTCGATCCAGCACTCTGGACGCTTTCTATCAAGCATCTAAATTTATCGAACTCGTTTTCTTCTTCCGCATGCTCCTCGGCAAATGATATTTCTGCATCTACTGCAGGAAATATAACTTTGTCCTCGGCAATGCTGCAGTCAAAGTATGAAAACAGTATGAATGATCCAGATTCAAAGCACAGGAGGAGTTATCTTAGTCCATCAAAATTATTCAAGCCAAAACTTCAAACGGCTATGCATAATAATGATGTCGCGTACCTATGAAAGATGCAAACTTCAGCAATAAACTGGAGCCTCTGGTTGAAGGCAGATAAATCAGAAAAATCTCCACGTGACTTTATTTCCCTAGCTGCTTCTGTTATTTCATTCAATTCCTTTCTGATAGCTTTGTGCCAATGCAGTATCTCATCAACCGGACGATTCAAAGTGGATTCTTTAATATTGAAATTTGAGACTAGAAATTCACTTCTAGAAGATTCGCAAGGACAAGGAGCATTCTCTGTCCGACTGATTAAGCCTCTAACAACAGAATCTGAAGTGTGGTGCGTTGTACTCTCTTCACAAGCCTTGCGTTTGTTTGTTAACTTTTTCCCATCCATCCAGGTAAACATAATCTTCATGCAAGATGAAATTTATCAGCTCTGCCATACTTAATAAAGGTCTTTAACATCTATAAGCAAGCTAGCTCACCTCTTGAAGAAGCTCCTCGTCTGGAATTACTTTGTGCAAGCATTTATGCATATCTTTGCACTCATCGGCCGAAATAGAGGATGAAAGCCAAGGCAGAAATTCGGCCATCATATTCACGGGGATGCTGCACAGAAACTGCCAAACCAGTGATGCCTGCTCCTCGAATGAAAACTTTTCCATGAGCAAGGGCAAGACCTGCAAAATGGCACAATAACAACAGATAGCAACACAAGTGATAATAATGGAGGAAAATTAAAAGAATACTAGTCAACAATTTTAACAAGCAAAAAATATAACAATGAAACAATCATCACAATAAATAACGGTCAGTGACTTATCAAGAAAATGAAATAATACGCGGAAATTTCACATACCAGAGTTTAACTTAACTAAATGAACCTCCGCACCCCCCCCCCCCCACACACACACACACACACACCACCACAACAGGGGATGAAGATGGCATTAACTTGTTGGGATTAATTTACAGAAATATCCTCCTCATTTTAGTCTCGAAAGACCTACAAATTTTTGGAATCAATGCAGACTTAGCTAAAGACATGGTACAATGGAAGAAAAAGATTTATAAAGGTGATATCTACTAGTTGGGAATAGGTTTTAATTTTGTTAGAGAACTTCTAATATTATTATTGTTATTTCTATAACTAAATATACTCTATTAAGTTTTTTTCACTTTTTTTTTTGATAAATTACTTATTTTATTTAGTATGATGCTGACATGAGTTGAGCTTAAATGGAGAAGTGAGGATTCATATACCCGACACCAACTTGTTTAGGACTGAGGCATAGTTGTTTTTTGATGAGGAGGACTGAGACATAGTTCTTGTTGATGTTGTATCCTAATTTTTGTGTTATACTTCGAATACAAGATTTTTGGATATTGTCTTCTCTTATTGAACCAGAAATAACATTAAAAGATTGAATCCACATTATGAATGATCCAAGAGGGAAAAGACTGAATCCACATTCTGAGATTTGTGTCACATAGGGTCCATTAAAGGGAGATGCACTCACTACCAGGGGTCCTCCATTCCCAGGGTTCGAATCCATTCTCCATGTAGCACCCATGGAGAATGGAAGTTACACCAAATAAAATCATTAAATATTATTCCAACACTTCACAATAGTACATGAAGGTTCTTCAATAGTTCCATCAAATAATGAACTTGTGAAATCACCAAGAGAAGTAGACGAACATCTCTGGTAATGATTGGCCAATGTAATACCTATAGGTACTAAAAAGTGCAGTTGTACAGTGAATTGAAACTTGTACCGTGATACCAAGATTAAATTAGTGCAAATAAAGGGATATTTTATTTTTTTGATACGGAAAAATAACATATTACAGAAAAAGGGATATGATATGGTTCCGATACAAACATTGATGTTGCAACACAAGGGAGAGTAAAAAACGGCAAGGAAAGAAATTAAAAGGGGAGAAAGAGGGAACATTAATGAGAATAGAGACAAGATAGGGGGAGACATGAGGATTTAGAGAGTGTGTGGGCCATACCAAATTCATCAAATATTCTGAGCAAATTAGAACTTTTGGAACTACTAAACTCTGTCTCTAACTAAAAAGATAAGACTAGATAATTTCATTTCTAAGATAAGATTATCTTCAATTTTACTTCTAACAATATATAAACAATAATCTGCCTCCCGAGGTTCTTTGTCTAGTGGTAAGAGCGCAACACGTGAAGTATGGGTTAGGCACACGTCACATGACCTAATTCGAAGTATGAGGGTCAACCCAACTAATTTTTGGTGTGAATTCAAACATAGAATCTTCAAAAAAAAAAAAAAAAAAAAAATTAGAAACTACATAAAAATACTAATATAAGTCACAATAGTTAACAATTCATAATATTTAAAAGTATATGAATAGATCGTAGTCAAAGAAAGCATCCTTTGACTCTCCAAATAGTAACTAGGTCACATAAAGTGGAACAAAGTGAGTAATAAAAACAAATCATATTAAGTGATAATGATATCCATACAATCTACATCACAGGGATTTTCACTTTTCAGTCAATAAAATAATAATTTCACAGAAAAACAAGGCATATCACACATCCCCTCAAGCCACAACTAAGAGTAAGGTAAACTTCGCAAGGATACCTGCTCCTCTTCCTTAGACATGTGCTGGCTAATAGATGTTTGAAGAGCTCCTGTACAGGAAGCCAACTCTCTGCGGTAGCTTTCTTCACTTTGCATATCTGAGTCAAGTAATGCAAACAGGTGATCAAAAAGCACACCTTCTCCTTCATGCTCAAGGGAGTAAGTACGGGCTACATTCTTCACACGTATATCAAGTGCTGGAAAGATAACCTGTCATTCACACAAAGATAGAGAAATTTTAAGGATTTTAAAGGCGGGGAGGAGGGAAATCCAATGAAAATTGAAAACATAGGGGTTTCAACATCAAACGTAAAATACAGTGTCTGATTTACATAATGAGGATCTGCAGATACATTAATACCTATTAGGTTACAACCTAACACACCTAAACTAATGAGAGCAACATCAAGCATTAGTGCATGGAGACAGAAACCAGGGTGAGTAGCAAGATTACAGATAGCTTATAAACAGTTTATCTTGTAGTAAATAATAATGAAACCAGCAGGAGATATAATCTACAACATTGCATTGCTCTAACCCAAGAGGGAATGAAGCAGGTTTATGAATTATGCCAAAAAAACAGTTCTTAATATTTTTGTTTTTCTCAATTTCACATATGAAATGTGCTCTCTTTTCTTTTCCTTTTTTGGGTTCATAACACCTAATACTCAAACTAGTAGAAGACGAAAAACAAACCAAACTCTTTATACCTCGAGATGAAACCCTTTAATTCAAAAATAAATAAAAAAAGAAAAGTTCAAACCAAAAAGTTGCTCGAACTACAAATAAATTCTAAAACCAGCCCTCTTTCCCACGACCTCCCTGCACCACCTCAGTAACCAAAAAGGATTAGAAAGAATTTCCAACGCAGAGAAGTTCCCACAACCTCCCTGCACACCCCAGTAACCAAAAAGGATTAGAAAGGATTTTCAACACGGAGAAGGAAGTTTAAAGCCAAATTAAGATGCAAAAACTATCAGCCCCATTAGTTCAATCGACAATACAAATCCAAATTTTGTTGCACTTTTTCAGACCATTAACTTATCTTTTTGTTATTTACTAATTCTCAATTTTAAAATAAACTAAAAAGCATGAAACTAAATTGTTTAAACGTCAGGAAATTTTAAGCAACAACTTTTCCAGTTCAAAAAGAGATAAAATCATAAAAGCAGGAGAAACTGAAAATTCAAATTTAAATTCGATTCTGCGTACATCTGCTCACAATGGTAAGTAGCCTCGGACATTCAAAATTGAGAATCAGTTGCCAGAAAACAGACAGCTTTACTAAATGATTCAAGTTAGGGTAACTATGCAGAAAAGTAACAATGTAACTACATTGTATCGCCCGCAATAAATAAGGCACGAAACAAAAACAGTTCATAAAGAACTTTTCATTGTCAACTTCACATTTGACATTTGGTATCTCGTTTCCGTAACAACCAATACTAGCAATAGCAGCAAATCAAGAGATGCTCGAAAGAAAATCATGAAATAAATTGAACGCATAGAGCTAACAATTAAAAATAAGTTGGAACGCTTGACCTACAAAAAAACTCAAATATTTTCCGTCTTCCCACCAACTCAGAATACACCACACTAACCAAAGAGGATCAAAATCCCAGTGCAGAAAAGAACTCAAGAAGAGCAATTTGCACCAAAACCAAACTAAAGATGTAATAACCACATGTCTCATCAGATTGTACCAATCTTATTGTTACAAATTCCACATTTCTTTCTATTTACTTATATTTGGTAAGTACTAATTCTCTATTTTGAAAAGCATACATGAAATAAAATCATGCAAATATCGGAAATGTCACATATGCAGCTAAAATCATTCCAGTTCAATAAACATAACCAGATACAAAATCCACATCATATTTCCCAGGCAGGAGAAACAGAAAACTAAAAATTAGCTAGCGTCAAAATTTGAAAATTTATCTTCAAACATCTGTTTGGCAATGAAAATTGATCAAATTTTGAAAATTTATCTTCAAAATATTTTCAAGTTCCAAAAATTGGCTCATACCAGTTTTTGGGAGAAATTTCACTTCCACTCGCAAAACTTCAAACTTTTTCCAAGTAAAATGCATGTCCAAACACAACATCAAAAGCTCAAATTTTCAAGTTTCAAGTTCAAAATCTATGACCAAACAGTTAAATTTCAATCCTTTATGTGTATATGCAACTAAAATCATTCCAGTTCAAAAAACATAACAACAACAACATACCCAGTGAAATCCCACAACGTGGGGTCTGGGGAGGGTAGAGTGTACGCAGACCTTAACTCTACCTTGGTAGGTAGAGCGGTTGTTTCCGAGAGACCCTCGGCTCAAGACAAAGCACAAGCACAAACAAAGTAAGACAAACAAAGCGAATAAGCCATGAATGCGCATTCTGAAAAAGAAGCAATAACTAATGCAGGTAAATAATACAAAGTACACTAGAAAAAACATAACAACATAAATCAAATAATAGGGGACTATAAAGCAGTTCTGCGCCTAGTAGTATGATAGGCTAAGCGGGCCTACAATAATACCGCTACAACTACCAGTTTGTAAGCGTAGGTAGGACTATGTTGGACTACCTATTACCATTCTACTCTAATCCGTGTCCTACATAACCCCCTATCTAAGGTCATGTCCTCAATGAGTTTGCGTCATATCCCATCTAATCACCTCTTCCCAATACTTCTTCGGCCTACCTCTACCCCTCCTGAACCCGTCCATAGTCAACCTCTCACACCTCCGCACTGGGCATTTGTGTCTCTACTCTGCACGTGCCCGAACCATCTCAACCTCGCTTCCCGCATCTTATCCTCCACCGAGGTCACTCCCACTCTGTCTCGAAAATCATCATTTCTAATGTTATCCCTCCTTGTATGTCACACATCCATCTTAGCATCATCATCTCCGCAACTTTCATCTTTTGGGTGTGCGAAATCTTGACGGGCCAACACTCTACCCCATACAACATAGTCGGTCTAACTAACACCCCATAGAACTTGCCTTTAAGCTTTGGTGGCACATTTTTATTGCACAAGACTCCATATGCGAGCCTCCATTTCATCCACCCACCAGATAAAAAATTAACACATTTCGCAAAATTATTAACAACATCCAATCTTATTGTTACAAATTCTACAATATATTTTGTAAGTACTAATTCTCTATCAAATATCAGAAATTTCACATGCGTAGCTAAAATTATTCCAGTTGCTAATCACAAATTTTTTAAATCTGTATCCTTTATGTGTATATATATACTTGTTAAGCTGCTCAAAAATTATTCACCAGAAGCATCCTGCACACAAATTTCCCAAAATTATCAAAAAAAAAATTGAGTAAAAATTGAGCTTAAAAAGCTACTTGAAACAAACCTCATCTTCAGCATTGCAGTGATGCTTATAAATTGACCTCAAAAAGTAACACCGTTCCATAAAAGGCATAATTTCAGTATCTCGATTCGTCGCAAACGCCATAGCAGATCGATGTAACGCATCTAGTTCCGTACGTATTGCTTTATGAAAGAACAGAAATATCCTTATCGGCGATGAACAACCTTTAACTCTATTTAACGGTCCAGATTGATCCACGTGTTGCCCTACCGTCGTTGTACTCCCTGCCATTATAGCTACTCCTCCACCGCCTAGTATTCCTCCCGTCGTTAATGGCGTCGCCATTATTTATACAAAATTGAGGGGGGGGATTCACTTTTTTTGAAATGTGCTTTTCAGATTCAGATTTCACAATATGTAACTATGTCGGAAAAATCTAATCTTTTTGCTGTATACTTATCATGTAATTTTCGCCATTGTTTGTTTGTTTCTCTCTCTATCTCTTCGTGACTGTTGTATGTATGTATGTATACATTTGTATGTATAGGTTTTTCGGGTGGGGTTAACACTCTGTTTGGATGGTTTTCTTTTAATTACATAGGATAGGTGAAGGGAAAGCGGGGAGGGATGACAATGTGGGATTCGAATCCTCGAAAGTAATAGTATGTGTACATCCTATCATTTACCAACCCACTTGTGGCTCTCTATATTCTCAATCAGTCTATGTTCTGCAGATTTTATTTGTAGAATTACATTAAGTATGTTATTGTTATATAAATTGAAATGAAGTCCGTACTATTTCATATATGTTTTATACAAATTATAATATTTGAATAGATTATATTATTTTACGTCGTTACATAATGTCATAAATCAATAATTTGATGGATAAAGTTAGGAAAAAGAAAAATAACATGCAGATAGAGCTACTAATAAAAATAGGGGAGTCTTAATAGCTCAGTTGATTGGTCATTCAAATTTTCACTTTATTGGTGGAGGTTCGATTCTTCGTATTGTAATTCTTTTTCTATTTTCTCTTCCCCGCCTTAAAAAAAACTAATAAAAGATAGGGTAAAAATAAAATAGAATGGAGTATTAGATAATAAGTAAAAATAAAATAAGATAACAACTTAATAACACCAAATTAATTTTTACGAAAAAGAGGACTTTTTATCGTTACATATTAATGGATTAATGACAAACACAATAAAATTTAAAACGATCAAAATAAATATTATATTTAAATAAACAATATATAGCAATACAATGATAACAATCATCCAAACAAGCGGTAAATCGGGCGGATAAAGAGGATGCAACATATAGTTGGCCACGTGGCAATATGGGACACGTCAGCGGAATGATGTGTTGTCTGAGTGGGGTGGGGAAAAGGAAGGGCACGTGCGTGAATGAGGTTGGGATTTGGGAAAATTTGGCCGTAATAAGGATAGTGACATGTTGAAAATATCAGTCAAAATAAATATACATAAAATTATACTTAAATTTAATAAGCTAGTACATTAATTAGTCAAAATAATTTCCATGAGATTACATTAATTTAATAAGCAAGTATTAATCAGTCAAAAATAAACGTCCAATCCATAAAATTTAATAAGTTAATACGCAAGTATTAATCAGCCAAATTATTAAACTTCCATGAAATTACATGGCAGGATTGAGAATGCAAAGTTCAACGAATCTATTTTTAGATGGATAAGTGAAGATTTTCTTTTATGATCGAGAAATTCATCTAAGACTACTCCTTAGGATCAATCACTGTATAAGGCAAAAATCATATAAGATAACTGTACGAATTATAATGTGACACGTGAAGTACGATGCTGAGTCAAATTCAGGTCAGCCTAAGGCACTGCTAGGTGATACCGTAATTCAGAAGGTCAGAAGGATCGTTTGAGTTATAACGGATGATCGTTACTGAACTAGTCGTACGTCTTCCAGCATAATCATAAAGACATTTATGGAGATAATAATTGTCTAATTATTACAGTATTCATTCCCATGTATTAATGAGAGCATATTTTGTGGTTTCACAAAGGTCTCCAGAGAAATCAAAGCCAAAATGAAGAATCTCTGCGGCAACGGAGTGCAAGTCAATCTCTTGACTCTTCGGGAAAATATGTTCTTTCATAAGACGACGGATTGGAAGATCGTCATTGTTATCAGGAGAACGAGAAGGAGACGATTTCATAGACGACATTATGGAAACAAGATTTTAAGGAATAAGGAAAGATTATGAAGACTGTAGATTTGAAGAAGATTGTAGTTGCCTTTTTATATGGGTTTTAGCCACCTAGTTATGGTATGAGAATGTAATGTTTATGAGTGAAAAAACGTGCATCATCATTGTTATACTTCACGTCGATCAGAGCGATTGTTTAGTTGCCGTCATTTCAGAAGCATTGAAAGGATGTGACGTTTGACATATATTGTAATCATTATGTTCCAAAATTTCCGTCAAAGTGTAAGATTCGTTCGGTCCGGTGTTCTAATCCACTTTCCGGCATGCACGGGATACATTCGGAAAGTGCGGAGACTATCTGTATGGGGTAAAATTCGTATAAGACAACTGTACGAACTATAATGTGACACATGAAGTACGATGCTGAGTCAAATCCAGGTCAGCCTAAGGCACTGCCAGTAAGATACGAGCAGTACGAGAGCGTCATGTGTAGGTGGTACTAGTAATTCAGAAGGTCAGAAGGACCGTTTGAGTTATAACGGACGACTGTTATTGAACCGGTCGTACGCCTTCCAGCAGAGTCATAAAGGAATTTATTGAGATAATAATTGTCTAATTATTATAATATTCATTCTCATGTATTAATGAGCATATTTCGTGGGTTGTGTACCCGTGTAGCTCATATATAAATAAAAAATATAACTCCATTGTAAGGAGATCAGATTCAAGCTATTACAATACACTAATTATTTTTCTCTCGGTTATTGTGCTTTCATACAAGTCCAGTGACTTTGCCCATAAGCTACCACAAGACTCAAGTTAATCACTACCGTTACTTGTGTCATTATTATTTATTTACAGTATATTCTATTTAGCTTTATTCTCAAATCAGTCACTTGAGATTCACGTGTTCTTGATCATGTATACAAATTCAACTATACCGTTTTACGGGTAAACAATCATAACTTTCAGAACTTGGCTTCTACTATTCTCAACTTAAATATGTCTACTCTTCAACTTAAATACTAAAGTCTAGCAACTTTTGTCACTTGAACTAAGCTCTGGGGGCTAAGTAATATTGATTATTTAAATTTTCATTTTTAGTAAAACTTTTATATTTGTGAATAGATAAAAAAGTTAAGTCATAATTTTCTTATAGTATAAATATATTTTTAGGACAAGTTAAGTTTAGTCAAAGAAAAGTTATTTGATCCTTCAAATAGTAATATGATTTTTTCTAGGACAAAAAGATTATCTCATAGTTTACCAACAAGTAATAAAAGTGCAACTAAATGAAAAGTTGAAAACCATGCTCTTCAAATTGCAACTTGGATCATTGAACTATTAATTATAAAATTTCTTTATTTGGGCGAAGTTTAATTTGCACTAATAACTAACCAAAACTAATTATTAATGTTTGTTTCATTTTCCTTTTACTGACTCCTCGGAGAGATGGAATATTGAGTTCATTCAATAATAATGAAGACCTCTAAAGTCCTAACTGGCATTAATATGGTTTTGCTAGATCTTCAAATAGAATTAATTACTCTGTAATATAATTTGAAGCTTACTCTGTAATCTAATTTGAGTTATTCCCTATTCTATAACATGTGAATATGTCTGCGCTTCGAGCGATTATTAAAATATTACTAAAGAATTATATTTTATAAGTTTTATATTAATTAAAATATCTTTCTTTATTTTTGATCAATTTATCACTCTATATACTTCAATAGTAATATTATCGATTGTTCCTTGATATAATTGTATTCTCAAGTTTGATTGCTCTTCTTTTATATTCTTCCGCCTCACTTAAATATCGACTTTGTTACCTTGTTGTTCCATCTGTCAAAATTGGTCTATATCCGATATCACCAACAAAATAATATTATCCCAATTAACAAATTCAATTTCTTAAATAAATGAACTTCAAAATAAATATTATATTTCATATAAGATACTGAATGATAAATACAACATATAGTTTCTTTTATGTTATAGTAAATTTTGTATGATTTTATGATATGATAGTAGTTTCAAGAATAATAAATATTTAAAAAGTCAACACAAGGTTCAGACGATCAGATTTATATTCGTTCATAAGATATTATACTATTTCAAAGCAAATTACATAACCTCGTCATTTCTCAAAGTGAAAGAGAAAAAAGTAAAATGAAGAGATTAGAGAGGGCATCATTTACTAGAGATAAAGCATATAGAAAGGCAAAGTTACTCTGGAATTTAAGATTTTACGCTGGAAAGAGGCAGCATATATATTCACATCGGGATTATCAAATAGGCACTCCAAAAAGCCATTATTTGCTTTCACCGTGTTTGTGACACGCAAAGCATTCGAAACCGCATTCCCATCATTATTCTCCTTTTGAAGTGAATGAAGAGATTAGAGAGGGATCACTATAGCAACACTCGATAAAACAAATCATTAATAGTATAAATTATCATATTGTATAAGAAAACCAAATCAAGAAATAGAGCAATCTTTGGTTTAAATTTGTAACACTTCCTACATTCGGGTTAAGGTTTGACCCGTACGATGATAACGTAATGGAACCAAGATGAGGAGTTTAGGAAGTGTTTTGAAAACTAATCAAGTTATAAGAAGAGACTTTGGGCAAAGTACAGTTGGAAACTACTCTACGGGCCATGTTTTCAAGTAAGTTTGCACAAGGCCTCAGTTCAAGAGAGTGTTCGGAAAATTCTATAAGGAATCTGGAAAAACTTCCTTCATGAAAGTTGTGCCCTTTGAAATACCTTTCCATCCATATATGGTGGAGCTCCAACAGAGCTCTGTGCTAGAAGTTATGATTATTTTACCGAGACATTGTCAGTACTGTTGAAAAATATGAAAAATTTATCTAAGTGTAAAATGGACAAGGGAGCTCGCCCGGGGAAGCCCAGGGTGAGACATTACCTCGATATAGACCTCGCCCAGCGAGGTGGTACGTCCAAAATGTCATTTGTGTCAAAAATTCATCTGTGTAAAGTGGACGAGGAAGCTCTCCCAGAGAAGCCCAGGGCGAGACATTACCTCGATATGGACCTCACCCAGCAAGACAGGGGGTCCAAAATGTCAATTCTTTAAATATAACACTTAGTCCGAAAAATCATTCACCACCTCGTCCAAACTCGTAGAAAACCCTCTCAATAACATTTTCTCTCCCCTCTCAACCTCCCACAATAAGGTAAGTCCGCTCCTAACGATTCATGAGTTATTCTAGCATTAAATCATGATTAAGGACATGATTTTCTAACTAAACATAGGATTAACAATGAAATCTTTCGCAAGCGATTCAAGCTAGGGTTTGAAGCGTTCTTCGTCAGAAATCAACATAGTTCGTTTGCTAGGAGCGATTAAAGGTATGTATAGTTTATATCCACGTGGGGACATCATTGTTATTCCCCCACGCCACATTTCTATGAAATCATGAAAAACTCCATACATAGGATTTTAACTCTATTACCTTGATAACCCTAATTATATGTAATATTGTATATGTATCATGTCTCATTACAATTCGTCTATTGTATTCATGATATGTCATGAACCTGTCTGTAATCTATGAATGCATGTTTTGATTTCCGTGTGTTCTTAAATACAAGTTTTAATCAATATTACCCAGTTTCATGAAGTTATGTATATGTTTTCATATTTTTACGCAAGTTATTATATGTATTTACATGTTAAATTAAAATCATGAATCATGTTTACAAGTTATTTCATGAAGTACATGGGCTTACAAACCATTATTTTCAAGTACATATTTTTTGGGAGTTGCATAGTTTACCGAGAAGGCTCTAGTAGCCTGAAACTACGTATGCCATCGTAGAATAAGGGTCGCTCCGCCCAGAGGACGATACCTTCAGATTTGCAGATTGAATCATTTCTTGCAATGTTCATGTCTCAAACCCTGGCAAGCTATGGACAAGCTCTGCTGGTCGGGCCAGGTACCAAACTCCACGTACCCACGTGGTGATTCATGTTATCGGTAATGATACTACTCTCCCCACATATACAAATATACAAGTTTATAGATATACATATTTTATACATGTTTTATACTCATGTCAGATCATGTTCATGCTCATGTTTAGTTTAAGTTTCATGTCCTATTATTTCATGTGTCTGATTATTCATTCAGTGGCTTTACATACAGTACAATTCAAAATGTACAAACGTCCCTTTGCATGGGGCATGCACTTCACGGTGCAGGTAATGAGTTTCAGGACGACGGAGCTACACGCTAGGACTTGACCGTATCAGCTAATTGATGAGCCACATTTCCTTCGGGGTGTCAGTATGCTATTTCATGATTTATATATATATATGGCCTTGTCCTGGTAGACAGTTTTTAGACTCATGTCAAAGGTTTCATAGACTAGTCTAGTTATCATGTCATGTCAGTTATTCAGACTTATGATATTTTGAGACTATTTCCGCAATATATTTCCGACTATGTTTTCAACATATGTTTTACATGTTTATAAATCATTATTATTAGCATGTTTTGATGCCCATGTTGACAAGTAAGCCATGTTGTTCGCTCGGTCACAAGTAGTCAGGCACCGAGTGCCCTGTTTCGCCCAGGCCATGATTCGGAACGTGACAAAATTACTACAAAATTTGGAAGAACAATTAATTTTAGAACCCTATATCACATACAAAAAAGGCAGAAAATAAATTTTCTCTGATTCAGCGCATGAATGATGGTTAGCCTAAAAATATTCTATACCTGCACAAAACTTTCTCATGGGATAAAGAATCATAGTATTTTCTGATGCATAATTTTTTGGCTTTGTAGTGGAAACTGGAAAGGTAATTAGAAATGGGGTGAAAGATATAGATGGTAGATAAAGAGTATGCCGTGGCCTAATATAATTTGCAGGGTGCTTTATTGCATTCATTTATGATATGAGTTAATGAAAGGAAGAGTTACACCCATTCATACAAATTATCACAACCGTTATAACCATTACGTTTTTTCTAGGAAAAATGAAGATAAAAGGCAAAAAATGAGAAAAAAGATAAATAACTTTCTTGATCCACATTACCATGTTCATTCCCAACTTTACTATTACATATAGATTTTATTTATTCTTCTTTTGGATTTTTCGTTTTGAAGTTTCAGAAAGATATTGTTTTAGTCCCCTTAACTTTTCGTCTTCTTTTTATTTCCTTAACTTTCATTTGCTTAATGTTTTTTTCCACCCCCGTATTTCACTGCCCAATCAGTTACCAAATGTGAAATTTGAAAATCTTCAAGTTTTAAAGAATTTTTCATTTACTTAAAGCGAAAATTATTTATTAGTGTTTGAACAAATAGATCTGAATAAAGTAAAATAGATATTGACTATTCCTAACTATTGTAGAACTTCATCTGTAATTTGTCCCTTTAATCCGAGACCTCAAATTCGAGTCTTGAAAATGCAAAATTTTTTATTAAAGAACACTTTAATTTTTTACCGGGTCATATACAACACAAATATAAATTAAGTGAATTAAGGAATGTTGAATATTAGATAATTACTATATAAAGAAATTCATAATCTCGAATTTGTGCGCCGAGAATGTAGAAACTCTTAGTAAAAAACCCTCCTCTTTTACCGGCATAGACGACATGAATTATAATTAGTCTAATAGGTTGAATATTAAATAACTATACAAGAACATTCACGACCTCGAGTTTGTGCACCGTGAATTTAATAACTTCTAGTAAAGAAACTTTTTTTGAGAAATACGCGGCGTGAATTTATACTAATCAACTATTAAATAATTGTATCAAAACAAAAGTAATCTCGCATTCATACCTCAGAAATAAAAAAAACTTTAGGTAAAGAGAGTTTCGATTTTACTAGAGATAGGCGATGTGAATTTAAATTAATTCAATCAATAAACATAAAATATTAAGTAATAATGTTAAAAAAGATTGTGATTGAGCCTGAAAAATGTTAGAAACTTTTGATAGAAACACTTTCTCACTTATCAAATGACAATGCAAATCTAAACTAATCGAATTGACGAAGATTAAATTACACAATTATATACATCATTATGAGAAAATTCGTGAAAGAATCCTTGAGAGATATTGAAAAAGTAAAAGGATACGGAGAAAGATAATTTGTACTGAAAAGTAGAAGGGTCATTATCCCTCATGTGATGCATCTTTATCAAAATAGAAAGAATAGAATAGGAAATAATTTTAGTGTGAGGACTCAAAAGATTATACGTTACTAGTTGTGTTTCTTTGGGTGAAAGGCAGAAAAAGGGAAGCAACAATAGAGCACACACACCAACAGGGAGAAGCCGTGCCAAAAACTGGATGACATGCAAAGCATTAGTGTCGTCCCAATTAATTAGTTTGAGCTAAAACTATGTCATAGTAGTCAATAATATGAACGCAAACTTTGAAGACCATGGTTTAATTTCACCAAACACAAAATATTTTGTGATTTCTTGTTATTTATCTAAGTTCGAAAGCTAAAGTTATCAAATATATGTACTAAAAGTCTCAGCCAATAATTTCACTAAAACAATTCGAAATATCAAGAGATAAATACAAGAAAAAGTCAAGAAATCCAACATATACTATTATTGTTTCAACATACACTATATATACAATAATGAATTATTATTTTTTAATTATATATTATTATTTTTTTATAAAAGAGATTCTAGTACACCCCTTCCTTAGCCCCTCCTAGTAAAAAAAAATAACAGTATGATGCACAAAATATTTCACATTAATGTCTGCGAAAGGATCGCACTCCAAAGGGTGTGATGTAAACAGTCAATCATAACATAAATATTGAGTACTTTCACAGCTCGAACTCTTGATCTATAAGTCATACGATATAATTTTCTTGTTGCTTAACACTTTCCTTCTCGCCCCTACTAGTAAGAGAGTAAAAAGTATTTAAGTAGAAAGAATATAATAGGAAATATTATTAGTGTGAGGACTCGAGATATGATACGTTAGTTGTGAATTTTCTTCGAGTGAAAGTCGCAAGGCAGAGAAGCAGCGAGCACACACACGGAGAAGCCGTGCCAAAATTTGGATGGCATGCGAAGCATTGGTGTTGTCACAAGTTTATTGCCCCGTCAACCAAGACGCCCTTTACTCTTTCTCTCGCCTACTTTTTGGACCGCCCTTTTAAATGTCCACTCTATAAAGAATTTATTGAACTTTGCACCTAACCAATTTAATTTTTTTTCCTTTTATTTGAGTAATTTGGACTCATGAATAGTTATAAAAAGAGAAAATTAATCGCTTATATGATCGCTCAATATTGAAAATAATGATATCTCCGGGCATATCTGAATGACAAAGGAGGAGAACTTAAAATCCAGCTGGATAACTGCAGCGTGGGTTCGAACCCTGGTGAGAGTAATTTGATATCTTCTGGGCTAGGACCTTGTAGGCGATCTCAATTGCTCTATTCTCAAACTCTGGTCATTCAGACACATCCCGTTATTTACTGGTAGTAGTGCTGAGGGACCGGGACTACTATCTCCAGGATTAGTCTGGCGTAAGCCGTGAAATTGAATATAAAAAAATTGAAAATAATGTAATAAAATTATTATTTTTTATTTTATAAGAGAAAAATTACTTAGTTAAAATACTTTATTACTGACACATCACACAAAGTATATTTTTAACCAAAAATTAAAATTTCAGTAATAATTTTTGTAACGTGACACACAATGTCTGAAAGTTCCTGTCGTATTGTCTTTTTTTTAACTACTTTGATTGCTGCACTTGAGTCGAGGGTCTTTCGGAAACAATCTCTACTTCAATGAGGTAAGGGTAAGATCTACGTACACTCTACCTCTCAGATTCCACTTGTAGAATTACACTTAGAAGCGGCTCAACCATATCAGAGATCTAAGGCCAAACTCTAATGAGGAGCCTTAACTTAAAAAAATTATATATATTTATTTATCTAAAATTTATTTTTCTAACTTTTTGAGATGCAAAATTACTAAAAAAATTTTATAATCAATATGTTTTAATAGTTCTTTTTCAATTAACAATATAGCTAATTTGTTTAATCTTTCTTAAGACATATATAGATGAAATATTAATATCAATAAAAAACATGAAATTAATAAAAGATAGAAAGATAGAATTTGATTCAAGAGATGAATAACTTAATTTTACAATAATTTTCGCTCTTCAAAATTCACAACCCTTGAAACTTGAAAAAAAAAATCAAAATATATCTTCGACTCTTTTTTCCTCTCAAAATAGTATTTGATCAATTGATTTTGAGCATATATAAAGATTGAAGAGTTTAGTTGGAGATTAAAGAATAAAATAAGATTTTTTTTTTGTGTTTGATAAGTGATGAGTATTGAGGAAAAGTTAAAAAGTGTTTAGCAAAAGCTAAAAAGTTAAATATAAAGTACTCCCTCCGGATAAAAAAAAGTGTCAACTTAGCCATTTGCATACCCCTTAATAAAATACTAACTTCTAGGCAAAATTAGAGAATTTGACTAAAATACCCCTAATTAAATAGATATTTAGATTTGGTCACCTAACACTTAATAAGGAAAAATTTGAAAAAATAAGATTGATTTTTTATTGATTTGGTAAGTGGACACTCTTTTTTATTCAAAAAATAAAGATTAAGTTAACACTATTTTTTATCTGAATGGAGTACAATAATTTACTAGAGAAAAGATGTATGAGCTACACTCTTGACATTAAATCACGTGTTTCTAAAATATTATCTTTATGAATGTTAATTTTCATCTTTCTCTCATTAACTTTTCTTATTCTCTCCCAATTTCAATCCCAAATGGTCACTTTTCTTCCCCTTTTGATTTTTTTGATGATTCCCTTTTGTATGCAACAACTCAGTACGTGGTATATTTTTTTCTAAACTACTAAATATTTTTTAAAAAAATAGTATATACTCCCTTATTCCAATTTATATGACACATTTTTTTTAATCAATCCTAAAAGAATGACACATTTTTTTTATTAGACAATAATTTAACTTTGAATTTTACCTTTTACGTTCAACGAGATGATCTATAAACACACAAATATCTTTTGTTTGTTTTAGACCACAAAATTCAAAAATCTTTCATTATTTCATAAATTTCGTGTCCAGTCACCACCAATGTGAAGGGTTTTACGATGGGGATACCTCTAATGAGATGTAATAGCTGGGGAGAGCTTTATCCAATCACCACCACCACCACCACTTCCACTACTCAAGCTACACCGTCAACGTTTGTCGCTCTAGCACCTTCCTTGTGGCATGCGCGTTTGGGTCATCCGGGGGGCGTCTGTGATTTCCTCTCTTAAATATAATAATTTTATTGCATGTAATAGAACGCGTAGTACTAATAATTATCCTTCTTGTCCGCTTGGATAACATGTTAAATTACCATTTGTAGCCTCAAATTCTAGTACTTTGTTGTCATTTGATATTATTCATAGTGATTTGTGGACATCTCCCGTTTTGAGCTTTTTGGGCCATCATTATTATATGTTATTTTTGAATGATTATTGTAATTTTTTGTGGACCTTTCTTTTATCTAAAAAGTCTCAAGTTTTCTCCACATTCCTAAAGTTTAGAGATTCATCCGTACCCAATTTGAACGGAAAATTAAAAACATTCTATGTGATAATGGAAGGGAAATAATGGGCTATTTCGGGAATTTTATAACACTACTGGCATATCTTTTCAATTTTCTTGTCCTCATAGGTCCTCACAAAATAGGAAAGCCGAAAGAAAAATTTGTACCATTAATAATATTGTTCGAACCTTACTAGCCCATACTTCATTACCACATTTTTTTGGTATCATACATTACAAATAGCTACTTACCTCCTTAACATACTCCCTAACAAAAGATTAGCATATCAATCCCTACTAAAAAAAAATTATCATAAAGATCCCTCGTATTCTCATCTTAGGGTGTTTGGGTGTTTGTGCTATCCACTTTTCCCGTCCACTACAATTAACAAACTTCAGACCCATTCAACCGCTTGTGTATTTTTGGGTTATCCGTCTAATCATCGTGGTTACAAATGATTCAATTTATCCTCTAATAACATCATAATTAGTCGCCATGTCATTTTTTATGAAACTCAATTTCCGTTTGCTAAATTGTATAATTCCGTATCTAATTCTTATAATTTTTTGGATGATGGACTCTCACCGTACATCATCCATCATTTAGCCTAGAAATCCCGTTACCCAAATCTGCCACCAAGCCCACTGCCTGCTGGCCCAATAGTCCCGTGTCCAGCTTCGATTTTGCGGCCAGCATGCCCACTGCATGTTGGTCCAAATACCCAGTCTCCCAGTCTAGTTTCTCGGCCAGCAGGCCCACTGCCTGCTGGCCAAGTCCTTTTCATCCGGGTCTAGTGTCTCGGCTAGCATGCCCACTATCTGTTGGCCCAACATCTACGTCCCTACGTCCAGTCCATAGGCTAGCAGGCCCACTGCCTTCTGGCCAGTCCCGAGCTGACCCTACACCTACCCAAGTCCCGTCCACTTCTATTTCGAATCAAAGGCCTGTTACTCGTAGCCAATATGGTATTTTTAAACCTAAAAGACATTTTAATCTCAATTCTAATGTCACTAAATCACCACTACCACATAACCCAGTGTCTACCCTTCATGACACAAATTGGAAAATGGTTATGGATGATGAATATAATGCTCTTATTGAAAATAAGACGTGGGAGTTGGTGCACCGTCCGCCTAGTGTCAATGTTATTAATTTTATGTGAATTTTTACTCATAAGGAAAAATCTAATGGTTGTTTTGAGATGCATAATGCCCGTCTTGTAGGTGATGGCAAAATTCAACAGGTTGGCGTGGATTGTGGAGAGACATTTAGTCCGGTGGTCAAACCGACAACCATTCACATTGTTCTTAGTCTGGTTCTCTCGAAAACAAGGCTCATTCATCAGTTGGATGTGAAAAATGTTTTCTTACATGATGATCTTAAGGAGATAGTATACATGCATCAGTCATTGGGTTTCAAGAACTCCGATCATCCTAACCATGTCTGTTTGCTGAAGAAGTCCTTGTATGGGCTTAAACAGGCCCCTTAGGCTTGGTATAAAAGGTTTGCAGATTATGTGTCTACTATTGAGTTTTTTCACAGCAGGTCTGATCATTCTCTGTTCATCTATCATCGTGACACTTTCCTGGCATAAATTCTGTTATATGTGGATGCTATTATATTGATTGCCTCTTCTGATAACCTGCGCAAGTTTATCATGTCTCTTCTCACTTCAGAATTTGCTATGAAAGACTTGGGGCCATTGAGTTATTTTTTGGGTATAACTGTTACTCATCATGCAAGTGGTCTTTTTCTATCTCAGAGGAAGTATGCAACTGAGATTATTGACCGGGATGACATGTCATCCTGTAAATCCTCTCCTACTCCGGTTGACACCAAACCGAAGCTGACTGCTAATTCTAGAACACCTTACGAGGATCCCTCCCACTATCACAGTCTTGCAGAGGCTCTTCAGTACCTTACTTTCATGAGACCCAATATTACATATGCAGTGCAGCAAATGTGTTTATTTATGCATGATCCGAGGGACAAGTACATGCATGCTCTCAAACGCATTGTGCGTTACATTTAGGGCACTCTTGATTATGATTTGAACTTATATCCATCCTCCGTATCTACTCTCGTGTACTATACTGATGCAGATTGGGGTGGATGTCCAGATACAAGACGTTTGACATCTGGGTATTGCATGTTTCTTGATGATAACTTGGTCTCTTGGTCGGTTAAACGCCAGACTACTTTATCATGATCTAGTGCGGAGGCCGAGTATCGAGTGGTAGCCAATGTGGTGTTCGAGTCATGTTGGTTGCGTAATCTCCTATTAGAGCTTCACTTTCCTATTCAGAAAGCTACATTGGTCTACTGCGATAATGTTAGTGCAATCTATCTCACTGGAAATCCGGTCCAACATTAGCGCACTAAACAAATCGAGATGGATATTCACTTTGTTCGCGAAAAGGTAGCTCGTGGACAAGTACGTGACT
Organism: Anisodus tanguticus; assembly: GCA_034509755.1. Lineage (NCBI taxonomy): Eukaryota > Viridiplantae > Streptophyta > Magnoliopsida > Solanales > Solanaceae > Anisodus > Anisodus tanguticus. Next base: position 1,645,388 of record CM067540.1, on the reverse strand, counting down.
TGCATGTCCCTTCACGGTACCAAATTCCTGACATCTTTACTAAGGGTCTTCCCTTAGTTCTGTTTGAGGATTTTAGGGACAATCTCAGTGTACGACAACCGCCCGTTATGATTGCGGGGGTGTGAAAGACTACCGCGTATATCGGTTTCCTCCATTGTATATATTTTATCATAATTAGTAGAATTCTTGTATATGTATAATTATGGTAGTAGTCTTGTATTGGAAAAAGCTAGTAGTCTTGTATTAGGAAAAGATAGATTATATTGTATATCATATATATATATATATATATATATATATATATATATATATATATATATATATATATATATCATTAATTAAAATAATCAAGGGAAAAATTATCTTTACTTATAATTTATTTACTTACAAACAAAAACAGTTTATTCTTCTTTAATATAATTCTATATAGCATATCAAATAAAAAAATATATTTAAATACATTGATAGATTTCTCATGGCAACCTGAACTATTTACAAAGATGAAATCAGCCTACGTTTTAGTTTTGCTGAATTTGGCGAGCTAGTCAAAATGAACTAATTTATCAAATTGGCAAGTCATTAATTTGTTCAAACTTAAACGGGTCGGGTTAGTTACATTCTACTGGATTAATTTTTGTCACCCCTAAGCCCTAATAGAATATCATATGGTTAAATTAGAAAAATCCTTAAACTCATTTCTCTTCTGTTTAATCAAATCATGATTTGGAATAAACAAATAATTTTTCAAAGTCACTTTAATTAGTTGAATAGTGCCAAATGACTTAACCAGTGACCAAAGTGCGCACTCCCAATATTTGATTATAGCTAGCGTGTGGTAAACTTGAGTTTTCCCCACTTCTTCATTTAATAATAAATAGTAATAAAAGAAAGAAAAAAAGTGATTTCTCCACATAGTTCATATTCATAATAACCTACCTTAATACACTCTTGTCATTTTCATTCTTTTATTTTATTCAGACTTCTTATGAGGATAAAGATACTTACATCCACTCATATTTAAGTTTATTTAAAATTAATTCACTTTATCCAATAACGGGCTATGCAAACTAGGAATTGTTGCTTCCACTATGCTACCTTTTTTTCTTAATTATATTATTGAAGTAAAAGGTGTTACTTTAGTTCAGAATTTTAAAGTGGTGAATCCATTTCTCTCTAACAGGACATTATATGCATCTTTAACTATTTTCTCTCTCTTTAACTACCACTTAGAGTTTGTTTTCCTGTTGAAATGGTGTCAGGCATAAAATCAATTAGAGATTTATTTTAACAGAGTTTGAAGGCAAGTCGATTGTATCCGATCAGGAAAATTTCTTTATGAGTCCGATTTTGCTAATAAACAGTAAGTATAGTTAAAATATAATGTAAGAAGTAAGATAAAAAACAATATATGATTCAAGGAAGTATATGTAAAACAGTAGATATTCTTATGTATATTGCTTAGAGAGAAAAGAGAGTTAGGGTTACAAAGTGTGAGCAAGATTCCATTTCTTCTCTTTTAAGCTATTCTTATATAAATCAAAGTTGGACTTTTCAACCCCAAAATACGGGTTATGTGACCTCTCTGTGGCTTCAACGTTCGTGTATGTTGTGGCACTCTGATCAAAACTGACAGATGTGATCCGAGTTGATAGAAGTGGTTTTGATTCGGGTTGGTAGAAGTGGGAGCCAGCTGTAGAGGTTCCCACCTCTGAGCACCCGGTCATATGAGCTCCTTCGGGCGCGCTTTACACACAATACAAAGTTGTAGACTTTTTGTTATATGTGTGTGTAAATAAACTTCCACATTGCTAATTGAAATTATTTAAAAGGTGTAAGGATATTCTTAAAAAGTGTGAGACCTTGTGAAAAAAACTACTTGAACTTGACCCAAAAAGGACTGTATCACCCCTTGTTAATAAAAAGTATCTTGAAATGGCTTAGGCTGATAATTGATAGCAGAACCAGAGATTCGAAGAGACGAATATCGAGATGGCGGAGGTGATGGTGTAAGGCTCGATTTATTACCTTTACCACGCCAAAGATAGTTTTGAGATGCGCACGAGAAGAAGCTAACTTTGAATTTGGATTGATATGTGGTCGCAAATTCTCAATCATTGGGTGACACATAGTGAATCTCGATTTGACCTATGGATCATGATAACGCGTCACATGAATATTAGTTCGAGGGAGAGATTGTTGGGAATGCGAACAAAATTTCATATCAGTAGTTGAAAAGATTATGAAGCTATGTATAAGAGAATACTTTTAATGATGCGACACATTTTGAGAAAAAAAAGTTCTAACTTGGCTCAAAATGAATATTATCACACCGTGCATGTTAAAGAGTAATTTTGGAATGACTTAGCCGGACACTTTCATTTACCTTAATCTAACCATACTTGTTATCACTTCTAGAACTTTGATAGTGAAAGTGTTACGATATTTCCACTTTGTGGAAGTAAATGGAGTAGTAAAAATAAGAAATAAATAAATTCTCTATAAAACTTCTTCACTCACCTTGTGTATGTAAATTGTAAAGCAAAGCAAAAGTATCGAACCTAATATATTTCGCTTAGAGAAAGTTCAAACGACATAACCAGTTCTTTTTTTAAATGATGAATTTTGCACCACATAATGAATCTAGGAAATAATTATTAATATGAGATGAGAATATAAATATCTCACATTTTAGGTCAACTTAAGAAAGAGATGGACTTCTTTACAATGTTAACATAATATATGAATTTCAAGAGCTTAAGTATCAATTCATATGCATGAACTTCTAAGCTCAAATCCTAAAGAGGACAATTTAACTTTTAAATAGAAAATAAGGTATAAAGCATGCTCTCTTTTCTAATAATTTCGAATCTTAGAATCTTTTTATATAATATTCTTTTTTGTTGAAAGAAGAAGAAGAAGAAAACTATGTTTGCTTCCACCACTTAAATGTAATTGTTATCCACGTCTATCACTAAAGTTGTTTATATTAGGAATAAGGCTTAATATATACGTTAATCCTTCAATTTGCACCAAAAAACCTTTTACCTCACATCTTGAACCTAATCAAAACATTAATTTAAATATATAAACGTACCATTATACAAACTCACTTTAGTTGAGTGGTGTCAAATGACTTAGCCATTGGCTCTAACATTTTCCCCACTTCTTAAATTAAATATGAAAAAAAGAAGTAGTAAGCTAAGTGATTTTTTTTCTTCCATAATTTATTCATATTGTGGTGACTAACATCTCATAAAACCACTATTATCTTTTTCCTATCTTCTATCTTATCCATTCCATCTCATTTGTTTACTATAAAAAAAACAGTAATTAGCGATGGAGTTAAACAACAAAATCCGTCGACATTTCTTTGTAACAACATATTAGCAATTGATTATAAAAAACCCATGTTAGCTACATGCTATTTAGTGACATATTAACGATGAATTTCTTAATTAATTTTTTTTGTAGTGGTTTGATACGGAACGACTTTGTGAAAAATAATAGGAAGAAAATGATATATTACAATTTTCAAGTATCATGTATGAGTTTATAATAAATATCTATATATGATCAATTTATAGAAGATCCTTTGTGAAAGAGGTTTATTTTTTTAAAGGAAAATAGAGATATAAGATGAATTGATTACAAAGTATGAAGTGTCAAACGTATGTGCATCTAAGTACGTACCCTAAATAAGAGGACAATTCAATGTTCAAAAAGAAAATAAAGTAGTAATAACATAAAGCATGCTTTCTTGTCAAATTAGTTGCAAGAGGAATCTTAATCAAACCATTTAATGATAATTTCTTTTATTTTAAGTAATATATAAGTCGTAATTCTGTCTCCACCAACTAAATTGTACATCCATTTGAAAATTGTATCCACGCCAACCTTGGATTTTTTTTAATCTTAAGAGTCAAGGGGGATCTATATTTTACAGTATTAAATAATCGACTGGTACATGGATTCTCATACTAAATGTCAAAGAAAAATGGAATTAGCTAACTAGCTAGCTAGTAAGTCTAAAAAGGCATTAATGAAACCAAAACCATGTGAGTTATACTCATATTGTCAATACTTGCAATCTGATTAATACGGATTCACACGCTTTCTATCAGAAATTAGTCCATTTCCAGAGCCATAGGTGGAGCTAGTAAGACTGAAGGGGGTTCGATTGAAACAACTTTTGTCAAAAAATTATGCTATACAATTAGGGTAATAATAGTTTTTTAAATTATATATAAACCGTTGAATTCCCTGAAAAAATTGAAGTTTAGTGGTAAAGCGATTCGAAAGTTAGTATTTTGAATCTATTACATGAAATTCTGATTCCGCTACTGCTCATGATCAATGAATAGTAAAATGATCTCATTCATTCCACCGGTAGTAAAATTACACTTTGTGGTTTGGCGCATAGTAACAAGCACTATATATACGCTCACTTCTCTGGAATATAAATTTATCTATAAGATTATTATTTTTACAAACACAAATATTGTATTTCAAAAGTACCCCTTTTCTCAAAATTTCAACTTCAAATGATCAATTCTCCTGTCTTCAACTGATCCAAACATGAACCACTATTAGCAGTAACTTTTTTTTAATGGATTATCATGGAGACCAATAAAAGTAAATAAAGTCTTATTTGTTTCTATCTATAAAAAGCCATATAGGGTCAAAATATTTTCCAGTATTGTCCAAGCAAAAGAAGGTGAAAGTAGAGTGTACATGTATATCCTTTCACACCACTACGGGGACATAGTTATTGGACTTTGTAGACCAATATAAGAGACTCATCACTGGAAAAAATATAAACTTTCCATTGAAGGGTCTTTTCTAGTTTTTGTAGTGGACTTTGAGTATTGTGCAAATCTGGAATATAAGAAGAAGTACTTGTTTATATATGTATAAAATCATAATTTTGTTTTGTATATATAACGGATATTGAATCCCTAATATATCCTTGATTGTTTTGTATATTTATTTTTTTATATTTTAAATCCCTTTAGTGAAATTTTGATTCTAACATTGTTGGACCTTCAATTTTCAATAGAAGCTATTGTACCCCGCGAGGAATATGGTGGAATAGTAAAGGTTCTTCACCCTTAATTAGAGCTCTCGAGTTTAAGTTCTTTAAATGAAATCTTTTTTAGTAGGAGTGCTAAAACTGCATATAGTAAGTTTTCTACGATACTAATTTGAATTAATCGGGTCAATAATTTCAAACCGTTAGTTTTAAAAAGAAGAAGGCTATTGCATCTAGCTCTAGGCCAATGAATAGAGTTGTTTTTCCTTTTTCATTTTCCTAAGGAATTTTCTTATATTCCTAACGAATTTGCTAAAGAATGGAAGGCATTCAACTTTTTGGTGTTTTTGTTAGGTATTCATACTGAATTTCGACTAATCTGAATTTACGCCGTTAAGTTCATTAAGTGCGAAATCACTCTCTATTAGAATTTTTTTCATTTACAAACTCGAACTCGAGACATTTAGTCAAGAGTGAAAGATCTCATATATCCTACCCTAATCTTTTGACCGGAGAAGGCATTCATTTGGTATAAAATTAGTCTATGGGTATCTTGCAAAATATCCTATAGGAGTATATTAGTTGCAAGATTTTGTAACTATTTGTAACTTTTCAATCTAGAAATGTTACTTCAATTCTGACCAGACCTTTCTTATCCTACAAAGGTTCTTTTTCTTTTCTTCAAAAAATCGAGTTTTATTGGAATTTTACTTTTGAAAAAAAAATATATATTCCAAAACCTTTGGTAATTTTGGGGCTAATGTATTTGGGCTGGGTTTTAATCTCTACGTCGAGCAAAGACTAAGCTAAATTTGCAAGAAGGGAGTTTGACGTTAAGTATACCACACCTTTGCCAAAATCAGGAGAATAAATAGGTGAGACTTCGTTCACCATCAAAAATGGAAAAATACATCAGAGGGGTATAAAAAAATTTCTGAACGAGAAAAAAGAATTGTATTAGCAAATATATGTTGCATTCACAAAATAAGACTTAAAAAATTACGATCAATGGGACTTACACATATATAAATCGCTATGAGTACGCAACTTATAAATTGTACCTCATAAATGTAACTTATAATCGTAGTCAATGAATGCAACATATAAATAGATATATCTCGCATTCGGTAATGCGACTTATATATTGATAATGATCAAAATGAACCTTAATGTATCCGTTTGGTCATAAGCCTTATAAATAAAGACAATCACTATCAAAATAAATTGAAGCACTCGGCACGTGCATTGTATTTTGAGCTATCAAACTACAAAATAAATGTACCTTCTTTTATTGTTCAATTCGATTTTAGAATGAATATCAAAATTTCTAGGCAAACTTAAAGGAATCATGACATTTTTTTTATAAAGGAGTAAACCTTGAAGAAAATTATAATTTTTAGAGAATATATTCAATGAAGTATGAAAGAAAGTATAGTATATCTTCAATTGGGCTAAGTAGAATGTGTATGAAATAATATATCGAGGATCTCAATTTATTTTCACAACATGAATTATGATTGTATTTTCTTATATGGTTTAGGATCAAATGATTACCCATTTTCATCATATTTTGCACATTAACGATCAATGAAACAAAACCTATAAATTAAGGACCATTCTGATAATTTTCTATATAATTCCAACCAACTATTACATCTTTAACAATTGATTACTAGTATTATTTACTAACAAAATATTATATCTTTACAACCTTTAAACAACCACCACCATCAAAAAATAAAACTTAACAAAATTTTCTAACTCACTTAGTGAGCTCTACTTCAATGGCGACTCCCTATAATATTTCAGTAATCATCAAAAACCCATTAAATGAATCAGCATTTCTACCTATTAAACAAAACCCATCTCCCAAATTCAACGATCCCGAATACGGTTCTTTTTCGGATTCCCCTTTATGTGATTTGCCTTGTTCACCATTATAACCTCTTGACAAAAGTTAAAACTTTTAGTCTCATCAAATATTTAATAATTTATGTTGGTTAGATTTGATAGAGACATTGAAAAAAGGAATTAACTATAAACACAAAAAAATCACATCAAATTCTAAAATAGACAACACAAAATACTACACAAGACACTAAAAAAATATAAAAAGGGTAACACCTTGTACCTTCAAAATTAAGCCATGTTTATGATTCAAGAGTTTAGAAAACTAAAATGAAGAGTTTAAATTAAAAATTCAATTTCAGTTCTGCGGACCCAATTATACTCCAGTTTATACGGACCAAAGAAATAGGTACGGACCGTACAAATCACCGTCGAAATTGACGGTATACGATAGACTTATACGGACCATATAAAATTATATAGACCGTACATCTAGACCGTAGGAAGACCCGGACCTTGTGATTTTCACTAGAAATTGGCACTTTGAGGACGTTCACTTTATAGTTATATGGACTGTACAATATTGTACGGACTGTACTTCCCAACGTACAAATTGTACGGGCCGTACAATCCAACTGTACAATCTCCGACGCAGCAAACAGTATAAATACGAGACTTAGTTTCAAAAAAATCAATTTTCTTATTCTTTCAAGCCCTAGAACGAAGCTCTCTTCTCCCATCATCCCCATAACTCAAGGTAAGTCTCTTTCAAGTATTTCCACGCGATTCTAATCAAGTATGATGAATTTATTAGTAAAATTCATTGTTCTTAACCTAGGGTTTTCAAGAAAACCCAACTCAAGGAATTAAAGGTTTAGGCTTTGGGTTCCTTCTTCCAAGTTCAGATTTTCAAGACAGGTTTTGGAGCGATTAGGTATGTGGAGTTTTTATCCACGTGTGGGATCATTGTTCTTCCACACACCACGTTTTCCATGGAATCCATGAAATTGCATAACTTAGGGTTTTATTTCAATTTCACGATAACTCTAAGTTACATGTATCATGATATACCATGTTGTATTATGGATTCGCTATTGTGTTCTTGATACTCCATTATGATTATTAGGAATCCGTGCGTGATCCATGAATGCCTATAACCTTGAATTTCATGGGTTCTAAAATTACAAGTCATGAACCATTACTATTCAATTTCATGAACTTATATATGTATGTTTTCATGATCTTATACAAGTTATATGTTATATTTGTTCACATGATAAATTATGATTTCAAACCATGTTTTACAAATTATCTCGCGAAATTCATGGGCTTACACGCCAACTACTTTCAAGTATATGTTTTGGGAGTTGCATAGATTACCGAGAAGGCTCAAGTAGCCTGAAACTACATATGCCAGCATAGGACAAGGATCGCTCCGCCCAGAGGACAATACATTTAAATTATTGATTGGATCCTTTCATGTTATGTTCATGTCTCATATCCCGACAAGGTATGGTTGCGCTCAGCTGGTCAGGCCAGGTACCAGACTCCACATACCCACGTGGTGATTTCATGTTATCGATTATGCTACTACTCTCCCCATAAATATACAGTTTTACAGTTTTTTATACATGTTACTATATTCATGTTCAGTTTCAGTTTCAGGTCCTATTATATCATGTGCCTACTTATTCTTTCAGTTGCTTTACATACAATACAATTCAAATGTACTAACATCCCTTTGCATGGGGCATGCACTTCACGGTGCAGATACTGAGTTTCAAGACGACGGATCTGCTCGTTAGGATTGCTTCAGCATCAGCTATTTGGTAAGTCCTATCTCATTCGGGGTGTCAGTCTATTTATTTTTATAATTATAGTTTATAATAGAGGTATGTCAGGGCCTTGTCATAGCAAACAGTTTTGCAGTCATATTCGTGTTTTAGAGGTTTCATAGACTAGAATAATTAGCATGTCATGTTAGCCAGGTCAGTATTATTTTTCAAACATATTATGTTTTATTAAGATATTTCTACAATCATATTTTCAGACTATATCCTCAGTATTTTGTTTTACCTGTTTTAAATTATTGTTAGTACATGTTTTGATGCCCATGATGATTAGCCAGTCATGTGATTCGCTAGGTCACATGCAGTCAGACATCGAGTGTCGTATTTCGCCCAGGCCATGATTCGGGGTGTTAATAAAAGTATCAAACACTACACCTCAAAAAGCCACACCACACTCTAAAAATATATTTAAAATTACAAAAATTGTACCTCTAAATGTGATCCCCTAAATTTCCCATTTTTCTCCATAATTTCCGTCAAACCTAATGGGAAATGTTCAATAGAAATTTGATGGAGACTTAAAATATTAACTTTCGGTAAACTTAGAGGACTAAAATTGTTAAGTACATACTAAAAATACTATTTTTAACCTACCATAAAACATAAGGGGTCATTTCTTCTATTTTCTCCCTCATATTCCAACTAACTCACAAGTGCCACGCCCCGAATCATGACCTGGGTGAAACACGACACTCGGTGCATGACTGCATGTGACCGAGCGAATCACATGGTTGCTAAATCAATATGGGCATCAAAACACACTATAGTAATGGTTTAAGAAATATGTAATTCAAACTGCTGAATTTATAATCTGAAAGTATATTGCGGAAATAGTATGAAAATATCATAAGTCTGAAAATAGTAATTCTGACATGTCTGACATGCTGAACTTGTGTAGTCTATGAAGCCTCTGACATGAGTTTAATTGAAAATTGTCTACCAGGACAAGGCCCTAGCATATAATGGAATAATAGACTGACACCCCGAACGAGATGGGGCTCACCAAGCAGCTGATACTGAAGCAGTCATACTGAGCAGATCCGTCATCCTGAAACTCGACACTGCACCGTGAAGTGTAGGCCCCATGAAAAAGGAATGTTAGTACATTTGAATTGTACTGTATGTAAAACAACTGAAAGAATAAATAGCTATGGGGTGCTCAGAAAAAAGGGCAACCCAAATCAATAAACTGATATTGTACTGAATAAATATAAGTTGAAACTATAACTGAAACTGAAACTGAAACTACAATCATGAATCTTCTTTATGTTGAATATGAAATCATCTGATAACTGAGAGCAACTGCGGGGCCTTGACCCAATAATAATTGCACAAATCCATAGCCTTGGCCAGGTAAGTGCGTCTGTCAATGGCCTTGGCCAAGTATACATATACATCAGACTATGCCCTTGGGCAAAGTTACAACTGTTCAATATTCAACATTTAGATAAAGAAACTGAAAATCATACTGTAATACAAGATACTAAAATATTGAATCATACTGTAATACAAGATACTAAAATATTGAATCATACTGAAGTACATGATACTGGAACTACAATACCTGAAATACACGCTAACTTACGGGTTGCATTATTCGAGATATCCAGATGTACTAGAGTGGTACAATAATGCAAACTGGATATCTGATATAGAGAACGCCAAGTCCACCAGTGGGTATATATTTACAATTGGTGGTGGGGCTGTATCTTGGAAATCCTCTAAGCAAACTTGCATCGCCCCGATCCACGATGGAATCATAGTTTATCGCTTTAGACAAAGCAAGAGCATAAGCTGAGTGGCTTCACGACTTCTTAGAGGATGTCCTTTGTTGGGACAAACCCATACCTTCTGTAATGATCCACTACGACAGTCAGTCAGTGGGCTCTAGGAAGGGCTTAGAGTTTTATGTAAAATGGCAAGTCTCGTCATATTCGACGGAGACATAAGACTGTTAGACAACTGATCACCACAAGTATAATATCCATTGATTACATTAAATCAAAGGATAACATAGCAGACCCACTGACAAAAGGGCTTACCCAAAGATCAGATGTTCTGCATGTCTAGGGGAATGTGCTTAAAACCTAAGCTATAAGGACCAATACGGTGGTAACCCAACCTTATTGACTGGAGATCCCAGGAATTAGGTTCAATGGGAAAACTAAGCTGTAAAGGTTCAGTTGAGCGCTTCGGTGGAAGCATGAGCACTTCGGATAGTGATTTCTGTAAAGAAACATCAATCCAAAGCCGTTCCCGCGATAGACATTAAGTGCTATCTGCAGTGTGGGTAAAGGTTATGTTTCCAAAACCTTTAATGATCCTCAATAATTGAGGTAAGGTTTGGGAAAACTTTTAATGATTCCTAACACTTGTAAAGTGGGGTATAACAGGATACCTTGTAGGAGACCACCTATTTAAGTGCGAGGACATGCCGCCTCAAATGAACGCACTTAAGAATCCAAGAAGTGTCCACGGCCACAACAGACAAAACATTACGAAGAACAGAGTAAGGGAAGTTATTGTGTTGGTATCGTTGAATTGGCTTACACTAAACACTGACGGTTCAAGACATCACATTCACCGCGCAGTAAGTAAGTTCGATGGTATTCAACTATGGAAGGTTCAAAGCGGAAGCTACCTATCCAGATGTAACATCTGTCCGCTGAAAGATTGTTGGAAATAGGCACTTTGTGAGTGCGCCAAAATCTCTTTCAAGAGGGGATTGTTGGAAATTTACTAATGTGGAATTAAGTGTATCCCATTATTTATGACTCGAACAATTGGGGCCCCGCACGTCGGAAACGTCGTTTTCACACACTTGTACACGTAGTGCCAAGTATCGTAAATTTCATTAGTGAAAGAGATATTGGTACGTAAGTGATACGTTTGAGACATAGAATGATGGACGGTTATTTGCCAAATGACAAGTATTCCACGTTGGTAAACGAAGGAAGAAGTATGCGAAGTGTAAGATGAAATGAGTCGAAAATCGCTGCGGAGCCGCGAAGGGCTGCGGCGCAGCCCCCGTCGGAGCCGAGGCGCCAGAGGGCCGCGACGCCTCCCAGGCAGCGCCGCGTCGCTAATTGGGAGTTCAGCCACTGGAACCGAGGCGCCGCGACGCTAATTTACAGAGCCGCGACGCTTCAGAGGCAGAATCCTGCGACGGGAAGATAGAAAGTTCTGACTTTTGGGCTGTTTTTGGAGCATTGAATCTCCATTATTGGGCACATGAATTCAGCCATTATTTGGCTGACTGTAACCCCTCAAAAAGTGTCATTACATGACTATTGAAGGCCATTAGTTGGCTAGTTGAGGGGTCATCTCCTTACACTATAAATTGAGGCCTTTGACTCAATTGTTCAACACTTAGAAACACTTACAAAATTTTCTGAAATCTTCTTCTTCCTCTCTAGCAAGTTTACTATATTCAAAGTTCTTCAAGAGTAACACTTGAGTTTTCTTTGCTCATTTGTTAAGTTGCTGTTGTATCTTGGGAGGCTATTGCCCGACAACGTAAAATGATATATACGGGGCAATCTTGTCTTAAAGACAGAGTATCATCACTCGACTCAGCAAATCACAAGGAGTTTGTAATCGTTCTTATTTTCAGTTTGTTGTAATCTTTAGTTTATCCTTTCTCGCAATTTGAAATATTTACTTACTTCCCGTTTCCTGCAATTGTTGTAACCCACAAAAAATAGCCCGCAAAAAAGGAATTTGAGGTTGAATATACTTAATCTTTGCCAAAATCAAATGAATAAATCAGAGGGTGACTTCATTCACCGTCAAAAACGGAGAAATACATCCAAGGTGTAAATCACATTCTATTAATGTGACTTACACCTTGTTTTTTTCATTATTCTTTAACGGGAAGATTATCAAAATGGTCCTTGATGTATGAGCTTTGGTTCTATTTGATCCTTAATGTATAAACCTAATGAAAATGGTCCTTAATAATATTTCAAAAATTGATAAATTTAGTCATAAACCATATAAGTAGAGCTAAATTATTTACTTTTTGAAATACGTTAAAGGACTATTTTCATCACGTTTACACATTTACGACCAAATGGAACCAAAACATAAACATTAAGGACCATTTTAATCATTTTCTCTATAATTCCAACTAACTATTACAACTTTAACAATTGATTATTAAGTCTTTATTAACAAATATTACAGCTTTAAAACCTTTAAACAACCGTCCACCATTATTAAATTTTCATGTTAAAACTCTAATAAAATTTCAACTCACACTTAACCATCAAAAACCCATCAAATGAATCCGAATTCCTACTTATTAAACAAACCCCACCTCCCAAATTCAACAATCATCCCGAATTCGACTCTTTTTAGATTCCTCTTTATAGGATTTGCCTTCTTCACCGTTAATACCTCTCAATTCTCATTCAGATAATAAATTTTTCATCCAAGTTCCTGAATCTTGCTCACATGAGCTTGATTTAAGTAAACGTCTCTTATGTTTGAGGGTATGTTTAAAATAGTCTATGCACTTAATAATTTTTATCTTTTAAATTTGTTAAAAGTTAATATTTTTAATCTCCGTCTTCAGAGGTACAATTTTGATAATTTCTCCTATTTTTTTCCCAACAAATAAAGTTCTTTATCTATTTGTCGGAGATTAAAAATATTAACTTAAAGGATCAAAACTGTTGAGTACAACCTACTTTCAAATCATAAGAGACCATTTTTATCATTTTCTCCCTTATATTCCAACTAACTGTTACAGCTTTAAAGCCTTTTAACAACCAACCACGTACCACTATAAAATTTCCTGTTTCAACTCACACTTGGGGTGAGTTTAGTTGAATGGCAACTCCCTATAATCTTGTAGTAATAATCAAGAACCCATCAAATGAAGCCGAATTTCTACTTGTTAAACAAAACCCACCTCCCAAATTTAACGATCCCGAATATGACTCTTTTTTAGATTCCCCTTTATGGGATTTGCCTTCTTCACCATTGTTACCTAGTGATTCTCCTTCAAATAATAACCAGATTTTCGTACAAGTCCCTGAATCTTGCTCTGATGAGGTTGATTTAAGTAAATTTGATCTTAATTCAGCTCTTCATAAGGTACCCACAAAAAAAATTCTATTCAACTTTTGCTACATTTTTTTGTTCAAATTACTTTTATTGCTACCTGTATTTGCTTATGATAAGATATGATCTTAAATAAAGAAATGACTATTCATATAGCGATACCAACTTGTTTGGGACTGAGGCATAGTTGTTGTTGTACTGTATTTGCTTGGTTTATGGCGTAGGCAAGATTCAAGAAACGTAATTTCTCTACTCAGAACTTTGTGAATGATCCATATTTGCCCTTGAACTTACAAATGGTCTAAATTTATCCTCTATGCTGCTGCCGTTAGCCCAGAAGGGAAAAATTGAGGCCTTTTGGTAACAGCAAGGGTAAAAACGAGACACTTTTTTAACGGAGGGTAAATTTGCTCTAAATCGTATAGTCCACGGGCAAATTTGGACATTTCCCTTGCTCCCCTTGTCCAAAATGATGGACTTCAAAGCATAAGGGTCAAATTATTTTATTTTGGACGTGTATGCAGACAGACAAATTCTTATGAAAGTTGCAGAAATGAGGATGTTGCGGTGGAGGTGTGGGCATACTAGGAGAGATATGATTAGAAATGAAGATATTAGAGACAAGGTGGGAGTGGCCTCGATTGAGGACAAGATGCGGGAAGCGAGACTGAGATGGTTTGAGCATGTGCAGAGGAGATGTGTGGATGCCCCAGTGCGGAGGTGTGAGCGACTGGCTATGGATGGCTTCAGGAGGAGCAGAGGTAGGCCGAAAGTATTGGGGAAAGGTGCTTAGACGGGACATGGGGCAGTTGCAGCTTACTGAGGACATGACCGTAGATAGGAGGTTGTGGAGGATACGGATTAGAGTAGAGGGCTAGTAGGTAGTAGGTGTCTCACTTATTCTTCCGTATTACTAGTAGTCATAATATTTCTCCTGTAGTTTCTTGTTCTTTGATTTCTGTTGTTATTTACTGCCTCGCGTTCTCCGCTTGACATACTATTTTGTTGTAGCTATTGCTCCTACCTTACTATTATTCTTAGTATTTCTCCTGTAGTTTCTTATCCTTCGATTCCTGTTATTATTTACTGTCTCTTGTTTTACACTCCTCTTTCCTATTTAACCTGCTTTGTTATTGCTTTATTCTGAGCCGAGGGTCTATCGGAAACAACCTCTCTACCTCCCGAGGTAGAGGTAAGGTCTGCGTACACTCTACCCTCCCCAGACCCCACTTGTGGGATTTCACTGGGTATGTTGTTGTATTCAGACAGATTCTTATATTGTTTTTTGTAAGAATTAACCTAAATTATAGCCTCTCACCCAACTGCTTAAACTAAAAATAGGCGACAGATGTATAATCCATTTATGATATGTGTATAATTATGTGTAATCAGTGTATAATCTATGTAACAGTCAATCTGGTCGGTTATTTGTGTAAAAATCCCTTTTTTTCAGATAAAATTTTCATATTCAGAAACTGTATAAAATTGTTACAAATCAGTTTCTATGAATGGAATATTTATCCTTTAAAGTGTACTGTCTCTGTTTATCCATTTACCGGAAGCTTGTATAGTGTAAACTGTAAAGGTCCCTCTTTTATACTGAAAGGGTATATGAACTCTGAATTACTTCCAGCTTACTGATGTTGTAGGTTTATCCTTTCGTATCTGGATAGTTTTGGTGGATTTTTATCATTTTAAATGATTTAATTATAAAATATGAAGTTTCATTTGGAGCCTTGGGTAGATATACTCTCTGTTGGGGCTTACTGAAATATCTTCCTCCTTTAGTGACATAGTTTTTATATTAAGTTGTTCAATATTTGATTTTCCACTACCCGGTCAACTTTGGAATTCAGTATGATGGATTGCATTTTACTTAAATGAGCTATTTCTTTAGTTTTTCTACAATTAAATTTTTACCAACTGATTTCGGTGCCAAATTTGTGCTTAAACTGGAAAAAAATGGTAACTTATATGGTTTATTAGTGCAAAATTTATGAAGAATAAGGCAGATGGTTTTTCTCTCGTACGTTTACGGTATCTCAGTTGCATGTCTGCAATTCTAATGTTCTTTTCCCGCAACACATTGACTAGCATTTAAGCTTTAACAGAAATTAAATAGCTTAAGACCGATTAATTGATAAACAGTGTTACTGGTACCCATAGAGACAACTTGTTAGTAATCATATATATTTTGCCTTCTTGGTGCACTCGTGGTTATGTTATCATAACTATCATACCTTCATTGTTCTTATGACTATCATAATTGTTGTCCTCATAATCATCATGGTTGTAATTGTTGTAAGGCCTTAAAGTAGACTTCATAAAAGGTATGATACATTTTTGTAATAATATTCCATAAAGAGGCTCGTCTCCACATGTCACAGTCTATACATATGCATGTTTTGCGATATGGAGTTGTTAAAGCTTGTAGGTGATGATTATTGTAGGTTCTAGAGCAAGTGGAATTAGACGATACCACAGTTGAGTGGACATTCCTGAAGTACGTTCAGGAGCCTGAATTTGGACCAGGATTGCCAGTAAAGACGGTCTACATCATCGGAACTTTGGGTCCTAAAAATGGAAAATTCAAGGGTTTGACTGACTTCACCCAATTTATGTTTCACTTATCTTTTCAAGTACTTATACAAATACTGCAGTTGTTAGTCAGCCGGGCCTTACATTATAGTCTTAGTTAAGGGTGTCAAATGGGCGGGTAGGGGCTGAATTTTGGCGGGTCAAAATGGGCTGAGTTAATAAATGACCCGCCCAAACTTGAACTAGTTGGGCGGGTCATGATTTCATGGGCTAATTTTGCCACCCCTAATGGCATCTATATTTGCTAATGGGTTATGAGTGTAGAGATACCATCTTTCTTGTTCCTCCCCAGCCCTCTCTCTTTTTTTTTGTCAAGAATGTAACATGGTAACTTGTGTTGAACAGATGTTGAGTTCTGCAAGTGGATGAGCACTGAAAGCTGCATTAATATGCTTGGTGAAGTGGAGCCTTGTAGTGACCGTGTAGGATCATTGGTGGTTGTTGGTCTTCTGAATGATTCAATGAAATCTGAGACATGGAAAATTCCCCACACCTTGCGATTTCAGGTTTGTTATTATGTCTTCTGCTTGCTTACCTGTCAAAGTTGTAACTAAGAATGAGAAATGAAGAATAGATGGACAACTAATGGTATATCGCATAACTAGGGGGACTAGAAGTATCATGAAAAGCATAAATACCAATTTATAGATGTGAATTTTTGCATCTTTGATTATTTTTTATTATCGTAGGGACAAAATACTGTCCACTAGGGAGCTGATGTTTTTTCTCATGTTTCAGGAATACCCTCCTGGTGTTAAAATTATACCTATGGAAAGTAGAACAGCTAAGCCTTTTCGCACGACAAACTTAGCTGTTTTCCTGCCTGAAGGCAATGCTAGTGAGCGTGATGATAGTTTTGTCGCTCATGGGGAAGCACTCATAGTAGACCCAGGATGCAAGTCTACTTCATATGAACAGGTTAGAGCTAGTACATAATCTACTTCTTACTTTTTTATGGTGTGCAACGAACAAATAATATTTTCTCGGTCTTAGAAGTGAAACCAGAGAATGCAGAGAATAATCCACTCAAGCAACTGCTTTCTCAAATTTTGATTCACCTTTCTGGCCAAAGGCTTTGTTCTTTATCCTATGACTTCCTTGCTGGTTATGTGATGCTTACATTTTGGATAAGAAAATAGTATATGTGGTTTGTTAAAAGAAAATGTCAATAAGTTTTGGCACTTTCAATTGCAAGAAGCAGTAGAGGAGGTAAAGCTGAGAATATTTATTCTACTCTAGTACGTTCAATGAAATATATAGCTTTGCCTCGGTAAATGGGTTCCTGCACGTGTTTCTCTTTTCTGTATGTCTTGATAATTTGTTCTGGAGTGGTTGAGACTCTTATTATGTTTCTCCTCTTTGTTTTCATCTTTTTCTTTTCCTGGTAATTGGTTCTGCTTCTTATGCTGTTGTGACATCTTGATGCTCTGATTCTTTGATTACCAGCTCAAGGAAATTATTGCTGCTTTGCCGAGAAAACTAGTCGTCTTTGTGACACATCATCATAATGATCATGTTGATGGTAAGTAGCTCTTTTGCAGTTATGAAAAGTTTCCTTTATAAACATTTGTTTGGTTCGTCAGCAAAAGTTGGTTGACTAATTGCAGCATGGATTTATTGGATGGCTATTTCAGTAGAAGCTGGGAAAACATATATAACATGATGAATAGTTTCTTTGATTTTGTTATCAAAAGTATGAAATCAAAAGTATTATTCTCCGCACTTTGTTCACCAGACTAATGTGGAGGTTTTGTAAGTTATTTCTGTAACATAATCTGGTGCTCCATGTGCTTCCTGGTATGCTCAGGTCTTTCAGTAGTCCAGAAGCACAGTCCTGATGCTTGTCTTTTGGCTCATGAAAATACGATTCGTCGAATTAGAAAAGGTCAGAAGTTTTTCAATTGTGTAGAGTAGTATGTGCTTCCTATAATTAATTCACCCTATTGTTTAGATAGCTCTCTTTTATTTTACATCCTATGCTTTCTAAAAGTTGTTTAGCTTTTCAAAGATTTACATGCAGTAAAAAACATAAAGATCTTTTAGTACTTATGTTATTATTATCATTTTTATTTATATAATATTGGCCCGAGATGAGTTTAAATGCAATAACATGGTCAGTTAGGATTCATATAGCGGACCATAACTTGTTTGAGACTGAGGCGTAGTGTTGTTGTTTGACCAACTAGCAAGGGTTGCAGGTCTTTACCCTTTTTTGGTCATGAAAATTCGGGTGAACTATTGTAATGAAGGATAACTTTTATGATTGTGCCCTACTGTTAAAAGGCAATATGATAATGAACTTGCGGAAGAGACATGCCATCTGATGGATTTGTTTTGATGCTCGAAGCAAAAAGCTCTCTTCTTCTTTTTCGGGAATCAATCTCTTCCCTTTTTAACTAACAGGAAGAGTTGCTAGTTTACTATAACTGATGAAACTACTTCATGCACCATTTACATCTTATTAATCTCACAGTACGTGTGAAAGTGAAATATTCTTTATCACGTAAATGAATTTAGTAACTTACAAGTAATTTCCATGTGATGCAGATGATTGGTCTCTCCCATATGTTTCGGTTTCTGGATCTGAGGAAATTTGCATTGGCGGTCAGAGATTGAGAATTATCTCAGCACCGGTAATCTCCACTTATATCCTAGTTTCCTCTAAAAAGAATCAACATTTCCCCTTGAAATTCTTGACGTTTATTTTCTTTGATTCACTTCTGATACTTGTTGGATATTTTAAAGCAGTACGGGAAGTAAATAACTATTACAAGTGTTCGAAAGGATAAACAAATAGTCCAATGTTCAGAACTGCCGCAAGCTTGTTGTGTCTATAATCTTGATAACCTGAAATCAAGAAACACTAAATCTGGATGGTTATAACTGTGTGCTGAGTCGATTGATTGCACTCGGTCCTTAAGACAAGATTACCCCGTATATATGCTTTTACGTTAACGGGCAATAGTCTCCCAAGATAAAACACCACTTTAATCTCAACACTACAAAGCAAATAGGTTGAGTCTGACGAAGAAAAAAAATACTAATCGACTTGCTGAAGAAATGGAAAAGGAAGGAAGAGTTTCTGTTTTCGTCCAACGTTTTTGGACTGACTTTCTCTTCTGTTTTGTCTCTGTGTATAATGTGTCTCTGTTGTGTATATCGTGTGTATATGTGTGTCTTTCCTCACTGTTTTTCGTCACTGTATGTGCAACACAATTGAGCCAAAAGGCATCAATATATAGCTTGGAGGGGAGACTCCTCAATTGCCACAAACAAGGCTGTTAATAGCCATTAGTGAGGGTTGTTAATGACCATTAGAGAGGCTGATTATGGTCATTGAAGGAGGACTGTTTATGGAGGAGTTAACAGCCAGGTAATGGCTGGTTAATGCTCCAAAAAACAGCCCAAACGGTAGACAGAAAGTTTCTGCCTTCCGTCATTCCCAAAATCAACTTTCCAGAAATTCTAGGACCAAACTGTAAATATTAAGCAATTTGGGGTCCAAAAAGATAATATCAGAAAGTCCCCGCAGCCCGCATGTGGGCTTAGCCTTGAACCCAAGCACATCTAGGTCCTCCCTCCTTTAAACACATGGGATACCCCTTGGGGTCCCAAACCCTTAACCACTTTAGAGACTTATAAAGAGAGCAATTCTTCCTTTCCCACCGATGTGGTAGATTTGTCCCACAACATATTTCCATGCCTCAAACACCTTACTTCGTGGACTAATATCTCTTTCATTTCTCAACGAAATTTGACGATTCTTGGCCCTACGGTCATCTACTCACTTAGTAGATTATGCATGTGAGAAGAGACAAAGCCTCCAACATGCAGAACACTAGTGTTTAATTCATTAAATATGGGTGGACGCACCTCCCCGCCAAAGGCAAATTTCCAACAATACTTTCTTCTTTCTTAAAGGCATTCATGGTATGACTAGTAATCTACAGTTAGAGTTAGAATCTGTTTAGAGTTAAAATCTGTAGGACTGTCGCTTGAGAAAAGTACCATCCGAGATTCTCGCAGGGCAGAAAGCTTGTCACATCTAAATGTCATGTCAATATAACTCTCTGACATTGATAATTTTTATTAATGAAGGCGACTGTAGAGTTAAAAAGTCTTTGGTTACTTGAGGATAATTTTGCATCTCTATAGTTACAAGTATAAACAGTGAAAATTACTATTTTCACTCAAGGTTGAGCTGGTTTCTATCACTCTATCTGAACAACTTTTCACGTTTCCAACTCATTATTGTTCTCTGTTTGTTTGTTTCTTTATTCCCGTGGGGGGGGGGGGGGGCTTGGTCTTGAGGTCGAATTGTTTCTTATGCAGGAATCCTCTGAAGCCACTTTTTATATTTAGTAACTCTTTACGCTCAACATCCTATATGGCCTATTTAAGACTACAACATTCAAACGGCATTTTGGTACATTTTACACGTCTTTAGTTTAAGACCACAAGATTCAGAAGTATTTCTTTATTTTCTTAAACTCCGTGTTGAGTCAAACTAAGACACATAAGTTGGAACGGAGGGAGTACCGGAAGTTGCAAGAAATGAATAAAGTTAAAAGTCATCTCCTAGTTTCTGAAATGGAATTACTTTTTTTGAAATGCAAGTCATCTCCTAGTTTTACTTCCGTGTTAACTCGATTTTCTGTGTAACACATTCTGATTCTCTTGTAATCATTTTTCTGGAACTTTAACATATTCTTTTTGTTACAATATTGTGATTCAGGGACATACAGATGGACATATGGCACTGCTTCATGTTAGTACGAACTCGTTGATTGTAGGGGATCATTGTGTGGGGTAAGATATTTGATCAACAAACGTCATCTCCTTTAATAAAATGGTTCACTTGATACATAATTTGTGAACATGCTTACCCAATTTTTAATGTAGCTTCCTAGTCCTTCCGAACAATTTTTTAGCTTTTCTGTGATGATACGGAAAACAATCTGTTCAAGAAGTCTGTTATTGTGTTAGGCCAACTTTGCATTTGTTTGTCATAGCTTCTATCATTTCTTTTCCTTTCTTAAAGTTGCTAATTTGGTGTATCCCTTGGTTTTCAGCCAAGGAAGTGCTCTCTTAGATAGCGCGTCTGGTGGAAATATGAAGGTATGCTAACATCAGCATTTCTATTCTTCTTTTGGTCACTCTGTCATAGGTGGAATGCTAATTAGAAGATTAGGATTGGCTACTGGGATCTGACTTTAGTTTAAGACCACAAGATCCAAAAGTCTCCTTTATTTTCTTGAACTCTGCGCCGAGTCAAACTAAGACAAACAAATTGAAATGGAGGGAGTATCTACTTCTGCTAGTTTTTTTTTTTTTTTTTATTATTTTTGCTCTGTTCTATAATACCCTTGTGAGTACTGAATAAGATTAGGATAAAAGCAAGTAGTAGGTGGTCATATGTTTTTTATCATCATATTCAACCATGACTTGGTTTTTTTGTTCCTTGTGAGTTATGAAATTTTCAGTACTGAAATTTCAACTTTTTTATACAGGATTACTTTCAGACAACATACAAATTCATTGATCTCTCTCCTCATGCTTTGATTCCAATGCATGGAAGAACTAATATGTGGCCAAAGCACATGCTCTGTGGGTATCTCAAGTATGAAACTCATACCTCTTTTGATATATTCCATATATGCTTTTACCCCGAGTGTCTTTTCTGTCTACCAGCCATTGGCAAAATCATTGGACATTAATATATGCGCAGTTAATTAACAAGTATGCTGGATGTTTCCTTGTTGTTTTCTCGGTTTCTCCGACCGTGTAACTCGTGTAGTCTTTTTTAATTGAACATTCTGCTAATAAACGTCGTAAGCAGTGAAATTTGTTCAGTTAGTTTTATGTTTATTTACGTTGTTTAAACCAGATGCCGATCAAATTATCATTCTCAAAAAATGTATAAAACAAATATATGGATAGATTCAATTGATGCAGACCTAACTTATTGTTACCTGGGATTGTCAGAAACCGGAAACACAGAGAATCAACCATCTTAAAGGCCATAGAGAATGGCGCCAAAACATTGTATGACATAGTTGCTTACACTTATGCTGATGTTGACCAAAGCCTATGGTTTTATGCCTCATCAAATGTGAGACTCCACGTGGATCATCTAGCACTTCAGGACAAGTTACCAAATGTATGTCTTCTTTGCTCTTGTGGATTCAACATCAATTCATTATATGTCAGAGCTTATCGCTCCTGTTTAGCATATGCATGTCCGATCTATTTTAGTCTCAGGGTTCTATAGTCTGAGAGAAGGATGTCAAATTTAAGGACCAACAATAAGCTACTCCCTCCGTTTCAATTTGCTTGTCTTAGTTTGACTTGCCACGGAGTTTAAGACATAAATAAGACTTTTGAATTTTGTGGTCTTATGCTAAAGATATGTATAATGTACCAAAATGCCTTTATTCTTGCGGTCTTAAAATGCCATGCGAGATGTTGAAATTAAAGAGTTGCAAAATTAGGAAAGATGCCTTCTTTTTGAAACAGACTAAAAAGGAAAGTAAGACAAACAAATTGAAACAGAGGGAGTACTAAAAATTGATGTCCTCTTTGAAAATCCATATAGCTTGGCTTCTTACCAGCTTTGAGTGAGCCTCAGTTAACTGTCAAAACTGTTAGTTTCATGGAGTACCGCTTTTACGTTAAATAATATACATGCTTATGTTTCTTGAATTACTTAATCATGAAGTAGATATGATTGCTTGTATATCATGTGGAAACTTTTGGTGATCCATAAAATTAGATTCGGCCATTTGGGCCCCTATAGTAAATAATTGATGAGAGATTCCATGCTTGCCAACACTTCTCGGTGCTGATTTGCTCTCTGTCTGTCTTTAGTGTCGATATAGGTGCGATAGTTGGGCCATTTATTCATATGCCTTTAGTAACTTAATTTGATTAGGATCCCAAACTCTTCTGTGTCATGTGCAGGACTTCTCTTTAGAAAATTTCAATCGCAGTTGTGCTGAGTTTGCTGGCAAGGTGCATAAAATATAAGGAAACTTTCAGAAAGCTTCCCCCCTAAGACCTGCAGTTACCTTTCTTCCTTTAGGTTGGACGACTACTTATTTTCCTTGTAATAGCCAATCTATACTGCCTACTTAAGATCGTTTTCTCAATTATGTACGGTTACTTATTTGTTCGCGCACTTGGTTTTCATATTTTCAAAAGGCGTAGAAGTCATTTCCATCATCGATTTGCAGGATTTTTCGATCCAAAATTTCCGGGCAACTTGTGGGCTGCGTTTCCTTTTAAGGTGGGTATTGGAATACTCAATAAAGCATCACACGGTGAGAGCGGCTTTATTAGTCGGTACTGGGGCCGTGGCCATCGGTTGTTTGGCTGTATCATTCTCCAGAAAGAAAGAAACTTTTGTCTAGGTTATGCGAAGAATGCTTTCTCCAGAAAGCAGAATTCGTCAAGGAAGTTAATTACTGGCTGGCTCCAGGTCATCCTCTCTCTTATTGTACCAGAAGCTCTAGGAGAAGCTAGAAGATGTGTACGCTATTTTTAGGAGTAAAATACTCATTGACAATGTTGTATATATGCATATAATTTCGCCGCAATTGTGCTACATGTCCGCATCCCTAATATTTCGTTGTGGTAAAAAATGAGATTGGATCAATTAGAAGGTAAGAATAGATTAATGTTTATTGATTACAATTACAAAACTTATGTGGCAGTTAATGTAGAAACCATCTTTTGTTTAGCAGTGCCTGTTATTTCATCGACGAGTAGATCTTTCATTAGCGTGCCTATTTTCATGGATGACGAGCATCAAGCTCACTAGTTGTATATAGTACTATCTTGCTTCTCTTTTCACTTTTCAAGATCATGCATATTCCTAATGTGTTTCTGCATAATAAGCTGTTCAGCTTTTTGTTCTACTACTTTTATTGAACCAATGGACATGGTTTGCTACACTATTTTTCATTTTAATCATTGATAATTTTAGCATTTTCTTTCTTGTTCACATGTAATTCATGTGTGGGACAGGGCCGTGAGGTGTGGATGTGGTCTGATAACCCGAAAAATAAAGTAGATAACCTACTATAAAAGTTAACTTACATTGATAGTCTAGGGAGAGGAAGAGAGACTTACATATGGTTTTCATCGACCTCGAGAAGGCATATGATAAAGTCCATAGGGAGGTTCTTTGGAGATGTTTGGAGGCTAAATGTGTACATATGACGTACACTAGGGCGATCAAGGATATGTATGATTGAGTATGGACAGTGGGAGGAGACTCGAAGCACTGTCCTGTGATGATGGGGCTGCACCAGGGATCATCTCTTGGTCCATTCTTATTTGCCTTGATAATGGATGGACTGACGCGACAAATCCAAGGGGAGGTGGCTGTTGTATGTTATTCGCAGATGACATAGTCCTGATTGATGAGACTCGCAGTGGGGTGAATGCTAAGATGGAGGTTTGGAGACAGACTCTGGAGTCTAAAGGGTTCAGGTGTTCAGGTTGAGTAGGACCAAGACAGAATACTTGGAGTGCAAGTTCAACAACGGGAGCGACCGTGAGACAGGCGTGGAGGTGAGGCTTGAGACTCAGGTCATTCCGAAGAAAGGAAGCTTCAAGTATCTCAGGTTTATTATCCAAGGGAATGTAGAGATTGATGACGATGTCACACATCGTATTGGGGCATGGTGGATGAAATGGAGGCTTGCATCTGGAGTCTTGTGCGACAAAAAGGTGCCACCAAAACTAAAAGACAAATTTTATAGGGTGGTGGTTAGACCGACTATGGTGTATGGAGCGGAGTGTTGGCCAGTCAAGACGTCGCACACCCAAAGGATGAGAGTGGTGGAGATGAGGATGCTGAGATGGATGTGTGGGCATACAATGAGGGATAAGATTAGAAATGATGATATCCGAGGCATAGTGGGAATGGTCTCGGTGGAGGATAAGATACGGGAAGCGAGATTGAGATGGTTTGGACATATGCGGAGGAGAGACACAAATGCCCCAGTGCGGAGGTGTGAAAGGTAGGCTATGGACGGGTTCATGAGGGGTAGAGGTAGGCCGAAGAAATATTAGAGAGAGGTGATTAGACGGGATATGGAGCAGGCGCAACTTACCGAGGACATGACCTTAGATATGGGGTTGTGGAGGACACAAATTAGGGTAGAGGAGTAATAGGTAGTCGAGCGTAGTCCTATTTACGCTTACAAACTGATAGTTGTAGTGTTATTACTGTAGGCCTGCTTAGCATATCATACGAATAGACATAGTATTGCTTTATAGTCTTTCGTAGTTGTATTTCTTTTGCTATGCGTTCTTTAATGTACTTGGTTTATCTCATTTATCTGCGTTAGTTACTACTTCTTCCTTCTTTTTCAGGTTGCACTATTATGACGTATTCGCGTTTGCTATCAGCATTTGCATACTGCTTTAAATTTTAAATTTTTGACCGGGTCTGACAATTTTTTTTCCTGCTTTGCATGTCATGAGCCGAGGGTTTCTCGGAAACAACCGCTCTACCTACCAAAGTAGATGTAAGGTCTGCGCACACTCTACCCTCTCCAGACCCCATATGTTGTTGTTGCTACATTGATAGTCTAATTTTTTTTGTCAGTGTATATAACTTGAGCCCGTTCCTTTACCGTTCATTTGCTTAACTTTATGTTCTTTCTTCAGGGCTCATAATTGCAGTTTACTTTAACTGCTATAAAAACAAAAACCACACCTTGCTTCTTTTCATTTCACATTTTCTTCTTGTCCCATGCCAACACTTACCATGCTCCTTTGCATTTATTCCTCATTTTTCACTCACTTTATACATATCATATATTGAGGCCTCATGCTGTCATTTTTAAAACAAACAAAAATAGAGTAACAGGAGGTTCATGTAAATGACTAATTTTTGTTAGAGAAATGAGTTTCCATCTTGTTACCACCATAGTCTTTACTTTATCTATGTCATTTTTTGTAGTACTATTAGGCTTGTTCATCAATGACCAATTCAAGAAGATTGTTATCTATGAAGATTTCTACTTGCCTCGTCAATCACCAATCTACAATCTCTCCATCTCTACACATCTTGTTTGTAATTCTTCTTCATCTAATTCTAGTTCCAATAGGAGCATGGAGTTTAAAGATTGGCTCTCTCCCAAGTGTGTTTATCACTCGATGAACGACGAAGAACTTATATGGAGAGCTTCAATGGTACCTCAAATCGAGAAGTACCCGTTTAATCGAGTACCAAGAGTGGCATTCTTGTTCTTAGCACGAGGAAGATTGCCATTGGCCCCTCTTTGGGAGATGTTCTTTAAAGGACATGAAGGGTTATTCTCAATATACCTCCATACTTCACCAGATTTCAACTATGAACCTCCTCCATCATCTGTGTTTTATAAAAGAAGGATACCTAGCCAGGTTCAAAGTACTCTTTTTTCATTTCCTTATTATTAAGCAATGTCCCTTTTTTTAAATCATCCGGTATCCGAAATCTACTGGCCCGACTAGTCCATATTCGCACCGAGTAGGCCCTATGGAGGTAAATCTGACTTGGAGGCCCCCTCAAATTATAAAAATCTCGCCCAATATCTAAACAACCCACCCGCAACCCAATGAAAATGCTATTTTGATATGCTCAGACAGATGACGGTTCCTATGATCTAAGTTGAGTGATTTTATTGATACAAAAATAAAATACGTGACTTTACTAAACAGTTTCAATACTCTGCGTAACCATTAGAGTATAGAACTATAGATGGAATAAGCTTTTAGTACGTATAACCGTTTAATTAGTATAAAAATTCTTTTATATTGTCAGTGTATACAAATTACTAATATTTTTAAAATAATTATATCATGTGTATTATTTTCTCACAGGCAGTGCAATGGGGAAGATCAACCATGATTGATGCAGAGAGACGCCTTCTAGCAAATGCACTTTTAGACATTTCCAA
This sequence comes from Anisodus tanguticus, assembly GCA_034509755.1. Taxonomy (NCBI): domain Eukaryota; kingdom Viridiplantae; phylum Streptophyta; class Magnoliopsida; order Solanales; family Solanaceae; genus Anisodus; species Anisodus tanguticus. The sequence continues at coordinate 1,618,044 of CM067540.1, read as the reverse complement.
CGAAAGATTCATATTACTCTCCGAATCATGCATTCCTTTGTTCAATTTCACTACAATTTACACTTTCCTCACAAATTCTGACCAAAGTTTCCTCGGATTATTCGACGATCCTAGGAAAATAGGTCGTGGTAGGTACAACAAACGTATGTACCCGACCATAACACTTTCTGATTGGCGAAAGGGCTCACAATGGTTTGAAGTTCATCGTGAACTCGCAGTAAAAATCGTCTCTGACGTGAAATATTACCCTGTTTTTAAGAATCATTGTGCACCACCTTGTTACATGGACGAACATTACTTGCCTACATTAGTGAACAAAGTTTGTCCTAAATTAACGTCGAATTGGAGCATTACGTGGGCGGATTGGTTGGCTGGCGGCTCGCACCCGACGACATTTTTTAAGAAGGATGTGACAGAGGAGTTTTTGAAGAGTGTTAGGAGTGAGTTGAATTGTAGTTTGAGTTCAATTTGTTTTCTTTTTGGTAGGAAGTTTCATCCCAGTACTTTGCAACCTTTGCTTAGGATTGCACCAAAGTTGCTTGGTTTTGGTTGACTTTTTTCTTTCTTTTCTTTTTTAAGAGGAACATAGTTGTCAATGACATGTTTTCATAAAAGAATTTATGTTCCATGCAATGACAATGTAATATATTTTTAAATATCTTGAGCTTGATAAGTAATTTAGAGAACTCGAGGAACATCTTATATAACCGGGCTTATTATAACCAGTTAAATTGCATTGACAGTATTTTTTTCACTTTCAAGAGTTATGAATGTACTCGAGGTACATACACTAGCAACGCAAAAATTATACAACATGTTAGTTATCATTTACTTTCAAGAGACGTGAATGTACGAGAAGAAAAATAACATTATATTCTTTTTAAAACTATATCATTTTTCTAAATTAATCAGAATTTTGTTGAATTGCACACCTCACCTAAATTGCAGTAACCCTCAATCTTTTTTTACTTCTAGAACGAGAACATCGTATTCTATATATCCAAGTCCAACAATGAATTTGGAAATTACCCAAAAAAGTAAATCAATTAATAGGTAATCACATGGATTGTCATTTACAAATCCACACTTGCTTATTTTGACGTACAAAACATGGGCAGCTAGCTTTTACCATACAACGATGCAATATTGAAACATGCCACAAGGACTTTGGATTCATCTAACATCCTTTGACTTCAATTAAGCATACAAACTAGATATTACAATCTTATTTTGCCATGCAAAAGGTTAATAGGAGTACTTTTGATAGAATTCAGTAACTTTGGCTCATACTTTTATTTGTCTTTTAATATGCAATAAGAAACTATCCCAACTAATCTAACAACCATAATCTTAAAATTCCAAATTTGCTTCCGATAGACCATGTATATTTTGTTGGAAATTTGCCTTTGGCAGGAGTTGCGTCCGACCAACTTTAACGGCTTAAACACTAGTGTTACGCATGTTGGAGAATTCGGTTCTTCACACGTGCATAATCTACTAAGTAAGTAGATAACCGTAGGGCCAAGGATCGTCAAATTTCGTTGAGAAATGAAAGAGATATTGGTCCACGAAGTGAGGTGTTTGAAGCATGGAAAGTGTGGTATTGAAATCAATTCTCCCTCATCGGTGGAGGAAGAAAGAATTGTTTTGTTTATAAGTCTCAAAGTTGGCTTGGGGTTTGGGACCCCAAGGGGTATCCCATGTGTTTAAAGGAGGGAGGACCTAGATGTGCTTCGGTTCGAGGAAAGCCCACGCGCGCCGCCGCCCGCCCGTCCGGTCCGGGATCGCGGGCTGTGGGCTGTGCTTCTTCTGATATTATCTTTTTGGACCAGAGAACTTTGCCATATGTACAGTTTGGTCCCTGAAGTTTCAAGAAAGTCAGATTACAGAGAACAGAACGTCAACAACACTCAATTTAGCCATTTATTTTGGTGAATTACTACCTCCATAATTGTCATTACTTGGCCGGTAATGGCACTTATGTGGGCAGTTCATGAGCCTCTCCTTCAACTATATAAAGCACCCTTTGTCACCATTGTTGAGCTACACTTAACACACAAACAAAAACGAAATCAGTCTTCCTACAACTTCCAGCATCATTTCATTACTCAAAATTCTTCACGGTAGCACTTCAGTTTTCTTTGCTCATTTGTTCGCTTCCTGTTTTATCTTGGGAGACAATTGTCCAGGACGTAGAAATGATACATACGGGGCAATATTGTCTTAAAGACAGAGTGCAAACACTCGACTCAGCATACCAAAAATTGTTCCAGTTTAATCTTCAAGTTCATTCTTCAATTGTAATTTCAGTTCTTGTAATCCTTAGCAGTTACTTGTAATTTCCGTTTCCTGCATCTTTGTAACCAACATATTTATTAAGAAATTTATTGAATATGTATAAATATTTAACTGTACATGAACCCAATATTACATATATAAAAATTCATAAATTTCAAATCTTAAATTCGCCTCTAGTTAGGCCTCCTGAATTTTACATAATTGATTAATTTCTTGTATATAAAGACCATCGACAGAGTATTGTCATTTTGTCTTGGGCATGTTTTTGTTGTAGTATTAATTTGGCCCCTCTAAAAAAGTTGAATTTTAGTAATAATATATATAAAAAAATTTGGAACTTTCTAACGAGATTATTCCTCGTGACGAAATGCATAAACTCCAAGTGTTACTTGTTAATCAATGCATCATTCCAATTGGAAAAAACAAAGTTTTTTTTGTACCCTTAATTGATTCTTATCTCATAACATATAATTAAAAAAATAATTGTTTTGATGAATTCTCAGCATCTTTTATTTGGTGCATTGATCGATGTTGAACATTTAACGACCTAGCTAGTCAACCTTTATAAAAACAACGGACACGTCATTACCCACACTCTATAGGTATACATACCAAATTATATAATTTGAAATGGTTATGTGATAAATTAAGGTATGGAATGTATATTAAGGGTCTGTTTGGAAAGCCACCTAGTAATCGGAATTGGTGTAATTATTAGGGTAGTAATTACACAGCCTAGTAAATACATAGCATAGTAATTACGATAATCTGTTTGTTTGTCATAACGTAATTATAGTGCAATTACAAACATATTGTTTGATTGTACATATGTAATTACACAGTTAGATTAGTTTAAAAATAAAAATTAATACTTGTCAAATGATATATTAAATTAAGTATTTAAGATACATATTATTTTTTGAAAATATATTAATTAATAATTACATATATGTAAATAATATTGTAAAAGTAATAGTATATTTTCAAATTAATAATTTTTTAATTTAATTAATTATAAAAATTAAAAGCACACATTTTATAAGAACATCATGGGTTGTATAAATATTTGACAAAAATATTAATATTAATACATATAATGTCATAATACTATTCAAATATTTGACAAAAAAATAATCTATCAATTATAAGTGGAAATGAATAATATGCAAGGTAAAACAACAAGTGAATAGTACGAAAGCAAATAAACTGAAATCGCAAATATAACATAGATTCAAAATTTAAATAATAATAATAATTTAACATGATATTTTTATGTCAAATTCCAACATAACATAAAATAAGTTCCAGCGTAACTTAAGTAAATATAATTCAAAAGAAAGTGAAAACATTTATAAGTCTATAACCTCATTCAACAATGAAATTCTACTTTAATAACATCACTCGTTATATGTCAAGTTTGTTAATGACTCATTCTTTCTAATATTAAAACGTATATTTTCAAAAACTAGATTAATAACGTAGTTACACTAAATGAAGAAACTAAGAAAGAAAGAAAATACAAGCAATTACAGAGAAATTAGAATCAGAGGAAGTAAAGGTTAGAAAAATGAGAAGAAAGAAAATAAAAGATAATATTATAAGAAAATATTTTTAAAAATAAAAAATAATCAAAAATTTAAAAATTGAAATATCTTTAGAAAATAAGAATAATTTAAAATGTAAAAATAAAAAAGAAATAAAATTAAAATTAAAAAGAAAAAGAAAAAGAAAAAGAAAAAAAAGAAATTAAAAAGTAATCTTATAATTACAGGGTGTAATTACACTCAATTCTCAGTCCACCCTTAGAATTGGAGAGTGTAATTACCCCCTTCCAATTACACTCAATTACAGATTTTCAACTCTGAATTCAACCTTTAATATTCTTAGCACTGAAATCAATATTTATAATTATGGGTCCAAACCTACAATTTATGACAATTTTAGTGGATTTATAGAGATAAATTTATGCGATATATTGAAAGTATCGGCACAAAAAAGAAGGCAAAAAAACATAATTAGCTATGAAATTCATCTTTAATATGTTGATAAATACGTCGTAGCTAATAAGATTTTTTATATATATAATTTATTATTAATATATCGTTAAATAGGATTAGTAATGAACTTTTATTGTCTACGACATAAATTGCTCGTCAATAATTCATATTTATCTTATAATAAGGGTTTAGATGAATTCGGTCTCGGCATTCGCCTTTATAAAGACACATGCTACGTATTTATTGAGTTGATATAAACACATACCGTGAAAAAACATGTAATTAGTAGGAGTATATAGTAGGAATATTAAAGAGGTCAATAAGGGTGATGGCCTTGTGTTTTGGGTCACCAGCTTGGAAACTTTTGAAAAGTCTTCTTCAATGGCAGCTAATGCAAGAGAAATTGGACTCTAAACTGGAGGCCCCTTTGACCACCTAACTATATTCACAATTACTGTTTTTTCTTATTTTCTTTTTATTTTTACACATTAAAATTATAAAAGTTGTCATTTTTAAGTAAATGAAAACTAGTTGCCACCTAAAAAGACACTTAAGAAAAGCAAGAAGTGGAAGCTAGGTATCTTTTGAGACCCTGTATAATTCTGTAATTTGAATATGCTTTGAAAGATATCCTGTTTTTTTTTTTGTTTGGTTTTGTTTTTTTATTTAACTTTTTGGTTTGGTTTGGGATCCATACTATTTTTTTTTAACCTAAAACCTATATTGTTATTGTCTTTTTTCTTTGTTTTTTCACCTGGTATGGAATATTCGTATTGAGGCCCGATTAAATTTAAAAGTCACATTGAAAAGTCCCACATTAAAAATAAAGCACTCTCTAACAAAGATGACTACATATCTAGTATTCGAACCAGAAATCTCAAGTTAAGAATGAATAAGTATTTATTACTCCACCGCATTTTGGTGGTGAACTTATATTGCCAGATGAAGGCAAGTATATACCTACATCCACAATGGATAAGGTTTTAATGGGGAAAAAAACGTAAATCTTGATTTTTTTTAAAAAAGAAGAAAAAAGTAAAAATTAAGAGTTTGTCTAAAAACGTATAAGCTAGCGTTTGATCATAGATTTTGGATCGGATTTTAAAAATTTATCTTCAAATATCTGTTTGGCCGTAGATTTTGAAAATATGTCTTCAAAAAAATTTCAAATTTCAAAAATTGGTGGGTTTTTGGAACTTCCACTCACAAAATTTTAAAAATTTTCAAAGTAAAATGCATGTCCAAACACAACTCCAAATTTCAAAAACTTAAATTTTCAAGTTTCAACTTCAAAGTCTATAGCGAAACGGGAGCTTAAAATTATTATTTGTGAGGCTTCAATTTCTCATTTTTAATCCCTTTTCAATTTTCTTTTCTCTTTATCTATGTATAATTTAGAGAGAGAAAAACAGAAAAATTAGAAGTGGATAAATTTTACAAAATAATTATTTTTTATTATAGTTTGCAACAAAGTGGGTCCCAAATTCCCCAAATTTTGCCAAATTGCATCTTCCTCTTTCTCTATAATATTGCACATGCAATTTCCTTTCCTTTTCCTTCTAATCTTTGAAAAAGAAAAAAAAAACTATTGACTTTTTCAATAATATTTTCTTTCCAAATTTAATCCACCGAATTTGAACGGTCTAGAGTCTGCACACCACTTTTATGGCAGTTTGGCGGCTAATATGTGTTGGGTTTTAGGTCATATATATGAACAATATTTACTGAATTTATGCACAATTATTGTAATTTAATTATTTTATAACATATTATATTATTTATTTTAAGTTATTAACCAATACTTGTTAAATAATGTTAGTATAATTATCTTTGTATGTGATTTCATTGTGCAGATATTTCTTACACAATATGCATAGAGGTTAAACTCAAAGCACTCCTAGAAAATCACTATTTTTTTTTAAGGAATTCAAACTTTGACTTGTTGATAATATTTTTGATGACGCAAAATCTATTAAAAATTGAGAATCATAAGGCGAGCGCCAAAACGCTAGCACAAACTACTCCCACAGACACGTATTTAAAAATTAATGATTAACTTTTTATCATTTAACCTTAGCATTTATCGAACCAGATTCCAACAGAGCGTTCCTGGGACATTAGTGATTTTCTGACTGTAAAAATAAGTAATTAGATCCTTCTAAGAAAAAAATTAGACTTTAACAAGACTTTTCGAATCTCTTTAGTCCCAAGTTTCAAGTTACATTAATTCATATGCCTAAAATAATTCTTACTTACAATAATCTTTATATGGAAAGTTATTAATACTTTCTATAATTATATCATAGGGAGTTTGTTAAAACGCGGCTCTCAATATATTTTTGTTAAATACTCGTGTATGCTGACTTACATTCCAAGTTGTAACCAAAATATGAATTTTCTTGTTTTATTGTTTTTCTATACTTGACTTTATTTAATAACTGTCTTTTATATAAAATATATTTTTAGTAGGTCCCTAGTTTGCTACTAAAATTTTACTATATATATATATATACATATAAGATTTTTGTTCCTACATTCAGATTATTTCCTCTTTCTTTCTTTCTTTCTTTCTTTCTTCTTCTCTCTTCTTTGTGCGAAGGCAAACATAATGAAGAATCAAATTCAAAACCAAAACTCCATAGCAATAGCTATCAAATTATTCAACACCCCATTAAATATTTTAAATCTCCTATCTTCTTTCTTCTTTTTTGCTTGTGGTATAACTTGTGGAATTATTTTCACTTTTTATTTCAAGAACTTTAGTCTAAACTTACAAGTCATCAATGGTCAAATATTAAACTATTCTTCTTCACAACCACTTTCACCACCATCACCACTATCACCGCCACCGATAATTCCTCGATTAGGGTTTAATGAATATATTAAGCAAAATTGTGTTGAACATGATATGAGTGATGAAGAGTTGTTATGGAGAGCTTCAATGGTGCCAAAAGTTAAAGAATTTCCATTTAAGAGAGTTCCAAAAGTGGCTTTCATGTTTTTAACAAGAGGGCCAGTTTTGTTATCACCACTTTGGGAGCTATTTTTTAAAGGGAATGAAGGGCTTTATTCAATTTATGTGCATTCTGATCCTTCTTATAATCAATCAGAAATTGAGAGTCCTATTTTCCATGGAAGGAGAATTCCCAGCAAGGTTAGTTTCATATTATATAGTAGTAGTTTTTTCTCTTTTATATTTCAGTTTCTTTCTTGCTGTTCTAATTAATTAGTGGATTATTAATTAAGTCATGAGATAAGAAACAAATAGTATTTAAGTGACCCGTAAGGGTAGCCAATTTGGTGTAGTAGTAGAGCGCGGAACCGCAAGGTTACGAGTTCGATCCCCTGCATAAACCTTCTTGGTTGGGTTTCGTCACACGCTGGCTTGCCAAGCCAAGTGGTTAATCGGCTGACATGGTTTGCATGCTATTGCGTCAGTCCGGGGTTTACCCTGTGCGCACTCGAGAGAGTAGCGACTGCGGGTTCCTTCGTCAACAAAAAAAAAGTATTTAAGTGAAGAATGATAGGATAGCAGGTTCATTATTTACTAAATTCTGAACGGCTTTCAGAGATTTTTAGACACTTATCAAAAAGATTACTTCCTCGGTTTCAACTTATGTGTCTTGATTTGAAGTATCAGAGTAAACACAATTTTTTAATGTAAATTTAGACATAAAATCTTTATTTTTTATAACAAGTTTTTCACATTTGGAAACTAAATAAAAAATACTATTCTGTAGGCTAATGAATCAGGTAATCAGAGACTAAAAGGAGAAATGACTTATGAAAAGGGGGCTAAACTAAGTCATAGTAACAATTCAAAATATTTTAAAAATATTAAAAAAAGATCGGTAACAAATTAAAGAAAGCGTCCTTTGAGTCTCCAAAAATTGAAATAGAGAGAGTAAGTGAGAACACAACTTAAACTGGGATGGGGCTACAATATTAGTTATACATTCTGATGAACCTAGTGCTTTTTTCTTACCTCCTCTATTTGTATTTAAAAATTCATTAAATACATATAAATATTAATTTAACTACGACTCCATAATTAAAACAAATTACGAATCCTGATATAAATTTAAAACTCATAAATTTTAAATTCTGACTCCGCCTTTCTTTCTTAGAAAGAGATAAAAGACCAGAAGATAATACATGAGTGTGTAAAAGCTTAAAAGACAAAACATATGAATGATAATTAACATTTTTTTCTTAGCAATGAGGCTGCTAAAATTCATAAGATGATAAAGTCTACTTTTGGCTTATAATATTTGTCACTTTACTATATGGTACGTTGGAATTTATGTGTCATTAGCTGGGCAAAACAGTGGACCATTTTGTCATATTAGTAAAGTGTGTGTAGGACTTTGACAAAAAAACTAAAAGAAAATAATTAATTGAAGGATAATTTAAGTTGTTGAATAGTAAAGAAAAGAATGACGTACTGAAGTAGTGTATAGGCTATGATTCTTTTCTTTATGAAAATTAAAGAATAAGTCCAGAATCATGACGTTTTTACTATTCCAAACAAGACTAGTCAATAAAGAAAGGAAAAAATAAATAAATGATAATTGATTTTGAAAAAAGAATTTTAGAATAAAATGTGCTAGTAGCTGGATTTATTAGAAAGCTATTGGCTTATATTCATTAGCGAAAATGAATTATTCACCAGAAATCTCGAATTCGAATTTTAAAAATAGAGTGACTTTTATGGAGAGTGTCTCACCTCAAAATAAGAATATCCGACCTGAATTCATGATCTTGACTCTTCTCCATCATACAAAATTTGTAATATAATTTTTAAGGATTAAAGTAATATGCAATATTAGAGTAATTTAACATCTTATAGTAGATTATTTATTACTTACTATATATTTTTGGTTACCAATCAATATTTATTGTATTTACCTTTCTAAATATCTAAGCTCGGTTTTTAATATCTTTTTATAAACACGTTATTCACTTCATTAAAAAGTCTATATGGAATTCCCTTTTTTATTATAAGAAAATGTAAAACTTTTCATTTTCACATTACCGAAAAATCTTTCGTTTGTTTACATGCAAGTTATACGTGTTTTGCCATTATGATGAATTTTGACCAAGTTATATAGTGCCTTTCTTTTTGTTTTGGTGATTACTATTCTATTAGATTTTCTATTAATATTAATCACAAGAATTTATTTATAATTACTTTAGAAGTGATATGATCGTGTAATACAACTAAAACTATAGAACTTTTAAATAATATTCTACACCGAAGTTTTTTTTTTCGAAACAATATATCTTCCATTAAACAATTTAAGAAAATCTAATTTTCTCCCTTTTTTTCACTCTAGTATTTTTTAAATATTTTTTTCCATTTATATCATAGATTTGGTCTGACAAATCATTGATTCCGTGCCCTATATGCTTGGATATATATATAGTTGTATAATATTAATGGGAACTAACAAAGAAGTAGGGTACGTAATGTATAAAACCCATGTGTGCTAAATGAGAAGCAAACTACTCATGTGCTTGTTTTTTATCCTACTATTTAATTTAATTTAATTTGTTACAACAAACTATAGTGACCCCAAAAATATTCACAACTATATATATTAATAGAAATGCAAATAGACCTAACCCCAACAATTTCTGGTAAAAACTTAAATGTTTCTAACTACCAAAAAGGAGAGAATTTTCTTGCTCATTCCTTTCTTGTCATATACTCCCTCCGTCCCATTTTAATTGTCTTAGTTTGACTTGACACGTAATTTAAGAAATAAATAATGATTTTTAGATCTTGTGGTCTTAAATTAAAGATGTGTGAGTTTCTTTAAATCTTGTGGTCTCAAACTTTCATTGTAATTGAAAACATTACTAAATATAGAAAGAGAAACACTTTTTGGGACAGACTAAAAAGAAAAGTAAGACACATTTAAATTGGGATGGAGGGAGTATATAATTGACTAATACCACAAAAAAAAACATTAAAAGCTAAATTGTGTAAGCTCATTTTCGGACGAAAAAAACTTATCTGGGAGAGAATCAATTTTAAAAAGTTTTGTGAATTTTAGTGATAAAAATGTTTATATAACGAATAAAAAAGCATAGACCTAATAATTCGTTTAATTTCTTGCATGCATACTATTCCCTAATTACTGCATGTTTCATTTCGTCTTTCCTTCTAAATTAAGTTTTAGTCACCTAACCTTCCATGCAGTTCACTAATATTTTTAAGGTCAATACTCGTTTTCTTAAAATCTAAATAAAAGCAAGATTGCATGTAAAATGTACACTAGGGCATAAATTTCAGTTAATTATAGCAAAAAAAAAAAAGGCTATGATAAATTAACAAAATAACATTTTGAAGTTGATTGGTGGCTAAATAATCACTTTTTCTAATAGCATAAAGTATTATTATGAGGGCACTGTGTCGGTGGGGTATATTTTTTTCTTTTGCCGTAGGGAAAGGGATACCCAAAAAATTATATTAAGAAATTCCCTCAATTGAATGATTCATTTTGAATCTATAGTCTTTATCATGTCAAGTACATTTTTCATCCCCTTTTTGTGGTTAATATGCTTCAATGTAATTAATTAAAGTAAGAAATTGTTACTTACATTCAATGGTGAAGCTAGAATTTTCACTAATAAGGAGATTTAAAATATAAAAAAATAAACACACGAATAAACCAATGCCAAAAAATAATTTTTTTTTTATATAATAGAACGTAATTCTTAACGAAAGGGTTCATGTGTCCCTTTAGCTCCTCCCATGCTTACGCTCAGTATTTAATTATTAATTTATCACGATTAAGCAGTAGAGACACAAATGAAATGTATGTGTGGTATAATTATTTACTTAGGGTAAAAATTGAGTGTGAGAAAGTTTTTTTTTGTTGTAAGAGACTGCTTAGCTTATTAATATTTACAATCCAAGATAAATACTTTTAGCTACTTGTCAAATAAATTAGTTTTGTACTTAATTTCATGCAAAAGTTCAGAGAATTTCTTGAGAGTTGTTATAGTATCATAAATTAAATTTTGTTTAATTGACCAAATGCAGGAAGTAAAATGGGGCAAAGTAAACATGGTTGAGGCTGAGAAAAGACTACTAGCAAATGCTCTTCTTGATATCTCAAATCAAAGATTTGTTCTTCTCTCAGAAGCATGCATTCCCTTGTTCAATTTCTCCACAATCTACACTTACCTAATGAACTCCACGAAAAGTTTCGTGGAAACTTACGATCTCCCCGGCCCAGTGGGCCGGGGAAGATACCACAGTCGAATGAGCCCGACGATCAAACTTCAACAATGGAGAAAAGGGTCTCAATGGTTCGAAATGGACAGAGATCTTGCCATCGAGGTCATCTCGGACAAGACATATTTCTCGGTGTTCCAAAAACATTGCACGGGCTCGTGTTATGCGGACGAGCACTACTTGCCAACGTTTGTGAGCATGAAATTTGGGAAGAGGAATTCGGGCCGAACCTTGACTTGGGTCAACTGGTCGAAGGGCGGGCCTCACCCGGCCCGTTTTCATAGGTCAGATGTAACTGTGGAGTTCCTGGAGAAGCTAAGGAGTGAAAGTCGTTGTGAGTACAATGGTGAGAAGGCAAGTGTTTGTTACTTGTTTGCAAGGAAGTTTACAACTCATGCGTTGAGTAGACTCTTGATTTTTGCACCAAAGGTTATGCAATTCAACCATTAATTAGGATTAATTGACACAAATTAATGTACATGAACAAAAAAAATCAATTATTTGTTCTGACCTTAACTTGATCACATGATCAATGGGTCCATTTATTGATTCATTCTTTGATTTTGATTTTTTTGCATAAGTTCAATAAAGTCTGATGGGAAATCTATATATATTCACAATATATTCTGTAATTATTATTTAGTGTAATTAATGTAATTAAGGTAAAATAGAGATCATAATTCTATTAGTATACAATTGTATACTCTATATATATTACATTAATAATAGAATCCCAGGAAGGAGATTTACACTATTCTACCGGGACAATAAACCATAGTTATTGGAAAACAAATGTGAGATACGTAACAATTTCAGTTTTTCTATAAAGACCATTTTTTGCTCATTCATAATAGGTTATAACTTGTTCAATTACTGTTTTCAGTTTATGTGATGTAGTTATAATTTGGAGCGTCAAACAATTTTTTCTTTGACTAGTTTTTTTATATGTTTTTAAATTGTTAATAATTATAACTTATTGTACTTAAGTAGTTACTAAATATGTAAATTTTATTTAAAAAACATGATGATTCTAAGTCTGATATTTTGAATCGCATCACATAAAGTGGGTCCGAAGGAGAATTATTTTCTAGGATTAGACAATTTGTTTGGAAAATCCAGAGAAATTATAGTTTTATTTTCCTAATTACTTGAAATTAGCAGTTTCTGCTAAGCTTATGAAACTGGTCCACTTGAAGAAACACAAAGATGCTGGAATCAAAACTAAAAGCAAGCCCCATTCTATCTTTCTGGACATTTTGAGTTTTGAATAGATAATTGGATATTATATCTTTCAAGTGAAATAATACTCTTTTTTTATTATTTTTTGTCCGGAAGATCGATGTTATGATCCATTAGAAATGTTCTTTTAGTTATATAATATAATCAAGATATATGATCTCTGTAAAAAAAAAAATTCAAATTATAACATGGCATAAGAGACCATTTTCTCCAGAATTTTAAGCCCAAAAAAACAAGATAAGAAAGGTGGGAAGCAGCGGCCTCACACAAAAAAATTGTCTAAGTAATGTCAGAGAGATTTTTAATAAGTCAAATACTATAGTTTGTTTTCTGTGCCTACTAATACGATGATAATTCAGAAGCTTTTTTATTTTGCAAAGAAGGGTCGCGTTCCCATATGTACCTGGGAGCCCTTGCCCATTCAAATCAAAATAGAACGAACACCGTAGTAAGGAAAATTAAATGTCGACCACAAAGTGTTTGACTTGGTATGCAATTTAAGATATTCATTTGAAAATGTTTGTGGTAGTCGAAGAAATAGTACAGTAATGGATGATAAACTAGTTCAATAGAGAAGATATTGCATCAAAGTTTAAAAGTTTGAATAATCTAATGGATTATTAGAAGTTGTGAAAATTGGGTCGAAATAAAATAGGGTCAAACATTTTGGAAAGTCCCAAAATGAAAAAAAGTTCTTTCAAATTGAAATATTAAAATGTATCGAGTTGGGGTTTTTTTTTCTCATTGGGAAAGTAATTAGATTACCTAGAACGTCTGATTTTGGAAATCAGCAATATCTTTAGTTTGTTGGTTTTCAAGATGCAGTATTTAATTGTCTTAGCAACTTCAAGATCCTAGTTGACAGCACAAATCCATTAGTAGTACACCAATAGAAGTAAGACTAGTTAACCATATAGTATTTCATAACAACTGATCGTCGAATTCAAATTCACGCCACGTAGAGCATCATTACTATACATATAGAAGTCAGACTAGTTTATCCATCTCATCAAATCTGATTCGCAAAGTTTAGAGCCTATTAAAGAGGAAATAACTTCGTAGTGTATATATCAGGTACCCTTTTGTCCATCAAATCCAAATACACGTCTCGTAGGGCTCATTAAAGGAGAAACAACCCCTACTAGGGATAGAGGTTGAAGGATCCACCACATCCCTAGGTGGTGAAAAATAAACTAAAAATGACAAAAAGTAGTATTTTGGAAATGTTCTCCTAAAATTCTCTCTTATAGATCAAGGATTGACTAAAAGGTTAATTTACATAACTCAAAACAATAAACTAAAAAACTAAAACTTTTACTACTAGCTAAGCTAATTAAGGCTCACTGACTTGCACCACATGTATTATCTTCAAAAACTGCAGGAGAGTCGGAAACAGAATCAGCAGTGTCATGAGAAGGTGAAACCTCAACCCCTCTCAACTCTTCAATCATTTTCACAACATAATTTATTTTAGGCCTTTGATCTGGTGATGTTGAAGTACATGCCATTGCTATCTGCAACAACCCCACCATTTCTTCCTCAATGTCCTTGTACCTCATCAACTCCAAATCGAACACTTCCGCAGTCCACTCTTCCCTCACCACGGATTGCACCCACCTCGGCAAGTCCACGACCCCTCCGTAGCCACCGGTCCCGAGCCCACCGTTGTCCACAACCGAGGGGCATTTCCCGGTTAGCAGCTCGAGCAAGAGTACCCCGAATGAGTAGACGTCGGATTTTTGAGTTATTTTGCGACCGTCCAGTGCCACTTCAGGGGCTCGGTAGCCGTTGGTTTTCGGGATGGAGGATGGAGTGGCGAATATGGCTAGGCCGAAGTCGGAGACACGTGCATTCCCGCCCTTGTCGATGAGGATGTTAGTTGATTTGATGTTGCCATGAGTGAGTTTAAGGGACTTGCATGAGTTGTGGATGAAGGCTAGCCCTCGAGCTGCTCCGGCTGCAATCTTTAACCTTGTTGTCCAGTCTAAATGAGTTCTTCCAGGCCCTCTGTTTCCTGTAGAAAAAAGACCATACCCATCAAAATATGTAGGGAAAATTACGTGATCTACTGACTTAAATTTTCATTAATTACACGTTTTAACAATACTTCTAAATTATTGCAAGAAATAATCAATTTTTCATTTTATAGCAGATTTTTATTTGATGTACGTATGAAAGACGGCTAGTGTATGTATATATGCATGCATTGCATGCATGTATGGTTATATGTATGTATGCTCGCTAGTGTATGTGTGTATGTATGATATGTTTTGAAACACAACAGTTGCTATGTTTAGAAAACTCACCATAATTTGTTATTAGGGGCATAAATGTGTTGCTTACAAAAATTCTCCAAATATTTACTCAAAAAAGGGCAGCAGCCGGTACACAACACAAGGCATCCCAAGTTCACACAGTATTTGTTATTGAAAGATAAAAGGGGCAACTTTAACCTAAACAAAAGAACAAAAACATGGGCAGAGAGGACAAGAGCATGAAGTTGACACAACAAACTTTGATGGAATAGTACAAAACAGTTCCAATTCCTAAAATGAGAAAATTATATGAAGCAAGCTGAGTGCCTTCCCTTCGGAAACCAACTAAGGCAACTCCGATTGAATGCGAAATCCCGCTAGCCATTATTCATATGAACTCCTAGATCCATGAAGGACATGGGCATCTGTAAGCCGGTGTAGCTAAGCGAAGAGCGGAAAGAAGGAATCACAAAATCTATTGTTACATGAGTGATAGGTGCAATTTTAACAAGAAGTTAATCCAGTACCATTTGAACCAGAAAAAAACAAGAGCATATTTCATTATCCACCTACCAAACAGATGAAGATTTGCAGAAAATGGCACTATGTGAGAACAAGTGAGGTAAAAAAAGACAAGCAAAAGCTGTAGAGCAAAATAGGACAGTAGGGCCTCTATTTGCCTAAAAAGGTGTGAATTTCTTTCTTTCTTTTGCTTTAGCCCAAAAATCAGAGAACATATCCTATTCATCTGATACAAGACTGCTTTTGCTCTAATCTTCTGTCACTTTAGGACCATCATGAGTAAATTAAATTCTTTTAAGAACTTTTTCAGAATAAGGTGATTAAAAAAAAGTTTGATTTTAAATATTATATTCCCTGCATTTGAAAATCAAGAATAGCTTATGTGACAAAGAATGTAAATTACTAACACAGTGGTCAATGTGCAGATAACATTTTGAAGCTCAAATTGGATAAAAAGAACTCTCAAACAGGACTATAATGATATTAAATTGATTTTCAATACCATTTTCAGTAAACCCCCACATGGCTAGCATCAATTATGTAACTTTTTTTTCAACAGAAACATTAACTAAAGTAACCATAACCCAAGAATATCAGTAGTGGAAAATAAAAGATACAAAAACTAGTGTTTTAAAAGGCAGTTTCAAGACTCGCCTCGGGACGGGGCACTGGCAAAACGCCTTGGGGCTCACGTGCGGGGCTTAGTTCCCGTGAGGCTTACGCCCTAAGCGCCCGACTGTACGCCCTAAACACGTCTAACACCCAACGCTTGGGGCTCGCCTAACAGTTCTTCCATAAATTATATGTTAAATTCCTTAATTAAAATCGTTGACCCTCATAATTCTAATAAATGAATGATACTTAATAGTTTTCATATCTATAGAAATAAGAATATAGGGTGTAACTCAAATTAAAAGTCGTAGTATTGCATATTTACTATTTGAAAACATTGTGAGGGTGAATATCACTTAATATTTCTTTTAAAAATATATAGCCGGATTGTACATTTTCACTTGTCATTGGTCTTTTGTCCTATATCTCAAAATGATCATATTTTGTTATTTAGTTATTTGAAAGTAATTTTATTTTTATTCATGAAATTCCTATATGCAATAGAGACTAGTCCTTATTAACAGTTGCAGACCAAAAGGCAATTGAAGACAAAAAGCCAGACTCAAACCCCATGTGATGTTGCTGCTACTTGCCAAACTTTACCACCCAAATCAATCAATATTCCTTTCTTCTCTTTTTTCTTTTGTTTCTCATCCGGTGTCTGGACACGCATCAAGGCCATATTAAATCTAGATTCGTGTTGAGAAATCCTACATAGGGGATAAAACACTCCTTAAGGTTACTCCATACCCGGGGCTCGAACCAAAGACCAAGAGTAATTACCACTCCACTACAACCCTTGTTGGTCAATTAATATTCTTTACAACAAAGAATGCTAAAGATCACATTTTTCTTTAAGAAATAGTTACTCCATCATAACATTGAAAAATGCTTATCATGAAGAAGCCAAAACAAGTTTCCATTAGTCATGAAATCATAGACCAAAAGCTTCTCATCTCTAGCAAAGTAATATGCTCGCTAACCAAATTTGGGTGTTTATTCTTATATGCATCAAAGGCTACTCTTATTAACACTTGCAGCCAAAAAGCAACTAAAGACAAAAGGCCAGACTCAAACCCCATGTGTTTTTTGTTACTACATGCCAAACTCTACCACCACCACAATCCTAAAGATCACATTTTTCGTAGAAAAAAATAAGAATTAACCTAAATAGCCGCTCACCCAACCGCTTAAACTAAAACTAGCCCGGGGATGTATAATATATGTATATAACCGTGTATAATCAATGTATACCAGCTAGGAAAAGTAAAAAGTGAATCAAGTCGGCTAGTCGGCAATCCAAAAAAACAAGTCATTTTCAAATATTTTACAACTTAACCGGTGTAATCCCACAAAATGAGATCTGGGGAGGGTAGGATGTATGCAGACATTACCTATAGCTTTGTGGGGCAGAGACACTATTTCTGATAGACATTTTCAAATATTTTAGTTACTATGAATTTCTTGAAGAACAAAGGGTTGAAAATTTCACTTACCATGAAGAAGCCAAAACAAATTGCCATTAGTCATGAAATCATACACCAACAACTTCTCATCTCTAGCAAAGTAATATGCTTTCAAACTAACCAAATTTGGGTGTCTAAGCCTTCCCAAAACTTCCATTTGTTGTTCAAATTCCTTTTTCCCACACACATTCAATTCTTTCAATCTTTTCACAGCAACAGCATTTCCATCATCCAATACAGCCTTATAAGCTGTCCCAAATCCACCTTTTCCCAACATTTCAGCTGATGCTCTCAACAAATCCTCAAGTTCAAACCTTTTCGCCCCTTCGAAAAATACCATCTTCCCTCTCTCAAACCCCCCGCCACCACCCGTTGAGCCCGTATTCATATACGGGCTCGACGAATACACGATCTTCTCACCTTCAAGAATCCGACCCGACCCGTTTTTCCTAGTACAGAAAAAACAGTAGAGCAAAATGCACACCACCCCAAGAACAAACACATCCCCCACTATAATACCGATTATCCCCAACGAGCTCATCTTCCGGGTCGGGTCGGGTCGGGTATTCTTTTGTTTGGGACTTAAAGTTGCTGTTGTAACCGGCATCGAGCTCACCGGAGACGACGCAATCGTGGTTTTCGGAGTCACCGGAGACGTCATTGCTCTGGCAGGGTCGGGTCGGGTCGAATTTTGACCCGGTTCACATTTCGGTAACGGGTCACCACAAAGAACCGGGTTGTTAAAGAACGCTGACTCCGGGAACCGGGAAAGCGAAAAGGGTACTTTCCCGGCTAGTTTATTGCCGGATATGTTAAATTCTTGTAAATTAGGCAAATTAACCCTAGAAATCTCACCGGAAAACCCATTTTGTTCTAATCGGAGAGTTAACAAATGGGTCAACCTATTCACTGTCGCCGGAATCTCGCCGGAAAAGTTATTATACGATAAATCAAGCCGGTAAAGCTTAAAAAGTGACATTAACGGCGTTAGCTCACCGTTAAATTCATTATGTGAAAGAAATAAGAGCTTCAGAGCGGTTAGATTTGAAAAATCTGGTATTGGACCTGAAAAGTGGTTATATTTTAAACTTAATACACGTAACTCATTGAGTAACGAAAGATTATGAAATGACCCGGTTAAGTTAAGATTTTCAAGAACAAGTCGGGTGACCCGGTTGTTAAGACAAGAAACACCGACCCATGAAGTAGTAGTACTACATGGGTTAGTTGAAGTGTTCCAGTTGTAGAGTTTATTTGTTTTGTCGCATGATGTTTTGAATGCTAGTAAGGGTTGAATGTCTGGGTTTGGTGAAGATGATGAGATAAGGATGAAGAGGAAGAAGAATGAGAGGAATGTGTAATGGAGTTTGATTAGTGTAGTGGCCATTGATGAGTGTGAAGTGAAGTGAAGAGAGTGGAGTGAAGTAGTAATAGGGAAGTGAGAAGGTGGTAATGAAAGGTACATTATGGGGAATTAATGCATACACATTATTTATAATCTATCCAATGACAAATTACAGTTAAATAATTATGGCCGTTAGTACTATGACCTATATCAGACGTGATAAATACTTTGCCATTAAAATGATATAATAAAAAATATAAATATTGTTGATATTCATGCGCGAATTTAAATACATCTCTCTTAACAGTTGATCTAGGAAAACCGTTAAAAGCAGAATTATATATATCTATAATGTAATGAATAAAACCGGGAGATGAAGGAAATGAAAAAGGCAAACCCTCCACAAGAACTAATTTTGATATTGCTTCTCTATCTCTATGTTTATTGTATTTAGAGCCTATAATTCCCCCGTCATAGGGTTAATTTGACCCTTTACTTCGGGACGATATCGGTATGTGAACCTTGTCCCGATGGAGCGGCGTTTGCGCACCCGGTTTTGAAGCCTGGTATTGGGCATACCTAGGCCGGATGAGCACTTACTACGTGTCTAATTAAACCCCCGTCCCACCGTGACCTTTTCCAATTTTAAATTTTAAAACATTTTTACAAAATTTACATATGGCTACTTGATTCTCTACGTCCCTATCAAAAAATGTCCATGCATCTGATTTTAATGGTCGTTTTGCTGGACCTCGTCTCATACTAGGGGGAATAGGAGTTATTTCAGTTGAAGGTGCACTAGTGGGTGTGTTGTCATCAACATTAGTGGGTATATCATCTAGATCATCGTCTAAATTAAAGTCTTCTTGAGTTCCAGAAAATAGCTCCTGGTCTAAATCTAACGGTATTGTAGAAAAATGTTGAGTATCAACAAAATCATCCTGTGTAGGAATAAGATGACAAGAAGAAGTATCCTTGCCCTGGTTGCCCCTACTAGAACAATCACCCTTACCCTTACCCTTAAACATACCTTTTAATCCTTCCATTTTAATTATGATAATAAATAATTAAAGACAATAAAATTAAGTGCGCTAAATAAAATAAACAGACAATAATAATTTAATGAAGGAATGAATGTACCAAACGCCGACGTAACGTCGACGTGTAATCGAGATGTTGAAAATTGAAACTTTGCTCGATGGAAGATCCTCAAGCTAGTTGCCAACTTCACTCCCAATTCCCAAATGAATAAATAAAATTGAATATTTAGCAAACAATGTAGACTTGTAGAGAGATATATTGAGAAATTAGAGAGATTGTAGGAAGATTTGTGAGAAAGATGAAGAGAAAATGAGTTATTTATAGTTGAAAAATTGGGTTAAAGTGTAAATATAATAACTTATGGGTTAAAAATAAATATTAAGGGGTAGGGGGGGTTGGGGGAGGGGGATCATAATCTAAAATGGCCGTTGGCCAACGGCCATAATCTAAAATGGCCGTTGGTGCAACGGTCGTTTTTGCAAAGGGGAGGAAAAGGGCGGGGTCGGGCTCGGGACGGGGTCGGGTCAAGCGGGCCTGGGGCGGGCTCGGGTCTGGCGGGACGAGACATCGTCCCGTCCCGAGTTCTAGTCCCGCCCCCGTTATTTTTTTATTTTTTATTTTTAGCAGGGCCGGGGCGGGACCAGGGCGGGCTCGGAACGGTATCGGGTCGGGGTCGGGCCGTCCCGGCCCACTGGCCAGCCCTGCTTTGAAGTACTCAAATTTCACTTTTGCTTTTAAGTACAACCCATAAATCTTTCAGACAACTCAGATTTCATGCCATGTAAACATCATTTGTCACTTCTATACTACTGTAAGCTAGGAACAAAAAAAAGCCTTTTTGATTGATCTATCACTATTTTAAAACTCTTTAAACAATGAGTTCATAAGATTTAGAAAACCGAATCCCAATTAACAAGCTTTTACAAATAGCCTCTGGTGTTATGTTCAAATAGCAATTCATAATTTTCATCAAAGGGTTCAACACCTCGTATATATATTTACACGCACACACACATAGTTTAACCTTTCTACCCCTCTAGTTTCGTCCTTGCATATTCATACAGTTACTTTGTTAAGAGTTCACATTCACGATAGACAAATAAAAGATCTAGATATTATTGGTTTTGAGTTAAAAGTATTCTTTCTATAAAATATACCATGTAACTTTGCCTAGACTTGTTTCTCACGCATTTATACCAGGTTCGAGCTGAAGATAATAAATTTTTGCCGAACTTTTTTTCACTTGTCGCTGCATTTTTTTCATGGTTACAGACTACCTTTAGCAGTGGCTTAGTGTCCGTAATATTGTGCGTACATGTCAATCGATGAGCAACGTAACAAGGTCAGATTGATAAGCTAATTAAGAAAGAATATATGGTCAATATGAAAAATTATGACCATTGAAAGATGTTACATGTATTACATGTCCTAATTAGAGCTAGTAACAAAGAGTATTTTAGGAGAGGACTTTTGGTGAACATGTAGGCCTAGATAAAATCGACTCTTAGAAATTCAGCCAAGAGTTGCACCAATGCTAAGACTTGCAAGAGAAATTAAAGTCAAGACGAGTTTAGAGGAACAACTAGAGCATATTTAGAGTAAACTTAGCTTATCGTGATTGGAGGGCCAGAAAAAGATAACTCCTAATATTTGAAATTATGTATTTTCGTGTATAATATATGCACAATTCAATTATCAGTATTGAGAAATTGTAGCCCTCAGGGGCACAGGCGAGTTGGTAAGTGACAAGATGATTGGAGTACAACCACTCCGACGTCGCGGGTTCGAATCCGTGTGGTGAAAGTCTCTGCTGAAATATTGTAAGGGATGTTGCTGGGTTCGTGTCCCGTTGGTCCTCTCCCTTGCAGGACTGTCACTCGCGCATATCCCTCGATTTACATCTCACCTGGCCAAGGGGCCTCTGGTACTAGTGGGAAAATTTTGCCTTCAGGACTTTTCCCTTCACACAGTATTGAGAAATTGTAAAGTACCTAATATGGCAAAAAAATAAATTCAATAGATACTTGATTAGTGAATGACTATTATGGCAAAAAAAAAAAGAAGGAACAAAAATCAAAGAGAAGTACAACAAAGCAAAAGCAAGAAAAAGGTAGAGTGCAACTTTATGTTTAAAGTTTAAACTTTAAAGGGAGGAGAGGGGATTAATGATTTGGTCCAACGACAAAAAGCAAAGTTTAGGACTTTGATTAGATATATGATTTGTTTAATAATTTGTCTTTCACACTTTCTTATGAATAAATAAATTATGACATTCTGTTTCTCTTCTTGTCTTCAACGTGGGGCCAAATTAATGCTATAATTTGCTTGATTCCATGCAACATTTCCCATGTATGATTTTTTTTAATACTATACTTTTTCTTTTTCTTCTTAGACTAAATAAACCTTTAATTTTCTAACGGAGCGGTTCAAGAATATAGCGCCATAAAGTTAAAGGGGAGAGCGGCAATAACAATTGATTTAGGGGCTTTTTACACATTTGACCACCGACTAAAAATAATTACAACCGTTAGTTAATATATAGAATATATAATAGTTATGTATATTTTTATATATTATAGTCAATATAGAAAAAATATATATTTATTGACTATAATTTTAATGGACACATATGCAGGTAAAAATTCCCTGATTTAATGCATTTGATTTTTAAAAAAGGAAAGAAATTAGTACTTTTTTGGTTCTTTTTTACACTACAAGAAAACTGGTAAATTATGACGATTGTTTATGAGGGTCTAAGAAACACCCACTATACATATATTTTTGTGGCGTTTGTGTCAACCCCCACAAAATAGTTCTTTTTGTGACAGTTTAAGTGTAGGGGTTGTAAATGACCCTCACTATACATTCAATTTGTGCGTTTGTTTCAACCTCCCCAATTTTATTCTTGTTGTGGCGGTTTTTTTTTTGTGAAGATTTTTTTATAACTCACACAAATGCATTGAATTTCAGCTGTTTGAAAAATAGTTGTAATTTGATACAATTGACTATTACTAACTAATGTAATTTTTAATCATTTTTCCACCTTATTTTTTTTAACATGAGTTAATTACACATTTTAGTTAAAACTTTGCGGATAATTGCAACTTATGTCAAATTTTATTCCTTATAGTTTGTTGTTATTTGTTTCTCATATTCTTCCATTGCTAAGAGAAGACACAAATATGAGGTTTTCTATTATCTCTTTATGTTTTACTAGCTAGTTTTTTCTTTTATTCACTGTCTTTGTACATTCTTTTTAATTCGTATTTTTTATCATTTGCGTAAAATATACAAATACTTGTATTTTATTTCTTTCTCATAATTGAGGATATTGATATGCACCCCAAACTCGAAGGCTCGTGTGACGGGCATCTAGTGTCCCCAACAAATATTGAGTGCGAGCCACTAGTCATAACTCTCGTGTAAGCTTATCGAGTAATACCGAGTGTGGACGTCCCAAACACTCTTTTACAACCATCTCACAGTACATATATGAGCACTATCAGAACACACATATAAATGTTGACATTAGAATTGGTCTTCCATAATGGATTTACATGAAATTTCTATCTATAAATACTACACATAACTTGTGTCGTGAACCTTTAGATGTAGCAATAGAATGTGACTGACGTTTGACCACAAGACAGGCCAACAAAAGAATAATATAGAACAATCCATCACAAAAATTAAGGTGTGGCTCACCAAAAAGTGAGGAACGATTGTTGATCCTAGCTCGTCTCACATCACAAGAGAAGAAAAACAACATAGAGAGAGATGTGACATCAGTGTACTCAATAAGTCTCATTGAATAATATGTAGGATCGACGATTTAGATTCACCATAAATATTATCTGACTAGGTAATTGTAACAACTCAACTATAAATTTTAAGTTTTAATGCTACGTTTTTAGACCCGAGACTTTTTGTACAAGTCATATCGACTATTTAGACTTGTTTGGGTGGTTTTGATCGGGACCCAGAGGATTCGGTAGCGTTTATAGCATTGATTTTTTATTTGAAGCCTTAAAGTTCATAGAGTTGACCAGTGTCTAACAATTTAAATTACGATCCTGAATTCATGGTTTGAAGGTTTTATTAAGTTCGTATGATAATTTTGGACTCGTACTTATTTTTGGATAGGATCTGAGGGGATGGGGTGCATTTTGACACTATTGTGTGAAATTTGGAAGTTTAAAATTATTAAGTTTGACTTGAGTCCTTCATTCCGTGTTGTTGCATTTCTCTTAATGTTTTGTGCCTTTGGATAAGTCCATATAGAGTATTTTGACTTGTCGGGATGATTTGGAGGGTCCCGGGAGGATCGGGTGAGTTTGGGGTGTATGAAGAAGGTTTTAAGTGAAAAATCAATAAAAAGTGCACCAGATGTAGAGGCTATGGCGGACGCTTCACGTCAAACCTAGGCTCTAGGTACCAGATGTAGAGGTTATGGCGGACGCTTCACGTCAAACCTAGGCTCTGATACCTAAAGTCTGCAGTTTTAGCACTTTGCTTAAATAACTCAATTTTGTACCATAATGAGATTTGAGTTGGAGGATTAAGGGAGTTCACCTGGGTTAAGAGAGTACATTTTGAATGTATTGAAGGTTAATTCATTATCAGATTTAGAAATTGAATATAGATTTGAACTCATAGAATTGGAGTATGGGAACGAAAAATGTGATAAAGTTATGAATTTGACAACGAGGCTTGAGTTTGACTTTTTGATTGACTTTTGATATGATTTTACTTAATTATGCAATGTGAGTATCGTTGCTCCCTTTCACTATTCACACAAAAATGACTTCTTTCATTAAAACACCTCCCTCCTTCACATTGTCGAGTACGCTTTTGAATAGTTTGAGAGTTTTCGAAGGCTATGATCAATCTTAAGTAACCTTATTTGAATTTGAGTTCTACTTTACTCTAATAATATATATAATTCTATCAGATTCCACTTGTGAGATTACACTGGATATGTTGTTGTAGTATATATAATTCAATTTCACTTGGATGCAATTACCAATTTATGCTAGCATTGCTCATAGTTTTCTTAACTAACCAATTTTTTTATGAATATAATTATTTTTAATGGCATAGCACTACACGGAACTAAATTTTAAAGAGTGAACTTGACTCTTCTTGAGCTCGGTTATACCTTAACAAAGTTGGATTGTACTTAACCCTGGCTCGGCTTGGCTGTTATATGACATAGCTTACAATAACATCGCTTTTACTGATAACTTTTTACTACTATAGTGATCGGCTGTTATACAACTATAATAGGAGTATTGATGTTAAGATCTTATTTGGTTGTTATAGATACTTTTTCAAACTCTAAACTTATGATTTACTAATATAGTAATGAACGTTGTTATTCTAAGTAGAATGTTGTTATAGAAAGGTAACCTATAATAAAAAAAATCGATTTCAAAGAAAATCAGGTTATTATAATAAAATGTTGTTTGCGAAGATTAGTTTATGCATAAGTCCGACAGTATATAATAAGAAAATTAAGCACATGAATTTTCTTTACTTCATCACAATAGGTATTTTCTGTTCAACTAAATAATTTCGATAATTTAAAATTTTGTTACATTTATCTAATCTAGGAATTTTATCAATTTTATAATTGTCAAAAGTAATTTTTTTTGTTGAACAAATACTTAATTTACTCAACAAGATATTTTGGTTTGTTGCCTAAATTTCATTATTTTTTGCTTGAAAAGTGTTAACACTCAAAAGTGTTTAGCCGAATCAAGTGACAGCCAAAGGTGGAAAATAATTCTAAATCGGTAACTGAGCGGAATCATAGACGAATCCGTTAGTCCCTACCCTCGGCTAGAAAGCATCATCGGCTATTACAGTTGTCTGGCCGAGTCATAATTCCGAGGAACGACTGAGACCCACGCATACTCGGACGCCTCGAAGACCAAGTCAAAGGACCTTCTAGAAAAGGTAGTAACCAGCAACAACCTGAAGGGAGTGTCGTCGATCGTGCTAGAGGTCCAGGCGAAAAAATCGGCACCACCTCCTCATAGTTGGCTAGTGAATTTCGTGGGTAGTTCGATGGCTAACATAGGGGGTCACATTTATTTTCCTTGTACTATAAATGTAAAATCACTTGTACAGAATAACACAACACAATTAATCAAAAATTTGATTTTTACATATCTTCATTCTATCCTTATCGCCTTTATTGCACTCTAATTGTATTTATGTTTCTTACCACCTAGTTTACTCAATCACCATCCTAACGCTTTCTGGAGTAGTTGGGAACCCATTGCTGGAAGTTAGAGTTCCGCTTCCGGCCCAAATCACTTAAGTTAAGGAATCAATTTGTCATCCGATTTCGTCAGCCGATAAAACGGCAAACACTTCGGAGGGAAACAAAAAGCAAACCCTGTAAGTTTTCCCTCCTTCTTTTAAAAAAATTTCCCTTTTTTAATTTCATTAACCCTCTAGCAATTTTTCCTTTTCAACTATTAGACTAAACTGCGTTCTTCTCTTAGGCAGTCCCTCGCTTCAATTGCTTTAGGTGTGTTCTCTCTTCATCATGTGCATCGATTTCTATCTAGTCTAGTTTAAGTGTTATGGCTCCTCACATCTCCTTCGTTTATGATTTTGATATATTTTTTTTATAATTACTTCATAATATTGAGAAATATTTAACTAAATTACCCTTATTTTATCCTTCATGAATAAGTAATGACTTTATGTCTGCTTAGAGTTGTACTTAAAAGTGAAGATAAAAAAAAATCTGCCTTTTAGTTTTTAAAAAAATGATTAATGTTCTAGACTAAATCTTTTTTACTCAAGTGACAAAATAGCAAGGAGCGGTTGGAGTACTAAAATTCCAATTTGTAGCAGGAAAATAATCAAGTGGGCCTAAGAGAAATCCACAGCTCGGAAAACAGAATTAATGGGCCTCACTTAGCCCAATTGCACCCCAGCCAACTTAGGACTTTGCTTTGGGCCTAAAATCTTGTAAATTAGTAGCTCAATTTCTAAAGGAGTCAATTTAGGCTAAGGCCCATGGGCCGATCCAACCCAACCCATGATTTGATAGGGTTGAGCTTGAGTTTTTGGAGCCCATTTAAGAACGAGGCTTTTTAGTCCGACCCAAATAAACCCATTGACCCGTGGGCTTAAGCGTGAGTGATTTGGGCCGGCTCGTAGGCCAAATAAAAAATTTAATCAAAAAATAAAAAGAAATAGAAAAAAAGTGAAGATGTTAAGACAACCTTGTCACATTCAGACTTGTCACAAGCAGATTCAGATGTGCTTGAAGAAAATGATGTGTTGGTGTTGGATACGCCATAGTGCCGTGAAAGTTTCTTTGAGGAGTTTTTTTTTCACTTTTAGTGGATGAAATATTGTCATTTTCTTTTGTGTTTTATTGAGATCCATTAGAACAAAACTAGGTTAATATTTCTGTTTAGCTAGTTGTATTCATTAACTGTTTAGTTTGCTAATTAATATCTCTATTGATTCGAGTGATATTAGTTATTAATATGTTAAGTGTTAACAATGTCAAAAGTTATTCAGTTTCGCAGAAGCTTTTGTCCTACAAGATCACTTTCTTGTGCAGTTGTACCCAAAATATTTGCATAGAATAGTAGAGATTTCATATCGAAGTCATACAATCAAATATATACTTGAAGCCAAACTTAATAAGCATTATTACAAATATTTTATTTGTGGATTTGAGACTTGGTTAGCAATTAGTAACACCATGTAACATTATTTTATAAATATTTATGTGAGCATTTTAAAATTTGAATTTAAATTAATATTATGAGAAATATTTTATTAAAAAAAGTGGGCTTGCCCAACCAGGTGTTTTAAGGCCCATCAAAATGGTGGGCTAGCCCGATAAATTTCAAAGTCCGCGTGGGCTAGTTCAGATGGGCTGGGTCAGCCCGTTTTGACAGCTATAGACTCACTTATTTGCATTAATATCATAACTTTCTAAATATTTCAAGAACAACATATTATATAACAAATATTTGTGGGATTATAATGGGTATGTTGTTGTTGTATTGGTCGAACCAAATCTTTCTTCTCTTTGCTAGTTAAGCACCATCATATACTTCTCCTGGTAATCAACTTAATGTTTGATCTACTCCACCAAGATACTTCTGCAAATTGTTACTAGCTATAGAATGCCATTAAATAAAGTTAGGAAGATTAATGTGCAATCTGATAAGATCCTATACAGCAGTTGAGAACTTCCTCTAGACAAATCGCTGATCATTTTAGCGATAAAATTATTAAAAAAATATATGATTTTACATCCTCCATCACTCAAGGACATCTAAGTACATTGAATACCAAACTTTACACCCTCTTCCAAGGAGAAAATAGAGACAACTTATCTGCTTTCACTAATATTCCATAACAAAAATGAGACTACACAAATAATAGCTGACATATCAACAAACAAAGCTTAGGTCAATTCTACTGCTGATGAATCTACCTCTGTTCTTGAGGGAGAATATAGGTAGGGAATGGGAGGAATTTGCAAAGAGTTTAGGTTCCCTTTTAACATTTCGACAACCTTAGTCATAGATGGTCGATTTGAGGGACCAGTTTGGATGCACCATAGACTTGCTATCACCATCTTTCGTGCACATTCTTTGTCCTCTTCATTCATTATCCCAATTAATTGAAGTTCTTCGTCTTGTTCAATTCGTTGACACAGCCATTCTGGAAAGTAGATTTCACTCGTGCAATCAAGTCTGGCGTCAACATTTTTTCTTCCTCCAACCATCTCTAGGACCATCATTCCGTAGCTATAGACATCAGACTTGTGAGAGACACCTCCCAAGTTTCTGCAAACAATTTCTGGAGCAATATAACCAATAGTCCCTCGTGCACCTAACATCGACACAATGCTCTCCTTTTTCACGCATAGTTTGGCAAGGCCAAAGTCAGAGATCTTAGGACAAAAATCTTCATCAAGCAGTATATTATGAGGCTTTATATCAAAATGTAAAATCCGAGTGTTACAACCACGATGCAAGTACTCCAATCCTCGAGCAATGCCTAGTGCAATTTTGTACAGTACTGGCCAATCCAGTTGGCGAACTCTGTCGGATCTTTCCTCATAGATAAACTTTTCAAGAGATCCGTTTGGCATGAATTCATACACGAGTGCTCTTTTGCGACCCTCAAAACAAAATCCCACAAGGCTCACAATGTTAACATGTGATGTCCTGCTAATACTTGCCACCTCGTTAATGAAATCTTCACCACTGCCTTTTAGTCGATTCAGAACTTTCACAGCCACATGCCTTTCATTCTGCAAACTTCCTTTATATACATAACCATATCCTCCTTGACCTAGTTTGTTTTTGAAGCGACTGGTCATCTTTCTGACGTCTGAATAGCTGTATCTCTTTGGAGCATATGGCCCATAGTTTTTCAGAAATGCTTCAATATTTCGGTGATCCTCAGCTTTGGTTTCCCAAAACCTGAGGTACTTGTGCCAGAAAATCTTTTTTCTGAAGCAGAAGAGCAAAATCAAGATTCCAGTACAAGAGAAAACTGCAACTGTAGAAAAAAATGAAGTCATGCACCAGGAAAAGTCTGTTTTTGGGACAATGCAACTAGTACAATTTTACAAATGAGAAAGAGCGAAAGGGGAAAAAGAATCGAAGGAATTTTCAGTTCAGTCACAGATTTAAGAATAGAAGAAAGAAGGTGTAGTTGCCTGTGACTATGACGAGCAAGGCTGTCCGAAGATGACGCTTTTTCAATGTTCCTGCAACACTGACACCAATTAATAAATGAATAATAGATGAAGGAATCAAGTATTTTACTTCAGTGATGCCTTCTAGCTTATTTGCCTAGATCTCTCAAAGTACTCCATTACTTGTATCATATTTCCCGAGATTATTCTTATGCATAAAATATACAGTTTGTCTTAGTACAACAACAACATACCCAGTGTAATCCACAAGTGGGTTTTGGGATGGGCAAGATGTACGCAGACCTTACCTTTACTTTTATGGGACAGAGAGACTGTTTCCGAACAGTTTGTCTTAGTACAGAAAACCTAATTTCCTTTAAGTATTAAATCTCATTGAAGATTAAAGAGAAGAAACTTTTCTTCTATACCTTTGCCTTCACCAGTAGAACAAAGAAATTTGTTATTACTGTCAACTTGACACCGTCCTCCACTAGAATAACACTGATTACACTTATTAGATACAGTCCATCCTAGAGAAACATCAGCAGCTAACATATCGAACAGGTCACTATTGTTCGATTTTGATTCAAAACCTGACGCCATAGGCAATTGAATCACTGAACAACTAGTAGGAAGAGTAAATCCTGTATAAGAAATGGATGAGTTGTTATAGTACAGCGTAAAACTTTCGCAGCCATTGTAGCTCTGAAAACCACGGTAAGAGAACTCGTCTTGGAATCTCTTCTTGCTACTATTGCATCTGAACAAGGTGAGGAAGGGGTAGACTCTATATGTGATTATAGGAGATATTGGGAGAGAGAGATTTCTCCCGAAAGATCGACAACTCTTTTTCTTCAAGAATTTTTCAAGAATAGGGTCCTTAATTGTGACAAACACATTCTGTTTTGCAAGAATTTGATACTTCACTCCTTCCAATTCAATCACGGGATGTGGAGTAGCATCACAATCAACCTTGCACAATCCACAATCAGGTTGAGTTGGTTTGAAGAAAGGAAAGCTCAGGATTTCTGAACTTCCGCATTGGAATTCATCTGGACAGTTTGAGTAGGGTGTGTTCTGTCCTTGAACTGAATCAAAGCACCTCAGATGAAACAAAATGAAGACAAAAAAACAAGAAACTAAATCCATGATGAACTATTATGTTAAAAGAAAAAAAAAGCATCAACAGAAGCAACAGCTATAAGTATGTGTATTTATATATATTAATGGGGTTTATTTGAAGGGGAGCCTTGGCGTAACTGGTAAAGTTGCTACTATGTAACTAAGAGGTTACGAGTTCGAGCCGTGCAAACAACCTCTTGCGAGAATGTAGGATAAGACTGCGTCTAATAGACCCTTGTGGTTCAGCCCTTCTTCGTAACCGTGCATAGCGGGAGCTTAGTGC
The DNA here is from genome assembly GCA_034509755.1 of Anisodus tanguticus. NCBI lineage: Eukaryota > Viridiplantae > Streptophyta > Magnoliopsida > Solanales > Solanaceae > Anisodus > Anisodus tanguticus. Next base: position 1,586,924 of record CM067540.1, on the reverse strand, counting down.
ACCAGACTGCCCTTTACAGGGGTTTATGTGCAAAGACTAGGTCCTTGAAATTCTACTGTAACTAGCAACCAAGGACTTTTCTCCTGTGGTCAAGGGTTATTTTCACTTCTTTCTTTTTTGATTCATGTCATTGGAGAGTCTTTGCCTTAAACATAGGCAACTTCTAAGGACTTCCATTGTTCAGTGAATCAGTTCCTTTTTGTACATGTTTGACTTCAAGGTTGTTAGTGGATTTGGAAATTTCTCAGAAATCAAAAATTAAAAGAAAATATACTTTCTATGATCCAGAATGATTGTTATTCGCACCGCCCTTCTTTCCGCCTCCCCTCTTAATAAGCAAGGCAATAGTTTTGTATTTGTTGTTGGTGTGAGGTGACATGTATCTCGTGGAATTAGTCGAGGTGCGCGCAAGCTGGCCCGGATACCACAGTTATAAAAAAAGAAAATCCAAAATGATTGTTATTGTGTATATTATTCCATGAGGTTCAAGATAAAAGACCATTACTGTATTTACAATGTTCTAAATTATGAATGAATCAAGGAAGAATATATATATATATATATATTTCTTTTATAACTGTGATATCCGGGCCAGCTTGCTCGCACCTCGACTAATTTGGAATTGTTATTGTGTATATTATTCCATGAGGTTCAAGATAAAAGACCATTACTGTATTTACAATGTATCTAAATAGTGAATGAATCAAGGAAGAACATATATATATATATATATATATATATATATAACAAGGCCATATTCATTTTTGTAACACTCCCCTCAAGCCGGCGTAGTGTTCATCATGCATAACTTGTTGCAAAGGTAATCTACTCGAGCTTCATTCAACACATTTGTGAACAAATGATCTAGTTGCTCTCAACTCTCATGCCTTCATGTAACTAGTGGAAATTAATTTTCCTGAATTTTCTCACGAATAAAATGACAGTCAACCTCAATATATTTATTTCTTTTATGATACACTGAATTTGAGGCGATCTGAAGAGCAACTTGATTATCACAACAGACTTCTGTTGGTGTAGGATGCTTTGTTCAAATCAATGAAAAGATGGTGTACAGAACTTTGGCACAGTCCACATATGAGATTATGTGGATTTTCCATCAAAAAGTTTGATATTGCATTTGAACATGATTTACTCACATTTTTTTGCAGATTTTATCCTTGTTATTCACATTTATTTCGATGATTATTAAGGTGCAATATCATGACTATTTTCCGACCTGGGAAACATTGTACATACCCTATAACCGTCATGGTATGATGTTTAGAGAGTCTCATGTACACAAATACATATCTTTATTAATAATATGATATTTTTATTGACTACGAACGTTAGCCCCTGGTTAATTTGCAGAAACATTTACCCTTGGCTCCCGAGGATGAGAGGCAAATACGAGATGCCTCTAATGCACACTACTAGAAATAGAGGTTTTTCTCACCGACAATCAATAAGAAATTTGTGTTATAAAATATGATTTTCCCGCCTCATTCCCATCGCACGAAAACACTACTATTTTTTCTTTTTTCACTGGTTCAATCAAAATATCTGTGGAAATAGTCACTGAACGTTTTTCAGTGGAAAATAGTGATTTTTTAGTAGTGGCACGAGCTCGACATAGACTTAATTGCTTTGGGATGCTTAAAACAAGATGAATCAATCCACTTGAATTGGTGATATAAGTTGTTCCATTTAAAGTACTCTTGCTTTTTAATTCATATAACTTGTATCCTAATTAACATATGTTTCCTTTTAGTTGTAGTAAAAGAGTAAGGGAGGCCTCCCATGGTAGATCAACTCTTCAAGTCTAAGGATGAAATGTCGGCCTAGAGAAAAGGCTCATAGAAACTAACAATTTGACCCCTTACCCCCTTGGACCCGATGACGACGACCATTATTTTGGTTTTTTATTTGTTCATGTGTTGAAATAATTATAGACTTGTTTTGTTTTCTAAACATTATGTAGTTCGAATTATATTGTGTGACAATTGTTATGACTTTTGTAAAAAAAAATTGTTGGATATTTCAGTTCGTTTGATGTGATTTGAGATTTTTTTAATGGAGGTTTGCATTGTTTTTGCTAGACTTTTTGAGTATGAATTGTTATACGTGTTATAGTTGTGATATGTGATTTGTTGTTTGTTTCTTGAAACTTGAAAGTGACAAGTGACGTGGAAGCCAAAAAATGACACTGTAATGCAAATGCAATCTCGAAGATGTTCGACGACTTTTCATAGATAGCTCGTAGCCGTTTAAAAGCTAAATAATAATAAAAATTCAGAGATTGTTATAAAATAATAATAATAATAATATAAGGTAACAAGAGATGTAGAGAAAAAAGTCGGAAAGAGAGATAGAGATTATATTATATTGAGATTGATGTGTAAAATAAATTAATTTAACTTTCGATTTACTAATTTTGTCAAAATTTATGTGACGCCATTTAGATTTTAAGAGTTAAACTTTTTATTTTTGGTCATGAATTAGAACATAAAAAGTATATAAAAGAATCGTCATATAAATAATTCGTTTGACTCTCAAAATTCAAATTGTACCACATAAATTGAGATGGATGAAGTATAAAAGAAAGAAAGCTGCTAACTGAGACAAGCTTTGTTGGAAGCAGCTTACAAGTTGCATGCATGAACTATTTGTTGGATTACAAATCTCTTCAAGAAGTTGTTGTAAGACTTTTTAAGAGCGGCTTGCAAACTAATTATTTGATTGCAAACTTCTCCGGAAGCTGTAGAAATACGAAATTAACATCCATAATTCAGTATATCATAACAGAAATGACTCATTTCGACAATTCATTGGCTACAAGTTGAAAGATAAAAATAAAATTTCAAAATCTTGAGTTTAATTCTCCTTATTCCTCCTCGTTAGAATTTTAAAGTTGCAAGTACCAAAATATATGGTATTAAAAAGGATATTTGTTCCATGTAAATTTATGTAACATAATTTGAAGCAATATAGTATATAAGAAAGAAATATAAAATTTTGAAACTTGTAATCTTAAATATGCTATGAAAATTTATGATATTAAACATGACATAATATTTATGTGATTTTATATCTTTTGAAAATTGTGATTTTAAATATATCATAATTGTTGGGTCCCGAGGGTATGCTATGGTATAATAAAAAATAAACTGGAAGTAAAAACAAATTGAATGCCTTTGCAGTTTGTAGATGTCGGCAATAATGTTGTCTGTCACAAGTGACAACACTGTGATAAAACTGAAAAACCTTTGAAGAGTAAAATGCAGCGGAAATAATAAAGACACAAAGATTTAATATTTACATAGGTTATATTGATTATATAACCTATGACGGTCAGTGACCGAAAGTATTGTATATATTTATATACAATTAAATAAATTCCTTTCATTTACAATATTTCAAGATAATACAAACGGAATTAAAAGGTTGAAGTCGCAGATGGCTTCAGCCTGAAAAATCTATCTAACTAGACATAAACAACATATCATTATAATTGCTTCAATGAAGAACAAATCTAGAATCTAAGTAGCAATTATAATGTTGGACAGAATGTCGTCCACACACTCAGGCAACACTTGTGATCCAGTTTTCTGAGATGAATTCTCGAGAGCTCTCTTGATATTTTTGCAATCTGATTCTGGATGTCGATTCACTCTTCTTGCCTCTTTATTTATAGTAGAGAGTCTTCCTTGAAAAGCTTCATCGATTGGTTGTGGAGGTTAAGGGAAAGATGGGCAGCCGATAGGATTTGTTGGAGAAGATCATGGAGCAAAATCCTCTAACTTCTTAGACTTGTTCCCCAAGCTTAGCAACAACTTTGACTTGTTATTCTCACGTGTTTCATCAGCTCCTAATCACCTTGCCAAATCACTTTACCATCGTGGTAAAAATCCACGAGAATCACTTCAGTCCGTGAAGTAAGACAAAACTGTTTAACAGAATGTTGGTCCGAATGTCGAACATTTGTTCCAACATTTCTGAATTTTAACTTAGTACTAAAAATGATGTGTTGGGCAAAATATCACAACACCAAACTCAATATTAACATTCTCCCCCTTTTTGCCTTTCTTCACAAAACCTAATCTAATCAGTGCAAGTGACTTACGGCAACATCTATGATTACAATAATGCTCCCCCTTATCCTGTGATGGCATACAAACAAAATATATGTACACCAGTGTATACCATTATATAAGATACAATATTAGCACAAACATGGATATACACAAAACTTATAGGATTAGAAGAAAGAATATTAGCATATAAATACATCATCCAAAAAATAAAAGCACAATCGGAACATTGTCTTAATTACATCACCAATTATCCAAACCAAAACATAATCCAAATTCATTCACCAATCACCATTTATCATCAACAGTTCCTCCCTTGCATATTATGCATCAGTAGTAGCTTCCAGCCGCTTTCTACCTCTGCATAATTTCAGCCTGCTCCTTCCTCTGCCTAGCAGTTTCAGCTTCTACTTCAGCCTTGCTCATCGCAGCTTCGGTTTTTGCCCTTAGCCTCAGCCTTGTTAGAAAGACTCTTCTTCCAACAACCTCTTCTCTTTGCATGGCAGGTAGCAGCAGAACTCTCAGCTCTTTCCTCCATCTGCACAGTAGAATTATCTCCCCCTTTTTGGGAAGAAAGCAACATTAAGAACTGGTCCCTGGCCTTGAATAAGGCATCCCTTGCAGTATCAACCTTTGAGATCTGTTGGTTGAGCTTTGTAATCTGTCCAACCAGGCAATCAGTAGACAGAGGTGATTGACTTGAATCAGTGTTGCCTAAAATGTTTGAAAAATTTCGGGCAACATTCTCATTGTCAACTTCCTTTTTCCAAGGAAGATCAATAGCTTTTTCTTTGCTTTTTAAGATTGCTTTATTCACTGCATATACCTCCGGTGCTTTCCCTAAAATATCCTCACCTTGAGGCTCAAAGCCTTGGTTAACTAAAATATGATAGATCAGTGAGGGGTAGGGAAGGATCAAGGTCGACTCTTTTTCAGCCAAATTGGTTATTTGATAAAAAATCATTCTCCCTAGGTCAACTCTCAATCTTTTTCCAATTTTGTATAGCAGAGAGGCTTGGTCAGTGGTTACTATTAACTCATTCAGTGAAGGGAGCCAATTGTGAATAGCAATCTTATGTAGGGCGGAGAATAAGGCAGTGAGCCTTGAAGCAGGGCAATGACCAGTCCATTTCTTCACTATACCTCCAGTGAGGTATTCTATTATCTCGTCCCTGTTTTCTGTTGTTCTCTCAGTAGTGCTGCTTCCACCTTCAGGTTCGGTGCCCAAACATTGATTGATAATTAGGGGAGTAAATTTATATATCTTGTTATAGAGGTATACTCTTCCAAATTTCTTTGAGGAGGTATTGTCTATCCTAGAATTTAAGTTTGCATAGAACAACCTAATCACTTCATCAATGTAAGGTTCTTTATCAGTTACAGATTTCAGAAGCTTACTATCTTCAAGGAACTCAACCAACCCATATTCAGAACATGAGGCTAAATCTAATATCTTTTCTGCCCTGATAATCCCTCTGATGACGACATTTCACTTAACGTATTAGACAACCTTAAATGTGCCTTTAAGTGACAGAAATGAGGGACAACTTAGTCTTGCTTTGATTCATAGATATCACCAGATGTCGGTTGGCTAGCTACATAAAAGTTTCTTAAGCTGCAATGTATCATATAAGGTAGCATTCTCTAGTTTGTCTTAAATAAAGTCTCTCTTATGTTTAGTTCCATGTTTCAGATTATCTGCTAAGACAAATATCTCAGTAATCCGGTTCTTGTGATAGTAAAATAATTCAATGGTATCAGAGAACCATTTGACTAACTCTGGAAGAACAAACCTTAGCTACCTAAAGATACGTAAATCCTCGTCAATTAATCATTGTGTGGTGCAGATGAAACTAAGCTCCAGACCAAATCAAGCATGTAATTTCTGGCTTGGTCGTACTAATGTTAATTCGTCCCAAATTATTGCAGGATAGTTCCAAATTTAGCAATCAGTAGGATCTTATCACGAGACAACAACAAAGTTCGCATTCTTCAGGTGGGTTGCGTTTCATTTAACTAACAGAATTGAATACAACGGTCATCTTTTACATATGAACTGCAAATAATGCAATACGTTGTGTAGCATAATGAAATATGTTTCTCAAATTTTAGTTAGTGAATAACTCCTGGAATCAATAAGGTGATGCTTCTACTTGTCCATTTCCAGGAAGGATGCAAGGGTCTTTTATACATGGTACTCCATCGTTCTAGACTTATCGGAACATATAGAACAAGAAATTAGTTTTGAGCAGGTGGAAGGAGACTTCGATTCTTTTCAAGGAAAATGGATCTTAGAGCAATTAGGCAGTCATCATACACTATTGAAATACAGTGTGGAGTAAAAAATGCACAAGAATTCATTTCTTTCTGAAGCAATTATGGAAGAGGTTTGTATCCATGTCTACTCTCTTTATCCGCTTAACATTGAAAAATATTTTTCTACATTCGTATGACAGGATTCTCTTGATTTTCAGCAGTTTGTGACATTGTCAGGTCATATATGAGGACCTTCCCTTAAACTTATGTGCAATCAGAGATTACATTGAGAAAAGAGAGACTGAGAAACCTCTTGAGAAATTTAACCATGATGCATTCAGAGAGGCATCGGTTAGTTCATCAATCAAGGATTCATCTGTTTACTATGATAGGCCAGCTGGGCAGAATTCAGACAGTAGTAGTTTATATTCACCTAGATAAAGGCCGAAAGTTCCGGGGGTTGCAGAGGGATATTGAAGTTCTCAAAGCTGAGCTCTTGGCTTTTATCTCTGAACATGGAAAGGAAGGATTTATGCCTATGAGAAAGCAACTCAGGAAACATGGAAGAGTGGACATTGAAAAGGCGATTACACGCATGGGAGGTTTTAGAAGAATTGCTTCATTGATGAATCTATCTCTTGCTTACAAACACCGCAAACCGAAAGGTTATTGGGATAGCTTGGAAAATTTATAAGAGAAGGTTAGTTTGTCAGTTTTTCGTATAATTAAGAAAACATGAAACCAGCATAAGATACTGATCGATGAGGAAAAAAACATCGAGTTTCACTATTTAAGAGATTTAACCACCTTTCATGTTGCATTTCATATTTTCTTGATTATTTTGTTTAAGCTTGGAAATGAATCTGCAACTTGTCAGATTAGTCGTTTCCAGAAGAACTGGGGAATGGATCCATCATATATGCCCAGTAGAAAATCCTTCGAACGTGCAGGTATGAAACTAGATTACAAGATTTTATTCCTTTTTTGGTATAATTCACTCCTCCTCCCCACCCACCGCCCTATTAAAATGGAAGAAATAAGTAAAATGAAAATGCAGGATATCTCAAGACAAAACTCTAGGCCTAGGAAACATTGTGTCTTGTACTGGTTCTTTACCTCACAAATGGCCTAGGAAACATTGTGTCTTGTACTGGTTCTTTACCTCACAAATGATTCTGATAAAAATTAAGTTATCTCCTACAGGTCGCTATGTATTGCTCGTGCATTAGAAAACTGGGGTGGCCTTCATGAAGTTTCGCGTCTTCTGACACTTAAGGTAAGGCATCCTAACAGACAAGCAAGCCTTGCCAAAGAGAAGAAAGTTGAATTGTTAGGTAATGATGTAAATTGTGAAACAACATCGTCTAAACCTTTTGTTGCACAAGATGCAAAAAAATGGCTCATGAAACTCAAGGACTTGGACATAAATTGGGTGGAATGAGTATTGAATTTTGTTTCACTATTACTTTTCTTCTAAAAGCATGACACAACTAATTTGTGTCAAGTATACATATATCAATCAAGTGTGTTTCGATTCCAAGCTATAGCTCTCTCTCTCTCTTTATATATATTAATTTCAATTCTTAATTGGATATCCGCTTTACCTTCTTCTTTATGTACAAGTGTGTTATTTTTCGGAGTTCCCTACGTATTTATAACCAAAAAATAAGCTCACTTTCAATGAATTAGTCGAAATTAGTTGTATCATGAGCTTCAGCTTCTATATAGTGACAGAGAGATTTATTTAGATCCATTATCCTTCATGTCTTTGATACTGCAGTGAAAATTGAATGCAGAACAAATCTTTTGTTTGAAGGCTACCAGGTGCTATATATACATTATGCCAATGTGTGTAACAAAATATTTACTATTATGGTAACTCTTGTTAGTATTTCCTGTGACAACTCCAAAAGCCACTTCCTGTGGGGAGAGAGAGAGAGAGAGAGAGAGAGTTGCAAAGAAAAGAGAAAGCAAGTACAAAAGGAGATTTTAAGAGACATTTGTGTTACAGCAACAACAACATACCCAGTGTAATCCTACAAGTGGGGACTGGGTAAGGTAAGATATACGCAGACCTTACCCCTATATTTGTGTTGCATTTGAAGAAATCATGATTAATGAAGCAAACAAAAGAGGAAGACTGATTATTAAGGAAGCAAACAAAAGAGGAAGACTAATAATTGAACCAGCAAATACTTAAAGTTTGATCTACTACACTGATATGACTAGGTCAGTTCTACTGCTGATGAATCTACCTCGATTCTTGAGGGAGAATATAAGTAAGGCTTGGGAGGAATTTTCAGAAAGTCTAGGTTACCTTCTAACATTTCCACTACCTTAGTCATAGATGGTCCACTTGGTGGATCAGTTTGTATGCACCATAAACTCACCATCTTTCTTGCAGAGTCTTTCTCTTCTTCACTCTTTATCCCGATTAATTGAAGCTCTTCATCTAGTTCGATACGTTGATAGAGTCAATGTGGAAAGTAGATTTCACTTGTGCGATCAACTCTGACATCAACATTTTTTCTTCCTCCAACCATCTCTAGGACCATCATTCCGTAGCTATAGACGTCAGACTTGTGAGAGACACCTCCCAAGTTTCTGCAAACAATTTCTGGAGCAATATAACCAATAGTCCCTCGTGCACCTAGCATTGACACAATACTCTCCTTTTTCATGCACAGTTTGGCAAGACCAAAGTCGGAGATCTTAGGACAAAAATCTTCATCAAGCAGGATATTATGAGGCTTTATATAAAAATGCAAAATCCGAGTGGTACAACCACGATGCAAGTACTCTAATCCTCGAGCTATGCCTAGTGCAATTTTGTATAATGTTGGCCAACCCAATTGGCGAACACTGTCGGATCTTTCCTCATAGTTATACTTTTCAAGAGATCCATTTGGCATGAATTCATAAACGAGAGCTCTTTTGCGACCCTCAAAACAGAATCCCACAAGGCTCACGATGTTAACATGTGATGTCTTGCTGATACTTGCCACCTCGTTAATGAACTCTTCACAACTTCCGCTTTGTTTATTCAGGACCTTCACAGCCACATGACTTCCATTAGGCAGAGTTCCTTTATACACATAACCATATCCTCCTTGACCTAGTTTGTTTTTGAAGCAACCAGTGATTTTTTTGACTTCTGAATAGTTGTATCTCTTTGGAGCATACGAATAGTTCTTTAAAAATGCTTCAACTTTTTGGTGATCCTCAGCATTAGATTCCCAAAACCTGAGGTATTTTGTACCACAATTTGTTTTTCCTGAAGCAGAGGAGTAAAACCAACAGTCCCACAGTAAAAAAACTTGCACCTGTGGGAAAAAAAAGGAAGTCATGCTCCATCAGAGAATATAAATCAAATTCGTCCTGGGAAATAGTATGCTTTTGGGACTATTCAAATAGTATATAACAATGAAGAATAAATATCAAATGCTATGTATGGAAATTCTTAAAATGAAAAGAAAGATGAGGTTAATGGATATGTAACTACCTGCTCCAAGAGTCAGTCCCAACTTGCTCCTAGTCGCTTTTGCATCTAAAAAGAAGAGGGAAAATTATCCAGATGTCCTTGGTACCTTTGGTTGTATCCTTGGTTCCTCTTACCTGAATTGTTATAACCTTGATTATTTGTACCATACTTCTGAGGGTATCCATGGAGCTTGTAGCACTTGTCCTTTGTGTGTCCAGATTTTTTACAATAATCACAAAATAGTCTAGATCCACTGTTTTGTGAGTTTGTGTATCCACTGCTTTCTGAATTTGTGTTGGGGCTATAGATGGTTCTAAACTGTCTCACTCCTGAGGTGCTAGCATTCAGAGAAGTAGACTCTCCAAACAACTGATTGTTTGGTTTGATCTCTCTTTGCTTTTCTTCCTGAACTAGTAGAGCAAAAGCTTGTCCCAAATTAAGGTAACAATCAGTTATTTCCATCAGTACCTTAGCCATGCATCTTAAGTGTATTGCTTCTTTTTCTGACACTGGTTGTCTACTGCAGGCCCCTTCACTGAAGAGGCCTCTGGAGATTGGTAGGGTATATGATGGAGTCTACCTTCTTTGCTCAGGATGTTTGAGAAATGGTACTGCCATCACAACAAAGAGGAATTCTTTTGCTTGTTCTGTCCCTAGTCTAAGTTCCATTTCATGTTCTTCACCTAGTTTCAATGTTGTTTTTGATAAGTTCCACTGTCAATGTCATTCCCATTCCCATTGCCCTCATGTAAATAGTGCATCTTCCATCAATAAAGACAGTGGTTTTGATATGAATGCTGTGAATTCTCATCTATCTCATAAAGAAACTACAGATCTTCTATGGCATTACAGACTTGGACATGTGCCTTTTGTCAAGATGAAGGGAATTTCATCTATGCCATTCAATTTCTCATCCAAACAACCTTTTTTTGGCTCAATATGTCCCATGGCCAGACAAACCAAACTGCCTTTTCCCACCAGAACCAAAGAAACCAAGGTTATTTTTTATTTACTACATGCTGATCTGTGTGGTCCATATCATGTGACAACACATAATGGATACAAATACTTCCTTACAATGGTAGATGACCACAGCAGATGCACATGGACACACTTAATGAGTTGTAAAAGCAATGTTGCAGAAACCTTGAAAGCCTTTGTGTCCATGGTTGAAAACCAGTTTCAAACTACAATAAAATCTATAAGGTCAGATAATGGCTTAGAGTTCACAAACAATGAAATTACTTCTTACTTTTTAGCCAAAGGTATTCTCCACCAAAAGAATTGTCCTTACACACCACAACAAAATGGTGTGGTAGAGAGAGCATAAATATCTTCTTGAAACTGCCAGGGCATTTCTTTTCCAATCCAAACTACCCTTGAAATATTGGGGTGAATGTGTTTTGACAGCTACATATATTATCAACAGACTCCCATCTACAGCTATTGGAACTAAGACTCCTTTTGAACTCTTATACAATCAGAAACCAACCTATTCTCACCTCAAAAGTTTTGGGTGCCAGTGCTATCCTACCATACCCAAACCCCACAGAACCAAACTTGATAAGACTCTTTCACATGTATTCATAGGATATCCCTTTGGGACAAAAGGCTACAAGGTTCTGAGTCTAAGTACCAAGAAAATCCATGTTTCAAGAGATGTTTGTTTTTATGAAAATGTTTTTCCTTTTTCTATCATGAAAGATACAGGTTCTTCTTTTTATCCTTGTCATTTTCCTTCTTCTCTTCCCACTCATGAATAAGTTAACTCTGAGGGTACACACTCTCCTCCTGTACAAGATGATCACAGTTGTGCAAATGACACAGTTTCACCTCCTTCACCTATGACTCAAGAACCAGAGTCCCCTATCTCATCAATGACCTCAGATACAGTCCCCACTAACACACATATTCACCCGACAATACAAGATATGTCTACACCTAGTATTGATAATCAATGCACCCAACCTCTGGAACCTAGAAAATCACTTAGGACTCACAAACAACTAGCCTACCTTCATGACTACATTTGCACCATGCCCAAACCTTCCTCACAAGAACCTGCAGAACAGACCACTCATGCCTCTTCCTTAGTTACTTCCTTTTCCCACATGCACCACATTACTCCTGATATTCTGGATTCCAACAGTCAGCTCTTGGTATTAAATGTATCCCTTGATAGTGAACCAACTTCATATGAAGAAGCAGCTGTTAATCCAGCTTGGCAAGCAGCAATGACACAGGAGTTTCAAGCACTATATGACAACAGTACTTGGGATTTAGTACCTCTCCCACATGGCAAGAAGACCATTGATTGTAAGTGGGTGTACAAGATCAAACACAAAATAGATGGGAGCATAGAAAGGTTTAAAGAAAGATTGGTTGTGAAAGGTTATACTCAACATGCTGGGATTGACTACACAGAGACTTTCTCTCCAGTTGTCAAAATGACAACTGTTAGAGCCTTGATTGCTACTGCCTCTAAGAAAAGATGGGATATCTATCAATTGGATGTAAATAATGCATTCCTTCATGTTGATCTACATGAAGAAGTATACATGGCATTACCACCAGGCCTATAAGAACCTAACACAGGCTTGGTTTGTAAGCTTAACAAGTCCCTTTATGTCTTAAAACAAGCTAGCAGGCAATGGTATGCCAAGATTACTGAAGCCTTGAATTCCAGAGGCTATACACACTCTCTATATGATTACTCATTGTTCTACAAAAAGAAAGGGCCCTCTATTGTATTTGTTGCAGTCTATGTAGATGATGTACTGCTGACAGGCACTGATATTGAAGAAATCACCAGCTTGAAAGCATTCTTACATGATCAATTCAGAATAAAGGATTTGGGCTTACTTCACTACTTTCTTGGCCTGGAGGTCCTATACAGTGAAGATAGCATTCTCATTTCTCAGAGAAAGTTCACATTGGATCTCATTAAAGAATTTGATTGTCATCATCTATCTAGCCTCAACTCTCCACTTCATCCATCAATCAAACTTAAGGTAAATGAAGGTGTTGCTCTTGCTGATCCCACATACTACAGGAAATTAGTTGGAAAACTCAACTTCCTCACTAATACTAGACTAGACATAGCTTTTGGAGTGCAACAGCTGGGCCAGTACATGCAAGATCCAAGGGAACCCCACCTAAAAGCTATTTTTCACATGTTGAGATACCTGAAGAAAGATTCTACCCTTGGTGTCTTCATGTCCAATTCAGGTGACTACACTATCAAAACCTTTTGTGACTCTGATTGGGCTGCATGCTCAGACTCCAGAAGATCTGTGACTGGATTCATTGTTCTACCTGGGAATAACTCCATCAGTTGGAAATCAAAGAAGCAGGAGACTATCTCCCTCTCCTCTGCAGAAGCTGAGTACAGATCTCTCAGAAAAGTGGTAGGAGAACTAGTGTGGTTGCACAGATTTTTTGAAGAATTAACCATCCCCTACTCTGATCCTATTCCTGTCTATTATCTGCACTTCACATTGCTAGGAACCCTGTCTTCCATGAAAGAACCAAGCATATTGAGGTTGATTGCCACTTTGTCAGAACTAAATTGCTAGATGACCTCATTTCTCTCCATCACATTGGCACTGGTGATCAACCGACAGACATTCTTACCAAGGCCCTCACTGGTGTGAAGCATTCTTCGGTTCTTAGCAAGTTGGCTGTGACTAAGCCACTTCTAACTTGAGGGGGGGTATTAAGAGTTATTAGCAGTGTCCTAATTATTACTTTGTATACACAGTTAGTGTAGTTACTGTACGATTAGTTGCAGAGTTAGTTATACTGTTAAGTTGTAGTTAGTTGCACTGATTAAGAGTGAAGTCAGTTAGTTGTTAGTCATTAGTTGTGTCCAGCTGTCACATCAGCTAAGTAGGATTAGATATTTTAGTGGTGGTCATTAGCATTGTATATATACTTGTAATCATCTCATTTTCGATTCTAAGCTTCATAATAGAAAGCAGTTACTGCATTGTTTTTCTCTCTTCTTCTCCAAGCTTCTCCTCTGTTAGCTATGGATCCAAGGAGTGTTGTATTCCTCCATTAATGCTCATGCTCAAGCTCAACAAACTTAATTGTTCAGCTGAATTCCTTTTTGTGATAACTAATTTCCAGTCAAATGAGAAGAGAAAAACAATTGGCATGAACACTTGTTTCTTATCTTTATTTCTTTTATTTCTCGACATAAAATTAATGACATGTAGCAGCAAGAATTGAAGTCTGAGACAAATTTTCTTCAGTACCAACTGAGATTCCAAGCACATATTATTTCACTATCTTTTAAGTACAACATAAGTAGTTCTTGTGCGAATTTAATCTCTTAGATTAATCTCATAACTACTATGGAAGATGGATGGATCTGAGAGCATCCCAGTAATCTCTTTCACACTTTCATTTGATAGAGAACCTATTTACATTATTGGCTGACATATAATATGCTCTGATGCCAACGTTCAATAAATCACCTTAACTAAGATATGAAATTTAGAAATAAGAAAGAATTACTATAACAAAATTGTTGACACACTTGACAATGATGCACGGAGTTACGTGACTTTAACTCCCCTTGGTCGTTTTCCTTCCATGGCATCCTTCTTATTATGACAGTCAGCACATAGGAATGGACCTTGCCAAGGCTTTGAGCTCGTCGAGAAAATTGAACCAGCATGCACTGATATGCCTTCGCTTGCAGCAAGGTCAACCTGGCAAACAGCACAAATGAAGAGACCGGACATTGATGGACCATATGAATCCTCACTCCCCAATCTGAAATCCACATAATAACACAATGATCAAACTCTTCTTCTTGGAAATATAACTCGTAGAAAAATGAGAACAAAAAGTCAAGAATACAGAATTCCAGGTAGAGGAAAACAGGCCAACCACCTCATATCTATGTAAAGAGACCACATTAGGCTAACCAATACGGCGATCTCCATGCTTATAATAACAAAGTAACAGCATGATATGTCAACAGTTACTGCGGTAATGTACCAAGGACAAGTATTAGAGCAATGAAAGACAGAATAGCTAGAAACCATTGTAATCTGTTTGATTAACCTGTGTTTGCTATGCCATCTTCAGAATGACTTCTTGTTTTGACGAAGTAGTTATGGACAACTTGACAGCTCCAATTCTATAATGTCAGCGTTATCCTTATTTTTTAACGAACAAAATCCTAAATAAAAGAAATTTATTGAGACACCAGACCTTTGATCTTGTGAGGAAACAACAAGAGATTGCAGTATATCTTATCTACAATTGTTCTATCTCATCAGTTAATGACACTGATTTGTTTTCCACTTCACCAAGATGTAAAAACAGATCTTTATCTGCTCCGCTTTTTTAACAATCAATCTTGCCTAATTATTCTTTCCAAAATCAACAGAAATAAAAGCTTCATGAATGATTGAACTATAGCAAGAAGGTTTCAAAATTCAAGAGAATCCTGACCTTTCAGCAAGCATTGCTGAGCCTTCTTCAAACAGTTCCTCTACAATGCCTACAGCTGACAGCTTTTTCGATAGTTTAGCAACAGATTTATGCGACTTTCTTCTGAAGAAAAGGGATTGGAGCTTGTTATACTTCTTGGGTGGAGTTGCAGGCTGTACAGTGTTATCAGGAGGAATTATGTCAACTACTATGCACGTTGTGTCATCCTTCAGCCCACGCGTCCTCAGAGCATCCTAGACAATCAACAACATAAATTTAACAATTTACCAAACAAAAAGCTTAATTGAGTTAAAAATGTCATCCTAAACACTTGTTGTAGATGCAAAGGTTCGTTTGAACTTCACTACCTTCACAACTTGTCTAGCAGCAAGCTCAGCAGGCAAGCCACGACAAGACTTTGCGGCCATGTCTGATGATACGGCATCCCAAATACCATCAGATGCAATGATTAGCCTTCCACCCGCAGATGATAGCTTCACAATGTTGACAAAGTTAGGGCCTGATCCATTTGTTGAGAATATAATAAGTATATAAAAGTGTGCTCTCTCTAACACCGTAAGCTTTTAGATGTGATGGTCACACATTTCAACATGGCGTCGGAGTAGGCAGAGATCCCCGGATCGAGTAAATGCCACCCATTATCAAAAAGAATTTCCATGTGCTTGGCCATGAAAAAAAGAATCAGGCCCGCACGTGAGGGGCGTGTTGAAAATTTAATGAAGTAAATATTATGGTGCTCTCTCTAATAGCTTAAACTTTTAAGATGAGATGGTCACACACTTCAACACCATTCATGAAATTTACTAATCTCTACAGAAAAGACATCACATATAGAACAGAAAAGAGTACACCAGGATTTGGTGGGGGGTAAATCTTAAGATGGTCTACAAGAGAGTAAGAAAAGACAACGCAGTTCTTACTTTCACTTGTTTGACATATGGTATTGGAACAATAAATTCCCCTACATCCATATCCCCGATTGATCTTGAAAGGCATAAACCTCCTGGCCAACAACGAAGAGGACCAATCTGCAGATATTAATAAAAGCCTTGTTTTAAACCGATAATATGACACCAGAACAATTTCCTTAAGCTCGACTAGATACAAGGTGTACCCACCTCAGTACCACCAAAAATGCTTATTCTTCCTACTTCACCACCACTTGCTGTGACACGCTCCCTTCTGCGGTTAATCAAGAAACAATGAACATTTTCATATCAATGGATAACCAGAAGGAAAGATTTAGAAGATGGATACTTACTCCTCTGCATTTTCTTCAAGCCTATGGTCTACAGTTAATTCTGAAACAGCACCGCCCTGAGTATCCAAAATGCAACGGGAATCTCCAACACACGCAACTGTCACAGTCCATCCATCAACAATCACAAATGTAGCTGTGGTTCCAGATGTTAGTCCTGCAATGACAAACGAAGGCATATAGAATTAGCACTATTGAAGCATGAATTGAAAATAATAACTGGAAAGAAGAAATGCAGAAAAGACAAATTTCATGCCTTTCCTCTGGAACTCCTTATCGGTTTTCACGAACCCTGCAACTAGTGCACGAGGCAAAGCATGAAGCCACTCGTCCCTCCCAAGTCCATGAGGAATAGCACTCAAAACATGATTTAGTAAATGATCCTTTGAGAACACTGCGGCTGCTGTCCCATTATGTCCATCAAAGATCTGACAGAAAGAAGAAATACAATCAGATGGATAATTAATCAACTGAAGATCTAGCTGCAAGGACTATACTATCAGCTAAACGCCAAATCAAACTCAGCCAGCATGCTGTCTGGTGTTTTTTGTCCCAAAACTGGTACTATCTCGTCCCATACTTAACATGTTTGAGTACGATGGGAACACTATTGAGTTGTACGAAAAAATATAGTGACAAGACCATTGATCTTCATTTCCCATGCCAACTTTACAAAACTATTCTACTGGTAAATCCAAGTACAACATTGGGTAGACCAATAGCTATGAGACTTGAGTATTAGGTGTATGGAACCAACGCAAGAAGGACTAGAAATTTCACATGCCATCGATCGATTAAGACAAATTTTATCTTATAGAAAGATGGAGAAATACATCGCGATGAAATGGATCTGAATAGAGCGAAATTAATACAAAGAATTCACATGTCGACCCCAATTAATTTGGAGAAAGATGGAGATTGACTGAAAATATGGAGAAATACATACCGCAAACACGGAGAAGGAGGATGAAGGATTGCCTTGAACTCTCTGGCAATCTGTCCTCGTCAGATAATAATCCTCACCTTTCTTGGACTGAGCTGCACATCCATATCTTACATTTGGCTTCTCCATTTTTTCATTCCGCAGTTCTCTGCTAATCAGTGCTGCTAATGGCACAAGATCATGATTCAATCTATGCCTCTCTTCCCTTGACCCCATTTTTCCTCCTACCAACTAATCTAGGACTTCTACCTTATTATAGTCGAATCTGGAGAATATGAACTTTCTGCTTCTCCTTTTCTTTTAATCCCGAGATCACTTCTTTTTTTTCACATATCAGCTCATCACAAGAACTCCACAGTAGTCCAGAATAGAGCTCTTAATCAGTCTATTCAGTCCAACAAACATTTACTCCTTCACAACCTCAATATTCCCAAAAAAGAACTCTCGCAAAGTTTCAAACTTGACCCCCTAAATTTGATCAAACACCAGAACAAGCACATAAACAACATGAAACTTCAAGAATCTCCTAACAATTTCATTCCCAAAGAAGAATTCTCCCAAAGTTTCAAACTTTATCTCCCAATCCAATTACACACCACAAAACCACCAAGAACACGAAACTTCAAGAATCTCCAAACAATTTCATACCCAAATAAACTCTCCCAAAGTTTCAAACTTGATCCCCAAATCCAATCACACACTATAAAATCACATGAACAAACAACTTGAAACTTCAAGAATGTCCGAGCAATTTCATTCCCAGAACAGAATTCTCCCAAAGTTTCAAACTTGATCACCAAATCCAATCACCTACCACAAAAAAACACCTAGAACAAACACACCAACATGATGAAACTTCAAGAATATCCTTGTAACAATTTCATTCCATCACTTGATAGCTGATAATAACCAATATACTCCAGGACCCCCAAAAAAACTTGGATATTACCTGGCTTTTTTTAGGTACTATGTTTCCCCCACAAACAAAGCCAAAATGCAGATCTGATAGTGACTGCATAGACAAAGAATTCCACTCCAAGTTAACAAATTTAACAATTTTTTTTTAAAAAAAACGCGGATTGCTGACAAGATATGAACTGTAATGAATCAATCATCAAATACCCATTACTTAAAAAAGTATTTTTTCCTTAAATAAACAAACATTCTTGAGAGAGACACAAACATAACAATGTACACATAAATCTCAGATAAATAAACAAATGCTATGTATTTAACAGGTCAGCAAGAAAGAAAACAACAAGATATATACTCCCTCCGGCTCAAATTATTTGTGGCTTTTTTTTTGTATGTACAGGCAGAAATATTAATTAAGAAGGTTATTTGATCATTTTTATTTTTGTTTATATTTAAATTTAATCTCTCCACTTAATATTTACTTTATTTATGTATCATTTTCGTTAATGACTAAGCACTAAAATAGGAAAAAATAATTAATTATGTCTAAAAAATAATTAATTATATCTTGAACTTCTTAAATAAATAAATAATTTAAGACAACTACTTTTAATAACGATCAAACTATTAAATACAAGATGAGAAATAAGAAAACCGGTGTGATATCAAACATCAGACACGAGTGGAAGGACTTGACACCTTTTGCCATTTCTGATTCTTTTTCAAAAGCAATAATTTAAAGAGAACAATATGAAAATATAATTGCTTCTTTATTGATGCGCTTGGTATGATGAAATTCCTTTCAATAATTATTTTTATTTTTAAAATAAATATTTTTCGATAGTTGATCGATGAGTGAAAAATATTTTCTTTCAAAAACAAAAAGTGGACATTCACTATAGGTTGACAATATTGTTATCAAATTGGAGAGTGTTTTGATGATATTTTTAATATTAAATATCAATAATAGAACGTCGAAGTGCATGTTAGAATTATGAATTTAACGATTGAGATAATTGTGATTTATGAAGAAAATTGACTTTCGTCCGAAAGCGGGGGAGTCATTTTTCCCTTTTAATTAAAAATATTTATACCTATAAAGTAGAAATCAACTTATTTTTTCATAAAATATTTTTTTAAAGATATAAATATTACATATGTATCTCTACTCGATAGGTATGTTACATACACAAAAATTCCTTCTAGATTTTATAAATATCAAAATTTCAAATTTTTCATTGAAATTTATTTATTAGCTCTTTTTTTTTTTTTATAGCTGGAACTTTATTCAAGAAATGGAGCCAAAAAGTAAGTGATATTGAGAATTCTTCATAATTGTGGGTGTAGCTTGAAGCCTTAAGAAGCAAGTAGGATATTAAAATTTTTAAAAATGAATGACATGGGACCAAATGAATGTTAGAAGATTCTTGGGTTAAATTCTAAGGAATAAGACTTAAAGCAGTGAGCATCCAATAAAAACTAAAGGTTCTCCCAACCCTTCATAAAGTATAAGTTTAAATTTTAACTTCAAATAATGATTCATATATCGAGTGGTGGGTATTTCGTCATTCTTAAGTTGAGATTTTGGGTTCGAGCCCTAGTATAAAAAATTATTTTGTTAGAAAGCGTTTTATATTTTGAAACTTTCTGACATGGATATGGATTTAATTAGACCCCAATATAAATATTGGACCAGGTGAAATCTCTAAAAAAAGACGAATAACAAATTTAATCAGACTTCAATATGAGTACCAGATACGCGATAAAAAATAAAAAAGAAAAGATTTTTTTTATAACCATTCAGTATACATAATTTTCTAGTTTGATTAATTCGAAATCGCATGGTATAAAGAAGTGTTTCTTACCAGATTTTTTTTTTTTATTTTCAACGATCAAACTCTAGATTTCTAATTTAAAGTGAATAAATCACATATATTTATTCCACTATAATCTTTGATGATGGGTGTATATAGAGTATACTTCAATACTTAAATAAAGTTAATCACAAAAGTATTGCAATAATTATGGCTTCCAATTGAAAGTTGAAACCTATCATTTGCTACTCATTGTAGGAATTATCATTGAGCAATGATACATGAATACTTTTTAAAGTATACTCTATTTTCTTCTGGATGGACTTTGCCTAAATCTTTTTCAAGATTAGAATAAGTGCTAGTAGTTTTTTTTTTTTTTTTCAATTCTCGAGCTAGTGCATTTTTATGCTTATAATATAAGCAAATTACATACGAAATTTAATAACAAATGTGAAAACTGAAATATGGAGAAGATTGTAACCAATTGTTATCTTTTTAGAAAAAAACATGATTCATCATGTTTAAGGTTTGGTACTCTAAATAGGAATTGGTGAAAGGATTGGATTATTCTTGGCATGTCAGTGACTCCCTCCAATCCTATTTATTTGTCCTTTTTCTAAACATAGTTTCTTATAATATTTGTTGTTTTAAAAAATGAAGAAAGAATTATTTTTTGAATTTACTTCCTACGATAAATATTCATAGCCTAACTCGGATAATTGTTCCGGAAGAGTCACGACAATTGTGTTTTCCCCCTTCTTAATTTACAATTAAATATATATTGAATTATTTTAACATGAATTTGGGTTGACCCACATAGGTAATCCAAATTTGATTTCGTTAATTAGATAATCAATGTTTTACAGAAAAAAGAAAGCAAAACCTTAATCCAAAGGGTCATTTTCAAATATAACAAATAATGTAACGACATGTTTGGTCGCTATGACTTTCCCGTTCAACTTCTTGTTATAACTCTTCTTCCGGCATTCACCGATGACATTTCTATTATAAATCATGAGTCAAGTAACTTCCGCAGATGAAAAAGAACATTATTTGAAGTGTGAAGTTTCTGGAAACAGTCAATTCTGCCTCAGCGAACTCATTTCTGCCTCAGTAAACCCCGCTCCAGTGTGGTTCTGTCCGCCCCAACGCAAGGGCGATGTGTCAAGTGACTTCGCCCCAGCGGAATCGAATCCGCCACGGTAGAAACACTGGCAGTCTTGTGGGTATAAATAGTTAATGATAACACACTTTCTCAAATAAGAAATTCTTGAGCTCGGAATCGAATCCGCCACGGTAGAAACACTGGCAGTCTTGTGGGTATAAATAGTTAATGATAACACACTTTCTCAAATAAGAAATTCTCGAGCTGAGAGCTGACCTAAATAATTTTTCTGCAGTCTTGGCCTAATGATCCTCTATCGAAGGTGATATATTCTTTCTCCTTGTATGTTTCTTTAATGTTTTAGTAATTGGGAGAAATAGTTTGGAATGAAGAATAATAGTAAGAACTCTTAAAAATGGTGAACATCTTGAGGTGATGATTTTGTAATAAAATTGGATGGGTTAAGAATGATTTCCTTAAAATAAGATATAGTGTAGGTGAAAAAACTTGATTGTATGATGAATTTGGTTATATGAAACATTTTCTTAAATTGGGGAAGAACCTAGGGTTGTAAATTAGGGTTCTTTGATATTATGAAATTGAAGGACTAAATAAAGTTGTTTTTCAAATTAACTTTAGGTTATACCTAGTAATCACATTTAAAGCCTTTTGGAATAATAAAGTATGGATTTTGACACAGTGGGTCCGGGATGGAGGTGTTGGTGTCTTGTGTTGGTTGGGACTACGTCTTTGTGTGCTTGTCTTGATTTTAATATGTAGAACTTATATGTTAGATTAAGTCCTCTATGAAGAGTTGTAAGGAGTCAAGCATGCGCATTAAGGATCGACCGTTCGTGGATCATGTTCGGCAATGAGGTAGGCTACTGTTTAGCTTTTTGAGACTCCGATAGAAGTGCATAATTAGTTATAAAATATTGAGGGGGATTAGACGTGTTTGGGGGTACCACTCAGCCGGTTGGGATGAAAAATTTAGTGGGTACCGGTGTTGAACTGTGATGATTTGGGAAAACAGCCTTATGCTGGTTCCGATTGCTAATTATTTGGGCTTGTTGCCATATGTGGGCATGTCTCCATGTTTGCTATTGTTTGCTTATTCATCACACATGCTTTCATTTGATATCCCGATTTTACTGGATTTGCTTGTGTTGTTGAACTCTTGAAAGCATGTGTATATCATCTCTATACTGGATTGCATCTCATTATATCATGATATCTTGTCTTGTATTATCATTGCATTTATAAACTCATGGTTCTGTGACTTGATGTGAGAGTGGTATGGATATGTTGTGGTCCAAGAGATCAGAAAGGTAAGAGTAATATGAGATTATGGCACTTGAGATGATATTGATATGCGGGGAGCGGAGTTGCACACCCGCAATATGATTGAGACTCGACAAATGAGTCATGGGCTCTAGTCAAATTTGTGTGTGGAATTCTGGCTGGCTAGGAGCGGTATATGAACTTCGCGGGCCCCATGGGTGTACGAATCATAATTAAACCTTGACGTACTGTATACCAGGATAAGAAAGGTACTTTGCATATGCATTGCATTTACATCCCCATATTCATATCATACCTACTTTGCCATTTCATTTATAATTGTGGTTTCATTTGTAATTGAGTGATTCTTGATAACTTGGCTGGATCTTGGAAATTGACGGAGTATACATGACTTGCGATTCTTGTTGATTATGGTGCCTGAGTGATGGAACGAACAATGTTTTCTTATAAATTAGCTACGCGACTAGATTCCGTTAGTTGGTAACCACTGTTAGTCCTGTTGCATTAGTGGTAAGGGTGATGTGCTGACGTTAACTGTGTCATTGAATAAAGAGTCTAGCATACAAAAGGGTGTTGTAGTTAATTGTTCATGGATCCACTTAAGTCCGAGGTTAGAGGTAATAATTGTAAACAACGTGTTTTCCTACCTAAGAGTTATGGAAAAGGTCGACCAATAGTAAGGTGAAGGATTGTGATGCGATTTTCTTGTAATGTTAATTGTTATATTGAGGTCTAGCTTGAATCCGATATTACTGGGTTTAGGTGTGAGTCTAGGGAACCTCTAGAATGTAATTAATATATGTGATTGGATGTTTTGACGTGCTTGAGTGGTGGCCTTATGACTTATGCAATTGGCATGTCCTTGTCAATAGGTAGGGGTTGAGAGTCTTATGTGGGTAATCTTCTATGTTCATGGACCTTACATGACTAAGACGTCTTGGTAATTATATAAACCAAAGGGTATTCGGTGTGACTTAGAAGGTCTATTAATTTGCTAGTGGTAGGTTATGTGGTGTCAACTTGATATTTATTTCTGATTTTGTATTTCTGTCGTTGTTAGCTTATGATGTCTATGGGGGTACGATGTGTACTCATGCTACAATTGTTGCATCTTTTCTGGGTGTAGGTATTCGGTCTATCAGGTTGCAGATTTGAGCAAGGGGAGCTGAGGCAGACTATCTTATCCGGTGGCCTTGGTTCCCATCTTATGTAACTGTTCCTTTCATTCAGACAATGTTGTATTTTTTTGCATTATGATATTGTATCTTAGAGTCTTTGTATAAGTCAAACCAGGTTCTGGGGATGAAAGATTGTTTGACTGATTCTTCGTTATTATGATTTAATGGAGTTCTTTATGATTGTAACTTATTTTCTTCCGCATTTACTTTAAATCTCTTTTAAAAGTTATTTTGGGAATTTGGTTCGTTTGTCGGGGGATTGTGTAGGTGCCACCACGATGCCCGTGAATTGGGTCGTGACAAATAGCTTATCCAAAATTATGTAAGTACTTTGAAATTGAACAAGAATTCTAAGATATCAAGTCCCAAATTAAACATGATTTGATGTAACGAGCATTTATTTCAATGCATTAATGGAAAAAACAGGTGAGTGGATTTTAGTTGGAAAAATATACTGTAATAAGGTTTGATGAAAATGACTTGAGATGACTTTGCCCAGACAATTGATGCTATTGCTCAACTTGATGATTGTGTGATATCAAGTGCTTCAGTACATAGATACATTTATATAACAAATTGACATCTACCTAGTTTCTATATCCTTAAATTAAGGTCCAACATTTAGTGGTATATGATGTTTGTATGATTCTCTATCGGGAAAATGATATGCGTTGATAATTTATAACTTAAATAGAAGAAAATGATCCTGCAAATTTATTTACCGATCTTCTATGTTATATTTTACAATTTTCTGGATCTTTTCGAGCAAGGTGCCACTACCATTGCATTTGTTACAACATTCATTAAGCACTAATGCTCTGGCGGTAACAACTTCTATGATAATATCACTAAGAAATATATAGCAGTATGGAGCTTTTGACATAACAAAATCGAGTTTGTCAACTAACAATCGATAGGACTCATAGTTTTCATATTCGCCTTTGAAGATATGAACTAAAAAATCTCAACAATGGAGATTTTGAGTATGATTCTCTGTCTAGAAATTTATGATCTCCATTAATTACTTACAACTTACATAAAAAAAATTATTCTTGCCTCTAGGGATATTATGTTGCAGCTGAATACACCAGACAGCCCTAACAATAGCATGATCAGAAGCTGCTATTTGAAACTGTTAGGTGATCTACCAAGAGTACAGTGAAAATGCTTGGTGTTTGATAACAAGGCTAGACCTAAAGCTTGCTTCACTATGTGGCTATGTTTGCAGAAGAGGTTGCTAACAGCTGATAGACTAATCAAATGGGGATGTGATGCTTCAACTACATGTATTCTGTGTCATCAAGAGCCTGAGTCACATATGCATCTGTTTGTTAATTGCCCAGTGTCTAAAACACTATGGAGCAGAGTGTTGAATTGGTGCAATAGGCAGTATTACAACTCTGCTTCCTGGGATGATTTTGTCTTGAGCCGAGGGTCTTTCGGAAACAACCTCTCTACTTACCAAGGTAGAGGTAAGACCTGTGTACACTCCATCCTCCCCAGATCCCAAGTTGTGGGACTTCACTCGGTATTATGTTGTTGTTGTTGTTCCTGTTGGTTATTACAAAGGATTGCAGGAACGGAAATTACAAGTAACTGCGTATGTAAGAATTGAAATTACAATTCAACTATAAAACTGAAAATTACAATATAACAACAAAACTGAAATTACTATTTTGTTGAACAAGAAAACTGGAAAGTTGTTTTTTCTGAGTCGAGTGTGGCACTCTGTCCTTAAGACAATATTGCCCCGTATGTATCCTTTATACGTCCTGGACAATTCGTCTCCCAAGATAAAACAGCAATGGAACTATTGAGCAAAGGAAACTCAAAAGCTACCGTGAAGAATATTGAATAACGAAATGATGCTTGGAAGATTAGGAAGAAAACTGCTTTGCTTTGCTTTCTGCTTTGTGTATTTTCGTGTATCTCTAGTGTTCCTCAACAATGGTGTAAGGGGTGTTTATATAGGAGGAAGAGGGATCGTTTGATCGCCTCCATAATGACCATTATTGGCCAAATAATGACCATTATGGAGGTAGTAAAGCCACCACATAAATGGAGAAAATTGCCAACGGATTGGCCATTATAGGAGGTGTAATTCAGCCAAAATAAATGGCTGAATTGAGTGCTTCAGACGTTTCTGTTCTAGACCGTCGAAATTCTCGCCTTTCGAAAAATTTCGGGGACCAAACGTACATCTTGAAACTTCGGGGACCGAACTGTACATCTGAAAGAATTCTGGTCCAAACTGCATATCTGAAACTTCTGGGATCAAACTGTACTTCTGGCATAGTTTTCTGGCCCAAAAAGATATTATCCCAAGGCCCGCAAACACGGAACCGGGCGGGCGGCGGCGGCGCGCGTGTGGTCTTTCCTTGAACCGAAGCACATCTAGGTCTTCCCTCCTTTAAACACATGGGATACCCCTTGGGGTCCCAAACCCCAAACCAATTTCGAGTATTATATACACAACAATTCTTTCTTCCTCTACCGATGAGGGAGAATTGATCACACACCACACTTTTCCATGCTTCAAACACCTTACTTCGTGAACCAATATCTCTTTCATTTCTCAATGAAATTTGACGATTCTTGGCCCTACGGTTATCTACGTACTTAGTACATCATGAATGTGTGAAGAACCGGATTCTCCAACATACGTAACACTAGTGTTTAAGCCATTAAAGTTGGTCGGTCGCAACTCCCGCCAAAGGCTAATTTCCAACAGTTCCTAGGATGATTTTGTCCAATGGGGTATCAAGCATGGGAAAGGCAAAGCTCAGAATGCTCAACTCTTCAAGCTGGTGTTTGCTGAATGTGCCTATGCAATTTAGATTCAAAGAAATCAGAGGTTGTTTTAGAACAAAATCAAGACAGTGGTAATTATGTAATGATGTTTTAGTGATTTTGACAGACCTTAGCTGGTTGTGTTAGCTTGGCTAAATTTGTAATGCCTACATTTGGTGATTAATAAGAACTGTTAGTTACCAAAAAAATAATTATTCTACAAAAAGCTCATATGTTTTAGTTAGGATCTTCTATATTATATGGAGCTTACACAAAATGATGGGAAAAATTAAAATTAATTGCATATATAAATTTGAAAGTTCTTGCTATCTCATTGCATTCACAAAAGTCATCAACAGTCTACATCAGAAAATGTCGAGATAAGGATAATGTACTCGTCAATCTTGCAAAAAAGAAAACTGGAATAAAAATTTGAGTGATAGCTCACTAATAGAACTGTCACCTTATATTATTACTCCCTCCGTTTCAAATTATTTATCATTTTTTTGGTTTACACACCCCTTAAGAAATATTAATTAGGAGGGGTCTTTGACCTGCTTTACCCTTATTTATGTCTAAAGTTATAATCTCTTCATTAAATGTTTACTCTATTTATATATCATCTTCATTAATGATAAATGGTAATATGGAGAAAAAATAATAAATTATGTCTTAAACTTCTAAAACAATAAATAATTTGAAACAACTATTTTTAGTAATCATAACAAATTATTTGAGACGGAGGGAGTACTATAAATATGCCAATCAAAGAAAATTAGAAACAAAAAAGTTTCTACGGAGGAAATTAATTTCTCTTGGATATATCAAAAAAAATCTTTTTCCCATAAAAATTAACACTATGACATAGTTGCGGGTTTGAGTCGCCAAAAGAGAAAAAGGGGAGCTCCGGGGCGGGGTAAAAAAAACACTATGACATATTTCCACTACTTCCTGTTGATTCCAATAACTCTTATCAGGCTGTTAAAGGTGTATATTGGGCCCTACATGTCTGGGCCTGTTTGTTTAACAGTCCAAGATAAGCACACCCATTATCCAAATAAATGGTCCAGTCCACTAGCAATGATATAAAGCTGTTGGATTCATAGCACCAAAGGTGTTTATATTTGTAAATTGGTGCTCCCAAGAAAAAAACATGCAGCATTTTAGTGGCTTCTTTGAATAAGAAAACAAATTATAAGCATTTAATAATTAACCACTCCGCGCAGAAATTTATTAATCTAACAAATTCGAATTCACATCATGAATTAGTGGTAAGATCATTCATCAGAAACTTTGGGTGATCCCCAGGATAACTTATCCTCTTGATGATATTCATGAATTGTGGAAAGCACATGTTAGAACTAGGGCTGGCCAGTGGGCCGGGACAGCCCGACCCCGACCCGAGCCCGCCCCGGTCCCGCCCCAACCCCGCCAAAAAAAAAAAAAAAAATTACGGGGGCGGGACTCGAACTCGGGACGGGACGATGTCTCGTCCCGCGAGACCCGAGCCCGCCCCAGGCCCGCGAGACCCGACCCCGCCCCGACCCCGACCCCGCCCCTTTGCAAAAATGACCGTTGCACCAACGGCCATTTTAGATTATGGCCGTTGACCAACGGCCATTTTAGCCCCCCCCCCCCCCCCCCAACCCCCTACCCCTTAATATTTATTTTTAACCCATAAGTTATTATATTTACACTTTAACCCAATTTTTCAACTATAAATAACTCGTTTTCTCTTCATCTTTCTCACAAATCTTCCTACAATCTCTCTAATTTCTCAATATATCTCTCTACAAGTCTACATTGTTTGCTAAATATTCAATTTTATTTATTCATTTGGGAATTGGCGTGAAGTTGGCAACTAGCTTGAGGATCTTCCATCGAGCAAAGTTTCAATTTTCAACCTCTCGATTACACGTCGACGTTACGTCGCGTTTGGTACATTCGTTCCTTCATTAAATTATTATTGTCTCGTTTATTTAGTTTAGATCACTTAATTTTATTGTCTTTAATTATTTATTTATTTATTTATTATCATAATTAAAATGGAAGGATTAAAAGGTATGTTTAAGGGTAAGGGTAAGGGTGCTTCTTCTAGTAGGGGCAACCAGGGGCAAGGGTACTTCTTCTAGTCATCTTATTCCTACACACGGATGATTTTGTTGATACTCAACATTTTCCTACAATACCATTAGATTTAGACCGAGAAGCTATTTTCGGAACTCAAGAAGACTTTAATTTAGACGATGATCTAGATGATATACCCACTAATGTTGATGACAACACACCCACTAGTGCACCTTCAACCGAAATACCTCATATTCCCCCTAGTATGAGACGAGGTCCAAAAAACGACCATTAAAATCGATGCATGGACATTTTTTGATAGGGACGTAGAGAATCAAGTAGCCATATGTAAAATTTGTAAAAATGTTTTAAAATTTAAAACTGAAAAGGTCACGGTGGGACGGGGGTTTAATTAGACACGTAGTAAGTGCTCATCCAACTAGGTATGCCCAATACCAGGCTTCAAAACCGGTGCGCAAACGCCCGCTTCATCGGGACAAGGTTCACATACGATCTTGTCTCGGACCAAGTACGGGGTCAAATTAACCCTATGACGGGGGGAATTGTAGGCTCTAAATACAATAAACATAGAGATAGGGAAGCAATATCAAAATTAGTTGTTTGTGGAGGGTTTGCCTTTTTCATTTTCTTCATCTCCCGGTTTATTCATTACATTAGAGATATATATAATCCTGTTTTTAACGGTTTTCCTAGATCAATCGTTAAGAGAGATGTATTTAAATTCGCGCATGAATATCAACAATATTTACGTTTTTCATTATATCATTTTAATGGCAAAGTATCCATCACGTCCGATATAGGTCGTAGTACTAACGGCCATGATTATTTAACTGTAACTTGTCATTGGATAGATTATAAATGGTCTATGCAAAAATGTATTTTAGCGTATAGATATATAGATGATAGGCACACCGGTACTTTTATTGCGAAAATATTTATCAAGTGTGCGATTATTACGGAATTACCGATAAAATTATGACTATTACATTAGATAACGCTTCTAATAACAATTACGCAATTACAATTTTAAAAAATAGTTTAACTCCTTCTTTTCCAGACCATTTTCATATAAAATGTGCGTGCCATATATATACCTTAATTGTAAAGGATGGTCTATCACTTTTTGAAGACATTCTTAGTAAAATACAATTTGCTATAAACTTTATTTTTAAAAGTAATAAAGTACAACGTAGAAAAGAATATAAAAAAATTTGTCATGATTGTGGACTACCTTTTAGAAAAATTCCACAAGAAGTATCCATTAGGTGGAATTCTTTATACGAGCAACTACTTGTTGCTTATGACTATAAATTACCTATAACTTTATTTTTTAACTCTCATAATAAAAAGCCAAATTTGATATGATTTTAGATAGTGATTGGGAAAAAATCTCCGAACTTATTGTATTTTTAGAGAAATTTTTTCAAGCAACAAAAGAATTTTCCGGTATATATTATCCTACTATTTCAACTATGTTATTTTATATAACTCCAATATTTTTATTTCTTAGTGAATATATGGAAAAACCAAATTATAAGGCAAACTATTAAAAAAATGTTTCTCAAAATAAAAAAATATTTTATTCCTATTCCCTCTATTTATATTATTGGTTCTCGTATTAAATCCTACTATTAAAATAGACGGTACTAAATCACTAATTGAAACTATTTACGATTGTATAGAAGTACTACCACCTCCAAGTCCCAAAAATCTAAATCACCCACCACCTATTGAACAAACTAAAGAAGAAGTATTGTCTAGCGTAGAACACCAATGCAAAAATATATATAGATTTTATCAACAAGAAAATGCTAGTAACTTACCGGCTTCCATACCATCTTCTTCATCTTCAATACAACCTCACAAAAGACATGTTGTTTCTGCGGCTAGTATTGAAAGCCTCGTAAATAGAATGTGCGGTCGTACCTCTACTACTAACCAAATTAGCGAGTTGGATATTTTTGTTTTACGGGGTTACGTACCGTATCAAGAAGTTATCAATGAAGATGGACATGAAGACTTGTTTGAAATACTTGGAGGGGAATGAGAAGACCTTTCCGACACTTTCATTGATGGCTCGAGATGTTTTGAACATTCAAGCGTCGTCAATCGCGTCGAAAAGCGCTTTTTCTGCAGCGAGATATCAAATAGGAGACCACGAGACACTCATTAGCGGAGACGACTTGGAAATTGCGGTATTATTCGAGAGATTGGATACGAGCGGAGCGGAGAAGGTGCGGTCAACCGGAGATCAACGAAGAAGATGATGAAAACTACAACGAAATCTTAACCGAAGGTAGTGGAAGCGACGTGGATCAATTTGACCAACAAATACCAATTCCAACCGAAGAACCACATGAAATCATCAAGCAATTAGAACAGTTTTTTTTTGAGAATGTAATTTTTTTAATTGTAATTTTATTATGTAATTTGTAACTTTTGGACAACACCACAAAGTTGCAATTTAGATTTTAGACAATTGTATTTGTATTACAAAAAAATCATATGTCTATTAAATAATATAAGAGGCACAAAAACAATTTTTAGGATGTTTTTATTACACTATCTTATTTTGTTTATTGAGTTTTTTTTATACATATGTTATTTAAAAAAAAAAAAAAAAAATGAAAACCCGCCGTATCCCGCCCCGAGCCCGACCCCGCCCCGAGCCCACCCCGACCCGAGCCCGACGGGATCGGGATCGGACGGGACTTGCTCCGATCTGCCCCGCCAGACCCGACCCCGCCGAGCCCGCCGGACCCGACCCCGCCCCTTCTCCCGTCCCGCCCCGACCCCGACCCCGCCAGACACGGCCCGTCAGACCCGAGCCCGGCCCACTGGCCACTCTTAGTTAGAACCAAACATTAAAGATGAAATCCATCATCTTTTCCCAAGAACTATCATGTTAAAGCATCGAAAATATAAAACAGACTAAATGCGGAAGCGTACCTGAATTCATAGCAAATAATTTTATTCTTCAATCTCACGGTTATGGTCTTCCAAATCTAGACGTGAACCACTCTCTTTTGTACTGGCGATGCAAAGTGAATCAAGAATTTACTTGTTGTCAAAGTGAAATACAATGGGATTTGAAACCCAGGAGTAGACTCATTCAAAGATATGATTATTTTGAAGAGTCAAATTATTACTGAAGTCTTTTAATTCGGCTAACTATAGTTGATGAAATCAATGAAGTTGGTTAGCAAAATACTCTTCTTTTAATAATCTTTAATGCTTGTTTCTTGAATTATTGGTATAAGATAAGAAAGTCGAGAAAATGACAAAATGGTCTCTTATGTTTGGGGTAAATTCAAAGCATTCCCTTAAATTTCTTCTGAGCAGTTTTAGTCCTTTAAGTTGCCAAAAGAGAGCTCTTTTGGTCTCCGTCAAATGTTTAACAAACTTTCCTGTTAGGTTTTACAAGAATTGTGGGGGAAAAAATAAGATTTAATGGGAACTCACATTGGGAGTGCAGTTCTGCAGTTTCTATTTTTGGTGTCTGGTGCAGTTCTTTTGAGTGCAATTTTGCTATTTGATGTTTCTAGTTAAATCTTTCTTTCTCAATTCCCGTTACATCTAACTGGCAGAGTTCGCTAAATATTTGGCAGAGATCAAATGTGCTCACTTTTGACAAACTTAAAGAACCAAAACTGGACAGAAGATATTTAAGGGACTACTTTGAACCTACCCTCAAACATAAGGGACCATTATTTTCATTTTCTCTAAGAAAGTCCAAACTCAAGTATATGATGGATTCAGAGTGAAACAAGAGAACATTTTTAGGGTACTACTCATATTTTGTCTATAACTTTTCCATTTATGTATGTTACTTGTTGAAGTTTTAGAGTTAGACTAATGGCTGCAGCCTGTTTTTCTGTTATGTTCTTTATGTTTCATATGCTTATCTTAAACTTAGTTAAAGGTGAGAGTAAATCTTGTCCAAAAGAGTTCAATTGTGGAAGACTTGGTAACATGAGTTACCCTTTCTCAGAAGTCAAGAAACCTGATTGTGGATTATCCAAGATTGATTATGCTGACACTCTTTTATATCCAGAAGTTGAGCTTTATGGAGTGTCATACAATGCTTACAAAAAGTGGCCGTGGGTTAATGGTATCGATCTTTCCGACTCGATTCTTGAAGGTTATTTGGCTAACAGAAGCTGCAAATCATTAGAAAGGAGCTTATCTTTTCCTAACTCTCCTTCTGTTTCATTTGGAGTTTACAACAATATCACTTTGTTCAAATGCTTGAATGGTAGTAGTGAGAAGATAGGTGATTATTTTCGACGTTATGAGAACTACTCGAATTGTGATGGCTTTAGCTTATACTATCATAAACCAAGAACAGATAGAAACCACAGTATTCCAGCTGGTGATCTTCCTGCAAATTGCTGGTTTATTCAATTGCCTTTGAAGTTTCATTCATCGTCAGAACCAATTCCTACTGACTTTTTTGATCTGTTAACTTCTAATTTCACATTAGATTGGGAAGTGTCCAAAGATTGTTCCAACTGTCTTCGTAGAGAAGGGCAATGCCAAAGTGACATAAAAAACAACTTCTTTTGCTCCAGAGGTATTGCATACAAGATGCTTGTGTATGTCTGGTTTCATTTTTGGAAAGGATTCAGATGTGTGTTGGTTGGTTCCTTCAGAGATGTTTAATATATCAATGTGAACGGAAGTGCATTGCTTTTAGTAGGATTGTGACTAATTAATCTATCATTTCTGTGTTCTTGCAGTTCCAGCAGCAAAAAGAAATTTGGGACTGATTCTAGGCACAGGTTACAGGTATATATCTATTATCCTTAACTTTTATCTTTAACTACATTTGCACAAAAATCTCCTATTGCCTTGCTCAAACTTAGAATTCTTTTATATGTTTTGCAAATGTTGTACTTGTTGCGTTGTCCCAACACCGGACTGATTCCCGTGCATGACTTTCATTTTCCCCCACATTTGCAGTTTTCTCTTGCACTGGAATCTTGATTTTGCTCTTCTGCTTCAGAAAAAAGATTTTCTGGCATAAAAACCACAGGTTTTGGGAATCTAAAGCTGAGGATCACCGAAATATTGAATCATTTCTGAAGAACTATGGGTCAGATGCTCCGAAAAGATACAATTATACAGACATCAAACGAATCACCAGTCGCTTCAAAAACAAACTACGCCAAGGAGGATTTGGTAATGTATACAGGGGAAGTTTGCATAATGGGAGTCAAGTGGCAGTGAAAGTCTTGAATGAACTGAAAGGCACCGGTGAAGATTTCATTAATGAGGTGTCAAGTATTAGCAGGACATCGCATGTTAACGCCGTGAGCCTTGTGGGATTTTGTTTTGAGGGTCGTAAAAGAGCTCTCATTTATGAATTCATGCCAAACGGATCTCTTGAAAAGTTTATCTATGCGGAAAGATCTGACAGCGGGAGCTCAAAAGAAAGACAACCGGGGTGGCCAGTCAAAGAATATCAATAAGTTTGATGGAAAATGCTATAACTATGGGAAGAAGGGCCACATGGCTAAAAATTGTTGGTTCAAAAAGAACACTGCAGAAAGCAATGCAGCCATGTCAAATGCAGGAAAGACAAGCGATGAAGAGTGGGACGCTGAAACATCTTTCGCCGTGGAGGAAGAAAAATTAGCTCTGGCAGTTACTGTTCCTAGAACGATTGACTACAATAATGATTGGATAGTCGACTCTGGCTGCCCAAATCATATGATAGGAGATAAAGAGAAGCTACAAAACATGACCGAGTACAAAGGTGGTCGTGTGGTGGTGACAACCAACAATTCAAGACTACCAATCGCTCACGTCGGAAAAACAACAATCATGCCGAGATTCAGTCCGAAAGAGGTTTCACTCCAGGATGTCTACCATGTAACTGGGATGAAGAAAAACTTACTATCAGTAGCGCAACTTACGGCATCAGGCCACCATGTCATATTCGGACCTCAAGATGTCAAGATCTATCAAGATCTTGAAATCTCTGGAATATCGATGATGAGAGGACGACGCTTAGAGTCTGTCTATGTAATGTCAGCAGAGTCAGCTTATGTAAACAAGACTCGAAAGAACGAAACAACTTATTTGTGGCATGCAAGACTTGGACATGTAAGCTATCACAAACTCAAGGTGATGATGAAGAAATCTATGTTGAAGGGTCTTCCTCAACTCGAGGTCAGAACAGAGACTATTTGTGCAGGCTGCCAATATGGTATGGCGCATCAGTTACAGTATGAAGACTCATAGTTCAAAGCCAAAGCACCATTGGAGCTGGTTCATTCTGACGTATTCGGGCGAGTCAAGCAATCATCAATCAGTGACATGCAATACATGGTTACATTCATTGATGACTTCTCACGGTACGTATGGGTTTTCTTTCTAACAGAAAATCTGATTTTTTTTTCAAAATTTAAAGAGTTCAAGGAAATAGTGGAAGGAGAACTTGGGAAGAAAATCCAATGTCTCCGAACAGATAACGGTGGTGAATATACATCATATGAGTTCTCTCAGTACCTACAAGAATGTTGCATACCCACAACAGAATGGAGTAGCTGAGAGGAAGAATCGGTACCTTGCAGAGATATGTCAAAGCATGCTACATTCGAAGAATGTTCCAGGAAGATTTTGGGCAGAAGGTATGAAAACAATAGCTCATGTCATCAATAGACTTCCTCAAGCGAATTTAGGGTTCGTTTCACCCTTTGAAAAATTGTGGGGTAGTAAACCTACAGTAAGTCACTTTCGAGTATTTGGCTGTGTGTGCTACGTGTTTGTGCCAAGTCATCTACGTAGTAAATTTGATAAAAAGGCGATACAGTGTATCTTTGTGGGATACGACAACCAAAGGAAAGGGTGGAAATGCTGCGACCCAACAACTGGAAAGTGTTATACATCAAGAAATGTGATATTCAATGAGGCAGCATCATGGTGATCACCTCAAAAGGAAGCTTTACCAGATTCCAAGGAAATAGAAGACAATTTGCAAAAGAAGATGGGGGAGCAAATTATTGAAGTACATCCAAGTCCAGAAAAGGAACATCAAGATCAAAGTGAGGAAGAAAATACCGAGGACGAGGCAACACAAAATCCGTGGCAAACATGCATGCATCAAAGAGTAGAAGACCGTCAACCAGAAGGAGTAAGCCCACATCCTCGGAGATCGACAAGAGTTCGAAAGCCAAATCCCAAGTACGCCAATGCTGTTGTAGCTGAAGAAGAAAAGTTTAGAGAACAACTTAGTATGAAAAGTCGGTGTTGAGGAGAGTGTTAAAATCACCACCGCCTCTCTCATTAGTAGAACATTCTAGATTAAGTTATATAATTATCTAGAAGTGTGGAAAAGATTCAAGAAATACATAGGAAAATAATTGCTAGAGAATTCTAGAGTCAATGTCCTAGTTCTTTACCATGTTAGGCCAAGCCCATTATGATGTTATAGCTAGAATCTTCTAGCAATGTCAAGTTGGTTGATGAACCAACATTGATCATGGATATATAGGGACCTTGGGTCCTTAAGGATGTAAGTCCCAAGTGTGCATCCAAAAAGTGTCCAAGTGAGTCTAAAGTGTGTGTAAGCTAAAGTGTGAGTGTTGGTAAAAATAAAAGAGTAAGAATTTGGTGTATATTGTGGTCAAGTTATAGTGTTCAAGTCTTGGTGTAATTACTTTCACAATAATAAAGTAATTACGTTTTTCATGTGTTGTGGTGTCTAACATGATGGTCCTAGAGATTGTTGGAAGAAGAAAAAATGTTGATGTTGGAGTTGATCGCACAAGTGAAATCTATTTTCCACACTGGCTTTATCAACGAATTGAACTGGACGAAGAGCTTCAATTAACTGGGATAATGAATGAAGAGGAGAAAGAATGTGCAAGAAAGATGGTGATGGTGAGTTTATGGTGCATACAGACTGATCCCTCAAATCGACCTTCTATGACTAAGGTTGTGGAAATGTTAGAAGGGAACCTAGACTCTTTGCAAATTCCTCCGAAGCCTTACCTATATTTTTCCTCAAGAACGGAGGGAGTTTCATCAGCAGTAGAACTGACCTAGTCTTTTCTGTTGATATGTCAGCTATTATTTGTGTAGTTGGAGTAACTGATAAAGTTTCTGCCATATGACTAGGAGGTCATGGGTTCAAGCCGTGGAAACAGTCGTTTGCAGAAATGCAGGGTAAGGCTGCGTACAATAGACTCTTGTGGTCCGGCCCTTCCCTGAACCCCACGCATAGTAGGAGCTTAGTGCATCGGGCTGCCCTTTATGTCAGCTATTATTTGTGTAGTCTCATCTTGTTATATAATTTTAGGGAAACATGTACTGCTGTCTCTATTTTCCTCCTTTGAAGAATGTAGCAGGTTTTAGTATCCAATGTACTTGGATGTTCTTGAGTGTGGGAAGCAATAAATTCATGTTTTTCTTAATAACATCACTAAAAGATCAATGATTTGCCTACAGGAATTTCATAACTGCTGAATATGATCTAATTGGAATGTACATTCTCCTTATATATGAATTTAATGGCATACTAGAAACAATTTGCGGAAGTATTTGATTTTGTGAAGCAGATCAAACATTAATTATAACAAAATTATCAACATTTTTTTTGTTAGAATTCTTTCTTATATTCTGCCTCATGTCTTAGTTAAGGTATCTTTTTGAGCCGAGGGTCTCCCAAAAACAGCCGCTCTACCTATCAAGATGGAGGTAAGGTCTGTGTACACTCTACACTCCCCAGACCCCACGTTGTTGAATTTCACTGGGTATGTTGTTGTTGTTGTTGTTGTTGTTGTTGTTGTTGGCATTAGATCATACTGTATGTCAGCTAACAATGTAAATAGGTTCTATCAAATGAGGAAGTGTGATAGAGATTGTTGGGATTCTCATAGTATTTCTGAGATTCTAAGAGACATCAAATGTGCACAAGAATAGGCTTAATTATCACTTAAAGATAGTGAAGGAAAATGTGATTGGAGTCTCAGTTGGTACTGAAGAAAATGCAGTCTCAGACCTCAACTCTTGCCACTGCATGTCATTGCATTTTATGTCAAGAAAGAGAGAGACAAAGATGTTAATGCAGCTTTTAATGATTTTAATGATGTCTAAATATTTTACGCATGTCCAAAAAGAAAAGGGAGCAAAGTGTCAAGATCCAAAGATACAGGACCCTAAGAAAATATCGGATGAATCATCATGGAGATATGGAAAATATTCCCCTAAGTACCAATGGAAATATTCTCCACAAGCAAAGAAGATATGCAATAATTAAAGAAGATCCGTACAAGTACCAACGAGATTCATTAAAGTACTCGAGGTCAAAGACATGTATGTAAAGAAGATGTACGAGTTATATGGAAGAAGACTATCAAAGTACCAAACCTAAATCAATTAAAAAAAGGAAGATATCTCAAGTCTATTGATTGCAAACATGTGTATGGAAAGCAATCAGTCATGAAGCTCTATCCTTATTCTTGAAAAACAAGATCTCCAATTCCTTTTTCTAAGGATCTACACTCTTGGGTTGCGTTCTCTTCAAGAGTCGTATCAACACTATTTAAAGGCTCAACTCAAGACGAAGAAAATTATACTTTCGTCTCAACTTCTCAAGTTCTCTGTTCTACTTTTCATAAGCATTGTAATTCTATGAGATTTATAGTGTAAGAAAAAAAGAGGAGAGATATAGTATAGTTGGTGAGTCATTGTATCAAAAAGATTATGATAGTTTGAGTGTAGACGTAGGAGCTCCATTCAAACAAAACCTTGTACCCAATCACCATTAAAAGAGCTTAAGAGAACATCATTTCAACCCAAGGAGACTGGACTAAGATCTACATTGGATCCGAATCAATATAAAATATTGTGTGTCAATTACTTTACGTAAGTTACTTTCTGCATTACTTATGTGGTAGTCGACTTAGTCACTCGATAGTAGACTACAAGTCAAAATAGTTACAATTGACCCCCTCCTCATCTCTTGCACTATCAAAAGATAGATGGGGTAGTCCAATGTACTAAGCTCTTGCTATGAGCGAGTTTGGAAAAGAGAGCACATTAGGTTTGGTGTTCGCAACCTTGTTAGGGCCTAAGATCATGGCACATATTGCCCACTTTGTCCCAAACAAGCCTCACGGATTGTCTCTTAGGTTACGCCATCATCGAGTCAAAAAGCGTGATACCATATAAACTCTTTTATACCTTATAAATCTCTTCACTTTCCTCTCCCATTCTTATATGGGATTCACCTAAGGTGTCATGTGCACCTCTTCTTCATAAGCTTATGTCAACCTCGAAGTCTACCAATCCTTCTCTTTGACTCGTCCTCGTCAGCTCGCCCTCTGTCATGAGCATCACAAACCTTACCTTGTATTTTGAAATAAAGATAAAGCAACCCGTGCTCATCTCAAATGTGCACAAGAATAGACTTATTTTTTAGTCTTGCTCTTTCAGAAATTTCCAAATCCACTAACAACCTTGATGTCAACTATGCAGTGTAAGAAATATGAAAGTGATTGCAATAGATTTTTATTTACATATGACATTTATCAAAAAAATTGATGTTGTCC
Source organism: Anisodus tanguticus (assembly GCA_034509755.1). Taxonomy (NCBI): domain Eukaryota; kingdom Viridiplantae; phylum Streptophyta; class Magnoliopsida; order Solanales; family Solanaceae; genus Anisodus; species Anisodus tanguticus. Next base: position 1,547,675 of record CM067540.1, on the reverse strand, counting down.
ACCACAAGATTTTAGCCTTTAAAGTTCTATTTCTTCAAGAATAACAATAATAGAAAAAGTTATATACATTTTTCCTTTTGCTTTTTCAAAATCTTTCTTTTGTAAATAGCACTTCTATGAGTTGAATTGCTCCCATAACACACTTTTCAAATTCATTGCTTAAACGATCATTGAATTATTAAAAATAGGTGAATTAGGTTATTTTTTTACTTTTATTTTGTATCAGAAAAGTCACTCATCTTTCGTTATTCACTCAAAAGTTCCTTCAAGTTAAATCCAATCCATTTTAACCAAAAACCTCCTATTTGTCTCAATACCCGGCACGTAAATTCCCTTTATATGCTGAACCAAAAAGGTCCAAAGTTACATGTAATTAACTCATAAATAACATAATTCTATAAACATTTTTAACACGATCATTATACAAAATTTAAACTCGTCAAATTTTTCATAATTTCCCTTGTTTTCTCCCTTATTTCTCTCTTCACCACATTAGACTTTTGATGGACATCCCTTCTCCTGCCTTAGAATTTTTAATGGACATGCACTAAATACTCTATGCTAAAACCTAATTTTCAGCAAAATATATCATTCTTTCACCTATAAAAAACACCCTTTTCCCTATCAATTCTCATATTATCTTTTTCTTCGCTCTTTTAACTTTCTCATTATCAACAAGAAAGAACAGAGGGAATTAAAAGAAATAATGTCTATTAAAAAGAATATGACAACTATACTTTTTATTACCATTGTTACTATCTTTGTTTCAAGCAAATTTGCATGTGCACATGAGGAAATTCATCCCCAACCCCACCCTGAACAACCCCACCCTGAACAACCCCACCCCGACCACCCCCACCCTCACCCCGACGTCCATGCTCACCCCGAACCCCACCCCCATCCCCAACCCCAACCCCACCCTGAACAACCCCACCCCGACCACCCCCACCCCGACGTCCATGCTCACCCCGAACCCCACCCCCACTCCAATGGTCCTGAGGGGCCAGTATATGAATTTGCGGGACAAAAATTAAAGATGGAACCAGGACATGAACCATGTTACCAAAAGTGTTATCGAGGTATTTTTGCTGGTGAAGGCAGTCCATTATATGCTGAAAAACAATGCTATGACACATGCCATAACCATGGTAAATTTGTATTACCAAACTTTAATCTTCCTCAAGTTTAAATTTTGGATCAATCCATCGATAACAAGCACTCCCTCAATATGTTATTCCAATTTGTTTGGCCATGTTATTATTTGGGGAGTCAAAGACGTTCTTCTTCTACCACGCTTTTATGGAGGCAGATAATTTCTTTGATTCCATGTCATATCAATTTAACCAACATGATAGTGAATATATTTTCATATATTTTGTAATATTCTGTAATTAATATTTTAATGTAATTATGTAAAGTAAAGATACTTATTCCATTAGAATTACAATTGTACACACTATATATATTGTATTAATGAAAGGACTGTTTGGGAGTTTTTGCTCTATGGTACTTTATAATGCAGTACGTGAAGTATATAACTATTACAAGTATTCGAAAGGATAAACAAAGATTCAATAATTCAACTAGAATTCTGAAGATTACAATAGTTACACAAGAAAACTGGAAATTCCAGTTTTGTAGAAGATGGAAAAATGGAAATTGTTTTTGCTGAGTCGAGTGTAGCACTCTGTCCTTAAGACAATATTGCCCCGTATGTATCCTTTATACGTCCTGGACAATTTGTCTCCCAAGATAAAACAACAATGGAACCCTTGAGCAAAGGAAACTCAAGAGCTACCGTGAAGAATATTGAGTAACGAAATGATGCTTGGAAGTTATAGGAAGAAAACTGTTTTCGGTTGTGTATTTTCGTGCACTGTTTTTGGTGTCCTCCTTGGTGCTCAACAATGGTGTAAGGGGGTGTTTATATAGGTGAGGGAGGGGCTGATTACTGCCCTCCATAACAGCCAAATAATGGCCATTATGAAGGTAGTAAAGCCACCAACATAAATGGAGAAAAGACCAACGGATTTGGCCATTATAGGAGGAGTAATTCAGCCAAAATAAATGGCTGAATTGAGTGCTTGGCAACTGCTTTGACTGTCCAGATTCTGGAAACTTGAGGGACCAAACTGTACATCTTGAAACTTCAGGGACCAAACTGTACATCTGAAAGAATTCTGGTCCAAACTGTACATCTGGAAACTTCTGGGATCAAACTGTACTTCTTGCAAAGTTCTCTGGCCCAAAAAGATAATATCAGAAGACCCACAGCCCACGACCCGTGAACCCGGAACCCGAGAACCCGGAACCCGGAACCCGGAACACGGAACCGGACCGGACGGGCGGGCGGCGGCGCGCGCGCGGTCTTTCCTCGAACCGAAGCACATCTAGGTCCTCCCTCCTTTAAACACATGGGATACCCCTTGGGGTCCCAAACCCCAAACCAATTTCGAGTCTTATATACACAACAATTCTTTCTTCCTCTACCGATGAGGGAAAATTACACACAATACCACACTTTCCATGCTTCAAACACCTTACTTCGTGAACCAATATCTCTTTCATTTCTCAATGAAATTTGACGATTCTTGGCCCTACGGTTATCTACGTACTTAGTAGATCATGCATGTGTGAAGAACCGAATTCTCCAATATGCGTAACACTAGTGTTTAAGCCGTTAAAGTTGGTCGGTCGCAACTCCCGCCAAAGGCAAATTTCCAACAATCCCCTCTTGAAAGAGATTTTGGTGCACTCACATGGTGTCTTTTCATTTCCGACAATATTTCAAATGACCGATGTTGTATAAGGAGAGGTAGCTTCACTTTGAACCTTCCATAGTTAAATACCATCGGACTTACTTACTGCGCGGTGAACGTGATGTCTTGAACCGTCAGTGTTTAGTGTAAGCCAAGTCAATGGTACCAACACAACAAATTCCCTTACTCTCTTCTTCGTAATGTTTTGTCCGTTTTGGCCATGGACAACGTCTTGGATTCTTAAGCGCGTTCATTTTGAGGCGGCCCATCCTCGCACTTAAATAGGTGGTCTCCTACAAGGTATCCTGCTATACCCCACTTCACAAGTGTTAGGAACCATTAAACGTTTCCCAAAGACCTAACCTCAACTCGTTGAGGATCATTACGTGTTTTGAAAACTTAACCTTTACCCATACTGCAGCTTAGCACTTAACGTCTATCGCAGAACGGCTTTGGATTTGGTGTTTCTTTTCGCAGATCACTATCCGAAGTGCTCATGCTTCCACCGAAGCGATCAACCGAACCTTTACAACTTAGTTTTCCCATTGAACCAAATTACGGGATCTCCGGTTCGTAAGGTTGGGTTTCCACCGTATCGGTCCGTATATTTTGGGTTTTAAGCCCATTCCCCTAGACAAAGAACACTTGATCTCCGGGTAGTCCCTTAGTTAGTAAACAAGGAAGTGACACCCGTGATGATCAATCGCCACACGGTCTTATGTCTCCGACGGATCCCGACAGATATGTCCGTACGCCGTCATCCGTGTCCTTCCTGAAGCCGACCAGCTAGCCACAGTGTATAACTGCTAAAGGCACAGGTTTCTCCTAATAAGGGACGTCCTCTAAGGAGCCGTGAAGTTACTCAACTTCTTTCGTGCTTTGTATAAAGCGATAAACTCCGATTCCATCATGAATCGGCCGATGCAAGTTTGCTTAGAGGATTTTATAAGAACCACCATACACATTTACTTGTGGCTTTGGTGTTCTTCAGATCTGATGTCCAGTTTGCATCACAGTGTTCTCTCAGAATCGCTGGACATCCAGAATACTATAATCTGTAGATAAGCAAATAATTCAGATATCGTCATATCCGACTTAACGCCTTTCTATTAATCATGTATTGAAATCATCAGTGAACCTTAGTTCAACTAATATGTTTGTAGGACGATACCAGGTCGGTTGTAGTGTGTACTATACATTTAACTACACGTGACTCCGTGCATATCGCTCCTTGTCTATGGGTGCACCATGATTCCAATCGGTTCTATGATTCATATCCATTGGTGGCTTCAACGTGATTTGTCAACTATCGACCGATCCGTTAGATGTCTTAGAAATTCAATTCCTAAGATGTCATCTCGTGATACCCATATCTTTCATATCGAGACTTTGTTTCAATATGATTTTCACTCTCGACCGTTGGTTTTCCAACCGTTGGCTTTCTAACTTCGAGCCAATGTTTCGTGGTCGATTCATTGTTTCTTTTTATTTGAAACTTTCGGGACTAAAATGTAAACATTTCAGGGACCAAACTGAAAGTTCAGGAAGAAGCCCAACAGTCCAGCAAACTAACTCTGATTCTCTTCTTCCAACTCTCCGGTTGGGAAGGCTAGTTCAACATCCATGCCACGCAAGACTACAATGGCCCTGGATGTTAAGCTACTCACAGGGGAGCACATTTTACAACCCAAAGGTTCTTTTTCCGGAGGAAGATTAACCATTACACAAGTATGGTTCTATATATGGAATCTATTTCTCCCTTTAGCTTCTTTCCAAAGCAGCGCTTTTGGAGATAACAATTATTTGTTAATTGTTCATGGTTCATTATTAACCATACAAGCTAGAAGGACTGGAACAAGTCTTTGTCCCCTTCTTTGCTCTGTCTCGGTTCAACATCTAGAATCCCTGAGTTCTGCAGATCTGGAATATTAAGTTCCGGATAGCCAGCAACTTTCGAGTCTTGTAGATACAGAACTTCTAGTTCCGGACAGTCAGGCCCTCGTGGGTTCTTGTTAACCTTGAGCAATTACTCCTTTTTCCTTTTTCAAGGAAAGCTATCTTAAAAGAATTCAGCATTCTTTGATGCCAAGAGGCGATCGGCACTACTGTTATTTGTAGATCTAGTGGATATGCAATCTACAGTCTTAGGTCGAACTTGACCTGTCTCGGTAGTCCAACTTCTACCAAGCCATCCCACATCACAACTTTTGTATGTGAGATCCTTTTCATGTCTCACACGGAGAGTTATCCTTATCCTTATCCTTATGCGGACTTCTGTTGAGAATCGCATTAACGGTAAGGATCGCCTTGCCCTACATAATTTAGGCGTACGGGTTTGCGCTTGGCTAACACCATTAGACTGAGGTGAGTAATGAGCAGTCGTTTAATGTACGATGCTTCACATTCTCCCCCTCTATCACTACGAATTTCTCAATCCGTAGGCTTTGTTGATTTTCAACTTCTGCTTTGTAGCACTTATCCGCTTCAACAACTTCATCTTTGCTTTTTAACAAACAAAGGATTCCATACGTTGTACCATCATCAATGAAGATCACAACGTACTTGTCTCCCCCCTCTATTTTGTATAAACTTCAAATCACCCAATTAGGTGTGACTAAGTTCTAGAGGAGCGGTGCTTCTTTCGCTATTCCCTTAACGGAATTTGGAAAGGTGATTTTGCCTCTTCATCTACCTCACATTTATTTTGAGGGTTTATGTCGACAGAAGGCAACAATCTCAATATCGTTAGCTTTTGAATGACTTGCTATTTAACGTGTCTTAATCTATGATGGCATAGATGCACGGATTACAAATATATCACTCATTTGGCTACAGACATACTGTATCATTCTTAGTTATCACAGACCTGTTGGACTAGTCTCAAACCAGGTTTGACCAACAGCGTCCCTTTAACCAAGTTTGGGACATGTATCACCTCATCTTTGAGTGATCCCATTCCCTGAAGTCCTATTGAGGACAACCTCTCCAACCACGTCTAATTTAGAGGTGGCGTTGCTTCACATGAACAACCTCTTACCCGTGGTTAGGGCGTAACCGGATCATCTGTAATCTCGATACTCGGGCCCACTCCAGTTGCTTTGGCAGACTGAGTGTCCAATTTCTTTACTGCCTTTCTTTAGACCTTCGATCATTTAGGACCCGGAAACTCGGCCCACCTTACTAGGTGTCCATTACTTTTCCAATGAAATGAATTCGCCCCACTCCGATCGCCGGAGGCTTTGTATGACCGAGTGTCCAATATCATCATATCACAGAATTTTGGCCCACCCGGTCGCCGGAGGCTTTGTATGACCGAGTGTCTAATATCATTCTATCAAAGGAATTTTGGCCCACTCCCGCCCGGAGGCTTTGTATGACTGAGTGTCCAATATCATCCTATGAAGGATCTTCTGCCAAATAATATGACAGGTTCAACGTCATTAACTTTTAGACTTCTTCCGTTATGATTGGTGCCCAGATAATTCTTGGCGCTTACTTAAGTGTGGTAACAGTTTTCGCACAGTCAGTGGATCTTTCTCCCTCGTATGTGCGAACATACTTTACACACTTTAATAATTACACTTAAAAGAACGGATCTTCTTAAGTCGTTTACAAAATCCAATCTTTAAACGGAAAATAAGATGAGATTAAACTTCTGATTTGTTTAAAGCGTAAGGAATATAAATTATTTTCATATTCCTCCTTACTTTAATCCATTTTTAATCAGACCTCATTTAATCTTTATTCTTGACAAGTAAGAAAAATACTTATCATTTAATCTTTATTCTTGACAAGTAAGAAAAATACTTATCCCAATTTCGGATTGTGGCTCACTTCAGTCACTTCATCAGACTGAGTGTCCATTTCCTTCTCACCATTATTCGGATCCTTTGTTTGGGACAGATATAGGCCTTCTGCTGCAAGATAGAATAACATCTTCAGTCTTCTCCTCTTGTCCCAGTTAACATCCTCAGGCTCTCCAGAGCGCTTGTTTCCACCAGTCTTGGTAGCGGTGACACCATGAACACGTTCATCATCATCACTCTCTTCTACCAGAAAACCATTTCCATAACCAGATTTGGTCACACAATTTTTGACCGACATCTTTCGAACACTAATAGTAATACAATACAAATATTCTCTTAAGTTGTTTGGGAGTTTTTGCTCTATGGTACTTTATAATGCAGTACGTGAAGTATATAACTATTACAAGTATTCAAAAGGATAAACAAAGATTCAATAATTCAACTAGAAATCTGAAGATTACAATAGTTACACAAGAAAACTGGAAATTCCAATTTTGTAGAAGATGGAAAAATGGAAATTGTTTTTGCTGAGTCGAGTGTAGCACTCTGTCCTTAAGTCAATATTGCCCCGTATGTATCCTTTATACGTCCTGGACAATTTGTCTCCCAAGATAAAACAGCAATGGAACCCTTGAGCAAAGGAAACTCAAGAGCTACCGTGAAGAATATTGAGTAACGAAATGATGCTTGGAAGTTATAGGAAGAAAACTGTTTTCGGTTGTGTATTTTCATGCACTATTTTTGGTGTCCTCCTTGGTGCTCAACAATGGTGTAAGGGGGTGTTTATATAGGTGAGGGAGGGGCTGATTACTGCCCTCCATAACAGCCAAATAATGGCCATTATGAAGGTAGTAAAGCCACCAACATAAATGGAGAAAAGACCAACGGATTTGGCCATTATAGGAGGAGTAATTCACCAAAATAAATGGCCGAATTGAGTGCTTGGCAACTCGCTTTGACCGTCCGTATTCTGGAAACTTGAGGGACCAAACCGTACATCTTAAAACTTCGGGGACCAAACCGTACATCCGAAAGAATTCGGTCCAAACTGTACATCCGGAAACTTCGGGATCAAACCGTACTTCCGGCAAAGTTCTCTCGGCCCAAAAAGATAATATCGAAGACCCACAACCCCACGACCCGTGAACCCGTGAACTCGGAACCCGAACTCGAACCGGAACCGGACCGACGGGCGGGCGGCGGCGCGCGCGTGGTCTTTCCTCGAACCGAAGCACATCTAGGTCCTCCCTCCTTTAAACACATGGGATACCCCTTGGGGTCCCAAACCCCAAACCAATTTCGAGTCTTATATACACAACAATTCTTTCTTCCTCTACCGATGAGGGAGAATTACACACAATACCACACTTTCCATGCTTCAAACACCTTACTTCGTGAACCAATATCTCTTTCATTTCTCAATGAAATTTGACGATTCTTGGCCCTGCGGTTATCTACGTACTTAGTAGATCATGCATGTGTGAAGAACCGAATTCTCCAATATGCGTAACACTAGTGTTTAAGCCGTTAAAGTTGGTCGGTCGCAACTCCCGCCAAAGGCAAATTTCCAACAAGGACTCCACTCAAGGAAATTTACACTAATCTACATGGTATCAAGAGTCAAAAATCCCTCCCTACCCTAAACCCTAATTTCGGCCGCCCTTCTATTCCCTTTTCCGGTGCCAAACCACCCGTATACCTCTGATATACGCTGATATACAGCTGCCCAGCCCTCCACTTCTACAACCAGCCTCGTATACCTTTGGTATACTACTGATATACAATAGTTCTACACCTTTTTATTTCTCTACTAAATTTCGGATACCCTCATGGAGTCACCCGCGGCCCACATAGCTTCTCCCGCTTCCTCTTCCTCAACACCCGGCGTCACAAATCCTCATCCCTCTTCCACCCCAAACATCTTTCATCCATCTTTCGCCGTAACCAATATCAAAAACTTCATCCCGTTGATTCTTGATCAAAAGGATGGACAATACGTGTCGTGGGTTGAACTCTTCCATATTCATGCATGTGCTTACAATGTGCTTCATCACATTGATACCACCCATCCCCGCCCACCCAACATCGATAACACGATGCGGACAAGGCTTGACGACATCGTCAAGCAGTGGATCTATGGCACTATCTCAAAGGATTCGCTTCATACCATTATGCCGGAGCTTCGGCTCACGAGTTATGGACACGGTTGGAGGAAATTTTTCAATAAAACAAACATACACGTGATGTGTATCTTGAGGAGAAATTCAACACCACCCGTCTTGAAAATTTTGCAAATATGGCCGACTACTACAACAATTAAAATTGTTTGCCGATCAACTATCTAATGTTGGTACTCCAATTTCGGACACGAAGATGGTATTGCAGTTGATATGGTTTACCGAAAGGTGAATACGATACCCTTGCAATGATGATTCAACAGGCCGATCCCATACCCAATTTCAACAAAGCACGATCCCAATTGATATTAGAGGAGACGAGAAGAGCGAAACAAGATGACCATACCTCCAAGGCGTTGGTAGTTAACGCCCCTATAGCAACCACCACTACATTCCGACCACCAACAATCACAGCACAACCATGGTGGAGACAGAGGCAGAAGCTGCGAAGGTGGTCGGGGAGGCAAAGGAAAGGGCCGAAGGCAATGGGTCAACCACACAAATAATCAGTCGCAGGCCCAGTACCTGACACAGTGGGCAAGCCCACTTCCTTGGCAACTATTTGGGCATTGGGCCCCGTCGACCAGCCCCTTTCCAGGCCAGGCCCAACATCAATAGTGGGCATCGCCAAGGCTTAACATTTTGGGAGCCCATCCAGCGGCTCGCCAGCCAGGCCCCAGCCATCAAGCACATTACACATCGGCCCAGCAGCCGACATCCAGCTTCAATCCAACGGATTTGGTCCAAGATTTCGATTCTTTAAATATCTAGCAGCCTGATGATGTGTGGTATATGGATACAGGTGCCACCTCTCACCTCACCAACAATTCTGGTAATCTTCCTCAACTGCACAATTTAAATACTCTTCAATTTATTATGGTCGAAAATGGTTATCACATTCCAATTCAAGGGTTTGGCCATATGCTAACTCCACCACCTCACCCCCACTTCTCCCTTAAACACATCCTATATGCACCTAACATTATCAAGAACCTATTATCTGTTAGAAAATTTGCCACTGATAATTCTGTATCTATTGATTTTGACCCGTTTGGTTTTTCTGTGAAGGACCTACGTACGGGGAGACTTCTTATGAGATGCAATAGTGTGGGGGACCTCTATCCTTTCCTATCCACGTCTGCTGCCAGTGTCAATCCTCCCACATCTCTAGTTGCAATCTCCTCCTCGATGTGGCATAGTAGACTTAGACATCCCGGAGCTCATATTTTTTATTTTCTTAGAAATCGCAATTTCATTAAATGTAATAAAGGGAATCTTGTCCAAAATTGCTACTCTTGCCATCTTGGAAAGCATGTTAGACTTCCTTTTACGTCATCTTTGAGTATTACTTTTTCTCCCTTTGATATTATTCATGCAGATTTATGGATCTCTCCTATTACTAGCAAATTAGATCATAAATATTATTTAATATTCTTGAATGATTTTTCTCACTTCCTATGGGTCTATCCGCTCCACTTTAATTAACAGGTCTACCCAAAGTTTCTTGAATTTCATACGTATGTTAAAACACAATTTGAAAAAGAAATAAAAATATTTCAGTATGACAATGGTCGTGAGTTTAATAATTCTCTCTTTCATAAAATTTGTGCGGCTAATGGCATGGCCTTTCGTTTCTCCTGCCCCTAAACTTCCCCACAAAATGGTAAAGCCGAATGAATTATCCGCACCATTAACAATATGATTCATACCTTACTTTTCCATGCATCTCTTCCCCCAAACTTTTGGGTGTATGCATTAAAACGGAAGAATATATTCTTAACATACTACCTACTTGTACGCTCCAAAATAAGACCCCTACAAAGTTCCTATTTCATCGGATCCCTACCTATGATCACCTTCGGATTTTCAGTTGTCTATGCTACCCGAATCTTCCCTCCAGTGTCCCTCACAAATTAACACCTCGTACCACCTCGTGTGTCTTCTTGGGATTCTCGTCGAACTATAGGGGTACTTATGCTATAACGTGTCCACATGTAAAATCATAGTCTCCTGCCATGTCACGTTTGATGAGAACATCTTTCCCTTTGCCAACATCCACCAATTTCAGGCCACCGATTATGGATTTCTTGATGACCCGGATACCTCACCTCTCCTTCAAAATGCACTACATTGGCCAAATACCATCTCATCGAACATCGCCCCAACCACTGCCCCAGTTATAGACCCCACTGTCCCACTCACTATCTAGTCATGTCGCCCCCACTCACTGCCTTCATCGCAAACAACCCTTCCTAGTCACCCATACCGTTGCCCAGTCACCCGACACACTCCCAGTCACCCGACGTACTGTCCAGTGACCCGGCACACTGCCCCTCCCGACACACTGTCCAGTCCCGCCAGTGTACTGCCTCCCACAACATCACCCGAGTCTCATTCCCCGTAGCCCCTACCTACTACCACACTGCTCGTGATCTAGCCCCAACTCACCGTATGAAAACCCGTGCACAACATGGGATTTTCAAACCAAAGGTTCATTTTAACCTATCCACTAAAACTATCTCACTTATGGCTAAAAATCCAAAATTAGCCAAACTTGATCCAAATTGGAATGCGGCCATGCGTGAGGAGTTTAATGCATTAACCAATCAACACACTTGAGATCTTGTCCCGAAACAAGAGGGGGGTGAATGTGATTCGTTGTATGTGGCTCTATCGTCACAAATTCAGAGACAATGGTGAACTTGAACGTCATAAGGCTAGACTTGTGGCTAATGGTACAGGGCAATAAGAGGGAGTTGATTGTGGTGAGACCTTTAGTTCGGTGGTCAAACCAGCCATCAGTCGCACCGTTTTGAGCATATATATGGGGAAGAATTGGCCTATTCACCTGTTTGGTGTAAAAATGCTTTCTTACATGGGGATTTGAAAGAAATAATTTATATGCATCAACCGCCTGACTTTATGCATCCGGAGGTTCCTCGGTATGTTTGTCGTCTTTATAAGTCGCTATATGTTTTAAAACAAGCCCCCAAGGCTTGATATCAGAGGTTTGCTACATACATCATACAGAGCGGGTTCGTGTGCGGCAAGAGTGATCATTTGCTCTTTATTTTTCATCGAAATACTAACACAGCTTACCTTCTTTTATATGTGGATGATATTGTTCTGACAACTTCTTCTGATACACCGAAACACGAGATCATTTCCCTGATCAAGTCCGAATTTTCTATGACAGATTTGGGTAAGTTGAGTTATTTTTTGGGGATATCAGTGACCAGATCCGCATATGCCATGTTCTTATGTCAGTGTAAGTATACAGAGGAGATTGTCTACCGGGATAAAATGGCAAACTGCAAGATCATGTCCACTCCAAGTCAAAACTCAATGCAAATAAAGGGGATCCAGTCAGTGATCCCTCTCTTTATAGGAGTCTCGCAGGTGCTCTTTAGTATCTCACATTCACTCGGCCCAATATTGCATATGTTGTTCAGCAGGTGTGCTTGTTCATGCACGCTCCTAGGGAGCCTCACTTTACAGCTCTTAAACGTATCATTATGTACGTTAAGGGCACTATTGACTATGGATTACATCTATATCCCTCCGCACCTACTAGATTGCTCTCTTACACCGACGTCGATTGGGCAGGCTGTCCGGACACTCGTCGCTCTACGTCGGGCTATTGTGTATTTTTAGGAGATAATATTATTTCATGGTCTGCCAAGCGGCAAGACACACTTTCACGTTCGAGTGCAGAAGCAGAATATCGAGGCGTTGCAAACGTTGTTGCCGCTATGTTTGTTCCGAAATCTCCTTCTTGAGCTTCATTGTCCCTTACGTAAGGCATATTTGATTTACTGTGATAACATATATGTTGTCTACTTGTCTCATAATCCGGTTCAGCATCAGCGAACCAAGCATATTGAGATGGATATTCACTTTGTTCGCGAGAATGTTGCAATAGGTCACGTTATGGTGTTACATGTTCCTTCTTCATATCGGTACGCAAATATCTTCACTAAGGGGCTTCCTCGGCAACTGTTCCTTGACTTCAGATCCAGTCTCAGCGTCCGGCATCCTCCCGCTCCGACTGAGGGGTGTGATAGTGAATGTATTTCCATATATTCACCATATATTCTACAATATTCTGTAATTAATATTTTAATGTAATTATGTAAAGTAGAGATCATTATTCCATTAGAATTACAATTGTACACATTATATATATTGTATTAATGAAAGGACTCCACTCAATATGATTTACACTAATCTACACAACAAGATTGTTTGATTTGTAATTTATGTTGGTGATCATTTGTAATTTGAACATATTCATGAAACATATATAACTTGGCATGGATGTCATAAATTTACTGATTTCTGTTACACTCTCATGCTGATATGTTTGCTTCTTTTCTTTTTTTTTAAGTATCAGAGAAAAGAAAATAAAAGAAAATAAATTACATTGAGTAGCAGGAATTCCCCCACATTTTGCATTTACAAATTTGTTTCTAATCTGTTGTGTAAATTTAAAATTATGATATTGTTATCCAACGCTAAATTTATATTAACCTAAGCTTGCTCGAATGATTGATCATTAAATGATTTACCGATGGAGTAAATTAATGAAGAATTTTGGAGAAGAAGACTGATTGAGAGATTATAACGATTCATCATCCTAATATATTCATTCTACGGAATTTTGTAATTTATCGGTTAGTCCGAAATATCGGATTTTTTTTGTTTATTTGTGATATTATAACGATTTCTTGTAAATTGAACAACACATGCAAGACTTGTCAATCTGGCAAATTTCATAAACATAGTCAAACTTTTCTACAACAATAGTATTTATCTAGATATTTTTTGGTTGCTCTAGCAAAATATTGTTGTAGATAACATATAATATAACATAACATGTACAATTGGTTTAAAAAAACTTTGTTATTATAGTAAATTATTGTTATAAAGGAGGATTGTTATAGAGAGGTCTAATTAGTACCAAGTAGATCTTGCTAGTCTAATAAATCTTGTGAACAATTGAAAAATATATGCAATTAACCAACAAGACTTGTGAACAATTTAAGAAGTTACCTAAAATGATGATAGTGTCAGGTCTTGTCAACCTAGCAAAACTTGTGAAGAATTGATCACAAGCAAGTTTTGTCATCTGACAAGACTTGTAAAAATTTATTTAACATGGATAGATCGAATGAATATTGCACTATAGTTACACTGTGCCAATATAACTGTCACACCCGAACCATGGCCTGGGCGAAACTCGACACTCGATGTCTGACTGCATGTGACCGAGCGAACCACATGGCTTGCTTGTTAATATGGACATCAAAACATGCTAAAGTAATGATAATGAAACATGTAAAACATATGTTAAAAACATAGTCTGAAATATAATAGCGGAATTTTCTTAACATAATCATGATAAGTCTGAAAATAAATAATATTGATGTGACTGACATGTTAAACTAGTCTAGTTTATGAAACCTCTGACTCAAGAGTCCGCAAAATTGTTTACCGGGACAAGGCCCTGGCATACCCCTACTAATAATCATGACATGTAAAATTAATAGGCTGACACCCCGAATGAAATGGGGATCACCAAATAGTTGATATTGATGTGTTCCTACTGAGCAGATCCGTCTCCCTGAAACTCAGCACATGCACCGTGAAATGCAGGCCCTATGCAAAGGGACATTAGTACATTTGAATTGTACCGTAAGTAAAGCAACTGAAGAGAATAAGCAGGCACATGAAATATTAGAACATGAACTGAAACTAAACATGAGCATGAACATGATCTGACATGAGTATAAAACATGTATAAAATTTGTGTATCTGTAAACTTGTATATCTGTGTATCTGTGGGGGGATCAGTAGCATAACTAACAATATGAATCACCACGTGGGTACGTGGAGTCTGGTACCTGGCCCGACCAACAGAGCTTTCTCATACCTTGCCAGGGTATGAGCCATGAACATGGCAAGAAAAGATCCAATTTGCAAATCTGAAGGTATCGTCCTCTGGCGGGGTGATCCTTATCCTACGGTGGCATACGTAATTTCAGACTACTAGAGCCTTCTCAGTAAACTATGCAACTCCAAAAAATATGTACTTGAAAATATTAGCTTGTAAGCCCATGAATTTCATGAAATTTAACATGTAAATACATATAGAATATAACTTGCGTAAACACATGAAAACATATATATATATATATATATATATATATATATATATTGATGAAATTGAGTAATATTGATTATAACTTGTATTTAAGAACCCATGGAAATCAAAGTATGCGTTCATGGATTACGGACAGGTTCATGACAATCCTGATGACATATCATGAATACAATAGACGAATTGTAATAGAGACATGATACATATGCAATATTAATATAATTAGGGTTATCATGATAGTAGAGTTAAAACTAAGTATGGAATTTTCATGATTTCATAGAAACGTAGCGTGGGGGAAGAACAATGATGTCCCCACAGGTAGATAGAAGCTTTACACACCTTACTCGCTTCCAAAATCATATTAAAAATCCGGATTTTGAAGAAGAACTCCAAAGATTGCACCTTGAAATCTTGAATTGGGTTAATTTTGAAAACCCTAGGTTAAGAGTAGTGAATTTCTCTTAGGAATTGATTATACTATGTTAGAATGACATGAAAATACATGGAAAGGACTTACCTTGGTGTAGGAGATGATTGGGAAGAGAGAACTTTCGTGCTAAGGCTTGAGAAAAGTGAAAAACTGATTTTTAAAGTCTAAGTCTCGTATTTATACTCTTTGGTGTCGGAACACTTTGACGCTCTGATTCGACAGTCCGTCGAATTTTTGACGGATTGGGTCTGGATCGTAGAATTTTCTACGGTCTGTATAAATGGACCGGCATAGTCTTGCAAATTTTCAGAGAGTTGTAAAAAGCTGGAATTCTGGGACAGTAAAGATCGACATGCCGTCAATAATTTGACGGTCCATAAAATTTACAGCCTTGCCGTCAATTTCTCAAAATGAAATTGACGGTTCATTTTGACGGGTCGTAAATATTATGTGGTCCGTATAACCTGGCGTGAATTCTAGTCTGCAGAACTAAAACTGTTTTTTCAACTTAAACTCCCCGTTTTAGTTTCCTAAACTCCCAAATCATAAACATGACTTAGTTTAGAGGTATGAGGTGTTACAATAACTTGTGAACAAGGCAAGATCTTTCAATCCGGCAAGACTTGTGAACAATTTAACAAGATATGTAGAATGAACATGAAAATTGAAGTTATGTCTTGTCCGACATAATTTATGCACACGACAAGATTTATCAATTTGATAAGACTTTGTAAATAATTTAATAAGATAAATAGAATAAAAATTGTACTAAAGTTATATCTCATCCGATGTAACTTGTGAAAACATAATTTCTTTCTTCTTTTTTTCAGTGCATATCGCATAGACTGTTTATACAAATTCTTTAAATGGAATACAAAATTTAAATAACGCCCTCAAAATAAACCTACTTGTGTGCAAATATTCCCAGCATAAAAAGTAATACTGCGATTTTAGCCCAAATATTCACTAGTAAAATTACACGTCCAAATTGCTATATTTTCCTTCATTTAATGTAATTTTATCTGGAGGCCCAAGATTCGAAGCGCAATCGTTAAGTTAAACCGCTTTCTAGTTTTCGAGATGCGAAACTTTAATAGAGTGGCCAAGAAGAATCGTCCGAAAGCAAGGGAAGGACAGTGTAACCATCTTATTATTAGTTAATCATAATAAGTGGAAAAGAGCAATCGTAAAGCCTCCTGTATCAAGATGTAGGAAAGCTTTAGCTAGGCAAATTATATGGAGTATGTGTTTTCCCTTATTTTAATTATTAAATTTCTGCTACATGTATTTTTCCACTTGCATGGACATATTTAATGAATGATGACCAATAAAATTAATTAAAATGAATAAGATCCATCACAAATTAATCCCTCTAATTCTTCTTTTTTTAATTCATCGAAATTTATTTTTTTATTTGTCTAACATTCTATATTTTTATAAAACAACATTGTATATAGATTATAATAAAACATTTTAATTGATATATTAAGTGATGACATAAAAACATATCACGCCTTCAAAATATCACAAAAACACTTTAAAAGACAAATGAAAAAATAAAAAATAAGTAAAATAAAATAGAAGAGAAGATAAATGTCTTTGGTGCTCTAAGAGAGATACTACGTCACCTCTCCTTAGACCACATAAATAGATGAAAATGAAGAACACATTAGTGTTTCCTTCAATAAAATATTTATATATGAGCCTTTTAATTTGAAATTAACATTTATTATTCTCAAACTTAACAATGAAGCGCTCCACATTCAAATAAATTTCTTATATATTACAACGTCAATTAAGATCCAAATCGGCATTTTTGTTGAGGCTTGTCCATTGATTTTGCAAGATTTATGTTATAATTTAATCAATCGTTTTTCTTTGCACTAGCGAAAATGAAAAATTATGAAAATGAAACGTTCACAAAAAAGAGTTAATTAGTTTTCGAAATCAAGAAGAAATATAACTTTTTCATTTCATCTATATAATTAAACTCATCAACATTCTCAATTTATATTCTCAAGTCCCTCCCTTTCCCAATCAAAGGATGTAAATCTATTACACAAATAATATTGCATGGTAAATTTTAGTGTAGTATACTTATTGTACATAATTATCATAGTCAAATGAATTACATAAATCAATTAATGAAATAAGGCGACAAAAAAAGACTTGTGTTTCTAATGAAATGTAATTCGTCTAGGGCTAGCTGAAATAATTATAAATTTGTATAATTCTGATGAGGTGACTGGAATCTCTCTTAAATAAATTGATCTATCTTTTTTCTCATTTTTAGTGTTATTTGTCATTTATTTTATTTTAAATAGCGCAAAAATCTATAAATATAACCACTCAACTGTTTTTATTTTTCCTATAATTGTATATATTTGTCAAACATTTTAACATCCATGTATGTGATCTTTTATTGAATAAAAATATTTTTCTCCCCTATAATTTTTATAATATTTTAACATCAATTTGTAAGCTCTCTAAAATTTTACTTGTTATGGTATTGATTGAATAGCTATTTTCCTCTTCTCATGAGTTGCACCGTATAGAAAGTCTCTACATTATTTATCCATCATTTTCAGCACACCTGTAGGAAGTATGAATACTGATCTCCAAAAGCTTTGTAATGAGAACACAGTTAATAACATGCTACCAATCCAGTTGTATCTGAGAAATGTTTTATTCTCTTAACTGAATTTTCTGCTCCTTCACAGAATATCATCAGATCATCTGCAAATGTTAGGTGTGTAAGCTGTTGCTCCTTATACATAGGATGGTATCTAAAATCAGGCAACCTGCTCATTCTTGACATGACTCTTGAGAAATACTCCATTACAAGGACAAAAAGGAGAGGTGAAATTGGGTCACCTTGCCTCAAGCCTCTTCTTCCTTAAAAAAAAATCACACCCTTCTCCATTTACCTTAGACTGAGAATCTAGTTGTAGTAACACACTCCATTATCAGATGCACAAATTTTGGACGGATATCATATCCTACAAGCATCTCCCTCACAAACTCCCATTTAACCATGTCATAGGCCTTTCTAAGGTCTATTTTCATCAAGCACCTTGGAGTGGTCTTCCTTTTATAATGCCTCAATAAATCATGGCATACTAAGACATTCTGCACTAGTGATCTCCCTTTCACAAATGCAGCTTGAGTAGGACTCACTATAGTAGGCAATACATTAGTAAGCCTACTACAAAGTAATTTAGAGATACACTTAAAAAGGACATTACAACAAGCTATGGGACTGAATTGGCTTGCACTTACTGGATTTTCCACCTTAGGGATGATGGATATCATGGTTGCATTCAACTGTTTCAATAGCTTTTTAAAAGGGTAGCCCGGTGCACTAAGCTCCCGCTATGCGCGGGGTCCGGGGAAGGGGCGGACCATAAGGGTCTGTTTCAATAGCTTTTTAGTGCTGAAGAATTCTTGGACAGCATCACAAATATCATCTCCAATTATTTTCCAAGCATCTCTATAGAATCCTCCTCCATACCCATCAGGGCCCTGCCAGGGCTCTTGTTAATATTCATACTAAATATAGCCTTCTTGATCTACTGTCTAGTAAAAGGCTTTAATAACTCACATTGTTATTCCACTGAGACCTTGCTACCTTAAAATTTTGATTACTTGTTGCTTTCCTCACCCCTCCAGAGTCACCCAGTAACTGCTTATAGTACTGCACAAATACTTCTGCCACCTGCTCTTGATCATGCTTCCATTGATTTTGCTCATCTTGTATTTGAGTAATAGATTATATCAGTTTCCTTCTCTTTATGATTGAGAAGAAATATTTTGTATTGTCATCACCCTGCTTGATCCATGTTGCTTTGCTTCTCTGTAAGAGTAGTGACTCTGCAAGAAGCATAGATTTCCTGAACTTAGCACTTAATCTTTTCTCCTCAGTTTGCAACCCTACATCCAATGGAGTACTTTGCAGTTGTGACTGAATTCTCTTTAGTTCCTCTCTGTTCTTATTAGCTTGCCCCACCAGATTATAAAAGTGTTGTCTATGTAGCAATTTCAGCTTTTGCTTCAACATCTTGAGTTTTCTTACCACCTGAAACATGACACACCCTTCAATATTCATATTCCACCCTTCCTGTACTATCTTCTCCAACTCTGGATGAGAACCCCACACGTTACAGTACTTAAATGCCCTTTTCTTTCTTGTACCAGCCTCTATCACCTGAACATGAATTGGGCAATGATCACTGATGCCCCCTGGAAGTACATGAGCTTTGATATCTGGCATCTTGTCTATTCATTCCCCATTCACAAATACCTAGTCTATTTTTGAAAAATTCCTCTCATCTTGTTTGTCATTCCAAGTATACTTACACCCTGAATTAGGCAACTCCTCCAATCCACAATCTTCCACACAACTTTGAAAGTCAATTACTCCAGCTAGGGTAACTAAATTTCCTCCTATCCTATCTTCTATCCTCAGTACATTATTGAAATCCCCCAATACTACCCATGGCATACTACACCCCATACTCCACTGTCTAAGGTGGTCCCGTAGTTCTTTCCTATCTTCCTTCAGGTTATATGCATAAACAAAACTTGCTATGAACTCCAGTTGCATTGGTATGAATTTCACTCTACAAGTTACTAACTGTGCAGTTTCCTGAATTATCAATAAATCAAATCAATCTGGTCTTCATACTATCAATTTACTGGTCTCCAGGTGTTGGTTTCACTGGCTGCTGATTAGCTTTATTCCTCCTACACACCTCATCTGTATGCCCATATTTTTGACAAATTGAACACAGATGGCTTCCAGTCATAAGACACCTTTTATTCAATTACTAGCCCTCTTTCATTCCTGAAATAAACCACTTCTGGTAACGTACTCCCTATCTGTACTTTCACTAGCAGCTTAGCAAAATTCAATCCTATCTTCTTCTCAATATTCTTGTCAACCATGAGAGGTTTTCCCACTAGACTTCCAATATTACCAAGTCTCTTTGCACTCCAGTATTTGAAATCAAGTCCATGCAACCTGATCCAAATTGGAACTGAGTATAATTCCTCTCTAGAGAATTGCATATTCGAATTCCAGGCTTTGATAATCAAGGGTTTATTGTCAAAATGGTATATACCACCTTGGATCACCTCTTGTTTCCCCTCAGCAGAGTCAAATTTAACCAATAATATCCCATTCTTCAACATTGCAACTTTGTTTATACCAAATTTCCCACATTGCCTTCGGATATATCCATTCAACACTGAATATGGAGGATGTGTTCCAAGCACATAACATACCACTGCATTCTTCCAATATTCAACTTCAGAGCTTATGTCCTCATTTTCAATTTCAACTATTAAATGATCACCTTCATTCACCGGACGCACATATTCTAGTTTAAACCCCGCATTGACTACTTTTGATATATCAAAATTATCCCAAACCGAGCCTACGGATTCATCTACCTTATCAGTAGGTGACTCAGTTTGTTCCACTTCATCTGGCCATGACTGATTCTCCCCACTTGGTTTGAGTACTAGTGAGCTCCATCCACTCGATAACATTTTCCTTTGCCACTTTGGACTTTGGGTTATCATCCACCTCTGAATTCACTGCTTGAAAATTATGTCTTATCCGACATAATTTTGTGTGGATGTTAGGATACATATGTCGAAGTTAAACTCTGATTATATCCGTCGAAATATGAAATTATGCTTTTTCTAGATTATGTCGAGTGTTGAAAGTTATGTGTTGAAAATATGATTTGTTATGATAGATATGCTGAAGCTAAACACTAACTATGCTTTACAAATTATAATCATGACTGTGCAAAAAATGATGAAGGACAAAAAATTGAGGAGCAAAAATTAAAGACAACCCGAAATAGGGTATTTGTGCGAATGACCCCAATAATAATTAGTTTTGATAAAAATATTCCAATTTTTTCGCGGATGGTCTTTCAAAGCCTAGTGTTTAATTTTTGCACTTCAAATTTGGAATCTTTAATTTTTATCATTCGCTTAAAAATATTTTGAGATTCCGGGTTCGAACTCCCGCTCAGTAAAAAATTAAAGAAAATACGCAAGACATAGTTTGGATTCGCAAGATAGAGTTTGTTTTATGCCTAAATGCAAACTCTGCCTTGTAGATTTTTTTTTTATTTTTTGACTGAGCGGGGGTTCGAACCCGAAACTTAGGGATTCTAAGTGAAACGTAAAAATTAAAGATTTTTAATTTGATAGGCAAAAATTAAAACCACCCCGAAAATCAGAGGTGAAACGTAAAAATTAAAGATTTTCAATTTGATAGACAAAAATTAAAACCACCGCGAAATAACGACATTTATGCAAATTTCCCAAAATATTCATTAAGCTATTATTAATCGTACAACTTAAATTCTTTTTAAAAAGGATAATAAATAGGGGCTTGATGGACCCATTGGGCGTCCTAAACCCGTATATATCCATTTGATATTCCACCAAACTCTGTTTGGTTCATCACTCTCATCATCATCAATGGCGGCTTCTATACAGTTCACTGCAACACCTTTCAAACAACTCCAATTTCATTCAAAACAATTGCCCAAACACGGCACTAAATGGGGTACTATTCGCTGTTCCGCTGCCTCACCTAGCAAAAGCTACAACATCACTCTTCTCCCCGGTGATGGTATTGGTCCTGAAGTCATTTCTGTTGCCAAAAATGCCCTCCAACTCGTTGCCTCCCTCGAAGGTAATAGCGAAAAAATTAAGTTAGTTACAGTGATTTTATTGTAATTTTACATATACGCATTTTATTCTGAAAAGAGTTTAAGTTTTATGCACTGACGGGATAAACAATGTTTACACAATGGGTTCGAGATTAGTTATTCCGCTCTCAGGGGTCGTTTGGTACAGATGTGGGATATCCCATGGGATTCATTTTAGTACAAAAGTTATCCCGGAATTAACTAATACCTCCTACCGAACATGTGATAAGGTTAATCCCAAACTTTATCCCAGGATTACTATTCTTATCCCATGTACCAAACGACCCCTCAATGTGGGAACCTACGACCAATCGGTTAACAGCCGACCGCTCTACCACTGAGCTACTGAGGAACCCCTTCTCCGGATTTACTCGGTGAGCACAAATCTTGCTCGGGTAGGTGGTGCCGTTTTCCGGCAACTTGCTAAATTCCACCATGCAGCGGCCATCGCCTACCCTAATGCTCCTGCTCCGGACCTTACTGCTGGCTTTGAGCTTTCTTGCTAACACTACAATCCCGGGATAACTAGTCATGTGATTAGTTAATCACGGGATTAGTTATCCCAGAATTTTATTCCAACCAAACATGGGATAAGGAGGTACTAAAATTTTATCCCAGGACTATTTTTGCTTATCCATCATACCAAACGAGCCCTAGTAGTTAATTGTTGTTAAATCTCTTGATAATCATTAATTGATAATCTAGTCAGCTTTGAGGTGTGTTTGGATAAATATTTGGTGATAGTTCAGGCAGTAAATGCAAACATCTGATAGTTCAGATAGGAAACTCGCAAAAAATGTGATATTTCACGTGTGTTTTTGACAATTAAATTTATTGATGGTGTAAAATATTTCCAATGTTAGTGTAAATAACTTAAATCCATTTGGAAATGTTAAGAAATGGATGTCTCAAACTTTTTTTGGGACTAGGGAGTAACTTGCATGTGGTTATTTTCACTCTTGATTTGAATTTGTTGTGGCACTATTACTCTTTCGGAGTTAAATGGTTTATGTTTTCTGAGTAGGATTTTGAAACTTCTCTTGTAACGAGTATAAAAATTGTAACTTGATGTCCTAGTTCATACTATTGAGCTCCGGTGGCCGAGTAAAGAATTTTAACAAGGGAATTCAAAAAAATTTGGAATCAATTTTTGAACTACCTTTTCCATTACAATGAAAACTCCCCTTATGTCAAGGGGATTTAGAAGTTAACATATATGGGAGAAATTGTTTATGCCCTATTTTCCCAATATGATTTTTCAAGGAAGGGGATTTAATTGAACTCCTCTTCCTTGGTTGTGGCTTTGGCACCGTTTAGCACGCAAGTTGGTTCAAACACTATTGATGTCGAAATAAAGTTCATACTGAAAATTAGAGTTGTTGGCCCTGGTATACCGGTCCAGTTTTTAAATTTGGGAAAGAAGCATAACTTTTATGTTGTGTTTTTTTTTATAACCGTGGTGTCTGGGCTAGCTTGCTCGCACGTCGACTAATTTCATGGGATACCTGCCACCTCCCACCAGCAACAGGTATCGGGTAACTTTGTCCAGCAAGACTATGACAGATTGAAAGAAATCACCTATTGTTTTTCTCTGTTGGGATTTGAACCTGAGACCTCATGATTCTCTACCCACTTCATTGACCACTATGCCACTCCCTTAGGTGCTTATGTGGTGATTTTCAAGCTTCATTTGAACGTTTTTTGGGTTAAGGATATAACTCTTGGAAACGTAACAGGATTTAAAATCGCATTCGAAGAGATGCCTATGGGAGGGGCTGCATTGGATGTTGTAGGAGTGCCATTGCCTGATGAGACTCTTAATTCTGCAAAGAAATCTGATGCTACTCTTCTTGGAGCAATTGGAGGGTAACTACTACATAATAGGGTCTTCTTCTGAACATATTATTATATTCCATATGGTTGTTTTTGATTGAATCTCATACTCTCTAGTTTTATGCTGGACTTTTCTTGCATCTAAATTTACAGATATAAATGGGACAATAATGAAAAACATCTGAAGCCCGAGACTGGATTACTTCAACTTCGAGAAGGCTTGCAGGTCTTTGCTAACTTGAGACCAGCCACTGTTTTACCACAGGTAATTTTTTGTTTTCAGTTGCTAAAGATTGTTTGTGGGATTACACTGGGTGTGTTGTTGTTGTAGTTGCTAATGACTGTACCTATCAAGTATCACCACAAAGAAAAAAGACTGTCGTATCAATTTCAGAGTATTTCGAAACTGCTAACCCGGTAGATGTTTTTGACTTGCAAGTTTTGTCATAATGAAAGTTGCAACTTATAATATCAAAGTTAGCATAAAGAGGGATATTGTCTAATTTATTCTGGATTTAGATTTCTTTTGACACACCTATGTGGATTTAAAAAATAAAGTTTTCTGCATGAATTAATGAGAGAAGCATGATACTACTAAAGAGGGAATTGCATGATTAAATTGCAACTTCTTTTCATCCTTTACTAACATTTATCTTTCTAGTTTGACCTGCATGTGTTCTTGAAGGCATGAGCCTTATTTTTACTGTTACAACCTGCAAGCCATCTGCAGTTCGGTAAATTTAGTCTGTCTTCTGCAAAGCCATCATGCACCATAATTTTTTGCCAAACAGGAAACATACTCTTCATGAACTTGTCTTTCAAATCATTGTACGCAAAAAGCACATTCTGAGCTTCTGCGGATTCCCACATATTCATATTCCTCACTTAATGCAGTTAGTAGATGCTTCAACTTTGAAGAAAGAAGTTGCTGAAGGTGTAGACCTAATGGTTGTTAGGGAACTTACGGGAGGTTAGTTTGGAATTGTAATATTCAAATCAAATGCCGTCATCTTTAAGTTGTTTCTTGATTTTTCTTTCTAAATATACGCTCTTTCCTTGATCGCAACTTACTGTTTTTCCCTCATGTTAATTAGGTATTTATTTTGGAAAACCAAGAGGTTTCGGCACTAATGAAAATGGTCAGGAAATAGGTTTCAACACTGAAGTGTATGCAGCATATGAGGTAATTTGCCACTATGTTATCCAGTATTTCCAGTAAAAGGATCTTGTCCCCCCCCCCCCCCCCCTTTTTTTTTTTCCGATCTTCTGCTTGATAGCTTCAAGTGAATGTTCATTAAGATCGTATTGAAGAATCTGATGAAGTTTTCTGTTTCTTTCTAGTTTGGATTGGAAAAGTAGTTCAGTTGTGTCATTTCTGTTTGCTTGGCTTGAAACTGATATGTTGGTTGATTTTGCTCCATTTGAGAATTTGGTATTATTTTCTTTTATGTATTTAGTACGATCAACTGCTAGTTATAACACGTGGTGCAAGTTTCTGAAATTTATCTCTGGACGGACATCCATATAATAGTTTATTATCTTGGCACTATTGCCAAGCATCATTTTGATGCAAAGATTTCAAGTGGTTAGCTTTGCTTATCTAACTTACTCTTTCATTGTCATTCAATCACTGCTAAAGTTCACAAGGAAACTACATCGAGTTATGTCTTACTGTTACTAAAAGTAGGATAGATTGAGATCAAACATTTTACCTGAAATTTGTTCCCAACCTTTACATTAGTAGCATTCGGCTTAATTTCTTTTCAGATCGACAGAATTGCTCGTATTGCATTTGAAACTGCAAGGAAGCGTCGAGGAAAACTCTGTAGCGTGGATAAAGCAAATGTTTTGGAGGTAAAAGCTAATCTTCTCTCCCTGTTGCTCAACCCTTCTTTTCTTCTCCTCTATATCTGCCTTCAACTTTCTTGTCTAATTCCGTTTCTTTTATAAAGCAAGTAAATCTTTTAATAGCTGCAACAACATGGTGCCAGAAAAGTCTTCACTACATATATGATTTTTTTAGGGTGTGTTTGGTATGGAAAACAAGTTCCATAAGTGACATTCCAAGTCTATTGTCTCCTCCCCACCCACTCAACCCTGAACCTCCACTCCCCACCCCATGCCACCCCCGAGCCCCCACTTTCCACCTCATCCTACCCCATAATGTTTTGTTAGATTACACGTAAATGATTATAGGATAATATTGTTTTGCTTACTTACTAAACACTAGAAAATATGTAAGAAACCCACTTATTTTCCAAGAAAACATTTTCCTTCATACCAAACACCCTTAATCTTCCCCAAACAAAAAATAAGAATCTTGTCAACTACCCAGCCATCGATACAAAAAGGTATTTACTCTCTATACCAGAAGTACACTAGAATTGGATTATTGGGAAAGAGCTCAGTATTCTCCTAGAATATCTTTCAACTGGTTCGTATATCTTTCTTTACAAATCATCCAGCAAAAGCCAAAGTGGAGTCGTTCTCATGCTACTCTTCTTCAATCATGAATCTTCACCAATCTCACACTAGGGAAGCTGTCTACTGCTGAATCTGTTAATGGGAAATACAATCAAATAAGGGAAAAACAACAACCCACAAGTCCTATGCAAATGTAAAAGAAGTGATCAACAAAATCTACTCTACTTTAAGTAAGTTACTTGTTTATCCCTTCAGCAATTGTTGCTTAAAAAAGAATTGTACTATAGACTAAAGTTTGCATTGTTTACTCTAATTTGCCGCTAAAAATTGCAACTGGGTGACCATAAAGAGAGCATTGAGGTTGATATCATTAAGGGTAATTTCTTGTTCTATAGTGATGGAGTTCATGATTTTGAGATATTGGCCAGGCCTCTATGCTTTGGAGGAAGAGAGTTATAGCAATAGCCTCAGAGTATCCTGATGTCGAGCTCTCTCACATGTATGTTGATAATGCAGCCATGCAACTTGTTCGCAACCCAAAACAGGTTTCATTTACCTTTTGTTTTACAATTCTTGTTTCTCGAGCTTGGTCTTAGCACGAGTTGATCCTTGAAACAATAATAATGCAGTTTGATACAATTGTGACAAACAACATATTTGGTGATATCCTATCCGATGAAGCATCAATGATTACAGGAAGTATTGGGATGCTTCCATCTGCCAGTCTTGGTGAAAAGGTATTGCCGGATAATCTCATTTCTTTCGAAATATTGATTCTTTTTTTTCCTTCTCACTACAAATTCTTTAATTTAATCTCCTTTCGACTTTTGGACACCTGTTGCCTCTAGGGACCTGGATTGTTTGAACCTATACATGGTTCTGCTCCTGATATTGCTGGGCAGGTTGGCTCTAGTATTTCGTTCTTTCTTTTTCTCTTTTGTGCTTTTCGAAAATTTGCATGTGATTATGTTTACACACTAACTTTAAACATGCAGGATAAAGCAAACCCTTTGGCAACAATGCTCAGTGCTGCTATGCTTCTGAAATATGGTCTATGTGAGGAGAAGGCTGCTCAGAGAATTGAAGCAGCTGTTCTAGACACCTTAAATCGAGGATTTCGTACTGGTGACATTCACTCAGCAGGACAAGTAAGTTTTATCTATTACTAAAATTGCCAAAAACATTTTTTCTCCTCGGGATTTAGCTGATCTCTAATTCTTGTCCAGCATTGGTGGTTAATTTAGATCTCAATGCTTCTTGATTGTAAATTTTTTCATCTGTCGGATCTTTCACTTGAAAGACATTTTGGGCATGCAACAATTATCCAACAAACGAGAAAATAGATTATTCTAAACCTCTATGCACTATGCATAGGTTTGGACCAATTTGAATGCTGAAATTATTTAGTAACTAACAATTTCATATCAAACTTGCTGAATCGCTTGTCTTCAGAAACTGGTCGGCTGCAAGGAAATGGGTGAAGAAGTGCTCAAGTCTATTGACAGCAAAACTCCAGCATCTGTTTAAATTATATGGAGAGGCTTCCTTGACCTTAGGAAATGATCATTTTGGTAGATGCATTTGTAGCCAGTATAATTTTGCCATTTATGTAATTGTTTGGAGGATTCAAAATTGGTAAGTGTTGTATCGTAGCCTAAACATCTCTATTCTTTTCTAGGATGTTTTTGAGACATTATCCTGTTGTAACATGAAGGGAACCTTGGAGCAACAGTAAAGTTGTCTCTGTGGGACCTATCACAGGTTCGAGCCATGAAATCAGTCACTGATGCTTCTCTAGACCTTCTGTGAACTCGGGATGCTTCGTGCACCGAACTGTCCCGTAGTAACATGGAAGGAAATGAAATAATATTTTTGACCTTTGAAAAAACTGGAATGGTCGGACTGTTGCTGTCGCTGCTACATTATCTCTTATATCTTGACCAAATTTACTAGAACTATCATCTTGTAATTTCTCTTTCTTTCACCTATATTTCTTCATTATTATGTTTGGAATTAGTGATAATAGGGAGTGTTGGAGCTAACCTAACAAAATATTTATATATTTCACTTAATCAGTTTAAGCATTTTGTCTGCATATTTATAGTAACTTATTCTCTTCTATCTCAACTAAATTAAGTAAAAAGTCATTTTGCAGATTCTTCAGCATCACTAGAAGTTGTGACATGGTGATAAATATCTCTTAATTTTTAATCAAAAGTTTCGGGTTTAAGCATTAGATTGAAATTCCCTTTGATGTGTAGGGAGCGTTTTCCTCCTGACATAGAATGAGTAGGGAAAAAAAAGGACCCTCGCACCCTGTCCCCTATACATTTACTTTAAGTCCTTTTCATTCTTTCTCTTTACATCTCAACCAAATATTAAGTTCAGTATCTTTGAGATTGAAAAAAACACAAAAGCATGGAACAAGATACCAAAAAGAAGAGGCAATTGTTGTAGCAGCCAAAGATTGCACAAAGAAAAAGTTTAGTAGTTATAAATTCCACGAACAAGATGAAGTCATAGTTGCAAATTCCACCACATAATAAGGATAACTAAAAGGAAAGTCGTCAACATAGGCTATACTGGAGAGGGGGGGGGGGGGGAGATTTATCAACACTTGATATTTGTACTAAAATGTCCATTAACTTATGATGATCCATCAAAGACTAAAATGATATATATACTCCTATCAACTAACCATAGTTCAAAAGAGGATTATATATATAGCAACTCTCAATCACAGCTATATAAAAAGCATCAAATCCTTTTATTGTCTTTTGATCTGATAGTGTTAGTATATAATTAAATAGGATATACTTAGAGATAATTAAATGACATAAGGAAAATAAATAAAAAAAGGAAAAGGAAAATAATGACTGTCCAAGTTCCTACCAAATGTGATCAAACGTACAAATTTCAGTTGGCAGGAAGGATAGAGGTAGGCCGAAGAAGTATTGGGGAGAAGTGATTAGATGAGATATGGCATAGGTGCAACTTACCGATGACATGACCTTAGATAGCGGGTTGTGGAGGACACGAATTAGGGTAGAAGGGTAGTAGGTAGTCGAGCGTAGTCCTACTTACGCTTACAAACTGGTAGTTGTAGTGTTATTATTGTAGGTCACTTAGACTATCATACTAGTAGGCGCAATAGTACTTTATAGTAGCGTTTGATTTCTACTGCTATGTGTTCTTTAATGTACTTTATTTATCTTATGTACATGCATTAATTACTGCTTCTTTTTCAGAATGAACTAGCATGACCTATTTTCTTGTTTTTTGTTTGTGCTTATGCTTTGTCTTGAGCCGAGGATCTCTCAAAAATAGCCGCTCTCCCTATCAAGATAGATGTAAGATCCGCGTACACGCTACCCTCCCCATACCCCACGTTGTGGGACTTCACTGGGTATGTTGTTGTTGTATTTGAGTTGTTTTTAATATTAGTAGAATTTTGGCCCAAGCACGATAGTTTTTATAGTTACTTTTTAATGATAATAAAAGCACTTTGGTTCTTTAGTAATTGAATATTTGATTTTAGTCTTTATAATATTTGACTTTTGTACATTTAATTGAACATGTTTTAGTCCATTTTATAGTAAATGATATATGAACTATTTTGTTAGCTTCATCAAGTTGCTTTGACTCTTGCTTGATTAGTGAAATTGTTCATCGAAATAGAAAGTCGAGTTAAATTTAGAAAGGTGTTCAATGTTAGTTCCACTTCTTTTCAGGAAGGTAACACTAAATACATGTGAAGCACGAATGATCATTTTCTAGATTATCAAATATATGTTTAACTATCATAGTAAGTGTTGATTGAAATAAATAAAAAATGAAATGCTTGTAAAAGAAAACACTATCAGTGAGGTAAATCATTTTTTATTTTAATAAAAATATTTCAAAAAATCTATTATCCATGATTGAAAGTAACTAAACCATTAGAGAATGTGACAAAGAAGCTTATCATTTGCTGATGCAATATATATCAAAAGAAGATGTAATAACTCGTCATACAATAGAGTCAACATCTTATCATCTTATTTTTTTGTTTTAATATCGTACCATAGTAAATTTCTAATCTCGTTGATATCGACACATCCCAACATTTCTACGTCATAATAATTATCCAAATGTATTTTTGACCATACCAAAATACAAAATGAAAATGCTAGTAAAAAGAAAGCAACATTAGTAAAGTAAATCATTTCTTATCTTAATAAAAAGAGTTAACAAAAATACTATCCATAATTAAAAAGTAACTAATTATCAAAAAATGCGTAAGAGTTTATTACTGCTGATACAATAGTTTATCCAATGACGATCATTTACTTATCTTGTCATCTTATTTTTTTCTATCATTCCGTTATCGTGTTATAGTGCAATTCCTAATATCGCCAGTATTAATACACCCCTTCATTCCGATGTTGAAATAATTACTTCAGAAACACTTTTGACCATATCAAATTCTAATTCTTTTTCTTCTCCAATTCAAAAAGCCACTATCTACCCACAATATATTTTTGTCATTCTTTATTGTAAGGCTTCGTAAAATATATCCGGTGGTCCGACCCTTCCCCAAACCTCGTGTATAGCGGAAACTTAGTGCACCGGGCTGCCTCTTATTCTTTATTGTGTTACAGTGGAGTTCCTAATTTCGCTAGTATTAATACACCCCCGACATTCCAATATCATACTCCCTCCGTCTCAAATTATTCATCATTTTTTTAATTTACATGTTCCTTATAAAATATTAATTAGGAGAGGGTATTTGATATACTTTATATTTATTTATGTTGAAATTATAATATATCTTTATTAAATGTTTACTATATTTATGTGCCATCCTCATTAATGACAAAGTGTAAAATGGAGAAAAAATAATTAATTATCACTTAAAAGATAAATAATTTGATACAACTATTTTTAATAACTACGATAAATAATTTGATGCGGATGGAGTAGTTTTGACTTTTGACTACACCAAAATTCTAATTCTTTTTGTTTTCTTTCCCAATCCAATTAAAAAAAGCCACTCACAATAAAGAATCATCAAAAGGACTCAGTACTGAGTTATCAAGTCTCTTAACTCGTCCAACACGTCAGTAAAGACCGGTCCCATTTTTCTCAAAACCCAAAAGAGTATTTGTAATATCATGAAAACCCACCTGGGTTTTTACATTTTAGCTAAATCTTTAAGGGTTCTTTCATTTTTATTCAATTCTTGGGGAAAAAAGAATTAATTTTTCAGTTTTTTTTGCAATTTTTTTTGTTAAACCCACATGGGCTTTTAGCTAAATCATTAAGGGTTTCTTTCATTTTCATTTAATTCTTGAAAAAAGAGTTAATTTTCATTGTGTGGGGCCTCGTCTTATGGTAGGGGTAATAGGAGGCGTTCCAGTTTCAGTTTGAGGTGCACTAGTGGGTGTGTCATCTAGATTAGTGGGTGTGTCGTCTAGATTAGTGGGTGTGTCATCTAGATTATCTTCTAAATTGAAGTCCGGTTGAGTCCAGAATATATCTCATCGTCTAATGGTATATCATTAAAAAAATCAGTTTCATCTATATGAGTGTAATCAATCAATCATCATGTCTAGGAATAGGATAACTAGAAGAAGTACCTCTGCTCTTGTTACCCCTACAAGAAGAAGCACCCTTACCCTTAAACATACCTCTTAATCTTTCTATTTTAATTATGCTAATAAATAATTAAAGATAATGAAATTAAGTGTGATAATTAAAATAAAGTAACTATAATAATTTAAAGAAGGAACGAAGGTACCAAACACTGACGTAACGTCGACGTGTAATCGAGGTTGAAAATTGAAACTTTACTCGATGGATGATCATCAAGCTAGTTGTCAACTTCACTCCAATTTTTTGAACTTTGATACAGTTATACAAATGAACAAATAAAATATAATATTTAGTAGACAATATAGACTTGTAGAGAGATAAATTGAGAGATTGTATGAAGATTTGTGAGAAAGATAAAAAGAAAATGAGGTATTTTATAGTTGGAAAATTGGGTTAAACTGTAAATATATTAACTTAGAAGTTAAAAAATAAATATTAAGGGGGTAGGGGGGTTGGGGGAGGCCAAAAATGGCCGTTGTGATATAAAATGTCAGTTGTGCAACATGAATTTTTTGCAAAGGGGAGGGGGGGCGGGGGGGACGAGCCCAGGTCCCGTCCCGAGTTCGAGTCCCGTGCCCTTTTTTAAGGCGGGGTCGGGGCGGGACCGAGCCTACTCGGCCCACTGGCCGATCCTAGCCTAGGGTTTATTTCCCCAAAATCCCAAGCCTAAATCATGATATCAAGCATGGAATCCCAAATTAAACAATAAAATAATCATAAGAGTATGATTAGGAACTTACCCACGTGAAGAACCTTGAAAATCCTCTCCAAACCGAGACCCCAAATATGAGAATAGAAAATAATCAATCATTTTTAAATCGCTGAAGCAAAATGCCCTTCGCGATTGCGGAGCACTGCGACCCGGCCCACGCGATGGCCTTCGCGAACGCGACATGTCACATGTGATCGCATAGAAGGATCACGAGACACATCGCGTTCGCGACACGTCTCATGATCGCGAAGAAGGAATGCAATGGCTGGACCCTCAAACCTCATCCGGGACCCTCCGGACATAAACCAAATATGCAAACCACTCCAAAAAACACTCAACAAACCTCTTGCGCCCTCAAAATCGTTATACAATGACATTTTGACCGAATGTTGATCAAAGTCAACTCTAATTCTCATAAAACTAGAATTTCTACCAAGCATTCAAAATACTCTCGAGTGCCTTGGGAACCCAACCAACGACTCGAATAAGACATAAACGACATTCCGGACCTAACGGAATCGACAAAACATTGAAAAAGACGCTATTACCCTCAATGTTGTCTTAAGTCAACAAAATCTCATCTTTTAAACTTAAGAACTTCCCGAATTTCACAAATCTACCCGAATCACACCCAAATCACTCGGGACTCATTCTAACTTTCCAAGTCAAATATCATGTTCCGAAGCTAACAGAACCATCGGAATTTGATTTTTAATGCATCTACTCAAAAGTCTAAATCTTAGTCAAACTTTTCAAACTTATAACTTCCAATTTCCAAAATTAGGATTTCTTTTCGATATCCTTGGGAATCGTGTCACCCATCCCCATAAGTCAAATACGACGCAAGGAAGCTAGGGAAAGGGGCATTTAAGGGAAAATAGATAAAATAATCGAAACGACCTAACGGGTCGTTACAATTGGTGGTTGTAAATATCTTTGCTTTTGTATGTTTCAATGGCTTTTTTGCTACATTTATGTGTCCATGGGATGTTATTAAGACTAACACTTTTTGTTTTTCGAGATTCAAATTATGTCAAGTTTTATCAATATTTTAAGTGTATTTTTTCATCACATTTACATGAGAAAAATTTGTGTCGACAAGGCTTAAAGGAAAGTTCTACAAAGTGATGGTTAGACCAGCATTGTTGTATGGTGTTGAGTGTTGGTTAGTCAAGAATGCTCTCGTTCAGAAGATGAAGGTAGCGGAGATGAGGATGTTCAGATGAATGTGTGGGCATACGAGGAGAGATATGATTAGGAACGAAGTTATACAGGACAAGGTGGGAGTGGCTCCGGTGGCGGACAAGATGAGGGAAGCAAGACTGAGGTGGTTCGGGCATGTGAAGAGGAAGGACAATGATGCGCCAGTAAAGAGGTGCGAGAGGTTGGCTGTAGCTGGAGTTAGGAGAGGTAGAGGTAGGCCGAAGAACTGGGAGGAGGTGATTAGACATGACATGACACAATTTCAGTTGATTGAGGACATGACTTTAGATAGGAAGATATGAAAGTCTAGGATTATGATAGAAGCTAGTAGTAGGTAGGTAGGTGTGGGGAGGGAGGGGTCGAGTCCTCTTTTCCTTTTAGCAGTAGTTGTCAGATATCACATTGTTTTATTTCCTTAATGGCTATTATTGTATGTTTCCACCTTTATTTTATATCTTGTTATTTTCTCTCTCCTTTTATATATTTCTGCGACAAATATTTTTCTTCTAAACTGAGTGTCTACCAGAAACAACGTCTCTACCTCACAGAGATAAAAGGTAGGGTCTACGTACATCCTATCTTCCCCAGACCCTACCTTGTGAGACCAAACTGGGTCTGTTGTTGTATTTATATGAGAAAAATTGCAACTTATAGTGTTTTACGTATAGTTTTTAATTTAAATTATCGAGTTGATCTAATTCAATTTGACTTCAAAGATTAGTCAAATTGAAGCCACATAAATTGGGACGGAGGGAGTAAGAGATATTTTTGTTGTGTTACTTTTTTATCTTTGAGTTTTTTGAGCTATTTGGATGTGATTTTGAGTTAATTGGGAGTTGTAAAAATCTTTGCTTTTTGTATGGTTGGGTGTTTTTTTAGGTGCTATTGCTGCTACATTTATGTGTCCATTGGATGTTATTAAGACAAGATTGCAAGTACATTGCCTTCCTCAGGTTTCTCAATCCGGTCGTCAAGGTTTGTGGTCATCGTGTCTCTTTTATTAGAATTGATACCTTGTGCCAAAGTGCTACCAAGTGAACAAATGCAAATTGATATATTAGGATTAATGTGATCTTCTAATTGGGATAGTTTCATAGCTCTAGTAATGATTTGTAGTTGTTTCGAAGGACTTACAATCTCTGGGAATCAATATAGACTTGGGGAAAGATAAGACACAATGAAAGGAAAAGATCTAGTAATATAGGAGACTACCTATAGTTGAGAATATGTTTTGGACATTATAAGCGCTTTTAATGTGGATTCTATGCTTTTTAGGAGTGGTTTAGCGTTTAAGAGATTTATAGATATAGGAAATATAGAGAACTTTAATACTTTGTATTGTATTTGCATAATATTGACATGAAATGAGTTTAATGGAGTAATGTGGTTAGTGTGGATTCATATAGTCACCCAAAGGTGTGACCTAGTGGCCAATGAAGCGGTAGGAGAACCATGAGGTCTCAGGTTCAAATCCCAACGGAGTAAAAAATACTATGTGATTTCTTCCCATCTATCTAAGCCTTGGAGACAGAGTTATTTGGTACCTGTTGTTGGTGGGAGTACGTATATCGTAGAATTAGTCGAGGTGCGTACAAGCTGGTCCGGACACCACGGTTATAAAAAAAATGATCCATATAGTCGATCTCGACTGTTTGGAATTGAGGCTAGTTGCTGTTGGTGTAGTAATGATCTGTAGTTACCTTTATTACACATCAATCACTTCCTCTATATATCAGGTAAGAATAACTTAACATCCACTTAGACTTATGTATCCTGTTTTCCTTTTGTGTGAGCAAATGACCGCTGAAAAGTGGATTGCCAATCATCAATGCTTATCTGATCCAATGAAGCATAAATGAAAGACCTAAGCTTTCCTCATTTTCAAAGATATACCGTTTCAGGTCCTGCTTCTCCCTCCTAGTTAACTTGGATTTAACACAAATTGTCGAAATTTAAAGACAAATTTTACCCCGATTTTACACAGTACGATGGATTTGAAGTTCTTCCGGTCCTAGTATATTCTGATTGACTGCTTTACTGGGCCACAATGTATCCTTATCTCCCACCCTGTCCTTCTCATTTATTTATCTATTTATTCTTTTAAGTTCTTTAAGTAAGGCATTTGTTAGCAGAAAATGGAGGAGCTGCGTATTGTAGGATTATACAATTACCTCGTCCCAAACAAAGGTGTGACTACGAAAACATATATCCAACCAATATGCACGGGTGGGATCTCTTTGAGCTTCAAAATAGCAACATAATTTATTTTTTGCATTATGGATTTAGGAACTTTCTTCAGATTATGTTCAAGAATTCTGTTTGTCTTGTCAATTTAAACAAGTGTTAATTTGAAGAGCTGATAAAGGTCTTTCATCTTCTTCCTTCTTGAGATAAATAGTTGTTTGGTCTCCTTGATAAACCTACTAAGATCAATGGTTACCTCAGAAAAAGAAGTAAAGAATAAAGAAAAATCCAAATCCATATTACTGGCACACTTATTTTCCTTAAATTCTTTGGGCAACAAACAGGTAGTGTCATTGTCACAATCTTACAGAATATACTAAGAACGGAAGGTTTCAGGGGACTTTATCGAGGCCTTTCACCGACATTGACAGCTCTTCTTCCAAACTGGGCGGTAAGCATTATCTTGTGCAATTTCTATTTCTGTAGATTGCAATTAGTTGGAGTTCTTGAAATGAAATAAATCATTAAATTGAATGAAACAATATTCAGATTTTCTCGTTGGTCTCTTATTCAACTGAATTCTTTGTTATTATGATAATGCAATGACTAGGCCTTCCTTCTACACCACAATGTACCTGTCGTTATTGCTGATGAAGATTCAAAATGAATAAGGTTTTTTTTGTTCAGAAATTGATATAAATAGCCGCCCACCAAAATAATAGCTAGCAAAATGTAATATTTTTTGTATATTGATGTATAATATACATAAAATATACATATTTTATACATAATGGTAATATATTTTGGCGACCAGCCAGATGTGTAACTTGCCCTTTCTTTTGGTTGGGGGGGGGGGGGGGGGGTTTTGCTGTATTAGACTCCTGGATAGCTTTTTAATGGAAGTAGAACGTTGATTTACCATGTTCTCTGCAATCTTATTGGCTTTATTTACAACTGGCTCCATGTTGGCATATATTTTCTATACATGCTGAAATGCTGAATCCACTCACCTCTTTTCTGAAATTTCCACATAAGAAACCGTTTTGAGAGAAAACATTCATCTTCTGCAGGTGTACTTTACATTTTTGTTGTGCTGTAGATGCAGTGGATAGGTGTGGGCAGCTTACAATTGGTGCAAACATGATTGCTGCAGCAGGAGCGGGGGCTGCAACATCCATTACGACAAATCCATTGTGGGTTGTTAAGACCCGGCTCCAAGTAGGTTTCATGTTCTCATATGGAATGGTTCAAATTCTATATTTTGGTGCTTCTTATTACAAATATTGCTTGAGAGAGGATCCATAAGCAAAAAGAGCGGAGTCTAGAACACTCTGTGCACACTTATTGTGCCTTAAAGTGCATAAGTGCACATAAATATAATAGAGTACCAATTTGATTAAGTGGGCTTCGCTTCAATGTGGGAAATCGGCGTTGTTAGTAGGGAGCCATGATCCATGCCCTTTCATTTTTCTATATATTTCTTTGTCCTGCTCTAGTTTGTTATCGTCCAAGTATGCTTTCCTTTACCAACTATCATCAGAGAGAAGGTTGGGAATGGGTGAAATGCAATTTTATTCTTTGTGCGGGTTCAAATGTGGAGTATCAGAATATTCTCTTTTTTTATGTCGGTGGTGTCCGGGTCAGCTTGTGCGCAACTCGACTATTTTACTATGTACATGCTACCTCCCACCAGCACAGGTATCGGGTAACTCTGGTAACCAAGGCTTAGGAGATAGGAAGAAATCACCTAGTACTTTTTACCTCCTTGGACTTATTGGAGTACCAGAGTATCTACCGTCTGTATCTAAACCTGTTATTTCAATTAGTATTGTGCTGTTCTATAGCGAGCGAAAGAAAAATTCATACCTGACCCATACCAAAAAGGAGTTTCTCATGTGCACGTGTAGCATGTTCACTTTTCTATCATGTAGTGATTCCTGAACAGACAAGTTTTAATAGAAGATATTTTTAGACTTCAAGAATTCTTAATAGAGAGCCGATTTCACGTAGTTTAGAAAACCCGATAGATGCGTTAACCCCTCCAATCGATGCATGGGTAGTAGAAAAGTTGAGTTGGGAAACCAATAAGCAGCATAAGTTTCTTTTTCCTTTGCAGCTGCTATTTCAGAGGAACTAGGAAATTTATGACAAGAAACAGAATTCAAAGACGGGAACCTTCTTGATATATGACCAAAAATAGGAGCAAAGATGGTTGCTTAGAAAAAGAAAAGAATTTTTGGTTATATATCTTGCCGAAATGCAAGGTAAGTCTGTGTTCAATAGACCCTTGTGATCCGGCCCTTCCCTGGACCCCGTGCATAGCGGGAGCTTAGTGCACCGGGCTGCCCTTTTTTTATATAAATATCTGGAGACGAGCGAATTTAAGTGCAAAAACTGGGTCACGTGAACCCATGGTCACCCGACTAAACTCGGTATATTATGTGTATATTTCTTAAAATATGTCTAATATTATCTGAAGGAACCATGGTCAAAAGAGACCGAGTGGTGCACTGGTTAAGGTGTTGGGTTTAATTCTTGAAGGTCAAGGGATCGAACCCAACTTGTTGCGCTCTATAATTTTTTTTATCTTATCTTAAAAGCAATGCAATGGTGCACCCATTCTCTTGAAATCCTGGATTCGCCTCTGTCGGGAGATCAATCTAATTGCCCTCATATGGTTTTTTGCTAATACTTATGTTGCATTGCCGGTTCCAAGTCCAGATAGGGGAGAAGGTTACGATAGGTTGACAACTAGCATAGAATTAGTCAATATTTCTCTTTAGAGCAATCTTCTTATTTTTTAGAAATATTATTAGTGTTATGTGATTGAATACCTTTCAAAGGTCTGATACAGTTGTCATCCTAGTTCAACACAAATATGCTCAGAGTTCACCTAACATAGGCTAAAGCATAAGTTTCTAATGAGTTTATTGTTAGGGTTTCCTTAAACTAGTATTGGAATAATAACTTGCATTTGCTTCTATATCTTATTCCTGATATTTGCTTTTCCTCATTCTTTAGACGCAGGGAATGAGGGAGGGTGTAGATCCTTATAAAGGTATATTGTCTGCTTTGATACGAATAGCACATGAAGAAGGGATCCGCGGATGGTACAGGTTAGTTATATAGTGAAGATAGTCATATACATACTTTTTACTTGTGTGTGTTTCATCCTTTGTAGAGACATTTCAGTTCCATATCCTCTTTGCCAACTATGCAAACCTGAACATTTTCTTAGGAAAACTTTTTTATATAAAGAGACGGGGAAAAGTTTGCCTGAATGTTCGTATCTCTGGCTAGTTATTTTTGTTTTGATATTTCCGTTTACTTTGAGTTGCAGTGGCCTCTTGCCGTCTTTGGCTGGGATTAGTCATGTTGCTATCCAGTTTCCAGCATATGAAAAGCTGAAATTGTACTTAGCAAAAAGGGGTGAGAAGCTGTTTTGTTTTATCAGTTGTGGAAGTTTGTTGTCCATTTTTCTCTCTTGTGATTGATCACGTGATCTCTTTCTCGAACTGCCAGCTAATAAGCATACCAATGAACTGAACCCTGGTGAAGTAGCGATTGCCTCTTCGACGGCCAAAGTAGTTGCCTCTATAATGACTTATCCACATGAGGTAAGAGGGAAATGAACCAAGATTAATTTTTGTTTGACTTAATACATTGACAACCCCTTAAACTGTCAATGGATTTCATTTAGACACTCGAATTACTATTTGTTTTAATTGAGCACCTGAACACATGATAAACTTTTGCGTGTTCGCAAGTGCCCAATATAAGTTAACCACTTAAAATACGTCAACCTACGCTTAGCCCCAATAAGCCATAAAACCTCAGGTATGTTCCATTTAAGGCTATTGTGTATAGTTAAAGGAGATACATTTATTATATTGTTAACTTACTACTTAAGAAACGCTTGAGAACACGCGCAAAAGTTTTTTCAAAATTTGGACCCAATGTGTCTTAGGAACACTTCATCATGTGTTCAGGTGCTCAATTGAAACAAACGGTAGTTTGAGTGTCTAAATGAAATCTATTAATAAATTTAAGGGGTTGTCGATGTACTAGCCTATGTTCTTTCATGGAATCACTGTGCTACCTATTAATGTCATTCTTTGACCAGGTCGTACGTTCTAAACTACAAGAACAAGGGCAAGTAAGAAACTCGGAGAAAGCATATAACGGGGTCATTGATTGTGTAAAAAAGATGTTCAAACAGGAGCGTCTGACCGGATTCTACCGGGGTTGTGGAACCAATCTTCTACGGACCACTCCCTCTGCTGTTCTTACATTTACAAGTTATGAAATGATCCATAGAATATTTCAGCGAGTTATAATTCCAGAGGAGCGTTCAGAACCAAATCCGAGACGTGAATCCCATTAGGTAGTCGAAGAACGTGGAGACAATGATGAAAACCTACAACAATCAGAAAGCACATCAAATAAGAGAACTCCTTTAATTCCATTGAGTAACTCTGATAATCTAACTGCTAGACATTGATTAGAGATGTTCTTCTCTTTTTTCGCGGAGGCAATTCGCAACAAGTGTTTGCTGTTGCACAAATTTTCCTTTTTGTAACTTACTATTTTGGGTCAAGGAAGTCTTATATTTTAGATCTAATAAAGAAGGGCACGAATAGTTTTCTGATAGTCTTAAGTTCTTCAACATCTTTGATTATTTGTTTTACTGCATCTTTATCGTTGTAAAAAATAGTGGTGACTGGTGAAGGCTACAAAATTGAGGTCCTTTACCTTATAGAACAATTGGCTAAAGCTTGATTATTGACTCATTCTTGGATGCAATTTCTAATAAAAGAATTTGTCTGCAGACAATTTATTGCAGGTCAATTCTTGGTGGAAAAAGAATCAGTCATAGATTGGAATCCCATCTCATTAACTTTCTTGCGGGCAATACCTGCAACCTCCCACCAGTACATGTATTAGGTTAAACTCTATCAACTAGTATAGGTATTAGGTAACTATGTTAATCAAGGCTTATGGAAAGAAATCACTTAGATGTTTTTGTCTCTACTGGAATTTGAATGCGGGTCTTCCATGGCTTTCACCACTTCTTGTAGTAAATTCATTAGGAATGGAGTCAATACCGTTGCAGAAGTGGTAGAGATTTACAAAGTTGGAGTTGACATCAAAGAGATAAAATTAGCAAAATTGCTTGTATGTCTTTCACCAAAAGTAGCAAAGACATTTTCAAAGAAATCTTGATACAGTGCAAAGCAAAACATTTGTTTTTGTAGACAAACTCAAAGCCAGGATAATTTTCCAAAATCTTCAAAGGGAAAAGGGTTACCTTTATTTGCACCAACCAATTCTAAGCTTCCCGACTAAAGGCTATTTTGCTCGGACTCTTTAAAAATGTCGAGTGGTGTGTGTCGGATCCTTCAAAAGTAGTGTATTTTGGGAGGACCGGACACACGTGCTGCAACATTTTAGGAGAGGCCGAGCAGCATAGTCTAATGTTTCGGTTGGTTGATGACTAAAGAGCCATATACATATGACTTTAACTAACACTTAAGAAAGCTTCATTTACTATGTTCATGAACTACGCCTTAAGCATCAACCAATTAAACAGGCTGAAACACGCGGAAAAAAAATCTATAAAAATATCAATGCTAATCTTGATATGTATCTAACATGAAGGGGAAAAAAGGGTTTACGAGTATCACCCTCCAGTACTAGTTGTAGTGGAGCTAGTAGCCCATGTATCAATCACAGTATCAGGTGAAGCTGGAATATTTTTCTTCAATAACACAGCATCATCCATTTCAGAAGGATAACGACGAACTTTTACAGTTCTTGGCTTGGTAGTATAGTTATTGGTATCCTTGTTGTGATCATTTTTCCATTCACCATCTTTAATAGTCTTCAACGTCACGAGTACTTCTTCCATTGTAGGCCTCATGTCCTTGACAACTTGCAAGCACTGAAAAGCTAGTTCTGCAACCGATGTTGTCATCCTCCGAACTTCAGCATCTGTCTCGAATCCAAGAGATGGATCGATCACCTCATCAAATGCGCACTTTAATATCCTGTTCATCGCGTAGTTAGCCAAATTAATCTCGTGTATATGTCTATTCATATCTACAGCAGGCTTTGATGATATGAGCTCAACAAGGACAACCCCAAAGCTATAAACATCGCTTTTATCAGTCAGCTGGTAACATTCGTGATACTGAGGATCAACATATCCCGGGGTCCCCTGAGGTGCAGTTGAGATATGAGTAACATCATTAGGGAAGAGTTTTGATAGTCCGAAATCTGCTACTTTGACAAAAAATTCATTGTCCAGGAGAATGTTATTAGTCTTGACATCGCGGTGTATGATGTCAGAAGCATGAAGGTAAGCCAATGCACTAGCTGTTTCTATGGCGATTTTGAGCCTTATAGGCCATGTTAGTAACTTATCCTTCGCTCTATGTCCGTGCAGGTGATCAGCAATTGTTCCATTGGGAATGTACTCATAAACAAGGAAGAGTTCACGGCTACGTCTTGATGTACATCCATAAAGAGTAACAAGATTCGGATGCCTAAGGCGAGTGAGAATTTTAATTTCATTGATAAACTGCTGCATTTGCCTGTTATTGTTCTCATAAAGGCTCTTAACTGCAAGTTCTTTTCCATCTCTAAGTTTTCCTGATTTTAAAACATACAGAAAGAGCTGTTAGATCAAGTGCTTTGTTGGCTTTTTAAAAGTTGGTGCAGCAAAGAGGTTGAAAGTATTGACTGAAATTGTGTCTTTTAAATTTTATTAAGCATAGAGAGCTTTAAATAGCCTACTCAAAAATAGAAAATCTGCAGAATAATTTCAAAAACCTAAAATATCTCTACTATCTAATCTATCTAACATAATTTAAATTTAAATAAAGTATATTCCTCCTACAACTAAACACTTATTATTCTAGTAATTAAACAGAAGCAACTTTCAACATGCTTACTAGATACATTGCCCCTGGAAAAGCAACACAAATGAAACAGACATTTTTGGATTGGCTTTAGTACTATGAAAAAAGCTTTATTTTCTTACCATAGTACACAGTTCCATAACCTCCATCACCAAGTTGTCCAGAAGAGTTGAATTTATTGGTGGCTTCTTCAAGTTCTGCATAGGAGAATACTGGGATCCCTAGGTATTCACAACGTTCCTCGAGTTCATGATGAATCATTGAAATACCAGATGTATTTCTTGAAAGAAATGGTGAAGAATCATTTTTCCTCCTCTTGTAATACCATAGAACACATGCAATTGCGCAGAGTCCAATAAGGGAACCGATAAATGCTGAAACTGAAGCACAGAAAAAAAAACCAATCAACGGACATAAAGCGTAGACTAAAGTAAAAGATTATATATTCCTCCTATCTCTGTTATTGAGAAAGGGAGCCTTGACGCAACAATAGGAATGTGTACAATGAGACTTAATGTGGTTTGTCCCTTCCCCAGACCTCGCGCAAAGTGGAAGCTTAGTGCACCTGGCTACTTTTTTGCTATCAGTGCAATTGTAGAAATAAAAACATAAAGGCTAAATCTTGTGATTAACAGTCTTATCAGGAATAGGGGAGTACAGAATAAGGGGTTTGCAAGACAAAAGAGAATTTGCTGGAACTATGGACAAGGTATTTTACTCGATTCCCCTCAAATCTCACGCCTTGTCATCAGATAACAAAGTAAATTTCTCCCCGGAACCCTCCACAGCCCGGGGCAACAACAACAAAAATGTAGATAAAATGGTAAAGAGAATTACCTGCAACAATCAGTTTGCCCCCTTTTCTTTGACCCGCTGTAAACAATGAAAATGTAAGTTGAACCAAGAAAACAAATAACCAAATCCCTTAATATGAACCATAAAAAAAGGTTATTTACCTTTGTTGGTATAAAAACAAGAAACATTGCTAGTAGTATTATCAGTTTGACACCTTTCTCCTGTAAAATAACACCGACTACACTCATCAGACACAGTCCATCCTAGTATAACTTCATCAGTTAACATATCAAACAAGCCACTATTATTTGATTTTGCTTCTAAACTATTTGGAACTGGTAACTGGATATATGAACAGCTACTAGGAAGAGGAAATCCTGGATAATAAAAGATTGAGGTGTTATAGTATATTATGAAACTTCCACAGACATTGTAGCTTTGAAATTTTTTGGAGTTGAAGAATTTATATGTACTCTTCTGGCTACTGTTGCATTTGAACAAAGTAATAAAGGGGGAAAATCTATATGTGATTGAAGGAGAAATAGGGAGAGAGAGATTTTTATCAAAAGTCTGACAACTGTTCTTCTTTAAAAGGTCCCCAAGAATAGGATCCTTAAGTGTGATAAAAACATCATTTTTTTTAAGAGCTTGATACTTCACCCCTTGTAATTCAATTATGGGATTTGGAGTAGCTTCACAATCCACTTTACACAATCCACAGTTTGTTTGAGTTGATTTGTAGAAAGGAAAGTTCAAATTTCTTAAGTTTCCACACTGAAATTCCTTAGTGCAGTTTGAGTAGAATGTGTTCTGTGCCTGAGCCGAATCAAAGCACCAAGAA
Source organism: Anisodus tanguticus (assembly GCA_034509755.1). NCBI lineage: Eukaryota > Viridiplantae > Streptophyta > Magnoliopsida > Solanales > Solanaceae > Anisodus > Anisodus tanguticus. Next base: position 1,503,063 of record CM067540.1, on the reverse strand, counting down.
TGAAAGAAAATGAAGACAAAAAACCAAGAAAACAAATCCATGATGAACCCTTTTGGATAAAATAAGAAAAAACATCCAACATTAACAAGAATAACCAAGAATGTTTTAAAAACTGAATTTTGCAGAGTTTCTTTTATTGTTTGTTTGGTTCTACTTGGCCGTAGGATTTGCATTAATGTTGTTGTCTTTTGGACACGTTAAGTTGACTCAAACATGTGGAAGCAAGACTTTGAAGAAAGACAGTTTGATGGAAGATTGGCCAAATGGGGTGTGGGACCATTGTGACTTTTACAATATGAGGAATTTTCTATTCACCTTCCTTCCATTTATTAATGGTTCAAAGACAAAAAAAATCTTTTGCCATCCGAAATTCACTAGCCCGACTAATTTAGATTCACGCCATGTCAACCTGCTAAGGAAGGTAAATTGTTCCTTATCAAGAGGTTCTCTTTTTTGAAGACTCGAGCTTGAGATATCTAGTTAAGGATAGATGATTCTCAACTATCCTACCATACTCTTTTTACAAAATGGGGAATTTTCTATTCACCTTCCTTCCATTTATTAGGCTCAAAGAGGCATCTGATTCATGCATATAAGGCGGCTAAGAAAGGTAAATGGTTCCTTATTAAGAGGTTCTTTTTTCACAAAATTCGAACTCAAAACATCTAATTAAGTATAGACAGACGGTTCTCAACTATCTTGGTATTCAAATATGACTATTTCTTATAAAGGGGACATGTCAAATCATTCCTTCCATATAAAAGATGACCCCAAAAAGTAGTTAGGAAAAATAAGTACCTTCTATTAAAAGTTGAAAAAGACACTGCATACAAGTCTTTTTTACTTTTGCCTTTTCTTGGTATATTTTTATAGGGGAAATCAATAATTAAATTCTTTATTTTGCTTTTTCCATTCTTTTTGGATGAAGCATGCCATATTGGACAAAATTTAAGAAAATCAAATAATCTACTTAAGATCCCCTAATATGATCACAAGTTCTTTTAGCTTTTTTTCAGAATATTGTTTTCTAACCACAAGTTGCTATTTGATGTATTTCCTTTTTTTAAATAGTTTTACTTCTTTTTGGCATCATTAAATTTTAACTTTGAGGTAATCCAAATTCATTAGATGCAAAATTATGTTCATTAACAAATCAAGCTAATGTGGTTTACTGCTATTTTGGGTATATTAAACTTCCATTTTTACCTTAAAAGTTTCTATAATTTTTTTTAAAAAAACTCAATAAATCTATTCAAATTACTCCTAAACTGTAGAAATTGAGTCAATTAATGAGATGGAATTCTTAAGACCAACTTACACCAGTCTAAATCTAGATTAGTGGAATTCTTGAACACCATTATAATAAAGTTATCTAACTCCTTTTATGATTATTGTAACTGGTCTTTGGTCATTGCAATTTTTCTAGTGAAGCCAATGAGGGAGAAAATGCAGCCTCCTCACTTTGTTGTGGCGGAGCTAGGGGGCACGAGGGGTTCATCCGAACCCCCCTCACCTTTGAAAATTACACCGTGTCTACGAGTTCAAAATTACTTTTTTATGGATGTAATAGGAGATGTTGAATCCCTTTGGCTTCTTCGTGTGTTTACTTCTTTATAATTTGAATCTCCTTAGTGAAAATTCTAGCTCCACCACTTAATATGTTTAGTGCAAATCCACCCCCTAGTAAATCACATCCAATTACTCATTCTTTCCTATTGCATTGATCAAATAATCCTCACAATGTATACTCTAGAATTGAATTTGGTGTACCTTATTTTCAAGAATTGAAAAAGACAAATCTATCCATGCCATTGACAAAGAAATGCGCTCTATGGTGCTTTTTGAATGAGCTATAACAGAATAGGAAATATTTTGACAGGCAATATGTGGAATGTTGTCGCTAGAACGGACCATACAAATAGAGGTGATCTATGCTTAGTCATTCTAGACAAGGGCGGAGCTATAGTTCGACTAATTCCGGCAGAACCCAATAGTTTTGGTCTAAATCGTGTATTTTTATTAACAATCCACTTTATATACAAATAATTTATTCAGAATCTAGTAAGTTTACTAGAATCCAGAACCCATAAACTGAAAATTCTGTCCCCGTCTCTGAATTTTCAGGTCCAACCTAAAGTGGATGAAATATCAGATAGATTAAGACTAGAAATTGCTAAATCGACTGCTCCTCTAGAAGGCTGGTAAGATCATTCAAGGGCGGATAGACCGTTTACCCAGTGCCACTACCAATTTCTATTACGGCCGGGCTTAATAAGAGCAAGAGACTCATAGGCAACCACCAAAACGAGGCCAGCATGAAACAAGTATCCAATAATATTCAGTTAATGTTATGACTTGGGTCAATTTTCTGTGTATTTCTGCTTATCTACATGAACTAGGAAACAAAAAAAAGCATATGAATATCATGTACTAGTGTTACTTGTACTAGAGCCACTAATCCACACTTGAGTTACAGAATTTGGTGAAGTTGGAAATTTCTTCAATAATACATCTACTTCTGATTCAGGTGAAAGAGGAACTTGTACACTCTCTTTAGTGTTACCATCACAATCCATTTTCTTATCATCTTTAAACTCACCATGTTGAATTTCTTGCAATGTTTCTAGTACTTCAACTATAGCAGGCCTCATGTCCTTATCAAATTGCAAGCATCGAAACGATAGCTCGGCTACTAAAGTAGTCATCCTCCTAACTTCTGCATCCGACTGAAAACCAAGGGACGGGTCTATCAACTCGTCGAATGCACACCTTAAAATCCTGTTAATTGCGTAGTTAGACAAGTTGATCTCTTCGTTACGTCTACTGAAATCCACTGCAGGCATGGACGATATCAGCTCAACAAGGACTACCCCGAAGCTATAAACATCACTTTTATCGGTAAGCTGGTAACACTCGTGGTACTTTGGATCGACGTATCCAGGGGTACCTTGTGGTGCTGTTGATACGTGAGAAATGTCAGTCGGATGAAGTCTTGAAAGTCCAAAATCTCCGACTTTGACACAGAAGTTTTGATCAAGTAGTATGTTGTTACTCTTCACATCGCGGTGGATTATATCAGAAGCATGCAGATAAGCCAGAGCACTAGCAGCTTCAATAGCAATTTTCATGCGGATAGGCCATGTGAGTGAGCAATCATTTGCTTTATGACCATGCAAGTGATCAGCAATCGTTCCCTTAGGGACATACTCGTATACAAGTAGGAGTTGATCGCTGAGTTTAGACGTGCAACCATAAAGAGTGACCAGATTTTTGTGCCTTAGCCTTGTTAGAATTTCAATCTCAGTTACAAACTGCTCCTTTCTCCTGGAATTGTGGTCGTACAGGCGTTTTACTGCAACTTCTCTCCCATCCTGAAGTTTCCCTAGTTTCGTAGCATACAAGAATTAGAATCAACAAAAAAGAGAAAAGTGATGAATTTTCATAAATAGCACTATTTATGCCCCTAATAGCAAATTATGGCGATATTATTGAGTTTTCAAAATATGGCAACAATTTTTTTTCAAAACATATCATACATACACTGTTGGAGATTTCTAAGCAATGTCTCACATTGGTGAGGAAACACTATATTATTGTGTTTATAAGGGAAAGTTCTTCCTTATGGGTTAAGATATATTTGGACAGAATTAATTAATTAGTTAATTCAGACACCATTCTTGACCATTGGTTTAATCTCAAGAGGCACCATTCCTAACCATTGGTTTAATCTCAAGAGGCACCATTCCTAACCATTGGTTTAATCTCAAGAGGAAACATGAAAAGACACCATTTATCTATAAATAGATTGTCATATTCCCATCAGAAAAATTCTCGATACAGTAGGAATCAAACGTTGTTTTAGTGCAAACGATATTTGATTAGACTTCTTGGTATCCCTAAGACATTCACTCCTTCCCAGTGCACTCTATGGGGGTGAAATAGTCTTAAGGGGAGAGTTCGTACTCGCTTGTGAAGTCGATTTTCTACATTTTCTGCAGTCTGTTTCTAACAATCTTAAGACTAATTTTTTTTCATGGCTAGTATTAGGGAGATGACATCAAACTTTGTCAAACTGGACAAGTTTGATGATGGTAATTTTCGAAGATGGCAGAAAAAGATGCACTTTCTTCTCACCACATTGAACGTTGCTTATGTTTTAACTACTCCACAACCAGAAGAAAAGGAGAATAAGACCATTGCAGAGATGCGCGCCATGGTAAAATGGGAGAATGATGAATACATATGTCGAGGCCATATTCTGAACGGGATGACTGATGCCTTGTTCGATTCTTACCAGACCGTGTCTTATGCAAAGGAACTGTGGGATCAGTTGGAGGCAAGGTATATGCGTGAAGATACAACAAGTAAGAAATTTCTTGTTACCTAATTTAACAGTCATTCTATGAATGAAAAAAGGTCAGTAATGGAGCAATTCTATGAGATTGAATGCATCCTTGGAAATTTCAAACAACATAACATGAATATGAATGAATCTATGTATCTAATATAATAGACAAATTGCCCCTAACTTGGAAGGAATTCAAACACAACCTTAAACATAAAAAAGAGGATCTTACTCTTGAGGAATTGGCTAACCATCTTCGTGTAGAAGAAGAACGAAAACAAGAAAACAAAGATCAGGATATCCACATTGTGGAGGAAGGCCAATCCAGTAAGGGAAAAGGCAAGAAAAGGCAGTTCAATTCAAACAAGCGGCACAACAACAAGAACAAAACTGACAGCAACAAGAAAACAAAGTTCGCTTGTTGGAATTGTGGTGGTCCTCACATGAAACGTGACTGCCCAAATAAGAATGATCCCGGCGATTCGAGTTCGGACGAAGAAGAACCGAAAGGCTGCATATGGCAATGAAAATTTCACTGCCATGATTTTCGAAATCAACATGGTCCAAGATGACAATGATTGGTGGGTTGATTCGGGTGCTACAAGACATGTTTGCAAGGACAAGTCTCACTTCAAGACCTATGAACCAATGGAGGATTCAACTTTTCTCTATATGGGAAACAAATCTCCTGTTAGTGTTTTAGGCAAAGGAAGTGTTGTATTAGATTTTACTTCTGGAAAAAGTTTAACTTTGAATGATGTTTATGATGCTCTTAAAGTTAGTAAGAATCTGATGTCTGGTAGTATTTTGAACCAATATGGGTTCAAACAAGTGTATGAGGCTAGAAACTTTGTACTCTCTAAGGGTGGGATGTTTGTAGGAAAGGGTTATTTACATTGTGGTATGTTTAAATTGAACCTTGTTAACATTAATAAAGTGATAAAAACTTATGTTTATGTCTTGTACTCTCTTGATACTTCTTCTTTATGGCATTATCGTTTAGGACATGTAATTTTAGAAAGTTGAAAGATATGGCTCTACAATCTCTAGTTCCTTCAATTGACAAGAATGCCGTAAAATGTAGAACATGTATGCTCACTAGAATCACTAGATTACCATTTCTTTCTGTTCAAAGAGATTCGAAATTGCTTGATTTAGTTCATAGTGATTTATGTGACATGAGTGACAATGTGACAACAGACGGAAAATGTTATTTTGTTACCTTTATTGATGACTATTCCAGATTTTGTTATGTATATTTGTTACATTAAAAAAGTGAAGCACTTGAAAAATTTAAAGTGTTTAAAACTAATGTAGAACTTCATTGTGAAACCTTTATTAAGTGTCTTAGATTGGATAGAGGTGAGGAATATTATAATCCATCATTCTTTGAATCAACTGGAATTGTGCATCAAGTTACAACACCTTATACACCACAACAGAATGGTGTAGTCGAAAGGAAAAATAGAGTCCTAACGGAAATGGTCAATGACATGTTATCTAAGTCGGGTTTAGGACATGTATATTGGGGTGAAGCCTTGCATACAACCTGTTATATTCTTAACAGAGTACCTAACAAGAGAAGTAAGACTACCCCATATGAATTCTGGAACAAGAGAAAACCAAACCTAAGTCATCTTAGAGTCTGGGGATGTAGAGCAATTGTTAAAGTTCCAGAGCCCAAAAGAAAGAAACTTGGGAGAAAGGAATTAAGTGTGTTTTTATAGGCTATGCTATAAACAGTAAAGCCTATAGATTTAAGGTTATTGAACCTAATGATTCATATTCTGTTAATACTATAATTGAGTCTAGGGATGCTATTTTCGATGAAAATAGTTATGGTACCATTCCTAGATCTCATGACACAACGTTACCATCTAGTTCTCATTTACGGGAAGAGAATGGTTTAGTTGATAATAACTCAACTAATGAGGAAGTTGTGGAACCAAGAAGAAGTAAAAGGGCGCGAAAAGCTAAAGATTGCGGAGATGATTTCTTTATGTTTCTCGTTGAAGGAAGTAGGGATCAGTCTTATGTTGACACTTACATACCTTTCTGTTATAATTTAGAAGTTGATTCTGTCACTTTTGAGGAGGCAATGAAGTCTCTAGATGCTTCTTTTTGGAAAGAAGCAATTAATGATGAAATAGATTCGATTATGGGTAATAGAACTTAGAAGTTGGCTGATCTACCACCGGGTTGTAAACCCATTGGTTGTGAGTGGATTTTCAAAAGGAAAATGAAAGTAGATGGAACTATAGACAAGTTCAAGGCTCATTTAGTAGCCAAAGGTTACACTCAAAAGTTAGGTATTGATTACTTCAATACCTATGCTCCTATTTCAAGGACAACAACAATAAGGGTGTTGATTGCATTAGCCTCAATTTTTTGTCTCATTATTCATCAAATGGACGTGAAAACCGCATTTCTAAATGGCGAATTAGATGAGGAGGTGTTTATGGAATAACCCGAGGGGTTTGTTGTTACTGGTCAAGAACACAAAGTGTGTAAGTTGATCAAGTCATTATATGAGCTTAAGCAAGCTCCCAAACAATGGCACCAAAAATTTGATCAAGTTGTACTTTCTAATGGTTTTTATATCAATGATCTCGATAAGTATGTATATAGTAAGTTTGTTGGAAACAAGGGAGTTGTCATTTGTTTATATGTGGATGACATGTTAATATTTGGCACTGATCTCCAATAAGTGGTGCACAAAAAAGAGTTTTTATCTGCTAATTTCTCCATGAAAGACATTGGTGAAGCGGATGTGATTTTAGGCATTAAAATTACTAGACATACTAGTGGTTTGGCCTTGGCTCAATCACATTACATTGAAAAGGTGTTAAAGAAGTTTAACAACTTTGATTGTAAATTTGCATCTGAAAGAAATAATCTCTTGATTATTTTCATTGATTGAAAGACTATATATACAAGTTACATATTTTCATAATAGGAGAATCATATTCCTATTCTACACCTAAAACCTTATTCTACTTGGATACTAAATATACATTTATGGTAATACAAACATTATGGTAGGTGTACAATACTAATTACATTACAACATTACCTAAACTAGGATACTAAATATTACCTACATATACACGGTACAAGGCAGATTTTCGAGAGCCACATATACACAATATACACATGTATATCATGTGTATATTGTGTATATTTAACACACACCCGCAGTCATAGCGGGTGCCTTCGAACGTTGAGACTATCCCTAAAATCTTCAAAAAGGACTGAGGGAAGACCCTTTGTAAAGATGTCGGCAATTTGATACCTTGACGGGACATGGCAGACGCATACCTGACCACGAGCAACCTTTTCGCGGACAAAGTGAATGTCCATCTCGATATGCTTAGTGCACTAGTGCTGAACCGGATTACCAGAAAGGTAGATGACACTAATATTATCGCAATAAACCAAGGTTGCTTTATGAATGGGACAATGAAGCTCCAAAAACAAATTACGTAACCAACATGATTCCGAGACCACATTAGCTACCCTTAGATATTTGGCCTCGGCACTGGATCGGGACAATGTCGACTGACGTTTCGCAGACCTTAAGACCAGGTTATTGTCGAGAAACATATAATAGCCAAACGTAGACCGTCTGGTGTCCAGACAGCCACCCCAATCAGCATCCGTATACGAGACAAGTGTAGATGTCGAGAAGGGATATAAATGCAAACCATAATCCAGCGTACCCTGAATATACTGAATGATGCGTTTGAGGGCATTCATGTGCTCAACTCTTGGATCATGCATAAACAAACACACCTGCTGGACAGCATACGTAATATCTGGCCTCGTGAATGTAAGATACTGAAGGACCCCTGCAAGACTGCGATAGCGGGTCGGATCCTCGTATGGTACGACAGCCGCGGTACTAAGTTTGGGCTTAGTATCAACTGGAGTGGAAGTGGACTTACACGATGACATCTCAGCCCTCTTAATGATCTTGGTTGCATACTTCCTTTGAGATAAGAACAATCCACCTGCATGACGAGTGACAGCAATCCCCCAAAAATAGCTCAAAGGCCCCAAGTCTTTCATAGCAAACTCAGAGATGAGCATTGTCATGATAGGCTGGCGTAAGGCATCGGAAGAGGCAGTCAAAATAATATCATCCACATCTAACAGAATATAGGCCAAAGACGAACCAAGACGATAGATGAACAAAGAATTATCCGACCTGCTGTGAGTGAATCCAATAGTCGAAACATAGTCTGCAAACCGCGTATACCAGGCTCGTGAAGACTGCTTAAGCCCATATAAGGACTTTTTCAACAAATAGACATGATGAGGATGTTTGGGATCCCTGAATCCCAAATGCTGATGCATATAGACTGTTTCCTTGAGATCACCATATAGGAAAATATTATTTACATATAACTGATGAATCGACCATGCTTTTGAAAGGGCCAAGCTAAGTACAGTGCGAATGGTAGCTGGCTTTACCACTGGACTAAACGTCTCACCACAATCTACCCCAACCTGCTGAGTCTTACCATCACCCACAATCCGCGCCTTATGTCGGACAAATGAACCATCTGAATTCTCCTTATGAGCAAAAATCCACATAGACCTGATAATATTAATACCAGATGGACGGGGCACCAACTCCCACGTCTTATCATCAATAAGAGCATTATATTCATCGGTCATAGCAATTTTTCAATTCGGGTCATTTAAGGCAGACACATGATTACTGGGTAAGGGTGCTTTATGGACATTAGAATGTAAATTAAAATATCTTTTTGGTTTAAACACACCCCGTTGACTACGAGTAACCGGTCTATAACTCGAGGAAGAATTGGATGGATTTTGGGAATTTTCTGGGCTCGGGACGGACTGGCCAACAGGCAGTGGGCCTGAAAGGCTATATATACAAGTTACATATTTCCATAATAGGAGAATCCTATTCCTATTCTACTCCTAAAACCTTATTCTACTTGGATACTAAATATACATTTATGGTAATACAAACATTATGGTAAGTGTACAATACTAATTACATTACAACATTACCTAAACTAGGATACTAAATATTACCTACATATACATGGTACAAGGAAGATTTCCGAGAGCCACATATACACAATATACACGTGTATATCATGTGTATATTGTGTATATTTAACAGCATCTACACCTCTTGATCACAATGTAGTGTTATCTAAGAATACAGGAGAACTTGTGAATCAATTAGAGTATGTTAAGTTAATTGGGTGTCTTATGTATGCCATGACATGTACAAGGCCTGATATTGGTTTTGTTATAGGAAAACTGTGTCATTTTACTCATAATCCAAGTCATGCTCATTGGCATGCGGTTCGAAGGTTACTTAAGTATCTTAGGAGAACTATTCATTATAGAATACATTATGATAGATTTCCTTGTGTATTAGAAGGGTTTTCTGATGCAAGTTGGATATCTAACAGTGATCATTCCTCTACGAGTGGGTGGATATACACACTTGGTGGGGGTTCAGTTTCATGGGGATCCAAGAAACAGACTTGTATTGCAGATTCAACTATGGCATCTGAATTTATAGCATTAGCGTCTGCAAACAAGGAAGCCGAGTGGGTAAGAAATTTTTTGTATGATTTGCCTTTGTGGGAAAAGCCCATGTCACCTATCTCAATTCATTGTGATAATGAGGCTACATTGGCTAAAGCATACAGTGAAGTTTATAATGGTAAATCAAGGCACATTGATTTACGACATAGTTATGTGAAATAACTCATTCGTGATGGTGTTTTAACTATGGACTTTGTACGTACAAATCAGAATCTGACATATCCCTTGACAAAGGGTCTTATGAGGGATTTAGTCACCAAAACTACAAAAAAAGTATGGGTTTGAAGCCTATACTCTTAGCTACGAATGATGGAACCTCGACTTAACACTCGATAAAACCCTCGAGTCTTAAGTTCAATGAGTCAAAGTACATCATTATGTAGTTGCAAGCACTTGTCTTACCATCCCAAGTTGTGCTTGGTTCCATAATATGTATATAGGATGAGCAAATTTTTGCTCTTAATGAACCTTTATGGTATATTTATGCAATAAAGATGTGTGATATATTTTATATTTCTCCGGGTATGTCTGGGTTAATATGTACATTTGATCGTAAATGAATAAAAGTTGCTCATATCTATTATTCAATTGATTTTCACAACTGTACTATATTATGGAGTATGTGAAAGGTTCACCTATATGAGCTTCAAGTGAAGCCGCTTTAGGAAATCAAATAGACTCGGTTTCTTAATGTTCATGAAAAAGATACAGGACACATGGCCATAAAAGTGTCGGTAACTTCTACATGTATTGGAATAAAGTATCTTATGTGTGACTTGAAATTAAGTAATAAGAGAGGATCGCTAATTCAAAGCATAGTCTATCATGTCATCCTAATTACTTAAAAGACATTTCACTAATATAGGGGTTCAATCGCGAGACACCTCTATTTAAACATAAGATCATGTTATTAAGTATTGCTTGGAAATGATGGGGATTGTTGGAGATTTCTAAGCAATGTCTCACATTGGTGAGGAAACACTATATTATTGTGTTTATAAGAGAAAGTTCTTCCTTATGGGTTAAGATATATTTGGACGTTATTAATTAATTAATTAATTCAGAAAATTATGAAAAGGCACCATTCTTAACCATTGGTTTAATCTCAAGAGGCACCATGAAAAGACACCATTCATAACCATTGGTTTAATCTCAAGAGGTACCATGAAAAGGCACCATCTATCTATAAATAGATTTTCATATTCTCATCACAAAAATTCTCAATACAGTAGGAATCAAACGTTGTTTTAGTACAAACGATATTTGATTAGACTTCTTAGTATCCCTAAGACATTCAATCCTTCTCGGTGCACTCTATGGGGGTGAAATAGTCTTAAGGGAGAGTTCGTACTCGCTTGTAAAGTCGGTTTTCTACATTTTCTGCAATATGTTTCTAACATGCACTAGCGGTCAGGCATACATACAGTCATACATGCATACATATATACATACATACATACATACATACATACATATACTAGCCATCATATATACATACATACAGTAAAAATCTGCTATAAAATAAAAAAATCTAGCAATTTTTTGTAATAATCTAAAAATATTGCTAAAACGGGCAACTTGTGGGCGTAAGTCGTTATATTACGTAATTTTGCTCGATACCTGCATTATCAAATTGATGACTGCTTCTAAAAAGTTTCTGTTAAACAGAGCAATATACCTGTGATATACACCCAATATACAAAGACGGTGTATATCACGAGCAAAGCATGGATGAATCGGACCAAGCGGTGGGCTTTCGACGCGCCCGAAATCTCGGCAGTGGCCCATTTCGGACAGATTGTGGACAATACAATCTTGTATATATGGTATATATATTTGTAGTATATTGTAGTGTAAAGGTTACCTTAATTAGTGTTATACACTTACCATAATTGTATAGTTAGAATTATGGTAGAATAAGGTTTTAGAAATAGAATAGGAATAGGATTCTCCTATTATGAAAATATGTAACTTGTATATATAGCCTTTCAATTAATGAAAATAATCAAGGGGATTATTTCTTTCACTTACCATAGTACACTGTTCCATATCCTCCATCCCCGAGTACTCTTGAGGAATCGAAATTCATGGTAGCTTGTTGAAGTTCAGCATAAGAGAAGATGGGAACGCCAAAGTATCCGCTGTCTAACTCGTAGCTTTGTGTTGAGGGCTCTGAAGGGGTGCTTCTTGGAAGAACATTAGAAAAACTTCTATTACCCTTCTTGCAACAGCAGATTATATTGATCACTATGATGATTGCTATGATAAAAATACCACCAAACACTGCAGAGCAAATGAGATATTAAACAAGTTACATTTTGCAATTGTGGCATTGAAACGGATAAAAAAGTTTCCCCTCATCATATAAAAGAATTTCTAAATTTGAGGAAAACAATAGGAGATTTCTGTGCAAATCTAGTTACAACACATTGCTTGGACTCTCCAAAAATACTCCCACACCCATGTCGATCCTCCAAAAATTCACTAATTTTCGAGCATCCGGCATGCACTTGACAGCATTTTTGAAGAGTCCGAGCAACATAAAGTTACAGTCTTACCGATAAAAGTTATTGATTATAGACAAGTACCTGTGCCTAGAATCAGTCCCAAATTTCTTTTTCTTGCTGCAAGAACACACAAAAGATAGATTAACTAGTCAAAATAAGACTGAAAGCAATGCACATTCATCCACATTAACATAAGGTACCAAACAACAGATATTGAAATCCTTTCCAAAATTGAAATAAGATCTAAATAGACAACTGACAAAGTATCATATATGCAATACCTTTGGAGCAAAAGAAGTCATTTCTGCCTTCACTTTGGCATTGCCCTTCTCTATATATACACTTGGAACAAACTTTAGACACTTCCCAATCCAATGTGAAATTAGAAGTTAACATGTCAAACAAATCAGTAGGAACTGGCTCTAAAGGTGAAAGAAACTTCAATGGCAATCGAATAATCGAGCAATTTGCAGGAAGATCAGCTGGAATACTATGTCTTCCATCTGTTCTTGGTTTATGATAGTATAAGTTAAATCCATCACAATTCGAGTAGTTCTCATAACGTCGAAAATAATCACCTATATCCTCTCTACTACCATTCATGCACTTGAACAAAGTGATATTGTTGTAAACTCCAAATGTAACAGAAGGAGAGTTAGGAAAAGATAAGTTCCTTTCAAAGGATTTGCAACTTCTGCGAGCCAAATAACCTTCAAGAATCGAGTCCGAAAGATCGATACCATTAACCCATAGCCACTTTTTGAAACTATTGTATAACACTCCCTCAAGCTCAACTTTTGGATGTAGAAAAGTATTATTACAATCAATCTTGGATAATCCACAATGAGGTTTGTTGAACTCTGAGAAAGGGTAACTCATGTTACCAAGTCTTCCACAATTGAACTCTTTTGGACAAGATTTACTCTCTCCTTTAACTAAGTTTAAGATAAGCATATGAAACATAAAGAACATAACAGAAAAACAGGCTGCAGCCATAACAACTTCAACTAGTGATACATATGTAGAAAAGTTATGGACAAAACATAGTATTACAAAAAATGTTTTCTTGTTGACTCAGAATCCATCTTATACTTGAGTTTGGACTATCTTTGAGAAAATGACAAAAATGGTCCCTTATGTTTGAGGATAGGTTCAAAGTAGTCCCTTTAAGTATCTTCTGAATTATTTTGGTCCTTTAAATCTGTCAAAAGTGAGCATGTTTTGTTCCGGTCAAATATTTAGTGAACTCTACCTGTTAGATGTAACAAGAACTGTTAAAAAAAGATTTAGTCAGAAACATCAACACCCAAAATAGCAAAAATTATATTTAAAAGAACGGCACCACACCAAAAGATAAAATAGAAACGACAAAAATTACACACTCAATGTGAGTTCCCATTAAATCTTTTTTTTTTCTTCATAATTCTTGTGAAACTTAACAGGCAAAGTTTCTTAAACATTTGAAGGAGACAAAAGTGTTCGTTTTTAGCAAATTTAGAGGATCAAAATTGTTCGAAATAATAAATTTAAGGGATTATTACTTTGAACCTACCCCAAATATAAAGGACCATTTTTGTCATTTTCGAGACTTTTTATCTTGTACAAATAATTCAAGAACCAAGCATTAAAAATTATATATATAAAAAAGGTTATAGTGGGGACCATTGGCTGCAAGTACAAATATAATAATGAAGAGTATTTTTGCTTACCAACTTCATAGCCGAATTAAAAGACTTAATAATAATTTGACTATTCAAAATAATCATATATTTATTAATCTAGAAGGTACTTTTGAATGAGTGATTAGTCTACGCCTGGGTTTCTACTCCATTGTATTTTTCTGACAACAAGTGGAGACAACTAATTTTATTATAATGCATTTTCCTTAAGAATATTAAGTTGTACTGTACTTTGAGAGCAAACTTCTTTGACTAATCCATTAAATAAGAAGGCAAAGATTAAAAAAAGTCTTTGTTCAATAAAAAAGTGAATATAGAGGTGGAATATTTTTTTTGTTTTTGTCTTCTTTTTGGCAATTCAACCATTGGCTAGAGCAAAAATATGGATAAGTCCTTGGGAAAAAGTCTCGCTTTTACCCTTGATTTCTAATGAAAGATCTGATTTGAGAGTAATTTTAAATTATAGTCAAAAGTTGAGGGGAAAATTTGAACTAATTTTCTCGAAAAACTTGGACAAGTGAAGTCCACCTATTTCACATTGGAGCTCCGTCATGCAAGGGCAAATATGAGACAATTTGTTAACAACAAGGATATGAATGGATCAAAAGTGTAACATGAGGCAAAATCGAGCAATTTTGAATAGTACAAGGACCAATTTGGACTTTTTCTCTAGAATTAATGATTAGTTAAAGAATTTAAGGTTTGTACCCGAAAAATATATTATATTCTTTTATTGCCGAGTTAAGTTACTTGCAATAAAAGATTCTCTCTCCATCCCAATTTATGTTCCGTTGTTTGATTGAGTATAAAGCTTAAGAAAGTTGAATTGTTTCTAATTACGTAAAGATGTCATTCTTTTTTTGAACAAACTAAAAAATAAAGTATGTTATATATGATAACCTGGAAAGTAAAGTAGATAAACATGTTACAATAGTAAAAGTTATTTACACCGGCAATGGACATACCTTAACCTCTTAAAAATGAAACTAAAAATTGAATGACTTTAACTCATACATACATAACAATAACAATAACAACAACAACAACATACCCAGTAGAGTCCCATAACGTGGGGTTTGGGGTGGCTAAAATATACGCAGATCTTACATCTACCTTGATAGGTAGAGCGACTGTTTCTGAGAGACCCTCGGCAACTCATAGATACATAGCTCAAGAAATTAACTTCTCACAGTAGTACATTTGCAGTCTCTCAAAATTTACATAAAATTAACAAAGGAAGGGGCCATAGAACTTTTAACTACTTTGTACTAGTTATATCAGAGCAAGTAATCCATTTATCAGTCACAAAATTTGGAGAAGGAGCTGCTACTATTTTAGTTTCACTGTCATTGAGATTAGACTCAACTCTCTTCTCGTTGTCAAATTCACTAGTCAATCTCCTTTAGAGTATCCAAAACTTCAACCATAGTAGGCCTCATGTCCCTATCTGTCTGCAAGCACAAAAAAGCAAGATCTTCCACTGAAGTAGCCTGAAAGAAATAATCTCTTGATTATTCTCATTAATGAAAAGAGTATATATACAAATTACAACTTTTCATAATAGAAAACATATTCCTATTCTAATCACAAAACCCTATTCTAGTAGTACAAGACTCCTATAATTATGGTAAGTGTACAAGACTCCTATAATTAATGTAATACTTACACTAAAATATTACCTAAAACTATACACAAATATGGACAACAAATATGGACAATCACGGACTGTTTTATGGCCCAAATCGTGATATACATTAAGTGTATATCACAGTAATGTCATCTCTACTTATGTATATTTAACACACCTCCGCAGTCATAGAGGGCGGTCTTCGTACGCTGATACTATCCCTAAAATCTTCAAACATGACCGAGGGAAGACCCTTTGTAAAGATGTCTACAATCTGATACCTGGAAGGGACACGACAGACGCGTACTTGTCCACGAGCTACCTTTTCGCGAACAAAGTGAATGTCCATCTCGATATATTTAGTGTGTTGGTGCTGAACCGGATTACCAGAAAGGTAGATAACACTAACATTATCACAATAAACCAAGGTAGCTTTCTGAATAGGACAATGAAGCTCTAAAAGAAGATTACCTAACCAACATGATTCAGAGACCACATTGGCTACCCCTCGATACTCAGCCTCTACACTAGATCGGGACAATGTCGACTGACACTTTGCAAACCAGGAGACCAAGTTATTACCAAGGAACATACAATAGCTAGACGTAGAGCGTCTGGTGTCTGGACAGCCAACCCAATCAACATCTGTATACGAGACAAGTGTAGACGTCGATGAGGGATATAAATGCAATCCAAAGTCAAGTGTCCCTTGTATGTACCGAATAATACGTTTGAGTGCATTCATGTGCTCAACCCTGAGATCATGCATAAACAAACACACTTGATTTACGGCATAAGTAATATCCGATCTCGTGAAGGTAAGATACTGAAGTGCCACTGCCAGACTGCGATAGCGGGTCGGATCCTCGTACGGGGAGCCAGCCGCAACACCCAACTTGGGTTTAGTATCAACGGGAGTGGAAGTGGACTTAGAGGATGACATCCCAGCCCTCTCAATGATCTCAGATGCATACTTCCTCTGCGATAAGAACAATCCACTTGCATGACGAGTGACATCAATCCCCAAAAAGTAACTTAAGGGCCCCAAGTCTTTCATAGCAAACTCAAAATCGAGCATTATCATGATAGACTGGTGTAACGCATCAGAAGAGGCAGTCAAGATAATATCATCCACATACAAGATATAAGTCAAGGAAGAACTACGACGATATATGACCAATGAATTATCAGACCTGCTGTGATAGAACCCAATAGTCGAAACATAGTCTGCAAACCTCTTATACCAAGCCTGTGGGGACTGAGTAAGCCCATATAAGGACTTCTTCAGTAAACAGACATGGTGAGGATATTTGGGATCCCTAAACCCTAAGGGCTGATGCATATAGACTGTCTCCTTGAGATCACCATATAAGAAAACATTATTT
Source organism: Anisodus tanguticus (assembly GCA_034509755.1). NCBI lineage: Eukaryota > Viridiplantae > Streptophyta > Magnoliopsida > Solanales > Solanaceae > Anisodus > Anisodus tanguticus. Next base: position 1,485,925 of record CM067540.1, on the reverse strand, counting down.
ACGTCTAACTGATGAATGGGCCATGCTTTCGAAAGAGCCAAGCTGAGCACAATGCGAATGGTAGCCGGCTTGACCACCCGACTAAATGTCTCACCACAATCGACACCCACATGTTGAGTCTTACCATCACCTACAAGCCGAGCTTTATGTCTTGCAAAGAACCGCCAGCATTGTCCTTATGAGCAAAAATCCACATAGACCTAATAATGTTAACACCAAATGGACGGGGCACCAACTCCCATGTCTTATTATCAATAAGAGCACTATATTCGTTGGTCATAGCAATTTTCCAATTCGGGTCATTTAAAGCAGACACGGGGCTACGGGGCAGAGGGGATTTAAGACGATTAGATTTTAAATTAAAATGTCTCTTCGGTTTAAAAATACCCCGTTGACTACGAGTGACCGATTTATGACTCGGGGGAGAATTGAGCGGATTTTGGGAAATATCGGGACACGTAACGGATTGGATAGCATGCAGTGGGCCTGCTGGCCCAACACGGTGGCTGGCTGGAACCAAGACCGGAACAGTTCCGGTATTAGGCTGAGTAACTTCCCAATGACTGAAACTGGCTCAGTCACTGGACGGTGAACAGTTTCTGGCGACGAAACAGTAGGCCAGCGGGCAGTGGGCCCGTTGGCGGATTTGGGGTGGGGGACATGTCTGAAAAATGATGAATAATATACGGGGATATATCATCATCCAAAAAATTATATGAACTAGGCGCGGGATTATTTACCTTATTAAACAGAAATTGGGATTCATCAAAAATTACATGGCGACAAATGATGATTTTATTAGAGGATAATTCAAAATATTTGTAACCACGATGATTTGACGGATAACGTAGAAACACACAAGGGGTAGACCGGGCCTGAAGTTTGTTAATTGTGGTGGACGAAAATAATGGACAACACAAACACCCAAAGACCCTAAGATGTGAATACGAAGGAGCCTTATTATATAAGATTTGAAGAGGGGACGAATATGTCAATCCTTTGGTAGGAAGAATGTTAAGAAGATGTGCAGTCATTTGTAGAGCATGATGCCAAAATGTAGGAGGTACGGAAGCATGAATCAATAAAGTTGGGACAATGTTATTAATGGTATGAATTTTACGTTCGGCTTTCTCATTTTGTGAAGACGTATGAGGACAAGAAAAATGAAAATTGATCCCATTAGTAGCACAAAACTCCCAAAACACCCCATTAACGTATTCTTTGCCATTATCACATTGATTATTTTTTATTTCCCGTTCGAATTGGGTTCTAATGAATGCTATAAATTTTAAGAAGGTGAAAAAAACTTGAGATTTTTTCGCTATCGGAAAAGTCCATAAAAAATTAGAATAATCATCCAAAAATAGAACATAATAACGATGACCCAAAGAACTGAGAACAGGAGATGTTCACAAATCGCTATGAATAATATCGAATGACATTAAAGTATGAGAATTTGAGTCTATAAATGGCAACTTAATAATTTTTCCTAAAGAACAAGATTGACAATTCGGAGTACTACGCGTACCCTTACAAGAAATAAAATTATTTTTATCTAAGGAAGACAAAATAGACGACCCCGGATGACCTAGGCAAGCATGCCATAAGGAAGGAGCAAGAGCTGCAAAAGTTGATTACAAGGCTTGACTCTAGAAACTGGAACTTGGCGTGATAGGATAAAAATCTCCCCTACTATCACACTTCATAAGAGGACTCCCTGTCTTGAAATCCTTCACAGAAAACTCAAATGGATCAAATTCAACAGAAACAGAATTATCAGTGGTGAACTTACAGACATACACCAAATTTTTAATCAATTTAGGGGCATGAAGGGTATTTTTCAAGATAAGAGGTGGATGGAGGGGAGACAAAGTTTTAATACCATAACCATGAATCAAAAAAGAATTACAATGACCAACAATTATGCCATGAGGGTTGCTCAAATTGGAATAAGACGAGAGCGTACCTTAATCGGATGTCATGTGGGTGGTGGCTCCGGTGTCCATGTACCAATTTGGGTCTGGCGGATTTAATCCAAGTGTGTGCATTATGGCTTCAATGTCAGTTTTTGTGGGGCCCGCTGCATGGTGGGCCTGCGGAGGTCGAGGCCCAAGCAACCCGGCTTACTACCCCTGCCCATCACTGCGTCGAACAAAACTGGGCCGTTGTGAATTGGGCCCGAAAGGCTGGCCATCCCACTTCCCGTGATATGGAGTTCGAGAAAAATAAGAGTTGTTGGACCATTGCTCAGTGGCCCAGGCCCACGACCAGGGGGCCCAAGGCTAGGACCAATTGGGTTGTGACCCACCGCTGTTGGGGTGGGACCCACTACCATCTGCCGCCCCCACTGCCGTCGGTACCGCCGCCGTTACTACCGCGTTTGCCACCGCGGTTTTTTCCATTATTTTTTCTAGTATTCTTGCCGCCACCGTGAGCACGATTTTGGCCCGAATTATCAACATAACCCGAACAATTTGTGGAGGACGTCATCATGACTACGGGACTAGCCCCGGTAGCCGCTTTCTTAGCCAAACCGACTTCTTCCAAAGTAAGCATGGAGCGAGCGTGATAGAACTTTGGGAGATGGTTACTTTGACGAAGTATAGTCCCAACGCCACTATAGGCCTCGGAAAGGCCAGCAACCATCTGTAGAACAAGACGATCTTCTCTAACGGGCGCACCAACGTTGCGGAGTTGGTCCGCCAATTCCTTCAACCTTTTGCAATAAAATGAAACATTCGGAAAATTTTCCATGTTGACGTAAGAAAATTCCTGCTCAAGGGTAACAACTCTGGAATTCTGATTATCTTAGAATATATCACATACTCTATTCCATATTGCCATCGCCGTAGTGTTTGGTTCGATAATCATTTGTAAGAGGTCTGTAGAAATAGTGGAGTAAATCTACTGAAGAACGGTAGCATCAAGACTCGTCCATAACTTAGGATCATCCTCGGGTTCGGGCACCTCCGTATCCTCAGGAGCCGCGGGGATTATGTGATGGAGGACTTGATGCGAGCGTGCATGAACTTTGAACAGTTCGGTCCACGTCGCGTATTGGATATTTTCTATTTCAAGAATGATAGGGATATGATTCTTGATGTTAGAAACAGCAAGGGCAGGGTGAAACGTGTTCTTTAACGTAGAGATAACGAAAGAACAATAAGTGATTGAGGGATTTGGAAGAGAAATTTGGGAAGAGGAGGATACCGCTGGGCACGGAAAATGAGAGAAGGGAGCTCGGATTCCGACGAACTATTTGGACGGAAATTGTTGGAAGAAAAATATGAACCTAGACTTCTGATACCATGAAAGAAATAATCCCTTGATTATTCTCATTAATGAAAAGAGTATATATACAAATTATAATTTTTCATAATAGAAAATTTATTCCTATTCTAATCCCAAAATCATATTCTAGTATTACAAGACTCCTATAATTATGGTAAGTGTACAAGACAAATTAATGTAATACTTACACTAAAATATTACCTAAACTCTACACAATTATGGACAATAAATATGGACAATCACGGACTGTTTTATGGCCCAAACCGTGATATACATTAAGTGTATATCACGGTAATATCATCTCTACTTATGTATATTTAACATAGTCATTTCCCAAATCTTGGTATCTGAATCTAACCCCAGGGATGGATCGATCAACTCATGAAATGCACATTTTACAATCTTGTTTATTGCAAAGTTAGCCAAATTAATCTCTTGGCTTTGCCTGTTCATATCCACTGCCGGCATTGATGAAATGAGCTCAACAAGGACCACCCCGAAGCTATAGACATCACTTTTACTAGTCAGCTGGTAACATTCGTGATACTTTGGATCGATATAACCAGGGGTCCCCCGGGGTGCAGTTGAAATATGAGACACATCATTTGGGAAGAGCCTTGAAATCCCAAAATCTGCAACTTTAACACTAAAGTTGTGATCAAGGAGTATGTTGTTAGTCTTCACATCACAGTGTATTACGTCAGAAACATGCAGGTAAGCCAATGCACCAGCAGTTTCTATGGCAATGTTCATGCGGATCGGCCACGCGAGTGATCTGTCCTTCGCTTTGTCACCATGCAGGTGATCAGCAAGAGTTCCATTAGGGATGTAGTCATAGACAAGGAGTAGTTCACGGCCCCGCCTTGATGTGCAGCCATAGAGGGTGACAAGATTGTTGTGCCTTAGCCTAGTAAGGATCTCAATCTCATTTACAAACTGCTGCATTCGTTTGCAGTTGTGCTCGTGGAGGCGCTTTACAGCAACCTCTCTTCCATCCTTGAGTTTTCCTGGTTATTGATGAACAAGAATTAGGCACATGAAGAAATAGTTGATGCATATCTCAGTTCGATTAATAAATTTCTCACCATAGTAAACAGTTCCATAACCTCCATCTCCAAGTTCTCTAGAGGAATTGAAATCATTTGTGGCTTCTTCAAGTTCTGAATAAGAGAAGACTGGGACACCAAAGTATATACTGCCTCCCTCAACATCGTGATTAAAATTATCTGATAATTTCTTTGTCGAGAGGAGGTGGGATGAACTAAATTTCCTCTTCTTGTAATGCCAGATACAGTTTACGACTAAACAAGTTATCATCACCGATCCTACTCCACCAAAGACTGGAAGAGAAGTTAGTAATCCATGTCTTAGGAAAAGAAAAAGAAACAGCAAGGAGAAGGAATTTTCCCTTTAACTCCACATCCATACATTTTCTGTAACCTAAATTACTCAAGTCTCTTCTTTATGTTTCTTCTTACTAGAGAAAGGTTTTGAGCTTATACAAAATGATGAAAATTTAAATGATATGCATGAATATTCTGTAATAAAAAATAACATGGCAGCAATTAAATATATTTTACTACTCGTGCCTTAATCGGCTCCACCGTATTTCTTCCAGCTGTTTTTTTCTTTGATTGCTACTACTTGTAGTTGTTTTTGCATCTACAAAAGGGGGGCAATGTTACGAAACATATTATCAATATGTAGCATTAAACAAGAAAGGAAGCATGAACGTGACCTTGAAAGTACAGATTATTTTGCAGATGTCTACCTTTCGACAATAAAATTTGTTGGTTTTATCAGTCGGCATTGACCTCCATCATAGTGACATTTGTTACAGTCATCAGACAATTTCCATTCTACTAGAATTTCGGGACCTAACAAGTTGAACAAATCACCATCACTTGAGTGAATTGGCAATCTGATAAGTGAACAGTTGGTAGGAACTGCTCCTATGTGTTCATCATCATCTTGGGAAAGTTTGTAGTATATGCTAAAGCCTTCACAGCCATTGTACATATTATAACCAGAAAAATGATCGTTCTTCTTCTGGATAATGTGTAGGGTATTATTACGGGTACTGTTGCATTTGAAGAATTTGTTAAGATTAATCATATTGAAAGAAATAGAAGGAGAGCTTGGAAGGGAGAAATTTTTGTTAAAAGCCTGGCACTTGTGTTGCCTCAACGTGGTGTCAAGCTTCGGGTCCCCAAGCCAAACTGATGAATTATGCTTCTCTAATGCATAGTACCAATCTCCTTCAGGAAGCAGTCGGATTCTTGGAAATGGTTTAGCATCACAACCAGACATGGTCATTAGTCCACAATCAGATTGTGGGGAAAGAGAGAAAGGAAAGCTCAGGTCAGTAAGATTTCCACATGCAAAGGACTTTGGACAAGTCGAATCATTTCTGTCATTTGCCTGAACTAAAATCAGAAGAAGAGATAGAAGGAAACAAATAAAAGAAGAAGCCAAAGCCATATTGAATCCTACTGCAATAAGGAAAAAACTAACTGAAGTTTTGTGAATTGTGACTCACCAAAGATATATCTTATAAGACCTAAACACTTTCTCCATTTTCTAGTGTTTAGCTTATTGGTAAAGTTTGTTAAAGTAAAACACTATGTGGAACAAAACGTATAAGAAGGGTCAGACTTATTAGGGAAAAGAAAGGTGAAGAAGAAATGAAATGTTCATATTAGCTTTTCTTAGCAATTGATACCAGTAGAAAGACTTGACTTCTTCAATTTTCAGGACCAAAGTCTCCAAAAATGGATGACTTAAACTGTAGAAATAGAAGCTATACATCCAAAGGTGTAAAACGAAAAATAAGGCAAAGGAAAAGGTTCTAGTCACACCCCAAAACACACCTAAAGATGGTCTGAAAATGTAAAAAGAACACTGCATACTTAGCAGTCAGCCTCATATCTCCTTCTTATGGTTAAAAAATTCAACCTTCCATTTGATCATATTTTTCACTAGAAACTACCAACGAAGATTTTCAAGTTTGGCGGAATATATACGGTGTAAGCTAGAAATATTTGCTACGTCCCAAGCCATCTTCTTCAAGTATTTGAAAAAGAACTAATCAATAATTTTCATCCCTAGCTTATGAAACACTCACTATGAATCTACGACTAAGATCGAAACAAGAGTGCATAGTGATATAAATACCTCAACTTGTGAAAAATACATGTTTTAAACGCTTCTAACTACGCATGTTCTGCAATTGGCTGATATGGATAACATTAACCTTCTACCATTCCTTCTCTTTCTTTTTTCTATTTTCAACTTCGCCCACTCATTTTCTGTGTCACCAGTTTTTACCCCAAAACAAAGAGGAGGCCTTTGGACGGAGGAGCCACTGTCACTCTGGTGATCCCCTTTACATTCTCCAACAACAACCTCTTCTGTGTACTGAAAGTGTATAATATTCTTATGCTGTTTGGTTAAATTACCTGCAAATAAGCTTGAAATGTAGAAAACCTGCAACAACAACTAGAGAAATATTCTTTCTTTTGATCAGTAAAAATAAATTTTATTAAAAAAAATAGACTGTCCGGCAGTACGAAAGCTGATACTGCAGCATTACACAAATAGAGTAAAACTCATTACACTACACTGCCAGTGTATATAACTTAAACTCATATATAATGAAACTAAATATTGAATGACTTCAAGTCATAGATACATAGCTCAAGAAACTTCTCACAGTGGTACACTCAAAATTTACATAAACAACAAAGAAAGGGGGTTTAGAACTTTAATTACTTTGTATTAGTTATACTAGGGCAAGTCCTCCATTTATCAGTCACAGAATTGGGTGAAGGTAGTGATTTAACATGCTTCAACAATAACCTATCTTCTGATTCAGGGAAAGGGGGCCCTGCAACTAATTTAGCTCTCTTCTCATTGCCAAATTCAATAGTCTGAATCTCTTTTAGAGTATCCAAAACTTCAACCATAGTAGGTCTTATGTCCCTATCTGTCTGCAAGCACAGAAAAGCCAGCTCTGCCACTGAAGTAGTCATTCCCCAAATCTTGGTATCTGAATCTAACCCCAGGGATGGATCGATCAACTCATGAAATGCACATTTTACAATCTTGTTTATTGCAAAGTTAGCCAAATTAATCTCTTGGCTTTGCCTGTTCATATCCACTGCCGGCATTGATGAAATGAGCTCAACAAGGACCACCCCGAAGCTATAGACATCACTTTTACTAGTCAGCTGGTAACATTCGTGATACTTTGGATCGATATAACCAGGGGTCCCCCGGGGTGCAGTTGAAATATGAGACACATCATTTGGGAAGAGCCTTGAAATCCCAAAATCTGCAACTTTAACACTAAAGTTGTGATCAAGGAGTATGTTGTTAGTCTTCACATCACAGTGTATTACGTCAGAAACATGCAGGTAAGCCAATGCACCAGCAGTTTCTATGGCAATGTTCATGCGGATCGGCCACGCGAGTGATCTGTCCTTCGCTTTGTCACCATGCAGGTGATCAGCAAGAGTTCCATTAGGGATGTAGTCATAGACAAGGAGTAGTTCACGGCCCCGCCTTGATGTGCAGCCATAGAGGGTGACAAGATTGTTGTGCCTTAGCCTAGTAAGGATCTCAATCTCATTTACAAACTGCTGCATTCGTTTGCAGTTGTGCTCGTGGAGGCGCTTTACAGCAACCTCTCTTCCATCCTTGAGTTTTCCTGGTTATTGATGAACAAGAATTAGGCACATGAAGAAATAGTTGATGCATATCTCAGTTCGATTAATAAATTTCTCACCATAGTAAACAGTTCCATAACCTCCATCTCCAAGTTCTCTAGAGGAATTGAAATCATTTGTGGCTTCTTCAAGTTCTGAATAAGAGAAGACTGGGACACCAAAGTATATACTGCCTCCCTCAACATCGTGATTAAAATTATCTGATAATTTCTTTGTCGAGAGGAGGTGGGATGAACTAAATTTCCTCTTCTTGTAATGCCAGATACAGTTTACGACTAAACAAGTTATCATCACCGATCCTACTCCACCAAAGACTGGAAGAGAAGTTAGTAATCCATGTCTTAGGAAAAGAAAAAGAAACAGCAAGGAGAAGGAATTTTCCCTTTAACTCCACATCCATACATTTTCTGTAACCTAAATTACTCAAGTCTCTTCTTTATGTTTCTTCTTACTAGAGAAAGGTTTTGAGCTTATACAAAATGATGAAAATTTAAATGATATGCATGAATATTCTGTAATAAAAAATAACATGGCAGCAATTAAATATATTTTACTACTCGTGCCTTAATCACTCCACCGTATTTCTTCCAGCTGTTTCTTTTCTTTGATTGCTACTACTTGTAGTTGTTTTTGCATCTACAAAAGGGGGGGCAATGTTACGAAACATATTATCAATATGTAGCATTAAACAAGAAAGGAAGCATGAACGTGACCTTGAAAGTACAGATTATTTTGCAGATGTCTACCTTTCTGACAATAAAATTTGTTGGTTTTATCAGTCTGGCATTGACCTCCATCATAGTGACATTTGTTACAGTCATCAGACAATTTCCATTCTACTAGAATTTCGGGACCTAACAAGTTGAACAAATCACCATCACTTGAGTGAATTGGCAATCTGATAAGTGAACAGTTGGTAGGAACTGCTCCTATGTGTTCATCATCATCTTGGGAAAGTTTGTAGTATATGCTAAAGCCTTCACAGCCATTGTACATATTATAACCAGAAAAATGATCGTTCTTCTTCTGGATAATGTGTAGGGTATTATTACGGGTACTGTTGCATTTGAAGAATTTGTTAAGATTAATCATATTGAAAGAAATAGAAGGAGAGCTTGGAAGGGAGAAATTTTTGTTAAAAGCCTGGCACTTGTGTTGCCTCAACGTGGTGTCAAGCTTCGGGTCCCCAAGCCAAACTGATGAATTATGCTTCTCTAATGCATAGTACCAATCTCCTTCAGGAAGCAGTCGGATTCTTGGAAATGGTTTAGCATCACAACCAGACATGGTCATTAGTCCACAATCAGATTGTGGGGAAAGAGAGAAAGGAAAGCTCAGGTCAGTAAGATTTCCACATGCAAAGGACTTTGGACAAGTCGAATCATTTCTGTCATTTGCCTGAACTAAAATCAGAAGAAGAGATAGAAGGAAACAAATAAAAGAAGAAGCCAAAGCCATATTGAATCCTACTGCAATAAGGAAAAAACTAACTCAAGTTTTGTGAATTGTGACTCACCAAAGATATATCTTATAAGACCTAAACACTTTCTCCATTTTCTAGTGTTTAGCTTATTGGTAAAGTTTGTTAAAGTAAAACACTATGTGGAACAAAACGTATAAGAAGGGTCAGACTTATTAGGGAAAAGAAAGGTGAAGAAGAAATGAAATGTTCATATTAGCTTTTCTTAGCAATTGATACCAGTAGAAAGACTTGACTTCTTCAATTTTCAGGACCAAAGTCTCCAAAAATGGATGACTTAAACTGTAGAAATAGAAGCTATACATCCAAAGGTGTAAAACGAAAAATAAGGCAAAGGAAAAGGTTCTAGTCACACCCCAAAACACACCTAAAGATGGTCTGAAAATGTAAAAAGAACACTGCATACTTAGCAGTCAGCCTCATATCTCCTTCTTATGGTTAAAAAATTCAACCTTCCATTTGATCATATTTTTCACTAGAAACTACCAACGAAGATTTTCAAGTTTGGCGGAATATATACGGTGTAAGCTAGAAATATTTGCTACGTCCCAAGCCATCTTCTTCAAGTATTTGAAAAAGAACTAATCAATAATTTTCATCCCTAGCTTATGAAACACTCACTATGAATCTACGACTAAGATCGAAACAAGAGTGCATAGTGATATAAATACCTCAACTTGTGAAAAATACATGTTTTAAACGCTTCTAACTACGCATGTTCTGCAATTGGCTGATATGGATAACATTAACCTTCTACCATTCCTTCTCTTTCTTTTTTCTATTTTCAACTTCGCCCACTCATTTTCTGTGTCACCAGTTTTTACCCCAAAACAAAGAGGAGGCCTTTGGACGGAGGAGCCACTGTCACTCTGGTGATCCCCTTTACATTCTCCAACAACAACCTCTTCTGTGTACTGAAAGTGTATAATATTCTTATGCTGTTTGGTTAAATTACCTGCAAATAAGCTTGAAATGTAGAAAACCTGCAACAACAACTAGAGAAATATTCTTTCTTTTGATCAGTAAAAATAAATTTTATTAAAAAAAATAGACTGTCCGGCAGTACGAAAGCTGATACTGCAGCATTACACAAATAGAGTAAAACTCATTACACTACACGCCAGTGTATATAACTTAAACTCATATATAATGAAACTAAATATTGAATGACTTCAAGTCATAGATACATAGCTCAAGAAACTTCTCACAGTGGTACACTCAAAATTTACATAAACAACAAAGAAAGGGGTTTAGAACTTTAATTACTTTGTATTAGTTATACTAGGGCAAGTCCTCCATTTATCAGTCACAGAATTGGGTGAAGGTAGTGATTTAACATGCTTCAACAATAACCTATCTTCTGATTCAGGGAAAGGGGGCCCTGCAACTAATTTAGCTCTCTTCTCATTGCCAAATTCAATAGTCTGAATCTCTTTTAGAGTATCCAAAACTTCAACCATAGTAGGTCTTATGTCCCTATCTGTCTGCAAGCACAGAAAAGCCAGCTCTGCCACTGAAGTAGTCATTCCCCAAATCTTGGTATCTGAATCTAACCCCAGGGATGGATCGATCAACTCATGAAATGCACATTTTACAATCTTGTTTATTGCAAAGTTAGCCAAATTAATCTCTTGGCTTTGCCTGTTCATATCCACTGCCGGCATTGATGAAATGAGCTCAACAAGGACCACCCCGAAGCTATAGACATCACTTTTACTAGTCAGCTGGTAACATTCGTGATACTTTGGATCGATATAACCAGGGGTCCCCCGGGGTGCAGTTGAAATATGAGACACATCATTTGGGAAGAGCCTTGAAATCCCAAAATCTGCAACTTTAACACTAAAGTTGTGATCAAGGAGTATGTTGTTAGTCTTCACATCACAGTGTATTACGTCAGAAACATGCAGGTAAGCCAATGCACCAGCAGTTTCTATGGCAATGTTCATGCGGATCGGCCACGCGAGTGATCTGTCCTTCGCTTTGTCACCATGCAGGTGATCAGCAAGAGTTCCATTAGGGATGTAGTCATAGACAAGGAGTAGTTCACGGCCCCGCCTTGATGTGCAGCCATAGAGGGTGACAAGATTGTTGTGCCTTAGCCTAGTAAGGATCTCAATCTCATTTACAAACTGCTGCATTCGTTTGCAGTTGTGCTCGTGGAGGCGCTTTACAGCAACCTCTCTTCCATCCTTGAGTTTTCCTGGTTATTGATGAACAAGAATTAGGCACATGAAGAAATAGTTGATGCATATCTCAGTTCGATTAATAAATTTCTCACCATAGTAAACAGTTCCATAACCTCCATCTCCAAGTTCTCTAGAGGAATTGAAATCATTTGTGGCTTCTTCAAGTTCTGAATAAGAGAAGACTGGGACACCAAAGTATATACTGCCTCCCTCAACATCGTGATTAAAATTATCTGATAATTTCTTTGTCGAGAGGAGGTGGGATGAACTAAATTTCCTCTTCTTGTAATGCCAGATACAGTTTACGACTAAACAAGTTATCATCACCGATCCTACTCCACCAAAGACTGGAAGAGAAGTTAGTAATCCATGTCTTAGGAAAAGAAAAAGAAACAGCAAGGAGAAGGAATTTTCCCTTTAACTCCACATCCATACATTTTCTGTAACCTAAATTACTCAAGTCTCTTCTTTATGTTTCTTCTTACTAGAGAAAGGTTTTGAGCTTATACAAAATGATGAAAATTTAAATGATATGCATGAATATTCTGTAATAAAAAATAACATGGCAGCAATTAAATATATTTTACTACCTGTGCCCAGAATCGGCTCCACCGTATTTCTTCCAAATTGTTTCTTTTCTTTGATTGCTACTACTTGTAGTTGTTTTTGCATCTACAAAAGGGGGGGCAATGTTACGAAACATATTATCAATATGTAGCATTAAACAAGAAAGGAAGCATGAACGTGACCTTGAAGGTACAGATTATTTTGCAGATGTCTACCTTTCTGACAATAAAATTTGTTGGTTTTATCAGTCTGGCATTGACCTCCATCATAGTGACATTTGTTACAGTCATCAGACAATTTCCATTCTACTAGAATTTCGGGACCTAACAAGTTGAACAAATCACCATCACTTGAGTGAATTGGCAATCTGATAAGTGAACAGTTGGTAGGAACTGCTCCTATGTGTTCATCATCATCTTGGGAAAGTTTGTAGTATATGCTAAAGCCTTCACAGCCATTGTACATATTATAACCAGAAAAATGATCGTTCTTCTTCTGGATAATGTGTAGGGTATTATTACGGGTACTGTTGCATTTGAAGAATTTGTTAAGATTAATCATATTGAAAGAAATAGAAGGAGAGCTTGGAAGGGAGAAATTTTTGTTAAAAGCCTGGCACTTGTGTTGCCTCAACGTGGTGTCAAGCTTCGGGTCCCCAAGCCAAACTGATGAATTATGCTTCTCTAATGCATAGTACCAATCTCCTTCAGGAAGCAGTCGGATTCTTGGAAATGGTTTAGCATCACAACCAGACATGGTCATTAGTCCACAATCAGATTGTGGGGAAAGAGAGAAAGGAAAGCTCAGGTCAGTAAGATTTCCACATGCAAAGGACTTTGGACAAGTCGAATCATTTCTGTCATTTGCCTGAACTAAAATCAGAAGAAGAGATAGAAGGAAACAAATAAAAGAAGAAGCCAAAGCCATATTGAATCCTACTGCAATAAGGAAAAAACTAACTGAAGTTTTGTGAATTGTGACTCACCAAATATATCTTATAAGACCTAAACACTTTCTCCATTTTCTAGTGTTTAGCTTATTGGTAAAGTTTGTTAAAGTAAAACACTATGTGGAACAAAACGTATAAGAAGGGTCAGACTTATTAGGGAAAAGAAAGGTGAAGAAGAAATGAAATGTTCATATTAGCTTTTCTTAGCAATTGATACCAGTAGAAAGACTTGACTTCTTCAATTTTCAGGACCAAAGTCTCCAAAAATGGATGACTTAAACTGTAGAAATAGAAGCTATACATCCAAAGGTGTAAAACGAAAAATAAGGCAAAGGAAAAGGTTCTAGTCACACCCCAAAACACACCTAAAGATGGTCTGAAAATGTAAAAAGAACACTGCATACTTAGCAGTCAGCCTCATATCTCCTTCTTATGGTTAAAAAATTCAACCTTCCATTTGATCATATTTTTCACTAGAAACTACCAACGAAGATTTTCAAGTTTGGCGGAATATATACGGTGTAAGCTAGAAATATTTGCTACGTCCCAAGCCATCTTCTTCAAGTATTTGAAAAAGAACTAATCAATAATTTTCATCCCTAGCTTATGAAACACTCACTATGAATCTACGACTAAGATCGAAACAAGAGTGCATAGTGATATAAATACCTCAACTTGTGAAAAATACATGTTTTAAACGCTTCTAACTACGCATGTTCTGCAATTGGCTGATATGGATAACATTAACCTTCTACCATTCCTTCTCTTTCTTTTTTCTATTTTCAACTTCGCCCACTCATTTTCTGTGTCACCAGTTTTTACCCCAAAACAAAGAGGAGGCCTTTGGACGGAGGAGCCACTGTCACTCTGGTGATCCCCTTTACATTCTCCAACAACAACCTCTTCTGTGTACTGAAAGTGTATAATATTCTTATGCTGTTTGGTTAAATTACCTGCAAATAAGCTTGAAATGTAGAAAACCTGCAACAACAACTAGAGAAATATTCTTTCTTTTGATCAGTAAAAATAAATTTTATTAAAAAAAATAGACTGTCGGGCAGTACGAAAGCTGATACTGCAGCATTACACAAATAGAGTAAAACTCATTACACTACACTCGCCAGTGTATATAACTTAAACTCATATATAATGAAACTAAATATTGAATGACTTCAAGTCATAGATACATAGCTCAAGAAACTTCTCACAGTGGTACACTCAAAATTTACATAAACAACAAAGAAAGGGGGTTTAGAACTTTAATTACTTTGTATTAGTTATACTAGGGCAAGTCCTCCATTTATCAGTCACAGAATTGGGTGAAGGTAGTGATTTAACATGCTTCAACAATAACCTATCTTCTGATTCAGGGAAAGGGGGCCCTGCAACTAATTTAGCTCTCTTCTCATTGCCAAATTCAATAGTCTGAATCTCTTTTAGAGTATCCAAAACTTCAACCATAGTAGGTCTTATGTCCCTATCTGTCTGCAAGCACAGAAAAGCCAGCTCTGCCACTGAAGTAGTCATTCCCCAAATCTTGGTATCTGAATCTAACCCCAGGGATGGATCGATCAACTCATGAAATGCACATTTTACAATCTTGTTTATTGCAAAGTTAGCCAAATTAATCTCTTGGCTTTGCCTGTTCATATCCACTGCCGGCATTGATGAAATGAGCTCAACAAGGACCACCCCGAAGCTATAGACATCACTTTTACTAGTCAGCTGGTAACATTCGTGATACTTTGGATCGATATAACCAGGGGTCCCCCGGGGTGCAGTTGAAATATGAGACACATCATTTGGGAAGAGCCTTGAAATCCCAAAATCTGCAACTTTAACACTAAAGTTGTGATCAAGGAGTATGTTGTTAGTCTTCACATCACAGTGTATTACGTCAGAAACATGCAGGTAAGCCAATGCACCAGCAGTTTCTATGGCAATGTTCATGCGGATCGGCCACGCGAGTGATCTGTCCTTCGCTTTGTCACCATGCAGGTGATCAGCAAGAGTTCCATTAGGGATGTAGTCATAGACAAGGAGTAGTTCACGGCCCCGCCTTGATGTGCAGCCATAGAGGGTGACAAGATTGTTGTGCCTTAGCCTAGTAAGGATCTCAATCTCATTTACAAACTGCTGCATTCGTTTGCAGTTGTGCTCGTGGAGGCGCTTTACAGCAACCTCTCTTCCATCCTTGAGTTTTCCTGGTTATTGATGAACAAGAATTAGGCACATGAAGAAATAGTTGATGCATATCTCAGTTCGATTAATAAATTTCTCACCATAGTAAACAGTTCCATAACCTCCATCTCCAAGTTCTCTAGAGGAATTGAAATCATTTGTGGCTTCTTCAAGTTCTGAATAAGAGAAGACTGGGACACCAAAGTATATACTGCCTCCCTCAACATCGTGATTAAAATTATCTGATAATTTCTTTGTCGAGAGGAGGTGGGATGAACTAAATTTCCTCTTCTTGTAATGCCAGATACAGTTTACGACTAAACAAGTTATCATCACCGATCCTACTCCACCAAAGACTGGAAGAGAAGTTAGTAATCCATGTCTTAGGAAAAGAAAAAGAAACAGCAAGGAGAAGGAATTTTCCCTTTAACTCCACATCCATACATTTTCGTAACCTAAATTACTCAAGTCTCTTCTTTATGTTTCTTCTTACTAGAGAAAGGTTTTGAGCTTATACAAAATGATGAAAATTTAAATGATATGCATGAATATTCTGTAATAAAAAATAACATGGCAGCAATTAAATATATTTTACTACTGTGCCTTAATCGCTCCACCGTATTTCTTCCAAATGTTTCTTTTCTTTGATTGCTACTACTTGTAGTTGTTTTTGCATCTACAAAAGGGGGGCAATGTTACGAAACATATTATCAATATGTAGCATTAAACAAGAAAGGAAGCATGAACGTGACCTTGAAAGTACAGATTATTTTGCGATGTCTACCTTTCGACAATAAAATTTGTTGGTTTTATCGATCCGGCATTGACCTCCATCATAGTGACATTTGTTACAGTCATCAGACAATTTCCATTCTACTAGAATTTCGGGACCTAACAAGTTGAACAAATCACCATCACTTGAGTGAATTGGCAATCTGATAAGTGAACAGTTGGTAGGAACTGCTCCTATGTGTTCATCATCATCTTGGGAAAGTTTGTAGTATATGCTAAAGCCTTCACAGCCATTGTACATATTATAACCAGAAAAATGATCGTTCTTCTTCTGGATAATGTGTAGGGTATTATTACGGGTACTGTTGCATTTGAAGAATTTGTTAAGATTAATCATATTGAAAGAAATAGAAGGAGAGCTTGGAAGGGAGAAATTTTTGTTAAAAGCCTGGCACTTGTGTTGCCTCAACGTGGTGTCAAGCTTCGGGTCCCCAAGCCAAACTGATGAATTATGCTTCTCTAATGCATAGTACCAATCTCCTTCAGGAAGCAGTCGGATTCTTGGAAATGGTTTAGCATCACAACCAGACATGGTCATTAGTCCACAATCAGATTGTGGGGAAAGAGAGAAAGGAAAGCTCAGGTCAGTAAGATTTCCACATGCAAAGGACTTTGGACAAGTCGAATCATTTCTGTCATTTGCCTGAACTAAAATCAGAAGAAGAGATAGAAGGAAACAAATAAAAGAAGAAGCCAAAGCCATATTGAATCCTACTGCAATAAGGAAAAAACTAACTGAAGTTTTGTGAATTGTGACTCACCAGTATATATCTTATAAGACCTAAACACTTTCTCCATTTTCTAGTGTTTAGCTTATTGGTAAAGTTTGTTAAAGTAAAACACTATGTGGAACAAAACGTATAAGAAGGGTCAGACTTATTAGGGAAAAGAAAGGTGAAGAAGAAATGAAATGTTCATATTAGCTTTTCTTAGCAATTGATACCAGTAGAAAGACTTGACTTCTTCAATTTTCAGGACCAAAGTCTCCAAAAATGGATGACTTAAACTGTAGAAATAGAAGCTATACATCCAAAGGTGTAAAACGAAAAATAAGGCAAAGGAAAAGGTTCTAGTCACACCCCAAAACACACCTAAAGATGGTCTGAAAATGTAAAAAGAACACTGCATACTTAGCAGTCAGCCTCATATCTCCTTCTTATGGTTAAAAAATTCAACCTTCCATTTGATCATATTTTTCACTAGAAACTACCAACGAAGATTTTCAAGTTTGGCGGAATATATACGGTGTAAGCTAGAAATATTTGCTACGTCCCAAGCCATCTTCTTCAAGTATTTGAAAAAGAACTAATCAATAATTTTCATCCCTAGCTTATGAAACACTCACTATGAATCTACGACTAAGATCGAAACAAGAGTGCATAGTGATATAAATACCTCAACTTGTGAAAAATACATGTTTTAAACGCTTCTAACTACGCATGTTCTGCAATTGGCTGATATGGATAACATTAACCTTCTACCATTCCTTCTCTTTCTTTTTTCTATTTTCAACTTCGCCCACTCATTTTCTGTGTCACCAGTTTTTACCCCAAAACAAAGAGGAGGCCTTTGGACGGAGGAGCCACTGTCACTCTGGTGATCCCCTTTACATTCTCCAACAACAACCTCTTCTGTGTACTGAAAGTGTATAATATTCTTATGCTGTTTGGTTAAATTACCTGCAAATAAGCTTGAAATGTAGAAAACCTGCAACAACAACTAGAGAAATATTCTTTCTTTTGATCAGTAAAAATAAATTTTATTAAAAAAAATAGACTGTCGGGCAGTACGAAAGCTGATACTGCAGCATTACACAAATAGAGTAAAACTCATTACACTACACTTTGCCAGTGTATATAACTTAAACTCATATATAATGAAACTAAATATTGAATGACTTCAAGTCATAGATACATAGCTCAAGAAACTTCTCACAGTGGTACACTCAAAATTTACATAAACAACAAAGAAAGGGGGTTTAGAACTTTAATTACTTTGTATTAGTTATACTAGGGCAAGTCCTCCATTTATCAGTCACAGAATTGGGTGAAGGTAGTGATTTAACATGCTTCAACAATAACCTATCTTCTGATTCAGGGAAAGGGGGCCCTGCAACTAATTTAGCTCTCTTCTCATTGCCAAATTCAATAGTCTGAATCTCTTTTAGAGTATCCAAAACTTCAACCATAGTAGGTCTTATGTCCCTATCTGTCTGCAAGCACAGAAAAGCCAGCTCTGCCACTGAAGTAGTCATTCCCCAAATCTTGGTATCTGAATCTAACCCCAGGGATGGATCGATCAACTCATGAAATGCACATTTTACAATCTTGTTTATTGCAAAGTTAGCCAAATTAATCTCTTGGCTTTGCCTGTTCATATCCACTGCCGGCATTGATGAAATGAGCTCAACAAGGACCACCCGAAGCTATAGACATCACTTTTACTAGTCAGCTGGTAACATTCGTGATACTTTGGATCGATATAACCAGGGGTCCCCCGGGGTGCAGTTGAAATATGAGACACATCATTTGGGAAGAGCCTTGAAATCCCAAAATCTGCAACTTTAACACTAAAGTTGTGATCAAGGAGTATGTTGTTAGTCTTCACATCACAGTGTATTACGTCAGAAACATGCAGGTAAGCCAATGCACCAGCAGTTTCTATGGCAATGTTCATGCGGATCGGCCACGCGAGTGATCTGTCCTTCGCTTTGTCACCATGCAGGTGATCAGCAAGAGTTCCATTAGGGATGTAGTCATAGACAAGGAGTAGTTCACGGCCCCGCCTTGATGTGCAGCCATAGAGGGTGACAAGATTGTTGTGCCTTAGCCTAGTAAGGATCTCAATCTCATTTACAAACTGCTGCATTCGTTTGCAGTTGTGCTCGTGGAGGCGCTTTACAGCAACCTCTCTTCCATCCTTGAGTTTTCCTGGTTATTGATGAACAAGAATTAGGCACATGAAGAAATAGTTGATGCATATCTCAGTTCGATTAATAAATTTCTCACCATAGTAAACAGTTCCATAACCTCCATCTCCAAGTTCTCTAGAGGAATTGAAATCATTTGTGGCTTCTTCAAGTTCTGAATAAGAGAAGACTGGGACACCAAAGTATATACTGCCTCCCTCAACATCGTGATTAAAATTATCTGATAATTTCTTTGTCGAGAGGAGGTGGGATGAACTAAATTTCCTCTTCTTGTAATGCCAGATACAGTTTACGACTAAACAAGTTATCATCACCGATCCTACTCCACCAAAGACTGGAAGAGAAGTTAGTAATCCATGTCTTAGGAAAAGAAAAAGAAACAGCAAGGAGAAGGAATTTTCCCTTTAACTCCACATCCATACATTTTCTGTAACCTAAATTACTCAAGTCTCTTCTTTATGTTTCTTCTTACTAGAGAAAGGTTTTGAGCTTATACAAAATGATGAAAATTTAAATGATATGCATGAATATTCTGTAATAAAAAATAACATGGCAGCAATTAAATATATTTTACTACCTGTGCCTGAATCACTCCACCGTATTTCTTCCAAATGTTTTTCTTTTCTTTGATTGCTACTACTTGTAGTTGTTTTTGCATCTACAAAAGGGGGGCAATGTTACGAAACATATTATCAATATGTAGCATTAAACAAGAAAGGAAGCATGAACGTGACCTTGAAGGTACAGATTATTTTGCGATGTCTACCTTTCGACAATAAAATTTGTTGGTTTTATCAGTCTGGCATTGACCTCCATCATAGTGACATTTGTTACAGTCATCAGACAATTTCCATTCTACTAGAATTTCGGGACCTAACAAGTTGAACAAATCACCATCACTTGAGTGAATTGGCAATCTGATAAGTGAACAGTTGGTAGGAACTGCTCCTATGTGTTCATCATCATCTTGGGAAAGTTTGTAGTATATGCTAAAGCCTTCACAGCCATTGTACATATTATAACCAGAAAAATGATCGTTCTTCTTCTGGATAATGTGTAGGGTATTATTACGGGTACTGTTGCATTTGAAGAATTTGTTAAGATTAATCATATTGAAAGAAATAGAAGGAGAGCTTGGAAGGGAGAAATTTTTGTTAAAAGCCTGGCACTTGTGTTGCCTCAACGTGGTGTCAAGCTTCGGGTCCCCAAGCCAAACTGATGAATTATGCTTCTCTAATGCATAGTACCAATCTCCTTCAGGAAGCAGTCGGATTCTTGGAAATGGTTTAGCATCACAACCAGACATGGTCATTAGTCCACAATCAGATTGTGGGGAAAGAGAGAAAGGAAAGCTCAGGTCAGTAAGATTTCCACATGCAAAGGACTTTGGACAAGTCGAATCATTTCTGTCATTTGCCTGAACTAAAATCAGAAGAAGAGATAGAAGGAAACAAATAAAAGAAGAAGCCAAAGCCATATTGAATCCACCGCAATAAGGAAAAAACTAACTGAAGTTTTGTGAATTGTGACTCACCAAGATATATCTTATAAGACCTAAACACTTTCTCCATTTTCTAGTGTTTAGCTTATTGGTAAAGTTTGTTAAAGTAAAACACTATGTGGAACAAAACGTATAAGAAGGGTCAGACTTATTAGGGAAAAGAAAGGTGAAGAAGAAATGAAATGTTCATATTAGCTTTTCTTAGCAATTGATACCAGTAGAAAGACTTGACTTCTTCAATTTTCAGGACCAAAGTCTCCAAAAATGGATGACTTAAACTGTAGAAATAGAAGCTATACATCCAAAGGTGTAAAACGAAAAATAAGGCAAAGGAAAAGGTTCTAGTCACACCCCAAAACACACCTAAAGATGGTCTGAAAATGTAAAAAGAACACTGCATACTTAGCAGTCAGCCTCATATCTCCTTCTTATGGTTAAAAAATTCAACCTTCCATTTGATCATATTTTTCACTAGAAACTACCAACGAAGATTTTCAAGTTTGGCGGAATATATACGGTGTAAGCTAGAAATATTTGCTACGTCCCAAGCCATCTTCTTCAAGTATTTGAAAAAGAACTAATCAATAATTTTCATCCCTAGCTTATGAAACACTCACTATGAATCTACGACTAAGATCGAAACAAGAGTGCATAGTGATATAAATACCTCAACTTGTGAAAAATACATGTTTTAAACGCTTCTAACTACGCATGTTCTGCAATTGGCTGATATGGATAACATTAACCTTCTACCATTCCTTCTCTTTCTTTTTTCTATTTTCAACTTCGCCCACTCATTTTCTGTGTCACCAGTTTTTACCCCAAAACAAAGAGGAGGCCTTTGGACGGAGGAGCCACTGTCACTCTGGTGATCCCCTTTACATTCTCCAACAACAACCTCTTCTGTGTACTGAAAGTGTATAATATTCTTATGCTGTTTGGTTAAATTACCTGCAAATAAGCTTGAAATGTAGAAAACCTGCAACAACAACTAGAGAAATATTCTTTCTTTTGATCAGTAAAAATAAATTTTATTAAAAAAAATAGACTGTCGGGCAGTACGAAAGCTGATACTGCAGCATTACACAAATAGAGTAAAACTCATTACACTACACTGCCGTGTATATAACTTAAACTCATATATAATGAAACTAAATATTGAATGACTTCAAGTCATAGATACATAGCTCAAGAAACTTCTCACAGTGGTACACTCAAAATTTACATAAACAACAAAGAAAGGGGGTTTAGAACTTTAATTACTTTGTATTAGTTATACTAGGGCAAGTCCTCCATTTATCAGTCACAGAATTGGGTGAAGGTAGTGATTTAACATGCTTCAACAATAACCTATCTTCTGATTCAGGGAAAGGGGGCCCTGCAACTAATTTAGCTCTCTTCTCATTGCCAAATTCAATAGTCTGAATCTCTTTTAGAGTATCCAAAACTTCAACCATAGTAGGTCTTATGTCCCTATCTGTCTGCAAGCACAGAAAAGCCAGCTCTGCCACTGAAGTAGTCATTCCCCAAATCTTGGTATCTGAATCTAACCCCAGGGATGGATCGATCAACTCATGAAATGCACATTTTACAATCTTGTTTATTGCAAAGTTAGCCAAATTAATCTCTTGGCTTTGCCTGTTCATATCCACTGCCGGCATTGATGAAATGAGCTCAACAAGGACCACCCCGAAGCTATAGACATCACTTTTACTAGTCAGCTGGTAACATTCGTGATACTTTGGATCGATATAACCAGGGGTCCCCCGGGGTGCAGTTGAAATATGAGACACATCATTTGGGAAGAGCCTTGAAATCCCAAAATCTGCAACTTTAACACTAAAGTTGTGATCAAGGAGTATGTTGTTAGTCTTCACATCACAGTGTATTACGTCAGAAACATGCAGGTAAGCCAATGCACCAGCAGTTTCTATGGCAATGTTCATGCGGATCGGCCACGCGAGTGATCTGTCCTTCGCTTTGTCACCATGCAGGTGATCAGCAAGAGTTCCATTAGGGATGTAGTCATAGACAAGGAGTAGTTCACGGCCCCGCCTTGATGTGCAGCCATAGAGGGTGACAAGATTGTTGTGCCTTAGCCTAGTAAGGATCTCAATCTCATTTACAAACTGCTGCATTCGTTTGCAGTTGTGCTCGTGGAGGCGCTTTACAGCAACCTCTCTTCCATCCTTGAGTTTTCCTGGTTATTGATGAACAAGAATTAGGCACATGAAGAAATAGTTGATGCATATCTCAGTTCGATTAATAAATTTCTCACCATAGTAAACAGTTCCATAACCTCCATCTCCAAGTTCTCTAGAGGAATTGAAATCATTTGTGGCTTCTTCAAGTTCTGAATAAGAGAAGACTGGGACACCAAAGTATATACTGCCTCCCTCAACATCGTGATTAAAATTATCTGATAATTTCTTTGTCGAGAGGAGGTGGGATGAACTAAATTTCCTCTTCTTGTAATGCCAGATACAGTTTACGAC
The DNA here is from genome assembly GCA_034509755.1 of Anisodus tanguticus. Classification (NCBI taxonomy): domain Eukaryota; kingdom Viridiplantae; phylum Streptophyta; class Magnoliopsida; order Solanales; family Solanaceae; genus Anisodus; species Anisodus tanguticus. The sequence continues at coordinate 1,462,824 of CM067540.1, read as the reverse complement.
TAAACAAGTTATCATCACCGATCCTACTCCACCAAAGACTGGAAGAGAAGTTAGTAATCCATGTCTTAGGAAAAGAAAAAGAAACAGCAAGGAGAAGGAATTTTCCCTTTAACTCCACATCCATACATTTTCTGTAACCTAAATTACTCAAGTCTCTTCTTTATGTTTCTTCTTACTAGAGAAAGGTTTTGAGCTTATACAAAATGATGAAAATTTAAATGATATGCATGAATATTCTGTAATAAAAAATAACATGGCAGCAATTAAATATATTTTACTACCTCGTGCCCGAATCAGCTCCACCGTATTTCTTCCAGCTGTTTCTTTTCTTTGATTGCTACTACTTGTAGTTGTTTTTGCATCTACAAAAGGGGGGCAATGTTACGAAACATATTATCAATATGTAGCATTAAACAAGAAAGGAAGCATGAACGTGACCTTGAAAGTACAGATTATTTTGCGTATGTCTACCTTTCGACAATAAAATTTGTTGGTTTTATCGATCGGCATTGACCTCCATCATAGTGACATTTGTTACAGTCATCAGACAATTTCCATTCTACTAGAATTTCGGGACCTAACAAGTTGAACAAATCACCATCACTTGAGTGAATTGGCAATCTGATAAGTGAACAGTTGGTAGGAACTGCTCCTATGTGTTCATCATCATCTTGGGAAAGTTTGTAGTATATGCTAAAGCCTTCACAGCCATTGTACATATTATAACCAGAAAAATGATCGTTCTTCTTCTGGATAATGTGTAGGGTATTATTACGGGTACTGTTGCATTTGAAGAATTTGTTAAGATTAATCATATTGAAAGAAATAGAAGGAGAGCTTGGAAGGGAGAAATTTTTGTTAAAAGCCTGGCACTTGTGTTGCCTCAACGTGGTGTCAAGCTTCGGGTCCCCAAGCCAAACTGATGAATTATGCTTCTCTAATGCATAGTACCAATCTCCTTCAGGAAGCAGTCGGATTCTTGGAAATGGTTTAGCATCACAACCAGACATGGTCATTAGTCCACAATCAGATTGTGGGGAAAGAGAGAAAGGAAAGCTCAGGTCAGTAAGATTTCCACATGCAAAGGACTTTGGACAAGTCGAATCATTTCTGTCATTTGCCTGAACTAAAATCAGAAGAAGAGATAGAAGGAAACAAATAAAAGAAGAAGCCAAAGCCATATTGAATCCTACCGCAATAAGGAAAAAACTAACTGAAGTTTTGTGAATTGTGACTCACCAAAGATATATCTTATAAGACCTAAACACTTTCTCCATTTTCTAGTGTTTAGCTTATTGGTAAAGTTTGTTAAAGTAAAACACTATGTGGAACAAAACGTATAAGAAGGGTCAGACTTATTAGGGAAAAGAAAGGTGAAGAAGAAATGAAATGTTCATATTAGCTTTTCTTAGCAATTGATACCAGTAGAAAGACTTGACTTCTTCAATTTTCAGGACCAAAGTCTCCAAAAATGGATGACTTAAACTGTAGAAATAGAAGCTATACATCCAAAGGTGTAAAACGAAAAATAAGGCAAAGGAAAAGGTTCTAGTCACACCCCAAAACACACCTAAAGATGGTCTGAAAATGTAAAAAGAACACTGCATACTTAGCAGTCAGCCTCATATCTCCTTCTTATGGTTAAAAAATTCAACCTTCCATTTGATCATATTTTTCACTAGAAACTACCAACGAAGATTTTCAAGTTTGGCGGAATATATACGGTGTAAGCTAGAAATATTTGCTACGTCCCAAGCCATCTTCTTCAAGTATTTGAAAAAGAACTAATCAATAATTTTCATCCCTAGCTTATGAAACACTCACTATGAATCTACGACTAAGATCGAAACAAGAGTGCATAGTGATATAAATACCTCAACTTGTGAAAAATACATGTTTTAAACGCTTCTAACTACGCATGTTCTGCAATTGGCTGATATGGATAACATTAACCTTCTACCATTCCTTCTCTTTCTTTTTTCTATTTTCAACTTCGCCCACTCATTTTCTGTGTCACCAGTTTTTACCCCAAAACAAAGAGGAGGCCTTTGGACGGAGGAGCCACTGTCACTCTGGTGATCCCCTTTACATTCTCCAACAACAACCTCTTCTGTGTACTGAAAGTGTATAATATTCTTATGCTGTTTGGTTAAATTACCTGCAAATAAGCTTGAAATGTAGAAAACCTGCAACAACAACTAGAGAAATATTCTTTCTTTTGATCAGTAAAAATAAATTTTATTAAAAAAAATAGACTGTCGGGCAGTACGAAAGCTGATACTGCAGCATTACACAAATAGAGTAAAACTCATTACACTACACTGCCAGTGTATATAACTTAAACTCATATATAATGAAACTAAATATTGAATGACTTCAAGTCATAGATACATAGCTCAAGAAACTTCTCACAGTGGTACACTCAAAATTTACATAAACAACAAAGAAAGGGGGTTTAGAACTTTAATTACTTTGTATTAGTTATACTAGGGCAAGTCCTCCATTTATCAGTCACAGAATTGGGTGAAGGTAGTGATTTAACATGCTTCAACAATAACCTATCTTCTGATTCAGGGAAAGGGGGCCCTGCAACTAATTTAGCTCTCTTCTCATTGCCAAATTCAATAGTCTGAATCTCTTTTAGAGTATCCAAAACTTCAACCATAGTAGGTCTTATGTCCCTATCTGTCTGCAAGCACAGAAAAGCCAGCTCTGCCACTGAAGTAGTCATTCCCCAAATCTTGGTATCTGAATCTAACCCCAGGGATGGATCGATCAACTCATGAAATGCACATTTTACAATCTTGTTTATTGCAAAGTTAGCCAAATTAATCTCTTGGCTTTGCCTGTTCATATCCACTGCCGGCATTGATGAAATGAGCTCAACAAGGACCACCCCGAAGCTATAGACATCACTTTTACTAGTCAGCTGGTAACATTCGTGATACTTTGGATCGATATAACCAGGGGTCCCCCGGGGTGCAGTTGAAATATGAGACACATCATTTGGGAAGAGCCTTGAAATCCCAAAATCTGCAACTTTAACACTAAAGTTGTGATCAAGGAGTATGTTGTTAGTCTTCACATCACAGTGTATTACGTCAGAAACATGCAGGTAAGCCAATGCACCAGCAGTTTCTATGGCAATGTTCATGCGGATCGGCCACGCGAGTGATCTGTCCTTCGCTTTGTCACCATGCAGGTGATCAGCAAGAGTTCCATTAGGGATGTAGTCATAGACAAGGAGTAGTTCACGGCCCCGCCTTGATGTGCAGCCATAGAGGGTGACAAGATTGTTGTGCCTTAGCCTAGTAAGGATCTCAATCTCATTTACAAACTGCTGCATTCGTTTGCAGTTGTGCTCGTGGAGGCGCTTTACAGCAACCTCTCTTCCATCCTTGAGTTTTCCTGGTTATTGATGAACAAGAATTAGGCACATGAAGAAATAGTTGATGCATATCTCAGTTCGATTAATAAATTTCTCACCATAGTAAACAGTTCCATAACCTCCATCTCCAAGTTCTCTAGAGGAATTGAAATCATTTGTGGCTTCTTCAAGTTCTGAATAAGAGAAGACTGGGACACCAAAGTATATACTGCCTCCCTCAACATCGTGATTAAAATTATCTGATAATTTCTTTGTCGAGAGGAGGTGGGATGAACTAAATTTCCTCTTCTTGTAATGCCAGATACAGTTTACGACTAAACAAGTTATCATCACCGATCCTACTCCACCAAAGACTGGAAGAGAAGTTAGTAATCCATGTCTTAGGAAAAGAAAAAGAAACAGCAAGGAGAAGGAATTTTCCCTTTAACTCCACATCCATACATTTTCTGTAACCTAAATTACTCAAGTCTCTTCTTTATGTTTCTTCTTACTAGAGAAAGGTTTTGAGCTTATACAAAATGATGAAAATTTAAATGATATGCATGAATATTCTGTAATAAAAAATAACATGGCAGCAATTAAATATATTTTACTACCTCGTGCTTAATCGGCTCCACCGTATTTCTTCCAAATGTTTTTCTTTTCTTTGATTGCTACTACTTGTAGTTGTTTTTGCATCTACAAAAGGGGGGCAATGTTACGAAACATATTATCAATATGTAGCATTAAACAAGAAAGGAAGCATGAACGTGACCTTGAAAGTACAGATTATTTTGCGTATGTCTACCTTTCGACAATAAAATTTGTTGGTTTTATCGATCTGGCATTGACCTCCATCATAGTGACATTTGTTACAGTCATCAGACAATTTCCATTCTACTAGAATTTCGGGACCTAACAAGTTGAACAAATCACCATCACTTGAGTGAATTGGCAATCTGATAAGTGAACAGTTGGTAGGAACTGCTCCTATGTGTTCATCATCATCTTGGGAAAGTTTGTAGTATATGCTAAAGCCTTCACAGCCATTGTACATATTATAACCAGAAAAATGATCGTTCTTCTTCTGGATAATGTGTAGGGTATTATTACGGGTACTGTTGCATTTGAAGAATTTGTTAAGATTAATCATATTGAAAGAAATAGAAGGAGAGCTTGGAAGGGAGAAATTTTTGTTAAAAGCCTGGCACTTGTGTTGCCTCAACGTGGTGGCAAGCTTCGGGTCCCCAAGCCAAACTGATGAATTATGCTTCTCTAATGCATAGTACCAATCTCCTTCAGGAAGCAGTCGGATTCTTGGAAATGGTTTAGCATCACAACCAGACATGGTCATTAGTCCACAATCAGATTGTGGGGAAAGAGAGAAAGGAAAGCTCAGGTCAGTAAGATTTCCACATGCAAAGGACTTTGGACAAGTCGAATCATTTCTGTCATTTGCCTGAACTAAAATCAGAAGAAGAGATAGAAGGAAACAAATAAAAGAAGAAGCCAAAGCCATATTGAATCCTACTGCAATAAGGAAAAAACTAACTGAAGTTTTGTGAATTGTGACTCACCAAGATATATCTTATAAGACCTAAACACTTTCTCCATTTTCTAGTGTTTAGCTTATTGGTAAAGTTTGTTAAAGTAAAACACTATGTGGAACAAAACGTATAAGAAGGGTCAGACTTATTAGGGAAAAGAAAGGTGAAGAAGAAATGAAATGTTCATATTAGCTTTTCTTAGCAATTGATACCAGTAGAAAGACTTGACTTCTTCAATTTTCAGGACCAAAGTCTCCAAAAATGGATGACTTAAACTGTAGAAATAGAAGCTATACATCCAAAGGTGTAAAACGAAAAATAAGGCAAAGGAAAAGGTTCTAGTCACACCCCAAAACACACCTAAAGATGGTCTGAAAATGTAAAAAGAACACTGCATACTTAGCAGTCAGCCTCATATCTCCTTCTTATGGTTAAAAAATTCAACCTTCCATTTGATCATATTTTTCACTAGAAACTACCAACGAAGATTTTCAAGTTTGGCGGAATATATACGGTGTAAGCTAGAAATATTTGCTACGTCCCAAGCCATCTTCTTCAAGTATTTGAAAAAGAACTAATCAATAATTTTCATCCCTAGCTTATGAAACACTCACTATGAATCTACGACTAAGATCGAAACAAGAGTGCATAGTGATATAAATACCTCAACTTGTGAAAAATACATGTTTTAAACGCTTCTAACTACGCATGTTCTGCAATTGGCTGATATGGATAACATTAACCTTCTACCATTCCTTCTCTTTCTTTTTTCTATTTTCAACTTCGCCCACTCATTTTCTGTGTCACCAGTTTTTACCCCAAAACAAAGAGGAGGCCTTTGGACGGAGGAGCCACTGTCACTCTGGTGATCCCCTTTACATTCTCCAACAACAACCTCTTCTGTGTACTGAAAGTGTATAATATTCTTATGCTGTTTGGTTAAATTACCTGCAAATAAGCTTGAAATGTAGAAAACCTGCAACAACAACTAGAGAAATATTCTTTCTTTTGATCAGTAAAAATAAATTTTATTAAAAAAAATAGACTGTCCGGCAGTACGAAAGCTGATACTGCAGCATTACACAAATAGAGTAAAACTCATTACACTACACTGCCAAAGTGTATATAACTTAAACTCATATATAATGAAACTAAATATTGAATGACTTCAAGTCATAGATACATAGCTCAAGAAACTTCTCACAGTGGTACACTCAAAATTTACATAAACAACAAAGAAAGGGGGTTTAGAACTTTAATTACTTTGTATTAGTTATACTAGGGCAAGTCCTCCATTTATCAGTCACAGAATTGGGTGAAGGTAGTGATTTAACATGCTTCAACAATAACCTATCTTCTGATTCAGGGAAAGGGGGCCCTGCAACTAATTTAGCTCTCTTCTCATTGCCAAATTCAATAGTCTGAATCTCTTTTAGAGTATCCAAAACTTCAACCATAGTAGGTCTTATGTCCCTATCTGTCTGCAAGCACAGAAAAGCCAGCTCTGCCACTGAAGTAGTCATTCCCCAAATCTTGGTATCTGAATCTAACCCCAGGGATGGATCGATCAACTCATGAAATGCACATTTTACAATCTTGTTTATTGCAAAGTTAGCCAAATTAATCTCTTGGCTTTGCCTGTTCATATCCACTGCCGGCATTGATGAAATGAGCTCAACAAGGACCACCCCGAAGCTATAGACATCACTTTTACTAGTCAGCTGGTAACATTCGTGATACTTTGGATCGATATAACCAGGGGTCCCCCGGGTGCAGTTGAAATATGAGACACATCATTTGGGAAGAGCCTTGAAATCCCAAAATCTGCAACTTTAACACTAAAGTTGTGATCAAGGAGTATGTTGTTAGTCTTCACATCACAGTGTATTACGTCAGAAACATGCAGGTAAGCCAATGCACCAGCAGTTTCTATGGCAATGTTCATGCGGATCGGCCACGCGAGTGATCTGTCCTTCGCTTTGTCACCATGCAGGTGATCAGCAAGAGTTCCATTAGGGATGTAGTCATAGACAAGGAGTAGTTCACGGCCCCGCCTTGATGTGCAGCCATAGAGGGTGACAAGATTGTTGTGCCTTAGCCTAGTAAGGATCTCAATCTCATTTACAAACTGCTGCATTCGTTTGCAGTTGTGCTCGTGGAGGCGCTTTACAGCAACCTCTCTTCCATCCTTGAGTTTTCCTGGTTATTGATGAACAAGAATTAGGCACATGAAGAAATAGTTGATGCATATCTCAGTTCGATTAATAAATTTCTCACCATAGTAAACAGTTCCATAACCTCCATCTCCAAGTTCTCTAGAGGAATTGAAATCATTTGTGGCTTCTTCAAGTTCTGAATAAGAGAAGACTGGGACACCAAAGTATATACTGCCTCCCTCAACATCGTGATTAAAATTATCTGATAATTTCTTTGTCGAGAGGAGGTGGGATGAACTAAATTTCCTCTTCTTGTAATGCCAGATACAGTTTACGACTAAACAAGTTATCATCACCGATCCTACTCCACCAAAGACTGGAAGAGAAGTTAGTAATCCATGTCTTAGGAAAAGAAAAAGAAACAGCAAGGAGAAGGAATTTTCCCTTTAACTCCACATCCATACATTTTCTGTAACCTAAATTACTCAAGTCTCTTCTTTATGTTTCTTCTTACTAGAGAAAGGTTTTGAGCTTATACAAAATGATGAAAATTTAAATGATATGCATGAATATTCTGTAATAAAAAATAACATGGCAGCAATTAAATATATTTTACTACTCGTGCCTGTAATCGCTCCACCGTATTTCTTCCAGCTGTTTCTTTTCTTTGATTGCTACTACTTGTAGTTGTTTTTGCATCTACAAAAGGGGGGCAATGTTACGAAACATATTATCAATATGTAGCATTAAACAAGAAAGGAAGCATGAACGTGACCTTGAAAGTACAGATTATTTTGCAGATGTCTACCTTTCGACAATAAAATTTGTTGGTTTTATCATCTGGCATTGACCTCCATCATAGTGACATTTGTTACAGTCATCAGACAATTTCCATTCTACTAGAATTTCGGGACCTAACAAGTTGAACAAATCACCATCACTTGAGTGAATTGGCAATCTGATAAGTGAACAGTTGGTAGGAACTGCTCCTATGTGTTCATCATCATCTTGGGAAAGTTTGTAGTATATGCTAAAGCCTTCACAGCCATTGTACATATTATAACCAGAAAAATGATCGTTCTTCTTCTGGATAATGTGTAGGGTATTATTACGGGTACTGTTGCATTTGAAGAATTTGTTAAGATTAATCATATTGAAAGAAATAGAAGGAGAGCTTGGAAGGGAGAAATTTTTGTTAAAAGCCTGGCACTTGTGTTGCCTCAACGTGGTGGCAAGCTTCGGGTCCCCAAGCCAAACTGATGAATTATGCTTCTCTAATGCATAGTACCAATCTCCTTCAGGAAGCAGTCGGATTCTTGGAAATGGTTTAGCATCACAACCAGACATGGTCATTAGTCCACAATCAGATTGTGGGGAAAGAGAGAAAGGAAAGCTCAGGTCAGTAAGATTTCCACATGCAAAGGACTTTGGACAAGTCGAATCATTTCTGTCATTTGCCTGAACTAAAATCAGAAGAAGAGATAGAAGGAAACAAATAAAAGAAGAAGCCAAAGCCATATTGAATCCTACCGCAATAAGGAAAAAACTAACTCAAGTTTTGTGAATTGTGACTCACCAAGATATATCTTATAAGACCTAAACACTTTCTCCATTTTCTAGTGTTTAGCTTATTGGTAAAGTTTGTTAAAGTAAAACACTATGTGGAACAAAACGTATAAGAAGGGTCAGACTTATTAGGGAAAAGAAAGGTGAAGAAGAAATGAAATGTTCATATTAGCTTTTCTTAGCAATTGATACCAGTAGAAAGACTTGACTTCTTCAATTTTCAGGACCAAAGTCTCCAAAAATGGATGACTTAAACTGTAGAAATAGAAGCTATACATCCAAAGGTGTAAAACGAAAAATAAGGCAAAGGAAAAGGTTCTAGTCACACCCCAAAACACACCTAAAGATGGTCTGAAAATGTAAAAAGAACACTGCATACTTAGCAGTCAGCCTCATATCTCCTTCTTATGGTTAAAAAATTCAACCTTCCATTTGATCATATTTTTCACTAGAAACTACCAACGAAGATTTTCAAGTTTGGCGGAATATATACGGTGTAAGCTAGAAATATTTGCTACGTCCCAAGCCATCTTCTTCAAGTATTTGAAAAAGAACTAATCAATAATTTTCATCCCTAGCTTATGAAACACTCACTATGAATCTACGACTAAGATCGAAACAAGAGTGCATAGTGATATAAATACCTCAACTTGTGAAAAATACATGTTTTAAACGCTTCTAACTACGCATGTTCTGCAATTGGCTGATATGGATAACATTAACCTTCTACCATTCCTTCTCTTTCTTTTTTCTATTTTCAACTTCGCCCACTCATTTTCTGTGTCACCAGTTTTTACCCCAAAACAAAGAGGAGGCCTTTGGACGGAGGAGCCACTGTCACTCTGGTGATCCCCTTTACATTCTCCAACAACAACCTCTTCTGTGTACTGAAAGTGTATAATATTCTTATGCTGTTTGGTTAAATTACCTGCAAATAAGCTTGAAATGTAGAAAACCTGCAACAACAACTAGAGAAATATTCTTTCTTTTGATCAGTAAAAATAAATTTTATTAAAAAAAATAGACTGTCCGGCAGTACGAAAGCTGATACTGCAGCATTACACAAATAGAGTAAAACTCATTACACTACACTGCCAGTGTATATAACTTAAACTCATATATAATGAAACTAAATATTGAATGACTTCAAGTCATAGATACATAGCTCAAGAAACTTCTCACAGTGGTACACTCAAAATTTACATAAACAACAAAGAAAGGGGTTTAGAACTTTAATTACTTTGTATTAGTTATACTAGGGCAAGTCCTCCATTTATCAGTCACAGAATTGGGTGAAGGTAGTGATTTAACATGCTTCAACAATAACCTATCTTCTGATTCAGGGAAAGGGGGCCCTGCAACTAATTTAGCTCTCTTCTCATTGCCAAATTCAATAGTCTGAATCTCTTTTAGAGTATCCAAAACTTCAACCATAGTAGGTCTTATGTCCCTATCTGTCTGCAAGCACAGAAAAGCCAGCTCTGCCACTGAAGTAGTCATTCCCCAAATCTTGGTATCTGAATCTAACCCCAGGGATGGATCGATCAACTCATGAAATGCACATTTTACAATCTTGTTTATTGCAAAGTTAGCCAAATTAATCTCTTGGCTTTGCCTGTTCATATCCACTGCCGGCATTGATGAAATGAGCTCAACAAGGACCACCCCGAAGCTATAGACATCACTTTTACTAGTCAGCTGGTAACATTCGTGATACTTTGGATCGATATAACCAGGGGTCCCCCGGGGTGCAGTTGAAATATGAGACACATCATTTGGGAAGAGCCTTGAAATCCCAAAATCTGCAACTTTAACACTAAAGTTGTGATCAAGGAGTATGTTGTTAGTCTTCACATCACAGTGTATTACGTCAGAAACATGCAGGTAAGCCAATGCACCAGCAGTTTCTATGGCAATGTTCATGCGGATCGGCCACGCGAGTGATCTGTCCTTCGCTTTGTCACCATGCAGGTGATCAGCAAGAGTTCCATTAGGGATGTAGTCATAGACAAGGAGTAGTTCACGGCCCCGCCTTGATGTGCAGCCATAGAGGGTGACAAGATTGTTGTGCCTTAGCCTAGTAAGGATCTCAATCTCATTTACAAACTGCTGCATTCGTTTGCAGTTGTGCTCGTGGAGGCGCTTTACAGCAACCTCTCTTCCATCCTTGAGTTTTCCTGGTTATTGATGAACAAGAATTAGGCACATGAAGAAATAGTTGATGCATATCTCAGTTCGATTAATAAATTTCTCACCATAGTAAACAGTTCCATAACCTCCATCTCCAAGTTCTCTAGAGGAATTGAAATCATTTGTGGCTTCTTCAAGTTCTGAATAAGAGAAGACTGGGACACCAAAGTATATACTGCCTCCCTCAACATCGTGATTAAAATTATCTGATAATTTCTTTGTCGAGAGGAGGTGGGATGAACTAAATTTCCTCTTCTTGTAATGCCAGATACAGTTTACGACTAAACAAGTTATCATCACCGATCCTACTCCACCAAAGACTGGAAGAGAAGTTAGTAATCCATGTCTTAGGAAAAGAAAAAGAAACAGCAAGGAGAAGGAATTTTCCCTTTAACTCCACATCCATACATTTTCTGTAACCTAAATTACTCAAGTCTCTTCTTTATGTTTCTTCTTACTAGAGAAAGGTTTTGAGCTTATACAAAATGATGAAAATTTAAATGATATGCATGAATATTCTGTAATAAAAAATAACATGGCAGCAATTAAATATATTTTACTACCTCGTGCCTTAATCACTCCACCGTATTTCTTCCAGCTGTTTCTTTTCTTTGATTGCTACTACTTGTAGTTGTTTTTGCATCTACAAAAGGGGGGGGGCATGTTACGAAACATATTATCAATATGTAGCATTAAACAAGAAAGGAAGCATGAACGTGACCTTGAAAGTACAGATTATTTTGCGATGTCTACCTTTCGACAATAAAATTTGTTGGTTTTATCAGTCTGGCATTGACCTCCATCATAGTGACATTTGTTACAGTCATCAGACAATTTCCATTCTACTAGAATTTCGGGACCTAACAAGTTGAACAAATCACCATCACTTGAGTGAATTGGCAATCTGATAAGTGAACAGTTGGTAGGAACTGCTCCTATGTGTTCATCATCATCTTGGGAAAGTTTGTAGTATATGCTAAAGCCTTCACAGCCATTGTACATATTATAACCAGAAAAATGATCGTTCTTCTTCTGGATAATGTGTAGGGTATTATTACGGGTACTGTTGCATTTGAAGAATTTGTTAAGATTAATCATATTGAAAGAAATAGAAGGAGAGCTTGGAAGGGAGAAATTTTTGTTAAAAGCCTGGCACTTGTGTTGCCTCAACGTGGTGGCAAGCTTCGGGTCCCCAAGCCAAACTGATGAATTATGCTTCTCTAATGCATAGTACCAATCTCCTTCAGGAAGCAGTCGGATTCTTGGAAATGGTTTAGCATCACAACCAGACATGGTCATTAGTCCACAATCAGATTGTGGGGAAAGAGAGAAAGGAAAGCTCAGGTCAGTAAGATTTCCACATGCAAAGGACTTTGGACAAGTCGAATCATTTCTGTCATTTGCCTGAACTAAAATCAGAAGAAGAGATAGAAGGAAACAAATAAAAGAAGAAGCCAAAGCCATATTGAATCCTACTGCAATAAGGAAAAAACTAACTGAAGTTTTGTGAATTGTGACTCACCAAGTATATATCTTATAAGACCTAAACACTTTCTCCATTTTCTAGTGTTTAGCTTATTGGTAAAGTTTGTTAAAGTAAAACACTATGTGGAACAAAACGTATAAGAAGGGTCAGACTTATTAGGGAAAAGAAAGGTGAAGAAGAAATGAAATGTTCATATTAGCTTTTCTTAGCAATTGATACCAGTAGAAAGACTTGACTTCTTCAATTTTCAGGACCAAAGTCTCCAAAAATGGATGACTTAAACTGTAGAAATAGAAGCTATACATCCAAAGGTGTAAAACGAAAAATAAGGCAAAGGAAAAGGTTCTAGTCACACCCCAAAACACACCTAAAGATGGTCTGAAAATGTAAAAAGAACACTGCATACTTAGCAGTCAGCCTCATATCTCCTTCTTATGGTTAAAAAATTCAACCTTCCATTTGATCATATTTTTCACTAGAAACTACCAACGAAGATTTTCAAGTTTGGCGGAATATATACGGTGTAAGCTAGAAATATTTGCTACGTCCCAAGCCATCTTCTTCAAGTATTTGAAAAAGAACTAATCAATAATTTTCATCCCTAGCTTATGAAACACTCACTATGAATCTACGACTAAGATCGAAACAAGAGTGCATAGTGATATAAATACCTCAACTTGTGAAAAATACATGTTTTAAACGCTTCTAACTACGCATGTTCTGCAATTGGCTGATATGGATAACATTAACCTTCTACCATTCCTTCTCTTTCTTTTTTCTATTTTCAACTTCGCCCACTCATTTTCTGTGTCACCAGTTTTTACCCCAAAACAAAGAGGAGGCCTTTGGACGGAGGAGCCACTGTCACTCTGGTGATCCCCTTTACATTCTCCAACAACAACCTCTTCTGTGTACTGAAAGTGTATAATATTCTTATGCTGTTTGGTTAAATTACCTGCAAATAAGCTTGAAATGTAGAAAACCTGCAACAACAACTAGAGAAATATTCTTTCTTTTGATCAGTAAAAATAAATTTTATTAAAAAAAATAGACTGTCCGGCAGTACGAAAGCTGATACTGCAGCATTACACAAATAGAGTAAAACTCATTACACTACACTCGCCAGTGTATATAACTTAAACTCATATATAATGAAACTAAATATTGAATGACTTCAAGTCATAGATACATAGCTCAAGAAACTTCTCACAGTGGTACACTCAAAATTTACATAAACAACAAAGAAAGGGGTTTAGAACTTTAATTACTTTGTATTAGTTATACTAGGGCAAGTCCTCCATTTATCAGTCACAGAATTGGGTGAAGGTAGTGATTTAACATGCTTCAACAATAACCTATCTTCTGATTCAGGGAAAGGGGGCCCTGCAACTAATTTAGCTCTCTTCTCATTGCCAAATTCAATAGTCTGAATCTCTTTTAGAGTATCCAAAACTTCAACCATAGTAGGTCTTATGTCCCTATCTGTCTGCAAGCACAGAAAAGCCAGCTCTGCCACTGAAGTAGTCATTCCCCAAATCTTGGTATCTGAATCTAACCCCAGGGATGGATCGATCAACTCATGAAATGCACATTTTACAATCTTGTTTATTGCAAAGTTAGCCAAATTAATCTCTTGGCTTTGCCTGTTCATATCCACTGCCGGCATTGATGAAATGAGCTCAACAAGGACCACCCCGAAGCTATAGACATCACTTTTACTAGTCAGCTGGTAACATTCGTGATACTTTGGATCGATATAACCAGGGGTCCCCCGGGGTGCAGTTGAAATATGAGACACATCATTTGGGAAGAGCCTTGAAATCCCAAAATCTGCAACTTTAACACTAAAGTTGTGATCAAGGAGTATGTTGTTAGTCTTCACATCACAGTGTATTACGTCAGAAACATGCAGGTAAGCCAATGCACCAGCAGTTTCTATGGCAATGTTCATGCGGATCGGCCACGCGAGTGATCTGTCCTTCGCTTTGTCACCATGCAGGTGATCAGCAAGAGTTCCATTAGGGATGTAGTCATAGACAAGGAGTAGTTCACGGCCCCGCCTTGATGTGCAGCCATAGAGGGTGACAAGATTGTTGTGCCTTAGCCTAGTAAGGATCTCAATCTCATTTACAAACTGCTGCATTCGTTTGCAGTTGTGCTCGTGGAGGCGCTTTACAGCAACCTCTCTTCCATCCTTGAGTTTTCCTGGTTATTGATGAACAAGAATTAGGCACATGAAGAAATAGTTGATGCATATCTCAGTTCGATTAATAAATTTCTCACCATAGTAAACAGTTCCATAACCTCCATCTCCAAGTTCTCTAGAGGAATTGAAATCATTTGTGGCTTCTTCAAGTTCTGAATAAGAGAAGACTGGGACACCAAAGTATATACTGCCTCCCTCAACATCGTGATTAAAATTATCTGATAATTTCTTTGTCGAGAGGAGGTGGGATGAACTAAATTTCCTCTTCTTGTAATGCCAGATACAGTTTACGACTAAACAAGTTATCATCACCGATCCTACTCCACCAAAGACTGGAAGAGAAGTTAGTAATCCATGTCTTAGGAAAAGAAAAAGAAACAGCAAGGAGAAGGAATTTTCCCTTTAACTCCACATCCATACATTTTCTGTAACCTAAATTACTCAAGTCTCTTCTTTATGTTTCTTCTTACTAGAGAAAGGTTTTGAGCTTATACAAAATGATGAAAATTTAAATGATATGCATGAATATTCTGTAATAAAAAATAACATGGCAGCAATTAAATATATTTTACTACCTGTGCCCAGAATCAGCTCCACCGTATTTCTTCCAGCTGTTTCTTTTCTTTGATTGCTACTACTTGTAGTTGTTTTTGCATCTACAAAAGGGGGGGCAATGTTACGAAACATATTATCAATATGTAGCATTAAACAAGAAAGGAAGCATGAACGTGACCTTGAAAGTACAGATTATTTTGCAGATGTCTACCTTTCTGACAATAAAATTTGTTGGTTTTATCAGTCTGGCATTGACCTCCATCATAGTGACATTTGTTACAGTCATCAGACAATTTCCATTCTACTAGAATTTCGGGACCTAACAAGTTGAACAAATCACCATCACTTGAGTGAATTGGCAATCTGATAAGTGAACAGTTGGTAGGAACTGCTCCTATGTGTTCATCATCATCTTGGGAAAGTTTGTAGTATATGCTAAAGCCTTCACAGCCATTGTACATATTATAACCAGAAAAATGATCGTTCTTCTTCTGGATAATGTGTAGGGTATTATTACGGGTACTGTTGCATTTGAAGAATTTGTTAAGATTAATCATATTGAAAGAAATAGAAGGAGAGCTTGGAAGGGAGAAATTTTTGTTAAAAGCCTGGCACTTGTGTTGCCTCAACGTGGTGGCAAGCTTCGGGTCCCCAAGCCAAACTGATGAATTATGCTTCTCTAATGCATAGTACCAATCTCCTTCAGGAAGCAGTCGGATTCTTGGAAATGGTTTAGCATCACAACCAGACATGGTCATTAGTCCACAATCAGATTGTGGGGAAAGAGAGAAAGGAAAGCTCAGGTCAGTAAGATTTCCACATGCAAAGGACTTTGGACAAGTCGAATCATTTCTGTCATTTGCCTGAACTAAAATCAGAAGAAGAGATAGAAGGAAACAAATAAAAGAAGAAGCCAAAGCCATATTGAATCCTACTGCAATAAGGAAAAAACTAACTGAAGTTTTGTGAATTGTGACTCACCAAAGATATATCTTATAAGACCTAAACACTTTCTCCATTTTCTAGTGTTTAGCTTATTGGTAAAGTTTGTTAAAGTAAAACACTATGTGGAACAAAACGTATAAGAAGGGTCAGACTTATTAGGGAAAAGAAAGGTGAAGAAGAAATGAAATGTTCATATTAGCTTTTCTTAGCAATTGATACCAGTAGAAAGACTTGACTTCTTCAATTTTCAGGACCAAAGTCTCCAAAAATGGATGACTTAAACTGTAGAAATAGAAGCTATACATCCAAAGGTGTAAAACGAAAAATAAGGCAAAGGAAAAGGTTCTAGTCACACCCCAAAACACACCTAAAGATGGTCTGAAAATGTAAAAAGAACACTGCATACTTAGCAGTCAGCCTCATATCTCCTTCTTATGGTTAAAAAATTCAACCTTCCATTTGATCATATTTTTCACTAGAAACTACCAACGAAGATTTTCAAGTTTGGCGGAATATATACGGTGTAAGCTAGAAATATTTGCTACGTCCCAAGCCATCTTCTTCAAGTATTTGAAAAAGAACTAATCAATAATTTTCATCCCTAGCTTATGAAACACTCACTATGAATCTACGACTAAGATCGAAACAAGAGTGCATAGTGATATAAATACCTCAACTTGTGAAAAATACATGTTTTAAACGCTTCTAACTACGCATGTTCTGCAATTGGCTGATATGGATAACATTAACCTTCTACCATTCCTTCTCTTTCTTTTTTCTATTTTCAACTTCGCCCACTCATTTTCTGTGTCACCAGTTTTTACCCCAAAACAAAGAGGAGGCCTTTGGACGGAGGAGCCACTGTCACTCTGGTGATCCCCTTTACATTCTCCAACAACAACCTCTTCTGTGTACTGAAAGTGTATAATATTCTTATGCTGTTTGGTTAAATTACCTGCAAATAAGCTTGAAATGTAGAAAACCTGCAACAACAACTAGAGAAATATTCTTTCTTTTGATCAGTAAAAATAAATTTTATTAAAAAAAATAGACTGTCCGGCAGTACGAAAGCTGATACTGCAGCATTACACAAATAGAGTAAAACTCATTACACTACACTGCCGTGTATATAACTTAAACTCATATATAATGAAACTAAATATTGAATGACTTCAAGTCATAGATACATAGCTCAAGAAACTTCTCACAGTGGTACACTCAAAATTTACATAAACAACAAAGAAAGGGGGTTTAGAACTTTAATTACTTTGTATTAGTTATACTAGGGCAAGTCCTCCATTTATCAGTCACAGAATTGGGTGAAGGTAGTGATTTAACATGCTTCAACAATAACCTATCTTCTGATTCAGGGAAAGGGGGCCCTGCAACTAATTTAGCTCTCTTCTCATTGCCAAATTCAATAGTCTGAATCTCTTTTAGAGTATCCAAAACTTCAACCATAGTAGGTCTTATGTCCCTATCTGTCTGCAAGCACAGAAAAGCCAGCTCTGCCACTGAAGTAGTCATTCCCCAAATCTTGGTATCTGAATCTAACCCCAGGGATGGATCGATCAACTCATGAAATGCACATTTTACAATCTTGTTTATTGCAAAGTTAGCCAAATTAATCTCTTGGCTTTGCCTGTTCATATCCACTGCCGGCATTGATGAAATGAGCTCAACAAGGACCACCCCGAAGCTATAGACATCACTTTTACTAGTCAGCTGGTAACATTCGTGATACTTTGGATCGATATAACCAGGGGTCCCCCGGGGTGCAGTTGAAATATGAGACACATCATTTGGGAAGAGCCTTGAAATCCCAAAATCTGCAACTTTAACACTAAAGTTGTGATCAAGGAGTATGTTGTTAGTCTTCACATCACAGTGTATTACGTCAGAAACATGCAGGTAAGCCAATGCACCAGCAGTTTCTATGGCAATGTTCATGCGGATCGGCCACGCGAGTGATCTGTCCTTCGCTTTGTCACCATGCAGGTGATCAGCAAGAGTTCCATTAGGGATGTAGTCATAGACAAGGAGTAGTTCACGGCCCCGCCTTGATGTGCAGCCATAGAGGGTGACAAGATTGTTGTGCCTTAGCCTAGTAAGGATCTCAATCTCATTTACAAACTGCTGCATTCGTTTGCAGTTGTGCTCGTGGAGGCGCTTTACAGCAACCTCTCTTCCATCCTTGAGTTTTCCTGGTTATTGATGAACAAGAATTAGGCACATGAAGAAATAGTTGATGCATATCTCAGTTCGATTAATAAATTTCTCACCATAGTAAACAGTTCCATAACCTCCATCTCCAAGTTCTCTAGAGGAATTGAAATCATTTGTGGCTTCTTCAAGTTCTGAATAAGAGAAGACTGGGACACCAAAGTATATACTGCCTCCCTCAACATCGTGATTAAAATTATCTGATAATTTCTTTGTCGAGAGGAGGTGGGATGAACTAAATTTCCTCTTCTTGTAATGCCAGATACAGTTTACGACTAAACAAGTTATCATCACCGATCCTACTCCACCAAAGACTGGAAGAGAAGTTAGTAATCCATGTCTTAGGAAAAGAAAAAGAAACAGCAAGGAGAAGGAATTTTCCCTTTAACTCCACATCCATACATTTTCTGTAACCTAAATTACTCAAGTCTCTTCTTTATGTTTCTTCTTACTAGAGAAAGGTTTTGAGCTTATACAAAATGATGAAAATTTAAATGATATGCATGAATATTCTGTAATAAAAAATAACATGGCAGCAATTAAATATATTTTACTACTCTGTGCCCAGAATCAGCTCCACCGTATTTCTTCCAGCTGTTTCTTTTCTTTGATTGCTACTACTTGTAGTTGTTTTTGCATCTACAAAAGGGGGGGCAATGTTACGAAACATATTATCAATATGTAGCATTAAACAAGAAAGGAAGCATGAACGTGACCTTGAAAGTACAGATTATTTTGCAGATGTCTACCTTTCTGACAATAAAATTTGTTGGTTTTATCAGTCTGGCATTGACCTCCATCATAGTGACATTTGTTACAGTCATCAGACAATTTCCATTCTACTAGAATTTCGGGACCTAACAAGTTGAACAAATCACCATCACTTGAGTGAATTGGCAATCTGATAAGTGAACAGTTGGTAGGAACTGCTCCTATGTGTTCATCATCATCTTGGGAAAGTTTGTAGTATATGCTAAAGCCTTCACAGCCATTGTACATATTATAACCAGAAAAATGATCGTTCTTCTTCTGGATAATGTGTAGGGTATTATTACGGGTACTGTTGCATTTGAAGAATTTGTTAAGATTAATCATATTGAAAGAAATAGAAGGAGAGCTTGGAAGGGAGAAATTTTTGTTAAAAGCCTGGCACTTGTGTTGCCTCAACGTGGTGGCAAGCTTCGGGTCCCCAAGCCAAACTGATGAATTATGCTTCTCTAATGCATAGTACCAATCTCCTTCAGGAAGCAGTCGGATTCTTGGAAATGGTTTAGCATCACAACCAGACATGGTCATTAGTCCACAATCAGATTGTGGGGAAAGAGAGAAAGGAAAGCTCAGGTCAGTAAGATTTCCACATGCAAAGGACTTTGGACAAGTCGAATCATTTCTGTCATTTGCCTGAACTAAAATCAGAAGAAGAGATAGAAGGAAACAAATAAAAGAAGAAGCCAAAGCCATATTGAATCCTACTGCAATAAGGAAAAAACTAACTGAAGTTTTGTGAATTGTGACTCACCAAGTATATATCTTATAAGACCTAAACACTTTCTCCATTTTCTAGTGTTTAGCTTATTGGTAAAGTTTGTTAAAGTAAAACACTATGTGGAACAAAACGTATAAGAAGGGTCAGACTTATTAGGGAAAAGAAAGGTGAAGAAGAAATGAAATGTTCATATTAGCTTTTCTTAGCAATTGATACCAGTAGAAAGACTTGACTTCTTCAATTTTCAGGACCAAAGTCTCCAAAAATGGATGACTTAAACTGTAGAAATAGAAGCTATACATCCAAAGGTGTAAAACGAAAAATAAGGCAAAGGAAAAGGTTCTAGTCACACCCCAAAACACACCTAAAGATGGTCTGAAAATGTAAAAAGAACACTGCATACTTAGCAGTCAGCCTCATATCTCCTTCTTATGGTTAAAAAATTCAACCTTCCATTTGATCATATTTTTCACTAGAAACTACCAACGAAGATTTTCAAGTTTGGCGGAATATATACGGTGTAAGCTAGAAATATTTGCTACGTCCCAAGCCATCTTCTTCAAGTATTTGAAAAAGAACTAATCAATAATTTTCATCCCTAGCTTATGAAACACTCACTATGAATCTACGACTAAGATCGAAACAAGAGTGCATAGTGATATAAATACCTCAACTTGTGAAAAATACATGTTTTAAACGCTTCTAACTACGCATGTTCTGCAATTGGCTGATATGGATAACATTAACCTTCTACCATTCCTTCTCTTTCTTTTTTCTATTTTCAACTTCGCCCACTCATTTTCTGTGTCACCAGTTTTTACCCCAAAACAAAGAGGAGGCCTTTGGACGGAGGAGCCACTGTCACTCTGGTGATCCCCTTTACATTCTCCAACAACAACCTCTTCTGTGTACTGAAAGTGTATAATATTCTTATGCTGTTTGGTTAAATTACCTGCAAATAAGCTTGAAATGTAGAAAACCTGCAACAACAACTAGAGAAATATTCTTTCTTTTGATCAGTAAAAATAAATTTTATTAAAAAAAATAGACTGTCCGGCAGTACGAAAGCTGATACTGCAGCATTACACAAATAGAGTAAAACTCATTACACTACACTGCCAGTGTATATAACTTAAACTCATATATAATGAAACTAAATATTGAATGACTTCAAGTCATAGATACATAGCTCAAGAAACTTCTCACAGTGGTACACTCAAAATTTACATAAACAACAAAGAAAGGGGGTTTAGAACTTTAATTACTTTGTATTAGTTATACTAGGGCAAGTCCTCCATTTATCAGTCACAGAATTGGGTGAAGGTAGTGATTTAACATGCTTCAACAATAACCTATCTTCTGATTCAGGGAAAGGGGGCCCTGCAACTAATTTAGCTCTCTTCTCATTGCCAAATTCAATAGTCTGAATCTCTTTTAGAGTATCCAAAACTTCAACCATAGTAGGTCTTATGTCCCTATCTGTCTGCAAGCACAGAAAAGCCAGCTCTGCCACTGAAGTAGTCATTCCCCAAATCTTGGTATCTGAATCTAACCCCAGGGATGGATCGATCAACTCATGAAATGCACATTTTACAATCTTGTTTATTGCAAAGTTAGCCAAATTAATCTCTTGGCTTTGCCTGTTCATATCCACTGCCGGCATTGATGAAATGAGCTCAACAAGGACCACCCCGAAGCTATAGACATCACTTTTACTAGTCAGCTGGTAACATTCGTGATACTTTGGATCGATATAACCAGGGGTCCCCGGGGTGCAGTTGAAATATGAGACACATCATTTGGGAAGAGCCTTGAAATCCCAAAATCTGCAACTTTAACACTAAAGTTGTGATCAAGGAGTATGTTGTTAGTCTTCACATCACAGTGTATTACGTCAGAAACATGCAGGTAAGCCAATGCACCAGCAGTTTCTATGGCAATGTTCATGCGGATCGGCCACGCGAGTGATCTGTCCTTCGCTTTGTCACCATGCAGGTGATCAGCAAGAGTTCCATTAGGGATGTAGTCATAGACAAGGAGTAGTTCACGGCCCCGCCTTGATGTGCAGCCATAGAGGGTGACAAGATTGTTGTGCCTTAGCCTAGTAAGGATCTCAATCTCATTTACAAACTGCTGCATTCGTTTGCAGTTGTGCTCGTGGAGGCGCTTTACAGCAACCTCTCTTCCATCCTTGAGTTTTCCTGGTTATTGATGAACAAGAATTAGGCACATGAAGAAATAGTTGATGCATATCTCAGTTCGATTAATAAATTTCTCACCATAGTAAACAGTTCCATAACCTCCATCTCCAAGTTCTCTAGAGGAATTGAAATCATTTGTGGCTTCTTCAAGTTCTGAATAAGAGAAGACTGGGACACCAAAGTATATACTGCCTCCCTCAACATCGTGATTAAAATTATCTGATAATTTCTTTGTCGAGAGGAGGTGGGATGAACTAAATTTCCTCTTCTTGTAATGCCAGATACAGTTTACGACTAAACAAGTTATCATCACCGATCCTACTCCACCAAAGACTGGAAGAGAAGTTAGTAATCCATGTCTTAGGAAAAGAAAAAGAAACAGCAAGGAGAAGGAATTTTCCCTTTAACTCCACATCCATACATTTTCTGTAACCTAAATTACTCAAGTCTCTTCTTTATGTTTCTTCTTACTAGAGAAAGGTTTTGAGCTTATACAAAATGATGAAAATTTAAATGATATGCATGAATATTCTGTAATAAAAAATAACATGGCAGCAATTAAATATATTTTACTACCTGTGCCTTAATCGCTCCACCGTATTTCTTCCAGCTGTTTCTTTTCTTTGATTGCTACTACTTGTAGTTGTTTTTGCATCTACAAAAGGGGGGCAATGTTACGAAACATATTATCAATATGTAGCATTAAACAAGAAAGGAAGCATGAACGTGACCTTGAAAGTACAGATTATTTTGCAGATGTCTACCTTTCGACAATAAAATTTGTTGGTTTTATCGATCTGGCATTGACCTCCATCATAGTGACATTTGTTACAGTCATCAGACAATTTCCATTCTACTAGAATTTCGGGACCTAACAAGTTGAACAAATCACCATCACTTGAGTGAATTGGCAATCTGATAAGTGAACAGTTGGTAGGAACTGCTCCTATGTGTTCATCATCATCTTGGGAAAGTTTGTAGTATATGCTAAAGCCTTCACAGCCATTGTACATATTATAACCAGAAAAATGATCGTTCTTCTTCTGGATAATGTGTAGGGTATTATTACGGGTACTGTTGCATTTGAAGAATTTGTTAAGATTAATCATATTGAAAGAAATAGAAGGAGAGCTTGGAAGGGAGAAATTTTTGTTAAAAGCCTGGCACTTGTGTTGCCTCAACGTGGTGGCAAGCTTCGGGTCCCCAAGCCAAACTGATGAATTATGCTTCTCTAATGCATAGTACCAATCTCCTTCAGGAAGCAGTCGGATTCTTGGAAATGGTTTAGCATCACAACCAGACATGGTCATTAGTCCACAATCAGATTGTGGGGAAAGAGAGAAAGGAAAGCTCAGGTCAGTAAGATTTCCACATGCAAAGGACTTTGGACAAGTCGAATCATTTCTGTCATTTGCCTGAACTAAAATCAGAAGAAGAGATAGAAGGAAACAAATAAAAGAAGAAGCCAAAGCCATATTGAATCCTACTGCAATAAGGAAAAAACTAACTGAAGTTTTGTGAATTGTGACTCACCAAGTATATATCTTATAAGACCTAAACACTTTCTCCATTTTCTAGTGTTTAGCTTATTGGTAAAGTTTGTTAAAGTAAAACACTATGTGGAACAAAACGTATAAGAAGGGTCAGACTTATTAGGGAAAAGAAAGGTGAAGAAGAAATGAAATGTTCATATTAGCTTTTCTTAGCAATTGATACCAGTAGAAAGACTTGACTTCTTCAATTTTCAGGACCAAAGTCTCCAAAAATGGATGACTTAAACTGTAGAAATAGAAGCTATACATCCAAAGGTGTAAAACGAAAAATAAGGCAAAGGAAAAGGTTCTAGTCACACCCCAAAACACACCTAAAGATGGTCTGAAAATGTAAAAAGAACACTGCATACTTAGCAGTCAGCCTCATATCTCCTTCTTATGGTTAAAAAATTCAACCTTCCATTTGATCATATTTTTCACTAGAAACTACCAACGAAGATTTTCAAGTTTGGCGGAATATATACGGTGTAAGCTAGAAATATTTGCTACGTCCCAAGCCATCTTCTTCAAGTATTTGAAAAAGAACTAATCAATAATTTTCATCCCTAGCTTATGAAACACTCACTATGAATCTACGACTAAGATCGAAACAAGAGTGCATAGTGATATAAATACCTCAACTTGTGAAAAATACATGTTTTAAACGCTTCTAACTACGCATGTTCTGCAATTGGCTGATATGGATAACATTAACCTTCTACCATTCCTTCTCTTTCTTTTTTCTATTTTCAACTTCGCCCACTCATTTTCTGTGTCACCAGTTTTTACCCCAAAACAAAGAGGAGGCCTTTGGACGGAGGAGCCACTGTCACTCTGGTGATCCCCTTTACATTCTCCAACAACAACCTCTTCTGTGTACTGAAAGTGTATAATATTCTTATGCTGTTTGGTTAAATTACCTGCAAATAAGCTTGAAATGTAGAAAACCTGCAACAACAACTAGAGAAATATTCTTTCTTTTGATCAGTAAAAATAAATTTTATTAAAAAAAATAGACTGTCCGGCAGTACGAAAGCTGATACTGCAGCATTACACAAATAGAGTAAAACTCATTACACTACACTGCCAGTGTATATAACTTAAACTCATATATAATGAAACTAAATATTGAATGACTTCAAGTCATAGATACATAGCTCAAGAAACTTCTCACAGTGGTACACTCAAAATTTACATAAACAACAAAGAAAGGGGGTTTAGAACTTTAATTACTTTGTATTAGTTATACTAGGGCAAGTCCTCCATTTATCAGTCACAGAATTGGGTGAAGGTAGTGATTTAACATGCTTCAACAATAACCTATCTTCTGATTCAGGGAAAGGGGGCCCTGCAACTAATTTAGCTCTCTTCTCATTGCCAAATTCAATAGTCTGAATCTCTTTTAGAGTATCCAAAACTTCAACCATAGTAGGTCTTATGTCCCTATCTGTCTGCAAGCACAGAAAAGCCAGCTCTGCCACTGAAGTAGTCATTCCCCAAATCTTGGTATCTGAATCTAACCCCAGGGATGGATCGATCAACTCATGAAATGCACATTTTACAATCTTGTTTATTGCAAAGTTAGCCAAATTAATCTCTTGGCTTTGCCTGTTCATATCCACTGCCGGCATTGATGAAATGAGCTCAACAAGGACCACCCCGAAGCTATAGACATCACTTTTACTAGTCAGCTGGTAACATTCGTGATACTTTGGATCGATATAACCAGGGGTCCCCCGGGGTGCAGTTGAAATATGAGACACATCATTTGGGAAGAGCCTTGAAATCCCAAAATCTGCAACTTTAACACTAAAGTTGTGATCAAGGAGTATGTTGTTAGTCTTCACATCACAGTGTATTACGTCAGAAACATGCAGGTAAGCCAATGCACCAGCAGTTTCTATGGCAATGTTCATGCGGATCGGCCACGCGAGTGATCTGTCCTTCGCTTTGTCACCATGCAGGTGATCAGCAAGAGTTCCATTAGGGATGTAGTCATAGACAAGGAGTAGTTCACGGCCCCGCCTTGATGTGCAGCCATAGAGGGTGACAAGATTGTTGTGCCTTAGCCTAGTAAGGATCTCAATCTCATTTACAAACTGCTGCATTCGTTTGCAGTTGTGCTCGTGGAGGCGCTTTACAGCAACCTCTCTTCCATCCTTGAGTTTTCCTGGTTATTGATGAACAAGAATTAGGCACATGAAGAAATAGTTGATGCATATCTCAGTTCGATTAATAAATTTCTCACCATAGTAAACAGTTCCATAACCTCCATCTCCAAGTTCTCTAGAGGAATTGAAATCATTTGTGGCTTCTTCAAGTTCTGAATAAGAGAAGACTGGGACACCAAAGTATATACTGCCTCCCTCAACATCGTGATTAAAATTATCTGATAATTTCTTTGTCGAGAGGAGGTGGGATGAACTAAATTTCCTCTTCTTGTAATGCCAGATACAGTTTACGACTAAACAAGTTATCATCACCGATCCTACTCCACCAAAGACTGGAAGAGAAGTTAGTAATCCATGTCTTAGGAAAAGAAAAAGAAACAGCAAGGAGAAGGAATTTTCCCTTTAACTCCACATCCATACATTTTCTGTAACCTAAATTACTCAAGTCTCTTCTTTATGTTTCTTCTTACTAGAGAAAGGTTTTGAGCTTATACAAAATGATGAAAATTTAAATGATATGCATGAATATTCTGTAATAAAAAATAACATGGCAGCAATTAAATATATTTTACTACTGTGCCCAGAATCGGCTCCACCGTATTTCTTCCAAATTTGTTTCTTTTCTTTGATTGCTACTACTTGTAGTTGTTTTTGCATCTACAAAAGGGGGGCAATGTTACGAAACATATTATCAATATGTAGCATTAAACAAGAAAGGAAGCATGAACGTGACCTTGAAAGTACAGATTATTTTGCGGATGTCTACCTTTCGACAATAAAATTTGTTGGTTTTATCGATCTGGCATTGACCTCCATCATAGTGACATTTGTTACAGTCATCAGACAATTTCCATTCTACTAGAATTTCGGGACCTAACAAGTTGAACAAATCACCATCACTTGAGTGAATTGGCAATCTGATAAGTGAACAGTTGGTAGGAACTGCTCCTATGTGTTCATCATCATCTTGGGAAAGTTTGTAGTATATGCTAAAGCCTTCACAGCCATTGTACATATTATAACCAGAAAAATGATCGTTCTTCTTCTGGATAATGTGTAGGGTATTATTACGGGTACTGTTGCATTTGAAGAATTTGTTAAGATTAATCATATTGAAAGAAATAGAAGGAGAGCTTGGAAGGGAGAAATTTTTGTTAAAAGCCTGGCACTTGTGTTGCCTCAACGTGGTGGCAAGCTTCGGGTCCCCAAGCCAAACTGATGAATTATGCTTCTCTAATGCATAGTACCAATCTCCTTCAGGAAGCAGTCGGATTCTTGGAAATGGTTTAGCATCACAACCAGACATGGTCATTAGTCCACAATCAGATTGTGGGGAAAGAGAGAAAGGAAAGCTCAGGTCAGTAAGATTTCCACATGCAAAGGACTTTGGACAAGTCGAATCATTTCTGTCATTTGCCTGAACTAAAATCAGAAGAAGAGATAGAAGGAAACAAATAAAAGAAGAAGCCAAAGCCATATTGAATCCTACTGCAATAAGGAAAAAACTAACTGAAGTTTTGTGAATTGTGACTCACCAGTATATATCTTATAAGACCTAAACACTTTCTCCATTTTCTAGTGTTTAGCTTATTGGTAAAGTTTGTTAAAGTAAAACACTATGTGGAACAAAACGTATAAGAAGGGTCAGACTTATTAGGGAAAAGAAAGGTGAAGAAGAAATGAAATGTTCATATTAGCTTTTCTTAGCAATTGATACCAGTAGAAAGACTTGACTTCTTCAATTTTCAGGACCAAAGTCTCCAAAAATGGATGACTTAAACTGTAGAAATAGAAGCTATACATCCAAAGGTGTAAAACGAAAAATAAGGCAAAGGAAAAGGTTCTAGTCACACCCCAAAACACACCTAAAGATGGTCTGAAAATGTAAAAAGAACACTGCATACTTAGCAGTCAGCCTCATATCTCCTTCTTATGGTTAAAAAATTCAACCTTCCATTTGATCATATTTTTCACTAGAAACTACCAACGAAGATTTTCAAGTTTGGCGGAATATATACGGTGTAAGCTAGAAATATTTGCTACGTCCCAAGCCATCTTCTTCAAGTATTTGAAAAAGAACTAATCAATAATTTTCATCCCTAGCTTATGAAACACTCACTATGAATCTACGACTAAGATCGAAACAAGAGTGCATAGTGATATAAATACCTCAACTTGTGAAAAATACATGTTTTAAACGCTTCTAACTACGCATGTTCTGCAATTGGCTGATATGGATAACATTAACCTTCTACCATTCCTTCTCTTTCTTTTTTCTATTTTCAACTTCGCCCACTCATTTTCTGTGTCACCAGTTTTTACCCCAAAACAAAGAGGAGGCCTTTGGACGGAGGAGCCACTGTCACTCTGGTGATCCCCTTTACATTCTCCAACAACAACCTCTTCTGTGTACTGAAAGTGTATAATATTCTTATGCTGTTTGGTTAAATTACCTGCAAATAAGCTTGAAATGTAGAAAACCTGCAACAACAACTAGAGAAATATTCTTTCTTTTGATCAGTAAAAATAAATTTTATTAAAAAAAATAGACTGTCCGGCAGTACGAAAGCTGATACTGCAGCATTACACAAATAGAGTAAAACTCATTACACTACACTTTGCCAGGTGTATATAACTTAAACTCATATATAATGAAACTAAATATTGAATGACTTCAAGTCATAGATACATAGCTCAAGAAACTTCTCACAGTGGTACACTCAAAATTTACATAAACAACAAAGAAAGGGGTTTAGAACTTTAATTACTTTGTATTAGTTATACTAGGGCAAGTCCTCCATTTATCAGTCACAGAATTGGGTGAAGGTAGTGATTTAACATGCTTCAACAATAACCTATCTTCTGATTCAGGGAAAGGGGCCCTGCAACTAATTTAGCTCTCTTCTCATTGCCAAATTCAATAGTCTGAATCTCTTTTAGAGTATCCAAAACTTCAACCATAGTAGGTCTTATGTCCCTATCTGTCTGCAAGCACAGAAAAGCCAGCTCTGCCACTGAAGTAGTCATTCCCCAAATCTTGGTATCTGAATCTAACCCCAGGGATGGATCGATCAACTCATGAAATGCACATTTTACAATCTTGTTTATTGCAAAGTTAGCCAAATTAATCTCTTGGCTTTGCCTGTTCATATCCACTGCCGGCATTGATGAAATGAGCTCAACAAGGACCACCCCGAAGCTATAGACATCACTTTTACTAGTCAGCTGGTAACATTCGTGATACTTTGGATCGATATAACCAGGGGTCCCCCGGGGTGCAGTTGAAATATGAGACACATCATTTGGGAAGAGCCTTGAAATCCCAAAATCTGCAACTTTAACACTAAAGTTGTGATCAAGGAGTATGTTGTTAGTCTTCACATCACAGTGTATTACGTCAGAAACATGCAGGTAAGCCAATGCACCAGCAGTTTCTATGGCAATGTTCATGCGGATCGGCCACGCGAGTGATCTGTCCTTCGCTTTGTCACCATGCAGGTGATCAGCAAGAGTTCCATTAGGGATGTAGTCATAGACAAGGAGTAGTTCACGGCCCCGCCTTGATGTGCAGCCATAGAGGGTGACAAGATTGTTGTGCCTTAGCCTAGTAAGGATCTCAATCTCATTTACAAACTGCTGCATTCGTTTGCAGTTGTGCTCGTGGAGGCGCTTTACAGCAACCTCTCTTCCATCCTTGAGTTTTCCTGGTTATTGATGAACAAGAATTAGGCACATGAAGAAATAGTTGATGCATATCTCAGTTCGATTAATAAATTTCTCACCATAGTAAACAGTTCCATAACCTCCATCTCCAAGTTCTCTAGAGGAATTGAAATCATTTGTGGCTTCTTCAAGTTCTGAATAAGAGAAGACTGGGACACCAAAGTATATACTGCCTCCCTCAACATCGTGATTAAAATTATCTGATAATTTCTTTGTCGAGAGGAGGTGGGATGAACTAAATTTCCTCTTCTTGTAATGCCAGATACAGTTTACGACTAAACAAGTTATCATCACCGATCCTACTCCACCAAAGACTGGAAGAGAAGTTAGTAATCCATGTCTTAGGAAAAGAAAAAGAAACAGCAAGGAGAAGGAATTTTCCCTTTAACTCCACATCCATACATTTTCTGTAACCTAAATTACTCAAGTCTCTTCTTTATGTTTCTTCTTACTAGAGAAAGGTTTTGAGCTTATACAAAATGATGAAAATTTAAATGATATGCATGAATATTCTGTAATAAAAAATAACATGGCAGCAATTAAATATATTTTACTACTGTGCCCGAGAATCGGCTCCACCGTATTTCTTCCAGCTGTTTCTTTTCTTTGATTGCTACTACTTGTAGTTGTTTTTGCATCTACAAAAGGGGGGCAATGTTACGAAACATATTATCAATATGTAGCATTAAACAAGAAAGGAAGCATGAACGTGACCTTGAAAGTACAGATTATTTTGCGGATGTCTACCTTTCGACAATAAAATTTGTTGGTTTTATCGATCTGGCATTGACCTCCATCATAGTGACATTTGTTACAGTCATCAGACAATTTCCATTCTACTAGAATTTCGGGACCTAACAAGTTGAACAAATCACCATCACTTGAGTGAATTGGCAATCTGATAAGTGAACAGTTGGTAGGAACTGCTCCTATGTGTTCATCATCATCTTGGGAAAGTTTGTAGTATATGCTAAAGCCTTCACAGCCATTGTACATATTATAACCAGAAAAATGATCGTTCTTCTTCTGGATAATGTGTAGGGTATTATTACGGGTACTGTTGCATTTGAAGAATTTGTTAAGATTAATCATATTGAAAGAAATAGAAGGAGAGCTTGGAAGGGAGAAATTTTTGTTAAAAGCCTGGCACTTGTGTTGCCTCAACGTGGTGGCAAGCTTCGGGTCCCCAAGCCAAACTGATGAATTATGCTTCTCTAATGCATAGTACCAATCTCCTTCAGGAAGCAGTCGGATTCTTGGAAATGGTTTAGCATCACAACCAGACATGGTCATTAGTCCACAATCAGATTGTGGGGAAAGAGAGAAAGGAAAGCTCAGGTCAGTAAGATTTCCACATGCAAAGGACTTTGGACAAGTCGAATCATTTCTGTCATTTGCCTGAACTAAAATCAGAAGAAGAGATAGAAGGAAACAAATAAAAGAAGAAGCCAAAGCCATATTGAATCCTACTGCAATAAGGAAAAAACTAACGAAGTTTTGTGAATTGTGACTCACCGGTATATATCTTATAAGACCTAAACACTTTCTCCATTTTCTAGTGTTTAGCTTATTGGTAAAGTTTGTTAAAGTAAAACACTATGTGGAACAAAACGTATAAGAAGGGTCAGACTTATTAGGGAAAAGAAAGGTGAAGAAGAAATGAAATGTTCATATTAGCTTTTCTTAGCAATTGATACCAGTAGAAAGACTTGACTTCTTCAATTTTCAGGACCAAAGTCTCCAAAAATGGATGACTTAAACTGTAGAAATAGAAGCTATACATCCAAAGGTGTAAAACGAAAAATAAGGCAAAGGAAAAGGTTCTAGTCACACCCCAAAACACACCTAAAGATGGTCTGAAAATGTAAAAAGAACACTGCATACTTAGCAGTCAGCCTCATATCTCCTTCTTATGGTTAAAAAATTCAACCTTCCATTTGATCATATTTTTCACTAGAAACTACCAACGAAGATTTTCAAGTTTGGCGGAATATATACGGTGTAAGCTAGAAATATTTGCTACGTCCCAAGCCATCTTCTTCAAGTATTTGAAAAAGAACTAATCAATAATTTTCATCCCTAGCTTATGAAACACTCACTATGAATCTACGACTAAGATCGAAACAAGAGTGCATAGTGATATAAATACCTCAACTTGTGAAAAATACATGTTTTAAACGCTTCTAACTACGCATGTTCTGCAATTGGCTGATATGGATAACATTAACCTTCTACCATTCCTTCTCTTTCTTTTTTCTATTTTCAACTTCGCCCACTCATTTTCTGTGTCACCAGTTTTTACCCCAAAACAAAGAGGAGGCCTTTGGACGGAGGAGCCACTGTCACTCTGGTGATCCCCTTTACATTCTCCAACAACAACCTCTTCTGTGTACTGAAAGTGTATAATATTCTTATGCTGTTTGGTTAAATTACCTGCAAATAAGCTTGAAATGTAGAAAACCTGCAACAACAACTAGAGAAATATTCTTTCTTTTGATCAGTAAAAATAAATTTTATTAAAAAAAATAGACTGTCCGGCAGTACGAAAGCTGATACTGCAGCATTACACAAATAGAGTAAAACTCATTACACTACACTGCCGGTGTATATAACTTAAACTCATATATAATGAAACTAAATATTGAATGACTTCAAGTCATAGATACATAGCTCAAGAAACTTCTCACAGTGGTACACTCAAAATTTACATAAACAACAAAGAAAGGGGTTTAGAACTTTAATTACTTTGTATTAGTTATACTAGGGCAAGTCCTCCATTTATCAGTCACAGAATTGGGTGAAGGTAGTGATTTAACATGCTTCAACAATAACCTATCTTCTGATTCAGGGAAAGGGGGCCCTGCAACTAATTTAGCTCTCTTCTCATTGCCAAATTCAATAGTCTGAATCTCTTTTAGAGTATCCAAAACTTCAACCATAGTAGGTCTTATGTCCCTATCTGTCTGCAAGCACAGAAAAGCCAGCTCTGCCACTGAAGTAGTCATTCCCCAAATCTTGGTATCTGAATCTAACCCCAGGGATGGATCGATCAACTCATGAAATGCACATTTTACAATCTTGTTTATTGCAAAGTTAGCCAAATTAATCTCTTGGCTTTGCCTGTTCATATCCACTGCCGGCATTGATGAAATGAGCTCAACAAGGACCACCCCGAAGCTATAGACATCACTTTTACTAGTCAGCTGGTAACATTCGTGATACTTTGGATCGATATAACCAGGGGTCCCCGGGGTGCAGTTGAAATATGAGACACATCATTTGGGAAGAGCCTTGAAATCCCAAAATCTGCAACTTTAACACTAAAGTTGTGATCAAGGAGTATGTTGTTAGTCTTCACATCACAGTGTATTACGTCAGAAACATGCAGGTAAGCCAATGCACCAGCAGTTTCTATGGCAATGTTCATGCGGATCGGCCACGCGAGTGATCTGTCCTTCGCTTTGTCACCATGCAGGTGATCAGCAAGAGTTCCATTAGGGATGTAGTCATAGACAAGGAGTAGTTCACGGCCCCGCCTTGATGTGCAGCCATAGAGGGTGACAAGATTGTTGTGCCTTAGCCTAGTAAGGATCTCAATCTCATTTACAAACTGCTGCATTCGTTTGCAGTTGTGCTCGTGGAGGCGCTTTACAGCAACCTCTCTTCCATCCTTGAGTTTTCCTGGTTATTGATGAACAAGAATTAGGCACATGAAGAAATAGTTGATGCATATCTCAGTTCGATTAATAAATTTCTCACCATAGTAAACAGTTCCATAACCTCCATCTCCAAGTTCTCTAGAGGAATTGAAATCATTTGTGGCTTCTTCAAGTTCTGAATAAGAGAAGACTGGGACACCAAAGTATATACTGCCTCCCTCAACATCGTGATTAAAATTATCTGATAATTTCTTTGTCGAGAGGAGGTGGGATGAACTAAATTTCCTCTTCTTGTAATGCCAGATACAGTTTACGACTAAACAAGTTATCATCACCGATCCTACTCCACCAAAGACTGGAAGAGAAGTTAGTAATCCATGTCTTAGGAAAAGAAAAAGAAACAGCAAGGAGAAGGAATTTTCCCTTTAACTCCACATCCATACATTTTCTGTAACCTAAATTACTCAAGTCTCTTCTTTATGTTTCTTCTTACTAGAGAAAGGTTTTGAGCTTATACAAAATGATGAAAATTTAAATGATATGCATGAATATTCTGTAATAAAAAATAACATGGCAGCAATTAAATATATTTTACTACTGTGCCCGAATCGGCTCCACCGTATTTCTTCCAAATTTGTTTCTTTTCTTTGATTGCTACTACTTGTAGTTGTTTTTGCATCTACAAAAGGGGGGCAATGTTACGAAACATATTATCAATATGTAGCATTAAACAAGAAAGGAAGCATGAACGTGACCTTGAAAGTACAGATTATTTTGCGAGATGTCTACCTTTCGACAATAAAATTTGTTGGTTTTATCGATCGGCATTGACCTCCATCATAGTGACATTTGTTACAGTCATCAGACAATTTCCATTCTACTAGAATTTCGGGACCTAACAAGTTGAACAAATCACCATCACTTGAGTGAATTGGCAATCTGATAAGTGAACAGTTGGTAGGAACTGCTCCTATGTGTTCATCATCATCTTGGGAAAGTTTGTAGTATATGCTAAAGCCTTCACAGCCATTGTACATATTATAACCAGAAAAATGATCGTTCTTCTTCTGGATAATGTGTAGGGTATTATTACGGGTACTGTTGCATTTGAAGAATTTGTTAAGATTAATCATATTGAAAGAAATAGAAGGAGAGCTTGGAAGGGAGAAATTTTTGTTAAAAGCCTGGCACTTGTGTTGCCTCAACGTGGTGGCAAGCTTCGGGTCCCCAAGCCAAACTGATGAATTATGCTTCTCTAATGCATAGTACCAATCTCCTTCAGGAAGCAGTCGGATTCTTGGAAATGGTTTAGCATCACAACCAGACATGGTCATTAGTCCACAATCAGATTGTGGGGAAAGAGAGAAAGGAAAGCTCAGGTCAGTAAGATTTCCACATGCAAAGGACTTTGGACAAGTCGAATCATTTCTGTCATTTGCCTGAACTAAAATCAGAAGAAGAGATAGAAGGAAACAAATAAAAGAAGAAGCCAAAGCCATATTGAATCCTACTGCAATAAGGAAAAAACTAACTGAAGTTTTGTGAATTGTGACTCACCAGTATATATCTTATAAGACCTAAACACTTTCTCCATTTTCTAGTGTTTAGCTTATTGGTAAAGTTTGTTAAAGTAAAACACTATGTGGAACAAAACGTATAAGAAGGGTCAGACTTATTAGGGAAAAGAAAGGTGAAGAAGAAATGAAATGTTCATATTAGCTTTTCTTAGCAATTGATACCAGTAGAAAGACTTGACTTCTTCAATTTTCAGGACCAAAGTCTCCAAAAATGGATGACTTAAACTGTAGAAATAGAAGCTATACATCCAAAGGTGTAAAACGAAAAATAAGGCAAAGGAAAAGGTTCTAGTCACACCCCAAAACACACCTAAAGATGGTCTGAAAATGTAAAAAGAACACTGCATACTTAGCAGTCAGCCTCATATCTCCTTCTTATGGTTAAAAAATTCAACCTTCCATTTGATCATATTTTTCACTAGAAACTACCAACGAAGATTTTCAAGTTTGGCGGAATATATACGGTGTAAGCTAGAAATATTTGCTACGTCCCAAGCCATCTTCTTCAAGTATTTGAAAAAGAACTAATCAATAATTTTCATCCCTAGCTTATGAAACACTCACTATGAATCTACGACTAAGATCGAAACAAGAGTGCATAGTGATATAAATACCTCAACTTGTGAAAAATACATGTTTTAAACGCTTCTAACTACGCATGTTCTGCAATTGGCTGATATGGATAACATTAACCTTCTACCATTCCTTCTCTTTCTTTTTTCTATTTTCAACTTCGCCCACTCATTTTCTGTGTCACCAGTTTTTACCCCAAAACAAAGAGGAGGCCTTTGGACGGAGGAGCCACTGTCACTCTGGTGATCCCCTTTACATTCTCCAACAACAACCTCTTCTGTGTACTGAAAGTGTATAATATTCTTATGCTGTTTGGTTAAATTACCTGCAAATAAGCTTGAAATGTAGAAAACCTGCAACAACAACTAGAGAAATATTCTTTCTTTTGATCAGTAAAAATAAATTTTATTAAAAAAAATAGACTGTCCGGCAGTACGAAAGCTGATACTGCAGCATTACACAAATAGAGTAAAACTCATTACACTACACTGCCGGTGTATATAACTTAAACTCATATATAATGAAACTAAATATTGAATGACTTCAAGTCATAGATACATAGCTCAAGAAACTTCTCACAGTGGTACACTCAAAATTTACATAAACAACAAAGAAAGGGGTTTAGAACTTTAATTACTTTGTATTAGTTATACTAGGGCAAGTCCTCCATTTATCAGTCACAGAATTGGGTGAAGGTAGTGATTTAACATGCTTCAACAATAACCTATCTTCTGATTCAGGGAAAGGGGGCCCTGCAACTAATTTAGCTCTCTTCTCATTGCCAAATTCAATAGTCTGAATCTCTTTTAGAGTATCCAAAACTTCAACCATAGTAGGTCTTATGTCCCTATCTGTCTGCAAGCACAGAAAAGCCAGCTCTGCCACTGAAGTAGTCATTCCCCAAATCTTGGTATCTGAATCTAACCCCAGGGATGGATCGATCAACTCATGAAATGCACATTTTACAATCTTGTTTATTGCAAAGTTAGCCAAATTAATCTCTTGGCTTTGCCTGTTCATATCCACTGCCGGCATTGATGAAATGAGCTCAACAAGGACCACCCCGAAGCTATAGACATCACTTTTACTAGTCAGCTGGTAACATTCGTGATACTTTGGATCGATATAACCAGGGGTCCCCCGGGGTGCAGTTGAAATATGAGACACATCATTTGGGAAGAGCCTTGAAATCCCAAAATCTGCAACTTTAACACTAAAGTTGTGATCAAGGAGTATGTTGTTAGTCTTCACATCACAGTGTATTACGTCAGAAACATGCAGGTAAGCCAATGCACCAGCAGTTTCTATGGCAATGTTCATGCGGATCGGCCACGCGAGTGATCTGTCCTTCGCTTTGTCACCATGCAGGTGATCAGCAAGAGTTCCATTAGGGATGTAGTCATAGACAAGGAGTAGTTCACGGCCCCGCCTTGATGTGCAGCCATAGAGGGTGACAAGATTGTTGTGCCTTAGCCTAGTAAGGATCTCAATCTCATTTACAAACTGCTGCATTCGTTTGCAGTTGTGCTCGTGGAGGCGCTTTACAGCAACCTCTCTTCCATCCTTGAGTTTTCCTGGTTATTGATGAACAAGAATTAGGCACATGAAGAAATAGTTGATGCATATCTCAGTTCGATTAATAAATTTCTCACCATAGTAAACAGTTCCATAACCTCCATCTCCAAGTTCTCTAGAGGAATTGAAATCATTTGTGGCTTCTTCAAGTTCTGAATAAGAGAAGACTGGGACACCAAAGTATATACTGCCTCCCTCAACATCGTGATTAAAATTATCTGATAATTTCTTTGTCGAGAGGAGGTGGGATGAACTAAATTTCCTCTTCTTGTAATGCCAGATACAGTTTACGACTAAACAAGTTATCATCACCGATCCTACTCCACCAAAGACTGGAAGAGAAGTTAGTAATCCATGTCTTAGGAAAAGAAAAAGAAACAGCAAGGAGAAGGAATTTTCCCTTTAACTCCACATCCATACATTTTCTGTAACCTAAATTACTCAAGTCTCTTCTTTATGTTTCTTCTTACTAGAGAAAGGTTTTGAGCTTATACAAAATGATGAAAATTTAAATGATATGCATGAATATTCTGTAATAAAAAATAACATGGCAGCAATTAAATATATTTTACTACACCGTGCCTTAAATCGCTCCACCGTATTTCTTCCAAATTGTTTCTTTTCTTTGATTGCTACTACTTGTAGTTGTTTTTGCATCTACAAAAGGGGGGGCAATGTTACGAAACATATTATCAATATGTAGCATTAAACAAGAAAGGAAGCATGAACGTGACCTTGAAAGTACAGATTATTTTGCAGATGTCTACCTTTCTGACAATAAAATTTGTTGGTTTTATCGATCGGCATTGACCTCCATCATAGTGACATTTGTTACAGTCATCAGACAATTTCCATTCTACTAGAATTTCGGGACCTAACAAGTTGAACAAATCACCATCACTTGAGTGAATTGGCAATCTGATAAGTGAACAGTTGGTAGGAACTGCTCCTATGTGTTCATCATCATCTTGGGAAAGTTTGTAGTATATGCTAAAGCCTTCACAGCCATTGTACATATTATAACCAGAAAAATGATCGTTCTTCTTCTGGATAATGTGTAGGGTATTATTACGGGTACTGTTGCATTTGAAGAATTTGTTAAGATTAATCATATTGAAAGAAATAGAAGGAGAGCTTGGAAGGGAGAAATTTTTGTTAAAAGCCTGGCACTTGTGTTGCCTCAACGTGGTGGCAAGCTTCGGGTCCCCAAGCCAAACTGATGAATTATGCTTCTCTAATGCATAGTACCAATCTCCTTCAGGAAGCAGTCGGATTCTTGGAAATGGTTTAGCATCACAACCAGACATGGTCATTAGTCCACAATCAGATTGTGGGGAAAGAGAGAAAGGAAAGCTCAGGTCAGTAAGATTTCCACATGCAAAGGACTTTGGACAAGTCGAATCATTTCTGTCATTTGCCTGAACTAAAATCAGAAGAAGAGATAGAAGGAAACAAATAAAAGAAGAAGCCAAAGCCATATTGAATCCTACGCAATAAGGAAAAAACTAACTGAAGTTTTGTGAATTGTGACTCACCAAGTATATATCTTATAAGACCTAAACACTTTCTCCATTTTCTAGTGTTTAGCTTATTGGTAAAGTTTGTTAAAGTAAAACACTATGTGGAACAAAACGTATAAGAAGGGTCAGACTTATTAGGGAAAAGAAAGGTGAAGAAGAAATGAAATGTTCATATTAGCTTTTCTTAGCAATTGATACCAGTAGAAAGACTTGACTTCTTCAATTTTCAGGACCAAAGTCTCCAAAAATGGATGACTTAAACTGTAGAAATAGAAGCTATACATCCAAAGGTGTAAAACGAAAAATAAGGCAAAGGAAAAGGTTCTAGTCACACCCCAAAACACACCTAAAGATGGTCTGAAAATGTAAAAAGAACACTGCATACTTAGCAGTCAGCCTCATATCTCCTTCTTATGGTTAAAAAATTCAACCTTCCATTTGATCATATTTTTCACTAGAAACTACCAACGAAGATTTTCAAGTTTGGCGGAATATATACGGTGTAAGCTAGAAATATTTGCTACGTCCCAAGCCATCTTCTTCAAGTATTTGAAAAAGAACTAATCAATAATTTTCATCCCTAGCTTATGAAACACTCACTATGAATCTACGACTAAGATCGAAACAAGAGTGCATAGTGATATAAATACCTCAACTTGTGAAAAATACATGTTTTAAACGCTTCTAACTACGCATGTTCTGCAATTGGCTGATATGGATAACATTAACCTTCTACCATTCCTTCTCTTTCTTTTTTCTATTTTCAACTTCGCCCACTCATTTTCTGTGTCACCAGTTTTTACCCCAAAACAAAGAGGAGGCCTTTGGACGGAGGAGCCACTGTCACTCTGGTGATCCCCTTTACATTCTCCAACAACAACCTCTTCTGTGTACTGAAAGTGTATAATATTCTTATGCTGTTTGGTTAAATTACCTGCAAATAAGCTTGAAATGTAGAAAACCTGCAACAACAACTAGAGAAATATTCTTTCTTTTGATCAGTAAAAATAAATTTTATTAAAAAAAATAGACTGTCCGGCAGTACGAAAGCTGATACTGCAGCATTACACAAATAGAGTAAAACTCATTACACTACACCGCCAAAGTATATAACTTAAACTCATATATAATGAAACTAAATATTGAATGACTTCAAGTCATAGATACATAGCTCAAGAAACTTCTCACAGTGGTACACTCAAAATTTACATAAACAACAAAGAAAGGGGGTTTAGAACTTTAATTACTTTGTATTAGTTATACTAGGGCAAGTCCTCCATTTATCAGTCACAGAATTGGGTGAAGGTAGTGATTTAACATGCTTCAACAATAACCTATCTTCTGATTCAGGGAAAGGGGGCCCTGCAACTAATTTAGCTCTCTTCTCATTGCCAAATTCAATAGTCTGAATCTCTTTTAGAGTATCCAAAACTTCAACCATAGTAGGTCTTATGTCCCTATCTGTCTGCAAGCACAGAAAAGCCAGCTCTGCCACTGAAGTAGTCATTCCCCAAATCTTGGTATCTGAATCTAACCCCAGGGATGGATCGATCAACTCATGAAATGCACATTTTACAATCTTGTTTATTGCAAAGTTAGCCAAATTAATCTCTTGGCTTTGCCTGTTCATATCCACTGCCGGCATTGATGAAATGAGCTCAACAAGGACCACCCCGAAGCTATAGACATCACTTTTACTAGTCAGCTGGTAACATTCGTGATACTTTGGATCGATATAACCAGGGGTCCCCCGGGTGCAGTTGAAATATGAGACACATCATTTGGGAAGAGCCTTGAAATCCCAAAATCTGCAACTTTAACACTAAAGTTGTGATCAAGGAGTATGTTGTTAGTCTTCACATCACAGTGTATTACGTCAGAAACATGCAGGTAAGCCAATGCACCAGCAGTTTCTATGGCAATGTTCATGCGGATCGGCCACGCGAGTGATCTGTCCTTCGCTTTGTCACCATGCAGGTGATCAGCAAGAGTTCCATTAGGGATGTAGTCATAGACAAGGAGTAGTTCACGGCCCCGCCTTGATGTGCAGCCATAGAGGGTGACAAGATTGTTGTGCCTTAGCCTAGTAAGGATCTCAATCTCATTTACAAACTGCTGCATTCGTTTGCAGTTGTGCTCGTGGAGGCGCTTTACAGCAACCTCTCTTCCATCCTTGAGTTTTCCTGGTTATTGATGAACAAGAATTAGGCACATGAAGAAATAGTTGATGCATATCTCAGTTCGATTAATAAATTTCTCACCATAGTAAACAGTTCCATAACCTCCATCTCCAAGTTCTCTAGAGGAATTGAAATCATTTGTGGCTTCTTCAAGTTCTGAATAAGAGAAGACTGGGACACCAAAGTATATACTGCCTCCCTCAACATCGTGATTAAAATTATCTGATAATTTCTTTGTCGAGAGGAGGTGGGATGAACTAAATTTCCTCTTCTTGTAATGCCAGATACAGTTTACGACTAAACAAGTTATCATCACCGATCCTACTCCACCAAAGACTGGAAGAGAAGTTAGTAATCCATGTCTTAGGAAAAGAAAAAGAAACAGCAAGGAGAAGGAATTTTCCCTTTAACTCCACATCCATACATTTTCTGTAACCTAAATTACTCAAGTCTCTTCTTTATGTTTCTTCTTACTAGAGAAAGGTTTTGAGCTTATACAAAATGATGAAAATTTAAATGATATGCATGAATATTCTGTAATAAAAAATAACATGGCAGCAATTAAATATATTTTACTACCTCGTGCCCGAGAATCGGCTCCACCGTATTTCTTCCAAATGTTTCTTTTCTTTGATTGCTACTACTTGTAGTTGTTTTTGCATCTACAAAAGGGGGGGCAATGTTACGAAACATATTATCAATATGTAGCATTAAACAAGAAAGGAAGCATGAACGTGACCTTGAAAGTACAGATTATTTTGCGGATGTCTACCTTTCGACAATAAAATTTGTTGGTTTTATCGATCTCAGCATTGACCTCCATCATAGTGACATTTGTTACAGTCATCAGACAATTTCCATTCTACTAGAATTTCGGGACCTAACAAGTTGAACAAATCACCATCACTTGAGTGAATTGGCAATCTGATAAGTGAACAGTTGGTAGGAACTGCTCCTATGTGTTCATCATCATCTTGGGAAAGTTTGTAGTATATGCTAAAGCCTTCACAGCCATTGTACATATTATAACCAGAAAAATGATCGTTCTTCTTCTGGATAATGTGTAGGGTATTATTACGGGTACTGTTGCATTTGAAGAATTTGTTAAGATTAATCATATTGAAAGAAATAGAAGGAGAGCTTGGAAGGGAGAAATTTTTGTTAAAAGCCTGGCACTTGTGTTGCCTCAACGTGGTGGCAAGCTTCGGGTCCCCAAGCCAAACTGATGAATTATGCTTCTCTAATGCATAGTACCAATCTCCTTCAGGAAGCAGTCGGATTCTTGGAAATGGTTTAGCATCACAACCAGACATGGTCATTAGTCCACAATCAGATTGTGGGGAAAGAGAG
This sequence comes from Anisodus tanguticus, assembly GCA_034509755.1. Taxonomy (NCBI): domain Eukaryota; kingdom Viridiplantae; phylum Streptophyta; class Magnoliopsida; order Solanales; family Solanaceae; genus Anisodus; species Anisodus tanguticus. The sequence continues at coordinate 1,421,036 of CM067540.1, read as the reverse complement.
AAAGGAAAGCTCAGGTCAGTAAGATTTCCACATGCAAAGGACTTTGGACAAGTCGAATCATTTCTGTCATTTGCCTGAACTAAAATCAGAAGAAGAGATAGAAGGAAACAAATAAAAGAAGAAGCCAAAGCCATATTGAATCCTACTGCAATAAGGAAAAAACTAACTGAAGTTTTGTGAATTGTGACTCACCAAGATATATCTTATAAGACCTAAACACTTTCTCCATTTTCTAGTGTTTAGCTTATTGGTAAAGTTTGTTAAAGTAAAACACTATGTGGAACAAAACGTATAAGAAGGGTCAGACTTATTAGGGAAAAGAAAGGTGAAGAAGAAATGAAATGTTCATATTAGCTTTTCTTAGCAATTGATACCAGTAGAAAGACTTGACTTCTTCAATTTTCAGGACCAAAGTCTCCAAAAATGGATGACTTAAACTGTAGAAATAGAAGCTATACATCCAAAGGTGTAAAACGAAAAATAAGGCAAAGGAAAAGGTTCTAGTCACACCCCAAAACACACCTAAAGATGGTCTGAAAATGTAAAAAGAACACTGCATACTTAGCAGTCAGCCTCATATCTCCTTCTTATGGTTAAAAAATTCAACCTTCCATTTGATCATATTTTTCACTAGAAACTACCAACGAAGATTTTCAAGTTTGGCGGAATATATACGGTGTAAGCTAGAAATATTTGCTACGTCCCAAGCCATCTTCTTCAAGTATTTGAAAAAGAACTAATCAATAATTTTCATCCCTAGCTTATGAAACACTCACTATGAATCTACGACTAAGATCGAAACAAGAGTGCATAGTGATATAAATACCTCAACTTGTGAAAAATACATGTTTTAAACGCTTCTAACTACGCATGTTCTGCAATTGGCTGATATGGATAACATTAACCTTCTACCATTCCTTCTCTTTCTTTTTTCTATTTTCAACTTCGCCCACTCATTTTCTGTGTCACCAGTTTTTACCCCAAAACAAAGAGGAGGCCTTTGGACGGAGGAGCCACTGTCACTCTGGTGATCCCCTTTACATTCTCCAACAACAACCTCTTCTGTGTACTGAAAGTGTATAATATTCTTATGCTGTTTGGTTAAATTACCTGCAAATAAGCTTGAAATGTAGAAAACCTGCAACAACAACTAGAGAAATATTCTTTCTTTTGATCAGTAAAAATAAATTTTATTAAAAAAAATAGACTGTCCGGCAGTACGAAAGCTGATACTGCAGCATTACACAAATAGAGTAAAACTCATTACACTACACTGCCAGTGTATATAACTTAAACTCATATATAATGAAACTAAATATTGAATGACTTCAAGTCATAGATACATAGCTCAAGAAACTTCTCACAGTGGTACACTCAAAATTTACATAAATAACAAAGAAAGGGGGTATAGAACTTTAACTACTTTGTACTAGTTATACTAGGGCAAGTCCTCCATTTATCAGTCACAGAATTGGGTGAAGGTAGTGATTTAACTTGCTTCAACAATGATGTGGTTAGATCCATGATGAATTTCTCAGCTCTACCAACATACCTTTGGGGCTACGCATTGCAAAGCTCAATTTATATTCTGAACAGGGTTCCTTCAAAGTCAGTAGAGAAAACTCCATATGAGATATGGAATGGCATGAAGCCAGCACTTAAACACATGCGACCCTGAGGTGCCCTGCATATGTAAAGAAGATGCTTTAGACAAATTGGAATCTAAAAGTGAGAAATATTATTTTGTGGGGTATCCAAAGGAAACTAAGGGATACTATTTCTATCTTCCCGGAGAACATAAGGTCATTGTTTCCAGAAATGCAACTTTCCTTGAAGAAGATTATGTCTACAAGGAACAGAGCTGCAATAAGATAGAATTTGAAGAAATTCAAGAACCACAAGATAACACAGAAGTTGAACCTTTGTCGAATGACCTAGACAAGGATTCAATGGGAGTATTTGGTGAAGATTGGGTACTTAGAGTACGCCCTTCAGCCAGTGGGAGAAACTCCACCAAAAGCTGGAAGAGAAATCAGTAATCAGAGGCTTTCAGACAAAAGAAAACATCGCAAGGAGAAAGAAAGTGCCCTCTCAACTCCACTATCCATACATTTGTGTAACCTAAAACAGCCATTACTTGGCAGTTGAGAAGTCCCTCCCCTTATACTATATATTGAAGCCTTTTGGCTCAATTGTTGAGACTGCACTATATACTACACAGAGAAAAACAGAAGAGAGAACAACACAAATTCTGTTCAAAACGTGAGCAGACAGTGGACGAAAACAGAAAACTCTTCCTTCCTTTTCCATTCTTCAGCAAGTCGTTTCGTGTTTGTTTTCTTCGTCAGAATCAACCTATTTGCTTTGTAGTGTTGATTAGTTGTTGTTTTATCTTGGGAGACTATTGCCCGTTAAAGTAAAAGCATATATACGGGGCAATCTTGTCTTAAAGACAGAGAGCCATCTCTCGACTCAGCCACAGTTATAACAATCCAGATTTAGTGTTTCTTGATTTCAGGTTATCAAGATTCAACATTCAACAAGCTTGCGGCAGTTCTGAATATTGGCTATTTGTTTATTCTTTCGAACACTTGTACTATTTATTTACTTCTCGTACTGCTTTACATATCCAATACATTCTCTGTATCTTGAGCTCATCCAATGCTTTAGCCAAGAGTTAGTAGATTTTGAAGTCTAAAATACATTATTCTATACATTCTTAAGACATTCACCTATAAAAGTGATGCATTTAATTTAATGATCTGACACAGGTGTGGCGACATTTTCTAAGGGTCCGAGCAACATAGAACTATTCACTCACTAGTGCTTCTTATTGTAGAGCCATTAATCCATATCTCACTATTTGTATCTGATGAACTTAGGAACTTAACTTTCTTAAGCAATGCAATTTTGAGCCAGTAATTTCTAGCCTAATTGCTTCCCTGTATTTGTCCGAGTACCAATATAATATATCTAACACATTTAATTAAATCCGAAATCCAATTCGACTTAATTAAATAATTTCTATCAAATAGAAATATTCCATAATTATTATAAATTAAATATCTCGATTCTCAATCGAGTATTTAATACTTTCTCAATACACTCTTAGATCGAAGAAACAATCGCATATAGTGTGACCCTATAGGGCTCACATATCGACATTAATCTAATTAAGGTCCATACGAAACTCCTAAACTGTGTCGTATGACGAACTCAATATGTGAAGTACGTTTACATGAATCCAACAAACTTAACCTTTATGCGGAACTATAAATTTCTTCATTCGCGACACACCCGATTAAGCTTAGGATTTGCCAAGTGTCTATCCAAATGGCTTAATCACTTTATCTCACATTTATTAGTTGACAACTAGACCATATTCTAAATATGTCTCTTGCACTGGCCAGTGACTTTAGTCAACCTAATAACATTGAGAAGTTGAGTGCTCTCTCGAATTTCCAATCGAGGAATGAATCCTATTCTTGGCTCAACTACCACCTTCATTTACATCCTGACGCACCCAACACAAACCGTATCTTATCCGGAAGGAATTTAAACTTAGAACTTGGTCAAAGTACATCATTCTGTAAACAAGGTGCGTATTGACCTCAAGTCAAAGGACCTTTATATTTCACACGCCGATAACACTATAGACATGTATAACAAATAGTTTATCGGCAGGGTATATCAATACTTCTCCAAAAGTATCCATGTGTCCATCACGAGTAACTATTACTCGTAGTTGTGAGACATACTACATTTTCCAAGAATGTGATGCAGACCACATGTCGACTTATAGCATATCATCGATATCTCATTCTCGATGATCATTAGTCGAGGCTATTTTGAGAGTTACGTTCTATCATTAATATCTCACTCTATTAATGACAACGTAAGCTCAAGGGATGCACGTATATGAATAATTGTAAACAATCAAACAATAATTCAATAATTGCAAATGCCATAAATATTAATCTCATTAATAATATAAATGTGTTCAAATACATTTTGTCCCTAATATAGATTGTCTCTAGGACATACATACTTTCAACAAGCTCGATAAAGACAACTCCGAAACTATAAACATCACTTTTGTCAGTAAGCTGATAACATTCATGATACTCAGGATCAACGTATCCTGGGGTCCCTTGAGGAGCGGTTGATATGTGAGAAACGTTGTTAGGGAAAAGCCTCGTGAGCCCAAAATCTGCAACTTTTACACGAAAGTTGTTGTCGAGAAGGATGTTATTAGTCTTGATATCGCGATGTATTACATCAGAAGCATGGAGGTAAGCTAATGCACTGGCTGTTTCTACTGCAATGTTCATGCGGATGGGCCACGTGAGCTCTCCCTCTGCTGCTCTTTCGCCATGGAGATGGTCAGCAACTGTTGCATTAGGAATGTATTCGTAAACAAGGAGAAGTTCACTGGCTTAGTCTTGATGTGCAGCCATAAAGGGTCACAAGATTTTGGTGCCTCAAACAAGTAAGAATCTCGATTTCGTTTATGAACTGTTGCATTCTCTTGCAGTTGTGCTCATAGAGGCATTTTACTGCAACTTCTCTTCCATCATATAGTTCTCTTAATTCATAACGTGCAAGAACAATGAGATACTGAGTTTTTCAACACATACTGAAAGGTGATCAGTTGAACAACCTTCGTCAAAATATTCTATATACAATATAGAAAACTATACTAAATATATAGGTCAAAAGTTACATTTTATACATATACATACTATATCTTTAACACCATTAGCGAAATTCTTGGTTTCGCCACTGTGCATGGACACTAGTTATTGGTGTCTTTTTAACATAATTCCTAGGTTCAAAGATATACTTACCATAATATACAGTTCCGAAACCTCCATCTCCAAGTTCATTAGAGGGATCAAAATTATTGGGTGCTTCCTTAAGCTCAGCATAGGTGAAAACTGGAACCTGAAACCCAAAGTATCCGCTCTTTACCTCAAGATCCCTACAAAATTGTGTGGAAACATTCTTCCCTCTCTTGCGACACCAGATAGAAATGATGACAATGGAAGATACTAGGATCAAGCCAACTCCACCTAAAACTATAAAACATAAGTTACAGTAATCAATGTCTGATTCTTTGAAAGTTTTACTACTATCAGGGGCGGAGCCAGGGGTTCATCCAAACCCCCCTTGCCGAAAAATTACACTATATGTACAAGGTCAATTTTCTTTATGTATATATAATAAATGTTGAATCTCCTTGGCTTCTTGGTGTGTTTTATTTCTTTATATTTTGAATCTAAAATCCCGGCTCCACCACTGAGTATATTATAAAGTAAAAATGTTGTTATTGGAAACAACTATTGTTAATAACAGACAATTACCTGAGGCCATAATAATCATTCTCAACTTACTTTGTCCTTTTTGTTCTGAACTAAAGAAAAAAAGAAAAGCTCTTTAGATGAACCTCAATAGAAAACAAGCAGAGCCAGAGTTCTTTTACTATAGGAGTATACCTTGTTGGAATATGTAAAGCAACAACGGGAATAGTAAATAACTATTATAGTGATCGAAAGGATAAACAACAATTAGGACAACAACAAGTTGTCAATATCTTGATCTTGAATGAAACTTCAAATATAGAACTTGTATTCGGAAATACAAGAACATGAACTGCTACACTTGTGGCTTGTAGATCCGCTGAGAATATGAACGGTTAGAGTCCTTCGTCTGTTAAGTTTACACCTGAAACACTTAACAACCAATTAGATAAACCACAACACCACCGGCTGAGTCGAGAGATGGCTCTCTGTCTTTAAGACAAGATTGCCCCCGTATATAGGCTTTACGGAAGTGTGGACAATAGTCTCCCAAGATGAAACAGCAAACTATCAAGTGTGCAAAGGCTACATAAATGATCTCAGCGAAGAACACGAATAATGAAGATTGCTAAGAGAAGGATTGCTTATCAGGAAAATCTGATCTCTTTGTGGTGTTGTGAACTTGTTTTTCTGTTCATATGTTCATATATGTTCTCATGGTCATCTATAGAATTGAGCCAAGGCTTCAATTTATAGGTGTGTAAGATGGCCTCTTCAAGTGCCCCACAATGGCAATCAATTGCCATGTAATGGATGACATTTAACCCCAAGTAATGCAACAACATAATGGTCCAAGTAATGGCCATTATTGGGTGGTTTCAATGCCATTGAAGCCTCCTCAACAGCCAAGACTTTTGGGATTCCGTCGAGCAGTCACTGCCCATGAAGCGCCGCGACTCTGCCACATTCGCGCCACGGCGCTAATTCGACACAAAACTCACTGCCAGTCACGCGCCGTGGCGCTGCTAGGGGGCGCCGCGGCCCTTTTCCGACCCGTTCCATCTTACACCTCGCACAATCCTTCCTTCGTTTACCAACGTGGAGCACTTGTCATTTAGCAAATAAACATCCATCGTTCTATGTCTCAAACATTTCACTTACGTACCAATCTCTTTCATTAACGAAATTTACGATACTTGGCACTAAGATTGCACGTGTGTGGAAACGATATTTCCGACGTGCGGGGCCCAATTGTTCGAGTTATAAATAATGGGATAAACTTAATTCCACATTAGTAAATTTCCAACATACCTTTGGAACAACGAAACTCTTCATCGATGATCAGACATTTCCCTCCTTTATCTCCACACGCATGACAATCTTTGGACAACTCCCAGTCTAGAAGAATATTAGAAGTCAACAGTTCAAACAAGTCACTGGAATATGATTTAGATGGTGTAGGCAATGGAATTGGCAATTGTACGAGTGAACAGTGCTTTGGGAGTTTGCCATTTATCTTAGCACTAGTATTTCCCAATGATTTTTTGGGATGGCGATAGTAAACATTAAAATCTTCACACTCGTGTATCTATTAAAATCTCAGAAAAAGGAATCAATTGTCTTTTGGATAGTGTTGTGATGCCTATGTTTGCATCTGTACAAGGTTAAGTTAGGAACAATTTGGAAAGTAATCAAAGAGGAGTTCGGAAATGAAGATTTTTTTGTAAAAAGACTTGCAACTTCTGTTATGCAAGTGCTTCTGAAGCTCAGGATCAGCAAGAGCTAAAAAATCACCCTTTTTCACTAAAGCATCATATTTGTGTCCACCAAGTTCAATCTTTGGATATGGTTTAGCATGACAATCAAACTTGCATAATCCGCACTCGGGGTTGCTGGAATTTGTGAAAGGAAACTTCATAACTCCGAGGGTTCCACACTCGAATTCATCGGTGCAATTGGATTTGGAGTTACCTTGTGCTTGAGGTAGGTTAAAGATCATTAAATAACACAAAAACAAGAAAGTAGAAGCCATATCAAGAAAATTGGAAAAGTGTGTGTTAAGGTTATTCTTCTGCAATATTTACCTTGTTATCTGGTTTAATTTTCTTCCTGTTGACTTGGAATTTTGTTAAAAAGACTGAGAAAAGGAAAAAAGATTCAATAGAGGGCCAAGATGGAAGACTTTTCTACTCTCCTTCCTCATTGTTATCTTTTGTCTGTTTTAAGAAAAAATTCATGCAGTCTTAATAAGCATGAGCCTTCTTTCCTAAGCAAAAGGCAAGTATTCTGGCTCACATCATATTACCATGAGAGAAAGGGAAGTTAATAGGTGAACAAAGTCACTTTGAAAATTAGCCGGATATATCACCTTCCGGCATGAGTGACCTTTTGAATGAAATAGCAAAAGACAAGAGACTTTTCTGATACAAAAGAAAGAAAAATGAACTTTTGAGTGAAATAGCAAAAGGTAAGTGACTTTTCTAATACAAAAGAAAGAAACATGAGCTTTTGAGTGAAATAGCAAAAGATAAGTGACTCTAATACAAAAGAAAGAAACATGAGCTTTTGAGTGAAATAGCAAAAGATAAGTGACTCTAATACAAAAGAAAGAAACATGAGCTTTTGAGTGAAATAGCAAAACATAAGTGACTTTTCTGATACAAAAGAAAGAAAAATGTCCCAGTAAAGTGGCTGATACTCATTTAAGTAACCTCAAATCTAGGAAACCATGAAAAACTGTTGCTCATTAGTGCAGAAAGTATATTCATATTCGATAGTACTTACACTCTATAAATCAGAAACTGTTTCCAGAAAACGGCAAACAAAGAACAAAAGTAAAAACTAATAAAGGTAAACAAGAAAGGTCTCAGCAACTTATTCCTTTACATATGAATGAATACATATTTGTACAATGTAGGGGTAAGTCTGCATACACTCTACCCTCCCCATACCTCACTTGTGGGATTACACTGGGTATGTTGTTGTACAATGTACGTTGAAAGGAAAGAAAAGTGTGTAAGAATTTCACCCGCTAATATTACTACTGCCACAGCTACTAACCCACCTTTCAGTTACAGAAATTGGTGAAGGTGGAAATTGCATTTTCTTTAACAAAACTACTTTATCTGATTTAGAAGTAGGGGCCTTTTCACCATTATCGACAATTGAGTCATTTGTCTTCTCATCTTTGGTGTTCTCTGTATAGGCGCCTTGAATATGTTTTAGTGTCTCTAATACTTCATTCATTGTAGGTCTCAGGTCCGTCTCAAGCTGCAAGCATTGAAATGCTAGCTCTGTTACTGAAGTAGTCATTCTCATAACTTGTGGATCCGATTTAAATCCCAGAGACGGATCAATCAACTCATCGAACGCGCATCTTTTAACCCTGTTTATAGCTAAGTTGGCCAAATTTATCTCATGTCGCCGTCTAGTAATATCAACAGCAGGCATTGATGAGATAAGTTCGACAAGGACAACACCAAAACTATAAACATCGCTTTTATCAGTGAGCTGGTAACTTTCGTGATACTCCGGATCAACATATCCAGCTGTCCCTTGAGGAGCAGTCAAGACATGAGTAGCATCATTAGGAAAAAGTCTCGAAAGCCCGAAATCTGCGACTTTGACGCAACAATTTCTGTCGAGGAGTATGTTGCTAGTCTTCACATCGCGATGTACTATGTCAGAAGCATGGAGGTAAGCCAATGCAGTAGCGGTTTCTACAGCAATATTCATGCGGACAGGCCATGCAAGGAATCCGTCCTTTGCTCTATCTCCGTTCAGGTGATCCCCTACTGTTCCGTTGGGAATGTACTCATAAACAAGGAGGAGTTCACGGCTATGCTTCGATGTGCAACCATAAAGGGTAACAAGATTTTGATGCCTTAGGCGAGTGAGAATTTCAATTTCATTTTTAAACTGCTCCATTCTCTTGCAGTTGTGCTCATAAAGTCGCTTTACCGCAACTTCTCTCCCATCCCTAAGTTTACCTAATAAGGAATGTAGTAAAAATTTAGCAAGCTATACAAATTTAGTTATCTAGTCTGTGTCATTCGAACATCGAGAAATGACAAAAATTAGTCCCTAATGTTTGAGGGTAGGTTCAAAATAGTCCCATAAGTATGCACTTACAGTTTTAGTCCTTCAAGTTTGCCAAAAGTTAGGCGAATTTATCTTGTTAACTTTTGGAAAATTTAAAGGACCAAAAATGTTCAGCATATACTTCAGGGACTATTTTGAACCTACCCTCAAACATAAGGGACCATTTTTCTCATTTTCTCTTCGAACATCTATTTTGCTTTCAAGATTCTTACCATAGTAAACAGCACCAAAACCTCCATCTCCTAGTTCTCTGGAGGAATCAAAGTTACTAGTAGCTTCTTCAAGTTCGGGATAGGAGAAGACCGAGATCCCATGGTAAATACTATCTCCATCGAAGTCGTGTGTTAAAGAAGGATCAGAAAATTTGTTTCTTGAGGAAAAGTATAAACAACTTTTGTGTTCTTTCTTGTAACGACAAACAATGAAAGCGACCACCAAGATTATTAACACTGCTCCACCTAAAACTGAAAAAAGATAAAAATGAAGTTAACACATTGTTGAAACTATGTTGAAATGTCAAATTCAGGGATAACAATATAGTACTGATTTACCTGAGCCAAGAATCAATCCCAGTTTATGTTTCCCTGAAAATGAAGTAACGTCAGACAAATCGTGGAAGAGGTAGTATACATAAGCAATAATCTGCATCTGACAAGGAAGAAAATAGAACTTATAAAATGTTTCAGTGGAGCTAAGGACAACATAATCTCACTGTCGCCAAACTTTACTCAGTGCAAACTGGTAGTAAAAGAATGGGAAAGAACATAATCCTCTCTACATTAGATTATACAGTTTATAGTAATAGATAAGAGAAGAGATTTGGATGTTTATGATACACATGAAAGCCTCCTCAATCGTTGTTAGCTTTTGTAACTCTGCAAATAATCAGTATCTTATGCCTAGTATCTTAATGTAGTTACTGCTGGAGGTTTTGTATAATGGCTTGAATAACCAAAAAACAGGGTAAACTCATAAATATGGATATTTATCTAAGATATGAAAAGGGTATGTGGTAAGTTGTACTTGAACTGAAATGATTGATAAGTGAGAAGGAATAATATGTAACATATGCCAAGTATTAAACATAGTTGTTGACTTGTTGCTGTTGCAATTTCTTACCTATAGTAAAGTTAATAAAGTAAGATAAAAGTCAGCTCCTGATTACATACTTCTGAAATGTTTTACTTATTCTTATTTTAAGTTTGACTTGGTTTTACATGTTGCGATTTCCTACCTATATTAAAGTTGTGATAATAGGCTATGATTCTGTCAAACAAGGAACTGCACTATATGAGCAACCAATTTGTACATATTAGTTACAACTGTACTTTGTTATATATAGATAAAAAGAAATATATAATGGTAGTACCAATAAAGTTCAGCAAAATTCAAGATGCACCTTCTGCTTTCAATGCAATCATGCAAACATATGTTTGGGGGAAAAGAAGGAACTGGGCTTACAAGTTCTTACTATAAAGCCAGATTAAAAAATAAGGATATTAAGTTATTTATGAAATATTCTTTTCATGTATTATTTTAAGTTCCCGAGCATACATAGCATGGAACATTTGACAACATCAAAGAAAACTTTGTAAGTCAAAGATGTTTATTTAAAATGTTTCAACTAGATAGAATTGGAAGAAAGATTGGATCAGAAAATTGAAACAATGTAGGACACAATCGATGGTCCTGCATTTCTGAAGCTTTTTTACTTTGTATAATTACAATTCTTGACGCCTTGCTTGAATTTAAGAGTTATTTGAAGCAAATAACAGTCTACAATATATTTTTTTCACGTATTATTAAGTAGATCCCAATCTCAACAAGGATTTGAAAAAGAATGAGTTTAAGGATATTGAAACTGTTGAACACACTAAGTTCAAAGAGCACGATATAGCATTGCTTGACCTTCCTCCAGACAAGCACTTAACTGATGCTGCTCTTTTCTTGATTTTTACCAGCCAGAAAGGTACTTACTCTCGACGCCTATAGCAGAAATGTACTATTGAGGAGTTTAATGAAAAAGCTGTTGGAGAAAAATATAGGGAAATGGTTTCAAGAACTGCTGAAAGTGGTTCATAAAATTGGCTGCCAAACTTCAGAGGAGACTCTTTCCAAATTTCATAGTTCATTTTAGATTTGGCCACAAGTGAGAAAGATGAGTACTTATCTTCATAAAGCTCAAGATGATCTTCTTGGAAAATACGTTTAGGCTTCTTTCTAGAAAAGGAAATGATTTTATTCATGACACTTGACGTTAAGATTGGTTGATCTTCATAGATGTGTAAAACTTAGAAAGGCCTCTAGTCCCGTCAATCTTGACTTAGATTCTGTATGTTGTCATTTCCAAATAGTTAGGCACTTCTGAAACTAATTGAAAAGAAACCGACTGCTATCTATATGTTTTTTCTTTCGCCTATTTGTTTCATAACCACAATGCTATAGTGAGGAACCCGTGCTCGGTTGATATAGAAAGTACCACAAGTTCAAAAGGAATGAACAACCTAGTCCTATGCGCCGGGTCCGGGGAAGGGCCGAACCACAAGGGTCTATTGTACGCAGCCTTACCCTACATTTCTGCAAGAGACTGTTTCCACGGCTCGAACCTTTGACCTTCTGGTCACATGGAGGCAACTTTACCAGTTACGCCAAGGCTCCCTTCCAATAGGTACCCTCATATACTTAACAAAATACTACTGGTGTAACCAAAAATAATAGAACAAAAAAGATCAAACCCCAAAATGCTTGGATTAATCAGAACTAGACACCAGTCATCAGAGAAGTTATTAGCAGCTATAAGGATAACTCCTTGGCTTCACAAATCTTGTAGTAAACACATTATTAATCATCGATAGCATAATCTAAACGATTAATTCAGCTTATCTTGATGCTTAGATCATCAAACGATACATTTTCATGCGCTTGGTAAATCACACGAAAAGAACCTAATCTTATCATAAGGTTCTGCATAATTAAACTGGAAACATAACAGCTAGATAGGGGCTTACTGGTAGGTTTGCAACTCGCGGCATGAGGCCTATCAGTGCAGAAACATTTGAATTGAAAATTTTGTATATCAAATCCGCAACGTCCTCCACTTTCTGCACACTCACTGCAATTACTAGCTGTCCAGTTCAATCTAAACCCCCTTCTCAATATCACTTGATAGTCAATAACTTGCTCATTTCCAAGCATTTCTACTGGTACCACTACATGTTTTTTACACAGTTGTAATGCAGACTCAAAGTTTACATCTTCACCAAACATAGCAAGACCAAAATCATTCCCATTTTCTTCACCACAACCAAAACCTAAACCAATCTTGTGCTTCAAAAGAGGCTCGGTTATCGATCCATTACACTTAGACAACAAGTAAATTCTTGAATCATTAACAAACTTAAAAGGGCGGTTATCGAGTGACACATTCTTGATCTCAGAAACACAACCATTGCTTGTAGTACCATTAAAGACTGAATTTTTCAGCTTAAAAATATGATCTTGATATGAAATATTTTCAACTATATACTCATTTTCAGCAATATGTACAACAGGAAACCCTCGTACACTACAATTTAGCCCGAATCCAGGGTACCCACAATAAGATTCTTGCTCATCTTGAATATAAAATGGAAAACTTATTCTTGGACCATATCTACAACTTACTGGATAACATGCTACAAACTGTTTATCAATAGCAAAACATTTATCTATTTGCAAGATTAAGGATAAAACACAAAGGTTTAATGATACTATCAAGATATAGGAGTACCTTTTTTCTTGGTTCATCTTTAATCTTGAAAAATCAAGAAAATATACAACTAAACAAATAGATAATGAAAAATATACTAAAGATAGAAAAGGGAAGAGGGGTTTCTTGGAAAAAAATTTCCACCTTTTTGTTTAGCAAAAAGATGGCTTTATTTGGTGTTACATATTCTCTACAACTAACTATTCTATCCATGACAATTTACGTGGTATTATTTATTTTTTAATTATTTTTAAAAATAATATCATCTTTTTTATTTGATAACTATTTAATGGCTCCATTGATATTTTATTTTTGTTGGATTCCATTTAATTTTGATAATTACTTAATGTGAAGAAAAATTTAAAAAAAATAAACACTAAAATAAAGATAATTTAATAAATATAATAAAGTATTCTTTTATTTTTAAAATTTCGCGTCCGATTAATAGTGACATATAAATTGGAAGAGTGAGTAGGACAGAAGGGTTGACCATGTATCTAACTCAAGATTATTTTTGTAACAAAAAAGAGGTTGCATTTGTTGACCAGATGAACTGTTTGACTAATGATTATTTAGCTTGAAATGGTAACTCAAAATGTCTGCTATAAAGAAAACTTTGGTTTGGTACTATTAAAAGTAGGACACGAGTTTCTTGTTCATATGTCTGCAGCAATTTGAAGTGTAATAATAAGGCAGCTTAGTAATTATGATAATAAATTTATTTATAATAACATAATTACAAGGCAATTGCAATCGTATTGTTTGGTTGCCACATGATTTTAAAAAATATATTTTATTTTTTAAGTTATGTGATATATTTAATTATAAAATATGTTAAATAATTTTAAAAAAGAATTATCAACAAGAAGAATATATTTGTACTATTTGTGTAACGATAAGGGTATATATGTATCACTTTTTTAACGAGAGTTATATATACTCTAAATTGCATAATTGAAGGGTATATAAGCACCTTTGAGAAAGGATTGAATATTCTAAGGTTTTTTAAAAATAAAAAAGGATCAAATGTGCTCAGATATTATTCGAAAATTAACAATTTTTTCGTCTATTAAACTTTTGGACATTTGATCTAGTATTATTTACGTCATCAGAGAAAAGTCTTGTTTATTTGCCCTGGTTCCTTAGGAATCTCCAACTGGAGGGTAATTTAAAATCATAATTAAAAGTTGAATGGTAAATGTTTATAGGATAATCATTTTGTCCTCCAACTTTAATTTATTTATATATATATATATATATATATATATATATATATATATATATATATATATTACTTTAAAATCAAATACCTTCTCCAATATTGAAAAATTGACATTTTCATCCTCTTATCTCAACTTTCGATCATTGATCGATAACTTTAAATTAGTTGATTGATCATCAAAAGTCTAACGATAAAACTGAACAATTTTAAATAGCTATCCGGATAAAATTGAATCTTTCTCTTTTTAAATTTTGTTTGCAATCGAGAATTCACTGGCTCGACTATTCTAAATTCGTGTCATTTAGCTCCATTAAAAACGAAAACGCTCCTTATTGGGAGATTATTCATTACAAAAGTTTTAACCCAAAATCTCTTATCAAAAAGTGAAGGGAAGAGATTCATTCATCACACTACGAGCTTGGGGGTAAATTTTGTTGGAAATTAGCCTTTGGCGGGAGTTGCGACCGACCAACTTTAACGGCTTAAACACTAGTGTTATGTATGTTGGAGAATCCGGTTCTTCACACATGCATGATCTACTAAGTACGTAGATAACCGTAGGGCCAAGAATCGTCAAATTTCATTGAGAAATGAAAGAGATATTGGTTCACGAAGTGAGGTGTTTGAAGCATGGAAAAGTGTGATATTGTGTTCAATTCTCCCTCATCGGTAGAGGAAGAAAGAATTGTTGTGTATATAAGACTCGAAATTGGTTTGGGGTTTGGGACTTCTGATATTATCTTTTTGGGCTGACTTTACTACCTCCATAATGGCCATTATTTGGTTGTTATGGAGGCAGTTTTTAGTCCCTCCCTCACCTATATAAACACCCCCTTACACCATTGTTGAGGACTAACACAAGAACACTAAACGCTTGATATACAGAAAACTCTTCTTCCTACAACTTTCAAGCATCATTTCGTTACTCAATATTCTTCACGGTAGTATTTGAGTTTCATTTGCTCAAGTGTTCCATTGCTGTTTTATCTTGAGAGACAAATTGTCCAGGACGTATAAAGGATACATACGGGGCAATATTGTCTTAAGGACAGAGTGCCACACTCGACTCAGCAAAAACAGTTTCCAGTTTTTCTTGTGCAACAATTGTAATTTCAGATTTCTAGTTGCATTATTGAATCTTTGTTTATCCTTTCGAATACTTATAATAATTATATACTTCCCGTACTGCTTTATAAAGTACAATAGAAAAAACTCTCAACAAATTTATCTCCTAACTTAACAATGATATTAGATTCCTTAAAGCAACATCAGTGGGGTGATTTATGTTTGAGTTATATTTTACTAAGTTGTTTTCTTTTGGTCAGATTCAGACTTTGACTTTTCTCTTCTTTTTGATTGACCTTTCATACTTTTTCTAAACAATTGAAGCTAAGCTTGGACTGTTCAACACACACACACAATAACATTCTTATGATATTTCATGTAACATGTTACAATATTACTTCTTTTTAAGTGTATAAAACTAGATAGAATAGAATACGTCCCTTTCTTAATTTTTTTGTCTCTTTTATGAAGGTCACGTGCTTGGCTCGTGATCAATTATTGTGTGTTAAGAGTTTCACATCGGATATGGAATGAAAACATGGACTCCTTAATATGGACTTGAACAATCCTCACCCTACAAATTAGCTTTTGGGATTAAGTTAGGCCCAAGATCCATTCTTTATATTTGGGGTTGAGTTATGCCCAAGATCCATTTTTTACATGGTATTAGAGTCAGGCTCATTCCAATTCTTTGTTCACCGATGTTGGGCCCCCAAATTATATTATCTACGCTCCAGTTAAATTATATTATCTACGCCCCCAAATTTTTTACATGGTATCAGAGTCACTGTTCAATTTCTAAAAGTTCTATCGGTTTATTACCTTTTCTTTTATATGTATGTCCTAAGATAGTACTTGTAAGACTTTGAAAGTATTGTTCTCAATCTATTCGTCCTTAAAGGGAACAATATATACAACATATACATTTAAGGTAGAAGAGTATACCATGTCTAATCTTCCTAATCAATCCCTAATAATCTTCTATCTAATTAACATAATATTTCTAATTAACATTTTACTACCTACCATATATAAAATGATACTACATCAATACATAATAATAATATTATATTACATAATATTCTAACACTCCCCCGCAGTCGAAGCTAGAGGGCGGTGAATGCTGAGACTGTCCCTAAAATCTTCAAATAATATCAGCGGAAGTCTTTTTGTGAAGATATCTGCGATTTGATGACGCGTTGGGACATATAGCACTCGCACTTGTCCGCGAGCCACCTTCTCGCGTACAAAATGAATATCTAACTCAATATGTTTAGTGCGTTGATGGTGGATGGGATTCTCTAAGAGATAGATTGCACTAACATTATCACAGTGTACTATTGTGGCTGTCGGAATTGGGCAATGAAGTTCATGTAACAAGTTCCAAATCCAACATGAGTCAGATACAACATTGGCCACAACACGATATTCTACTTCAGCACTTGAGCGTGATACCATGGCTTGCCTTTTTGAGGAACATGAGATTAAATTGTCACCAAGGAAGACGCAATACCCGGAGGTGGATCGTCTTGTATCCGGACATTCTACCCAGTCTGCATCAGTGTAAGTAACAAGTTTGGAAACCGAGGACGGGTATAGATGTGATCCATACTCCAGAGTGCCCTGAATATATCGCACAATGCGTTTCAGGGCATGCATATGTTCTTCCATTGGATTATGCATGAATAGACACACTTGTTGCACTGCATAGGTAATATCTGGCCTGGTGAATGTGACATAATGTAAAGCTCCTGCTAGGTTGCGGTATAACGTTGGATCAGCAAAGTGTTTGCTAGAGATGGCACTCAATTTAGACTTTGTGTCGACCGGAGTTGCCGAAGGTTTGCAGAAAGACATTCCAGCTCGTACGATTTCTGATGCATACTTCTTCTGGGAGAGAAATAATCCACCTGAAAGCAATGCCTATAAAGTAGTGTAGTGGACCAAGATCTTTCATAGCAAATTCAGAACTAAGATATGACATGATACTCTTGCGAAGAGAGTTTGAAGATGATGTTAGAATAATATCATCCACATATAAAAGAAGATAAGCGATATGATTACCCCGACGATAAATAAACAGGGAATTATCTGAACGGTTGTGCGAAAAACCCATGTGTGATACAAAATCTGCAAACCGCTTATACCAAGCCCCTGGGGGCCTGCTTGAGGCCATATAATGTTTTGTTGAGCAAACACACATGGTTGGATATTTAGGATCTCTGTATATCAACGGTTGGTGCATGTATACAGTTTCATTGAGGTGTCCATGTAGGAAGGCATTTTTGACATCTAATTGATGATGTGGCCATCCTTTTAAGAGAGACAGGCTGAAAACTGTTCGATAGCTGCTGGTTTGACCACTGGACTGAATGTCTCCCCGCAATTTACACCAACCTGTTGTGTCTTCCCATCACCTACAAGACGGGATTTATGCCGCTCAAAAGTTCCATCAGATTTTTCTTTATGGCTGAAAATCCACATAGATCAAATTATATTAGCATTAGATGGACGAGGTACTAAATCCCATGTCCTATTTGTAATTAGAGCATGATATTCATCATCCATGGCCATTTTCCAATTCTGGTCTTTTAGAGCAGACACTGGATTACGAGGCAATGGTGATTTCGAGACTTGGGTGTGAAGACTATATTTGGTATTGGGTTTGACAATTTCATGTTGACTACGGGTGACCGGATGATTTTTTGGGCCAGTGGACTGGACGCCACTCACCGAGGGGTGAGAAATCGAGGGTCCAGTGGGTTGTATTGCTTGCGCTGGAATTGGGCCCGTAGTGGTGGACTGGCCCAAGCCGCTGGACCCGGCAGATTGTACGGCAGTGGGACTAGGCCTCGGGACCGAAGGCCAAAGCTGCTGCATTGAAATGCCAGCCAGTTGGGTCATCTTTGGCCCAATGGGCTGGAATTATGGTTTTCAATACTAGCAATAGGTACCGAGCTGTGAAAAAAATGTGTTAGATACGAAAGCTTATCATCATCCAAAAAATCATAGGTATGAGTCCCGATGGCATGTATCTTAGCAAATGGAAAAATTGTTTCATCAAAAATTACATTACGACTTATAAATATTCTTTTGGAAGAAATATCGTAACATTGATAACCGCTATGATGAGTAGGATATCCTAAGAAAACACATGGAGTAGACCGGGCTTGGAGTTTTGTGATTGTGGTGGATGGAAAGAGGGGGTAGCAAAGACAACCAAACACTCTTACGTGATGATATGAGGGCTCTCGTAAATAAAACATTTTTAGAGGAGCTTGGTATGATAGGTTTTTATGAGGAAGGATATTCAACAGGTAAGTGGCCATTTGGAGTGCATGATGCCAAAATACAGGGGGAAGTGAAACATGAGAAAGAGATGTTCTAACAATATTATTTATGGTTCTAATTTTGTGTTCCGCCTTCCCATTTTGTGATAGAAGTATGAGGACAAGACAACCGAAAATGAAGACCATTTATTTTGAAAAAATCCCAAAACTGTTTATTGTCAAACTCCCTCCCATTGTCACATTGAATATTTTTGATATCGCGTTCAAATTGAGTTCGGATGAATGCTCTAAATGTGAGAAAAGTGGAAAACACTTGTGATTTTTTCGACAAAGGAAATGTCCACAATTAATTAGAGTAGTCATCTAGTATAAGCAAATAATATCTATGACCAGAAGAACTCAAAACGGGTGATGTCCAAATATCACAATGTAAAATATCAAATGACAAAAGGGTGCATGAAGTAGAGGAAATAAATGGCAACTTAACATGTGTACCAAGTGTGCAAGAATGACACTTATTTTAGAGTCTGTGTTTGGGTACAAGAAATAAAATTATTTTGTTTAAGAGAGGCCAAAACAACCTCTCCCAGATGTCCCAAACGTTGGTGCCATAAAGGTGATGCCAAGGCTGCAAAAACAGAAGGAAACTTGGATTGTTGTGTTGACGGATTTATTGGATAGAGCTCCCCCTCTATCACATCTCATGAGAACCTTCCCCGTCTGAAAATCATGCACGGAAAAGCCAATGGGGTCAAAACGAACAGATACCCAATTATCATTTGTAAACCTTCTAACAGAAACCAAGTTTTTGATTAATTTGGGAGCATGAAGGACATTCTTTAAAATTTAGGGGTGGGTTTGGTGGTGACAATTTGCTAGAACCATAACCTTTTATTGGAATTGAATGGTCATTTCCGACAATTATTCCATTATCATTGCTCAAATTAAAATAGAACGAGAGATTACCTTGCGAGAACGACATATGGGACGTCGCTCCGGAGTCCATATACTAATTTGAATCCGGTGGATTAAGTCCAAGAGTGTACATGGCGGACTTAATTTCCGTGAGGTGGGCCCATGTTGAATGGCCCTCATGCCACTAGGTCGACTGAGGCCCACTGCCACTGTCTGTGTTAACAGACCCAGCGAAATAGGCCTGCTGGGCCTGTTGCTGCTGCTGCCAATTATTTGGAAAATACCCACTGTTTTGCTGAGGCTGACCAGTGGGCCTTTGGGGTTGCCTGGCCCAATTGCCTGTTGGGCTGGGCTGGATGGTATAGCCCAAGGCCACTGCCAGCCGTTGGGCTGCTGCCACTGTCCGCCACCCTTGCCGTCGTGTTGCTGCCACTGTCCACCACCGGAGTTGGTGTTGCCGCCATTATCGCCGCCACCTGAATTTCGATGGCCTCCACCTTTGTGATTTCCACGATTTCCACCCTTATTTTTATTGTTATTATGTCCTTTTGTCCCTTATTTTGTTGAGAAGTGTCAAAAAAATTACCATCATTGGAAGGAGTGGCAATCATGGCGGAATTTGAAGTAGTTGAGGCCTTTTTCACCAAGCCCGACTCTTCAAGCACAAGCATGGACCTTGCTTGATAAAATTTTGGTAGAGGATTACTTTGACGGATTAGAGTTCCCACGCCGCTATATGCATCGGTGAGACCAGCGACCAATTGCAAAACTAACCGGTTATTAGTAACCGGAGAACCAACGTTTCTTAATTGATCGGCCAATACTTTGAGTCGTTGACAATATGTAGAAACATTTGAAAAATCCGCCATGTCAATGGTTGAGAACTCTTATTCCAATGTAACAGCGCGAGAGTTTTGGTTATCTTGAAAAATATCTCGCAAGCGTTCCCAAGCCGCCATGACTGTTGAATACGGTTCCATTATCGTATGCAACAAGTCAGTAGAGATTGTTAGATAAATCCAACCAAGGACTATGGCATCAAGTGTATCCCACAATTCCTTGTCTGCATCGTTTGTTATGTCTTTTCCTTTTCCATCTTTCGAAGGAATTATATGATGAAGAACTTTGTGAGCACGACAACATATTTTGAATAATTCTGCTCAAGTCGCATAATGAACGGTTTCCATTTCTAGTTTGATGAAAACATGTGTTTTGATGTTTGAGACAGCAAGGGCGTGGTGAAAGAATGATTTGATTTCAAACATAATTGGTTGTGATGAAGGATAATCAATAATGGAGTAAGAAAAAAATTGAAGAAATTTCAGGCCAACTAGGGTTCTAGGGAGGAAGAGGACCGAAAATTTGGAAGAAAATAAAATAATTTTGGATTTTTCCTTAAGCTCTGATACCATGTAAGACTTTGAAAGTATGTTCCTCAATCTATTCATCCTTAAAGGGAATAATAAATACAACATATACATTTAAGGTAAAAGAGTAAATCATGTTTAATCTTCCTAATCAATCTCTAATAATCTTCTACCTAATTAATATAATATTTCTAATTAACATTTTACTACCTACCATATATAAAATAATACTACATCAATACATAATAATAATATTATATTACATAATATTCTAACAGTACTAATGTACAAAAATAAGTCTTAATTTAATTTAAAAGGTCATTTTCTTAAGACAAAAAGACAGCATAACCAAAAAGGACAACCCTCACGAAGGGGGAATTTTTTTTTCAAGTGTTAGAAATTGACTTTTAAAAATTATTGATTTCACACATGATTCTTTATAAATAATGGGCATTTCCAAATTCTTGAGGATAAGGAAATGCAGCACGATTAGTAAGTGATGCAAAATAGAAAAAAGAGACATTGATAAGAAAAAGGGGATGTATTGTGATAAGGAGGGATTGAGACAGGACTAAATGCCAAAATTTCAAGGAATATGTTTTGCCCATCATTATTTATGATATGATAGAATGCTTTGATAGTAAGAGATCTCAATTTCGAACCTTAAAAATATAAAATTTCTTATAAAGAATATTTTATTTAATTAGTAAATTTATTTCATAAAAATTTAAATTAGTCGAGATGATGCCAAAAAAAATATAGGATGAGTGGTCTAAAAGGTATGCCAATATCACATTTATTTCTTATAATATAGATAATAAAGATGCGGACGACAACACATATATCTAAAGACAACACAAGTATCTAATGACTTTGTCTATCAAGGCTTAATATGGATATCAAATAGACAATATTAGTAATTAAAGATAATAAAGATATCGGATGACTCTGACACACCAAGGCTCAATCAAATTGGGAAAAATCACCTAGTACTTTATTTCTATTGAAATTTGAGTAGTGATCAATAAAATTTGCACTCACTTCACTATTCATCATGAATGGATCTACTATTGAAGTTATTGACTTGACAGAACTAACTAGCTTTAGCTCAAACTTTTTATTAACGTTAAAAGATTCTTTTAATATGTATAAAATAAACTATTCATAATCAACAATAACAAACTTAATGTAATCTCGTGAGTGAAGTTTGAAATTTATTCATGATCCAAAAAATAAAAAGGGAGTGATGTAAAATCTTAAAAACTTAAAATTTTAGAGCTATCTTGTGTCGGTCAGTAGGCCACACATTAATGGGTGCCAACATCACCTTTATATCTTGATAGACATGTCATTTTCTCTTGGATTTATGGCCACTCGATTGGATTCTATTGTCAAAGTTTCATTTTTTTTCCCTTGGGAAAGAAGTGGTTAAAAAATTATTTAATAATTTTTATATCAAATTAATAAATACAAGATATATGTCTTTATATACATATTTAACACTATATCGTGATGAAGTAACATGTGTTTCGACTTTAATTTTAAACTGGTAAAATTAATTTCTTGATTTGATATATCAACAACATATCCAGTAATTCCATAAGTGTTTGTGAAGGGTAGAGTATATGCAGAACTTAATCATCCCTTGATATGTAGATAGATTATTTCCGATAGACCCTTGAACAACTTTATTGATTTGATATAAATTAAATACCCTATATAAATAAGTATTTGCCCTTTTCCTACCAACCAAAGTTCTAAAAGAAAGTTTAATCTTGTAGTAGCTAAACATGTGTCCTTTAATCTGTTGGATAAACTAAATAACAATATTGATTGAGAAACTGTAAAACTCTAGTAAGGCTTGGATTGGTATTAGTTTTCCTCTGATAATATTCATTACATGTTTTATCTATTTATTCTAAAAAGTGTCGAGAAAAATAAAAAGAACATGAGAGAGTTGACTCTTGTATACTAAATAAAAATAGAAAATATATATAATAAATAATTAGATTTTGTTGTCAGTAATTTTTTCATGCAAAATCAAATGGAAAAACTGAACCTAAAAGCCAGAAATTTCAATTTGATTTAGTTTATAGTCTTATAATAATGATACCGACGCCAACCTAAATGGTAAAAACAATTTTCAAACCGACCATTTGATCAACCTACTATAGTAAGTTGAAATTTCCTCTTGAGTGCTTTCCCCTAGTTCCTCCTGTGTTTACAATAAAAATGGAATTAACAGAAAAATTAAGAATTGCTTTTGTTAGACAATTAACGGATAGTTTTACTTCTTTAGTTTATGACTATACTTTGCATGGCCAAAGTTTTATCATCTCTATGGGATTAAATCCCGAGTTATTCGAAGTAAAAAACCGATCATATTATAAAAGTAAATATTCTTGCATTTATTGCTACTGCACTATTAATTTTAGTTCCTACCGCTTTTTTACTTATCATTTACGTAAAAACTCAGTCAAAATGATTAATCTATCAATATATATAATAAAGCTAGTCATAGATAAGGTGATAGTGGTATCTCTCTGTGACAAAAAAAACTCATTTATCTTTTTTCTCTTTTTTTTGGTATTTATTCTATCATTTTTTCATTTACTTTATTTTTAAAAAGGCCAAAAGCATTAAATATTTAGGTTATTTATTGTCCACTTTCTTGGTAGAAGGTAAGGTTTTATCACATGTTATTTACAAAGAGAGGTTATAAAACTCTTCCACACCAGTAATTAGGAATCATTAAAGTCTCATCAAGGTTTTATTATTAGTGAATATTATTTAAATATTCACCATATCTTATGTATTTATTAGTGATGTATAAGTATAGTAGAAATATGATCCCTATTGTATTAGGATTCCACATTGTACATATTATATATATTTGTATTAATGAAAAAGACTCCCCAAGGGAGATTAATACAATCTTACATGGTATCAGAAGCCAACAATCTTTCCCAACACAAAACCTAATTTCGGCTGTCCTTTCCTCCATTTTTCCAGCGCCGAACCGACGTATACCGCCGGTATACCTTCAATATACGCCGATATATAGCTGCCCAGAATGGAACATGGACTCCTTATATTGACTTGGACAATCCTCACCCCACAGACGTTGAGTTAGGCCCAAAATTCATTCCTTCATGGTATCATAGCCAAACACATTCCAATTCTTTATTCGTCGATGTTGGGCCCCAAATTATATTATTCACACCAGTTAACAAAGTCTGGGCGTGCGGGGGAGTGTTAAGAGTCTCACATCGGATATGGAATGGAAACATGGACTCCTTATATGGACTTGGACAATCCTCAACCTACAAGCTAGTTTTTGGGTTGAGATCCATTCATTCATTTACAAATCCCAAAAGTCTAAATCTGAAAAAACTAAAAAAAATTACTCCACCTTGCTTCTCATTGAAACGTAGGATATAGTAATATTTTGTTTTTCCTCCTTCTTCCCATTGAAAAATACTTTTATGACCAATTAATGCGCTTATATTAATTCAATTACAATAACTCAACATACGTTACTTTTGTTATTTGTATTATTACTCTTAAAATACTAATTCTATTGGCATCTTGCATAACTTTCATCTATTCTTTTGCATTTTCACTCATTCTAGAATATCTTTGCAGAAAGTTTCTCCTCTTTCTTTCTTTTTTTTCCTTTTGTTGCTGACATTATGTTATTTTCTTGGTACTCCTATCTTCGATTCTAATGCTACGGTGAGCTTCTTTTTTTGGTAGACTGAAAATTTGCTAAACAAAAATAAGAATCTTTATATGTAGTTTTTTATGTTGCACATTGCATTTTTAAATTTTTTTTTTTTGTTTTTAAAATGACTTTGAGCTTTTGACAGGTGGAGGAGTTAATCAGCCAATACTTGGCTGATTAATGCCCCAAAAATCAACTCCAACGGTAGGCAAAAAGTTTCTGCCTTTCGTCGTTCCAAATTCAACTTTTCAGAAACTCTAGGGACCAAACTGTAAATATTAAGCAATTTGGGATCCAAAAAAGATAATATCAGAAAATTCCCACAGCCCACAGTCCGTGACCGGACGGGCGGCGGCGCGCGTGTGGGCTTAGCCTTGAACCCAAGCACATCTAGGTCCTCCCTCCTTTAAACACATGAAATACCCCTTGGGATCCCAAACCTTTAACCACTTTAGAGACTTATAAAGAGAGCAATTCTTCATTTTCCCACCGATGTGGTAGATTTGTCCCACACCATATTTCCATGCCTCAAACACCTTACTTCGTGGACCAATATCTCTTTCATTTCTCAACGAAATTTGACGATTCTTGGCCCTACGGTCATCTACTCACTTAGTAGATTATGCATGTGAGAAGAGACAAAGTCTCCAACATGCGGAACACTAGTGTTTAATTCATTAAATATGGGTGGACGCACCTCCCCGCCAAAGGCAAATTTCCAACCCTTCTTTTTTGGTAGACTGAAAATTTGCTAAACAAAAATAAGAATCTTTATATGTAGTTTTTTATGTTGCACATTGCATTTTTAAAATATTTTTTTTTGTTTTTAAAATGACTTTGACCTTTTGACAGGTGGCAGCAACGTCAAACGAAAAGAAATTAACTCATGAAAAGTACGAAAAGAAAGAGAAACAAGAAAAAGGATAGATGTATATATTGTTATTTTTTTATTTTGTTGCAGCCTTGTAGTTATAATGCTATTTTTAAATGTAAAGACTTTGCCTTTTGTTAAGCATAAAATGCATATTTTGAATTTTCATTGCGCTAATGTTACATTGAATTTTAGTTATTTTTTTAATTGTCTACAATATAAAATTGTGAATTGAGAAAGTATAATTACCTCTGCATGCTAAAAAGGAATGATAACTTGAGAAAATGTAATTATTTGAGTTTTGTGTCTATAATAGTCTCCAACTCTTAATTTATTTTATGTGGAAGATTATTTGTAAGGGAGACAGTGTCGCTCTTCAAGTTTCGACTACCCATTTCTATGAAGGCGGAGCTTCATTTCTCAGTGTTGCAAAGGTCATAACATGACCTCCTTATAAACTTTCAAAATCTATGTTAAACTTGATAATGGATATAAACGACATTCAATATATAATAGAGAGAGAGGAGGAGGAGATGAAAGAGAAGTATTGAAATAATACCTTGAATCTTAATCTCATCTACTAAAAAAGGAAGTCCTCTTGATCACCTGAAGAGACTTTTGGACAGAATTGACATTGAAAATTATATTATGCAGCAAAACGTGGCAACGGAAGGGACAGAAAATGAAATCGGATTTTGTTTCTATTGTTGAGCTGAAAACGAAGAACTTGACAGTTTGAGGTGCTATTTATATTTATATCTTCATTGTTTTGTTTTGGTGGATTTTCATATGAGCAAATATTTTTTTAGTTAGTGAAAGTATGGAGTTTACGAAAATCATTGTAATTGTAGGATGATAGTAATCTCGTTTGGGGAGTCTTTTTCATTAATATCAATATATATAGTGTATAATATATAATCCTAATACAAGAGGAATCCTAGTCACAATACAAGAGGAATTCTAGTTTATCATAATTATCTATCACTAAATATATTCACAATATATGAGATATATTCTAATTAAGGATAGGGATTGTAGTGTATTTATTGTACACGTTTACACACCCCCTCAGTCGGAGCGGGAGGAGGCCTAACACTAAGACTGGATCTGAAGTCAATGAACAGTTGTCTTGGGAGGCCCTTCGTGAAAATATTCGCGTATTGATATGAGGAAAGCACGTGCAATACCTTAATATGTCCGAGAGCAACCTTCTCGCGAACAAAGTGGATGTCCATCTCAATATGCTTGGTTTACTGATGCTGAACCGGATTGTGAGACAGGTATATGGCGGATATGTTATCACAGTAGACCAGAGACACTTTACTTAAAGGACACTGAAGCTCCAAGAGAAGGTTTCGGAGCCAACAGATCTCAGCAATAACATAAGCAACTCTTTTATACTCAGCTTCTGCACTCGAACGGGATAATGTGGTTTGTCGCTTGACAGACCAAGAGATGAGATTATTACCCAAAAACACACGGTAGCCGAATGTAGAGCGGCGGTTGTCTGGACAGCCTGCCCAATCTGCATCTGTGTAGGATAATAGCATGTTCGGTGTGGAGGGGTATAAGTGTAGTCCATAATCCAGTGTGCCCTTAACATATCGAATGATACGTTTGAGAGCAGTATAATGAGGTTCCCTGGGGGCATGCATAAACAAGCATACCTGCTGGACAGCATAAGAAATGTCAGGCCTGGTGAAAGTGATATACTGAAGTGCACCTGCAAGACTCCGATACATAGTAGGATCAGTCACTGAATTACCAATCATGGCACTAAGTTTGGATTTAGAATCAACTGGAGTGGACATGATTTTGCAATTGTCCATCTTAGCTTTGTGCACGATCTCTTCTGCATACTTACGCTGGCAAAGAAACATACAATCTGCGGATCTAGTGACTGAGATCCCGAAAAAATAGCTCAACTTTCCCAAATCAGTCATGGCAAATTCATACTTGAGCAGTGCAATAATCTCATCTTTTAACATAGCAGTAGAGGCAGTAAGAACAATGTCGTCCACATATAACAGTAAATAAGCAGTATCACGGCCTCAATGTAAAGTAAAAAGAGAGTCATCACATCTGCTGCATGTAAACCCAATATTGAGATTCATCATTATATATAGTAATGGTCCCTTGCTAAGTGGAACTAAAATAAGAGAAATAAATATGATAAAAGATAATGAATATGTTATTATCTAATTAAGAGACAATGAGCAAAAGAGAGTTACAGTAATGTGGAATATTCAAGGAACAAATTTATCAAAATATAACAATAGTTTTCTCATAAATCAGACGATCATCTCAAGAATAAATTTGTGCAAAGAAAATTCTCAATGGTAAAAAAGACAAACATTTTAGATTACGAAGAAAGCATCGTTGTAATTTGTTTCAAAATTACACTTGCGATTGTTGCAATGAATTTGTGTACTCTTTATCATTTTCTATTTTAACTGTTTCTTGCATACTTTTTTCTATTAATTTCTTTGTTCAAATTATATGAAAAAGATATTTAACTAATAAATATTTAATTATATTAAAACTATTTATGACCGCGTGAAGCGCGGCTAAGTACACTAATTATTAATTAATTTAAATGAAACTTGACTTCTGAGTTCTTAACCAAAATTGATGAATAAAATGAAAAGGATTCTTGAACTTTTGGTCCACTAAAACCATGTATCTTGTTATGACACAATTAACCTTAGTTTTTATATTTAACAAATTTTAGTCAGTATAATTATTGTTAATCGGTGTATACCGATGGCAATTACAATCTATTACGACTAGACAGGTAAAAGAAAATAATTGACCGGCTAAAAATGTTTAAAAATATATTTTGCTTTTCTGGATCTGATTTTAAAACTTTCTTTTTGGGCCTCCACTTAAGAGCAATAGTTGCTAATTAGGCCAATATCTGGTTCTCTCTTGCTCTCTCCTTTTGTTGGTTATGAGTCAAAATCTCATTTATGTTAATGTGTTGCCTCCCCCGTTTACTTTTACTTATCATATTTCACTTTTCGAGTTGCTTCTTCCGTTCATTTTTACTTGTCATATTTCACTTCTCAAGAAGCAAAACGTAACAAGTAAAAGTAAACATAGGGAATAGATTATTTATAAGTGAGCGAGCAAAAACCAACTCTCATAGGTATTAAAATCACAAATTTCAAAGTGCTCCAAACATAATATTTGAAACTCAAAAGAACTAGATGTTAGTTTGCCGAACCATTATATGCCGAAACATAATATTTGTAACTCAAATCACCTCATACTAGTGCTCTCTCCGATTTCAGATATTACTCCCATTTGGCATAGCATATTTGTTTCAAAATACTGATGTTGCAGAAAAATAAAATAAAAATTCTTGAAATTGACTCTTATTGTTCCAATTATTGGAGTACAAATTAAGTGATGATTTTAAAGAGAGAATAAAAATAATTTAGACAAAATACTCTTATAATTTACTACGTAATTAAGCATTAAAAGATGTACGAAATGAGTTTCTCTTTTAGGAAAGCTTTGTGTGCTTGAATGGAAAAGAAAAATTGGACGTAAAAACAAAACCATTATCGACAGGGGGGAAAAACTCGTATCACGTTTGTTTACGTTCCTGAATTTATTTTATTTTTTATTAACTTGGTGACAATTTGGAATTATAGAAATAACAATGACAGGAAAGAAGAAAAATGAAAATCACTATATTGGAACTAGTGTCTCTTCTTGGATTAGTCATCCTCTACCTAGTCTTAAATGATTCCTCATCTTTTCTGTAGATGTAGAATTCCCACAAATGGAGTCCCCGGGCCTAGCTGGATGGTAAATGAGGGAAAATTAAAATTCAGCTGGAGGCCTGCAGCGTGAGTTCGAACCTGGTGGGAGCAATTTGCTCTCTTCTGGGTTTGGACCTTGTAGGTGATATCAGTTGCTCTGTTCTCAAACCCTGGTCATTCATGCATATCCCGTGATTTACTGGTAGTAGTGCTGAGGGACCGGGTTACTATCTCCAAGAATAGTCTGGCGTAAGCTGGATATCAAAAAAAAATATCCAACAAATGGCTATACTTTATATCCCGGGGCGGATTTAGAGGGTGGGGAGGTTCACCGAATATTATCGATAAAAAATTACACTATATATATAGGGTATTCACCGAATATATATATATATATATATATACAAATACAAAAGGTTAGCTCAAGTGGTCTAGGGTATTCAAAATTGTCTCTAGCATTCTAGGTTTGATTCTCATGGACAACATTATTTTTTATGTTTAACTTTTGTTATTTTTTTCGAACCACGTGAGTGAAAATTCTGAATTCGGCACTGTTTATATCTTTGACTAATAATATTTTTTTTTGTTTGAAAGGAAAATATGTACTTCCTCCGTTCACTTTTAGACTTTTCACGCCTCTTAAGAAATAATAATTTATATAAATATTTTACCACAATACCTCTATTAATTAATAAAAATCCTCAATAATTGAAACCAAATTTCTATAGGTAATTATTAGAGCTAGTATGAAGTTTCAATGTTAAACATTAAGTTTTTATAGATATTAGTATCACTTTACAATTCATCCGTCTCTTTAATGAAGATGTGTGTGTCAATCCCAATACAAAGTATTGATTAGCTAAAATTGACTTATAATTTCTAGAAGTCTTGGTAGTAAATAAATAAAGGATAAAAGGGGGGGGGGGGGGGGAATGTCTTTTCTTGATATACGAAAAGTGACAAGTAAAACTGAATCTATTTTTGAAATAGTTGACAAGTAAAATTAAACGGATAAAGTACAACAAAATGAAGATGAGAAGAAATGACACATCAAATTGGTTTGGTAGCAAGATTAGTGCTTAATTAATTATATTGCTTTATACACATGAATGTGATTCGCTAAGCTTGCCTCCACCTATCAATTAATTCAATTGTCAGTTGGTGAAAAAATTCGATAGTATGAATTGCGACGCTCCACTTACTATTTTCATATGATAATATGTATTTTTGATTGTTGTGTTCCCCATAAATAATAATAAGAGAGTGAATATCGAATGATTTTTTAAATTAAAAGAGTGATATAGTTTGACTTAAGAGACTGGGTGAAAGACCCGATAAGAGAGCAAGTTTTGACTCACAAACTTTTACTCTTTCTGTCTCGCTAAAATAAATTGATAGAATTTTGTTAGATAGAACACACTTTTAATATTTGATTATATTCTCAACACGCCCCCTCACGTGCTGGCCTGATTTTTTTTTCATGGTCCAAGCACGTGGAAATTCTTTTTGAGAATGGGTGGCGGTGAGGTTCGATCCCAGGATCTTTGGCCTGCTTTGATATCATATAAGATGACCATCCGATACCATATTGAAGTGTGTGACCATCCGATTTAAAAGCTTAAGTTGTTAGATAGAACACACTTTTAATATAGACTACTAGCACAAAGTTATCCGAGATTTCTTCCTCGAGTCCTATCACGATCACACACTCAACAAAAGAACAATAAAAGAATTGAAACAGATCTAATTTGAGTGTGTAGAGAAAATTCACTCACAATTTAAGAAATTATCAACGTATTTTATCAAAAAAATTACGTAGGTAGAAAAATTAAGTACTGAAATTCACGCACTTCGAATAGCGTGAAGACAAAGGAATCGGATCAGACATATACATTTGCTCCTTTCCTCGCCGCGTCGAAACAGAGGATGTGATCCCATGATTATCTCTAACCGCTCATTTATCGCGTACCACCACGCGATTCCCCACCAATGATAATGTTTCATATTCATTTTGCTTTGACAATATTATATATTCATGGGTTCACGCCGTGAAAACAACCTCTTGTAGAAATGTGAGGTAAAACTGCGTATAATAAATTCTTGTGGTCCAATCTTTCCCTGAACCTCACGCATAGCAGAAGCTTAGTACACCGAGCTGCCCTTTAATACTATACTTTTATTGCCCTCTACATAAAATAAATTCCAACTACCAACTCCCCCCTCGTGTGGGGTACAACTGGATAAAGGCATAAAGCAACAGGATGCCTTAAAAGTTTATTTAATTACTAGCTCCTTTTTTAACCATATTTATATAATTATACCGATAAAATAGTTAAGATGCACACAAATTATTATAACTAGTACCTTTGTAAAAAAAATATTAGCTCGGGTTTCATAATCTTTCCGCTAAATTTGGTAATGTTTTCTTTTTGAGACTGGTCAATGATATTGTCGTTAAGTATTCCTTCCGCTCCATTTTATTTGTCCAATTTATATTTTGTGTTCACGTTAGAATAATTTTAATTATATATTTATTCTACTCAATTATCCCTTTTAAGTGACTGAATAAAGAAGAAGAGAGTTATTATTATAGGATATGTACTAAAAATGAGATATAGGAATTAGGAAGTGGCATAGCACCATGTTTTGTTGTTGTAATATTACAAAATTGTCATTTTGTTCGTATACAATTTAATTAATATAAAATCTTTTCGTGTTGGTAGATGGTGTATATCATTCATTGAAAACCAATTTGATAACACAACTTATTTGAAATGTGGAAAATTCTAAAACATTTTTATAAACTCGCACGTATAAAGTATCACTTGACCAAAATGCAGTTTGAATTCTAAAAGTCAAATCACAAAACTATTATAGTAATTAATAAAAAAAACACACAGGTCTTAGGTGATTATTTTTTGACAACGTTAAATGTTTAGGTTCACCTAAACTTAAAGGCTGTCTTCGAGGATTCAAAATATCTATCAACACCTAAATCACTTGCAAATATTTTAGGAAGTTGGTCAAATAGCCAAGAACTACTTTTTGCTCCCAAAAACTGTATGATTGACGATTTGATAATTCGCCTCTATAACTTAGTAGTTGTCTTATTCTTAAAAAAATATCGTCATTATTTCTTCCCTAAAACAAAAAAAAAACTCATAACTTGTAAACCTTCAGTGGGTTACAACAATTGCAGGAAACGGAAAGTAAGTAAATATTACAAATAGCCAGAAAGGATAAACTACTAATGATTACAACAAACTGGAAATAAGAACGATTACAACCACTTTGAAACTTCGCTGAGTCGAGTGATGACACTATGTCTTTAAGACAAGATTGACCCGTATATATCCTCTTACGTTATGGGCAATAGTCTCCCAAGATAAAACAACAACTTAACAAATGAGCAAAGGAAACTCAAGTGTTACTCTTGAAGAACTTTGAGTAATGAAATGATGTTAGAGAGGAAGTATAAGATTTCTGAAAATTTCTAAGTCCTCAACAATTAAGCCAAATGCCTCAATTTATAGTGTAAGGGGGATGACCTCTCAACTAGCCAATTAATGACTTTCAATAGCCATGTAATGACACTTATTGAGGGGTTACAATCAGCCAAATAATTGTATCTTTCCTGAAACTTCAGGGACCAAGCTGTAAATACTAAGCAATTTGGGGTCCAAAAAGATAATATTAGAAGCCAAGCCAAGCCCGGACCGGGCGGGAGGTGGCAGCGCGCGTGTGGGCCTAGTCTTGAACTTAAGCACACGTAGGTCCTCCCTCTTTTAAACACATGGGTTACCCCTTGGGGTCCCAAACCTTTATCCACTTTTGAGGCTTATAAAAAGAACAATTCTTCTTTTCCCCACCGATGAGGGAGATTTGTTCCACACCATATTTTTCATGCCTCAAACACCTTACTTTGTGGACCAATACCTCTTTCATTTCTTAACGAAATTTGACGATCCTTGGCCCTACGATCATCTATTTACATAGTAGATTATTCACGTGTGAAGAACCAAAGTCTCCAATATACGGAACCCTAGTGTTTAAGTCATTAAAGATGGGTGGACGCAATTCCCATCAAAGGCAAATTTCCAACACCTTCTACTCCACGTGACATTACCCTGTCAGAATTTAGACCATTGCGGAGAAAACTCCATTGTTGCCTTCGGTAGGAAATTAGTTGTATATCTTAGTACCAATATGATTGATTATCCTTTCAGATCACTATTGATCATCATCTTGATAAGTTATTACTTCACTAACGAGCTAATCAGACGCGAACCCCTCATCGGACGAATTTCTCATTTTGCTCCTTAGCCTATAAGCGCTTTCGTACCTTAAAAAATGAGGAAATAATCTCTTATGTGTAGTTAGAATATAAGAATATAACTCTACAAAAATATGAATGTTATTTTTACAAATTTTAAGTGTTATTTTATACTAATAATATCATATAAAATAATTTTATAATTAAAACAATATTTATAATGAACTACGAAATTAGATATCGCTTTTGAATAATTCATATGAAATACATGATCATATATGATACGATGAAATCCTTTTTTTCCTTTTCTTTTTTCTGTTTGTTTCTTCTCAAAGGTTTTCAGAAAAAAACATGTGAGTCCCTTTGTTGGTATTCTTGATTATTTTAGTATTTGGTCAAACATATAGGTGGCAATCGAGAGTCTTGGGCCTCGACTCCAAAAATACAAGAAGTGTCAACATGTCACAACAAGAGGTGTTAAAGTAGTTTTCTTGTCTTTTTTGGTTATTATAA
Organism: Anisodus tanguticus; assembly: GCA_034509755.1. Lineage (NCBI taxonomy): Eukaryota > Viridiplantae > Streptophyta > Magnoliopsida > Solanales > Solanaceae > Anisodus > Anisodus tanguticus. Next base: position 1,386,877 of record CM067540.1, on the reverse strand, counting down.
TTCTTGTTTTTTTCCTCCAAATGTTTGGTCATAATATTATTTGAAAATCATTATTTGTTGCATAGTTTTGGAAGGTACTCCAAATTTAACTTGAAATTGAATATTTGAGAATTTTTATTTATTGTTATATGGTACACTACTAGAAATAAAGGGGGTTTTCATCGATATTCGGTAGAAAATTTGTACTAAAAAATATGATTTTTTCACTTCATTCTAACCGAACCAGCTCACTGGGAAATCACTGAAAAATGTATGGTGGGAAACAAGTTCTCATTGAAACACTGAGAAACTTTCTAATTTTTTCGTGTGTTCACGCTACTATTTAAGTTTTTTCTGTCGACATTCAGTGGGAATAGTCACTGAATATTTTTTAGTGGGAAATTCATTGGGAAAATAGTAATTTTCTAGTATTGGTATTCAAAATCAGTGGCAGAAATAATTTTTTTAACAGTGGTTCTTCATTTACTATATAATTTTAAAAAGAATTGATCTTGTATGTATAGTGTGATTTTCTAACGGAATGGGTTTAAAATAATAAATAATTAACCTTGCATAAATTATTTTTAATTTTGTATATTTAGTATGATTTTTCACGTGAAGGGAGTTCAAATTATCCCCTTTCCTTCTAGTTCCGCCCCTGTTGGAAGTTCACAAGCACAACTATTCCTAATTTGCATAGTGTAAAGTTTACAAAAAGGAGAAACACATCTTATATTAGGAGTTTTTTCTTTATAAGACTCGATCTGAGACCTCTAATAAAGGTGAAGAGATTCCATGATAATATTATCACCCAAAACAAATAAAAATATTTTTCAAAAGAAAAAAGATAACATAGAAAATAAAAAGTTTTTCTTTTATTTTTCATATGGTGTTAGGTACATTCGCTTTAGGCCTCGAGTAATCCTGATTCGTATTATGTACGGTCCATTTAAAAGAAAGGTTATCTACACAATTTTTCTCTCTCAAAATTCAAATTTGAAAATTCTAAATAAGAGTGAAGAAATATTATTCATCACACCACTAATCCTCGATGATAGAGTACAAAAAGTGCTTAATAGCCAAGATGAACTCTAGATTACATATAGACACAAGACATTGGCTTTATCTATCTACTCCATAAAATAATTAATTATCGGTTAGCCATCAAATTTGCCAATTAAATGAGGAATTATAAATATAATGGATCATAGGGCCTACAAATCCTAAAAATTAGGTGAGAATTGTGGATACCAAATATTTTGTGGGTAAGTTGGACGTTTTCATTAATAAAGACATATTTCCTTTCATGTGTTATAGTATGAAAATATTATATAATTATAGTGACCTTTTAATTAGTGTCAAATCTTATCTTTATTTTTTTCATCAATCTTGTCCCAAAGCTTACATTTCACAGCTGTTATGAATAAATGAAAACCACCAATAGAGCATAAGACTGAAAAAGAAAGAGTTCTCAAACGTTCAAACCATTTTTTTTCTCATTTATGTTATAATATTATTATTTAAAAAATGTAAATTTCTGAAATATCATATTTCCGACGATATTCTAACGAAAGCATATCTCGAAAATTTATATCTTTTAGTAATCCTTATTAAAGAGAAGGAATTATTTCATTAAATATGTTCTTTTTTGCAACAACAGTTTGATCATTAAGAAGTCATAATACTACCGACAATTTCAGAGTTAATTACATTAAAATCCATCGAACTAATATAAAGTATAATTATAGGAAATCATTAAATCAATTTTTCTAAAAGAAAATTTCTCAACTTTTATTAAATATCCAAGCAAAATACCTTTTCTTATCTTTTAATATTATCACATTTTATCAATTTAATATCCAACTAAACATTGGCAAGTAACATAAGAAATCGATTAGTTTCTAAAAATATTTTTCACTATAAAAATCTTATGTTTGATAAGAAGAAAACTACATATCTCTTGATTAAAAAACAGGTAACTAATAAAACCCTTTGACGAAATGTGAATAGAATCCATAAAATTGATTATTGCATTTTTATATCAAAGTGGGGTTCCAATATATTTAATGGTTTTTAATATAAATATAAAATTGATTATTGCATTTTTAGTATAAATTTTATATTTATATTAAAAAACATTAAATATATACACATTATTAATTTAAAATATAATATTTTTAAGGACTAAAATTTCGAATTCATGAGTTTGGTCAATAAATATCAAAAGTTCTAATTTGAGCCATGGAAATAAGAAAAATCATGATAAAAATATTTTATTTTAAAAATTTATGAGATACGAATCTGAATTAATCAGACTTCATGTAAATATCACTAACCGAGTGAGAGTGAAGGAAAAAAAAAGTAGAAACTACCCATGACAAAAAATAATGCGTATAAGGTCCGCTATCACCACCTTCCATGAAATTGTGCTTTCACGTTACAGGACAATTAATTGTATCTGACATGTGATTTGAAATATTTTATCTTTTCGAAGGTTAATTAATTATTTTAAAAATACTTACCCTCTCCCACTCTTAAGTATCTAACCTTTTAATAAATGTATTATGATTATGAAAATAACAGTTGAAGTATTGAATAGATATATATAATTTTCATTCTTGAACAAATTTTCATATACTAGTAATAATTTTTTAATAATGAGCTTAATGCTTTGCAAATACTGAAACAAAATGTACATACTCCATTAGTCCATAACAATTTTTTTTTTACTCGGTAATATTCGTATTGAGATTCCGACTAATCTGAATTAATACTGAGACATACTAATGGAGATTAAGGGGCGCCTTTATACCAGAGCATAAACCAAAATCTCTTAAATTAAAGATTCTATATGTTCTACAACAATTCTTGGTGATTATCGGTCTTGCACTTAATAACCCAAAAAAACTCTAATTATGACATGTCACTATGTATCAACTTGAGCACTGGCCTAGTGTACTGAAATTTGTAAATACTTATATCGCCACGTCACACTACACCTACTCTTGAGATAATAAATGGTAACTCAGGCAAGAAAACGACACAGTTTTGAGATCTCATAGCACACATGTTTCTTCAATTCTTATTCACAAATTCAACTGTTTTCTAGGTAGAACGTTTGTTTCCGAAAAATCTTGACTCAAGAATTACTATATATATTGAGTTTTTATTTTATTTTTCAGTAGGTATTTTTTATTCTTAATTAAGACCCGAACTGTTTTCTCTTTTAACCAAACACTTTTTGTCTTAGCCATTTTTGTTGTTCTGTCTATCCTCCATAGATAATGTTTCAAATTCCACTTGTCCAAATTATATTCCTATAAAACCCTTCATCTTTCACATAATTACTATATATATTGAGTTTTTAAATTTTTTATTCAGTATTCTGTACTCTTATTAAGACCCAATTGATTTAAGTTCCCATTGTGTAATACCTATTAAAAAGGAAAAACACTTCATATCATATTTGTTTTGTATCCAAAATTCAAACCTGAAAACTAAGTTAAAGAATTTTATTCATACTACCACAATTCTAGATGGTAATTCATATATTAATTTCTGCAAAAAAAAATCAGTTCCAAGCCCTGTCGTGTGGTGTGCTGCATGCTTCTAATTGGTGGGGTACAATTGAAGAAATTAAAATTAGCTAATGTACCCAATATTTATATTAAATAATTTAATTCTAATGATTAAAACTAATGTAATGATATATACCATTTAATTATGATTAAGTGATAAATATATTAAATACATATGTTTTGTAGTGTTTGATTCGATATAAATACGGAATATAGGTAAATATTACATTAATCAATAAAAAATACATGATGGCCCTAAAGCTTATTAAATTATTAGCTCACTTTCCATAATCTTTTCACTACATTTGGTAAATTTTTCTTTTGCAATCTGGTCATGATTTTGTTGTTAAGTATTTGGAAGTCATCATCACTTTTAAGGATCTACCAAACACAAAAATATTAAGATGAGAGTGAAGATTAATCTCTATATGGAGCTATATCAATTTTGACATGATAATATATGCAATAAAAATATGGTTAATATAATTATAATAATTCATAATAATGGAGAAATTTAATTATTCTAATCTCTTGCAAAGTGAACTAATTACTATATAAATAATTAAACTTTAATGAGCTGAACATGTTAGAATATCTCTCAATCACAACTAGGTATATTCCAATCCCCAAAGCATAAAATTTATAGTCCCAAATCCATAAAATGCGATTTTTAAAATTTCCTAAGTAAAGATTTTTTTTCAAAGGCAAAATTATATGGACCACAATTTGAAAGAAATAATCCCTTGATTATTTTCATTAATGGAAAGACTATATATACAAGTTACATATTTCCATAATAGGAAAATCTTATTCTTATTCTATTCCTAAAATCTTATTCTATACATTTATGGTAATACACTACTAATTATATTACAACATTACCTAAACTAGGATACTAAATATTTACCATAAATTACATTGACTAAACAGCCAATTCCGAGAGTCTAAATAGGAGCAAATCCGAGACCAAATATACACAATATACACATGTATATTGTGTATATTTAACACCCCCGCAGTCATAGCGGGCGGTCTTCAAACGCTGAGACTGTCCCTAAAATCTACAAAAAAGACCGAGGGAAGACCCTTTGTAAAGATGTCTGCAATCTGATATCTTGACGGGACATGATAGACGCGTACCTGACCCCAAGCAACCTTTTCACGGACAAAGTGAATGTCCATCTCGATATGTTTAGTGCGTTGGTGCTGAACCAGTTTCCCAGACAGGTAAATGGCACTAATATTATCGCAATAAACTAAAGTTGCCTTTTGAATTGGACAATGAAGCTCTAAAAGCAAATTACGTAACCAACATGATTCTGAGACCACATTGGCTACCCTTCGATATTCAGCCTAGGCACTTGAGCGGGATAGAGTCGCATGACGCTTCGCATACCAGGAGACCAAGTTGTTGCCAAGGAACATACAGTAGCCAGACGTAGACCGTCTGGTGTCTGAACACCCACCCCAATCAACATCTGTGTATGAGACAAGTGTGGATGTCGATGAATGATACAAATGCAAATCATAGTCCAGCATACCCTGAATATACCGAATGATGCGTTTGAGTGCATTCATGTGCTCAATTCGGGTATCATGCATGAATAAACACACCTGCTGGACAGCATACGTAATATCCGATCTGATAAAGGTAAGATACTAAAGGGCCCCTGCAAGACTGCGATAGCGGGTCGGATCCTTGTAAGGGACGCCGGCCGCGGCACCAAGCTTGGGCTTGGTATCAACTGGAGTGGAAGTGGACTTACAGGATGACATCCCAGCCCTCTCGATGATCTCGGCTGCATACTTCCGTTGTGACAAGAATAACCCATCGGAATGACGAGTGACAACAATCCCCAAAAAATAACTTAAGCCCCCCAAGTCTTTCATAGCAAACCCGGAGCTGAGCATGGTCATGATAGACTAGCGCAAGGCATCAGAAGAGGCAATCAAGATAATATGGTCCACATATAACAGAATGTAGGCTATGGACGAACCACGACGGTAGATGAACAAGGAATTATCCGACCTGGTGTGAGTGAACCCAATACAATGAAAGAAATAATCCCTTGATTATTTTCATTAATTGAAAGGCTATATATACAAGTTACATATTTCCATAATATGAGAATCATATTCCTATTCTATTCCTAAAACCTTATTCTATACATTTATGGTAATACACTAATTATGGTAATACACTACTAATTATATTACAACATTACCTAAACTAGGATACTAAATATTTACCATAAATTACATTGACTAAACAACCAATTCCGAGAGTCTAAATAGGAGCAAATCCGAGACCAAATATACACAATATACACATGTATATTTAACACAATTCAATAAGTTCAAATTCAAATTATAGTTTTACTGCAAATAATAAAATACAAATGGTAAAACTAACAAACAAGCAAATAAATGAAAAAAGTACTGGTAACAATTATGATAGAGGGGTAGTTACTCTTTTATTCTTAATTAAATTTTTTGTGTTCGAATGATTAGTATGTAATTACGTTTACCCAAAATTATGATCTAGCGGTCAATGACGTGGGTTGAAAACCATAAACTCTTATGTCCAAGTGTCAGTAGAGATAAAAACTTTAGATAATTTTTCTTATCTGTTCTAGTCTTGATGAACAAAGTTATTTATTAGGTATCGGAGCTGATCCGAACACTACGAATTAGAGAATGCTTTATCCTCGACGTGATACTTTCTAACGTGAATTCTAATTTAATCGGCACCAATCCGAACGAGGAGCAAAGAGGAAAAATAATAAAATACAAAATAAAAATAAACAAAACTAAAAAAATTCAAATAAACTTCGTTTCTTCTTCCCACTTCCCACTTTTTCCCCTACCCATACAATTTTATTATTCTGTCACTACTTCACTCTCTCCTCCATTTTCAACTTCAATTTCTCTCTGCAAAAAAATAAATAAATTCTCCCTTTCCGCATGCTCTTGATAAATATATAAGTATAAAGCTCAGCCCGATACACTAAGCTTCCGCTATGTAGGTTGAGGTTCGGAAAATGCTGGATCACACGAGTCAATATATAAGTATGTTACAAACATTTTGATCTGAGAGTCAAACATTTCTAGGGTTTATTCAAAAATCCTCCATAAACTTCAAAATTCGTCGAAATTCCCACAATTTTTTTTTAAAATTTAATTTGTGGCTAATTTTTCCTCGTCTGATTCATTTCTACGAGAATCAATTACCCAATTCAATATAGAAATATATATAAAAAAGGAGAATTTTTTTTTGATATATAGATAGAGATATTAGGGTTTTTGTTATAGAGAGATGATGGGGAGTGGATTACAGTTTAATCGGAGTTTTAACGGTGAAGATCGATTTTATAGTGCGGCGAAGGCTCGCCGGAATGTTAATCGGAGTTTTAACGGCTATGATGATAATCTACGGAGAGCTAATAGTGATGTTGCTGTTAACCATTCCCCGACGAAGCCGAAATTGAAAGTTGCCGTCGCCGATGAATCGCCGGAGGAGCTACCGGCGGAGTCGGAGTCGGAGGGTTTTCCGATTTGTAATTTGCAGTGGTTTTTGAAATCTGTTACTCCTTCAGTACCTGCTCAATATCTATCTAAGGTTTTAATTAATTATTATGGCTTTAATGACGTTTTGTGTTATTATCTGTTGTTTCTCCTACTTTGATTATCATAATAATTTGTGGTAGTTACTGTTCCTTTTTTTAGACTGTTTTATCATGCTTGTTATAGGCTTCCGTTATTTCCTTTTATGGTCTTTGAATTGCTTGTCCTTGTGCGGTCTATTAGAAATAACCTCTCTCTACCTCCTAAGGTAGGGGTATGGTGTGCGTATACTTTATCATTCCCAGACCCCACTTTGTGTGATTTCATTGGGTCTGTTGTATTTTATCAGCTTTTTAAATAAATTTCTTAAACTCTTTTGTGGGTTTTGATTGGAAGTACTTGTGATTGTGTTAGTGATGAGTTATTCAAGAGTTTAATTGATTGGATTAGTACATAAAGTATTATACTTTAGTACGTATTACTGAAAATATAACTGTTGTTTGTTGTTAAGATTATATAGGTTTGATTGAAAATGGCCGTATTGGTTTAAATTTACAATCTTTAGCTGGAGTTGGGTTGGAATTAGTGATGAGTTATTCAAGACTTTAATTGATTGGATTAGTATAAAGCTATAATATTTTAGTAGGTATCACTGAAAATGTAACTGTTTTTTGTTGTTAAGATTCTAGGTTTGATTGAAAAATGTTGTATTTGTTAAAGTTTACAATCTTTTGCTGAAGTTAGGTTGGAATGAAAGTTTAACCGCTGTTCATTGTTAAGATTATATGTTTTGATTGAAAAATGGCTGTGTTGATATTTATTGGGTATGATTGATAATTTAACTGTTGCCTATTTGTAGGGCTGAATATTTTAACTTTTTTGTTCGTATGGATGTTGGTTTTGATTGAAAATACTTGTACTTGTATTAACTATGAGTTATTCAAGAGTTCAATATATTGGATTAGCTATAATTTTTTAGTAGGTGTCACTGAAAATATAACTGCTGTTTGTTAAGATTATAACTTGGATTGAAAATGGTTATATTTTACTTAAGTTCGTTTTCTTTACTGGCATGATTGAAAATTTAATTGTTGTTTCGTGTGTCTGAATGAAAGTTTAGCTGTTGTCAGTTGTTAAGACTGTTGGTTTTGATTGAAAAATGGTTATGTTGATATAAATATTTAATCTTTTACTGGGTATGATTGATAGTTTAACTGTTGTCTATTGGCTGTGGTCGAAAATTTAACTGTTAAAGAGAAATTAAGTATTGTTTCTTGATAAGATTATAGGTTTTGAGTGAAAAATGGTTGTGTTTGTAACAGACAACTATGAGGGGTTGGAAGACGTGTGATGTGGAGTTTCAGCCTTACTATGTGCTTGGTTGTTTATGGGAGTCTTTTAAAGAATGGAGTGCATATGGAGCTGGAGTTCCGTTAGTGTTGAATGAAGGTGAACGTGTAGTTCAGTACTATGTTCCCTATTTGTCAGGCATTCAGTTGTATGGTGACTCTACAAAGACTTCAGTCAAAACAAGGTATATATTCGCATGGCTTTTCCTTCCACCTTTAGCTAAAAATTAGTTTTTGTTACTCATGGCCCAGCCAATTTTGCTGGCCGAATCAATTGATAGTCTCAACAACCAACTGAAGGTGCTTGTTTTTGTATTACCTTAATGTTTTCTTTATACTCGTTGATGCTTATATCAGCTCCACAATTATTGCTGGGTATAGTTAGGCTTTGTAAAATGATCATCTGCATTGACATGAAGTGCGGATACAGAATAGTTGTGGCATTAATTCAGGTTTGTGTCTATACTAGGTGTTCATTTTAGACTCAGCAAGGAGAAAGTTTTTGCATGATATTTTATTTGTGCGTCTTTCCTTTAGGCTTGAATGAGTATAGAATTGTTGAATTTACTTGGTGCATTATCACTGAAGGAATCTGTCAATCAATATTATCGATTTCAAAGAAAGTGGACAATCCATTACTCGATCTTCCTATCACTGTTACTAGGTGGCAATGTTCTTTAGCAAACGAGAAAGTTTCTACAAGGATCAAATAATTTAGCGTGCTAAACCAATACTTCTTTCTTATTTATTTTAAGAGTTAGCATGGGTAGAAGAAACGGAACCTATTTGTCCTTCCTTTTCCTCATATAAGCAAGCACTTCTACTAGTTATAATCAAGACTACTTATCCCCCCTTTTCCTTGTATAGGCTTCAAGTGTTGAGCTTCCATAGGCTTTCGATCCCTTCTCAACTAACCTTCACTTTCTAAAGTGAACTTATTATTACCATACTTGTTGTTCCTTCTTGAACACTATACAACTGGCACACACTTTTGTTTCTGTTTTGATAAGAAGCAAAATTCTCCTTTTGAATAAACCAGCACCAAGTTAATGCTGGGTGATTACGTTTAATAAACTTTTGTACATCACCCAACATTTAGAACTTCCATACTCTGTTGCTTTCCTTCCTGTATTTCAAACTTATTTCATGCAATTTGCTTGCTCTATCCCATCTACGTTTCTCCATCTTAACCAATTTGTGGTAGTGTTAGCGATATGCGAATTCACTCCCAAGTCTCCAATCAAGTGATGGTTTTCACTTTGACATATCTATTAATTTGTTGTCTATTGTTTTTCTTTTATTTTGATATTTTATGATCTTTTGTTTAAAATCATGCCAAGATGGTGTAACTATACAAAAGAATTGCAAGTGTGTGTTAGGTCTGTTGAAAATTTGGCCAGCTTTATATACAATAAGAATTTTCTTTTTACACCAAAAGTATGAGTAAAATAATAGGGAGTTTTTGATTCCTTGCAATGAATACTTGACTCCGAGACTAGAATTAGATTTACATTAGGCTCCTTTTTATACTATTTTAAAGCCCAAATATAACAAATAGTATGTTCAGTTCCTCGCTACTGCGCTATTCTCTCTTAATTGCCTATTTTCTAGGTTAGGGGAGTCCCTTAAGTAGTTTCCAACACTTGAGATTGACCTCCTCAAGTCCCAGATATTAATGTTTAACAATAAAAAAATAACAAATAGTTTATTGTTTTTTCAACTTTGGACTGTTCTCATTATGATAAAATGGAGTTTCAGATTTCACCTTGAATAGCGTGTGGGCCTAATGCGGACACAGAAACTGGGTTGTTGTTGTTCTTGTTCTTGTTCAGGAGAATGCTATCTCACGCTTACTATATGAAGAAAAATAAAATTTCCCATTAAGTTAAATAAATAAATTGTTTATTGCTTTATTTTCGGTCAGTTAATAAGTTCTTCAATTTACCTTTGGGCATAATATGATGCCCCCCAAGTTGGATAATTTGACGACATGATTACAACTTCATAATCGAGGATTCCCTATGTGGAACTTGATTGTAGGTCCTTACTTTTCATTCGTAGTAGTCGTAATGACTAATAGTTTGAAGCCTTAAGAAAGCGGTTTTTTTCGGCACTCGCTTCCTTCGTCTCAAGTAAAGTTCAGTTGACTTTTTCGGGGTGGAGAGTTCTAGAATAATTTTATAAAAGATAGTTGCCTCCAGGCTGCTAATTTTTACAATCATCCTGTTACATGATACCAGTGCTATTTCGCAGCTACATTATCTTAATTATTTACCCTTGTCTTATGAGTTTCGAAATAAACATTTGTTTTGTATGACTTGACCTTACGAGCGTGACTCCGGCAGACTCTGTTTTTCCCTTATGTAGTTTTTTTCTAACAAATTTCAAATTATGTTTATGTTCAGCAGAATCATCTATATTTTAAGGAAAATCTTGTACTTACATTAATGATGTTTGGGGTTCCATAATATGACCTAAACAAGTCGTTTTGATGAGCTGTGCATTTTAGGCTTGGTAGAAAACAACATTTTGGTCCTTTCTTGAACTGAATGCATGGTATAGATCTTTTTATAGGTAAACCAGGCTTGAGATGCCAGTACTAGCCATTATAGTACATGAATCAAAACTTCAGGTTGTTAACTGACCTCTCAAACATATTAGTAAATGTTTCAACTGATTTCCTTATTTAGGCAGTAAATGTTTTGCTTTTCTCTCCCTTACTCCTCACCAGCTTAGTGCTGCATTTGTAACAAGTTCCATTTTTATGTACACGTGCATCATTATATATATAATTTTTATAATATGTACAATATATACTATTTATAATGATTGAATTGCATGCGATTCTGATTATCTTGATGTTAGCTTATACTTGTTGTTCGACATGGTCTTCCAGCCGGCCTAGCACTTCCATCTCACCTGGAAGACCCAAAAACTGAATATTAAGAGTAATAAATGCTATTTTGTTTTATCTTTCCATCTATTTTTATTGGTAAGCACTGAACCAGGCTTCTCATTTGCACTTCGCTTTATTCTCTCATTTTCTCTCCCTCCCTCTTCTCGAGTCTGCCTTTCCCTATTCACATTGTGCTTTTTCTGCTTTCCAAAATAGGAGCGGAATATTTAGTCAAATGTTATGGAATTTTCTATTTTCCATTCTCTCTTCTGCATCCATCTTTCTTTCTGAAAGGGTCTGAAATCTTGAATTGATGCTGTTTAGATTTTGATTGAGTAGCTTTAAGAAACATATGATATTGACTTGATATTTTGTCTTACATAGTAGGCGACCCGGTGAGGAAAGTGATAGTGACTATTTTCGGGATTCTATTAGTGATGGAAGCAGTGACTCTGAACACGAGAGACGTTGCTTGAATTATACAAGGGAGCAACGGATGTATCATAGCCAAACAAGTGAAAGCTCTCTTAGTATCGACGGGTTGTCATTAAGAGACAGGAATGCTACCTTCCAAGAAGGATTTTCAAGCGATGAGGGTGAATCTGGGTCTTCTCAAGGTGCCTTGTTGTTTGAGTATCTTGCGCACGATCAGCCTTATGGTCGTGAGCCTCTGGCGGATAAGGTTGGTATTTTCCTACCTCTCCCTCAAATAGGGGTGTCAAATTGGCGGCTTGGATTGAATTTGGGCGAGTCGAAATGGGTTGAGTTAATAACCGGGCGGGTCCAAGGTACTTGGGCTGAATTGGGTTGGGTTAAAATGGGCTAAAAAGCGGGTCATAACCCAACCTACCCAATTCTTACTAAGTTTTAATTTCTTTGTTTGCTCTTTTATAATTTATAAGTACCTAATAAAACTACTGTTTTTCTTATTATGACTATAAATATCAAAATTAAAAAATATCTTTTTGAAAATATTTTAACAAGATTTCTCATGGGTCAATTTGGGCTACATATCAACCCAATTTTAGATGGGATAAAATGGGCTGAGATATTAGTTGACCCGCCAAAACTTGATCGGGTTGTGCGGGGCAATGTTTTCATGGGCTAATTTGCCACCCCTGCCCTCAAAGTAGTCATCTTTTGTTTCTTTCATTGATATGGAGTAATGAATAAGTTACTCTTCTTGCCTTTTTGTTTTATTATCTCATATTCTCATTATGTTTCTTGTTCTGTAGATATCTGATCTTGCTCAACGTTTCCCGGAATTAAAAACAATGAGAAGTTGTGATCTCCTTCCTTCCAGTTGGATTTCTGTAGCCTGGTACTTTTGCTTTTCTTGCGCATTTCATATCAGGATGTATACTTCCCCTTTTCTGAATCTTAATTCTCTGATGTTTCTCTTGCAGGTATCCAATTTACCGGATACCTACGGGACCTACTTTAAAAGCTTTGGACGCTTGTTTTCTGACCTTTCATTCTCTTCATACACCCATGACAGGTATTTGACAGTTGCTACCCTAAACTTTTTTTTTTGTTCTTTTGGTTGAATATTGCACCCGCTTCTTCTGTTCCCATTTGTAATTTTCCATGTTTATTCTTTTCATAATGTGATGTGGTGTTTTCTGATATTTGCCTATGTATATTCATCTGTACTAGTATGTTGAATTGTTGATATTCATATGTTTCCTTAATCTATTTGAGGGGAAAAAAGAGAAGAAACTTAGTCACTGTCGAACAAAGAAAGATTGACTGCATCAATTTCTCAGATTCATTGCGATCAATATATTTAACTCATTTGACAGGCAATAAGGATTCAAGAAGTCTCCAAAATAGTTCTATGAAAAAAACATAAACATAACCCATGTGGAAGTTGTGTAGGGAAGTTTCCTCTTCCTTTTTTTTTTTCACAGAAAGTTTCGTCTGGGCCAACTCTTAGGACCAATCACAGCCTTCAAAACTCGTGGATAATGGGACCGCTCCTCTACCCTTCCCCACTTAAATACCAGGCTTAGTTCACATAGTGCAGGGCTTCTGACCTAACTCACAAGTCCCTCAACCTTTGCCACTTGAACTGAGCTCTGGGGCTTGTCTCAATTCTTTTTAATAGGAATAAGAAGCTATTTATTCTTTTCAACACTTTGTATTTATCTTGAAAGATATAATCTGAAAGGAATAGAATGGCAAAAAGTTGGAGTTTGGTATCATCAAAAGTGAAGTTAGCACAAGACTTAGTTTGTGTCATGCAGTGTTTGGCTTGAATGACTTATGCAGCCTTAAATCTGATTCCATCCAAGTTTTCAACTGTCTTCTTTTGATTTTCGCATGTTGTCTCGGATATAACTTGGGGCATTAATTTGGTAAAAGAAGTTTGTTGTGAAAAAAGTGTCCACCCTTAGGGGTCATTCAGTTGCTGGTTAGAGTTATGCATGTAGTTATGCAGGGTTTATTTATTCATGTATTAGTTACTATTACCTTACATAAAATAATACATAAATTGACTCTTAACTTATTCATGTTTTAGTTAAGCGGGATTGTAAATTGGTAAGCAAATATCGTACTTGATGTGTTAAATTTATACATAACAACTAAAATGCTACCAAACATGGTTCATTTAACTCTTTGCTAGCATGTTGGAAGTCCATCTCTTCTTATGTTTAGGTTTTGCTATTCATGTGTCCTAGTGAACAAATCTGGTGATGTACTAAAAGTGTGTTACAATAGCCTAATGTGGGTTACTTGGCATTTAACTAAATTGTTCTGCTGCGAATGCGTTGTTGAAAATTTACATGGATTTTCTGCAGGAAGTCAAAGTGCTCATGCTGCGGTTGTAACATGTCCGAGTGATACGGATGGGGCCCCTAAGATCCCATTACCTGCTTTTGGCCTTGCTTCATACAAGTTTAAAGCGTCACTTTGGACTCCAAACGGCGGGCCTGGAAGACAGTTAATGAGCTCGCTCTTACAGTCTGCCGATAACTGGCTAACGCTGCTTCAGGTCAATCACCCAGATTTCAGTTTCTTCTGCCAAAGGTGAAAACTAGATATGCTCCTCGGAGAGAACCACTCTGCTTGATGCAGCTGTTAATTTTGTGTGGAAAAATAGGTTAAGGATTCGCTCTAACCTCAAGTTACAATGCTTGTATCTGTACTGTGAGGCAAAAAAAGAAACGAAAAAAGAAAAGAAAAAGAAACAGTAAATGGAAAACCAGCCCTCAGGCAAGGGCTGAATGTTGATGGAGAAGGAGCGGAAAAATAGTAAAGATACAAAAGTTCGAGGGAAGTTATAAATAAAAGATCGGTAACAGACTGAAAGAAAAACGAGTACACTAAGATGGCACCATAATGCTCATTTTCACTTTATAGTTGAGAGAAGAGGCAGTTTTTTTACTGCCCTGAATTTGTAGGTTTGTTATTTATATAAGTATTACTATTTAGCGGATTTTGATAAAGAGTTACTATGGTGGTGAAATGTAGCTTCCCCATGTCATGTACATTACTTTTTCTATTTAGACTTTATTTGGTTGTAATAATAGACTAATAGTTAATGAACTATTTAGGTATATTCTGTCTATGCGCTTATTCTTTTTTGTTTTTTTGGGCAGTTCTGTATCTCTTGTATCCTGTTTTTTTTCTTTCTCTGATCTGTTCTTTGGAGCTTAAACAACGCTGTTGACTTATTTGGGGGGGGGGGGGGGTCGAGTCTTCTTGGTGTTGGTTAATGATTCTCGGGCGGCATGCATTCAAGCTCGTCCTAAGGAGCGACCATCAATGACCGAGGTGATAAGCATTTTAACAGCAAGCAATGTAGACGCAATGCGACTCCCAACTATACCTTCCATTTATCCTTCTCAGCAACTTACTCGTGTTGATGTTTGCGACGATGGGATTTCCAGTACTAACGATCAGGTATCCGATCTCCTTCTGTTCGATCTTATCGAGTAAGGTTAGGATCGAGAATTTGAGTATTGCGGAATTTAGCGAAATAATATTATAATGATAATAATAATAAAGACAATAGTGAGTTGATAATAACGACACATAAAGAAAATAAATTAGGCACAAATTTAATATGGTTCGGCAAGTATGACCTATGTCCACAAGCGGAGAGGAGAAATTTCACTATACCAACAAGAGTACAAAATTAAAGTAAATACTCTAATTATTCTAAAAATATCCTAAGAGAATAACCTCACAAGATCACTCTAAAAAAATGGTTCACTCAAGTGTTTTCCAACACTCAACTCTCTTACAAAATACTTTAAATAAAAGGAAGAAGAGAAGAAAAGAAAGACAAGAGATAAGAGACTCTTGAATTTGGTGTGTTTGAATTGGAGAGGAATGCCCTCCTTTTATAGGCCAAAATTGGCCTCCAAGTTGTGAAAAAATTTGAGAAATGATAAAATAATTTATCACCCACCACATAAAGCAAAAGTTTGGATCCAAGCATGATAATTTGTCTTCCAAATTGCTATAGCAAAATAAGATGATGAGTTATGCTCATGTGGAGGGGATCCCACAATGTGAAAGAAAATTAAAGGCCACATTACAAATCTCTCCCTTGACATGATTTTGGTTAATATAATAAATTTTCTCCACCCTCTTCGCAAAAACTCATATGGGCTAAAGAACGACAATTAAGTTCAAGAAGAGCTTGAACTTGCCAACTGGAAGAGGCTTTGTGAACATGTCAGCAAGGTTGTCTCTGGTGTTGATAATCTGAACAGAGACCTTTCCTTCAGCAATGGTTTTCATGATGAAATGATACTTGATATCAATATGCTTCATCCTCTCATGATACATCTCATATTTAGTAAAGTGAATGACACTTTGACTATAAAAAAATGGTAATACCGCCTTGGTGTAAGCTAAGTTCAGTAAATAGACCCTTAAACCATAAGACTTCTTTGATCGCCTCGGTCACTGCCATATATTCTGCTTAGGTAGTAGATAAAGCTACTACATGTTGTAATGTAGCTTTTCAACTGATAGCGCAACTACCAATGCAAAATACATAACCTGTTAGTGATCTTTTTTTGTCAAAATCACCTGCATAATCTGAGTCTACAAAATCAACCAAAGAGTTAGTATTTCTCCAAATTCCAAACATACATTTGAAGTACCTCGCAAATATCTGAGAATCCATTTCACAACCTGCCAATGTATTTTACCAGGACAAGCCATATATCGACTTACCACACTTACTGCTTGTGAAATGTCTGGACGTGTACATACCATCGCATAGATAATTGTAATAGTTCCAACTGCACTAGAATATGGTACATGTGCCATATACCTCTCATCTTTCTCTGACTGCGGTGATTGAGCATCTGATAACTTAAAATGAACAGCAAGAGGAGTACTCATTGGTTTAGCATATTTCATGCCAAACCTCTCCAAGACTTTCTCCAAGTACTTCTTCTGGGTCAAGAATAGCTTGTTGTCTCCTCGATCTCTTTTGATCTCCATGCCAAAGATTTTCTTAGCTGCTCCTAAATATTTCATTTCAAATTCACTTTTCAGCTGACCTTTCAAATTGTGAATTTCTGTCAAATCCTTAGAAGTAATGAGCATGTCATCAACATATAACAATAGGTAAACAAATGAACCATCATTTAACATCCGGAAGTAAACACAACTATTATACATGCTCCCCGAATAACCATAACCCAACATAAAGGAATCAAACCTCTTATACCATTGTCTTGGAGACTGCTTTAATCTGTACAAGGATTGCTTCAAGTTCGCCATGTAAGAAAGCAGTTTTAACATCAAGTTGTTCTAATTTCAAATCATACAGGGCAACTAAGGCAAGCAAAAGACAAATAGAGCTATGTTTAACAACAGATGAGAAAATATCATTAAATCAACTCTTTGTACCTGACTATAGCCCTTTGCAACTAATCGTGCCTTAGACCTTGCATCTTCAACCCTTGGAATTCCATCATTTTTCTTGAAGACCCATTTGCAACCAACAATTCTTTTTCCTGATGTCGGTATCACAAGAGACCAAGTACCATTCTTGTAGAGAGATTATATTTCTTCATTCATTGCAGTCAACCACTTGGCTGAATCAGCACCAGAAACTGCTTATGAATATTTTGATGGTTCACCAATTTCTTCAGTTTCCTATGCAATTGAAAAAGCAAATGCAATATAATCTCCATACCTTTATGGATTTTGAATTTGTCTTCTTAGTTTGTGTGTGGCTATGGAATACTCATTTGGTTCAATGTCTGGCTCAACTTCAGGAGCTTCAACTTCTAGCTCAACTTCAGGAGCTTCAACTTCAGGAGCTTCAGCTTCTAGCTCAACTTCTGGAGTTTCAACTGTATTTTGTACTACATTTGGTGAGCTTGGCTTAGAAGAAATGCCAAGTTCAACCTCCACCTGCTCATGTATGCCTTGCTCTTTATCCTTGTTATAAGAACTAGAAGACTCTTTTCTGGGATGCAATATAGATGATTCGTCAAAAGTTACATCTCTGATAATTATAAATTTTGGTAATTTGGGATCAAGATGCCAGAGTCTGTATCCTTTCACCCCAAATGCATATCCAAGGAAAATACAATTTTTAGCCCTTGGCTCTAACTTCCCATCATTCACATACATGTATGCAGGACAACCAAATTTTTTTTAATCAGAATAATTAGCAGGAGCACCTGACCACATTTCCTCCAGAATCTTAAAGTTCAAAGATGCAGAAGGCGAATGGTTAATAATATAACAAGCTGTAGCGATAGCCTCTGACCAAAAGGCGTTTGTCAACCCGACATTTGAAATCATGCAACGAGCTCTTTCCAAAAGTATTTTGTTCATCCCTTATGCAATACCATTTTGTCGAGGGGTCATCCCCACAGTGCGATGTCGAGCAATTTCTTCATTCTTACAAAATTCGTTGAACTCATCATTACAAAACTCTAAGCCATTATATGTTCTAAGCCGCTTGACTTGTTTTCCTGTTTGCTTCTCAATTAAAATTTTTCATTATTTGAAAGTTAAGAAAACATCACTTTTATTTTTCAGAAAATAAACCCAAACATTCCTTGAATAATCATCAATGAAAGTTAGCATATACCTGACACCACCTTTTGACGGAGTACAATAGGGGCCTCAAAGATTTGAATGAATGTAATCCAAAGTACCTTTTGTTCGATGAATTGCAGGAGATTTGAAACTGACTCTTTTTTGCTTTCCGAACACACATTGTTCACAGAACTCCATATTTTTGGTACTTTATCCATATAGGAGACCTCCTTTGCTGAGGATAGAAAGACATTTCTCACTCATATGCCACAATTTGGTGATGTCAGAATCAGATTGATTTGATGTGGAAACTGCAGCAGCACCCGTAAAAGTGGTTCCCAATAAAGTGTACAACATACCAGATCTGCGTGCTTTCATGATCACAAGAGCACCTAGATAGATTTTTAGAACTCCACCTTCACATGTGTATTTACACCCAAAAGATTTTAGTGTGCCCAATGAGATGAGATTTGTTTTAATTGAGGAACATATCTAACATCAGTGGGAGTTCTCACCCCACCATCGTGCATTCTGATTCGGATTGTACCTTTACCAATAATTTTGCATGGAGCATTGTTGCCCATAAAGACAACTCCACCTCCAACAGATTCGTATGTGGTAAATAAATCTCTATTGGGACACATATGATAAGAACAACCTGAATCTAAAATCCACTCATCAATAGATTTAAAGCTATTGTTAGTAGCTAACATTAGGGGTGGACGTATATCGGTTCGGTTCGGTTTTGTATCCGAAAAATATGAACTGAATAAAAATTGATTTTTTTTTAAAAAACCGAATACAACTTTTTTTAAAAAAAAACCGATATATCGGTTTATATCGCCAGATGTATCGGTTTTTTTTAGTGGGCCGGGCCGGGTCGGGGATTTTTTTTAAAAAATTGAATTTCCAAAACTGAAATTGACATTCACACCTACACTATCATGAAATTTCGACGTTGAAATCTATTGTGTATCGTGAGATTTTTACTAAAGAAAAAGGAAAATTAGAAATCGATTTGAGGGAAAACACAAATTGATTGGGAAAACGGACGTATTTCTAAAAATTGGCTGCGCATTTTGGCAGTTTGACCGGCCCCGTCTCGAAAAAATACGCAAAATTAAAATAAAATCGGGTAAAATGGACATCCGAGCGCATAGTTATGACCATTTAAAGTTTTATTAATTTACAACTATTTTTTCTCCCTACATTTTATGTCAATGTTTCCGTGATATGTTAATCAAGTTCATGCCGCATGCGACTTTCATAATATAGATTAGCTTCAATGACTATGATTCAAGAGATAGTAGTAACCTAAAAAAAATAATTTAAAAAAAATAATAATTCGGTTTTTCGGTTCGGTTTGTATCCAAAATAAAAAAAACCGAACCGAATCACTAAATCCTGATTCGGTTTTTCAAAAAATCATTTTTTTTTTTAAAACCGAGAAAAAACCGAACCGAATTTCGGTTCGGTTCTGTTTTTTCGGTTCTTCGGGTTTTTTGCCCACCCCTAGCTAAAATATTATTCTGTCGGTCTCATCAGCAGCTACACTTGCTTCAGTGGTGTTGGTATTTTGGTGCTCATTTTTCTTTTCCTTGCGCTTTTCTTTGTTTTTCAACTTATAGCATTCAGAAATAATATGACATTTCTTATGACAATATTTGTACACAACATTTCTGTATCTAGACTTTGACCTTGATTTAGACCTCTCACTACTTGATTCTTTCTTATCATATCTACTTCTTGCAAACAAGCCTCCCCCTTGGGTCAAACTAGTTTCTCCAGTAATATTTCTATCTATATGTTCCTTTGATTTTAAGATAGATTTGATTTCCCTATAAGAGGTATTATCCCTTCCATAAAGCATAGTATCACTTATATGTTTAAATGAGTG
The DNA here is from genome assembly GCA_034509755.1 of Anisodus tanguticus. Taxonomy (NCBI): domain Eukaryota; kingdom Viridiplantae; phylum Streptophyta; class Magnoliopsida; order Solanales; family Solanaceae; genus Anisodus; species Anisodus tanguticus. The sequence goes on along the minus strand of CM067540.1, from coordinate 1,366,591 downwards.
GGGTAAAGAGATAAGCAATAACACAACTTGATTCTCATCTTTAACTTAAACATGTATATTACTTAAATCCATAAGAATGGAATCAAATGCATTATAGAAGTACCTTTAACCATACAAAAGTGTAAAGCTTTTGCTTCAGGTAAAGTCTATTTTCCACTATACTCTTCATATACATGGTTTTAATTTGTCCCACATGCCCTTGGCTATGATTTCTGCAGATACTTCACGTAAAACCTCATTTGAGAGATTTAAAAAAATACATGATTTTGACTTTTTGTCTATGACGACAAACTCTAGGTCCGTCATACTTTCTGGCTTCTTCTCGTTTCCTTCCAGCGCCATAAGTCATCCTCAATTAGGATAGCTTCCATCTTTAATTGCCACATCCCAAAATTTGCACTTCGGTCAAATTTCTCAACGTAAGTCTTTGTTATAATCTTTGGCTACTGAATAACCCGGTTAGATCCGACTCTGATACCAATTTGTTAGGATCGAGAACCTTGATATTGCGGAATTTAGCCAAATAATATTATAATAATAATAATAAAGACAATAGTAAATTGATAATAACGACAAGTAAAGAAAATAAACGAGGTATAAATTTAACGTGGTTCGATCAGCATGACCTACGTCCACAAGCGGAGAAGAGAAATTTCACTATACCAACAAGAGTATAAAATTATAGCAAATACTCTAATTACCCCAAAAATATCCCAAGAGAATAACGAAGAAGAGAAGAAAAGAAAGACAAGAGATAAGAGACTCTTGAATTTGGTAAGTTTGAATTGGAGAGGAACGCCCTCCTTTTATAGGCCAAAATTGGCCTCCAAGCTGCGGAAAAAGAAATTGAGAAATGATAAAATAATTTATCATCCACCACATAAAACAAAAGTTTGAATCCAAGCATGATACTTTGTCTTCCAAATTCAGGGCAGCCCAGTGCACTAAACTCCCTCTATGCGAGGGATTCGGGAAAGAGTCGGACCACAAGGGTATGTTGTACGTAGCCTTACCTTGCATTTTTGACAGAGATTGTTTCCACGGCTTGAACCGTCACATGACATCAACTTTACCAGTTACTCTAAGGCTCCCTTCAATGTCTTCCAAATTACTATAACAAAATAAGATAATGAGTTATGTCCATGTGGAGGGATCCCATAATGTGAAAAAAAAAAGTCACATTACAAGTAATGTGGGAACAATATAAACCTTACAAAAATGGCTGAAAGTGTAAAATAAGATGTGATTACACATACCTTGTGCAAGTATCTTTTTCTAGAGCCTTTCTGTTACTGTCGGATAAATGGCTTTACAATTATACATATGCCAGAAACTTAAATTTTTGAAGCCGGTCAAGAACAACTGGAAAACCGGCTTCTCTTTCACTTGCACATTTCACTCTCAAACAAAAACACACACTATACCACTATTACACTCCACTATCAAACAAAGATTGGACCCTACCATTCAAACAAACTACTCTTACTTATTTGATAAATCATTTTCACTCTTTACTATTCTTTTTCCTCATAAAAGCCAACAAAAACAATACACATCTCAGTACCCAACAAAGCTTCAAAAAAGCAGCTTAGCTAAGTGCCTAATATTCGAATAAAAAGTAAAGTGAGAGCTTAGGAGAACTTATATTGAAAAACAAAGAGAAGGGGAAAGTGAAGAATCTGTTAGGCTAGTAATGGGGGTTTCTATTCCAGTTCTTGTTATAGTTATTGCTCTTCATCTCATTGCTTTTGTTCTTGCTGTCGGTGCTGAACGACGTCGTAGCACGGTATACCCTTTTGTAGCTTATCTTATATTTTCTGTGATTTTGGATTCTGGGTATAGTTAAAGATTGTGCTTGTATTGTTCTTTGTTTCTGGAGATAGGTAAAGATTGATTTTTTTTGTGTTAGTATGTGTGTGTGTTTCTGGGTGTAGTTAAAGATTGGATATTCATGGGTGTTTTTGGTTTCTTCTGTTGCTAAAGATTGAATTTGTTTCGGGTGTTTGATGTTTCTGGATGGAGTTAAATAGTTAAAGATCGATTTTTTTGGTGTTTCTGATGGAGCTGAATAGTTAAAGATTGATTCTTTTTGGGTTTTTGGTCTTTCTGGATGGAGTTGAATAGTTAAAGATTGGATTGTCTTGGAAGTTTTTGGTTTCTTGTGTTGCTAAGGATTGGATAAACTCATCTCAAATTTAATCCCGGGATTAATTATCCATTATACCTCATACCAAACGAGCCCTTAAGGATTGAAATTTTGGTGTTTTTGTTCGTGGATATAGGTAAAAAATGATTTTTTTGTGTTAGTATGCGTGTGTGTTTTTGTTTTGTTTCTGACTGTAGTTAAAGATTGGATCGTCTTGGATGTTTTTGGTTTCTTGTGTTACTAAGGAGTGACTTTTTTGGGTGATTGATGTTTCTGGATGGAGTTGAATAGTTAAAGGTTGTTTTACTTGCTTATGAGTCTAGTTGAAGATTAAATTTATCGGTGTTTTTGTTTTTTGGGTATAGTTAAAGATTTAAACTTTTTTTTTGGTTTTGGGTATAGTTAAAGAATTAAACTTTTTTGGTTTTGGGTATAATTAAAGAATTAAACTTTTTTGGTTTTGGGTATAGTTAAAGAATTAAACTTTTTTGGTTTTGGGTATAGTTACTTGGTCAGCGAAGATTCATATCTCAAGCATTCACATAGACGGCCCCAACTTGCTTGAGATTTAGGCGTAGTAGTATTGTTCTTGCTCAAGTTGGAATTGAGGATTTATAGCTGTTTTTTTTTAATGAAAAACAGCAACAACTACTACTATGCCTCAATCCTAATTTGAACAACAAACAACAACAAGTGTTGTTGTTGTTCAAATTGGGATTGAAGCATAGTAGTAGTTGTTGTTGCTGTTTTTCATAAAAAAAAAGTAGTTGTTGTTGCTGTTTGTATGTGTAGTTCATTCACTTTTCTTGGGTTTTTCTTTTGTTTCCGTCTATTTAAAGATCGAATTTTGAATGTTGTTTTGTGTTTGTGAAGGCGAAAGTAGTACCAGATAAGTATGATGAAAGGACGTACTGTGTGTATGGGACGGACGCTTCCACAGTGTACGGATTGGCAGCATTTGGGTTGCTTCTGATTAGCCAAACATTGGTTAACGGCGTTACTAAGTGCTTGTGTTTTGGAAGAGGAATGATGGGTGGTAGTTCTACTACTTGTGCCATTTTCTTCTTTGTCTTCTCCTGGTAAGAATATGGTTTACTGTTTTCTCTCTTATTTTCAATTAAATTACATTCTTTTGCCATTAGTTTCATGCTCTGGTTGTAGTGCATTCGCCGCCTAGAGTTAGAAATATTCTTGTGCTTTAGGTAATGATGTGGTTTTTGTTAATTGGGTTTGATTCTTGGTGTTTGAATTGGATGGTTGGTGGAGCACTATTTGTTGAAGTGTTGATGTTGCTTAGTCAGTTGGTGTTGTGTTATGTTACTCAAATAGGTGTGTCCAAGGTTTTTTTGGAAGCCAAAAGTCCTTATTTTAGAAAATTGAGGTGTTTGGCCAAGCTTTTAGAGAAAAAATAGGTGCTTTTGAGTATTAGTGGAAGCTGTTTTTCAGAAGCTAAAAAAAGTAGCTTTTCCCCATAAGCACTTTTGGAACCTTGTCCAATCACAAATTACTACTATAATATTGGCAAAAGTGCTTTTCAAATTGATTAGCCAAACAGGAACTGCTACTCTTCAAAAGTACTTTTCCAAAAGCACTTTTCAAAATAAGCAAATTTGGATGCTTGGCCAAACAGGCTGTTAGTTTTGCTATGTTAGAACAATAAAGGAGAATGAAGATTTCTATGCCCTACTCAGTTAATGTTTAAGGGCCTGTTTGGCCAAAGCTTCTGGGAGGCCAAAAACACCTTTTGAAAACGATTAGCCAAACACAATCTGCTTATCAAATACCGAAAAAGCACTTTTCAAATGAATTAGTCAAACACAAACTACTTTTCTCCAGAAGTACTTATTTGAAAAGCTATTTTAAAAAAAGTGCTGCTCAAAATAAGCATTTTTGGCAGCTTGGCCAAACCGGCTCTAAGTTGTGTTCATTTTCTTCATCGGTTAAATGTTTAACACTAAGTTGTGATTATACTTGTGCAATAGGTAAAGAAATACTCAAAACAGTCGTAACTTTTGCACTGGGAAAATTAATTCATTAAGTCGTTGGTGAATAACTGTGATAGGTGCAAATCCTTCAAGGATAAAGAATTACAGCTTGAAGTTTGCCCCATCTTTAGGCTTAAAAATAAGTGGTGGAAAAGATAAAGATAACGAAACTATTTTTGAGTTTCTCTGAGGTTGATTTGACCTTTTCTGTACAGCAGTTGATCCTGTTATCTAATGATCCATGAACCTTACTCCCTGCAAGGTAGAAAGAACTGTGTGCGAGTGTTGCATATATACACATGTTTGTTAGGAAGAACAAACAGTAATTTTCATATACATTTATCACAGAATTTTAGAGAGTAAATCTGATGTGGTTCAAATTCCAGATATTTCTGATGTATGTTCAAATCATTGGCATATGACAATAGTCTTACGGCTCCATATTTTGACTTGTCCTTTAGTTATAAGCATACTTCTTGCCTAGATTGGGTGTTGTACTTTAATCACAGTGAAAGAGCACATGCACACTTGCATCAGGTGCAGATTCCCTTGTACCATTGTGTATAGTACCTAGCCTAAGTAGGAGATTCCGCACCTTGTTTGCATAGCTACAAATTAAAATTTTGCTCTTAAAAATCTATCACACTTGTTTGATAGAGTTAGAGCGCAGGTTATTTAGGCCCGAATAGAGCAGAATGGTTGCACGGGATTTCTATACTCAACCACTACTTTCTCTGGAATTGAGGCATATTAGTTGTTGTTTGATAGGCTTTGAGCGTTACTAGTGTCATAGTTTGTTTTGAACACATCAATAGAGCATCTACTTTGCAGAGCTGAACTAATGGGGATAACAATTCGTGTGGTTTTGGGTGTAAAAAGGCCTACTATGGTTCTAACATTTCTCTCCTGCTATCACACATGCACCAATTCACTGATTCACTTTTCTTCGTTGAAAGTCTATCTTGCTAATCATCAATCTTTTCGGGTTCTCCAGTTGTTTTGCTGGAGAAGCTTTGCAAGCCAAAATTGTTGGACACCTGTTTTCTTATTTGCTCTCTTCACCTTCTCCCGAACTAGAAAAGCTTAGATTATCCTAACTGTGCCAAATACCCAACAAGTCGATCCTTTTGCCTTCCATGCAGACAGTTTTGAATTTGTTGTATTTCATTTTTTTTTCTTTTGATAGTTGTCTTTCATGCAAAGCTATAATGGCTAGCATAATTTCTCTCCTCCCTGCACTTTCAATTCTTAACTTCCCCACAAAATAGTATACTAGGACAACTAGCATAGACACAGATGGTTTTTATCAGGACAACTACAGCTCAAATAGTTTGCTAGTGTGTGAGGCTATTCTGATTGGTTTCAATGTTTACGGTGGTGATTTCAATGGCGGATAAAAGTGACAAAAAGCTTTAACGAACATTCATATGAAAAAGAGTTCAAACTCCAGTAATTGAAGCGATATGGAGGTTGTTGTAACATGCCAAATTATTTAATAGTCCACATGACTTGAAATGATACAGGTGTAAGTTAAGATGCAAATAGTAAGCAAAGGCCTGTTAAAAGTCAGCATGACGAATTAAGAGTGAATTTAACCTTGTTCCACGGAAAATGACCTGGAGGAAGGAGAGGGGAGAGGGAATTTAAGCAATTTTTTTGAGAAGGTAATATTTTGAAAATTAGAGCAAACTTCACTGTGATTCTTTCATTACTTTGACATCTCTTCTTTATCACATTCTTATTACCTTTCAGCACATAGATGTGAACTATCGTCTCACCGTGGTTACTTGTATATGTTAATCCAGTCAGCACGGCAGTCGATCTTTTTCTTCTGCTGCTTAACCTCCCTATCTAAAGTCTTCTAAAGCAGCCACTGGAATTTTATGGCACCAGAATTACATAAAAAAAACTATTGCTTACATCCTCTTTTGAATGACAAACAGGGTTAGCTTTTTAGGAGCAGAAGCATGCTTATTGGCAGGATCAGCGAGGAATGCATATCATACAAAGTATCGTGGGGTTTTCCTAGCAGATCACTTGTCGTGTGCCACCCTCCGGAAAGGCGTATTTGCTGCTGGCGCTGCCCTTACCTTATTATCAATGATTGGATCCATTTTCTACTACTGGATTCACTCAAAAGCCGATACTGGCGGATGGCAAAAGCACCAAAATGGACTCGGAATGGCAACATCTAATTATACTGAATCTACTGAAGGAAAGGGCTAAGGAACTTAAAGATGAAAAGTTCTTGGTTCTGTTTTGTACCGCCCGTAGTTACATACATAATATATTATATTATATCATATATGAACGTAGTCCGTAGGAATTTAAGTAAATGCATATTAGCAGTATCCTCGTCCACGTCCTGTCTGTAATAGCCTTTTTTAGATTGTCAATTTGTATGCATATGTACAATGTAAGCCTTCATTTCTGAGAAGGTTATAGATTATGATTTTCTAGGTAGTGCACTTGAAAGAGAGTACAATTTTACAGTCTGAATTAATTTTCTGCAGTTCTTTTTTTTGTTTGTATTTCTATGTAAGTGAACAAACTATGAAATGAAAGAATGGTATTCACTTTCCTTGCTCCTTCAACCCCCTGGGTTTCATTTTATGTGATTTACTTTGACTAAGCATGAAATTTAAGTACGAAAGACTTTGAAAGCTTGTGGTTTTAAAACAAATCATAGATTTTTGTGTGGCTAAAAATTATCTCATTAATAGTAAAATGAGAAATTTAAAGGTAAATTGTTTCGGACTGATTATTTGACCTTTTAACTCACCTAACCACTCTTTATTGTATATGGCTACGCCACTCAGGCAAAAACAAGACAAGAAAAGTTAGAAACTGCAGAGAGTACATTCCATCATGAGAACCATAACTCAAATTCAAATACATATAACTCTCAATATATAGTGGTGTAGCCATATACAATAAAGAAAGTCTAGGTGAGTTACTTCATAGGAAATTTATATCGTGTATAAATTATACCAAGTATATAGGTAAAATAATTACTTTATATATATTTATGTATTAAATCTTGAACACTTTTAGCGATATTTCTGACTTCACCACTATTTTTGTCTTGCCAATTACTTGTTGAGTCCATAGGTGTCTTATTCATGAGAAAAGCTTATTATTTCTCAATTCATACTCTAATTTCTATGCTTTCCCACTTTTATGGGCTACACAAAGAACATGATAAATTATGTGAGAGATATACACACATAATGCTCATAAAACTGGCAAATTTTAGGTGAGAATTTTCCTCCTAGTAGGGTGAAAAGCTTCTCAATGTCGGGATAATTTTTTGAGTTTCAATTGTCATTAATTAAATTACTGATTACGAGTAAGTTTGATTTTATTTTCGAACTTTTATTTGTTGCCTAAAATTCTTTCATTGTTCAAAGTTATTAGTTTGATTTTATTTTCGAACTTCTATTTGTTGCTCAAAATTCTTTCATTGTTCAAAGTTATTACTATATTTGATTACTGTGTATATCTGATTTTTTTACTCCATGTATAAATGTCAATTATTATTTAGGTGAGTCCAATAACAAAGATTAAACTCTTTTCTTTATAATCTGGCTAAAATAGATTAACTCTATATATGTTTCATTTTCTGTTCTACTCTAGATATCATTTGTTCTCGTTCAAAATTACAGGCCTAAAACAGTTATATTAGATATTCCACTTTCAGTTCATACCGTGAAAAAGATTTGACAAAAGTCATAAAGGAATGTGACATGCCAATTGTCTATCTACAAGCTAATCGGTTTGATCTAACCATGAAGAGGTATTAATTTTGCGATGAATAGAATATCTTCACTCTTAACTAAAGATTTTGGGTATGAAGGAACTCGGCAACGCTTCCCCATTCATGAGGCCTACTCAATGCGAATTCAATTCGGATTAATTGGGCCAAGGAGATTGGTGTTATAAAGTTAACCTGGAGAGATATATGAAATTGTCCCTTCTTTTCTCTTCCCACTCATTATTGTAATCATGGGTTAACAAAACTTCAATTAGTTAGATAGAGGCAGCAAAATGAATGAAATAATTCAAATAGGAGATATATTTCAAAAAAAACAGATTTACTATTGAACAGTACTCATTCCTCTTGAACAAAGTTAACTAGAATTACAACAAACAACAGCGGTAAACTTAGTACTTAAGACTTAAGAGTGACATTTTCAAGATAACTCCCAACATTAAGGACATATCACACTCTTTAACAACAAGAAAATGCACAACTTAGTTACATATTAATTAAACATAAAGGCTTATCATAGAGAACAATAACAATTACACGTACGCCTCAGTTCCAAATAAGTTGGAATCGGCTATATGAAATCTTCACTGATCATGTTACTCCATATAACATCTCATGCCAATACTAAAGGCTAATTATAGAGAACAACAAACAACTATTACGTATGCCTCAGTCTCAAACAGGTAGGGGTATGACTCCTCAATGACGTACCGTGTTACTCCATATAAACTCGTTTTAGGCAATATTAAAGGAAATTAATGTTCTTAGCAAGTTGGAAAAGGGGAGCCACAAGTAGTAGCCACTTTCTTGGCATTAGGAGAAGAGATCATCTTTTGAAGTCTTGGATCCTTCATGTATTTGCAAAGACATGGCCTTTGTTCTTTCAACTTTGAGCAACAAATTGTACTTGGAGTTGTGGATGATGTTATGGCATTTGCACAAGGACTTAGTTGCAATGGGTTGCATCTCACATCTGCTTTTGCTACCTTAGTTTCTTGAACAAGAACCAAAAGTACAATTGCAAAAATAACCACAAACCTCATTAATGCCATTTTGTATGACCGTGTGTGTGTTTTTGTGTGCAAGAGAGAATTGTTTGTAAGTGAGAGTACTATGTTGTTGTTGTGTGTGTTGTAATGAATGCATTGGCATGTAGGCTTAATTTATAGAAGGGAAGGCCCGAAGCGGATTCAAAATTTAAATTTGATGAGTTCAATTTTTAACACTTTTAGTACGAATTAAAATATTGTATTTTTAAAATTATAGGTTCAGAATTTTACATTGGTCAACACTATAATTACTTTTCACATATGTATCTATATGTTCCGTTTCAAAAGTATTGAGTTCAATTAAACACATTATACAAAGGCTGCAACGTTAAATATTTACAAAAAAAAGAAGAGAAGATTTCCTTTTTCTCCCCTCCATTTTTTTCCCTTCATCATGTGTTGGGTTAAAGTAAAATAAGGATTATTTAAAAAAAACAGAAAAAGATCTAAAACTATTGTCACAAATCATTTGATTTGGAAGATTGTAATATTTCCACTTTTTGTGCTACGCAGAGAATTAAATAACTTCGTCATGTTACATTTTTTATTTTTCTTAAAAAAAACTTAGAGCTTGTTTGGTTTGACTTATTTTAGGTGTTTTTAATCATTTCGTAGTGTTTGGGTAAAATAAAAAAAAATACTTTTAAATACTTATTTTTAAGTTAAAAGTCATAAGTATAAGTCATAAGTTATAAGCTCATCCAAACCACCGGCTCTTAGTCTTCTTATCTGTGGTTGAACAAGGGTATCATGCAAACAGAAACTTTATAAAAATAAAAGCTAGAGAGGAAAAAAATGAAATTTAATAAACATAACTAATTCTAAATTTGAGCATCTGTCCTGATAATTTTTCTGATTTTTTTTGGTATTGAGGTTTTAATTGGTCATAATTAACTAACTGGTATTCAGAATATTTAAATTACAACTCAGTGTAAGTAGAAAGTGGAGACTAGATTGAGAAAAGTACAAATAGTTGATATTCAAAAAATGGAGGGCTTTAAAATTCATGCATAATAATTAGTAATTATATCGGCATGCTTAACCATTAGTTGAAGCTATCATAACAATCATGAGTGTTAGCAAATATATATATGATCCATAAAGCTCCTTCACTTCAAAATTTTTGTTTATGTGGTCCTATTATAATTTGAAATTTATGAGTTTTAGATTTTAGCTAATTCAAAGTTATTGAGTTTTAAATTTCTTAGTTATAAATATATTTAACAAAATTTTCAGAATAAATACAGGATTTGAATCTAAATTATTAAGTTTTGCCGAACTTGTACCGTAAACGATACATCCATGCACCCTTGTGTGGAGTTGAGTTGAAAGGTTATTCGATGCAAATCTTGCATGATAAAAACTTATTAACACCTTATGTTTATAGTTTAATCTTCATTTGGCAGCAAATTTAATTAATAATTTATGGGTTCATCTGAACGTATTTACTTTTGATCTTAAATATGAATCTCATTTTATCAGAGTGCGTCGTCAAGGTTAAAATGAGATTGTTGAAATTTATAATTTATTAGTGAAATATAAGAAGATAACTTTTGTTTAAACAGACGAAAGAGAAAGTAAAATAAATAAAGCGAAACAAATAGAGTATTTGATAGGTATGAATATTTGATGTGCGTACGTTTTTTTTTTTGTGTGTGTTTTGGTACAAGAACATTTGTCACTTGTAATTGTATTTTTTTACTATAATTTAATAAGTTAATATAATTTGATGTATACATGCGTGTGAATAAATATTTTCTCATGAATATTGGGACCAACCAAAAGTCCGCCATACAATATACTTGTTCCATTTTGGTTCACGTGGCAATATTTCTTTTTTAACTTTCTAAAGTTGAAAATAATTCAATTTAAAATTTTCATTTATTTTTAATGAGACACACAAATATTTAAGACTGTAAGTTTTAAAAGTCTTAAAAATCATATAATATTTATGACACGTTTAAACCCATAAGTTTCAAAAATCCCCATTCTTTAATAAAATTCGTGTCTATTCAAACTTTAGCACATAAAGTGGAATAGAGGGAGTAGTAATTGCTAAATACTTACTCGCATTCACCGTTAATTATAACTATGCAATAAATAATTGTATGAAAAATAAATATATTAACGTGATACAATTATCGACTCTCTCTACCTTTAAAGTAGGGATAGGGCCACATATACTCCACCTTCTTCAGATTCTATTTGTGAAACTATATTGAGTATATTATTATTATTGTGATATAAATATCGACAGTGAATAAATATTTGATTAACAATTGTCTCTCCTAATCATCAAGGATTCATTCTTTTCGGTGATGTGATTCGAATATTTGTTGGTTTACAAGGATTTGCAGAAACGGAAATTACAAGTAATCGCTATGTAGGAATTGAAATTACAATTCAACAAGAAAGCTGAAAATTACAATATAACAACAAAATTGAAATTACACTTTTGTTGAACAAGAAAACGGGAAAGTTGTTTATGCCGAGTCGAGTGTGGCACTCTGTCCTTAAGACAATATTGCCCCGTATGTATCCTTTATACGTCCCGGACAATTCGTCTCCCAAGATAAAACAAAGAATGGAACTATTGAGCAAAGGAAACTCAAAAGCTACCGTGAAGAATATTGAGCAATGAAATGATGCTTGGAAGATTAGGAAGAAACCGATTTTTGCTTTGTGTATTTTCGTGTATGTTAAGTACTCCTCAACAATGGTATAAGGGGTGTTTATATAGGTGAGGGAGGGCTGTTTAATCGCCCCCATAACAGCCATTATTGGCCAAATAATGGCCATTATGGAGGTAGTTAATCCACCAAAATAAATGGTGAAAAATGCCAACGGATTGGCCATTATAGAGGTGTAATTCACCCAAAATAAATGGCCGAATTGAGTGCCGGACGTTTCGTTCGGACCGTCGAAATTCGATTTTCTCGAAAAACTTTAGGGACCAAACTCGTACATCTTGAAACTTCGTGGACCAAACTCGTACATGTTGAAACTTCAGGGACCAAACTGTACATCCGAAAGAATTCTCGTCCAAACCGCACATCCGAAACTTCGGGATCAAACCGTACTTCCGGCAAAGTTTTCTCGGCCCAAAAAGATAATATCGAAGGCCCACACCCCACAACCCCCACCCGCCCCACCCGTGACCCGTGACCCGTGAACCCGTGAACCCGAGAACCCGAGAACCCGAACCCCCGAACCCGAACCGAACCGAACCGACCGGACGGGCGGGCGGCGGCGGCGCGCGTGTGGTCTTTACTTGAACCGAAGCACATCTAGGTCCTCCCTCCTTTAAACACATGGGATACCCCTTGGGGTCCCAAACCCCAAACCAATTTCAAGTATTATATACACAACAATTCTTTCTTCCTCTACCGATGAGGGAGAATTGATCACACACCACACTTTTCCATGCTTCAAACACCTTACTTCGTGAACCAATATCTCTTTCATTTCTCAATGAAATTTGACGATTCTTGGCCCTACTGTTATCTACGTACTTAGTACATCATGCATGTGTGAAGAACCGGATTCTCCAACATACGTAACACTAGTGTTTAAGCCGTTAAAGTTGGTCGGTCGCAACTCCCGCCAAAGGCTAATTTCCAACAATCCCCTCTTGAAAGAGATTTTGGCGCACTCACATGGTGTCTTTTCATTTCCAAAGAATATTTCAAATGGACCGATGTTGCATAAGGAGAGGTAGCCTCGCCTTTGAACCTTCCATAGTTGAATACCATCGGACTTACTTATCGCGCGTGAACGTGATGTCTTGAACCGTCGTTGTTTAGTGTAAGCCAAGACAATGATACCAACACAACAAATTCCCTTACTCTCTTCTTCGTAATGTTTTGTCCGTTTTGGCCATGGACAACGTCTTGGATTCTTAAGTGCGTTCATTTTGAGGCGGCTCCGTCCTCGCACTTAAATAGGTGGTCTCCTACAAGGTATCCCGCTATACCCCACTTCACAAGTGTTAGGAACCATTAAAAGTTTCCCAAGAACCTAGCCTCAACTCGTTGAGGATCATTACAGGTTTTGAAAACTTAACCTTTACCCATACCGCAGATAGCACTTAATGTCTATCGCGGAACGGCTTTGGATTTGGTGTTTCTTTTCGTAAATCACTATCCGAAGTGCTCATGCTTCTACCGAAGCGATCAACCGAACCTTTACAAATTAGTTTTCCCATTGAACCAAATTACCGGGATCTCCAGCTCGTAAGGTTGGGTTACCACCGTATTGGTCCTTATATTTTGGGTTTTAAGCCCATTCCCCTAGACATGCAAGCCATCCGATCCTTGAGTAGGCCCTTTGTCAATGGGTCTCGCTATATTATCCTTTGACTTGATGTAATCAATGGATATTATACCCGTGGTGATCGCTTGCCTAACGGTCTTATGCCTCCGTCGAATATGACGAGACTTGCCGTTGTACATAACATTCCGTGCCCTTCCTAGAGCCGACCGACGTCGTCGCAAAGGATCATTACCGAAGGTACGGGTTTGTTCCAACACGGAACATCCTCTAAGAAGTCATGAAGCCACTCACCTTCTTCTCCCGCTTTGTCTAAAGCGATAAACTCCGATTCCATCGTGGATCGGGCGATGCAAGTTTGCTTAGAGGATTTCCAAGATACAAACCCACCACCAATTGTAAATATATACCCACCGGTGGACTTGGTGTTCTCTATATCGATATCCAGCTTTGCATCACCGTACCCCTCTAGTACAAATTTTCTGGATATCTCGAATAGTGTAACCCGAAGTTTAACGTGTATTTCGTGTATTGTAATACCCGATTCAACGCCTTCCAAAGTTGATTATCACTTGGATTACGGTGAACCTAGCCAACTTATTGATCGCGTAAGCAATATCGTGTCGGGTGCGCTTTGTTATATACATCAAACTACCGATTACCCGTGCATATCGCTCCCGGTATACAGTGCACCAAGATTTTTATCAAGCTTATGATTTATATCCATTGGTGACGCTATCGGAGAACTGTCTAACATCTTGAACTTTCTCAAAACATCCTCGATGTAGTGAGACCGAGATAAGACCAAATCGTCGACGTCTTAGAGATTTTAATCCCTAGGATGACATCTCGATACCCATATCTTTCATGTCGAAGCATTGTTTCAACATGTTCTTAGTCTCTAGGATTATCCTAGGATCGCTTCCCGTGATCAACATGTCGTCTACATACGTGCATATCATAACAAATGAGTCGTAGTTACCTTTCGTGTAAACACATTTATCACACTCATTAATGGCGAACCCCTTCGATAGTAGAGTACTATCAAATTTTTCGTGCCATTGTTTCGGGGCTTGTTTCACCCATACAGAGATTTGATAAGTCGACAGACTTTCTTCTCTTGCCCTTGAACCACGTACCCCTCGGGTTGGTCCATATAAATTTCTTCTTCCAAATCACCATTTAGGAAGGCCGTCTTAACATCCATCCGGTGTATCTCAAGGTCACGCAAAGTCGCGATCGCAATAAATACCCGTATGGATGTCATCCGGATACCGGAGAGTATGTGTCAAAGTAGTCAAAGCCTTCGTCCGTCGATAGCCCTTGACTACCAACCTGGCCTTGTACTTGTCTATAGACCCATCCGCCTTGTATTTCCGTTTGAGTATCCATTTACAACCCAACGGTTTATTTCCCGAGGAAGATCAACCAACTCCCAAGTATGGTTATGCGTAAATGGAGCTTATTTCACTCTCAATAGCTTCTTTCCGCAGCGATGCTTCGGGAGTTGACAACGCCCGAGCAATTGTCCTTGGTTCATCATTAACCATGTAAGCTACAAAGTCGGACCGAAGGATTTATCCTTCCCGGCCCTTTTACTTCGCCTTAGATCCATCTCTCGGAGTCTCCAAGTTCGAGAATCTGGAACACTAGATTCCGGATGTTCACCACCTCGAGATTCGCTAGATCTCGAACCATTTAGATCCGGCAACCAAGGACTCCCGGCTTGAGAGCTTTGTGCATAACTTCGCTTGCGAGAGGTTATGTCTTTCTCCTTTCTAGGAAAGGTACTTTCAAAGAATAGAGCATTCCTTGATTCCATTATTGTACCCCGGTGGATATCCGGAATATCCGACTTATGCACTAAGAAGCGATAAGCACTATCGTTATTTGCATATCCGATGAATATGCAATCTACGCCTTTTGGTCCAATCTTGACCTCGCTTTGGCTTAGGTACTTCAACCTTGCCGTACAACCCCACACCTTAAAATACTTGTAGGTGGGTTTCTTTCCTTTCCATGATTCATATGGAGTTTTGTCCTTACCTTTATGTGGGACTCGTTCGTAATCGTATTAGCGGTAAGGACGGCTTCTCCCCACATGTTTTGGGGAAGTCCGAATTGATAAGCAAGGCATTCATCATTTCCTTTAATGTGCGGTTCTTACGTTCCGCCACACCGTTTGATTGAGGTGAGTATGGAGCCGTCGTTTGATGAATAATGCCTTCTTGGGCACAATATTCCTCAAAAGGCGCTACATATTCTCCCCTCTATCGCTACGAATGGATTTGATCCGTAGGCTAAGTTGATTCTCAACTTCTGCTTTGTAACGTCGAAACGCTTCAAAGGCTTCATCCTTACTTTTCAACAAGTAAAGGTAACAATACCTTGTGCTATCATCTATAAATGTCACAAAGTACTTGTTCCCCCTCTAGTTTGTGCAAACTTCAAATCACATATATCTCGTGTGAATAAGTTCTAGAGGAGCGGTATTCCTTTCGACGGATCGAAAAGGAAGCTTGGTGAGTTTTGCCTCTACGCACACCTCACATTTATGTTGAGGGTTTATGTCGATAGAAGGCAACAACTCCATCTTTACCAGCCTTTGAATAGACTTGTAGTTTACGTGTCCTAATCTATGATGCCATAAATTAGAAGACTCAAGCAAATAAGAAGAAGACTCAACTTTATTTCCTTGACGCAATACGTACATGGCATTCACTTTGAAGAGGCCTTCACAGACGAAGCCCCTCCCCACAAATGTGCCATTTTTAGTGAGTACAAATTTATTTGATTCAAACACTAGCCTAAAGCCAAAGATTAACCAATAAAGGTCCGTAAACTAGATTTCTTCTAATATCCGGGACGTGCATCACTTCCTTCGAGTGAGTTCCTTGCCGGAAGTCATCTTCAGACCACCTTTCCAACCCCTAGCACGTCCGAGGAAGCGTTGTTGCCCATGAACAGCCTTCTTGTCTGAGACCGGAGTGTACGTGGAGAAGGCATCTTTGTTGGAACAGATGTGTCTTGTTGCACCCGTGTCCACCCACCACCGCATCGGATTCTCCACCAAGTTGGCTTCTAGCACCACCGCAGAGAATTCCTCGATCATGTCATCCAGAGCGTGTCCTTGACGACGTTTGCTTGAGCCTTGCCTTTTGACTTGGCTTTCTCGTTGTTGCTCGCCTTGAGCTTGCGGCATTCCTTGATCCCGTGACCAGGTTTCCCACAAGTGATGACAATTACCTCTCGAACATCTCTCGCCGCAGGGCTTTGCCGTCTTTCTCGGAACTTCCGCTTCTTGCTTGAGTTCCCTTTGGCCTCTCGCCAGATTTGCCTTTGCCTCAAAGATGTTGTCTACCCTTTGGCAAGGTCTTCTTATTATCTTCCGGATTTGCGCTTGATAACAAGCTCTTCAAAGGTCATCTCCTTTGTCTTGAGTTTCAAGTAACTCATAAACTCATTCCATGAAGGAGGTAACTTTTCAATCGCCGATGCAACCAAAAACTCGCTCATTTGGTTTCAGTCCTTCCAAATCCAGGTGATGTAAAATCATTTGGAATTCCCGGACTTGGGACATCATGTCTTACCGTCCACCATTTGGAATTTTAGAAATTTCCCAACGATGAACTTCTTAGTACCCGCATCTTGTGCGTTGTACTTCTTTTGCGCTTTTTCCCACAACTCTTTGGCGGTGCCAACGGTGCAATAGACCGTGTAGAGAGGGTCTCGCTAAGCGCTTCAAGATATAGTTCTTGCACATGAAATCGCTATGATTCCATGCGTCACGAACCATCTTCATGCCGTTAACGACATGGATACCAAGGCCCCTTCACCCGTTTCATTGGGCGAAGAGTCCATTTCATCTCCAAATTTTGGAGGATCTTCCGTAAGGAACCGGCCATGCCCATAATCGTTAGATAGAACAACAAGATCTTTTGTCGCCATCTTTTGAATTCGATCCCATGAATTTTTCAGGGCGATCATGGTGGTGTGAAGAAGAGGGTGGAGCTCCAAAGAGCCGGAAGGCAAGCGGTGTTATCGCTTGAGCAAGGTGGCAGCAAGAAGAAGCAGAAGGCGGCGGTGTTATCGCTTGAGCAAGAGCAAGATTGGCGCAACATTGCCTCGAGAGGCAAAGCAGCAGCAGAAAAAAGAACATCGGACATATTTCCACCATGTTATTGCAGCTTACCGTAAGCAAAATATTGTCTTAAGTTGTTGTTTTACAAGGATTTGCAGGAAACGGAAATTACAAGTAATCGCTTATGTAGGAATTGAAATTACAATTCAACAAGAAAGCTGAAAATTACAATATAACAACAAAATTGAAATTACACTTTTGTTGAACAAGAAAACGGAAAGTTGTTTATGCCGAGTCGAGTGTGGCACTCGTCCTTAAGACAATATTGCCCCGTATGTATCCTTTATACGTCCCGGACAATTCGTCTCCCAAGATAAAACAAAGAATGGAACTATTGAGCAAAGGAAACTCAAAAGCTACCGTGAAGAATATTGAGCAATGAAATGATGCTTGGAAGATTAGGAAGAAACCGATTTTTGCTTTGTGTATTTTCGTGTATGTTAAGTACTCCTCAACAATGGTATAAGGGGTGTTTATATAGGTGAGGGAGGGCTGTTTAACTCGCCCATAACAAAGCATTATTGGCCAAATAATGGCCATTATGGAGGTAGTTAATCCACCAAAATAAATGGTGAAAAATGCCAACGGATTGGCCATTATAGAGGTGTAATTCACCCAAAATAAATGGCCGAATTGAGTGCCGGACGTTTCGTTCGGGACCGTCGAAATTCTCGATTTTCTCGAAAAACTTTAGGGACCAAACCGTACATCTTGAAACTTCGTGGACCAAACCGTACATGTTGAAACTTCGGGACCAAACCGTACATCCGAAAGAATTCTCGGTCCAAACCGCACATCCGAAACTTCGGGATCAAACCGTACTTCCGGCAAAGTTTTCTGGCCCAAAAAGATAATATCGAAGGCCCACAGCCCCACGCGACCCGTGAACCCGTGAACCCCGTGAACCCGTGAACCCGAACCCGTGAACCCGAGAACCCGAACCGGAACCGACGGACGGGCGGCGGCGGCGCGCGCGTGGTCTTTACTTGAACCGAAGCACATCTAGGTCCTCCCTCCTTTAAACACATGGATACCCCTTGGGGTCCCAAACCCCAAACCAATTTCAAGTATTATATACACAACAATTCTTTCTTCCTCTACCGATGAGGGAGAATTGATCACACACCACACTTTTCCATGCTTCAAACACCTTACTTCGTGAACCAATATCTCTTTCATTTCTCAATGAAATTTGACGATTCTTGGCCCTACGGTTATCTACGTACTTAGTACATCATGCATGTGTGAAGAACCGGATTCTCCAACATACGTAACACTAGTGTTTAAGCCGTTAAAGTTGGTCGGTCGCAACTCCCGCCAAAGGCTAATTTCCAACAATATTTGCATTAGAGTAGACTTTCTACATCACACCACTTGAGTGTGGTTCTTCCCGGATCCTACTGACGTGAAATGCGTTGTGTATCATGCTGCTTTTTTTAAATATGACTCTATGAGGAAAACATTTTAGAATATAAATTTAATCAGAAGTGAGTTTAAGTTATATATATTGATAATATAAAAGATATTATTTAAAATAATACATGTATATTTTTATGATAAGCCTTAATTACTAAAAAAGGACAGTTCGACAGAAGAAATATTTCGTGTTCATGCATGATGGGGAAGAGCTGCACTCTAAGGGTGTGTAATGAAGACAGTTTATCCTGACGCAAACATTAAAAGATTAATTTCACAGTTTGAATTTATAATTATATATTGCACGGAGATAACTTTATCGTTGCTACGAGACGGGGATCGATAAGCCTTAATTGTTAACGTGGTAAAATTTATAACTAACATGTTATCACATATTAAAAATTAATTATATTGATAACATAAAAAATATTATAATATCTGTACATATAACTCATATCCTTAATGGTATATATCAACTATCCGTGTTTAACATAGTATATAAATTGTTAAAATTCTTTATCATGACTTCTGCTTGTTGCATACCTTGATCCACTACTGTACGGATAGCGTTTGCTGCTGCGGTTTGAGCAGCAAACGGTGTTCCTCTTCTCGTACCTTTGAATCTAGAAGTACCGGTGTAATGATCATACGTCTGTAATGCATTGTATGTCCCACGATTTCTTTCGGAAACAGATGATTAATCATCTGCTTCTCACGTTCCGTGAATAGCCGGGACATTGAGGAATCTCCCTTATTCATATAATTCTGTATTTAAAAAAATATTTTAATTTTAAGTAAAATAATTGGCCCATCAAATAAAAAAATAAAGAATCGAATTCAAGAAGCAAAAGAACCCGCAAGTCAAGGAGAAAGAGAGCGTGGTAATAGCTATGAATAGTCATTGACTTCCGGGAAAGAGTAGAAGAATGGAACCTATTAAAATAAAGGGCAGCCCGGTGCACTAAGCTCTCGCTATACGCGGGGTTCGGGGAAGGGCCGGACCACAAGAGTCTATTGTACGTAGCCTTACCTTGTATTTCTGCAAATGACTGTTTCCACGGCTTGAACCCATGACAATAACTTTACCACTTATTCCAAGGCTCCCTTCAAATTGCTAAAATTTCTCATCGACGGAAATAGAATATCACTGAGTAAGTCAAATGTTACCAGTACCATATTCAGCTGTATAATATTTCATTGTACTAACTATTACGGTTGATAGGGACCGATGTTCCCTTTATGAATCCTATGCCATGGAAATCTGAATTAATCGGCTAGTAAATTTAGGAGGTACTAAATGGTTATAGCAAAAAAAAAAAAAAATCATTCTACTTTAATCACCTTCAGGAACAAAGTTTTGTCCACAGTAAAAACAAATTAAATTTGTTTCTCCAACCTTCCTGTTTCTCATAAATCTTATGTTATAAACCTAAAATCCATGATTTTTTTTTAAAAAAAAGAGCTCCTTTTGATGAAAATTTGAAATGTAGGAAACAAAGTGGAATGGGTATTATATCTATATATCTATATTATTTTAAAAGCATGAATATAAATATTAGTAATATCACCATTTTTGTTCAATAAGATACCAAAGTGGATGATTGATACATTATATTATTTTGTATTGGATAAAATATTCATGTAATCCCACAAAGTGGGGTTAGGGTCAACTTCTATGGACACCGAAGATAATTATAAATGCCGATTGATTAAAATATCAAATATTTTAGAATATTTACTAAAGCAAATAGGTTTTAATAGCAAGAATTAAGACAATTAGATATATAGAATATAAATTAGGTTAAATACCTGCCTCCTTCCCAAGTTATAAGTGTTAAGAGTCTCACATCAGATATGGAATGAGAACATGGACTCCTTATAAGGACTTGAACAATCCTCACCCTACAAGCTAGCTTTTGGGGTTGAGTTAGGCCCAAAATCCATCATTTACATGGTATTAGAGCCAGACTCATTCCAATCTTTGTTAACCGATGTTGGGCCCCCAAATTATATTGTCCACGCTCCAGTTAACGAAGTCTGGGCGTGCAGGGGAGTGTTAAGAGTCCCACATCGGAAATGGAATGGAAACATGGACTCCTTATATGGACTTGGACAATCCTCACCCTACAAGCTAGATTTTGGGGTTGAGTTAGGACCAAGATGAATGAATTTTTCGGCCTAAGCGTCATTTTAATATGACATCCTCTGTTCGACCATCCCCGATTCCCCGTAACCCAAAAGCTGCCCTATGAGACCCGAATTGGAAAGTCGTCATATTAGATGGAATTGATGCTCTTATTAAAAATAAGACATGGGAGTTGGTGCCCCGTCCTTCTGATGTAACATAATTCGTTTCATGTGGAATTTTTGTCATAAAAATAAATCTGATGGTTCCTTTGAGAGGCACAAAGCCCGTCTTGTTGGTGATGACAGGTCTCAACAGGTTGGTGTGATTGTGAGGAAACTTTTAGCCCAGTTGTTAAACCGATGACTATCCGGACAGTTCTCAGTTTGGCTTTGTCAAAATCATGGTCCACTCATCAGTTGGATGTAAAAAAATGTGTTTCTCCACCTACGCTGGTTGATACAAAGGCTAAGTTGAATAACTCTTCGGGGCCTCCTTACGGTGATCCTACACATTATCGCAGTTTAGCAGGGACATTGCAATATCTCACCTTTACGAGACCTGATATATCATTGTTCAATAGGTATGTTTACATATGCATAACCCGAAGGAGGAACATATGGGTGATCTCAAACAGATTCTGCGGTATATTCAGGGTACTCTTGATTTTGGCTTGCATCTTTATAAGTCAACCATTTCTAGTATCACTTCTTATACCGATGCTGATTGGGGTGGATGCCCGGATACCAGACGCTCCACCTCTGGTTATTGTGTATTTCTCGGTGATAATTTGATCGCGTGGTCGTCGAAGCACCAACCTACATTATCTCGGTCTAGTGCGGAAGCCGATTATAGAGGGGTTGCTAAAGTTGTCCCTGAATCGTGTTGGCTCCGTAATCTTTTATTGGACCTCTATTGTCCGATCAAAAAGGCTACCGTAGTTTATTATGATAATGTGAGTGCGATATATCTGTCGGGGAACCTCGTACAACATCAACACACTGAACATATTGAGATGAATATTTTATTTTTCCGTGAAAAGGTTGCACGTGGACAAGTTCATGTTCTCCATGTCCCGTCTCGCTATCAAATTGCCAATATATTCACAAAAGGTCTTCCGCGTATACTCTTTGATGATTTTAGGGATAGTCTCAGCGTACGAGAGCCTCCCGCTAAGACTGCGGGGGAATGATAAATTATGAAAATAATTTTTGATTATATACATAATCTTTGTGTATTTTATATTTAGAATGTAAATATTCTAATTTTAGAATATCATAAGTGTAGCATAAACTTTAGTCTTGTAACATGTATATATTATTACATTCAAGAAATGAAAAGTCATATATTATACATTCGCTAATTATTTTTAATTTAAGCGGTTTAATGAGTGACTATTTAGATTAATTCTCTAATTTTGTTTGTTCTTTTAAACTGTAAATCTCTTAATGATTAATAAGATCACCACCGCAAGGTAATCGTTTTTCTTAAGACAAATTAGTGGTCAAAGATCTTATCTAATGTTTGATTGTACAAAAGCCTATAAATGTGGAAACTTTAATTGCAAAAAGTTGACATTTAAGTCTAATGTTCAGATTGCATGAATAAATTTGAAAATGACATGACATTGTTATATGTCTTTGACTCAATTACTTTTAATTTTACCTGACAAAATAATATAAAATAAATCTAGGGTCTTTATGAATTTATTTACAACGTGGTAATTTTTTTTCAGAAAGAAAAAAACACAATTTACTGGTCAATGGCATAGATTTAATATGATTTGATCTTCATTAGGATTAGTTTAACTCTAAATACCCGTAAATAGAGAAATTTCAATCAAGGGCCACTTTCTAAGATCAATTTAAACGTTAAATAAATTTTGAGGCTGAAGTGCACAAATAGCCTCTTTTAGGATTTCCATTTAAAACTTAAAATCATTTTTTTATAAAGTACCAGCACCATCAAATCCTGACACGAAGATCTGAAATTTGAACTGCTAAAAGTGGTTACCTGGTGCTATTTCTACCGGGTCATTTGCACGTTTGTTCCTATTTTGTACTAGTCTTAATTTTTTTTCCCTCAAATGAAAATTATCCCTTCTGGGCATAAGTTCTTTACGAATCCGACACAAGTTGTGCCGTATCCCGTAAAGAACTTATGACCCAGAATGCATAAGTTTCATTTGAGGAACAAAAGTTAACGTCCAAACCATTTGAAGGGAAAACCACGTTATTTCTTCAAATCTACCTGGTTGATCCGTTGATTCTAATTGGGCCTACGAAAGAAAATGGGCCTAGTTGAATCATAATAAGGATGTGCCGTAAGTACTAAGTAGGGCTTATGGTACCAATTGGGTCCTATTTAATTAATAGCCCAGTATGGTACTAATGTAACTCTTTTTTCTTTTTTATTTTTAAATTTTTTCTCCACTAGAACTATTAATTTTTACTTAACTTTGCCCTCTATTAGAAATTAACAACAAAATACTTGTTATCCTTTCATATTATTTTATTAATGACTCTCTGTCTAACCATTTTATCTCTTCTGGTGTGCTCCACGCCTTTCATAGTTGAGTTGAAGGATTCAAACTCCATCAAAAACATTATATTCCTAAATGTAATAGAAGATTTTTAAAAAAAATACACAAGTTTAATGCTTAAATAATTAGTGATATTTATTTTCATTTTAATTATTTATTGTTATAGTTAAATTGTATGATTTGATACAAACACCAAATGCGGTAAGTATTTGTTATTACTAGTCTAGACAACTGAATGTGATTTTTATCGTGGTTTGATATTTATAGCTTATGCGAAAATGCCTTTGCGCGATCCACTCGACTAATATGTGAAAATTAATTGTTTTCGAGAAAGCACAAATAATTTTTCAGAGTACTCGAACTCAAGATCTCTGATTAATATATATTTCAATTTTGGATGTATTTTTCTATAGTCCACCTTACTTTCTATGTTAAAGAACCCAAATCAATAAAGAATAATAAATTAACAATGCTATAACAACAAAGAAGCTTAGCTAAGTTTCATATGTGAAGCAAAACTTCAATTCCATGCTAAAGCTATTCCTTTCTTTGCTCGTATATGTATACTTCTTGGCACCCAAATTTAGAATTACAACTACCTATAAAATTAAAACCCTACTGTTCTATTAAATTCAAAATCCAACTATATTATTACTGATAATAATACAATATATCATTCATAAATTACTAAGACAATATGCCAATTTATTCTTCTGATTCTGATGATCCACGCCCTTCAACTTCAGCACCCACAAGAAGATTTTTTGCTCATGACAGGCCCATGCATGCAATTCTTGGTAGAGGAAAAGGTATTTCTTTTAATTTTCTTCATTTTAATTTGTTTAGATCATTCTCACCTCTTAAGCTATTTTAGCAATTTCCCTCCTTTTTTGGTTAATTAGAATATGTATAGAGCGCGCGCATATATATATATATATATATAAATATATATGGATTTAAGGAGATTTTTCGATCTCAACTTTGTAAGAAAAAAGCACAGTCCGATGTACGGAGTATACTTGGGTTCACGCGGGGTCAAAAACACACTTAAAGTATATGCAGTCTAGGTATACCATGATGCAAGCATATGTCGTTCGTTTCGCGGCTCGAATCCGTGACCTATAAGTCACCTCGAAACAATTTTACGGTTGTTTCAACATTCCCCTTCAATTATGACGAACCTACCTGGGGTGTGAACTTAGCATAACATATACATAAATTGAGGCTTGTTAGGCTAATATAACCCAAAGAAATTCTTAACACGGTGCAATAATGTCTTATTTGCGCTAAATCTGCACATGGTTCTCTAAAAAGTTATATATATATATAACTCAATATTCTTTTCATCAATTTTCGATGTGAGACTTCGTTCGCTCATTATATTGCATCATTTGCCTTTGCTCTCCAACGAAATATAACTTGATTTTCTTCTTCTTTGTTTTTCTTGGCAGTTGCGGACTTATTATTATGGAGAGACAAGTCATTAACAGTTGCAATTTTAATTGGATTCACAGTAATTTGGTCTCTTTTTGAAGTTATGGAGTACAATTTTGTGACTCTTTTGTGTGGGAGTGGCTCGGTGGAGGATAAGATGCGGGAAGCGAGGTTGAGATGGTTCGGGCATGTGCAGAGGAGAGACACGGATGACCCAGTGCGGAGGTGTGAGAGGTTGGCTATGGACGGGTTCAGGAGGGGTAGAGGTAGGCCAAAGAAGTATTGGGGAGAGATGATTAGACGGGATATGGCGCAGGTGCAACTTACTGAGGACATGACCTTAGATAGGGGGTTGTGGAGGACACGAATTAGGGTAGAATGGTAGTAGGTAGTCGAGCGTAGTCCTAATTACGCTTACAAAATGATAGTGTAGTGTTATTACTGTAGGCTCGATTAACCTATCACACTTATAGGCGCATTATTGCTCTATAGTACCCTGTAGTTTGATTCCTGCTGCTATGTGTTCTTTAGTGTAATTTATTTATCTTATTTAGTTGTGTTAGCTACTGCTTCCTGTTGTTAGTATGCGCTACCATTGTGTATTTGATTTTACTATCTGCATGTTCACAATGCTTTAATTTCTCGTCTGAATCTCACAGTTTCTCATACTTTGTTTTGCTTTGCTTGTTTTGCGTGGTTATGCTTTGTCTTGAGCCGAGGGTCTCCCGAAAACAGTCGCTCTACCTACCAAGGTGAAGGTAAGATCTGTGTACATTCTACCCTCCCCAGATCCTACGTTGTGGGATTTCACTGGGTATGTTATTGTTGTTGTGGTGGTGGTGTGTTATCAAAATTATGTTAACAATAAACAATAAGGTTGAGTAACAACTTAAGATAGTAAGTCCCTGTCTGTCTGTCATTACAATTTACAACAATATTAGAGATCATCCCATGCATATGAAGGTTCAATACAGCGGAGTCGATGAAACGGAAGGGGTTCATCTAAAAATTATATTATTTATACAAGATCAAATTTATATATATATATATATATATATATAATAAATATTAAAACTCTTAATGAAAATTTTGAATTTGTCACTATCACTAGTGTCGAGGTATCATCAATATTCGTTATTACAACAAAGAGATTAAGTCCCTTTCTGTCATTGCCTCGACGCATAGAATTCATAGACATGTAGGAATGTGAAACTCTAAAAGTTTCGATCGAGTTTTCTTTGCATGCATGTTGTTACAATTTAAACCAGATGTCCACATGCCACTTGACTTTATTGATGTTTTCGGTTTTCAAACTAGCTAGCCCGTTTGGTTTAGCTGATTATAAACCGTTGATAAACTTTAAGTGCTGAAAAATATTTTTAACTGATGTAATTTATTTCACGTCGTCTCCAAAATGATTTGGATGATTTTGGAAGCATGGTTCGTTTAGCCCGTAATAAGCATCCACCCAGACGTCCGTTTGCTGGAGGCTTAAACAATGAATATGTATTGTTTCTTGACTTGTTCACCCAGTACAACATACATGAATATGCTGAACCAAGGAAATTTGTTGAAGACGTGTCTATGTGGATCTACCGTGCAAGTGCTTTCTGGAACAAAACTAAAATTAGTTTGTTCTTTGAAATGTTCAATGAATTATTAGATTCCAATGACCTGGTACTGCAGAGAAAACACTTCCTTGAAGAAGAATTCGACGACTGGAAGGAAATCATGGACATATATGGACTATTTGAAATGCAATATGAGTCCAGAGCAAAAACTAAGGAATTACCGTAAAGTATAGATCTTGGACCTAACTCAATCTCAAAAGCTAGTTTGTAGGGTGAGAATTGTCCAAGTCCATATAAGGAGTCCATGTTCTCATTTCATATCCGATGTGGGACTCTTAACACTCCCCGCACGCCCAGACCTGTTAACTGGAGTGTGGATAATATAATTTGTGGCCCTAACATGGGTGAACAAAGAATTGGAATGAATCTGGCTTTGATACCATGTAAAGAATGGATATTTGGCCTAACTCAATCCCGAAAGCTAGTTTGTAGGGTGAAAAAGTTGTTGCTGCTCGTTGGATTCAAACACGCGACCTCTCACTAGAGAAGGATTTTTGAAGGAGTCTTCAACCACTAAGCTACAACTCTCACTGATAAGATTGGAGCATTTATAATACATATCTTAATATTTGAAACCATTAAAAGAAAAATGAAAATTCTGGGGCAAAGGCCCTGCCGGCCGGGGGCCTCTGTGCGGCGGCACCGCCTCGACCGCCCCAGGGACGGCTCTGGTGATGATAGGGCTTTACAGGAAGTTTTGAAGGTCTTTCCTAGTTTGCTTGGCTTTACTTATGGCCAGCTTTTTTCAATCCTTAAGAACGTACAACTTTCTCCGCAGGAAGGACCTGTGGAGCATCGAGGGATGCTTTATGGTGATTATTTTTGTAGGCGTCCCTAGATTTTTGAGCTTGATAAACCTTGACACAATGGTTTAAGTGGGCTGCTCCCAATTAAATCACTTTTTTGTTTATTGATGGACCTGGCAGGCATTATCTTTTTGTAATGGAGGGATAGATTCCTACTTAATGCATTTCGTATATTTCGGTTGTTGGAAAAAATGTATTTTTGTAATATTCTGTCGTTTTTGCTTGGAAACAACTTTTTGGCTTAAAAAAAAATTAAAAATGTTTTTTTGAATTGGTGTAATTTATTTTATGAATAAGCAGCTATATTTTTTTTATAGAGCTGTAAATAAGCAATTGATGTATTTAATAAAAAGCGTTGATAAGCTATTTTTTAGATTGACTAAAATACCCTTAATTTTTTGGTAAAAAAATTTAAAATATCCGTGTAACGAAAAGGAGGAAACACACATGGACATGGTGAAGAGTAAGTTAAAGACTTTTGCTTTGGAAAAGATATTCTGAGAATTATAACAAATATTAAGAATAAAATAGTAAAAGAGTTGATTAAATCAAAAGTGGTTATAAGCTGAAAAGTTATAACTTGGGGGATGATCAACTTATGACTTTTGACTGATTATAGCTTATAAACATTTTGGTGTATAAAAAAATGTGATAAGCTAAAAATGCTTATAAACCAGTTTGACTAACTTATAAGTTTAGTGATCCTAAATATGGTCTATGGAAGGGTTGACTTTCCACCAAAACCCTAAATCGAACCTCTAATCTTTATGAAGGGTCAAATAAAAGGTAAACATTGGATAATCCCCCACATATGCATGCTGATTTTTTATCAAATAGAAGGGAAAGAAATCACATAGTGGGATTGTGATGCTTGACCTCAACTATCTTTATTTATTTATTACTCCTTAGCTTTACTTAGCTTTCCAATCACTTTTGTATTGTGTGAATCACAAACAAGAATCTGTTCACACTACATTTAGCCATGTGCCCAAGTATTCTACCATTTGGATAAGCACTGCCCAAAAAAAGTCAAGAACCCTTTACCCAAAACACAAGGTAGCTTATTTTGACCACTCATTATCAAGTCTCAACCATCTTTAAAAACCATCACTTGATAAGAGAAACTCATCTTTAGTGATAAGAAATCAGTAGAAAAGCTCTTATCAAAATACCCTTTATAACCACTTAGACAAAAATATGGTTAGGGAATTGAGAGCAACAGTTGGAAGCAGCTGGGAAGGAATAAAAGGTGTTGAAGATATAACAAATGTTGGCTTTTGGGGTATGTGGTTGATGATTTTGGTTTGCTTGTATATCATTTCAACAATCATCTTCTCTTGTGCAGATGGTATTTCTAAAGAGAAAGCAACATCAACTCATACCGATAACTATGGTGCCGGCTGTGGCGCTGCCTGTGGCGCCTGAATATTGAAAAATGGAAAGTGAGGAGAAAGGAAATAGCGAGAATTGAATCCACGTCTATTATGTGGAAGCTTACTCCCACTGATACCACTAGACTATAAGTCATACGTTCTGCTTGTAATGAGGCTGGGTTTCTTTGTGGGGAGGGGGCGGCCGATAGCTCGATTACATTTCATTGTAATAATTGGATGGCAATGTTCAATTGTACAATTCTCAGTCAGCTATATTTTGAGAGTAGAATGCAAGGAATACCTCAGCAGACGTCTTAATGAAGAAAAGGAATAGCTCAAGTCAACAATTTGGTCATAATATTCAAAAAAAGCATTAATTTAATATACAAATTTGGAAAGAATACTCATATCAGAGTATAACAATTCCTCACATTCTCAGGTCTGTTGAGACTGGAAAGAGCAAACAATGAAAAGTGGATAAACCCTTCTGTTTTTATCCATTTTGGCACTTTATTTTCATGTTACATACATAGAACTAATTGTTTAGACGACGCTATGTACCAATACTGATAGGTCGAGTGAAAAAGATGCAAATAGCTTACATGGACCCTTGACTCTTCCGAATTTCGGTGGATGATATATCCATACGGAATTTCTGAACTGGTATAGGCACAAACATGTCTTTTAGCTCTGCTGGAATGTCGAAATCCTCAAGAACCTAGAGAAATCACATGAAATAAAATTCATAAGAGTTTCAAAAGCTAAAATACATGAAGGTCACGGAGAGTTTGCTAGTGTACCTTGAAAGTTCCATTAACAGTTCGACCACCTACTAGGAAAGTACATCCCGTGTTTTTACAACCCAGAAGTATCTCCAACATCTTTTCGCCATCACCATAGTACTTTGGCTGGCAAAAGAAACTTGCAAAGATCAATACATACACTTTGGGAGCCTTCCTATTCAGTAGCAGCTTATTTCCCCATTTATCAGCAAAAGTTGATTATGCAAAAATCAGAAATTAATCACAAATAAAGATCACATTTGCTATTTCCGAGTACACGTCTTTGTTTCATCTCCTTCATGCTAACTTATTCTTATAGTTGAGTGGGTGTTAATGTTTCTATACATAAATATAACTTTGCAACAGGTGCTAGTTCAGTCGGATGGATTCTATCACAAAATTCGACTCCCAATAATTGCATTCCCAAATTAAGTAGACAAGAGCATGAATTGTAGTAAAAGAAAACACGATTAGTTTTAAGAAATAGTCCACCAGAAAGAGGTTAGAGCTTGGCTGAATGCATGATATTACAAAACGGAAAGCAGAAGAGTTGGTGAATATATCAATATGGATCGAGAGAGAGACTGTACTAAATTCTTGATCTCATGTAATTACAATCTTGTGGAAGCAAATGAAAGAACATTACATTTACAAGTCTTGCAATTGTGTCTGCACCAATGACAAAAGCACTGCCAGGAAAAAGTTCTGCTTTCTTGTAAAAATATGGCTGGTTAGACACTATGACCGTCTTTCCTGCATTTCAAAGGATGAAGCATTCAAACGTCAGCATAATTTGTATAAGAAAGTAGGGTAAGAATCTAATGACTTGGTCTTTTCTCTTCTCAGATTAACATTAAAATTGAAATATTACTTTTGTTCGTACTCAGACAGACTTTCAACCTTTTAAGATTCTTAGTTGAACCCATTGTATTTTAAAAGTTATGGGTTCATATATACTATTTATTACAAATTTAATAAAATTTTATACATAAATTTATGCCGCGTCGAAAGTTAGGGGTTCAATTGAATCCCCACCTTTAATGCTACATACGCCCCTGTACTCAGATATGAAACTAGTATGGATAAACTGTAATGAAACCATATACTTCTCTCGAATTTCTTTTTTCTTGTCTTCCTATTTGTATTGTGTCAAAGACAGAGAGGGGTCTTTACAGATCAGTATTTGGCAGGAAATAACCTCAAAGTACAGGTCAGCATTCGAAGCCTTTTGAGAAGTTTTGGCAAAGAATTAAAAAACCAGGTCATTTTAGCCGTTTCTCAACCCTTTACTTTCTGTGAGCTCACAATTTGATTTAAGGAAAAGATAATGTTGACTTGTTCATTGGTTCCTTATCAAGGATATGCTGAAAGCTAAATAGAGTTTTGCCACTCTGGATAATAGAACCAGAGGCAAGCACGACAACCACGCCATTCTACTATCAATTTACTCTGCTATAAAGTTCTTTTCTCCTTTTACTTCTATCAAGATTTAGATGTCATCAAGCTCAGAATCATTTCATCCAGTAAACTGATCTGAGGTTTGACTGATCAAGCTAAATTTCATGATTAGCCTAGACCTTGCTTTCCATTAGATATCAGTTATAATACCTAAAGATTAAAATAATTAAGATGCGCATAAAACATCATATATGTAGGGTCTTACCAACTCTTTCAAATTGCATAACACGATCTTTGATTTGAGATATTGCCAATCGAGGTTTGTCTGCATTGACAGCTGACAACTCAAAGCATGGATATCCACCACCACAAATGCTGCATGAATTAAATAAATGAAGTGAATGATATTCCATTAAAAGCATGATATTTCTCTCTGAAAGTAAAGCCTTCGAATTCAAAGCTCAAAATGTGCTACACATCTTCTCTTTTCTTTTCCTTGTGAAATTTGAAGAATAAAAGTTTGGCATTCTGCAGAGAGATGTACATCCTTGAGAGATAAACAAATCTTTTCTCAATGTGTATAAGAAATCAATCTTCTCAATGGTTGAAAATTAAATTTGATATTAGAGATGTGTACCTAGTTGCAATTTCCAAGAGCTTAAGGTGACCATCATGCAAAGGATTAAAGGAACCAGACAGGATTATTTTCCTTACTGCACCTGACGTGTCTGCAAAATTCCTGTATCAACATATGTAGTGAATCTTTGGCTTCTGAAAGTGACTATGTTGATTTCATTAGCACATACCGCTTGAGAAAGGATACACTTTGAATCCTATAATCCCACGGAGAAGTTGCTCTAGCTCTTCATCCTCATCAAACTGCTTTTCAGATTCATCTGGAACTTCTGATTCAGTTAACTCCGGAACAAAAGTTCCTGCAACCTTACTAGCATTTGCAATGGCCTGAAGCAGATAACAGAAGCTAATATAATAATATATGGGATAGATTCGATAAAATATCCAGCATGGAAGGATTAGCAAGTAGTACAGCATAATGAGTTAAAAAGGATCTATAGATAGTTTAAACAGCAGAGAATGATTACCAGCTCAGCGCTGATTCCTGTTCAGATAAGATGATACTTCAGGGCAGTGGTAAATTCAAATTTGTGACTAAAATAGGAAAAGGTGCAGCATACAGAGTTACATTTTACATATCTACAAACCCACACTTCGAACTACATCTCTGTAATTTCCACAAAAGTTCCAATGGCGCTCAAACAAGCAAACGACACATTCACAAAGTTCAACTTAATAGACTAGCTCAGTATAGCCGCACAACCTAATAGAAAATATTATAATCTCTCTAAACAAACAAGCATGGATTAATTGATAGAGGAAACAAGTCCATTCAATGTAACCTTCCACAACACATTTAACTTGAACCCACCCAATATCAAGATAATGCAATAAAGTCTGGGCTTCTACTAGCAAACGCTATCTGGAAATGTTTAAGTTTTGATTATTTTGTGTATAATACATTAAGGAGCATAGTTAATAATTATAACACTATACTATAATAAGTAGCATCTTGCATTGGCTTTGAAAATTGGGAAAAAAAATAAGAAGCAGAATTGAAAGCTTCGAAAAGCTGGAAATATTTAAGTTTTGATTAAATACATTAAGGAACACAGTTATACACATTCATAGAACACTAAAATAAGTAGCATCTAGCACTGGCTTTGAAAATAGGGAAATACCTAAAAAGCAGAATTGAAACCTTTGAATTTCCAAATTGGGCATGCACTTGTACATTTTGTTCACTGATATGTACATTTAGTTGATGAAACCAGTGCAGTTCTATGTTGAAATTGTATAAATACCAAAATGGGAGAATGAAATGTTCTAATTCCTCTTTTAGAAATTCTCCTGAAAGTTTATACACACCTTGATTAAGTATTGACTCGAGACTGCATCTTCCTGCTCACGAGTTCGCAGACCCTGTATATATTCATTCAGTTTAAGCAATATCAATACTTCAGCCACTGCAATCCACATATCCTAATAAAAAGATGGTAAAGATGACAAAAGGAGAAACTTGCATGAATAATACCTTAGTCAAAGTAACGGTCGAGGACCAAAGCCGGTCAGATGTTCTGGTTGACAAGTGAAACCTACTCATAAAGCACTAATAAGGCTCAGAAGAGATCCAAATTTTGAAGTACAACTGAAAGAGTGATACGTTCACAAATCAAAATGCCAATGCTAGGGATACCAATGACTTGGTTAAAAGGCATCTTTTTAGAGTTCCAAACATGGTCCTTGGGCGTCTTGAAGTGATGCAGACTTTTCAAACTTAATTATAGCGACAAAGTTTGGTGCTTTTGTTCTTCCCTTTAAGGGGTAAAACTGAGCACTGAGATGAAATGATTCTAATATGAACACAACTCAAATACATTTTCCGAAAGTAGAATCCTTGTGTGTTCTTAACGTCCATGCATATACTATGTGAACAAAATTTTTTGCTCTGTTACAATTGAAAAAATAGGGTGCGCATGAAGTATTAACAAAAAGTTCATCAGCCACAACCAAATTATACTATCCCTGACTGCAGAATCTTTAGTCATGTCTCCAACAAAAGAGAAAAGCAGTTACTTTCACCCACATCCTAAAGATCAAGATCAAGGAGGAAGTGATGTCACTAAATCCATCTTGTGTTTGGATGACTACCCTTTGGTTGACCAGCTCCTCTTTTCAAAGAGGAATAAATAAACGCAATTTAGCATATATTTTGTTTTCTCCCTTAATACAATCCATTTAATGTTGTAACAGAAGTGAATGGTAATCAGGATAGTTACATCTGTATATAGAATAGAAACCTAACATGAATCATTCAATGAAATACAGTTTATACCCCTGCTAGTGAATCTAGCAAACATACACATAAAAGAAAAAACCTGAGTGCAAGTTGCTCCTAAGGGAATAAGAATCTGAAAAGATATATCAGGACAAACTAACTGATGCAACAAGAATACCTATGATCTCCACGTTTCGGACGTGCACTAGCCAAGGCACCAGTAAAACCCACACCTAAAACTGGTGAACCTGTACAATCAAACAAATTGAAAGAATGTCAATTAAATATAACAACACATATCAAAGAATAAAATGCTACTAAATAATAAATGGTGAATCCTTGTAACACACATCCAAGTGTAAAATAGTCAAATGACTGTACCTCTTGCCTTTAAACATCTTCAGTAGCAAGCACCTAATTTCACACACTAGAATGTCTATTATAGCTTGTCATGATAGGAAAACCACAAACCTTCATCATTTGGCCATGGCATACAAATTATTACATCCACATACGTCAAATAGACCACTCATGATTAATCAAGAAGTCATCTAGTCTAGGATATGAGCCGTCTGTTCAGTCTCTTCCAACCACTTCGATTTGAGACTAGAAAGTTTCATCTCCTAAATCAGTTATCAACACACTTAACTATCAATCAACTAACATCAACCCTAAACTAGTTATAGTCGGCAAAAGATGCAACACAAGGACTCCCTAGGAAGTTACACATCCTAGTACTATGCTCGCCGAAAAACACTTAGCTTCCGAGTTCTGATGT
The DNA here is from genome assembly GCA_034509755.1 of Anisodus tanguticus. Lineage (NCBI taxonomy): Eukaryota > Viridiplantae > Streptophyta > Magnoliopsida > Solanales > Solanaceae > Anisodus > Anisodus tanguticus. The sequence goes on along the minus strand of CM067540.1, from coordinate 1,332,090 downwards.
GATTCATTGGATCATTGTTGGTATGATCCCATCACTCACATATATAATCTATTTACCTGCCTCCTTTATGCTTGGAAGTGGCTATGCTTTGAAAGCTCACATAGACAGTTCTCTTAACTCTCTTAACTAAACTAGAAAATTTCTAGAAATGCGTGGCCAAATTCACTTAGCTAAGAGATAAATGTACAAGATAAAACCGTAAAAATCCACAATCAAACGACAAAATTCCAATAGACTCAAAATCACAACCTGGTTTAGAAAGCTTTAATGCTCTATTATAAGCCAACAACGCCATTTCCTCAGCTGTTTGCATACTAGCTGCTTGAGCAGGAACCTGTTCCACAAATATTTAGCAGTGAACTCGCAATAATTCCAAAGTCAATCAATAAAAGGTAATAGAAATATGACGTTTGAACTTGAAAATTAAATGACCTTGCCGAGTAATTGAATCATAGACATTCTAGAATAAGTAACTACAGATTCAAGCACAGTGTTCGATGCTCCTGGAACTGACATCAACCACCCCAACGCCTGTTCAAATTCGTAAACATTTCATCAAAAAAAGTATGCTACCGATCAGTTAATAATAACCTAAAGTGATATCTGCATATTTCACATGATCGATAACTTTAAGTTCTGTACAAATCATCAGTTAATTTACCTAAAACAACAAACTGTTCAAATTCGTAACACTTCATAAAAAAAACTGCTATCGATAAGTTAATAATGATAACATAAAGTGATATCTGCATATTTGACATGATCGATAACTTTAGTTTCTGTACAAATCATCAGTTAATTAGCCTAAAACAACAAACTGTTCAAATTCGTAAACATTTCATCAAAAAACTGCTTCCGATCAGTTGACAATAACATAAAGTAAAATCTGCATATTTGACATGATCGATAACTTTAAGTTCTGTACAAATCATCAGTTAATTAACCTAATACAACAAACTGTTCAAATTCGTAACATTTCATCAAAAAAACTGTTAGCGATCAGTTGATAATGATAACATAAAGTGATTTCTGCATAATTACATGATCGATGTACATCAGTTAATTTACCTAAAATAACAAACAGTTCATAACAATGAGTAACAAGTATATATATATAGACCTGAGAAGCTCCGCCAGAGAGATAAATGACAGCTTGAGTAGGTGAAGAATGTATAGCTTCAATAAGAGCTCGGAGACAACTGTCGGTCATCGTCACCGTCGCCGTCGCCGTCAATGGACGAATACGATCAGTTCACTTTTCCGTCAAATTGATTTCGTCGAAACGGCGTCGTTGCTGGAACTAACGGAAATTGAAAAATGATGTTAAAGTTCGTTGACCCGTATTGTAACTAATTCTCGATTTTTTGTTTTTGGTTTAATAACCCAAGGATAATTAAGGAGTAGCACTTTTGGTCCTTAATTATTGATAAACTAGAAAATTTGCCCGGGCAAAGCGCAGTCTTGCATGACCTCATTAACTTACGAATAACTTTTTTATTAATATTTGAATTATTAAAAATAACGATAAGGCTGATCCTTATTAAAACTAAAAGTATTAAGAAATTCCGAATGATAGCAAAAGTCTTTTTTTTTATCATTTTATCTACTACATATTTTTCGATATCTTTTATGAAATAAGATCAAATATTAATTTTTTAAATCTTTTGTACACAAAAAGTAAAGAATATTTAATTTCACGACATACACTATACTCTTTCCAAGAACTTTGGTGCGAAGGTTTTTTAAAACCATCATCATTAAGATCAATGGTTAATTTAAATAAGTTGAATCCGTTAATAAGAAATAAAAAAATATATGAACTAAAAATTAAGTCAATGATAACCTTTGATTGAAAATTGTTGAGCATAATGTTTTTCCAATAAACTTTCATTCATAATCTGCACCCTACGGGCCATCATTGAAATTTTGCGTTAGTTCTCTAGCTCCTTATTTGACCCAAGACAAATTACTGACACTTAATTCATAATTCCTTATTTGACCCAAGACAAATTCAAAAATCTTACTTGACGAATTTGATTTTTAAAATTCATAATATTGAACTCACCGTACTTTTAAATTGTGATTTCAGAATTAGTTATTCATTGAAATTCGTCATTTTTATGTTTCGCGTAAAAAATAATGCTAGGTTCTATTGATTTCAAACCTAATAACTTTTTTAAGAAATTGAAGCTAAAAGCGAAAAGGATCAAGGAAAAGGTACTAGCTAATTAAAGTTCCTAATATTCACGATAATAGACGAATTATTCTGGTCCTTTAAACACTCAATAGAAATATCAATTAATTAATTGACAGAAATTCCAATGACTTGGAATTTTAGTCAGTTACTAAGGAAATGTTTCAATTAATTACTTGTAAATTAGATCTATTAATTTGACTCTCTTCCGTCACTCTCGGGTTGGATTTTGTCTTCACTGCTCCTTTGATCACGCAAGATTAAGAATTTGAATAGGTCATTTGTGTATATTTTTGTAGTATAGAATATCAAAAGGGTAGCTCGGTATATTAAATTTTTGCTATATAGATAGGATTCGGGAAAAGAACGGATCATATTGAGTGTTACGTATGTAGGCCCCTATGTATCTTATTTTTTTGCCTGAAATTTTTCAGCAACTTTAACCCGTGATCTCCTCATCACACAGCCAAGAACGGAGCTAGAAGGTTACGTACAGGTTGACTGAACTCATTAAATTCAGTCCAATCCTATATTTATATTAAGCAATCCAATAAGGTATGTATAAAAATTAATTTTATAACATAATTACTAACACTTAATAATTGGGACTAAAAGTATATGTAAATTGGGGTCAACTTGTATATAATAGAGAGACAATATTGTTTTAAACTGATCAAAATAAAGGGCAAATATGAGAAGTACTTCTCAGACAAAATTTGGATCCAATGTCTTGATTATACTTTTGCCAAGTAACCATAGCAAATTAAAATGTTCTTTCATTCGAGGTTTAATATTAAGAATATTTCAAATATTACAATAAAACAATTTAAAACCCATAACAAATTTTCACTATCAATAAAAAGGGTATAAAAAATAAGTTTAAGCATAAATCATAAAAGCTTCTTTTTAATCGCTCAATATCAACTAATATAGGTAACTAAAATAAAATAAATTGGAGCATGCACCGAGTATAGGTGAAATTCTTATCTCTTTTCTCTAGTTATAAACTTAAAACATGCATAGAGTAAGTACAAGTAAATATTTCACATCACCAATTATATGATTAGTCAAAATATAGTTCTTTAATTTAGTACTTTAAAATCCACATAAATTACAAAATAAAATTCATTCATGAAAGATAACCAAAATAAAAATGTTGACATGTTAAAATCACCTTCATTCCATTGAAGCTTGAAAGTATAGTTCAAGAGTTTCAGTTTTAATTTGTTACTCTAATAACAAGACCGTTTTGTTTTTTTAAATAACTAGGCCTTTTTTTGTTTTTCTAACCGGTGTTCGATATCGGCTCGTAATCTAAGTTTGTGTCGGAAGTTCCAACTTTGTGATAAAGTGATCCCTACCAAAAGGTAATCAACTCCATTATCATAATTTTCACTAAAGTAATTTATAATTTCAAAATATATAATAAATACATGAAAAAGCTATGAAAATTCAATATTACTAAATATTCATAAAAAAAATTAACCTTGTATATATACTATACAATGTAATTTTTTGACGAAGAGAGTTCAGAATACCATTGTGTTTCCCAAGCTTTACTCAACAACAACAACATACCCAATATAATTTCATAAGTGGAGTTTGGGGAGGGTGAGGTATACGCAGACCTTACTCCTATTTTTGTGGGGTAGATAGACTGTCTCTGGTAGACCTTCCGTTTAAGAAAATTATTTTTCAAAACATGTTTGAAAAGAATACAAGAGTAAAAGCTATGATTACGTTTCCCAAGCCTTACTCCTATTCCCAAATTAAGGTTGAATTTGAGATGGATAATGAACTTATCGCTCTATCATACTCTTTAATTATAATTAGGTCATTGTTGGGAAAGAACTAGTGTTTGTTGCTCTATTTTAATCTAAAGTTGTGGAGCTATATTAAGTGCAAAAATGTCCCCGCTTCCTTTTTATGAAATACAGTAACAAAAAAGAACTTCCACTAACTAAATTAACTCTATTTTATTTCATTTTCTACTGTACTGTGACAAGTTAGTATTTTGGTAGTTCACGTATCAAATTTTCTTTGTTTTATTGTTTCTTTTTACTTCTCACGATAACTTGAGGCTCTCTCACGATATGTTAAAGGCACCACGTAGTGGGCCTACCCATGGCTGAACCGGAACGGACCGGTTCACTCGTGGGTAGTCCGGTTTGCTACTTTGGAGAGTAGTTGTACATTATCAGTTTAATTAATTAGGTGATTTTTTTTTACAGTTGTTAATAGAATATAATCGATGGAAACAAAAAAGAATTAATTGAATTTCGCCTATTTCTCATGGAAAAGGGAAATGTTACTTGAGGGTGAGGTGTAATCCTCATAAATTTTATTTTATTTTAAATATTATCAAAAAACAAAATAACATGTAAATTTCACCATAATAACTTGTCTTGAACTCATAATAACCTATGAATAATACATCGTCATGATTTAAGCTATTTTAGTTTAGTAACGGTTTACCCAAAAAGGTACAATTGAATTTGTAAATGATTTTAAGGATATGTGAATAGATTTACCAATAAGTGTTATAATCAATTAGCAATAAGTAAATAAACGAAAATAATAAACAAGTAATTAGCCTGAAATATCGTAATTTTGATTGAGATAAAATCGAGAACTTGGTCCGATCCTTAGAGGAACTGCTTCAGGTCCGAGCCAATAACAAGAACAAGTAAGAGAACTTTTGAATGTTATAATGTGAGTATCCGCAGAGAGAATGAGATGCCCTTTCAACATGAAGGTTGAGCTCTTTATATAGCTAACAATGCAAGACATTTATGCCCAAGAATCACTTCCTCATTAAATGCTATTAAATGATAAAAAACGGTCACTTAATGAGCAAATGGTAACGGCTGGCGCCATATCTGGAACGGGTAGACGCTGAGCTCCTTCGGTCTTTCACCCGATATCAAGTCTGGTCGCCATTTGGTTTCACCTGGTTCGACCACCGATTCGGGCTTGCTACAACACCTGAACTTACCACCGGTGCAAACTATTACTTCATTCGGCTTCCATTCTCAAATCATGCCAAGTGTCATGCATGTTTTCACCGTATACAGATAGTCCCCACACTTTCCGGATCAAAGTTTACCAAAGTGATGGGAATTGGAAATAATGTCTTTTATATCTTCTCTTGCAAGTTTCCTTTCAAATTACTTTGAAACATGTGAAAAAACAAAACAATTGCAATTCTCAAAATCTGACTCACGTCTTATCACTATGTAACTTCGGACACGTGTCACCCTCTGATTGAACCGTCACTTTGGTTCACAAACCGAAGCGTTTCGTAATGATGACCACGTCCCTATAAAAATCCCTTTTTTCTCCTTTCTCAAAATTTACCTTTTGGTAAATTTCCTTTAATCCCTCGAGCAATCAACCTTTAAATCCTCAAAACTTCATATCTTCAAATCTTCAAAACTCCAAATCTTCAAACGTTCATACCTTCAAATCTTCAATAATAGATTTATAGGTTAGTTTTTCTTTTTTAAAAAATAAACAAAAAAATAAGGCCTCCTGTTAAAGTTGACAAAGGTCACCGACCTTATTGAACCGCCCCCGATAGAGCAACATAATATATAATTTTGAATTAAGAAGCAACAAGTTATATAAGTCTCGTTGGACACTAAAACGAGATATTTATAAAATAAAATGTTTAGATTCACAAAATAAGTAATCTAAAGAATAAAGTGCTCAAAGAGCATTTTAGCTTATGATACGAGCATCATAATGTGTAAAGAATTTATTAGATGGATTGTTGACCTATCGAAGTGTTACTCCCATGAGACATTTACTTCACTTCATGGCTAAATTCAATTTCGTCTGATATAAAGAAATGAGTTATTTTATACAGATATTAACATAAAGTATTTTTTTTCATATCAACGTAGTTTATTTATGAAAAATTATTATTAACTATTCTTTAAATAATTTAATGGTGTACATTTATTTTGATACTATATCATAAAGAAAAAAGGTTAGGGCATGAGGGTGATTTTGGATCAAACAAACATGTGGGGTGATTAACAGTCAGTCAAACTGCATGCTTCATAGAAATCTGTTAATTATCATTTCATTTACTAATTAACTACTTAATTAACAATGGATTAATCTTACTGTTTCTCCCTCAATTGTCCAGCAATATAAAGACAGTCCTCACTGTCAAATGTGGTCACTTTTTTACCAACTTTAAATCCTGACCCTACATCTCTTCTTGTAATTCTAACCCCTAAAAAACAAAAAAACAAAAAAGTGGTCCTCAAGTTTTGTTTATTACTACAAACATTTACCAATTTTCTTGATAAGAGATAAGTAAGAGCTACCCCAAGCCTGACTTGTTCTGAGTTGTCATGGCTTTATTTTCCCCATAAGGTATGGTTCATCACTTGGTACATATTTCCAATTCTAGAAAGAAAATAATCCATTTGTTTTATTATGTAGCGGAATTTGATCAAATATATAATTTAAGGGGAAAAACTCTTTTGAAATTAATGATGTTACATATGTCATGAAAATTCAGTAACTATAAAAACATGTCATTAAAAGAGCAGCCTGGTGCACTAAACTTCAGCTATACGCGGGGTCTGAGGAAGGGCCGGACCACAAAGGCCTATTGTACGCAGTCTTACCTCACCATAAAAAAAATGTCATTAAGAGTAAAAAATTAATAATAGTGGACTTATGATTTTTAAGTCATATATGTTTATATTGTTTTTAATCTGAAGTGTCTACTTATCATAAAAATGTCTAATTAACTCAACTTATCTGTAGGTTAATATTCTTATTATTTTCATTTATGTTGTCATATTTTGCTTTAATTAAGTGATTATCAATTTACTCTGATTAAACGCTAAGAAGTTCATTTATATATATAAAAAAATTCCATTATGAATTATATATAGCTAATCGTGGATGTATGAGTTAGATCACATTGCCGATCACAAGTCCAGATAAAAAAGAAGAGATATGGTAGGTTGACAACCAACATTAAATTTATCAATGATAATGAATCATTATAATACAACAACATATTCAGTGTAATCCCATAAAGTGGGGTCTGGGAATGTTAGGATCAGTGGCGGATTATGGTAGGAGCGGAGGGGAGCTGTGCCCCCCCTAAAAAAACTCATTTTTTTTAATATATACTACTTACGATTTAAAAACCCTAAATCCCGTCACTTTCTCGGCGGCACCAGCGACTCACGAACTAACACTCGCAGCACTACTCCACTCTCTCACAATCTATTTCTCTCCACTCGTCTCTCCATATCTGGTAATACTTAACTGCATAAGATTTATTTATTTATTTATTTATTTAGGTCTCTTTTTCTTCTACAAAACATAAATCTAGTATGCCTTGGATGCATAGTTGCATCATAAGCAATTACAGGTTGTTTCCAATATACACGATATGCGTTTTAATGGGTAATTCTTGATATGGGTTTCTTTTAAATCAGCAAAAGATTACAACTTTATGTTTGTTTCATCATATACGAGACTATTTTGGGCTTATGTGAGTGGAATTAACAGATTAAGGCTTTAAAAGCCGAATTTCTCTGATTTAGTTCTGTTTTCAGATTTAGATGTCATCTTTGATAATTGATTTATGTATTTTTTTAGGAGTGGTACGATGATCAAACTTAAGAAAATTGATGCATTTTTCAAGAGGAAAGCTTCCAACAAAGATGAAAATTGTATAGCTTCAACATCGACACTTGAAAAGCACCATTCCGATGAGCAACCTTGCAAGATTCAAAAAGTCACCATGGATGAATTTGATGTCAATTGTTTAGAACGTGACCTCGGAAAGCGTCCCCAAATTTGAGAATATCCAATGAATCGAAGAGATGAAGTTCTTAGAGCTTATATCAATTGGGGTCCCTATCAATGTCAAGTTGAAGAGTATCCCCTCAATAGAGATAAGCATCCAAGGCGATTTCAAGCATCTTAGTTCAAAATTTTCCCTTTATGGCTAGAGTACTCACCGACTAATGATGCTGCTTATTGTTTGCTTTGTTTCTTGTTCAGTAAAAAGCCAAGTGGGCATCCTGGAGCTGATGTCTTTACTAGAAAATGATTTAAAGACAAGGTTGCTACAGAAAGATCATTTTCAGCAATGAAGATAATCAAGACAAGGTTGTGTAATAAGATGGAGGATGAATTTCTTGCTGACAATATGATGGTTTATATTGAAAAAGAGATAGCTGAAAGCTTTAGCTCTGATTCAATTATTAATGATTTCAAGTCTTTAAAAGAACGAAGGGCAGCACTTTAATTCTAGGTACGTCTTTCCTTTTATATATTATATTTTTGTTGTGTTGATGTTATTTTGAATCTTTGATAAAATTATATTTTGTTCTTATAAATTTCAATTATAATATTTTAGTTAGTAGTTACCGCTCCCCTTAATATTTTGGGCAAGTTCCACCACTGGTTAGGATATACGCAGACCTTATATTTACCTTTGTGGGGGTAAAGAGGTTGTTTCCGATATTCCCTCAACTCAAGAGAAAAGTTATCGATGCAGGATTGCAAGGGAAATAAGACAATAAAATATCAAGATACAAAACAAATGAAGTAACGCATAGTAATACACACAAATAGAATAGGGATCTACGCGATACATAAAATAATACTAAAAAAAGGAGAAAAAGAAATGAAGAGGCTAGCCCCCTACTTCTCCCCCACGAGGCGATAAAATATCTCTACTACCCACTAATCTTCTACCTAATTTTCAACCTCCAAAATTTCTTATCTACAGTTATGTCCTCAGTCAGCTGAAGTTGTGTCATGTCATGTCTATTCACCTCCCCCAGTTCTTCTATGATGAATCGTTATACACTCTCTGTCTCAAAAAAGATTATCATATTTCCTTATTAGTTTGTTAAAATTTTTTTGGCATATTTCTATATTTAGAAATAATTTAACTTTATAAGATGATTTACAACCACATAAATATCTAAGACTTATTTTAGATCACACATTTCAAAAATCTTGCTTTATTTATTAAATTCCGTATCAAGTTAAATTAACATAATCTTTTTTAGAGGGAGGGAGTAATACAAATATTATTAGGATATGTCCACCTAAGCACCCGTTACGTCAACACTCGAATGTGATTGAAGTTTATGCAAAAGTAATTCGTTTTACTCTTTTATTTTGAACTCTTCCAATATTGTTTTACTTACATTTACCTAACATTATTGGCTTATAGCCCATAAAATGAAAACAAAATCTCACGATAATAAGACGAGAAACAAGAAATTGTCCCACTACACTGATACATACATTACATTATACTAAAGCTTCTTTTTCTTCTGTTTGTTTTCCCTAAGTATAAGAAAATATATTAATCAATTTTCCCAACGTCTTTCTTTGCTTAACTCAAAACTCAACTTTACTCTTTCTTCAATACACACACACAGTACACACACAAAGTCTAAGCTTTCACACTCTCTTTCTTTCTCTTAAGCTCCATTACTTGGCTTTCTCTGTACTATCTTCTTGGTATTGTGGTATACGAAGGTTTGCCTTTAAGACCCTTTATTTCCCTTTTCTTGTTTTTTAGTTTGTCAAAAAATTAGTCTTTGTGTTTGAACATTTTCTTGCTTAGCTGAAATCAACTTTTAGCTTCAATTTCTAACTTTCTTTGTATTTTCTTGGTTTTCTGGTGTTCAAAGGTAATATCTTTGATACCCTTTTTCCATTTCTTGTTTTTGTTTGTTTTATCATTTTTGGAGGTAAAAATGCAATTTTTTTTGTGTTCGAGCATTTTCTTGCTTAGCTGAAATGAACTTTTAGCTCCAATTTCTATCTTTCTCTGTATTTTCTTGGTTTTTTTAGTGTACAAATAAGATCTTTAAAACCCCTTTTTCCCATTTTATTGTTTATAAAAATGCAATCTTTTTTATGTTTTTGCATTTTTTTGATTTTGTGTAGTTTTCATGTTTTAGTGTGTTCTTTGAATGATGAAGGGATAGCTCTTTGGTCATTCAAAAAGGGTATTGGAAAAGACCCTTTAGGGTCACTAAACAATTGGAATTATTCAGATGAAACCCCTTGTTCTTGGAATGGTATAACATGCAAAGACCTAAAAGTTGTATCTGTTAGTATACCAAAAAAGAAACTCACTGGTTTTCTTTCTTCTAGTCTTGGATCTCTTACTGAACTTAGACATGTTAATTTAAGGAGTAATTTGTTTTCTGGTAGTTTGCCTGCTGAGCTTTTTGAAGTTCAAGGTTTACAAAGTTTGGTTCTTTATGGGAATTTTTTCTCTGGGGTTATACCTTATGAAGTTGGGAAGCTAAATTACCTTCAAACTTTGGATTTGTCACAAAATTTCTTGAATGGGTTTGTTCCTATAACATTGCTTGAATGTAAGAGATTGAAGGTTCTTGATTTAAGTGTAAATAACTTTACTGGTGTTTTACCAGAGGGGCTTGGGGGTAATTTGTCTGCTTTGGAAAAACTTGATCTTGCATTCAACAAATTTGATGGTCCAATTCCAAGTGATTTGGGAAACTTGTCTAATTTGCAAGGAACTGTTGATTTGTCTCATAATTCGTTTAGTGGTTCTATTCCGCCAAGTCTTGGTAATCTACCAGAGAAGGTGTATATTGATTTGACTCATAACAATTTAATTGGTCCAATTCCACAAAATGGTGCTCTGATTAACAGAGGTCCTACTGCTTTTATTGGAAATCCCGGGCTTTGTGGGCCTCCATTGAAGAACCCGTGTTCCGCGCAAAGTGAAGCAAGTTCACCGGGCTTGGAACCTTTCTTGCCTATTAACTTACCTCCGTTAGAAGGTGCTGGAGGTGATGGGAATGCTAGAGGTTTGAGTAGAGGTGCTGTAATTGCGATAATCATGGGGGATGTCGTTGGAATTTGTGTTATTGGCTTGTTGTTCTCGTATTGTTATTCGAGAATCTGTGCGTGTAGGAGGAAAAAAGATGAATCCGGCTTTGGTTTTCAGAAGGGGGGAGGGAAAGGAAGAAAAGAGTGTTTATGTTTTAGGAATAATGAGTCGGAGACCTTATCGGAAAATGTCGAACAATATGATCTAGTGGCACTAGATAATCAAGTGGCGTTTAATCTTGATGAACTTCTCAAGGCATCTGCCTTTGTACTTGGTAAAAGTGGTATTGGCATTGTGTACAAAGTTGTGCTCGAAGGCGGGCTTAACTTGGCTGTTAGGAGACTAGGCGAGGGTGGTTCACAAAGATTTAAGGAATTCCAGACGGAGGTGGAAGCAATCGGGAAACTGAGACATCAAAATATCGTGACTCTTCGTGCCTATTATTGGTCCGTGGACGAGAAGCTACTGATATATGATTTCATTCCAAATGGAAATCTTGCCACTGCGATTCATGGTAAGCTTCAAACTTCCAATGTTTCTTTCTTGTTTGTTGGTCATAAAAAAAGGGCAAAAAAGTACGCCTGAACTATTCACAATAGGTCAACTTTACACTCCGTTACATTTTTTGGCTCAAAAATGCCCTTGCCGTTAGTCAACTAGTTGGAGGGAGTTTTCAAAGCTAGTTGACTGACGGTGAGAGCATTTTTTAGCCAAAAAACTTGACGGATGTTAAAAATGACCTATTTAAAGTAGTTCACGGGTAGTTCTGGCCCTTTTCCCTTTTTTCTTTAACTTTTGTAGTTGTTTTATGCTTTCATGATTATTAATTTTTTAACTTGTCTTTAGGAAAACCTGGTATGGTGTCATTTACACCTCTTTCGTGGTCGATTCGACTGAAAATAATGAAGGGAACTGCCAAAGGGTTGGTCTATTTACATGAATATAGTCCCAAGAAATATGTTCATGGTGATCTAAAGCCATCTAATATATTGCTCGGGCACGACATGGAACCCAAAATCTCCGACTTTGGACTTGGACGTCTTGCTAATATAGCTGGAGCGTCCCCTACTTTGCAATCCAGCCGCCTGGCCCCACAACAAAGTAAGCAAGGCAGTGCAACATCGGAGTCCGGGACAACAGTTACATCAGCGACGACTTCCGGTTCTTGCTACCAAGCTCCCGAGGCATTGAAAGTGGTGAAACCGTCACAGAAATGGGATGTTTACTCGTACGGTGTGATCTTGCTGGAAATGATCACAGGAAGAACTCCGATTATCCAAGTAGGTTCTACGGAAATGGATCTTGTGAACTGGATTCACTGGTGCATCGAAGAGAAGAAGCCACTTTCGGATGTATTGGACCCGTATTTAGCTCAAGATGCTGATAAAGAAGAGGAAATGATCGCGGTTTTGAAGATAGCAATGGCGTGCATCCACAGCAGCCCCGAGAGGAGACCTTCGATGAGGCACATGTCCGATGCATTAGAAAGATTGCCTGCATCTTCTGAATGAAAGATCGAAAAATGCCCGAGATGGTGCAGAAATATTTATTCACTAACAGTAGTAATCTCCACTTGTTTGTGAAGGAAAGTCTGCTTGAAGAGCATGCCAATTTTTTTTTAACTACCTGTTTCTTGTTTGTTAATGCTTGAGAATATTAGCTTCTTGCTCTAAATTCAGGCTTTTTGTTGTCTATTTGTTGTTCCTTCTATTGATCAAGAACATAAATTATTGTTCTCTTTATTACTACTACTATTATGTAAGTAACAATGATTGTTAGCCCTTTAGAACAATAATGAAATTGTGTAGCAATAACTATATATGTTTCTGGAGTCAGCAAAGATTGGTACTATTTTTGTCAATATTCTTTGTCAGTAAGTGAAATTCTTTTACTAAGGGATTAATGTCTTGTAGTGCTAATAAATGCATCTGCGACAGCTGCATGATTGACAGCTGTGTATTTTACTTGAAAGTTGAAACAAAGTTTTTTGGCTGATTGCTTATTGTAACTTTGAACTCTGTGAGTATCTCCCAACTTGATTATTACTCCCTCCATTTTAATTTATATGACTTTTTTTTTGAATCTGGAGGATCACTCCCGAAACTTTCTTCCTTTTTATTTATATAAGAAATCCTCTTGGTTAGTCGAAGTGGGGTTCCGTCCTCCCTTGCCTTGCGACCTAGGTATTCCTTTTCTGGTTTCCCAGACTTTTCAGTTTAAAAAAGAATGACACGTTTTCTTATTTGTTAATAATTTAACTTTTAATTTTACTTTTTACGTTTAACGAGATGATCTATAACAACATAAATATCATTGACTTGTTTTATACCATAAGATTTAAAAATCTTCATTTATTTGTTAAATCTTATGCTCAGTCAAACTATATCACATAAATTGAGACGGAAAAAATATAAATTTTATGATTTGATTTAACTTCTATCCACTAAAAAGGAAAGTCCAATGCACTAAGGCCTCTTATATATATGCATGGGTTTCAAGGAAGGGTCTGATCATATCAGATCTTATGTATGCAGTCTTATTTTGTATTTTTGCAAGAGGTTATTTTTGGAGCTTGAACCCGTGACCAAGTCACACAGTGAATACTTTTACCGTTATGCCAAGCAGAGACGAATATAACTTGTAATATATGAGTTCTGGTGAACCTGATAGCTTTTGCCCAAATCATGTATATGTATTAAGAAGTCCACTGAATATCTATAATTTTTTTACTATCAACCCATATATTATTACATATTAACTTGAGATTATTGTTGAAACTTATAAAATCCAAATCGTGGATTTTCCTATGATGCCAAGGCTCCCCTTCTTAATGTTTATGCACTTAACAGTTTATCAAATCACCTAAAAAATAATTACATGCATTCATAAAAAATGACACATTTAACCTAGAAAAACACCGGAATGCGCTTATTATTTTGATGCATGCATAGTGTGTAGGCAAGTATTTTCCATGATTTCAGCCTAGTATGCCATCTGAAAATGTTTCTTGAAAGAAAGAAGAGGCTAAAATCATGAAAACAAAATACAAATGAAAACTTGTGGACCATTTTCAGATTACTAGCTCACAGCACATGAGTTCTGTAAAAATCTATTTGATTCTTGATTTTTTCCTTTCTAGGTACATCAAACAAGTTATTGGTTCTTGATTATGTCACACTACCAAACCCATAAAGGAACAAGTTAAATATGGAAAGATTTCACCCAGCTAGCATATCTCAAAACATTTGCATTCTTGGTTGTAACATCATAGACCTTTGAGAAGTTAGAGTTAATGGGTTCAGAATACTATATTGATAGAATTTCTGTTGAATATATCATTTATCGTCAGAACTAAGATCAAAAAGTCCCTATGACACACCCGTTTACTATGAGTAATCCTTGCGCGCACACACATATATATTGAAAAAATTAAACAAGATGATCCACCAATGTCAGAGGCTAATGCATCCTTATTTACTGCATTCAACTGAATCCAATAATTTCAGTATTGAGTATAAATATATGAAAATTAGTAAAATTTCACAGAATATTAATTTCTAAACTTATATTTCACAAATGAATTCAACGAAGAGAACTTAAAGGTTGAACTTAACAAATCCAAATTCTGAATGACCTCTTCTTATTTCTCAATGTACCTTTTCCATATTCTAAACAATCATCTACTTATCCAAAGGGGCCAGCTTGCTGGCAGGGAGTCAAGTTTGCGGCCTTAGGGTCGCAAGTTCGATTCCCCCCTAAGGATATCGTCCTCCGGGGCACATACATGTGGTAAAAGCCTGGGCGCTAAAAGCCGCGCGGCATGTTGCGATGTGGGTTCGGTCTCCGCCAAGCTTTAGGGATGGGGCTTGTGGGGGGGTCAACCTTGTAGCATTGATCCGTTGGACGCAAGCGGACACCGACCATATGTGCATATCCCGCGATTTACCCAGGTGGTGGGGTCTTTGAAGGACCGGTCCCATCACCTCCGAAGCCTAGTACCGCATTTTGTGCGGAGTGCGCGCGATATGGGAATGTACTAAGGCCACCCCGAGACCTGGATTATCAAAAAAAAAAAAAAAAAAAAAAAAAAAAAACAATCATCTACTTATTGGTGCTGCTGACCATAAAGCTAGCTATAGTCTATAGAGCACACCAACTTTGGCCAAAAGACAATGTGTTACAGATACACTGAAGCGAATTGACATTTAGTAGGTAAGCAATGCACAGAGACAAAGTACGACAGCTTTGGAAGTAATAGTAGTACTATTTTTATAGTATTTGTTAGCCCAAACATCCAAAATATGTTTTTTTTTTAAAAGAAGTAATTTTTATTAAAAATACTTTTCGAAAAAATATTCTTGGATAGTAGTAATTTGTGTTTCACTAATTAATTTTTGAAAAACATATTCAGCAATATTAGACAACAATTTTTGTTTGACCAAAGTTTTAAAAAGTGTTTTTCGGGAGAATCTACTTTTTTTTCCAGCTTCTACAGAACAACTTATGCTACAACTCAAAAAACATTTATTTATTAAAAAAAAAAGAATTCTTGGCCAAACATCTCAATTTTCTAATATATATATATATATATATCCCTTCATCGTTATTGAAACATAGGTCGTCTGCAGGCGGGAACAAAAAGAGAAAGAAGAAGATAGAAAGGTTCGGTCCCAGTTGGTCTCATCTATGGATTTTCTTCCCCTATCCTATTGTCGAGACGAATGTGGCCATACCCGAGGACTATCACATCAGCAAGTCGACTTTCTAATCAGATCCTTCCTGCGCTTTGGATACGAAGAACTCGATTTAGGAAAGATGAAAAAACAAAGGTCCCCTCTTTCTCCAGAACTTGGACTCAATCCACATCCCTTGCTTGAACCTTCTACACCTAACTCAATTCAATAAAGTTTCCCCGTCCGTAGGTGCTATATATAGTGGGCAATTTACCTAGTAATCGACATTCTAGAAATAGTTTCTTTATTCTACTCGCTATCGGTTTATATATATATATATATATGATACAAAAATCTGAAGGGTCTATTTGGATATGGTTGGTTTAAATTGAAACTTTATGGCTGGAAACCATTAAATAAATGGATCTTCTGTGTGTATAAAGCTCGACATATTCTTGGTCTTGATTTCTCTTATATACTTAAATTGCATAATATTTAACTTTTCAATAAAGCTTTATTATCGGAATGTAACTTGTCAACTCAATGCACTATCACGAGCTCTATTCTTTTCTACTATTTCTAATCATGATTGCGCTATTCATGCCAACTAGAATGGAGAATTGGTACCTATTTTGAAAAGATGTTAAGTTATATATATGGATAATGTAATTTTTTATACCATTAACATAATTTACTTAAATATAGTATATATTTTTTTATTTTTAGGCATTATATCAGATTTGCTATAAAAAGTTACCTATTATTGTATATCAATTTGACTTGATGATAAATATACTCTATATACTGCCCATCCATAGAATTTAACCTCTTTGAAAATGTTGCTTTAGAGTATTTCCTAATAATTGGTGCAAAAGGGAGTATTTCGTCTAGCAAATAGTTTAACCAACTAAAAATAGTACTGCAAAGGATGATCTAGCATAAGGGTCTCAAATTAATCAGCTTTCATCTCAATTCAATAATTTATTAATTACTATTTTTCTAAATAGAAATTGTAAATGTAAAAGGGAAAATGGAGTGTACTGTCGAATGCAATGGTTTAGAATTTTAATTGAAGAATTCATGGTCAAAAAGTAATACTCCCACTTATTTCCCTACACATCTTTATATTTAGAAAAATTTTAACTCCAAATTTATTTATTTCTTTTAATAAAATGAAATATAGTTACACAACTGTGTAGACTTATTTTAGATCATAAATATCAAAGATTACTTTTTTAAAAAATTGATCCGTCAAGTATCATCACATAAAGAAAAAGGAAAAAGGGAGTATATACTACTCACTAGATAATAATCACATTGAGTTTATTTGACAGATGGAGTACTCATTTCTTATTATTCCTAATTATAATCATAGATATTCAATGTACCAATGTTTCTACAAAATCAATCAAAGGGTTGACATATCATGTAGATTTTTAGGGGAAGAACACATATTAGATAGTGGAAAGTCCACAAATAATGGGCCACATTCTAATTGGGAAAATGTCTCCTCAAAAGACTTCAATTGCTATTTTCTCCAACTAATTAGAAAATTAGGGCAACAAAGAATCAAAAGACTTGGAAAAGTGAAACAAGAGGCATATATTACAGCTTGCTTCTCATGACATTGTCCATTGAAAAAGAGGCACTCTCCTTTTTTGCTACTCATTTAATAGTTAATACACAAAATTAGCTAGCTAGCTTTCATAGTGAAATCTATTCATGCATCATTGTTGTCCTAATTAATGATTGTACTAATTAAAGGAGCATACAACACTAACATCTTGCATAGGGTATAATATGCGCAGCTTGATGAAATTAGTGGTCTAAAATCACAATTTGATAAATTTAGTCTGCATTTTTATCTTCTTATCTTGCGGGCGCTTTAACCATTCACATGATAACTGCTATCTCTCGTCAATAGAGATATCAAGTAGTAACTCTATATTGTCGCTAAGCTCAGGTAATTGTTTTGATTAAAGAACATTAGGGTTACAATAAATTCTTTTTTCTTTCAAATTATCAGTCTAGTGATGTCAATTCTCTACCAATGATTAGATTGTCAAAATAAAATTTCATTTGAATAGTTATGAATTGAAAAAATGACTTGATTCACATGTTTCAAAGATAATTAACTCTAAAAGGGTTTTCAAGAGACTTTATCGCTTCATTATCGATATTGTCGTCACCCATTTGTCTACATATTTGAATGTTTATTAAGTACGAAAGTTAGGTCCACTTAAACAACCTCAACCGAATTCCAAAAGAAAAGAACTATTTGGAACCTTTTATTAATGGTAGTTACATATAAAAATTATATAATACTAGTAAATTTTGAGGCCTGCATCTTATTGGACATAATGAATATTTTGTATGGAAATGGTTACTTAATTAAAGGGAGGGCAAATGAGATTCCAAGCTGCAAAATTAAGTAAAAAAACCTTCTCAATACAATACCAGACCAGCTCGTAAATAATACAACTAACTGTCAGAAAGATAAATGTAATTACTAACATATCAAAGCTTTAACAGAAATTAATACTTAATTTCTTTCTTTTTCTTCTGCTAAACTGAGGTTTAACTTGAGTATCAAGCAGAATTTAGTAATGCAAATGAATTTGCTTCCTCACAATTCTTAGCCTCCTCACGCGATCTGAAAACTCGCTGTTCATGATAATCATATAAGTAACAAAAATATAAGTGGTTGGTACTGACGAAGCAAAAGATATTTAAACGATCAGGCTAGTTACAAAGGTTAGTTATAAAGTAATTAAGCTAAATCTTTGTGATAACATTAATTGGAACCTGATAAATGATACGTATAGGAAATATGTTATCACATGTTAAACTACGTACACCCTAGAGTGAAACTAGGTGGAAGGATCCCCTTCAGCGGAGAAATATACTGCGCAAAAAGCGAATAAAAAAAGGAATCATTTTTTTAGTAAAAAAAAGGAATCTTTTTTACTTATATATAAAATCGTTGAATTTCTTTGACATAGGGAAATAGTTTAGCGTATATAAATGGGTTCAAAATTTTACTTTAAGTCGTAGGTTTAAGTCTCAAATATGACATTCCATTATTTTGACAACTGTCGTATAAATTCTTGGTTCTGCCACTACATATAGACCTACCAAATGGGTGGGCAGAGCAGAATTTGACCAGATTAAAATGAGGTGAGTTAATAAATAAACATGTCATTACTCATTACCCACTCAAAGATTACTTGGGTTGAGTTGGATTGGGCCAAATGGCCCAAATAATAGGTTATATTAGGCAATTGGGTGGGGCGAGTACCCCTTACCCGCACCCGTACCTGTCAGAAAATTTATACCTGTCACCTACCCGCAATTCGTGGCGGGTACATTTTCAACATCCATATCCGCCTAGGCGGGTATATTCCTAAATCCACATCCGCTCCACTACCCAAGTGGATATCCGCCACCCGCATGTACCCGCCAACCATATTTTGTAATCAATTCATTTGGACTTTAGATAAATATAAAGTTGTACAAATAAAATTATAATTGTCGGTATAAGACATGCGAGTGGATTTGGGGCGGGCGGTTGGATGCGGGGCGGGACAGACGGGTATGAGGCGTGTATAACTGCAAATCCACCACCTACCCATACCCGCCTACTGCCCGCCAAAGTTATACCCATACCCGTCCCAACTGAGGCGGATGCGGTGCAGAATCCGCAAAATTGTACCCACGTGCCATCCCTAGGTTATATCCTAACTCACCCAACTTTGACTTTGTTGTTTGTTCTCTTATAATTTACATAAAAAGGAAAAAATAACTTTATATATACGGTGTAATTTTTCGTCGAAGTGAGTTCGGATCAACCCTAACCCCTTACTGATTCTGCCCCTGATTTCATTAACTCACCCAAACTTATAAATTTGATAGATCATATTTTTCTACGTTAATTTTACCACTTACCACCCTTAGGCCTTAACTACATATACACATTGATAATATAAAAAAAAATTAACACTAAGAGACAAATTATTTTATTCATAAAGGGTAAAGATAAAGTTGTGATAAAACTCACTTCCACGGAACATCTCCAACAGTCCTCCATTGCTCATCCCTGTCCTTGTAAAATAAGGAGAACTCTGAACCATCTTGGAAAAGACTTAGCCCATCCATAGATTGTTTTCCTACACAACGAGATATGTTTCAACGCTTCATTCATTTTCAAGAACAATTTTACATTATCAGTATAATTTAAATTGCTAAAAAAATTGTTTTGCCTCAATTTCAGGTTATAAATTTAATTATTATAAACAGTTAGTTACAATAATTAGGCCGGTAACAAAATTAGCTCATGAAAACATGACCCTCTACCTGCCTAACTCGATCGCCCAAGTTTGAGCAGTTTATTTATCTACTCATTTATTAACTCAGCTCAACGATCTACTCATTTATTAACTCAACCCGTCGATCTTAAAGCTTGGCTGAATTGGACAAATTAATATCTCAAATTGGCACATAAAAAATCTTATCCAACTATTTCCCAAAAGATATGTTTTTAATGTAATATGTTATAGATAGCCATTATAAAGAAAAAAAATAGACAACTAATAACAATAAAAAAAAGTTAAAACTTGCTATAGAGTTGGGCGGTTGGCTATGCCTTATTATTTAGCTCATTGATCTTTACCCAATGAAATGGAGGCTTGCTTCTGGAGTATTGTGCGATAAAAATGTGCCATCAAAACTTAAAGGCAAGTTCTATAGGATGGTGGTTAGACCGACTATGTTGTATGAGGCGGAGTGTTGGCCAGTCAAGACTTCGCACATCCAAAAGATGAAACTTGCGGAGATGAGGATGCTGAAATGGATGTGTGGGCATACACAAAGGGATATGATTAGAAATGATGATATCCAGGACAGTGTGGGAGTGGCCTCGGTGGAGGATAAGATGCGAGAAGCGAGGTTGAGATGGTTCGAGCATGTGCAAAGGAGAGACACAAATGCCTTAGTGCGGAGGTGTGAGAGATTGGCTATGGACGAGTTCATGAGGGGTATGGGTAGGCCGAAGAAGTATTGGGGAGAGGTGATTAGATGGGATATAGCGCATGTGCAACTTACTGAGGACATGACCTTAGATAGGGTATTGTGGAGGACACGTATTAGGGTGGAATGGCAGTAGGTAGTTGAGCGTAGTCCTACTTACGCGTACATACTGGTAGTTGTAATTGTATTATTGTAGACCTGCTTAGTCTATCATACTAGTAGGCACAATATTGCTTTATAGTCCTCTGTCGTTTGATTCCTGCTGCTGTGTGTTCTTTTGTGTATTTTGTTTATCTTATCTACCTATGTTAGTTATTGCTTTTTTTTTCAGAATGTTTTATCATGACTTATTCATTTTTATTACCATCATTGTCATAACAACAACAACAACAACATACCAGTGAAGTCCCACAACGTGATTGTCATACTGCTTTAAATTTCTCATCCGGGTCTGACCGTTTCTCTTATTTTGCTTGTGTTTATGCTGTGTCTTGAGCCGAGGGTCATTCGAAAACAGCCGCTCTACCTGCCAAGGTAGAGATAAGGTCTGCGTACACTTTACCCTCCCCATACCCCACGTTGTGGGATTTCACTGGGTATGTTGTTATTGTTGTTGTTGTTGATCTTTACCAAATCCTCTCAGTCCAAGTAATGTTTGGACATAGTCATCTATTAACTTAGCTCATTTTGACCATAATAAATTCAGTCCAACTCATTTATTTGAAACTGAAAGAGAATAATCCCCCAAATATTTTTATTAATGTAAAAGATATATATACATTTGGTACAATATTAAATTATGAAAATTAAATCTACATTTTTCTAGTATAAGACTACTACCATAATTACATTTGTACAAGAATTATACAAAATATATTCGATATACACGATAATGACGTGTATATTCTTTCACACCTCCGCAGTCATAGCGGGCGGTTGTCGTACGCTGAGATTGTCCCTAAAATCTTCAAACAGAACTAAGGGAAGACTTTTAGTAAATATGTCAACAATTTAGTACCATGAAGGGACATGTAAGACACATACTTGTCCACGAGCTACCTTTTCACGAACAAAGTGAATATCCATCTCGATATGTTTAGTGCACTGATGTTGAACAGGATTCCCAGAGAAATAGACCGCACTAACATTTTCGCAGTAGACCAAGGTAGCTTTCTGAATAAGAAAGTGAAGCTCTAATAGGAGATTACGCAGCCAACAAGACTCAGACACCACATTGGCTACCCCTCGCTACTAGACCTCCGCACTGGATCACAATAAAGTAGCCTGACATTTAGTCGACTAAGAGGCCAGGTTATCACCAAGAAACATACAATACTCAGATTTTGAACGTTTGGTATTTGGACATCTACCATAATCAGCATCTGTATAAGACATGAGAGTAGATACGGAGGATGGATATAAGTGTAAACCATAATCAAAAGTATCCAGAATGTAGTGCATAATGTGTTTGAGAGCGTGTATGTGTTAATCCCTCGGATCATGCATAAATAAACACACATGTTGCACTGCATAAGTAATATGGGGTCTCGTGAATGTAAGATAATGAAGAGCCCCTGCAAGACTGCGATAGTGGGAGGGATTCTCCTAAGGTATGCTAGAAGTAGCATTTAGTTTCGATTTGGTGTCATCGGAGTAGGAGATGACTTACAGGATGACATGCCAACCCATTCAATAATCTCAGTTGCATACTTCATCTGGAATAGAAATAGACCACCTGAATGACGAGTTATAACTATACCAAAAAAACAACTCAAATTCGGAACTAAAAAGAGACATGATAGACTTGCGCAGTTTATCAGAAGAGGGAGTCAATATAATATCATCCATATATAATAGAATGTATGCCAGCGAAGTACCACGACGATAGATGAACAAATAATGATCAGACATACTGTGAGAAAACCCAATAGAAGACACATAATCTGCAAACCTTTTGTACCAAGCCCAATGGGCCTATTTTAGCCCATACAAGGACTTCTTCATCGAACAGACATGGTTAGGATGATCGAGATCCCTGAAACCCAAGGGCTGATGCATGTATACAATTTTCTTGAGATCACCGTGTAAGAAAGTATTTTTCACATCCAGCTGATGAATGAGCCATGCTTTCGAGAGAGCCAAACTGAGAACAATGCGAATGGTTGCCGGTTTGACCACCAGACTAAATGTCTCTCCACAATCTACGCCAACCTGTTGAGTTTTTTCATCACCTACCAGACGGGCATTTTGCCTCTTATAACAACCATCATATTTTTCCATATGAGTAAAAATCCATATAGAATGAATAACATTGACACCAGGCAAACGGGGCACCAACTCCCATGTCTTATTTTCAGTAAGAGCATTATATTCATCATCCATGATCATTTTCCAATTCGGGTCATGAAGGGCAGACACTGGTTACGTGGTAGGGGTGATTTAGTGACATTAGAATTAAGATTAAAATATCATTTTGGTTTTAAAATACCCCACTGGCTACAAGTAACGGGCTATTGACTCGGAATAGATGTGGGTTGGACCTGGGTCAGTGTATGGACGTCTCGGGATTGTCCAGCAGGTAGTGGGCCTGCTGGTCAATGGACTGGACTGGACTGGAGGGGTGGGATGGGCCGATGGACTAGACTGAGGTGCTGGACGTTGATGTAGAAACTAGGACAGCAGGCAGTGGGGCCGAGACACTCCAGGAGACCGAATTGGGCCAGCATGTAGTGGGCCTGCTGGCAGATCGTGATCACGGACATGAAGTAGGCCAGCAGGCTTTGGGTCGACAGGCAGTGGGCCTACCGGTGTCTCCTGGGTCGGAAAATTGTATGCGGACCGAGCCAAATGGTGGACCACATACGGTGAGAGTGGTCATTTCTATTAGAGTCTTACTTTCCTTGGCTACACAGAGATCATGGCCATTGTATCAGTTAGATGTGAAAAATGTCGCCATCATAAAAAACATTATAAGAATTAGACACGAAAGTATACAATTTAGCAAACGGAAATTGAGTTTCATAAAAAATGACATGACTACTAATTATGATTTTATTAGAGGATAAATCAAAACATTTGTAACCACGATGATTAGACGGATAATCCAAAAACACACAAACGGTAGAACGGGCTTGAAGTTTGTTAATTGTAGTGGATGGGAAGAGAGGGTAACATAAACACACAAATACCCTAAGATGAGAATACGAAAGATCCTTACGATAAAGAATGTGGAGTGGAGATTGTTATGCTAGTCCTTTGCTAGGGAGTATGTTAAGAATGTAAGTAGCCATTTGTAATGCATGATGCCAAAATGAGGGTGGTAATGAAGCATGGGTGAGTAATGTCCGAATAATATTATTAATGGTGCTTATTTTTCTCTCGGCTTTTCCATTTTAGGAGGACGTATGAGGACAAGAAAACCAAAAAGATATGCCATTAACATTACAAAATTCCCTAAATGGCTCATTATCGAATTCTCTTCCATTATCACATTGAATATTTTTAATTTCCCATTCAAATTGGGTACAGATGAATGCTCTAAGCGACTAGAATGTGGAATAAAATTGAGACTTTTTAGACAACGAAAAGGTCCACAAAAAAATAGAATAATCATCCAAAAATAACACATAATAATGATGGCCCAAAGAGCTCAAAACAAGAGATGTCCACAAATCACTATGAATAATATCAAATGGAATCAACGTACTAGAATTAGAGGCTACAAACGGTAATCTAATATGTTTTTCAAGCGGAAAAGAAGGAAAAAATATTAGTACTACACGTAATATTACACTCAATATAATTATTATTTTGAATAGAGGAAAAAACAGACGCTCCCAGATGATCCAAATGCGCATGCCATAAGAAAGTGGCTAAAGCGGCAAACGTTAATGGTGTGGCTTGATTAGTGGTAGTGGTGGTGGTGGTGGTGATGGGATAGAGCTCGCCCCGACTATTACATCGCATTAGAGGTATCCCCATCGCAAAATCCTTCACAAAAAATAAAAAAGGCTCAAAGTCAACAAAAACCCAATTATCAGTTGTAAATTTTTGAACATACACCAATTTTTTAGTTAAGTGAGGAGCACGGAGGATATTTTTTAAGGCTAAAGGTGGGTTCGAGGGAGATAAATTTGTGTGACCATAACCACGAATTGGAATTGAATTACCATTACCAACAATTATGCCACGAGTTTTGCTCAAATTGAAATAAGACGAGAGATTACCTGGTGCGGATGTCATGTGAGAAGTAGCACCGGTGTCCATGTACTAATTTGCATCCGGAGGATTTAATCCAAGTGTATGCATCGCTGCCTCGATACTATGTGGGTCGAGACTGCTGTTGGTCCCGCAGTAGTGAAGGCCTGCTGAGGTCGAGGCCCAAGTAGGCCAATTTGCTGCTGCCTGTTTGGTCCAGTGGGCCTGTTTTGGCCAGCGGCCCAAGTAGAAGAAGGAAAGGGGTAGGGGGCCGACATGGGCCACTGCACGTTGGCCTACGACATGGCCTGGGGCCACTGCCTAACGGCCCAAGCCTGCTGCCACGGGTTGCCCGATTCCCTATTGTCTGCCACTGCCGCCGCTACTGCCACCGCGGCTGCTACCCTTACCGCTGCCACGTCCGCCGCTGTAATTTTTCCACGATTTTGACCTATTTTCCACCCCTGTTGTTACGATTTTGACCATAATTTTCGGAGAACGATTGATAGTCATCACTTTCGCGGGACGTGGCCACCATTATGGCGGAATTGGCTCCGGTAGCCGCCTTTTTAGTCAACTCTTCTTCTTCTAAGGTAAGCATGAAACGTGCTTGGTAGAACGGCGGGAGATGATTGCTTTGACGAAGGAGAGTCCCAACGCCATTATACGCCTCGGAGAGGCCTGCAACCATCTGAAGAACAAGACGATCATTAGTGACAGGCGCACCAACGTTTTTGAGTTGATCCAATAATTCCTTGAGCCGTTGACAATAGGCTGAGGCATTCGAAAAATCCTCCATATTTATGTGGGAGAGTTCCTGCTCAAGAGTCACAACACAAAATTTTTTATTGTCTTAGAATATATCACGCAACCATTCCAGACTTCCATTGTCGTAGCGTCGGGTTCGATAATTGTCTTTAAGAGGTCCGTAGAGATGGTGGAATAGATCCATTGAAAGACCGTAGCATCAAGAGTTTCCCACATCTCAATTTCATCATCCGTGGAAGGTACCTTCTCCTTGCCTTTTGCCGGTGGGACGATGTGATGGAGGACTCTATTTGACCGGACGTGAATTTTAAACAGTTCTGCCCACGTCGCGTATTGGACATTTTCCATCTCAGAAATAATAGGGATGTTGTTCTTGATATTGGAGACTACAAGGGCATAATGAAAGATATTCTTTGTGGTAGACATGATGAAAGAACAAGAGGAAAATTAGGGATTCAGATAAAATTTGAAGGGGGGGCTACGACCAAGGAAGTAGGGCGGCGGAAGAAAAGGATTTTGGAGAAGGAAATTTTTTGTCCTAGACTGTTGATACCATGAAAGAGAATAATCCCATGATTATTTTCATTAATGTAAAAGGTATATATACATGAGATACAATATTTAATTATGGAAATTAATTATAGCTTTTCCTAATATAAGACTACTATATTTTTCTAATACAAGAATATTATCATAATTATACTTGTACAAGAATTATACAAAATATATTCGATATACACGATAATAACGTGTATATTCTTTCAGAAACCCTTACTAATACTTTCATTTAAATCACCTAATAGTAAAAAAAATTATACTACAAACAATATAAATAAACTTTAGCAACTTAGTAGTATGCTTTTCTTATGAGAACTTTGGTATATTGGAACATACCGAACATGTGTTCTAGTTGAATTGCAAGGCTAGAATAGCATGAATGTTCAAGAATGCAAATCTTCCTTCCAACAATTACTCCATCCATGTTAACTTTCACATATGACAAGTTCTTTTTGCTTTGAATCCCTTCAGCTTCATCATCATAATTAATTTCCATAAAATTTGTAGGATATTCACTTCTTGGATTATTTCCTAGTTGTGGGTGCAAATGCTGCCAATCTATCAGCTCATCATAGTTACCTGCATGCATCACTTAACAATAAGTCCATTATAAAATTTCAAGGATTTAGGTTGTATATACACTTAACAATATAAAGAATTTCTATATACTATAAATAAAGTTTAGTAGGTGATATATAGTAGGTTTGTAACTACTTTATTAGGTTATCAATTAACGCCTATCATATGAATTTCACTACAATTATATATCTTATAAGTGACTTGGTTGTGTAATCAATAATTTTTACATCTTCGTGTACATAGAATTTAATTTAAGCTCTAATTCCAAAATTGTCTTAATCAGATCCCGAATTTGAACGATATCGGTTCAATCATTAAGGTTCTTAACATTGAATTCATTATAGTTTAAACTATGGATTAAAACCCACTATTGTTGCTATTTTAATGAATTTCACATATAAATTATATTCCACGTTGAAAATATTTGATTCAGATGAACCCGCTGTCTGAACGATGCATTCACCACTGGTCTTAATCAACTATTCCCTCAGTTTTAATTTATGTGGCTTTATTTGACTCAATATAAAATTTAAGAAGGAAAGAAAGACTTTAGAAACTTGTCGTCTCAAAAATGTCTAGTCATTTCTATGGCTAGAAAAACATTCCATTAAAAGTAAAACCTAATAATTAAAGTTAAATTATTGATAACTTCCCAGAGGTATACAATGATTAAAGCAAATACTTCATAAACAAAAGATGAAATAAAATTGAAAAGTGGTAAAAAAATAAACATACCATGAGCAGATGGATAATATGCCTCAGGCTGCAAAGCTCTAAGGCTAAGCCCCAAATCAATAAAGTTACCATCCTCCTTATTATTGCCTTGATAATAAACAGAAGAAAGGGTAGCATGGTTTAGAATATAGTCAGAAGAATTAGAATCCATTGATCCTTCTTTCACAAAACAAACATTGCTATGTCAATGTAGATAAATAGAAGCAAGAGATGCTTGAAACAAAGAGGAATATAAGCTTTATATAGTAGTATATACTGGTTAGTGTCACATCCAGAATTTAGATGTATCGGGATCAAAATAAGTGACATATATTGGAGTAAGGTAAAATTGTCACCTATAGGTCACTGGTATGAATCATAAAATCAACCATTGTTGTGTGCGTCAAGACCTAGATAAACTGCCTACATCACACTTCATTGGATGCGCTTTGTTTTCCAAGACCCTACGTGGACGAATTATGCTTCGAATCGCAGAATCAGACACTAATATTTGCGGTAGATTGTCTACGTCACACTCATCCTTTTCGAGGCGACCCTTCTCGAACCTATACTTCGTTTTCCGAGATATCCCAATTTATACGTGTACAATCTGAGTAAAAAATAATGAATTCAGTTGAACTTACATAATGGACTTGGTCAGTCCCTTGTACTTTTCATGTCCATGCAAAACAAAACACATTTCTGCAAGAAAATAAATAAATATAGCTAGGATAAGAGAAATGTGGACATGGAAAGAGAAGGAACTCATTTCCCATAATCAATCATTGTACTGTTAGTTAATTTTGTATTTATTTTCTGACATTTATAACATGGAAAATCTCAATGGATAACAAAAGAACAAGATATGGGCTCAAAAAATCCAACAAAAGTAGGTTTCATATTTGATGTTTACTTGCAACACTACATAGATCTTTGCCATATGTTCTTCTTCATGCTTTAAATTTTGATTTTTAACATTAAAAAATTTGATGTCCAGAAGCGGATTCAAAATTTGATGGGTTGGAATGACACTGAACGTATTGATTAGTAGCGGAGCCACCTTTATTCAAAAGGAGTCAATTGACATTCCTTTGTCGGAAAACTACCTTGCATATAGGTCAATTTTTTGTATGTATATATACTATACGTTGAATTCCTCTTGGCTTTTTCGTGTGTGTACTTTTTTATATTTTAAAGGGAAAAGGTGCAAATATACCCATTAACTTTGCGATTTAGAGCAGATATACCCCTCGTTAAAAATGTGATGGATATATATCCATGTCGTTACAAAATGATGCAAATATACCCTGCAGTAACAAAATTGTGCAAATACACCCCTTTTGCCGACGTAATTTTTTTTAAATCATTTATTTTATTTTTGAATTAAAAAAAGGCCACGACGCTTTAAAAAAAAGTCTACCCATTTGTTTAGTAGACATATTTTTTTCTAAAGTCACATGGTAATTTTTTCTGGTGGATCGAGTCTAATTTGTTTTAAAAAATATCATTGTGGCTTTAAAAAAATAAGTCTACCCATTTTTTAAAATGAACCAGACTCATCCCACCAGGAAAAAAAATTATCATGTGGCTTTAGAAAAATATGTCTACTAAAAAAAATGGGGTAGATTTTTTTTTAAAGCCCCGTGACATTTTTTTAATTCAAAAATAAGATAAATGATTTTTAAAAAAAAATCCGTTAGCAAAAATGGTATATTTGCACCATTTTGTAATGGTAGTGATATATATCCACTACTTTTTTAACGAGGAATATATCTGCTATAAATCACAAAATTGAGGGGTTATATTTGCACAATTTTCCTATTTTAAATCCCCTTAGTGAAAATTCTAACTTTGTCACTGCTAATGACTATTTGAATTAATGGGTTTAAAATCTAATATTAATACGAATTTAATAGATTTCTCAACATACATTGTATTCTACCGAACCAGTAGCTAATAATACTATGAATCTGTCTCTATCGTTGATACTCTTATATCCTTTTTATTTATCATGACTTGGTGTTTTATGTGAATAGTGTTTTTGTGTGTTAATATTATGCATCTCCCCTAGTCCTTGTTTCTCTTCTATCCTCGTTCAGTTATCGCGTCTTGCTATTCATTCTATTTGCCTTTTATTTATTGGAATATTATTTTAGTGTGTTAATATAACAACAATAATAACAATATTTCTAGTATAATCCTACGTGTGAGGTCTGAGGATGATAGGATGTACGTAGATTAATCTTTACTTTTTGACGGATAGAAAAATTGTTTCCAATAAGACCCTCAGCTCGAAACGGTATGTTAATATATGCATGAATTGACAATTTTTTATTTTTTTTTGGTGAAGAACAGAATTTTACTAATCACCACTCAACCAATTTACAATGCGAAAAACCAGAAGAAAACTATGGGTTATTCCCAGTCTACCTTTACTCTCCTTTATACATAGCCTAACTAAGTATATTCAGAATCCAATCTCTATCCCTATGACTGTGTTTATTACATAAAAAAGTACTCTGCCTATACTTGCATTCCTGTTTGAGTTGAGCTATTAGCATCAAAGGTCGTGGCACCTTCATTTCCCACAAAGCCATGTTCCTTGCTATCACCAGTTCTCTGCTTCGCCTCTCTCTCTAGTGCATCTTGCCAATCTTCTCCACATTCCCATCATTTCCCAGTTCTTCACCCCTTTGCCTAATCACTATAGCGCCTCTCCCAAGCATTGCTTAGAGAATAGGCAATCAAAAAACACTCTCCTGTGAGTAGTCTCTTATGCACTGCTAACCAGCAGCTCCATGGCCAAGCCTCAGACTCTCCTCTTCTCCATGCATATCCACTCCCTATTGTATATTTTCATGTTCCTGTTAGCCAGCCTTGATTAGTAAAGCCAGGATAGAAGATGTCTTTCATTTTGCACACCTTCTTCCAAGACCAGCAGCAGTCCTTAGGGTGTTTGTACTGCAAAACAGTTAATTTTATATAGGCTGTAAGTACTCTATGGCAAGAATGATTCGTATATAGCTGATTTCAACTTGTTTGAACTAAAGCCTAATTATTTTTGTTTTTGGTTCTAATATTATGCATGATGCATCCACCCTTGTCCCTTATCCTTATTTCTCTTTTATCTTCGTTATTTATCGTGCCTGGTGTTTCATTCTTATTTTTTACGAACTACTAGTATTATTTATAGTAATATTACTTCTGTGTGCTATTTTTTCCGACACTTCAAGACTTAAATGTGTAACATGGTAACATTATCTGACGCAACCAAATATATTTGTATGTCTATGGCTCGACAGGCCTACACGCATCATCAGAATTCACTCAGATATGCAGTATGTCATAAGAAGATAAACAAAATTAATTCTACTATTTTCTGACTTTGGGTTTATTCTCCTTTTATTTTCTCATTTGTTTCTTTTTCTTTCTTTCTACCTAATAAACCTAGTTGTTTTCCTCTTATCTTGTGAATCCCAGCCCATGTTGTATGACCATTGATTTAATGACACGTCATGGATTGAATGTATGTAGAGTCTAACATATAAAATCAGACATATCAACTCTGCGTATAGCGGGAGCTTAGTGTACCGGACTACCTTTTATATTAGGCTGATGGCTGAGTTAGAATTTTGATCAAATAGTTATATTTAAAATAAAAAGAAAAAATATACAAAAAAATTAATGAAATTCAATATAATATCTATTATAAATAAATAAAATAGTTTTAACTATATAGTGTAACTTTCTAACGAAGGAGCTCGCGAGGTTCAAATGAACTCCTTGCGCACGAGAGCCCTAATCCGCGCACCCTTATATTACACTACTAGTCACCTTTACAAGTTTCAAGATGAACCTATATACTTCATGTGTTCTAATTTATCTGATTTTCTCTCTTTTTTTATTTAATTTGTTCAAAAAAGAATGATCCCTACCTTAATACTTTATCCATTGTTTTAGCAATAAGCAATTATCCTTCTTCATAGTTATCGGAGTCTTTTACCTCCCTAACATTTAAGAGTTGGGAAATGATACTCCATTCACATATTGAATGAGAACGACAACCACCCCCTCACTATATTTTCCGGTGAGAATATTATTTTTGAATAAAAATCTTTTTTTCTCTTTCTTTCTAGAATTAAAATATGAAAATATAAAACTCTTATATTTGTCCCATTAACCTATTTCTTTGAAAATAATATATATAAATTACTTGGAATAATACTTGTAAATAAATTTCAAGTAACTAGGTGTGAAGCCACTTCTCTTAAGAAAAAAATATTTGTAGTATATGCTTCTCTTTGTTCTAGCCATCTCATGACTTATTCTGCAGCAACGGCATCTGCAAGAGAGATCAACTTGCCAAATTGAGGGAATTATTAATATCTTTCAACAACATAAGATACATATAAATAACCATATAGATAACATTTTCATTATATAGTCTGTCGTCAAGAAACTGTCTATCATGAAAATGCCTTTTTTTAATTCAATAAAAATCAAGCTTACATTCCCTTCCAAACAAAGTTTGTTCAGGTAGAGCTTTTGCATAGTAAGAGTTATCTACAATGATGACGAACTACAACAATAGTTACAATCAGAAATGTGCATCTAATACATTTCAACTCAATATTGATGTGCTTCTAAGCTGTATTTACAAGGAAGCAATTACACTAAAGAACTATTTTACAATCACTTAATCAATAATTACGTATAATTTTACTAGCATCTAGGAGTGCATGTTGCCCATTACATGCCAATCATGCACTAAAACCCCTGTGAAGGGAACTCCAAGTGTTGGATGGAACGCTGGGACAAGCTTGTGCTGATGCCCCCACCATCTGCTCCATCTTAATTCCAGCGTTGCATATTAGCAATAGAGCGCATTTGTTTCATCCCATACAGAGATAACGATCCACAATGTGTCTTGAATGTTCTTACATGTATAAAACAGGATCATATAGTCATATTGCCGATGAATATAAGCCATAAAACCATCCAAACTAACAATATATTCAATACTAATGATCTGTGCTTCATAACCCATATAATCATACAAGCTATACAAGAATAAAATTGTTTCCTTCCCACCAGGAAATTCTAAAGATATTGATGAAATGGGGTGTGTTTTGTGTACTTACAAAGGATTTAAGGCAGTAAGAGGCTGACCAGCAGGGCGTACACTACTCAGCACCTTTGGACCTTTTTAAATTCCAAACAGAAGCTTACCAACAAGGGCTATGCTGTTGTCCAAGTACACTCTATGTGATATTACTTCAATTAACTGTTTCTGAGCCTCAGTTTTCCTAACAGAACCTTTTGGAACTGGCAGCTAATGGTGCAAAGGTATTTTGTTTCTTTAGATGATATTACCACTAGTTTATGCTCTTCAAAGTCAAGCTATAACTTAATCCGTTTTACAAGTATAGGCAAATTACTCTTTTAGCCTTGGGATGCTACTTCTATCATAAAAACACATATACAACAACAACATAATATCAGTGAAATCCCACACTGTGTAGGGTAGAGTGTACACAGACCTTACCTCAACCTTGGTAGGTAGAGCGGCAGTTTCCGAGTGACCATCAGCTCAAGACAGAGCACAAGCCCAAGCAAAGTAAGACACACAAAGTGCGTAAGTCATAACAACACATTCTGAAAACGAAAGGAGAAAAAAGAGGCAATAGCTAATGCAATTAAATAAGACAAACAAAATACACATAGCAACATAAATCAAACGACAAGGGACTATAAGACAATATGATAGGCTAAGCGAGCCTACAATAATAATACTACAACTACCAGTTTGTAACCGTAGGTAGGACTACGTTGGACTACCTACTATCCCTCTACCCTAATATGTGTCATCCATAACCCCCTATCTAAGGTCATGTCCTCAGTGAGTTGCACCTGCGCCATATCCCGTCTAATTACATATCCCCAATACTTCCTCAGCCTACCTCTACCCCTCCTGTACCTGTCCATAGCCAACCTTTCACACATCCGCACTAGGGCATTTATGTCTCTCCTCTGCACGTATCCGAACCATCTCAACCTAGCTTCTCGCATCTTATCCTCCACTGAGGTCACTCCCACTATGTCCCTGATATCATCATTTCTAATTCAATCCATCTTTGTATGCCCACACATCCATCTTAGCATCCTCATGTCCGCAACTTTCATCTTTTGGGTGTGCGAAGTCTTGACCGGCCAACATTCCGCCCCATACAACATGATCGGTCTAACACTACCTTATAGAACTTGCCTTTAAGTTTTGGTGGCACCTTTTTATCGCACAATACTCCAGATGTGAATCTCCATTTCATCCACCCTGACCTAATACGATATGTGACGATACAATCTCTCTATTCCCTTGGATAATAGACCCGAGGTACTTGAAGCCCCCTTTCTTTGGAATGACCTAGGTACCAAGCCTCACTTCCACGCCTATCTCAAGGTCGCTCCCGTCATTGAACTTGCACTCCAAGTATTCTGTCTTGGTCCTACTCATCCTGAACCCTTTAGACTCCAGAGTCTATCTCCAAACCTCCAGCTTAACGTTCACTCAGCTGCGGGTCTCATCAATCAGGACTATGTCATCTGCGAATAACATACACCATGGCACATCCCATTGGATTTGTCGCATCAGTCCATCTATCACCAAGGCAAATAGAAATGGGCTAAGAGCTGATCTCTGGTGCAGCCCCATCATCACTGGAAAGTGCCCCGTAATGACAAAAAATAACACACTGGTTTTTTAAACCCATTAGTTCTACATAAACAACACGTGATGGTTTCTTTCGGGTTTTTTATCTTAAGGTTCAGGTGGTAGAATAGGATCACCAAGTGCTTTATCCCATCGCGATTGATCTGGTATAGGAATAATTAATCCAGAATAAGCTTTCTTGAATGTCGAAATATGGTAGAATGGATGTACAAAGTCTTCTGGTTCGTGATTCGTAGTCATTCTTGTTGAGTTCTTCCACATCGGTGGGATAAGTGGTCTTTGGTCTCCTTATATGGCTTGGGCAATCTTCCTCCCTTTAAGCTAGCTTTTGGGTTGAGTTAGGCCCAAGATCTATTCTTTACATGGTATCAGAGTCAACCTCATTCTAATTCTTTGTTCTCTGACGTTGGCCCTCCAAATTACATTGTTGACGCTCCAATTAACGAGGTCTGGACGTGTGGGGGAGTGTTAAGAGTCCCACATCGGAAATGGAATGGAAACATGGACTCCTTATATGGACTTGGACAATCCTCACCCTACAGGCTAATTTTTGGGGTTGAGTTAGACGCAAGATCCAAACCAAATCAATAAATATGTACTAGTATTATAGGAGTATTTGATTTGGTTTTAATAATTAAAAAACTAATTAATTTTATTTGATTTTAGTTTTAATAAAAATCGGCCCATATCGAATTATAAACCCCTAACACAGAACCAGCTCACTACCAAGGAACAATCAATGTTTTAAAAGGCGGAGACGTGAGACGAGGCGTTTTGCTTAGCACGGGGCGATGTGTAAACCCAGAGGCATGGAGCGTAAGCCCCATAGATCTTTAAAATTTTAATTTAAAATATATAAAAATATTATAATAACACAAAAATTATAAAAAAGAAATTAATAAGTCAAAATAATTAGATACATTATTAAAGAAACTCATAGAAAATCAAACTTCTAACATGATTTTACAAGTATAAATAATGCATCGTTAGAAAAGCTATTGAGAGATGCAATCAACTCTAACATATTAACTTTCAAACAAAAAAAGAATCACAATTTCATAAAATATATTTCAGCGATACTATATTTACCTCTCTGGAAGAAAATAATCAATAAAGTTTATCAGTATTGTCGCACCCGTTTTTAACCTACGGCTTCGCGATGCGATGGCGTCGATTCCCTATGAATTGATTAAAAATGCTTGCTTGAGGAGTCGTCACTTAATTATTCTAAGGTGAATTAGGGCACCTAAATGCTAACTAAAAGCTACAAAATAACTCCAATTTTAGTCTGCGAAACTAATGATATTCTAGGTAAAAGTTCTTTATTATCCTAAAGGAAAGGGGTTAGGCATTCTTTAAGATCCGCTGACTTGCGATTATTCGGTCAAATTCAGGTTAATTATTATGATAAGAAAATTTTTACAATTATAAAAATAATGTTGCAAGTAGTTAATAAAAGGATGTATTTTGTACAAGTATGCATTTAATTGCCATTTTAAAAATATATGTAAAGTTGAAAAGGTATGCATTTGTGTGAAAATTTGTATTATTTACAAAAATATATGCAAAGTATTGAATAAAAATACACTTTTGATTGCATTATTTACATAATAGATGCAAAGTGATTTTTTGGGATAAAACATGCATTTGTGTTGCACTAATTATAAAATATATGTAAAGTTTGATTTTGGATAAAAACACACATTTTTTAACAATTGATAGTAAAGAGAAAAACAAATTATTTACAATGTCAAAGAAATAGTAATTTTTTTTTAGAAATCATTGAGTTGCAAATCGAAAAAAGGACAAACTTATTGATATGATTAATAAAGCGAATAAAAGATGTTAAAAGTTATTTTGAAAAATTTGAATATGTATGACTAGCCTAAAAATAAATAGACTAGCAGAAGATTTCTAATTTTGCACTAACCGAGCCTACAAATAAATAAACTAGCGACGGGTTTCCAGTTTTAGCTACCCTATTAATTAATTCTAAGTCTAAATATTCTAAACATTTCAAATACTTACATAAGTACAATAAATAATATTACAATACAAAATAAAGTAAAACTTAATTAAAGAAAGTAAAAACAACAACAAAATAGATAATCCCCAAGGGGTATTTGCCTTCTTTGACTTTCATAGATATGCCTTGCAAGATGTCAAGAACAAACGGTTAGAAACAGTTGAATATAAATAAACTTCGGATCTGTATCCAAAACAGTGAATGTTTTGATTACGGAGGGCTCAGACTTAAATTTTGAAAAGATCATTCCAATCATAGCCACGTGGTTGCGAACATATGACTCGTTGGTCATTTTAGTTGTCTTGCCTACCGAACGTGTTGGTCTCTCGGATGAAAAAAGATTTAAGTTTATCCTTGCCCTGAAGTTTTATTTTCTGTCTTTCCAACTGTGGAGGCCTAAAAAATCGACGAATATATTTTCATCGGCCAAGTGTAGTATCAGGTTCAAATCGGTGAATTTCAGAAATATTACAGCTGTCAGAAAGTCTTAAAGCATCGGTTTTTAATAGGGATGGCAACGGATCGGATCTGGACCGAATCCTACTAGATCCAGATCCGTTTTTCATACCTGAATCCATATCCGGATCCAGATCCGTCGGGTCCATAATAATCAAATCCAAATCCGGATCCATTGGATCCACCGGGTCCACGGATCGGATCTGGATCCACATGTAAAAAAAAATTGTCTTGCTAAGAATTTTTTTTGAACTGACAAACGATTTTTACTTAGCTAACAGTTTACTGTGTTTCAATTTTTCATATGAGATATTTTATTCGTTGTCTCGTTTTGATTGTGAGCTGTTAATTGAAAATGTTGGACAATGACAATAGTTGTGGAAAATGCTGGACTAGTATTTCCACAATGCGAACTTGCATGTGCTTGGAATCTTCACAAATGAAGTGAATATAATTTTAACTACTTATCTATGGAGATGTTAGTCATTCACTAATATAACATTGATTTTATTATCGAAGTTACCTCTTTATTTTTTGGTTTTTGATTTAACGCGGAGATAAATTAAACTTATTTTGAGAATTAAACTTGCAAGGATGTGCTTAGCAATTTTAAGAAAATACATATAAAATTACATTATAGGTTAATATATTTAATAAAAAACGGATCCACGGGTCGGATCTGGATCGGATACGGATCTCAAACACAAGATCCATATCCGATCCGGATCCATCGGATCCAAATTTTGAAGATCCATATCCTATAAAACGGATCTGGATCCACCGGATCCAGGATCCACTGACATCTCTAGTTTTTAACCAGCAGAAACTGTGTTAAAAAATACAGCAGTGATAAACATCAAATGTGCCCAAAATGCGGTAAAAACAGTCTTTAAAATGCAGTAAAACAACCCCCTAAAATGCAACAAAACCGCCCTTAAGATGAGGCAGCGGTGGCCCTTAAAATGCAATAAAAAAATAGCACTTAAAATGCAGTAAAAACAGCTCTTAAAATGCAGCAAAACAGCACTTAAAATGCAGTAAAAACAGCCCTTAAAATGCAGCAGAAACAATCCTAAATATGCAGTAGAACAGCCCTTAAAATGAAGCGGCAGTCGGGCCAAAACACGGTAGAAAAATCGTAAAAATGCAGCAGCAAATTTACTCAAATGTGTGGTAGAAACACAACTCAAAGTGTAGCATTAATCAAGCTCAAAATATAGCAGATGCCTGCCTTGAAATGCTACCGCAATTCGGCTCAGAATGCAACATTTACTTGCGTTAATGTACAACTACAACTAGGCTTAGAATGCAGCCCTTTGCTTGTCTCACCATGCAGCTACCATTTGCAAAAAGATGCAACAATTGGAAACCAGACGGGAACAACAAAATTTCTCAAAAAGATGGCATTTTCAGTCTCAAAGATGTAGCAACCATTCAGCCAAAATGCAGCAGCAAATCATTTCAACAAATAACCAACTTAGAGCAACCAATTGCCTCAATAGTGTAACTTATTCCAAACTTAAAATGCATAAAGTATTTGCACTAAAGCACAGCAGACCAGCAGACCACTCAACATAATATGGGAGCTTAACAAGGGCAATATGCGCGACAAAGTGGCAAGATAAATAGTAGGGCAGCGGCAGAGTGCAACAACATTCATCAGCAACAGAGTAAGGAACAATAGCAACAATGGCGGCAAGGTAGCAGAAGGTAACAATAAGCAAATAGCAACAAAGCATCATCTTAAAATTTGTAAGAAAATCTCAAGACTGATCCTAAACATGTTAATCCACTTGAAACATAACTAAACCGGTTCAAAACATAACAGGTTGTAATCAAGCACATAAACATATAAAGAAACACAAAAGAATTGATAGTAGTTTAATGACTTTCGGATTTTGGACTCGGATTCTGCTCGACCGGGAAACAGACCCGGTCCGAATTCTGACCCGATCCGAACAGTGTTTTTTTAACAAAGTGTTCTCTAAAATGGCTACAACATCAACGCCAAACACGAAGACATAATAACATCAAGAACAAACATCAAAGTAGGGAAGATTGGAAGAAAATCACCAAAATGCAGCTACTGTTCACCGACGAAAATCTGGAGCTACAGATATCCGAATCCACCTCTGTCAGTTCCCAATCAAATACCGAGATGAGAGGAACACGCTGTCCAAATATCACTCAATCGGACAAGGAACGAAGCGATAATCGACCAATGAAGTTGGCTGCTCCCCATGAATTTTCTGCAGAAAATATCTGCACTCTTTTTTTTAATCTTTTTTCTCTCTTTTTCAGACTCGATTTTTTTCACTTTTCTTTCCGAATTTTCGGACCCTCTTTAAAAAATCAAGAACAAAGGATGTAATGCAAATCAAGAACAAAAAAATCCCCCCCCCCCTTGACAATGAAGAACAATGGGGTTTTTATAGATGAAAAATAGAGTTTGGATTTCCAAAAAAGTTAGAGGCGAAAGTGACAGTTTTCTCTGATTTTTGAAAAGGAAGAGACGATGATAAAAGGTATGGATTTAGGCCTTTACCCATCGAATTTGAACATGCAACGAGCTTTGAATCGGAAGCTCTTCGAGTTCCCCTCTCGCGGACAACAGGTTATGGCTGCTTTAATGTCTAAAAAAAGGGAAAGATGATAGGTGAGGTGATGGTTTCTGCCTTGGCTGATTTTGTTTGAAGGGTTTTGGGTTGAGGTATTGGGCTTGGGTCGATTGGGCCGACGGGTTAGTGGGATTGGGCTAGTCCGGTTTGGCTGATTTTTTTGGGTTGGGGTAGAATGTTTTGGGTTTATTGTTTGGGGAAATAAATGGGGAGTTGGTTAAAATAAAAAGGGTTTTATTATTAAAAGATGCTTCGCAAAAGATGTAAATTATGAAGATAAAAATAACGATGTGCTAATAAATAAATAAATAAATAATAACATTTGCGAAATGCTTAAGATAAAAATGTGATGCCGTTTTGCGAAAATAACATATCCTAGAATATTAGAGTAAAACTATATTTGTGATATTAAAATGCAAATGACAGTAAAAAATGCAAATAATATATTATTTTAAAATTGTTTTGATGTGTCAAAAATATTTAAAATTGCAAATAAAATCAGAAAAGATGGACAAAA
This sequence comes from Anisodus tanguticus, assembly GCA_034509755.1. Classification (NCBI taxonomy): domain Eukaryota; kingdom Viridiplantae; phylum Streptophyta; class Magnoliopsida; order Solanales; family Solanaceae; genus Anisodus; species Anisodus tanguticus. The sequence continues at coordinate 1,292,166 of CM067540.1, read as the reverse complement.
TTGGGTGTCAACAAGTATTATCACTAAAATATCACTACTTCATGAATAAAATTAATTTATTTTGATTTATTTTTAAATAAAGAATGATAATTTTGAGACATAGGACAAAACATGAAGATCAACGGCATGTGAAGATGTAAAATTCTGCTTTGTATTTTTTTTAAAAAAATATTAACTGATATTCACCCTCACGGTGTTCTCAAATAGTAAATATACTAAACTACGACTTGTTATTTGAGTTAATTTCAATGATCTTATTTCTATAGATGAAAAAAATTATAAGCATCATTCATTTATTAAAAAAATATGAGGGTCAATAGTGTTAATTAAGGAATTTGACACATAATTTGTACAAAATAGTGTTAATTAAGAAATTTGACACAATTTATGCAAGAACTTTAAAACAAATATTGGACGTTAGGCGTGCTTAAAACGTATAATCTTAAAGCGTATAATCCAACGTTTACTGCGTAAGCCTCACCGAAGGGCCAAGGGCTGTCGTGTGGGGGGGGGGGGGGTATGTGCGGGAAAGGAGAACTAGATGATTATACGTTTACTGCGTAAGCCTCACCGAAGGGCCAAGGGCTGTCGTGTGTTGGGGGGGGGGGGGGTATGTGCGGGAAAGGAGAACTAGATGAAAGAGAAAATGTGAGGAAGTGTATTAATTATTTGTGGGCCCCACTGATTCACTTGTCAAAAATAGAAGGTGCACTCACACAATTTTTGTTGATTGTGCCTAATAGAAAGCATATAAGTACTGTGCACAAATACAAAACTTAATGGAGTAATACCTTTAATGTTAAAGAATATACTCACCTTCAAAAGTTTATCCTCGTTAGATATCACTTAGGTTTGCAAACGGCAAAGTGAAGATTTTGCTAATTTTTTTAAGTGATTTGTGTAAACTAAAGTTTTACCAAGAACGGAAAATAATAGCGCCAAAATATTCCCTAAAAAAAGATTATTCTAACTTTTTAATATTTTATTTTTATTTAAAAATAATAATTCTCACCGAAAAATATAGTGAAAAAATTGTTATTTTATTCAATATATGAAGGGGTATCATTTTCCGAACCTTAAATGTAAGGGGGATAAAGTGAAATCTACTCTAGTTATGTAAACCAAAGTTGTAAGCACTAACCAAGAACTATTCTTCTTGCTGGACTTGGGTGCTCATGGATAACTCCTAGCACATACATATTTTTAAATTTAAACTTATCTATTATCCAGATATATTGTGCCCTTATAGCTACATGCAATTCGAAGAAAACTACGTTAGAACTTATTATGGCCTTAAAGCTACATGCAATTCGAAGAAAATTACATTAGAACTTATTAAGAGTAATATGAATTGGAATTTGATTACGCTTGGAATTTCAAATTTCAGATATATGAGTTTAAAGTTTAAGATTGTCAAACCAAATTTCGGATAAAAAGTCTGAAGTTTTCTTGCATAAGTAACATGTTCAAATTGTCTGAAGTTTGATTTTAGCGAGCTAAACTTCGATTTAAACTTACAAAAAATATAAATTAATCACCTGGCATTTCTCCTTAATTTATTCTCCGTTTAAAAAAATTAATTCTTAATTGCATGATATGTGACACTACCGAGTGTTAAGCTTCCATCGTTTGAAAATAAAAGCAAATTTATTTTATTTTGCATAGTTCAGGGACCCAACTAATAATGTCGATGACATATTTAACTCTAACTATTAATGAAGAACAAATTTGTTTCATTTCCGATAGTTCTGGAACAAACTTAACCTTTACCCTATAATTTATAGCTGGCCAGTGGCCCGGGCTCGGGTCTGGCGGGCCGGATTTGGCGGGGTCGGGGTCAGGGCTGGACGGGCGAAGGGGGCGGGGTCGGGTCTGGCGGGGTCTGGCGGGGTCGGGTTTGGCGGGACTTGCTCCAGTCCCGTCCCGATCCCGTCGGAATTGGGTCGGGGCGGGGTCGGGATCGGATGTTTTTTTTTTTAATAACATATGTATAAAAAAAACTCAATAAAATTGTGCCTCTTATATTATTTAATAGACATATGATTTTTTTGTAATACAAATACAATTGTCTAAATTGCAACTTTGTGGTGTTGACGTGTTGTCCAAAAGTTGCAAATTACATAATAAAATTGCAATTAAAAAAATTACACTCTCAAAAAAACCTGTTCAAATTACTTGATAATTTCATGTGGTTCTTCGGTTGGAATTGGTATTTGTTGGTCAAATTGATCCATGTCGCTGCCACTACCTTCGGATAAGATTTCGTTGTAGTTTTCGTCTTCTTCTTCGTTGATCTCCGGTTGACCGCACCTTCTCCGCTCTGCTCGTATCCAATCTCTGAATAATACTGCAATTTCCAAGCTGTCTCCGGCTAATGAGTGTCTGTGGTCTCCTATTTGATATCTGCCGGCAGAAAAAGTGCTTTCAGACGAAGTTGATGACGCTTGAATGTTCAAAACATCTCGGGCCATCATTGAAAGTGTCGGAAAGGTCTTCTCATTCCCCCTTCAATATTTCAGCAAGTCTTCATGTCCATCTTCATTGATAACTTCTTGGTACGAATATCCAACTCGCTAATTTGGTTAGTAGCGGCACGGCCGCACATTCTATTTCTGAGGCTTTCAATACTAGCCGCAGAAACAACATGTCTTTTGTGAGGTTGTGTTGAAGATGAAGAAGATGGTATGGAAGCCGGTAAGTTACTAGCATTTTCTTGTTGGTAAAAACCTATATATTTTTTTGCATTGGTCTTCTACGCTAGACAACACTTCTTCTTTAGTTTGTTCAATAGGTGGTGGGTGATTTAGATTTTTGGTACTGGGAGGTGGTAGTACTTATATACAATCGTAAATAGTTTCAATTAGTGATTTAGTACCGTCTATTTTAATAGTCGGATTTAATACAGCACCAATAATATAAATAGTGGGAATAGGAATAATTTTTTTTTTTTTTTTTGATAAATATTTTTTTAATAGCTGTCATATAAGCTGATTTTTCCATATATTCACTAAGTAATAAAAATATTAGAGTTATATAAAACAGCATAGTTGAAATAGTAGGATAATATATACCGGAAAATTCTTTTGTTGCTTGAAAAAATTTCTCTAAAAATACAATAAGTTCGGAAATTTTTACCCAATCACTATCTACAATCATATCAGCTGGATTTTGATTATGAGAGTTAAAAAATAAAGTTATAGGTTTTCTATAGTCATAAGCAACAAGTAGTTGCTCGTATAAAGAATTTCACCTAGTGGATACTTCTTCTAGAATTTTTCTATAAGGTAATCCACAATCGTGACAAGTTTTTTTATATTCTTTTCTTTGTTGTACTCTATTACTTTTAAAAATAAAGTTTATAGCAAATTGTATTTTACTAAGAATGTCTTGAAAAAGTGATAGACCATCCTTTACAATTAAATTATATATATGGCACGCACATTTTATATGAAAATGATCTGAAAAAGATGGAGTTAAACTATTTTTTAAAATTGTAATAGCGTAATTGTTAGAAGAAGCGTTATCTAATGTAATAGTCATAATTTTATCGGTTATTCCATAATAATGGCACACTTGATAAATATTATCTGCAATAAAAGTATCAGTGTGCCTATCATCTATATATCTATACGCTAAGATACGTTTTTGCATAGATCATTTATAATCTATCCAATGACAAGTTACCGTTAAAGGGACGAGACATTGTCCCGTCCCGGTTCGAGTCCCGCTACCGTTTTTTTTAAAAAATATTAATCGGGGTCGGAGCGGGGTCGGACCGTCCCGGCCCACTGGCCAGCTTTACCCTATATACAATTATATATACATAAAAAAAAATGAGGTCCCTTTCAAACATTCAAAGAAAATCATAAATGCTAGCTATAACTGCAGATTCATCTGCCCCTTTCTCTTAGCTGTTGGAATCCTAGCATGCATGTTTACGTCTAATGTTACATCAAACAGAACCTGTTTTCTTTGAATTTTAAAAAATATTGATGAAGACCGTATCACTCTGTGAAAGAGGTAAATCATGGTGACTCAATTGATTTCAAAGGTTAGACCAGTATCACGCTGCGCACAAGGGACCCTCCTTTATTTCAAGAAGAAACCCCCACACTGCCGCTGACGGAATTCTATCCTTGGTCTTTGCTCCAAATATCCCCCTTGAAATCAATCCAAGAACTATTCTTCTTGCTGGACTTGGGTGCTCATGGATAACTCCTAGCACATACATATTTTTAAATTTAAACTTATCTATTATCCTGATATATTGTGCCCTTATAGCTACATGCAATTCGAAGAAAACTACGTTAGAACTTATTATGGCCTTAAAGCTACATGCAATTCGAAGAAAATTACATTAGAACTTATTAAGAGTAATATGAATTGGAATTTGGTTACGCTTGGTATTTCAAATTTCAGATATATGAGTTTAAAGTTTAAGATTGTCAAACCAAATTTCGGATAAAAAGTCTGAAGTAACATGTTCAAATTGTCTGAAGTTTGATTTTAGCGAGCTAAACTTCGATTTAAACTTACAAAAAATATAAATTAATCACCGGCATTACTCCTTAATTTATTCTCCGTTTAAAAAAATTAATTCTTAATTGCATGATATGTGACATTACCGAGTGTTAAGCTTCCATCGTTTGAAAATAAAAGCAAATTTATTTTATTTTGCATAGTTGAGGGACCCAACTAATAATGTCGATGACATATTTCACCCTAACTATTAATGAAGAATAAATTTGTTTCATTTCCGATAGTTCTGGAACAAACTTAACCTTTACCCTATATACAATTATATATACATAAAAAATGAGGTCCCTTTCAAACATTCAAAGAAAATCATAAATGCTAGCTGTAACTGCAGATTCATCTGCCCCTTTCTCTTAGCTGTTGGAATCCTAGCATGCATGTTTACGTCTAATGTTACATCAAACAGAACCTGTTTTCTTTGAATTTTTTTAAAAATTGATGAAGACAGTTTTTTTTATATCTAACTTTTTGACTTACGCTAAACTATTTATAAAGATAGTAATTTATATCCCTCAGCACTACTATCAATAAATCACAGGATGTGCCTGAATGATCAGGGTTTGAGAACAGAGCAAATGATATAACCTACAAGTTTCTACCCCAAAAGATAGCAAATTGCTTCCATCAGAGTTTGATCCTACGCTGCAGACCTCCAGCTGGATTTTAAGTTCTCCTCATTTGTCATCCAGCTATGCCGGGCGACATGAAGACAACTTCCTTGATCTTCTTGAGATATGCATTGACACCGTAAATAATTTTTAGATTTTTAATATATTTTAACATGCCATAACAGATTTACATAATTACGTTCTTTATTTTTCAGGTTACTAATCTCACTTATTATGAAAAGTTACTTATATTTTTTTTCTTGTTTTACTTATAGGTTGTAGTAATCTTTTAAATGATATCAACGTTTAAATTCTATACAATCAGTAACCTAGAAATAAAGAAAATTACCGGCTACAACATCTTACGTCAAATTATCATTGTAAAGATTTTTTATATGGTCAATATATATAAGTTAAATTCATGAATAATACATGACATTTACTCATACAACATGAGTATTTAGGAGGACCATTTATTGGCTAATTTTCTTTTGTAATAGAAGGGTCGGAATGATACTTATTATGTCTGGTATTTATATTGGAGTCCTGATTATCTGGATTTGCGCGTAAAGCTATTTAAGGGGGAAACACTTTCTATCAAGATTTTTTTGCATACCTAGAGCTCGAACTCGAGAACTTTAATTAATTAAAGATAGAGTGATCTTATTTATCCCGCCACAACTCTTGTCGATAGAATGATACTTGTTAATTGTTATGACCACTGGGTAGTTTGTTCATATAGTACAACCTAATACTTTCTCAGAATAGATCAGATATAAACTCTCACCAACCTTCTTAAACTGTTGTGAATTTATGCATGAATTTTTAGAAAGTTACCCTTTCTTCTTCTTTTTTTATACTATATATGATATATGTATTTAACCATGCTCAAATTATGTAAGCTCATATAAAGGAGTGAATGACTCAAGGTTATCTAATTATAATTATGAATTCAACTCCAAAAGAGTATAAAATTATGAATGCAACTCCAAAATAGTACTGAACAACGACTAAATTGATTACAGATGTTGACAGTAAAGCCAAAAGGGTAAAAAAAAAAATATAATCATAGGTTATTATCTTTTTATTTCCCCATAATTCTACAAAGTTACCAATCAAGCCTTAGACAAATTGTCTCTCAAACAGTTATTATAAAAAGGTAAAAGGCAAGGTGAAAAAGTAGAAAAGGAATATATACAAAATAAAAGTACTTATAAAAAGACACCAAGTTAATTTGTTTGCAAGTTAAAAACAACACATAGAAGAAGACAGAAACAACTGTATTCTGAAAAAACAAAATCAATAATTTTCCCATTGTCCTATTTTGCCTCCCTCCAAGACTAGATCCAAAATATGTAAAACAACTTTCACTAAAAACCAGATTAGTTTCATATACTTATCTGTCGGTTTCATTTTATGTGAAGATGTTATTATTTAGAAAGACGTTTTTTCTTAGTATGGCTTTTGTAGTTATTGGCTATGTTGACTTATATTATTCCTTATATAATTTTTAAATATATTTGAATTTACATAAAAAATTAAATACTTATACTTCGAATCCATTCGCATTAATTGGAGGCTTATTTATGAAAATAATCCTTTTTTGGTCACCATTTAGATCTTGTGCTTATTAAAAAAAGTCGTCTAAATTAAATATATAGTCCTTAAGATTGACAAAACATTAGAATGTCGTCTAACGTCTATAAAATTTATAAACATTTTCTGATAAGATTTTCAATTTGTTCAAAGAGAATCTCTATACAATGGTCTAAAATATTCATAAATTGTAAGAAAAATAAAAAGATAATCATTTACTAAACAACTGACGAGCCAAAATTTCCTAATTCAGACAGAGGGAGCACCTAAATTCAAATATTTCAAAAGTATACAAATAATTGAAAACCTTTGAAACGATGATTCATTTGTTCTCTTCCTTGTGATCTGTCTAAGTTCACATTTCATTTTCTTTAACACCATGCCTACATCAACAATTGATCATTCAAGATTCAAAAAAACAAGAAACAAACCAAACTTAACCAACACTCGTTCCAACACAAATGAGTCAAAAACTTGTATCACTACAAATCCTAAAAAGAAGAAGAAATTTATATCTGTGAGCTTTGGAGGGCTAGGATGTAAGGGAGAGTTAAATTCGTCGCCGGTGTCGGCGCCGGAAATTATCAGATCAGCAGCTCAATGGGAGAGTAGTAAGCAAATAAGGAAAAATACAAGGAGAAAGATGACAACATTGTCAACAAGTACTAGGAATTCAACTAATGTTGTGTGTTGTGCTCCTCCTGGTATTGGTTCTGCTTCTGATGTTGCTACTAGGCCAAGAACAAGCACTTCTCAAAAATCAAATAACAGAGAGGTAAATCCCCTTATTATTATGGATTTTAAGTTATATACACTCAGCATAATTTTATAGTATGTTATACCAACTGATACTTATTTAATAGAGTTACCTATATTCTCTGTTTGGATGGTCGTTACCCATGTTTTCATAATGTACAATATCGTATTGTATAGTATCGTATTGTATTGCACTGAATTAATGAATACAATGTTTGGATAGATTGTATCGTTTGTTGTAGTTTAATAACATTTTTATCGTTTGGTTTAACTGTATGGTACTGTATAATAACATATAAGTTTACTAAAATACTTTAACCCTTAATTACAAACTAATTTATATATGGAGTATTAGTAAAAGTAAGGTAAAGAATAAAATAGAAACTTTAAAAGATAATTAGGTGGTGGTGGTGGGGTGTGTGTGGTTGGGTGGTGGTGGAGGGGTGGGAGTGGGTGTGATGGAGGGGGTGGATGGGGTGGGGATATAATGAGTAAATAAAATATGTAACCACGCAAAAATCATGAAATTTGTGGTTAATAAAATTAGGTTTTTTCATAGTTATATAACCACAGACTTGGAATGAATTTACAATATCATACAACATAATTTTTAAAATAATAAAAATAGATAAGATTTTATAAAAAACAATACAATAATGAACCACGAGAAACAACCATCCAAACAGAGGTAAATGACTTGATTATGTGAAAAAAAATTACTCGTCAATACATAGAACTTAGATTTGTGTACTTGTTGTAATTGTGACTTTGTTTAGAAAATAATTTACCTGTTAAAAGGAATGGGATTACTTGTCTCCTCTGATGCCCCTGGTTGCAGGAATATGACAGACCTGCTATGGTATTATGTTATTGAAACGAAATTAGCTAAGTATTTCTTCATCCTTAACCAGAGTTCTTGAGTTCGATCTTTGTGTATAGAGTCTCCTGTTGTAGGAAGACCTTTATCAATGTGGGACTTTCCGGTGCAAACTAATTTTTAACCGACCCAATGCGGGTACCTAATAATGGATGGAAAATAAATAAATTAGTTACTCAAGATATCAGTTTGGGATCTTTAGGCAAAAAACTGGCCGGATTTAATTTTTATTTTTCCTAGTCGGTATACATAGATTAGATACATATTCTACATCCACCGATTATTTTTAATTTAAGCAATTGAATGGGGCGGCTACTTAGATTAATTCTTCTTTCAGTCAATTTTAAGGACTCTCATTTTACACTCATAATATCTATAGCTACCAGATTAGCTACCAAAATTCTCTGTTTTTGTAGATTAAGTTCAACATGATTAGTTTGCTTATTCTTTGTGTCTTTCTTACAGTTTCTAATTCTAGCTGTGTAGACATTTAAATCAACAGTAGTTCTGTTCTACTACTTCCCTTTTAATGTCCCAAATTCACTAATAGAAACTTAGTAAATTGTGTATGATTTTAATTGCATTTGGATAGCACTCACGTATCGCGAGGAGAACTGCAAATGGTGAAGAAATTTCTAGGTCGCATATGTCTAATATAAGACATCAATGCCCCCGTTCTCATCATCGTCCTCATGTAAGTAAAAGAATTTATCTACATCCAGTGTTTACACTAACAATGTCCCTATTTACTCACTTCAGAATTTTTCGTATGATCAATTTTTTTCGTTGGAGTATTGCAGATTATGATCCTCAGACAGAACCTGCAATTTGCTAGAGACTTAGAAGGGGATGATCAATATGGATCCTGGAGACTAAATGTAGATGATATGTCATATGAGGTTCGTCTTTCAAGTACACTGACAATGTAAAAATTCTTGACGCTAACGATATATATAAGTTAAGTTCTTTACAATATACATTGTATGCAAGAAGAACTGATTTAGTCTTTTGTTTTTTTCTTTTTTTGCAGCAATTGGTTGAACTAAGTGATAGGATTGGGTATGTAGGCACAGGTTTAGCAGAAGAGAAGATAGTCCAATATATAAGAAAGTTTAAGCTCTCAACAACTGACACCTATTCAATGCTCATATCTACTGATAAAGCCTGGAGATGTACCATTTGCCAAGTGAGTTCACTATTCCACTTCTTCTTTTTTTGTATATTTTTTTTTTATCTTTACGCAACGAAAATAATTGTCGTCGTGCGACGAGGAGGTCACATGTTCAAGCTGAGGAAACAACCTCTTGGAAAAAATGCAAGGTAAGGTTGCGTACATTTGATCTAATGTGGTTTGGCGTTTCCCGAATCCCTCACATAGCGGGAGCTTAGTGCATTTCTGCCTTTTTTGAAATTTTTACGCAATGATAAGAGTTGACTTCGTGCGACTAGGAGGTCACATGTTCAAGCTGTGGAAACAACCTGTTTGCAGAAATGCAAGATAAGGGTGTATCCAATTGACCCAATGTGGTCCGGCCTTCCTGGGATCCTGGTGTGCCGCGCTGTCCTTTTTTTATTTTTTACGCAATGATTGTCTACACTTGACCTAGTGTGCTCTCATCCATTACTGGACTCCGCACATAGCGGGAGCTTAGTGCACTAGGCTACTTTTTTTGTTTTTTACGCATTAATAAGAGTTGTAGGCATGTGACTAGGAGGTCACGAGTTCAAGCCATGAAAACAGTTTCTTACGGAAATGCAAGATAAGATTACGTACAATAGATCCAATATGATCAAGTCCTTTCTTGAACCCGCACATAGAGGGAGCTTAGAGCACAGAATCGCCTTTTTTCCCCTCAAAAGGTTTAGCACACAATAACTGAATTACTGATATTAACATTCTCATTTACAATATATATCATATTTGCAGGAAGGATACAAAGTAGATGATGAAATTGGGAAACTAGAATGTGGACACTACCATCATATTGAATGCATAAAGAAATGGCTTATGCAGAAGAATGCATGTCCTGTTTGCAAAATTGCAGCAGTCCATGAAAATTGATTATGGACAAATCATACTCCTAGCCCTTTTAAAATTCATGTTAAATCAAAGCTTTCATTCAATTTTCTCTATTGTTTTCAAGATTTTGGATCAAAACAAGTTCTTGCCTCAGAATATATATAGTCAAGAACATTAAATTCAGAGGCACAGATTGATTTTTGGTTTTAATTTTTCATATTGTTTGTTAGGTGTGAGATTGAATGATGTTCCTCTGCTTCAATTATTTATGTTGGTTTTGGAAATTGTATTTATAAGTTTGTTATCCAAATTTCCCTTATTTTCTTTAATTTTACTTCCTTGGTTGGCTCATGTGAATGAAATTATAATAGTACTCCTTCTCTACTTAGCTTCTTTCTTTCTGTTTTCATTTTCCTTTCTCGTCTCAATTTTGCATGCAATTTTGACTTTCTTAATGACCACAAAAAAAATAAAAAAGTCACAGACGAGTACAGAATCAAATTCATGATTTGAAGTTTATGGTTCAAAATTTTAATTATTTTAAATTAGTGAGTTCTAAAATAATAATAATTTACACATAATTGATTGATATTCTAAGATAAATATAGAGTTTGGACAACTTTTGACCTTTGACCGGGAAGATTTGTCCATTGAACAAGTGGGGGTGAAAATTCAAAATTACCCATTTTTAAGGTCATTGGGTATAATTTTCTGAAAGAAGCAGGGATATGCAGCTTCTTTAAATTGTAGTAGTTATTTTTCAAGTATTGGTTATATTCTAAATAGCAGTCCTAACTTAGGGCTGTCCAACGGGGCGGGGCGGGGCGAGGCGGGGAGAGGGTCGGGCTGAGGCGGGTCAGGCAGGGCGGGATGGGAAGAGGTCCCGTCCCGTCCCACATCCCTCCAGAAGAGGGGCCGTGATTTGGGGGACGGGTCGGGATCGGAATTTGGGGTTTTGTTTCCACTTAATTTTAAAAATATATATATATAAACACTTCAATAATTGAACAAGATATTGTAATAAAAACATCTCAAGACTATTTTTGTGCCTCTTATAATATTTAATAGAAATATGATTTTTTTGTAATACAATTTCAAAATTGCAACTTTGTGGTGCTGTTCAAAAGTTGCAAATCACATAGTAAAATTGCAATTAAAATATTACATAGTTAACCATACTTTTTCTAATTTCCTCACAATGTCTTGAGAATCTTCGGTTGGAAATGAAATTTGTAGGTCAAATTGTTCGACGTCACTTCCTGTTCCCTCGGAAAAGATTTCGTTGTAGTTGTTGTCTTCTTCTTCATTGACCACACTTTCTACAATCCGCTCGAATCCAATCTCTGAATAGAACTGCAATCTCCAATGCGTCTCCCGCCAATGAATGTCTATGATTTCCTATTTGAAATCTTCCAACAGAAAAAGCACATTCAGACGTTGTTGATGACGCTTGAATGTTCAACACATCTCGGACCATCTTTGCTAGTGTCAGAAATGTATTCTCATTCTGCTTCTAGTATTTCAGCAAGTCTTCATGTCCTTCATCATTGACAATTAATTTGTACTGTACAACACCCTGCAAAACATAAACATCAAATTCGCTAATTTGTGAAGAAGTTGAACCACTAAACATTTTATTTCTAAGGCCTTGAGTACTAGCAGCAAAAAACGCATGTTTTTTATAAGGTTGCACCGAAGTAGTAGAAGATGGTACAGAAGTCGGTTGATTATTTGCACTTTGTTGTTGGTAATACATATATACTTGTTTGCATTCAGTGTGTATGCTAGACGTAACTTCTTCTTTAGTTGGTTTGTGAGTTGGTTCTTCAGTTGGGTCTATTGGAAGTACTTATATACAATCATAAATCGTTTCTATTAGTGTTTTACAACCGTCTACTTTAATAGCCGGATTTAATATCGCACCAATAATATAAATAGATGGAATAGAAAAAAGTAATTTTTTAAACATTTTTTCAATAGATGTCTTATAAGTTGGTTTTTGCATATATTCATTAAGTAATAAAATATTAGAGCTATATAAAATAACATATTTGAAATAGTAGGATAATAAATACCGAAACATTCTTTAGTAGCTTGATTTTTTTTTCTAGAAATCCATTAAGTTCTAAAAAAAATTCCCAATCATTATCTACAAGCATATCCCTTGGATTTTTATTATGGGCGTTAAATAATAAAATTATAGGTTGTCTATAATCGTAAGCAACAAGTTGTTGCTCATACAGAGAATTCCACCTAATCGTAAACAACAAGTAGTGACACACCCGATTTTTTATCCTGGTATTCATTCCACCTAGTTGTGTGCTCGCCTCGTACATGTCTCAATAAACCTCCTGTCCCACCTTGACCTTTTCCGGTTTTAAATTTATAAATATTTTTATGAATTTTACATGTAGCTAGTTGATTCTCTTAATCCCTATCAAAAAAATATCATGCACCTGATTTTAATTTTCGCTGTGTGGAGCCTCGACTCATATTAGGGGAATAGAAGGCATTCTAGTTTCAGTTTGAGACTCAGTCTGATGTTGAGGTGCACTAGTGGGTGTGTCATCTAGATTATCGTCTAAATTAAAGTTTGGTTCATCTACCGCATCATCTAATGATATATCATTAAAAAAACAATTTCATCTATATGAGTGAAATCAATTAAATCATCGGGACTAGGAATATGATTACTAGAAGAAGTACTCTTGCCCTTGTTACCCCTATTAGAAGAAGCACCATTACCCTTACCCTTGCCCTTAAACATACTTCATAATCCTTCCATTTTAATTATACAAATAAATAATTAAAGATAATGAAATTAAGTGCGATAATTAAAATAAAGTAACAATAATAATTTAAAGAACGAACGAAGGTACCAAACGCCGACGTACCGTCGACGTGTAATCGATGTTGAAAATTGAAACTTTGCTCGATGGATGATCCTCAAGTTAGTTGTCAACTTCACTCCCAATTTTTTAACTTTGATATAAATGAGCAAAAAAAATATAATATTTAGTAGGCAATATAAAATTGTAGAGAGATAAATTGAGAGATTAGAGAGATTGTAGGAAGATTTGTGAGAAAAATGAGGTATTTATAGTTGAGAAATAGGGTTAAAGTGTAAATACATTAACTTAGGGATTAAAAATAAATATTAAGGGAGTAAGGGGGGTTTATGGGGTGGGCTGGGGAAGGGGGGGGGGGGCAAAAAATGGCCGTTATAGCCGTTGCACAACGGTCAAAATCGAATTTTGACCGTTGTTGCAATTGATTTTTGCAAAGGGGGAGGTGAGCTGGCGGGGCGGGGCGGGGCGGGACGGGGTCGGGGTCGGGATCGGGACAGGCGGGACGATCCCAGGCCCCGTCCCGAGTTCGAACCCCAACAATGACAAATTTATTTTATTTTATGGGGGATAGGGGCAGGGCGGGTAGCGGGACGTGACGGGTCGAGATCGGACCGACCTGGCCCACTGGACAGCCCCAGTCCTAATTATGTGAAATACATCCCGTCAAAAACCATAGTCCTTAAGATAATTGGGCTTATATACACCTCTCAGTTTTGGGCCTATTGGGCTTTGAAAATAAGAATTGTAAGCTCTACTGAATGCAGAGAGTTATATCTCCATCGCGGGAAAAAGAGGAAGAGTATTAAAATTGCTGAAATTGTTGTATTAACCTATTGTTATGGTAATAATCAACTAATTATCAAATGTTGGAGATGGCACTGATTATTAAAATTGTGTAGATTCTACATCAGATTTACTCACAGTCAGTATTTGCACTAAATCGATTAATGTAATATGTGTATGCACATAGATTTATTTCACTTAAAAGTTAACCTTCATAGTGCGAGTAGAGATTTTTACATTGTATAACCGTTTATTAAAATAATAACTAGCAAATATAATTTGTGTTTAGCCAATTAATATAAAAATATTTTTGAGTAGTAATTAGTGTTTGACCAAGTTTTTAAAAAGTGATTCTACGGGGATTTTTTCTCAAAAGTAATTTTCAAAAAAGTATTTTTGGTCAAAAACTATTTTTTTAGCTTATGAAAAATTATTTATGCTACTCCTCAAAAAGTCAAAAGTAATTTTTTTTTTCATAAAAGCTTGGCCAAACATCTTAGTTTTTTAAAATAAGCACTTTTGAAAAAAATAAGTACTTTTAGGGGAAAAATAAGCTTGGCCAGGCTATAATTCTCACATCATGCTCCAGACCAAAATTCTAGGGGCAATTATAATCGATATTTCCTTTCACCAAAATATATATATATATATATATATTAAGTTGTATGCATATTTCGTGTGTGTAAAAATGATCTAATAATATAAAAATTCTTGACATTTATAACGTATATAATTTAAACTCTTTTTCTTCTCTTTTTAAAATTTCATATGGGGTGTAGGTTGGAAGTCTAAATCACAGGGATATTATCTATGCTATTAACGCAATAAAAGCAAAACTACTGATAAAGATTCACAAGATGCACAATGATACTTATATTTTTTATTTTCCATTCTATGTTTCGGCTATCTGCGTTACAGATCGATTAAATTAAGATTTGAGTCAAAAAAATTTACATTAAAAATAAAATGGTTTCTAATAAAAATAACTATGCATAGAACTCGAAATTAAAGTCAAATTTCTCATAATTGCAATTAAAAAAAAAGCAGTCGTTGAAGCAAAGACAGAGAAAAGGGTGCTGGCTATTGCATGTGAAGGAGTCAGCAACAAGAACACTTGATGTTGACAATTAGAGGTAAATTCAAAATTTTAAATTTATAAGTTGGGATTCAAAATTTTATCACATCTCGTCTAAATTTAGTGTGTAAAAATTATTATGTTTACTTATTTAATAAAAGAATTCAACATATGTAGGTCTCTAAATTTAAGTTATTGAGTTCATATGAATTTTTAGAGGTAATTTGGTAGCTGATTAGAGTTATGCAAGTATAATTAAAACAGAGATTAGTCATGAGAAAATTATATAGAGATTAGTTATCTAGAATTTAGTTATTCATGTATTAATTATTTCATCTTTTATTTTATATAAAATAATACATAAATTACCTTATAACTTATACATGTATTAGTTAAGCGAATTTTTAAATTGCAAACTCAGCACCGTATTAGATGTGTTTAATTTTATACCTAGCCAAAGAATACTATCAAATACGATATTACTTAAGTAGTTACCAAACGACCCCTTAGCGTATGGACTACATCCTCAAATTATTCTTAACATTCAAATCTAGCAAAAGCTACTTGGTACGAATCTCACACAAAGTTACGAAAACCTCGTACTTTTTTAAAGTAAAAAATATACTGTAAATTAGGAAGAAAAAAACAACATTGAGTTAATAGTACACGGTACCATATGAAAAGTGTCGAGAATCTTTTAATTGATATTTTATGTTACGGAAGATCTAGTACATTTATGATTTATCTGAATAGTGAATAACAAAGAAACAAGGTATTGATTTGATTAAGGATTTAAATTATCTACGGAATATCTGCAGCTATGACAGCAACTTTTAACAAATACTGGATATTCAGTCCTGCATAAATCTGATAAATGTTTGCATTAAAAAAACAAATGAGGATAAAAGCGTTAAATAAATTAAAATTCCATAGGAAATTATATATTCAACATATAATAAAATGTGAATATTTAATGTACTAGTGTTTTCACTTTTGATTAACTTACCAGTGCTAACTCCAAGATTAGCAGCAAGTGATTGAATAACAAGACCAAATATCAATCCAATGAGAATCACCCAAAGAAGCTACAAATTTAATTTTGAGTAACAAGTAAGTTATATATATTTTTTATTAGCCAAAGTATTAGTTAGCTAGACCAAAAGTTTCTCATTTTTTACCTCATATCGATGGCTTGATCCTACTTGCAAATCAGTTTCCACTGTACCATTAATTTTCAAGCACAACAAGTTATTACTTTCAAAGCAACTATAAGGAAAAAAAGTCCACATAGATTATCTATGTGAGCTCTAAAATTTTAGGCATGAAAAGAAATACAAGTGATGACTTACAATTCTCATACAATGGAAACAAGAAAATCAGGCCTAATATGAATAACTTTAAGCACCTGAAATATTATGTCATATATGTATTGTCAGAAAAGTGAGAAGAGTTGTCACATCATTCATTGTATAGTCCAATCTCTTACGTAGTCCGCATGCGATATATGATGATGTATTCAATAGTGTTAAGGTTGGCCGAAAATAACAAACTTAAGGTCACTAACTATCAGGATTGTTCTCACCCTGGCACTTTTCAAATCTTGGTCCATTTATCAGTTTCCGAGATTATACCCATCCAGATCATGTTTGCCTGTTGAAGAAATCCTTATATGGTTTGAAACAAGCTCCTCGAGCATGGTATAATAGGTTTGCAGGATTTGTTTCCAAATTGGGTTTCTCTCATAGCAAGTCCGATCAGTCATTGTTCATTTATCGGAAGGGCGATGACATGACATAAATGCTTTTGTATGTCGATGACATTATTCTCACGGCATCATCAACTTCACTTCGCCAGTCTATTATGACCCTTCTTGCGGCTGAATTTGCAATGGAGTTTGGGACCGTTGAATTATTTTCTTGGCATTGATGTAACTCAATATGCAGGTGGTATGTTTCTCAGTCAAAAGAAATATGCCGAAGAAATAATTAACAAAGCAGGGATGTCTTCCTGCAAACCATCACATACTCCGGTTGACACAAATGCGAAATTGAGTAACGCTGCCGATACTCCATACAACGATCCTACACATTACCGCAGCCTAGTAGGGGCCTTGAAGTATCTGACTTTTACGAGACCCGATATTTCCTATGCGGTTCAGCAAGTTTGTTTACACATGCATGATCCGAAGGAAGAACATATGGGGGCTCTCAAAAGAATTATGTTGTATATTAAGGGTACTCTTCATTTCAGTTTGCATTTATATAAGTCCTCCATCTTGAGTTTCTCATCCTATACAGATGCGGATTGGGGTGGCTGCCCGGACACACGTCGTTCCACTTCCAGTTATTGTGTGTTCTTGGGGGACAATCTCATTTCATGGTCATCAAAACGACAATCCACACTGTCTCGGTCAAGTGTTGAGGCAAAATAACGAGGGGTAGCCAATGTGGTTGTTGAATCATGTTGGCTTTGTAATCTACTGTTAGAGTTACATTGTCCGATTGAAAAGGCAATTGTGGTCTATTATGACAATGTGAGTGTGATATACTTATCCGAAAATCATATTCAACATCAGCGCACAAAACACATTAAAATGGATATCTTATTTGTCCGAGAAAAGGTTGCCCGTGGACAAGTCTGTGTTCTCCATGTATTGACCCGCTATCAAATTGCAGATATCTTCATAAAAGGTCTTCCGCGCGTACTTTTTGATAATTTTAGGGACAGTCTCAGCATATGTGAACCTCCCGCTAAGACTGCGGGGGACTATTAGAATAATTATGGGGCAATCCCATAATTATCTCTACTCTCCATTAATCATGATTATGATTGATAATGTAATATCTTTAAATTAGGATTGTAATCTCATTAGTTAGAATGATTGTAATTAGCATCTTATAATTTAGGTAATTTAGATTAGTACTAGCATCTTATGATTGTGTATATATATTCTATCATTGGAATGAAATTACTCAAGGAATCAATTTCCTACATGGTATCAGAGCCAAACTCATTTCAATTCTTTGTTCACCGATGTTGGGCCCCCAAATTATATTATCCACGCTCCAGTTAACAAGATCCAGGCGTGCGGGAGAGTGTTAAGAGTCCCACATCGGATATGGAATCGGAACATGGACTCCTTATATGGACTTGGACAATCCTCACCCTACAAGCAAGCTTTTGGGGCTGAGTTAGGCCAAAGATCCATTCTTTACAAATAGTACTTGAGATTCATTCAACCATCTATATATAAGCGAACTACTTTAACCAAAAAATATAATCGTTCAACAAGTATTTTTCATATTCATTCCTCTATACTTTCACCGATTATTTCTAAAATGTCTAGCAAAACCTTTCTTCAGCGGCTGGTTTAAAAAGAAACAGAAAGGAGAGAGGAGTTCAAGAAATCAAAACGGGAGAAACAAAAAAATAAATTTAATTACACCATACATAGGGGGAAAACCCATGCTTGGTTGTTATACTAGCCTGCATCAATAAAAATATTACGGTGTTCTTCGCCTCTTGAAGAACGAACTAATAAATATAACACAACCACTAGGAGACGCCTGACAAATCATCGAAGGAGAGGTTCACGACTACAAGTCTCACGGCGTAGGAATATGGGGAGAAAAACTCAAGTGGGTGGAGTTATACTCCAAGCAGTGCGACTACAAGGTTTTATGTCGCTAGCATGGTCTTCCAATCGTCCAAGCAATATTGGCGACCTACCAAACGAACTATCTAAAGGACGATGAGTCGGTTATTATGGCTTTATACAAGGAGATATTGGAGTTAGAAAACATTCTACCCCTCCATCATGTTTTGGAAGACCTTAATTTCGGAGGAACCAAGGAAGTATGTTGGAAAGTGTTGAAAAAATAAAAGTTGCACTGTGATTACTCATGTCCCACCTACGCGGACATGCAGGAGCGGATCAGCCTAGAGAAACATTTACCAGGAAGTGTGAATTGGGGTATACCTTAGTGCTGCGAAAGCCTTATAAGGAATGGATATTTGACAGCGATAAACAAAGAGAATAGTGTGAAATTTTGGGCTTGGACTACGATGCTCTCGGATGGGAGGGAGGAAATTGTTCACCTAACAGTGGGGGGATGAAGATGATGAGGTCAACGATGATGTGGAATAATAGGATGAATACGATAACATTAGCGTCGTTTCGGACAACGACGAAGATTAAATTATTTAAATTTTTATAGTATTATAATTAAATCTTTCAGGATAATTTGATAAATCTTCAAACCTATAACTGATTGGCCTTACAAGAATCTGAATTAATCCTACTCCGAAACAATAATGAATATCTGGTGGAAATGAAAAAAGACATTTACCTAATGGAAAAAACAAAATAGGTACCCAAGGTAGTGGAAGGGGACAAAAGGATGGAGTGATGTACACATTTTCACTAATAAGAGCCTCATACCCTACTCCCTTACTTATTATTTGTTGTATTCCTTTTATCATGTGGCCTACATATAATTAAATCTTGTGCATCCAATGAATTTTGCCTCCTCTATTCAAAACTAACAGTTTCTTAATGCAAATTCTTTGTGTTGGGATTTACGTCCCGAAATCCTACTTATACCGAAAATAATAAATATGCGAAGAACAAATAACATACACAGATGTATAGTGGTTCACCCTCAATGCGAAAGCTAGTCCACTTGCCGTTGCAGATTTACTAAAATGGAGATTTGAGGTTACAAATTCTCTTTCTCTCTTTTCCGGCTACATCGTCTCACGACTCGTCGTTTTCTCACTCAAGAAAGAAACTGTTTTTCTGGCCGCTATATACAACTCACTCACTCGTGCTCTCCTTACTTGTAAAAGTTGTGCCCTAATTTCTATATATAGAGAGAAAACTAGGACAAACATAATACAAGCCTAAATTCCTAAATTACCCTCCATTAATAACATTACACCGACTAATGCCAGTTTATCCCAATCGGCTAATTCCAAACGGCTAATCCCAACCCTCTGCGTAGAATCTTCATAGCGTTGGTAAATAAATTAGGCTCTACAACTCAACAATCTCCCACTTGGAGACTAATTTCAATCATATGTCTCCATCTGCAGCAGCGACTCCGATTCTCATCCAAGGAGTCCAACTGAAGTAGCACACAACTTCAGTTTATCATTCGGCACGACCTTCGTCAGCATGTCAGTTGGATTCTGACTTCCTGAGATCTTCTCAAGCACTAACACTTCATCTTCCAAAGCTGATCGGATAAAGTGGTACCGAAGTTGTATGTGTTTTGTGCGAGCATGGTAAACAAGGTTCTTTGCCAAATGAATGGCACTCTGGCCCATCATAGTATAGCACACTCCCCTCGTGGTTCTGATCGAATTCCTGCAGAAAAGATTGTAGCCACATCATCTCCTTCGTGGCCTCCATCACGACAACGTACTCTGCCTCACAGCTAGAGAGAGCTACTATCTTCTGCAACTTTGAAACCCAGCAAATCACAGTACCTCCGAAGGTGTAAACATAACCGGATGTGCTCTTTATACAATCAACATCACCACTGCAAATTCATTCGCGTGCACTGCAACAAGAGCACCTTCCTCCATCTTCAGATGAAAGAGTTTCTTCATGAGAAATACCTTATCGTTAGCCGAAGATTTCTCATATATATCGGACAAAACCTTCATCATGCTAGCTGTGGTCTTCTCCTTCGCCACATTGTGAGCAACGTTCTTCGACAGCGTCAACCGGATTACTCCCAGAACCTGTCGATCAAGGAGATTCCAATCTGCATCATTCATCTTCTCTGATTTCGGGCTCAGAGGTTGATGAAGCTTTTTGCCGTACAAATAGTCTTCAATCTGTATTTTCCAGAACGCAAAATTTGTACCATCGAATTTACCGATGCCGTGTGCCGAACCATCTTCGCCTCCCATTGTTTTCTTAATCGCAACACAACCTGACGCTTTGATACCAGTTGTTGAGATTTACGTCCCGAAATCCTACTTAGACCGAAAACAATAAATATGCGAAGAACAAATAACGCACACAGATTTATAGTGGTTCACCCTCAATGCGAGAGCTAGTCCACTTGCCGCTGCAGATTTACTATAATGGAGTTTTGAGTTTACAATTTCTCTTTCTCTTTTTTCCGGCTACACCGTCTCACGACTAGCCGTTTTCTCACTCAAGAAAGAAACTGTTTTTCTGGCCACTATATACAACTCACTCACTCGTGCTCTCCTTACTTGTACAAGTTGCGCCCTAATTTCTATATATAGAGAGAAAATCAAGGCAAACATAATACAAGTCTAAATTCCTAAATTATCCTCCATTAATAACATTACACCGACTAATGCCAGCTTATCCCAATCGGCTAATTCCAAATGGTTGATCTCAATCCTCTGCGTAGGATGACATAAACGACCGTTAACATTTGTGGTAAAACGTGGGCGACTTCACGATAAAACCATTTTGATCTATTGTGAAGACCACAATCCCTTTTGACAACATGGGTTAGAAAACGTGTCATATAGGTGCCTGACTCATTCAGTGACAGATTACTTCAAAAGTACTCATCTTAATAAAATTAGATTGTAGTAATAGCTAGCGAGAAAAATAAAAGCAACTTAGACGTATAAATCAAATCATGAGAGAGCAATTGAAGCGTGGTACCAAATTAATATATAGAATTAGGAAAGTATCATATTAGCTTGAGCTAACAGGATGCATGGGCACATGTCAGGGTTTAAAATTGACTATATTATTCGATCTCTTCAAATATATTATTGGGTGTGTGTCGGATTTTTTTAAAATAGTATATTTTTGAAGAATATGATATTGGTGCAGCAAAAAAATTGAAAAATTCAGGCAAAGTAGGAAATTGAGCAGCCAATCGAGAAGCAAGAAGTGAGTATGTAGTGTGTCAATTTGCATGTGTGTGATCAGTAAAATCATGTGCATAATTGTCCGTAGGGGCTGACTAGTATAGGTGGAATTGACTGAGAGGGCTGATGAATCTGAGAGTAGTTCACATTTGTTACTGATATGAGAGTAGTTCACATTTGTTACTTATACAGGCCTAAAGTCATTTATAATAGAAATTTGTGATCATTTCATTTAAAAAATATAGATTATTAAAGAGAATATATTTTTAATTTTTTTTAATATATTATATCTCGATACATTTTCAAGGTTCAAATACGTAAAAAATTCTTCTCATTATGGGGCAGACTTAAAGGTTTAGGACTCTTTTCTGCTCTGTTACGTTTTATTGTAACATATGTTGATGTAACACATAAGAACTCCTAAATACAGAAGAAATGTAACTTTAGTTCCTTCGCAATTGGTCGACAATTAAATTTGATTTCAATTATTATTTTCATATCTGTAATACTACAAAAAGAAGCCCGGATCCAAGTTGTTCAAAGAAATAAAAGTTGGATAACCATAGTCCACTATATTGAATTAACAGGAAGATGTCGAAATACAATTGATGTTGACTGAACATATGTATCTTTTTCAAGAAAAAGAAAGATGATGGACTAGAATTGTTGTGTGTATGGCTAAAACAAGGTGCCTTGTGTTTATACAAACATGTCTATGGGCTGCTGAGTCAGAGTTGCCATTTGATGATTTGCAGTGGCAGCTGCAAACATTTAATACATACATAGGACGACTTGTTTAATGTTGGACCATTTACTGTGTGAATCACCTAACTTAAATTTTTCTCCAAGAGGAGGAGAATCAATATATAAATTGTAAAGATACATAAAATATATTCCATTTATCTCAATTTATGTGATGATGTTTGATTGTGCACGGAGTTGAAGAAAGCAGTAAGACTTCTGAACATTGTGGTTTAAAATGAGTTATAGATATTTGTGTGGCTATAAATCATCTCATTAAGGATAAAATGAGTAATTTAAAATTAAATTGTTACTAATAGAAATGTGTCATTCATTCTGAGATTGACTAAAAAGAAGAATGTCACATAAATTGACAGAGAGGGAGTAATGTTAATCTTAATACAAGATCGAGAATCTCTTTTAGCTTCAATGTGTTTAGGGTAGGGACTATCTTCTTCGCAATGAGCTCTTCTCTCTCGTTGTATGAACCCCGGAACATCTTGAAGATCATGACCGGGAATCCCTT
This sequence comes from Anisodus tanguticus, assembly GCA_034509755.1. Classification (NCBI taxonomy): domain Eukaryota; kingdom Viridiplantae; phylum Streptophyta; class Magnoliopsida; order Solanales; family Solanaceae; genus Anisodus; species Anisodus tanguticus. The sequence continues at coordinate 1,268,929 of CM067540.1, read as the reverse complement.
TTAGCTTCAATATGTTTAGGGTACGGACAATCTTCTTCATAGCGAGCCCTTCTCTCTCGTTGTATGAGCCCCTGAACAACTTGAAGGTCATGGAAAAATACAGTCTGCGATCCATGGATCTCCGATCGGAAAATCGTATCCAAACTCCGTGGCTAGTCTGCGCTCTTTGTACTTTTCAAACTTAGCAAAAGTATGTGTAATTTTCCAAGCAAACCACTTGTGGCTCCTAGCTTCGTCTTGCCACTTAACGTTATACTTCCTCCGTTTCACTTTATGTGACGTTTTTTTTAGTTAGTCCCAAAAAGAATGATATTTTTTTATATTTAGTAATAATTTAACCGCAAATTTCTCATTACGCATAATGAGATGATTTATAGCCACAGAAATATCTATTCCTTATTTTATACTTCAAGTTTTAAAAGTCCTCATCTCATTCTTAAATTTCGTGCTCACTCAAATACCTTCATATAAATTGAGACGGAGAAAATATGATTTGTATACTAGTTATGCTGGAATTACAATGTAGAGATTGTTTATGAGATGATTAAGAACAAAGGAATTGTTTTGCGATGATTAACAATGAAAAGATTGTTACATATGAATTAGTACATACTTTAAAATCAATGACGGATGTACGTTCACAGAACTGTTTCGGCAGAATTCAATAGCTCTAGTTTTAGCTCAAATCACATGTTTATCTTTAAAATTATTTAATATATACAAATTATAAATTTAAAACATAGTAACTCCAAAAGGTTAAAATTCAAAACTTATAAACTTCAAATTTAAAATCGGGCTCTATATAAAATGACATGTTTATCTTTAGATAATTTAATCTCTATATTGCTAATACTTGTGTTTATTTCGCATAAAATAATACTATATAGATTTTCACATAACTTAATATAAATATTATTTAATATCTCTAGCGTCCAATCATTGCCCTAGTGATGCAACAATTTTTTTTATATATAATCAATCAAATATATTATATTATCTTAGACAAAATTTTATTTTGATATTAATTATTCCAATACCTTCCACCAAATGACCCCGGACTAAGTTATCATAACCAGAAGCAAAAGAAGAGAAAAAAGTTCTAATTGCCCGCAAAACTTTATAATATGAATATGAAAGAACAAAAGGATAACAATGACCAAAGATTTGCCCATTTGTCCTGTTCGGCATTCATATTCAGCTGGGGCCTTTATGATATTCCAGTATTTGAATTCTTTATTTATATACTCATTTGATATATAATTCATTGACCCAACTAATTCAAATTCGCATAGCGTAAAAACTTATTAAATAAGGATGTTTTCTGTCAGAATTTTTACATTCTCATGGATCAAATTAGAAATTTCTCATCCAAGGTGTTTGGCCAAGTGGTCATTACACTAAGGGTATTGCTGCCTTGGGTCTCGAGTTCGATTCCCATGACCAGCGAGACTAGAGCCAAGCCTCATAAAAAATCCCTCCATACGCGTAGGGCCAAGCGGTGTATACTAATCCGTAGGGCCAGGCCGGAGGTGGGGTTTCTTGTGTGTGGAGCCGCAGTAATGCGGTGGGGATGGCTAGTATAAAAAGTTTACCCTCAAAGTTTATCCGAGGTGTTTGGCCAAGTGGTCATTACACTAAGGGTATTGCTGCGTTGGGTCTCGAGTTCGATTCGCATGACCAGCGAGACTAGAGCCAAGCCTCATAAAAAATCCCTCCACTGTCCGCCTGCAAGCCTAGCGGTACTCAGTCCGACGGGCCAGGATGGGGGTGGGGTTTCTTGTGTGTGGAGCCGCGCGTGATGCGGTGGGGATGGCTAGTATAAAAAGTTTACCCTCAAAGTTTTGTCCTCCGGGCATAGTCCAAAGTGGCAAAGCTCGGGCGCTATAAGGCGCTACGGCATGGGACACGTGGGTTCGATTCCCCGCAAGCACGAAGAAATTCGCATGTTGGGGAATTTGACCTTGTCTCATTGATCGGTTGTACGCTCCCGTAAAACCGGCCACCGAGCACATCCCGCGATTTACCTGGTGATAGTTGTTGAAGGACCGGTGCTATTACCTCCAGGACGTCTGGGTAATACCAGTGAAGTAGTCAGGCGCAAGCCTGGAAACCTGGATTATCAAAAAAAAAAAAATTAGAAATTTCTCATTAAGGATCTAGAAATTATATTCATCCCACGACACCCTTCGTTAATACTTAATAGTATCTCAATGCAATCCTCGAATCCTATTCTCAGTTCTCACTTTGCGGCATTCTTTGAATATTGAACTTCTAATACCTTCTTTTGGACCCTACTTATCCTCTCACTTTCATTTTTTTTTTCTCAAGATTTTAAATTAGTAGTACGGACAATTCATATACTAACTATATATTACTTTTTGGAAGTTGGAATAATGGTTATAATATACACACGAATATTTAAGTAATGGAATAATTACATGTAAAAAAGTAGGGACAATAGTATGTAAATTTAAATTTGCATAAACACATGAGCACGATGCTTACCTAAAAGAACATAAAAGTAAAAGCTATTCTACGTTTCCCAAGAAAAAAATATTACAAAAATTATCTTGCATTTCTTACATTTTTTATTCCCCCCTTCAAATTCATTTTCATCCTTGTTTTTCAAATTATTTATATTATCATTTTTTTAAATATATAAAATTTTCATCTTAGCACCTTTTGTTTACCCGTAAACGATACAGTTGAATTTGTATACGTGGTCAAGGACACGTGGATCTCAAGTGACACGTTTGATAACAATTCTAGGTAAAATACACAATAATTAAGCAATAATAAGACAACAGAAAGTAATGATTAGTCTGAGCCTTGTGACGACTTCTGGGCTGAGTTACGACAATGTGTATGCAAACACAAAGATCGAGAGAATATGAGTACTTATATTGTAATAACTAGAATGTGTCCCTTTACAATGGAACAATGTGTCATATTTATACATGAACTACACGGGTACACAACCCACGAAATATGCTCTCATTAATACAAGAGAATGAATGTTGTAATAATTGGACAATTAGTATCTCAATAAATAACATTAAAGCCCTATGGAAGATGTACGACCGGTTTAGTAACGGTCGTCCGTTGCAATCCAAACGGCTCTCAACCTTCTGTATTATTGGTACCAGCTTTGCATACAACACTTCCGGTATCACTCGCATTTAATCGATAGTGCCTCAAGTTGACGTGGCCTCGATTCAACACCGTATTCCACGTGTCATACTATAATTCGTACAGTTGTCTTATACGTATTTTTTCATATACACCTTTTACTAAAAGATTAAAATTTGAATGATCTTAGGAGCTGAGAATGTTTTACTGAATTATATATGTTTATAGAATGTTTTCAGGACTATTTAGAAATGAAAAAAATGACATATAGATTAGGATAAACAGAATATTAAATGTCAAAAAAATATTATTAAAAAAAACGAAAGAAAGAAAAACTGTGAAGAATTGATAATGAAATTTGTCATATGTAGTAAATTTGGCTCCTTGATCAGATAATAGCTTGAGAAATGAATGTTCTTAATTAAGTAATACGTCCTTTGATTGAAGCAAAAGATGAAGCTGACCGAACTCAAAATTGTAACTTCACCAAACTATCTCATGCCCAAGTTTGTTTTTTCTTTTATTTCTCATTTGGTATTTGGTACTTTGGTACTCATATGAGACTCCAATTAATGTGAACTCGCATCGTTTGAGATTAATTAAAAGGGAAGTCACTTCCTACTAGAAAAAAAAATTGATGTACAGGACTCAGAATTTGAGATCTAATTTCTGATTAAGGACAAAATCGTCTTCATCCCACCACGATCATTATTGATCATATCCAGAGGCATATCTAGCACTCTAGGGAGGGGTTCAATTGAACCTCTAACTTTCGATATGAAGCTTAAATTTATGTGTGAAAATTATTAAAACTATAATAAATAGTATATATGAACCCACAACTTTAAAATATAATATGTTCAATGCTAAGAATCTTAAGATTGAACCCACAGAGTTTAAATCTTGAATTCATCTCCGATCATGCCTAGGCTTGTTCTTTTCATGTACTCCATTTGTAAGCTTACTTGATTGGAAACGGAATTTTAAAAAGGAACAAAAAATTTATACTTAAACATGTCATAATATTTGTGATTATAAGATTATTTAAATTTGTAGTTTTAAATATACCATAACAATTATGTGACTATATAAGCTTGACCTTAAGAGTAAAATAAAAGTTTAAGTTTAAATATTTTTAAATTTAGAAAATGATCATTCGCAAGGGCAGATTTCGAATGTTATTGATGAGTTCACGTAAATTCAATAGCTTTTGTCCAGATTATATGTATGTGGGTGTACGTGTAGATTCTCCCAATATATATATAAATATTTAGATGTGAATTCGATTATTATTATGTACTTGAAGTCGTTACAAAAATTCATACACTTCAAATCCTTAATTCACTTTTGAGTTTCAGATAAAAACTTATCTAAACCAGATCGTTACACCAAACCACATTAATTTATTATAGATAATTGATTTAACGAGATGAAATATATATTAATTGACCTGATTTTTTAGAAAAGTGTAGGTGCAGATATTTATTACTCTCTTCGTCCCAATTTATGTGATGTGGTTTGACTGGGTACGGAGATTAAGAAATAAAGAAAGACTTTTAAATCTTGTGATCTAAAACAAGCCAAAGATATTTGTGTGGTTATAAAATATTTCATTGTCACGACCCCTTTTCAGGAGTCGTGGTGGCACCTACACAATCTCACTTGTAGGCGAACTACTCCCAAATCTTTCACAAGATAAAACATAGGTAAAAGCGAAAGATGACAAAATACTACATAAGCCGTCTCATAATAGCAATGCGGAAGAAATGTAAGTCTGATACAACCATAAAATCACCCAAGTGATCTAGTCTATAGATACAAGAGCTCTACCAAAAACGATACAAGTCTGGCAGTCAAGGGCATCAAGTGCCAACTGAATACATAGGTTGTAAGTTTGTAAACATGTCTCGAGAACAGAAGTAAAGACAATAAAGAGATAGAGCAAATCTGGGGCATGATGGAGATAGAATCTTCACCCTTAAAGTTGGGGATCAACTACTCGAACTCAGCCACACGGTCTCGAGCTAGTCGACGGATATGTATCTACATCAAGAAAAGATGCAGCAAGTGTAGCATGAGTACACAACATACCCCGTATATATCATAGGCCGACAACGATGAAAGATACGCAAAAACATATAAATATCAAGTTGACACCAAATAATCCTATACTAATCACTCCAATAATCCAAGTAAGGTCATATAGTCCATATAATAATTCACAGAGTCCACATATTTCCTTATTCAATTAAGAGTCCATAATCAGTTACGTCATCCAGTGCCAAAGAGTTTAAACAGTAATCCAAGTACCAAGTAACAAGTATAATCCTTTCATGTTAAGACTCTAGTCAAGTCATCAACAATCACTTCAAATACAAGTCCATCCACAATTAATCAATGAAATGGAGTATATGTATGATATGAATGCAATACATATGTAAGGTACCTTTATCAATTCGGTATACAATAGTCGAGGTTTTATTATGATCCGTACACCCATTGGGAATCCACGGAGTCTGTATACCTCTCCGGGATATCCTATCGGAGCCCAACACTTGGCTTAATAGTATCATGTTGCAGGCGTGCAACTCCATTCTCCGCGTATCAATATTATCTTAGTGTTTTCATAATATCATAAGTGTTCTTACCTTTCCGACCCCTTGGGTCCACAACATATCCATATCACTCTCATATCAATATCACATAACCATGAGTGTATGAATGCACATGACAATATAAGGTAAGATATCATGATAAGATGAGATGCAACCAAGTATAGAGATGAATATCACATTCTTTCAAAAGTTCAATACACATATACAATCCAAGTACAAATCAGGATATCATATCGAAAGCATGTGTGATGAATAAATATATCAAGCAACTATGGTGACAAGCCCACATATGGCGACAAGCACAAATAATCAGCAGTCGGAACCAGCACAAGGCTGATTCCCCAAACCCATCATCACAATTCAACACATGTACTCCCTCAAATGTTCATCACAACCATTTGAGAGGGACCCCCAAACACGCCTAATACCCCTCAGTATTTATAATTAATTACGCATTTCTATCGAAGTCTCGAAAAACTAAAATGTAGCATACCTCTGAGCCTAACAAAAGTGCTAACCAATCAAGCCTCAGTGACTACCTTGCCCTTTCGATGCGCCTCGTGATAATCGAGGTCTATCCACGTACATACTATTCGTCAATATAAAGCTTACACAACATACAATGATATAATCATTAATAAAGCAAGACTTTAAAATATCAATCCGGGCTTACGTCACCAAAACTCAAACTTTAATACCCAAATACTAAGAACACATACTAGGTAGTCATATCCTTAAATTAATTGAAAAATTATACACGTTTGAGCCCTCAATTGAACAATATACAAAAAGCCCCAAATTGGAAATGCTAGAAATTTCCCCCAATTGAAATAGGTTTCTATATTCAAATTAAGCCCTCCAACATGATTATCTAACAATTCACATCACTAATTCACAAAATATAAGCAAACTTATTCATAAACCATCATTAATCATTAATTTAACCATCTTAAGCTCATAAGTACTTGTAATTCATTTTTCCCAACTTATAAACACACTAAACCACTATTAAAGGACTTAGAAACAAGTAATTAAGTCATAAAGAAAGGAAATCTCTTACCCCAAAGAATGAAATTTCTCTTGCTCTTCATAAATACCCTATTAGCAGCGCTAGGTTCGAGACTTTCTAATTTGGGAAGTATAATCCGACCTAAGAGAATATATAGGATACATGATACAATGATTTCAGCTTGGCGCAATTGACTTCGCTGGAGCGGAACCGTTAGGCGAACAAAGACCCCGTTGAGGCGGTGTCACTTGACACCTCGCCTCAACGCCACTACGAACCCGATCCCACAGAGGCATACTCGTCCGATCCCACAGAGGCATACTCTCCCATGTGGACAAACCCTCCGCCAACCTCCCGTCGAGGCAGACACCAGACATCAGAAATGGGGAAAACAACCCAAACTCACTTCAAACACCCGAAACACTCCTAAGACCCCCCCCCCCGGACATAAACCCAACATGCTCGCATATGGTAAACAATGCTACGAACACGCTCGTACACTCGGATTTCACATTCAACCGAACTAAGGCATACTTTTTAAAAGAATAGTCTGGGAAAAGTCAAATATCCAATGTTTACAAATAAAGCCACAAAACACATCCAATTGCCTCGGGAAGCGAACCGATGACTCGACTAAGTCATAAATGACCCTCCGAAACTACTGGAAGCGACGAAATCCGAAAACAAACCCATTTAGCCAAAATTCAACTTTGAGTCAAACTACCTAACTCTAAATTTCTAGTTTTGGGTTTTTCATCCGAAACTCGGACCTCGGGATCCGTTCCACCAACCCCCGCATCACAAACCCCACATAGAGTCTACGGGAAGGGTCAAACAAGCAAATACTTTAGCTAAAAACGACCAGACGGGTTGTTACACTCGTTAAGAGTAAAAAGTAAAGTTTAAGTTAAATTATTATCAAATAAAAAAGTATTATTCTTTTTTAAACTGATTAAAAAAAATTATGTCATATAAATTAAGGTAAATAGAGTAATTTCTTTTAAATCCCTCCCCTAGAAGCTCTTCCTTTTGCCCCTCAATGACTCAAACCCACAACTTCCGTATTGAAAGTGGAGAATGATTATCATCTGTGTCACATATGTAGTAATTTGATATAATCATGCAATACATTTTTACTTCCACGTTATAGTTGAGAACACATAGAAGAACCATAAATGAAGATTCCCAAAAAGGTCAAATATAAATGAAGATTCTCAAAAAGGTCAAATTTGTCATAATTGCCGTTCAAAATGAGACACAAACATGTGCTGGCTGACATGTCAATGACTCAGCAACAAAACCACACCAACTGTTGCAGCAAAAATAGTTGGCAGCTTTTGAAAAGAACATCCGAGTCTTGAATAAGTTGATTGGTACTAATCAGACAATTTGTCATAGAACTCGTATAATATAATCGTAATTAACTATGTAATGAAGATTAAAGAAATATAGGGTTAATAGAATCCAGCACCACATGAAAAATGACATGAGAATCAGTGAAGAAATATTTTTTATGTTTCATTTGGAGCAGGTTGTTTGGTTATATATGCTAGTATATTCATCTACATCTTTCTGGAAATGCTAAACTTTTTTATGATCGAGAAATCTCCGAAGTCCAATAACACACGATTAAATATAAATTTGTGATATGCGTTTAATTCACCCATCACTAAAATATCCAGGGCATCTTGGTTAAATAATACTACTAAATAAACATAGTGATGCATGCCAAAGGTCTTGCTCATCAACTAATGAACAATTTTCCCTATTTCACATTTCAATCCCAAAGAAACAAGGCATTGATTTATTTAAATACAGTATTAGCATAAATACTATCACCAGAACTAACGCCTTAGAACCAGTAATTAAACAGAATTATGATGCTAATTTGGTTCTTACTACAATAACAGGAAAATCAGTGTACAGATTTTACACAGAACCTTACCGATGAACTGAGACGCCAATAAACAGACGACTTTTAACAGCCCCTGGATTTAAATTCCAACTTTGTGAATAAAATATACTGGAAATGATGCTGCAGAAATCACAAATCTCGAAATAATACCGTCAGACCTGCTCTATAACCGTCATTCTCTATAACAATATTTCACTATAACAACCAAGTTACTATTCCAAAGGGCATTACTCCATATAAGAACCAAGTTAATATTAGAACGAATCATGTCCTCCTCCGTGAACAAAGAAACAACAAGATTCATAGGAGTGTACTTAACAAGATATCCCTCAATCACTACTTTATATTTGTTCCGAAAACCATACATAGAAATGAGGATGTATCATATCAGTTTGAAATTTTACATTAAGATCTTGCACCAATATGCTTTCATGGGTAATAACAGAATTACTTACAGAAGAAAAGCAAAGAAAGACCCAAACTTTCTTATTACATATAACTTGTACATTCGACAAACCAATAACAATAAGAAAATTCAAACACTAAACATAAAAATCAAGAACAAACAAAACCAACCAACATTTTCAAAATTGCTTCTTTATGATCAACTCACAGGTTTAATGCCTGCGAAGTTCTAATATGCTGCAGCTTCAAATTTTCCATGGGCAGCTGAGCAGAAGTTTCTGCGAAGCTAACTGCAGGGCCGGATGTCATGGTTTGATATTGTGCAGCTGATTGGGGAGCAAGAGGCTGAGAGTAGTACACCTTAGCATGTGTTGGATCAGCAAAATCATATGCATAATTCGCAGTACCGGCTGAAGTAGGAGGAATTGACTGAGAAGGATGATGAATCTGAGAGTAGTTCACATATTGTGGCTGATGCGGGCCCGGATTGATCTGAACCAATTGCGGAGCCGCTGCGGGAGAGACCAAGGTAGGAGGTGTTTGGGAATGAGTAGGCGGGACTGTTTGAGAAGGCTCGGTATAATTTGTTTGTTGCAATGGTAAACCGTAACCTTGGCCAGGTCTAGCAGGAATAAAGTAAACGGGATACTGGTGTTCAAGACCCGGGTGTTGCGGATGAGTTTGGTGCTGCGAAGGGTATATAGGATAATAAGACGTCATCGGCACAGGACCTGAAGGTGTATGTTGTATATACTGTTGTCCAGCATGAACATATTGTTGCGGTTGAAGCATTTGCGGGTGCTGATGATCATATTGTACTGGCAATGCATATCCACCACCATCCTGAACTTGTTTCACCTGAGCTCTTCCAATCGAATCACTCGTATTAAGATCAACTGAATGAACTGAATTACCCGAAATCCTACCGCTCCCCGACTGGAAATGAACAACTGGTTCTTGATAAAAGTAATGCCTTTGCCTACCACTACCCTCACTGCACCAAATTGAATCAAGATCTTAAATCAGACCATTTTGCTTAACCATTCTTCAGCACTAATTAGGAGTAAAAAGCAAAAACTTGCATAAGTAAATATGCCCTCTATCTCATTTTATGTGACAATTTTCGTTTTTCGAGATTCAAACTATGTAAACTTTGAGCAACATTTTATAATGAGAAAAACTGCAACTTATAGTACTTTTTGTATAGTAATATTAAGTTGATCTAATCCAACTTAGCTCAAATTGATTCTCGGGAAGCGAAAGTTACTACATGAACTGGGACGAAGGGAATACACTATTTCTCAAAACAATTGGTATGTTTCAACAAATATATATATATATATATACACTTTATTATAATCATTTGGTATCCGGAACCCCGCCTGATCACCAGGGGTGGATAGGGTAGATATTTCGAGTTATGTACATAAATTAACATTTGAATACCCTAACAAATGCAAAAAGTTAGTTCTAAGTAATTTAGGATGTTCAAAAATTATCTCTTGAACCCTCTGAGTGAAAATCATAGATGCCCCACTGCGCCCGACTAATCCAAATCCGTGCCTCGTAGAGCCCATTAAGCGGGAAGTATTACCCGCCAGAGGTTTCTCGATTCCCAAGGGTAGAACCCGAGATCACTAGTTAATATGGGAGGGATCACAACCAACCGCCACAAAATAAATAAATACTTTAATTCTTTCGAAAAGCAAGATCTTTTAGAGAATTTACCTTGAAACTGAATTAGGGGAAGACAAATCAGATGGAATAGCAGGCTTTGGCTGCAGTTGCTGTTGCATTGTCTGCTCAACTACCGCCACGCCAGAAACAACAGTCACTGGCGGCACTACAGCAACCGGCGCCGGTGACGAAGATAAACCCATAACTCCAACATTCATCTGTGAAAATTTCTCTTCAATTCCACCACCCTTTTGATTATTATTCTCCTCAACATGAACCTTTATTGGTGGCAAATTCGCCATTAACGGCATAGATGATCCCGACCCGAATGACGACGTCGTTTCCACATTTTTTACCTCTAATTGTGGTTCTACTGCTCCTTTAACATTAGTAACAAAATCATTGTGATCTAAACCCAATAGACAATTAACTGACGACGACTCTGAATACACTTTATTAGTAGAAGAACTAGAGTTGTTGTTGGCACCATTTAAAATATTAACAAACCAATCTTCAGAAATTGTAGAACTACTATCTCTAATCAACCCAATCGGAGGAATTTTATTACTACTCGGAAATAAAAACAAACGAAGCCTGGATATTTTATTACGACTAGATGAACTCGCTATTATATTCTCATATTCATCAATCATGTTTTCAAGGTCTTCATCAGAAGTAACTGAGATAAGTGAATCAAGGTCTTCGTTTTGTAGCTGATATTTTAAGATAAATGATTGGCCACCAAGCAGGGTTTTGGAGAGCCGAGCAGAAAGTTCGGCGAGTGAAGTGTTACGATCGGCGACGAAAATACGGGTGTCGCCGCCGATATAACAGAGAGTTTTGTCGTGTGGACGAGGGATTATGTGGCCTCCGTAGCTGCACAGTAGCCGGAGATTTCCGCCGCCTGTGGTGGCGGATTGTGGCGGAGGTTCGTCCCAGGTATCGGTGATGCGGGATCGCGGCGAGGACTCTGCTGAGTCGGCGTAATTTAGGGTTCCAGGCGGCGGCGGCGCCGTGATTGGACCGCCGGAAAACGGTGGAGGGTCCATATATAGGAAAGAGAGGAAATAAAAAGACAGTTTTGTTAGAGAAGGCTGTTTTATTTTTTCTTTAATAGTTCTATTATAAGGTGTTTTGATAAAATTTTATTAATTTTTAAAGGGTATGTTTGGGACGAATGAAAATTTGAAAAATAAGAGAGATTTTTGTTTATTGCGTCTCAATTTATGTGATATATTTACTTTAATCGATGTTAAATAATATATTATTTTATATTTAAAAATTCTTAATTTAATTTTAATAAAATAATTTATAAACATACAAATATTTTAATTTTGATTAGAATACAGGTTTTAAAATTTTGACTTTTTTTCTTACTAATTATAATGTCCAGTTAAAAATATATCACATAAATTATGATAACAAATAGTAGGGGATCATATGTTGAATGGACGGCAACTCTTGGACCCATTTATTAGACCTTTTGAAAAATTCGAGATGGTGACATTATGATTTGAAATGTCATCTTTGATTACACAATTATATACAATGAAATATTTTTATAATTGACATTCACTATAATAATATCCAGTGAAATCTCACAACATGGATAAAAATTTGAAGATGTCAATTATTTCTTTAACAAAAAAGCATGAATGACGTGTGACATTTGTGACATTTTAAAACAATACATGCTTGGTCTCAACGCTAAATTTGAAGATGAAAATAGTACGATTTTGTTGTTGATGGACAATGCTACTCCTCATGACATCGAGGAATACGAAGATCGACTAACATATATTAAAGTTATATATGTAGCTTTAATTATATTATTTTAATGATAATATTATGTTAACATCTAGTTATTCAGATTTATTATCTTCCACCTAATACGACTTCACATCTTCAGCCCGCAGATGCTAGCATAATTACAAATTTTAAGGTCAAGTAGAAAAGTCATTTTATCAAACATTTGATTGATGAATATGAGCGCAATGGAAGCCACCCATTATCTGATGACAACAAGTTAAACTTACAACAAGCAAATAACACTCTTGTAGAAGCATGAAATGATATTAAGACCTCTACGATTCTCTATTATTGGAGAAATACCGAAATTCTACCTACATATGATAACCCCAATATTAATAGTGAAAATTTAAAACTTGTTGAGGATGTTGGTTGTGTGTCATGACTTATAGTCTAAATTCCATCTCATAACATCAATCAAGCAATGGATGTTATCACTTATACGGAGTTTGACGCAACTCTTTCAATCCTTGAAACTTACATTGATGAATAGATTATTGCACAACTGATTGGAGTGGAAGAACAAGAGACAACTGATACATAAGATAACAATGAAAATGTTGATGAAGAGCCTCAACCTATTGCTACTTGGGGTGAGATAGAAAAGTCAATTGTTAAGCTCTTAGACAACCTTCAAGGGAAAACTATTGAATTCCTTTTTGCTGAAAGTTTGGACAAAATTCTTCGTCAATTCAAGCGTTATATTATCGCTAAGAGACTGAAATTTACGAAACAACCTACAATTATAGAATTCTTACGTCAAACTTGAAATTGTATTTAAATTCTCAATTAATTTTAAATGCATATATTTCTTAATTCAATTCTTTATAGGTATGGTACAACTAGTCATTGATTTATTTGTAATTTATTAGTATTTTAAGTTTTAATTAATGAGATATGAAAATGAATTGAGATTTTAAAATTAACAAGTATATTATTTTCGTTTATAGCATAAAAAGTACAGAAAACTAATTATTTGTGTATTTTCATTTATAACAATTAAATGAGATCTAAATATCAAATGTCAATATACATATATAACAACACCTCACTATAGCGGTTATAAAATTCTCCAACAAACACCGGCAAATTCCACTTGCATAAAGCTCAACAAAGGATGACTGCTCAAGCTAATAGTCACAAGTCTGATAGACCGTTTAAGGTAGGTGATTGACTGCTTGTGAAACTGCAGCCTTAGACAATCCACCTTATCTATCTTCCTATATCACAAGCTCACATCAAGATACTTTATCCCCTATCCCATAGTTAAAAGAGTAGGAGTTGTTGCCTATAAGAGGTTCTTATTCATCCTACATTCCACATATCTCAGCTCAAGTTTTGTCATGATCTTCTTACTTCCATCATCAATCCTCCTATTTTGGACCTTGTCATTACTCATTGTCCTGATCCTGAACTTGTTTTGGATAGAAGAATGCTTAAAAAAGGTTACAAGGGTGTTTGATCATATGGTCTGGTTTTGATCAGTCTTATGCTACTTGGGAGTTTACTTCTCATATTAATGCCATATTTCCTTGAGGACAAGGGTGTTGATACACATAATAGTGGCTAAATGATGATTAATGAAGTACTTAGTCATGTCACATATGAGTTGGAAAAGTAGTTAATTCATTTTCTGTTTTTATTTTCTTGTAATTCATTATGCTATTAAAAGATAGAATTAAGTAGCTCATTTGAAAGCATATTTGATATGATATAAGATTTGCATTCTCTTTTCCTCTCAAATTCTGCCTTCTTCTTTTTAAAATACTTTTTTGTGTTTTCTAAAAATTTAAAGAATCAATGTATAATTTCACACCAAAATTTAAATACTTTCATTCGTTGATAACATGTAAAAATATAAATTGAGGGATTCTTTTAAAAACAATGTGGATTTAGTCTCTTATTTAATTCTGAATAAAATTGAGATTTATCTAATCAAAATTCTATCAAATTATTCCCTTTGAGATTGAAAATTTTCGAGATTTATGTAATAAAAGTTCTAAAAAGTTTGACTCTCACCAAGCATTTGTTTTCTCTTAAAAATTTATAAAAAATAACGATAACAAATATATCTCAATTTCAAAGACGTTGAGTCTATTATATAAATTCTCACCATTCTTAGAAGAAAAACAAGAGAGAAATTTTATAGACTAAAAAAATAAGTAAGGTAAAAAATTACCACTAAAACTATAGTTTCTTGTATTTTTTAGCATCTCCAAAAATTGGCCAACATGTCCAACAAGTCGTTGGTGAGACCTAAAAAAATTATATGCATCGACAATATTTAAAAAATTGTTCATGTTAAGTGCAATTTGATGGATAATTTATTTATATTTCACTTTTTACGTCATCCATCTACATTTAATATAGACATTTCATGTAGGAGATAGGTATTAGGCCCATATAGATTGGACTTAAAGATTGTTGTATGGACCCACTAAGGGTAATAACGAACATTGCCTAATTTGGCTCTCAACAAACACATTTTTGGATTAATAGTTTGTTTATTTTGTATGTGTAATAATGTAATCCATAAGACTTGCCAAGTTCTAGCCACACATGGGAAGTATTTTCTTGTTTAGTTGACAAACTTTTTTCATATAACATATAATATATAAAATACAAATACATGATTGAAATATGTAGTTAACAATCTTCAATTTTCTCATCTTAGGGAGAATCAATTATTCTTATTTATATTATAGACACTCATGAGGACATGAACAAAAAGGGAATATATACCAAAAACATCATTCTCCGTGAAGTTTTAAGTAGCAAAACAAATGCAAATAACATTGTCCGTGATTAACAAAGAATAACGTGCAACGTACGTTCATATTGACTCGTTGCTATTAATATGAACATGTTCCCTGAGGTCTTTTAGCAGCCTAAAGCTCTTTGAAAGTCAATGTCGGAGCCACCATTTTAGCTACGGGTCTCTTAGTTGTTATTTGATATGTATGAATAATTTTATTAATATCTAGTAAGTAAAAAAAAATTATGATCAAATTAAAAAATTTAGTTCCGCTTTTGTTGACAGTTCCTCCTAGCTGTTAGAAGTCAACACAATTTCACCATCATTACTTTCAGAATGTGCTTCACCTACAACACTATTTTTCTTTTCCTCCTTCAACATTCTTTTCACCCTATACTGTATTATTTTATACAACGTACAAGTTGTACCTCGCATATTAAAGGTCAAATACATAGATAGCCTCTTTAAAATGGGTAACAACAATAGATAGACGCTTAAACTAATCAAGGTGTCTAGATGGTCCGTCAATTACTTTAGAGGTGATTTGATATGATGTATAGTTATATAAGGATTATAATATAAGGATTAAGTATGTAGGAATTAGTTATACATAAATTAGTAATAAATGAATTATTTTTTATTGGGTGTTTTATTTCTTGCACTAAAATTGAATATGTAAGATATCATTTATAATATTTATTTATTTTTTAAAATTAAAAAGTAATGAATTTACAATTTTACTCTTGGATGCTTGACCTTCATTGGTTTCTAGGAAAAAGATAAATGTAATTCTGTCCATTTGCTACTTTAACCATGTATAAGTTATACATAGATTAGTTATTTCATGTTGTTAGTGGTACAAAATAAAATAATACACCAATTGGTATACTAAATTATACAAAGATTAAGTTATAAATGATTTAAATTACAATCAAACATTAAATAAAACTATATTAAATTATATACCATGATTATTTTTCTTTATACCTCCTAGCAAACGACCCCTAAGTGTGTATATGATAGTTAGTGATAACTTAAAGAGGTTATCTATGTAACTGACCTTTATTAAACGATCCTATTACTTCATAGGATATTGATGAGCTGGACCAATCACTTTTCATATGTGGGTCCTACTAGTCGACAGTTATAGCCTGGAAACTCAATAACCATAAACCAACCAACCAACCTAACCGTCATCATATGACCAAGTAATTTAGCATGTTTTCCAAAATCAACGGCTGTGATCAAATTTGATCTCTGGAATCTTCTATCCATAGTTTTAAAAAATCAATTTTTTTTTTTAAAAAAAAATGCACTTTCCATGGACCTCGGCACCATTTTCTACATACTTGTTGAAAAAAATTATATGTACTTTTTTAGTAATATTTGATTTAATGCCACTTCTTTCTCTTTAAAAAGTCAAACTTGTTCATATTTGATGTTATTACTTATTAGTAAGGCTGGCCAGTGCCCCGGGACGACCCGACCCCGTCCCGACCCCGCCCCGGTCCCGCTCTAAAAAAAAAAAAAAATTTAACGGGGGCGGGACTCGAACTCGGGACGGGACGATGTCTCGTCCCGCCAGACCCGAGCCCGCCCCAGGCCCGCCGGACCCGAGCCCGCCCCGAGCCCGTCCCGACCCCGACCCTTAAACCCCCTTTGCAAAAATGGCCGTTGCACCAACGACCATTTTAGATTATGGCCGTTGGCCAACGGCCATTTTAGGCACCCCCTCCCCCAACCCCCCCTACCCCTTAATATTTATTTTTAACCCATAAGTTATTATATTTACACTTTAACCCAATTTTTCAACTATAAATAACTCATTTTCTCTTCATCTTTCTCACAAATCTTCCTACAATCTCTCTAATTTCTCAATATATCTCTCTACATTGTTTGCTAAATATTCAATTTTATTAATTCATTTGGGAATTGGGAGTGAAGTTGGCAACTAGCTTGAGGATCTTCCATCGAGCAAAGTTTCAATTTTCAACCTCTCGATTACACGTCGACGTTACATCGGCGTTTGGTACATTCGTTCCTTCATTAAATTATTATTGTCTGTTTATTTTATTTAGCGCACTTAATTTTATTGTCTTTAATTATTTATTATCATAATTAAAATGGAAGGATTAAAAGGTATGTTTAAGGGTAAGGATAAGGGTGCTTCTTCTAGTAGAGGCAACCAGGGCAAGGGTACTTCTTCTAGTCATCTTATTCCTACACAGGATGATTTTGTTGATACTCAACATTTTCCTACAATACCATTAGATTTAGACGAGGAGTTATTTTCGGAACTCAAGAAGACTTTAATTTAGACGATGATCTAGACGATACACCCACTAATATTGATGACAACACGCCCACTAGTGCACCTTCAACCGAAATACCTCCTATTCCCCCTAGTATGAGACGAGGTCCGGCAAAACGACCATTAAAATCGGATGCATGGACATTTTTTGATAGGGACGTAGAGAATCAAGTAGCCATATGTAAAATTTGTAAAAATGTTTTAAAATTTAAAACGGAAAAGGTCACGGTGGGACGGGGGGTTTAATTAGACACGTAGTAAGTGCTCATCCAACTAGGTATGCCCAATACCAGGCTTCAAAACCGGGTGCGCAAACGGCCGCTCCATCGGGACAAGGTTCACATACGATACGTCCCGGACCAAGTACAGAGGTCAAATTAACCCTATGACGGGGGGAATTGTAGGCTCTAAATACAACAAACATAGAGATAGGGAAGCAATATCAAAATTAGTTGTTGTGGAGGGTTTGCCTTTTTCATTTCCTTCATCTCCCGGTTTTATTCATTACATTAGAGATATATATAATCCTCGCTTTTAACGGTTTTCCTAGGTCAACTCGTTAAGAGAGATGTATTTAAATTTGCGCATGAATATCAACAATATTTACGTTTTTCATTATATCATTTTAATGGCAAAGTATCTATCACGTCGATATAGGTCGTAGTACTAACGGCCATGATTATTTAACGTAACTTGTCATTGGATAGATTATAAATGGTCTATGCAAAAACGTATTTTAGCGTATAGATATATAGATGATAGGCACACTTTGGTACTTTTATTGCGTAAAAATATTTATCAAGTGTGCGATTATTACGGAATTACCGATAAAATTATGACTATTACATTACATAACGCTTCTAATAACAATTACGCAATTACAATGTTAAAAAATAGTTTAGCTCCATCTTTTCCAGACCATTTTCATATAAAATGCGCGTGCCATATATATAACTTAATTGTAAAGGATGGTCTATCACTTTTTGAAGACATTCTTAGTAAAATACAATTTGCTATAAACTTTATTTTTAAAAGTAATAAAGTACAACGTAGAAAAGAATATAAAAAAACTTGTCACGATTGTGGACTACCTTATAGAAGAATTCCACAAGAAGTATCGACTAGGTGGAATTCTTTATACGAGCAACTACTTGTTGCTTATGACTATAAATTACCTATAACTTTATTTTTTAACTCTCATAATAAAAACCCAAATTTGATATGATTTTAGATAGTATTGGGTAAAAATTTCCGAACTTATTGTATTTTTAGAGAAATTTTTTCAAGCAACAAAAGAATTTTCCGGTATATATTATCCTACTATTTCAACTATGTTATTTTATATAACTCTAATATTTTTATTACTTAGTGAATATATGGAAAAACCAAATTATAAGGCAAATATTAAAAAATGTTTGTCAAAATAAAAAAATATTTTATTCCTATTCCTTCTATTTATATTATTGGTTCTCGTATTAAATCCTACTATTAAAATAGACGGTACTAAATCACTAATTGAAACTATTTACGATTGTATAGAAGTACTACCACCTCCAAGTCCCAAAAATCTAAATCACCCACCACCTATTGAACAAACTAAAGAAGAAGTGTTGAATAGCGTAGAACACCAATGCAAAAATATATATAGATTTTATCAACAAGAAAATGCTAGTAACGTACGGCTACCATACCATCTTCTTCATCTTCAACACAACCTCACAAAAGACATGTCGTTTTTACGCGGCTAGCTAGTATTGAAAGCCTCGAAATAGAATGTGCGGCCGTACATACTCTACTAACCAAATTAGCGAGTTGGATATTTTTGTTTTGCGGGGTTACTGCATCGTATCAAGAAGTTATCAATGAAGATGGACAAGAAGACTTGCTTTGAAATACTTTGGAGGGGAATGAGAAGACCTTTCCGACACTTTCATTGATGGCTCGAGATGTTTTGAACATTCAAGCGTCATCAATCGCGCGTCGAAAGCGCTTTTTTCGCAGCGGATATCAAATAGGAGACCACGACACTAATTGGCGGAGACGACTTGGAAATTGCGGTATTATTCGAGAGATTGGATACGAGCGGAGCGGAGAAGGTGCGGTCAACCGGAGATCAACGAAGAAGATGATGAAAACTACAACGAAATCTTAACCGAAGGTAGTGGAAGCGACGTGGATCAATTTGACCAACAAATACCTATTCCAACCGAAGAACCACATGAAATCATCAAGCAATTAGAACAGATTTTTTTGAAAATGTAATTTTTTTAATTGCAATTTTATTATGTAATTTGCAACTTTTGGACAACACCATAAAGTTGCAATTTAGATTTTAGACAATTGTATTTGTATTACAAAAAAATCATATGTCTATTAAATAATATAAGAGGCACAAAAACAGCTTTCTTGGGATGTTTTTATTACACTATCTTGTTTTGTTTATTGAGTTTTTTTATACATATGTTATTTAAAAAAAAAAAAAAAGGAAAACCCGACCCCGCCCCGCCCCGCCCCGACCCGAGCCCGCCCCGCCCCGATACCGACGGGATCGGGATCGGGACGGTACTGGAGCAGGTCCCGCCCAGACCCGACCCCGCTAGGCCCGCTAGTCCCGATCCCGACCCCCCGGCTCGTCCCGCCCCGACCCCGACCCCGCCAGACCCTGCCCGCCAGACCCGAGCCCGGCCCACTGGCCACCCCTACTTATTAGTCAGTCTTGGTATAATTTCTAGAAGGATTCTTTGCTGATAAATCTTAATTTTTGTGGTTTTTTGAGTTTCATTTCCTTTTAATTGAATTGAAGTATCAGCAGTGCTTAAATGGGTTGGAAAGATAAGATTAGGACTGTGTTTCAGGTTTGTTGGCCTTTTTTTTTACTTTTTTCATTTTCCCATTTCTAATGATATATTTTGTTTTTAGTTTTTGATTATGAAGTACTGTAGTTGCGCGGTGTCGTGCCTAGTAGTACTCTTGTCGTTTCTTGTCCTTAATTTCTATTAGTATATGTTATTTGTTGTATTTTGATTGTCCTATGATTTTGTGGCAGTTACATTATTGTTCCTTTTTTGTATCATGCTTTACCTAATTTTTTTGGACGGCTTTGGTTTGCGTTTCTTCGAACCAAGGATCTATTGGAAACATCCTCCCTACCTTACAGAGTAGGAGTAATGTCTGTGTACACTCTACCCTCCCCAGACAACACTTTGTGGGACTACACTGGGTAATGTTGTTGTTGTAGTTTTTGATTATGAATGGCCCTCTTGCAATTGTCCTTTACTCATATGGTGTATAGTACTTAATTGTTTTGACTGTCTTGTTTAGCAGCAATCTGCGTAATTTATGTCGAAAAAATCCACATTTTATGGGAATTGAATTGTGGAATTCTTTGGTTACTGTGCACTGATGATCTAGATTCTTATCAAATTGGTTTGTGGATTGCATTGGGTTGCTATTTCGAAAACTGAGTTAGAGATTAGCAAGTATTGTAGAAACAAATAATAGAAGTCTGATTTTCAACAACAACAACATACCCATTGGGATACCACAAGTGGATCTGCGTAAGGTAGGATGTACGCAGACCTTACCTCTATCTTTGTGGTGCAGAGAGCTGTTTCCGAAATCTGATTTTCAATCAGTGCAATTTAATGTTCCAGTAAGATAACCAGAAAATGGATTTCTGCACTTGTTGTAATATTTGAAGATCTTATAGCCGCAGATACTGCTTATTTCTGACCAGTTTAGAAAATATACACGACTTTGAATGCTTTTATTTGTATTTTGCATAATATTGACATGAGATGAATTTAAATGGAGTAACTTGGTTTGTGAGGATTCATCTAGCCGAACCCAACTTGTTTGGGACTAAAGCACAATTGTTGTATATTTTTGGTCAATTTTTTCTGCTATATAATACCAGACTAAGATGAGCTTAAATCGAGCATTATGGATGGTGAGGATTCATAGCCGACCCCAACTTGCTTGTTTCTTAGGCATAGTTGTTGTTATTGTATTCTTGTTTCTGATGATTATTCAAGAACGGGGCTACAGTGGTAGTTACTTGTTTGACATGATTCATTGAGCTCGGATGTGGACATACTATTAAGTCTCACGGGAAATCAGTTGCAAGAATTCACACGCATGGAAAGGATATGTTGACTGATCTGAAATATCCCATGAAAGAAAATACGGTCCCTGCGTGGTCTGTTCCTGTGAGTATTCCTTCTAGTCTCTGTCATATATTTATCGAACTAAGTTTGTTAGATTTGACGTAAAGTATGAAAAGGAATTTAGCGGGAACTTACATTTAGAGATACAAGTTTTTTAGTTTCTGGTATTATTGATTTATTTCTAGAGTGTAGTGCAGCTTTTTCCCCGGACCCCACTTGTAAGAATACACTGGGTGTGTTGTTGTCGTTGTTGTAGTCTATTGCAGCTTTTGAGGTATAAGTTTTGCTATTTGTTTCTATATCTTTTTAGTGCCTGGTGCAATTTTTTGTGTTGTTATATTAGGATTTTATGGGACTGTCTTGGTGATTATGGTTCAAAAAAATCCCAGTATTTTCGTCAGATCTAACGAACATAAATTGTTAAATATTTAACGGGACTAAGAGTGTTAACTTTGACAAACTTAAAATGATACTATTAAGTGCATACTTAAAAGGACTATTTTGAACCTACCTTCATATGGGACCATATTTGTTATTTTCTCTTACACTGCTCGCAAATTTCAAAAAGTCAAAAAAAAATTGAGTCAAATCCTGAAGTGTCTAACAGGTTTCTCTAATGAACAGCTATATGCATTTGTATTATCTTCTTTTTCATCTATCTTCGGAGGAGGGACGTCTATGATCTGCACCACAACATTCTAGGTAATTTCATTTTAGAGTTATTTTCACCTTAGTATGGATTGGAAAATCTAGTAAAAGTGCTTTTTGTCTGTGTGACTTTGATTTTCTTTGTTGTAGTACAACGAATGTTTACCCTTTGTTTTGCTAAGTACAACAACAACATACCAGGTGGGGTCTGGGGAGAATAAGTATACGAACACCTTAACGCTACCTTGCGAAGTAACTGTACTAATTGTACTGGACTTATTAAAAAATTACAGGCCTCTTATTTGCCATACTAATTACGGCTGTAATCATTGAGGCCATCAAGAATGCAGTAGGCCGTCCTCGACCGGACTTTTTCTGGCGTTGCTTCCCCGATGGTAAAGATGTATGCATGATACTTACCCTCCCTACTTTTCTTCCTCTAACGAGGAACTTTTTTTTACCTTTATCCCTTCGTTTCCTAGTTCGAAACAAAGGGTTAACTTCTTAGTGCATTTTTATTTGACTCAATAAAAGTCTCTGTATGTTTGTCTGATATTGAAAGCTCCTTTCTTGACTACCTTAACTAAAAAGACACTAGCCTTTTAGACATAGATTTGGTTGTGTCAAAGATGGTGAGTAACCACACATAAACAATGAGACTCCATTGATGAAGCTCTGAGAATCGTAAGAGAAGGAAAGAACTAGAAGCAAAACTTTACAAGCTTAGAGAGAGAATCTTTGTGAAATGGAGACCATCTCATTTTCATTGGTATGAATTAAGTGAATGTATCAGTAACAAACACACACCTATATATATTTGCAAATTTATACACAAAATATCTAAGTGCCAGCTAAAAGACTCTTTAACTAACTAACTCCCTATCCTCCTAACGGACTGGCCAACACATTTACAAAACTGCCACTGATCTAAGACTAATACTACTACAAGATAAATATATAATAATCTAAACACTCCCCCCCCCCCCCCCCCCGCCCTCAAGTTGGAGGTGATGTAATCACAGTCAACTTGCTCAATATGGAAGAATGCTTGATCTCTGTTAGAGCCTTTGTAAAGATGTTTGTCAACTGAGAATCTGTGTGATGGAGGGTGATCAAACCTTCTTAAAGCTTGTCTCTAACAAAGTGATAATCCACCTCTATATGCTTGGTTCTCTTATGAAATACTGGATTCTTGGCAATATGAACTGCAGTCTAGCTATCACAGAAGACTTGTATGGGCAAGGGACATTGTAATGTGATTTCATGAAGTAACATTTCAAGCCAAACCAGCTCACCAACTACCTTTCTTACAACTCTATATTCTGCTTCTGCAGAAGATAAGGATACTGTTGTTTGCTTCTTGGACTTGCAACTAATAGGGCTATCTCCCATAAGTACCAGGTAGCCACTAACATATCTTCTTGAATCAGGGCAAACTGCCCAGTTTGAGTCGCAATAAGCTGTCACAGTAAAGTCTGATTTGTTTGAGATGAAAATACCCAAATTAGGATCCTGTTTGCGATATATAAGAACATGGAATGCAGCTTTGAGGTGTTGCACGCTGTATGCTATATCCATTCTGGTACTAGTGAGAAAATTGAGTTTCCCCACTAACTTTCTATAGTATGTGGGATCAGGCAACAACTTGCCATCTGTTGCTTTGAGTTTCCCAGTGGAGTCAAGTGGAGAAGGAGTAGGTTTATAATCCATGGAATCAAATTCCTTTTGAAGGTCAGCAGTGAACTTCCTTTGAGATATGAGGACACCATCCTGTCTGTACAAAATTTTCAACCCCAAAAAATAGTGCAACTTTCCAAGGTCTTTGATCTTGAACTGATCATATAAAACTATTTTCAAAGAATTGATTTCATGTAAGTCAGTTCCAGTAAGAATTACATCATCAACATATATGGCAACAAATACAATAGATTGCCCTTCCTTTCTGTAGAAAAGAGAGTAATCACTTGATAAATGTGAGTACCCTTTGGAGCACAAACAACTAGCCAATTTATCATACCATTGCCTACAAGCCTGCTTTAGGCCATATAAGAACTTTTTTAACTTTTACACTAAACCATCAGTATCTACCATGAGTCCCTGTGGTAGTGTCATGTACACTTCTTCATGCAAATCTCCATGAAAAAATGCATTGTTAACATCTAGTTGATATAGATCTCATCCCCTCTTGATAGCTAAGCATATTAAGGCTCTAACAGTTGTCATTTTTACTACAGGTGAGAAAGTCTCTGTATAATCTATCCCCTCTTGCTGAGTGTACCCCTTCACTACAAGTCTAGCTTTGAATCTCTCCACACTCCCATCTGCCTTATGTTTGATTTTGTACACCCATTTTTTCATTTACAACCTATAGCCCTTTTTCCTACAGGCAAGGGTACTAAGTCCCAAGTATCATTTGCATATAAGGCTTTAAACTCTTGTGTCATAGTCATCTGCCAAGCAGGGTTCATAACTGGCTCTTCATAAGAGCATGGTTCACATTCATGAGAAATGGTCTTTACTAACTGCTAACTATCAGGACACAAGGTGGTGAAGGAAACATGGTTGTGGTTGGATAAAAAGAAGTGAAGGAATGAGGCAAGGAAGCATCATTTGGTGTAAGTGGTTGCAGATTAGGAAGGCTATATTTGTATTCTCTTAGGTAACTAGGGATTTGGAGTGACCTGGAAGTTCTTCTGAGTACAGGAGCTAAAGCATGATTGTCTTGTGTAGAAGTGATGGTATTGGTATTGGTAAGTGTACCAGGGTGGTTGGTTAGAGTAGAATCAGGAGCAAGAACAGGTAAAACATCAGTTTGTGGACCTGGTGAATGATCTTGAACAACATGGTCATTAGGTGAAGTGGTGTTATCAGTGACATGGTCATTAGTTACTGTGGTAGTGGCATTCCTATCCAGCATTGAATCATCAACATAAGTATTGTGTGTGCTAGTTGTTGAGTTGTGGAGCCTAATTCATCGCCGACACTATGAAGACTCTACACAGAGTGTGGAATGTTGATCGACCTGAGTATTATAATGTAAGGTTATTTAGTGGAGGGTGTTTTGGAAATTTTAGGCTTGTATTATGTTCGCATTAGTTTTCGCTATATATAGACTAGTGCGCCGTTTTCTTTCTTTGAGGTAGAGCAAGAGAGAAAGAGTGAATTGTAAACTCAAACTCCCTATTTATTATAGTAAAATCTGCAGCGGCAAAGTGGACGTAGCTTTCGCATTGAGGGTGAACCACTATAAATCTGTGTGTGTTATTTGTTCTTCGCTTATTTACTGTTTTCTGATTAGGTAGGATTTGGGACTCAAATCCTAACACTAGTGATCTTAGCAGAGTCATGAACAAGCAAGTTGAGAATAAAATTGAAATTGGAACCAACAGTAGCAATGACAAAAGTAAAAATGTTTTCATGAAATAAAACATCTCTAGAACCATGAACTTTCTTTGTGGCTAGATCCATAACCTTGTAGCATTTTGTATTGAAAGGATATCCAACAAGTATATGTGGTGTGGCTCTTGGTTCAAATTTATCCTTGTGGGACTTCCAAACAGTTGGGAAGCAAAGGCTCTAAGATGAGAATATGTAGGTTTCTTTTGATACAGTACTTCATAGGGTGATTTATTGTGCAAAACTGTGGTGGGTAGTCTATTAATGAGGTAAGTTGTTGTCAAGACACACTCTCCCCAATACCTTAGGGGCAATTTGGATTGGAAAAGTAGTGCTCTAGCTGTTTCTAGTAGATACTTGTGCTTCCTCTCCACCACACCATTTTGTTGTGGTGTGTATGGGCAGGATCTTTGGTGCACAGTACCTTTTTCTTGAAAATATTTGGTGGCTTCTGCATTGACAAATTCCAGGCCATTATCAGACCTTATGATTTTGAGTTTGGTTTGAAACTGGTTTTCTATCAGAATATGAAGGCTTTAATCGTCTGTAGTGCATTGCTTTTACACCTGAGTAATTGAGTCCAGGTTGATCTACTATAATCATCAACCATGGTTAAAAAATAGTTGTAGCCATCATGAGTGGGCATGTGGTAAGGTCCCCACAAGTCTGTGCCGTATTTCGAAAACTTTGGTGTCTGAATTTGTGCTTTCTGGGAAAGGCATTCTAGTCTGTCTTACCATAGGACATATGTTGCAAGTGAAAGGTTGTTTTGATGATAAGGTAACAGGTATTGAAGAAATATCCCTCATTTTTACAAAAGGTACATGTCCTAGCCTATTATGCCATAAGTGTTCGATATTGTTCCTATGAGATATAGAAAAATCAGAAGAATCAACAGTGGAACAGATTCCTTTATTACTTGCATGAGAGTATCTTACAATGGAAATGGGAGATGATGAAGTCTGACTATTACAACCAACAGATGATGGACTGTAATCAACATATGAAAGATATGAAATGGAATTGAAACTATTATCAACTTTAGAAGGACAAGAACTATAACACTTTGAGCATAGGAAGTATAGACCATTCCTTGCTCTACCAACTTCCATAGGGCTCTTCGGAGAAGGGCCCTGCAGCAAACAAGAGAAGCTGTCAAAACTTACTATGCCTTTAAGTTGTAAAGCCAAACAATGAACATAAATCAAATTAAACTTGAAACTAGGCACAAACAAAACTTTGTACAAAGTCAATGCTGGAGGCATCACCAATTTCAGTTAATTTGACCTTGTATCCATTTGGTAATGTGACTAGAAAACGATAGGGTAAGGTTCTAATGTTCTTCAGTGTGGTTTTGTTATAAGTCGTGTGGTGTGTTGCTCCTGAGTCTATGATCCATGAGTAAGCAGTTAGTTTAGCACATTTACATGATAGATCACCAATTTTAGTTATGGAAGAATAGCAACCAATATACCTGCAAGGTTGACAGCTCCACCAAGAATGTTGTTTGAAACCTAGCTCCACCATTTCCAGCCTACAGAGTTCCCAGAAAGTTCAGCAGTTGCTCATACTGCTCTTTGGTCAAATCCAGTGGTCCTCTTTTGGATTCAAAATACTCCTCATGTGGCCCTTTTTCAGACTCACCTCCATGTACATTTGCTACTGAGCATGTATTTTTTTCTTTTGTGAACTTGGAATTTGGTGGATAGCCATGTATCTTGTAGCACCTATTCCTGGTATGTCCAGGCCTCTTGCAGTAGTCACAAAACAAGTTTGACCTGCTCTGTGAGTAAGAATTCTGTTGTTGTTGAGGGTATGTCCTATTACCAGATGAAGTAGTAGGACCTCTATATGTGTTGCTGCTACTAGTGCCTTTGCATGAGTTGTAATTTGTTCTAAAACCTGAGTTGTGAGAAGTGCATGCATTCAAAGATGTGGACTCTAAAGTTGTGTGGTTGTAAGGTCTCACTTCTCTTTGTTTTTCCTCTTGAGACAAGATTGCAAAGGCATGTGCCATACTTGGCAATGGATTCATCATCAGAATGTTGCCCCTTATTGCAGTATAAACTTCATTCAATCCCATCAAAAAATGTATGAGTCGTCTAACTTGTTCAGCCTTATGCATCTTAGTCTTTCCACCATAAATACACAGACATGTGCATTGGGAATTTGTATTTAGTGTGTTCATCTCCTCCCATAGTTTCTTCATCTTTGTTTAGTAACCAGTGACATCTAGATTTCCCTGAACTAGATCATTTATTTCCCTTTGTAGCTGATACAATTTGGCTCCATTTGTTTGATCATATCCGTCCTCTAGTTCTTCCCAAAGTTCCTTAGCATTGTTGACATATTGTAGACTATCTCGCAACTCGTTAACTGGAGCGTGGATGACATAATTTGGAGACCCAACATCGGTGAACATAGAATTGAAATGGGTCTGGCTCTGATACCATGTAAAGAATGCATCTTAGGCCTAACTCAACCTCAAAAGCTAGCTCATGAGGGGACGATTGTCCAAGTCCATATAAGGCGTCCAAATTCTCATTCCATTTCCGATGTGTGACTCTTAACACTATACACAAAATATCTAAGTGCCAGCTAAGACTCTTTAACTAACTAACTAACTCCCTAACCGCCTAACCGACTGGCCAACACATTTACAAAACTGCCACTTATCTAAGACTAATACTACTACAAGATAAATACATAATAATCTCAACAGGTTGAAACTTGA
Organism: Anisodus tanguticus; assembly: GCA_034509755.1. Lineage (NCBI taxonomy): Eukaryota > Viridiplantae > Streptophyta > Magnoliopsida > Solanales > Solanaceae > Anisodus > Anisodus tanguticus. Next base: position 1,240,360 of record CM067540.1, on the reverse strand, counting down.
AAAGAAAAATTCTTGAAGTTGGATTTGAAAAAAATGGTACTTGGGAGTAGAAGTCGTGTTTGGACATGTATTTTACTTGAATCTTTTTTTAAAAAGTTTTGTGAGTGGAAAAAAAAATTCAATCAAAAAGTGGTCAAAACCAGTATTTCAAACTTGAAAAACTCATCTTAAAAAATTAACCAACAAATCATTTCAACAATGTTTTGAAAAAAGGAAAAGATTTCTATGTCCAAACGGTTCCTTAGAAAATGCTTAAAGTGGTGCTCAACTCTATCTTCAATTGTAATTATAGTGTGCTAACTGGTTCATTTGATTCATTTTGCTGTTCTCTTTTCAGGAATATGATCAGTGGGGAGACGTGATATGCCATGGTAAAGAAAGTGATATTAAGGAAGGACATAAGAGCTTCCCGAGCGGGCACACCTCAGGTATGTATTCTACTATATCCAAGTACATTAAATCAGGATTTCCAAGATTTTAATTAGTTGAAACCTTTAATATATATTGCTTATAGACATCAAAAGGAGTACTTCATTTCATAAGTGGTCTGAGTTAGAGGCGGAGCCAAAATTTGAAGTTATGGGTTCAGGATTTTAGTCCTTTTGAGTTACTGGGTTCTAAATTAATAATTTGTACATATTAAATGCATTTCTTAAGACAAATACAAGATTTGAACCAAAACTACTGGGTTCTGCTGAACTAGCTTTCCTACACTCTAGCTCCGCCCCTGATGTGAATTATTATGAACCTTCCTTTCTTTACTGTCTGAGTTTGAAATCTTTTTGGTTATTTCCTACAATTTCAGGACAAACTTTATTGCAATGATGATATGCAGTATCTTCGAAGAGTTTGATTCAACAAAAATTGGGTTCTTCTTTGCAGGGTCATTTGCTCTGCTGGTCTCGGATTTCTATCATTGTATTTAGCAGGAAAGATCAAAGCATTTGATCGCCAAGGTCATATAGCAAAGCTATGCATAGTTCTTCTTTCTCTCTTAATGGCATCTCTTGTCGGCATTTCACGTGTGGATGACTACTGGCATCATTGGCAAGACGTTTTCACGGGAGGACTAATAGGTTCGTCTTAAAATTCTACATTTAGCAGTAAATGAGTGCTGCATTTCATTTTCGATTAATATTCAATATTCCACGCATTTCACATTTCAGGCCTTGTCGTTGCAACATTCTGTTACCTGCAGTTCTTCCCAGCTCCATACCTTACTGAATGTATGGTCTTTCCTAATCTCCTCGTGCTTTTATTATATTTCGTGTATGAACTCCTTCCGTTTCAACAAACTTTCCTTCAATCTTTTTTATTTCGTTAACTCCTTAGAACTTTAATAATAGAATGATTTATCTAGACTAGTACCAAATTAAGCCATTTTATGAATAAATTTGACCAATTAACCAACCAACAAAACCACTTATTACAATAAGATCTTCTTGTTGCATCGAAAGAGATAAGTGTTGATTGATCTGTCTTGTGTTTGGAATAGATTCCATTTTGAGAGAGTTGAAAAAGCACCATCTCGTTGAAAGATTCTACGCATTTGCCCTTTCTCAATGCATTTCCTTAGACAAAGAAGATCTGATCATCTTAGATTGATCCTTTTGTCGGCAGATGCTCTTATTACACTTGTAGTCAATTAGTTTGTCATAACAGAGTAAACAGATCAGGGTTTCTACGTATTTCCGTTATGGAGGGTGCAGGCAGGGGGGACGGTGGGGAGGCCGGCTCCATGAGCTGAACGATCAACATTTTGTATCTTTTAAATCCATTGCATCTTCTTGATGCCTTTTATGAAATCTACTTCATCAGAAAACAAAGTTGCTATGTTTAAGATTCATTACATTTTAGATTACTAGGCTTTTGTTTTACGGTACAATATCATATCAGTAAAGTCCAGAAGCACAACCGTGTTTTCTGCTAATTTCCAAGGGGTTTTCTTTTCGTTTCTAATAATCTAGGAGAAGGCATTGCACAAAATTTCCTTTATGTGACTTTACTGTTATAGTGGACAAACTCCTAAAATTAACCCGATATGATCGTCATATGGATATTGTTACATTTACTTGTTCTTTTTTAACACGTTCCCAGGATGAGGACCATATGCATATTTCCGGGCAGTGGAGGAGGTCCGCAGTAGCAGACAACACGTCCACCCTAACAACGGAGGATTAGAGGTAGAGCGTCCCAAGGTACAATTGAATCAGAGGTCTGGTACAACTACCAATCCTTTTGAGGATATGGAGTATGGCAGAATGTCAAAAAAAGAAATCTTTCTGTGGGATTACTGTGTATTCTACATTTACTTACGTTACCAATTGTCAATTCTTGGTCATTGTCATTGAGATTCATGTCAATTCGGATTAATATTTAGGTATAGATATTACCTCTTTTTTTTTCTCCTTTACTTCTCAATACAATTTCTTTCAAATTCATTAAAATTTCATGTACCGATTCTTGAATGCCCGTTATGGTAGAATATTCATGTGGTACTTTCTCAAAGCACGGGATTACGGCCGAAAAGCGGAGGTTTCCGCTAGCCCCGAAGAAAACCCCCTACCCTTCGGACTCCATATATCTTTTGTGACATTGATCTTTGTTCAACTACCAAAGTACATGAATAAATATGCACAGATAAGAACACATAAGGGCCTTAAATATACAGATATTGAGTCTAAAGTTGATTTTTCTAAATAGGCCATATAGAGCACAACATAACAAGTACACCTACGTAGTCATATTTTCAGTTTACATCCAGCTAGCCACTTTTTTCACGCAATAGTGTTTATACACCAAGGTAGAGGTAAGGTCTACGTACACTTTACCCTCCCCAGACTCACGTTATGGGATTTTACTGGGTATGTTGTTGTTGTTGTTGTTGTAATAGTGTATACACCCGGTATACAAGATTGTACGCTTGTTGTAAATATTGTATCAACCTTGTATAAAAGTGAAATTCCATTATTGACTTTCAATGTTGATCACTTGTTGGTGAATCTATGTTTGGACTTGTTAAATGTGAGGCCTTAATGCTTCTCTTGCTAGGAATTTCTTAATGATTTAATTGATTACGTGAATACTTTATTTAGACCATTGTTGTGGTAATGAGAAACTATTAAGGCAATTTGACATGAGTACACTATTTGGATATTCTTTTTTTGTAAGAAAAAAACTCATCTTATAGGCTCAAAATCAAAAATTTGAAATAACCAAATTGATTATCTGAAATCAAACTTAAAAATTGATCTGAGGTTCTTAAATGACTAAATTCTCCTGAAACACTAGCGAAGCTAATCGTCTTAGTTCTCTTCAATTAAATCATAAGCTTTTTGATTGATTCATGACGCCGCCTCCTTCTTAGAATTAGAACCTCCAACGTTATCTATTAATTTGAATCTTCTATCTAGTGATAAATATATGTAGTTGATATTGCTATATTCAACCACTTGGAAATCCATTAATCGACGTGAGAAAATTGTATTTATAGTTGAGAAATGATTGTATAAGAAAGTTGGGCAGTGGCATCTAAGCTCTTTTATTTATTGGAGACAGATAGCTACTTCAATTTTTGGATCTATCTTCCAACTTAATAATTGATGTTTCCATCTTTTAATCACCCAATGATGAGTTATTGCTTTCTAAACATCTTTTATTTTAATCCATTTATTTCAATCAATTTGATAGCTGAAGTTATGAAAATAACCTTTGCATCGAAGCTCTTTCAACTTCTTGTTATCCAAATGCTCAATTTTCTCCTTTTTTTTGGTTTCTCAACCGATATTCGAAGTTCGAGTTTGATTATATTCAGATTGTGTGTTAAAGAATTTATTTTGGGAACAGCGCTCCCTACATAATTTTTTTCATTTTCAGGGCTCAAAAATGCCTTTTAATTTTCTAATACTTAATTAATTAGTCCGTTTTTTGCCTTCTTATAGCCTATATGACCAAACTATTGAAATCAATTATTCGAAGAAGTATTTGTTAAAGATGTTTATTAAAAAGGTGGTTTAGAAGAGTAGCAGTATATACATGTGGTTGAATCATTTGAGAAATGATTTTATTAGTAATTTGTGTTTGATTAATATTTTCAAAAAAAAATATTTGAGTGATAAATTACGAAAAAGAAAGTTTCTTGTTATAGATATTATCATATATTATGAATGTCTATCTTTAGGAGAAATATTAGGGCTAATAACTTTGGGACCAAGTGAATTTTCTCCTATAAATAGAGATGTATTATATTTCATCTATCAAGATAAATAAGAACTCTCCTCTATTCTTTCTTTCTCAACAATATTCTTGTTGTAGCTTTATTATTATTTGATAACTTATTATTATTTCATAACACGTTATCAGTATGAGTGTCTGACTAATTGAGATATATACTTCAATCGGGTATGTTCTTACTAAAAGAGTTAGTCAATTTTCTTTCCGATCCAGGTATGAATAATTTCTCGTTGCAGAAATAATAACATGATTCGTTGGATACTTTAATTTCTTTAATTTTAGTTTTGTTTAAATCAGTAGTCACGATCATATATCATCCAATCACCATAATTTATGTATTTACATGGATAAGCATATGATGGTTACATAAGATTACTTTTTAGTTGATTTGCATCAATATAATATGAAAATAAGTAATCATCAATAATATTAGGTCCATGAAGTTATGCTATCAATTTCGGACAACGGTTCAACACAGAAAATTGTTTTACTGTGTGGAACTTTTTGTTGACACTACAATCGTAATTACTGTTTCCATAGAATAAGTTTTAAACAACTGTTATAGAAGTAAGATGAACTATTAATTGAAAGGGACAAAGGATCCTGGTGGGATTATGTCTTGAATTTTCTAAACCCAAATTGAAAGAGCAATATGACTCCAGAAGTAATTGTAAAGAATGAATTTTGGGCATAACTCAACCTCAAAAGCCAACTTGTAATGTGAGGATTGTCCAACGCATATGAGGAGTTCATCTTCCAATTCCATATCCGATGTGAGACTCTTAACACTCCCTCGCACGCCCAAAACTTGTTAACTGGAGCGTGAATAATATAATTTGGGGCCCAACATCGGTGAACAAATAATTGGAATGAGTCTGACTCTGATACCATGTAAAGAATGGATCTTGGGCCTAACTCAACCTCAAAAGCTAGCTTGTAAGGTGAGGATTATCCAAGTCCATATAAGGAGTTCATCTTCCCATTCCATATCCGATGTGGGACTCTTAACATTAATTATATTTCACATGATTCATTGTAATTAAATTTATTAACTATCGTAAGTGATATATTTTTATATGCTTGTCACAATTGAAGATATATTAGAGGTTCTAAGTAATCATAATTCGATATGCTTAAGGCACGTTCATATAATTATGTTTCATTCCTGAAGAATGAATTTTTTTGATAAATGTTATAAATACATATTCATTTTCTGAAGTGAAAGTGACAATATATATTAAAGCCTATACTATAAATATGTTCGTGCATTTGATTGTGAAAACATCACGACTCATCTTCAGAAGAGTTAGAATAATTCAGAAGAAATATTCTGAATATTTTATGCTTTACTCCCGAAGTAGTAAACTCAGAAATTTGCTCCCGAAGTAGCAAGCATTAAACTCTACTCTCGAAGTAGTAGAACTTTGAACTCTACTCCCGAAGTAGTAGAACTTACTGAAAGCTACTCCTGAAGTAGTAGGACTCTGAATTTACTCCTGAAGTAGTAAATATTATCTGAAATATGCTCCCAAAATAAATAAGACTTTGAAATTTACTCCTAAAGTAGTAAATCTGAAACTTACTCCTGAAGTAGTAAGGCATTATTCTGAAGTAGTGTCTTTTTGTGTTTGAGCAAAATAATGAGCTATAGATGAGTGTTATATATCAAGCACATTTAAATAATCAGATTTCATTCCCTAAAGTGAATGAAAATATACCACAACCTACCTCCTAGATAGATAAAATAATAAAGGAAATACATGTGATATAAAAGTCATTGCAGCACGTACATGTCGTACGTAGAAACATCATGAATAAGTTTATTAAATATCATTCTAAGGCAAAAGGAAGCAGAGTAGAATGTTTTCTATCATAACCACGTTGATACATTATGGTTAGTTGTTAAGATTTCCCCGAAGGAAACAAAAATTAATGTATATCTTCCTGAAGGATGTGATTATTATGTGGTTACCGCTTTGATACAAAATATTCAGATGCTAATGGCTAATCTTCCGGAAGGAGACATTGAAATACTGAAGTTTAGGACTTACTGTTTGTTTTTCGTTGTTTATGAATTTACTTTTATCTTTAATTGTACATTTAATTTCTGTTTTCTTTCATGACACCAGTAGTGTCTAACCAAATGTTCTTTCATGATACCAACATTATCTAAGCAATATTTGATGATATAATGCCTAATGATCAAGAGCTCCAGAAGAGCTAATTGTTTATTTACAAGAATAATGACCCTAACAGTGTTCAAATAATATCGCATTATAAAATTTAAATTGAAATCTCACGGAGAGGTTATATATGAGAGCTCCATTCGTCCTAAATCGTAATTGTTATGACCAGAACACAAATTATGGTAAACCTGAAGTTTACTAGCAACAAAAATAATTATGATATTGAGACTATAAATGATTAGAAGATTGAATATGTTCAAGTGCTACGGGTAAGAATTATGTATGTAAAACTTTACCCGAACATGATGAGATCACATGCTACAATAAACGAGAAGTTTATTGATATAAAATCTCATGCAATAGTAAACCAGACGTTTACTAAAATAAATAGCACTCGTCGGGGTAAACTTGAAGTTTACTAGTACAAATAATTTTATCAATTGACGTGACAATTTTAGTCATCCTGATTTAAATCTGATGTGCTAAGTTTGTATTCGGAATATACTGAAGAACTAGAAGATTCTTCAAGAATTAATTTGTTTATTCTCATGATAAGTTGATTACACGAGCTAATGTTGGGATTGAATTCTCTAAATTCTTAAAAATATAAAAGGTGAATAAGGGCCCGTTCACCTGCAATGTGATGTCTTAAATAGATGCATCTATGAGACGGTCACATGTGCGTTTATAGATGCATCTTCAATTCTTAAAAGAATTTTAATTTAAAACTTAAATTTTTTCAACTACATAATGTCACAATTTGAACAAACTCTTGAAATATCGGAAGTTAATGTGAAAAAGGACGAAGTAAGGGACGGATCCAAAATTTTGAACAAGCAAATTCAGACAGAAATTAATTGAAGATTAAATCATTGTGGAGACCCTAGTAAGAATTCTCATAGGCACGTCAAGCGAACTTATTTTTTTAATGCATGACGAGACCTCAAAACTATTGACATTTTCAATCTTTTTTATTTTCTCTCATAACTTGATTAGTTCATCTGGTTGACTAGATCATGATATTGAGGGTGTGGGGTTAGAATTATTGGAAAAAAGAAGAATTTTATTTGCTTTTTATTTCTCATATAGAACAAACATCGCACAACTATTTAAACGTGTCAATATATTTTATATTTGAATGTTTTTATCTACTAAGAAATTTATTTCCAAAATAGATGAAACAACCTGTATTTGATTCTCCAATTGGAGTATTCTAAATCCAGCATGAACTTCATTTGTTGGCATCATAAATGAAGTAGCATTTTTTTTTAAAATTACTGCAAAAATAAATTAATAATATCCCACTAACATTTTGCCTAAATTTAGCATGTCTTATGGTCACCTACTCCAATGGCTTAATAGAGTGTTCCCTCACCCACACCTAAACTATAATTTTGCCTTCAAAAATATCATCACATTGGAGAAAGGAAAGAAAAGAAATAGTGATTCAAATATTTTTTCTTATTTTTTTTTAATAACAGTAGTGTTCGAGTCAATTTCTATATGTCTTCACTAATTTCACAAACATATTGTTATTTTTCATCGGCACAGATATCGAATAAGTGGCTTAATTATAGTGAAATAAAAGAAAAGAGAATATTAAGAATTGATGTTACATGTATTATGGTAAAGTCTTTTACTGATATCACAAAATTATAACTTTAGTTTGTTCATATTTAAATAAAATAATTTGCAAATATTATTTCAAGTAAACCTTTTGGCTCGGTGTTTTCGGTAGACTAGTATAACAACAAACTATTTTCAAATACAATTTGTAGGAGTAATATACTATTTTCAATAACTTAAAGACAACCAAATATCAGGTATTATAAGGAAACAATTATTTTACGTTATATCAAGTCAAATTCGTGATGACCTCGAGCAACGAATCTAATAAGTTTCAGAATTTTCTACCTAACCTCAATTTCTCTAGATCAGTCAAAGGAATAGAAAAGGCTATAATATATTTTTGTTGATAAATGCAATAGTTCTAGAACTTATTTAATTTCAATTATTTACATGATTTAGTTTGGATTTTTTTGAAGTTAAATCAATATAAGTTAGCCATAGTGGATGAAAAACTATATTTGTCAAGACATACCATCAATTCCGTAATAGAAACTGCAATGTTCGTTTCATTTTATTTGACAATCTTTTATTTTATTCAATCTCAAAAAATTGATACTATATTTTTATACTCAATTTATTTTTACTTTGCTCTTAGTAATATACTCTCACAAGCACAACAAGACATCTTGAAGATCATAAAATGTTAAGAATTAATTTGATGTATTATATAAGCTTAGCGTACCCCCTTTCTTCAGGTGTGATGCTCGATTTACTAGGTTGTTGGCTTACCAAGTACCGCTCGCTTAACAAGCACGCAAAGGATTGTTATCCTGACTTTTTTCTTTGTTGGGGTCCTTCCATTACTATAGTCTATAGCCATAAACTATGACAGCTCCAACTCCCAGTTACTAGGGGCCACCTTCCAATGGGAGAAATAGGCTCAAGGGTTAGCCTCTAACCACACACACAAGATAATAAGATTTAAAGAACAATTTTGATGTGTTATGCACATACACGCACATAGCTTATGAGTTCAAAAAAAAAATTGTTCTTGAATTTTTTTAAAAGGGGAGCTGGCGTACCTGGTAAATTCACTATCATGTGACTATTCGAGCCGTTGAAACAGTCTATTGTAAAGAATGCGTACAATAAAACTCTTGTACTCAGGCATAACGAGAGCTTAGTGCACCGGACTATCTTTTTTTTTTGAAATTTTGACTCAGTAACACACCCGTCATATAAAACAAAATAAATAGAGTAATATATTCTCTTTTATACAAACAACATACCCGATGTATTCTCATAAATGGGGTTTGGGGAGGATATGTTACCCTACTTTTGTGGGGTAGAGAGGTTGTTTCTTATAGACTCCCGGCTCAAAAGAAACGTCATCGATGCATAATTATAAGGAAAGTAAGACAGCAAAATATCAAGATACAAAATAGATAAAGCAACAAATAATAATACACATTGAAGAGTAATGAACTATGTGATACCTAGATAATACTACTAAGAAATGAGAAGACAAGGCTAGCCCCCTACCTCTCCTACACAAAATACGACACTACTCAACTACCTACTAACCTTCTATCCTAATCCTCAACCTGCAAATCTTCCTATCTAAGGTCATTTTCTCAATCAGCTGAAGATGTGTCATATCATGTCGAATTACCTCCCCCCATTTCTTCTTCGGCCAACCTCTACCTCTCATAACTCCTGCTATCGTCAACCTCTCACACCTCCTAACTGGTGCATTCTCGCACCTCCTCTTCACATGTCCGAACCATCTCAACCTCGCTTTCCTCATCTTGTCCGCCACAGAAGCCACTCCGATCCTGTCCCATCTAACTTCATTTCTAATTTTATCTCTCCTGGTATGCCCACACATCCATCTGAGCATCCCCATAACCGCTACCCCCATCTTTTGAACGTAAGCGTTCTTGACTGGTCAACACTCTACCCCATAAAAACTACGGGTCTAACCACCACTCTATAGAACTTACCTTTCAGCCTTGGCGACACACTCTTGTCGCACAAAACCCCAAACGGGAGCCTCCATTTCATCCACCCGCTTAAGTAAGATGTGCGATATCATCATCAATCTCCCTGTCTTTTTGGATTATGGACCCAAAATACTTGAAGCTTCCTCTTTTGGTATAACTTGTGTCACGATATTCATTTTCACCCATGTCTCATGTGTCACGTCACTGAACTTACACTCCATGTACTCTGTCTTAGTCGTGCTTAACCTGAAACCTTTAGACTCTAAGGGGTCGTTTGGTATGAGAGATAAATTATCTAGTATATATGAGAATTGGTGGGATAATATGTGATAACTTATCCAACTCTCTATGTGGGATAACTTATCCCACCTTTTATTTCATGTAGATGTGATTGGGTGGGATACAAAGGCATTATCCCACCAACCAAACATGAGATTAATTACAATCTCATGGGACTAATAATTCAATCTCATTATATCCCTCCCATCAAACGACCCCTAAGGTGTTTCTCTAAACTTTTAGTCTATCGTTGTCTGCAAATGACATACACCTCGATACTTTCTCTTAAATGTGTCGTATTAATTCATTCATCGCTAAGGCAAAATATTTAAAAAATTAACCACTAAAACAAAAACAAAATTTGCAAAGATGTGGAAATGGGTTGGACCAATCACTCCTCTTGTGTGGGTCCCACACGGCCGACAGTCATAGCCTGGAAACTCAATAACCAACCAACCAACCAAGCCGTCATCATCTGACCAAATATTTAACATGTTTGACAAAATTAACGGCTAAGATCAAATTTAATCTTTGGAATCTCCTATCCATATTTTTAAAATTCAAATATTAAAAAAACTATGCACTTTCCATGTACCTCGGCCCCATTTTCCACATAGTTCTTGAAAAAACATTTAATTTAAATTCTTTAACTGTCACATAAGAATCCATTATACAAATTCTTTTCATAATTTCTTATTTTTTTCTCTCTATTTCTTCTTGCCTTATGTTCTGCCATTGATAATAATTGAAGCTTTAACTTGTGGGTGGGACCCATTTGAATCATTCTTTTGCTTCCCCAGAAAAATCTGCTACAAGGGTACTTTTCAAATGCTTAATTAATGTTTGATTTTTGTTATTTACTTAGCGTACTATTTTGTTGTGGTTATTATTATTTTTTTCTTTTTTAACTTTTTTTTTTCCGATATATTAAATCTCACTTGTGTAATTATATCCGGTGTGTAATTATATCAGGTACATTGTTGTTGTAACTAATGTTTGATTTAACTATTAATTTTTCATAATAAAAGTCAAAATTGTTCATTTCTAGAAGGATTATTTGCTGATAAATAGTGTCTCCTTTCTTAAATTCTGATGGGGCTTTGAGTTTCTGTTCTTTTAAAATCTTTTATTTCATACTGTATCTTTTTCTCAAATTTTCTTGCCTTATGTTCTGCCGTTGCTAAAGATTGAAGTTTGAACTTGTGGATGGGACTCATTTGAAACATTCTTGTGTTTCCCACATAATATCTACTAAAAGGGTAATTTTCAGTGCTTTAATGTTTGATTAACACCATTAATTTCTCTTTAAAAAGTAAAAATTGTTCATATTTGATGCTATTTGTCAGTCTTGGTATAATTTCTAGAAGGATTCTTCATTAATTTTGGTGGCTTTTTGCTCTTTTAAAGTCTTTTATTTCACACTGTATTTTTGTCTTAATTTTGTTCTTTTTGCCTTTTGTTCTGCCATTGCTAAAGATTGAATCTTTAACTTGTGGGCACAAATATCTGCTAAAAGGGTAATTTTTCAGTGCTTAATATTTGATTTAACACCATTAATTACTTTTAAAAAGTCAATTTTGTTCATATTTGATGCTAATATTCAGTCTTGATGTCATATCTAGAAGGATTTTGCTGATAAATCTTAATTTTGGTGGGTTTTTGAGTTTCTACTATTTTAAAGTCTTTTATTTCATACTGTAATTTTTTCTCAATTTTCTTCTTTTTATTGCCTTATGTTCTGCCATTGCTAAAGATTGAATCTTTAACTTGTGAGTGGGACCCATTTGAAACATTCTTGTGTTTCCCACAAATTATTTGCTAAAAGGGTAATTTTTATAGTACTTAATGTTTGATTTAACACCATCAATTTCTCTTTAAAAAGTCAAAATTGTTCATATTTGATGCTATTAGTCAGTCTTGATATCATATCTAGAAGGATTCTTTGCTGATAAACCTTAATTTTGGTGGGTTTTTGGTCTTTTAAAGTTTTATTTCATACTGTATTTTTTTCTAAATTTTGTGCTTTTTTGCCTTATGTTCTGCCATTGATAAAGATTGAAGCTTTAACTTGTGGGTGGGACCCATTTGAAACATTCTTGTGTTTCCCACAAAATATCTACTAAAAGGGTACCTTTTAATAATGTTTAGTGTTTGATTTAACACCATTAATTTCTTTTAAAACGTTAAAACTGTTCATGATGCTATATTAGTCAGTCTTGGTGTCATATCTAGAAGGATTATTTGCTGATAAATCTTGTGTACTTTCTTAATTTTGGTGGGTTTTGGAATTTAGGTCCAAGATTCTCTGTGATTTTGATTTCTGCTCCTTTAAAATATTTTGTATTTTTTTTCTTCTCCATTTTGTTCTTTCTTGCCTTGTGTTCTGCCATTGCTAAAGTTTGAAGCTTTAACTTGTGGGGGCCCATCTGAAACATTCTTTTGCTTTGCTTCCTAGAAAATATCTGCTAAAAGGGTACCTTTCAAGGCTTAATCTTTGATTTAACACTATTAATTTAATTTAAAAAGTCAAATTTGTTCTTAGTAGTCACAGTCTTGGTGCCATTTCTAGAAGGATTCTTTGCTGATAAATTTTATTTCCTTTCTAAATTTTAGTGTGTTTTTGGATTTCTGCTCTTTTATTTAATACTGTATTTTCCCCCCCTCAAATTTCTTCTTTGTTGCTTTCTTCTGCTAAAAGGGTACCTTTCTGTGCTTAATGTTTGATTTAATACCATTAATTTCTTTTTAAAAGTCAAATTTGTTCTTATTTGATGCTATTAGTCAGTCTTGATATCATCATTTGTAGAAAGATTATTTGCTGATAAATCTTTTCTCAATTTCTTAACTTTGGTGGGTTTCTGATCTTTTATAGTCTTTTATTTCACATTGTATTTTTCTTCAAACCGAGGGTCTCTATCGAAAACAGCCCCTCTACCTTCCAAGGTAGGTAGGGGGTAAGGTCTGTGTACACTCTACCCTCGACCCCACCTTGTGGGATTACGCAGGGTGTGTTGTTGTTGTTGTTGTTATTGTTATTGTTATTTCATATTGTATTTGATTCTCATTTTTCTTATTTGCTGTCTCGTCTACTATTGCTGAAAAATTGAAGCTTTAAAGCTATTAACTTGTGGGAACCTATTTAAAGATCTTGTCTTTTTTGTTAATTTTGTGTGGGTTTTTGGATTTTAGGTCCCAAGGTTCTTTGTGAGTTTGGATTTTGCTCTTTGGAATTGAAGTATCAGCAGTGCTTAAATGGGTTGGAAAGATAAGATTAGGACTGTGTTTCAGGTTTGTTGGCCTTTTTTACTTTGTTCATTTTCCCATTTCTAATGATATATTTTTCTTTTGGTTTTTGTGTTTAGTTTTTGATTTCTGGTTCTGCTTATGAGTTGCTTTCTAATTTAACTTCCAATTCTCCTTTACTCGTATGGTGTATGGTACGTAATAGTTTTGACTGTCTTGTTTAGCAGCAGTCTGTGGATTTTGTGGTTAAAAATCCAATTTTGGATGGTAGAATTGGGGGATTTTACTGTGAATTTTGTGGTGAAAACTCCAATTTCTGTTTATTTGCCAGTTGAAAATATAGAAAACTTCTAATGCTTTTTTATATTTATTATTGATTTTTCTTCTATGTAATACTGGACTAAGATGAGCTTAAATGGAGTGTATTGTCAATGAGGATTCAAAGACGACTCCAATTGGCTTGTTCTGAGGCGTAGTTGTTGTTGTTGTATTCACATTTCTGCTGATTATGCCCCCTTTTTTTATAACCGTGGTGTTCGGGCCAATTTGCACACCTCGACTAATTGGTACCGTGCCTGCTACCTCCCACCTGTGCAGATACGGGGTAATTCTGTCCACCCAGGCTTGGACATATGGGAAGATATAACCTTATGTTTTTGTCTCCACTGGAATTTGAACTTGAGACCTCATGGTTCTAAACGAACTGTTTATTCATTCTTGTTTTGCTGACTTAAAAGAACTTTTGCTTGTTATAATGCTTTATCAAATGAACTCTCAATTCGAATACTAATTTGGTTTTGCAACAGCACATGTTAATATTTCTGTTAAAAATGAAACAGGGCAATACAAATGAGATTGAGCTCGGATGTGGACATACTATTAAGTCTCATGGATCATCAGTTGCAAGAATTCACATGCATGACTGGCTTATATTGCTGCTGCTTGTAGTAATAGAGATAGTCCTTTATATCGTCGGTCCATTTTATCGATTTGTTGGAAAGGATATGTTGACTGATCTGAAATATCCCATGAAAGAAAATACGGTCCCGGTGTGGTCTGTTCCTGTGAGTATTCCTTTATTTTTTAACATATTGAGTTGAGTATCAATGCATCGTAAAGAAAGTTTATTTAACTGCTCTAATCGGATCTTGAGGATTCTGTTTTACAAGAGAAATTGATCGATCGGGAGTGTTAGAGAGGATTACTAATTACATTGTGCTTGCAAATTTCAGAAGTTCAATTTTTTGTAATATCCCGGAGTTTCTAATGTTTCTAACAGATTTCTCTAATGAACAGCTATATGCAGTTTTATTGCCTATTATCATCTTTGTTTTCATCTATCTTCGGAGGAGGGACATCTATGATCTGCACCACAGCATTCTAGGTATTTTCATTTCAAAGATACCCCCCCCCCCCCCCCCCCCACCTCTTTTTTCGATAACCGTGGTATCCGGGCCAGCTTGGGCGCACCTCGACTAATTCCACGGGATACCTGTCACCTCCCACCAACAACAAGTACCATGTAACTCTGTCTATCAAGGCTAGGACAGATGAGAAGAAATCACATACTGT
The DNA here is from genome assembly GCA_034509755.1 of Anisodus tanguticus. Classification (NCBI taxonomy): domain Eukaryota; kingdom Viridiplantae; phylum Streptophyta; class Magnoliopsida; order Solanales; family Solanaceae; genus Anisodus; species Anisodus tanguticus. Next base: position 1,225,275 of record CM067540.1, on the reverse strand, counting down.
TTTTGTCTCTGTTAGGATTTGAACCTGAGACCTCATGGTTCTCAACGCACTTCATCCATTAGGCCACACACCCTTGTGTGCAAAAGATATTTTCCCCTTTCTTACCACTAAACTACAGTAACTCATTTAGAGGTTGGGTTTGTATATTTCTTTCTTAGTTCTCCATGTTTTAATACCTCTTTTGGATGAATTTTCGGGCAATGGGGAGTACTGAGTGGAATATCCACTTATCCAGTAGAAATGACTTCTTTTTTTCAAAATGTGGTGTTTGGTCCAGCTTGTGCGCACCTCGACATGTATCTTTGTGACTTAGATTTTTGGTTGTTGTAGTAAAAGGAATGTTTGCACTTTGTTTTCTAAGACTTGCCCAAAATTTGCAGGCCTCTTATTTGCCATACTAATTACGGCTGTAATCACGGATGCTATCAAGAATGCAGTAGGCCGTCCCCGACCGGACTTTTTCTGGCGTTGCTTTCCTGATGGTAAAGATGTATGTATCTTGACTTACCCTCCCTAAAGTTTTATCTTTTCCCCTTCATTTCCTGGTTCTCAGCAAAGGGTATACTTCTTAGTGCATTTCTCCTTTGACTCAATAAAAGTCTCTGTGTGTTTATCTGATAGCAAAAGTGTTTTTCTTGATTATCGCAACTGTAACACACTTACCAGCATAGTGCTTAAATCGGTGCTCAACTCTTGTCATTAATTGTAATTCGATTGATTCCTTTTGCTGTTCTCTTTTCAGGAATATGATAAGTGGGGAGACGTGATATGCCATGGTAAAGAAAGTGATATTAAGGAAGGACATAAGAGCTTCCCAAGCGGGCATACTTCATGTATGTAGCTCAACTTTCTCCGCTTCCACAAAATCCAAAGTACATTAATATCATGTTTGGCCAAGCTTTCGAGAAGCCAAAAGTGCTTATTTTAGAAAGTGGAGGTGTTTGGCCAAACTTCTAGACAAAAATAAGTGTTTTTGACAAGTAGCAGAAGCTATTGCTAAAAAGTAGTTTTTCAGCACTTTTGGAACATTGGTCAAGCACAAAGTACTGCTCTAGTATTGGGAAAAGTGTTTTTCAAATTGATTAGCCAAACTCAAACTGCTACTCTCCAAAAAAAAATACTTTTTCGAAAAGCACTTCTGACAAAAAAACTTTTCAAACAAGCAGATTTTGAAAGCTTGGCCAAACAAGCTATAAATCAAGATTTCCGAAACTTTGATTGGTTAAAACCTTTAACGAAGATTGCTTATAGACTTCCAAAGAAGTACATTTCATAAGCGGTCTGAATTATCATGAAACCTTTCTTTCTTTACTGTCCGAGTTGGAAATATTTTTGGTTATTTCCTAGAATTTCAGGACAAACTTTATTGCAATGATGACATGCAGTATCTTCGAAGAGTTTGATTCAACAAAATTTGGGTTCTTCTTTGCAGGGTCATTTGCTGGTCTCGGATTTCTATCATTGTATTTAGCAGGAAAGATCAAAGCATTTGATCGCCAAGGTCATATAGCAAAGCTATGCATAGTTCTTCTTCCTCTCTTAATGGCATCTCTTGTGGGCGTTTCACGTGTGGATGACTACTGGCATCATTGGCAAGACGTTTTCACTGGAGGACTGATAGGTTCGTCTTGAAACTCTACATTTAGCAGTAACTGAGTGCTGCATTTCATTTGTGATTAATATTTAATATTCCGTGCCTTTCACATTTCAGGCCTTTTCGTTGCAACATTCTGTTACCTGCAGTTCTTCCCAGCTCCATACCATACTGAAGGTATGGTCTTTCTACTAATATCCTCCTGCTTTTGTTATATTTTATGTATTAGCTCCTCGCAATTCAACAAACCTTACTTCAATACACTGTACAGAAATTTTATTGGGCTTTTATTTTACACCACAATATCATATCAGTAGAAATCCAGAAGCACAACCACGTTTTCTGCTAATTTCCGAGGGGTTTTCTTTTTTGATGCTAATGATCTAGGGGAAGGCATTACAGAAAATTTGCAATAAGATTATGGTGCATATATTCATTCAGGTCTGAACAATTTTGAGAAGATGAAGAAATGTCAAAGACTCTAGGCTGATCTAGCAGAAGATGAAAAACAATGGAAGTTGAAAATCTGTATAGGTGATACCAACTTGGAGACTAGTGCTTACTAGTAGACTTGATATATTAGAGGTTTAACCACTTGAGTATAATAGAGAATCCCGAGTGTTAGATAATCTAAGTATGGACTCAACAACATACTCAGTGTAATTCCACAAGTGGGTCTAATTTAAGTATGGACTATTGAAACAGCATGGACCCGAAACAAAACATTTATGATAAATGAGGATTCACACAACCGATTCAACTAACCTGAGATTGAGGAGTTGTTATTGAAGAAAATGTCACATGCCATAGCATAATCTGATAGTTGAGTATTGTTACATTTACATGTTCTCTTTTGTTTCCTCTGTTCTCAGGTTGGGGACCATTTGCATATTTCCGGGCAGTGGAGGAGGTTCGCAGTAGCAGACAACATGTCCACCCTACTAACGGAGGCTTAGAGGTGGAACGTCCCGAGGTACAACTGAATCAGCGGTCTGGTACAACTACCAATCCTTTTGAGGATGTGGAGTATGGCAGAATGTGAGACATATTGACACTGTACTGTTAATGCCTATCTTTGTTCAACTAGCTCAATTTGTTATATTCTTGTGAATATTTAGACTGCTTTTGTTATATGTTCTTAAATATTTTAGCTTTAGGGACCTATTTGACTGCTGAAACTATTTAATCAGTTTTAGCTTTCATTTTTTTGTGTAAATTGTTGCATAATTAATTCAATTGGTTGATGATTTTCTCATTCTGTCTCAAAGATCATTCTGTTAGTCTGGATAATGACTCAACTCATCTCAATGTTTCCCTGAAATTTTAGCACTTAAAAGGGAAAATGAAGGTGCCGTTTGTTTTTACTTAGTTTGTTTTTACTTAGAATAAATGATAAGTATCTTGCTATAACATGTTAAATTACAATGAAGGTGCAAAAAAAAAAATTAGACTATCAAACACATAATCAGTGTTTCTGCACTTAAGAGTGTAGCCTAGTGATCTATAAAGTGGAAGATTGGGAGGAGAATCATGAGCTTTCAAGTTTAAATATCAGTTGAGGCAAAAAATAGTAGGTGATTTCTTTCATTTATCTAATATTTATGCTGGTGGGTGAAAACATATATTCAGTGATAATTGAAGTGCATGCAAGTTGATATGGACACTATCATTATTCAAAGAACGGAAAATGTCAAATATACCCCTCGTTATACTTTCGGTTCAAATATAACTCTCTCATTTTTTGTTTAGTTGTTGTGCTGATCATTTAACTTTGCAATAAGGAGAAGGCCAAACACACCAAGAATAAGCAAAGAATCGAGAAGCGGTCCTTGACAATGACATAGCCTAACTTGTTTTTTTCCTAGGGAGCTAATTAAATTTATTTACTCGTCAATTTCATATTATACGAAAATGTTAGATTGGACACGAAATTTGATTATATTACTGATAATTAGAAAAAATATAAACATAATGATGAAAAGGTTAGGCTAGTTAAATAGAATATTATATCAAATATTAAGCAACTAAATGAATTTTTTTTTTTAAGGTTGTGATAATAAAATCAGTTTTGATAAATTTCAGATCAAGAGTTAAAGAAAGCTTTGATTTTGTACTCTCAAGAACATATTTCATTGTTTATACTTTAGGCATATATAGTACGAGATTTAAGTTTTATTCACTAATGATGTAATGGTGTAAAAATTAAGTTTGTGCCTGTTGGAGTTGGTCAAATTACATTAAACATATCAAAATAGAAATAAAACTTTTTTTCGGTTCTATTATTGAGCCAAAAAATTCTATAATTGTTATCATAAGATTTAGCTTTGCAGCTTGCATTTTTCCGTTGTTCTCCATGAACTTGTCACAATATTTTGGGTCAATTGAAGAGAAAGAAAAAGGAAAAGTTGTAACAAGGGAACAGTGCAGGTGGTTCACACAAACCTCAAATCTTCGACTCTACCTCTGGTGTTAGATGTGTTTAGCACCGTTATTTTTTAAACGTATTCTGTTAGGGAAATCAAAAGTACATCACTTTAGTATAGTTAAGGGATTAGATACGCTCAGTATTATAGTTGAAAGATAAAAATGAATCTAATAGAAATTAAATATGTTCGAGATTATATTTGAGGGTAGTAAATTTAGCCCATAACTCTATTTTTTTCAACATCTAAATTCAAACTCCATTCACTCTTTGCTGCTTTTAACACATCCTTTGCTTTCCTTTTCCTCTCCACTACTTCACCTTTTATCTCTCCAATTATTTGAATTTCCAGAAAATAAAAAAATAACGCTCCGAAAATCCTTCTCTCTAAGGCATTCTCTAGATCTTTTTCAGGTGACCAAATTTCTTCTATTTATGGTATTATTACGACTTGTTTGGCCACCAAAATTTTTTCAATTTATCCGAAGTTATATTTAGAATTTGAAAAAACAACTAAAATATTATTTTTACTTTTTCACTTTCGGTACATTAAAAAAAATAGTCAAATATTCTTTGCAAAAATTATAACGAAAACAACTCAAACTTGAAAATAAAAAATATTTGATTTTGGCGGCCAAACGCATAGTTAATGTACTTTTGCTGTTTTCGGTTTCGTAACGGTGAAGTATTCGTTACTTTATCTGTTCGTCATTGTTGTTTAATTCGTTTAGTAGTTTTGTTTTGTTGCTGAGATGTAGTGGAGGAGAAGAAACTTGCGAATTTGCTGGTGTATGTGTTTTGGTTTAGTTGGAATAGTGCGAAATTTAAGTGTATGTAAGTGTTATTGTTAGGAAAATGAGGATTTAAAGTTCAAATTGAAGTAGTAAGGGATGAAATTAGAGAGTAATATGTGAATGTATTCTATTGTGATTCTAATGGATAAGACCTAGCTGGATTAATTGATTGATTGGATAATTGTTTAGTTTACTTGGAATAATGAGAAATGTTTGCAAGCTTGTGGAAATTAGTCTATGTAAGCATTATTGTTAGGAAAAGTTAAATTGAAGTATTAAGGGATGAAATTGGAGAGTAGTTTGTGAACACATTCTATTGCATGATTCTTATTGATAATTGATTGATTGAGTTATAAAGTGAACAAACTAATAGTTGAGGTGTGTTTCACTAACTAGTGAGTGATAGTTTAGGTAGAAAATTCAAAAAAGTAATACTTGAGGTGTGTTGTTTACCCTTAACTCATTAATTTATTTATTTTCTATAGACTTTGTTCGAACTGGTTTAGAGAGGCAACAACAACAACAAACCCAGTGTAATCCCGCATGTGGAGTCTGGGGATGGTAGAGTGTAAGCAAACCTTACCCTTACCTTGTGAAGGTAGGGAGGTTCTTTCCGATATAGCTTTAATTGCAGGACTGGTTTGTTGGTAATTTAATGGACGAGCTGCTGACTGCTAAGTAATAAGGGGAGGGGAACTAAGTTAAACAACAAGACGACAAGTTCTTTCATCAAACTATCAAAGTGAACTTTGCTTAAAAGTCCTGATCAAAAGAATTTTTTTTCTTAAAAGTGGAGAGTGTACTGTTACTTTACTCCTTTAGTTGAATTAGAACTACATTGCGAGTATAATTGATTTGTTTAATCATAGTTAAAATGTTCAATCGAATGAAGAAATAGGAAATTAAAAGCATAAGTTTGCTAATGGATGCAACTGATATAATAAGTATTTTCTGATCTTTTAGGTGAACCGTTTCTTTTTTATGTTCATATGCAGCTTTATTATTAGCTTTAAAGATCTTAATCAACCTCTTAGCTTTTTTTTTGATTAATTTGTATGAGTGTTACTGTTAACTAACTTTTAATTACAGTTTTTTTTTACTGTTTGTATCTATATGTGCTTCTAGGGTTGGAAAACCTAAACTATTGATTGTAGGTATTATATGGGACTAAACGGAAGAAAATGGATTGTAAGGATTTATATAGCGGACACAAACTAGCATTGCTTTGACGCTTAGTTGCCGTTGTTGTTTTTGTATTTGTATGTCCTTGTCATCAGAATTTAAAACACTACAGATGTTATCTGTTGTTTTAGTGATTGTGTTGTAGCCATGTCATATCTTTTTCTTTCTCCGTAAACGCCCCCTTGAATCTGTTTCTAAGTGCAGTAGGGAATATATTGAGTCTTATGGACTATAAAGAGAACATGATTAATCTTATCCTGTCTTTCTGTAATCTGTATATATAGTACCAGAGGCACTCTCTGTTTCTTGTTACTTGTGTATCAATGTCATACAAGTTTTACTGACCGATACTTTGGTTGTGTTAGTTGGTAAAATGCCAGAGATTCAATTGGGTGCCCATACATTCAGAAATCAGGGAGTGGAAGTAGCAAGATTTCACATGCATGACTGGATTATTCTCTTCCTACTTGTGGTGATTGATATAGGTTTAAATGTGATAGAACCGTTTCACCGTTTTGTTGGATCTGACATGATGACAGATTTGAAATATCCTTTGAAAGACAATACCATTCCCTTTTGGGCTGTTCCGGTAAGTGCAACCTTCAAGACAAATTGTGTTTGGGACAATACACCATTATAATAGTATTGTTTTTTATACTTCTGCAATGTGTACTTTATAATCCATACATCTTTCATTCTAAACAGATTGTTGCTATAATCTTACCTTTACTGGTCGTACTTGTCTTTTACATCATCAGAAAGGATGTCTACGATGTGCATCAAGCTATATTAGGTATTCTTTGTCCCTTATGTGACTATCAGCTTTTGCCTGGTGGCAAGTTATGTTGGCAAGTATATATAACTGGATCAGATTGATTATTTCGTGTGCCTTTTTTCAGGATTGCTGTACTCTGTACTCATTACCTCAGTTCTTACTGATGCAATCAAAGATGCCGTTGGTCGACCCCGTCCAGACTTCTTTTGGCGGTGTTTCCCTGATGGAAAAGGGGTGTGTTTATTCATTGCTTGGAAATATCCCTTATCAGTAACTGATATAACAGCATTTGCAACTTCCAAATCATAATTTTCTGTGTTTTAGGTGTTTGATACAATCACAAGCAATGTCAAATGTACTGGGTTGAAAAGTGTTATCAAAGAAGGACATAAGAGTTTCCCAAGCGGGCATAGTTCTTGTAAGTATAACTATTCCCTAACAATTGCATTATTGGCATCAGAAAATTGTGATTATTTCCTTTTTGGTACTTGACCCTTTAAACAAAATGAGCACATACCCTTTACTTTCGTTCTTTCTTCCGATGAAACTTTCTCAGTGATGTGAACTGTTTTCTTTTCCTTTTCATTGATATTTTTATCTTATCCCGTTCAGCATCGGATTTCTCTGCAAGATTTTAGATTTTTACTGTAGTTAGTACAACTGATTTTTTGAATAACTATATGTAAAATACTGGAAGAATGAACCATCTATGTTGTGTTGTCTGGTACAATTCAGTCAAGTACCTGCTGAAATTTGTAACGATTTGTTAAAATGCCAAATAATAGGTTTTTGTATTTATCACTACCCTATCAATCTTTTTCCCATATTTTTAACCTTTATTTTTTAGTAAAGTTTTCACCTCAAATAGTTCAGCCATATGAAATAGCAAGTTCACAGCTAACGGTGACCTATGCTTGGATTATCTACTTAAGTAGACATCTAGCTCGCAACTCGGAATTCCTGCAAGTGCATAGGTGACTGGCTTATGCTTCAATTTTCACTCAGATGTGACAATATGAGATATTATGTTTCTCTATGTGGTTGTAAGGGTGTTTGGCTGTTTTATCAAAGATCTTGGCTTGCTCTGATTTCTTAGAGAAAAATGAAGCCTTGTTGGCATTTGTTGGTATCATGTGATAGGGTCTTTTGCTGGTCTTGGCTTCCTTGCTTGGTACCTGTCCGGGAAAATCAAGGCATTTGATCGAAGAGGCCATGTTGCTAAGCTCTGCCTTGTTTTCCTGCCCTTACTGGTTGCGGCGTTAGTTGCAGTTTCCCGAGTTGATGATTACTGGCACCATTGGCAGGATGTATTTGCTGGAGGTCTCCTAGGTCTGTTGAATATGGATGAACATGTACTTTTTTCTAGTTTTGTTGTTTCTTATTCCCTTGGTTAGAGATACTTACTCTTTATTTTCTTTGTGCCATTTATGCAGGATTGACTGTCGCTTCAATTGTTTACTTACAATTCTTCCCCCCACCATATGATATAGATGGTACTTGCTCACTTTCTTCATTATCTCTTTTCACAGTAGTCCTACTTCGAATCAGCAAAAACAAAGAATTAGCTAGTTTACTAGTTAAGCATTATAGATTTTTGTGAAGTAAATGGAGAGATACTCTAATAGGAGAAAGTTTACTAGTTGCAAAGGCGCATAATACTTAATTTGATTTATACTGGTGTTGGATGCAATTATGTTAGCAACACTAAACTCTTCCCACAAGACTTTTTTTTGATAAGTAACTCTTCCCACAAGACTGAAACTTTAAAAAAGTTGGACAAAAAGCAAATCAAGCATAAGGAGCTTCCTTCAGTTCTGATCTTATATTGTTAATATTGGCTTTAACCTGTGTTTCAGGAAGAGGTGATTGTGAAATAATGCTAGGCTCTTGTGGCCCTAAAGAAAGATACTGACATGAATTTCAAACCAGGGGGGGTGGGAACAGCTTTTTTCCCTTCTTTTTTTTTTTTGGGGGGGGGGGGGGGGGGGGGGGGGGGGGGGGGGGATGGGCAATGTCATGACACATAAGGAAGCACAACCTTTGGCTGTTTGTCTTTTCCTCTCTGTTGTTTTGAGTACTAAATTCTGTTTTTGTTTTCCAAATGCTGTAAGTTTCGAGTCCTTGCCCAGCTGAAAGAGGAGAAAGAAACAAAGGAAAAAGTTAAGGGGTGAATATTGCTTAGTCGTTGCACATTTTCCGTTGTTGGGTTTAGGGTGTGGGAGGAGGGAACAGCTAGAAATGTGCAATGGCGAACACATGGCAAAGCACCTTTGAGAAAGGTCTTGTTCTCCCTCTTGTTGTTTTGTCCTAGTTTACTCCAACAACTAATAGAGTAAAAGGCGGGGGCCCTGAATGCTAAATTATCTTTTGCTTTTTAAATGTTGTTAGATGCAGCCTTTGCCCAGCTGAAGGACAAAAACATGTTTATTGCTGATTTTTCATGGTTGGTTTATGCAAACCACGAAGGTTTCCAAGCTTATATTAGCAATTTCCCTTGCATTTTCTAAACAATGCCCTGCCTTATTGCTGTTTGTATTCTTGCGTCAAAAAAATTTCACTCTTACTAGAGAGTCCTTTAGTTTATTGATCTGAAGACTCGAAAGGAGAAGTCGACATGACATGTATTTTTAGTTGATCAAACTCCTTATAGAAATTTTGATACACTCTCTTCCATGTCCAGGTAGGATGCCCCATGTGCATTTACAGAGGCTGGCAGAACAGAGAACTGGTACACAATCTATGTCGAATAATCCAGGTTGTCTTACTGTAAGACAATCCGAAGGCGACAGTATGTATGCTGAACCTCAACATGACATTGCCATATCAGAACACAGTGCCCGTGGTGAGACCGGACCAATATTTGATGAAGACGTTGAAAATGGCAGATGGAGGCATTAACATGTTTCACGCATTTACTGTATAGATCAGAATAGGTATGCTGCACTCAGTTTCATAGGACGAGTTGCTTCTCATCAAATAGGTAGATTCTTTCGGGGGTTGCTTGTTTTTTCCACTGCTGTGAACTTCTACCCTTGTAATTTTACATTTGTTTCTTACATTTGACTTCAAGAACTCGACGTGCTAACTGGTTACTACCAAATTCTCAAGTAAATTCCTTGATTTCTTTCATTAATAGACAAGATAAAACGCGATGTATAGACATGACATCGCGATAAACTTTGGATGGCCAATGGTTATGAGCATTGGTTTACGGGATAAAGGCTGACGTCTTTTTGTTGATAGTTCATGAGTTAGCCTTCTACTGAAACTGTGGAATTTCATAATCTATGCAGATGTGTGTATACCATTTTCTGTAGTTTCTTTGAAAAAGTCATTTCAATTTATGATTGAAACTTATTAGAGCCTAAGCTCTCAATTGTATCCCCCCCCCCCCCCCCACAACCAGCACACACAATTGTAATGTAAAACTCGAATGGGAGAGTTGTAGTAGCGGTAAAGTTGTCTCCGTGTGATTTTAGGTCACGGGTTCCACCCATAGAATACAGCACACTGCACCCTTCCCCCATGATCACACTTCCCTGAATCCTGTGTGATCGGGAATGTTTTATTTTAATTGTAATGTATTACTCACCTTTTGCACATAAAGTAAAAAGGACGGCATGCGTTGGCAGCAAGTAAGAGTGATTATATTGGACCTTTTCAATTGGCTTAACAGCAGACGGCATTGTTGTCACTGAATGATTAATCATTATGGTACTGTCTACCGAAAAAGCCTCTCTACCTCTCAATGTATGGATAACCTAAAGAAATTTTGGAGGCGGCAAAAGTACAAAAGACTAGTAGATGAAAAAAGGGATAATAACAAGAGGAATATAAGAATTATTAGTCTTGGAAACAAGAAAAAGATAGTTTTCTTGAAGATGAAACAAGCCCCCATTAAGCTCCATTGGAAGCTATTTTCACCATTGAAGCTAGTGACAAGTTTTCACAATGCTTATGTTAATAAAATGATTAGTTTAGAAGGAAGCAAGAAAATTGGTATAATTTGTGGAGGAAAAAAAGTTGCAAGTGGAAAACCAATTCCAATGGTGGATTTTTCAACCAATAATGTGGTTGATTGCAGGATGGTTTTGGAAATTTATAAAAGAAAATGTCTTATAGAAACCTAGCTCATCACTTAGATATCTTGAAATTGTTTTGATTTTGGCAAAAATTAGATATATTCAACCTCAAGCTCCTTCCTGCGAGTTGATTTTTGTTTAATTTCATGGTACCCTTTAGAAGGGAGCCTTCACGTAATTGGTAATGTTGTTGTCATGTGATCATGAGATCACAGGTTCGAGCTGTGAAAATAGAGCTTTGAAAAAATGTATGGTAAGATTGCGTATAATAGACCCCTTATGGTCCGATCCTTTTCCGGACCCCGTGCATAACGTGGGAGCTTAGTGAACCGGGCTGTCCTTTTTCTTTCCTGGTAATATTTCGTCCAATAAAAAAGTTATAACAATGAGTTTGGACATTCATTCCCCTTCAAAATCAAACAGTTTTTAGATAATTCTTAACCAATCTATTGATATATTATTTATTCTTTCGAGTTATCCAAAATCGGAACGAAGTGAGGGGAGTTTTTTTATTGTGTTCCCGACTCTTGGCTCTCTTTCCCTTTATCCCGTGTTTGGGGAATATTTGAATGTTTGTTCCCCGACTTGCTACGATTTCTGGAAGTCATTGCCAGCTCTTTCCCGTTGATGAAATGCAAAAAAAATTATCTTTTTATTTCTTTCGTGATTTGCATGAATAACTTTCTTTCTGATTAATATTAACTCTCTAAAATTAGTACTTCACACTAACCTGATAGAATTATAGAAAATAAAGAATCAAAAATTTCGACACAAACGAAAAACATAAAGCGGAATCTTGTTGAAGAAATAATTAAATAAATTAAATTGTATATTCTCCAATAGATATAACCTCTTATATAAGATAGTCACATAGTTTAACATGTTAGTAGCGCAGGAAGAGATCCTGATTTCGAATCTCACATCACCGTTACCGATTATCAAGAGAGAAAAAACATGTGTTTTAGCCCATGAAAAAGAATCAGATCCCGATGAACGAGTGCACGCCAAAGACATAATTAGATAAATAAATATGCTCTCTAGTAACTTAAACCTTTATATGAGACGATCACACACCTTAACAAACCTCATGAATACTATGTATATTGATCCTACATTTAAGACACAACTTTATTTGTATTTATAAGGTGCGCTTATTGCTTTCACATATACAACATTTCCTATCTAATTTTTATGAGAAAAATTAGCAGTTTTCTAATAGCCACTAGCTCCCTCCTGCCTCTTTGTAACTTCCAAGCAGGAAGTGGGCTGTCAAATACAAAACATTTATGATTAGTCATGAACCAATTGATGGAATAATCAAATAGTTTTCCAGCAAGAAATGACACATATATGCTATGTTGCTCGGATTCTTTGAAAATATCAACAGGTACGTGTCGGGTCCTCCAAAAGTAGTACATTTTTGGAGGAACACGAGTGCGGTAGCATTTGCGGAGAGTCCGAGAAACATAACCTATATGAAGAGATTCAGCTACGTTTAGGCTTCAGGGCCACTAGCAAATAAGTTAATAAGCCCGCGAAATACTTGAGCTGAAAGTTGATGAGCTTGAAAGAGCTCGCCATCGACGTTCCATATGCTCTCCTTTCCGAAAGAAGTGAATGTGAATGCCGGAGTCTGCTTAGCAAAATGCAGAAAATGTCAAAAAAAGAATAGCTAAACATGGAAATATTAGCAGGGTAAAAAGAGTTCTTGAGGGAATTCTTACCTTGTGGTGCTCGACGAATTCAAAATCTAGCGGGTTGCCATCCTTCTTTGCTAGATGGAGAAGGTGACTGCATAAAATACACAAACATCGAGAGAAGTCAGCAGGGCCAAGATTGGTAATGCCCGTGCTCAGAATATGGGCACATTCAAGTCGAACCATCTTGGTCTCTTTCTCCATTTTCATGTCATTAAAAAACTCAATAACAATTGAGTGAACATACATCGATCTTGCATGTAAGGTGTGTTTGATACGAAGGAAAATGTTTTCTTGGAAAATAAGTGATTTTCTAACTTGTGTTCGGGTGTTTGGTAAGTCAGCAAAAAAAAAATATTATCACAAGAGTATTTATATTAGATGTAAGAAAACGCTATAGGGTGGAGGATGGGGTCAGGGGTGGCAGGGGTGGGATGGTCAAGGGGTGGCGGGGTAGGGATTGGTATCGTTAGGGGGTGGGAAGGAGATAATGATCTTGAAAATGTCACTTATGGAACTTGTTTTCCTTACGCCCTCTAGAGTCTTGGAAAGTCATTATCCTAATATTTAAAGAACTTGTTTTCCTACGGAAAATATTTTCCGAAACATCTTGAAAAATGTTTTCCTCCATGCCAAACACACCTATAGTCACAAGTTTAGTAGTTAAACCACTAGGTCTTTTAGTGAGAGAAAGAAAGAGAGATTGTTACCACAAATAACATGCACGAGGGCAGTCTTTAATTAATATCAGATGCAGAAAACCATCAGAAAGGTGTGCATCAGCCACCAGACCATCGGGCGCTTTTTCATTTCTGCAAGAGATTACAGCAGCTCCAACACTAAGGAAATTCCCTTTGGACTTTAACCATCTTGAATCTTTTGAATAGGGCTGCAAGCTGGGACATTTTGCCGATGTGTGTCCTACTTTTGTTTTGCAAATATTGCAGTTTGCACGACAAGCTACTCTTTCAGACTTTTCGAGTAGGGACCACAATCCCTTTGTCCAGCCGGCCGATGACTCTTTTTCAAGACCTACATTTTTCTTTTCTGATTCAACTTCCACGTATGCAACTTCTGCTTCATACGATCTAAAGAAAAGATAAAAGTTATAAAATATACTACATCAGTAAGAAGTATATAGCATTGAGTGATATAGGCAATTAAGCTTCGAGGAAGTATAGTAGCATGTGAGATCATTGCCATGCCCAAGACGCAGTACAAGACATGGATCAAAGTTCAAATCGGTCTTATAATACAGTAGATTTCCAGTCTCCACCCAGGAGGACGAACATGCCTTAGAGAGGAGCAGTGGAGGAAAACTTGAGTGTCGTGAGTAGCGGTGTCAAATGGGAGGGTTGGGTTGGATTTGGGCGGGTAAAAATGGCAGGTCATTGACCCACCCAAAAGTTACTTGGGCTGAAACGGGTTGTGCTAAAATGGGCTAAAAAGCGAGTCATAAACCCAATTCGCCTACTTCTTACTATATTTTAGTTTCTTTGTCTATTCTTTTATAATTTTTAAAGTACCTAATAAAACTATTTTTTTCTTTATTAAAGGAAAGCCTGGTGCACTAAGCTCCCGCTATGCGCGAGGTCCGGGGAAGGGCCGGACCACAAGGGTCTATTATGGATATATATAACATATCAAACAAGAAAAATCTTTTTGAAATATTTTGAAAGGTTTCTATAGGTCAATTTGGGCTAGATATCAGCCCAATTTTTTGATGAGCTGAATAGGTTGGGCTAAAATGGGCTGAGCTAATAAATGGACAGGTCATGAGCGAGTTGGGGGAGTCATGTTTATGGGCTAATTTTGACACCCCTAATCGCGAGCATGACTTTTGGACCCTTTTGCCATTAGACCCATCAAGGCCCAGCGATCACCATCCAATCAGCTCAACCACAACAGGTCAAGCACATGTTTTAACATAGATAGAATCACACATCTACTCGAGCCTCCCAACATTACACATTGAAACCTCATTAATGACCGTAATATCCGTGAGCTAAGCAGTAGGAATGCTCATTAAGATAGTGGACAGTGGACAAAATGGCAAATAGCGCCACCTCTAAGAACATTTTTTTGTACCAATAAATTTGGTCCACAAACCATACCTGTGACGAAGAAACACCTTTGTTCCCGCATAATCATATCGTTTAGGGCCCATCCACCTGTACTTTTCGCTCTCAGTAATTACATCTCCATAAAACCCATACCTGATAAGTAAGCGAATGATTATGAAGGAGGAGAGGAATTTAATCTTAAGTTCACAAGTAAAGACTAAATGGAATATGTCCCACATAGTGAAAAAATTGAGCTGGTAAATGAAGCAAATTTAGATTATCATTCTATTTATATAACCGCGAAATCCCCAAGGGCCAGTAGCGCAAGGTTCAAAATTTGGTGATAATGGTCCCCCCTTCTACCCTTTTCCACTTAAAACTCAGGTTTTTGTGTACAGAAGGATTCAAGTCCATGATGAAATGTTGAGAATACAATTACGTAAATAAAAGTGTTCTATCTTTAATAGCTAAAGCTTTTAGATGAGATGGGCACACACTTCAACATGGTAGCAGAGCAAGCAGACGTCCGGAGTTTGAATCTCACTGCCACCAAAAAGAATTTCCACGTACTTGGTCCATGAAAAAAGAACCAGGCCCTCACGTGATGGGGCTTGTTGAGAATATAGTTAAGTATATAAAAGTGTGTTCTCTCTAACCGCTTAAGCTTTTAGATGAGAGTCACACACTTCAACAGTATAACCATAGATTATTATAGGCATATCGAACCAAGAAAAGGATTCAGTAGAATAAAGCCTGCAAATCTGATAACGTATCGCTCACTTTTCAACTAAATGCCATGTATTTACCAACAGGTTAAAAGAAAGTAGGTTGCTACACCTGGATATAGGTGGATTCAAAATAAAGCAGAAAGAAAGCCAGAAAAGCGTACCACTCACTAACAGTAAGTATCAGCTAAACAAAGACATTAGAAAGCTGCCGATTTGTAACAGCATATTGAGTTAACTAATAAAAGATGAAAATTACCCAGCAAAAGAAGCTGCATAACGTACACTGGGTTCATCCTTAGATTTAGAAGTCTTTTTCCATCTTACAACTTGAGCTATATCAAGGCACGCTGCTTTACCAAGGATGATCTGCAATGCAGAAGTCATAGCATCTCTAGCCCCTGTAGTACTGCAAAAATGAAAGTCAAACTAGCTTTTCAAAAAAAATGCAGCTAGCAACGAATCAAAAACTGCTAGTCTCTCCATTCCATAAATAATTTATGTGAAGGTGTTTGACTGGGCACGGAGTTTAAGAGAAAAAGGAAGACTTCTAAAACTTGTGGTCTAAAATAAGAAATAAAAAATTATGTGGCTATAAATGATTTCATTTAGGGCAAAATGGGAGGATTGAAGTTAAGTTGTTACTAAATATGGAAAGATTATCATTCTTTTTGGGATTGATTAAAAAATTAAGAGTGTCACATAAATTGGGACAGAGGGATTACATGCTAAGCATAACATAGGATTTTAAAACGAAATCCACATGCATATTAAGTTAGTAGTAAATATCAACAAGGGCTGCAACATTCATAGCTGGTAAAATATACCAATCAAGAAACTTAAGACAATCCTACTTCAATTCATACTAGAATCTTCACGGATGATTTTTTGATGATAAAATGTAAAACAATTAACAGTGGTTATTGGTTCTAGTAGCAAGAGGTATCTTAAGTTTTGAGACCTGTGTATCTGGAAGGTGACAGATGCTTACGTTAAATTTTGTAGAGTGTAGTTAGCAAACTCAACTTGGATAATAATATTCGTTGTTAGCTCACACTTTTGACAGTTACACAAGAGGACAACCACTCGTCATCCTGTTTGTACCTTAATAATTCTGAACGTCCAACACTCAGAGAGTAGATACCAAAGACACCATTTATAAAAACGAATGCAAGGAGATCATCTCTAGCTTTCACACAGGAAGCCTCTAAAGACAGTTACCATTCAACTATACTGAAAATGATCAATAAGGACCTTACCAAATTACAATGGCATCTGTTGATCCTGCTGGAATAAGTCCAAATCTGAATTTTTCATTTGGGAAAGAGAAGTCAAGATCTTCCGCTGCTGAGATGGCAAAAGGGTAAATCAAAGATGCCGTATCATCTAACAAAAAGTCGATGATCTATTTTAGGCTTGCAACACATAAGATACAAATTCTTAAGATTATTAATCATGATTATAAAATTAACTAACCTGTTTGGCAGGAATCTTCTCCGGTTCCTGTAATTCCAGATACATTGTTCATAAGCACACTTCACAAATATTGATAATGCAAAGAAAACAAGTCAAGGAGAGAATTTACGTGTTTACATACTGAGGTTTGTTGATTGGTTTAGAAGAGGAGATTCATCTTCACCACTATCAGATGGGTCCCTGATATCCACATTGGTATCAAGAACAGGGTCGTCGCCATTATTCTCAACGGGATGGTTAAGTTCAGCAGGGCTTGGTGGATAGTTAGATTTGTGCCTCGACAAGAGAAGACCGTTCAGTATTTCATTGAAAAATCCATCACCTCCCTGAAATGATGTCAGATAGTATGAGACCAGCCCAAACAACTTGGTCGTAAAATTGTTAGAAGAACTGCAATATAAGCTGCCCAAATGGCTATATTCTGTATCTCGTGTCGATTTATACAGGGTACCCATGTTTTGATGGAAACAAAAGGATCATATGGATCTTTTAAGACACTCATATTTTGCTAATGATGTACCTAAATATGCATTTCTGAAACCCCATGTGCATAAGGGGTCGTTTGGTTGCTGGTTAGAGTTATGCGGGTACTAATAATGCAGGGATTAGTTACGCAGGTAATAGTAATGTAGGAATTAGTTATGTAGTTATTAGTAATGCGGGTATTAATTTATGTTGCATGGACTCTACAAAATGTTGCCGTACTCGTGATCCTCCAAAATTGCACTACTTTTGAAAGATCCTACACGTATCCATCAATATTTTTGAAGAGTCCGAGAAACATGGGTATTAATTACGCAGGAATTAGTTATGCAGAGTTTAGTTATGAAGGGTATAGTTATTCATGTATTGTTATTCCATCTTCTACCCTACATAAAATAATATAGATTCCCTTATAACTTATACATGTGTTCGGTAAAGAATGGATTTTGGGCCTAACTCAACCCCAAAAGCTAGCTTGTGAGCGGAGGATTGTCCAAGTCCATATAAGGAGTCCACTCATCCCTTAAACCACCGATGTGAGATATTTTAACACCTCACCTCACGCCCAAGGCTGGACATCTGGTGCGAAGGCAGTTTTAATATGGGGCCCACTATCGGGAAATAATAATTAGGATGAGTCCTACTCTGATACCTTATAAAGAATAGATCTTGCGCCTAACTCAACCCCAAAAGCTAGCTTGTGAGGGGAGGATTGTCCAACTCCATATAAGGAGTCCACCCATCCCTTAAACCACCGATCTGGGATCTTTTAACATATTCGTTATGCAGAAATGAAAAACGTGAACAACATTGTATTAGTAATGCTATGTTTTATGTGGAAAGAGAAAAACCCAACCAAACATTATATAACTTATGCTAGATTCTATGTGGGGGTTATTTGTTCTCATTTTTGTAATCAAACGTGTATAAAGTTATGCAAGTTTTAATACATGAATAACTTTACTCTAACCAGCAACCAGACGACCCCTAACTACACTGTACTACTACAATCTTAGCATATTTGCCTCCCCTCCCCCACCCCTTATTGTTTGTGTAAAGAAGGTATCTTGGGTCTAACTCAACCTCAAAAGCTAGCTTATAGAGATGAGGATTTCTCAAGCACATAAGGAATCCAAGGAACCATCCCACAAACGATGTGGGACTCCAACACCCCGCACGCCCAGGACTGGACATCTGGAGCGTGGACAATATTAGACAGGGGCCCAACATCGAAAATAATGAATCGGAATGTGTCTGGCTCTTATACCACTTGTTGGAATCGAAAAAATCAGGGAGTTACGCGAAAACTAATAATTGCAAACATTGAACGGCGATAAATCAGAAACAAACACAATTATACTAAATATGCATAAACTTTAATATGGTTTTGGTCAATTGACCTATATATGAAAAACTAATATAAAAAACTCTAAAAATGTAGAGAGAAGAATCTTCCCCTAAACAAAACTTTCTAAACGACTACATTGTGGAGATTTTTTTGTGTTGTGTATGAAAAGAAAGTCTCCTATTTATAGAAGTCCAAAACTTCTCCAAGAAAAGGATAAATATGATAGAATCCTTTTTCATAAAGAAAACTTTTTCAAGCAAGAAACTTTTTTGAAGTAAAACATAATTATGGTAGAATCCAAATAAGGTAAGAAATTCAGGGCAAACCCTAATCTCCCCTTGGCCTGAATTTTGTGGCAAATCAATCTTGATTCTTCATCTTCACATAGTTTTCATCATTGTTGCTTGCCATGGTTAAAAATATTATGCTTAAAAATTGGTTTAAAAATATTTTGCTTTATTTTTTAAGATGCAGCAGCAGGGATGTTGAAAATATGATTGAAAAACCATCTCCACATGTAGTACGCTGGATAAAATCTCCATTATCGTGATATTGGTTGCAGCTTGATTTGAAACCGCCTTGAACATATCCTGAACATCACTGAATCATTGGCTAACCACTAGCTCTGATACCATATTGATCACACATCTCATCTAAAAGCTTAAGTTGTTAGAGAGAACCCACTTTTAATATTTAACTATATTCTCAACAGTTTGAAAGGAACAACATAAGATTTCTAATCACCGTGTAAAGAAATGCAAGAACTAACAGAAGTCGTTAAATCCTTCGCAACTCCACTACATGGGTAAAACGAAGAACAAATGCATCAAAAATGAATTGACTAAAAAGGTGGGGCAGCCCGCTGCACAAAGCATCCCAATTCACGCTGGATTTGGGGAAGGGCCCCACTCCGAGGGGGTGTAATGTAGGCAGCCTACCCAGACGCAAGCATCAGTGGTTGATTCCACAGCTCGACCTATAGGTCACATAGAGACAACTTTATTGTTGCTCCAAGGTTCTCCTTCATGGAGTCTAAGATGGGGAACAAATACAATAGCATTTTCATGGAGTCCATTGAACATGAATTTTGAAACACAAAGGGAACCTTGTAATACATAAATTTAGCTAGTTGTCCGTTATAGATGATTGTACCAGGAAACTTCAATGCATCTATAGAATTTTTTATGACTTGTTCCATCTGTTTGCTAATTACTTACACGAGTCATTGTAGTCATTGCCAGCTAAGTTGACCGTGTTTCAAGTTATTTTTTCAAGAAAAAGGTTCTTTCATTTATTGATCATTTGGCAGCTATCAAGGAACAAAGTATCAACCGATTAACAAGGGGAAAACCTGACACGTACAATTCTCTCAAACTCGTCAAATGTATATGAAAAAGATTTGAAGCATTAAACAAATACTCTTTTATCAGTGTACTGATTTCCACTTTCCTCTACGCATCTCATATAGCAAATTAGAGCAAAAAGCTCCAAATCCTCACGAATCTTGTTAATAGTATTTATACACTTCAATGGAATGCTCAAGTTTGGCACCTAGAAGAGAACTTTTAAGAAGAAAAACCACCCAACCCACCCAAAAAAACAAGCTAAAGACGAGCTTTAAAAGAAAAGCATAGCTATCTCTAACAACTTAGTACTTACAACTGCTACCACGCCATCATATGAACGCAGCTCTCTATTTGTAATGGAAGACATTATATCCAAAGCTTGTCCTGCCCTTTCTGTCACAGTAACCTGGTGGAAAGAATACGGGCGAACTTAAAAAGAGTACAAACTGGAATATAAGCAATAAAAGTATCCACTTTTAAAGCTGAATTATCCAAGTTTAGTCTGCAGATAGCGGATAGAAAAGTTATAAAATTAAATCCTATTACCACAAGATTGACGAGTAACACCCATGAAACTGTTTATGTTTCTATGTAGACAATTTGTCCGATCAATAGCCACTACTCATGAAACAACCTGGTAATTCCAAGCTCATAACTTAACAACAATTTTTTTTCTTTTTTGATGACCGATAAATCCATCTAGGACCAACTGCGGCCTTTAAAAAACTCGGGGATAATAGGTCTACCCCTCTACCCTTCTCCACTTAATTACCACGTTTAGTTCGCATGGTATAGGGCTCGAACCTGTGACCTAAGTCACAAGTCCCTCAAACTTTGTCACTCGAACTAAGCCCGGGGGAAGGGGGGGGGGGGGGGGGGGGGCAATGTAACACCGAATTTAGTTGACCTGATTGACTATTTTGCAGATAAACAGAAGAAAACTAGAATGAGTTTCAGTACATAGAGAAATTACCAGAAAAGTTTACCTTCGTTTTCACTTTTGCTTGACAGAATGTCAGAGCCACTGTTTCCCAAACTTTACATCCAAGTCCTTTCCCACTCTTTGGGTTAACAAAAACCTATTAATCACAAAGGAAAAAGTCTGAAGAAACTTAAACTTCAAAATGAAGTTAATTTCTGTCACCATTTAGACAGTACCGGCACTACCAGAGCTTGAGCAACTAATAGACATGTTAACTGGTAATTGATAACTTACTAAACGTACCAGAAGGTTCTTTGGCCGCTCAGCGTCCATGTTTAGAAGATCATTGATCCGATTAACCCACATCTGACATGTTTGTGAATCCTTATGTCCAAAGGTGTAAAAAGATGGAACCAAAACAGAAGGTTGTGTCTTTGATTTCTGGACTCCGCGTATTGTAAATCGGTACATCTGTATCCACATATACATATTGTTAATTACCTCTTTGACCAAAGGAGATATATTTAGACTCTTAACCGTTGTTAAATAATTATAACCTCGAACGATTGGCCCAAGAAGGCAGCTTCATGTACCAACCCCCAATCAATGAACTCTGCAGAGTATACATCGCTATAACACAATGTGGTTTCACTCTTAGAAACAAGTTCTATGCCAAAACAAGATGATGGATCCTGCCCCTGCCATACAGATAAAGGTTAATTCTAGGACTGAATTTCATAAAGCATAAATAGGGAGTCATACAGTATTAGCTTCATCTGAAACATTATGAGATACCCTTTCCTGTAACTTCCCTAATAAATATACCGGTCATTGACAGTGTGAACTACAGAGATTAGACACTGGCAACCTCAACTTACCAAAGACTACATAGCATGAAAACATTCTACCAACAATCTTTTGAAAATGGAACTCACTGACATAGATTATCTAGAACATGTATTTCAATCACAGGTTAGCCAAAGCCGGCCAGAACAAGATGCATGGTACCTTTAAACAACAAAGTTGCTCAATTTAATTAGTTACAAACATTTCAAACCTCAGTTCAAGTGAGTATACTAATTGCTAAATACACACCAAAAAAGCAAAAATAATAATGAAAAGTGAATAACATAATAAAAATGAAATCTTTGAGCTCCTAAAGCTCCAAACTCCAAACTCTTTCATGTCAATCAAACAATAAAATGGCATATTTTCCTACAACCCAATTCGCCAAAAGCTAACAAATCCAACAGATAATTTAGAAATAAAAAAAATCTGACAAACTGATCATAGAAATGCATGATTTAGTATAAAGAGCAAAATATGGAGAAATGGATAGAATATCATTAAGATTAACAAGCTCACAATCAAAAAATGGGAAGTTTATAGCAAAAGAAAACCAACAACAACAACATACCCAGTGAAATCCCACAACGTGGGGTCTGGGGAGGGTAGAGTGTACGTAGACCTTACCTCTACCTTGGTAGGTAGAGCGGTTGTTTCCGAGAGATCATCGGCTCAAGAAAACCAAAACAAAAATAAAAGTACGAGAAACAAAAAAATCTTACATTAAGTACAGATTTCCAAGATAATCTACTTCCTCTTTCTTACTGCTATACTTTTCAATGTTCAATCACAAAATAGGAATCTACCTAGTCAATTATCTACAACATATTTTTCAGTCACTGGTTAGCAAAAGCCGCCAGAACGAGATGCATGGCACCTTTAAACTAAAAAGTTGCTCAATTTAATTAGTAACAAACATAGCAAACCTCAGTTCAAGTGAGTTTGTTAATTGCTAAATGAAATATGTTCTTTTTATACATATACAACAACAACAACATACCCAGTGAAATCCCACAAAGTGGGGTCTGGGGAGGGTAGAGTGTGCACAGACCTTACCCTACTTTGGGAGGTAGAGAGGTTGTTTCCTGTAGACCCTCGGCATAAGAAAAAGCAATTGAAAGCAGTACTAAAAGTAAATAACGAGAACGAATAAGAATACTACAAAGAGCATGATAGAGCAGTAACAAACAAAAAAAAAAGCATAATAAGCTTATCAAGAGAAGATATAAGAATGAAAAGTGAAATGAAATAACAACAACATACACAGCAATAACACAAGTGAGGTCTGGGGAGGGTAGAGTGAAATCAAATAATAAAAATAAAATCTTTGAGCTCCCAAAGCTCCAAAATCCAAACTTTCATGTCAACCAAACAATAAAATGGCATATAGGGAATTGATCATAACAAAGCATAAGTTATGATAAATAAGCAAAATACACAAAATTTGGGAAACAGGTAGAATACCATAAGCTTAACAAGCTCAAAATCAAAATAATGGGAAGTTTACAGCACAAAGAAAATAAAAACAAACATGTAGTACGAGAAAAAAAAAAATTACATTAAGTACAGATTCAACAGATTTCCAAGACAATCCATTACCTCTTTGTTACTGCTATACTTTTCAATGTTCAATCACAAAATAGGAATCTACCTAATCGATTATATAAAACAACATACCCAGTGAAATCCCACAAAGTGGATCTGGAGAGGGTAGAGTGTACGCAGACCTTACCCCTTACCTTGGGAGGTAGAGAGGTTGTTTCCGGTAGACCCTCGGCACAAGGACACCTAGTCGATAATATTTTTCAGTCACCGGTTAGCAAAAACAGGCCAGAACAAGATACATGACTCCTTTAAACTACAAAGTTGCTCAATTTAAATTGTTACAAACATATCAAACATCAGTTGAAGTGAGTTCTAATTGCTAAATACACAGCAAAAGCAAAAACAAGAATGAAAAGTGAAATAACATTATAAAAATAAAATCTTTGAGCTCCCAAAGCTCCAAAATCCAAACTTTCATGTTGTAAAGATATGTCATCTGGGCCTAACCCAAAAGCTAGCTCATGAGCCCAAGTCCATATGAGCAAACCACCAGTCCATTCCCCACCAATGTGGACTCTAACCCACTCTAACACATGTCAACAACAACAACAACATAGCCAATGTAATCCCACAGGTGGGGTGAGGTTAGAGTGTAAGTAGCCCTTACCCCT
The DNA here is from genome assembly GCA_034509755.1 of Anisodus tanguticus. NCBI lineage: Eukaryota > Viridiplantae > Streptophyta > Magnoliopsida > Solanales > Solanaceae > Anisodus > Anisodus tanguticus. Next base: position 1,201,304 of record CM067540.1, on the reverse strand, counting down.
ATCTTGGGAGGTGGAGAGGCAAACTTTCATGTCAACCAAACAATAAAATGGCATATGGGGAATTGATCATAGAAAAGCACAAGTTACAATAAAGACCAAAATGTACAAAAATATGGAGAAATGAATAGAATACCATAAGCTTAACAAGCTCAAAATCAAAATAATGAGAAATTTACATCAAAACAATACAAAAACAAACAGAAAAAAACTTACATTAAGTACAGATTCGACAGATTTCCAAGACAATCTATCATTAGTTTGAGTAAGAATAACTTCTCCATCACCATCCAAGAACATATTTGAGCTAAAAATCGAGTCTTGGTAATTAAATGGTACATTTTCTTGATTTGGGGTTCTCTACATAATAATAATAAATCCACCCAAGATTTTCTTGATTTATAAAAACAAAAATAAAAACATTAATGAAGAACCCTATTGGTTAATCCAAGAATACCCATATCGTTAAACACTCAAAAATCATTTCAATTTAGTCATCAAACATTTTCAAGAAGCTGAAAAAACATTTCTTTTTTTGTTTGTTTATTTTCTTCTTTTTGGGTTTTTTATTTTATTTTTTTGCTACAAGTGAATTTCAGCGTTTCATTATTATAAAATCTTTTAAAAGTCTAATAAGACTGCAAATTACAACTTTCCGCCATGGCCCTGTGGTGGGGCTGATGATTTTCCTTTTCCCTTTTTCCATGTGGGAAAAAAGAAAATGTTGAAGGAATTGTTTAGAAAAACTTGATTGATGCTAATGGGGGAGTTAAACGGGCTGATTGGGCTATATTAAGACGGGCAATTAGCACAAATGCTCCCTCTTTTGCTTTAATTTTTGCCCCTCAAATCGTAAGTCTTTAGTTTTTGTCCTTGAGAACTTTAAGTAACAAAAAATGATCGAAAATCCCTAGATATTAAATAAAAAAAATTATAACTTAATTTCACAAGACAATATTCGCGAAAAGGTACATAAAAATTATGTCTTGATCGGTATAATTTATATGAAAACTTGCCTTGCGAATTAAAACTACATAACAATACCGGACAAGACATAGTTTCTATGTATCTTTTCGCGAATAAGCATAGTTTCTATCAAAATCTTACCTTGAGAAATTATAAAGCTTATTTTATGAAATTGCTTTTTTTATTCTATTGGGGATCGAACTCAGTATCTCTAATGTTGTAGACCAACTAATAAAGGTAGAGTAAAACCTCTATAAATAAATATTCTTGGGACCTGGAAAATTATTATCTTATACGGGGTTATTAATTTATTGATAAATGAATATTTTATTAATTTATGTATAAATTAATATTTTTATAGAATAATTTTTATTTTGTACATTATATTCCTCAAATTAAACAATTTTTTTCAGTAACTAAGAAAATAAAATAAATAAACAATTAATTAATGATGGTGCATTGTATCTAAGTTTATTAATCTTGTCAAAAAGAAGTTTATTAATCTTAGGTTGGTGTGATTCAAAATAGAATGCATGTACATTAGGATATGAAGTGTTAGAATATGAAATGTTGTGAATTATTTCAAGTACACACTATAGAGTTTATAAATAGACACATGTACTTTAACTTCATATACCAAAATATAAAAACTCATATATTATATCTTCTCTTCCATGGCTACTCATTTGAAAGGTGTAAAAAAGTCTACATGAGATGAAAAAAGCATTACGTGCTGAATGTAGTTTATGCCCTTTAAAAAGTTAAAGATGAAATTGAGTTCAGTTCACATGAAAAGAAGAACCAATTGAGTTCAGTTCACATGAAAAGAAGAACCAATTGACTATAGATACATATTTTAGGAAAACATAAAATTTGAAATAAAAATTGTTTAGGAAGTGCTTTATTTTATGAATTATATATGTAATTTTCATATGTATTTAATGAATTATTATTTTATATTTTCAGTGGGCCTCAAGAAGTTTTTTTAAATTATTATCTTATGCATTTATCGAGGTTATTATTTTATCCCATAGGCCTAAGTCGGGACCGGAGAAAATTATTATTTAATCGAGGTTATTAATTTATCGAATATTCATTTATCGAGGTTTTACTGTATATTGGCTTCATTTTTTCATTAAATGAGAAGTATGAACAAAAATTAAAGACCAACAATTTGAGGGGCAAAAATTAAAGACCAACCCTTTTGAAGAGCAAACCGTGCAATTTTATACGTTAAGATGGGTCAAAATAGACTAAGTTAAAAAATAGGCGGGTCAGTAATATGTTCAAACTTGGCCTAGTTTGAACATCTTATCTATTACTGCATTTATTTTGTATCTTACTATTTTGTTGTCTCTCTTTTTATAATCCTACCTCAGATACTTTTGTTTTGAGCCTATGGTCTATCAAAAATAGACTCTCCACCTCATAAAGGTATGAGTAATGTTTGTGTATGAAATAAATAATCTCTTGATTATTTTCATAAATGAAAGAGAATATAATATACAAACTTACAATTCCCATAATAGAAAAATCATATTTCTATTCTAATATCAAAACTCTATTCTAGTACTACAAGAATCCTATAATTATGGTAAGTGTACAATACTAATTATTACAATAATGTTACACTAATCAATAAGGAAAACACGTGACTAAATATTACCTAAGGCCGAGAGTATATATATGGCCATATACACTAATCCGAGACTGAATATACATATGATATACACGTGTATATCGTGTTTATCATATGTATATTTAACATACACCCGCAGTCATAGCGGACGGTCTTTGTACGCTGAGACTGTCCCTAAAATCTTTAAAAAGGACCGAGGGAAGACTCTTTGTAAAGATGTCTGCAATTTGATACCTGGAAGGGACATGACAGACGCGTACTTGTTCACGAGCTACCTTTTCGCGAACAAAGTGAATGTCCATCTCGATATGTTTAGTGCGCTGGTACTGAACTAGATTACCGGAAAGGTAGATGACACTAACATTATCACAATAAACCAATGTAGCTTTCTGAATATGACAATTAAGCTCTAAAAGAAGATTACGTAACCAACATGATTCAGAGACCACATTGGCTACCCCTCGATACTCGGCCTCTACACTGGAGCGAGACAAAGTCGACTGGCGTTTCGCAGACCATGAGACCAAGTTATTACCAAGAAACATACAATAGTTAGACGTAGAACGTTTGGTATCCAGACAACCACCCCAATCAACATCTGTATACGAGACAAGTGTAGACGTCGAGGAAGGATATAAATGCAAACCATAGTCAAGCGTACCCTGAATATACCGAATGTTGCGTTTGAGTGCATTCATGTGCTCAAATTTGGGATCATGCATAAACAAACACACCTGCTGGACAACATACGTAATATCTGGTCTCGTGAACGTAATATACTGAAGGGCCCCTGCAAGACGACGATAGTGGGTCGGATCCTCATAAGGTGAGCCAGCCGCAACACCCAACTTGGGTTTAGTATCAACTGGAGTGGAAATGGACTTACATGAGGACATATCAGCTCGCTCAATGATCTCAGATGCATACTTCCGTTGGGACAAGAATAACCCACATGTATGACGTGATACAACAATCCCCAAAAAATAACTCAAGGGCCCCAAGTCTTTCATAGAAAACTCAGAACTGAGCATTGTCATGATAGACTGACGTAATGCATCAGAAGAGGCAGTCAAGATAATATCATCCACATATAAGAGAATATAAGCTAAGGAAGAACCACGACGATATATGAACAATGAATTATCAGACGTGCTGTGAGAGAACCCAATGGTCGAAACATAGTCAGCAAACCTCTTATACCAAGCATGTGAGAAGTGATTAAGCCCATACAATGACTTATTCAATAAACAGACATGATGAGGATATTTGGGATCCCTAAACCCTAAGGGCTGATGCATATAGACTGTCTCCTTGAGATTACCATGTAAGAAAACATTCTTCACATCTAACTGATGAATGGGTCATGCTTTTGAAAGAGCCAAGCTGAGCACAGTGCGAATGGTAGCCGGCTTGACCACCAGACTAAACGTCTCACCACAATCTACACCCACCTGTTGAGTCTTACCATCACCTACAAGACGAGCCTTATGCCTCGCAAAAGAACCATCAGCATTGTCCTTATGAGCAATAATCCACATAGATCGAATAATATTAACACCAGATGGACGGGGCACTAACTCCCACGTCTTATTATCAATAAGAGCATTATATTCGTCGGTCATAACAATTTTCCAATTCGGTCATTTAAAGCAGACACAAGATTACGGGGTAGGGGTGATTTAAGAACATTATAATTTAAATTAAAATGTCTTTTTGGTTTAAAAATACTCCGTTGACTACAAGTGACTAGTCTTTGACTCGAGAGAGAATTGGGTGGATTTTGGGAAATATCGAGACACGTGACAGACAAGCCAGCATGCATTGGGCCTGCTGGCCCAGAACGGATAACTGTAGCAGTGCCTGATGCTCAAACCTAGTCAATTTCTCACAACCACTACACCGTCTAAAAAAACCGCAATAACCCATAAGCAAGCCAAGCTAATTTGCCGATGGAATTCAACAATGCAAGTTGAATTTGATGCTTTTGTTCGCAACCATACTTGAGATTTGGTTTCATGTAACTCTTTAAAAAATGTGGTGGATTGTAAGTGGTTATTTCATATTAAGTATAATGGTTCTGTTGACAGGTACAAAGCTCATTTGGTTGTCAAGGAATTTACTCAACGTCCAAGACTTTATTATCATTCCACCTTCAGTCCGGTGGTCAAGTCTGCTACTGTTCGTCTTGTCCTGACTATCGCCACTCAACTAGACTGTCATGTTCATCAACTGGATATTAACAATGACTTCTTGCGGGGTCGTCTTAATGCTACATGCGACAACCACCGATATTTGAAAGCTCTGAGAATTCTACCCATGTATATCGTCTTCAAAAAGCAATTTACGGTCTCAAGCAGACCCCTCGTGCTTGGTACACTGAACTAAAAAATTATCTCCTTACTTTAGGTTTTGTGAAATCACAATATAATTCCTCGCTCTTCGTTCTGCATAAGTTTGGGTTCATTGTTTATATTTTAGTTTATGTGGATGCTATCTTAGTGACTGATAATCATCAACGAGGTGTTCATTATATTATTGAGGCTCTCTCCCAATGTTTTCATTGAAGAATTTAGGGCCTCTTCATTACATTCTTGGTGTTGAGATGATTCGTTCTTCTACTAGTCTCTTGCTCTCTCAAGAGAAGTACATTATGGATCTCCTACATGATGTTGCTATGGATAATTGCAAAGGTGTTTCACGCCTATGACATCTACTGTTGTTTTTGACTCATCGCATGGTGATCATCTAGTTGATGGTTCCTTGTATCAACGCATTCTTCATTACCCCCTTTTCACTCATCCGGACATAGTTTTTGTTGTCAACAAGCTGTCTCAGGCTATGAATCATCCACTTATATCTCATTGGGTTACTCTTAAACTGAAAGAAATAATCCTCTTAATTATTTTCATTGATTGAATAGATATATATACAAGTTACAAAATAGGAGAATCCTATTCCTATTCTATTACTAAAACCTTATTCTACCATAATTCTAACTCTACAATTATGGTAGTGTATAAACCTACTTTCGGTAACAAATACATTACAATATACTACACATATATTTTCCAAATATACAATATTTTATGTACCAAATAATGGCAAAACCGAGATGCCCAATATGGGCTGATATGGGCAGATTTTGTGTATATTGAATAAGGCAATATACACTTGTATATTGTGTGTATATTGCCTTATTTAACATAAACGACTTCTCCACTATCTCCATTCCACTACTTCCTTTGGGGTACTCATTGCCAAAGAGAGTGATCGCAGACTGCTTGTGTACTCTGATTCAGATTGGGCAGGGGATCCTCAAGATCGCATCTCCACCACTAGTTATGCTATCTATCTTGGTCGTTGTCCAATTTCGTGATCTTTGAAGAAGCAGCGTTCAACTTCTCGTTCATCTACGGACGCAGAATATCGGGCAGTTGCAACTGCTGTTTCGAAAACTAACTAGCTCACCCATCTTCTCCAGGAGCTTCAGTTCCCTCTGACTGTTGTTCCGAAAGTTCTATGTGACAATGTTAGCACAACTTATATTTGTGCCAATCCAGTTTTCCACAGCCGTATGAAGCATGTGGCTATCGACTTCCACTTTGTCCCTGAGCAGATTGAGCACAAAAAGCTTAAAGTTGCACATTTACATGCTGTTGATCAAGTCGCGGATCTTCTTACAAAGCCTCTTCCGCGTGCACTCTTTAATATACATTTTTTCAAGTTGGGCGTAGTATACCTCGACGTCAACTTACTGGGGGCGTAACAACGGCTAGCAAGTTCCTTCAGTTTAGTTATCTTTGTTATTCTGCTTTTTAATTTTGTTTTGTATAGCTTTATTTAGGATTGTTTGATTTCACATATGTTTCTCTTCCTTATATTTAGGATTGTTTAACATCACGTAGGTTATCTGTTACCTAAATTTTCTCTAAGTTGTTATTTTTGCTCAGCTTTGTATGAATTACACTAGCTGTATAAAGTCGATACAATGATTAATAAAACCAACATTCATCTGCGACCAGTTTTCTTTATTCTTTAACATCTACCTTCCTGGACCAATTGTCAAAAATGTATTACAAATATGGAGTAAATAATACAAATTTAACATTACATATAGATAATTAAGTACTTTCACTATAATCTTTTAATTATAAAAAAAATAGTATCGCGATTCATGATGCGACAAACTTGTGAAGAGTCACTAGCAAAAAAATTACAAATGCATCATTTCAATTAATCAAAGATTTAAATACTTAATTAGATATCATAATTTAAAATTTACCATCAATTAAGAGATCAAAACTGCTATTATTGTTCCTAAAAGTAAAGACTATACCACTAAATCAGTAAATCTAGTAGTACTATATATTTTTACTGAAAAGGTAAGAAAGTATCCTACATCTACTTTTCCATATCAATTGTTTATTTTAGTTGAAAAGTCAAATACCACTACATCTAATCTTCTAGATTTTTTTTAAAAAGTAAAAAATAACCAAACATCTATCAGATCTAAAACAGTAATGACTAATGACCGATATAATTTTCTACTAAATTTGGATAAAGCACAATTAAAACAAGTGTAATCAGATTCGAATTTTAGTTTTAAAATAAGGTACAATATCATTTTTAATTATCCCGTTATTGTTGAATTCCGACTTTTATCCTTATAATATATAAATTAGCATATTTAGTCTTCAATTAATAAAAAAAAATATTTTTGATCCATTATATAAAAATATATTCTAATTAAATTATTTTTAGAACTATCTTCTCCTCAAATATTGAGTAAATAATACAAATTTAACACTACATATAGATAATTAAGTACTATCACGATTTCTTGATGCATGTTGGCAGGAGCAAGACTGTAAATTGGGGCCTTATGTCTAGCTAATCAATCTTTTTAAAAAATAATTAAATAAATTGAGATGTACGTACTTTCATTAAAATATTTTAATTACCAAAAAAAAATATTGTCGCAATTCATGATGCGGCAAAGTTGTGAAGAGTCACTAGCAGAAGATTACAAATACATCACTTCAATTAATCAAAGATTTAAAATACTTAATTAGATATCACAATTTAAAATTTACCAACAATTAAAAGATCAAAACTGCTATGATTATTCCTGAAAATTATAATGGTACAAAATATACTCGGACTAAAAGTTGGAAAACCGTCCCTATATAATTCTGAATATAAATTCTATTTAGACATAAATTAAAATATCAAATCATAATCGATTTTGATTTCCTATAATTTTTAATTATTTTTCCAACAATAGTTAACATGTATCACATACTCCCTCTATTCCAATTTATGTAATACTTTTCACTTCTCGACATTCAAACTGCACGAACTTTGACCAGCATTTTAAGATGTATTTTTTCACAAAATTGATATGAGAAAAGTTGCAATTTATAGTATTTTTCATGCAGTTTTCAAATACGAAAATTTAATCTTTGGGTTAATCTAATTCAATTTAGCTTTAAAATTTAGTCAAATTGACTCTTAAAAAGCAAAAACTATCGCATAAATTAAAACGAAGATAATATTAAATAATATTAATAACATAGTAAAAATTATACTATTAGTGCATATAATTTAAATTAAGGAAAAATCCCTACATTGATCTAACCTTGTAATCGTAGATCAATTGTAGATTTGTTTGCCAAAAAAGTCAAAAATACCCCAACATCTACCCGCCTAAATATATTGTAGATATTATACAAAAAGTCAAAAATACCCCCTACACCTATACACTTACTTATTATAGATCCAGATGTATCTTAAATTTTAGATTTCTAATAACTTGGACTTATTTTTACGGTTAAACCCCAACGGGACTGAATACATACATTACAAGTCCCCAATTCGCTCTTTCTTTTCTACAGATTCATTCATGCATCACAACAACAACGCGTGATACAGATCGGATCACGCGCTTACGGCGGAACACGGCGGAGCACAGTCGTTGCCGAACAACATTGCCGCTTGACGCTTTTATTTTTCTCGCAAGGTGAAAAAAATAATTTAACTGCCTGTATTTTGTGTGATTTCGTTTAGATTTTGATCTGTTACATCGATCTAAGGTTAATTCAGTTTAAGTAAACGTAAATGTATTAGAATTCGTAATTTTTGATGTTGAATTTTGGTGATTTTTGTGAAAAGATAGTTAAATGCTGTTATTTTGTGTGATTTCGTTTAGGTTTTGATCCGTTACATCGATCTAAGGTTAATTCAGTTTAGGTAAATGTAAATGTGTTAGAAATCATAATTTCTAATGTTGAATTTGGTACGTGCATTTTTTTTGTGAAAAAATAGTTAATTGCTTGTATTTTGTGTGATCCGTTACATCGATCTAAGGATAATTCAGTTTGAGTAAATGTGAATGTATTTGAAATTGTGATTTTTGATGTTAAATTTTGTGAAAATTTAGTAAACTGCCTGTATTGTGTGTGATTTTGTTGAGGTTTTGATCCGTTACATCGATCTAAGGTTAATTCAGTTTAAGTAAATGTGAATGTATCGGAAATCGTAATTTTTTATGTTGAATTTTGGACATGCATCGTTTTTGTGTGATTTCGTAGAGGTTTTGATCCGTTACATCAATCTAAGGTTAATTAAGTTTCATTGAATGTGTGAATGTCTTAGAAATCGTGATTTTTTGATGTTGAATTTAGTACATGCATTTTTTTAACACAGTCTTGAGCCGATGGTCTATCGGAAATAGCCTCTTTACCCCACAAAGGTAAAGGTAAGATCTGCGTACACCCTACCCTCTCCAGACACCACTTTGTGGGATTATACTGGGTATGTTGTTGTTGTATTGTTTTAACACAGTAAAATGTTTAGCAACTGCTTGTATTTTGTGTGATTTTGTTTAGGTTTTGATCTGTTAACATCGATCTAAGGTTAATTCAGTTTAAGTAAATGTAAATGTATCAGAAATCGTAAATTCGATGTTGAGTTTGGTACATGCATTGTTTTTGTGAAAAATAGTTAACTGCTTGTATTTTGTGTGATCCGTTACATCGATCTAAGGTTATTTCAGTTTGAGTGAATGTGAATGTATTAGAATTCGTAATTTTTTATGTTGAATTTTGTGAAAAAATAGTTTACTGCTTGTAGTTTGTGTGATTTTGTTTAGGTTTTGATCCGTTACATAGATCTAAGGTTAATTCAGTTCAAGTAAATGTGAATGTATTAGAAATTGTAATTTTTATGTTGAATTCTGGTGATTTTTGTGAAAAAAATAGTTAACTTCTTGTATTTTGTGTGATCCGTTACATCGATCCAAGGATAAGTCAGTTTAAGTAAATGTAAATGTATTAGAAATCGTAATTTTTGATGTTGAATTTTGGTGATTTTTGTGAAAATTTAGTTAACTGCTTGTATTTTGTGTGATTTCGTTGAGGTTTTGATCCTTTACATCAATCTAAGGTTTAATGCAGTTTGAGTAAATGTGAATGTATTAGAAATGTGATTTTTGATGTTGTATTTGGTACGTGCATTGTTTTTGTGAAAAATAGTTAATTGCTTGTATTTTGTGATCCGTTACATCAATCTAAGGTTTAATTCAGTTTGAGGAAATGTGAATGTATTAGAAATCCTAATTTTTGATGTTGAATTTTGGTGATTTTTGTGAAAATATAGTTAACTGCTTTTATTTTGTGTGATTTCGTTGAGGTTTTGATCCGTTACATCGATCTAAGGTTAGTTCAGTTTACGTAAATGTGTATGTATTAGAAATCGTGAATTTTTGATGTTGAATTTGGTACATGCATTGTTTTAACACAGTAAAATGTTTAGTAACTGGTTGTATTTTGTGTGATTTCGTTGAGGTTTTGATCCGTTACATCGATCTAAGGTTAATTCAGTTAGAGTAAATGTGAATATATTAGAATTGATAATTTTTTATGTTGAATTTTGGTGAATTTTTTGAAAAATAGTTTAACTGCTTGTATTTTGTGCGATTTTGTTTAGGTTTTGATCCGTTACATCGATCTAAGGTTAATTCAGTAAGTAAATGTAAATGTATCAGAAAACGTGATTTAAGTCGAAATTGGTACATGCATTGTTTTTGTGAAAAACAGTTAATTGCTTGTATTTGTGTGTCCGTTACATCGATCTAAGGTTAATTCAGTTTGAGTAAATATGAATGTATTAGAAATCGTAATTTTTTATGTTGAATTTTTTGAAAAATAGTTTAACTGCTTGTATTTTGTGCGATTTTGTTTAGGTTTTGATCCGTTACATCGATCTAAGGTTAATTCAGTAAGTAAATGTAAATGTATCAGAAAACGTGATTTATTATGTCGAAATTGGTACATGCATTGTTTTTGTGAAAAATAGTTAATTGCTTGTATTTTGTGGGATTTCGTTGAGGTTTTGACCCGTTACATTGATCTAAGGTTAATTCAGGTTAAGTAAATGCAAATGTATTAGAAATCCTAATTTTAAAGTTGAATTTTGGTGATTTTTGTGTCAACTGCTTGTATTTTGTGTGATTTCGTTGAGGTTTTGATCCGCTACATCGATCTAAGGTTAATTCAGTTTAAGTGAATGTGAATGTATTAGAAATCGTAATTTTTGATGCTGAATTTGGTACATGCATTGTTTTAACACAGTTTTTGTGAATAGCGCTTTTTCACTGTGTTGTCGGTGTAGTTTTAGTGTTCCGTGTGTTCATTTATGATCTGTGCTTTTTGAAGTTGACGTGAAAGGTTAATTGGATTTAATTTTAGTTTTTAACATGCTAATGAATTTTTGACCCGTTACGTCGATCTAAGGTTTAATTCAGTTTGAGTAAATGTGAATGTATTAGAAATCGTAATTTTGATGCTGAATTTGGTACATACATTGTTTTAACACAGTTTTTGTGAATAGCGCTTTATTACCGTGTTATCGGTGTAGTTTTAGTGATCTGTGCTTTTTGAAGTTGACGTGAAAGGTTAATTGGATTTAATTTTAGTATTTAATTTTCTATTGAATTTTTGATCCGTTACATCGATCTAAGGTTAATTCAGTTTAAGCAAATGTGAATGTATCGGAAATTGTGATTTTTGATGTTGAATTTGGTACATGCATTGTTTTATTCTGTTGTCGGTATCGTTTTTGTGTTTGAATTAGTGACGATGGTGATCCGTGTGTTCACTTATGATCTGTGCTTTTTGAAGTTGACGTGAAAGGTTAATTGGATTTAATTTTAGAGTTTCATTTATTTTACGCGTGAAAAAGAACGATTTTTTGGTAAATCATGTGTTGCTGGCGCCACAGAATCGCTTAATTCATTGTGAATTTGATAATGAAATTGAAAGATATTATTTTAAGTTACTTGCATCGGTTCGTCTTGTAAGAGTTATATAATTTACATGTCAATTTAGCAGAAAAAGAAAGCTCTAAGAGATGGTCTGAGCAAAATGTTTAGCAAATGTGTTTTATTGATTATCTTGTAGTTCCTTTTTTGTTGTTGTGCATGTGATCTCATAGCTGTTTTTCAATAAATCCACTTAAAGTCAATCCTAATAGTTATCCTGAATTAAGACTCTGTCTAATGTGGTTTTTCTTGTTTCCATTTTTTATTCTGGCTAGAATATATTCTAGGGATTTGAAATGTGAAAGATTTATGCCTTGTATTTTACCTTATAATATTAGTAGATTTTACGCATATTAATATTGTCATCTGGTATAAAAAGAACATGAGGTTGACAAATATTAGATGAACTTGTTTATAGCAACGTACAGGTACTTTTGTTATTATTGATACATAGACTAGGCACTGCCTAATCCCCACCATTAAGGTGGTTAAAAGCATTTATTCTTATTTTTAACCTTTCATTTTCCCTTTTGCATTTTTAACTTTGTTGATGGTTTACTGGGATAGTTTATTCTGGGGGATAAAAGGATTTAAGTCTAACATCATTGCTGTGGTTGTAGGATGTCTGTTGATGCTGAGTTTTCCCATGGTCCATCCATCTTAACTGGCGAAAAATTTGCTGAAGTGGGGAATTCAGCCGTTGCATGTGAAAATACATCTAACAATGGCGTTGTTATGTTGACAAAAGAAACTTTGAACTGCCTTGCTGATAAGGGTCAAATGGAACATAATACAGCCTCAGAGATAACCGGCATTGAAGAAGCGAGCGGCGAATCTGGTGGTTCAGACAAATGTAATGATGATGGAAAATTAAGTAAAGAAAGCGCAGAAACTGCAAATGCAGATGGCAACAGTGAAGACAAGTTGCAATGTGATCAAAGTAAGAACACTGGAAATGCAGACAGTGATGGTCAAGGGGCACCAAGCATGGTCACAGAAATCAAAGGTGTCAATGAAAGAGGAGGTGATGTCAGCAGTGAAGACAAGTTGCAATGTGCTCAAAGTGGGAACACTGAAAATGCAGACACTGATGGTCAAGGGGCACTGAACATGGTCGCAGAAATTACAGGTGTCAATGAAAGAGGAGGTAATTTTAATGGGGATATCAATTTAGTATGTGAAGAAAGTGCAGATATTGAAAAGGTAGCGATCAATGGCCAAAAGGCACCTAGCACAGATATTAAAGTCGTTGAAGAAATTAGTGGTGAATCTAATGGTTCAAGGAAAAATGATAAGAGTAATGCTGAAAAGGGGGATATCAAAAGTTCAATGGCTATCAACCCTGTTGCTGAGACAGTAGTCATGGAAGGAATGGGAGACGAATCTAGTGGCCCCCACAGAAGTAATGATGGCAGGAGATTAAGTGAAGAAAGTGCAGATATTGAGAAGGTAGAGAGCGAAGGTGAAAGGGCACCTAGCACTGTTACAGAAATTAAAGCCGTTGAAGAAATTAGGGGTGAATCTAATGGTTCAAGTACAAATGGTAAGAGTGTGGATGCTGAAAAAGGGGATATCAACAGTTCAATGGATATCAACCCTGTTACTGAGACAGTAGGCATGGAAGAAATGAGAGGTGAATCTAGTGGCCCTCACAGAAGTAATGACGACAGAAGATTAAGTGAAGAAAGTGCAGGAGCTGAAAAAGCAGACAGCAGCGAAGACAAGTCACTATCTGACCAACGTGAGAATGCTGGAAATGAAGACAGTAATGCTCAAGCGGCACCTAGCATGATCACAGAAATCAAAGGCATCAATGAAATAGGAGGTGATTCTAATGGTGATGTCAAATTAGTATGTGAAGAAAGTGCAGATACTGAGAAGGTAGAGATAGATGGCCAAAGGCCACCTAGCACTGTTACAGAGATTGAAGAAATTAGGTCTGAATCTAATGGTTCAAGTAAAATTGATGAGAGTGTGGATGCTGAAAAGGTTGGTAGCAACAATTCAATATCAACCAGCATTGTTACTGAGATCGGTGGATTAGAAGGTCAGTCTAATGGTGTAGAGAAATTTGACATTGTTTCTGAGATCACTGGAATAGACGTTGAGTCTAATGGTGCAGAGGAAATAACTGATGATAGACTAGTACACCAAGAGAGCACAACCACTGAAAAAGCAGACAGCCAAGGTCAAAGCGCTTCCAATATGGTAAGTGAAATCAATGGAATTGAAGATATAGAAGGTGAATCTGATGTCACAAACAAAAGGACTGATGGAAACTCAACATCTGAAGAAAGAAAGGATGCTGAAGTAGCGAATGGTAGCAGTCCAGTTCATAAAGGGTGTGTTCCTAACCATCTAAATGTTTTATTTCTCCTTTATCCTTCTTTTGGCATGATTTAGTGAAAGCAGTCTCCGGATCTGCCGGTTTCCCCCTACTCCCTCCCCCTCCCCCACACAAAAGGACCTAAAGGATTTCCTTAGACTTAGTTTAGTTGGTAAGTATGGTTGTGAGCAGATCTAGATGAGCAGGAAAATATCTATTCCTTTTGCTGTTAAGGAGAGATCTGTGGTCCAATTTAAAAGAATACTGATCAAGTCAATATCTTTAGTTTTTTACTCTACCATGACTCTAATAGATATGCTATCTATATTCAGGTTGCAGTGTAGTTTACGATGCAACCTGTGTCCTTGTGTTTGAATTATGAAGAATTCAGATATACTCTCCTCTCTTTGAAGAACAAAATGTTCGTCTGGTTCATTTCTGATTTCTTAGTAAGAGGTTTTATAGTCTGCAGACAGATAGTCATGATTCTATCCTTAATCCTCTTATCATTTTCTATTAAGAGACATATGAGTGCCAGGGAGGCAGGATGAAGATGCGACTTTCCCATCTATGTTTCTTCCTTCATATGCTATTGGATGTATGTGACCTATATCCCATCTTGCATTTAGTTGGCGGCTTTGTTTTCAGTATAGGAATGTATATGGCTTATTACCATTTGAATATTAGAGTTGATGTTTGTTTAGCAGCTTGATATTCGGATTGCATTGATATTTTATCTTTTTTAAAGTGAGTTAAGATTTTAAACTGATTAACCAACTTGAAGGGCTTCATATTAATTGTCAGACCGCTGTAGAAGTGATTCTATTTACTAGGAAAACATAGTGATGCTGAATTTTCCCATGGCTCATCTAGTTAGCTGACATAAATTCTGCTTCAAGCAGTGAAATTTCTTGCAGCATCGATTCTGTCGCATCTGGAAAGGTGAGCGTGAATAGCTCGGTTGATGATGTTCACAATGTGTGCCGCACAGTCTTCAAGGCTATATGCAATGAAGAAATTGGAAGTAAATCTGATGGTGACAAAGATATAGATGACAAAGCAATGCACCAAAAAAATGAGGATTCTGAAAGATTGCACTCTGATGGTCTAGCTAGTGAAGGGTGAGTTCCTAAGTTCTGAAGCTCCACTCTCCCCTTGTTAAGGATGAGAAACTTAAACCGAAAATATCTCAACCACATTTTGGAGGGAAGGAAATTTATTCCTTTGGCTTCCCTGTGTTTCTAATGCAAATAAGTGGTTTTTGTTTAGATGCATTCTGTCTCTGTTTGTCTTTAGATATAAATATTGAAATCCAAGTTAACTTAAAGTGAGACCTAGACTGAGTCAAGTGGATATAGCTTTTATGGGTTAGCAGCTAATGAGAAATCTTTCTCCCTGCTGAAGCAAAGTTCTTTTAGAATTTCGGCGTTATATGCATCCAAGGGTGTGACCATGAAGCTAGAATAGATCATTGGAAACCAGTGTTCAAATCTCGGAGGAGGCAAACACCCTTATAAGAAAAAGGATGTGATACATTGTGCTCATCTAGGTGCTTATATATCTCTGGTCATACTTCGTATACCAAACAACATTCTGTTGTCCAGTAGGCGAATCCATTACCGGTTAGTTTTGGTTACTACTACAACTACAATTACGCCCCATTCTCAAGCAAGTTGCAATCGCCTTTATGATTATTTTTTTCATTTAAGCTCAACCAATGTCATCATCATATGCAATTAAATAAAAGGGAAAAATAAATTTAATATTTACAAATTTTAGTAATAATACTAATAATAATATTAAATGTTCTTTATATTCTTACTCGCATATAAATCTATGTTAAGGTCAAAATACTCCTAGAAAAGCAATAAGGTCAAAACCAACGAACTAACAAGTCAAACCTATTACTAACTTGTATATATCACTTGTATGGATATTTTTCTTCCATTGTGCCCTATCTTTAAGTAAGTATGTATTAGTCTGCATGACTCCTAAGAATTGTAGGTCTTTCATGACAATATTCTTCCATGTAACTTTAGGCCTACCTCGTCCCTTGTTAACATCTTCACCCACCATAGTTTCATACGCACGGACTGGTGTATCCATAGGTCGACGCATGACATGACCATACCACAAGAGACCTTCTCTCATTTTATCCTCAATGCGTGCTACTTGCACCTTCTGGCAGATGTGATCATTTTTAATCTTATTTAATCTTGTATGACCGCATATCCATCTTAGCGTCCACATCTATGCAACACTCATCTTGTGGATACATTGGACTTTAGCGGCCTAACATTCATTACCATATAACATTGCCGGTCTTATAACTGTTCTATAGAACTTGCCTTTCACTTTGGTAGGCATCCTTCTTTCACATAACACCTTGCTACATGTCTCCATTTCAACCATCTGTTTAATACTATGAGTAACATCTTCATCTGTCATTCAATTAACTTTAAACAACGAGCCTAGATATCTAAATTGTTTGTATTTGGCACCACCAATCCTGTCTAGTCTCACCTCAACATCGCTCTTTTCATGCCGACTAAACTTGCAGTACATGTATTCTATCTTAATTCTAAAACCCTTGGGATCTAAAGTGTTTCTCCATAGTTCAAGCTTTTGGTTGACACCCTTGCTGGGTTCGTCGATTAACACAACATTGCTAGCAAATAGCATACACCATGAGACCTCATCTTGTATTGCCAGTTAACTCATCCATAATTAGGGTGAACAAGTAGGGGCTCAATGTCGACCCCTGGTGTATACCTACTGTTATGGGAAACTCCTTTGTATCTCCAACTATTGTTCTCACGCCAGTGACGGCTCCTTCATACATGTCTTTTATGGAATTATATATTTAATATGAATTCCTCTCTTCTCCATCACCACTCACCCAAAGGACCTTTTGTGGTATTCTATCATATGCTTACTCTAGGTCAATGAACATAATGTGTGGATCTTTCTTTCTTTCGGGATAAATTTCCATCAATCTTCTCAGCAAGAATATAGCATCCATTGTGGATCTACCGGACATAAATCCAAACTGGTTCTTTATCATTCTTGTTGTATTCCCAAGTCTACTCTCTAACACTCTTCCAAGAGTTTCATAATATAGCTGCTGTTTAGTTTTGGTTGATCACAGTTAAATGGTTATGAAGTTCGGAATAAGTTGTCTTCTGCTTTTACTATCTAATGATCATCTATGCTTCACCTAATCGGTAGATTTCTGGATAGCTCTCTGAAAATCTGTTTGTATTATGACTGTAGGATGTCCAGTGATGCTGAAGTTTCACATGGCCCCTCTATTTTGGCTGATGCAAGGTTATCTGAAGTAGAGAATTCTGTTACTTCAATCAGCAGGGACATGTCTAGCAATGATTCTCTTGAACTGGGAAATGAAGCTTGTAATAGCTGTATTTCTCATGGTCAAAGTTCAGCTGATATGGTTCAAGAGATCATTGGTAAAGCAGTTGGAGGTGAATTCAATGGTGTGGGCAGAAGTATTGATGATAAATTGATGTCTGAAGAATTTGAGGATGACAAAAGATTCAAGTGCAGTAGTCCAGCTGCTGAAGGGTGAGTATATGGGTTCCAAAAAATAGATTTTTTCTTAATTCCAATTGTACTGTGTGGTTGAGGATAAATATTCGCCAAATAAAGACACATCTTTATAGAATAAACCTTTCGTGGTTGATGGTGACTTAAACTATATAAGTTTATTTTCCTCCTTTTGCTGCTCGGAACAATCTGTCCCATGCAAATAGAGAAGTATTAACTAACAAATTGTATCTGCTGTTTATCTGAAATCAACTTAAAGTCTTTAATGCACGTATAAATATGGTAAGATATATATAATTGATGTGCAAATTAGTAAATAGGTAAAGAACTGTGAATGCGTATATCCAGTAAATGGTTATTACATGTCAAATTAGACATGAATGAAGTGGAAAATGGCAAGTTAAAAAATGACAGCCAAAACCAAAAGAGAAAAGAGAAATAATCTTATTGTTTCGTGGGGGTTGATGAATTTGATGGTTTCTGTGGGAAAGAACACGATCAGGGGTGAGTGTGCATGTGTTTGTGTGTGTGTAGATAGGTAAATGAGATAAGGGGACATATTACCACATTATCAACCCATAATTGCTCGAGGCCATCCCTCCTCTGTGATGAATAATTCACATAGACTATAGTCCGAGGCTCTGAGGTAATTAGGTAACCAAAACCAAAATTTTCCACAATCCTACTCGAGCAAGAAAAGAAACAAAATATTGGGTTGCAATCCAATCTCTGAATTTTCAACTTATTCCAGGTGTAATTGGCAGATAAATTTATTAAGGTTTAGTTAATGCTCTTGGAAGAAGAAGCATTTCTTGCTCGTTTTAAAATGGTCTTCATTCTCGAATAGTTGTTTAGAGTAACAAACCTAGTCTTTGACTATTTGCTCCTGTGATGTAGGTTGTCTTGTAATGCTGAGTTTTCCCAAGGCCTATCTACTTCTGTTGATTCAAAAGTTTCTGAAGTGGGTAATTATTGTGCTTCAAGTACTAAAGACTTGTCTAGCAACAACGCTGTTGGGGCCGAAAATGAAGCTCTGAATAGCTCTACTGATGACTCCCAACTGCTGGGACCTAACTTGACCAGAGAGGGTAGTGGAGTTGAAAACTTGGAAGGTGAATTGAATGGTGGTGACAACAGTATTAACAACGGAATACTTCACAAAAAATGCGAGGATCCTGAAAAACCGCACAACGGTTCAGATGATACGGGGTACGTTTTGAACTATCAAAACGTATTCTATTTAAGCAATTAAGGATATAAATCTATGCAGATAGAAGAGGCTATCCTAGTGTAATCTGTACCTTTCTGGGTATAGTATTATTCCCCTTTTTGCTGTCTTATTTGTTCCTCTGATTTGAATAAGAGTTTCAAAGTGGAATATCTGTTTCTTGTGTGCCATTCATCCAAACTTTTAATAACCTCAATCTTTGTGGATGACTAAGTTGGTCTCTTGGTCTCCCCCGAATATTTATACTCTCAATTGCCCTCCAGTTCCACTTTTAGTATCAATTACATAGGTAAATTGGTCTTTCTACCACACTCCACTTTCCAATTCCCAAAAAACCACTGAACATTGTGAATACTTTTGGCATTGGACTAACTATTGCGCCAAAAAGGAAAATTTGTCTTCCACTTCTTAATCTGAAGGGATTTGCTCCCATTAGTCACTTTCATTTTCACCAGAAGTTTTACTTATCTTTATAATTAGGCTTGTTCCACACAAATTTCCTTTTGTGATTTGGTGGTTGATGCTAGTGAGTTATTGGATTGGTTATGTCCAGGAATACAATGATTAATTAGTTTATCATGCTATCTCGTTGCTTTTGCTTGTCTTTTTGTCATTTATAGCATATCAGAATTTCCCTTGCTGTATATTTAATGAACACGATTAAGTAAGCTGCTTATTATTCATGTCTTGTAGGGCGCATAGTGATGCTGAATTTTCCATCGACCAGTCTGTTTTAGCTGATGTGAAATTGTGCAAAGCTGGAAATTCTTCTGCTTCAAGCATTAAAGATGAGTGTCATGATGTTGTATGTGGAAATACTTTGAATGACCCCATTCATGACTGCAAAATGGTGCCCAATATGGCTATAGAGTTCACTGACATTAAGAAAGAAGGTGAATCTAGTGTTGCCGACCAAACCAGTGATGAAAAATTTATACATGAAAGTGAGGATGCTGAAAAACCACTGAGCATAAATATTGATGAAAGGTAAAAGCACCTGACAATTTGAACACTAAGCAGAGGATTTCCCTCAGAACTATCCGGAACGAAAGCCAGAAAAGCGTTATCTTAATTACTTATCAAACAAGAAACTTATGTCCATGTTCACCAGAAAAGCGTTATCTTAATTACTTATCAAACAAGAAACTTATGTCCATGTGTGGTATAAGTGTCGTGTAAGTTGATTGAATTTCTGAATTCAGCATGGTTCTGGAATAGAAGTTTTTCATTTACTTCATTAAAATTAAAGCTCACAGTTTTCATAAAAATAAAACTTTTGCAGTTTAAGTTTTAGTATTATTTGCTTGTTTACTTTTGTTTTATTATAAATGTGATCTTTTTAATTATGGGTTGTTTTTCAAGTGATTATTGAGGTTAGAAAGTTTCATCTGCTCTTATGTCTGTAGGATGTCTTATGATGATGAAATATGCCACGATCAGGCTACTTTGGCTGATTTAGAGTTATCTAAAGCGGGAAATACTTCAAGCAGTAGAGATGTTTCTATCTATGATGCTGCAACATTTGAAAATGAGACTTTGACTTGCCCAATCGAAATTGATCAAGAGTCCGCCAACTTGAGCATAGAGATCGCAGGCACTGAAGAAATGACAGGTGGTTTAGACAGGAGTAATGATGACAAACAAATATGTGAACTAAGTGGGGATGATGATGGCAAACAAATATGTGAACTAAGTGGGGATGATGATGGCAAACAAATATGTGAACTAAGTGGGGATGATGATGGCAAACAAATATGTGAACTAAGTGGGGATGCTGAAATTTCAAACACTAACGAAGTGCTGGCCACTTCGGCTGACTATTCCTCGGTGGATGTTGCGGCTGTAAGGGATATGAATGGGATTGCAGTGAAGGGATTTTACTTCCTGATCAGGATGCCAAGATTTGATGATGAAAAAATCCGAGAACGCATCAAAGTTGCTGAGCTAAATGTTGATGAGAAGACACAGCATAGGGATGCCTTTAGACAAAAAATCAGAAATAAAAGAGTATGTCTCCAAGGTTCAATATATTTTAATCTCTTTAGTATGGATTTCTTTGTATACCTTAGTACGAAATGCTTTTTTAATGAGCAGGGCAATTGCCAAAGCCATGGTGCTGAATTTGAAGCTGCCAAAGCTCAAGAAAGAGATGCTAGAAAGCAAGTTAGGACAAAGCGTGCAGATATCTCAACACTTCAAGATGTAATTGATAAAGCAAAGAATGCAGTTGCCATCGGTGAGATTGATAATAGGGTATGGATTTGTGACAATGTTTCGCTTCTTTCCCAGTGAAAAGAGTTCTAATCAGCAACTGGAATGTTTTGTTTCGTTCTGTGAATTTGTTTTTATGTTACCTGATTTATGACCTGCAGATTTGCAATATGGAACATATTATTGGACATGAAACTGTACCTCTAAAGGAGGAAAAGCTTCTAATTCGTGAAATCAAGCAGCTGAAGCAGCTTCGTGCACAGCTTTCCTCTAACATTGGCAGCCAGGATGAAGTGCAGAAGTTTCTGGATGAGAGAGACGTAAATGAAGAACGATTGAGGGTGGGCCCACTAAGATGCTTTAATGTTCCTCTGAACACAATCTTCTACTGCTTATCATAAATATAATTGATTGTTGTCAAGTGGTGTCATTAACGTTGTGCATTCAAGAGTAATTTTGAATGCTCTGCAGCAGCACTTATTCGACCGTGCTATCACTTTTTGATACTCCGTGTTATGATTTTCTTTTCCTTTAATTTGCCTTAACCAGGTGCCAAAAGTGTGCAGGCCTTGAAGAAAGAGCTTGATAACCTCAAAGTCAAGGCCTCAAAAGCTGAAGCAATTGCGATGGCAGCTAGCCGAAAATTTGAAGATGAGAGTCGAAAGCTCAAAGAATTGCAAGCACAGTTTAAAGCTGCAGATGATATTCGCCAAGAAGCATATGAAGAATTGCGGAATTTAAAAAAGGGATTGTATGAGAAGGTTCGTAATCACATCCGAGTAGATTGTACCTTAAACTGTTATAATCTGTTCTTGTTTTGAGGATCTCATACTCACTTTTCCTGCCCTCTGATGATAGAGAAACTTTTTTCTACATTTTTTACTTCACAATACAGCCACAAACATTTTTCCTTTCCCAATTATTTGTATATTGGGTTAGTCTGTACTTAGTAATGCTTGAAGCTGACGGACTTCTGAATTTCTTTGTTTCTTTTACATGCAACTTGTTGGCTAGATAAGTAACTGTTCAAGTAAATCCAAAAATCATGTTTGACTGGAAAATTTTACCGGATCTCATAATGCCCAAAAATGCAGAATATTCATTTCCGGACATACAAGGATGAAGCAACTTTGGCTAGTGATCATGCACGAAAGAGAGAAATGGTGGCTCTTAATCATCTCTCTGTGAATCAGGTTGGTCAGCAATTTTATTCTTAGATGTCTTCCAGAGAAATTTCACTCTTGCTTGTGTCTAATTGTTACTCTTTCAGGTTGAAAGGTACATGGAACTTTGGAACAAGAACGATGAGTTCAGAAAGGATTACATCAGGTGTAATACAAGGAGTACAGTAAGGAGATTTGGGACCTTGGATGGTCGTACACTCGGTCCTGATGAGGAGCCAACTGTTCTTCCCAGTTATTACCGGGTGGAAAGAGTTAATAGGCTGGTAGCTAGTGTAGATAAAGTTAATAGTGTGTCACAACCTCCCATCTCTCAGCAGGAAAAGCAAGTAGTAGTTCTTAAGGATGAAATTAAGGATGGCAATATCGTTGTGCAAGCAACGGAAGGAATGAACCAGGTCGAGAAAACGAAAGAGGCTCGGAAACCAATTCAAAGAGAGAGGGATACGGTTGATGAGCCAAAAGAGGCCGAGCATCTGCAAACTGCTCAGGAGCTAGAGGTTGCTAGAAAGGAGGAGGAACTGAGGAAGCGTGAGGAAGAAGCCAGGTTGAAAGAGCAACGTCGGTTGGAGGAGATTGCAAAGGCTAAGGAGGCATTAGAAAGGAAAAAACGCAATGCAGAAAAGGCCCAACTGAAGGCTGAATTGCGAGCCCAGAAGGAAGAAGAACAGAGACTGAAGGTAAATCTTCAGCCTTTTCAAAGCAGATTTTTAGTTTTCCGCACACATCCTATGAAGTAATAGGATCGTCTCAATAAATTATGGTTTTTTATCCACGAAGTTTAAATCATATCTTGTTAAATACAGGAGAGGGAGAAAAGATTGCGGAAGAAGGAAAGGAAGAAGGGTTCTGTAGGTGAAATACAGAGCGAAAGTAACGATGGTGAGATTGCTCTGATTTCCACCAGCCCGAGAGAAATTGTCAAGGAACCCGAGGCTACTGATCCTCAAACAAGCACTAAGAAGCCTCAGAAACCGTCTCAATTTACAAAGCAGATGAAGCCAAAAGCCACCATTCCTCCCCCGCTTCGCAACAGAGGTAGAAGAAAATTACAGCAGTGGATTTGGTTGACTCTTTCTTGCATAGTCGTCATTGCTCTGTTTTTCCTAGGGAACATTGGCTTCTTCTCCAACCTGAAGCCGCGAAGAAGCCCTGGATTTTAGGGCCATTACCTTGTTAGATTTGGCTTGGAGTGAGATAGGTTTCTTT
This sequence comes from Anisodus tanguticus, assembly GCA_034509755.1. Classification (NCBI taxonomy): domain Eukaryota; kingdom Viridiplantae; phylum Streptophyta; class Magnoliopsida; order Solanales; family Solanaceae; genus Anisodus; species Anisodus tanguticus. The sequence continues at coordinate 1,177,664 of CM067540.1, read as the reverse complement.
ATTTTATAGATAAAGAGGCAATTCTTTCGTTCTATACATGTTCATCATAGTTCTGAACATTTTTGGTTCTTAGTAGTGTGATAAGATGTTTTTTAAGCAACAGCAAACATTTTCATATTGGTATTTATTACAAAACAGATGCTTAATAATCCTATTGTTTGCTTGCCATAGTGGCATTGTGTTTAATGGTAAAATATTATCCAAATTTGGTGCCTCCTTATAATTATTGTAGATGATCTATTTTCATCATATACCATTATCATGTTATGATCCTTGCTTCTTTAGTAATTATTGGTAGATGATGATCAGCCTTTTTTTTTTCCAGAAAAAGAGAAGATCATTCGTCTCTTTACTTTGTTGCCCAATATATTATAATAAATTTAAGCTGCTTCTTAATAATAAAATGTCCGAATAGTCTAATGAGTACTTGTACTTGCACACATTTTGCCCAGCTCAACCGTATCGATGCCACTTAAGCTTGACCGACGGTCAGAGGTGGTTAAAGACTTGTTTTGATCAAGTTAGGTGTCTAAATGAAAACCTGTAAAGTAGGGGACGTCGAGCTTAACAATCAAAGGCATTTAAAGGAGTTCTTTTAATCAATTGAGGTGTTTGGGAAAAAAATGTCTGTTTAGTTTCTTCTTAGGTTTTTTTGGTGGAATCAACTAGAAATGTTACGCTTATACACAAGACTCTTTTCGAATACTTTGCAAGGACTATTTTAGGACGACAGACGCTCGACATTAAGTAGGCTAGAACTCCAATCTCAAATTGGTTATGAGTAACTTACATTCCTTTGGATAATTGAGAATATAGCAATCAAGGTTGAACGTGTTATGCTTGTCTTTGAATGAACATAAACACCCAAAAATGTAAGTCCTGACCAGATTGCTGAAGATGTGTTGAACAGTGTTGTTGTTGTTATTGTTATTGTTGTTCTTCGTGTGACGGAATCTGTAAAAGATATTATCAGGAATGCTCGAAACAAATTATTGAAATAGATAAATTACCTGCTCCTCAGGTGAAAGAGCTAACTTCATGATCCAAGAACCTGTGGGAGTCAACTCTTTCACCTGAGGAAATAAATATTTATTGTACGATATTGCTAATACTATTACATATCAATAACAACATATGCTCCTGGGTAAGTGAGTTGTCCCATACTTCACAGGGTATCCACGCTTGCTTCATTATTAAAAAAAAGTAAAATAAATTTTAGGCCATAACCTATTAATTGAAAGATTTTAACAGATTCAAATTAATGATTTGTCATTTGATTAAGTACCTCCAATTTCTTGTAATTAAAAAAAAACACTCAGAATCTTTCTGATTGGTTGAAACTTGAAAGGCCGTGCCTGTTCTTGAGAGGTCAACCAATCGTATAGTAATACCAACTGGTGGAGTTGGCAGTCTTGATATAATGCTAGTAACTTTAAGCTCCTGTTAAACATAAAATCATTAAATCAGGTGTAGTAAGGGCAATCCAAGTAAGTACATCAAATTAATACACGTTATTTTTTTTTTCCTATTTTCAAAATAATATTCTCATCATTCTAAAAGTTAAATGTATTATTTAACTTATAAGGTTATTTAAAGTTATAAAAAATCCCATTTATCTCTATTGTATAAACTAATTTATGTAAGAATTTTCAATATGAAAAAATAGACCAGTTTATACAATTTTAAATCAAGTTTTAATGCAAAATATTTGTAAAAAAAACATTGTAAAGAAAAAAAAAAGTATTAGCTTATATTGAGTTGAACTAAAAGAGCAATATTTTCTAAACTAGTCAAGCCTTCTGTCACGCCCCAAAATGGATTGCGACATGGCCGACACCCAGTGCCTACCAAGTTGCACCGAGCGAACCATTAACATATTATCTACCCCGACTCATATTCGCGTAACTCAATTCATTAAATTAATAACATTATTAATTATGAGAGAGATAAAGTAAATTCATTTAACAATCAAAGTGCATTAAACATAACCAAGAAATAAGTAGAAATGTCATTAGAAATGTCATATGAGTACCCATTACCCAAAATAGTATAAATCTTCTATGGAGCCTCTATGACACTAGGAATAAAATAATAGAGTTACGGGATCATCCCGCACAATACAAAAGTACACAACTGAAATAGAGTGATCCCACGAGTACAAGGGTGGGCTCACCAAAAGAAGAAAGCTGCAGAAACTCTAACTCGTATGTGGATCTCCCTGTACCTGTACCTGACCGTCTGCTAAACCTGACATCATTTAAACAAACGATGCCTGAGTGTTTGAATACTCAGATATGCGTCACAGCCGCCACCCATGGTGGGTCAAGAGTTCTATATATATATGAAGAAAGTGACAAGTACAAGAAAGATAAATTAAATAAAAAATTTAATTCTCCCAAACAACTGCATAATAGAGGAACCAAGTGTAAAGGTTAATTTACCAAAGTATGCAATGAATCACAAGTTAGTTTACAACATGTTCAGGATCTTGAAAACATCTCAAGTGTGATAGTGTTCCACGGTTCTGATGTCCATATCTCAAATCTCATAATTATATGTGATGTATACACTCGGGATGCCATCCACAAGGCCTACCGTACTCTCCTCGCCAGACAAGCTATGGTACACCGGGGTATAAAACCTAGGGGTCCGATCATCCCCTCGACCGGATGAGCAATGATACACCGAGGTGTAGAACCCAGGGCCCGTTCATCCCCTCGATCGAATGAACAAATCAATATTACAGTTTTGTAAAAATCTTCTTTACTTTCACTTTCTCAAATCATGGCCTTCGACCGGATCCCTTTCACTAAATCAATTTTTTACAGTTTCACTTATTTAATACAAATCAAAATAGTGATTTCAACAATTTCATAAAAAGTATGCTATGAATTTGTAATCAACAAGTGATAAGAAATCAAGTACATAATATAGTGCGTCGCACCATAACTCCAAGAATCACGTAAAAGTTTTAAATAATTTTTAATGTTCAAATTTAGTCGTTTATGCATATTATCATCTAAATCCCAACCAAGGAGTAAGCCATGCAAGCTTGCCCCACACGTGCATGAGATCTCATTAACATTGTCATTCAAATTTAAAATTAAAATTTTAAAGTACACAAGTAATTAGAAGGGCAATCGATCCGAACGATTTCAATCTACATAGATTAACTCATATCCATCAACACATATATCGAGATACCAAATTAATCAATTAAGTGTCCAATACTTAGGCTTAATCCTCAAAATTCCCAAATTTGACCAATTTAAGTGGTACCATCTTCAATCACCTCAAATCATCCTAACAATGGTGTTACTATGTTCATTTGGATCATACAAGTTCACAATTAAAGACCTATGATCATTATTCATCATCTCAATTTAAATAAAAATACTATTCATGCCCATAACAGGGTTTCATAATCCGACCTTTCAGTTGATACAACTTGAAATAAATGATATAAATCTTCTCAAATACTCATAAATAACTAGCTTGAGTAGTTGGAATCATCTCAAAACATTTGGATCTTGAAAATCCCTCTTTTGGAATTTTTGGTGTTCTAGAAGTGATTTCGTAATATCTAACAATTTTCCAAGTTGAATGACGTTAGTATATGTGGTAACTACTATTAATAACACGAAGTATTGGTGGAAATTTACCTTGGATTGCTCATTGAAATTTCACCAAGAGAGTTCTTGAAAGAACTCACGCACTTTATACGATCTGATTTGGCTACCTACATCTCACGATACAAGTCTTGTGTTTGCCCCTTCTTGCTGGTGTTATGGTGTGTCTCGTCCATTTCATTTTACACACAATTAAATATCTATACTCCCTTCATGTACTCCAAATCATGTTATATCTATATTAACATGTTCATAGGATATTTTTCTTGTTCATCGTCATGTTGCTACGCAAAACAATATTTTCTATATTCGTTAATGTGCTTAATGTGTTAAACTTAAATCGAAATTTCGGGGACGCTACATCTTCAATGAAAATATTTGGATTGAGTAGAACATTTTCTACTTCTCCATGCTTGTTATCAAGCAGATTTGGATTTGAGGGAACATTGTTCTGATCCATACTACAAGGGTCAACCTTTTTGTTCATCGCACTTCTTTCCTTTCTGTTAGTCCTCTTCCTTGCCCTTTTTGATATCAATTCTGCACTCTTCGTAATAGAATCTTCAGTTGAAAGTGCGTCAACTTAGATATGCAGAACTTTAAGGAGAGCACCTGGTGGATCAAAATTATATTCGTCGGAGAAGGAGATCGCAGAAGTTCGCCGTCGAGGGTGTTGACACTTAATGAAAAAGTATACAAAATGGTAATGACACATATTTCTCTCGCCCCGCGAGGCCAGAGTGGGCTCAGCGGTCAGCCTCCATTCGAATTATGTTAGGGGGTCTTTCGCTTTTGCCAGATCTAGAGAGATACTACACTCTCCGGCAGCCTTCATGGCCGGAAACAACAACTGAAGTAGCAGTGACCAGAGGCGCAGGAATGGCAGATGAGACTGGCCTGTGAACTGGGCCTCCAGCATGGGCCCAGCAGCTGCCAGACACAGCCCAACAGTTGCGGCCTCAAGCCATAGCCCAGCAGCTGCGGCCCATTTTCATAAAGCCAGGTACAGTTCGATGGGCCACAGTTACACGACCCACTTTCCTGCTGCCCAGCAGCGGCCCATCGGTATGGGTGCACATCCAACGGGCCACAACAATCAGACCCAATTTCCTGGACTACAATCCGCTCCGGGACTTCCCCAATCCAATTTGGGCCATGCTTTCAGCACTTTGAATCATCGGCAGCCCGATAATGCGTGGTATATGAATACGGGCGACACATCTCATCTCACCAACAATTCTGGTAATCTTCCTCAACTGTGAAATTTAAATACTCTGCAATCTATTATGGTTGGAAACAGTCATAACATTCAAATTTGAGGGTTGTTCAACATTACTTTGTTCAGACCAGATAACATTCAAGTGTTGTTACACCACTCGCTTTGAAATTGATCCACGTCATTTAATAATTTTTTTAATTCATTAAAATTAACTAAAAATAATTAAATAAATTTCAACCCGCCCCAAATAAAGAACCTGACCATCTCAAACAAATACACCTCTCTCTTTACCTAGTTGCTGCTACCAGCAGCGCCACCGGAGTTGACCACCGAACGACGCTCCTCCGTTCCCAAATTTAATTGATCTATTTCTTCGCCGGTGTCGGAGACTCTAAACCTTTCCTCAAAATCGTGTGTTTCATCTTGCCAGCCTACGTTTGGAGACTCTAAACCACAAGCCGCTAGCAATACAGAGAGAAGAAAATCAATAGTTAAATAATTTTTTCCATTGTTGATGACCAGAAAGAATGGTGAAGCATTTTTTCCTCATTCTTCTCAACTTTTGTTTAATTCTCCCTCTTCTATATATCTTCAAAAAGAGCTTAAAACACAGTATAAGAGAAAGAGGGAAGTTTAATATTAACTTATTAAGTGTATTTTAATTATATAATGACCAATTAAAAAATGACAAATGAAAAAGTTAATCGATTTTAAGCATTATTTTTATCTACGCTTTCAAGAAAGTGTGTACACTCACACTTTCTTTGTCAAGTCACCTTTTAAGGGTATAAATTACACAATGAGATTAGGAATAAAAAGTTATTGGTAAAATTTAATTGTTAAAGTGAGTTTTCGAGATAAGTTTAGAGTGATTTTATGCTTTTTGTCTTAGTTAAAATACTTTCTCTCTCACTTCACTCAAATATTCAATCACTATGATAGGTTATATGATGTAGCTTAACATATGCAGGTCATTTACTTTTAGATCTTGTTTGGAGATGATTTGAAATCATAATATAAAATTAGTGATTTAAAATTACAATAATTTAAAGTTAAAGTTTTGTTTGGACATGTAATTTGAATTTATTTTACTGTATTTTTTCTCATAAACATAATAACCTCCACAAGTTATGAAATCATCAAACTCTCCAATTCTTATACAATCTTACCAAATGAGCAAACCACAGTTCATAAAGTTAATATGCTATTAGAATATCTTTTTAGAAAATACAACCTCTAGTGATCAAATTTTATTTCAATAAAACAAAAAATTAAACATGAATTGTAGAAGTAAATTTAGTTGGTAAATGATTGGTAAGAGTAAATTTTGTTATAAATATACTACCAACTCAGATCATTTTTTATATTTGATTTAAATGATTGGTAAATATATCTACCAATTTATGGATATTTTTTTACAAAATATAAACTTATATGTCAAATTTTATACTTAAAAAAATTTGAAATCGTGATTTGGAATCCCAAATCACGCCTTTTTAGAAAATTTGAGATTTAAAATCATAATATGGAGCTGAAGTTGAATTTTTGTGCAAATTTTATAAACAAACATTAATTTTAAATCAAAATATGAAATCATAATTTCATATCACCGGACCAAACACCTACTAATTATAAAAAAGAGCAGACACTTTACTTGGAAATAAATAATGCAAGTATTATTTAAATGAAATAAAGTTGACTACGAAAATAATCCATGTCACTCATAAAAAAAGACGTGTGCACAGCAGTACAGCATAGATATCTAGACTAGATCAACTATTAATACTCACTTTAAAGCAAATCATTTGTTTGTTTTTCTTTTGTTGGGTCCTTGAATGTTTGGTGGCACGATCAATCAACCTCCCCACATGATGTTTCTACAAATTTATATATCTTCCTCACAAACGTCATAAGATTTTTTTTATTTTAAATGTAGAAGAAAACAAAGGAATGGAAGGCTAGGGAGAAGAATATAATAGTTAATTAAATTATACCACACTAGGAAGCATTGAGCCGGATTCAGAATTTAAGCTCTATGAGTTCAATATTTGAAATCTTAGCATTTAGTTCATTGTATTTTAAATATTATGGGTTCATATATACTATTGATTGTCAATTTCATGAATTTTTACACATAAATTTATGTTACGAATCGAAAGTACTCAGACAATGTTGCATTCACCTTGGTTGGAATGAATGTAGGCCTGGCCAGTGGGCCGGGCTCGGGTCTGGCGGGGTCGGGATCGGGGCGGGACGGGTGAAGGGGGTCGGGTCGGGTCTGGCGGGGTCGGGTTTGGGGGGACTTGCTCCAGTCCCGTCCCGATCCCGATCCCAATCCCGTCGGAATCAGGGCGGGGTCGGGTCGGGGTCGGGTCGGGGTCAGGATCGGGGCGGGGTCCGACGGGTTTTCCTTTTTTTTTTTTTAATAACATATGTATAAAAAAAATTCAATAAACAAGACAAGATAGTGTAATAAAAACATCTCAATGCTGTTTTTGTGCCTCTTATATTATTTAATAGACATATGATTTTTTTGTAATACAAATATAATTGTCTAAAATCTAAATTGCAACTTTGTGGTGTTGTCCAAAAGTTGCAAATTACATAATAAAATTGCAATTAAAAAAATTACATTCTCAAAAAATCCTGTTCTAATTGCTTGATAATTTCCTGTGGTTCTTCGGTTGGAATTGGTATTTGTTGGTCAAATTGATCCATGTCGCTTCCACTACCTTCGGATAAGATTTCGTTGTAGTTTTCGTCTTCTTCTTCGTTGATCTCCGGTTGACCGCACCTTCTCGCTCCGCTCGTATCCAATCTCTCCGAATAATACCGCAATTTCCAAGTCGTCTCCGGCTAATGAGTGTCTCGTGGTCTCCTATTTGATATCACCGTGCGAGAAAAAGTGCTTTCAGATGCAGTTGATGACGCTTGAATGTTCAAAACATCTCGGGCCATCATTGAAAGTGTCGGAAAGGTCTTCTCATTCCCCTTCCAGTATTTCAGCAAGTCTTCATGTCCATCTTCATTGATAACTTCTTGGTACGGTACAGAACCCTACAAAACAAAAATATCCAACTCGCTAATTTGGTTAGTAGCGGTACGGCCGCACATTCTATTTCTGAGGCTTTCAATACTAGCCGCAGAAACAACATGTCTTTTGTGAGGTTGTGTTGAAGATGAAAAAGATGGTATGGAAGCCGGTAAGTTACTAGCATTTTCTTGTTGATAAAACCTATATTTTTTTTTGCATTGGTCTTCTACGCTAGACAACACTTCTTCTTTAGTTTGTTCAATAGGTGGTGGGTGATTTAGATTTTTGGGACTTGGAGGTGGTAGTACTTCTATACAATCGTAAATAGTTTCAATTAGTGATTTAGTACCGTCTATTTTAATAGTCGGATTTAATACATCACCAATAATATAAATAGTGGGAATAGGAATAAAATATTTTTTTAATAGCTGCCATATTGCGTTTTTTCATATATTCACTAAGTAATAAAAATATTAGAGTTATATAAAACAACATAGTTGAAATAGTAGGATAATATATACCGAAAAATTCTTTTGTTGCTTGAAAAAATTTCTCTAAAAATACAATAAGTTCGGAAATTTTTACCCAATCACTATCTACAACCATATCAGCTGGATTTTGATTATGAGAGTTAAAAAATAAAGTTATAGGTTTTCTATAGTCATAAGCAACAAGTAGTTGCTCGTATAAAGAATTCCACCTAGTGGATACTTCTTCTGGAATTTTTCTATAAGGTAGTGCACAATCGTGACAAATTTTTTTATATTCTTTTCTTCGTTGTACTCTATTACTTTTAAAAATAAAGTTTATAGCAAATTGTATTTTACTAAGAATGTCTTGAAAAAGTGATAGACCATCATTTACAATTAAGTTATATATATGGCACGCGCATTTTATATGAAAATGATCTGGAAAAGATGGAGTCGAACTATTTTTTAAAATTGTAATAGCGTAATTGTTAGAAGAAGCGTTATCTAATGTAATAGTCATAATTTTATCGGTTATTCCATAATAATGGCACACTTGATAAATATTATCTGCAATAAAAGTACTAGTGTGCCTATCATCTATATATCTATACGCTAAAATACGTTTTTGCATAGACCATTTATAATCTATACAATGACAAGTAACCGTTAAATAATCATGGTCGTTAGTACTACGACCTATATCAGACGTGATAGATACTTTGCCATTAAAATGATATAATGAATAACGTAAATATTGTTGATATTCATGTGCGAATTTAAATACATCTCTCTTAACAGTTGATCTAGGAAAACCGTTAAAAGCAAGAATTATATATATCTCTAATGTAATGAATAAAACCGGAGATGAAGGAAATGAAAAGGGCAAACCCTCCACAACAACTAATTTTGATATTGCTTCCCTATCTTTATGTTTATTGTATTTAGGGCCTACAATTCCCCCCGTCATAGGGTTAATTTGACCTGTACTTGGTCCGGGACAATATCAGTATGTGAACCTTGTCCCGATGGAGAGGGCGTTTGCGCACCCGGTTTTGAAGCCTGGTATTGGGCATACCTAGCTGGATGAGCACTTACTACGTGTCTAATTAAACCCCCTGTCCCACTGTGACCTTTTCCAGTTTTAAATTTTAAAATATTTTTACAAATTTTACATCTAGCTACTTGATTATGTACGTCCCTATCAAAAAATGTCCATGCATCTGATTTTAATGGTCGTTTTTCTGGATCTCGTCTCATACTAGGGGGAATAGGAGGCATTTCAGTTGAAGGTGCACTAGTGGGTGTGTTGTCATCAACATTAGTGGGTGTATCATCTAGATCATCGTCTAAATTAAAGTCTTCTTGAGTTCCAGAAAATAGCTCCTGGTCTAAATCTAATGGTATTGTAGGAAAATGTTGAGTATCAACAAAATCATCCTGTGTAGGAATAAGATGACTAGAAGAAGTACCCTTGCCCTGGTTGCCGCCCCTACTAGAAGAAGCACCCTTACCCTTAAACATACCTCTTAATCATTTCATTTTAATTATGATAATAAATAATTAAAGACAATAAAATTAAGTGCGCTAAATAAAATAAACAGACAATAATAATTTAATGAAGGAACGAATGTACCAAACGCCGACGTAACGTCGACGTGTAATCGAGATGTTGAAAATTGAAACTTTGCTCGATGGAAGATCCTCAAGCTAGTTGTCAACTTCACTCCCAATTCCCAAATGAATAAATAAAATTGAATATTTAGTAAACAATGTAGACTTGTAGAGATATATTGAGAGATTAGAGAGATTGTAAGAAGATTTCTGAGAAAGATGAAGAGAAAATGAGTTATTTATAGTTGGAAAATTGGGTTAAAGTGTAAATATAATAACTTATGGGTTAAAAATAAATATTAAGGGGTAGGGGGAGGGGGGAGGCCAAAAATGGCCGTTGCCCAACGGCCAAAATTTAAAATGGTCGTTGGTGCAACGGCTATATTTGAAAAGGGGGGGCTCTCGGGCGGGATCGGGGCGGGGTCGGGTTTGGCGGGCCTGGGGCGGGCTCGGGACGGGCGGGACGAGACATTGTCCCGTCCCGAGTTCGAGTCCCGCTACCATTTTTTTTTACTCGGGGTCAGGACGGGCTCGGGACGGGGTCGGGCCGTCCCGGCCCACTGGCCAGCCTTAAATAAATGAAATCTCACTATCCTTAACAAAAAAAGTCTTGGGTTTGAAGCATAGAAACGAGAAACTCTTTATAGGAAGCGCTTCCACCTTTAGTGGATCCTGCTCAGCTCAAATATTAAATTAGTCGGACCAATAAATTTTGGATATTCAGATTATTAGTATTAAAAAAAATACTCTCTGTTTCAATTTATTTGTCTAGTTGTCATTTTCACAATCAAAGAATATTTTTTTAACTATAATTTTTTCAAATAATTTTTAATTATTAACTAAGTATATATTTTGTTTCAAAAAAATTAATATCAAAATTCACATAAAACATTAATTAGTTTGAGTATCATATTCCGAATAAAAGTCAAACAAATTGATATGGAGGGAGTTGTTAGATAAGTTATAAACTTTTGAGAGGTATCTAGCTATCACATATATGAGCATTTATATCAGCAAAGACAAAATGTTGAGTTGGGTGATTGGTTCAAAAAACTTAATAAAGCAAATATGAGAAATATGGAAGCAGAAGCCTCAGCATCAATTGGATCCTTTACATTTTTATTCGAGACATATTCATAATTTAAAGTTCATGATCTAAAAAAGTAGGAGTAAGGTCCGCGTATATATACTAATATTTCTGGACCCCACTTATAAAATTACAATGAGTATGTTATTATTGTTGTTGATCTAAAAAAGTGGTCTTTTTATGTTAGAGTCCCACATTGGTTGGAACTATTGGTTGGGACTATTGATTCATTTTCAGCTTTATAAGATTTTGGTATTTTCAAGACCCCACTCGGTGAGATTATAATGAATATGTTGTTGTTGTATGGTTTTGATATTTTGTCGTAGTTTTAAAGTTGAGTTAGATTAATATTCATTATCTTATCATGATATCAGAGTCGGCCTATATAGATTTACCCGATTTTGATAACTCTGTGTGTGTTTTTTAGGAAAAGAAAACCGAAGCAAGAAAAGAAGGAAGATGAAAAAGGAGCTGACAACAGAAAGAAGTTCCTCTTGCGTGACTTTTGGGACTTGGGGATAAGTGGGGACAAACAAACCTAATTTTCAGTGACTTAGACAAAAATGTATCTAATCTTTCTTTATTTTTACCTTTTTTGGTTTATTTAGTTATTGAGTCGGACTTGCACGCATCTCGCCTAACCTACACACCACCTATTACCTCTCATCAATATATACACACAAGGATGATTCGGTCCACCAATTAAATCTTAAGAAGATAGAATGAATTTACCTAAGTATCGTCTTTGTTTGAATTCAAATTCAAATTCTTAGCTCACAATCTCTGCAATCGCTAGACAATTCTTCTTTATTTTTTTGGGTACAATTTAACCTATAGTCCAACATTATAAATGTAAATGTTTTGGCCTCTGGAGGCACATATATATAGTTTGAGCTGAAATAGAATAGACTTTTGCGCTCCCTTGATTCACCCCAAGGGCAAGAAAAGAAGAAAAATAATGTTAATAGCCGCCTACCCAATTGCTTAAACTGAAAATAGCTGGCAGTCATATGATATACGTACAACTTATGTATAAATATGTATAACCGTGTATAATATGTGAATAATCTAAATATATCGGTTAGGAAAAATAAACAATGAATTTGACCGGCTGTTTATGTAAACATCCCAACTCACATGAAATTTTATTTTGGGCTGTTTGAACAGGTTCATTGCGAAATTTTCTTTTACATTCTCCATCGTATCAGTTCTTACAGGCATATCCACATTGTACACTCAGGCCTTAAGTTTTGGTGGGCCTGTTACCATTGTTTATGGATGGCCCATAGTTGGCTTAATGACACTCATTGTGGGCCTTGCTATGGCCGAAATATGTTCCGCTTATCCAACTTTTGCCGGGCTTTACTATTGGAGTGCTAAATTGGCTGGAAACAAGTTCGGCCCATTTGCTGCTTGGATTACTGGCTGGTATGTGCCCTTTTCTCTCCCTAGTTGTTCCTTTTTCTTTGTTTTTGGTCAATTCCTTTATGCCCATTCACATTTTATATTTTTATATACTTTATTTAGCATGATGATGAAATGAAATGAGTTTAAATGAAGAAGTTAGAATTTATTTAGCTGATCCCAATTTATTTGAGGCTGATGCATATTAGTAATAATTTTTTTTAGGGTAAACTTCACAAATAGACATTTTCAGCTCATGTAATTAAAAAATATCTATTGTTATGGAGCTCAAATTCCACAAGGGAATTCCAGGATATTGGGCTAGTGACTTTCAGAGTAGCAATAGCATATTTTCGGTCTTGTAATTGAAAAATAGTCACTATCGCTGAATTTTAAATTCATGCTATAGTTCATCTGTGAAATTTAAAACTTCATGATAATATCATATGATTAAAAAAAAGAAAGGTTGTTTAGGGGGGGGGGGGGGGGGGGGGGTTTCTAAAAAAATTCCAACTTTTGAACCATTTTGCAAGAATATTGTGATGAGGTTCATTGGGATAGAGTGTTGACTAGTCAAGAACACGCACGTTCAGAAGATGAAAGTAGCGAAGATGAGGATGCTTAGAAGGATGTGTGGGTATACTTAAAGAGATACGATTAGGAATGAAACTATACGTGACAAGGTGGGAGTCGCCTCCGCGGAGGATAAGGTGAGGGAAACAAGGCTGAGATGGTATGTGCATGTGAAGAGGAGGTGTACGGATGCACCAATAAGAAGGTGTGAGAGAATGGCTATAATGGGTGTTAGGAGAGGTAGAGGTAGACCGAAGAAAAATTGGGGGGAGGTGATTCAGCAAGACATGACACACCTCCAACTTTCTGAGGACATATGACACAAGATAGGAAGGTTGAAGGTCGAGGACTAGGGTAGAAGGTAGGTAACCAAGGGTTGTAACACATGTATGTGGGTGAGACAGGGGGTTAGTCTTTACTGAAGTGTGTGATCTTATATTCTCAACATGCCCCCTCACGTGTTGGCCCGATTTTTTTATGGTCCAAGCACGTGAAAATTATTTTTTTATAATGGATGGCGGTGAGGTTCGATCCCAGGACCTTTGGCCTGCTCTGATACCATATTGAAGTGTGTGACCATATGATCTAAAAACTTAAGCTGTTAGACAGAGCACACTTTTAATATTTGATTATATTCTCAACAATCTTCTCTTCTCCTTATAAGTAGTATTAATATTTAGTACATGTGTAGTATCTTTTACTTAAATTTTTTTATTTTTTTATTACCTGCATGTTTCTTCCATTGTTGTGTTTATCTTGTCATTTTGTTGCCGTTATTTTTTCTTTCTAGTCTGTCATGGTTGTGCGTCGTTGTGTCAAGGGTCTATCAAAATTAACCTCTACCCTACAAAGATAAAGATATGATTTGCTTACATCTCACTTTCACAGACCTCATTTATGGGATTAGCCAGAGTATGTTGTTATTGTTGTATTGTGAATTTGTGATGGGGTTCACTTGGACAAACGAAATAAATAATTTTTGACATGTGATAACATATTTAAATTAGTTGCTGTCTCATATAACAATGCGTCCGAAAGGACAGGTTACTAACAGTATCATAAAGCACATATAATTCCCATTAATAATATAGAATCGACAATCTATAGCTTTCACATAATATATGATGATAATCATCTTTTAAAGTAAACAATTAATTGCCATTCAAATAGGAGTAGTTGTTTTTGCGCGATTGGTTACTCATCTTCTTTGTAGTACAAAAACTATGAGAGGACCAAACGAAATAAATTAGTTTAGACGAGTTTGGACGGTAGATATCTTTTCTTTAGCCAGCCAAATCACACCTGCAAGTTTTTGTGTGGCTGTCTGTGTGATTCAAGCATGCAGATAACGGGACGGAATTGCACACTTTCATATTTATAGCATTGTCCGAATTAGTATGTTGATCCGTCCACATTTTATTAAATATCTCGGTTTCGAGTCATAATTTTTTTTACTAAGAGGTGTTTTTCTTTTAATGATTTTTTCTGATATGCTTTTGATGTATTTTTTCTTGAGCTGAAGATCTATTGGAAATAATTTTTCTACCTCTCGAGATAGAGGCACTCTATCTTTTCATACCTTAGGTTACGGTGAATATGTTATTTCTTTCATGGTATTAGGGATTATTCTTTTAATAAATTGGAGGAAAATGTTTCAATGATATTTTTGAGTTTTAAAGATTGAGAACAATGTCTTACGGTTTGTTGCAATGAGCGATATAACCTAAGAGTTAGAATATATTTTTATAAAAGAAAATGATTGTCGCATATAAGTGAAGGAAGTCATTTTCTCTTTTTATGTTAAATAAATATTTTCATCATTTAAGAAATACAAACACTGAAGAAAGAAACTTACTTATATCTCGTTACCATTATGGGGTTAACCTGAGAAATTGTACTAATCCTCTCTTACTCTTTACTAGTTTAATTTCATAATTTATTGATGTACTCAAAAACTTTAAATAATCGAATAAAACTTCTTTATGTTAAAAAAAAGGAGGGGTGGTGGTGGTAGTGGTAAATTAAATATGAAGGGATCTTTTGAATTCCACTATATTGGATTTTGCACGTGCCTTTGAAAAAAATACTCCATCCGTCTCATAATAAGTATCATTTTAATTTAAAACACACATTAAAAAATTAATAATACAATGAAAAGTTTACCAAACTACATCTATTTAATAAAAGTATATTATTTTTTCTTTTGATTAAAGTATGAATAGTAATTATTTATGTCTTAAATAGAGAGCTTGTCATTTTTTATCTAAGAATATAATAGGAAAAAAGTAACCAATTTATATATTAAATTTCTAAGATAACATTTATTTTTGAATAAAATTATTTTACTAAGATGACATTTATTATAAAACTGGGAGTACTCAACATACAGTCGTCTCTCTTGACTTTCCCACACGCCAACAACCCCCTACTGATAATTTAATTATTTGTAACTTTTGCATTATTTCAAAAGGATTCAAAAGTTATATAATATTGCTAATGTAATTCAATTTCAAACAGTCCCGTAGCCGGATAAATATTATGCTATATAAAAATATAAAGGAAATAATCTCCTAGAAAAGAGTTACCCTACAAAGATTTTATATTTTTATTTATAGTTCTTCTATGTTATGTTTTTATTAATCTTTTATGAAAAAGTCATATAATTAAAATATCATTTGTTATAGACTACATAACAAAATTTATCGTTTGTACTTAGCGCGGCAAGGAAAGGGAGCAACTTATCTAGTCTTGTAGTACATCATTACGAGAATGAAATGATGATCAATTTGAGTCGAGATCAAGACTCCTCAAACTTATACCAATAGCAATAATGAGCGGCAAAAATTGATGGGAAAAACAGGTCCAACCGATCCTCTCCCCCTCACATCAATAGCAACACTGAGTGACCGAAGATTGATTGAAAAAGCAAAATCAATCGACCTTCACCCTCCCCTTATCCAAAAAAACTTGTTAAGATTGTGGTCCAACAGAATAACAGTAAAGGTCCGTATCAAGTGATATCTATATTACTCCATTAAATTAAAAAGGGGCAGTCCGATGTACTAAGCTCTGGCTATGCATGAGGTTCAGAAAAAGGGTCGAACCACAATGGTACGCAGCCTTACCTCACATTTCTGCAAAAAGTTGTTTCCACGGCTTGAACCGATGACCTCCTAGTCACATGACATCAACTTTACCAGTTACTCCAAGACTCCCCTTTATATTAAATCATATAAATTGAAATAAATAAAATAATCTATTTATTCTTTCAATTATAAAAGACAACTAGGTCAAGATAATACTCATATATTAGACAAATCTAAACTTCCAATATTTCAGATTTTCCTATCTTGCAATGATGACCTTACTAATAAAATAATAATGGCCTCATGGTTCTCTATCTGTCAACTTCAGTCTTAAAAATCAAACGGCCTTCAAATCTTTGCGTATTAATTCGCACCACTTTACAATTGCTTTCTTTGACCATACTCTGCTCATTTCACTTCACAAAAAAACACCAAAATACAATAAACAATCAATCATTTGCAAACTTCTGATTTTCCCATGTGACTTTAAATCTTTCTTATAAACCAACCATTTACAGTGAAGAAAAAAGAAATTTCAAGAACACAAAGTTGCAGAGCAAAAAAGTATATCAAGAAATGGGGTTCGAAGAAGAAATTGATACAGGCCATGCGAGACTTCATGAGCTTGGATACAAACAAGAACTCAAACGAGACCTTTCGTAAATATTCACTTCCTAATTTCTTCCAAAAAATCCTAATTCCTCCGTTTCAATTTGTTTGTCTTACTTTCCTTTTTACTCCATTTTTTTAAAAATGATTCTCTTTCATTTTCTGACAATTCTTTAATTTCAACTTTTCACGTGTCATCTTTAAGATCACAAAATTTGGGGTCGTTTGTTAGGAGGGATAAGATGGAATTGAATTATTAGTTCATGGAATTGGAATTATCATGATTGATGAGATAACTCCTTTGGTATCCACTCAATCACATTTATATGGGATAAAAGGTGGGATAAGTTATCCCATCCAATGCCATCTATATGAAATAACTTATCCTCCTACTAAATAACCCCTTTAAAGTATTGTTTGGTACACGTGATAAGTTTGAGATTAATTTAATACTCCATTTGGCAGACCACATAGTATAAAATGAAGCTCAAATTTAATTTTGGGATATCGCAATTTATATATCAAACTTGGGATTATTTTATCCCACCTCTTATATGAGATAAATTAGTTTCAGTACTATAATTCTAGGATTATAATTATGGATAATTTAGTCCGCCAAACGACCCCTAAGGTATTTTGGTACATTTTAAGTATGTCTAATTTAAGACCAGAAGTTTCAAAAGTTACGTGTCAAATCAAACCAGACAAACAAATTGAAACGGAGGGAGTAAAAAAGAATCTATTTTTTTTTTATTTTTTAAACCTATTTGGGATGTTTGTTGCAGGGTGTTATCGAATTTTGCGTTTTCATTTAGTGTTGTATCAGTGCTTACTGGTTTAAACACATTAATGGGTACTGGTTTGAATTTTGGTGGGCCAATTAGTTATGTTTATGGATGGTTAATTGCTGGTGCATTTACACTGTTTGTTGGAATGTCAATGGCTGAGATTTGTTCATCTTATCCAACTTCTGGGGGTCTTTATTATTGGAGTGCTAAACTTGCTGGTCCAAATTGGGCACCTTTTGCTTCTTGGATCACTGGCTGGTAATGTTTCTGCTTTTCTTGTTTTGGTCTATATACTGTTTCTGTTTAATTAGGGGTCGTTTGATTGCTGGTTACAGTTATGCAGGTATTAGTAACACATGAATTAATTATGCAGGGTAGTTATAGCCTTTTTGGCCAAAGTTTTGAGAAACTAAAAGTGCTTATATTTGTAAAGAAATGCTTAATTTGGAGATCCGAGTGCTTTTGAGTAGTAGCAGAAGCACTTTTGGAACCTTGGTCCAGCACAAATTGCTGCTCCAATATTGATAAAAGTATTTTAAAGTTGATTACCCAAACACAAACTGCTACTTTCCAAAGTAATTTTTTTTTGGAAAGCATTTCTGACAAAAAACACTTTTCAAGGTAAGGATTTTGGAAGTTTGGCTAAACTTAGTTTGTAGTATTTGAGTTTATATTTTGGAATAGTCATATCTGTTTGTGAAAGAGAATGACTTTTCAGAAAAGTCATTTCTCAAGTTCTATAAATACGACGACTCCCCTGAAGTAGCAAAAGTTAATTTGCAGTATTTGCTTCCTAACCGTATTCGTCAAGAGCATTTCCAAGTCTTATTCTATTTGTCTACCGAAGCTTTGTTGAATCCAGAAGGCAATGACTTGTAATGCATAGAAGTATATGAGTAATATCTGTATAAGGATAGTGATTTTTTCACGGCAAAGTCTTTTTTCATCAATTCCTTTTTTCTATTTTTCTAATAGTTTTCATGCCATTTTCGCCCTTTCTCTGTTCAGTTCTTGAACTTTCTAAGTTCTCGTTGGATCAGCTTATTGATATCTTGAATATCTCAATTTTACACTGTCTAGTTTATAGAGGAGAGTTTATCTGGCAGTACCACAATGTGGAGGAGAGCAAGTTGCAAATTTTCTTAGCACTTTATGCTGTGAAGTTCTTAACTTGTTTGTCTCCTTAGAGTTTAGTAGCGCATAGTTTAACTGCCCTTACAAATATTCTTAGTGTTAATCAAGCATGGGCCCATTATCTGTAGAGTTTCAAAATGTGCACGACTGGTGTCCTCAGGGTCTCGGTAATCAAAGAAAAAAAATTCGGCACTCCACCATGGACAAGCTTTTTGTGTTGATTGAAGGTCAAGCCTTTTGCTTTAGCATGATTTTATTAATCTTACAAGTATGTGAACTCGTACGTGAGCTCCACACAACCGATCCCAGTGCGGATAAAGGAGGAGGGTTGCAGTAGGTTGACGGACAACGTTAAAATAGTCAAATTATAAGAAATTCTCATAACCGATCAAAGGATTTGTTGGCATATAGTGACAGAAGACAAAGTAAAACGGAGGAAACACACACAAAAGAAAAATGAAAATATTTAACCCTCCGGGATGCTGACCTCATTTTAATTCTTTACTCGGTACCTTTTATCATCCACTGACTTTCAACATTAAACTTAACGGAATATGAGATTATTCATATTATGCTTTACTCTGTTTCTCTGAATCATCAGCATATATAGTACACTCTTCTGTTAGCTCAGTCATAACTCATAAGTTATTTTTTGACAAAAATGATGGCTTCTATATTTATATTGCTTCCTTGTCAGTAAAAATTCTTTCATTTTCATATTGCAGGTTCAACATTGTTGGTCAGGTATCGTGAAGAAATACTCATATATAACCATTCACAATTATTAGTGTCTAACTGGTGTTTAGCTACTTCACCATATGAAACAACTTTAATCAACAACGGATATCTGATTGCAGTGGGCTGTCACAGCAAGTGTAGATTTTTCATTGGCACAGTTAGTTCAGGTAATAATTCTCCTTAGCACTGGTGGATTAAATGGAGGTGGATATCAAGCCTCCAAATATGTCGTTATCGCCCTTCACGGTGGAATTCTGCTTTTACATGCTATATTAAACAGTCTTCCGATCTCGTTGTTGTCCTTCATTGGACAACTAGCTGCTGCATGGAATGTTTTAGGTACATTGACGTAAACCTTTTCTCGAAAATATTTATTTTGTGACTCACACTGCTGACATTAGTTGTGTAGGCTTTCTTCTAATCTCAAAAAAAAGGTGGACCCAAAAGTGTAAGATTTGGGTCCACTTGTTTGTGAGTCAAAAAGAAGCCTCACATAACTAGTGTTAGTTGTGTGGCACATAATAAAGTTTTTCCCTTTTCTCTATTCGACTTCATGGAATTGTGCGTTCTCTCAGCTCTGAGTTAATGATATACAGGTGTCTTTCTCCTTATGATTTTGATCCCAATGGTCGCAACAGAAAGAGCCAGCGCTAAATTTGTGTTTACTAATTTCAATACTGAAAATGGGGATGGAATCAACAATAACCTGTACATCTTCGTCCTGGGACTTCTTATGAGTCAGTATACATTGACAGGTTATGACGCTTCTGCCCATATGGTGAGTTCTGCTTACTTTTACTTGGCTGATTTACGGAAATGTTCCCTTTTTAGGCTACCTTTAAATTTTGTCCCTATTTTAAAAAGTTGTATGTATCTTGGAACTTAATATCTCCTCTTTTAGACCTAGTGAAACTTAGGAATTTCTTGCTTAAAGTGATTGTGAGTAATTTTTTTTTGTTCTTATCCACCGACTTTGTTTTGCAGACAGAAGAAACGAAAAATGCAGATATGAATGGGCCAAAAGGAATTGTAAGTGCTATTGGCATATCAGTTCTTGCTGGCTGGGCTTACATACTTGGTATAACCTTTGCAGTTACAGATATCCCACATCTGTTGAATAAAAACAATGATTCTGGCGGCTATGCTATTGCTCAAATCTTTTATGATGTATTCAAGAGTAGATATGGAAGTGGTGTTGGTGGAATTGTTTGCTTAGGTGTAATTGCTGTTGCCGTATTCTTTTGTGGCATGAGCTCACTAACTAGCAACTCCAGGTAAATATGCTTGATCAAAGATTTTCCTTGCACTACTAAAAAAGCAGGATTAGTCGGACAAATCTGTAGCTAAACAGCAAAATCTGTTGCTAATTCTATTTAGTGACAGATTAGCAACGGATTATCAAAAAATTCTGTTATCTACTAGCAATGTAGCGACGAAGTTTGTAGCTAAAATTCCATTTCTTTTTGTAGTGTTGTGTAACTTAAGATTCTTTAGAAGAGCCACTGATCAAAATATCTTTTGCAGGATGGCTTATGCATTCTCCAGAGATGGAGCGATGCCATTTTCGTCGTTCTGGCATAAAGTAAACAAGCAGGAAGTTCCGCTAAATGCAGTCTGGACGTCGGCCTTTATAGCATTTTGCATGGCATTGACGGTACAAACTTTTCGTACTTTTGCATCTTAAAAAGACCACACCAAACCTACCCTCCACCTGCAACACCATCCAAACAGAAACCTAGTAAAAAATAAGTACAAACAATTCATATCAGAATTCACACTACTTATTACATACTGCTTCTTGATTCAGCTTTCCAAGAAAAGATATTACTCCCTCTGTTCAAATTTATGTGAAGGTGTTTGACTGGGCACGAAGTTCAAGAGTGAAAGGAAGATTTTTGGAATTTGTAGTCTAAAATGAGTCAGAGATATTTGTGTCGCTATAAATCATTTCATTAAGGGTAAGATGAGAATTTTAAAGTTAAATTCTTACTAAATATAGAAGGTGTTATTTTTTTGGGACTGACTAAAAAGGAAAGATTGTCACATAAATTGGGACGGAGGGAGTAATAGATACCGATTAAGGTCTCAAGAACGTGCACTTCCCTTGTGCATCCAATCGCTTCACTAATTCACTACTCGTTTTCATCACCTACAAAAGACAGATTGATTGTTTTACATCCTTCCTGTTACTAATAAACTTTTTTTTCCTGTCTATTTGAATTATAGTCTCTTGGAAGCTTGGTAGCATTTCAAGCCATGACATCAATAGCAACAATTGGGCTTTATATTGCTTATGCCTTGCCAATCCTGTTTAGGGTGACTCTAGCTCGAAAATCTTTCACTCCGGGTCCTTTTAACTTGGGAAGCTACGGAGTCGTTGTAGGTTGGGTTGCAATATTTTGGGTTGCACTCATCTCCATACTCTTCTCATTGCCTGTTGCTTACCCTATTACAGATCAAACTCTCAACTATACACCCGTCGCAGTCGGTGGCCTTCTCATTCTTGTTGTTTCTTCATGGATATTCAATGCTAGGCATTGGTTTAAAGGTCCTATAACCAATATAGGAAACTCTAGTGAGGAAGCATAAAAAATAGAATTCTTTGTAATTAGACAATATTGATGTGTATGATACTCTACTAGAGGCGGATTCAACATTTTAACGGTATGAATTCAAGCTCGGGGTTCTATTATAACTCATTTATTTGTACTAATTAGTGAATTTTTAGAAACATATACAGAGTTCGAGCCGAAGTTATTGGGTTTGGATAACCCGTAACTCACACTCTACGTCCACCGTGCTCTCTACCTTCTCTTTTTTTTTCTTCTTCTTTTCATTGTGATTTTCATTGTTAAAATGTTTTGCATATTTGGATTAAATTCCTCCAATGAAGATTAAGGATGAAACCATTTAGTGAAAGCAGACATTTCCATTGGAGGCTTTGCATTTTTTTTCTTCATTGGCCAAAATGTTTTGGGCTTACCCAAATTCAGCTGGCCTCTGCTATTGAAATGTCAATTGTCTGGGCTGGGTCATTTTTGCTTTTTCCCTATTTTGTGCTGGTCTTTAATTTTTGCCCCTCAAATGGAACTTATGTCTACTTGGGTATAAGTTCTTTAAGAAATCCGATAAAACTTGTGCCGGACCTGTAAAGGACTTATTCCCCATTAGGCATAAGTTCCATTTAAGGGGAAAAAATTAAATAACAACCCATTTGAAGGACAAACCGTGGAATTAAGCGGGGTTGATTTGAACATGGGCTGATTTACCCAAATGTACTTTTTAGGCCTCCATTTATATTGTCTCTATTTTTGGAAATGCAAATATGGCCTGTAGGAAATTATATTTGCGGACAACACTAGCTTTGGATCTAATGTTTGCTCATCTATTTTTCATCCTTACAGATAAATATTAGAATACGTAACATTTATTATAAATTATGAATTTTTAGATTGTGATAGTCTAAAAGGTGTTCATAAATTGCAAAAGAAACAAAAAAGGTTCATTTACTAAACCGCTATTCCAAAAAGGGACTAACTATTAAAACTTTCTGCCATGTATCAAAGCTCATTTGTCCAGTTTGCTTCAACTAAAGAGCACTAGTAATATAAAACAAAATATATGGTAAGACAAAAGAGAAAATGGGAAATTATATATGGTTTGAGCAAAATATCTTCTTAGCATGACACTAAATAACAAAATTAAATAAAAGAAGGATCTATTACAGTATGTCCTAAGATATGTTATGATGTCAGAAAAATGGATTAAAGAACTTTGATAACACAGTACTAAAATCATAATTAAAAGGTGCTAGTGATCTTTAAAACAGCACTGAGAATCCTACTTCCTAATATTTAAAATTTAGTAAAATAACTCAAAATAAATTCTCTTTCAATGACATATATATAACACCTAATATATATAATATTCTTTGCAAGATCTAAATATGAACCAAGTTCTTCTTGGCAACATGTAATAACTTAAGCATCGTTTTGGTAAGCGAGAGATATTTTTCTGCACAAAATATATATTTCAGTTTAGCAATAAAATTAGCAAATCAGAGAGTGTTTTATGAATTTTTTGAATATTAATGATTAGTATTAGTTGGATCAAATACTATTAAATTAAAAGCTAAAATTATCATAAGAAAAATGACTTCACTGATAAAGGAAGTAATGTTCCTAATGTACGCTATTTTTTGGAATATACACCTTATTCTTTTTTTAAAAAAAAATTTACACTTTAATCTTAATTTATTTGGTTGCTTCTTATGTAACGATACGTTCGAGAGGAACATGTTACCAAGGATCATAAAGAAAAAAAAAATTCCATTTTAGTAATATGTAGAATGTGACAATTTTGGTAAGAGGCCTAAGGTCAACTAGTTTCAGCAATCGTTATTGGATAAAATTCATTTATTTTAATATGATATAAAATAATTTTATAACTTTTATGTTATAATAATGTGTAAATTACAGATTCGACATAATCCAATAGCTTTGGTCCAAACTTTACATTTGTATTTAGAAATTTACTTAATATGTATAGATTATTAATCTAGTCATTGTTTTGTTCAAAAATTCAAAATTCATAGACTTAAAATCCGGAATATGATGATTGCTACACTTTTTGTGTTAGGTATTTGACTTTATGTTGGTTAATTGATTACAATTATCTACTTGATCTTAAATATTCTTTATTTGTTGCTGTCTCTTCTAAAGGATTCATTCGAAAATAACAATTTAACAAGCATCATAAAGAAAAAAAATACTATTCATTTTAAAATGACATGGTAATTAGGATTTAAGAGGCCAAAGGTCAACTAGTTTCAGTAATCCTTCACCTATAATTTTCTGTTTTTTTTTACTACTACTATTTTAATAGGAAGTGATGTATGTTGGGCGGTTGTATACCTACTTTTTTGTATAAATTTACAAGATGAGACTTTTTTTTTCCAAATAAATGACAATTGGGATTAATCTTATAGGTTGAGATTCTTTTTGCTTTTGGGGTTCGGACCTTCGATTCAACTTCAGACTGTTGTTGGGTCTTGGCTCTTCCAGAGCCTAAAATTTGAACTGCCTTTAAGGTTACGGGTACTCTTGAATCCAGTAACTTTTGCTCAAACTCTGTATTTTTATTAAGAAATTCACTAAATATGTATAAATATTTGATTGAGAAGACTAATTATTATTATATAATAAGTTGAGATCGATGCATCAGTTCATAAACTTTAAATCATGAATTCTCTATCTCTTTTAGACTCATGATTTCATCATTTCAACTTCAGCTCCGACGATTTAATATTAATTTTGAAGTGACTAAACTTTATAAACTTAGACAAATTTTGGCTATTCTCTTCTCAGTGGATTTTCTATTAATCAAAGCCCATTTGTCTCATTATTGAAGAAAGAACACTTGTAATAAAAAAAATGATTTATGTTTAATCCTTACTCGAAAGGAGATTTTTTACACTAAGAAATTAAATAAGGGAAAATAGGTAAGTTATGGTATGAGCACTGAGCAGAACATATTTGTTAACATGCACTAAGATATTCATGTCAGCCAAATTAGTAACACAAAATAAATATAAACGAAGATACTATTATGACTTGAGTTATATTATGATGTCAGAAAAATGACGTGTAAACTTTAATAGCAACATAATTAAATCCTGACAGTAAATAATAAGATTTTGGTAAAACATGTACACTTCAAATGAAACTTCGTAATATTAAAAATCTTTATTGGAATAGAAAAAATTAAAATACCATACAAAACTAGCTGCACAATTAAAAGCAAGGTATTTAATTGACTCCTAAAAGTCATAAGTACATGAAAGATTCAAGAAAGATACTCACTCCGCCCATTTTTAGTTGTCACATTTTGACTTGACACACTTATTAAGGAGTCAAAAATAAATTGATAATTTTACTATATCGCCCATAATTATTGCTAACTAACCTAATGATTGAAATAAATAAAACATACTTTAAAAGTTGTGCAACTACTAAAATTTTCTTGAACTTGTCAGCCTAATAATAAATGATAAGGATAAAATAGGTATGAAGTGATAAATTATTCTTGATTTTATAAAGTGGACAAGTAAAATTGGATAACTATTTTTGGTATAGTGGAGGAAGCAATTTAGAACTAGTCTCTTGATACCCTGAAAGAAATAATCCCTTGATTATTTTCATTAATTGAAATTGTATATATACAAATTACATATTTCCATAATAGGAGAATCCTATTCCTATTCTACTCCTAAAACCTTATTCTACTTGGACACTAACTATACAATTATGGTAATACAAATATTATGGTAAGTGTACAATACTAATTACACCACAACATTACCTAAACTAGGAGACTAAAACATTACCTAAATTATATACACCATATACGGTCAACATGTAGAAACCGAGAGCCAATATACATAATATACACATGTATATCGTGTGTATATTATGTATATTTAACATATTTGTCCCTAGGAACTTAGAGAGGTAGCATTTAGGGATCTACACACTTCAAAAAGTACTACTCCCTTATTTCAATTTATGTATCTTATTATTATTATTAATAAATGTGAATGCCGTAAAAAATATGATATTTCTAACGATAATTCTGTCAGAAACATTTTCGACGAGTCAATTTTTGAAGAATACCATAAAAAATTTGTGTGTTTTTTTAGTAGTGACATTCCTTTTTAGTATGTTTGAAAAAAAGAATGTCATATTTCTATATTTAGCAAGTTTTTAATTCAAAATGAATGACATGAGAAGTTTAATACCATATGATTTAAATGATACTTTTGGCATATTACATATTTTTACTTTGAAATCATAAGATTCAAAGTTCTTTTTTACGTTCTTAGACTTTGTGGGCAATTAAACTAACAACCTAATTATAGAAGACACATAATTTGGATAATTCTTCCAAAGAGTACAAGTACAATGGGGTACGTTGTTGCTTGGCAATTGATTATATACAAACATTAAACTTGATCAAAAAATTCAATTCAATATTAGGTTTTGTTCAATAAATGAAAGAATATTTAGTCATTAAGAACATGGTTTAAATTATTCTTGTCTCATTTACAAATGAACAGGTCACCAAACCTGTGATTAAAAAACACAATTAATACTATTCCCATGGAAAGAGTCCCAAAGTCAACTAGTTTCAGCAAATTTTCAATAATTATTTGCTTCCCTTTTAGCATATAATAGGAAATGATGAATCATAAGCAGTTGTCAGCCTACAATTTTTTTTCTATAACATTACCAGATGTGAATGACCTTTTCAATGATAAATTAAATAAGTCAATCACGTTTTATAACATTTTTTGGTTAATCATATGGTATATATCCGGAATTTGTTGGTTTGACACTCTGACTAATTCAGATTCGGCCATGTAAGGTTCATTTAAGGAGAAAACGTATTTTATCAGAAATTACTCTACTTTCATATCTCAAACTCTAAATCTCTGGTTAAGGATGCATGGATCCCTCCATCCGAATTCCGACCACATCCGTTGATGGTATACATTGTTGTCATTCTGTAATCGATAATAACTTAAACATAATCTGAAAATAAATATAAAAATGAACAATTTGAGCCCACTGAATTCACAATGTTTCTTTAAGAAAATTATTCCCCTCAAGTACCCGAGGTTATGGAATATATCCTCCCAGGATAGAACGAAATAACTCACCAGCGTAGTAGTACCTCAAACCCCGGTGAACGACGAATGCAACAGGCGACAACAAATCACACAGAATTTATTCGAAGTGCAAAAAAAAAAAAAAAGACTTTCAGAATTTTCGTATATAAAATCTGAGGGAATGATCAAGTATTTATAGCCAACAAAGGATAGTGTGAGCATGTGCTATTATGCCTTATCGAAAAAGTCACAACTATTCATTTTCCATTCACACCAAGAAATACATAACATATATTACCATAAGTAAAGATTAATTATATATGGATAAGTAGGTTTCCCTTCGAACTTTCCGTAGTGAATATATGTCGGATATACTCGGTCAATCGGTAGATTTGATATCTTTGAACCGTCGAGCTTTGATGTATACCTAGACAACCATATGTCGCACAATTAATCCTTAACCATCTTTGATTCTCACTGTTGTGTTCGTTTCAGCCATGAACACCACCTAGTTTCATGAGTGCTTAGAAAATGGGCCTTTACCTAACATTTTCCTTGAAGCGACTTACACTTCACACTCACTTAGGTGATTCCTAAATGTGTCATTCCATAGATACACTATTTGATATACCCCGTATTAAACTTAGAAACCATTAAAAAGTCTTTACGCTTTATCCTTCTTTCTGAACATTGTCTTCATCACGAGAATGTGTGAGTTATTTGACAATGTTGAACCATCATTCATAATGGTTTCAAAAAGTACTACTCCCTTATTTCAATTTATATATCTTATTATTATTAATAAATGTGAATGCCGTAAAAAATATGATATTTCTAACGATAATTTTGTCAGAAACATTTTCGACGAGTCAATTTTTGAAGAATACCATCGAAATTTTGTGTGTTCTTTTAGTAGTGACATTCCTTTTTAGTATGTTGAAAAAAAATGTCATATTTCTATATTTAGCAAGTTTTTAATTCAAAATGAATGACATGAGAAGTTTAATACCATATGATTTAAATGGTACTTTTGGCATATTACATATTTTTACTTTGAAATCATAAGATTCAAAGTTCTTTTTTACATTCTTAGACTTTGTGTGCAATTAAACTAACAACCTAATTATAGAAGACACATAATTTGGATAATTCTTCCAAAGAGTACAAGTACAATGGGGTACGTTGTTGCTTGGCAATTGATTATATACAAACATTAAACTTGATCAAAAAATTCAATTCAATATTAGGTTTTGTTCAATAAATGAAAGAATATTTAGTCATTAAGAACATGGTTTAAATTATTCGTCTCATTTACAAATGAACAGGTCACCAAACATGTCATTAAAAAACACAATTAATACTATTCCCATGGAAAGAGTCCCAAAGTCAACTAGTTTCAGCACATTTTCAATAATTATTTGCTTCCCTTTTAGCATATAATAGGAAATGATGAATCATAAGCAGTTGTAAGCCTACAATTTTTTATTTATAACATTACCAGATGTGAATGACCTTTTCAGTGATAAATTAAATAAGTCAATCACGTTTTATAACATTTTTTGGTTAATCATATGGTATATATCCGGAATTCGTTGGTTTGACACTCTGACTAATTCAGATTCGGCCATGTAAGGTTCATTTAAGGAGAAAACGTATTTTATCAGAAACTACTCTACTTTCATATCTCAAACTCTAAACCTCTGATTAAGGATGCATGGATCCCTCCATCCGAATTCCGACCACATCCGTCGATGGTATACATTGTTGTCATTTTGTATTCGATAATAACTTAAACATAATCTGAAAATAAATGTGAAAATGAACAATTTGAGCCCACTGAATTCACAATGTTTCTTCAAGGAAATTATTCCCATCAAGTACCCGAGGTTATGGAATATATCCTCCCAGGATAAAACGAAATAACTCACCAGCGTAGAAGTACCTCAAACTCCGGTGAACGGCGAATGCAACAGGAAGCAGCAAATCACACAGAATTTATTCAAAGTACAAAAAGAAAGAATTAGACTTTCAGAATTTTTAGCTAGTTTAAACATGTGCTATTACGCCTTATCGGAAAAATCACAACTATTCATTTCTCATTCACACCAAGAAATACCTAACAAATATTACCATATGTGAATGTCATATTCAAATAATAATTAAATACATCAATTATTTTTATAATAATTTTAATTAATTATTTGGCATCCGAAATTTACTGATTCAATTAGTTTGTATTTACTATTTGTAGGGTCCATTTAAGGGGAAAGGCTCAAATCCTATATCTATGATAATGGGTGGAACAATCCCGTCCATCTGACCACGTCACTCAGTGATAAAACATCAAAAGTATGTGATTGACCTTTTCAGATAACATTTTTGGTTTAACCATCAGGTCTATGAAATTCACTTGTTCTCCGCCTATGGTCTATTTAAATGGAACATGCTACATACAAAAAAAATTCTATTCTCAAGGCTTAAACTTAAAATATCTGATGTCAAACTCAAAATCTCTGATCAAGGATTCATCACATTACACTCTTGGTGGTATAACAGTGGCGGAGCCACAACCCAATAAGGGTGTTCAACCGAACACCATTCGCCGAAAAATTATACCGTGTAGACATATCAATTATTATGTAGTACACACACATATATATTATTACATACTGAATACCCTTAACATATATATTATATATTACTCTCCAAAATTCGAATACCCATGATAAAATTGATGAAACACAGACATACACACATCAGAAGATAACACCCAAGATCAACTTACACGTAATCTAGACAATATAATTCATAAACTATACATAAGCACTAATCTCTTGAAGCTTTGACACAAATATTCTACAGCAACAACGCACGCCAGTTCCACAGTCTTCTACTGTGTATTCTGAATATCCTTTGAACTAATGAACACTCAAGTGGGGAGTATTGCGGCGAGAAAAAATAGTTAGTTTATTAGGGCTGAAAAACCTTACTTTTATACTAGACGCTTTAGGGTAAAAATCCTACAAAAATGTGTGGCTTTTCCTTGCCCCAAAAGGATACTATTTTTCATGTTCTAGAATGTCAGGCACAGTAGGGACTACTGATTTAATAACGAGGCTTCCTACTGTGGTATTAATTCGGAATGTGAATGAATTAATCCTAACACAATAAATTACAATTTATTTGACTAAAAAACTGTAATTGCACTCCTCTATTTAATTTCGAAATTCTCCATTTAATACTTATTTAACTCTCTATGCTAAAATTACAGATCCCAATCAACTAAATTAAATTACTGATAATTTAATTTATTGACTAATTAAATTTTTTATACTTTTGCTTAACTTACTCATGTGACGGATACAAAATCCACCTGCAGGGTTTTCACATGAAAACTTATTAGCATCCATAAAGGGGTATTATCAATCTCAAAGTCGAGACACGGATTCTATCAACTAATTATTATTTCACAAATGTCATTTGCTACTATTCCAACTTATCAGGAATACCTTGACTCATAATTGAGTCGTACCTTTTGATAAATCAAAATAATGAACAAATGACATTGATCATAATAATCATATCAAGATTAAGAGCATAAGTTTATTTAATGAGCTAGAGAGATTATTTTATATATTTAGTACAAAAACACTTATCTCTACTTGGTCCGTTCAATACATACAAAATGCACTAGCACAAGAAGTTGGAATAAGGTCATTATATTTAAATATTGAGCTACAATCATCAAGATATTTTGTCAAGTTTTATCTTTGATTGTAAACGTAACTTTATAACTTATAAGAACCAGTAGTTTAATCTTCTGCGCATGAGCTAAATCTTCATACACTAAATTGACTACTATATAAGTAAAGGAAGCACGCGAACAAATGATTTATTTAAAATAAGACTTTATTGAATTGAATAAATAAATAAATAACTGTTCCATAAAAAATAAAACATATTAGTATAACTAAACCACATGGTTAATAATATATTCTAACAAAAAATTCTCACTCTGCCAATGTGGTATAACATTACAAGATTGGATGACCTTTACAAATAATAATTAAACATGTCAATCATTTTTTTCCTTCATACAGACGACTTGGACATTCTAACAACTAATTAGTTCTACATAGAGTAATATTTAAAAATAATTGGTCACTCTGATTACTTGGTGGCTTCAAATTCTGAACAAAACAGGACCAAACTAATACTGTATATATGAGTTGTTGGAATATGAGGGCGAAGGTTATAACACGTTTATTCAATAAAGATTTCAACCAATTTAATGGTACCACTAGTAATTATGATTTATTCAAAGAACAAAGAAAGAAAATTGTGACTCCTTCTTATGCGTTGTTTTAATATGTTCCATTTGATGTCCAGTATCTGGTCAGGGTTTGATTAATCTAATTCACGTCAGGTAAGACTCGTTAAAAAGGAAAACACTCTTTATCATGAGTTTTTTTTATTCTCATAGTTCGAACCCGAGATATCTTATTATGGGTGTGAAGAAATCCTATTAATCTCACCGCAATCCTCTGTAGTCATTCTTATGTGTTGCTCATTGCTAGTGTAATTTCAAGTTTATGGACAAATTCACTTTAGGGAAAGTCCCACCTAAAAACTCAATTGAAGCGGGAGGTTTTCGTACGCTGAGACTCGCCCGGAAAGCATCAACGAGTATGTTCGGAAGTCCTTTAGTAAATATGTCAGCAATTTGATACTGAGAAGGGACATGAAGGACACAAACTTGTCCACGAGGAGCTTTCTCACGTACAAGAAAGCAATTTATCTCCGACGAAAATACAGTAACCCGTAGTGGATCGTCTAGTGTCGGGACATACACCCCAATCAGCATCAGTGTAGGAGGTGAGACCGGAGATTGAGGACTTGTACAGGTGCAAGGCAAAATGGAGAGTGCCTTGTACATATCGCAAAATTTGTTTGAGAGCATTCATATGTTCATCCTTCGAGTCATGCATATGTAAGCATATTTGTTGCACGACATAGGATATATCTGATCTTGTGAAAGTGAGATACTGTAATGCTCCTGCTAAACTGCAATAGTGAGTGGGTCTTCATATGGAGAACCCGAAGAGACACTAAGTTCAGATTTAATGTCAACCGGTGTTTAGAGCAGGTTTACAAGAAGTCATGCCGGCTCGGTCAAGAATCTCCTCAGCATAATTTTTTTGACAAAGAAATAAGACACACGCATGTCTCGTAACGGCAATAAAGGATACAAAATCAGCGAACCGTTGATACCATGCACGAGGAACCTGTTTCAGTCCATAGAGTGATTTCTTCAAATGACACACATAATCTGGATGAATCGGATTCCTGAATCTCATAGGATGATGCATATAAACCGTTCCATGAATTTCGTCATGCAATAAGGCATTTTTAACATCAATCTGATGAATGAGCCATGATTTGGACAAAGCAATACTGTGAACAGTCCTAATAGTTGCCTATTTCACCACCGGACTGAAAGTTTCATCACAATCCACACCAACCTGTTGAGACCTGCCATCACCTACAAGATGGGCCTTATGCCTCTCAAAAGAACCATCAGATTTCTTTTTATATAGAAAATTCACATAGAATGAATAACATTAACATTAGGAGGATGGGGCACTAGATCCCACATCTTATTTTCAATAAGAGCATTATATACGTCTAACATGGTAGCTCTCCAATTTGGATCGGACAAGGCATTTTTCGGGTTGCAAGGAAGAGGTGAATAGGCAACTGAAGTTGACAAATTGAATTGTCATTTCAGTTTGGAAATACCGTGCATAGCATGAGTTTCCATGGTACGTAGAGGTATCGTACGGGGCTAGATTGGTGTGGTCTGGATGGGTTACGGCTGGGCTGGCTGTGGGCTATGAGGATGCTTCGTAGGGCTGGTTGCGAATGTTGGTCGAGGGGATCTAAGCGAGCTGGGTTTGGGAAAATGGAGCTATGCCACAGGCCGAGAAGAGGCAAGGGCGGAGTTGGGAAAATTCGTAGCTCGAGCAGGACCCAAGACAGTGACGGGTGGGCTGTGCCGTGTTTCCCGTGGTTGGGTTTGGTGACTATCTCTATTGGGACCCTATTCACCTCTTTGAGTGAATCGAGAAATAGGTTTGATTGTCCATCTTTTTGATATATATCAGGCATTGCATTCTAAGGATAATTCACCTGACACTGGATTGTGGGAGTTGGGCCAGGCTCCGATAGGTGCGGTAGTAACGGTAGTGACTGATTTTGCAATTGAAGAATCAAAAGGGGATTGAGGCCATCATTTAAGAAGTCATAGGAATCCGGAGGCGGAGAATGCATCTTGACAAAAGGGAATTGGGAATCATCGACTATGACATGCCTAGAAATGATTATTTTTCATATTGATAAATTGTAATAGTTATAACCTTGATGATTAGATGGGTAACCAAGGAATACACACGGGTTAGAACGAGGTTGAAGTTTATTGATTTTGGTGGAAGGATGAAGGGAGTAGCATAGACACCCAAAAGTTCATAAGTGCTTATAGAAAGGATCCCGAAGAAAGAGAACTTGAGTCGGGGACTTGTGTTTGAGAGACTTGTTTGGGAGAATGTTCAAGAGATATATTGCCATTGATAAAACATGATTCCAAAAAGAGGGGGGACGGAGGCGTGGGCAATGAGTGTACGAACTAAGTTATTTATGGTTCTTATTTTTCGTTCGGATTTGCCATTTTGTGGAGAGGTGTAGGGGCATGAAAATCTAAAAACAAGACCATTTTGGCGCAAAAGAGTTTGAATTGTTTATTGTCGAATTCCCTCCCATTGTCACATTGAAAACATTTGATATTCTTCTCAAAACGTGTCTTAATTAAAGCACTAAAGAATGAGAAAATAGAATAGACTTGAGATTTATTGCTAATAGGAAAGGTCCACAGGAAATTAGAATAATCATTCAAAAACAAAATATAATATCGATGCCCAGCCGTACTTAAGATAATCATTCCTGCCACTGTTGTTGCTTCCACCACGGCCACCACGACCTTTGTCAGAATGTTTTCCTTTATTGTTGTTCCATATATGCTGACCTTATTTCAGATCATTGGTGTGCTGATGATGCTGGCCATAAGTCGAGCCTCTTTCATCGGCAGGTGGGCCACTGGTGGTAAGAAGGGCGACGTCGGTGGTGCTAGCGTTAGCCGCTGCCCACTTGGATTTTCGGGTTTCTTCAAGGATAAGTCTTGAACAAGCATCAAAGAACGGAGACAACTGAGTGCTTTGTTGGAAGATTGTAGCAACACCATCATAATTTTCATTTAAACCCGCAATTAGTTGCATGACCAACCGTTGATTTGTGACTGGTGCACCGACGTTGGAGAGTTGATTGGAAATCATTTTAAGTTCTTTACAATAGGCTGACGCATTAGGAAAATCGTCATGTTGAATGTCCTTAAATGGATTTTCTAAATACAAGGCACTTTGTGTCTTGCTATCATGAAAAATATTTTCTAATCGCTCTCATGTTTGTCGTGCAGTAGTGTCGATTACAATGATTATATGTAAGAGATCGTTCGAGATTGTGTCGTATATGCATTGTAGAACAACCACATCTAATCGTGACCAAAATTCTTCATCAAAACCAGCATGTTTCTCCATGTGTTCGTCAGCGGGCTTGGGTTTAAGAGGGATGATGTGATCGATGACTTTGTACACACGACAATGAATTTTAAATAATTTCGCCCAAGATGAATACTAAACTTTCTCCATCTCAAGAGTTATGAGAATGAAATTCTTGATGTTGTTAACTGCAAGAGTAGGATGAAATTTAGGTTGTTCAGCCATTGAAAAGTGGGGATGAAGAGAGAGAGGGGGTTCTAGAGAAGAAGAGAAGGGAGGAATATGGCGGAGTAGGGCGACAGAGGTGGGGGCAGCCGGCGGCGGTAGGTTTTAGGTTTATGGTTTGGCTGATACCATAAAGGAATATGTTCCCTACCTTTTCATTTATTCTTGTATATAATATATAGTAGTACATGCTTATTTACAAAGCTATAAGTTAGACTACAAACTAGGTAACTAATTTAACTAATTACAATTAGAATATTAACAAACCAAATATAAAAGATATACAAGTATATTCTATCAAATATTTTATCATACAAGTCATAATATTATAAATAAGACAGGCAGCCTGTTACAACATGTAAATATGACTTAATGGTGTAACAATCCTTAGGATGACAGTGTACATAACTTGAACTCTGAAAGAAAAAGTAATTGGTGAGATTTGAACCTGCACAAGTGGTGCAAAGTGAAATTACAATCTAGTAGTTCAACACCGTGTTCACTGAACCCAGTATTTCAATGCGGAGTATGTAATTTTTATGTGAATTCTCTCAAACCTTTCAACAAATATTACATCTGAACTCATAATTTGTACTACAATAAATTTAGTTTCAAGAACCATAAAAGTCAAACTCATCAAGTTAAAGTATTATTTTTCGGCACGTCTAATAAACTATGGGGATTCAAGATTTAAAAATAAGGTGGGGTTGGAGTTTTACCTTTTTTATTTCCTATTAGCTGTATATAAGCATAAATTTCATGATAAGAACAGGTACATTATAATATGTACAGTTTTTCACTAAACAAGTCATGTCACTTTTAAATATTTTCAGAAATTCTGATTTTCCATGTTTAATGTGAATCTTTCTGATTTTTTTTACATATATGTGAAAAGCCAGCAAAAAGACTACACATTTTATTCCTCTGAATCCTGAAGTTGTGGAGGGAGAAAAATTTATTTGTCTCATTTTACAGTTGACAGATTTGCATATAGTGTCTGGAATTATTCATATTTGCAGTGTCGAAACTATGAGTAATATTCGAATAGCAGATGGTGTAGTTGATTTGGATCATGCTCGTGAAGTCGTTGATTCAGATAACGCTCGTCTTCATGAGCTAGGATACAAACAAGAGCTCAATCGCGATCTTTCGTGAGTACCCAGCCTTTTAAATTTACTTTCTTGATTGTGTACGCGATATAGGCGACATCATTTCTTGAGAATATGTTTTTCAAGTCATGTTAGAATGTTCGTTCCTGTGTTTTCTACGAGTTTTTTCGTCCTGTCAAATATAGAGAAACTTGTAGTATTATTTATTTTTCTGTTGTACTATATTAGTATGAGATGGGCTTAAATGGAGAGCCGACATGGTCAACGAGAAATTTATATAGTTAACCTAACTTGCTTGGGATTGAGGTGTAGTAATAGTTATCTGGAGAAAAATTCAAATTTTGCACCTATTTTATTAGTAATTGCTCAATTTTGCTTTCTATTTCACTTTTGGTCCATTACTACCTTTGCCTTTAGAAAATTGTCAATATTTCCCCTTACCATGAACGAAGCTCCAACTTGAAAAAGATGGACTACAAAAATCCAAATTCTTTGAAAAAAAAGGTTCAAATTTACACCTTAACTTTCAACCATGATTTAAAATTACACTCAGGTTGGAGCTCCATTAGGGGGTCAATGGCAAAAACGAGACATTTTCCTAAGTAGACCTAAAGTTTAACGGAAGTCAAAGTTGCTCAATTTCCGGTAGTACAGGAGCAAATTTGACCCTTTTCCTCGTTATTGTTGTTGTTGTTGTACCTGGTATATCCTTACTACGTTGTTGTTGAATGGCAGTATGATATCGAACTTTGCGATTTCATTTTCTATAGTATCGGTGCTAACCGGATTAAACGGACTAATGGGCACGGGGTTGAATTTTGGTGGCCCTGTATCATACATTTATGGATGGCCAATTGCTGGTACCTTCACCTTGTTAATTGGATTGTCAATGGCTGAAATTTGTTCTTCTTATCCAACTTCCGGGGGTCTTTACTATTGGAGCGCTAAACTTGCTGGTCCGAGCTGGGGACCTTTCGCTTCTTGGATCACTGGCTGGTAATTTTATTTTTTTTCCTGCTCGTTTAGTCTTTGTTTCATGCCATTTTTTTCTGTCCTCGAGTGCTATAATCATATATACTTTCTTTTGGTGGACTTGTCAACTAATTTCTTTAACGGTTTAAACTTTTAGATGAGATAAATAATTTAACAGTATTAGAGTATGTTATTAGTGTTAGATGGAGTTGGTACCTGAGAAAGAGGAAGTATGTTTCTCATCGGACGAATACAAAAGGAAAGAAATGTTTTCAAACACTTCTTTGTCTTATTCTGAATAAAATATTTGGCGGTAGGTTTAGGAAGGAAATCTAAATTTGATACGATAATATATAGTCAAAGACGGGCACTTGGGCGTAATCGGTAGCCGGAAAATAATTATTACTACTTCCTCCGTCTCAATTTATATGATACTTTGCTTTTGAAAATTAATTTAACTAAACTTTAAAACTAAATTAGATTAGATTAACTCAATCTTTTAAGATTAAAATTTATATATTTGAAAATGCTATAAGTTACAACTTTTCTCATATCAATTTGATGAAAAAATACATCTTAAAGTGTTGGTCAAAGTCATACAATTTGAATCTCAAAAAATGAAAAGTATCACATAAATTGGGGAGTATATTTTTCCATTTTTATTTAGGTCACTTTTTGACTTTTAAACAGATTATTGTTAAATTTTTGCCGTAGCATGTTTTAGGAGACAGTAAAAAGAGTATCCCGGTACACTAAGCGCGGGGTTTGGAAAAGGGCCGGACCACAAGGGTCTATTGTACGCAGTCTTACGTTGTATTTCTACAAGAGACTGTTTTCACAGCTAGAACCCATGACCTCTTGGTCACATGTCAGCAACTTTACCAGTTACTCCAACGCTCCCCTTCGTTTTATGAAACAGTAACATAATTCATATAGTTATGCTTGGTTCCAGCGTAAACGCTGTTTTTCTGCAATCAATAGCGTGAAAAATTACCCCATCTAAAAGGAGAGCCCCTCTGGAATTTGATGTTCTTTTACTGTTGTATCGGGAGTTACTCCACATGCTTCTTGATGTAATAAGGATAGCGGATTTATTTCTGTCTTTTGTTGAATCTTTTTCATACCTCGGTAGATAATTTGATTAGCAAATGATTTGTTTCCGTGTTCAGAATACGGTTAACCAACATATTAACTAATCAACTACGATAAATTGGTTGGATTTTGCTGTTTTGTTTTTTTTCCTGAAGTACCTCGACGTCTTTTGACTTTGACAATAGAGTGACAATCCTGGATTGCCACCAAGTTTCTTAACTGTATTTGCTAAAGTTTTAGTTCGACCTTTAGCCATTAACTAAAGATTTTAAAGAAAAAATTAAAATAAAAAGACCATCTATGATATGTTTTTTATCAGTCGTAAGTTATTTTCCCCACAAAAATGATGTTCTTGAGCTTTTGCATCTTCATATTGCTTCCTGGTTGCTAAAATTTGCGTTCGTTCTCATTTTGCAGGTTCAACATTGTTGGTCAGGTATCGTGAAGAATTACTCATATTAACATTCACATTTCATAATTAGTAGTATCTAACGAAAATCTGATTGCAGTGGGCTCTCACAACAAGTATAGATTTTTCGCTGGCACAGTTAGTTCAGGTGATGATTCTCCTTAGCACTGGTGGAAACAATGGAGGCGGATATATGATCTCTAAATATGTTGTTATGGCCCTCCACGGCGTATTTCTTCTAACACACGCTATTTTAAATAGTCTTCCTATCTCAATGTTATCGTTCCTTGGACAAGTAGGCGCTGCAGCCAATTTTTTTGGTATATATTACAACTCCTACTTTCTTTATTCCAACACTCTGCCTTTGCAGATGACTTAAATACCCAACGGGGTATTGTAAGTGGCAGAGTGACCTTGCTGCCACGATCCACTGAGCTTTAGCCCTTCGTCGCTCTGATCTTATTTTTAAAAAATGCAACACTCTGCCTTCGCTGAGCTATAAGTTAATGATTGCAGGTTGCTTTCTCATGATCGTGATTCCAGCCGTTGCAACTGAAAGAGCTAGTGCCGAGTTTGTGTTTACCAACTTCAATATGGAGAATAAGGACGGAATAAACAATCAATTTTACATCTTCGTCTTGGGACTTCTTATGAGCCAATATACGTTGACAGGTTATGATGCGTCTGCCTATATGGTGAGTTCTGCTTACTCTTTGTTCGCTTTCCTAATTATTTTCTTTCATTTTCCCCTCGCTACTAAAAACACGTGTTTTTCCAAGGAAAGAAACCAACAGAAGCCGTCAGTAATCGAGGATTTCCGATAAAAAACCAACGGACACCTTTTGAATTTTCCGCTTGTCTCTATAGGTTTATTAAATTAAAAAAGAAGGTATTTTCTGATAACTGGGGGAAAAAATTTAAAAATACTTATTTTTTCCTTAAAAATATTCATTTGTTTTTCTATATGCTCTGTCGGTTATGTTAACGGAATATACGGGATATTTCCTCTCGGGAAAACGCTTTTTTTTTTGTTAGTTTCAGTTTCTAGTTCAAAGTGATTCTCTTGAATTTTTATCTTGTTTGTACTGTATTGATATATTTTTGCAGTCAGAGGAAACTAAAGATGCAGATAAGAATGGGCCACAAGGTATTGTAAGTTCCATTGGCATAGCAGTTATTGCAGGATGGGCCTATGTACTTGGTATAACGTTTGCAGTTAAAGATATTCCGAATCTTCTTAGTGAAAATAATGATTCGGGTGGTCACGCCGTTGCTCAAATCTTTTACGAGGCGTTCATGAGTAGATATGGCAGTAGCGTTGGCGCTGTAATTTGCTTAGGTATAATTGGCCTTGCCGTGTTCTTTGCTGGTATGAGCTCACTAACTAGCAACTCAAGGTAAATGTGCTTGGCCAGAGATTCTCCTTGTGTTGTAACTCAAACTTTGGTATTTATCAAGACCAAGGAATGGCAAAAGGGTGGGTCGAAAATGAGTTAAACAAAAAAAATTTGGATAAAATATCCGACCCGCCCATATTTAACACGGATAAAAATTAGGTTAACCGACATAACATCCGTATTATCCATGGTTTGAGGAATAATCAAGTGAGAACACAGGCTAAAAGCCAAAATGAGCTTAGACTCTCAGAAAGCGAGAACTCATGAAAAATAACAAGCAGACAAATGAGTATTGATAATATGGATATCCATTTTTAGTGGATAATATCCATATTTGATCCATCTTCAAAAAGTAAGTTATCAACCCATAACTAATGGGTCAGATTCGATGGTTACTTGTTTGTTTTTTTACCATTTGGCCGGCCTATCCAGACCGATGAAAAAAATGGGATTACTTCTTAGAGACTTATTGAGAATGATTCTGATCTAGTTTTATGGCCTATTAGAAGATTCTGTATGCGAGCCAGTGAGGATTTATGCTTGCGTTTATTTTTTCGCAGGATTGCTTATGCATTCTCAAGAGACGGGGCAATGCCATTGTCGTCGCAGTTACAGAAAGTGAACAAGCAGGAGGTTCCGATAAATGCAGTATGGATGTCCGCCTTTGTAGCATTTTGCATGGCGTTGACAGTACAAATTCTCATACTTTGGCTTTCTTGATTTATATAGGTTAGTTTTGTTTCATTTCCTTGCTAATAGAACTTTCTTTTGTGTGTTTTTCTATTAAAATTGAAGTCTCTTGGAAGCTTGGTAGCATTTCAAGCGATGACATCAATAGCAACGATCGGGCTTTATGTTGCCTATGCCATACCGATCTTATTAAAGTTGACTCTAGGTCGAAAGATATTCACCCAAGGGCGTTTTAACTTGGGAAGATACGGGACCGTTATAGGTTGGATATCAGTACTGTGGGTCACGCTCATCTCTGTGCTCTTCTCTTTGCCTGTTTCCTACCCTATTACAGATCAAACTCTCAACTACACTCCCGTTGCAGTTGGAGGCGTTCTCATTCTAGTTGTTTTTACGTGGAACTTCAGTGGTAGGCATTGGTTTAAAGGGCCTATTAAGAATATCGACGATAGCTCTAATACGTGTAGATACTAGAAGTTTTTGTAATAAAACATATTAGCGAATATTATTAAATATTCTCCATATATTTTGTAATATTTAGTGTTGTATAATTATGGTAGATTTAGGATCCTTATTGTATTAAGATTCCACATTGTACACACTATATATATTTGTATTAATGAGAAAAACTTATCAAAGAGAGATTAATACAATTCTACATGGTATCAGAAGCCAATAATCCTTCCTAACCTAAACCCTAAAATTCGGTCGCCCTTCCCTTCCTCTTTCCGGCAATTCAACCGCCATTCTTCTTTTTCCGGCACCAAACAACCCATATACCGCCGGTATACCTCCGATATACGCTGATATACAGTTGTCCAGCCCCCAGTTCTACAAACTGCACGTATACAACCCGTATATTGCACGTATACAACCCCCTCCCTAAGCCAACTGTCATATACTACACGTATACCGCCACCCTTGGGCCGACATACACCTCGACTACTGCCCTGAAACCCCAACGTTTTTTGTTTCTTCCTTCTCACCTTCTTTCCGGCGGCACTTATATGGCAGAAACAGGAACAAAAAGAGGGACTGGATATCCATCAACAACCCAGCGCCTGCGGCCCAACAGAAACAAATGCTGAAGCAGCGGGCCAACACGAGACCAACATCCAGCTGCCGCCCACAACACGCGCCCAGCCACCAGAAATACTTCTCCAGCAGCCGCAACCCATTTCTGGTCATCCTCAAGCCTAGTTACGGGAAGCCAAATTGCGACCCAATTTTTGGCAGCTACACAGCCAGCTCCAGCATAGCCGACGGGCCAAATTAATTAGGCCAAATTTTCTAGAGCCCAACGGTCCGTTCCAGGCCATTCCCAATCCATTTTTGGCCACCCCCTCAATCGGAGCGGGATGAGGCCGGATGCTAAGACTAGATCTGAAGTCGAGGAATAACTTTCTAGTAAGACCTTTCGTGAAGATATCTGCATACTGATACGAAGAAGGCACATGCAATACCTTAACATGACCGATAACAACAATCTCTCCGTCAACCTGACACAATAGACTTGGACACCCAGGAGCTCATGCTTTTAATTTTCTTAGAAACAATAATTTCATTCGTTGTAATAATAAGAAAGGTGCCCAACCGTATTTTTCTTGCCCTTTAGGCAAACACGTTCGCCTCATTTTTCAGTCTTCTTTAAGTGTTACGTTTTCCCCGTTTGATATTGTTCATGCAGATTTACGGACATCTCCTGTTATTAGTTCCCTATGTCATAAATTCTATCTTGTGTTATTAGATGTCTTTTCTTACTTTATCTGGATTTACCCTCTAAAATTCAAGTCTGAAGTTTTTATCAAATTTCTTGAGTTTCGTAAATATATCAAAACACAATTTGAAAAATTCATTAAATCATTCCAATGTGACAACGGTCGTGAGTTAAATAATTCCGCGTTTCATAATTTTTGCACTAAGAATGGCATGGTCTTTCGTTTCTCGTGTCCCCATACCTCACCCCAAAACGAAAAAGCCGAACGAATCATCCGTACTATCAACAACATGGTTCGTACCATTCTTTTTCATGCCTCTCCCCCCATCATTCTGGGTATATGCAGTCAAAATGGTAGAATACATCCTTAATATTTTACCTACCGATACTTTTCACAATAAAACTCCACCGAAATTCTCTACCGTCGGATCCCGTCCTATGACCACCTTAGAATTTTCGATTGCCTGTGTTACCCAAATCTTGCCTCCACAGCTCCTCATAAATTAGCACATCGTACTACCCCGTGTGTCTTCTTAGGATTCCCACCCAATCATAGGGGGTATTTGTGTTATGACTTGTCTTCCCGTAAGATCATCGTGTCCCGTCATGTCACGTTTAGCGAGGCAATCTTCCCATTTACCAATCTCTAAAAATTTTGAAATACCGATTACACGTTCCTCGAGGAGTCTGAACCCTCCCCCGTCATACTCACTGAGCTTGTTCGTGCCACCACCACTGCTACAGTGAACTCACCTCTACCACCTACCACTGCTACAGTGAACCCACCTCTGCCACCTACCACCACTACTATAGTGAACCCACCTCAGTCTCCGACAACCGGCCACCCTATCGTTCCCGACGTCCATCTGACCGAACCACCGTCCTCAGTGTCATGTCCGGAAAAATGCCGTCATCCCCCATACCAGCCTAGACCCAGTACCGTCATCCACCCTCCACTGGCCCGAGTCAGAACCCAGAACTAACATCGACAGCAACCCCTCCCACCGTCGACATAGTGACCCGCCACTATATCCGGCACCAACTACATCCTGAAAACCTTCCCCGATATCAACCGATACTCACCACATGTCGCTGCTATCAAACCACCGTCGACCAGTCACCCAGACCCCTATCACCCAAACCAGAAATCAACCCGACCCAATACCTACATCCCGGAACAAAAAATCCACCCTACCCCTACCCCTGCCTCCACTCACCACATGCAAACCCGTGCCCAACACAAGATTTTCAAACCCAAAGTACACTTTAACCTGTCTACACAAACCATATCCCCAATTCCCCAAAACCCAAAATTAGCCAAACAAGACCCTAATTGGAATGCGGCCATGCGTGAGAAATTTAATGCTTTAACTAAACAGCACACTTGGGATTTGGTTCCTAGACCGGATGGGGTGAATGTGATCTGATGCATGTGGATTTTTCATCACAAATACAGAGACAATGGTGACTTTGAGAGATATAAGGCGAGACTTGTGGCTAATGACACTAATCAGCAGGAGGGCATTGATTGTGGTGAGACATTCAATCCGGTTGTTAAACCGGCTACCATTCGCACAGTTCTAAGTATTGTCATGGGTAAGCATTGGCCGATTCATCAGCTTGATGTGAAAAATATATTTCTACATGGGTATTTAAAAGAAAGAGTTTACATGCACCAACTGCCTGGTTTTATCCATCCAACAGCCTCTCAGTATGTATGTCGTCTTCGTAAATCACTGTATGGTTTGAAACAGGCCCCCAGAGCGTGGTATGAACGCTTTGCTAGGTACATTATGCAGATTGGGTTTGTATGCAGCAAGTGCGATAATTCTCTTTTTATTTTTCATCGAGGTAGTAGCACTGCTTACTTACTACTATATGTGGATGATATTGTTATGACTGCCTCATCTGATGTGTTGAAAAATGAGATTATTGCATTACTTAAGACCGAGTTTGCTATGACTGACTTGGAAAAGTTGAGTTACTTCTTGGGGATATTCGTGACCAGATCTGCAGATACTATGTTCTTGAGTCAACATAAGTATGCAGAAGAGATCATGTACAGGGCTAAAATGATAAATTTCAAGATCATGCTCACTCCGGTAGATTCTAAATCAAAGCTTAGTGCTACTGATGATGATCCGGTCTCCAATCCTACTTTGTATAGGAGTCTTGCAGGTGCACTTCGGTATCTTACCTTCACCAGGCCTGATATTGATTATGATGTTCAACAGGTGTGTCTGTTTATGCATGCCCTAGAGAGCCGCATTTTACTGCTCTTAAGTGTATCATCCGATACATTAAGGGCATACTTGATTATGAGTTGCATCTATACCCCTCTGCACCGACTAGGTTGCTATCATATACGGATGCAGATTGCGCAGGGTGTCCGGACACGCGACGCTCTACCTCCGGCTATTGTGTATTCTTAGGGATAATCTCATTTCCTGGTCTGCCAAGAGGCAAGCCACCCGTTCGAGTGCCGAAGCAGAGTACAGAAGCGTTGCCAATGTTGTAGCTGAGATCTGTTGGCTCCGAAATATCCTTTTGGAGCTCCAGTGTCCCTTGCGTAAGGCGTCTATAGTATATTGTGATAACATATCTGCCATATATCTATCTCACAATTCGGTACAACATGAACCAAGCATATTGAGATGGATATGCACTTTGTTCGTGAGAAGGTTGCTATCTGTCATGTTAAGGTATTGCATGTACCTTATTCGTATC
Source organism: Anisodus tanguticus (assembly GCA_034509755.1). NCBI lineage: Eukaryota > Viridiplantae > Streptophyta > Magnoliopsida > Solanales > Solanaceae > Anisodus > Anisodus tanguticus. The sequence continues at coordinate 1,132,671 of CM067540.1, read as the reverse complement.
AGTATGCAGATATCTTCACGAAAGGTCTTCCTAGACAGCTATTCTTCGACTTCAGATCCAGTCTTAGCGTTCGGCCTCCTTCCGCTCCGGCTGAGGGGGTGTATTGGCGAATATTATTAAATATTCCCCATATATTTTGTAATATTTAGTATTATATAATTATGGTAGATTTAGGATCCTTATTGTATTAAGATTCCACATTGTACACACTATATATAGTTGTATTAATGAGAAAGACTCCTCAATGGGAGATTAATACAATTCTACAAAACACTGTTGAAGTGTATATCATATTTACTTCCTATATATATTCTAGTTTTTGCTACAATTGTTAGCATTTCTGGACTAAGTTCCTTTAGTGAAAATTGAGGATGAGAGCATTAGAAATTCACTAATGTTCTGTAAAAAGGGCTCAAGTTCTACATTGTTGAAGCCTTTGAACTCTTCTGTGACAAGGTAATTTGTACTTAGAAATGCACTAATATTTACTTAGGTTTATTTTTCATTCTTTAATTCATAGTGTTCGTTCGAAACAATCGACAGGACAAACGATACGAACTTGTAAATACTCTACATAAGATTGTGCGCTGTCGCAGTAACTATTTGAGTTCTACATAAGCCAATATCACAATAGTTCAAAGAAAAACTATCAAACATCTTCCCTGGTGCATCGCCTATGACAGAGGACCAACCAATGAAGGCGCGTCAAAGAGAAGGACAAGGTTACAAAGTTTTTTATAGTCAAATATTTGTAGAATTGGAAAAAAGACAATTAAAAGGTACACTACTTCAATGGAAAGACAATTTATGTATTGCAAGTATTACTCCTAGTAGAATTGGAAGACAACCATGGAAATCAACCCAAATATGGAGTGACCTGTATAAAATTGTCCATGTTATGAAACAGCAGATGGAATGAAAAGGCTTCTATGCATTTCGAATTGATGATCAGAAACTTTCAGACCAAAAGTGATGCTCGCGAAAGTAATTCACACAAGATAAACCTCAGCTATACTAGGTTCACAATAGTTGTTACAAAGATGGCAGTTTTACCAGCATGAAGGAAAGTAAGTACAGAAGCCTAAGCGTCTGTTGGGAAAAAAACTAAAGTCGCCTAAATAGAAGAAACATGGAATTCCGCTACTTTTTTATATTCCAAGCATGGGATGACCGTGGTGCAGTTGTGATTCCCTCGTAGTATTGGCTGTCAAGTTTTCCCTTGTTCCAATCTTTGACAAAGTCGGAAAATAAATCACGTGCAGCCTCAGACGAAAGATCTGAGAAGAACAATTTCTTCTTATCTTTCAGCCAAGTAGAAAATTCATTGTTCTTAGAGAAATAATCATCCTTCGATAGCTCTTCAAACTTGTTTTTCTGAGTGATGGTAAAGCAAAACATATAAAAGATCAAAACATGGAGGAATAAAAGGGTAAGCAGAAATGGATATGATGTCCTACTTATTTTCATAACGGAAGTCATGGGAAGGAACAAAGGGGGAAATAGTTACTGCTACTGCACACAGTCTAACAAATTTCAAGCATTTAGGAGCCGTTTGGTTGCTGGTTAGAGAGGAGTTATCGATGTATTAAAATTAGTATAACTTTATACATTGTGTGGTTACATTATGGGGGAAAATAATCTCCACATAGAATCTAGCATAAGTTATACAATGTTAAGGTGTTTTTTTCTGTTTTCCACATTAAACATAACATTGCTAATACAATGTATGATACATGTTTTTCTTTTCCACATAACTTATATATAAGTTATGAGGAAATCCGTGTATATTTTGTGCAGGGTAGAAGATGGAATAACTAAACCCTGAATAATTGATCCCTGCATTACTAATATCCACATAATTAATCCTTGCATTACTAATATCTACATAATTAATCCTTGCATTACTAATACCCGCATAACTCTAACCAACAACTAACCGACCCCTAGTGTGGATGACATTCAACATACAGCAATATTGCCTTCCGTGAACCTGAGCAGGTCTGATTGCACCACAATACCCGATAGATTCTTTTAAACGCATGATTCCTCCGTATATATATGAATAACTTGGTTTGTATCACATGGATTTTCTATTTGCAATCAAAATATCAGTGGTCCAACCAAGATTTCATATATCATGACTGACGAAAATGATACCAAGTCTTCTTTTTTTTGTTGACAAAGTTAAAATACATATTTCGTCACATTGTTAATGAAGACACACTAAGAGAATTAACATAGGATAGCTGAAAACCATATCTAACTATAAATTCAAGATAAACTAGCAACCTCAACAGATTCAACACCAACTTAAACCAATACTACAAATTAGTGCGAAGGTTAATAACTACATAAGCAGAGAACAATATTTCTTCCATGACATATAATACAGAGTAATCAAGTGAGGAAGAAGGACAAACTATGCAGGTTTATTGGCACAAGCTTGAGAAACCTATTTTCGAAATAAAAGAAAGATGTAAGTGTTAAACAAGAAGCACTCACCGACTTATCCTTATGTTTGTGGCTCTTGCTTTTGTGCTTTTCCCCCGACTCCTTCTCTGAAGCAATATCAGTCAGTCAGTGTGTCTAACATAGCTTCTAGCACCAAACCAGTAACATACAGGGAAACCATTCAATTTAAGGGTACGTACATGTCCCTATGTAGAAACATACATAATAACATAAAATCAGAAATCTACACTACTATAATAATCATACAAAAATGGATCTATAAAGGTACCCAGAACAAATCACCATGAGTAGAACTGGCAAAATGGTTTTAAAAACACAAGTAAGCATCCAATCCGACTTATTAGATATGGGTTGGATAACCGACTTTTATGAATACTAGATGGATAATATGAATATCCATATTATCAATACACATTTGTCTGCTTGCTATTTTTCATGAGTGCTTGCTTTCTGGGAATTCTCAACTGACTATTTCTGAAGCCATGGATAATTTGGATATATGGATATCCATATTATCCGTTGGTTAATCTATTTTTTATCGGTGTTAAATATGAGCGGGATAAATATTTTATTCGTTTTTAACCCGTTTTCGACCCGCCCGTTTTCTACTCCTAACCATGAATCACACAAAACAATGAAGGAAAACCTAACAATACAAATAACAGAGGTTAGTAGTATCAAGTAGAACCTGCGTTCCAGCCTTAGATACTTGTCTTCATTGGAAGAGATCGACTAAAATCTACCAGATCACCACTGACAAATCACAACTCTATCTCTGGGACTATTAGTAGCTCCATCACCATGTAAAGATGTTGAAAGACCCCAAGGGCACCCTCTCCACAATACTGCAGGGACCTACCTCTATTTGAAGAAAATGAGCACCAAAATCAAAGACCTTTTCAGTTATTAGTATAAGATATCCTAGCACACATCGGTACATTGATTGCACTATAAGATCTTATAGTTCAGTATCGCACCATTCTTAATGGAAGATCAGAACAGAGAACGTGGTTTCCAAGAAGAATGCTTAGAAAGTACCCATCATTTCCAAAGCAAACAAAACTCTAAAGGAGTCGTTTGGCTACCGGGATGAGAATAGACAAGAATATCCCATGTGTTGGGATATCCCGTGGAATTAGCTTATCCCACCTTCTATATGGATAGCTAATCCCACCATTTTAGTACAAAATTATTCTCAGGACTAATCAATACCCATAACCTAACACGGAATAAAATAATTCCGCATTTTATCCCAGGATTGTTATCCCTTATTCCACCAACCAAACAACGCCTAACTGTTTTCTCGTACTAATAGCGTACCAAAGAGAAGTCCTACATAATACCAAGAAAGCTGCTTGCAAAAAGTTTCCTTTTTGTTTCCTTTTTCCTTTTTTTATGTGCTTGTTTTTTCGGGTTTCTCACTCAGTGTTCCGTATCCGCATTGTAGCCCGACTAAATTAGGATTCACGTCGGAAAGTCCCACGTTTAGCCGCTCTTTCAAAAAGGCGTGAATGCACATTAAAAAATCTCCTAGATAAGCTTCACGACTGGGCGGTCGTGCAAATCATCGGTCCGGTACTAGATGTAGCCTTGTCCTTAGGCATCGTGATGCAATCATATCCCATCTAAACTGGACATGTACATTTCTAGGCTTCATAGTTTTGGTTTTATGCCCTTGGCACGGTTATACATAACATAGAAATCTCGCTCCCTAAAAAAGACCGACTCCGTACTCAGTAGAGCTTGAACCCGAGACTTCTTGTTATGGATGAAGTAGTACTTACCACAAGACAGATTTATTTGTTTTTTTTCCAATATTCAAACTTAGATTTTCAAAGCATAATTAATTAGGTTAATTTAGTTAAATAAATCCCTAATAAATAGGACATTAAGGGGAGTGCCAAGTCAATATGGGCTATGTGTTTGTGAGTATGCAACCATAATTTCTTTTTGTGTTGCTTAACGAATGACAGATCTTATAACCCGTTTGGATGGCTGTTTCCCGTGGTTATTATTGTATGGTTTTATTGATACCATGTTTGTTTCCGTTCTTAAAATTATGTTGTATGGTGTTGTAAACCCGTTGTAATTCCGTGGTTATATAACCATGAATACGCCCAACTTTTATAACCACAAATTTGGTAATTTTTGTGTGGTTTTTTATTTCATTTACCCATTATAATCTCCACTCCACCCTCCCCTCCACCATCCACCCCACCCCACCCCACGCCACCCACTACCCCCTAACTTCCCACCACCCACAACCCCTCCACTATCCCACCACCACCTACTTATTTTTAAAGTTCCTATTTATCCTTACTCTAATTTTATTACTATATATAAACTAGTTTGTAATTAAGGGTTATTTTAGTAAATTTAAATGTTATATTACACAGTACCATACAGTCAAACCAAACAATAAAAATGTTATTACACCACAACAAACGATACAGTCTATCCAAACATTAAAAAAAAAGGGCAGCCCGATGCACTAAGCTCCCGCTATGCGCAGGGTCCGGAGAAGGACCAGACCACAAGGGTCTATTGTACGCAGTCTTACCTTGCATTTCTGCAAGAGGCTTTTTGTATGGCTTGAACCCGTCACATGACAACAATTTTACCAGTTACTGCAAGTCTATCCAATATTCATTAATACAAAACAGACCAATTACCAGATCCACCTATCATCGCCGGCATAACCATAAAAAAGAGTACAATACGATACTATACAATAGTACACTGTACATTATAAAACCATGGTGACAATCATCCAAACAGAGTGTAATTGAATTGGAAAAGAAAGAAAAGGGATTGTTGGAGCAGCAAAATACTTGCTCGTTTCAAACTCATTAACAATGGGTCATTATACTAATTAGTGCAGCAAATCCTAACAGTTAACAAACACCGAATTCTTGATAGTTAATAGCAATTGATTTACCAAATTAAAAATAAACCATTTTTATATCCCAGTTAAGTTAAAGTACATAATCCCTAAAATTACAATCAGTAATAATTCTCAACTTTACCTTTGGATTTATGTTTTTCCTTTCTGGATTTATCTTTCCTTAGTAGTTCTTCATCATCTCCTTTGATCTTCTGGCGTTTTCTTTTCACTTCATCTGTTTAAATACACACACAAATTAACCCTCTATATAAGCATGTACTGTATATATATATATATATATATATATATATATATATATATATATATAAGAAATTATATAATACCTGGTGGAGAAGAAGGAGAATTTCTCTTATGCTTAATCTTCTCATCGTTCGGCTTCCTATCGATACCCATTTACTCTCTCTCCGCACCTTTGATTCAATTTGTAAAGCAAAAAATGTTAAAGAGTTCACGTCTTGCTTTAGTAAATTTGTTTGCCCTTCGGTTCTAAAAAAAAAAATTACCTCTGTACGAATTTATGTGATAGTTTTGTTCATCCAATTCAACCGGCTAAACTTTGACCTACATTCTAAAAATGTATTTTACTATTTCTGAGTCTCAAAAATATTTACTTATTTTTTTATTAATTTATTATAAAAAAATTAATAATTTTTTATATTTAAAAATAATTTAACTTTATAAGATTATTTATAGTCAAATAAATATTTAAGATTTATTTTGCATCATATATTTTAAAAATTTTCCTTTATTTCTTAAACTACGTACCAAGTTAAAGTAGACCATTTTTTTTAAAATGGAGAGAGTATATAATTTTTAAATGTTTAAATTTTATTTTAAAATATTAAGTTGATTTAATTAAATTAAAATTTGAAAATCAGTCAAATTGATTCTAAATGAGCAAATGTGTCGCATAAATTGAGACAGAGGGAGTATTTGATATACAAAATAATTCTTATATTAAAATCTGAATAAAGAAAATATGTTAAGATTCTTGCACCTTATGGACCTTTTAAATTAAACTGTGGTATCCCTTTTAATTAAATTTAAAAATTTATGGACCTTCGTTTCAAAAAGGTTAGCCTAGTTTGACTTGACACGAAATTTAAGAAATAAATGAAGACTTTTAAAAAGTGTGGTCCAAAACATATCTTAGATATTTCTGTAGTTGTAAATGATCTCATAAAGTTAAATTGTTTCTAAATATAAAAATGTGTTAATCTTTTTGGGACGCAATAATAAGAAAAACAGGCCATTTTTTTTAGAAAGGAGGGAGTACAAACATTTAATATCAGTCTAATGTTTTGCCTATAAAATTGGACAATATATGAGTAATCACTAGATTCCAGTCTAGGGTTAAAGGGTAATTTTTCAACGACTATATTTGCTTATTAATTTTGATCCTATTGATGATACAACATTGTTAAAAAAAATGATATAACAACATACCTAGTATAATTCACTAGGTGAGATCGGGGAGCGGTAGAGAGCAGGTCTTACCTCTATCTTATGATGGGAAGATAAGTTATTTTCAATAGATCCTCACCTCAAAGAGATGAAAAAACAACAGTAATAGCAGCAACCTAGTAAGATAACTAAGTGAAAGAAACAATCTACTAGGAATCCAATAATAAGCAAACATAAAAAAAATCTTGATATCTTGGTCTGGGGAGGATGTCCGGATACTAGACGCTCAACTTCTAGGTTACTGTGTCTACCTCGGAGATAACTTGATATCTTGGTCTGCAAAAAGACAACCTACATTATCCAGATCAAGTGTTGAGGCCGAATACCGTGGAGTAGCCAATGACGTCTCTGAATCCTGTTGGATTCGAAACTTACTTCTGGAGCTTCAATGTCCAGTTGTAAAATCCACTTGGGTTTACTGTGACAATGTTAGTGCGATTTATCTCTCCGGTAACCCAGTTCAACATCAACGTACTAAACACATTGAAATGGATATACACTTCGTACGTGAGAAAGTCGCTCGAGGTCAAGTACGCGTCCTCTATGTCCCTTCACGCTATCAAATTGCCTATATTTTCACTAAAGGACTCCCGCTGCAACTCTTCGATGATTTTCGAGATAGTCTCAACTAGGCCTGGCCAGTGGGCCGGGTTCGGGTTTGGCGGGGTCGGGGTCTGGGCGGGACGGGTGAAGGGGTCGGGGTCAGGTCTGGCGGGGTCTGGCGGGACTTGCTCCAGTCCCGTCCCGATCCCGATCCCGATCCCGATCCCGTCGGTATCAGGTCGGGGTCGGGGCGGGATCCGACGGGTTTTCCTTTTTTTTTTAAATAACATATGTATAAAAAAAACTCAATAAACAAGATAAGATAGTGTAATAAAAACATTCCAAGGCTGTTTTTGTGCCTCTTATATTAATAGACATAATTTTTTTGTAATACAAATACAATTGTCTAAAATCTAAATTGCAACTTTGTGGTGTTGTCCAAAAGTTGCAAATTACATAATAAAATTTCAATTAAAAAAATTACATTCTCAAAAAAACCTGTTCTAATTGCTTGATGATTTCCTGTGGTTCTTCGGTTGGAATTGGTATTTGTTGGTCAAATTGATCCACGTCGCTTCCACTACTTTCGGTTAAGATTTCGTTGTAGTTTTCATCTTCTTCTTCGTTGATCTCCGGTTGACTGCACCTTCTCCGCTCCGATCGTATCCAATCTCTGAATAATACTGCAATTTCCAAGCTGTCTGCGGCTAATGAGTGCCTGTGGTTTCCTATTTGATATCTGCCTGCAGAAAAAACGCTTTCAGACACAGTTGATGACGCTTGAATGTTCAAAATATCTCAAGCCATCAATGAAAGTGTCGGAAAGATCTTCTCATTCTCCCTCCAATATTTCAGCAAGTCTTCATATCCATCTTCATTGATAACTTCTTGATACGATGATGAAACCCTGCAAAACAAAAATATCCAACTCGCTAATTTGGTTAGTAGTAGAGGTACGGCCGCACATTCTATTTCTAAGGCTTTCAATACTAGCTGTCGCGCCCGATTTTGACCCTGCGGGCTTCGCGACGCGATGGCGTCGATTTCCTCCGAATGAATTAAAAAATGCTTGCTTGAGGAGTCGCCACCTAATTATTCTAAGGTGAATTAAGGCACCTGAATGCTAACTAAATGCTACAAAATAACTCCGATTTTATGATCTACGAAACTAATGAGATTCTAAGTAAGGGTTCTTTATTATCCTAAAAGGAAGGGGTTAGGCATCCTTTAAGATCCGCTAACTTGCGGTTATCCGATCAAATTCAGGTTAATTGTTATGCTAAGAAAAATACATGTTTTTACAAATATAAAAATAATGTCACAAGATGTTAATAAAATGATGCATTTTGTACAAGTATGCATTTGTATGGCATTAATATACATGTAAAGCTGAAAAAAGTATAAATATGCATTTTTATGAAAATTGATAAAAATATATGCAATGTAAATTGTATGGGTGACGAGCCTAAAAATAGATAACCTAGCGATGGGTTTCCAATTTTAGACTACCCTATCAATTAATTCTATCTATTCTAAATATTTCAATAATTTCAGGAGTACAATAATATTACAATACAGAATGAAAATAAAGCTGAATTAAAGAAAGTAAAAAACAACAAAAATAAGAAATCTCCGAGGGGTATTTGCCTTATTTGACTTTATCTTTGCAAGCTGTCAAGAATAAACGGTTAGAAACAATTGAATATACATAACTTCGGATTCGTATCCAAAACAATAAATGTTTTGATTACGGAGGGCTCAGACTCAAATTTTGAAAAGATCATTCCAATCACGTCGTGGCTGCGAACGTATGACTCGTTGGTCATTTTAGTTGCCTTGCCTACCTAACATGTTGGTCTCTTGGGTGAAAAAGATTTAAGTTTCATCCTTGCCCAGAAGTTTTATTTTCCGTCTTTACAACTGTGGAGGCCTCAAAAATCGACGGATATTTTTTCATCGGCCAATGCAGTATAATATTCAAAGCAGCAAAATGGTGTCGAAAACAGTAAAAGAAAAACAGAAATTGAGAAATGATATCCGAAGGGACGCGGCCTCAAATTTAATTTCATTGGCCTAAATGCAGTATTTATATAAATCAGTAAATTAGTAAGACAATCCGTGCACGGATGTTTAAATGCCAAAAAATAAACTGAAACAGAAACGAAAGAAAGAAAAAAAAGCGCGGCCTCGAATTTAATTTCATCGGCCTAAGTATAGTATTTGTTCAAATCAACCAATTTTGATCAAGTATAACAGTATGTTCCTTTTGAAATAAGGCAGTAGCCAAGCTGCATTTTTCAGAGAATGGGAGAACTGACAGCAACTGTTGTTTCTCATTAAATGAGAACTCCTCAAGTTCAGCAAAGTTTTTCTTAAAGATCAGTAATAAATTCACTCAAAGTACAGCAACTTACCAGCCCAAAATGACATTCCAAAGATACAGCAATTCAGCAGAAACATATGGTAGCAAAGGAACATCAAACAAGAGTGAGAAGAGAGCAGCATGCAATGTCAAAGAGCAGTAACTCATCTCACAATGGATGATAATATAAGTCAAGCATGTAGTAATCCCAAAGTGCAGCAACTTACCTCAATAGATAACAGCATAATGGCTCAAAGTACAACAATAATTACACTCAAAATGTGGCCGCAACTTAACTCAATAGGCAGTAACTCTTTGCGATAAATACAACAGCAAATGGTCCATAAATGCATCAACAATTCACCCAAAAATGGGATATTAAAGCAGCAACATGCAACAGTTTGCCTCTAAAGTAGTAACGACAGAGTATGCCAATAGCACAGCTCATGCAGCAACTACTTTACTCTCAAGTGTGGTAGTTGCTTCAACATATAAAAAATCATAGTATTGTAGAATTTGGAACTTCCCCCATATCATGCAAAGAAGGAGGGGTAAAAAATGAGTATCAAGAATTACATATCCTTTAACAAACTAACAACTTAAGAGGACACTCCGTAGTCAATTATTAAAAGTAGTTACCAGGTAGCAGAGACATCAAACAACTCAATGATTTAAGAGACAATGAATTTAAAGGCCGATTATAATCAAGCTAAACCTCAAAGTTAAAAGACAAGGAAACAAAGGGGGCTACCACCATCCATATTTCGATGCCGCATCAAGATCAAAAGGTTTCTAGAACCTTAGGCATGGCCAGCTATCGGGAGGCTAAACCTAACCCAAAGCTTGCCTTGAATTTCAGCCAGCAGGACATCATAAGAGAAAAATCAGGTAAGGAGACAACCTAAGAAGCCAACATAAACAAATCAACCCTTACTGATCTTTGCAAACATACAAACCAGTTTCCCTTACAGGGGAAGGGCAAAACAGAGCACATTGGATTGGTAATAGCATTATGTGTATAGTAATGATCACATGTAGCAACTAATAACAAACGGCTATGAACCTATTAAGAGAGCCGGATTAAGATTAGCCAATTTTATATTTACAACCTATATCCAACCAAACAAGAATTTAGGATTCCCAGTCATACACGAAACCTTCGAATTGATTATCCTAGACTTGGTATTTAGCAGAATCAAAACATGCTGGGAGTAAGTAATAATCATACACTCAGAACCGGATAAACTCAAACCAAGACTTAGGGACAGAACATACACCTCATATTTCAATCCAGCAGACAACTGCTTAGATTATATTAACTAGATTAAAACATGCTAAAATAATAGAACCAAAAACAACCAAATTAGCGACAAACACACATAGCACATAAAAATAAAGGAAAGACTGGGAATTCAGGCTTACTGACTTTCCAATTCTGAACTCGGACCCGAACTGGAAATGGACTCAACGTCGAAACCATAATTTGAAAGGGCTCAGATTTGTTATTTTGGAACAAAGCAAGAGGGAATGCATCACACGCCATGGCTGCGGACACCGGATTGCAAATTGATACCGTATCGGGTCGCCCCGCCAAGATACGGGTCGGATATCCTCGGTGCATTTGAAGGGAAATTTGTGCAATTTCTTCATGTAGTACAGTAGAAGTAAATCATCATCATAGCCCAGTTTCGAATTTGACCCGACCCGGATACAGACCCGACCCGAAATGTGACCCGGCCCGGATACAGACCCGACCCGGATTGTGACCCGAGAAAGCAGTATCACAAAAACCGACCGGAAATAAAACCACCAAAACAGACCGAAAACCACCAACAAAGGTACCAAAACCACCAACAAAAGTAAACCAGAAACCAACAACAAAATGACCGGAAACCACCAACGAAATAAACGGAAAACACCAACAACGGCACCGAAACCAACCCACAAAACAACTCCCGAACCTCCCTCTTTTTTATGGACTTAGGACCTCAAAAGTTCCACCAAAACCGACGGTGGTGTGGGAGCAGTGTATGGGTGTGTGTGCGGCGACGGCGAGGTATGAGGTCGGGGCATGGGGGTTGCGGCATAGGGGGCAGGGGTGTAGGGTGTGCGGTGACCGGTGAGGGTGAAAGAGGCCTCCCCCTTTTTTTTTTAGGGTTCGTTGGTTTAAAAGGGGGAAAGAATAAAGGGAAAGGGTTTCGGGTTGGACCGGTTCGGGTCGTGTCTTGGGCTTTACCGGTTGGGCTCATTTGTGGGCTGGTCGGTTGGGCCCTATATTTGTGGGATTTGGGTTGGAATATTGGGTTTTAGTTTGGGTTGGGTAGGAATTGTTTTGGGTTGGGGAAATGAAAAGTGGGTTGTGAGTTTAAAAATATAAAATGGATTTTATTATATATAAACAAATAAAAAGCTTTGCAAAAATTATAAATTGTAGAGATGATAATATGATAAAATATAATATTTGTGAAATGCTTGATGCTTAAAATAAAAAAAAATAAAAAAAAAATGCCGTTTTGTGAAAAATAAAATAACATATAATATTAGGATAAAAGTATGATTATGATATAAAAAATGCAAATGACAATAAAAATGCAAATAATAATGATATATATACATATATATGCCTATATTTTAAAATTGTTTTAAAGTGTCAAAAATATTAAAAATTGTGAATAAATCAGAAAAGATGGGACAAAATTGGGTGTCAACACTAGCCGCAGAAACACCATGTCTTTTGTGAGGTTGTGTTGAAGATGAAGAAGATGGTATGGAAGCCGGTAAGTTACTAGCATTTTCTTGTTGATAAAATCTATATATATTTTTGCATTGGTGTTCTACGCTAGACAACACTTCTTCTTTAGTTTGTTCAATAGGTGGTGGGTGATTTAGATTTTTGGGACTTGGAGGTGGTAGTACTTCTATACAATCGTAAATAGTTTCAATTAGTGATTTAGTACCGTCTATTTTAATGGTAGGATTTAATACAGAACCAATAATATAAATAGAGGGAATAGGAATAAAATATTTTTTTATTTTGACAAATATTTTTTTAATAGATGCCTTATAAGCTGGTTTTTTCATATATTCACTAAGTAATAAAAATATTAGAGTTATATAAAACAACATAGTTGAAATAGTAGGATAATATATACCGAAAAATTCTTTTTGTTGCTTGAAAAAATTTCTCTAAAAATACAATAAGTTCAGAAATTTTTACCCAATCACTATCTAAAATCATATCAGCTGGATTTTTATTATGAGAGTTAAAAAATAAAGTTATAGGTATTCTATAGTCATAAGCAACAAGTAGTTGCTCGTATAAAGAATTCCACCTAGTGGATACTTCTTGTGGAATTTTTCTATAAGGTAGTCCACAATCGTGATAAGTTTTTTTATATTCTTTTCTACGTTGTACTTTATTACTTTTAAAAATAAAGTTTATAACAAATTGTATTTTACTAAGAATGTCTTCAAAAAGTGATAGATCATCCTTTACAATTAAGTTATAAATATGGCACGCGCATTTTATATGAAAATGATCTGAAAAAGATGGAGTTAAACTATTTTTTAAAATTGTAATTGCGTAATTGTTAGAAGAAGTGTTATCTAATGTAATAGTCATAATTTTATCGGTTATTCCGTAATAATGACACACTTGATAAATATTATCTGCAATAAAAGTACCAGTGTGCCTATCATCTATATATCTATACGCTAAAATACATTTTTGCATAGACCATTTATAATCTATCCAATGAAAAGTTACAGTTAAATAATCATGGTCGTTAGTACTACGACCTATATCAGACGTGATAGATACTTTGCCATTAAAATGATATAATGAAAAACGTAAATATTCTTGATATTCATGTGCGAATTTAAATACATCTCTCTTAACAGTTGATCTAGGAAAATCGTTAAAAGCGAGGATTATATATATCTCTAATGTAATGAATAAAACCGGAGATGAAGGAAATGAAAAAGACAAACCCTCCACAAAGAACTAATTTTGATATTGCTTCCCTATCTCTATGTTTATTGTATTTAGAGCCTACAATTCCCTCCGTCATAGGGTTAATTTGACCCTGTACTTGGTCCGGGACAGTATCAGTATGTGAACCTTGTTCCAATGGAGCGGACGTTTGCGCACCCGGTTTTGAAGCCTGGTATTGGGCATACCTAGCTGGATGAGCACTTACTACGTGTCTAATTAAACCCCCGTCCCACCGTGACCTTTTCCAGTTTTAAATTTTAAAACATTTTTACAAATTTTACATATAGCTACTTGATTCTCTACGTCCCTATCAAAAAATGTCCATGCATCTGATTTTAATGGTCGTTTTGCTGGACCTCGTCTCATACTAGGGGGAATATGAGGTATTTCAGTTGAAGGTGCACTAGTGGGTGTGTTGTCATCAACATTAGTGGGTGTATCATCTAGATCATCATCTAAATTAAAGTCTTCTTGAGTTCCAGAAAATAGCTTCTCATCTAAATCTAATGGTATTGTAGGAAAATGTTGAGTATCAACAAAATCATCCTGTGTAGGAATAAGATGACTAGAAGAAGTACCCTTGCTCTGGTTGCCCCTACTAGAAGAAGCACCCTTACCTTTACCCTTAAACATACCTTTTAATCCTTCCATTTTAATTATGATAATAAATAATTAAAGATAATAAAATTAAGTGCGCTAAATAAAATAAACAGACAATAATAATTTAATGAAGGAACGAATGTACCAAACGCCGATGTAACGTCGACGTGTAATCGAGAGGTTGAAAATTGAAACTTTGCTCGATGGAAGATCCTCAAGCTAGTTGCCAACTTCACTCCCAATTCCCAAATGAATAAATAAAACTGAATAATTAGCAAACAATGTAGACTTGTAGAGAGATATATTGAGAGATTAGAGAGATTGTAGGAAGATTTGTGAGAAAGATGAAGAGAAAATGAGTTATTTATAGTTGAAAAATTGGGTTAAAGTGTAAATATAATAACTTATGGGTTAAAAATAAATATTAAGAGGTAGGGGGGTAGGGGGAGGGAGGGAGGCCTAAAATGGCCGTTGCCCAATGGCCAAAATCTAAAATGGTCGTTGGTGCAACAGTTATATTTGCAAAGGGGGAGAAATCGGGCGGGGTCGAGGTCGGGGTCGGGACGGGCTCGGGGCGGGCTCGGGTCAGGCGGGCCTGGGGCGGGCTCGGGTCTGGCGGGACGAGACAATGTCCCGTCCCGAGTTCGAGTCCCGCCACCGTTATTATTTATTTATTTATTTTACGCGGGACCGGGGCGGGCTCGGGACGGGGTCGGGGTCGGGCCGTCCCGGCCCACTGGCCACCCCTAGTCTCAACGTATGCAAACAACCCGTTTCAACTAAGGGGGTATATTAGAATCAGTAGATACGATTCAGCAAAAGTAAGAATCTTCATATATTTAGTATGATTATATTTAGATTTAGCATAATTTCTGATTTGATTTAGCACAATCTCAGCCATAATCTTGGCTTGTAATATTGTATATAATGTTGATGAATTCAATGAAATATTCAGACAAAACATTCCATCATCTGTATCACATACTTCTATAGTGGACAAGTAGTTTGATTAGAATGGAAAGAGAGGAATAGAGAAGGTAATTGGACAAAGAAATACATTGATCTTTTCTTTAGTTTCCTTCTCATTTTTTTCATACTATTCCTTAAAAGATCAACAGAAGAAATCACAGTCTTAGTTTAACATGTATTACTCTTCATTTTCACAAAACAAAAGAAGACGCGACGGGAGCATAATCAAAGTAGATACAAGGAGATCTCTGTCTTATGAGTAGAGAAAATAAAAAAATACGTTCGTTCGATCATTAAAAGTTCAGAAAACAGAAGATAAAGATTGTTCGAGTTCTACAGAGGCCTATCACAACAGATCAATGAAAAACTATTGAATATCTTTCCCCGCTAAATTCCATCTCCACATATAAAAAGGCCCTGAAGTGCTCCAGAAATGCAATTGCATATATCAAGGATTCTGATTCCTGTTGGCAACAATACAGTATTATAAATTGAAAGAATAAACGATAAGCTAAGGATTTGTTTCGTTTGTTATATTGATACTGACCTTGTGGAGCTATTATCTTGAGTTGAGCTGCTACTAAGAGGAGCTTTCTCTAGCCAATTATAACAAGTGCCGATGTGATTTTCTGTCATTTCGCCATTCAACCCTGCGAAGAGATCATTCGGTGGAACTAAAGAAGGTACTGCAGGTGGTTGTGGTATGTATGCTTCTTGAAGTGGTTCATTGACGTTCATAGGAACCTCTTTTAAATTCAGTACATTGTTTCTAGTATGGAAAGACAACCTCTGGAACACAGAACCCAAGTTCCCAATTGTACTTTCAACATTCAAAGGTTGTTTTTCTTGATGACATTCTTGTAGAGAAGTACTAGTTTCCCTCATAAACCTGAACTGATGGTACCGCTCGTTAACTCCATCTTGAGAATGACTAATTGGAACCACAGGGAGTGGCGTTTGCGACATGATTTGAGATTGGTTAACTATAGAAGAAGTGGCTGGTTGAACATATTTAGCTTGTTGTTTTTGGGTTCTGTATCTCTGCACAAGGACCAAAAAAGATGAAAGATATTAGGATAATTTGATCAAACGTCGAACTATTAATTAATGTCAAAACTAGAATATTTCATCTACTATTTTCTATGATCTGATGCTATTAAGGGTCCGATATTGATATTATGGTTCTCCGCGTAGCACACAAGCTTTTGTTTTTTTTTAAATGAAACAGTTCAATGATAGTAATTAAGGAAACAACAAAGAAAAGTACAGTGATGACAACATTCAAAGCAAACTGAGATACCTGCAGATGGTTCGCGATTTGTTTTTGAGTCAAATGTGGCACATTCATAGTCTCCAGAATGAGTTTTGGACGGGCTAAATCGACAAAAGATGAGGATTAGGTAGTTAAATAAAGTATATCCAGAAAAATGCTTGCCTAAAATTACATTTCCATATCTGTGATGGGATAGAAACTAAGTCCTTTATTACACATACCTCTTTGTCCTAACTCGTCAACTGCCTTCTTGAATTTCTTGTCAAGAGCTAGTGTCCATTCCATGCGCTGCCTTTTCTTCTGTCGTCCTTCCATTGTATTTTTCGACACCAAAGAATGATCCTCATCAGTATTTCTTGTTCTCTTAGACCCTTCTGTCTCGTCTTTTTCTAACGTCATGATGCCTTCTTCTTCATCTTGATAAGTCTCGGTAGAATTCACTATTTTTTGCCCCTTTCTGTCTTGAATTTTCTTATTAGCACCAGATGGTTCGTCCATTACTTCAACATGATCATTAGCACCAGATGGTTCTGGTTTTGTACTTGCTTTTCTAATTTGGTGCTTATACACATATTGCCAAATATTCGTGAGTTTCTTTGTTGAAATTGGCTTCATAAGAACGAAACAGGCCTCATGTGCATCTGCTTCTTCCACCATATCCCTTGTCGTCATTGATGACATTACTAAATAAAATTGATAAAATCAGAACCAAATTTCAAATGAGGTATCCAAAAACAAAAACTTTTGACACTTTTCAAGTGTCCCATATTTGACAAGTTGAGAAATTTTGGTCTTACAAATAATAGGTATGTCTTTGACGAGTTGAGTGGACCTCACGAACTCAAAGCAGTCCATTTCTGTCATGTTGACATCCACCATTACAAGGTCGAATTCATCGATTTGTTCTCGGAGAATGGACAGAGCTATAGTTGCTAGTTCAATGGTAGTAACTGTGTAAATAATAACATGTTCAGAATTATTAGTGTTGTACCTTCACTTTCCTTTACGCGGATAAAGGTGAATAGTAGTATTACATCAAAAGAACATAATGAATTTTTTTTATTAGTTTTGATCAATATTCAATGACTAATATCCGTCAAATTTGCGGCTTATGTAACAACAACATCAACATACCCAATGAAATTGACTTTAAGTTAATCTACTTGCCTAAGAACCCAATTGAACTTTTTCCATTTGAACAGCTAGCATGTTGAGAAAGTTGATTGACATTTTCCATAAATACTTTTAAGTAACAAACTATATCGAATGAGATAAGCTTATGTTAATAGTCTAAATACTTAAATCATTAATTCATTATGAATTTTTTCAGGTTTATTATTTATTTCCATTTGGGCCTTCAAGATCAATTTAACTTGATCTATGAAGTGGTGAAATTTTCCGCTCTATCTATTATGTCTTTACTATTTTCCCTTATTTGAAAATACACATTTATTTTCTTGTTCACATACATTTGGCAATTAAAGGATGTCCAAGATCTAGATATATGTACAATAAGTACACCCTTCATCCCAACTTGTTTGAACAGAAACGAAAAAAAAAAGACTTTTGAAACTTATGGTCTAAAACAAGTCATAAATATTAGTGACGACTATAAATCATCTCATTAATTCAATGTAAAAAAGAAGTTTAAAGTTAAATTATTTCAAAATAAGAAAATAAAAAACCTCTTTGAGAGGAAAGATCCATCAAAGCAGAATGTCCAAAGCCAGATTGGTGTGAAGTCTTCAAAATGCAAATTATATTGTGGTAGAAACATGAGAAAAAGTACCATTGAAAGAATGTTCTTTGAGAGCTGATGCTACGTTTAACAGACAAGTTGTATCTTTATCAACCAAGAGAATTCTTAGGCCACGAAAAGATGAAGGAACAGTACCACTAATGGAACTCTCAAAATTCATCTCTTATCTTATGAAGTTTTTGAGAAAAAAAAAATCAGATTTTTGAGTTTCCTGTTGTTCTTATTTGGTTTCTTTTTCTCTACCAACTTCTACTACATAGAGAATAAAATTTGGCTAAGTTACATAAATAAGGGAATGAAATTGATGTGCTAAAGGAGTTTATATAACCTTTTTTTGCCACTTCTTATCTGTACAATTGCACTCTTTTTCCTATCTGTACTCCTTAATTAATAAATTTGTTAATTAAGGCCTTATTTGTGCGTGTTTAGAGCTCACACGTGATTATTCTTTAAAAGTGTTTGTAGATTTGAATTATAAAACGACTTATCGAGCGAGTGTAATTGTAGAAATAGTAGATTGACAATCTACCTTTGTGTTCAAATTAATTTATGATAAAATATCAAGGCTCGACTAATTCTTCATTTTTTTTCAAAATAAATGTTAAGGGGATAATGTTCTTAACAAAACTGCTAACATGTATTAATTCAATCCACGAAACAATTTAGTAGCGAGCTTGTACACGTAAACATATATTAGAGAGGATGGCAAAAGCTTTCATCTCCCCTGTGGTGACAATGTATGCGTAAAATTCAGTAAGTTTATGTAAAATAACAATGCCATTTCAATAATTTGCGCATTTAATAGTCCATTGATAAAGTTGCGTCCACGGTGCTCGTTCTCATGGCCGTGGTCCCGCAGCATTGTGGCCGGATATATTGTCAAAGTAAATATATCCAGCCACTTTTTCAAGACGTGACACCTAATTTTTTAAGCAAGAAAATAAAAAACATTAAACCTAACCCGTTTTAACCAAAAACCTCCTATATAACTAAATAACATAGCAACATGTACTATATAAAGTATAACCTCATGAATCATAATCATTTAGAACTCAGTACTTGTATATCAAGAACCTTTTATAAAATGTTGGTTTTGTTCTTTCACATATTCTTATTGATTAAAGTTTGGTGGATATAAGTTGTGATGGCAACTCTTTCTGGACTATATTTAACTTTACTATGGAATCCTCATCGATCGTTTAATTTTCTGAATAATTGATCGTAAAGTGATATCTCTGTTTTACACGTGTCTTTTTACAAACATATATAATACTAGTGTGCAAAAGGCATTTTATATTTCAATCTGTAGACGAAGGAATGACTGCATCAATGCAAAAGCCAATTCGGCATTTCACACAGAATCAATACCATATACAGCATACCTAGCAGTTAATGTTCACTTCAAACTAGAAACAAACAAAATCTCGACTAATTCTCTCGTTTGATTTTCAAGCTAAACTTGGATGTACAAAGTTTAATGGAATAATGTTCTCTACAAAACTGCAAACATGTTTTAACTTTTCCTACCTCATGTTCAGGCAGGAAAAGTGAACAACTAACAGTTGAGGTGTGTTTTGATAAACAGTTTGTGATAGTTTAGATAGGAAGCTCATAAAAAATGATAGTTGAGATGTGATTTTTGCATAAAAGGATTATAAAAAAAATTAAATACTTTTGTATCTTAAAAGACTGAAAAAATTAAAATAGGTTTCACACCAATATAAGTATATATTTTATTTAATTTAGGGCCCGTATTAGAGTTTGATCTTAGATCACAAATATCGTTGAGACGCCCCTGATTATACGACATATATTAGTACAATGATTTCGGGATAACAATACAAAATTGTTGCTATTTTCATCCAAATGAAATTCATAGCCATGGGTCGCACAAGGGTGAGTCTAGTAAAGCCTTTGCTTTATGCCTCAAAAATTTTAAGAATGAATTTTATAACTTTTTTTCTTTTAGATAATATTAAAGATTGTAAAAAGAAATAGAAATTTATATAATGAAAGAAAAAGAAAAAACTATCTACTTTTTAAAGATAAATATTCTAAAACATTGAACTAAACTACTCAAATCTTCATATTATTAAATAAAAAATTTACAACGGTAATGTATTTACAATACATGGCTAACATCTTATTAACTTGAATTAACACCTCATTATTATAAATATTAATGTTACTATGTAAGTAAAAGGCAAAACATGAAGGAAAAAAGGGCAACACTATTTTTTTTTTTTAATGTATGTGTGTATACTTAAAGGCCTCGAATTAAAATATAGCTTTAGGCCCTAATTTTATTGAGACGCTCTTGCTTCCCATGCTCTTTTAAGACTCTCTGTACTTGCTTCCCATCCTTTATCACTGAAAATATTGTAACAGCAGAATTATGTACAATAGTATTGACCTTGTCCACTGCTACATCAGGAATAGCAATCAACTACTCTTTCTCTTCGAGCTCTTTAGCATACATGACATTTATCAGCTTCAAAAGAAATGCAATTCGGTAATTGTACATAATTCTGTAATATCTTAGGGATACAATCTCTTGCTTATAATGACTTCTTTCATAGTACTGTAATTTGGAAATCAAGATTTAGTATTGCTTTCTCTTGAAGTTTTTCACTTTTGTTGTTTGGAGTGACTTTGGCATCGTCCGAACGGCATACTAGATATAGAGAGAGGGAACAGATGGGAGAAAGTGAAATGCGAAGTGAAAGGGGCTTTGGTGGGGGTTTAATTCAGTGAAATGCAAAGTGAAGGGGGCTTTACATTTATTTCGAAAATAAATAAATTTATTGAGATCTTGTCGAGCCTTGATATTTTATCATATGTTAATTTGAACACAAAGGTAGATTGTCATAATCTTGATTAATTATCATAGGTCCCTAAAATATTACATATTTGCACTAGTTCTTGTTTTGCTAAAAAGGTTAGATTTTCCAAATCTAATATTTCTACAATCACACTCACTCGATTAGTCGTTTTATAATTATTCGATTCCTCGTCTCGTGCAGTATTACAACGTTAAAATTGTAAAGAATAGATCTTGGACCTAATTCAACTCCAAAAGCTAGCTTTTAGGGTGAGGATTGTCCAAGTCCATATTCTCATTCCATATCCGATGTGAGACTCTTAACACTCTCCCGCACGCCCAGACCTTGTTAACTGGAGCGTGGATAATATAATTTTGGGGCCCAACATCGGTGAACAAAGAATTGGAATGGGGCTGACTCTGATATCATGTAAAGAATGGATTTTGGCCCTAATTTAACCCCAAAAGCTAGCTTGTAGGATGAGGATTGTCCAAATTCACATAAGGAGTCCATGTTTTCATTCTATATCCGATGTGTGACTCTTAACAAAAATAGATTACAAAAACATACGTAAGTTTTAAGAACATATTTATCCATATAATAAACATGAACGTGACTCAGGTCACCAAACACTTTTAAAGAATAATCACACGTGAGCTCCAAACCCGCACAAATAAGGCCTTAATCAACGAATTCAAGGAGTATGGATAGGAAAAAGAGTGCAATTATACAGTAAGAAGTGGGAAAAAAAGTACTCCCTCCGTCTAAATTTATGTGGCACCATTTGACTTGGCAAGAAGTTTAAGAAAGAAATGAAGATTTTTGAAATGTATGGTCCAAAACAAGTCTTATATAAATATAGTTGTAAATTATCTCATAAAGTTATATATTGAATCTTGGACATCTTTTAATTGCCAAATGTATGTGAACAAGCAAATAAATGAGCATTTTCCGAATAAGGGAAAATGGTAAAGACAAAATAAATAGAGCGGAAAAATTCACCACTTCATATATCAAGCTAAATTGATCTATGAAGGCTCAAATGGAAATAAATAATGACTAAGTACTTAGAATATTAACATAAGCTTATCTCATTCGATATAGTTTGTTACTTAAAAGCATTTATGAAAATATATTTACCTAATTGTCAAATGTCAATCAACTTTGCTTGGTGTTCAGATGGAGAAAGTTCAATTGGTTTCTTAGGCAAATAGATTACTTAAGTCGATTTCACCGGGTATGTTCATGTTGTTACATAAACCAGAGATTTGACAGATATTTTTTTTAAAAAAATTATTACATAGGGATAGAGAAAGGAGAAATGGGGAGAGATTACAACGTAAGTATTCGAACTTTCAACGGGTAGTCAACCAACTGAGCTATCGATCAAAAATATAAAAATAATCTCTTTATGTTCTTTTGATCTAATACTACTATTCACGTCGTACTACCTTTATCCGCATAAAAAAAAGTGAAGGTGCAACACTAATAAATCTGAACATGTTACACAATGTATATATAACTTCCTTGTGACATTTTCTGAGATTGATATTTGTTTACACAGTTACTACCACTGAACGAGCAACTATTGCTCTGTCCATTCTCCGGGAACGAATCGATGAATTCGACCTTGTCATGGTGGATGTCAACATGTCAGAAATGGACTGCTTTGAGTTCACCAGATTCACTCAACTCATCAAAGACATACCTATTATTTGTAAGACCAAATTTTTCCGTGACTGGATCAAATCCCAGAAACAACTTAGGAGTCTCACGGTAACAATTTATGAGAGAGGAATGAAAGAAATAATCCCCCTTTATTATTTTCATTAATAGAAAGGCTATATATACAAGTTACTGTTAAAAGTCCCGCATCATATATGGAATGGGAACATGGACTCCTTATATGGACTTGGATAATCTTCACCCTACAAGCTAGCTTTTGAGTTGAGTTAGGCCCACGATCCATTCTTTAAATGGTATCAGAGCCAGACTCATTTCAATTCTTTGTTCACCGATGTTGGGCCCCCAAATCATATTATCCACGCTCCAGTTAACAATGTCTGGGCGTGCGGGGGAGTGTTAAAAGTCCCGCATCGGATATGGAATGGGAACATGGACTCCTTATATGGATTTGGATAATCCTCACCCTACAAGCTAGCTTTTGGGGTTGAGTTAGGCCCACGATCCATTCTTTACCGTTACATAATAGGAGAATCTTACTCTTATTCTATTCCTAAAACCTTATTCTATACATTTATGGTAATACACTACTAATTATATTACAACATTACCTAAACTAAGATACTAAATATTTACCATAAATTACATTGACTAATTACCATAAACCGAGAGTCCTAAATAGGCACAGATCCGAGATTCAATATACACAATATACACAATATACACATGTATATTTAACAACAACGGCAAAACTTTGATCTCCCCAATAGTGACATTGTATAAGTAAACTCGAGAAAACCTATCTTTTGTAAAACAAACAATGCCATTGCAATGATTCGAGCAGATATTGATCTCGGATGGTCTTGTGTTGTGTCTGAATAAAGATGAGGCGCGAGTTGTAAAGAAAATCCTTCTAGTTCATGTGTTATTGGAATATACAGCTCAAGCGAGCAGTGTGTGGCTGAGGGACGGTCATGAGAACGAGCAATGTGGGACTTGACAAAAATGGGATTGTGTCGTATCAAAGTGTTCCAAGCTTTAGAAACACACCTAGCATCAGAGACTCAGCAAGGAGCCATATTAGTATCTCGAATACTATGTCATCTCCGAGTTTACCCTTAAAAGGATGTTTCTTCTTCATCCATGAATAAGTAAATCCTAACTAGACATGAATTAAATAAACTAAATTCTAAATAACTTAGGTTTCCTACTCTTGGTTTATTTCCTACATAACCTCCCTTAAACTAAGATCTTCAAACTTGATCATGCCTAGCGTCTTCTTCAACTGTATGAACAACTCTGGTTTGAGTGGCTTTGTGAAAACATCAGCAACTTGTTCTTCAGTCTTGCAATAATCAACAACTATCTCCTTATCTTGAACCAAATCACGAATGAAGTGAAATTTAATGTCAATATGTTTGTTGCGGCCGTGAAAAACTAGATTTTTTGTTAACTCAATAGCAGATTGTAGAACTATCTTATTTGTGTTGAAGAAATTCAAGCATCCTTCTCAACCATAATGCTTGTGTAGCACTACTTATTGCAGCCATGTACTCTGCTTCAGCTGTTGACAAAGCAACAACTTGTTGCTTTTTTGAAGACCAAGAAAATACACCAGACCCCAAATAGAATGCATACCCAGAAGTACTTTTCTTTTGCATCATATCACCAGCCTAATCAATGTCTGTAAATCCAACAAGACTACATTCATTAGTCTTTGAATAAACTATGCCATCAGAGTGCGTACCTTGAATATATCTCAAAATTCTCTTAGATGCCTGCAAGTGCGATTGACGTGGAGATTCCATAAATCTGCTAATTAATCCAACTCCAGAAGTAATGTCAGATCTTGTAGAAGTCAAGTACCTTAGAACCCCTACCAATTTTCTAAAATATGTAGCATTAATAAAATCACTAGTTTCATCTATAGTCAACTTCAATTTTTCTTCAACAGGGGTCAAAATTAATTTGGTTTTATTCATATTAAACCTCTTCAAAATATCACCAACATATTTTTTCTGGGAGATAAAAATTACACCTTCCAATTGAGAAACTTCAATGCCAAAAAAATAAGACATAAATCCAAATGAGTCATTTCAAACTGGCTAATCATGGCCTCCCTAAACTCAGAAAATAGTTTGGTATTATCCACGTATAAGCACACAATGAGAATGTCTCCATCGGAGTTGAATTTGATGTATAATGTATGCTCATATGGACATCTATGAAAACTATGTCCAATAAAATAAGAATCAATACGAGTATACCAAGCTCCAGGGGCTTGTTTCAACTCATATTACGTCTTCTTCGACTTGTAAACTTTATTTTCTTGACCCCTTTTCACATACCCTGCAGGCTGCTCAACATACACTTCTTCTTCAAGAACACCATTCAAGAAAGCAGATTTCACATCCATGTGATAAATCTTCCAATAATTATTGGCAGCAAGAGAAATAACCATAAGAACTGTATCAAGTCTAACATCAGGTGCAAATACCTGCTTTCTGCTTGTATCTTTAACAACTAATCTTTCCTTAAAGCACTCAATTTCTCCAGTTGATTTATATTTGGTCTTGTATACCCACTTGACTTCAATTGACGTTTTCGAAGGTGGTAAAGTAGTCAATTTCATTGGTATTATTTTTCTCAATAGCATTAATTTCTTCATCTATTGCATGCACCCAACGATCATCTTTAGCTGCTTCCTCAAAAGTAATTATCATTTCCAACAACATAATCTTGCAAACGGGCTGGTAAATGATGATGTCTTTGCGGGCGACTGGATGTCTCCGTTTGAACAGGTTGTGTTATTTATTCCTCTTGATGTCTACTAGAACTTCCTTCCTCCGTGATTGGAACTATTGGTTGATACGTGGAAAATTCAGGATCCTTCTTTGACCAATTTCAAACACTCTACTCATCAAAGATAACATCTCTGCTAATAATCACTTTTTTTTATCTTGATTAAATAACTTGTAACCTTTTGTCTCATGACTGTAGCCAATAAAAACACAATTTACTGCCTCATAATCTAATTACTTTCTCAAAGCGTCAGAAACATGAGCATAAGCAAGACAACCAAATACTTTTGGGTGAGAAATACTTGGTTTCTTGCCTGTCCAAACTTCTTGTGGAGTTTTTCCAAAATTAGATCGAGTAGGGAACCTATTTAAAATATAAATTGCACATAAAACAGCTTTTGCCCAAAAACATTTTGGAATATTATTGGAATGCATCATAGATCTCACCATATTCATGACCATTTTATTTTTCTTTTCAGCCACACCATTTTGTTGAGGAATATATCTAGCTATCAATTGATGTTTAATACCATATTTCTTCAAAATAATTATCACAAACAAGAAACTCAGTGCCTCTATCACTTCTCAATGTCTTAATAAAATATCCACTTTGATTCTATACATAAGTCTTGAAGCTCTTAAAAACTTCACATGCATAAGATTTATTTTGCAAAAAATATACCCAAGTCTTTTGGCTAAAATCATCAATGAAAGTACTAAAATACTTACTTCCGCCATTTGAAGGAACTTCAATTAAGCACAAGTCTGAGTGGATCAACTCCAATAGTGCATTAACCCTCCACGCTTTACCTTTTTGAAAAGATTCTCTGTACTTCTTTCCCCAAATACAAGACTCACACCTTGTGTCAGTAAAATTAATAGAAGGCAAATCATTAATCAAATTTTTTCTTGCAAGAAAATTCAGACTCCCAAAATTCAAATGCCCGAAGCGTAGATGACACAATCAAGTATCATCACAATTCACAGAACTAAAGCAAGGTAAATCACCACGATTGAGATAAAGAGGTCATAAGCGACTACTATTCATCTTTATTCTTGCAATTAATCATATTTTATAATCACTGATAGTACCCATTTCGTACTTAAAACGTAAATCATAACCTTTTTCTGTCAATTGCCTCAAACTCAGTAAATTGTGATGAAGACTTGGAACATAATATACCTCAGATATAAAATGAGAAGATCCATTTTTCGAAGTAATTGAAATTTTTCCCCTTCTAACAGCAGGCACCTTTGCATTATTGTCAAGTCTTAAAATGATTCGTGCAGATCAACAAATAATTCCTTATTTCCAGACATGTAATTGCTACAACCAGAATCAATAAATCATTCATTCTCTTTATTTTCTTCAACACGTGAGCTAGAAAACAATAATGTCTCTTGTTTATCTCCATAATATTCAGGCATCTTTGCATGTTCTTTCTTATTTTCAGATTCATTGTAGCAACATCACGTTGATAATGTCCATATTTTTCACAATTACAACACTGGACGTTTGATTTATCATGTCTTTAAAAAATTTGATTATTCTATTATTCCCTCTTGAAATTATTATCATTTCTCTGTTGATATGAAAAATTATCTCTACCATGACCTCGAAAATTACCTCTACCACCTCGTTCTCTACCTCGGAAATTGTGACCTCTTTGATCTGTTTCAGCCAGATTTGATGTTTCTTCTTTTTCTTCAGGTTGATTCACCATTGCTTGCAACGCCTCATCAACTATTTCAGTTGATTGTTGATCCAGAGACATCTCATACGTCATCAATTCACCTTCTAAATGATCAAGTGTCAAAGTGCTAAGATTTTTTGTGGCCTCAAGAACCGTCTTCTTTGTGTGAAATTTCATACTAACGGACCGCAATATTTTTTCATAATTTTAATTTGATTTAATGCTTCTCCATTAGTCATCATATCGCTGACACTACTAGTAACTCTTGTAAAGAATTCTTTGACAGACTCTGTTGGTTTCATTTGGACCAACTCGAACTGTCTTCTAAGCTCTTGCAATTTGACTTTCCTTACGTCTGCGAAACCTCGATGTGAATTCACCAAAATTGTTCAAGTCTCATTTGCTGACTTTGCATGTAAAAATTTATTGTACGTGCAATTCGACCTTGCTATCAAGGTACAAGCGTACCTTATAATTCAACTGTCGATTTTTCTCCAATTTTGTAGCTTTTCATCAGTCAATGTTGTGCCTTCTGAGATTTTCACGAACCCTTTATCAATTATGGGTCATAGTCAAACAACATTGAAAAAAAAATCTTCATTCGTTGATACCAACTCTCAAAATTATTTTTGTCATCAAACAGAAAAATGAGACAATTTGATAAATATGGAATATTCATATTCTTTTATATGTGTCGAAACTCATGAGGCTTTGATAGGATCTCACAGGCTATAATACCAATTTGAAGAAAATAAAAATACTAAAAGAAATAATATAAGCACAAGTGAAAGCCAAAAACATAACTATATGGAAGAAATTAATCAAACTAGAAAGAAAAGGTAGGAGGCTTTCCTCAATAACTCAAAACTATTAAATCTCACTACAATAAAAAATATGTGACAGAACACCCCTATTTATAGTTTAAAAATCAAAATAGACTAGGACTAGAAATCTTATTCCAATATGAATTGAATAATAAATCTCAACTAGACATGATTAAATAAACTAAAGCCTAAATAACTTAGGTTTCCTGGCTCTTGGTTTATTTCCTACATTTCGCCAATTCTTTGTACTAATATTTGGTTTTTATATGAGTTTAAGCTTGGTGCACCGTCAGTGTATAACTTTTTTACATCATCGGATAACATTGACCTGCTGTAGCAGGTTACCAAGCCAACTTTCTTTAATTTTTTTATTTCTTTCTGATAAACACTGTTTTCTCCCTTTTTCCTTTCTCAAACAACCCATCCCTTTTTTCTCTCCTTGGTTTCGTCTGTCACCTTGCCTCTTTTTCTCCTCCTTCTACACATATACATGAAGACCTTGAATGGAACCATTGCAAAGTTTCTTGGATAAGTTTTTCTTCTCTGACTTGTTTCTAGGATTTATTGATATTTTACCATGAAAGTTAATTGTTTTAAAGTGTCATAGCAAAGGAGAGAAGAAAGGAGTAACGAGAAATTAGAGGGAGGAAGAAAACATATAGTGAAAAAAAAGGTTCCATAATTAATTTCCTCATTATTCTAATTAAGGGGCATACAACAGTGGACAATGAAACGAATTCCATCTCTTTCAACCTCTTATTTGATTATATTATCAAATTCATGTCACATAATTATTTATATACACGGGAATGCCATGAATTAGAAGTTCATGAAAAAAGAAGATAACACATGAATATTACTTGGCAACATTTAAAAAATAGAAATAAGCTTCTATAAAAGGAAAAATACACACAAAATATATATTTTTTTAAAAAGCACCGTGCTAATAGGAAAATATTGGGTAGAATTTGTAACAACATAAGAAAATACCTTCCTAATCCTTAACATAAACTATATATAGTTATTTCTTCTATTTGAACTCCTGTCTTTCCTTTATATATATATATATATATATATATATATATCCTTGCGAAAATATATATCCAGTGAAACTTTTGTTTTTTTATGTGAAACAATTTATGTGAAACTTTTGTTTTTTTGATATTCAAACTATTTAAATTTTGATTAAAAATTTAAAATATATTTTTATATAATATTGATATGAGAAGTATTGCAACTTATAGTACTTTCGTATAGTTTTTGAATATCTAAATTTTAATTTAAAAATATTAAGTTAATTTAATCAAATTTAACTTCAATAATTAGTCAAATAAACTCTCAGAAAAAATGAAAAATATCACATAAACTAAGACAGAAGGAGTAACTAACAATCTTCAACTATATCAAAAGAATGAGATACTCAAACAACGAATTGGGAAAGGAAAAAAAAAGGGAAGGGGGGACATTAAATTATGTGACAAATTAGGAATTACATTTGCTCGATCAATTTTTTTTTTTCTGCTTATAGTAGTAACCTAGGTACTAAAAATGTCACTATTTCTCATTTGGTCTTGCCATGACCCTACCTTTTGTCACTACAAACAAAAAAACAAATTGATATTATTGCTAAACGTGCCTAATTTTTGTCACTAACCATGATGTTTATCGCTAATTGTCTAATTCCGTCGATAATATCTCCGTAACTAAGACCATTTGCAACGTCCGACGCTATAGCCAATCTTTTTTGTAGTGTGTTATTCGGGCTTTCTGCAAAGAATCATATGCATAGGAGTGAAAATGCCAGTGTCACCCCCTTTAGCCAAATAATCAGCCGTCACAAACAACATATCGTGGACATCGGTGACGCCCTTAGGGGCAATCCCGAGCCATGCAAGCACCGTCACCACGACATGATTCCTCCAATAAGCGATCCTCCCCATCTTGAGCCTCGTCCACCATGGCTCTGCGGGTGGCTTAGCCAAATCCTTCTCCTTCACCACCTCGAAACCTACTTTGGTAGCGATTTCAGCAATGTCCTTGTAGCTTCTCAACCGGGGCAAAGCATCGCCCCTTTCAATCCCCCGAATTATTTCCACGTGTTCAGGATCATCTGAATCGTACAATTCAGTTGTAACCCACTCGTAGGAGACGTACAGAGATCCCGGCTTTAACACACGGTAGATCTCTCTGTACACTTCTTCGAGTTTTGGGGCATGGCATGTTGCTTCGATGGAGTAAGCTCCATCGAAACTGTCGTCAGCAAAGGGCATTTGCAAGAAATTGCCACAAACCACCTCGCATAGAGAGTCAAGCCCGGCTTTCTTGTTATGGGCCCGGGCCCGTTTAACCTGGTACTCATTGATGGTGATGCCAACAATGTTAGCACCTGAATGGGCCGCGATAGCCCGCATTGGGCCACCAACTCCGCAACCAGCATCAAGGATACGGGCTCCGGGCTTCAGATCCAGGAGATTGACAGCCATTTCCTCATGCATGCGCGTGGCATCGCGATGAGATTTTCCCGAGATACGAGGGGAGAAATGAAAAGATTGGCCCCAACCCCACTCGTATATATCGGTGACGAGATTATAGAAAGTGTCAACAAAGGCAGGGACTTTATCGGAGGTGTCGATTTCATTTCCATTAGGGTGGCGAAAGAAAGACCAGTACTGTTCATACCCTTCTTGAACTTTCTCTTTGGCTAGAGAACCACCAGAAAGTTGAACGGCATTTTTACCCTTCTGTTCGGCAGAGCCAAAGAGGCAAGCGAAATAAAAAAAGCCTCCACCGAAAACAACTAAGGCGGTACAAAAGAGGGTAAGTAATTCGTTAAAAAATTCCATAGTATTATAGAGGTGAATAAAGAAAGTGAGAGCATAGAAGAGAGTGAGAAATGAGTGTACTTTTATGGTGAGAGTTTACCCAACAACAATAGCGTAACAAAAGGATCGCAATTTTAGTGGTAAAAAGGGATGACTTTTTCAGCAAATGCTAACTATTAGTAGGGTTTTGACTAAGTTTCAAGTTGGATTATTTACTACTATACGGTTTTAGCACAAGTTTTATAATAATAATAATTGGAATCTATTATGGAGGAGGAGTAGGAAAATAATTTTCACCCAAGTAAAAAGTTTCACCCAACAGACCCCCAAAATAATAGTTTATCACGTGTATACATCTAATAAGAGGTTTCACGATTTTTACTTTATAGGTTCGAGTTTGAATCCATATATAATTTGTACACTAAGTCCGTGGTTGTATTTATTACTCCTTGAAAGATAGAATAATTTCCCTTAGAGATTCCTTTTATTATTCACAATATATATAGATGTACAAGGTTGATTCCGAATATGGTACGAATTCTAACTTACCTTACAAAGGTTGATTCCTAATACAATTAGAATCCTAAGTTACCTTAAATATACATCTATCATAATTACAAAATATATGGAGAATATTCGCTAATACTCCCCCCCCCCCCGACGGAGCGGAAGGAGGCCGAACGCTAAGGCTGGACCGGAAGTCGGTGAAGAGCTGTCGCGGTATTCCCTTTGTGAAGATGTCTGCATACTGATACGAGGAAGGCACGTGTAATATTTTGACCTGACCACGGGCAACCTTCTCTCGCACAAAGTGGATATCCATCTCAATATGCTTAGTCCGCTGATGTTGGACCGGATTATGAGACATATAGATGGCAGATATGTTGTCACAATAGACTATAGACGCCTTGCGGAGTGGACACTGGAGTTCCAAAATAAGATTTCGGAGCCAACAGATCTCAGCAACTACGTTAGCAACACCGCGATATTCGCGCTTCAAAGACTCGAACGGGAAAGTGTGGCCTGCCGCTTGGCGGACCATGAGATAAGATTATCCCCAAGAAATGCACAGTACCCTGAGGTGGAGCGACGTGTGTCGGGGCATCCAACCCAATCTGCATCTGTGTAGGCAAGTAGCTTGGTTGGGGAAGAGGGGTATAGATGTAATTCGAAGTCTAGTGTGCCCTTAACGTATCTGATAATA
The DNA here is from genome assembly GCA_034509755.1 of Anisodus tanguticus. Classification (NCBI taxonomy): domain Eukaryota; kingdom Viridiplantae; phylum Streptophyta; class Magnoliopsida; order Solanales; family Solanaceae; genus Anisodus; species Anisodus tanguticus. The sequence goes on along the minus strand of CM067540.1, from coordinate 1,100,480 downwards.
CGTTTGAGGGCGGCAAAATGGGACTCTTGGGGTGCATGAACAGACACACCTGCTGAACGGCATATGCAATATCAGGCCTAGTAAATGTAAGATACTGAAGAGCACCTGCTAAACTCCGATATAGAGTGGGATCAGAAACAGGTGCACCGTCATTGGCACTAAGCTTGGATTTTGAGTCCACCGGAGTTGGCATAATTTTACAATTTGCCATCTTAGCCCTGTACATTATCTCTTCTGCATACTTACGCTGACACATGAACATAGTGGCTGAAGATCTGGTCACCGATATACCCAAAAAATAACTCAGCTTGCCCAAGTCAGTCATAGCAAATTCAGTTTTGAGTAAAGCAATGATTTTATTCTTCAAACCGTCAGACGATGCAGTAAGAACAATGTCATCGACATATAATAGTAAATATGCAGTGATGTTACCTCGGTGAAAAGTGAAGAGAGAGGTATCACACCTGCTACATACAAAACCAATCTGCAGAAGATACCTAGCGAACCGATCATACCAAGCGCGGGGTGCCTGTTTCAATTCATACAATGACTTCCTGAGATGACATAAAAATCTGCGAGTCGCCGGATGAACAAAGCCAGGAGGCTGATGCATGTACACAGTCTCTTTCAAATCCCCATGAAAAATGCATTCTTGACATCAAGCTGATGAATCGGCCAATGCATGCCCATAGCAATACTGAGAATTGTCTGAATAGTTGTCGATTTAACAACCGGACTGAATGTCTCACCACAATCAATACCCTCCTGCTGATTAGTGCCATTGGCAACCAGTCTTGCCTTATACCTCTCTAAGTCACCACTGTCTCTGAACTTGTGACGAAATAACCACATACACAGGATAATATTAACACCGTCTGGTCTAGGTACCAAATCCCAAGTGTTCTGCTTGGTTAAAACGTTAAACTCCTCGCACATGACCGCATTCCAATTAGGGTCCAGTTTTGCTAGTTTTGGATTTTTTGGAATGGGTGATAATGTTTGTGTGGAGAGGTTGAAGTGAACTTTGGGGTTTGAAGATTCCGTGTTGTGCACGAGTCTCCATGCGGTGAGAGGGCAGCAGTGGGGGGTCGGGACTGGGGGTTACAGGGCTGTTGTGTCGAGATTGGGAGGCAGCAGTGCTGCCGGATTTGGAGACTGCGTGGTTATTATTTCAGGGCTGATAGGCAGCAGTGCTACCGGACTGGGTGGCTGCAGGTTTCCGACTGTTGGAAGCAGGGATGTTGTGGTTGCAGGAGACACGGCAGGAGGCAGTGAGGGTGTTGGTGAGGTGCTGGACAGTGGCGGAGATAGGACATGGTGGTCTGTCGGAACAGTGGACTGCTGCTGGTATAGATTTTGGATGACCGGGGACAGACTCGGTTCATCGAGAAAGAAGTAATCGATGGTCTAAAATTTTCGGAGATTGGAGAAATGAAAGGTTATCTCGTCAAAGGTGACGTGATGGGAGATGATGATTTTACGAGTAGTAATGTCATAGCACAAGTAGCCCCGATGATTAGGAGATAGACCAAGGAAGACACATGGCAGAGTGCGAGGGGCAAGTTTGTGAGGTGCAGTGGAGGCCATGTTGGGGTAGCATAAGCATCCAAAAATACGTAGGTGATCATATGATGGTAGCCTACGGTATAAGATTTCGGTAGGGGTCTTGTTTTGGAGTGTGCTAGTTGGTAAAATATTAAGAAGGGATTATACCATTTTGATAGCATAGACCCAGAAGGGCGGTGGTAGACAGGCATGAAACAGAAGTGTGTGAACCATGTTATTGATGGTACGTATAATTCGTTCAGCCTTTCCTTTTTGGAAAGAAGTATAAGGACAAGAAAAACGGAAAACCATGCCTTGTTTAGAACAGAAATTGTGAAATGTTGAGTTATTAAATTCACGTCCATTATCACATTGGAATGATTTGATAGATTTTTCAAATTGTGTTTTAATGAATTTTTGAAACTCGAGGAATTTTGCAAAAACTTCAGATTTGAATTTTAATGGGTAAATCCAAACAAAGTGTGAAAAATCATCCAAGAATACTAGATAGAATTTATGACCCAAAGAGCTAACAATCGGAGATGTCCACAAATCAGCATGAACAATATCAAACGGAGAAAAAATAACACTGTTTGATGACATAAATGAAAGACGAGTATGTTTGCCTAGTGGACAAGAAAAACAGTGTTGGGCAATTTTCCCATTATTACATTGAATACGCTTAGAAGTCCTAAGAAAAGTAAAACCGGGTCTCCGGGTGTCCGAGTCTGATGTGCCAAGTTGAGGGAGAGATCGCCGCAAGGGATATAGGTGCTTGCGGTCTGACAGCGAAATATTGAGTGAATGGGTAGAGATCTCCCACACTATTGCAGCGTGTAAGAATTTTCTCCGTATTGAGTTCCTTCACAGAAAAACCAAAAGGGTCAAATTCGACAGACACAGAATAATTGCTAGTGAATTTTCTAACGGATATTAAGTTTTTAATGATGCTAGGTGTGTATAGGACATGGTTTAGGGAGAAATATGGGTGTGGATGTTTGGTGTGTGTGTTACCGCAACCTTCAATTGAAATGTGATGACCATTGCCGACAGTAATAAATTGATGACACTTTAACCGACGTAGTTGAGATAAGTTACCTGACGACCGAGTGAGGTGAGATGTGGCTCCGGTGTTCATGTACCAATTGTCGTCGGGCTGTTGAAGGTTCACGGTGGTGTAGGCCTGGCCCAAATCGGTCGGGGGCCGGCCGGCAGGGCTGCTTCTGCTGCTCTTCTGGGACCGCAACCAGGGAGGAATGTTGTTCTTCTTTGGTTGGCTCGCCTGTGGCCGGGGCGGGGCACGAGAGGCCGATCGACCACGATTTCTGCCGGAACCGGGCCCCCGCATTCGGCACGGGCATGCGGCGAGGCCCGGTCGCTAGTTGTATCTCTGCTGCTGCTGGTTCCAGTTCTGTTGTCCAGTGTTTTGGCTTGGCTGCTGTCCAGCCCACTGGTTATGTTGGCCCTTTCCGCGGCCATTGCCTTTGTTGTTGCGACCTCTGCCGCCACGACCTCCGCTACTTACCTGCTGCTGTTGTTGCTGGTTGCTGCTGGCCACAGGTGTTGCCATCCCGTCAACGACTAACGTCTTTTGATTATGTTCCTCTTATTTAGCACGTCTAGTTTCTTCCAACAATAGCTGTGAACGTGCCTTGTTGAAACTTGGGAGAGGGTCGACTTGTTGAATCATTGTTGCGAGTGTGTCATATTCACCTTTCGGTAAACCCGCAACAAGTTGAAGCACCATCTTGATTTCTGAAACAGAAGTCCCGACGTTGGATAGTTGATCGGTTATGAGTTTTAGTTGCTTACAATATTCGGACATATTGTTAAAATTCTCGAGGCGGGTATTGTTGAATTGCTCTTCCAAATATACGACCCGAGTATTTTTATTGTCCTGAAAGATTTCTTCTAGCCGGATCCAAAGTTCACGTGTCGTAGCACCTGTTTTCATGATAGTGCATAACAGGTCTTTGGAGATGGTGCAGTAGATCCATTAGACGACGCCAGATTGAGTCTGTAACATCGGTGGGACGAGGAACAGATTCGTCAACATGATCGAGCACGTTGTATGCACATGCATAAATGTAGAATAGTTCCATCCACATGGAATATTGACAGTCTTCTTGGTCAAGAATTATAGGGATAAAATTCTTGATGTTGTTAACGGCGAACCGGAATTTGTGGGGGAAGACATGGTTGCCGCCGGCCGAGGGAAGTTCTGGCCGAAAATTTTATGGTTTCTGGTCGAGAGTTTTCTGGTTTCTGGCCGAGAAAGGGAGAGGGAAACCAGAAAAAAAATCTGTGTTTGGCCGAGAATGAGGAGAAGGTTTTAGGCTCTTGATACCATGAAAGATAGAATAATTTCCCTTAGAGATTCCTTTCATTATTCACAATATATGTAGCTGTACAAGGTTGATTCCTAATATGGTACGAATCCTAACTTACCTTACAAAGGTTGATTCCTAATACAATTAGAATCCTAAGTTACCTTAAATATACATCTATCATAATTACAAAATATTCGGAGAATATTCCTAATACACAGACACAACGTCATATAAGAGATGTTGTGACCCATAACATGTACATTAAGGTCGTAAAATGTATCTATAACTCCCAATACACAACATCATATATATAAGTCTCTATTACTCCTAAGTCCTAATACACATCGGGCCTTATTAGTGCCCCGACTACTTTGGTGTTCCTCGATCATTTTCACTTAAGATATGTTAGCAGTTTTGTCGAAAACATTATCCCGTTAACATTTATTGAGGTCTAGTTTGAAAATCGAAAGAGAAATCAGAGATTTTGTTTAGTTTCTAGTTTATTTGAAGTAAACTTATTTTCTAGATATATATGTCTACCAAATTTATGACCGTGTTTAATATATTCATTTCCTATCAAACCAAGTTAATTGATACATGAAGATTTAAATATATATATATTGAAGTCAATAATATTCAGCAGTAATTGGCAGCATAAATTCCCCTGCCCCCTCGAAACTCATAAAACTAGACTATCTAAAGCTACGGGGTGGTAGGTTGATAACCAACGTAAAACTAGTTCATTTATGATGAATAATACATACACTGATGGAAAAAATATGTATGATATTTAGGTAGAAAATTTCATTCTTCTATTGTTAACCATTGAAGTTCAATCACTAGAATGGAGAATTTTAAAGGCAGATAGATAATATGAATCGGATGTAGTTAATGTGACTGACAGCTTTTGAGGTTGTGTTGATCCAGTGTAAAGCCTAATACTTTTCTTCTATCAGAAAATATGCTACGTATTTTTGTATCCTATAATCTATGTTGCTCGATCTTTCCAAATGTTGTCGGATCCTCTAAAAATTGCACATTTAACAACATTTTAAAAAAGTCCAAGCAACATATATCCTATTCTCTTTAAAAAAAAAAAAAAACTCATGGAGACAGAGTCAATCACATGTATATAATTTTGTTGCTTGTACTTAGAAGAAGGGAAACACTAAAAGATAATTAAACTTTTCTTCTGTTTGTTTGTCCTGCCTTTTTCTGGTGTGTGGTGTCAGTTTATGTGGCACGTTTTCCTTCTTGAAAGTTAATTTTGTAGAAAATTATATTTAGTCATAATTAGTTATGATTATGTAGATTTTGTATATACAACAACAACAAGAACATATCCAGTGAAATCCCACAACGTTATGTATATTCTGTATATGGTAGATGTATATTGTAGTTATTACGTACCGTAATTGTAGCCTAGGATTACAACAACAACAACATACCCAGTGAAATCTCACAACGTGGGCTAGCCTAGGATTAGGTTTGTATTTTAATATATGTACTACCACTTTGGAATGAAATGATCAAGGAAGAATATTTCTTACATGGTATCAAAGCGACAAACATGAGAATCTCGAGTTCTGGTACACTTAATAAATTTATTTTGTTTAAGGGAGCAAAAACAGGTGCTCCCGGATGACCCAAATGTTCCTGTCATAAAGAAGGAGCTAAAGTTGCAAAAGTGGATGGTAATTTGGCTTGATGTGTGGTTGTGGTGATTGGATAAAGCTCGCCCCGAATATCACATCTCATTAGACGCATCGGTGTCTGAAAATCCTTCACGGAAAACCCAAAATGATCAAATTCAACAAAAACCCAATTATCAATAATAAATTTTCTAACTGAAATCAAGTTTTAAATTAATTGAGGAGCGTGAATGATATTTTTTTTAAGTTAACGGTGGGTTCGGATGAGACAAGTTTGTAGGATCAAATTTGACTAATCTTCGAAGTTAAATTGAATTAAATCAACTCAATATTTTAAAATCAAAATTTAGATATTCAAAACTATATGAAATGTACTATATGATAATAAAATATCTTTTGAAATGTTTGTAAAGTTCACATCATTTGAATATCGAAAAGCGAAAAGATACATAATTAAATTAGGACACTAGGAGTACTTCTTAGATGACCACAAAAAAAACTGAAATTATCAACGGTTAGTTGTCATTCCAAATCATAGAACTTTGGAAGGTTATAAATGAAGTTAGAGATTGAAAACTATTGTATTGTGGAGATTGAACTGTGAATTTTTGCTCAACTGGTTAACATAGACAAATTGTGATAGTCCATCTGAAATGAAGGCTTGTTTGATTCTGAATCTTTAACATTCCTAGATATTGACCCTTTACCTATAGTGTTGTGTTGGTTGTTGAGGTTACATGGTAGTAGTAATATTTTGTGATGAACATTATCCATTGATGATGTAATACTTGAAAGTAGACTTGTCTGAGTACTGAAAACAACAGCAACCCCCCCCCCCCTTAACTTTCATGTCCCCTCCCGTATGGATCTATATTGCTCGGACTCTACAAAAATATTGTTCGGTGTGCGTTGGATCCTCTAGACGCTATGCATTTTAAGAGGATCTGACACGGATACAACAACATTTTTGGAGGCCCCGTCCAACATAGGTAGGGATGGCAAACGGAGAGGTTGAAAAAGCTTTAACTCAGCCCCGCCTGCTCTGCTTAGCTTTTTTCCTTATTTTTAGCCTGCTCCGCCTTGTTTCACATGGACCCTCCTGCCCCGCTTAAGTTTTCTTTTATGGCTAGATTGTCAAAAATGGGTTCAAGAAATATGGCAAAATTATACAAGTACTTGTTAATTTTGGGCCTAAAACAATCTATTGAAGGTCTTCCGATTCTGCTGTGAGATTTGTATTTTCTTGGATCTTATCGATCAATGCTCCTTTGGTCTATGGAGTATCTTCCTTTTCCGCTTTTCTTTTTTTCATCTTCCTAATTCCTCAGACGTTCTTCCCTTCGCATCAAATTAAACTATATATTCCACCGATTGTGTGGGCCCCTGTCAATTCCTTTGAATTTCATTCTTGAAAAACGTACTCCCCATGCGGGATACTTAACACGTTAGCTACATCACTACTACAAGGATCGATACGTGCTCCCGGGCGGGATAGTACTTAACACGTTAGCTACAGCACTACACGGTCGATACGCGCCCCACCCCGTTGCCATCTCTATCCTCCAACAAAATGAATAGGTAATTAATGCCTATCATTTCAACATGACGAGATGTTCAAGATATGCATCACGTTTTAGAAACAAGAAAATGTTCTTGGCTAAATTGAGTTTTCAGGGACCCCAGTTTGTTCAACCATTTAATTTGCTTAATGGCATAATGCCTTAAACTATCAGTCAATACAAGGGATGTGGATTTTAACTAGCAATCAAGATTTTATCCAGAATAAATGTCATGAAAGTATGAATACCGTTATAGTAGAATTAACATTTATCTTAATTGATTCTACGAGTAAGATATGGATAGCATGAAAGCAACAACTTATTTCCATTTCTTAAAAATGGTGTTTAAGTCAATTTGTGTATATCTCGATTATTTTAAGTAGTAACTATATATGCTCTCTCACAATCAGGGGCGGCGACAGAAGCCGAAATCTTTACGAATTTTGCACAATCTAGTATTTTTTGCTCAAATAGTGTATTTGGGTTGAAAAATTCATTGAGTATGTGCAAATATTTCTGCTTGTATATATATTGTCCATCGAGATTTAGGTAAATGAGAACTGGTTTTTTCTTATTATATTTTTGTTTCCTTTTTCTTTATTGGACTATTACATCATGATGCAAATAAAAAAAAAATCCAACGGTAATAGTCGGGATACAAGTAATGGAGTGAAAGAAGAGCCGTGAAATTGTGCATTCATATATAAAGCAAAAGTAAAAAAATATTAGGTGATTTCTTTTTATCTATCTAAGTCGGTAAAAGAATTATTCGATACATATATTGATGGGAGATAACAAGTAATTAACTAGTGAAATAGCTAAGGTGCACGTAATAGGTGGAAACAACTATGTATTCTTAATTTAACTTTTATATTCCATCATCTTGAACTAAAAAAAGTAAACAAATGGAATATATGTACACGAGCTGAAATTAGCTTCATTGATTAATGTTTGTGTTTGTATGGTAGGGCCTTTGTGTGTGAAATTGCAAACTGTAATGAAAAGTAAGTTAAAAACAATAATATAAAGTTCAGTGAGACGTAATATTATATGTGTGATAGATATCTTAACAAACCTTGACAATTACTTAAAAAGAAACAATGTGTGTAAGTTGGAGGTTGAGTTGGGAAAATGTGGGATCATATTGGCTTTATTTACACCAAACAACACATGATTCAAATTAAATTGTGATTGGAGATATGAAAAAAGAGAAAAAAATAAAAAACAGTTAGTTAAAAGTTGTGATAAAGAAGCAAACCTCTTTTTTCCTCTAAAGAAAATCATTGTTTCCTTCCTAAATGGAAAATCTCTTTAACCACCTCTTGTATCATGACTCTAGAATAAAACTACTTTTATGCATTTACAGTAAGATAATTAAATGTATACCATCTTTTAAAAATGAAATTAGTAACCCGAAAATAAAACGTACAACCCTCTATGATAGGTTAAAAGATACTAATAGCATGAATATTTTTATAATATTGATGTATATAAGTAAAATCCAAAAAGAAATTGGAAAAATTAAACCACAAACAGCATTTCTTGATTATCTTCTATATCAAGAAAAAACCGCTTATATCATGACTCTAAAAAAAGGTTTAACTTCTATACATCGATGGTATTAGAAAATTTGCACTATCAAGTTTTGTAAAGGATAATTAAAGGAATCGTCTATAAAAAGTGAGATTGGTAACATGAAAAAGAAGACGTGTAACTTGCTATAACAAGTTAAAGAACATTGATAACATAATTATATTTTACACTATCAGTATATATAAGTTAAATCTGAAAAAGGAATTAGAAAAAATAAACCATCAAACAGCATACGATAATCTTCTATATCAAGCAAACACAAGCAATGATCAACAGTCTTCCCTAACCGCAAGTTATAATGAGAAATGTTTAGTTGTAACCATGTCTTCTTCTTTTTTATAAATAATTTAAGAAAACAATGGAGAAAAATAAATTGGATTTTGTGAAGTAAAAAGCAGATAAGTGATGGGACCCTATTTATTGTCTTTCTAAAGTTTCTTAACTGTGAATTTTTTTAGATAATTATTGAATGGAAGTGTTAAATCTACTTTTCCTTTTTATGGATTAATAAGTTGATGATTGAGTAACAGGAAATTATAAGAGATTGTGAGGGATGTGACATAATTAATCACCTAATCTTACATTGATTATTATTATTATACATGTTAGAAAAAGTTTAGGATGGTTTGTACTTGCATAAATTGAGTAGTTATAGTTTATTACTAAAAAGACGTGAATTTCCGACGGATGTTTTCGTCTGAACGATGTTAAAAATATGAGATTTCAGACAGAAAAACCATCAAAAATGTTGTCGATAAGCCAATTTACGAGGGATTCAGTCGAAAAATTGTGCTTTTAGTAGTATTTACACCTTGCATGATTAATTGCAGGATAATTATAAATTAATTATATACTGATAGTGAAAAAATATTTATACAATCGAATTATTTATTAGATAATCACATATAGATCCCTTAGTAAAAATTGATTGGTAATATGGTAAAATTAATTTAATTACACGGTTTCCCTTCAAATGGATTGGTCTTCAATTTTTGCCCCTCAAATGGAACTTAAGCCTATTGGGGCATAAGTTCTTTAAGAAATCCGACGTAACTTGCGCCGGATCCTTTAAAGAATGTATGCCCTAATAGGCATAAGTTCCATTTGAGGGGCAAAAATTAAGTAGCTAACACAAAATAGGGGGAAAAGTGCAAATGACCCAAAATAATAAGAAAGTTAGAATTACGTGTTAAAATTTACTGATAACTAAAAAAACTTTACCCTATAGGCCTAAATATGCTAACTGATTATTTTACCTTAATATATTAAAGTATTGATTCAAAGAATCAAATGATTACATGTTCAAACTCAAGAATGTAATGTACTAATGTACTTGCACCAATCTTGTAGCTTACACCTTTTTCATCAACTTGAATAAATATCTCTTTCCTCTAAAAGATGTACTTTACTCTAACAATTTAAAATTCTTGTAATGTATAATAAATTAATAATATCACAACGTAAGAATATATAAATAAATTTAGTCATATGCTCATGAGTTGAATAGAGTAACCAAATTTGGAAGCAAAAGGACCACATTGATCATCCATTGGAACTTTATCTTTTTCCAAAAATAGTTTTATTAGACTTTTGAAACTCAATATCATAGGCTACTTGTAGATCCAATTACTAGGATATAGAACATTCCAATAACTTAATAGAACCATATTAAACTTCAAAAAGTTCTTGAATTTGATCACTTCAAGTGTTAGCATGTTTTCACCCAAAATAAGAAACAAAGAAAAAAATACTTCAAATTAGTCATGATTTGAGTCCTTCAGGGTATACATAGGCAGAGTCAGAATTTAAAATTTACGAATTCCAAATTCTAATTTTTTAAATTTATTGAGTTTTAAATTAATAATTTATAAATATTTAATTATTTTTAATACAAATATATAGTTCGAACCAAAATTATGGTGTTTAGCTGAACCCATAACTGAAGTGCTAGCTCTCCGCCCCTGAGGATATACCACCTTGGATGGGTGTGGTGGTATGGTTGTGATCTATACCTTTTAATCAGAGGTTTTCGATTCGAACACGGACGGAGTCGGAATTTGAAGTATATTAATTTTAAACTTACCATCGAACTCATAAATTTATTTTAGTTACTAAGTTCTCAATTAAATATTTATTTAATGGCTTTCCTAATATAAGTATAAGAATCTAAGCAAAAGATAACCCGTAATTAATGTTATATCTCCACCTTTGTGTTAGAACTTTGAAAATGAAAAACTTCTTTGTATGGATCATTTTACCCTTAAGTGGCCAACCCCATGCAAACTCGAATTACTCGAACCAATTTTACGAATATTAGATTATTAAAAAAAAGGTGATTTCAAGGGTAATTAGTGTCAAATAACTGAATTACGATTCTGTTATAGTTAGATACAGAGCTTGTATATACACTGAACGGTTTTTTCTTCTTCTTTTCCCAAATCCCCCACCCCACACACACACATCACTAGAAAATCTTACAAGTATATATATGAAGCTCTCTCAACTTCCATTATAGCAAAGCTCATACTTTCTCTCTCTAGAAGAACTACCAGTGGAAAGAATAATCAATTATTTTCAGCTCACTTTAAACTGCTCGTTGCTGTTTCATCAGGTAATTAAAAACTCTTCCTTTAATTTCATCTTCAAAATTAATCAAATGGATCAATTGAATATCTGATTATGAATTACTATGTGCTATCATACTCGATTCCATGCGCATTTTCGCCTCTGTCACTTTTCTCTGATGATAGATTCAGTTTTATGTAATTTTTTATTTTATTTTTTTTACCCGCATTGGAGTTCAACTAATTCAAATTCACGCCGGGTAGGGCCCATTTAGGATAGCGCTTACTACCAAGGATTTTTTCATACCCAGGACTCGAACCTGAGACCTCTAATTAAGGGAGGAGCAGTCATAGCTTTATATGTAATTCTTCTTAATCGAATTTTCTAGAAAGTGAGAACTTTATAAATATCTGCGTGAATTTAATTGTGTATAGGAGGAAAAACTGCTCTTGAGATGTATAATTTGCTAAGAAATTGAACTGAAATGAATCTATGCTCTGGTAAAATCAGAACAGTGACGTATCATTAACTTTCATTGCAAGTTTTACAAGTACGTAGATTCAGTTCAATGTAATTCTGTTTTATCGAACTTTCTAGAAAGGTGAGAACTTTTAGAGTGATATAATGATCATAAAATATCTGTGTGACTTTTCATTGGCGATTGTGTATATATAGGAGGAGGAACTGCTTTTAAGATGTATAATTTGTAACATTGAATAGAAATTATTTGATCTGGTAAAATCAGAACAGTGAAGTATTATTAACTTCTATTGCAAGTTTCACAAGTTCGTTCGGTTTTTCGTTTACTCTTGTGTATTTAGAAGTGAAAGAGAATTTTTGGTACGATATTGCTGTATCTCTGCTCTGATTGTTATCGAAATTGATGCAATTTTGACAAAATTAGAACGAAACTAGAAATGTGATCGTAGAATTAGTATTGTAAACTCAATTTCGCTCTAAATTTCAGTAGAAAAAATGATTTATTTACGTGTTTGAAGGAACACAAGAGAGCATTTTTGGAGCTTTATAACTGATCGAATCGATCATATTAAAATGCTTGAATATATATAAGACAAATTGCTTATTCACATAGAATTGAAATTAGCTACGAATGCTATCGTTAATTCGTGTTAAATTGTTCGTAGCTAACCGAATTTTATTAATCCGTTGCTAAATAGGTTTAGCGATAAATTTTATTATTTAACTACATAATTTGTCTCGTTAATTCATAGTTTCTTAGTAGTGTTTTGGATCTCTATAACAACTGAATCTATCATATTCAAATTGCTTGAATGTATAGAAGACAAATTGCTTATTTACAAATAACTGAAATTAGCTACGAACTTTATCGCTAATCCTCCGTTAAATTACTTCGTAGTTGACATAATTCTTTGATAATCTGTCACTAAATAGGATTAACGACGAATTTTATGGTTTAACTACAGAATTCGTTCATCTCGGTAATTCATATTTTCTTAATAGTGTTTTGGAGTTCTATAATAACTGAATCTATCATATTCAGTTGCTGCTGGAATATATAGAAGACAAATTGCTTATTTACATAACTGAAATTAGCTATGAACTTCATCGCTTATCCGTCATTAAATTACTGAATTTTTATCTGCAGCAACTTGCACAAAATCGGTGTGTACGAAGCACACGTTGATTTTTAAGGTCGAGAATGCAGAGAGAAATCTCAACCGCCAGCCGCGGCGGCGCGTTCAACTACAACACTCTGTCGCAATCGCCGTCGATACTCAGCCAGCCTAGCACCTTCGATCTAACCTCACTCTACTCGTCGATATTTCTCGACGACAGTAAACCGTCAACGGAGATAACGGTGACGCCGCGATTCCGTCAGAATCAACGCTCTAATCAGTTACTTATTAACCAGCATTATCAACAAGATCTAATGGACCGTCATAACAGAGCATTATCTCAGCTACTTGAAACAGAGAAGAAAACTTTAGCTCTTCGTCAAGAGAATATTAACTTGAAAATGGTGAATTTCAATTTAAACAATCAACTCTCGTTGATTCTCAAGGCTTCTTCAAATTATTATGGGCCTTCATCGGGTTTGGGCCTGGATAATGGGCTGAGGAGGATGCATGAGGAGGAGACGTCCAGTGATGGGCATTCGTGGGAAGACGTAATTGTGGATCGTCATTTAAGCCCAACTAGTGTGATGGACTCGGGTCAGGCAGAGGGTGTGGATCGGGTTTTATTGCCCAAGAGTATATCAGTACGTTCCAATGGTTACTTGAAAACGAGTCATGCAGGTGGTGGAAGTAGGCCGAAGAATCTGATCAAATCATCAATCCACACAGCGGTACATATTTCTTTTACTTTATACCTATATGAAAATAAAACATGAATTTTAATTATTTATGGTGATTATAGTTGCGTAGTTTGTCATGCATTTGTCTTGAAAAATTATGAACCTAACGAAGCATTGACATTAAGAATTTATATAGTCAGCCGGGATTTTCACTAATGGGAGTTAAAAATAAATAAGTAAACACATAATAAAAGTCACAGAAATTCAATATTTATTACATATTCATTAAAAAAATTACTTATCTATACAGTATAATTTTCTAGCGAAAGGGTATCAATTGACATCCCTTGGACACAAGTAACTTGTGTCTGTCATAATTTGGCAATAAGAGATCTACTATTTGCATAATGTTTCTTCATTAAAAAAAAAAATACTGTTCATTCACATTATCATTTGATAATTTGAAATGGAGTTTGTAGCGGAAGAGTTGGTGTATAGTAAGATGGGGCACTAGAAAATACTCCATTCATGTAATGCAGCATTTTGTTTACGTTTGCATTGACAAATTTTGAATAAAAAGAGCGTCCATAACTTCTTTCTTGCCAGCCTAAATATGAAATGCCTCAAAGTGCATTTATTTGCTTGGTCAAGATATCTTATGATTCCAGAAGTAAAAGATTAATAAGATTAAGATGACCAATTCAGTCAGAAAGCTCTGTTTAATCAGCATGAGAACTAAGAAAATAACACCATCTTTGTATTCTTTAACTTTTACCCAAGTAGAAATTGCTTAGAATCACATTTTCAGCCCAAGATATTGATGGTTTATTTGTACAAGCATGGCCTAACAGTGAAAGTTTTATGGCCATGCAAATGTTATGGAATATTTATGACTACAGGTTTCAAAAAATCTTTTTTTTTAGTATTAAATTTTGTATCAAGTCAAACTACAATAAACAAAGTGAAACTGATGAAATATTTTTTCAGTTTATCATTTGGTAATTTGAAAATGGAGTCAGTGGTACAATGAGTTGTTATCAAGTAAGATGGGGCACTAGAAAATACTCCATTTCATGTGGCAATATAACCTCTTTCTTGACAACAAGTCAGGCTACAGCCTAGAGCATGAATATAAAATGACACAAAGTCCCAATATTTTGCGTAGTCATAATATCTTATGATACCGAGGATTCCAAAATTGAAAGGATTCCATAACATTAGGATGATCAAGACAGTCAGAAAGCTCTGTTTAATCAGCTTGCGGCCTAAGAAACGTCATATTTGTATTCTTTAACATTTTACCTAGGGATGGCAACGGATAGGATCTGGACCGGATCCTACTAGATCGAGATCCAGATCCGTTTTTCATACCTAAATCCAGATCCATCGGGTTCATAAAAATCAGATCCAAATCCGGATCCATCGGTTCCACCGGTCCACGGATCGGATCTGGATCCACATGTAAAAAAAATTGTCTTGCTAAGAATGTAACCTTGTTAAGAATTTTCTTTTGAACTGACAAACGATTTTTACTTAGCTAACAATTTACTGTGTTTCAATTTTGAAATGTTCATATGAGATATTTTGTTCGTTGTCTCGTTTTGATTGTGAGCTATTAATTGAAAATATTGCACATGACAATAGTTGTGAAAAATGCTGACTAGTATTTCCACAATACTGAACTTGCATGTGCTTGGAATCTTCACAAATGAAGTGAATATAATTTTAACTACTTGTCTATAGAGATGTTAGTCATTCACTAATATAACATTGATTTTATTATCGAAGTTACCTCTTTATTTTTTGGTTTTTGAGTTAACGCAGGGATAAATTAAACTTGTTTTGAGAATTAAACTTGCAAGGATGTGCTTAGCAATTTTAAGAAAATACTTATAAAATTACATTCTAGGTTATGAATACATTTAATAAAAAACGGATCCACGGGTCGGATCTGGACCGGATATGGATCTCAAATACAAGATCCAGATCCGTCCGTCAGAAACGGATCCGGACCGGATCCAGGATTCACTGCCATCTCTAATTTTACCCTGTAGAAATTGTTTAGAATCACATATTCAGCCCAAGAGATTGATGGTTAATTTGTGCCTAACTCATGTTTTGGTGTTGATGTCGATGCAGCAAAGGGTATATGTAAAAGGAGGAGGTAATAAGGAAGAGCAACCACTTGAGTTAGACGTGTACAATCAAGGCATGTTCAAGACTGAACTCTGCAACAAATGGCAAGAAACAGGAGCATGCCCATATGGAGACAACTGCCAATTTGCTCATGGCATTGAGGAGCTTCGCCCTGTCCTACGCCACCCACGCTACAAGACTGAGGTATGCCGAATGGTCCTTAATGGTGATCCTTGCCCTTATGGCCATCGTTGCCATTTCCGCCACACCCTCACTGACCAAGAGAAACTCATCAGATCACTCAACAGTGCTACCAGGCCTTAATTTGACAAATACTTTAAAATGTGATCAAACTAATAGTAATAACTTGATGATGGTCAGAACCAATACAACTTAAATTGAAATGTCTGTTTATAACCAAAGTAAAATAATTGGAACACTTGTGAAAAAGATTGAATGCAAATTGAGAAAATGGCTCTGTAAGTAAAAGAATAATTGCATCACAAGTCAAGAGGGGGATGGTGTTGTGATAAAAGAGTGGCTTAATTGCATAGAAGGTGAATGTTGCTGGACTCATTATTCTTGTAATTGTGTTTACGTTAATGGTACATTTGTTGATACATAATGATACTTGTATGGAAGTGTTTGTCTGTTTTGTATCTTCCAAAACTAGATAAAGCTATTCCTTTAGTGATGATTAATTCCTTCAACCATATGTCTTTGATGGTAATTCAAATGTTGAATATTGACTCTCCATTGGAAGTTGCTGATTTCTTTTCTTTAAAGTACTTTTAAAAAATGTAATCATTAAGTACATTTCTAGCAAATGTGGTAAACATTGTCCTAATCTTCCGTTTGTCGCCTTCTTGTTGGCCATTGTAATCATCTGCATAAGGGTTACTGATTCCTTTAATTTGTTTCAATTTAGATTGAATACATAGTTTTGCCCTTGAACTCGAAGTCAAATTCATGTGACAACCTCTCAAATACGTAGTTTGCCATTGGTTTTTAACTACTAATCCTATGAAGGACTGGGAAACTATAGTACCTTATAGCCACTTTTTAGTTGTTTTTTTGCTTCTTATTTTTTTCTAGTCAAACTACCAAAGATGGTTTACATTTTATTGATAGAAAATACGAACAAAAAGTACTTCTCAGTTCTCACAATAAGTTAATTTTTACAACTTGACTAAACATGCTATGAGAGAATTAAATACCGCTTGAGAGAAAAATGATATGCCCTCAAATCTCTGTACTATAAATATGTGTGGCAATTAGTTACATTGCATCTTAATATAGACAAAAATCTCATATATAGTCGGCTTCTTGATATTTGTTAGAGCGTGCATGATTCGCTAGAGAACCAATGTTTAGTTGATTTTAAGCTTCATCTATTCATTGCTAAGCGAACTCTTCGCTATTATCATCCTTTTAGAAGTATCCATGATTGAAAATTTAAGGTTTATTTTACCCCTAACCTTTTAAAGATTAAACTTTAATTTGTTGGATTATATATCTTCATAATAGTGGTTTTTATGATTTGACGAATGACTCACATCAACTTAGTTTAAAATAAGTAAAATCATACAACTTTCAATAAAGTGAGTATACGTGTAAATTCCAATTAAGTTGGGGCGACAAATATGAACAAATATTATAAGAGGTAATTTTAAAAGATAGTCATGTACTCGCGTTGTGTACATATTCAAAATCCATTTGATAAGGCTGTGCACAGGAAACATACAACTTGACTTTAAGGTAACCACAAAATCAATTTTGTTTGTCTACAGCACCAACCCTCGATCTCCTCGGCATTGAATAGAATATCGTGTTACAAATTAAACCCTTTATCTTGATCAAAAAATTAAAGAACGAGTTAATTCAAAAGGTTTCAACAATTTAACTCAATTGAATTAGCAAAATAACTACACTTCCATTTAATTACCAAAAGGAGAAGTCGTCCATTTCTTAGTATGTTCCATCCTCCTTCTAGGAAGCCCAATCTTCGAGGAAGCCTAGATAACAAAAGGTTATTCTTTTCTAATGTTGGAAGCGAAGTAAAATCACGAAGTTAATTGGCTAGGCTCGACCAAAGCTCCGGAGGAGGGGGTTGAACTCACCTCATTTAAATTATATTTTTTGACAATTAATTGAATATTTCAAAATTCAGAAAATATTAACAACAACATATATACTCAGTGTAACACATGGATCTGAGAAAAGTAGCATGTCTTCTGAGAAAAGTAGCATGTCTCGTAGAGATAGATTGATTATTTCCTAAAGATCCTTTACCCTTACTCGTGGAGATAGATTGACTATTTCATAAAGACCTGAACTCAAATAACACATATCAAATATGCCCAAAAAGGAAACGGAAAATGCAAGAAATAGAAATAGAAAATCATATTAAGAAATACTACTAAACAAAAATGAAAGTTTTTTTTGCATCACTATCAATTGTAGAAAAGAGCTTCTCATCAATGCTCTTAAAAAAAAAATAAAAAAAGGGAAATAATATAATTTCCCAAAAAAAACAGCTAAATATTATTCCCACAAAAATGTGTTAAGGGGGAGGGGGGAGTCTCATCATCAATTCAACGAGAACCAAGCAAGTAAATCACCAGCAACGCGCCGCCGCGCTCTCACCACGCGCTCACCGGAAACCAAACCCGACCGGCAAAGTGGACAATTAAAATTCATCGTATTAAACCACCCATCCAAACACTCCTTATGAAACACATGCTTACACACTAACTTACGTACCTGGTCACCATCACTCAACCGGTTCAAGCAAACCACACATGTACCCGAACCGGCACCGGTTTTTTCTTTATAAGATAACAGCCGGTTCAAATTAAGCTGCTCAGCTAGGAAAATAAACCCGGTTAAACCGGACCCAATAGATTCACATAAAGAATCGTTGATTTGATTATTGGGAAAAATTGGGTAAGACGAGAAACCAATAAAGTAAAGGAAACTGAAAATTAATGAACGGAGATAATTAAGAGAATTAGCGAAAAGGGTTATCATTAACATTGGGATTGATTCACTAGAAATGTCATTTAGCTGGTTTTGTAATCCCATGTTTTGGGATTAATAGTACTAGTATTCTAGTAGTATATGGTTTTAGAATTTGCTAACACTTCTTTCTTTCTGTTTGATGGAAGTGTGGGGAAGTTACATATATATACTGTTTTATTTTGTGGGATTTAAGGGGTTTAGAGGGGGGAGGGGAGGGGGAGCGGGTGGGAAGGAGAAGAAATGACAAACGAGGGGTGGTTTGGTTGAGTATGTGAAGGAAGCTTCTTTTACTAATCTCTCTGTTTAATTTTACTTATCACGTTTCATTTCTTAAAAAATAATTTAATTAATCTTTAAAATTTAATATTTAAAATTATGTATTTTAATTAAAAAATTACATCTTAAAATATTAATCAAAATACCTATAATTTAACTTTCGAGAAGTGAAACGTGATAAGTAAAAGTGAATGAAGGGAGTATAAAAATAGTGTTCAGTTCAAATTATTTGTGTGTGTTTCAATTATTTTATCGAAATTTATTATCTTACACCAATACTATTTTCACGATTACCTGATAGTTTTCAGGATTTGTTATCTTTCATTAGAAGAGGTAGTAACATATCATACAACTATTGATTGATCACTCAAGGTCATGTTTCTTTATTTTATAATTATAACCCAACTTTTTCTATATCACATCTAAAGTCATTCAATTAATAATTTGGCAATAAAATATAATATGGTATTTAATTTATTCCACAGGACATTTAATTTAGAGAAAAGAGTCAAATATACCCTTCTAATTTAGTTTATTAGTTAATTTTATCCTCCGTTAGTGAAAGTAGTCAAATATACCCCTCCGATTACAAGTTAGGGCCAAATATACTCCTACCATTAGAAAAGTATTCAAATACACACTTTAAAAAAATATTCTTTAAAAATAATTTTTTTAATTAAAAAATCTGTAAAGTATTTTTTTTAAAAAAATAAGGTGTCCTAAAAATATTTTTTTAAAATATAGATTAATTTTAAAAAGAAATTTGAAACAAACAGATTTTTTTAAAAAAAATCCAAATTTCCATAATATTATTTTTTTTAAAGGATTTTATAAAATAAAGAAAATTTCATATTTTTAATAAAAGTCATTTTTTTAGATTTGTTTTAATTAGAAAATCAATTTTTCATATTTTTTTTAAAAAGTTGTCATGTATGCACCACATAGAATAAGTTAAATGCTACATATCACCCAAATTATACACATATTATATAGGTAAATACACACTAATCCGCCTCATTTTTAACATATTATATAGATATTTATCTTATTCTATATAACATTTAACGTATTCTATATGGTGTCTGCGTGACAATTGTTTTAAAAACAATCCAAAAAAATAATTTTTCTAATTAAAATAAATCTGAAAAATAGCTTTTATTAAAAATATGATTTTTTTTAATTTTATAAAACTCATTTTTTTAAAAATAATTCTGGAAAATTGGATTCTTTTATTAAAAATCTGATACGTTATTTTTTTTAAAATACTTTACAGTTTTCTATATTAAAAAAATATTTTCCAGATTCTTTAATTAAAAAATTCAATTTTTCATAATAATTTTTTTTTAAAACGGTATTTTTGAATACTTTGCTAACGGTAGGGGTATATTTGGCCCCAACATGTAACGGGAGGGGTATATTGGACTACTTTCGCAAACAGAGGGCAAAGTTGAATAATAAACTAAAGTATAGGGGTATATTTGACCATTTCCCTTTAATTTATTCCACATTACATTTAATTTACTGAAAAAATATCATATTTGCCCTTGTACTCTCACAAATAAATTATAAAAAATCTAGATTACTTTTTTTTTTAAATCCGAAAATGATTTTTTTTAAATGCTAAAAAACTGGATTTTAATAAAAATATATCTGGAAAACAAGCTTTTTCAGATTTTTATAAAAAAAATGGGTTTTCCACATTTTTTTAAAAACAAAATCATTTTTTCATATTTTAAAAGAATCCAGTTTTAAAATGTTTTCAAAATTCATTTTCCATATTTTTTAAAAAAACAAATGTCACATAAACATAAAAAACTAAGATGGAAATGGAGCTTACACGGGTAAATCTGACCCTTTTCCGTAAATTAAATATCATGTGAAATAAATTAAATGTCATGTCATATTATGTTGCCCAAATATTAGTTGGGTGAATTTAAATGTGATATAGAAAAAGTTGAATGACCTTGTAAGTTACAAAATAAAAAAATATGACTTTGAGAGATCAATACCCAGAGTTGAATGACCTTACTTGTTACTACCTCTTCATTAGTACTATTTTCACGAATACCTAATATTTCTCATTATCGAGCACTCGTAATCGCTCACAAGCATAACGTTACTCTGTTCATCAAAGCTTTAGGTGATACTATATTATCTTCCACCAAAGTTTAGATGATACAAATTATCTTTTACTGGTATAAATATCGAGTAATTTTATCTATCAATATTTTAAACAATATATGTTAGCTCCCACCAAAGTTTAGGTGATACGTATTATCTCTCACCTATATATGTATTGGATAATTTTGTCTATTAAAATTTTGACAAATATAAAAAGAAATTACCTAATATTTTTATAAACTCAGTTTCGAAGATTTTCAACCAAACACCACCACCAGCTGTATGTTCTTCCAGATGTATCTTTTTTGTTTTTTCTTTTTTACAAATATTTGATGTTAGTTCATTGCTAGTCACACAAATAAATCAGAAGAAAGTTTATTTATATTTAATTGTACGCAACAGGGATATCCCTAGCAATATTCCATCAATTAAATTTCGTGCCATTAGTTTTAAAGAGTTGGAACGTGAATATGTAAAGAGAGTAATTCTTGAGTCAACCTGCTTTTATAAAATATTAATCTCCGCATTTTAATTTATATGACATAGTGTGAATAGATATAAAAAGTTTTAGAAAATGAAAAATTTATTAAATTTGTGGTCTAAAACATAGGATGATTTACACAACTATCTCTTTTTAGGCCCCGGTTTAGATTTTGTCCTTATTTTTTAAAATTGTCTAAATGTAACCTTTAAAAATTACTCATTTGGATAACGTTAGACTCAGGTATAATGTTTGCTCTTAGTATATTTTATCAAATTATTGTCTAACATTTGCAATAAGCTATAAAATTTTAAATTGTGGTCTAACCTTTTTTCATAAGACTTTCAGTTTGCTCAGAAGAGATATTTAAATTGTGGTCTAAAATATCCATAAATTGCAAGAAAAATAAAAAGAAGGTCATGTGTGTCTATAAAACTTTTAAAATTGTGAGCTTAAAATTTCATAATATTTGTGTTGTTAATTATATATAAGTTTCTCATTAAAGGTGAAATGGAAAGGATAAAGTTAATTGTTAATTTAAAAGCGCATTATTCTTTTATAAATGAACTAAATTCGAACTAAAGTATTAACCAATAGAAAATTAGAAATATTGAGCTTTATTAAATATTGTTTATGAATTCCATTAAACAAATAGTAAAGACTTGAGAATAGTTTTGGCCAATAGAAATCTTGAATTTTAGTGAAGTTTGAAAAACCAATTACGTCTCAACAGGAATTAATCTTCATGATGACTTACTTATAATAGAAAGTAAAGGAAGCTTTATGATTAATATTCATATGTAGTGCTTTCAACGATGAGTAGCATTTGACTTCGTTGCCCACTTTTATTGGCTTTGGTTTATATTAAATTTTGTGAAAATTATGATTTTAATGATAATATTGTTTGGTCCATTTCTTCTTTTTTCTTTTAAGGCCTATCTGTTGTAAAACTCATCTCATCATCAAGATCAGCGAGATATACCGTCGATATACACAATATACATTAAGCAGAGAAATGGAAGAAGAATAAGAAGATGAGGAAGAAGAGAGTAGTAGGTTAATCTGATTTCTTTATTATTCAAATTGTGTTATAATATGCATATTACATGTATATATAGGTACTTGTATGATAGTTATAATTAATAACTAACTTGTAACAAACTTAACAACTTCTCTAACTTTCTAACTACCTTGCTAACCTCTTAACCTCTTTGTTAACTAACTACCTAACTTTTTAATTATCCTTTTAAGCTGGTTTTATCTCTCCACAGTCTCCCTCAAGTTGGATACTGTGAAGATATTCAGCAATCCAAGCTTGGAACATAGATGTTGATGTTGAATCCTACTCAATCCTTTGGTGAGTAAATTTGCTGGTTGATTTGCAATGTTGATGTATTATGTTTTTATCACCCCTTTCTGAATTTTTCCCTTATGAAATGTAAGTCAATTTCTATATGTTTAGTCCTTTCATAGAACACAGGATTAGCAACAATTTGCATTGCTGATTTGCTGTCTGTGAATATCACCACTGGTAGACTGATATTAGTTCCAATTTCTTCTAATAGTCCAATTATCCGGTTAGTTCAGCAACTGTCCCTGCTAGACTCATGTACTCTGACTCAGCTGAGCTTCTGGAAATTGTAGTTTGTTTCTTTAACTTCCATGATATAAGAGAATCACCAAACTTAACAATATAACCTGTGACTGATTTCTTTGTGTGAGGACAAGCAGCCCAATCTGCATCACAATATGCACTTATTGTTTTTTGTTCCTTACTTGACATAAGTATACCTTGTCTAGGTTGACCTTTTAAGTATCTCACAATTCTTAGTGTTGCATTGAAATGAGACTTCTTTGGCTGCTGTAAAAACTGACTGGGTGTTTGTACACTATATGATATATCTAGTCTTGTAATTGTGAGATAGAGTAGTTTACCTATCAGCCTTTGGTATGAACTGATATCCTTCAATACTTCATCTTCTATTGTTGGTTTTTCTTTTCCTATTTCCTACTGTTCCTGTATATACTCATCATATTCCTTAGTAGTTAGTTTCATATTACAATCAATAGGTGTATTTATAGGTTTGGCTGCAACTAGGCCAAGTTCTGAAATCAGTTCTAATGCATATTTTCTTTGGTGCATTAAGATTCCTTTTTCTGATCTTGCAAACTCTATACCTAAGAAATACTTCAATTCTCCCAGATCCTTCATTTTGAAGGCTTGTTGTAAAGCTTGTTTTGTCTCCTTTATTAGTTCTATGTTATCTCGTGTAATCAGCATATCATCCACATACACTAGTACTAAAGTTATTCTTTTGCCAGTTTTCTTTATAAATAATGAGTGATCATATTTTGATTGTCTGAACTTTATTTGATTTAGTGCCTCTGTGAGTTTAAAGTTCCATTATCTTGGTGCTTGTTTGAGTCCATACAAGGATTTAATCAGTCTGCATACTTGTTTGTCCCCCTAACTGGTAAATTCTTGTGGTAGTTCCATATATATTTCATCATTTAGATCTCCTTGAAGAAAAGCATTGTACACATCCATTTGATGTATGTGCCAGTGTCTAGATGCTGCCATTGATAGAATGGTCCTGACAGTTACCATCTTTACTACAGGAGAGAATGTTTCTTGATAGTCAATTCCTTCTATTTAACTGTATCCTTTTGCCACAAGTCTGGCTTTTAATCTTTCAATTTCACTTGTTTCTTTGTACTTTATTTTGTATATCCACTTGCACCCTATATAAGTTTTACCTTCTGCTAAGGACACAATATCTCATGTGTGATTGTCTTGTAATGCTTTTATTTCTGCTTTCATGGTTTCCACCCATCTTGGATCTTTAGAAGCTTCATTATAAGTTTTTGGTTCTGTTACTTCTGATAAAGTAGTACGAAAAGCTCTATATTTTGATAAAATAGTATCATATGATATATAATTGGCTATAGAGTATGGTACATTTGTAGATTCATCTTTCTTTGTAATAAAGTCTCTTAACCAGATTGGTGGTTGTTTTGATCTGGTGGATTTTCTGATAGGTACATTAGATAGATTTGGTGACTGATAAGTTTCATGTGGTATAACTTCAGTAACAGATGTCTGATTTGTATCTGCAGATGATATAGTTTGGTTATTTTCTAATATGGATATTCTTTGAAGTGTCTCTTCTTGTGGAGGTACCTGGTAATTACATATAGGTAGAGACATGACTGTATTTGTGTTATAACAGTTATCAGTCTTATCATATTGATCATACAGAAATATTGG
This sequence comes from Anisodus tanguticus, assembly GCA_034509755.1. Lineage (NCBI taxonomy): Eukaryota > Viridiplantae > Streptophyta > Magnoliopsida > Solanales > Solanaceae > Anisodus > Anisodus tanguticus. The sequence goes on along the minus strand of CM067540.1, from coordinate 1,075,655 downwards.
TTTTTCTGGTGTGTTTGTTTTAAAAGGAAATTTTGTCTCCCTGAATGTGACATCTCTGTTGACCAAGAAGTTTCTATTTTGTATGTCATAAAGGTGTACCCTTTCTGTTTTTCAGAATATCCCATCATAACACAAGGTCTTACTTTGGATTGTAGTTTATCAGATGTAGATAAATCATTTGCAAAACAAAGACATCCTAGTACTTTTAGATGATTAATTGATGGTTTCTTCTTGTAGAGTTTTTTCAGAAGGAGTAATACCAGTTACTGTAGAAGGTAATCTGTTAATCAAATACACAACAGCCTGTACACAGACTCCCCAGAATTTTAATGGTATATTGGCCTGAAGTCTTATAGCTCTAGTTATATCCAATATATGTCTGTGTTTTCTTTCTGCTACCCCATTTTGTTGTGGTGTGTAAGCATATGATCTTTGATGTATGATTCCTAATGTTAGAAATATCTTTGTACATATTTCATTTACAAATTCAATTCTATTATCAGTCCTAACAACTTTTACTGTTTTGTTGAACTGAGTTTGTACAAACATGATAAATTGTTGCATAACACAAACATCTGACTTTAGTTTCAGTAAATATATCCATGTCATTTTTGTGAAATCATCTACTACTGTAAGAAAGAATTTCTTTCCATTATAGGTTGGTACTTTATAAGGTCCCCAAGCATCTATATGTACAAGATCAAAACTAGACACACTAGTGTTATTACTGACACGAAAAGGTAATCTACATTGTTTAGCACAAGGACACACATTACAATTTTTTTATAGTACTGGATATGTCATCAAACTTAGCTCTAATCAGCTTACTTAGTACATTGCTAGAAGTATGTCCGGGCCTTTTATGCCATAATTCTATCTCTTCTTTAGTCACATCACCAGTGTCTCTAGACTTCCTCATATATAGTCCTAACTTTATTTCTTCTTTTGAAGGTTTTCTTGATTCCTGATTCACTAATATGTATAGTCCATCTTGTAGCCTACCAATCTCCTTTACCCTTCCATTATAGAGATTCTGAAATACACAAAAATCAGGGTAGAAGGTTGCAGCACATTGTAATTCCCTAGTTAGTTGAGATACAGACATCAAATTAAACTTAAATTGTGGCAAGTAAAATACATTCTTAAGATAACTTCTGTTAGAAATAGTGATTAAGCATGTATGTGTCACTTCAACCACTTCTCCATTAGGTAGATGTACTTGCTTAGATTCAGCTGTATTTTCCACTCTAATTGTTTTATCTAACATATTTAGATCAGACACCATATGATTAGTGGCACCAGTATCAATAATCCATTTTTTAATTATGTTAGTTACAGATAATTCCTTATGATCATCCATACTTGTTGCATTTGTTGCAGACTGTGTAAAATGTGCTTCTTGTTGTGGTTGAGTAGATCCATTATGTTCCATGTTTTGATTCATCAACTTCACTATTTGCTTATATTGATTCTGAGACAACACTGGAGCTCATTGGCCCTGCCATTTAGAATTTGCTCTTGCACTGAATTTGTCATAGTTGTCATTGTTTCTACAGACCTTCTCAATCAGATTATCAGTAGGTTGAGCATATACATTGTGTGCAGCATACTCCTTTCTTTTTGACTTAAAATTTGGAGGATAACCAACCACCTTGTAGCAAGTTTCCTTAGTATGTCCCCTCATTTTACACACTTCACGGAATAGGTTGACAAGCTTCTTAAATTTCTGTATGTTTAAACCTGTTCTAGAGTACATAGCAGTAAGGTCATGGCTTACATTGTGACTAAAACCATTAGGACCAACACCTAACAACCCTGCAGACTTGGCTGTTATTGATTTTTGACTCTCATCACTGGTGATCATGGAGTAAGCTTTGTTAACAGTAGGTAAAGAGGACATTAACAAGATTTGGCTCCTTGCTTACGTGTAGTTTTCATTTAGCCCCATCAAGAACTGGTACAATTTTTGTCTTTGAAGGTATTCCACAAACTCCTTAGACTTGGGACAACCACAACTAGGAGGAGGGACCAAAGACTGAAACTCTACCCACAGTGTCTTCAACTTAGAGAAGTATTCTGCCACACTAGAGTTTCCTTGAGATAAAGTGGCTATTTCCCTATGAAGGTCATAGGTTCTTGATCCATCTACTTTATCAAACCTCTTTCTTAGATCTTCCCAGGCCTCATATGATGTATCTGCATACAACACCCCCCTGAGCAGACCACTTGAGACTGAATTCATCAGCCAAGCTTGGACCACAACATTCACCCTATCCCATTGATCCCATCATTCTTCTCCATATTGTTCCTTTTTACATTTCACATTAACAAAATCTATTTTATTTCTTCCCAGTATACAATTTTCATTGACTTGCTCCATAGTGCATAATTCTCAGCACCTAGCAACTGAAATGATATAAGGGATACACCACTTACATCTGAAGATTGGAGATACAGTGGGTGGTTATGGTCCAAGGTTGCTGTAATTTCAGTCCTATTTGTTGTTTCTTGATTGTTCTCAGTTGTAGTTGGAGTAGTATTCATTGTATCTATCCAGTATGTAACAAGAATTGATTCAAAGAAGTATTTTTGTATCAGTTGTCTACACTAGATATTCACTTGTTCACAATATTCTGTGTTAGTACATCATGTTAATTTTCCAGACTTATTCAACTTGATAATGCATTATATCACATTATCAAGATAGTGTTAACAGATCAAGACTATACTTAGAATATAGTCAGAAGAACTTGAAGACAAAATTCAGGAAGATATGCCAGAAACACATAACAGAAACTGGACAGAAATTCAGAAAGATTATAGAACTTCAGAAGTAAGAAATTTTTCATCAGAAATCAGTAGATTAACTTCAGAATGGTTGCGGAATTGATCATAGCTCTGATACCATGTTGTAAAACTCATCTTCACCATCAAGACCAGTGAGATATACAGTCGATGTACACAATATACATTGAGCAGAGAAATGAAAGAAGAATAAGAAGATGAAGAAAAAGAGGAAGAAGAAGAGAGTAGTAGGTTAATCTGATTTCTTTATTATTCAAATTGTGTTATAATATGCATATTACATTTATATATAGGTACTTGTATGATAGTTATAATTAATAACTAACTTGTAACAAACTTAACAACTTCTCTAACTTTCTAACTACCTTGCTAACCTCTTAACCTCTTTGTTAACTAACTATCTAACTTCTTAATTATCCTTTTAAGCTGGTTTTATCTCTCCACAGACTCCCTCAAGCTGGATGCTGTGAAGATAGTCAGCAATCCAAGCTTGGAACATAGATGCTGATGTTGAATCCTACTCAATCCTTTGGTGAGTAAATCTGCTGGTTGATTTGTAGTGTTGATGTATTCTATTTTTATCACTCCTTTCTGAATTTTTTCCCTTATAAAATGTAAGTCAATTTCTATATGTTTAGTCCTTTCATGGAACACAGGATTAGCAGCAATTTGCATTGTTGATTTGCTGTATGTGAATATCATCACTGGTAGACTGATATTAGTTCCAATTTCTTCTAGTAGTCCAATAATCCAGGTTAGTTCAGCAACATATCTCTCTCACATTAAATTTTAAATTATATTAGAGAAGCAGCACTAACACTTGCATTAGGTTAGGTTATGTACATCACATCCTTATAAGGTGCGCGATCCTTGCCCACCCTGCTAACGCGGAATAGTTTGTATATTGTATCCTAAAAAGGGAAGAAAAAAAGGAAATCAATATATTTGAACCCACGCCTATTGTGTAAAAGACTTTCACCTACTATAACCACCTCTTCTTCTTTTTTCTATTTTTGTTTTGCTTTTTTTCGTATTTTTGGCTTTTAAATAATGCTACTGGTCCTTAAGTAATGAAAAAATCCAAATTTGGAGACAAAAATAATGCCAAACCACAAAAGAATATTGCATACCAAATTTATTCTATTGACCACTCCTATAATGTGTAATTTCTTTTCATTTTTTGGCTAGGCAAAAGCATGTTCCTTTGTGGGTGGCAATCAATATTTTATTCATTTATTTCACAGACTTTTATCGCGTGTCATATTAAACAAAGCTAAGTTTAAAATTTTTAAAAGTATTTTTGGTTTTTGATATTTCTTGATTGATATACATAATATGCTACTTTAATTTTGTATTATCTTTACATGATTCCCCTTAATTTAGTTAATTAAAATTGTAAATGTTTGACCTTTTTTCAACAACTTCATGTAATTTAGTTACCAAAGAAGAGATTAATTGTTAATCACGTAATTAAAACACGATAGGACGGTGGAGGATTAGGCCATTTGGGAAGGGGACCATCAGTGGGAACACAAGTTACAAAATTAAAACCAATATTAAAAAATATAATTGATGAACTGAAACCGAGTAAAGAGAACCAAGAGAACTAATTATTTAATTAATTAATTAACTAGTACTCCTAGTTTATTAGGGAGAAGAATATTAGGGAGTACCAAATAAGATTGTCACAGTCTAAGAAGATTTGCAAATCCACCGACTGCACTTATAATCGCCTAAATAAATCCCACTTGATACACAAACAATAAGAAAAATACCCAAATTTTATGGAGTATAATATTCATTCATAATTACACGTCGTTTTGATTAAGGAGGGAGAGTACTTATCGATAAAAATTCATCCGCATCCGGTATTTTAATAAACCATTATAATCCACTAGCATTTTGGAATTAGATTAATTTGAATTTACATCGAGAAGTCTCACTTTCGAGGTAAAGGTGATTCCATTCTCAAGGCTCGAATTTGAATCCTTTGATTAAGAATTAATGAAGGAACATGTATCGGTTATCCGCACTCAACGTTTATGAAAATCATTATAATCCACCAGCGTTTTGGGGTCTGACTAATCCAAATTTGCACCGAAAAATCTCACGTTGGGGTAAAACGCTTTCTATCAATGGCGGCTTTATTCTCAAGGTTCGGACCCAAAATCTACTATTAAGGATAGAGAAATATATACTTACCGGTAAAGTTTTACACGCACACAGTATTTACACCTAACCTTACTAATTTACTATGATTCATAAATTTATGTGAAAATATTTACTAATTAATTATGATTTAGTAATAAAAGTGTATATGAAGACATGTTTCATATATTTAGTAGATATTTATTTTACAACTAGCAGACCATCATTAACATTTCATTAGGATTCATGCATTATCAGCTTGATTGTTTTATTCAACATTATTAACGTTTCGTGTAAACTTAGCAATTTTATTAGGTATTTACCAAGAACTATATTTTATTCTGTTATTTTTACGTGTGTAAAACTATATGGAAGTATTCAAGTTATGTGAGAGGTAACACTGACCATAACTCAACTAAATTACAGTAAAAGGATTATAAAGTTTTTTCCTATAGGTTTTGTGAGTGATTTCAACTAAAAAAAATATTTTTAAACCAACAAATTCTTTTGAAAACATTGCAAAGGTTTCGGGAAAAAAAGTCTGCATGAACAAATCTTTTCACTAATTTCTTTATTTCAGTTCCAACTATATTAGGTTAAACAAATTAGTGGATTACTTATATGGACATTGCTATTTAACCAAATTAACATGTATTCATTTTAAAAAAATTGCATGTCTATTCAATTTGGAACAGTTTCAGATATGTGTTGTTTGAAGTAGGCTTGAGGTCAGATAAAAATGACTGAATTTCAGTCATATGAGATTTCAGATAGAAGGTTGCTCATCCAGCCCAGCGGATCCATTATTTATGCGGCAGTGCAATGAATTTGGAATGAAAAGAGGAGTAATGCTTCCTAGCATGGGATAAAGAATAAGACCACTTAGATCAGAATGAAGGAGAGGAGCTGAAAAGCCACTCGACTTGTTGGAAGGAGAGGAGCTGAAAAGCCCATCGTATAATGACAGTGTGCCTTCACCCCATGATCTTAGTGCTCTGATTGCGCCTTCAGACATTTGATTGAAGTTGTTCCGAAATGAGAAACTTGAAAATTTTTATGCACTACTGATAAAATTTAAATGGTGATCCAAAATGGGATATCTGTGCACTTCGGCCCTATATTAGTGGTCCTTAATTAGCAAATTAAACATTTTATAATGAGTCTATTACCTAGTTCTAGCATGCTAGAACTATATTATATTTATTATTATGGTTGTTCGGAGTTAGACAAAAGGACAGCAAAAAATATCAGATTCAACAACCATTATCTCCTAGAAACTCCTAAAACAGGTAAGGAAGTCAAAATAGTTAATTAATCAAAAGGCAATGAATTTTAAATTATAAATTTTGGTAGTGATAAGATTGGATTTAAGTTATGTTGGTACTCTATTGTACTTTATAAAGCAGTACGGGAAGTAAGTAACTATTACAAATGTTCGAAAGGATAGATAAATGGTCAATCTTCAAAACTGCCGCAAGCTTGTTGTGTCTTGAATCTTGATAACCTTGCAAGTCCAATGTTGAGAACTACCGCAAGCTTGTTGTGTCTTGAATCTTGATATCCTAAAATCAAGAAACAACTAAATCTGGATGGTTACAACGTTGTGTGTTGAGTCGAGGGATTGCCCTCTGTCCTTAAGACAAGATTGCCCCGTATATATGCTTTTATGTTAGCGGACAATAGTCTCCCAAGATAAAACAACACTTTAATCTCAACGCTACAAAGCCAATAGGTTGAGCCTGGCGAAGAAAACAAATATGACATGACTTGCTGAAGTTATGGAATAGGAAGGAAGAGTTTCTCTTTACTCTTCTCTTTTGTCTCTGTGTATATAATGTGTCTCTGTAGTGTATATGTGAGGGTTTGGTCACTGTTTTTCAGTCACGAATTGCACTGATTTTCGCTGAATTTCACTCACTGTTTTGTGCTATTTTGTGGCTGTTTTTCTCACTGTTTTGTGCTGAATTTCAGTCACGTAAGCATCTGTTTTCCAGCCATCTGTTCTGTCCCGAATTGAGCCAACAACAGCTCAATATATAGCATGGAAGAGGGGTTGTCCAACTGCCAAAAACAAGGTTGTTAATGGCCATTAGAAGGGCATTAAACAGCCAAGTAATGGCTGTTAAAGGCCATTGAAGAAGGCTGCCCAACTGCCCAAGTAATGGGTTGTTAATGGAGGAGTTAATCAGCCAAATAATGGCTGGTTAATGCTCCGAAAACGATCCAACGGTAGGCGAAAGCTTTCCGAAAACTCGCGGGGCCAAATTATAAATATTGAAACTTCAGGGACCAAACTGTACATATGAATGAATTCAGGTCCAAACTGTACATATGAAACTTCAGGGATCAAACTGTACATTTGGCAGAGTTCTCTGGTCCAAAAAGATAATATCAGAAAGTCCCCACAGCCCACAGCCCCGTGACCCCGACCGGACGGGCGGGTTTAGCCTTGAACCCAAGCACATCTAGGTATTCCCTCCTTTAAACACATGGGATACCCCTTGGGGTCCCAAACCCTTTACCAATTTGAGACATATATAGAGAGCAATTCTTCTTATTCCCACCGATGTGGTAGATTTGTCCCACACCACATTTTCATGCCTTAAACACCTTACTTCGTGGACCAATATTTCTTTCATTTCTCAACGAAATTTGACGATTCTTGGCCCTACGGTCATCTACTCAATTCGTAGATCATGCATGTGTGAAGAGACAAGGTCTCCAACATGCGGAACACTAGCGTTTAATTCATCAAAGATGGGTGGACGCATCTCCCCGCCAAAGGCAAATTTCCAACAAGTTATGTATATACTAACACAGCGTAACGAAAATGATGCTATCGATGCAATTTAATCGGCTATAGTTGTTCAATATTATCTTTCAAATTACCATATCAAGTTTATTACGTACTAAAAGTTACCTATTGTTTCAGATACATTTTTTTAATACAGTAAAAGTTTTATAGATGGTTCGAGTCATGAAAGCAGTCATTAATGTTTGTATTAGGGTAGACTGTCTACATCACACCTCTTGCGATGCGGCCCTTCCCGAACCTTACTAACGCGGAATGCTTTGTGCATCAAACTATTTTTTTTTTAGTAAAAGTTCTATATAACGTCAGTGTTAGGAACTTAAACTCGAAGATATTTAGTAGCTAGGTAGGGAAAAGCCTATACCAACTTTGAATGTTCAAGAATGTTCTTAATAGAAATTGTTTGTTTGCCAGCAATGACACGCTAATATTATATAAATCGTAAATGGCTAATCACTTTTTGTTCCACTTAACCTTTTGTATAATAGGATTTTGCTTTGATAATTGCAATTGTTTTAAGTTTGAACATGTGGAGGTCAATGGCACTATCCTGATAGAATTCAATTAGAGGTGATAATGATAGTGATTTAAAAGATAATTGTAAATGATAGTGATCTATTATTATATCATTTACAATTACAGTCAAAACCTCTATATGGTGTGGTATACCAAATATATAACCACAAAAAAATCGTGTCTAAAGAAAACTTGGTAATTATAGTGAAATATTATTATAGAGAATGACTGTTATAAAGAATGACTGATGGTATCTTGCAAATGCAATTTATTTTCTAACTAGATCATTTCATACATGGGGATTATTAGGTTAATTAATAATTAATTATGCAATAAAAATAAGTAACGTATTCCCTTTTGCTTTTCCTCTTTTAATTCTTCCATTAAGAAGCACTTAAAGTGGAAAAGGACTTGTAATGCTTATTAAATTCGGAAATTTTATAATGTGCTATACATTACATCACTTTTTTTATAAAATTAACAAGTTAGGAAAATATTATATATGACCAAGATCATGTTTGAGCTTTTCAGCTTATATTACTTCTCTCACTATTGTGGACTATTATACCAACTAAAAGTAAGAGCTTAATTTATATACGAGTTTAATTTATACGCATTAATGTAAAATTATTGACATAATTAGGTTATCGACTAAGTATTTATAAATAAATCTCTTAATAAATATTAGTAATTAATAATCTGATAAAAATAGAATCTAACTTGCTATTACATGTTAAAATTTACTTACAATGTAAAAGAATAATTATATATAGTATAACTTAATTTCTAACAACAAGATCCTACACCGTGGGTTTGGAGAGGGTAGAGTATACACCGACCTTCCGGTATAACTTAATTTCTAAAAAGTAAAAAATTAGTGGCATACACTTGTATAATTATCCAGAAATTGTGCTGTGACCAAGGTCAACTTTTAGTATAATCACATCATAATGGACAATTTGACTCTATTTAAAATTGAAAAAAAAGAGAGAAGATAGTGGTAGGTAGGTATATATAGCTAATATTTTCTTTTTATGTGGAGAAGCTCATGAAACAACAACAAAAAATCACAAAATTCAATGTTCAAACTTAAGAATATACATAAGTTGTAGAAAATTAACAATAAATAAGAAGTAACAACAATTTAAGATGATAACCATAACACCATTAAGAAGATAAGTCAAAGATTAAGTACAACAAATCAAATTTGACCTTGAAAAAGTACCAAAATGCCAATCACTTTCAATGATATGTGTAAAGTGTTAGATCAAATAAAAACAAAGAGACATTAGTCACTATTATCACATGGGACTGCAAATTGATGTACAACTCCTTGTTGCCTTCCCCAATGATATTTACCTCAAAAGTATATTTGTCCATAAATATTCACCAAAATTCTTCCATTTAACCAAAAAATATTGAAACAGGAAAACAAAATACTTGTTACCTCTTGAAATTTAATGAACAAATTCCTAAATATTTTGGTTTAGCTCTTCCATATTAATAGTGTAAAAACTATTTAAATAACAACGATAATGATTACTATAATTACACCTCAATTCCAAACAAGTGAGCATCGATTGTATGAATATTAACTGATATCTTTTCATTTAAAATAATCTAAAGTCAATTATAGCTGATGTTCTATATAACAATCTTGAGTGAGCGGAAAAAGAAAATAAGTAACCTACTATAAATAAACTTTCAAATATTGTAAAAAAATCTTTACATTGAAAAGTTTGATTGATTATTACTACAGGTTAGTTTCCATTATTACAAATTTGTTTGAATTCTACTAACTATCAAACTTAAAAGATGAGTACTTAAAAAAGCCAAAGGTACGAAATAGTAAATGGCAAGTGCAAATTGACAGGTCCATTGAACTCAAACACCTAAATATTGCCTACCTGAATTAGACATATTCCATTCAAGACAAGAAAGAGACACACGGAGGAAAATAGTCCAAAAAGAATTAGTAAACCGAAGCAACTTAATATTCTATTTATTTAATATTTTTTAATTAACAACCGAGATTTATGAGATTTGAGCGTGGCTTCTTTTAATGAAGTTGTAATAACGAAACGAACATGTGAGAAATTAGTCCTGGGCAGCCCGGTGTACTAAGCTTCCGCTATCCTCAGGTCAGGAAAAGGGCCGGACGACAAGTGTACGCAGCCTTAACAAGAAAGACATGGATCTATAGTCATCACTAAATTAGGTACTTCCGATCAACTGTGCAAATTCCAAATGAGAATGAGCCTCCAACCAGCTATTTTGAAGTTAACTATTGCGGATATTGTAAGACTTTAAAAGTATTTTCCTCAATATATTCATCCTTAAAGGAAACAATATATACATCATATACATTTAAGGTAGAAGAGTAAATCATGTCTAATCTTCCTAATCAATTCCTAATAATCTTCTATCTAATTAACATAATATTTGTATTCCTGCTATTTGTATTCCTGCTATTCCACAACTCAACAGATGCGATGCCGGAGGACGGTGCTGGCTCAATCGGCTTTCAGGGGCAAGGGGAAAGAAGCAAAAACATAAGAATTTCATCAGTATTCCTGTCTCACAGTAAGGGTTACAAAAATTTGCATACAATATTTGCTCGTATGAGGTATACGACAAGCTTATTATAGCATACAATCTACTCAGAGAAATAAAGTGGTCTTGCGGAGACGTCTTCATTTAAGTTCCTGTAAAATTCTTCTGTGCGAAGGCTAATTGGAAAACGGCAAGAAAAGAGGTGGATGACAAAATGAACTAAAAACTATCACTCACAAAAACTACTTGGAACATGTCAAGCTCTTTTTTTCCAGTCACACCAATATGCAACATTACATGTCTTAGAAACTATCAAATTACAAAATTCATACTGCAACTAGCTATATTGGAGGTGACACTAACAAAGTCTTCTTAAGGGAAATCCAAAAGGGAGATTTGAACAGAATGCAAAGCAAAAGATATTTTGGTAAGATTTCTAAAATGGCCATTATTATTCCCCCTGTTTCTCTGAAATTAAAATATAAGGGTCATAATGGACTCCCATAAAAATTAATCAGTTACAGCGGACTCTCAAAATTGTTGCAGCAACTTGCCAAATTACATTTTTTATCATAATTCTGAAGACAAAGTTAAAGCTCAGTCCTCTGATCAACAATAGAACAACTGTCAGCAACAACCAAATTTTACAAAGAGCTTGGAGCTGAAAAATGAAAACAAACTGGAAGAACAAACAAGAAAAGAGGCCTTCGTCCTCCGGGCATAGTCCAGTGGCAAAGCCTGGGTGCTATAAGGCGCTCTGGCATGGAACAGCGTGGGTTCGATTCCCCGCAAGCACGAAGAAACACTGCATGTTGGGTAATTTGACCTTGTCTCATTGATCAGTTGTACGCTCCCAGAAAAACTGGCCACAGGAGTACATCCCGCGATTTACCTGGTAATAGTGTTGAAGGACCGGTGCTATTACCTCCGGGACGTCTGGGTAATACCAGTGAAGTAGTCAGGCGCAAGCCTGAAAACCTGGATTATCAAAAAAAAAAAAAAAAAAAAAAAAAAAAAAGAGGCCTTCAAAGTATATTCCATGCTCCACATAAAAGTCTAGTTTACTTTTTTTGTTTGAACAAGTCACTAGCAACTTATAAGCAAAAAACAAAAGTCACTGGCAACAAAATGCTGCCAGATTCACAATGAACTGCAAAAAGACTAACAGGACTCATAATTTCGGGCCAATAAGAATCCGGTGTTTTTCCTAACATGGCAGTTTGAGTAAGAGCCTTCTATTAGGGACAAAACTTCCTGGTTTGCGATTAGAGACAAAACAAACACCAGAGACATCAAAGAAAAGCACAATTAAGTGATTAACTAGCTAGTTTTAAAACACAATCAATTGGTTTTGATAAAGTTCAAATATCCACTATGTTAGTCTTGGTATGATACATTATCTATCTAAACAATAGTCTCGGTATGATACACCCAAAAAGTTAAAAGGAAAAAGATCAAGGAGATTTGTATGAGGCAACTGCAGATGAACAGATGGTGCGCAAAATAAGGATCTCAAGAGATAGGTATTTGATATATTTTTCAATTAAAATGAAGGTAGAAGACAACCTCAAGTTCTTCCAAGCCCTCGGGTTGTAGGACCTTATGGCTAGAACCACCAATTACGTCCTTTTCCTCTGATGTTGCTGCCTCACCATTTGCTCTGCTGTAGGGGGATCTGTCGGCAGCTCATTAGTGAAAGAAATAATTTCTTGATTATTTTCATTAATTGAAAGACAATATATACAATTTACATATTTTCATAATAGGAAAATTCTATTCCTATTCTACTCCTAAAACATTATTCTATTTGGAGACTAACTATACAATTATGGTAAGTGTACAAGACTAATTAAGGTACAAGACTAATATACACATTGTATACAAAATCAACACAACCGTGGACCTGCTACAGTAACCCGAGAGCACTGTTTATCCGATATACACATGTATATTGTGTATATCAGATGTATATTTAACACACCCCCGCAGTCACAGCGGACGGTCTTCGAACGCTGAAATTATCCCTAAAATCTTCAAAAAGGACCGAGGAAAGACCTTTTGTAAAGATCTCTGCAATCTGATATCGGGAAGAGACATGACAGACGCGTACAATGAGCTACCTTTTCGCAAACAAAATGAATGTCCATCTCGATATGTTTGGTGCGTTGGTGCTGAACCGGATTACCAGAAAGATAGATGGCACTAACATTATCACAGTAAACCAAGGTAGCTTTCTGAATAAGACAATGAAGCTCTAAAAGAAGATTGCGCAACCAACATGATTCAGAGACCACATTGGCTACCCCTCGATACTCAGCCTCTGCACTAGAGCGGGACAATGTCGATTGACACTTTGCAGACCATGAGACCAAGTTATTACCAAGAAACGTACAATAGCCAGACGTAGACCGTCTGGTGTCAGTACAGCCACCCCAATCAGCATCTGTATACGAGACAAGAGTAGATGTCGACGACGGATATAAATGTAAGCCATATTTAAGTGTCCCCTAGATGTACCGAATAATGCGTTTGAGTGCATTCATGTGCTCAACCCTAGGATCATGCATAAATAAACACACATGCTGTACGGCATACGTAATATTTAGTCTCGTGAATGTAAGATACTGAAGGCCCCTTCAAGACTGCGATAGCGGGTCGGATCCGCATAAGGTGAGACAGGCATAGCTCCCAACTTGGGTTTAGTATCAACTGGAGCGGAAGTGGACTTACAGGATGACATCCCAGCCCTCTCAATGATCTCAGTTGCATACTTCCTTTGGGATAAGAACAACCCACCTGCATGACGAGTGACAGCAATCCCCAAAAAGTAACTCAAGGGCTCCAAGTCTTTCATAGCAAATTCAGAACTGAGCATTGTCATGATAGACTGGCGTAATGCATCAGAAGAGGCAGTCAAGATAATATCATCCACATATAATAGTATATAAGCCAATGAAGAACCACAATGATATATGAACAATGAATTATCAGACATGCTGTGAGAGAACCCAATAGTCGAAACATAGTCTGCAAAGCTCTTATACCAAGCCCGTGGAGACTGCTTAAGCCCATACAAGAACTTCTTCAATAAACAGACATGGTGAGGATATTTGGGATCCCTAAACCCTAAAGGCTGATGCATATCTACTGTCTTCTTGAGATCACCATGTAAGAAAGCATTTTTCACATCTAACTGATGAATAGGCCATGCTTTCGAAAGAGCCAAGCTGAGCACAGTGTGAATGGTAGCCGGCTTGACCACCGGGCTAAATGTCTCACCACAATCTACACCAACCTGCTGAGTATTATCATCACCTACAAGACGAGCCTTATGTCTCGCAAAAGAACCGTCAGAATTGTCCTTATGAACAAAAATCCACATAGACCGAATAATATTAACACTAGATGGACGGGGTACCAATTCTCACGTCTTATTATCAATAAGAGCATTATATTCGTCGGTCATAGCAGTTTTCCAATTCGGGTCATTTAAGGCAGACACATGATTACGGGGTAAGGGTGATTTAAGAACATTAAAATTTAAATTAAAATGTCTTTTTGGTTTAAAAATACTTTGTTGACTACGAGTGACTGATCTTTGACTCGAGAAAGAATTGGGCGGATTTTGGGAAATACCGGGACCAGGGACGGACTGGCCAGCAGGCAATGGGTCTGCTGGTCCAACACGGTAACCGAAAACTGGACAGGACGCAGTGACTGGACCAGTCTTGGTATTGGGCTGGGCAACTGGCCCAATAACTCTTCTAACAAAAGAAGAGACTAAATGTAAGAAGATTCTGCCAAACTATTGATTCTCTACCATAATTACCCCCCACCCTCCAGAAAGAATATCAGTGTTTTGAGAATCTTTATGAAAACTGCTTATGTGGAGAAGTTTTAAAAGAGTTAAATTCTATTTACTACTGATGTTTAGATAGACAGAAAAAATCACCAAATATCACCGCAAATAAGTTCTCAAAGGATTGACTAGCTCTAATAAAAGCTGTTATAAAGTAGAATTGGAAAAGTTTAGTATTGACAAAATATTTTCCTTTTGTGACCCCCACTATTTTTAGAATTAAATAAATATTCATTTTTTAATGAAAAACAGTTCACCTAATTTTATTATACACCATCTTCAAGATTTAAAAATCTATTTGCTATATTATTTGAAATATAATAGTAAAGAAAGTTACATTTGATACTTGTATTAGTGGGAGGCACAAACATTTCATGAAGTAATTAAGATGCACACAAGTTAGACCAGATACCACTATATAAAAAAGGGAAAAAAATACTAGATAGACTTCGTTTCTGTAGGAGAACATAAATGGCTTGCCTTTTGGTGAAAAGAGAAGGATAGAGGTACGGGCACATAAAAGAACTTTTCGTTCAATTTTTGAAATTTTTTGCAATGTGAGGAACTGAACCCTTGTTAATAATATCAAAATTCAGATAGTCAACCGATTGGTGTACCATGATTAAAAAATGTTTCAAACGACCAATGAATAACAATTTATCCAGAAAAAAAAAAGAAAAATACTAACACAGCATAGCCTATATTGAAAAAGAAATTGCCTCCATTAACAAACACAAATACAAAACAATGCTTACACGATTGCCAGTTATGTACTGATAGTGATACCATCTCAGTTGGCAAATAGGGGGGTACCTACTCGATTTACAAGTACAGCTATTTCAGTAACACAAACAACACCCTTTCATATTTATATCAAACAAGAAAGTGATTCTGCCTTGAATATGAGGGTTGAGCTATATTACATGGGGCAAAATACAAAAAAATATATATTAAAAGTAAAACAAAATGAACAGCTATGTAGCAGTTTCCCCCTCTCTTTTCAGCAGCTCCTGAAAAACATACAGGACAAAACAATTTAGAACGTGATTCGACAAGTTCTAACTATATTTCAGCTAATGTCGTAATACAAAAGTAGAGCTTGTCAACTATTGGGCCCAACGAATGGACGAGGGGGCAGGGAGGCAAGAACCACGCTTTCAGAGACCTAACCCAACCCGGTCCGAATCTTATCTGAATTGCGAGAATAACTGACTAAGCCTTGCCATAAGGGGTTAGATATCATGAGAAACAATTTATAGCTTACCAATTTAGTAGCAGCAACAGCCTGCCGTTGTCTTTCCTTCTTCTCGCGCTGGCACTCTGCACACCAGCTGGAGAGGTCTTTTTGGTACTTCCTTAGCTCTCTAAAGACAGAACTGTAAGGGAAAATCAACAATTCTAGTAGACGAGAATGAAAAGTAAGACATGTTGTTAACTGCTCTAGTTGAGTTACATCAGAAATGTTCATAAACAAACATCTTTACATTACAGCTTTTATTGACAAGTGAAACAAATTTATTCAGTTTGCAACACAAATGAAAGAGCAATCAAAGTGCAATATATGCATGCAAGTTAACTCGTGCCAATTTAGTTATCAACTCAGCGTGATTAGAGATGGCAGTGGATCCTGGACTCGGTCCGGATCCGGTGGATCCAGATCCGTTTTATAGGATATGGATCTTCAAAATTTGGATCCGACGGACCCGGATCCGTTTCTGACGGATTGGATTTGGATCTTGTATTTGAGATCCGTATCCGGTCCAGATCCGACCCGTGGATCCACCTTTTATTAAATATATTCATAACCTAGAATGTAATTTTATAAGTATTTTCTTAAATTGCTAAGCATATCCTTGCAAGTTTAATTTATCCCCGCGTTAACTCAAAAACAAAAAAATAAAGAGGCAACTTCGATAATAAAATCAATGTTATATTAGTGAATGACTAACATCTCCATAGACAAGTAGTTAAAATTATATTCACTTCATTTGTGAAGATTCCAAGCACATGCAAGTTCTGTATTGTGAAAATATTAATCAACATTTTTCACAACTATTGTCATTGTCCAGCATTTTCAATTAATAGCTCACAATCAAAACGAGACAACGAACAAAATATCTCATATGAACATTTCAAAATTGAAACACAGTAAACTGTTAGCTAAGTAAAAATCGTTTGTCAGTTCAAAAAAAATTCTTAGCAAGGTTACATTCTTAGCAAGACAATTTTTTACATGTGGATCCAGATCTGATCCGTGGACCCGGTGGATCCGATGGATCCGGATTTGGATATGATTTTTATGGATCCGGCGGATCTGGATTCAGGTATGAAAACGGATCTGGATCTAGATCTAGTAAGATCCGGTCCAGATCCGATCCGTTGTCATCTCTAAGCGTGATCTATATTTAGGTGCCTTAAGAATGCAGTAATAACAGGATTCCAACAATAACAATGAATGCATGATAACATTTGGAGAAAACTCTCTAGTGAAACGACCAAAATAGAAAGGCAAGAGTATCTAATACCTTCTGCACCACAACAGCAAGTTGATCCTCTGCCCTGATGTAGTTGCTCTAGCACCATGCCGATGGCGACCACGATGTAGCACTGCACGCCCCGCGGCATGGGAATAATCGAAGATCTCCTGTTATAATATTACAGATCCAACAGTGAATGTTCATACAGTTGAGTATTGTGAATTTGATGATTGCTACTCTAAAACACATAACAGTGAATGTTCATATAGTTGACATGATTAAGTCGTATTGTGAATTTGATGATTGCTTCTCTAAAACACATCAAAGATGGAGTTGGCAACTTTCTTCATATTTACACCGTATGTAGACTACAAGTATCAGCTGATACACTTGGTAATCAAGCAATTGCAAACACAGTGTGTATTCATTATCCTTTGTTATTAATGGAAAGAAAAAAACAAGGCAAATTTGTACATCAATATAAGGTCTCAATAAAAGATACCACCAATTGGATGCCAGTACAGGGAGTACAGGAAGTTGCACCTCTTTTAATCGGATATTTGGAGAGAGCAGAAGAATGCTTGAAAGGGTTGAGACTCCATTATGGCGAGTTAAAAGCTACATCGTGTCATTGTGTTTTTGGTGTAAAGAGGAGATATCATATTCTCTACATAGTTGGAAGACTCTTTTTTTCTCCTGAAGTGTATTGTTAATCCATACTGTATGTTGACACCAACCTGGTGGATATCAATGGAGTTATTTTGACTTATAAAAGAAAGATCCCTTTTCCATTTCCGAGCATAATCCAGAAGATGGTCATAGATCCAACTTTGAGTTAGTTACAAAAAAATAAAAGATCCAGTTTTGAAACTCAGATATATCATGACTTCAAATAATCAAAATGGACAGTAGGCCTTTTTTGTGGCAAGTACAATCAACAGTAAGCATCTTTCTCAGAGAAAACTGGTATACACTTACTTACCAAGTTGTTGACAGTACCAGCACTTTTGACATGCTACTACTTTCAACAACACAATAACCATTTAAAAGAAACAAAGTACGAAATGATGGAGCATTAATTTTTGATAAATATGAAATAATGGAAACATGACTTTCTATGAGAATAATAAAGATTCCTCATGCACAATTACTCAACTCCATCAATGGACTAATAATTACCTCTGGTTGTGTCTCAGTATTTACATGCTTCTCACACCGCACTCCACGGAAGAACAGCTCTCCACCAGAGAATTGCTTACCCAAGCACACATTTAAAGTCACTTCTGAATCATCAACATGGAAACCTGAAAAATAAGCTGTTTAGCAGCAAGGCAGTAACTCAAAGAACCAAATAAGTCTTGCAGCACTCAAGCAATAGCTTGCTCCGCGTAACTACTAAATAGAAACAACAACTCACCCAAGTCAACGTCTCTATCCATCCCATACTCGACAACAAAACCGTGATGGGAATCAAGTGTGGATCCACCAACATCAGTAAAGAAAACTGCAGAAAAAATTCAAAGTAGAAGATAAAAAGAGATCCAGGTGATCTTCTCAATAAGATCCTCTTTGCTTTCTTGGCTGCATCCTAGTAAAAATATACAAGTTTTTACCTCTTGAAATGGGACGAATGAAATCTTCCATCAACTTCTCCAGCATGGTTTCCAGGCCAAAGTCATCAAGAACGGCACCAAATTTGTTCATCGTATTTGGACGCATTATTCTGAATTTCGTCTCGCGGACCCACCTCTCAAAGTTTTCTACCTAAGCAATCAGAACCTGATAAGAAACAGAAAAGCTAAACTACAAAGAAGAAGTAGATTGCCTGTGAATACAAGCAGCAAGACAGCTAATACCTCAGCCAACATCATCTCACAAAATCGTGGTTGAAGCATTTCGAATGTTAAAACTCCAGGAGAGGGTTCGGACATTATGTTCCTGTAACTTTCCTCTGTGTTCTCACTAATTGCCTTGAGAAATGATGGCACAAAGAAATTCGCAGCATGCATCGTATACAATTCCCTGTGTAGAGGCTGGAATAAAAGGCAAGCTAATTAGAAAAGAAGATGACCAACCCTGATTCAACGAAGATCAATGAGTGTTACATTTCTCTCTAAAGAAAATACAAGTTACCTTACTTTAATAGACTTAACATAAAAAAGCATAAAAACTGATTTTGTCATTCCAACCATCATTGATATATTAATCGCAAATCCCTTTAGCAAAACATAAATACCTGATAGTTTGATATAATCTTCTGTCTGTATTCTCTATGCTTCTGGACCTGTTAAAGCAGAGGAGATGAATGAAACAATATAGTACTGATAGAATTTCGGAATTAGAGCAAGAGAAAGAAAGAGTATGAATCTAAGGAAACTTGCATAAAGGCAAACTACAAGCGATACAACGCCCAAAATTCAGTAATAACCAACCAAAAAGCCCAGACCTTTTCATCTTTAACTTTATTTTTCATTCTCAGCTTCACAGCATTCTATCACACCTCAATTCACAACTCTGCATACCCACATAATTGAAACCATTCAACTCAAATACCTCCATTTAATAGTTCTCTAAAAACTAACAAAAAAACTGTGCCTACAGCAACTTGCATAAATGCAAAATACATGCAAAAAAATTCAATACAAAGCCCAAAAATTTTCCATTTTCAGCTTCCCAGAATTCTACCACAGCTCAATTCACATCCTCGCATTCTAACATAATATATACACTAAACAAAATGCGCAGAAAAAACAAGGAAGCAAATTACATGCAAATTTTTGTAATACAAAGCCCAAACTTTTTCCATTTTCAGCATCTCGTCATTCTATCATAGCTCAATTCGCACACATCCCAACATAATATATAACACTAACCAAAATGTGCTGAATAAACAAGGAAGCCGACATGCAAAATGCAAATCACAGCTCAATTCACACATATCCTAACATAATATATACACTAATCAGACAGTGCAGCAAAACAAGGTAAATTACACACAATTTATCCGGCTTCTATGTTTCCATTTTCAGCTTCTCAGCATTCTATCACAGCTCAATTCACACACATTCCAACATAATACATACACATTAATCGAAATGTGCATAAAAACAACGAAGTCCACATGCAAAACGCAAAATGAAGAATTGCAAAATGCTATACTTACGCGAGTGCATTCGCAAAAGGGACATATATACACTAATCAAAGAGTGCAGAAAAACAAGGTAAAATACATGCAAAAAATTTCCAGCTTCTAATTTTTTCCATTTTCAGCTTCTCAACATTCTATCACAGCTCAATTCACGGCCTGGCAATCTAATATATACACTAATCAAACAGTGCAGAAAAACAATGAAGCGGAGTACATGCAAAATTTTGCAATACAAAGCCCAAATTTTTTCCAGCTTTTAATTTTTCATTTTCAGCTTCTCAGCATTCTATGACAGCTCAATTCATGGCCGCACATTCTAACACAACATATACACTAATCAAAATGTGCAGAAAAACAATCCATAAAAAGCCCAAATTCTTTCCTTTTTCAGCTTCTCAGCAAACTATCACAGCTCAATTCGCAGCTCCACATTCTAACATAATATATACACTAATCAAATAAATGCAAAAAAGTCCAGCTTCTAATTTCCCATTTTCAGCTTCTCGGCATTTTATCAAGCTCAATTCACACATTCTAATATAACATATACACTAATCAAACAGTGCATAAAAACAAGGTAAAATACATGCAAAAAAAATTCCAGCTTCTAATTTTCCATTTTCAGCATTCTATCACAGCTCAATTCATACAAATTCTAACACAATACATACACATTAATCAAAATGCACAGAAAAAACAAGGAATTCGACATGCAAATCGCAAATGCAGCAAAATTGAAAATGCTATACAACTTGCGTGAGTACGTTCGCCTTCAGGTAAATAACAGAGGAGAATTTCATGCATATAAAAACATAATATGTACACTATTCAAACAGTGCAGAAAAACAGGTAAAATGCATGCCAAAATTTTCCCAGCTTCTTAGCATTCTATCACTGCTCAATTCACACAAATTCTAACATAATATATACACTAATCAAAATATACAGAAAAAACGAGGAAGCCAAATACAAGCAAAATTTTGCAATACAAAGCCCAATTTTTTTCCGTTTTCAGTTTCTCAGCATTATATCCAGCTCAATTCGCACACATTCTAACATAAATACACACACTAATCAAAATGAGCAGAAAAAACAAGGTAAAATACATGCAAAATTTTCCGACTTCTTATTATTTTTTTTTTCATTTTTCAGCTACTCAGCATTCTGCTCAATTAACGCACATTCTAACATAAATTCACAACACTAATCAAAATGCACCGAAAAAACAAGGGAACCGACAGGAAAAATGCAAATCACAGCTCAATTCACACACATTCTAACATAATACATACACATTAATCAAAATACGCCGAAAAACAAGGTATACATTCAGAAAAACTTCTAGCTTCTAATTTTTCCATTTTCAGCTTCTCAGCATTCTATCACAGCTCAATTCACGGCTCGAAATTCTAACATAACATATACAATAATCAAAATCTGCATAAAAACAATGAGGCCGGACATGCAAAATTCAAAATGCTATAGCTTACACGAGCACGTTCGCCTTATACACTTATCAAACAGTACAGAAAAACAAGGTAAATTACATGCGAAATTTCCATTTTCAGCATCTCGGCATTCTATCACAGCTCAATTCACACACATTCTAACATAATACACGCACGCACATACACACACTAATCAAAATTGTAAAATTCTTTCAGATTCAAGTTTTTCCATTTTCAGCTTCTCGGCATTCTATCGCAGCACAATTCACACACATTAATATAGACACACTAATCAAAATACGCCGAAAAACAAGGTAAAGTACATGCAAAAAACTTTCAGCTTCTAATTTTCCATTTTCAGCTTCTCCACATTCTATCACAGCTCAATTCACACACACTCCAACATAATATATAAATATACATATATACAAAATATATATATATATATATATATATATATATATATATATAATATACACACACACAATAATAAAACATTGCAGTAAAACAAGGTAAAATACATGCAAAAAAAAATCGGCTTCTAATTTTCCATTTTCAGTCTCTTAGCATTCTATCACAGCTCAATTCACACACATCCTAACATAATACATATAGCACACACGCACTCTAATCAAACAGTGCAGAAAAACAAGGCAAAATACACGCAAATTTTTTCCAGCTTCAAACTTTTCCATTTTCAG
Source organism: Anisodus tanguticus (assembly GCA_034509755.1). Taxonomy (NCBI): domain Eukaryota; kingdom Viridiplantae; phylum Streptophyta; class Magnoliopsida; order Solanales; family Solanaceae; genus Anisodus; species Anisodus tanguticus. Next base: position 1,053,188 of record CM067540.1, on the reverse strand, counting down.
CTTCTCAGCATTCAATCACAGCTCAATTCACACACATTCTAACATAATATATACACACACACTAATCAAAATTGCGAAAAAACAAGGACGAAAATGCAAAATTGAAAATGATATACTTATGTGAGTATGTTCTCCTAATACACTTATCAAACAGTACAGAAAAAAAAGGTAAATTACATGCGAAATTTGTCTCGCTTCTTAATTTTTCCATTTTCAGCATCTCATCATTCTATCACAGCTCAATTCACACACATTCTAACATAAATACACGCACTAATCAAAATAAGCAGAAAAAACAAGGTAAAATACATGCAAAAGTTTCCGACTTCTTATTTTTTTTCCATTTTCAGCTTCTTAGCACTCTATCGCAGCTCAATTCACACACATTCTAACATAAATACACACACTAATCAAAATAAGCAGAAAAAACAAGGTAAGATACATGTAAAAGTTTCCGACTTCTTATTTTTTCCCATTTTCAGCTTCTCAGCACTCTATCGCAGCTCAATTCATACACATTCTAACATAAATACACACACTAATCAAAATGCACTGAAAAAAATAAGGAAGCCGACATGCAAAATGCAAATCACAGTTATACAACAACAAGAAGAAGAAGAACAACAACATACCCGGTATAATCCCACAAATGGAGGCTGAGGAGGGTGGAGTGTACGCAAACCTTACCTCTACCTTGGGAGGTAGAGAGGTTGTTTCCGATAGACATTCGGCATAACAAATCACGGTTATACACTAATCATAATACGCCAAAAAAAAAGATAAAATAAATGCAAGAAAATTCTAGCTTCTAATTTTCCATTTTCAGCTCTCAGCACTCTATCGCAGCTCAATTCACGCACATTCTAACATAAATTCACACACTAATCAAAATGCGCAAATAAACAAGCTTAATTCATACATTCCAACATAAACACACACACACTAATCAAAATGCTCAAAAAACAAGGTACACATACAAAATGCAAATCACAGCTCAATTCACGCACATTCTAACATAAAACATATATACACACTAATCAAAATACGCAGATAAAATGTGAAATGCAGCAAAATTGAAAATGCTATAACTTACACGAGTACGTTCTCCCTTCAGGAAAATAACACTAATCAAGCAATGCAGAAAAACAAGGTAAAATACATGAAATTGTTTTCGCAGCTCCATTCACACATTCTAACGTAATATATATATATATATATATATATATATATATATATATATATATATATATACACACACACACACACACAAAATCAAAATAAGCAGAAAACAGCGTAAAATTCTTCACGGCTTAATTTTTCCATTTGCAGCTTCTCAGCATTCTATCACAGCTCAATTCACACACATCCTAACATAATATATATATACACACACACACACACAAAAATCAAAATGCGCAGAAAAAACGTGAAATGCAAAATTCTTCCAGATTCAAATTTTTCCATTTTCAGCTTCTCAGCATTCTATCACAACTCAATTCACACACATGCTAACATAAACACACACACACTAATCAAAATGCTCAAAAAACAAGATAAAAATACATGCAAAATCCAAACCACACCTCAATTCACACACATTCTAACATAATATATATATATATATATATATATATATATATATATATATATATTACACACACACACACACACTAATCAAAATACGCAGAATTACCGCGAAATAACAAAATAAAACTATAACTTACACGAGTACGTTCGCCTTCAGGAAAATAACGAAGCAAAATTTCACGCATATAATTCACCTTCTGGTCACGTGATGAGTTAAGAAAAGCAGGTGGAAGATAACGTTCAAGTGAACTAAACAACAATGGACTAAAATCCAATTGAAGATCTTCATAATTATCCGATTTATGATCAACGCTAGGGTTTAATCGCAACCTATGAGATGCAAACGACGGGTAAACGACGCCGTTTGATCCGTTACGGTTATTCACATTTCCGTTGCTTGTAGGGTTTGTTGATTGACCTTCTGTTTGAGACATTGCTTTAGATCCACAATTTTGTGAATTTTTGGGATAATTGTTGTGAATATTATGGGATCATTATTAGGGTTTTTTGTTTGCCTTTAAGTTGGATTTTGTTGATGGTGATGAAGATCTTTTTTAGGGTTTGGATGGGTCAAAATGACTGCACTTATTTTTTTCTTTTTTGTTGACCTTTTTTATTTATTTTTAGTTAGAATACATGGTAAACCTTTAAACTTATCATTAAATCAATGTACTTATCGACGCTTCGCGCGATATAAATGAAGTTCTACTAAAATAAAATTACAAAAATCATAGATTTAATTAAAAAAAATATATTAAAAAAAGTGACATAGTAAAATAAAGGTACCAAGGAAATGAAATTTGTACAACATAAATCGAGCGGATGTAGTTTGTTGGTACGTGGTTTACATGAACATATTACTTGTAATGTGAAGTATAATTTTATATTTAAAAATTTACTATAAATAGTAGATATGAACTCATAACTTTAAAATGACCTCAAAGATTAATTTCATAAATTTTAAATTTTATATGAGCCTCTAAATATAATGCCAAAATAATAAAACTGACATACTAATAAGCATAAACATGTATTTTTACTACAAAGTAAGAAAGAAATATGGAAAAAAACAAAAAACTTAAAGTGTATAAGAATATAACTTGTGTTTCATAGCCTTGAATCTCTTTCTTAGAGTATCCACTTGATACACAAACAAAGAAAATCAAAATTTTCAAAGAAATACAACCAAAAAAGAATAAAGTAATTAAAATTACATGCCAATAGTCAAAACGAAAAGGAAAAAGTAATGACTAAAAGCATGTCAAAATTTCTTGAAAAATTCTAGTGTTATTTAAATATACAAAGATCAAATAAAACGTTTTAAGGAATAAAATTTTGTGAGCACATGGACCTTAAACAAACAATAAGGAAAATCAGGAAAAAAAAAAAAAAAAAAAGGAAAATCAAAATCACAAAAAATTATAGCCCCGTGAGCATAAAGTAGAGAAGGACAATTACTTTCCGTTTAACAACTAATTAAAAGCAAAAAATAAAGGCATATTATTATAAGAAAAAGCATCTGTTAATAATTATTAAAACCACTACTTTGTTGCCTGCAAAATTTCTTAAAGTTTCTTGTGATGCCAAACACAAAAACATTAAAGGAAGTTAGAACGGGAATGAGGATATTTGCAAAATTTAGCAAGAAATACATAAAGAAATGAGAAAGGGAAGGGGGAGAGTGCTTATTTGAATAATTTTTCATGATATTCTAGATGTTGACAAATGACGTGATGAATAAAGGGCGGTTCGATGTACTAAGCTCCCGTTATGTGCGGGATTCGGGGAAAGACCGGACTATAAGGGTCTATTGTACGTAGCTTTAACTTGTATTTCTGCAAAAGGTTGTTTCAACGGCTTGAACCCGTGACCTTCAGGTCACATGGCATCAATCTTATCGGTTACTCCAAAGCTCTCCTTCAAATGAAGTGATGAATGACATAGAAATCATTTATTTGATTCAAATCAACATATCACCAAGGACTTTATGCGCACTTTTTACTGGCCTTATATATTGAAAGAGGATGGACATTTACAAGAAGAAGAGGGAACCAAAAAGAAAAAGTAATAGAGATTTCAAAGAAGTGGAACAGAATCAATTTATGATAGAGAATTGGACTGTTTGCTTAGTAACAGTCATGGCTTTTCGTAGTAACTTTTTGGACTGTCCTGTAACGGTTTTCGGTATTAATGAATTTTGGATTTTTTAACATTCAACATATATATATTTGTAAGCAACAATTGGATGAATAAAATGAGTGAAAATACAAAAAATAGAAAAAAGATAAATAAGAATGCTGGACATAGAGATGTGACACATCACCTTGTATATGTCTAGCTTTAATATATATATTGATTTCATTTTGACACTCAAACATATCTGAACATATAATACTATAATACTATTTTTATGAAGGTTGAAGAAGTAACAAAATGTTGTCGTACTTTTAGTAATATGATTTAGGTATCGTGTTGTCGCTAGTGCTTATTGATATCTGTTATTACACTTATTTTGTACATTTACTGTTTTATTTTCCTTTTTTCTAACCTCTGTCCCGCTCATATAGAGGTAAGGTTTGCCTACCTCCTCCCCTCCCAGATCCAACATGCATTCCACTAGTAATTGGTATGTCATTGTTGTTGTGTTAGACATTTTCAACTCAAAATTTTGAAGAAGAAAAAAAATTGTGGCGTTCTCAAACGCATGTTACATAAATAAGTTAACCGCTTAAAATATGTTAACTTCTTCATTAAATTCATTAATGTCACGCCTCAAACCATGGTCTAGGCGTAACACGGCACTCGGTGCATGTCTGCATGTGACCGAGCGAATCAACTAGCTGGCTAAATCAATATGTGATATATATTGAATATACTGAATACGAAATAAAACATATTGACATACTGAGCTACTGAAAAGTCTGACTGAATAATCAAAATGCGGAAATACTCATATAATTCTAAAAGTAATAATAATACGTAGCCAGCATGGCTAACACATAAGCCTACTAAACTCTGACTAACTGCAACTATAGTCTATGAAGCTTCTAAAGAGTATTGAAATAATAACTGTTTGTCAGGACAAGGCCTCCGACATACCTCACTGACTAAATACTGTAAAGACTAAAAATATGATAACGCCTCGGAAGACTGGGGTCTGGGGCTCACCAAGTAGCTGAAACACGAATCCTAAAAGCAGAATCGTCAACCTGTAAATTGTTACATGCATCGCAAAAGGGACGTTAGTACATTTGAATTGCACTAGTATGTAAAACAACTGAAAGAAAGAACTGTAAATGCTGAAACTGAAACTAAACTGATAACTGATAAATGAAGTGAACAAAAGAAGTAATGAATATGAATACTTCTTGTTCTGAAATATAGAATCACTCGTTTAACTGAAATAATAAATTATGGCCTTAGGTGTAATATACGTGCACAAATTTGTGGCCTTGGGCCAAAGTATACGTATACATAAACTGTGGTCTTTGGCCCAAATACAGGTGTTCAACATAACATAAAAGAACTGAGAATCGTGTTGAAAGGTACAACACTGACACACTGAGCAATGATTCACTAAGACATGTGTTCATGAACTGATTATGGGGCCTAAAGTTTGAACTATTTATAACTATGCTAAGTTTTATAGACTGAGACTCGTGGGCATCAAACACAAGTCTATATTAATTACGTATTGAGCTCACAACATTCAGAATAAAAGTCATGAACGAATTACGAAAATAGAGAATAGAAGTTCTGCAACTATTCAAGAAACTAAGCTTAACTATATTTTTTAGGCAATTCGTAACGTAGTAAAAGAATGTGACTTGGGGAGAATCATTAATATTTTCAAACGTAGAAAGTTAGCATCACATACCTCATAGCTTTAACTTCAGTTTCACGTATTCTCCAAGCAAATTTCAAAATCATAATTTCTCAATCTACATAGTAATCGTGATTCAATTTATATCAATACAAGTCTAAAGAATGTGATTTTACTCACTTTAAATTAAGGACATAAGTTCAAGTCCTCTAACTTATGTTTTTTTTTCTTTTCATTATGCGGGAACAAAACTTACCTGCTTAATTCTTTAAATTTTAATAGGCTAGGATCATGATAAATGATATTTGATTCGTAAAATATATTACCCAGTTAAACATTTCCATCTTCTTCTCCAATTCAAAACACCATTATCAATTTCTCACTTCACCACTCAACCCTAGCTCTTGTTTATAACTAGAATTAATAATACCAATAATATAATTGATAATTATGGAGAAAAGAACAAGGAACTAAAGAAGGAATAAAGAAATCTTTTCTTACACTGCGTCTATGAGAACAAGGCAAAACGAGTGCTGCTTCTGAAGCTATTGCGCCTCCACCCCCTGTTCCTTTACTTTCTGTTTGTTAAATTTTCAAAGTGTATTTGATTAACCTTTTAAAAGCGACTTTAATTAGTTATAGGTCTTGAACCGAGTGTCTCTCGAAAACAGACGCTTTATCTACCAAAGTAGAATTAAGGTTTATGTATACTCTATTCTCCTCAGATTCACGTGTGATTTCACTTGGTATGTTGTTGTACTTAGCCAACTTTATTCTCATATGGAATTGTGGGCTTGACCTAGTTACTTGGTTTGTCTTCTTTTCTTACTTAAATTTATTTTCTATTCTTTTCCTTTGTTTCCTTTGTTAAATTATTAATTTAGTACTAATCCATACATACTAATAATATATCTATCAACATAGTCCAAATACCCAATTTAGATCAGGTGGGTCTTCACCCCCCCTCGGGCCACTTCAATTGCATTATTACTTTCGTTATCATCAAAATCTTAAGCCTAAAAATTTATGGGGCTTTACAATTAAGTGGTAAAACCTAATGCGTGTTTCATTGATGTGATATGTATAATTAAGGGAGAACATATTTAATGTGATTAACATGTTCATGTAATGGACGTTTGTGAACACGAGCAAAAATATAAGCACAATATTAAATATAATTATATTGACTATAACAACGGTATAATTCCATCTTTTTGGGAATATCTACATGTATTAAATGGGACCAAGTAAACATAAGTATTTTTATACTGACTATATAAAATAAATTCGCTAGTCATTAAATATACTTATACTTTTAATCTCCCTATGATCATAAGTGTCCTAACTGCTATCCAGACTTTCTGGCCACAGATTTCTATATTGCATTAGAAGGTGCTAGAAATGATCAACTTAAGGGATATCTTTAGACATGCAGTACTGAGAGGACAAAAAAAGCTCTCATCTCCTGGGAATACTTATGCAAACCAAAGACAGCAGGGGGTTTGAATTTTATTGATATTATAGAGTAGAATAAAGAAGCAATTTCAAAGCTCTTGCGGAATCTAAGTCACAAGAAGGTCAAATTACGGGTGAGATAGGTCCATACCTACTATATTAAAGCACAATATATATGAAAAGTGTTGCCTAAACAAGCATCTTGAGTGCTTGTTAAGATCCTGGAGAGCAAGAAGTACTTTGAAAAAAGCAGGTTATATTTATACAAACTATCTTACTATGCCTACTTTCTCAATCCGGAAGTTTTATAGAGAGCTACAACCTGAGTTTTCTAAAGTTTTTTGGAGGAAGATTGATATGTTGTTAAGAGTCTCACATCGGTAATGGGATGAAAACATGGACTCCTTAAGACTTGGATAATTCTCATCCTACAAGCTAGCTTTTGAGTTTGAGTTAGGCCCAAGATTCATTCTCTGTTCATCTATCGTCCATGTTATCAGAGTCGGACTCATTCCAATTCTATGTTCACCGATGTTGAGTCCCCAAATTATGTCATCCACGCTCCAGTTAACGGGGTCTGGACGTGCGGGGGAGTGTTAAGAGTCCCACATCGGTAATGGAATGGGAACATGGACTCGGACTTGGACAATCCTCACCCTACAAGCTAGCTTTTGGGGTTGAGTTAGACACAAGATTCATTCTTTACATAGGTAACTGAAAGAAATAATCCCTTGATTATTTTAATTAATGAAAGAAAATATATACAAGTTACAATTTTCATAATAGGAAAATCCTATTTCTATTCTAATACCAAAGCCGTATTCTAGTAGTACAAGAATCATATACTTATGGTAAGTGTACAACGCTAATTAATACAAAATAATATACAAAATATTTACCATATACTTGGGACAAAACCGTGTGATGTTCTCTATAGAACTCGTGATATACACTTCATAAGGAAAGTGTATATCATGGGAATATTCCCTTCTTTAACACACCCCCGCAGTCGTAGCGGGCGGTCGTCGTACGCTGAGACTGTCCATAAAATCTTAAAAAAGGACAAATGAAGACCTTTGGTAAAGATGTCTGCAATTTGATACCTGGAAGGAACATGACAGACACGTACTTGTCCACGAGCTACCTTTTCGCGAACAAAGTGGATATCCATCTATATGTTTAGTGCGCTGGTGCTGAACCGGATTACCAGAAAGGTAGATGGCACTAATATTATCACAATAAGCCAAGGTAGCTTTCTGAATAGGAAAATGAAGCTCTAAAAGAAGATTACGTAACCAACAAGATTCAGAGACCACATTGGCTACCCCTCGATACTCGGCCTCTGCACTAGAACGTGATAGCGTCGACTGACGCTTTGCAAACCATGACACCAAGTTAAAACCAAGAAACATACAATAGCCAGACGAAGACCGTCTGGTGTCTGGACAGCCACCTGAATCAACATTTGTATATGAGACAAGTGTAGACGTCAACAAAGGATATAAATGCAAGTCATAGTCAACTGTCCCCTAGATGTACCGAATAATGCGTTTGAGCGCATTCATGTGCTCAATCCTGGGATCATGCATAAACAAACACACCTGCTGTACGGTATACATAATATCAGGTCTCGTGAACGTAAGATACTGAAGGCCCCCTGCAAGACTGCGATAGCGGGTCGGATCCTCGTAAGGTGAGCCAGCCGCAGCACCTAGCTTGGGTTTAGTATCAACCGGAGTGAAAGTGGACTTACAGGATGACATCTCAGCCCTCTCAATGATCTCAGTTGCATACCTCCTTTGGGATAAGAACAACCCACATGCATGACGAGTGACAACAATCCCCAAAAAATAACTCAAAGGCCCCAAGTCTTTCATAGCAAACTCAGAACTGAGCATTGTCATGATAGAATGGTGTAATGCATCCACATATAACAATATATAAGCCAAGGAAGAACCACATCGATATATGAACAATAAATTATCAGACCTGCTGTGAGAGAATCCAATAGTCGAAACATAGTCTGCAAACCTCTTATACCAAGCCCGCGGGGACTGCTTAAGCCCCTATAAGGACTTCTTCAACAAACAGACATAATGAGGATATTTGGAATCCCTAAACCCCAAGAACTAATGCATATAGTCTGTCTCCTTGAGATTACCATATAAGGAATCATTCTTCACATCTAACTGATGGATTGGCCATGCTTTCGAAAAAGCCAAGCTGAGCACAGTACGAATGGTAGCCGGTTTGACCACCGGACTAAATGTCTCATCACAATCCACTCCAAACTAATGAGTCTTACCATCACCTACAAGATGAGCCTTATGCCTCGGAAATGAACCGTCAGAATTATCTTTATGAGCAAAAATTCACATAGACCGAATAATATTAACATCATATGGACGTGGTACCAACTCCCACGTCTTATTATCAATAAGAGCCTTATATTCATCGGTCATAGCAATTATTTAATTTGGGTCATTTAAAGCAAACACAGAATTACGTGGTAAGGGTGATTTAAGAGCATTCGAATTTAAAATAAAATATCTTTTTGGTTTAAAAATACCCCATTGACTACGAGTGACTAGTCTATGACTCAGGGAAGAATTGAGTAAATTTTGGAAAATAACGGGACCAGTGACGGACTGGCCAGCAGGCAGTGGGCCTGCTGGCCCAACACGGTAACTAGCTACTGTTTTCATTGTAGAAGTGGGAACAAGAACTGGGCTAGAACTGGGCTGGGGAGGCGGCCCAGTTTCTGGATCCACGATGGGAGACATCGAGTGGACTGTAGAACCAGCAGGCAGTGGGCCCGCTGACGGATTTGGGGTGAGGGATACGTCCGAAAAATGGTGAATAATATACGCGGATATGCCATCATCCAAAAAATTATATGAACTAGGCACAGAATTACTAACCTTAGAAAATGAAAATTGGGATTCATAAAAAATTACATGGCGACTAATGATGATTTTATTAGATGACAAATCAAAACATTTGTAACCACGATGATTTGACAGATAACCCAAAAACACACACGGGGTAGACCGAGCTTGAAGTTTGTTAATTGTGGTGGACGGAAAGAGTGGATAACACAAGCACCCAAAGTCCCTAAGATGGGAATACGAAAGAGTCTTATTATATAAAATTTAAAGAGGGGACGAATATGCCAAACCTTTGGAAGGAAAAATGTTAAGAAGATAGATAGTCATTTGTAGAGCATGATGTCAAAATGAATGGGGTACAGAAGCATGAATCAATAAAGTTCGGACAATGTTATTAATTGTACGAATTTTGTGTTCGGTTGTTCCATTTTGTAACGACGTATGAGGACAAGAAAAATGAAAATTGATCTCATTATTAGCACAAAACTCCTTAAACTCCCCATTATCATATTCTTTGCCATTATCACATTGAATATTTTTATTTCTCGTTCGAATTGAGTTCTAATGAATGCTCTAAATTTTAAGAAAGTGGAAAAAACTTGAGATTTTTTCGCTAGCGGAAAAGTCCATAAAAATTAGAATAATCATCCAAAAATAGAACATAATAACGAAGACCCAAGGAACTGAGAACCGGAGATGTCCATAGATCGCTATGAATAATATCAAATGATATTAAAGTATGAGAATTAGAGTCTACAAACGACAATCTAACAATTTTTTCTAAAGAACAAGATTGACAATTCGGAGTATTACGCGTACCCTTACAAGAAATAAAATTATTTTTATCTAAGGAAGACAAAATAGATGACCCCGGATGACCAAGATGTGTGTGCCACAAGGAAGGAGCAAGAGCTGCAAAGGTAGAGGGCAAGACTTGACGCGAAAACCTGGACGTGGGTGTGATAGGATAAAGATCTCCCCTACTATCACATCTCATTAGAGGAATCCCCGTCTTGAAATCTTTCACAGAAAATCCAAAAGGATCAAAATCAACAGAAACCCAATTATCAGTGGTGATTTATGAACATACACCAAGTTTTTAATTAATGTAGGGGCATGGAGGGCATTTTTTAACATAAGGGGTGTATGTGGGGGAGACATTGTTTTATGACCATAACCACGAATTGGAATTGAATTACCATTACCAACAATTATGCCACGACTGTTGCTCAAATTGGAATAACACGAGAGAGTACCTGGGTCAGACGTCATGTGAGTAGTGGCACCAGTGTTCATGTACCAATTTGGGTCCGAGGGATTTATTCCAAGTGTGTGCACAACAGCCTCAATGTCAGTCGGGGTGGGGCCTGCCGTATAATGGGCCTGAGGAGGCCGGGCCCCAAGCACTCGGCTTCGCCCCCGACCCGGAGCCGCATTGCGGTATTCACCTGCTGGGCCGAAATGGTTGCTGGGCAGTCCAATTTGGCGAGAATTAGGTCGAATGTTGGGCAACCCAATTATACGAGAAAGGGTATGCAGGATAGCCACTGTTCGGTGCTACTAGACTGGCCCAGTTCCAAGGTATAGGGGCCCAATTTTGCTGCTGCTGCTGAATGCCCCGAGGGCCACCACCCTAGTTACGCCCGCCACTATTGTTGTCGCCTCAATTCTTGCCATTATTTTTACGGTTTTGACCTTTTTTGCCGCCAGCGTTGTTGCGGTTTTGGCCCGAATTGTTACCAAACCCATGATATTTGTCTGACGACGCCACCATGACCACGTGACTAGCACTCGTAGCCGCATTTTTAGCCAAACTGTCTTCTTCCAAAGTAAGCATGGAGCGGGCTTGATGGAACTTGGGGAGAGGATCACTTTGACAAATGATAGTACCAACGCCACTATAGGCCTCGGATAGGCCAACAACCATATATAGAACAAGATGATTATCGCTAACGGGCGCACCTAGAGATGGCAGTGGATCCTGGATCCGGTGGATCCAGATCCGTTTTATTAGATATGGATCTTCAAAATTTGGACCCGACGGATCCGGATCGGACCCGGATTCATTTCTGACGGATCGGATCTGGATCTTGTATTTGAGATCCGTATCCGGTCCAGATCCGACCCGTGGATCCGTTTTTTATTAAATATATTCATAACCTAGAATGTAAATTTATAAGTATTTTCTTAAAATTGTTAAGCACATCCTTGCAAGTTTAATTCTCAAAACAAGTTTAATTTATCCTCGCGTTAATTCAAAAACCAAAAAACAAAGAGATAACTTCGATAATAAAATCAATGTTATATTAGTGAATGACTAACATCTCCATGACAAGTAGTTAAAATTATATTCACTTCATTTGTGAAGATTCCAAGCACATGCAAGTTTTGCATTGTGAAAATACTAGTCAGCATTTTCCACAACTATTGTCATTGTCCAACATTTTCAATTAACAGTTCACAATCAAAACGAGACAACGAACAAAATATCTCATATGAAAAATTGAAAACAGCAAACTGTTAGCTAAGTAAAAATCGTTTGTCAGTTCAAAAAAAAATCTTAGCAAGGTTACATTCTTAGCAAGGCAAATTTTTTTACACGTGGATCCAGATCCAGATCCGATCCGTGGACCCGGTGGATCCGATGGATCCGGATTTGGATCTGATTTTTATGGACCCGACGGATCTGGATTCAGATATGAAAAACGGATCTGGATCTGGATCTAGTAGGATCCGATCCAGATCCGATCCATTGCCATCCCTAGGCGCACCAACGTTGCGGAGTTGATCCGCCAATTCTTTCAACCTTTTGCAATATGCTGAAACGTTTGGGAAATTTTCCATGTTGACGTGGGGAAATTCCTGCTCAAGGGTAACAACTCTGGAATTTTGATTATCTTGGAATATATCACATAGCCTATCCGAAGTAGCCATCACCGTAGCGTCCGACTCAATAATCGTCTGCAATAGGTCAGTAGATATCGTGGAATAAATCCACTGAAGAACTGTAGCATCAAGGGTTGTCCATAATTTAGGATCATCCTCGGGGTTCGGCACTCCCGTTTCCGCAGGTTGTGCGAGGATAATATGATGGAGGACTTGATGCGAGTGTGCATGAACTTTGAACAACTCGGCCCACGTCGCGTATTGGACGTTTTCTATCTTAAGAGTAATAGAGATGCTATTCTTGATGTTCGAAACAATAAGGGCAGGGTGAACGTGTTTTTAGCCATAATAGCAACACAAGACGTGATGTAAGGGTTTGGAATAAAATTTTGGGAGGAAGAGGACACTGTCGGACACACAAAACCGAGAATAGAGGCTCGGATTTGGAAGGGAAGGTCGACGGAATTTGTGGATAATTTGGAGAGAGGATTTTAAGACCTAGACTTCTGATACAATGAAAGAAATAATCCCTTGATTATTTTTATTAATGAAAGAATATATATACAAGTTACAATTTCCATATTATGAAAATCATATTCCTATTCTATTACCAAAACCCTATTCTAGTAGTACAAGAATCTTATACTTATGTTAAGCGTACAATGCTAATTAATACAAAATAATAATAAAAAATTTATCATATACTTGGGACAAAACCGTGTGATGTTCTCTATAGAACCCGTGATAACTTCATAAGGAAAGTGTATATCACGGGAATATTCCCTTCTTTAACAGTAACAATTATGGATTGCCAAAAATGAATTTTTACATTTAAAGTAGCTGTTATGGGAAGACTGTATACCAGAGATAGACTTGCTAGATGGGGAATCACAAATATCCTAGACTATCCACTATACAATTATGCTAATGAGTCGATTGGACATCTGTTCTTCACATGTTCATTTTCTAAGTATGTCTGGACTCAAATGTTGGCCTGGCAAGGGATAATCAGAACACCACAATATTGGAATGATGAGCTGTGATGAATGTCAAGCAAAACTACCAAAACAATGGAGGCTGAAATATTCAAAATAGTTGCTGCAGAAAGTATTTACCATATATGAAAGAAAAGAAATCTTAGAGTCTTTCAAGATAAATCCAAGAATGCTGAACAAATGATCAAATATGTCTTCCAGGAGGTGTGTTATAGAGGAAACCAAAGACCTGGGATTGAGCTAAAACTGAGGTCTATGAATTTTTATATATGTAATGCTAGCTGGTTCATTAGGATTTGTTGAGTTGTATTAGCAAGTGTACCATGTTTATATTTATCATATTTAGTGTTATGTAATTATGATAGAATTAGGATTCCTTGTTGTATAAGGATTTCATATTGTACACCTATATATATTTTGTATTAATGAGAAAGGCTTCCCAAAATATAAACAATGGATCCTAATTCTACCATAATTACATAACACTAAATATGATAAATATAAACATAATACACTTACCGATAAATTGAACTGTTGAGAAGTAGTTGAGGTTGAAGGATTGCAAATGTAACTTCACCTTCTTTTTTTTCTTTGTAATTCTCATACTGATAATAAAATTCTTTTATTTACGAAAATAAAAAAGTTATTTCTTCAATAACACATGTATTAGAGAAAAATTGGTTGAAATTAGTTGTATAAGAGGTGGAAGAGAACAAGTAATAACTTATCTTGAAAAAAAATATTCTTTCACCAGCTTGATTTGGCCAAAGCATGAACGCTACCAATTTTGCAATTTTTTTTTTTAATTATTTAGAGCCAGAGCCAATTAGTTAATGATCTGATGATGAAATTAGTTAAGAAAAAAATTGTGAGATGCAGTGATGGCTCGATGAAGATGACACTTGAACGAACCACAGGGAATTGTGGATGTACATGTCATATTGTAGATCTATAAATCGTATCTTTCATGATGCGAAGGTAAATTATTGTTCAATGTTATTTAACTTTTTGTGATTAATTTTACTGGATTTGTTGTTGGTGTTCATTGAAATACTCCTGCTGATAATGAAAGCTGTCCCGGGACATAGCTGGATGGCAAATGAGGAAAACTTAAAATCCAGCTGGAGGCTTGCAGCGTGTGTTCGAATCCTGGTGGAAGCAATTTGCTCTCTTCTAGGTAGGACCTTGTAGGTGATATCAGTATCAAACCTTGATTATTCAGGCACATTCTGCTATTTACTGGTAGTAATGCTGAAGGACCGGAACTACTATCGGGAAGCTGGATATAAAAAAAAAATAATATAATAATGAAAGTATTTAATTTATATTTTGCCTGCAGTATATTGTGCGAAGATTCTTGCGGGCTATGACTAAATTTTAGGCTGATTACAATATAACATACTATATTTTTCGTTCTTATTGCCTTTCTGATTTCATGCTATCATTATTTAGTTATATTTTTTTATCTGTGTATACATATTTTCACGTCTTTATATCTCATTGAAGTTTAAAAAAACTCAAAATAGTGATATTTGTTTCTTTCTATATTATGTTTGTGTTTTGTGAATTTAACTCTCGGAATTTTTTATGTTGCTTCATGGCTTTTTCGAATGTGACATATTTTTTAAATATGAGATGACTGAAATAATTTATACAGTCAAATTACACTGAATTTTTGTTTAGCTTTAATAGCCATGTTGATATTGTTTTTATCTGCAACTATAAAATGTACATGAATTTATTTATTTATACCTACCATCTTTATAATATTTAGCACAACATCAAATTATAGAAATACTTCTGAAATGACATTAGATAATTGCACGTCAAATATATATTATTCAATTATATTTATGTATTTAAAAAAAAATTATATTCATTGATGTGGATACACGCGCAAAGCACTTACTATAAAATTATATATTATTTTATAAAGTACACAAACATTATTTAATTGTACGTCATCAATTTTGGTAATTCATTTTATTAAGTTAAATAAATATTATTTATAATTATATAAATATCTTATATATTTTTTATCGATAGACGTAATATTTTATGCCTAAACTGAGATAGTTCATTAATTTTTTTTTTTACTAGAACCATAAATATCCAAACAATTTGACCCAATCCAACCTGATCCATTGGTGATCCATTTTAGTTTTGGTAGCTCCGCTAGCTTCTCGTAAACGACCACTTTATCTTTATCTATTAATTTAGACGTAAGTAAACGATCGCTTTATCTTTATCTATGACTTTAGATAGATATAAGTTATGCGTACATTCTTTTCGGACTCAGCGCTGTGTAGGTCCTCTAGCCTGATTTGCCCGTACTGTTACTGCCCACAGTACCCGACGGACCCCAAAAAACAAAAACAAAAACAAAAACAAAAGCAACTCTCTGTTAGCCGTCTCCACCAACCCTTTAACAACACCTCTGTTATAGCCGTCTCTACTAACAACAAATACACTAATGGCGAGTTCTAGTTTGGTGAAGCTTAACGCATCTTCATCTTCATGGATCGGTCAACAATCATTCAATCAACGGTCCGGATCTACCTGCCGGTTGCCTTGTTCTAATAATCGCCGTGTCTCCGTTGTCCGTGCCGGATCTTACACCGATGAGCTCCTTAAAACCGCCGTATAACTCTCTCTATCTATGTATCTGTTTGTTACTTTTATGTGTTTGCATGTTTAGTGATCGGATCTAAAAGCTTATTTTATTTACGACGCTTTAATTTTGATTTGATTTTTTTTCTAGAATTTTGACTTGATATGAGTATTTTTATTGAGGTTAGATCATGAATTTTTGTTTAGAAATATGCAAATATACTGAATTCTGAAACTTTGCTGCTCTTTGGTTCAATAGGTTGACGGAAATTGAAAAGGTTTACTTTTGGTCAATTTTTTTTTTATTGTTTATATATATATTCTGATTTTTTTTTTGCTTACATCATGCATTTTCTGTTGAATTGTCTTGTAAATTCTGCTAGAATACTGAGTTTTGAAACTGTACTACATTCGGTTCAGTGTATTGGTGGAAATTTAAAAGGTTTAGTTTGGTCAAATTTTCCTTTTTAATTTAAATTTATATATTGATGTTGATAGGCTTGGCTGTATCTATCAGTTGGATCTAAAAGCTTCTTTTTGGTTTAGATCATGCAATTTTCTGCTGATTTTTTTTGTTAGAGATGTGCTAATATACTGAGTTTGAAACTGTGCTGCCGTTGGTTCAGTGGGTTGATGGATTTTGAAAAGGTTTACTTTTGGTCAAAATTGTTTTTGTTGTTTATAGTGATGCTGATATATTTGGCTGTAGTTATGATTTGGATTTCTTGCATAAAGAAACAACTACATGGTTTATTCTAGTTATACAGGTCTTCAAAATCCTAATCTCAGGTAGATGATCTGAGAATTCGTTTTTCCGGAGTTAGATGAAAGTGATATCTCTCCCAGTCTCGCGTGCACACACTCTTATTTGCTTGCATGTTTCGTGATCGGATCTAAAACCTTGTTTTTGGTTTAGATCATGCATTGTCTGTTGATTTTTTCTTGTAAATCCGATAGAATACTTAATTTTGAAACTGTACTACCATTCGGTTCAGTGGATTGGTGGAAACTGAAAAGGTTTAGTTGGTATACTTTTGTTTCTCTTTTAAAAAAATTTATATTGATGTTGATATGTTTGGCTGTATCTATCAATTGGATTCCTTGTACAGAGAAACAGCTACATGGTTTATTCTAGTTGTAAGGTCTTCAAAATCGTATTTTTAGGCTGATGATTTGGAAATTCGTATTCTAGAGTTACATGAAAGTGATCCTGTGGGCTTGCGATTCTTTTCTATTGGTCACCACATAGAGACATGCTCATCTTGTATGTGAATTTTTTTTTATTCAGGAAGGATAGATTTTATGAAAGTTGTGTTAGGATTTTTCAAGGTACCTTTCAACCTAAATACAGTAAGCGTGTTAGCTGATGTCTTGTCTATTTCATGTTGTAAATAACAAGATAGAACTAATCTTTTTCTTTTTCAGTAGTTCACAATTCATTTCTTGAAGGAATTTTATCGATGGAAGCTCATTTCTTAAATTTTACTGTATATAATTTTTCTTTGAAGTTGAAAAAAGTCCCAGCATTTTTTTACATGCTCACATACAAGATGAACATGTTTGTATATGGGTTTGGTTCAACATGCTATGGAGTGCTAGATATATCCGCCTCCTTATTAAAAGTCACATTTGCCTAACATTCTTGTAAATTTGGAGGATGTGTGGTAAAAGATGTTTTGCAAAACATAACGATGCTGAACCTTGTCTATTGCTTACTTGATGTAGAAAACTATTGCATCTCCTGGAAGGGGCATCCTCGCCATTGATGAATCAAATGCAACTGCCGGAAAGAGACTAGCGTCAATTGGTCTGGACAACACAGAAGAAAACAGACAAGCTTATCGTCAACTCTTGTTGACCACTCCTGGCCTAGGTGATTACATCTCTGGATCCATTCTATTTGAAGAGACACTTTATCAGTCCACTACCGATGGGAAGAAGTTTGTTGACGTCTTGCGTGATCAGAATATTGTACCTGGGATCAAAGTTGACAAGGTGTCCTTTTTAAGCTGTTTCTATGTTTTGTGTAACCTTTTCTGCGCTTCAAGAATTTGCTGCTATCTTTCTTAAATTTTTGTTGCAAATATTTTGGTTGTTGAACTTCGTCCAATTTTAACCCTTCTTTTTTCATTTACAGGGTTTGGTTCCCCTACCAGGATCCAATAACGAATCTTGGTGCCAAGGATTGGATGGATTGGCTTCTAGGTCTGCTGAATACTACAAGCAAGGGGCCCGTTTTGCTAAGTGGTATGCTCTGCCCTTTCACTTTTCTTCTGCTATTCTCTCTCATGTTTTGTCTTATTATTTCCTTGGAAGACCGTAGTGCATTAAACTTTTCTGAAGAATTATTTAACATAAGTGATATGCTACTTTGAAATTTTCAGGAGAACAGTTGTTAGCATTCCTTGCGGTCCTTCTGCTTTGGCTGTAAAAGAAGCAGCTTGGGGTCTTGCTCGATATGCTGCTATCTCTCAGGTAGTTCTTAGGACTTTTTTCTTTCTATCCTTCCAAAGATATAACAAGAAAATATGAGATAACTAAGTCACCAGACTCACCTCCTTAAGCATTTGTTGGTTGCACTTGTTATTGGATATCCTCCCATCTTCAGAATTGGAGTACAATCTTTAAAGGGATCTGTATGATTTGGGGAATGATGGAAGTTTATTTTCTGTTAATGGATTGCTAAAGATTATCTTCTTTCATTCTGCAGGACAATGGTCTAGTGCCAATAGTGGAGCCTGAGATTCTTCTTGATGGAGACCACCCAATAGAAAGAACACTTGAAGTTGCTGAACGTGTTTGGGCAGAAGTCTTCTACTACCTTGCAGAAAACAATGTTGTTTTCGAAGGAATTCTGCTTAAACCTAGCATGGTTACTCCTGGGGCTGAACACAAAGAGAAGGCTTCCCCAGATACTATTGCTAAGTACACACTCACAATGCTGAAAAGGAGAGTTCCTCCTGCTGTTCCAGGGATCATGGTACGAGCTCCTTACCCCTCCTAACTCATTCCAATAGATCGGAAATATATGCTGTTACATTTTTACTAGTTCAAGAGGTAGGTATAAGGGGCAAATTGTTTTTCCCAAGGTGATATTTAATCCACAACATTCTCATGGGCCGGAGTGATATCTTTTCTCTTCAATTCCTCATTTGTTTCTTTGCTTTTGTTTCAAACTTAACTGAGATTAAGGCCAGAATTTCACATCCAAATAGAGAGGGCAAAATTACTATTAAACCATACGAAAGTTTAGAGAAACTAAAATTATCAAAAAAAAAAACCATACCAAAGTTTAGAGAAACTTCATTTCATAGATCCCTCTGATAATGCCTGAAGAAGTTGGTTTGTATCTTCAGCCTGGGATCCTTCTTTGATTATAGTGTTGTTACCATCATCTTTTGCGATAAGGATTAGCTTACTTATAGAATATTTAACGTGAGACCTGTTACCCCGAAAAGGAACCTAAATTATGACACGCTTGAACACTCAGCTTTTTGAAAAAAGTATGGTGGGGCATTGCTCGGCTGCTCCTTGATCTTTTTCTATTCCTTCTCTTTATCTTGTTCAACTGTGCTAAAAACTGTGTGCTTCTCACCTGTCAGTTCCTATCCGGTGGACAATCTGAAGTGGAAGCGACACTCAACCTCCACGCAATGAACCAGAGCCCCAACCCATGGCATGTATCCTTCTCATATGCACGAGCACTCCAGAACACTGTGCTCAAGACATGGCAAGGACGTCCAGAGAATGTGGATGCTGCACAAAGGGCACTCTTGATCCGTGCAAAAGCAAACTCCTTGGCTCAGCTTGGAAAGTATTCCGCTGAAGGTGAAAGTGAGGAAGCTAAGAAGGGAATGTTTGTTAAGGGCTACACCTACTAAGCACAATTTGCTTTGGTGCAAACTTCTTTATGTACTGTCCTGTTTTTATTATCTGTTAGATTTGAATGCTGAAGAGGGCTTAGTGGACTAATTGCTCTTTCTTCTTTTTAGATCTGAAATTAGTGTATTTGGTTAATAAACTGCAAGGGGTGATTCGTCGAAATACATTCTCAGGAAATGCTCGGGTTTATACTTTATGTATATGAGGACATGTACGTTTGCAAGAATGTTTAGAATACCTTGTATAATTATATTGAGAACTGCTTAAAACATGTAATGTTTTCTGTTGATTTCCCTCCCCTAATTTCCGCTGCTGCTGCAGTTGTTCTTCCTTGTTGATATTTCAAATTCGTCTTTGTCCTTGACCTGAATCTGTTCTCAGTAGACGCTTGGTTACGCCATGGAACAAAATAGTGGTCCAATTGTTGGTGAAATGGACAGAAAATAATACCTGGGAATTTGCAAATGAGCTTGAACACTTGAATTCCTTCCTTTCATTCTTGAGATCAAGGGCGTAGCCTTTATATATATATTTTTAGTATAAGCATTTGCTAACAGAAAAGTCTGCTCTGTTTTGTCATTTCATACACTAAAGTCACTTTCGTTTCACATACAAGTTACTTGCTATCCACTTTTCTTGATATAAAAAAACGAAGTTACTTACTATATTCAAGTGATATTTCAACCACTTCATTGTCGTGATAATATTTACCTTTATCAAAATCATCCGTCTTCATTTTAATTTACCAAAAAAACTATCCCATCTGACAAATGAGTTCAAAATGAAAACATTTCGACCTAAAGCTAAAGAAAAGTGACTTTATTTTATTAATTTGATTAATCTTTTCAACTAAATTAAGTTAGATTTAAAATTTAAATATTTTAAATGAAAATATATACATTTTAGAATGGTGCTGAAAGTTTATAAAGTTAAAATTTTGAAAAGCAAATAGTCTGAGAGACGGAGGGAGTAAAAAGTTTTGCAATGCCGACCCTAATGTATCACATGTTATCATCCTCTTCACTATTATCTCTCGGTCTCTACCATCTCATCTGCACCACCAAAAACCGCCTTAAATCCACCGTCGATTACACCGCCAAACCCTACCACCCTCTCTCCTTCACATCTCAACCACATCTCCGCCGTCTCCCACTCTATCTCCTCCTCATCTGCCTATTCATTTCGTTAATCCATCAATCACTCGTCTCTTTCGATGCCGATCCTCTCCTTAAAGGTCACACTCCGGTCCACAAGTTCACTTCTCTCCAAGCTGCAGCAGTTATTTTCGCGTTTCTTATACTTATTATGTTCATCCTTATATCGGAATCAACTAACCTTCTACCTGTTCCACCTGATCTGTTTTTCGCCCTTGCTAGTGCGATTTTTTACCTTCAGTATGAGGTATCCGATTCGAGTGCTTCTGTTCAAACCTCCGATCTACAAGCCAAATGTGATTCGGTCTCCGCTCGCATTTCCGCTCTCTCCGCACTACTTTGTCTCGTGATCGCCGTTCAACCGAGGCTTTTCCTCGCCGATGTTGCACTCGCTGCTTCTCTCTGTCTCCAGGTGTTGAAAATAATACTCAATTCAAAGTTATTCATGTCTAGTTAGTATTTATAGTCAAATTTATATAAGAATAAGTTTCTGGTTTTAAGTTAAAGTAGGTTTTGTACTACGTATTACAAATAGGCATGTTGCTAGCTATTTTCATATCTTGAGGATTGTAGAGATCATTCAGAGCACAATTCATGTCTAATTAGGATGTATAGTCAAATTTATATAGGAATAAATTTTTTTTGTTTTAAAGTTAAAGTTGGTCTCGTACTATTATAAATAGGCATGTTGCTAGCTATTTTCATATCTTGAGGATTGTAGAGAGCATTCAAAGTATGGTTCATGTCTAATTAGGATTTATAATCAAATTTATATATGAATAAGTTTTTTTTGTTTTAAGTTAAAGCAAGTTTCATACTATTAATAATAGGAATGTTGCTAGCTATTTTCATTTCGCAAGGATTGTAGAGAGCATACAGATATTCATGAGAGTCTGAATAAAATATTTTCCTTTGACCAGGGACTATGGGTTCTACAAACAGGACTTTCGCTTTACGTCGATGCGTTTATACCCAATGGTTGTCATAAGCTGTTGGATGTTGTTACTGGTGTAGAAGGTTCAACTAAGTGTGATTTGGAAGACTCTAAGCTTCGGGCTGTTGCTATACTTGATTTGACTTTTGTAGTTCATGTATTGTTTGTCTTGCTTATCGTTATTGTCACTTATGCTGCCGTTGCTAAAACTGTTGGCATTAGGAGATTTGGCTCTTATGAGGCTTTGCCAAACACAGACTCCAATATTATACAGATGAAGGCTATGACGGGAACTCAGGCTTGATCAGTTCCTGCATTAGGTAAATCATTCTTCCCTTAATTATTCAGTGAAGGATATGTTAAGCACTTTAGAGATGCATTGTTCAATATATAACATCTTGTAAACGTGATATATCAACCAAATTAATTATCGACATTCAGTTTTGTCCTTTGAAAGTGTTTGTTACTGTTCATTCCCTTGGTACATGCATTATTGAATCAGTATAATGATAATGTTAAGCGCTTAGGCAAAAATTCATAATAATGAAAATTTTAAACAAATGCTCACTTTATAACTAAGTATAATGATAATGTATTACTATCTAGTTAGTTACTTTTTTTAATACAAATAAAAGCAACTAAAGGGAACTATGGTGAAATGTAAAGTGATGCATTGCTCAATATATAACATCTAGTAAACACCATATATCAAGAAAATTGATTATCTACGTTCTGTGTTGTCCGTTGTGCGAGTGTTTGTTACTGTTAATTCCCTCGGTACATGCAGTGGCGGAGCTAGGAATTTGGCGAAGGGTGTGTTGATTTTCTTCTCATTTGTGTTAAGGATGTGCAAAATTAAACATATAGTCATAATAGCTAACATTTAATTTACGTACACAACTTAATTTTCCGGTGAAGGGTGTGCACCTGACCACCCTTCACCTAAGGTGGCCCATGGGTACATGCATTATTGAATCTCTTAGGCTGAATAGATTCCTAGCTCTGTATTATCAATGGAAAAAAGTTCTTGCGTTTGTCAGTAAAAATGAGTGTCAGATCAAAGGAATTAAGCACATCGCTCGATGAGATAACACAACATAATAATACAATGAGAAACGACAAGAAAACACCCATCCAGAGGGTGTTACTATTAGTTGGTTTATGATTAAGAAAACAGTACCTAAATCACCTCCAGAGTTGGAGGTGGTAGTATTGCACCCTGATAATAACCAAAGCATGCTCAACACCAGTATCAGAGATCAATAAGGAGGAAAGGGAGGTTTCTTTAGAAGCTTACTTCCTCTTTTTTTGGTGGCCACTAGACAGTTGGAGAATTAAAGGCTCGTTATCTGTCTTTTACGTAATTATAGATCATAGTGCAAAATATACAACATAGACAATGCAAATCACTTGTACAACTAGCTTGCCAGCACACAAAGCGTAAAAAACACATGGAGAAATGACTTAATGTCACATCAACATGTGATATGAGGTAATGTACATCTAATGCGTAACAGAAAATCTGAGCTTCATAAACAGGATAATTTCATTTTCCTCAGGATAACCTGTTTGAAGAACACTAAATCAGAGCTAAGTTAGCACAACAGATCTTGCCTGCCAGATTCTTTCGACGTTACTGTCACATACTTGGCTCTTATTTTGCTGCAATTGTGCTTCCGGTGTGAATTAGACCTATTAATGTTTTTATGTGATTTTAAAAATCTTTTCTGTTGTATGAACTAATATCTTAAGCCTTTACTCGGTAATTTCGACCGTTGTTTCTGCTTTCAAAGTGTCTTGGTCTGGGCAGGATTATCCAAGACGGAGTCATTCTTGCTCAGGAATTATCAAAAACATTTGAGCCACTAGGGATTATTCTTCTTCATCCCTTGTTTCTTTAATAATTGATATGAGCAAAGCCCTTTGATAGAATTATTTGGGACTTCTTAAAGAGGGTCCTTCTCAATAAGGGCTTCTCTATTGTATCATTCAGGTTTATCATGTATCACAACTTCATTTCCATCTATCCTTTTAAATGATTCACCTGTTGAACTCTTTAAATCTTAGAGTGGCCTTTGTCAAGGGGTCCTCTATCCCCATGCTTGTTCGTTCTTTGTTGAGATGCCCTTTCTGGGGCCCATATTGATGTACTATATAAAGTATGTATAAGAGGGGCCTCCGGGTGTATGACTCGTACTCTTCAAAAGGTCCTTCTCAATAAGGAAGCTACTGTAGTGTATGACTCGCACTCTTCAAAAATGCCTACAGGTGCGTGTCGGATCCACCAAAAGTAGTGCATTTTTTGAAGATTCGACACGGGTGCAACAACATTTTTGTAGAGTTTGAGCAACATAGACTATAGCTTCTACATGGCATCATCCTTTCAGCCTCACAACAAGTGTGATTATTGAGAAACTATTCTTAGTTCATATCACCAGAAATTTGACTCCCTTGCAATCTCAATTCCTGCAGATTGTATACCTAATTCCTACAATATCCAAAAAATTCCTTTGTCTAGCTAAATTTATTGAATTTACATATTTGCTTTATTTCTAATCAATTATCTTTCGTTAATCAGCTTAATAGGACGTAGCGACATTCCAGTTAGCTTAGTCCAACATTTTCGGCTGCTGTTTCTCAATCAAGAAGAAGAATCTAAAAACGAGCTAAGCTCGCCAAGAAGGCTGCCCAAAACAGATTTGTGGCACACACAATTCTGTTTTGTTTTTGCGGAGTTCAGGTTGATCGGAGTAGAAACAGCTTCTTTTGTACTGGCCTAACACTTTGAATTAGATTGTATTTTAGTTGGACAAAATGTTGTATGAAATGTCAAAGGCAGTGTAATTCAGCAGGAGGAGGAAGTTTTTATTCCCGCCTTTTAATCATATATATGCAATTAAGCTTTTCAATCGTGTATCAAAGGACTTGTCGACATAGGCTACTTCATTTTGCAATCAACAAAGGCGGATTTAGCATGTAATGTGGGGGTTCACGTCAATTCAGTAGCTTTTGGTTGTATTAATAAATTCACTAAATATCTGTAAATATTTGATTGTGCCACGAGTCATTTGAGAATAGATTGAACAAAGAGGAATTGAAATATCGAATACTGGAGGATTTGTGATAAGAGGGTGGAAGCTGGTAAAAGAGTTTTGAGTAAGCAAACGTGGAATATTGATGTATTTTGAGGTCTGATGGAAACATCAACACACATCAAGCTTGTGAATACAAGGTTCCGATGGATTAGTTACACTTTTAATTTATTAGCTACCTTTTAATTATGTTTAGCTTGTATTAAGAAGGGGATACAAGATTGGCATGAGATGTAGTAGAAGCTGCACGGACACTACCGTCATTTTTTTTTTACTGCACTATTGTAAATACTTCTTACTCTCTAATACTTCTCAGATTAGTTGAATCGAGTGTTCTGGTTTCCTTTTCAACTGTTTGCATGTCACAAGTTTGAATCTTAGTTTAAGCCGAAGAACACCTTCATAGATCTTATAGGCATTTTACATGTCTAAATAAAATAACACCAGTAATTAGATGATCTCTAGCAAAAAATAACATTTCATTTCGAGGGGCTTAATTCAACCTGAATAATTTACAGTGACAGTTGCAATCAAATAAAGAGAAGGATACTATTTCTTCGGTTCAAATGCTAGAAGCAACAGAAAAATATGTCCACTCCTAAATAATCTTCACAACTTTAGAATACTCTTTGCTTAAAAAAATCATACTCTCTCCTCAATGATGTGTGGATCAGTTGTTGAGTTGTGGAGCCTAATTAATCGCCGACACTATGAAGATCTAAATAATCTTCGCAACTTTCGGGCTTGTATTATGTTTGCCCTAGTTTTCGCTATATATTCGGGAGAGCCATTTTTCTTTGTATGTGAGCAAGAGAGAATTATAAACACAAACTCCCTATTCGATTATAGTGAAATCTGCAGCGGCAAAGTGGACGTAGCTCTCGCATTGAGAGTGAACCACTATAAATCTGTGTGTTATTTGTTTTTCGCTTATTTACTGTTTTCTGATTAGATCGATTTTGAAACTCAAATCCTAACATCAGTAGCATGTCCTCGCCTTGCCCTCGCTCTTGGGACGTATTGCAGGGGATGGGGCATTGAAGGCATAGGTTGGCCATCAAAATCCTGCAAAGACTGAACCATGTCATTATTTTTTATTATATCTCAAGGAAACAATTGGTAAAATCACTGCCAAATCCCTTCATATTTACACCTCGGACTACGGTATTGCTTTCATCACCTTAAATGGGGAAAATTATCTTTGCATGTCAAGCTCCTTTTTCAAGATGAGTTTGCAATTCCAATTTTCTAAAGATAGCTATGCAAATCATAAAATGAAACAACCTATATGATCTATATAGTGTGCAAAAAAGATAAGCCTTCTTTTTAGAATAGATGATTCTTTGCTCCAAAGTGTTAAGAGTCCCACATCGGATATGGAATGGGAACATGAACTCCTTATATGGACTTGAACAATCCTCACCCTACAAGCTAGCTTTTGGGTTGATTTAGGCCAAAGATTCATTTTTTAAATGGTATCAGGGTCAAGACTCATTCCAATTCTTTGTTCACCGATGTTGACCCCCAAATTATATTATTCACGCTCCAGTTAACAAAATCTGGACATGCGGGGAAGTGTTAAGAATCCCACATCAGATATGAAATGAGGACATGAATTACTTATATGGACTTGGACAATCCAAATACATTCTTTACACAAAGTTATACAGGACTAAAGGCATTCAAGTCCAGAAAAGAGAACGTAGAAGAAATAAGAATTGAACTTTTCACATACAAGTACATAACCAAACGTTTCACTCTATTTTGTAATCGCAGAAATAAGGTGGAGCTAACGGCTGACAGTTTCAAGTGAGAAATAAATTCAGAAAAACAAAAGACAGAAAGGTGAGAACTTTCTTGTGAAAGCATCTAGGAGACTCTACACCAATTTGCACACAACAAAAGTATCAGATGATCTATAGCCATATAAATATCTAAGACTTATTTTGAGCCACAAATTTTAAATCTTTTTTTTTAAACTTCATATCAAATCAAATGGTGACACGTAAATTGAGAAGGAGAGAGTAATAGTTAATGGTTAGATAGAATCATCTCTAAATCTCCTTCCAGGAGGTAAAGCATCATCCATCTTCAGAAATCCATCTTTCCCTTGAGTTAGCAAAAAATTCGCCCCGTCTTTCTCTTAAAACTCACCTGTGTTGTAAATGTTCTTCACAAATCCTAGCGTAAGGTGTGTGATCCAGCAATTTTCATATGCGGCTGCTAATTGGGCGGAAATTGGAATTGCAGCTTCAATATTGATCTGCTTTCCTTCTTTAACTTATAGATTTACAAAATGCTCTATTTTTTACCTAGAAAAGTGAAGAAAACACAATTGAGAAACAATCATTGGAGTATGAAGCTGTGGAATTTAAACCGTGTTCCCATCTCTCATTATGTCAAGCACTTACTATGAATAGAGCTAAGATTTATACATTTGGAAGTCATGAAGCTTCTTCTTTCTCACGGTTAAAGATACAGTTAGTTTCCTTGAGGATGAATACAGAGATATTTTAACTGCAAGTCTGGTAATCCACAATAAACATATTAATCTTATCTCTAAAGAATTCTCAGATCTGTATTTTGCACTGTTAAACAAAGGTAATATACCTGTGATATACACTGAATATACAGCAGTATATATCATAGGTATACAAAGCAGTGGACTGGGCAGCAGCAAAACAGTGGGCCGCTTGGGCCTCGGCAGTGGGCCTTCGGCCAGCAGCCAGCAGAAGCAAAGCAGAGGGTCTCTTGGGCCTCGGCAGTGGGCCTCTCGGCCAGACCATACAGAATTGTGGACAACACAATATTGTATATATCGTATATATATTTGTAGTATATTGTAGTGTAAAGGTTACCTTAATTAGTGTTATACACTTACCATAATTGTATAACACTAATTAAGGTAGAATAAGGATTTAGAAGTAGAATAGGAATAGGATCTTCCTATTATGGAAATATGTAACTTGTATATGTAGTCTTTCAATTAATGAAAATAATGAAGGGGATTATTTCTTTCATGCACAACCATCATATTTAACCAGGCCATGCGAAATCTGTTAAGAGTCTCACGGGAACATGGACTCCTTATATGGTATCAGAGTCATGCCATTTTAATTATTTGTTCACCGATGTTGGGCCCCCAAATTATATTATCCACGCTCCAGTTCACAAAATCTGGGCGTGCGGGGAGTGTTAAGAGTCTCACATCGGATATGAAATGGGAACGTGGTCTCCTTATATGGTATCAGAGTCAGAGTCATTTCAATTCTTTGTTCACTGATGTTGAGCTCCCAAATTATATTATCCACGCTCCAGTTCATAAAATCTGAGCGTGCGGAAGAGTGTTAAGAGTCCACATCGGATATGAAATAGAATAATTGACTACTTATATGAACTTGAACATTCATCACCCTAACAAAATCATTCAGAAGAAAATATTATAAGAACCAGCAAAGTATCTCATTTTCGGAAGGTTAAGGTATCTTTTGTTAGACAAACCTAAACACAACTGGAAAACTTATTTAGGTGACAAAAGATCTGGAATTAGCACCAAAACTTCCTGAAATATTGCGGTCAATTGTAAAGGAATTTACGCATGAATTATTTACCTTGTTTAAAGGAATTTATAATTGGAGCTAGATGATGTTTCGAATCAAGAACAAAGACGATTTCTATTAAAGGCAATAAACTATAAGCAAACAAAGATTGTATAATTAATTAGAGAAACCAAGACTTAAATAATGTGTAATTGAATAATCAGATGAACAAAAAGCAATTCATGCTAGGTTATTGACCATATGTTAAGAGTCCCGTATCGGATATAGAATGAGTGGTCTTTTTATATGACTTGGGCAATCCTCCTTCCTACAAGCTAGCTTTTGGGGTTGAGTTAAGCCCAAAATTCATTCTTTACATGGTATCAGAGTCAGACTCATTCCAATTCTTTGTTCACCGATGTTGGGCCCCAAAATTATATTATTCACGCTCCAGTTAACAAGGTATGGGCGTGCGGGGCTCTGATACCATGTAAAAAACTTTTGGGGTTGAGTTAGACTCAAAACTCATTCTTTACATGGTATCAGAGCCAGACCCATCCAAATTCTTTGTTCACCGATATTGGGCCCCATATTATATTGTTCACGCTTCAGTTAATGAGGCCTGAGCGTGCGGGGAGTGTTAAGAGTCACACATCGGATATGATATGGGTAATTTGTCTTCTTATATGGCTTGGACAATCCTCCTTCTTACAAGCTAACTTTTGGGGTTGAGTTAGATCCAAAATTCAATCTTTACACCATAATCTAACTACATGAAATGTTGAACATTTAAAACTCAACAGGATACACACATAGACACATGAATACATTTTAGATACCATTTAGTAACATTAAAAAGGGCAGCCCGGTACAGGGAAGGGCCGGACCACAAGGGTCTATTGTACGTAGCCTTACCTTTCATTTCTGCAAGAGGTTGTTTCCACGGCTTAAACCCGTGAACTCTTGATCACATAGCTGCAACTTTACCAGTTACTCATACAATTTAGTAACATTAAATATATTTTCCCCATGTCTATCCTTCAATACTCTGATAATTAATCATTGACCACTTTCTCTGTGAAATGAGAGGTAGCTTTCTTTATATCTTTTCAACTCGATAGAAGTTCCTCTTTGTTAAATGCAAATCAATTTGCAAATACATTTTCACTAAACGGTATAGTTGTGAAAACATATCTTAAATGTCCTATATCTCTGGTTCTGGGATGTTAATGTTATAAATTACCTATTGAAAAATAAATGGATAGAAAATTACTTAGTTATTTCAAACAAATCTTCTGACACCTTGGTTGCATCAACATTCAAGTCAAAGTATATTGCTATGATGCAATGCACAAGAAACCAAGAGACTCATACTTGTAGCATTCCATCCCAAAGGAAAGAATAGAATGGAAAAAGAACAGCATATACCATAAAAGAGCAATCGAATGAAAAGACCGATGACTCCTTTTATCCTTTGTTGTATTCTTTACATTTAAAAAAGAACAGCACGGTGAACTAAGCTCTCGCTCAGGGTACTGAATCATTCTTGCAGTCTGAATACCTCTTCATTAAAAGGAATAACGGAACAGCTGTGCGAACACCAAAAGCAAAAATATTTAAAACTAATGAACAATACACAACATTTTAATGTTAACCAAAAACAAAGCAAAAAGAATAGGAGTAACAAATACTCAGTTAATTATCTTATCTTGCATTGTTAGTGTGTGGATGACGATATTAACCAACATGGTGGCCTAAGTCTTGAACAATGGTTCCAGATTCCCAAAATCACCAAGGTAAGATAAATTGACTTTCTATGGTAAGAGCCTTTTTGCTCATCACTGCTATATATTTCCCTGCTGCAGCAAATAAAAGGACGATGACAATGAAAAGCTCCAGATAAGATGACTCAGCCATATTATCAGACACCTTGGGTGGACACTCCACTTCAAAATTTCATGCAATTTTTATACCTCATAATTTCGTAAGACGGTTTAATTTTGCACCAATTAGTTGGTAACAATTAATTTTGCCCGGCAGCGTACAATATACCCTTGTGGTCCGGTTCTTCCCCGGACTCCGCGCATGGCAGGAGCTTAGTGCACCAGGCTTTTTTTTTAGTTGGTAACAATGTCAAATTCATCAAGAAGTCATAATGCACCTGCAAATCAGGTACAATAAGAACATACATGTAAAATCTCTAGCAAGAAACTATGTCCAAAAGAACATACATGTAAGATATTCTGGTCTTAACGTTCTAAAATATAAAACAAACTTAACGTGGAGGTTTTGCAGAGCATCATATTCAAAGCAAAGACACGTGCTTCACCATAAATTAACTATTTACATTGACTAAAACCCTTGTTCGTCCCATGTCATTCCAAGCACAAAGTACAATTTTTTTAAGCTGTGTTCGTCCAACACCTTGTTGGCTTCTAAAATATAGAAATAGTGAAGTTAAATTGATCCCCTTTTCTTTAACCTCATTTTCTTAAGCTTCTCACTAATACTGTTTTTAGCCAATAACCTAATGAATTTTCCTTTGAAATGCTACTAGAGTCAACTACAATGTAAAAACAACAAGAAATGTAAAAACCTAATTAATAAAAAACACAAGATTAATAATATAGAGCTTCTCCTATTTCAAGTCCTTGTGGTCCAAAAAAAACTTTGTCCAAAGCAAGTCCCCTTGTATATATCAACACTAACTAAACACGCTTTTATAGGACATTCATAGGATACAAGTAGGGTACCATTACCTATCTTCATGTTCATGTGGTGTCTCCTAACACTATTGGGATTTAAAGTCACCAAGTAGTGAGCTTTAAAGGTGAAATGTGAATTGGGAAATAAAGGGAAATAAAATTGGAGAGAAATGAAATTTTGGAAAAATAAATTTTTCAAGTGAGCATTCTCCCACATTGGTGGTGGAAGTCTTATGTTTGTGTTTATATGTAGAAACACATCCTCTATTTCGATTGCCAGTATTGAAGAATAGAGTTTTGTTCTATCTTAGGAGGAATTAATTCAAACCTTGAGTAATTGTGAAGAGATTAAATTCTTTAAGGAAACACAACTTTCTGTGGGCTCGAAACTGCCATTTTTATTCTTAAACGATTTCTGTTTTATAGTATAAATTCTGAATATAAAGATAACAAACACATTCTGTTTTATAGTATATATTCTGAATACAGAGGTAACAAACACATTATAGTATCTTTAATACTCACCTAGTATTATAGACTGAACAGAAGAGCACAACGCAATGACTAGCTTATTAAGTAGGAGAGCACATTCAATTTATAAACCTCTTACTAACTCTTCGTGAAATCCATGTTGGACACAATTGGTTCGATGCAATTCTCTTACTTGAGGACCAACAAGCTCGTTATTCACGGTTGGCTTTCCTCTTGGATCTAGGCTACTATTCTTGACATTCTATGCTCGAGACATATAGTCCACAATTCCAAGTCATGGTGGAATATAATTGTTACATATTGAATCGAAGAGTGGAACTTCAAAAACTGAAATAAAGAGTACAATTCAAAAACTATGTTATTAAGTAGGAGAGCTCATTCAATCTACAGACCTCTAACCAATTGTCGGTTAAATCCATGCAACACTCGATTGGTTCATTATAGTTATCTTGCTTGAGAACCAACGACCTTGTTGGGTCTAGAGTATTATTGTTGACACTTTAAAATCAAGATAGGCCACAACTTCAAGTCGCACGGTGGATTAACTTACTTTGATATAATTGTTATAGGTTGAATTGTAGACTCAAACTTTAAAAAAAAAAAAAACCAAAATAAAGAGCCTGATACAAAAACTTGTCTTATTAAGTAGGAGGATCCATTCAATTTATAAACCTTTCACCAATTGTTAGTGAAATACATGCCGGACTCGATTGGTTCATTAAAATTGCTCATGCTTGAAAACCAACAACCTCGTTCTTCATGACTTACTTTCCTATTGAATCTATAATACACGCTTCTAAGTATTTAGACTAAATTTTATAAGATGTGCTTAGGAAATCGGAAACAACCTCTCTGTCTCACAAAGGTAGAGGTAAGGTCTGCGTACATACTATACTCCCTAGATCTCACTTTGTGTGATTACATTAGGTATGTTATTGTTGTACATTGTGTGCAAGTGAATAGCTAGGTTACCAGTCTTGGCACTCTACGCTCGAGATGGCCACACACAACTTCAAGTTGCGGTGGACCAAATTATGTTAATATAATTATTATAGGTTGAATAGG
Organism: Anisodus tanguticus; assembly: GCA_034509755.1. Classification (NCBI taxonomy): domain Eukaryota; kingdom Viridiplantae; phylum Streptophyta; class Magnoliopsida; order Solanales; family Solanaceae; genus Anisodus; species Anisodus tanguticus. The sequence continues at coordinate 1,020,081 of CM067540.1, read as the reverse complement.
AGAGTCCGACCTAAAAGATAGACTTGTTAGGTTGGATTTTGAGAGTTGAGAATGTTCCATTCATTCTATAAGTCCTATACAATCCTTTTCTAGAAAATTCACGTGAGACTCAATTGGTTTATTATTTACAAAAAGCTAGGAATTTTGGACCAGTTCTTTGTAATTTTCATTACTATTTATTTTAACAACACATGATAGGGGGAAAAAATAAAGAAAATAGTACCTCGAAATACGACATTGATCTGGCTGTCGGAATCTTGCAATTAGATTAGATGAATAATGTTGAGAGAAATGGAATCTGACCATATAAATTTGAGACAACAAGTGAAGTCTCTGCTCTTTCCTGTTTTCTATATTGTTTAGTTTTAATGACATTGTTTTTGTCTATTAGACACAAACTTTTGTCATTATTGGGGCATTAGAAAACAAACCCTTTTTTCTTCTTAGTCACTCTTTTAATACATGTGTGGTGGTGTGTGGAAAGTTCATGCTTTAGATTCAACGAATTCAGAATGAGTTTGATTTTCTGGTAAGGAAAAAGGTCAAATTTATTCATGTACCATTTGAAATTGAGAGATTTTACCTTTTATTGAACTTTTGGTCTTATATTACTCCAGTTGTTAGTAAACAATCTTGTTTTTTGCCGTGGTCTGTGGACCCCTTGTGAAGCTCCATTCTGAGGGTAATTTTAAACCATAGCTAGAAATTTGAGAGAGAAAATTAGATTTTTTTTCTCAAAAAATTCAGACACGTGATATCTATCCATTTCAAGGTGGAGCTCCCTTAGTGGCAAGGGCAAATACGAGATGATTTGTTAACTTTAAAGATATGAATGAACTAAAAGTATAACGATGATAACATTGAACAATTTCGAATAGTACATTGACGAATTTGGACCTTTCCCTTTATTATAGTACTAATATTTTATTTGTATATCTATAAATACAAAGGTAGAGTTTGAATTCTTGAAAACGGCCTCAAGTGCTAGTTCTTGTTCTGAATTAATTTTTTGTTTACATTTAGTGATTTTTGTAACACAAATATAATATTTAGACTAAAATACCGCGTTCTGCTAAATCCATATATTATATAGTACCTCATTGAATCTACAAACTGTAGGATTTTGTTGGGTTCAAAACATATAAGTAGGCACAACGGAAGTTTAAAATTTTGTTCTACTTACCCCAACAATTTCTTCTGGTATGGTTATATGACAAAATCGAAACTTGTAACATAAAACATGAACACTTACAAGTTAATAAATCTGGAGTCTTTACTTAGGATTACACGCGACTGTCCCTTCGACTGCAAACACTATGCTATGGTGTATTCCTATGTCAAGAAAGCCAGAAAATCTTGACAGAGGTTTGAGAGAGTTTCGCCCTAGACTCTAAGTCTAGAATTAGTTTATAGAATTGGTGTGTTTTAATTAACAATGGGAGTGTTGTATTTATAGTTGAAATTTAGGTTAGAAAACGTTCTAGGGTTAGGCTTAAGTCTGGCCCAAAACCCGAGGTGCAGTGGAACAGTCCGCCTGGGCTCACTGCCGGCTCGGCGCCGCGGCGCCTTACGTAAAATTCCGTTTCCGTTTTTCATTTAATATATATATTCAGCACATTAAATCCAAAATCCTATTTTGATTTAATTAAATAATTTCCATCTAATAGAAATTATCCCATAGTTATTATCAATTTAAATATCTCGATTCCAAATCAAATATTTAATACTTTCTCAATACACCCTTAGATCGAAGAGACAATCGACATAGTGTGACCCTATATGCCTTCATATATCGACACTAATCCAATTAAAGTCCATACGGAACTCTTAGACTGCATCGTACGACGAACTCAATATATGAAGTACGTTTACATGAATCCAGCAAACATAACCTTTATGTGAGATGATAAATTCCATTCATTCGTGACACACTCGATCAAGCTTAGGATTTGCCATGTGTCTATCCAAATGGCTTGATCACTTTATCTCATCTATATTAGTCGACAACTAGATCATATTCTAAATATGTCTCTTGCATTGACCAATGACTTGGTCGACCTAATATCACTCAGAAGTTAAGTGCTCTCTCGAATATCCAATCGAGGAATGAATCATATTCTTGGCTCAACACCACCTTAATTTACATCATAATGCACCCAACACAAGCCGTATCTTATCCTATAAGGAGTTTAAGCTTAGGATAAAGTCAAAGTACATTACTCTGTAAACAAGGTGCGTATTGACCTCAAGTCAAATGATATTTATCTCCCACACTCTGATAACACTTTAGGCATGTATAACAAATAGTTCATCAGCATGGTATACCAATACTTTCAAAAGTATCCATATGTCCATCACTAGTAACTATTACTAGTAGCAGGTGAGACATACTACATTCTCTAAGAATGTGATGCAGGCCACATGTCGACTTATAATATATCATCGATATCCCATTCTCGATGATCATTAGTCGAGGCTATTTTAGAGTTACGCTCTATCATCAATATCTCACTCTATTAATGACAATGTAAGCTCGAGTGATGCATATTAATGAATAATTACAAACAATCAAATAATAATTCAACAATTGCAAATGTCATAAATATTAATCTTATTAATAATAATACATCAGTGTTCAAGTACATTTGTCCCTAATAATGATTGTCTCTAGGACATACATACTTTCACAAACTCACCCTAAATCCGCCTTTGATTTGTCAATTAGTGTAAAAACAGGTAGGCATGTTTGCCTTATGGCCTAAAGGACCAACAATATTTTCTGAGAAGACACCATTATCTTAGCTTTGTCAAATTGATTGTAATGTTTTACGTGTTGTCTCTGTGTGTGTGTCTTTGTGGTGTATGTGTGTGGGGGTCAGTGGAATGTGACCACAAAAGGAATAGTGTAACATTCACACACAAATCACAAGTTCCAAAATAACCCGTAAAAGTTAGTGTCACATTTTTCATTTGAGTTTGACACTAAAAAGCTGAGCTAAAGAAGAACCCTAGATACTCGGAGTCGGACGTACTGCATTAGTTACGATTTAGTTTGAATTCAATAATTTCGGTTCACTTTATATAAATATTTAAAAATTCACTAAATTAGTATATATAATAGATTTTGAATTCGTCATATCAAATGGATAAGATAAGATTTCGAACTCGGGCTCATAAAGTTCAAAGAGCGATCTGATGCACAAAGTATATTGTCTTAGCATGACTTAAGAAAGGACCGCGGACCAAGGGATCATAAAGTTCATATGCTTACTTTGCCTTGGTTGACACTTCTTCTTTTTTCCTCTTTTATTTTTTTTTTGGTTCAAGACTAAAATTTGTGGATTATTTCTAATAGATCTTGTCTCCTTTTTTGCATCACTTGAGGTCCACGATTACTATTAGTACATATTGTCAATTGAATATGGAAGTTGTTGGGGGAAAAATACTAATTAGTAAATATAACAAGTTTCTTATTTTGACTATTTTACCTCAAAACTTCAATCAATTTCTGAGACGAGTAAGAGGAGTAACGCGTAATACATATATTATAGTTTAACATTTATTGTTATCTCATTTTCATAGTTAAGATGCTTGTTAAATAAATTAAAATAGACCTTTAAATATTATATTGAATAAATATTACTCATCTAAATGTGTATTTGAGAAAATAGAGAGAGAATGTAACGAAGAGGAGCCGGATCTATATACTTGATGTTACAAAAATTCTTCAAGGAGAAGACTCACTTGTAAAGAACGAATAGGAGCAATAGCCTCCTTTTTTTAAAAGTTGGCATTTTGACTCGTTTTGAGATACTAATTATGAGAAAGATTATATTCAAAGTATTACTCTATTCGTTCATTTTTACTTGTATATTATATTAAAAATAAATTTCAGTTTTACTTGTCCACTTAATTAGCATGCCAAGAGAAATATAATTTTTTCTTCTTCTTTTTTACCCTTAACATTAACCCCTAATTCCCCAAATCACAAGATTATTTGAAATGCTAATAGTCATGAGAATAATAGTAAAATATGTACTTCATTTACTATTTTCTTCAAGAAAGTGCAAATTTTATTGTGACGGACAAGTAAAAGTGAACGGAAGGAGTAATACCGTTCTTGTCAATTTCATGATTTAATCTGCTCTTTGCATCTCACTTGGAGTCAAATTTGTGAAATTTCTTTTTCCTACACTGCACACACAAAAAAAAATCAATTAATTAATCATTTTGAAATACTTGAATGGATCAAATTGTCAATTGGAAAGGGATGGGGGTTTCAATCTTTTAGTTGTTCTAAATCTGATACATATTTGATTTGGATCTCAAATTTGAGAATTTGAGATTCCCTTTAAAGAATTTTAAAAAAATAAGTGGACAAGATATTTTGGCAAAATCTCAAACAACATATGGTGATGGAGGAGTTGTCAGTCTGAAAAAAATATATTAATTATTTAATTTGGTAGATCCAACAAATGGATGAAGACTAATAGAACTATTACTACTATTGACAACCTGTTTATTTTGGCCAATCATTTGTAATCAGTAGTTAAAAAGATGATGGCTTCAAACTCACTAATCATATAGGATTAGTTATTAAAGCTAACAACTTTTATTGTAGTGTCTAAATCCAACAATTATTGTCTTAGTGTCTAAATTCTATTTTTATTTCCTTTTACTTTGTAATCTTTATTGTTTTGTTTTCAAAAGTGAGCAAAATGAGAAAGAAAAAAGGAATCAGTAATGAATATTCAACTTAAATTAACTAGACACCTATTCTTTATTCTTTTTTTCTTGTTCTTCTAATGTTTCTTTTACTCAAAAAAGTTAACTTATATACAACAACAACAACAACGTAAGAGAATATTCATATTATTTAAAAATATAGTATAGATGGCAAGCAGTTAAATAGATATAGAGCTTTATCCTTAGACGTTTTTTTTTTCAACTCTCACAAGAATTATATGGGAGTTGCAAATAACTAACCTTTGCATGCGGGTATAAAAAATCGATGCAAGAATTATACTCCACAGTCTTGTTTTGGACGGTAGGAATGGAAAGAGGAAAAAGGGAGAACCAAGACTCAATGAATAATTATTCAAAATGAGTGAACTAATAAAACAAGGTAAATAACCCGTTACTACAAATAAAAATACCTTGATAATGTATCTACTCCAACATCATTAATTCGCTAAAAGATAAAATTATATCACACTATAACAATATAGTGTTGCCAATGCTAAAATAAGACGTATATATGGCCACTAGTTTAGCCTGGTACAATATTTTCTATATGATTAATAACATCAAGTCATGGTAAATGTAGTAACTTGCAAATAAAATACATGATTTTTTTGTAAAACCATTTTATTTGATTCAAATTTTAAGTGAACATAAAAGATTTTTTTCTCATCGAAACCAAATATGAGTCAACTATGAATTTTGGTCAAAAACAATTAAATCATGTCGTTATAATTTATTGTGTTTCCCAATTTCATCAAGTATTGAAAACCATCCCACCATATGGGTACTGTTCCCTATGATTTATTTTATTCTTAGTTTTTGCAATTTTGGTAAAATTTTATTATTTTTATTTTGTCCTCACTTCAACCCTTCCCAAGAAAAACGGGGGGAGGGGAGGATCTTGGTGAGAGGATATGTTACTTAAAATTCAAGAATATGGGACATTGATACACATACAATAAAATATTTTCTTCGTCCGTTCAATTTATGTTACACTTTTTTATTTTTAATTCATATAAAAAAGAATAATATATTTTTCTTTTTAGTAACATTTGACTTTACACTTCTCATTTTACCCTTAATGAGATAATTTATAGTCACACAAGTATCTATGCGTTATTTAGACCACAAATTTTAAATATATAGTCAAGCATTTTCACATAAATTGAGATGTATGAAGTACTCCGTTCATTTCAATTTTTATGATATTATTAATTTTGTACTCTTCTTATCTCAAAATACTTGTCGCATTACGTTTTTCAATAGTCAAACTATGTGAAGTTTAACCAACAGTTTAAGCTATATTTTTTCATCATACTAATATGAGAAGAATTGCAACTTATATTATTTTTTGTATAGTTTCCAAAAATCTAAATTTTAATTTTAAAATATTGAATCAATCTAATCTAATTTAGCTTTAAAAATTTAGTCAAATTGACTTTTAAAAAGAAAAAAATGACAAGTATTTTGGGACGGAGAGAGTAGTATTTATAAGTTAGTTTTTAGTTTTATATTTTTTTATTATAAGAGATCTTTATTGTTATACATCAAATATGAAAAAATTACATATAAGAGATCTTTTCCAGATCATTTTCTTCTATTCAAATTATAAGAATATATAGAGATAAAAAAGAAAAAAAATATGTAGTTCCAAAATGAGACTCCACCTAACTAGCACACTCACGTCAATGTTAAAAAAAAAATAAAAAAAATTACATTCATTACATGCATTCACCCTGTATGACTTACCCGAGCTTATTCAGGGCCTTATCGCCCGAATCATGAAAAATAATGTCTGGTTATACCTTGTTCATCCATTTTCTCACATTTTATGGATCTTTTGTAGAGTGAAACTACTTTTTCATATATATGTTTAAATATTTTTTCTTATAAAAATGTAATTTATAGTAATATTAAAATTTTCACTAATAATTTAAAATATAAAAAATAAATAAACATAAAAACTAAGAATATTTAACCTATAGTGTAGTGTGTATATACTCATACGCCGAATTCCTTTATTTTTAAAAACAAAAGAGTAATAACTTCCAATAAAATACAGACGTAAAATTAGAAAAGAAAATGGGGCATAAAAAGATAAAGATGATAAGCACTTGAGCAAAGAGTTGACGAATAATAAATTGTCTCTTTCTATTTGGATTCTCTCACTTTTTTTTTTAATTGTACCAAATAGAAGTGGCTGTTCTGTACTTTTACAGATGTTAAAGGGCTTTAATACTTCAATAAATGGAATTTTGGGGCCCATTGCAATTAAAAGGTTATAAGCCTAGTAGCACTATGCATACTCCTCTATATTTGTTTTTTGTCCCCCTATTTTAAGCCAAAATTACCAACTTTCCCTTATTCATAAATCCACTTAATTGATCCATTTTCCCAATTTTAGCACCCACTTTTAAAGAATATATATTTTCTTCCCCAACAATAAAAAGGAAGAAAAAGATAAATGTTTTTATACTATGAAGAAAAGAAAAGAAGGAAAAAAATTGGGTGCAAATGGATAAAGCTTTTAGAGTAAAGTTTATTTAATGCTTTAGAAAAAATTAAGGGTAAATAATTGTTTAAATATTATGCTTTTACAATTACAAAGGGAGATATTTGAAAATATATACAGTCAAATCTCTTTATAATTGTCATTCGTAATAACAACATTTTACTATAGCGACTTGATTTTCTCCGGAACTGATTTTTCATGTTATATTTTACTTATGTATAACAACATTCTACTTATAACATCAGTGACATTCATTATAACGGTACACTCTTTGTAAAATTATTTCTCTATAACAGTCATACTCAAATATTGTGTAATAATATTTTGTAAGAAGTATATTATGTATAAAATAAATATTTATGATAATCATTATTAATGTCATGCACATAGTAAATTTCAAGTACGAATATCTAAAGGAAAATCTCATAGTAATCTGATTTAGTTTTGAAATTTTTTAAAATCACCTATTTTCAAAATATATGTTCCTGATTTTAATTCTTTATCGGTATGGTACAACTAGTTATGAATTTATTACTAATTTATTAGTCTTTTTAATTTTTAATTAATGAAATATGAAAATCAATTGAGATTTTAAAATTAACAAGTATATTATTTTTCGTTTATAACATAAAAAGTACAGAAAAATTGTGTACTTTTGATTATAACAGCTAAATGAGATTTAAATCAAATCCTTTAATAAGATCGGGATATTTTTTTTACGTATTACGAGAATGTCGTTGGTAGAACTTGGTGAACCAAGCGTACTACTTGACTTGCCAATTCTTCTCTTATGAAATTTCGAGCAGGATAGACCTCAACAGAAAACCGAAGAGTAACGGCAGCAAGTGATTGAGTTCAGTAGTTCCTCATATAAAATTATTGACTCTAGAGATATAGTAATATTATGCCAGTATATGTATATATATATATATAACAACACCTCATTATAGCGGTCATAAAATTTCCGGACAAATATTGTGGTTATATATATATAGGACATCTAAAACAACTTATGTTAAAATTGTATTTTCATGAGTAGGATGCAAGAATAACTTTGTTTATGGTTTAAAAAAAAGGCTATACTATTTCATGTTAGTTTTTTATTTTATTTTATGATCACCAAGATATACTATATATCTATGTATTTTTCCCTTTTACAAAAAGGTGATCCTTTTTGCCTTTCTTTCGATCTCAACCAAACTCAAATCTATAATATCTTGGTGATCCAAATAGCATCTTTTATTAAAAAAAGATCTCCAAGAATATTCCAAAATGATAGAGATCACTAAAAGCAACACAAATTCATTTCCTTTTTTCCTTCCTTCTCTTTCTATCAATGCAATTCTTGCCCCCGGGCACATGCGAGTTGGTAAGTGATAAGGTGATTGGGGTACAACCACTCCGACGTCGCGGGTTCGAATCCGTGTGGTGACAGTCTTTGCTGAAATATTGCAAGGGTTGTTGCTGGGTTCGCGTCCCGTTGGTCCTCTCCCTTGCAGGGCTGCCACTCGCGCATATCCCTCGATTTACATCTCACCTGGCCAAGGGGCCTCTGGTACAGGTGAGTGGAGTTTCGCCTTCGGGACTTTCCCCTTCACAAAAAAAATAAAAATCAATGCAATTCTTTCCTTAATTTCTCCTATTTGAATTTTTCAAACATTCTTGGAAGAAGTTTAATGGCAATCAACACTATTAGAGACACTCAATTTTTTTTAATTTACACCACTCTTAATTTCTTCAAAATCATTTATGTAATTCATACATGCAAGTCAAACATATTTTCAAATTAAAAATTATATCTAGTTCATAGCCTCGTCAACAACAAAAGGGCGAGGAAAACACACAAATATACTTCTAATTATAAAGTTTGAGCTCATAATGTTAAGGGAATCATAATTTAATATTTTATTTCTTTTACAATAAACAAGATACTAAAAGAAGCACTCATAGTGTCAAATCAAAAAGAAAAGATGCGCTACAAATTTGAACTACAAATAAGAGTAACTCGATATGTCCATTGTGTAATCGTGATAATAAATACTACTTCCACGAATTATTTGTTCTGCACATTTATCTAACTCATGTTATTCACCGATTTGACCGAAATCCTCAATTATTGAAATGGTGATAAAGACCTAAGCCACAATTGTTGTTATAGACTTTTGAGTAGAAAAATTTAGGACAAAGCTTAGTGGCTACCATTACCAATAGAGACACTCAATTAAATTTTAATATAATGTAAACCACTCTTAATTTCTTCAAAATCATAGATGTAATTCACGTTTGCTAGTTATATAGTTTCTTAGATTGAAAATTCTAGCTCATAACTATGCCAAAAAGGCTGAGGAAACCAGAACAAATATATGTATAAAGTTTGATCGTACTTATCATTAAAGAAATTATCTCTTTTTTTTGTTGGTGAACTACAAATTATCTCATAGAATAATTTATTGTGCAACAATAAAATACTAAAAAGAAGCACTGTGAGCATCGAATCAAGAAGAAAAATATATTCATGTTCTTTACACAAGTTGACTATAAATAAGACTGTGTTGATATTCTTAATTGCTTAATAGCGATGATAAATATTTTGAATTATCTATAAAAACGTATATAACCAACTCATGTTGTTCATCAATTTTACCAGTAATTCGATTTTTGTTTGAAATGGTGATAGAGAACTTAGCCAAAATAGTTGTTATAGGCTTTTGAGAAACAAATTTTTTTAATTGGTACTTGGTGGTACTACAAAATGCTTAAAAAACATGTTATTTGATAAAATCTATATTCAAATATATTTAATTAATTAACTAGTGAATGTATCCGAGCTTCATGCGGTTATAAAAGTAAATATTTTTAAAAGATATTAGTTGTATTAAAAAAAGCTGGATAGAGAAAAATATAGTAGTAATTATATATGTTGTTTGGAAAAAATATTATTAGTTATTTTGAATAATAATATTTATTATTAATTATATTTAGAGACTTTTAAATTTAATGATGAAAATGATTACTAATTTAATTATTTTGTACAATAACATTTTAAGTAATTGTACCTAGAGATTTTTGGATTCATGTACATCATCCCGACTTCTCAATCCCCATACGGTTTAAATAAAGAAACATAGGACTTATCAATCCCCAGACTTTTTGAAAGTTTTTCTTTGACATCCAATTTTCAATTCTTTCCACTGTATTTATATTTTCAATTTTAAAAGAGAAACTTGGGTAGACAATTTGGAGCAATAAAACTCGATAATTTCAAATTCTCATTATGATTTTCAATATAGGACTTATTACTAACATTATTACAATTTTTTAATTTTTTTTAGCCTTAGTTGAACCTTTTTAGGGATCAAGATTAGTATGGTTAAGTATTAGCGAATATTCTCAGTATATTTTGTAATTATGATAAATGTATATTTAAGGTAACCTATCTCAACTACGTTGGCTAAAGTGTCCTCAATTTATTACTGTCGGCAATGGTAACCGCATTTCAATTGAAGGTTACGGTAACACACACACCAAACATCCACACCCACCTTTCTCCCTAAACCACGTCCTATACACACCTAACATCATTAAAAACTTAATCTCTGTTAGAAAATTCACTAGCAATAATTCTGTGTCTGTCGAATTTGACCCTTTTGGTTTTTCTGTGAAGGAACTCAATACGGGGAAAATTCTTACACGCTACAATAGTGTAGGAGACCTCTACCCATTCACTCAATCTTCCGATGTCAGACCGCAAGCACCTCTATCCCTTGCGGGGATCTCTCCCTCAACTTGGCACAACCGACTCGGACACCCCGGAGACCCAGTTTTTACTTTTCTTAGGACTTCTAAGCGTATTCAATGTAATAATGGGAAAATTGCCCAACACTGTTTTTCTTGTCCACTAGGCAAACATACTCGTCTTCCCTTTATGTCATCAAACATTGTTACTTTTTCTCCCTTTGATATTGTTCATGCTGATTTGTGGACATCTCCGATTGCTAGCTCTTTGGGTCATAAATTCTATCTAGTATTCTTGGATGATTTTTCACATTTTGTCTGGATTTACCCACTGAAATTTAAATCTGAAGTTTTTGCAAAATTCCTCGAGTTTCAAAAATTCATTAAGACACAATTTGAAAAACCTATTAAATCATTCCAATGTGATAATGGACGTGAATTAATAACTCGGCATTTCACAATTTCTGTTCTAAACAAGGCATGGTTTTCCGTTTTTCTTGTCCCTATACCTCTTCCCAAAACGGAAAGGCTGAAAGAATTATACGTACCATCAATAACATGGTCCGCACACTTCTGTTTCATGCCTGCCTACCACCGCCTTTTTGGGTCTATGCTGTCAAAATGGTAGAATCCCTTCTAAATATTTTACCAACTAGCACACTCCAAAATAAAACCCCTACAGAAATCTTATACCGTAGGCAGCCATCATATGATCACTTACGCATTTTTGAATGCTTATGCTACCCTAACATAGCCTCCACTGCCCCCCACAAACTTGCCCCTCGCACTCTTCCATGTGTCTTCCTTGGTCTATCTCCTAATCATCGGGGCTACTTGTGCTATGACATTGCTACTCGCAAAATCATCGTCTCCCATCACGTTACCTTTAACGAGACAACCTTTCCTTTTTCAAATCTCCAGAAATTTCAGACCACCGATTACATCTTTCTCGATGAACCGAGTTTGTCTCCGGTCATCCAAAATCTGTACTGCACAGGCAGCCGGCTCATCTGTTCCGACGCCATCGTCGCCTCCAAAGGCGGTGTCATCGACCCTCCCGCAGCAATGCTGCCACCCAGTCCAGCTCCCACACCACCCATGCTGCACTCTGTCGAGTATAATGCACCACCCACACTGCCTCCAGTCCAGCAAATCCAATAACCTGTCGAGTCTCCTGCTTCTGCAAAGAACACTGCTCGCCAACCGGTCCCGCCGCCCAGTGCCCCGCCTACGATCCGAAGAACCGGTCCCGACCTCCCACCGCTGCCCCCTCACCGCATGGAGACTCGTGCACAACACGGGATCTTCAAACCCAAGGTCCACTTCAATCTCTCCACACAAACCTAATCACCCATTCCAAAGAATCCAAAACTAGCTAAACTGGATCCCAATTGGAATGCGGCCATGTGCGAGGAGTTTAACGCTTTAACCAAGCGAAACACTTGGGATTTGGTACCTAGACCACCGGTGTGAATGTTATCCGGTGTATGTGGCTATTTCGTCACAAGTTCGAGACAAAGTGGTGACTTAGAGAGGTATAAGGCAAGACTAGTTGCAAATGGCACTAATCAGCAGGAGGGTATTGATTGTAGTGAGACATTCAGTCCGGTTGTTAAACCGGCCACTATTCAGACTGTTCTCAGTATTGCTATGGGCTTGCATTGGCCGATTCATCAGTTTGATGTTAAGAATGCGTTTCTTCATGGGGATTTGAAAAAGACTGTGTACATGCATCAGCCTCCTGGTTTTGTTCATCCGGCAGCTCCACAGTTTGTGTGTCGTCTCAGGAAGTCATTGTATGGATTGAAACATGCCCCCCGCGCTTGGTATGATCGGTTCGCCAGGTATCTTCTGCAAATTGGTTTTGTATGTAGCAGGTGTGATACCTCTCTCTTCACTTTTCACCGAGGTAGCAACACTGCATATTTGCTATTATATGTCGACGATATTGTTCTTACTGCCTCATCTGACGGGTTGAAGAATGAAATCATTGCTCTACTCAAAACTGAATTTGCTATGACTGACTTGGGGAAGCTAAGTTATTTTTTGGGTATATCGGTGACTAGATCTGCACGCCAATATGTTCTGTGTCGGTGAAAGTATGCGAAGAGATAGTGTACGGGGCCAAGATGGCAAATTGTAAAATTATGCCAACTCCGGTGGACACAAAATCCAAGCTTAGTGCCAATGACGGTGCGCCAGTTTCTGATCCCACTCTATATCGGAGTCTAGCAGGTGCTCTTCAGTATTTTACATTCACTAGGCCTGATATTGCATATGCCGTTCAGCAGGTGTGTCTATTCATGCACGACCCCCGAGAGTCCCATTTTGCCGCCCTCAAACGTATTATCAGATATGTTAAGGGCACACTTGACTTTGGCTTACATCTATACCCCTCTGCCCCAACCAAATTGCTAGCCTATACGGATGCAGATTGGGCAGGATGCCCCGACACACGTCGCTCCACCTCCGGCACTTGTGTATTTCTTGGGGATAATCTTATCTCATGGTCCGCCAAGCGGCAGGCCACGCTGTCCCGTTCGAGTGCTGAAGCAGAATATCGCGGAGTTGCTAATGTCGTCGCTGAGATCTGTTGGCTCCGAAATCTTCTTTTGGAGCTCCAGTGTCCATTACGCAAGGCGTCTATAGTCTATTATGACAACATATCTGCTATCTATATGTCTCATAATCTAGTCCAACATCAGCGGACTAAGCTTATTGAGATGGATATCCACTTTGTGCGAGAGAAGGTTGCTCGTGGTCAGGTCAAAATTTTACACGTGTCTTCCTCGTACCAGTATGCAGATATTTTCACAAAGGGACTACCGCGACAACTCTTCACCGACTTCCGATCCAGCCTTAGCATTCGGTCTCCTCCCGCTCCGTCTGAGGGGGAGTATTAGCGAATATTCTCAGAATATTCACCGTATATTTTGTAATTATGATAAATGTATATTTAAGGTAACTTAGGATTCTAATTGTATTAGGAATCAACCTTTGTAAGGTAAGTTAGGATTCGTACCATATTAGGAATCAACCTTGTACAACTATATATATTGTGAATAATGAAAGAAATTCCTAAGGGAAATTATTCTATCTTTCATTAAGCATTGCAAAGAAAGTACTAACGGAACATAGCAGTTGATCCTTTTGGTCAAGGGATTTTTAAATAGCAATAATAAACTCAATTAGAAAAAATGAACAAAAAAGATGTTTGCGACATGTTTTGCTAGCAAATAATTATAATTTTATTCCTCAAAAAAGAAAAAAATAACTGCAATTTCAGTTATGTTACTATAAAATAAAAAAATATAAAATTTATTGGTTTTTAACTTTTGAAACACTTCTAATAGATGGTTACAAAATAGTTTCTATTACATCGTATTGGATCAAAGAGAGTTGATCATCATCCGCAACACCAAACGTACAACAGAACCATTTCTTTGCGTGAGATTATATCAATCCAGCTATTTCTTGCACCTATAAAAAGTAGAAAATTGCAGCATTTTTTACCGTACTTCGTGTTGTCATGAAATATATTTCATCATGCACCTATAAAAACAAAAAATTAAAACTACAAATCGGAAACTTCTTATAGTTGATAAGTAAAATAAACACATGAATATAATTCTTATATTTAGCTTAAAAAATTGTAGAACTGATAATTACAATACAAATATGTAAAAGTAGAACATGTATGAACTTCGTAGACTAATTGAAAAAAATTTTAGTATCGAGAAGAAGAAAATAAAAACATATTACTTATTTTTAAGCCTTGAAATTCTCTTTGAGTGCATCTGACTCATGACTTTGAATTTGCCATGCTCTGTAAGTACAAAAAAAATCAAAACTCAAAATATTATTCCAATAATAAGCAAAGTGTAAAAGAAATTGAAAAGATAAAAAATTGAAAATGTTACCATTCATAAGAACAATTTGTTACAAATAAAAGCATATGCTGAATAGGTATGTTTATGTAGTAGTAGTTTTCAAGATTTAATGCTAAAAAACTCTTTCATATTCTCCAATTACATGACAAGACTCTATTAAACTTTTTATTAATTGTGACTTTAAAATACCTTTATTATAATAAAAAAAAATAGGAGTGAGTGTAGTAGTACATTCAAAACATTTAATTATTACATTAAAGAATAGGAATGAAGGGAGGAGTAGCAATTGTCATATTTATTTTTGCATAATAGAAAATAAAAAATAAAGAAAATTATAAAAAAAAAGTAAAAAAAATAAAAAATCTTTAGCCAAAGAGAGAGGGCACATCACCTTTTTTATTCTTAGCTTTAATATATATATATATATATATATATATATATATATATATATATATATATATATATATATTGACGAAGGAACATGCGATCGCTACTCTCTCGAGTGCGCACGGGGTAAACCCCGGACGACGCAATAGCGTGCAAACCACGTCGCCGATTAACCACACTTGGCAAGCCATGTGTGACAAAGCTCAACCAAGAAAGTTTATGCGGGGGATCGAACTCGTGACCGGTCATGCGGTCCCCGCGCTCTCTTTTTGCACCAATTTTGGCTACCCTTGCGGGTTTTATATATATATATATATATATATATATATATATATATATATTGACTGTAGAAAGCAGAAGACAAACGTTACCAAAAGTTATTGTTCCAATGTAAAGGGAAGCACAGTACAAGTACCAAACTGTGAAGCATATACCTGAAGTACATGCATAATCCTAATAACCCTTTAAATACGGAATATCCAAAAAGGATACTTTATAAAATCTTAATGATTTATCTAAAGACTTAATATGTTAACGTTTGATCCTTTAATTATTGAGAAAATTTAATTTTCACCATTATAATATCTGACTTAGTACACCCAATCTGTAGTTAATTGAAATATACATTTTTCTCTTTTTAATTATTGCGCCACACAATTACTCATGTATTATCTTATGATTGTATTGTTACTTTATATTTAATAATAATATAATTTTAAAAATAATTCAAATACATCATACTTCCTACCTAAAGCGACTAAAATACACCGTTCGATTAATCAAAGGTTAAATACGCTTCATAAGATATTTAAAAAAACAAAAAAATGAATTTATCAATAAACAAAGGATAGAAAATACCCTTCATATTTGACGATCATATAATTTAAAAGTAGTTCAAATATAACATACTTCTTACCAAACAAAAAAATTAAAACACACATCTCAATTAACCAAAGGTTATAGTATATGTGTTTCATTAAACATCATAAGGCTGAGAATCTGAATTTATCACTAACCGAATGACAAAAAATATAATCCTAGTACCAAACTGTGAAGCATATACCTGAAGTAAAAGGCATAATCCTAATTCCTAACCCCTTCAAATACAGAATATCCAAAGAGGATACTTTATAAAATCTAATTAAATAAAGAGTTAATAGTACTTTTGATCCTTTAATTATTAATAAATTCCAAGTTTGATCACTATGACATCTCATTATGTACACTTAAATTTTAATTAATTAAACATCTGCATATTTGATCCTTTTACTTTTAAATATTCACAAATTTATCATCAACAACAATAACAAACTTATCATAATTATTAATCTTTCACCACCTAAATACTTATGTATTATGTAAAGTTTATGTTGTTACTTCTTATTTGATAGTAATATAATTTTAAAAGTAGTTCAAATACATATTATTTCCTATATAAAGAGACTAAGCTAACGTTTAACCATATATTTTGGATCAAATTTTAAAAATTTATCTTCAAATATATGTTTGGCCATAGATTTTGGATCAGATTTTAAAATTCTATCTTCAAAAAAATTTCAAGTTTCAAATTTGAGTTTTTGAGACTTCCACTCGCAAAACTTTGAATTTTTTCCAAGCAAACACAATTTCAAATTTCAAAAATTACAACTTTATAAACTCAAATTTTCAAATTTCAACTTCAAAATCTATGACCAAACGAGAGCTAATTATATATATTTTGATTAGTAAAAGGTTAATTATGCTTCATCATATATCACTCGGATAAAAATCTACATTTATCATAAACAAGGGACCAAAAATGCTATCATAAATATTCCTCTGACCTGTAATTTTCCAAAAGATACCGTACCTTAATAAAACAAGACAATAAATATACTTCCATATAGTAATCTCTTCAAACAAAATCTTTCTTTGACCAAAAAAAACCAAACTTTCTCTCTCTAAAATCCACAGAACTTCAAGTCTTTCTTCTCTAAAAAAAAATCAATCATTTTTGGTCTACTTTTTTTGCTTTATTTTGTTCATTCAAAGAGCAAATATTTCTCATAAATTTGCTTCACTTTTACTTTAGTTAAACAGATAATTAACTACAAAACCCATATCTCCATTTTCTTAAATTTGTTCCTCTTTTGATCCAACGGCCACGATTCTCACACCTTATGCTGTTACCACTAAGGCTCTCTCTCTGTGATTGTCAGCTTTTATTTTTATTTATTTTTGTCTTCTCTACGTAAGTTTTCTTACTTCTTTCTATTACTAATATATATTTATGTACTATGTATATTTAGGTAACGGAGTATGTTTACTGTTAACAAAAACTGGGTTCTTTTTGTTTCTGTAGCGTTTACGTAATGTGTATATATATATATATATATAGTAGTAATTTTGTTGCATTTGTTGGTTGTTTTTATTTTCTTTAAATTTGTTTGATTTTTGATTTTTGATTTTGCTTTGCTAGTTACAATTCTAGTTCCATTTTTGTTTCTGGGTATTGAAAAAGATTTGATTTTTATTCATCTTTCCGTTAAGTTCTGTTGTTTTGTTAGTTACATGCATTGGAAATGATCAATTTTGATTGGATTTTGTGTGATTTAGTGGACTTTATTAGTACAGAACTAGCTGATTTTAGGTTAATTTGTATCACAAGTATGAGTTAGAATAGTAATTAGCTCATCGATTGTAGTTTGATGTTCTTATTGTGCTAACAGTCAACTCTACTTTCTTCAAATTTGTTTGATTTTACGTTGCTAGTTACACTCTAAGTTCTATTTTTGTTTCTGGGTATTGAAAAAGATATGTTTTTTTCATCTTTATGTTAAGTTCTGTTGTTTTGGTTAGTCACATGCAATTGAAATGATCACTTTTGATTGGGATTTGGGTGATTTAGTGGACTTTATTAGTAAAGAATCAGCTAATTTTTGGTTAATTTTGCATCATGAATATGATTTATAACAGTAATTTGGTGTTCTTACTGTGCTACTAGTCAACTTTAAATTCTTCAAATTTGTTTGAATTTTCTTTCTAGTTACACTCCCGTCTCCCGGTTCTATTTTTGTTTCTGGGTATTGAAAAAGATTTTTTTTCATCTTTCTGTTAATTCCTGTTTTTTTGTTAGTCACATGTATTGGTAAAGAACCAGCTGATTTTTGGTTAATTTGGGATATTTGTTAATGTTGAAATTGCTGTTTAATCCTGTATGGTTCTATATCTTTGGTTATATTCTTTACCGAGGGTCAGTAAATTAAAATATTGTTAGGTATGGGATTTGTTTGGATCCCTTCCTTTACTTATTTTTGGATTCCTATCTTTACTTGCAAATTTCCTTTAGATTGTGTTTGCTTTTAGTTTACCATTTTCAAGAAAAAGATAGTGTTTGCTTTACTTCCCTTCTTGTTTATCGTCCTGTTGCCGAAGGAAGTCTACTTACTCTTCTAGGGTATGCAGTAATGATTTAGGAGCCGTTTGCCAATGAGAATTTCTCACTTTTTTCCGGAATATTTATTTCACTTTATTTCAAAATAAGTGTTTGGTTATAAAATTTCGAAATCCAATTTGGAGTTGGATTCCAAATTTGGGAAAGTGCTCCAAACCTGTTTTCCAACTCCGTCTTCATGATTCCAAATAAAATGCTCTTTTCTCTCCTTTGCAAAAAGTATATCCAAATACAACTTCATCTTCAACTCCAACTTCATAAATTTCAAACAAAGTGAAAAATATTTGGAATCTATGGCGAAACCCTACTTAGTTTTTCATAAGTTTGTAGTATTTCTGAAGGTACCTTTGATAAAATACACTGTCATTTGTATGTTCCATAGTAGCTTGATCCCAATAGGAAGCGTCCTTCTATGATTTTCAAATGGCTTCTTTTAAATGTTTTCGTTATAATACACTCCTAGAAACACTATATCAATTGGTAATTAAAGTTCCATTTATCTTTGTTGTGCAGTGAAAAGGCTGAGAGGTTGAATTCTGGAAGACTAGGCGTATGGAGCCTAATGGGCATAGAAAGGGTAACAAAAAGGATTTGATTACTGTTCAAAATGGTGATCTTAGCACATTGAATATTGATGATGAGTTGGATCCATGGACTGCATGGGCGAACAAACCTCACACTATTACGTTGTTACTTATTGGTTCATGTTTACTCATGTAAGTTTGTTAATGAACATACTTTCTATTCGTAGGTAAAATAATTGATCTGAACGTATAATTGTTCTCAACAACTTTTCTTGGAGTATGAGGGGTTTTTCTTTTTGGATAAGTGACTCGGAGTCTCAGACTATGAGGGAATTCTTAAAATAAATCTAAGTTCCTGTGTCATTTCCTTATGTCCAAGAAACATCAATCGCAGCTAAAAAGTGAGTTGGAAAATCTTTTACTCGTATAGTTTCCCTCCTATTATCTGAGATCCTGCAGTAGGAGCTTCACATGGTGTCTCGTGGAAAGGTCCAATTACTTTAAGATTCAATATATTTTGGGGGTTTGAAATCTAGAACTTATGTATGAGTGGATAATAAAGAAATAATGGAAGAAAAAAAAAACTAAAACAATATTAATTCTACTCTTCATTACCCCTTTTGACGGGGAAGACATTGTTAAGACAAGTAGAACTTTGCATGTTGTCAAGATGATCTTGTGGATGATATATATACATATGTTCTGAGTTTTTTGAATGACTGAGAAATCCGTCTGGAGCCAATCCTTAGGACCAACTGCAACCTTCGAAACTCGGGGATAATGGGCCCACTCCTCTACAGTTCTCACTTAATATACTAGTCTTAGGTCGGATGGTGCAGGGCTGGAACCTCTAACTTAAATCACTAAGCCCTGGGGACTATTGAGTTTTTCTTTATACATTTTGGCTATTGAAAAAAACTTCTATTGATAATGTGATTGCTGATGTAGCCACAATTACATACACTGGTTATAAAATTTACCAACCTGTTCTTCAGGATTTAGCAACAGTAAGCCCTGAAATATTGCCACAATTACATACACTGGGTATAAAATCTACCAACCTGTTGTTTTGCTTGCATGAATTTCTTTCTAATATTTTACAGCCAATGTCATACATAGTAAAGTCTCGCTCCGTCCTAATGTGTTTGAGGTCTTACTGAGTTTTGAGTTTTTTGGGCTGTGTGGAGGAAAAAAATTATAGGTGCTTTGAGGATAAAATTAAAACCCTTTTTTCGTTTCAAATTATGGATTTTGTAGTTCTTAAAATGTTGGTGTAAATTATCTTTTGATAGTGATGTTTAACTCTATTACTGATTTCATAATTTTGCTGTACATATGACACACTCACTTGGTGCAATTTTAATTAGAATTTCTTATTTATCAAAAAAATTGCTGTGGTAAACAGAAGTATGTGGGAACTTAATAAAAAACAATAGCATGTGGGAAACTTCAATTAAGGGTGCCTTACTGATTGCTTGCTAATTATTGGTTCCTTTTCTTTTAGTTTTGCTTGCTATTACGAAGTTTTCCTATTCTCTAAAGCCAATAATTTGTATTTTCTTTGACTTGCTTATGTTATCATGATTGCAGTTGGGCTAGTGGAGTTCTTAATCCACAAGACACTTCTTCCGGTGATATTGTGGCATCTGTGAAAAGGTGTGCACTTTTTATTTCTCTCTATTCCATTTTATGTTGCGTTGCTACTTTTGGGTGTCAAATAGTTTTTTCTTAATTATTTTATTAAATATTTTAAATAATTAACTATTATGACTTATAGTACTTTTCATGTAGCTTCTAAGTATGTAAATTTCATTTTTAAAAACTTGAATATAGGGTCCAGATTTACACTGAAATTAAGTAGTTGACTCTTCTTCTCCAAACACTGCCATATGAAATGAAACGGAATGAGTATTAAGGTTCTTATTAGGAAAAAAATATATATTTTTCTTCATAATGTTCATGACAGTGAGTTGTTTTTTTGCCTATGTTAGGGGTGTTTGGGCTATGATTGCGGTATATCTTGCTTACTCTTTGCTGCAAGCTCCCTCGACGTAAGTTTCTGCTACACTCCTCTCTCTCTCTCTCTCTTGGGGGTCTTATTGAGGTCTTATGTGTTTTGCATATTTTTGGTTTGGCTAGTATTTTTAGCGCAAAATAGGAGTTGGTGGTTACTGCTGTATATGGTGGACAATTTTTGATATGTAATTGGTAGGGGTGTCAAATGGGTGGGGTGGACTAAATTTGGGCCGGTCGAAATTGGTTGAGTTAATAAGTGGGTGGGTCTTGACTTGCCTAAAAGTTACTTGGACCTAAATGGGCTAAAAAGCGGGTCATAACCCAACCTGCCCAATTCTTTTTAAGTTTTAATTTCTTTGTTTGTTCTTTTATAAAATTTAAGTACATAATAGAGCTTTTCTTTTTTCCCTTATCAGCCCAATTTTTAGATGCGTTGAAATGGGCGAGTCAAAATGGGCCGAGTCAATAATGACCTGCCCAAACTTGGATAGGTTAGCGGAGTCATGTTTTCGTGTGCTAATTTTTCCACCCCTAGGAATGGCGAGAATGATCCTTAAAAAATATAATAATGCTGGAATACATTTATTTTTTTATATTTTATTTATTGACTTTTACTTTTCTACTTGTTAAACAGGAATACAGTATCTTTTTATTTTCAGTTTTTGGTTGTGAACTTACTAGAACAAGTATCTTTTTAACTCCTGTTTGGTTAGTCAACTAAGTCGTTTTTTCTTTTAGGCCTTGAATGTGAGCTTGAGAATTCACCTTCTCTTTTCCTCCTCCTGACTTGAAATTAGCTTGTCAGATGTATTTGCAATTTTAGGGCCATATTTGTCTTTGAAGTTCTTTATTACAGGGTGCTCATTAGGCCACATCTTGCCATTTGGCGCCTGGTTCATGGAATGGCTGTCATTTACCTTGTTGCTTTGACGTTTTTGCTTTTTCAGGTGAGTTGGTTGGCAGAATTCATATTCCTTAATTGTATAAATGAATGATATAATTCAGTAGTTATGTTTCGTAGTTTTCAGTTTCCTTTCTGCTATCTAATCAAGTTAATGGCTTTTGACTGATTTTAGCTTATAAACACTTTGGTGTTTACCAAACACATAGATAAGTTTAAAAGTGCTTATAAGTCAGTTTGACAAATGCATAAGCTTAGCCAAACACCCTCATTATGTAAAGCTGATCTAGTTATGATTCAGCCATTCAGTTGTGAGATATTTATACTTTGTTGTCTTTTCCTTAGAAGCGGGATGATGCTCAGCAATTTATGAGATACCTGCATCCTGATCTTGGTATTGGTAAGGATTTTGGCCTGTTCGTCATAGCAACTTTGAGTGAATTAGTTCTAGTTCATAAAATCTATGCTGTTTATCTGCTTTGCCATGTGAGTTCGCAGTTTAAACCTATTTTAACTTACTGTGCAGAGCTTCCTGAAAGATCCTATGGTGCTGATTGCAGAATCTACGTAGCTGAAAGTCCCACAAACAGGTTTAAGAATCTTTATGTATGATATCTTCTTTCACGATCTTTTTACTTTTTGTATTTGTTTTTCAAAATCTTGTATTGCTTTCTTGGAGAGAAAATGACAAAAATGGTCCCTTATGTCTGGAAGTAAGTTCAAAATAGTCCCTAAAGTATGCTTTGAATAGTTTTGATTAAATCTTTTTTTCCCCACAGTTTTCGTCAATCTAACAGACATAGTCGTTAAATATTTGACAAAGACCAAAAACCAAAAGTGTTTTAACTTTTGGCGAACTTAAATGACCAAAATTGTTCAGGGCATACTTTAGGGACTATATTGGACCTACTCCTAAACATAAGGGACCATTTTTGTCATTTTCTCCTTGCTTGGACAAGCTGCTGGATTCTGCAGCCTCTCTGATTGCATATTTGCTTTGTAGGACACACTGTTTGATGAGTTTGTTTTGGCTCATATCATAGGGTGGTGGGGAAAGGCCATCATGATCCGTAATCAGCCTCTTTTGTGGGTTTTATCCATTGGATTCGAGTTGATGGAGGTCAGAGCCTTTCTCAGCTTTTTGTTTTCCAATTGAGAGCAGTTCAGTGTTTTCCGTTCTCATTGAACTTTTATTTTTTCAGCTTACCTTCCGCCACATGTTACCAAACTTCAACGAGTGTTGGTGGGACAGCATTATTCTTGACATATTGATCTGCAATTGGTTCGGTGAGTAGAATCTTGAAGCCATTTCCTTGAGCTTTTATAAACTTGACATGGTTACACCAAATTGATGTCATTCTCCACTATTTATCTGACGAGTGTGTTTGGTTCCCCGAACATGTATGTAACATTGTTGTTTGAGGTGCTTGTTCTTTTAAATTCTGAATAACGTTTCCAGATTGATGAAGTTTATCACATATATTGTTGGATTTCCTTCTTTTGATTTGGTTTGCTGTGAAAAATTACAATATGTTGAGGCACCGTATCGCCTTTGCTAGAGTAAAGAGTGGTGGTATAACCTGGTAAATAAAGACCACTGCTGAAAGGAGAGTTAATCGTTTGAAGGAGAGAGTATTTGATTTTTGCCTTTCATTAAATCCCTATCTTCTGCATATTTTACTTATCTATTGTTTAAGCCTGTTCATGGTCCTACAGCTATATCTTGTACTGCTGGATTGTTGTGCACTAAAATTGCCTTTTTTGATTTCTTATGCAGGTATATGGGCTGGAATGCGCACTGTTAGGTATTTTGACGGGAAAACATATGAGTGGGTTGGTATAAGCCGGGAACCAAATATCATGGGCAAGGTACGTCCTGTTAAGTGCTATATTTGTTGTATACTCTGTTTGCATTTCAGGAATATCAGATATGCTAGGTTGCATTACATATGTTCGGTACAGTTTATATGGTAGCACGTGACACAGATGGTTTTATCATTAAACACGTACCTTGTTTTTTTGTTTTACTATAGGTCAAGCGAACACTTGGACAATTTACACCAGCACATTGGGATAAAGATGAATGGCACCCCCTTCTAGGTCCATGGCGGTTTATTCAAGTCCTCAGTCTCTGTGTCATATTCTTGACCGTGGAGTTAAATACATTCTTCTTAAAGTTCTGTCTTTGGATTCCTCCAAGGAATCCTCTGATAGTTTATAGGTTGGTTTTCTGGTGGTTAATTGCATTACCAACAATTCGCGAGTATAATTCTTACCTACAGGACAGGTACGTCCGCCAAATAATATTATGAAGTAAGATGTGTACTTATTTCCTATTTTTTTTCTCACTTTTCCGTTTACTACAATCTTATTCAGAAAACCGGTGAAAAAGGTGGGAGCATTTTGTTGGCTTTCACTGGCGATCTGCATTGTTGAGCTCCTAATTTGCATGAAGTTTGGACATGGTAAGCACTACATCTTGAATTCTCATTTTGGGAGTAGTTTTTTTTTTGGGGCAAGTTACCCATTTGGCCGGTCGACCAAAATAATTACATTTGCTAGCCAAATATACAAAAAATTATACACTATGACATATAAAAAATGTATATTTTTGTATATTATACACTAATATATAACAAATATACATTTGCTGGCTATTATTTTGGTGGGCGGTTATCTAGTCAATTTCTCCATTTTTTTGGGTAACCGAGAAATCCTGAGGACCAGCTGGCATAATTCAAAACTTGGTGGATAATAACTTGTTCCTTTACCCTTCTCCACTTAAATAGCAGGTTTTACATGTACCTAGTGCGCACAAATCTCGTGTTGGCAAGACCATTGCACGGGGGCGTCATTAGGTTTATGTATTTTTCACTAAGTTTTCGGCTCTTGTTTCAGGATTATTTCCGAACCCAATGCCCAAAGGGGTGATAATTTTATGGTCATGTATCGGTACTGGCCTTGTGATATCGTTGGCTGCGTGGTCGTGGCATTTACATAGAACGATGAGGAGAAAGCACGATTGAGTTTTACTTTTGCAGTTCATTCTTTATTCCTTTGCTTTTTTTTGGGTAGAGTCAACCATGTTGTAAATACCCATTACCTTGTAACTGTATATGTTTGCTATTTTTTTAGGTTAGATATATTACAGTTTAAACATGTAGCGTACCTCAATTCTT
This sequence comes from Anisodus tanguticus, assembly GCA_034509755.1. Classification (NCBI taxonomy): domain Eukaryota; kingdom Viridiplantae; phylum Streptophyta; class Magnoliopsida; order Solanales; family Solanaceae; genus Anisodus; species Anisodus tanguticus. The sequence continues at coordinate 994,761 of CM067540.1, read as the reverse complement.
TTTCAATAGGTTAAAAGGTCTTGTTTGTTGAGCTGCAATATTGCTGCCTTAGTTTTCCAGGTTTATTATTCAGTCTATACAGGTTGTTGAAATATTGCCAGTTCTTCCTATTTGATTTGCATGTTGTATGGTACAGTCTTTGCAACATATTAGCATATGTGCTACTCAACAGGTTAGGATGAGAATGTAAGGTAAAAGGAGAGATCCAATGCTATTTTTTTGGTTTCCCATCCAGTCGGCTAACCGCTTTGGAGCCCTGAGTTAGTCGGATTTTTGCTGTGATTGGCCCATTAGAAGGGAAACATTATCGACTGGGATTTTCTCCGTTCTTAGGGTACGAACATTGAACATGAGACTTCTGGTTAAGATGGAGGAATTTTATTCATTCCAATAGTTGACACTATCTGTAAATATCAAGTAAAACAAGTTGAGACTCAAATTCATATACATCTTGACTTGGCTATTCCTTGAGATAATAGAGATGTCGACCTATTATCACTTCTCGCCTTGTAAAACAATCTTGACTTGATGTTTATTTTGTATTATTTTCAAGAGGCATTGGTTTATATTTTACACATATAAACACATTTTTCAAGGGAAATATTAGTTACATGCATATTTTGTGAATGTTTTTGGCGAAGCGGTATGGGATGACACCTCTTGTAAAAAGGTGTCTCTGTCACTTGATTTATTATCCGTACCACTAGCACTACCCTCTGTCAAGCTAATGGATAGAGTTCTGGATTCTAAGTATTTGAAAGTTGATAAGTTTTTGCATATTTAACAAGACGTATGCAAAAAAATGGAGTATGATATTTCACCCTAATACTCTTTTCAAGTGTGTGAAGAGTCACCGGTTATAAGTAGTTTATTGTTTCCTAACAACAAAAGAAAAAGGAAGGAAAAAGAGAGAGGAATAAAGTGTATCATATCGAGAAGAACATAAAAGATCCAAATGAGAATAAAACTAGTAATGCTATAGTTATATAGTCCATTCCAACAAGATATTATTCTTGAGAATTTCGTAAGGATATATATAGTCAATATACAGCATCTTTGTACAAATTGTGACAGTAACATTTCAACTATTAAAAAAGGACAGGTTAGTCTATTTGTTTGCTAATATCTAAGTAACAGAATTCTATGTATTTAACTTTGACAAGTAAAAATGTTACTAACCTGTCTTTTAATTGCTCTTTTCTTAATTTTAATCAAAAGAAGCAAGATTATTCACAAATTTAAAGTTAACAATGTCCAAGTACATTTCTAGAAAGAGTTTCTTGGTGTGTGTGTGGGGTGCGAGGTGAGAGCTTATCATAATAATGTAATTTTTAAGTCATTCTTAGGATTGTGTAATTATAGTTAAAAATGTATGTGTAAGTATAGAAGACAAGAATACCTATACTTAATAAGGTAACATACAACATATCCTAGGCTAATATGGTGAAGACTAAAAGATTATTCACATACACTAAGATACCCCTCAATCGATACGTGGACACATACGAAGATTGTCTCGAAGAGTGTTAAAGCGATAAAAAGTAAGGATGTCAACAAGTTGACCCTCCATCGGAAAACCTCAACAACGGTGTGAGCCACGACACAAAACCTCAGTGGTGGAGCGAGAAATGATATATTGCTTCTTGGAAGACCAAAAATAAGATTTGGACCGAAACAAACTAGGACCCAATGATAGACTGACGAGTGAAAGGACAATCAGCCTAATCAAAATAAGAAAATGCAGAAAGAGAAAACACAAGAATATACATCAAAATAAAAACCAACTGATATTTGACAATCATTTTTCTATAATCATATATCTGATGTATACACACTTTTCACTCAACAGGAATTTGTTTTGTACCAATTCTTTCTAAGACCTATACACTGCACAAAAGTTTTGCTTTTTTTTTTTTCTCCCTTTGTTCTGTGAATATCCTTATTTCCTAAAAATTGCTGTTTTTTGCAAATCCATTGTCTTTGAATCTTCAGTCTATGCTGCAATGCTGCTTCCCTATGACTTGTATATTTCAACATACCATATATTTATTTGTATCTCCACTCTAATATCCTCCAAGTCCTTTTCTTGGATTCAAGAACTTATTTTTTTTCAAGATTGGCGGTTTATGGTTTACTAAAACCCCTTATAATCATACTTGTAAACTATGTTGCTCAGACCCTCTAAAAATGCATAGCTTTTGGAGGATCCGACACAAGCACATCAGTATTTTCGAAGAGTTCGAGCAACATAGCTTGTAAATCAGGCAGGAAATGGAATGGAAGATATCTTTCCTTTCCAAGTAGTCCTTCCTCTAACAATTTCTTCATTCTTGATCTGTCCTTTTATCTGAAGCAAATGTGTATAACTAAACGGCCTTTGATTAAATGACTCAAGAATCTCTGTTGCAAATGAAAATCCATGGAGTACACTAATTCTTCTCTTGTGTTGATCATCAACAACATCGTCGAAAAATCCCTCTTCATCAGGCTCACAAAGAGATTGAACGATATCCGCGCTTCCACATTCTCTCCTATATTCGAGTACGATACTAGACAGCTGATGACTCTCCAAAAATTGGTCAGGAATGGTCTGCAACAACATAAAACAGAACAATAATTTTATGTTTTTCGTCATAAGTTGATGTAAAAATCAAGAATTAATGTTATTATACATTCGTTTCACCTCTAGCATCCAACGAACGTATTTTACATTATTTACATGGTGGTTCATGTCCAAATCACTTCTCTTTGGCTGCAAAAAGTTGAAAAACGATCAGTAACAACTACGAGTCTTGGGATATCGATGAAATGCTGTAATCTTGTGGAAAATGCGTGATCACCTTCAAATTGGAAAGGATATATTTAGCAGTGTCATCCAATTTCTCTATCTTACTAGGATTTTCCTCTTTGATGGCTTGTTTATTGATGAACCATGGTGAGATTTCAGCCCTCACTTCCTCCGGCATCTTTGACAGACGCCTCGTTTGCTGGTTCATCATCACCCATATACTGTGTTCCACACAAAAAATAAGTTACAACTTACAACATGATGTTTGTTTTACTTAGACAAAAGAAAAAACAGATTCTTGAAAATTGTATGGAAGTGGAACTAAACCTGGTTGCCCTGGCAAATACAAGGCCTGTAGCTTGGCTTCTAATTTGCCAGTCGCGTCTCATCCCATTTTTGCCTGATGCTCCAACCCATGTGTCAATCTCTATTATTTCACCCCTGTTAAATTTTTTTGAATCATTTTGTTAGGCCTAGTACCAAAAAGCAAGAGAGTGGTGGGTCAGGGAATCAGGCATCGGCCCTCTTGGATCCGGGAGGAGCAGGAGTAGGTAAGCTAGTATCAATCCGATGAAGAAAGAGAAATTTAGTTCATAGAGACGTTAGATTTGGAGGAAGTATCTGGTTTACATATCCAAGGGCTATGGAACAAAGGATTATCTGGGACTTAGACCGAGGTATTGATGGTGATTTTCCTAATATCGCAGAACAGAATGTGATAGAATGAGATAGAATACAATAGAAACAAAGACAGTGAACGAGTTACCTATTCTTAACGGTTCCTAGCAGAGTGGTTTGCATAAATGAATTTGTGCTAGATGAAGCTTAGAAAAAAAATCCCAGCTTAAAATTCAAGAATCCGTGGCACTACTACAACTTTACTACTACTACAACTACTGCTGCTGCTACAACTACACCCTAATCCTAAGTTAGTTAAGGTCGCTCGTATGAATCCTCAATATCATGAATACTAGTTAGTAAACTCCAACTTTACTAATAAGAACAAAATCACTAGATATCTAATGTGAGACTTAGTTACACAAGTTGGTTTTGCAAGTCACTTACGAAGTAAATTTATCTCAAGTTTTTAATGTCAAAAACAAAGTTAAAAAGTTTGATAAGAAGAGTACGAGCTCAATGTTTACCATATTGGATAATGGTCTATTTGAACTTGCATTCTTGATACCACCCATATGAGGTTATTTTTCATCATCCCATGTGTAGCACCAAATCCATCACTAAGTAGCCCTGACACCCACACATGATTCAATGCTGTTTCCTGCAAAAATACAACACAAATTCTGGTGAGTCGAACCAGTAGATTCTGAACATCAGATAGTTGAACAAAAAAAACCTTTAATGTAGTGAGTACTTGACGAGGAGGGAGCAAATTAATATAACAACAACATACTACTGCGCCTCAATCCCAAACAAGTCAGAGTCAACCAAATATGAATCCTCACTATACATGTCGCTAAATTTATCTTCGTGATTCGAGTTGAACAACTACTAATTACTATCTAATCAATAAAATGACAAATTTATGATCACCTGAAGTAAGTTAAGGATGCTTTCAATAGTAGCAACTTTATCAGGACCAACTTCATAAGACCTAATAACAACTGTTTGTCTATATGCACCTTCAACAATTAAACCTTGTCTATAAGTATCGACAAGTTGTTTCTTTGAAGGTATATTTTGCCTAATTTGTGACACTGGTATAGTGTACAAAGTTTCATCACAAGGAGAAAATGAGGTAGTTGTTGCAACATGACCATTCTTGGACTTTAACATATCCAATTTCACAGCATTACCATTAATTGGATTTTTGGATTCTTGATTATCACTTGGGATTGAACATTTAATTATGGTAAAATGAGATGTTGAAGCAGAAAAAAGGGAACACCACATATTTTTTTAATTTTTATTTTTTTGTGGAGTTTTTCCCTTTGGTTTGAAGAACCAAAGTAAGGGGTTGGACATAGTTTTTATAAGGAAATTTCAAGAAGAGGTGACAAAAGAAATTGCTACATCATTTTTAGGAATAAAAGTGGGAATTTTGTTGTATGTTTGAGAATCTCAAAGTGATTCTAAACTATTGCTGTCTTGCTGATGTTAATTAGTTTAATGAGTATTTTTGCTTAGCAGTAATCGACAGATTGAAAAGAGTACAATTTAGGATACAAATTTTGCCTTTGCGGTAAGTTATATACAATGAAAGTATTAAAAACTTACGGTATATGTGTTATTTAACGTGTTATAGTAAGTTATTTGCTCTATTTTTCATGTTATTGTATATGTTCAACCTGTTATGTATATAACTTAATCTTATAGTGTAAAATATCTACTACAATAAAACTTAAAAAGTACAATTTCTATTACTTTTTGGTGTCTCAAACCGCAAACTTGGGAAGAGTGTAAGTGGATGTCCTTTCTAAATGGACATAAAGTTTATGGTGGAAAATCAACTTATGCATAATGTAATAATAGTTGAAAAGTTAGTTTGATAGAGAAAGTATCAAATTAGACGAAACTAATTTGAATTATTGAAAGTTATATAAAATAATATTACTATAAAATGATGTCAAACACTTTAAGTTTCAAACAAAAAAGAGTGTCAGAGAGTAGATTGCAGAAACACTTACTACTATGCAAAAAGATAAAACAAAAATTATTTACTTATTTAATCAGCGATGTTGTCTTTTTCATTTTGGTTATACGACATTATCTAAGAATTTTTGCAAGAAAAATATTTGATGTTATCAATGATTTTTCAATGTTTGTTCTAATTGAAATAGGTGTAGCATTAGCTAGTGATAGTATTGATGAAACTGGTTGTGAGACACCACAACTTTGGGAGTTGAAAATTTTTGGAATTTATTTGCTAACTTTTATAGACATGTTTGTCTGATTCTGCAACTTAGTAAAACTTTATTTTAAAGAATAAACCAAAACATTTCTATAAAAGAAAAAAGAAAAAAATAAGAGCTGTTTTGTTTTGGGTGAAAATAGCCATTGAGACTTTATCAGAATTTCTTTTCCATCCCTTCTAATTTTATTATTTCATTTCCTAAACATATTATTTTATTTTAAATATAATCAAAGCTTAAATTTTTTATTGTATAATCATCAAATCTTAAGAAAAAAACTTCGTGGCATATGAAGTAGGCAGAATACATTATTATCCTAGTTAATGAAGACACATCTTAACAATGGAAAATGGTTAAGTTTTCCCTATACTATTGGAATTGAGAAATTTATTCTTCGTTAAACATTTGATCTAATATTAAACTCAGACCAAGGGGTAATAACTATAGTCAAAAGTTAATAGATAAATTTGACCTTTTTTCTAAAAAAAATTAAACACGTAGAGTTCATCCATTTCTTGTTGGAACTCTCTTAATGCAAAGTCAAATACGAGATACTTTGCTAATGAAAATGGTATAAATAGACCAAAGAGTAACAGCCAAAAAAGATTGAACAATTTCGGATATTATAAAGCTAATTTTAACATTTTCCCCTTTTAACAAATATAAGTATTTAATTCATCTATCCAATTCCAAAGAAGAAGACGTTTTTAAAAGGAAAAAAATAGCGGCGCAATATTTGACGTACATTATAATGTGATTATCGTTCATAGAACTGGAAAAAAAAATTGGAATATATTGTTTAGTTTTCTAATATTTATTCTGTATTTTTATTCCTAAGGGATGGTCTGTATTTCCTAGTTAATCTTTTTTGTCTTTGCTTCAATTTCCTCAATATTAGTAGTTTGAACAATGCAGTTCTTGAAAAACAAGGAAAGTACGGCCATTTATTTGGATGCCAAGCTTTGGCCATTAGGTGCGGATTACCTCCCAAAAAATACTACTCCCTCCCGATAAAAAAGAGTGTTTCACTTGGTCATTTGCACTCCCTTAAAAAATACTAACTTCTAGACAAAAATAGATAATTTGACTAAAATGACCATAATTAAATAAGTACTGAAATTTGGTCCCCTAATACATTTTGAAAAAGGTTAATTCTTTCTTAATTATAAAAAATGAGAAACTTTTCTTACCCCACTACCCCGTCCCCCACCTCTCACCCCCTGCCCCACTACCCCTGCCTTCCCACTAATTATTTTATATATTTATTTTGCTTTTATAATAAATAAACTAATTCTTAAAAATATTATTCTTATTTTAAAAATAAAGCTATGAAAAAATTAAATATCATACAAAATAAAATAACATCATAGAAGGTAAGTTTGAAATTTATAAAAGTAATGGGTCAAGTTGGACAAGTTGAGTTATGACCCATCATTTAACTCATCTTGACCCACCCATCTTAGCCCATGTAAGTTTTGGATGGGTTGTGCATTGGACTTGATTCAGCCCATCTTGACCCACCCAATTTCAGCCCAGACGACTCATCTGACACCCCTAGTCGTGACATAGAAAGTCCATTTTGAATTAATATAGATAACATGAAAAAAAAACTACAGTAGTTCTTTTTCTATGAGATGGGAGGGAGATCAAGTGAAATCAACTTCAGCTCTTTAAAGTAAATATTGCACACAAATACAGAATGTTCTATTCTGGTCAAGCAAAACTTGGAGAACTTCAAAAAACTTGCTTCTTTTCTCATTCAAACAAAATTGGCCAAGCTGCACACTCCAGAATTATGCTGAAGTTCACATTTTGCTTTGCAATACTTCAACATCTGCAAATGAACCCCTTGATTGGTCATTATATAGCACCATACCTCTGCTAGAACGAACTCATCGACCTCCACCATTCAAGATTTCACATTTTTGGAGCGAAGCCCACAGCGATACCCTTCTCAAAGTCTCAACTCTCAAATGTATTGCTTTTGGTGAATTACTTTTTGACAATTGTGTTGACCGGGCCAACTTGCACACACCTCAACTATTCTCCACCGGGTCCCACCAGCATAGGTATCTGTAACTCTTTCCCCAAAGACTTGGGCAGATGGAAAATAACCACCTAGTGTTTTTTTGTCTCTGCTCCTGCTCTACGATCTCAAAACTTGCATAACACATGGAACATAATTGGCCAGGTATCTGTTACCCAAGAAAAGGTGTGGATGTCAAGACCTATGTTCTCAATAGGTACATAAATACTTTTAGAGCACGGGGGCGTTATGAGAAAGCAGGAAAGGTATAATACATACACAAGGCACAAAGTACTCAACCTACCAACTGAATCATAGAGATACCAGTTCACTACAGATTATACAGAAACATGTGTCAACACTCTATGATGCAGTTTACACGAATCACCTATATCCGTCACTAGAGAGAGAACACTAAAATGGTTTAAAAAATCAAGTAACCGTCCAATCCGACCCATTAGACACGGGTTAGATAACTGACTATTTAAAAATGGATCAAATATGGATATTATCCATGTTATCCACTAAAAAGTGGGTATCCAGATAGATAATATGGATATCCATATTATCTAATACCAATTTGTCATGTGTTTTTGCTTTCTGGAGCCTAATTTTATTTTGGCTTTTAGCATGTGTTCTCAGCTGACCTGAAACCATGGATAATATGGATATCCACATTTTCCGTCGGTTAACTCATTTTTTATCTGTGTTAAGTATGGGTGGGCTGGATATTTTATCTGTTTTTGTTTAAACTGTTTTCGACCCGCCCATTTGCCATTCCTAACACTAACCATAGATAGAGGAAGAGATGCAATTACGACATTTATAAGTCAGTCCAAAGCATCTCAATGCAAAACCTACATTTATTCCAAATTAGGAAATGCTATATAAATAAATAGTAGGTTTATAACCCCAGTCTAACATTCATCACACTCACAGTAGAGGTGCCAGATATCTATTGCTAGATTGCTTGTATTCCAAATTCTTCTCATCCATTTCAACTTATTTTCTCTTAAGAGGATTAAGCAAATTCTAAAATATTCCCTCTCCCAAAAAATTTATGCTTCACATATCTTACCCAACAAGAAGAGTGTCTTCATCCTTCCAGAAAAATATTTTTAAAAACACAGGGAACGAGAAGTAAGCAAAACTAAATACTCAATGAATGCAAAGGTTTGGCACTTCCACATAGGAATGGACTTCAAAATTCTCCAAGTACATACTCCAAATGTGACAAAAAGGCAAAAACAAACTAAGAAACTTAATATCAACGTGCAAGAGGGGAAAAATCACAATTTTTAATCCTGCTTTCTATTTGGATTCTGACAAAATGTGTCCACTTCCCTAGTTACCGCAACCTTCTCTCCAAGTTATTAAAAACTATTTTCAGATTACCAATAGTATACCAATTAGACAATATGAAACAACAAGTTTTATTAGGAAATAACTTCCTAGATTACTTCAAAACCCAAGTAATTAATAAGAATACATTTTGTCTACAATCCCCCTGTAACAAATGGATTATACTGAAAAGAATATTACCAGTAAATACCATAAGATTATATGCCATTAAAATGGAAAGAAATAATAATTTAGAGCTTTTAAAAGAGAAGTATTTAGGGATGTTAAAAAAGAACTTCGGAGAAAATCCGATGCAGCTTTGGGAAAAAGAAAAAATATATGGGGAAATAAAACTGATAGATCCAAGTGATTTAGTCAGAACAAAGCCCATAAGATATAGCCCAACGGATCAAAAAGAATTTGAAATCCAGATTAAAGAACTATTAGAAATGAAGGTAATAAGAGAAAGTAAGAGTCCTCATAGTAGCCCAGCCTTCTTAGTAAGGAAACATAATGAGCTAAAACGATGAAAAGCCAGATTAATAATTGATTATCGAGAATTAAATAAAAAGACTATTTTTGACGGATACTTTTTACCCTATAAGAGAAACCTCATTAACAGACTAGGGAATAAAAAATGGTTTAGCAAATTCGACTGTAAAAGTGGATTTTGGCAGATTAAATTGACTAATGAATCTAGAGCTTTGACATCATTCAGTGCCCCTCAAGGACACTATGAATGGAATGTATTACCAATGGGATTAAAAAATGCACCGCAAATCTTTCAAAGAAGAATGGATCAAGTATTTAGAAAGCTTGCAGACTTCTGTATCATATATGTTGATGATATATTAGTTTACAGAGCAGGCTTAGAAGATCATATTAAACATGTAGAACAATTCATTGAAACGATTAACCAACACGGAATACTGTTATCAGAAAAGAAATCGGAGATATTCAAGAATACTATTGAATTCCTAGGCTACATTGTAGATAGCGAGGGAATACAATTACAAGAACATGTTGTAACAAAGATTAAAAACTTCAAGGAAAAATTAGAGAATAAAAGAGAAGTTCAGCAGTTTCTTGGAGTGATCAATTATACGTGAGATCATATAAAAGATCTACCATATTTGAGAAAGCCACTTGCAGATTTGATTAAAAAAGATGTAACCTTTGAATGGAAAGAAGAGCACACCCGAGGCGATTAACAAAATTAAGGACAAGGTAAAATCATTACCAAAACACGAGTACCAACGGATCAAGATCAATTAGAACTCTTTACGAGATGCTAGTGACATAGGATGGGGAGCCGTTCTAATAGCATATGATAAAGAAGATGTTGATAAAGAAAAAATATTAATTTGTGGATACGGAGGAGGAACATGGAAACCTAATGAAAAGAATTATCACATAAATGAAAAGGAATTATTGGCAGTAAAATTTGGAATTAAAATATTTCATTACCATTTACTACCAGTAAAGTTTATTGTTAGAGCGATAATACTCGGGTGAAGGCGTTTATCACAAACGAATAGATCCTTTACGAAATTGAATAAAAGAAGAAAATGGCAATCATTCTTTTGTTGTTATGATTTTATTGTTAAGAATATATCTGGAACTAAAAATGTTTTAGCTGATTTTCTTAGCAGATATAATGTCGATTAACAACGAAGACTTTGAAGAATACATAGTCAAGGCTATGCAAGAGATTATCAAAACAAATGAAATACTGATTACCAGATTACAAGAAAATACTCAAACCATCGGAAAATTAGCAGAAGCCATTAAAGATTTTACTAAATTCAAAACCTTACAAAAAACACCGACTACCATACCACCACTACAACAGAAAACCTTTGTACCATTCTCGTCTAAACTTGCAAAAATGCCATCAGCCATACCCTCAACATCAGCAGCAACGGTATCCATGGCAGACAATCTGAAGTATAGGCACAAAATGATTACGCTTATGAAAAAATCAATAAATTCTATGATTATAAGACTAACCACGATATTGTACGCGATGCTAAAGCGAGTAAATATCCAAGATTTATTTGCGGTGAAAAGGCAAATCCGAACATTGTGGAACGATTATTCACATACGGATTTATTGACAAGATTATCACAGACGATAAAATGATCAACCTCACCAAGCTACCACAGATTATCACCGGATCAACGAGAACTCATGATGGAATCCTTTGGCAAAGGAATCTACGGAATACGATTTTAGATGCATCAACCGATTTAAAGGGTAAGCCAATCGTTATTTGTCAAATTTTTAAGACGGAAGGAACACACCATCGGCGGGGATGATAAAAACTTAAATATGACAATTCCACATACCTTTGGACAAATTCCAAGATCGATAAGTACCAAAAGAGTATTTGGATTAATGACATTGAAAACCGAATAGAGGACATGCTACGAAATCGGAAGGCATCCGTAATTGGATCTTCCAAAGGAGGAGATGTAGAAGAGATTATGACCCTTTACTACGACAATGACATCGAAGTAAAGGAGACTACGAATTAACCCTTCTATTAGACAAGATTACCAACCTAAAGCATTACCCGTGCGAGGAGACTATCGAGAATATATAAAACTATGATGAACAAAAAAACGACGACCAATAATCAAAACGAGAGACGGTATCAACGTCTACTGTCAGTATTAAGAAAGAACAAAGTCCTGATCCTTTTGACTAAGGAGGGAAAAGCAGATAATTTTTGCAGGTACAATGTAAACCCTGGCGAAAAAGGCCTTATGGCCTGAAAAGATTATGGCTTAACAGCCCAAACGATTACTAAAGGTATCATTTATTTGAAACCTAAAAGAGGCTTATGGCCCAAAACAGATTATGGCCCAACGTAGTGTTTCATACTACGGTAAAGCCCAAAAAGATTATCATGGCAGGAAACATGTAGTTTACTACTTGTAACCCAGCAAAAGAGAGGTCCTCAGGACCCAAAAAGATTATGGCCTTATGGCCCAAAACTGATTAAACACTGTTAACTCAGAAAAGAGGTCATAACAGACCCAGAAGAATATGGCCCAATGTAGTTTAAACTACAGAAAGCCCAAATAAAAGAGGCCTTAGTGCCCAACATGATTATGGTCTTACGGCCCAAAAAGATGATTACAATTGAATATCACGGAATATCCACAACAGATATTTCCAAAAGATTACTAACGGACGGTGGAAAGTATTGAACGGGACGAAGACCGACAGAAAATGACATTTCTTACAGGAAGTCATGACAGCTGAACAAAACGTCGGATAACGACAAAGGCAGAATAGACAGCTGACGGATTAGCCGACTAAACGACAAAACAACTTTACGGAAAGGAGCAGACAAGGCACTGTGGACACTGTAGCCTTTATGACTTTTGTAAAAGTATTTTGTTCGATTCTATCGTTTACTTTTAAAAAGTAATGAATAGTGAATAGCGAGGTTATCTATATAAGGAGCCTCTTGTCAAAACGAAAGATCATTCGAAAAATTTGGGATTCGAAAAATTCTGAGATACAAATCTTTACACGAAATTCTCTCTATGTTTAGCTAAAGCACCCTTTAGTCTATAATCCAAAAGTCATCCAAGAACATCATAAGATTAATCGAATATCATCCAAGAACACCTTAAGATTAATCTTATATCAACTTAAGAGTATCATAAGAACATAGATTAAATACTTTGAAAACTTATGATTAGAACCATATTGGTAGAAGTACAACACGGCGGGAAGACGATCGAGAGGATACCGTAAGCGACTCCCAAGCTCCCGGGCGAAAGAGTACCCACGGCGGAAGGCAAAGGGAAATACGAGGCCAAAGGAGGGTAGAGACTACTTCGGTGATCGATTACTCTGCGAAAGGTATGTGCTTAAACTATGTGTTTCTAATTATGATTTTGATAAGTATATTATCTTGTTGTTATCTTTGCTTAGACGTTGATATTAGATTATGATTATCTTGTTCCGACGTTGATAGAGATTATACCGTTGACGTTTGAATACGATATAATCTCTATCAACGTCGGAACAAAGATAATCATAATCTAATATCAACGTCTAAGCAAAGATAACAACAAGATAATATACTTATCAAAATCATAATTAGAAACACATAGTTTAAGCACATACCTTTCAAAGAGATAATCGATCACCGAAGTAGTCTCTACCCTCCTTTGGCCTCGTATTTCCCCTTTGCCTTCCGCCGTGGGTACTCTTTCGCACGGGAGCTTGGGAGTCGCTTACGGTATCCTCTCGATCGTCTTCCCCGCCGTGTTGTACTTCTACCAATATGGTTCTAATCATAAGTTTTCAAAGTATTTAATCTATGTTCTTATGATACTCTTGGTTGATATAAGATTAATCTTAAGGTGTTCTTGGATGATATTCGATTAATCTTATGATGTTCTTGGATGACTTTTGGATTATAGACTAAAGGGTGCTTTAGCTAAACATAGAGAGAATTTCGTGTAAAGATTTGTATCTCAGAATTTTTCGAATCCCAAATTTTTCGAATGATCTTTCGTTTTGACAAGAGGCTCCTTATATAGATAACCTCGGCTATTCACTATTCATTACTTTTTAAAAGTAAACAGTAATCAGACAAAATACTTTTACAAAAGTCATAAAGGCTACAAAGTGTCCACGTGTGCTTTGTCTCGCTCCTTTCCATAAAGTTGTTTTGTCGTTTAGTCGGCTAATCCGTCAGCTGTCTATTCTGCCTTTGTCGTTATCCGACGTTTTGTTCAGCTGTCATGACTTCCTGTAAGAAATGTCATTTTCCTGTCGGGCTGCTGTCCTGTTCAATACTTTCCAGCTGTCCGGTTAGTAATCTTTTGGAAATATCTGTTGTGGATATTCCGTGATATTCAATTGTAATCATCTTTTTGGGCCGTAAGGCCATAATCATGTTGGGCACTAAGGCCTCTTTTATTTGGGCTTTCTGTAGTTTAAACTACATTGGGCCATATTCTTCTGGGTCTTGTTATGACCTCTTTTCTGAGTTAACGTGTTTAATCCAGTTTTGGGCCATAAGGCCATAATCTTTTTGGGTCCTGAGGACCTCTCTTTGGCGGGTTACAAGTAGTAAACTACATGTTTCCTGCCATGATAATCTTTTTGGGCTTTACCGTAGTATGAAACACTACGTTGGGCCATAATCTGTTTTGGGCCATAAGCCTCTTTTAGGTTTCAAATAAATGATACCTTTAGTAATCGTTTGGGCTGTTAAGCCATAATCTTTTCAGGCCATAAGGCCTTTTTCGCCAGGGTTTACATTGTACCTGCAAAAATTATCTGCTTTTCCCTCCTTAGTCAAAAGGATCAGGACTTTGTTCTTTCTTAATACTGACAGTAGACGTTGATACCGTCTCTGTTTTGATTATTGGTCGTCGTTTTTGTTCAGTCATAGTTTTATATATTCTGATAGTCTCCTCAGCATGGGTAATGCTTTAGGTTGGTAATCTTGTCTAATAGAAGGGTTAATTCAGTAGTCTCCTTTACTTCGATGTCATTGTCGTAGTAAAGGGTCATAATCTCTTCTACATCTCCTCCTTTGGAAGATCCAATTACGGATGCCTTCCGATTTCGTAGCATGTCCTCTATTCTGGTTTTCAATGTCATTAATCCAAATACTCTTTTGGTACTTATCCAGTCTTGGAATTTGTCCAAAGCATGTGGAATTGTCATATTTAAGTTTTTATCATCCCCGCTGATGGTGCTGTTCCTTCCTGTCTTAAAAATTTGACAAATAACGATTGGCTTACCCTTTAAATCGGTTGATGCATCTAAAATCTGTATTCCGTAGATTCCTTTGCCAAAGGATTCCATCATGAGTTCTGTTGATCTGGTGATAATCTGTGGTAGCTTGGTGAGGTTGATCATTTTATCGTCTGTGATAATCTTGTCAATAAATCCGTATGTGAATAATCGTTCCACAATGTTCGGATTTGCCTTTTCACCGCAAATAAATCTTGGATATTTACTCGCCTTTAGCACTCGCGTACAATATCGTGGTTAGTCTTATAATCATAGAATTTATTGATTTTTTCATAAGCAGTAATCATTTCAGGCCTATACTTCAGATTGTCTGCCATGGATACCGTTGCTGATGTTGAGGGTATGGCTGATGGCATTTTTGCAAGTTTAGACGAGAATGGTACAAAGGTTTTCTGTTGTAGTGGTGGTATGGTAGTCGGTGTTTTTTGTAAGGTTTTGAATTTAGTAAAATCTTTAATGGCTTCTGCTAATTTTCCGATGGTTTGAGTATTTTCTTGTAATCTGCAATCGTATTTCATTTGTTTTGATAATCTCTTGCATAGCCTTGACTATGTATTCTTCAAAGTCTTCGTTGTTAATCGACATTATATCTCGCTAAGAAAATCACTAAAACATTTTTAGTTCCGTATATATTCTTAACAATAAAATCATAACAACAAAAGAATGATTGCCATTTTCTTCTTTTATTCAATTCTGGTAAAGGATCTATTCTGTTTGTGATAAACGCCTTCACCTGAGTATTATCAGTTCTAACAATAAACTTTACTGGTAGTAAATGGTAATGAAATATTTTAATTCCAAATTTTACTGCCAATAATTCCTTTTCATTTATGTGATAATTCTTTTCATTAGGTTTCCATGTTCCTCCTCCGTATCCACAAATTAATATTTTTTCTTTATCAACATCTTCTTTATCATATGCTATTAGAACGGCTCCCCATCCTATGTCACTAGCATCTCGTAAAGAGTTCTAATTGATCTTGATCTCGTTGGTACTCGTGTTTTGGTAATGATTTTACCTTGTCCTTAATTTTGTTAATCGCCTGGGTGTGCTCTTCTTTCCATTCAAAGGTTACATCTTTTTTAATCAAATCCTGCAGTGGCTTTCTCAAATATGGTAGATCTTTTATATGATCTGCTGCATAATTGATCACTCCAAGAAACTGCTGAACTTCTCTTTTATTCTCTAATTTTTCCTTGAAGTTTTTAATCTTTGTTACAACATGTTCTTGTAATTGTATTCCCTCGCTATCTACAATGTAGCCTAGGAATTCAATAGTATTCTTGAATATCTCCGATTTCTTTTCTGATAACAGTATTCCGTGTTGGTTAATCGTTTCAATGAATTGCTCTACATGTTTAATATGATCTTCTAAGTCACTTTATAAACTAATATATCATCAACATATATGATACAGAAGTCTGCAAGCTTTCTAAATACTTGATCCATTCTTCTTTGAAAGATTTGCGGTGCATTTTTTAATCCCATTGGTAATACATTCCATTCATAGTGTCCTTGAGGGGCACTGAATGATGTCAAAGCTCTAGATTCATTAGTCAATTTAATCTGCCAAAATCCACTTTTACAAATTTAATTTGCTAAACCATTTTTTATTCCCTAGTCTCGTTAATGAGGTTTCTCTTATAGGGTAAAAAGTATCCGTCAAAAATAGTCTTTTTATTTAATTCTCGATAATCAATTATTAATCTGGCTTTTCCTCGTTTTAGCTCATTATGTTTCCTTACTAAGAAGGTCACTACTATGAGGACTCTTACTTTCTCTTATTACCTTCATTTCTAATAGTTCTTTAATCTGGATTTCAAATTCTTTTTGATCCGTTGGGCTATATCTTATGGGCTTTGTTCGACTAAATCACTTGGATCTATCGCTTTTATTTCCCCATATATTTTTTCTTTTTCCCAAAGTCGCATCGGATTTTCTCCGAAGTTCTTTTTTAACATCCCTAAATACTTCTCTTTTAAAAGCTCTAAATTATTATTTCTTTCCATTTTAATGGCATATAATCTTATGGTATTTACTCGGTAATATTCTTTTCAAGATAATCCATTTGTTACAGGGGATTGTAGACAAAATGTATTCTTATTAATTACTTGGGTTTTGAAGTAATCTAGGAAGTTATTTCCTAATAAAACTTGTTGTTTCATATTGTCTAATTGGTATACTATTGGTAATCTGAAAATAGTTTTTCCTAATACAATTCTCATATTTTCTGCTATTACATCTAATTCTTTGGATTGTTCATTGAATCCTGATACCTTAGCTCTATGTATCTTAGATCTTTTCCATCTGTGAGATTCTAAAACATCTTTTCTGGCTAGACATATATCTGCTCCACTATCAATAAATATTTTTTGTTTTATCATTTTATTCTGTTTGTATTCTATTTGAGCTTCTATATGTATTGCTACCATTCAGTCGGGATTATCTAACCTTCTGTTGAGTTCTACATCCTGTTAATATTCTTGTACTTCCTGTCTAGTCTCTTCATTTCTCATTGATTCTTCTATCAGTTTTGCAATTTCTATTTGTTTCCAATGTATCTTATTCATTGCTGCTCTTATTTCTGATAACCTTTTGGTGATCTTTCTGTACCTATCATTGTAGTACATACTTCCCGTTTCATTAACTGCAGAAGTTGCAATTAGTTTTCGTCTAGTATACTCCTCGCATTGTATCCAGTATTCTCTTTCTCTTATCAGCTCTCTTTTGTCTTTCTAGCGTATTCATTTTATTCAGAACTATCTTCACTATCTGATTGCCGGTTGATATAACTTACCTTTTCTGTCTCTGATTCTTCTTCTGTTTCACTAACATAGAAATCTTCGTAATCATACCATTTGTTATTATCTTCTTTAATCTGCTGCAAGCTCATTATAAATTGTTTTGTATTTATGTATTTTACTCCTATTTTCTTTAGCTTCGGGCACCTATTTGCATAGTGTCCTTTCTCATTGCAATTCCAACATTTGCATTCCTTAACCTTTTCTTCCTTGGTTTTAGACTTGTCTGCTTCTATAGGATTTACGTTTCTTCTTTTCCTAAATTTTCTTTTGTATCTAAATTTACTCCTGGTATCTGGATTATTCCTATATCTCCTGAATCTCTTTTTCTTATAGGGTTTATAATAAGGTTTTTTCTTATATCTTTTATATCTCTTATCTTTGTGATCTCTTTCGTATTTATCCTTGTATTTTCTGTGTTTCTTATGTTTTCTATACTTCTTTTCTTTTCTATTATCATCGCATCCAAATATTAATCTTCTTTCAGTAAATCCACATATTTCCCTTAATCCTATTTTCTTATCTTTTTTAATTTTCTGTTGTAGTCGATATTCTTCGCATTTCCTCATTAGATATGCTCTTAAAACTCGTATTCTTTCTCCTAGGGTGTTCTCCTTAGGTTCTAACTGTACATATTCTTTTGATATTTCAATATTATATGGTACGGGTAAATGATCGTAATATAGTTGTTGGTAAATCATTCCTTCTTCTGGTAAGAATCTAGCTTCGTAAAAGAACTTACTAAAGCTAATCGTATATTCTGGTAGTTTATTTATCTTACAACACTTCATATTATTCAGGTTCATAATAATCTCAGTTTTTCTCTCAGCTAGTACATTTTCTCTGGCTACTAACCATTTTTCGCCTAAAAATTCTCTTTTTAACAGTAGATCGAATATCATTAACATTGATTTCCAATCTGTCGCATAACTTAATACTTCACTTCTCAGCTGATATGCTATTGATTCTATCCAGTATGCTGCTTTTCCAATTAGAGTTTTTGATATTAAGTCATACATGTAATCTAAGTTTTCTGTTTGCGTGCTATTCATTAATGCTATATACATTCCTAAGTTCCAGTTTGTTATTCTTCTTCCTACTTCTTGTTCGTCGTAAACATTGTCTAAATCTAGAAAATATCCATTATAGTTTACTCCTTGGGTCATTGATCCTACGAATTCTTTAAATTCAGCCTGTTGTCCTATAGGTATATGATCTGGTAATCTTGTATTCCTTCTAGTTATTACTTCTAGATTAGGGTCTATTAAATCTTCTTCAGGGTAGTCATCTGCATCTTCATTGATTATATTTTCTGATTCTATCTCAGTTTCAATTTGTCCATAATATTCATCCTCTATATCGCTATCCGGTTCATCTTCTATTATCGCGTTTACTCTTTTTACTTTTTTCAAAGCTTCTATTATTTGGTCGTTTTCTTTTACTATCTCAGTATCCTCAGAGTTTTCTTCTTCTATAAATTCTACTACTTGCAATTCTTGATTATCTTCTTCTTCTGTGTGATTGCTACTTGACGTAGTTTCATTGCTTAATTTTATCTTTCGTTCTTTCTTTTTTCCTTTTAACCTTCTTAACTGTTCTGTTAGGATATGTACTTCTTCTCTAAGTTCTAATATCTCCTGTTTCAACTCTTCCTTTGTTTCCCTTAGTTCTATCTTAGTCTCTTTCAACATCGTTTTCGTATCTTTATACTTTCTTTTATATTTTTTGTATTTGTCGTACCATTCAGCATTATCGTTTGATTTTAACTTTAGATTTTCTGCTTTTAATTCACTTATCTGTTGTTCTTGTTTATCTATCTTTAGAGATTCGTAAGTTGGTTTTTCTTCTTCTTTTACGGGGACTATTTCTCCTTTTTGTAACTCTTCTTTTGCCGGTTTAGATTTTATTGGTTCGTATTTATATCTTTCTTTTTCTATGATCTGCTTTCCGTGAGTTCTTAAAAATGTAATCGCACTAGGTTCCATTAGAATTTTCCTTCTTTATTTAGTCTTGTTAATCCACCTAGAGTATCTATTACGTCTTTTGGCAACTTTGGTTTTATTTTGCTTATATCTACCATTATGGGTATTTTACTTCTCCTCCAAGCATCTATTGGTACTATTTCTGGTTTATGGGTAGTCGTTTTTTCTATAGTCGTTTCTTTACTTGTACTGGCTTCTTCGCTAGTTTCCTTTTGTTTTCCTTTGCTCTTTTCTTCTAGTAACATATTCAGTTTTTCTAGTATTAATTTAAATGTTGGTATTTCTGATACATTCCATAAGTTAGTCAATTCTTCTCTAATTAACTGTTGGGTTTTATTCTGATTATCTTTTACTTCATCCATTAGTAGTAATATACTTTTCATTTTTTCTTTTAATATAATCTCTTCCCATAGCGCATTTATTTTCTCGTTATTACTCATAATCAGGGTTGTTTATTCGTTTCTTCCATCCATTACATACGTCTATCCATATCTTACTAAACTTTTCGCACTGTTTTTCCAACTGTTTTATCTCGTTTTCTAATTTCATTTCTTTGGCACTATACTCTAGATATTTTAACTGGGAATATATTTCTTCTGATAAGGCCGTCTTTATAGTTTTTAATTTCTGTTTTTTCTTTATTATTCTTAACTGTACGTTCATATTTTATTGATGAATCTAGTTTTACCTTGATCATTAATTTCTATCCCGTTATTGTTTATCTTGTAACTTATCATAGATAAAAAATCGCTTCCTAATAATAATTCATTTAAGCTATCATATTCTATTACTCCTATATTGATTTTATATTCTAGGTCTTGAATCTTAAATCTTAAATTTACACTTTTGGTAATTATTATTTCTCTTTCATTTTCTGGGTAATTATAAGTTTGTGGTTCTATTATACTACACTCGTTTTCGTTTATTTTACTTATATGTATAAAACTTTTAATTGCTCCAGTATTTATTTCAGCTATTCCGTCCATAGTTATCATGTTTTTAAATATTATAACTTTGATTTTTAATCTATTACAATCTATATTTATCAGGTCAATAGTTCTAGGTTCTATTCTTGGTAAACTATGTAATGATTCTCTGGTTATACTCAGTCTTGATCCTTCTACTCTTGGAATTAATCTTCTTGAAGGTGTTAATGTTATGGTTTTAAAATCCATGAATATTTCCTCTGGTATGGTAATCCTAGAATTTTCCTTATGTTCTATTTGTTCGAGTATTTCCTTATACATTCTTGGTACTATTATATTCATCTCATGTTGTTTCCTTACATGGTGATTTCCTGTTAAGGCATAAGATGCATTTGGGTAGTGGAAAGACACAAGAAGGGAAGAAAAAACCGAGAGAGGAGGGGGAGGGGTAACCGACTTTAAGACCCATTGTATGCTATATAACATTCAAATTCTTCAAAAGGCCTAATTTATCTCCACTTTTGAACCACTTATCAATAAAACTTAAAGTTCTATTTTATTTTAATAATCACAACCAAACACAGCAACAATTACTACCACGCCTCAATCCCAAGAAAATTAGCTTGAGCTATACGTATCCTCATTTCCATTTCGCTCCATTTAAACTCATCTCAATCCACATTATATAAAATAAATTTACATTTTTTATCTGAATATAAATCTTTGAGAGGACTAAAAGACTCCTAGGAAATATTGGACCTAGAGTAAACGTATTAACATGACTAAAACTTGATCCTACTAGATACATTTTCTTATTCCATTATGCTCTATTTTTCGTTAAGTCTGTGTTTTTTTCAAGACAATATCCTTTTATGTAATTTAAGGTCTACCTCCTCTATAACACCTTCCCCCGCCTTGGTTTTCACACTTATGAACTTGTACACCAAGAGGTCGACGTAGAATATGCCCAAACCATCTCAACAACTTTCTCACATTTTATCCTCAAATTGTGTCACTTGTGTCTTTTGACCTAATGTGGATATTTTTACCTTTTCTAATCTTGTATGACCACACATCCATCTTTGCATTCACATATTCATGACACTATTTTGTGTATATCCTCAACTAGTAGCAATCACCTATATGGATCTTTTTCTTCTATTGTGCCCTCTATCTTTATGGAAGGAAAAGACTCATATATAGCTACTAGTATGTATGTATGGGTGTGTGTGCGTACATATATAAAACTTATTTTTCAATTTTATTTTATCTAGTATGATGATGATGTGAAATGAGCTTAAATGAAAAGGTTGAGTTTCATATAGCCGACCCGACTTGTTTTGACTGAGGCATAGTTGTTGCAAGAGGCCCAATATTCACTTCCATAGAACATTTTTGGTCTTATAATGTTCTATAGAACTTAGTCTTTCACCTTGGTGGGTATCATTCTATCATATAACATGGTAGCTCTTCTCCATTTCAATCCTATTTTAATTCTATGCATAACATCTTTATCTATCATACCATTCTCCTGGAAAGCCTATACTGAATTGTTAGCATTTAGACACAACAATCTCGACTAATTTCACCCTAAATTCACTCTTCTTATGCGCTAAACGTGCATGACATCCATTCAGTCTTACTTCTACTTATCCTAGTATTATTTTTCTTTAGAGTGCTTCTCTATAATTCAAGCTTTTTTTTCTTTTTTGATAACCGTGTTGTCTAGGCCAGCTTGCGCGCAGTTCGACTAATTCCACGAGACACTTGCTATCTCCTACCAGCACAGGTACCGATAACTCTTTCCATCAAGACTACCAATGCTTGGACAGATGGGAAGAAATCACCTAGTGTTTTTATCTATGTCAATACACACCATTTGTAAATCTTTCTTCCTATAATAGTAAGTTTCCTGAATTTTCTTAGCAAGAACATAGCCTCCGTTAAAGACCTACCACGCATAAATCTAAATTGGATATGTTACTCATTCAAGTGTTCCTAAGTTTACGCTCTATCCCTTTTTTTCAAAGCTCCAACGTATTGCTCATAAATATAGTGTTGTGATAGTTCGCATAACTTTGAAACTAAATGTTAAATTGGGATTAGGTATTCAAGAATAATCAATAAATGCTAAGGTAGTGGAGGACACATCTACTAAGTTTGGCCAACAAAAAACATTTGAAAATAGAAAAAAAAAAACAAAAAAAGAGTAAAAACCTGTCTTTTCTAGATAAAATTTTAGACAGCACTGTCAGCTAATGGATTAAGGGTAGCATTTATCAGCAGTTGAAAACATATCTCTATAGAGATAGTTTACTTAGAAGGCAGGCATAGGCGCATAGCACCAACTAGTGGGAAGCTTCTTTTTTTTTTGATAAGGTAAAAATACCAACTAGTGGGAAGCATGTAAACCAACAAACACACTCCACGAAAAGGGTAAAACTGTACCACAGAACTTAAGACTTTAAAAGGTCTCAGGAAGTACCTATTAGATGCTTTAAATGATTGAATTTGTATGGCAGATCCAACTAGAGTAAGACAATTTCAATGACCATTTATCCACCAATGACTTCCAGCTTATGTAGCATTCTTAGCTTTACTGCTTTAACATTTGCGTAGAAATATTCAGGAACAGGAGCTCCGTGTGCCACTAACCTGACAATTTGTCGATATCTGGTCAGATAGGTCTCAAAAGTTACAAGCCAGTACTAGAACTAAACAGTAAATTAATCTTAAATACAGAATATACAGGAAAGAGTTTCCAAATTTCTTTAAATGAAGAAAAAAAGTTACTACATAAGTACAGAAAGTAATTTTTCAAGAATCCCTTACAAATAAAAAGGGTAATTTTTTAAGAATATGCACGTCACCGCATTCTTAAGAATGTCCACTGGTTAAGAGGGGACAGAAAAAGGGTGGCTCAGTTGGTTTGAGCATGGGAGGTCTCAGGTACGAAACCCCCTGCCTGCGACAGGTAGGGGGTTGCCTTCTGGGTCGAGCTCGTCGCATAGGGCTTGCCTAGTGCGGTTTACGTGCGCACCTCAAGGGTAGCGGCTGCGGGTTCCTTTGTCAACAAAAAAAAAGAGGGGACAGAAGAAGGCATAAATCACTCCCAGACACCTCTAAGCAGCTTGGATAAAACCAAGATTGCTGCAAGGAAAACAATGACTAAACAACTCATATTAAATAAGCTAGCTAGCTAGCTTTACAATAAAGCAGCAAATACATGTCAATCCCAGCTTCCTGCACCGAACAGACAGCAACAATGTTGACCTGAAGCTAATAAACACGTTCTGATTCTATTTAACCAGAGAGAGTGGTAAGCAGAACATGGATAGATGCTACCTCAACAGATTGACTGTAGCACTTTTATAAGTCCTACCAGGTATCTTTAGTGTTTCCAAAAACTAGAATTGTTAAACAGGAAGACAGATCAATAACTGAACACAAATGTGAGGAAAGCCCAAAAAAAAATTAACTTTATATAATTAAAGACCCACAAGTGAAATTAAATACCACTAACCTGCAATAGTGTTTTGTGTTATCGGATAAGGTGCATAGACTTCTGTGTTTGCCCTGCAAGGGAAAAAAACAGGAGGTGAATTTAACAAGAAAAACTGAAATTTTTTTGCCTCCAAATATCTAACATCATGGTTTTAATTTCCTTCGAAAGAAGGTTTAAGAGCAGATACTCATCCATGACAATGTACCAGATTATTAGGCTTGTATGCATGTGAAATTGCGTCAAAATTCCGGGAAAGGAAACAGAGGGAACAAAATGAGAAAAGGGAAAATGCAGAGCCACTTATTAGAGGAGAGAGACAAGAATGAAAATTTTATTCAGAGATCCATGAATTAATTTGAAGAGAAAGGCAAAGTAGGTTCAGCAATCTTACACCAAATACAGGAAGCAGGTCCATATCCAAAAATGAACCATGAAAGTTCTATCTGCTCCACCTAATAAAAGTCGTATTAAAGTTGTAAATGTGTGGTGGAGAACAATGATGAAAAACAATTAGCCAGTCATGGGAGTAGGTCGATTTTGGTCCTTCAAATATAACTTTGACAATCTTTAGTTTGCTAAAGTGGAGCACCTTTGGGCCTTCTAACAGCATGGACATAAAAACTAACGGTAACTACCAAAAAAAAGGGCAAAAACCGACCGGAAAACCAATTGACTTGATCGGTTTGATCCCCAATTTTCTTTTAAATAAAACTGACTGAGCTCGGTTGTTTTTTTTCCGCCAAAAACCGGGAAAATAAAAAACCGAATAAGCTCAGCCATTCTGTTAGTTGGACCAAAGGTCCTCCACTTTAGCAAACTTAAGGGACTAAAGATACTCTAGGTTATATTTGAAGGACCAAAATAGACCTACTGCCATAGATAAGGGAATTTTGGCTAAAACTCGTCATGATCACGTATAGCAGAAACATACCAGCAGATATTACAGAGATGTCTGTCCAAAGCTCATGGTGTAGCACCTTTAGAGCAAAGATCAATAACTGAAAGCCAGTCATCCAAGAATTCCGGTGATTGTTCACAGATTGCTCAATTCTTTGCTTCGGCAGTGCCTTCATCACCTTCATCACCCAAAAGTATGAAGTCAAGGTATTCTATGGCATGTGATTCATAATCTTTGGCGAGATTTTTCAACATCACACTGTATGTAAAAGAATCAGGTTGGATTCCGGTATCCATCATTTCTTTGAACAGACTCAAAACCTCTTGCCAGTTATCCAAATCACAGTTCTCATTTATCAAAATGGTGTAGGTATATTTATTAGGGACAATTCCTCTTATTTTCATTTCAGTAAAGTAACTGTAAGCCTCATTTATTCTTTTATACTTGCAAAGGCCATTTATCAGCACGTTGTATGTAATCACATTTGGCAGAATTCTCTTCTGTTGCATCTCTGAAAAATACATAAGTGCAAGTTCAAGCCTCCCTTTACCAGCATGCGCATGAATCAGCACTGTGTATGTTACAACTGTTGGAGATATTTCTTTGCTTATCATCTCATCGAACAACTCTCTGGCTTTCTTTAGGTTCCCGAATTCGAGGTACGCGTGAATTACACTTGTAAATGTTATATGGTCAGGCATAAGGCCATCCCCAACCATCTTTTGTAACAACTCGGTCGCTTCTTCTAGATTACCGAGCTTCGCAATACCGTCGACAAATACATTGTAGATTATTATATTTGGTGGGAATCCCTTTGCTGACATTTCCTCTTGTAGTTTGCATGCCTTCAATATGTCACCCAGCCTCAGTTCACCTGCTATTCGAGTTGTGTAAGCAATGCAGTCAGGCTCCAACCCCCAGTGTAACATATCATCAAATAGTTCTTTTGCCATTGGTAAATTTCCTGCCTTGCAGGAACCATGAACCAGAATCGTGTAAGTAAATACATCAGGAGAGATACCGCATCTCATAATTTCTTCTTTCAGCTGCTTAGCATTCTCTAAATCACCCTTTCTACAGAGTCCGTCCATAATTGTATTATACGTGACTAATGTAGGAAAAAGGTCGTTACGCCTTAAATCACATAATAACCTAAAAGCCTCGTTAGTATCCCCCAACTGACAATATCCGTAAATCAAAGTATTATATGAAATTATGTCCGGCACCAAATTCTTCTTCAACATGACGGAAAAAAAGTGCCTCGCTTCACTCGCTCGCCCCTCCCGGCAAAGCGCGTACATAAACGTATTATAAGTTGATACAGTATGTGAAGCTCCTTTTACCTCCATCTCTTCTCCAAGACCCAATGCCTCAACAACCATTCCCTTAGCACAATAACCATAAATTAAAGGGTTATACGTATGAGCTGAAACCTTCAATCCTTTATTCAACATCTCACCAATCAAACCTCTAGCATGATCAAATTCCCCTTTCTTTGATAACCCATTAATCAAGATATTATATGTAACGTCATTCGGATAACACTCTTTTCTCTGCATTTGCGATAAAAGATCCAAAGCCTGTTGTACTTCGCCCTCTCTACAAAACGAATCCAACATCGTATTATACGTAACAATCGTAGACTTTATACCAAACTCACCCATCATCCTATACACTTCTCTCGATTTCGCAACTAAATTCCTATCCCTTAAGTTCCTCAAAATCCTATTACAATTCTTCACATCAGGCAAAATCTCATTCCTCAACATCTTCTCGAAAACTAACAAACATTGCTCCACATTCGCGTTCTGTTTCGTGTATACTCTCAAAAAAAGATTGAGTATTTCAACAGAAACCTTCAAATTCAAATACCCATCAACTAATAAATCAACAACTTTATCCATATTACTACTACTAATCACTCTTTCTACTACCCAATAAGCAGATTTAACCCAACCATTCTGTATTAAAATATCAACAATTGTACAAAACGAATGTTCGCAATACTTAAACCCTTTTTGCTCTTCAACCCACCTGAATAATCTCAATGCAACCCTCGGTCGACATCGAATTGAGCTAAGAATCTTCACTAAAAAATCATTATCATATATTAAAGAATTAAAACAATCTGGGACAACCCAAAAATCCTGTCTTTCTTGAATTTTATTCAAAATTAATTTATGATAATCCAAATCATGAAACGGGTTTTCACGTATACCACCACCATTATTATTATAATTATTATTAACTCTGAGCCGAGGGTCTATCGGAAACGGCCTCTCTACCTCCCAAGGTAGATGTAATGTCTGCTTACACTCTACACTCCACTCGTCTGATTTCATTGGGTATGTTGTTGTTTTACCTATGTGGATGTCGAAATTTGTGTGTTTTATATCAGATGGGTATTGAAAGTGATGTAAAGATGAATAAAAGATTACACGGAAAATGGTGAGATTTGATTTGGGTATGATGAATTTAGAAGCTCTAACATAAAGGGTCATTATTTATTTCTGTAGAAGAGTAATTTAAATAGTATATTATGTAATACATGAATGTGAAGAAGATAATGAGATAATATTAGTTGGGTTTATGGTACCTGAATTGATGAAGGTGTAAGTTAGCTAAAATGGGTATAACGTACGCACATCAGAAGAAGAGGAAGGAAGAAGAAGCTCCGTGTTTACTGAAGAATTTTTGCATCTTTATACCGGAGCCCCGGACCCGTTTCTTCATTCGGGTCGGACTTAGATGGATCCTTTTTACTAGCTTCAACTTAAAATTTTCAGAAATTATTTTTCTTTTGACTCTGTAATACTCCCTCCGTCTTATTTTAACTGTGTTTTAGCTCTTTTCACGTTAAGGCATAGTTTACTAAGTTTACTTAGATACTTCTTGAGACAACAACAACAACAATAACATACTCAGTGAAATCTCACAACGTGCGGTCGGGAAAGGGTAGAGTGTATGCATGCCTTAGCCCTATCGGATGTAGAGAAGTTGTTTCCGAAAGTCTCTCGACTCAAGAGAAAATATAATCATAAGAAATGATAGATAAGGACAAGAAATTCAAAGCAGTATGAAAATAAAATAACAAAAGCAAATAAGTTATAATAAAGACAAAAAAATTGGAGGGTCTCTTCCTATTTGTCCAAGTTTAGATGGATAGAGTTATTTGATACATGTGTTGGTGAATAGTGGAAGTAGTAGATAATTCATGAAATTTATCGAGGTACGTGCAAACTAGACCTAATTCTACAGTTATAAAAATTAATCAAAATATGGGCAAGTCCGTCTGAATACTATCGTTATTAAAAAGATTATTATTAGTTTGATGCATGGATATACTCTCCCCGTCCTATTTTAAATGGAGTTTTAGCAACAACAAAAAAAATTATCTCAAAATAATTATCGCTTTAAGAATTTAAGATAAAATTATTACTATTTTTTTTCATATTAGTAGTCGTAGTATTACTCTATAATTTCATGTTCTTTAATTTTTGCTACTATCTGGTGTTTCATATACTTCGATTATCTTATTGATGTAGTTACCTTTTTTCCCACAATGCTTCACCTCATTTTATTGATCATTATATCACCACATTGGGTACAGGAAACTAATAAATGTATACCAGCATTTCTATAGACATTACTATCACTTAAATTATGGTTAAGTCAATATATTTTTCACCGCAATATGTAATTGAATCATGATAAAATCCATCTAGTTTTGAGCAATAACCATGCAGGAGTAACTTATTTTCTCTTGTTATTATCTTCTTTGTGTGTTAACATAATATTAGTTTCCGAAATAAATAATATTTTGAGTATTTTTTTAAATGGTCTTACTTGTTTAGTGATGAATATTTGCCAATACTGGATTTTAGTGTTTAAACTTTTAAGTGTACGAATGAAACGTTTCAATAGGTAAAAATGTCCGAATATAATTAATGTTCAAATATATTTTTATTTATTTCGACTTCATATACTCTTTCTTCTAACTTCAGCTAAATATTATCCAAACGCATACAAACAAATGAAATAAAATACTATTTCCATTTACAATTTTCATTTTTTCACAAATTTTTTAATTGAAGTTTAAGTTCAAACACAATTTTAATAGATGTTTCAAAATGGGCTTCTCGAGCCCATTTGTAAGATTTTATTAGCCCAATCCAATATTTAAAGGGCCTTTAAAGTTGGAGAAAGGACATGACTAGCCACGGGTGAAACTATTGACATTGCTCAAGAATCTTAAAGTCACTTTTTAGCTTTTTTAAAAATAATTTCATTTTAGCCATTTTTTCCTAATTTCAACATATGTATAGAAAATGTATCATTGTTGTATAAAAAATGTATCATTGTTGTATAAAAAATGTATCACTATAGAAATTATACTGTTGTTATATAAAAATTATATCACTACTGTATATGTATAGAAAATATATTATTTTTATATATAAAATATGTATCCCTACAATATATGCAAGAAAAATGTATCATTATTGTATAATTTATGTATAATAATGTATAAAAATATATAATCAAATGTATAATCCGTGTATAATGTACACACTAATAATACACATATTATACAGTTATTATACATTATTTATACGCAGTCAAGGATTATGGAAAGAAATGAACCGCAGAAAAAAATTCCGGTCAGATCTATACCAAACAACCGTAGATCTGATGATTTCACGACGTTTACATTAACTCCGGTGAAAGCACGTTATCTAACGAAGTAGCAAACCCAAGCGACACAGATCTGGCCGAAGGAGTTCGAAGATCCGGTCCTCTGGCCATTAAACTTGTGAGCCAACTAGAATTTTGGAAGGTTGTCGGTGGTCGAAGGACGTGAACTCCGACGAGGTGAACAGATCGTTGTTATTGCTCGTTCATCACTATCACTATCACTATCGATATTTTTTCCGGCGACCTGAGGATAGAATACAAAGGAAAGAGAAAATTGAAGAGAGAAATGGTTAGATCTTGGCATTAATTTACTCTTAGGGTTCAATTCGGGTCATTAAGGTTATCTGGTGCTAATATTTGTCCTATGTTTTCCATAAAGGCCATGTGGGATCCTTTTTCCCTTTACAGTTTAGAATGCTAGCTCAACCCTAGTCCAATGCTGGTTGTGGGCTAGTCCATGGGCTGCTCTCCTAAAGGTTGATGTTATCTCACTAATTAATGTGACTCGACAATCATCGCCATCATTTTTGTCCCAATAATAAAAAAATTATCATTCTCACGAAGTTTCAAGTTTCATAAGTGAAATTTTATGATAATGTAAATTTAAACTCCATCATAGTGTCTAATTTTCAATTTGATGGGCTGAAAGTGGATATTTGTGAAATTTACCCGATGATATTGACATGAAATATGGACTGAGTCAGCACTATCGAACTATGGACTGACCCTGCTTGACTAGTAGAACAACTAGCCATGTGAACATCTGAATTTTGTGTGCTTGGCCTTCCTGTAGTAGCTACAACTTTATTTTTTTGATATTCAGCTTATTGGTTTACGCCAGACACTATTTCTAGACATAGTAGTACTGGTCACTCAAGCTACAACTTTATTCTTCATTCGCACAGAAAGAGCAGGAAAATCTTGCTCCATTTGAGCAGTGGTCTCCCCTTTATCAGCAGTATCAGGGGCCTGAAGAGGCAATTCAACTGTCTCCTTTGATTGCCATGTAGGGACCATCTTCTTCCTCTTCTTCTTAGGTTGCGCAACACACTCCTTTTCCTCCAGCATTCCTCAGAAGCATGTCCAAACTTTGCACAATCCATACAATATTTAGTGGTCCAATCATATCCAATTCTCTGATGGATAACCCCAGATAGGGTATGAATCTCAATCTCTCTAGGTAAATGATGAGCGATATCAGTCTCTACTAAGACTCTAGCATAGGAAATACGATCCATCTCAATTGTAAATCTGTCAGTATACATAGGCTTGCCAACTACACTAGCTAGCTTGCTCAAAGATTCAGTAGACCAATAACCCACTGGTAGATCAGGAAACTTAACCCAAAGAGGAATTACATTCAAGTACGCAGGGTCAAATCGAAAATCCACTGACAAATTCCTTAAGATAAATGGCTTATTGTGGTGTAAGGTTCAAAGTGCATCACTAGATCTCTATCAACAATGGAAGCAAATTTAAAAATATAGTAGCCATGGTCATGGTATAGGATTTTGGATTTGGTCACAAAGTTTCAGACATTCACGACACAGTCTTCACAAATGACATATCACCCAGAACATAACCAATCAGAGATGAATTCCAATAATCATCTTGTTCACGAATATCATCTTCCTCAATTTGAACCACAAAAGTGTCACCTCGTTGCGCAAGAGGAATATAAGTAAAGAGTTTTACCCATTTGTGAGCTACGATTCCGAGAATATGACTGATGATTCCTCGGCAGGAGCAAACGCGTCAACTACCAATGGAGTCTCATCCTCAGCAGGGTCAGTTGGTGCACCACTCGCAGCTGCAGAGAACTATAGGCGCCAATGGATGTTCGTCTCCGTCCTCCTCGCACCTCTCTTAGCAATTGGGACTGGGTTTTCAATCGTTTCTCCATTGGCCGGTTCCTCAATAATGGTTTGAAATTGAGCAGGGAAGAAGTTGCCAAATGTTAACGGAAGCAATGGTTGATGAATCCCACTCGCCGGTGTGACTAGGGTGGTCACCGGTGAAGGTACCGTTGATTTGCCGTCCATTTACAATGTACTTTGCGTCAAATTCCTATTGTCCGTTTGTGTTCTTATGAGTCTAGTGTTTCTTGTTTCCTCTTTGTACTTTGTTTGAAAATAAAGAAAGTCAAGATATTGGCTTTTTGTAGTTCATGAATAAAAAGGGATTTGAAAATATAAGAGTTGTTTGGCTAATTTTTAAGTGTTCGTATTTATGATACACACACATTAATATTTATGCTAGATTTCTTTTTCTTATTTGTTTATTTATAATCTTAATTCCTTCACATTTCTTTAATACAAATTTCCCTTCAAACTATATGTTCTTAGATTTCTATTTGTTGAGAATCTTCATCAGAAATATTTCGAAAAGGGGAGAGAGGATATGAAAAATATAAGTGCCTTGGTTTAACATAAGGGGCAATTATCCACCTTTACACCACTAATATTTTATTCCCGACTAAAGGAAAATTAAGCTGTCTATTTTTGAAAATATTTAAGCCATGTAGTTCATACTTTGTGTATAAACACTCACTTCATTTCATATTTGTGTATAAACAACCTTTATACACTATGGTACACTTTAAACAAGATTGATATATTATGTATAATGCTTTTCCCCTAGTATAACATTGTATAATAATATATATTGGATTACGTGACGTAAATATTTTCATAAGCTGTATATTTTTGAAAGTATCCCTTTAATGTACTCAATCGGCTATCTTGTTAATCGGTATAGCTTTTTCTTTCATTCGTACTACTTCGATTCAATTCCTTCAAAACCGAAAGAGACAGAGTATTAGTTGATCCACTCGGCACCGTCGGATCACTAAGGCCGACTTTCATCCTTGCTCGACGGGTGGGTCTTGTAGTCAAGCTCTGTTTGGTTCAGTTTCACTCTGAACAATGTCCTTTTATCTTCCTATCCTACATGAAAGAAAGATCTTAGCGTACAAAGCAAGCCCGCTTTTCATTATCAAATGTTTTTCACTTACGATATGGGGGCTATTCAACCAGCGGAACCTGATATGGAATCAGTAAAATATGTAATCAGAAATAGATTTTTTGTGTATCGACAGGGTCCAAAGCAGGGGTTTTGGTCGATTTTACCTACTATTGGATTTGAACCAATGACTCTCGCCGTATAAAAACGATACTCTAACCGTGCCAAGGTCGACGGCGGAAGCTTGAGACGGAGCCGTATGAGGCACATACGGTTATCTGGCTTCTACACGCCTTACAATAAAGAAGCCCCGGCCCCTCGATGTCTTACACGTCTTCTTCGACTCAGCCGAAGCAGAACTAATTATAAATTAATACTCCAGTTAGAATCCGAACATGAAAGTGTATGCATTTAAAAGGAAACTCTGTACAATTTTTTTTAATAAACTTAACTATGTTTCCAATATTGAAATTGCAAAACGATATCGATCGATTCATTTTCTATGCTCCTTCTAACTTACATCAGGTGACTGCAAGGGATTTAACTTAAGTTTAGCAACAAAGAAGAAAATGTAAATCAAGTCAACTCATTTTCTTTAATTGGAGCAAGTGCGAATCGTAATTTACTAGGTATGTCTCTCAATGTTTCTCACTTGCACTTATGACAAGTGACATACACTTCTAATTAAACATCTATAAACTACTTTCGTTCAATTTACTTATCCATTTTTGACTTTGCACGCTTTTAAAAAATAATAAATAAAATGCATGTTTTACCATGATACCCATATTAATTTATGTATAATCTTAATGGACTTGAAAATTGATTTGGAATGAGTAATTAATGCTAAGGGTAAAACATGAAAAAAAAGTTTTTTTCTTTATATGCTAAATTTGAAAAGTGAAAGTGAAAATTTAATTTTAGTACGGTGAAGTGAACGGAGGGAGTAGTATCATAGTTGTGGATTAAACAATCATCAGGTGTTAGGCTCATTTATCAACAAAACAACGGTCATGTGCAAAGCAAAATACCTATATGACTATAGAAAGCACATGCGAGGTATATAATCACATCATTTGAAAATCGATGAACTACTACATAATTTTTTCTCAAAGCGTAGCATTGTTCTTATCATGGCATTGCTTAAGAGGAGTTTCATTCTCGTCGTTCTTCTCATGGCAGCTACTAGTTACTCCCTCAGTTCCATAATAAGTGCTGTTTTAAATTTTTCATTTTGTTACAAAATAAGTGGTGCTTTAGAATTTCAAAAAAAAAATTGACCTAATTCTTTCAAAATTACTCTTATTTACATCATCAAGAATCATTAAGTAGCTTTTTTTTCTAGACATTAATTATGGTAAGTTAGTAAAAACACTCATAATTTTCTAGGAGTGAACAATTTCTTAAGAGATGTGCATAAACTAAAAACACCACTACTTATGGAACGGAGGGAGTAGTATCCATCTCACATTTACTCCAAATTATATAGGCATATTTCAAGAAAAGGCTGAAACCTAACATAGGTATATGTAATATTAATGGTGAATGTATGATAAATATTTCTTGCAAATGTATGATTGATCATACAAAAACTAAAAAAGATTAGCCAAACAACCCTTGTATTCAAAGCACTTTTTATTCATGAAGAGAAAGCCATTAACTTGACTTTAATTTCTTTGTTTTCATACTAATTTAAGTACCAAAGAGAACAAGGAACACTATACTCGAAGGAAACTCAAATGCAAAATAGGGATTTGAAATGAATTAAGTACATTCCATTTGGAAGCTAATGTTCTTTTATAATCTACTGGCATGTATAAAAACCCAGGGTAGTCGTACAAACACAATAACCATTGCAGTAAATAGTTGATTTACAACATCGGAAACATGTATTAGTTGTAGGATCACCGCCATATTAACTGAAATGATTCACCATCATAATTATTAGTAAAATCAAAATATTAATGGAATAACACATGCAAAAACACACATTGAGTGGAGAGACATGCAAACTCCCTTCAAACTATCTGTTCTTGTATTTCTATTCATTGGTAGTCTTCATGAGAGTTTTCAAAAAAGTTAGAACTGTACATGCACAATAAGAAAATTCAATGAATTAAGTGCTCCGTGTGACTTAATAAAAATGCCAACTTAACATGAAAAATTCTAAATCTATATAGTTCAGTGTTGATTAAGTTCATATAAAAGGGTAAATTGACTAATAGAATATACATTTTATACAATTGAACGCATTGAACACTAATGAGAAATACTACGTAGAGATTCAAACAAAATTAAAAATGTGAATTTAATACCTAATTCATTGTCAGCCCTTTACTAGAGTAACATTGAAAACATCTACAAGAATACAAGATGTCACAGTTCAAACTGTAATGTTACTAATTCTATTCCAAAAAAATAACATAAAAAAAAGACAAAAAAGAGGAAAGATGGGCAACAACATTGCTAGATCGAAAGTCGGGAGAAAAATAAATGTGGCATAATGAAGGAAGTTATATAATTCTTTCATATTAAAAATATTCTGATAAACTTACAGCATATGGGGTTTTGACTTCACACTCCACGGTCAAGTAGTTTATGAAGAATTGCCTGCAAATGAACAAAATCAGCACGCTAATTAGTACTGGTTGTCAAAAACACCAAATAATTTAAAGGCTTTCTTTTATAAGTGGCTTATTATTTATCTTTTTGGGTATAACTATCTGGTACAATAGAACTCATTGGGCCGACTAACTCATATTTGGGCCATGTAGGACGCTCCCTACCAGAGATATAGGGCTTACTGAACATTGTTTCCCTATGGAAGATTTGTTGTAAAAAGACATAGGGCAAGGACTTCCTCTCCCAAGCTCCTCACTCGAAGACTTATTCGGGCTCCAGGTCCTGTTGGATCCTTGGCCACCAACTCACAATATAACAGGAATAGATTTCCATCTGCCGGCAGATGTATAATAATAATATACGACTTTGATCCAGTAACTTGTTAGGAGTAACAACAACAACATACCCAGTAAAATCCCACAACGTGGGGTTTGAGAAGGGTAGAGTGTACGCAGACCTTACCTCTACCTTGGTAGGTAGAGCGGTTGTTTCCGAGAGACCCTCGGCTCAAGTTTTGGCTATATATTATTTAGGCCAAATACATAGGCAGCTCCTTGAACTTGTCTCCGTTTTTCATTTGAGCACTCCAACTAATGGTATGACCTATTAGATAATTGTAGTATATTAGAATGTGCCAATTGAGCACCTCACTGCAGTCCTCCAGAAAAAATAAGGCGCGTGAAGTTAACATGCTGCTATGTTGCAAACGAACAAATGAAGGGGCAACATGTGGCTATTTCTTTTTCTTTTTTCCCTTTCTTCTAATTCCGACGATGCCTGTTTTCATTTTTCCGCCACCAACTTGTGGGAGTTCCACCAGAAAACACATACAGTAAGTAATATTTGCGCTTCTTAATCTTCAGGGAAACACACCTGTACCTCTTTTTTCTTTTCAATCCACAAGCCCATTAATTGGTGTTTAATTATTTTCTTTTTATTAAAGTGTGACCATCTCATCTAAAAGCTTAAGCTGTTAGAAAGAGCACACTTTTATTTATTTAATTATATCCTCAATACGCCCCTCACGTGCGGGCCAAATTCTTTTTTTTGTGGGCCAAGCACGTGGAAATTCCTTTTTGATAATGGGTGGCGGTGAGATTCGATCCCATGATCTCTTCCTGCTCTGATACCATATTAAAGTGTGTGACTATGTCATCTAAAAGATTAAGCTATTAGAAAGAGCACACTTTTATTTATTTAATTATATCCTCAACACTTCTTAAAAGCCACATATTGCTTGCAAGACCAACCTCCTCTATTTCCCCCACCCAATCCTACAAGTTTTGTAATTTTCACCCAGAATACATAATTTCATCCTTTATTGGTATGATCGAGCGACCATGGTTCCAATCTTGACATCAGGTGGAATTTATTGAAATTAAGAACAAATTTAAAAATTGAGTGAAAAGATCAAAACTGCTAGAGTGACACATGTTATTAGTGCTCTGAAGCTAAGTTCTTTTTTGTTGATTGGATTTGTTTCTCATGTTTGGTATTGAAAAGATAATACGGTGGACACTGTGGTGGATGGTGGTGAAGGTGAGGTTTACTGGAGATGGTGATTTTTGGAAAATGTGATTTATTTGGACAGAAAAAAAGGAAAAAGATATTATTTGGCAGTTGGCACCAATTCACGCGCCTAACAGGAGTTAGAAACGCATTCTCTTTCCATGTCAGCATAGAGTGTTCAATAACACATTTTGAACATACATCAAGTGTCTAATAGGTTATATCCTTAGTTGAAGCGTCTAGATGAAATATCGTGACAAGTTTAGGGGGCCAACTCTGTATTCAGCCTATTTTTACAATGGTCTTCTTTATCGAAATTATAATAACTAGCAGAAATAACATGTAAAAAGGAGAAACAAATGACTTTTTAATGTTTTAATCAACAAGCCATGAACCATTAGATATTTTTTATGCATATGAATTAAAAGTTGAATAACATTTATGCAGTACTCGTTAATGAAGATGGATATTAAGGAAAAATTTCTCTGCTTGCTTGACTGATTGAAAAGTACGTGTATTTCTATCATGAAATCGACATCCGTAACTACTCGAGTATATTTCAGACTAAAAGAATATAGTTGTTCCTGAAAGTAACTTACTGGACAGGAACGGTATGATTTCAGTCCCTGATGTAATTCATGTGATGAGATCAAAAGCCTCACAGGACGAAACTCAACAGATTGGCTGTGCCCTCTGTTGTCAACCAAGGAGATCAATTGGCGTTGTAAAAGATGTTCAAATGCCTGAAAGGACAATAAATATTTGCCAGTTCACCTTTAAAGACCCAAAATTGAATGTTAGACAGATAATTTTTATGTAAGCGTTATACACACCCGGAGGCATACATTCCATGCATAATAGTCACTTGTTTGGAACGAATCATGTACGCTTTTATACTCTGGAAGCCATGATAACATGGTCAGTCACACAGGATTCACACTAATAACATAAGAAGGGATCATATAGTAGTCAAACCTTTCATTGCTGAATTGAAGTTAGTAGTCTCTAGCTCTTTGACTTCCAACCTCCTCAAGCAAACAAGTATATATAGCTCTAAAATGGAGCAATCTGCATCAACAATTTGAAAATCGTGTTGTTTTCAGTTTGGTTCATCTTGGTAGGGGCCTAGCTGTGGAGAGTCTCCATCTTATAAAATGGTTTGTGAGTGACTCACACCACATTTCCAACAGTGTTTATTGTGTCATGGAAGAGAAGAAGAGAGAGAGGATATGGAATAGCTGAAGAGACCGACAGTCGAAAAGAATTAAGCGGAAGTGATCAGTGGAAAAGAAGGATGGCAAAAGGAGATGAGGGGCTGGAGCCATGATGATCAGTGGACAGAGGCACTGGACTGGGAGGAGAGAGGCCAAGTGAATCGATTTTGGGCTGGTAAATGTATCCGTCTCATTTTAGATCTACCCCAAAAAATTTCCACAAAAACTAGTCATCACAGAATAGAAAATGTCATACCTTGCAAGGCTTCCAACTTGGGTTGCCGTTGAATACTTGAGAGTGCTGTTTTAAAGTTATCAAGTGATAAATATCCAGATTTTGTATCCATATGGCACACAGCAGCAAACCTAATGGAAATTACCATACGATGAGTTGTCATTGAAGAAAATGAAT
Organism: Anisodus tanguticus; assembly: GCA_034509755.1. Classification (NCBI taxonomy): domain Eukaryota; kingdom Viridiplantae; phylum Streptophyta; class Magnoliopsida; order Solanales; family Solanaceae; genus Anisodus; species Anisodus tanguticus. The sequence goes on along the minus strand of CM067540.1, from coordinate 956,416 downwards.
AAATGTTTGATACAGCAATCCGAATGCAGCAATTAGGTAATTCAGGGATAGGTAGACTTACAGAAATCTCAACAGATGGTTATAAGTTGAATCAGAATGGCATAATGACTCGATGATGTCTTTGAATTTTTCATCTGACAAAGTATTCTAATACATGTTAAGGATAATTTAATATCTGCTAGCAAAAAATGATCTCAATTCGTCAAATCATAGAAAATTTGATGCTTGTTTTTATGTCTAACTAAAGGAGAGGTTTCCAAAAGGAAACAAACTATTTTAAACCTTGCTTACAAGAGTAGGACAAGTATTTGGAGTACCTCATTTAAGCTTAGCACAAATGAGTGGCTACCACCGTCATAAGAGATGCTCTATAATTTTTTCTTTAAAAATAACCATGGTGTCCGGCCAGCTTGCACACAACTTGACTAATTCCACGCCTACCTGCTACCTCCCACGAGCACAATTACCGGGTAACTTTGCCCCCCAAGGTTTAGACATATGGGAAGAAATTACCCAGTGTTTTTGCCTCTGCTTGGGTTTGAACCTGCTTCATTGATCATTAAGCCACACTCTTGGGTGCAAACGATACTACTCTGTACTTAGTTGAGCATTTCTGAGCCTCACTCTAATTATTCTTGTTGATTCCTCTCTCTCTCTCTCTCTCCTGGTCTTCTGGGATCATTTCACTTTTTATTCATTCATTAACAATGAGAAGAGTAACGAGTGAAAAAGATACAAGAAGCTTTTTGTTATAAGCAGCTACATATTGGGAAGGAAGGCCCAACTCCGTTGGCAGTAGTAAAGCGTGCTGCAAAATTCTGATATACAGATTGTCAGTATAGATAGAATTTCTTGCAGGCAGTAAATCAGGAACCAGGATGCAATGAGAAGTTACTTTTGCAAGTCTTCCTGCGAAGGGGGTAGAAACAACAGCTTTCTATGCGAGAAACGAGACCTTACTCTCTTCTCTAAGAGTTGATCAGCATCCTGCACAACACAAGCTTCAGCATCTCGAATGTGGCTTGCTATATGTAGTCAATGTGCATTAATGAAAAGGTAACTAAAGTAGAAATTAGAGAATCTCCTGAAGTTAATCTTGTATAAGCAACTCAAAATGAGATAATATTTTTTTAAAAGGAAAAAATAAAAAAAGAAAATGAGCGTGCTCATTTGATTTTCAAGTACCAAATACCAAAAACAGTCTGGACATAATGATGCTGAGGAATCCATAACTCATAGAGAAATAGAGCACGAGACAAAAATACTAATGCTAATAATAAGGAACATACCAATCTGCAACTCACACCAACGACAACAGCTTGCGAAGTTACAGACTGCATTGCATCTAGCAAGCTATAGAGTAATCGTTGTTTACCCTGCAATATGCACATACATCCAATCGTGAAACTTGACATATTTTCTCATATTTTTCTTCACTACATGGAGAATCTTACCTGTGTAAAAAGGTCAAACTCATCCAACACAAAGATAATGGTTTTATGTGCCAATCCACACTCCCTGGTGAGAAATTACAGTATAATGAGCACACGCACCAGGAGAAGAAAAAATGAGTACATCTTCTCTATGAAGATCATCTAATCTGAACATTCTCAGGCACTTTGGAAGGAGTCTCTTCTCTTTTGATGATGCGTCGGCAATAAAGCAAAGAAGGAAATTACAAGCCATATAGACTCACCTTAACATGGCTATCACAAACTGGGAGTTATCATCAAATGATGCCTGTTAAAGGAAATACATGATGACTGGTTGATGCATTTGGTTAGAATGTAAAATTGAAATTATAATCAGAATGGACACAGTACCATCTTTGAGAAAACCAATTGATTTTCTATGCATAATTGCCTTGCAATCTCCTGCAAGATGAAAAAATTATATCAAGCAACGGATACAAAGGTCAAGGACAGCATTATGGACAAAATATCTAACAAGAACAAATATGCAACACCCTTTGTTCGAAGAGGTACATTATTTAACCTTCCCAAGGAAGATAAAATAATAAAACCAAAAGTAGAAGAAGATGCAGGTGAATATGGTATTAAGTGCATTTGTATTTGAATGTTTTGATAGTACTAAAAAAATTGCTTGAATCCCTACATATCCTATTGGAAAGTGCACTCTTGCTTAATCAATTCCTGGCGATCAATCTGTAAGAGAAGCAAAAGAAATGATAATTTAAGCACAAAAGTTTCAATTGACTATGGTCTCTTCTTGATGGTTGACCACTTCAATTGAAACCTTCTAAATAGTTGTCTTAAACTCTGCCATCTGCACTCTTCTCAACTATTCTGCTACAATTTATTCTTTTTGATGACCGAGAAATCCATCTGGGCCAACCCTTAGGCCCAACCGCAAACTTTGAAACTCAGGGTAATGGGTCTGTCCCTCTATCCCTCTCCACTTAAATATCAGGCTTAGTTCGCATGACGCATGACTCGAACCTGTAACTAAGTCACAACTCCCTCAACCTTTGAACTAAGCCCTGAAGGCAACTATTCTGATACATTTCTGCTTTGAATTTGAGAAGCTAGGAAATCCTATAGTTTCCGTACCTCCATTGGACAACAACAACAAACCTAGTGTAATCCCACAAAGTGGGGTCTGGGAGGGTAGGATGTACGCAGACCTTACCTCTACCTTTGTGGGATATAGAGGTTGTTTCTGATAGATCCTCGACTCAAAAGGAAAATAGTTGATGCAGGATTGCAAGAAAAACAAGAGAGTAAAATATAACGATACAAGGCAAAGAAGCAACACATAGTAATACACATAAAGAGTAGGGATCTACGCGATACCTAAAAAAATACTACTAGGAAAAGGAGATAAGGAAATGAAAAGGCTAGCCCCCTACCTCTCCCGCACAATGTGACAAAAAACTTACTACACACTAACCTTCTACCCTAATTCTCGACCTCTAAAATTTCCTATCTAAAGTCATGTCCTCAGTCAATTGGAGTTGTGTCAAGTCCTGTCTAATTACCTCCCCCAGTTCTTCTTCGGCCTACCTCTACCTCTTCTAACCCCTACTACCGCCAACCTCTCACATCTCCTAATTGACGGATCCGCACGCCTCATCTTCACATGACCGAACCATCTCAGTCTCGCTTCCCTCATCTTATCCTCCACAGACGCCACTCCGACCCTGTCTCGCATAACTTCGTTCCTAATCATATCTCTCCTAGTATGACCACACATCCACCCGAGCATCCTCATCTCCGCTACCTTCATCTTCTGAACGTGTACATTCTTGACTGCCCGGCATTCTGCCCCATACAATGATATCGGTCTAACCACCACTCTGTAGAACTTGCCTTTCAGCATTGGCGACACTTTCTTATCACACATCACCCCAGAGGCGAGCCTCCATTTCATCCATCCTGCTCCAATACGATGTGCGACATCATCATCAATAATGTTCTTTACATAATTGCATAATGACTTAGGATAATAAAGGCAATAATGGGTAAAAATATGTGTTCATTTTAATTAAAGAAGAAATTGGAGTGATTTGGCAATTTCTCTTCTTTTCTTCTTCCCAAACATTGGATTCATCATACATGAAGCCATAGTAAAGAGGTAAAAGGCAAAGTTACTACCATTATAGACCAATGAATGATGAAATGGTACATTCATAAATTATCTAAACGGATATTAAAAGACTATTGTCGATATAATTATTACTCTCAACATACAATCCATAAAAGCTAGAAATATCGAAATCACTCTAAATAATAGGGGCTCGTTTGATTGGGAAACAAGTTATCCTGGGATTAGTTATTCCACCCTCAATGTGGGATAAAATAACACTACAATCCCAGGATTAGTTATCTCGGAATTTTATTCCAACTAAACATAGAATAAGGAGGTACTAAAATTTTATCCCGGGACTATTTTTGTTTATTCTTCATACCAAACAACCCCTAAGGGTTCTAGTATAAGTAGAGTAAAGACACAAAATATGCACCAGAGGTTTAGCATACATAAGAAGAATGAAGGAAAAGTGGGATTAAAGGGGATCCTGGTGTCTAAATGCAAAGGATCCAAATATCAAAATACAGCATTTCATGAGATTAATACGATAAATGAAGATGTAACACAGAATTTCTACATTGCAAGATTACTGTACAAGTATGGAATGCAGGCAGCCATTCTTTTTTTCTTTTTTCTTTTTTCTTTTTTTTTGTTAAGGTCAAGGTTTATTTAAAAAAGGGTACCAAGATGGTAAAAAAGTACAAAACCAACAGCATAAGAAAAACCTCAGCACATCAGGTAATCCCCCCCACCAAGAAAGTTAAGGAAATTCATGTGCTAATCCATGCTATCTACCCTCTACTGCTATAACACCAGAAAATAAATTAAGCAAACAAGAGTTTTTAATTCTAGAAACATGCATCCTTCCTCCTTCAAAGCAAGCCTTATTTCTTTCCAGCCATAAAGATGCATATGGGAATGTCCAGATTCGCTTCAGGTTTCTTGACATCCATTGACTTTGCCAGCACTCCATTAAACTCTTAATCTTCAAAGGCATAACCCAAGAAACACCAGTTAGATTAAAAAACAACTCCCAACATTCTCCGGAAATTCTGCAATGCAAAAATAGACGTTCTATCGTTTCCAAATCTTCGTCACAAAAATAACATCTAGTTCTTAAAGCTAAACCCCTCTTCTGTAAATTATTCTGAGTCAAACATGCCTCCCAAGTGACAATACTTTAGCAGGAGCTTGATTTCCAGATGATCTTCCAGGGCTAATTGGATGTTCCCTGACCATTCTGCTGTAATCACAGTTTATAACAATCGCCAACAGAGAACATTTTATCCTTGCTGTTCACCCAAATCAATTTATCCTCCATGTTTTGATCAATCAAAATAGTGTTCAACTGTTGAGTGAGTTGACAGAAAGCTTCCACTTCCCAATCATTTAGATTCCTTCTGAATTCGAGATTCCAACCAGAGATGGAAAATAACTCAGAAACATATCCATCCTTAAGCACAGAGCATCTGAATAAATCTGGATAATTGCTCTTCAAATCTGTATTCACAATCCAAACATCTGTCCAAAATTTAGTCCTAGCTCCATTTGGTGGACCATATGGACTACGGAGAGAGGAATTCGAGAATTTTTTAAATACAAAGAGGAAATGTAATTAATTAAATTTGAACATATTCTTTTGCGTTCTTTTCAGGGAAACATGTCAGATGTACATGATATATATGATTTAGACACCATGGTTGACTTTATTAACTCATTACACTGTCTGTGATGACTAACTTTTGCTTTTAATTTGATCCATATTAGATACTACCAACATACTCTTGTTGTTGGTTTTCACATTTATCAGTTTACCTCACTTATCACCCAAAATATAAGGAACTACTTATCCAAAAAAGGACGTAAAAGATGGAACTAAAATAGGATTACTTACAATAGCTAAGTTGATTCGCGACGAGTAATTCTAAGCTAATTAGGCACTTGTACGTCGGCAAGAGTAAAAAATAGAAAATTTTCGTTTTAGAGAATCCATTTCTCTTAGAAGACAAATTCTTTAGTTTGAAATGAAATAGTCATTAAAAGTGCAAAATGGGTATAGAGGATTCATATATGTGACCCCAACTATTCCGTGATTGCAACAAAGTTGATTGGTTATTGCATGCACGTGAAGATCCAGGCCCTTAAGCAAATATCAGATATGTCGTTAAATTAACAAGTAAGGGACTTTTAGTTGTGCACTTGATGTATACAACAATTTGAATTTTCCACATTTATTTAGAGTGATTTTGATTCCTCAGAAGCTTTACAGCAAATTTCATATATTTCCCATTCTTCTCCCAGTGGTAGATATCGCTTCAAAAAGAAACACCAGTTACATCATGAATGTTTATTGGCGCGTCAAGGAAGTTGCAAATTATTCCGGATTTCACACTACACTTACATAATCCATCTTGATTTTCAAAAACCTGCCATGTATCAACCAAAAAAACCCCAGTATTTCTCTAGTTGATCTTTTTCCTTCTTAGATGGTAAAACAAGCCAACTAGAACAGCCATCAGTTATTCCTAATATCGGATGGTCCACCGAGAAATCGTTTTAAGTGTTAGCAAATTGTCCGAGCACACTATTGAGATACACTCTTGAAAGTGGATAAGTATGAGTAATGTGATCCCGAAATTAACTTATTGGATCAAGGTAAGAACATATGAAAAGGCGTAAAGACTTTTAAATATTGAACAAAAGTGCCTGCCCGTCATATGAAATCTACACTGCATCATAAGTATAAAACCTAAAAGAAGGGAAATTGGTATTCATACCTTCAAAGCACAGTTGTCCTCACTGTGCAAGAGTCCATTCAGTTTAATCTGTAATCAACATAGCAATTACAGTCAATAAATTGGTGACATTTATTTTGGTACAGAATTATGTCACTGCCAAATCATATACTAAATCATTACCACACAGATCGTGTCTGGATATTCTTGCAGTAAATCCTTGATAACCATCTCCAAAATCTGACACAAACAACAATTTACAAAATCAATTATAAAATCAAGTTTACTTATTTAGCCTAATAATGAAATAAAAACAAACAAGAAGAAGGAGAGGGCAAACAAAAATTAAATTTATGCGAAAGCTCAACAAAATAAAACATATAAAAAGTCTAACTGACCGCAATTTTTCCGCAACCACGAGGGCCAAGAAGTAGAGCTGAGTTGTTACATGCTTCAGTAACTGAACTTGACATTATATACTTCAATTTACTGAAAGAAAGAAAAGTTAAACACAATTACATAAAAAGGGTCTTGAAATAAATTCTCCAAAAAGTACCTTAGCCATTTGGGGTTACGAAAAAATGAAATAACATTCAATTTGAAGTGTAAATCTTGAAAAATGAGAATAAATTCATTTTACTGAAAGAAATAAGAGCTAAACACAATTACACATAAAGGATCTTGAATAAACTCTTAAAAAACTACTTTGGCCATTTGGGTTTACAAAAAGATGAAACAACAATCAATTTGGAGTGGAAAATCTAGAAAAAAAATGGGAGCTTTTTTATTGTTACCTGTAATTGCTAGCTAGGGAATCAGAGAAAATGGTGAATATGCTAAACAACTAAAGGGTCTTGAATAAATTCTCAAAAAACTACTTTGTCCAATTGGGGTTACAAAACAATGAAATAACACATTAAATTTGGAGTGGTAAATCTTGAAAAATGAGAATAAATTCAATTTACTGAAAGAAAGAAAAGCTAAAAGCAATTACAGATAAAGGGTACAACAACAACAACATAGCCAGTATAATCTAGGGCTGGCCAGTGGGCCGGGACGGCCCGACCCCGTCCTGAGCCCGCCACGACCCAGCTTTAAAAAAAAAAAAACGGGGGCGGGACTCGAACTCGGGACGGGACGATGTCTCGTCCCGCCAGACCCGAGCCCGTCCCGACCCCGACCCCGCCCTTTTCCCCCCTTTGCAAAAATGGCCGTTGCACCAACGACCATTTTAGATTATGGCCGTTGGCCAACGGCCATTTTAGGCCCCCCCTCCCCCAACCCCCCTACCCCTTAATATTTATTTTTAACCCATAAGTTATTATATTTACACTTTAACCCAATTTTTCAACTATAAATAACTCATTTTCTCTTCATCTTTCTCACAAATCTTCCTACAATCTCTCTAATTTCTCAATATATCTCTCTACAAGTCTACATTGTTTGCTAAATATTCAATTTTATTAATTCATTTGGGAATTGGGAGTGAAGTTGGCAACTAGCTTGAGGATCTTCCATCGAGCAAAGTTTCAATTTTCAACCTCTCGATTACACGTCGACGTTACGTCGGCGTTTGGTACATTCGTTCCTTCATTAAATTATTATTGTCTGTTTATTTTATTTAGCGCACTTAATTTTATTGTCTTTAATTATTTATTATCATAATTAAAATGGAAGGATTAAAAGATATGTTTAAGGGTAAGGGTGCTTCTTCTAGTAGGGGCAACCAGGGCAAGGGTATTTCTTCTAGTCATCTTATTCCTACACAGGATGATTTTGTTGATACTCAACATTTTCCTACAATACCATTAGATTTAGACCAGGAGCTATTTTCTAGAACTCAAGAAGACTTTAATTTAGACGATGATCTAGCTGATATACCCACTAAATGTTGATGACAACACACCCACTAGTGCACCTTCAACTGAAATACCTCTTATTCCCCCTAGTATGAGACGAGGTCCAGCAAAACGACCATTAAAATCAGATGCATTGACATTTTTTGATAGGGACGTAGAGAATCAAGTAGCCATATGTAAAATTTGTAAAAATGTTACAAAATTTAAAACTGAAAAAGGTCACGGTGGGACGGGGGGTTTAATTAGACACGTAGTAAGTGCTCATCCAGCTAGGTATGCCCAATACCAGGCTTCAAAACCAGTGCGCAAACGCCCGCTCCATCGTGGACAAGGTTCACATACTGATATTGTCCCGGACCAAGTACAGGGTCAAATTAATCCTATGACGGGGGGAATTGTAGGCTCTAAATACAATAAACATAGAGATAGGGAAGCAATATCAAAATTAGTTGTTGTGGAGGGTTTGCCTTTTTCATTTCCTTTATCTCCCGATTTTATTCATTACATTAGAGATATATATAATCTTGCTTTTACCGGTTTTCCTAGATCAACTGTTAAGAGAGATGTATTTAAATTCGCGCATGAATATCAACAATATTTACGTTTTTCATTATATCATTTTAATGGCAAAGTATCTATCACGTCTGATATAGGTCGTAGTACTAACGGCCATGATTATTTAACTGTAACTTGTCATTGGATAGATTATAAATGGTCTATGCAAAAACGTATTTTAGCGTATAGATATATAGATGATAGGCACACTTTGGTACTTTTATTGCGAGAAAATATTTATCAAGTGTGCGATTATTACGGAATTACCGATAAAATTATGACTATTACATTAGATAACGCTTCTAATAACAATTACGCAATTACAATGTTAAAAAATAGTTTAACTCCATCTTTTCCAGACCATTTTCATATAAAATGCGCGTGCCATATATATAACTTAATTGTAAAGGATGGTATATCACTTTTTGAAGACATTCTTAGTAAAATACAATTTGCTATAAACTTTATTTTTAAAAGTAATAAAGTACAACGTAGAAAAGAATATAAAAAAACTTGTCACGATTGTAGACTACCTTATAGAAGAATTCCACAAGAAGTATCCACTAGGTGGAATTCTTTATACGAGCAACTACTTGTTGCTTATGACTATAAATTACCTATAACTTTATTTTTTAACTCTCATAATAAAAAGCCACCGATATGATTTTAGATAGTGATTGGGTAAAAATTTCCGAACTTATTGTATTTTTAGAGAAATTTTTTCAAGCAACAAAAGAATTTTCCGGTATATATTATCCTACTATTTCAACTATGTTATTTTATATAACTCTAATATTTTTATTACTTAGTGAATATATGGAAAAACCACTTATAAGGCAACTTATTAAAAAAATGTTTGTCAAAATAAAAAAATATTTTATTCCTATTCCCTCTATTTATATTATTGGTTCTGTATTAAATCCTACTATTAAAATAGACGGTACTAAATTACTAATTGAAACTATTTACGATTGTATAGAAGTACTACCACCTCCAAGTCCCAAAAATCTAAATCACCCACCACCTATTGAACAAACTAAAGAAGAAGCGGTGTCTAGCGTAGAACACCAATGCAAAAATATATATAGATTTTATCAACAAGAAAATGCTAGTAACTTACCGGCTTCCATACCATCTTCTTCATCTTCAACACAACCTCACAAAAGACATCTTTGTTTACTGCGCTAGTATTGAAAGCCTCGAAATAGAATGTGCGGCCGTACCTCTACTACTAACCAAATTAGCGAGTTGGATATTTTTGTTTTGCGGGGTTCTGTACCGTATCAAGAAGTTATCAATGAAGATGGACAAGAAGACTTGTTTGAAATATCGGAGGGGAATGAGAAGACCTTTCCGACACTTTCATTGATGGCTCGAGATGTTTTGAACATTCAAGCGTCATCAACCGCGTCGGAAAGCGCTTTTCTCGTGTGACGAGATATCAAATAGGAGACCACGAGACACTCATTGGCCGGAGACGACTTGGAAATTGCGGTATTATTCGAGAGATTGGATACGAGCGGAGCGGAGAAGGTGCGGTCAACCGGAGATCAACGAAGAAGATGATGAAAACTACAACGAAATCTTAACCGAAGGTAGTGGAAGCGACGTGGATCAATTTGACCAACAAATACCAATTCCAACCGAAGAACCACAGGAAATCATCCAAGCAATTAGAACAGGTTTTTTTGAGAATGTAATTTTTTTAATTGCAATTTTATTATGTAATTTGCAACTTTTGGACAACACCACAAAGTTGCAATTTAGATTTTAGACAATTGTATTTGTATTACAAAAAAATCATGTCTATTAAATAATATAAGAGGCACAAAAACAGCCTTGGGATGTTTTTATTACACTATCTTGTTTTGTTTATTGAGTTTTTTTTATACATATGTTATTTAAAAAAAAAAAAAAAGGAAAACCCGACCGTACCCCGACCCGACCCCGCCCCGCCCCGATACCGACGGGATCGGGATTGGGATGGGACTGGAGCAGGTCCCGCCAGACCCGACCCCGCTAGGCCCCGCTAGACCCGACCCCGACCCCCTGGCTCGTCCCGCCCCGACCCCGACCCCGCTAGACCCGGCCCGCCAGACCTGAGCCCGGCCCACTGGCCACCCTTAGTATAATCACACAAGGTGGGTCTGGGAAGGATAGAGTGTACTAGACCTTATACCTACCTTGTTAGGTAGATAGGTTGTTTCCGATAGACCTTTGGCTCAAAGGAAAACAAAATATAAGTAACAACAACAACAACAGCATAGACAGTATAATCACACAAGTGGTGTGGGGAGGGTAGAGTGTACGCAGACTTTAACCAGCTCGGGAGATAGAGAAGTTATTTCTGATAGACCCTTACACAGGAACAATTACACATAAAGGGTATTGAATAAATTCTTGAAAACCCACTTTGAAAATGAAATAACATTCAATTTGGAGTGCAAAAATCAAGAAAATGAGAATAAAAATGGGAGCCTTTTCTATTTGTTACCTGTAATTGCTATCTGGGGAATGAGAGAAAATGGTGAATATGAAATCGGGATTGCAAAGCCTTGTTCTGAGAAGAACCTGAGCTTGCTCTGCTGCATTTTCAACACCCATTTGCTCGATTTTTTACAGAGGTAAATTGGGAGAGACTATTGTGCTGCGGCAAGAGTTGCCGGCCTGGGCTTTATTTTCAAGACTGAACCTTTTTTTTTGGTTAACTATTTAATAAATGGTTTTTTTTTTTTACAATTTATGGAGTTTTAGATTAAGTTCCGAAGATATTTTGAGTAAACTGAAAATCTTATGAAAAAATACAAGATAAAGATCTAAAATTTTATAAGTTATTGCAAACAAGAACTGATAGTCGCATGTTTTGTTTGTTAGATTAAGAAATATATGAACAAACATTAGATTCGAATCTAACGTTATTCGAAAAGGTAATATCTGATGGATTATATTTGCACAACTTTTAAAATATAAATCAGCTTCTTGTTTTATTCCCCGTTAGATTGTTTCTCTTTTAATTGTTCATTTTAGCAAATTAATAGAAGTTTATTATTTTCTTTAAATGTTACCCTTAGTAACAAATACATACACTTCTTAAGTTTACTGAAATTAAAACTTTTTAACTATTAACAGGGATAATTTAGTAAAATAAATCCTTAAAATGATTTTTAAGGACGCGTCAAGCCAATAGATGACTGACTGGTAAAAGGAAACAGGGAATATTATTTATGATAAATATTAATTCGTACAGAGTGCTTACACCCAACTAATCGTTTTAGCTTGAATTTTATTAGCTAAAATATAAGGTAAGCATATACATACTTAATCATGGTTAAGCAATAAAATAAATAGAAATGATACATATTTTGCATTCAATTGTTGAAGCAATTTGATTAATTTTCAGATCTAAACTAGATTAAATAATTTAGTATTTTAAAATTATAACTTAAATATTTTAAAGCTATATAAGAAATACTACTTATAAATTAAAAAAATTCTCATACCAATAAAAACAATAGCTTAAAATACAAATTAAATGTGAAAGTATTTTAGGATCGTGAAAAGTATTATTTATGCACCTACTAGGTACACCAGGATCTGAAGATATTTTTTTGTCAGAGACTAGTGAGACCAATCATCCCCTCAGCCTAATTCAGACACCATTTTGTTCTCAACAATACACCACAAAACAAAACCAAATCAGAGAGAAAAAAACCATTAAAAAGAGATGGGAAGTTCAAGTGCTCTCATCTCTAATGTTCACTTAACTCAAACACACTGTTTCAAATGCATAAATTCAAGAACTTCTCTAAATATCAATCCAACAAGGCCAAAATTGAATCTTTCTAGCAGAAAATACATCAAAAAGTTTAGTAGATTTGTTTGTTCAGCTGTTGAAGATTCCATAGAGAAACAAAGAGAAATTAATGGTGCAAATGCTAGTAGTCTTGGGTCAGTTATTGAAGATAGGCCAGGTAAAAAATACCCACATAAATCTTTATCTGAAATGAATAAAAAGAGAAATATCCAGATGATTATTATGTGAAAAGATTGAATTTTTACTTGTTTTCTGATATGGGTATTTTGTTTAAAGGTGTAATTGTTAATTGGGTATCCATAAATGAATAAAAGAGAAATACCCAGATGATTATTATGTAAAAAGATTGAACCTTTGGTTTTCTTGAGTTTTCCGATATGGGTACAACAACAACAACATACCTAGTGTAATCCCACAAGTGGGTCCGGAGAAGATAGTGTGTATGCAGACATTACCCCTACCAAGGTAGAGATGTTATTTCCAATAGACCCTTAAGGAAAAACATTTTAAAGCATATAATGAAATGGCAAAATACTAAAAATAGCAAGACAAAGCATTTTGAAAAAAGGGACAATAGCTACAGCAATATACTATGGTAATTAAGTGCAAGAAACCATAGATTGTAACAGAAATCTAAGAATAAGAAGCTACAAGCGTAATACTACGACTACTAGTATGGAAGCATAAGCTAGACAATGCGTAACTACCTACTATCCTTCTACTCGAATATGTGTCATTCATAGCCTCCTATCCAAGGTCATGTCCTCAATAAGCTGAAGTTGCATCATGTCCTGTCTAGTTTTCTTGAGTTTCCTGATATGGATATTTTGTATAAAGGTGTAACAGTTAATTGGGTACCAAAAATGAATAAAAGAGAAATACCCAGATGATTATTTTGTAAAAGATTGAACATTTTGTGGTTTTCTTGAGTTTTCTGATATGGGTATTTTGTATAAGGTGCAATTGTTAATTGGGTATCCAAAATGAATAACTGAGTAAATACCCAGATGATTATTATGTAAAAGATTGAATTTTTAATGGTTATCTTGAGTTTTCTGATATTTGTATTTCGTATAAAGGTGTAACAGTTAGTTGGGTGTCCAAAATGAATAAAAGAGAAATACCCAGATGATTATTATGTGAAAGATTGAACCTTCAGTGGTTTTCTTGAGCTTTCTGATATGGATATTTTGTATAAAGGTGTAACAGTTAATTGGGTATTCAAAATGAATAAAAGAGAAATACCCAGATGATTATTATGTAAAAGATTGAACCTTTAATGGTTTTCTGATATGGATATTCTGTATAAAGGTGTAATTATTAATTGGTTTGGTCCTTTAGCTAATTCTGTTTCTTTGTTGCTGGTTTTGTTGAGTTTTCTGATATGGGTATTTTGTATAAAGGTGTTTCAGTTAATTGGGTATCCAAAATGAATAATAGAGAAATACACAGATGATTATAATGTAAAAGATTGAACCTTTAGTGGTTTTCTTGAGTTTTCTGATATGGGTATTTTGTATAAAGGTGTAACAGTCAATTGGGTATCCAAAAATGAATAAAAGAGAAATACCCAGATGATTATTATGTAAAAGGCTGAGCTTTTAATGGTTTTCTTGAGTTTTCTGATATGGTTATTTTGTATAAAGATGTACAGTAATTGTTAATTGGCTTGGTCCTTTAGCTATTTTTCCTTTATTGCTGCAAGTGTTCTGAAAGGGCTTGTTTTATTAGAAATACCCAGATGATTATTATGCAAAATATTGAACTTTTAATGATTTTCTTGAGTTTTTGATATGGGTATTTTGTATAAGGTGTAACAGTTAATTGGGTTGTTCCTTTTAGCCAATTCTGTTTCTTTATTGCTGCAAGTGTTCAGAAAGCGCTTGTTTTTTTTGTTTTCCATTGTCAGATCTAATAATTCTTATGTATCATAGAGATGATTGCTCTAATTAGCATGGAGATATTTGGGTTTTGGGGTATTATGTGCAAGAGTGTTTGTATTATCTTTCATCATTAATTGAGGTGCTAGGTTGTAGGAATCAGGTTAAGTAGTTGCATGATCAAGGTTAAACCAGAAGGCTAACAAGGTTTCTGCTTTATCTACATCAGTTGTGTTAATCCAGAAGGTTAAAAGGAGGCATTTGTACTTGAGTCTAATGACGTTTCCTTTCCCCAAAAAGCCCTATTGTTTCTTTCTATCCACACAGTCCAGCGAGTAGCTCCAGGGATATTCGTCCATACACTGTATGCTCTTTTGTTGATTCTCCCACTCCGTGAACCAGCATTGCGATAGCTCTTTGTAAGAGTTCCTTCAACATATTTATTTCTTTCCTTCCTGAGTGGTCACTCCCCAGTAATATTAGGGTTAACAACTAGATTGCTGATGTTGAGAACCATGGGGTCTCAGATTCAAATAGGATAAAAACACTAGGTGATTTCTTCCCATCCGTCCTAGCCTTGGTAGACAAAGTTACCAGGTACTTGTTGCTGGTGGGAGGTTGCAGGTATCCCGTGGAATTAGTCAAGGTGCGCGCAAGCTGGCCCGGACACCACGATTATCAAAAAATAAAATAAAATAGATTGCTGATAATAATACACATTTTTGTTTGTTGTTAACTGGAATATGATGCACCTTGTAAATTGCTGAAATTGCTCCCGTTGTCTTAAGTTCATCAATGCGAGTATGCACATATTTTTCTATGAAAATGTGAGAAAATGCATATGTTCTTCATTTCTTTGTCATTTTGTATAAACGCTTCTCCTTTTTTAATAGTTTGGACAAGTAAATTCCTATAATGTAGTGCTCCCTCTGTCCCAATTTATGCGACACTCTTTTCTTTTTAGTCAATCCCAAAAAGAATGACATTTTTCGATATTTAGTAACTATTTAACTTTAAATTTACCATTTTACCCTTGATGAAATCGATTTATAGCCACACAAATATCTACAACTTACTTTAGATCACAAGTTTCAAAACCCTTCCTTTATTTCTTAAAATCCGTGTCCAGTCACCTAAATTGGGACGTTGGGAGTACATTCTTTGCTTATTTTGTGGGCGTACAGTTGTCTTTGCACTATTCAACACTTCTATGATGCAAGTCTCTAGAAAAACACCTTTATTGTACATAGTTCTCGTCTTTTATTCTCTTTCTTCATTGTGCTTGTTGGTGATTGTCCATGACTGCAAAATATTTTCATGTAATTAGATTGTAATAAATGCAGTTTTTGATCAAGAAGATTGTGATAATGCATTTATTGATGTAGGTGATGGCTCAAGCGAGAGTGTATTTAAGAATGGTGAATCGGATAGTGACGGGAGTATCGTTTATGATTTCCTTTACCCTAGTAAAGAGCTCCTACCAGATGATAAAGAAATGACTCTATTTGATCATTTGGAGGAGTTGCGTCAGAGACTCTTTGTGTCTGTTTTGGCCGTTGGTGCTGCTATAGTGGGATGTTTTGCCTTCTCAAAAGAACTTATCTTGATTCTTGAAGCCCCCGTTCTAGCACAAGGTGTTCGATTTTTGCAACTAGGTCCAGGAGAGTTCTTTTTCACTACTTTAAAGGTAAAAATGCATCTTTAATTAATAGCCTGTTTAGCCAAGCTTCTGGAAACCAAAAGTGCTTATTTGTTTCTTCAAAAGGTGCTTATTTTAGAAAGTTGAGGTGTTTGGCCAGACTTTTAGGGAAAAATAAGTGCTTTTGAGTAATAGCAGAAGCCGTTTTTTAGAAGCTAAAAAAATAGCTTTTCCCCAAAAGCACTTTTGTAACATTGACCAAGAAAAAAGATCTGCTCTAATATTGGCAAAAGTGCTTTAAATTGATTAGCCAAATACAAACTGCTACTTTCCAAAAGTACTTTTTGGAAAAAAAACACTTTTTAGAATAAGTTGATTTTAGAAGTTTGGCCAAACATGCTATAAATCTCCTTTGCCACTCATTCCTGTAATCATTTAACTATGATGAACTTTATTTCGTAAACTAGGTGGAGATTTCTCATGTTCAAGTCCTTTTTAAGGGTTAAAAGTTTGTTCTTTGGACCTAATATCTGGCTTGTATCTTTGATTATGCCGAAATATGTACTTCCTTTTGGTTGGTTAAATCATAATTTCTATTTGGGCCACTATTAAATAATTAACATTTATAACGAGTATCTTATAGATTGTAAAAGTTCAATTGCTCTCGTTTCACACATCTTGACGTCTAAAGAAACCAGCAAGTTATCTAATCAAGACCTGGAATTCTGAATCCACTTGCCTTAAACTAATCCTTATCTTAAAGTGCATGTTATCACAATGTCCATGTTTTCATCTTCAAAATCACGTATGAGTCAAACAACAACAACAACATTGTTATGTGATTCCACCCGTGGGAGGGTGGGGTGTACGCAGACCTTATCCCTACCTTTGCAGGGTACATAGGCTGTTTCTGGTAGACAAGTTACTAAATTTGAAATGCAAGTATTAGTTAATTTACCTATAAATAGATGCAGGTGTTCAGATAGCTTATGCCGAATATGTCAAAGAAATAGAAGTCATGGAACACGGTGTTTTCCTATTTTTGTCATTGGAAAAAGTTGGTACCAGTTAGCATACTAATACTAAAAGCTAAGACTTGTTTAATTGAATGCTTTAACTCACTGGACTTCTTGTACTGAAGTGCTCTTTTTTTTTTTTTTTGTTCTCTCTCTCCCTCCCTCCCTCCCTCTCTCTCTCTCTTTCTCTCTCTCATTAATCTTCTACTACTGAAGTATTAAGTTGGCTACTTCTGATTCTTAATTCTATAATGTGTATATTATTGACAGCTTAAAAATGTGTTTAAATTATTTGCGAGAGACTTCTCCTAAAATAATTACTTATAAGCTAATGAGCAATATTCATTCATGGAGCTTCTTAATACTTAAAATTATTTCTCTAATATATTGAGGAAACTAATGATTAACTACTCCCTTTGTACCAATTTATGTGGCGCTCTTTCCTTTTTAGTCAATTCCAAAAAGAATGACACCTTTCTATATTTAGTAACAATTTAACTTCAAACTTACCATTTTACCCTTGATGAGATGATTTATAGCTACACAAATATCTATGGCTAATTTTAGACCACAAGTTTCAAAAATCTTCCCTTCTTAAACTCCGTGCCCAGTCAAACACCTTCACATAAATTGGGACGGAGAGAGTAAAACAGTTCAAACCTGAGATTTGAGTTGGTCACAACGTTATAATGTTTTTGTTGTTGGGATCAACTCTAACATTGGAATTCTTACAACTGTGGCATGTTCACTTTAATAACTATATTGTTCAAACTTTTGATGTAGGTCTCAGGATATAGTGGCCTTCTCTTAGGAGCTCCTGTGATTCTCTACGAGATCATAGCATTTGTTCTTCCTGGTTTAACAATGTCAGAGAGAAGATTCCTGGCACCAATTGTTCTTGGATCATCAGTGCTTTTCTACACTGGCATTGTCTTCTCACACTTGGTTCTCACTCCAGCAGCCTTGAATTTCTTTGTTAATTATGCAGAAGGTGCCGTGGAATCTTTTTGGTCCATTGATCAATACTTCGAATTTGTGCTCGTGCTCATGTTCAGCACAGGATTATCTTTCCAGGTAAATCTTTTACTTGTGCTGTTTTCTTTTCTGCATGAGTATATAAGAACACACTGCATGATAAACGGTTTAGTCGAAGGAAATTTAGTTTTTTTGTTTAATCTAAAGCTTCTCAAACCTTTGACCATACTTCACTTTTGTGTTCTTGGTTGGCTTGACTTACAATGCTTGCTTAAAAGCACCTTTGCCCATAATTGAACAATGTTTTGGGTTGAAAATAGAAGCGAGTATTAGAAATTTTAAGCTCCCAAGGTTGAAGCCTAGCCGTCATTGAAGTGAGTGAAAACCATGTGACAGCACAGTTAAAATTTAGCAGAGACAAAAAAAATGTTAGGCAATTTCTTCCCATCTATCTAAGCTTTGATGGACAAAGTTACGTAGTACATGTGTTGGTGGGAGGTAACAAGTACCCAATGGAATAGAGGTGCGTGTAAACTGGGCCAAATACCACTGTTATGAAAACAAAAGGCGAGTATGATCTTTTTTTTATGACCAAGAAATCGGTCTGGAGCCGACCTTTGGGCAAACTGCAGTCTTCGAAACTCGCGGATGATGGACCCGCCCCTCTACCCTTCTCCGCGTAAATATCAGAGTTAATATGCTTGGCGGGTTCGAACTACCTAAGATTCAAGTCCCTCAACCTTTGCCAATTGAGCTAACCCCTGGGAAGTGAAGCAGCCAAGAATATGGCAATGGTCTCCAACCTAGGCTAGTTTCGAACATATTTGTGGATTCGCTCTTTAAATAGTGTTGTGTAATGTTGATCAGCATCATTATGATATCTAAATTGCTTTAATCCAATGAACAATTCTATAATGCATCTCTTTTACAGGTTCCTGTAATTCAACTGCTACTGGGGCAAACTGGTCTTGTGTCGGGAGACCAAATGCTGTCGATTTGGAGATACGTGGTGGTAGGTGCTGTCGTTGCTGCTGCAGTGCTCACGCCATCAACTGATCCCCTGACTCAAATGCTTCTAGCTGGGCCCCTTTTGGGTCTTTACTTGGGTGGAGCATGGATGGTTAAGCTTTCTGGGCGATGAGCGATTGCGCTTATGTTCTTTGCATCAATATACGAAGTATTAGTAGAATATGGTCATGCATAGGGATCCAAAATTCATGTAGCATTAAAAGGACACTTGAGTGGAGGATATATGATCTGTTTTTTGATTATCATGTACTATTACCACTATCCAATGTGTATAATTAGGAGCTTAGCTGACACTTCATTCCCAATGTCATTTTGTTGAATCTTTTCACTAATATATGAAAGAAATAGTCAAGGGTTTGCATTATATATTCTTTATTTATGGCTTTTGAAATGATGTAAAGGCTAAAGAACATATCAGAGAGAAAAACAATTTGTTAATGTCATAATCTTATATATGCTGTAACTTATCTTTTTAATACTTCGGATGAACATTTCTGTTGAAATTCAAAATTTTGTACAGTCAAACCTCTTTATAGTTCTTTGTCCCGCTATTTTTTTTACTGTTATAGCGAAATATTGTTGGAAAATTTATAATATAACATATCATGAAAAGTCGGTTACTAAGAGATAGTTCTTTGTCCCGCTATTTTTTTTGACTGTTATAGCGAAATATTGTTGGAAAATATATAATATAACATATCATGAAAAGTCAGTTACTAAGAGACTGTTATACAGAAGTCTGACAGTAATACAATGAAATAGCAGCTGACTTGATAAATCTATATTCATTCAATGGCATAAGGTCACAAAAACCAAAAACACAACCAAATAAATGAACTTCTTACTCAATGCTCATAACTACAAAACTAAGAAGCTCATTTCTGAAGCATCTATTTCTCCTTTCCTTTCCCCTTTCCCCTTCTTTACTAAAATTACTCGATAGCGAGGTTTTCTATCTTGGGCATAATATCAGTTGCATCTGATTGATCTAATGCAGCTTCCATCTGTTTCAACGAACTCCGCAAACCAGTGCATGCTTTAACAAAATCTTCAGAACACCCTTTAAGTTTTTCCAGCTCCACCTGTATTTCATCAGTAGTACACGATATCTTCTCTATTGCAGCCTTCAATGTAGAAATTTCTTGTGGAGGATAAAGAGAAGCTCCAAGTTCGTCAATTTGCAGCCCGATTTCTTGAGAAAGTTTCAATAGTCTCTCAAGAGAAGCTACAAAAGTAGCAGTATCCGCAGAAATTTCCTGCTTAAGCAAGCTTGTAATGGAGCGAATTAGTTCTTTAATGACCACAAGTGTTGCAGACATAACATCAGTAGTTAACCGAGCAATCTTCATCTCCTCCGGAGAAAGATCACTGCCTAGATCACCTGCAAATGAATCATCGCTATCCTGGGATTTGCTTTCTCCTTCGGCGGAATCTTGAACAGAAGATTCATCTGTATGCTTCAGTTCATTCATTTCACGAAGTACATCCTTCATGGAAACATCAAGTTGTGTCATTGCTCGACCTATAGCAGAAATATTTGTGGCTGGAGTCTTCTTAAGAGCAGAACAAGCTTCCCAGACAGTGCCCACCAACTGTGGGATTGATAATTTCTGTTTTTTGTTGTCAGATCCTGCAAAAGTTAGTAGAAAAACCTCTTGCAGAAATGCAAGGTAAGCTGCAGAAATGCAAGGTAAGCTGCGTACAATAGATATTGTGGTCCGGCCCTTCTCCGGATCCCGCGCGCGGGAGTTTAGTGGCTGCCCTTTTTTATCCTGCAAAAGGTAAGTGAAATGAATGATTTTTTTTTTTATAAGTGAGATGAATTGAATAGTATGCAGAAAGAGAGGAGGTACAACGCTGCTGCAGCTGTCTTTAGTGCTCTCTTATATTCACTTTCATTTGCTCCGTTACTAATAACTAATCAGTTTTTTTTTTTAACATTAAGGATAAATATCTCTCGGGTTTTTGATACCTAAAAAATGGTACCTTTTCTTTTACGATGCATTTGATGTCTTTGACTAACTGGCAGATATACAAGTAAAATACTCGTATCAAAAAGTGAGTCATACTTTCTCAGCAATGAAGGAATAGGGTCCACCTGGTAGAGCATGTTCACAAAAATATTTTCATCGGAGAGATGGAGAGTAGGGGCGAGGCATGTGGGTGGGGAGAGAGGTAGTACTTGGTAATAAATCAAAACATTTGTAACTACGATGATTAGACGGAAAATCCAAAAACACACACGGAGTAGACAAGGCATGAAGTTTGTTAATTATGGTGGACGAAAATAACGGATAACATAAGCACCCAAAGATCCTAAGATGTGAATACGAAGTAGTCTTATTATATAAAATTTGAAGCGGGGATGAATATGTCAAACCTTGGGAAGGAAGAATGTTAAAGAGATATGTAGTCATTTGTAGAGCATGATGCCAAAACGAAGGGGGTACGGAAGCATGAATCAATAAAGTTCGAACAATGTTATTAATGGTACGAATCTTACGTTCGGCTTTCCTATTTTGTGAAGACGTATGTGGGCAAGAAAAATAAAACTTTATTCCATTATTGGCACAAAATTCCCGAAAGACCCCATTATCATATTCTTTGTCATTGTCACATTGAATATTCTTTATTTTCCGTTCAAATTGGGTTTTAATGAATGCTCTAAATTTTAAGAAGGTGGAAAAAACTTGAGATTTTTTCGCTATTGGAAAAGTCCATAAAGATTTAGAATAATCATCCAAAAAAAGAACATAATACTGATGACTCAATGAACTAAGAATAGGAGACATCCATAAATCGCTATGAATAATATCAAATGGCATTAAAGTATGAGAATTACAGTCTTCAAATGGCAACTTAACAATTTTTCCTAAAGAACAAGATTGATAATTCGGAGTACTACGCGTACCTTTACATGAAATAAAACTATTTTTCTCTAATAAAGATAAAATGGACGACCCCGGATGATCAAGACGAGCATGCCACAAGGAAGGAGCAAATGTGGCAAAAACTGACGGTAATGCTTGGCTCGAAAGACTGGAACATGGCGTGATAGGATAAAGATCTCCCCTACTATCACACCTCATGAGGGGACTCCCCGTCTTGAAATCCTTCACAGAAAATTCAAACGGATCAAATTCAACCGAAACGGAATTATCAGTGGTGAATTTACGGACAGACACCAAATTTTTAATTAGTTTAGGGGCATGAAGGGTATTTTTCAGGATAAGGGGTGGATGGGGGGAAGACAATATTTTATGATCATAACCACTAATTGGAATTGAATTACCATTACCAACAATTATACCATGAGTGTTTCTCAAATTGGAATAAGACGAGAGAGTACCTGGGTCTGACGTCATGTGAGTAGTGGCGCATGTGTCCATGTACCAATTCGGGTCCGGAGGATTCAATCCAAGCGTGTGCATAGCGGTTTCAATGTCGAATGGGGTGAGGTCCGCTGCGTGATGGGCCTGGGGGGGCCCAAAACTGCCTCCCTGCTGACTGGAACTGTTATTGTAGCGTTGGGCTGGGATGGAGCAAAAATAGTGGGCCGTTGTGGAAACTGGACAGTGGGCCGAAACCTTTGTGGCATCTGGGCCAAATTCGCTGGCTGACCGTAGGGACTGATGGGCCAAGGGTTACCGGCCCAGCCCTATGGCGAGGGGGTCCACTGTTGGGACCAGGCTGCTTGGGGCCCACTTCCCGGATTATGTCCACCGCCACCATTGCCGGAACCACCGCGTTTACCCTCGTGATTTTTGCCATTATTTTTTTGACTATTCTTGACGCCACCGTGACCATATTTTTGGCTGGAATTATCAACAAAACCTGAAGAATTTGTGGAGGAACTCATCATGGCCACAGGATTAGCCCCGGTAGCCGCCTTCTTGGTCAAATCGGCTTTTTCTAAAGTAAGCATGAAGCGGGCCTTATAGAACTTTGGGAGAGGGTCACTTTGACGAAGGAGAGTTCCAACGCCACCATAGACCTCAGACATGCCAGCAACCATCTGTAGCACAAGACGATCTTCACTAACGGGCGCACCAACGTTGCAGAGTTGGTCCGCCAATTCTTTCAACCTTTTGTAATAAGCTGAAACATTCAAGAAATTTTCCATGTTAACGTGGGAAAATTCCTGTTCAAAGGTAACAGCTCTGGAATTTTGATTATCTTGGAATATGTCACGCAGCCTATCCCAAGCAGTCATTGCCATAGCGTCTGGCTCAATAATCGTCTGCTACATGTCAGTAGAGATAGTGGAGTAAATCCACTGAAGAATTGTGGCATCAAGAGTTGTCCATAACTTAGGATCATCCCCGCGTTGAAGCACCTCCGTATCCTCAGGAGCCGCGGGGATTATGTGATGGATGACTTGATGCAAACGAGCGTGAATTTTGAACAACTCGGCCCATGTCGCGTATTGGACGTTTTCTATTTCAAAAATAAGAGGGATGTGATTCTTGATGTTAGAAACAATCAGGGCAGGATAAAACGTGTTCTTTGACATCGACATAACGAAAGAACAATATGTATTTTGAGAAGAAACAATAAAACACAAAAAAAAGGCCACCGACGTCAATTTCGGAGAAGGGACGCCGGAATCCAATGAGCAAGGTGGACGAAAAAAATTTGTGAGAAAAGAACCTAGGCTCTTGATATCATAAAAGAAATAATCTCTTCTTATTTTTATTAATTAAAAGAATATATATACATTTTACATCTTTAGGTAATATTCTCTACTTGCTTACCTACAACATATAAGTATATAACTACTTATACTTCACTATCAGACATATATAGACAACATTAAGTTGACGATGAATAAAATAGCTTCTCTAATGTGGAAACAGATACTGTCAATGCCTAGAACAGTATAACCAAGACTTGTCTTATTTTTCTCTCTCCATTCTTTTTGCTCGCTTTTCTTTTTTCTAGTTCTTCACTTTAAGCTCACAAAGCACTTCCTGGTAGTTATTAAGGGCTTTAGGAGAAGATTTAATTGCTCTTGTTGAATTGGCTGTGAAGTAAATTTTAGTGCCCGTATTGCGAGATTAGTAGCTATTTTAAAAGAAATGCTTAAAATTAATAAATTTATAGTTTCACATCTAAAAAATATTAAGTAATTTAAAATAAAAATGTGCTTAAATTTTATTAAAATTTTCATAATATCTTATTAATTTTAACTGATTTCTCACATTTAATTTTGAAGACTTTATTCGAGAAAGCGGTTAAAACAATGGATAAAAGTCTATAATTATTATTATATGCTTTTTCACTTTTAGTTCTTTTCATGGGTGGATCAGGTGCATTCATTTCAGGATTGTTCATGTGCAGATCTGCCCTTAGAAGCCACAAATAAAAGGTATATGATGATTTGGGTGCTGAACAAAATAGATGAGTTGCTTAAGATAAGCTTTTTTACAAATTTTTATTATAGTGGGATCGTTAGAAAATGCAGCTGAATTATTTTATTTCTTTCAGGGTAAGGGTAACAACAAGAAGGATTAAACTAAGGGCTCTAAAGGAAAAAGTTATTTACTCTATTAAAAATGAAAATTGTTCTCCCTGTAAGTTATTTCACCTTAGTTCATCTTATGACTCACTTTTAGCATTTCCTTGAAAATTGGAATTAGTTAATATCGATGACTGCCCCATGCTTATAATTGGTAATGGTTGGAGCAACAAACTCGGATTCGGCAAGAATCTTATTTTTTGGTAGTACGAAGGGTGAATTGGTCCAAAAATTGATAGGGTCAAGACGCTGTTGTCGGGCGCCGGCGGCTAGGATGATAGTACGAAAGTGTCTTTTTACAACAAATCTTCCACGTGGAAACAATGTTCAAATAAGCCACTTATCCCTCGTAGGGAATATTTTCCCTTTTAATGGATTCTACACGGCGCAAATCTGAATTAGTCATTTTAGTGGTTCCAAATATCAGGTAGTTATATAGAAAAAATAAATAATAAGCTACTTATAAAATAAAAAAGCCTTTAAATTATTTGTTTTTTTGGACAAGTACTAATTAGCATGCTGGTTTTGCTCATTTGCAAGCAATTCTTCATAAACTACTCGATCATGGAGTTTGAAGTCAAAGCCCCATGTGTTGTACTATTTGTTTATTAGAGAAATTTTGTAAAACTTCACATAGAGTAGTTTTAATATCTAAGGATTATACAACTTCCATAATTGTGCCACATTTTTCTTTTTCTGTTTTCTCATGACTTTCAACTTCTTTTTTTCAGTGTTGTTTTTCATTTTTTTAAAAAATATAACTAGTAATGACATCTTGTCAATTTTTTCAATGTTAAGTTAGTGAAATCGTCACAGTGAATTAGGTATTAATTTGACAATTTTAATTTTTGATTGAAATACCTCTCTTTAGTGTTCAACTGTATAAAATGTATATTCCTACCGATCAATCAGTTTATCGTCATATTAGGATAATCAACACTGAATTAGATAGATTTAGAATTTTTCATGTTAAGTAGTCTTTTTATTAAGTCACTCTGGAGCACTTAATTCATTGAATTTTCTTCTTATCCATGTATATTGTATAGTATTAATTTTTCGAAAATTTTCTCATGCAGAGTGCCAATGAATAGAAATTTAAAAATAGATAATTTGAAGGGAAGTTTGTATTAAAGAAAGGTGAAGGATAAAAGATTTTAGCCAAAGTGTTTACCCTTTATTATCTGAAAAAAATGACCATTCCGGAGAAAGTTACACTCGCATCTAGTGTTTGCTCATACCTTACGGACAAAACATTAGATTATCATCTAACATTTGTATTTTCTCATAAGATTCTCAATTTGCTCACGAGGGATCTATAGCACATTGTCTAACGGGTCCATAAGTTGCAAGAGAAATAAAAAGAGAATCATTTACTAAACATTTTTCCCAAAAAGGGACAATCCGCAAAAATTTCACAAAATTGGGCCTTTCTCTTATTTCTTTTAGTTCAGCATTTTGCAACTTCTTTAAGACTTCAACAGAAAGGAGTAGTACAATTGGCCTCTGATTTACATCAGCCTGTTATCTATGTTATCTATTGATGATTTTTCATCAGCATGAAGCCTCTCCCTTGCCATTGCAGCTTGTTTTTTCCAATTTGTGCAGCATGTTATAACAGAGAGTAGAATAGTCTGCAGAGCTGCACCAGAAAGTATGCCGATCCACAGGCCTTTTCCCCGAAAGTTAAGCCAAAAAGCCAATGAAGCAGCAATAGGAATTCCACATAGGTAAAACGAAGCAAGATTGACATAGGCTCCGATATGCTGCCAACCACATCCCCTCGCTACACCTACAATGTGCATAGTGCCACAATTAGTCATACGCCCGTTCTTGTCATGTATCAGTCAGTGGTGGATTCAACAATTTATATATACGCACGTAAAAAAAATATTCACCAATATGCATATTACAATTTTCCGGCAAAGGGGATTCAATTGAACCCCCTAGGTAAATGTGGTTCCGCCAACGGTATCTGTTTCCTTTTCTTGTAGTAACTTAATGTGGAAAAAACTAACCTATATACATAGTACATTTTTCCGGCAAAGGGGATTCAGTTGAACCCCCTTTGGTAAAACTGTTATTCCGCCTTACCTTTTCTTGTAGTAACTTGATTTGGAAAAAGTCTAACCTCTATCATAGTACTCCCTCTGTCCAATTTATGTGACACTTTTCGTTTTTCAAGATTCAAACTATGTAAACTTTGATCAATACTTTAAAAGGTGTTTTTTTATCATATTGACATGAGCCGATTTGCAACTTTTTGTGCTTTTCGTATAGTTTTTGAATATCTAAATTTTAATTTTGAGTTGATCTAATCCAATTTGAAGCTTCAAAGATTAGTCAAATTGACACTCGTAAAACGAAAAGTGCCACATAAATTGGGACTCAAGGAGTACAATTTTCTGGCAAAGGGAATTCAGTTGAAAGGGTGGCTCGCCACTCGTAGTTGATACATTTTTTATAGTAACTTGATGTGGAAAAGGTCTAACCTGAAAGGGTTCCTTGCAAGCTGTCAGTTATGACCGATAGACATAGAAGAGGAGCCATGGTTGCGACATATTCCACAACTTCCTTCTCATTGCTGAAAATGTAGCCAAATACGTTTCGACAGGCAAATAGAGTTGTGCTTACTAGTATTGTCTCTGTGGCTGCAATGAGCATTACAGAAACCACAGATACACGAGCTCCTTGAGGATTTCCAGCTCCTAAATGATTAGAAACTCGAGTGCTGAAAGTAAACAGGAGTTCAATATCCACAAATTTGAGACAAAAACTACGTGGAAGGGAAAGGTTCGATTAAATACTAGGACAAACCTTACAGCACCAGAGAGACCAAATGGAATTGCATAAAGGGTAGAAATAGTGTTCAGACTGCAAAATGGAGTATCACAAGAAATTAGCAAATCTTGAATCTCGTGGATCATATTACTAACTGAATCGATCATTCGAGAACGAGATTCAGCACATACCATATAGATAGCACTGAAGTTTCAAGTTGGGGATTCGGTAATAGCCCGGATAGCAAGATGAGCAGCTCAAATGACCACCATTCAAGACTAAAAAATACAACACGTACCATGAATTTTGCAGAAAACACACGCCAAGAAAGTTTATTTAAGTTATTACCGTTGAGTTGTGGAGCTTAATTCATCACCGACACTATGAAGACCCTACGCAGAGTGCGGAGCCCCCTGAATTTTTTTATAATGTAAGGGTATTTTGGAAATTTTGGGCTTGTATTATGTTCGTCTTAGTTTTCGCTATATATTCTGGGGCGCCGTTTTTCTTTGCATGTGAGCAAGAGAGAATTGTAAACACAAATTCCCTATTTTGATTATAGTGAAATCTGCAGCGGCAAAGTGGACGTAGCTCTCGCATTGAGAGTGTTCTTCGCTTATTTACTGTTTTCTGATTAGGTCGGATTTGGGACTCAAATCCTAACAATTACTCCCTCCGTTCCGTCCCATTTTAACTGTTGCTTTAGCTCAGAAAAATTGTCCCAAAATAATTGCCTCAAAAAACATTTAATAAATAGGGATAATTTAGTAAACTATATCTTGTATTTCTTGTTTTTCATAATGGGCGCGAAAAGAGCTAAAGAGATAGTTAAAATGAGACGGAGGGAGTAAAATAGATGGAGGGAGGTTGCGGGAGTACCAAATCATGATTGCAGAAGGGATAGCAAACTGAAAGAACTCTCTCATTCCCTTGACAATCTCCCATGACATTGGTGCTCGAGTTTTTGCACAAGCGGGAGACAACCTCATGTACGAAGCAAGGATTACGACGTTCAACCACATCGATATACCAATAGCCACAGCCGCGCCAATATTACCTAAGCCAGAGCGAAACACTAGCACCCAAGACAACGGTATGTGGAAGCATATCGTTATGCAAGAGCTTATGAGCATTGGAACAATCATACTTTGCATTTGAAAGTACCGAATAAGTGGCTGAAGATTTGCATAAGCAAAGAGAGCAGGAATTAACCACTTAATGAACTTTCCGGCTTCATGAGAAATCTGAGGATCTTGCCCGATGAACGTAAGCAATTTTCCCATATATATCCATAAGATCGTGAGGGGAACGCAAACAATGAAGAGAGAAAAAATGGCTGTGTATGTTTGAGTACCAAGTCTTTGGTATTGCTTAGCTCCGAAAGCCTGTCCGCAAAGAGTTTCTAGTGCACTCGCCATCCCCAACTATACAGCACATTTAAATTTTAGTCAGTGAAGAAGCATAAAAAATGGGACAATTTGTTCATTTATAAGCAAAGAAATAATGTACAGCTATATTTCGTGGAAATCAGTAATTCTTAATCACATTAGAACTATAAATATGCCCTCTAAGTTGGAAATAGAAAAGAACAAAAAAATTCTCTGCCCTTTAATTCAACTTCAAACACATTCTTATTCTTCTATTGGTTTCTCTTTGGCATATATAAGTTAGTCTGTTTTACCTTAATCCCATCCAAGATTCTCTCTTCATGTAAATATAAAAGCTAGAGAACAGGAAGAAAAAAAAAAAGAACTCTTCTATGGCTGCAGAACAAACCCCCCCCACAAAGAGTTTCTTTTTGAAAGAAATAATCCCCTTGATTATTTTCATTGATTGAATAGATATATATACAAGTTACAAAATAGGAGAATCCTATTCCTAATCTATTCTTAAAACCTTATTCTACCATAATTCTAACTCTACAATTATGGTAGGTGTATAACACTAATTATGGTAATAAATATACTACAATATACACACAATATACTTTCCTTAATATACAAGTATTTGTCCACTGTTTTTGCCTAACAGTGGCTGGACGTGCTGGGCTACCTGGCTGGACGTGCTGGGCTACCAAGAGGCCCACTGCTGGGCTGTTGCTCGCCGGGCCGCCGGGCCGCCGAGAGGCCCAACCGGGCGTGTTGTTTGGATCGCCTCATTCCGCAATATACATGTGATATATATTCAGTGTAAATCACATGTATATTGCTCTGTTTAACACACCCCCGCAATCATAGCGGGCGGTTTTCGAACGCTGAGACTGTCCCTAAAATCTTCAAAGAAAACCGCTGGTAGACCCTTTGTAAAGATGTCGCAATTTGATAACGAGACGGGACATGGCGTACGCGAACTTGACCCTTTGCAACCTTTTCTCGGACAAAGTGAATGTCCATTTCGATATGCTTGGTGCGTTGGTGTTGAACTGGGTTACCTGACAGGTAGATGGCACTAATGTTATCGCAATATACCAAGGTTGCCTTCTGAATGGGACAATGAAGCTCCAAAAGCAAATTACGTAGCCAACATGATTCGGAGACCACATTTGCTACCCTCGATATTCCGCTTCGGCACTCGAGCATGACAGAGTTGCCGACGTTTGGCCGACCAGGAGACCAAGTTGTTGCCGAGGAACATACAAGAGCCGCGAAGTCGACCGTCCGGTGTCGGGACAACCACCCCAATCGACATCCGTGTAGGAACAAGTGTGGATGTAGATGACGGATACAAGTGCAACCCATAGTCTAGTGTCCCCCGAATATACCGAATGATGCGTTTGATTGCATTCATGTGCTCAACTCGGGATCATGCATGAATAAACACACCTGCTTGAACCGCATATGTAATATCCGGTCCGGTAAAGGTAAGATACCGGAGGGCCCCCGCCGATCTGCGATAGCGGGTCGGGTCCTCGTATGGTGCACTCCGCTCGTGGCACTTAGCTTTGGGTTTGCATCAACTCGGCGTGGAAGTGGACTTACAAGATGACATCCCGCCCTCTCTATGATCTCGGCGATACTTCCGTTGAGACGAAAACAAGCCACCGAATGACGTTTGACGGCAATCCCCAAAAAATAACTCAACGGCCCTAAGTCCTTCATAGCAAATTCAGAATCGAGCATGGCCATGATAGATCGACGCAAAGCATCGGAGGAGGCGAACAAGATGATATCATCCACATATAACGAATATAGGCCAATGACGAACCACGGCGGTAGATGAACAAAGAATTATCTCGACTGCTTTGTGAGTGAACCCAATAGTCGAAACAAAATCGAAATCGTGTATACCAGGCACGTGGAGACTGCTTAAGCCCATATAATGACTTCTTCAACAAACAGACATGATGAGGGCGGTTGGGATCCCTGAAACCCAACGGCTGATGCATATAGACTGTTTCCTTGAGATCTCCATGTAGAAAAGCATTCTTGACATCCAACTGATGAATCGGCCAAGTCTTTGAAAGAGCCAAGCTAAGTACAGTGCGAATGGTAGCCGGTTTGACCACCGGACTAAACGTCTCACCACAATCAATACCAACCTGCTGAGTCTTACCATCACCAACAAGTCGCGCATTATGCTGAGCAAAGGACCCATCTGAATTCTCCTTATGAGCAAAAATCCACATAGACCTGATAATATTAATACCATATGGACGGGGCACCAACTCCCACGTCTTATTATCAATAAGAGCATTATATTCATCAGTCATAGCAATTTTCCAATTAGGGTCATTTAATGCGGACACAGGATTGCGGGGCAAGGGGGATTTAGAGACATCAGAATGTAAATTAAAATGTCTTTTAGGTGTAAAAATACCCCGCTGACTACGAGTGACCGGTCGATGACTCGAGGAAGAAGTGATGGAATTCTGGGAATTTTCTGGGCTCGGGACGGACGCGCGGCGGGCGGTGGGCTGCGCCGGCCCAAATCGGTACAAGGCGGAATCGATTCTCGAGCGCCTGAATGGGGCTGGCGAGCCCGATTCTTGGGAACTGTTCCAGTGGCTGAATTGTGTGGCGGTATTGTTGGTCCAGCGGGCAGTGGGCCCGCTGGAGGATTTTGGGTACGGGAGATGTCCGAAAAATTTTGAATAATATACGGGGATATTTGGTCATCCAAAAAATTATATGACTTTGGTTCGGGAGTATGAACTTTCGTAAATGGGAATTGAGTTTCATCAAAAAATGACATGGCGATTGATTATGATTTTCTTGGAGGATAAATCAAAACACTTATAACCACGATGATTTGACAGATAACCCAAAAACACACACGGGGTAGACCGAGCCTGAAGTTTGTTAATTGTGGTGGATGGGAATAACGGATAACACAAGCACCCAAAAATTCGAAGGTGCGAATAAGAAGGGTTCTTATTATATAAGATTTTGAGAGGGGAAGAATATGTCAGACCTTTAGACGGAATTATGTTAAGAAGGTAAGTGGCCATTTGTAGAGCATGATGCCAAAAATATGGAGGTATGGAGGCATGGATTAGGAGAGTTCGGACAATGTTATTTATGGAACGAATTTTGCGTTCGGCTTTCCCATTTTGTGAAGATGTATGAGGACATGAAAAACGAAAATTTATCCCATGAGTAGCACAAAATTCTCGAAACTCCCTATTGTCATACTCTTTCCCATTGTCACATTGAATATTTTTTATTTCTCTTTCGAATTGAGTACGAATGAACGCTCTAAATTTTATGAAGACGGAAAACACTTGTGATTTATTCGCAATTGGAAACGTCCACAAAAATCTAGAAGAATCATCTAAAAAGAGAACATAATATCGATGACCCATTGAACTAAGAACAGGAGATATCCATAAGTCGCTATGAATAATGTCAAATGGCATAGAAGTATGAGAATTGGAGTCTACAAATGGCAACTTAACAATTTTTCCTAATGAACAAGACTGACAAATTGGAGTACGACTCGTACCCTTACAAGAAATAAAGCTATTTTTATCTAAAGCTGATAAAATAGAAGATCCCGGATGACCCAGACGAGCATGCCACATGGAAGGAGAGATGGCTGCAAAAGCTGATGGCAAGGTCCGGACTCGATGGACTGAAACTCGGGCATGATAGGATACAGTCCCCCCTACTATCACACCTCATGAGATGACTCCCCGTCTTGAAATCCTTCACAGAGAAACCGAAAGGATCAAATTCAACAGAAACAGAATTGTCATTTGTGAACTTTCGGACAGACACTAAATTTTTAATCAATTTAGGAGCATGTAAAGTATTTTTCAAGAGGAGTGGTGGATTGGGAGGAGACAACGTTTTCTGACCATACCCTAGAATTGGAATAGAACTGCCATTACCAATAATTATTCCCCGAGGGGTGCTCAAATTGTAATAAGATGATAGAGTACCTGATTCGGAAGTCATGTGAGTAGTGGCCCCGGTGTCCATGTACCAATTTGGGTCCGGTTGAGTCAATCCCAACGTGTGCATCGCGGCCTCGATATCGGTCTGAGTTGGGCCTGCTGCATGATGGGCTTGCGGAGGTCTGGGCCCAAGGACTCCTGGCCGTGCTGG
The DNA here is from genome assembly GCA_034509755.1 of Anisodus tanguticus. Lineage (NCBI taxonomy): Eukaryota > Viridiplantae > Streptophyta > Magnoliopsida > Solanales > Solanaceae > Anisodus > Anisodus tanguticus. The sequence continues at coordinate 923,523 of CM067540.1, read as the reverse complement.
AACTGGGCCGTAACTGCTGTGGGTGCCGTTGCTGGGCCACTGGCCAGTGGGCCGCCAATGCTGGGTATTGGGCACGGACCGCGTGGCCGCCCCACCGGCCGTGGCGGCAAACCGCCGGAGGGTGCGGGTTCCACTGCCACTGGCCCCACTGCTGGGCCCACGGTGGTGGTGGGCCACTGTACCCCGGATGGGACCCACCGCCTGTTTGTTGATCACCGCCACCAGAACCGCCTCGTTTGCCCCCGCGGTTTTTGTTATTTTTGCGATTATTCTTACCTCCACCATTATTATGGTTTTGGCCCGAATTATTAACAAAACCCGAAGGACTAGGAGAGGATGCCACCATGACAACCGGGCTTCCTCCGTAGCCGCCTTTTTAGCCAAACCGGCTTCTTCCAACGTCGCATGGAGCGGGCTTGATGAAAGTCGGGAAGAGGGTTGCTTTGGCGAAGGAGAGTTCCAACACCATTATAGGCCTCCGAAAGACCGGCAACCAACGTAGAACTAGACGATTATTTGTTACCGGTGCGCCAACATTACGGAGTTGATCCGCCAATTCCTTTAGTTTCTTGCAATATGCGAAACGTTCGGAAATACGTCCATTCGAACGAGAGAGAATTCCTGCTCGAGTGTGACGACACGGGAATGTTGGTTGTCTTGGAATATGTCACGCAATCTATTCCATGCAGCCATAGCCGTGGTATCTGGCTCCATAATCGTCTGTAGAAGGTCCACTGAAATAGTGGCGTATATCCACCGAAGAACGGTAGCATCAAGTGTAATCCATAGCTCAGGATCCTCCGCAGGACGGGGTCTAGCGGGAGGAATGATGTGATGAAGAACTTGATAAGATATAGCGTGAATTTTAAACAACTCTGCCCACGTTGCATATTGAACGTTTTCCATCTCAAGGACAATAGGGACACTTAGCTTGATATTGGAAACCGTGAGGGCAGGGTGAAAATTGTTCTTAGACATATTTGAAAGAACAAAGAAGGAGGATAAATTTAAGAGAGGTTTTTGAGAGCGGAAGACGAGATATTTGGAGAGAAAACCCGAGGGAGGGGGGGTCTCGCCCAAGGAGGCAAAAGTTTGAGAGAAGAAAACTTTTGTTTAGACCTAGTCTCTTGATACCATGAAAGAAATAATCCCCTTGATTATTTTCATTGATTGAATAGATACATATACAAGTTACAAAATAGGAGAATCCTATTCCTAATCTATTCCTAAAACCTTATTCTACCATAATTCTAACTCTACAATTATGGTAGGTGTATAACACTAATTATGGTAATAAATATACTACAATATACACACAATATACTTTCCTTAATATACAAGTATTTGTCCACTTGTTTTTGCCTAACAAAGGTGGCCGGACGTGCTTGGGCTACCCGGCCGGACGTGCTTTGGAGCTACCGAGAGGCCCACCGCTTGGGCCGTTGCCCGCCGGGCCGCCGGGCTGCGCGAGAGGCCCAACCGGGCGTGTTGTCGGACTGCCTCATTCCGCAATATACATGTGATATATATTCAGTGTATATCACATGTATATTGCTCTGTTTAACACTTTTCTAGCCAAAAAATTGAACAACAACCTCGTAGACATCAAGATATAGTAGTAAGTTCCCAAAATTGTGAACATAACACGTTACAAGTTACATAAAGAAGAAAGAGATTAATTTCTACCTACTAAAGAAAGAGATTAATTTCTACCTACTAACCGTATAAGTATGATATGGCAACTTGAAATATAGAGCCATAACTAGCTATAACTAGTTAAATTGAACTAATAGTGTAAAAATTGATAACAACTATATGTAACTGAGTTTAACTTACATACATCGCCATCGACAATGTAATAGGTTTTAACACTATAAGGTCACCTAAAGCATATATACAGGTAACTCCCATAAAAGGTGAGATCTGCAATCTGGAAAATAAGGCGTGCTATCCTCTATAAAGGTAAAGGTGACCTGAGAGTAAGTGCATATAAGTTAAACTCTACGTAACTTTTCATGTTAAGCCAACGAATAGTTACCTGAAAAATAGGGTGTGAACCTACTATAACAAAGTTAAATTGCAGCTACATTGACACTTAAATCCAAATCCAAGAAATAATCATAGATAGGCAGTTTATTCTACCAGGTCACCCGAAACATATATACAACTCTCAATAAAAAGTAGAATTTTTAAACTTGAAAATAAGATATGTTACCTTCTATCAGGGGCGTCTTTGGGCCCGTGCGAGCTATGCTACCGCACAGGGCCCCGAAAAACGAAAAATTTTAGGGGCCCCTTTTTTTCATTTTTTATTAATTAGTATTAGCCAGAATTTAATGTAAAGGCCCATAATTCGCAGGTCTTAGCCCAATCTAATTATTAAAATCGTATATTTACTTATATTAAGGACTCACTTTTACGAATTAGAACAGGGCCCCCAAAATGTTTGTGACGGCCCTGCCTACTATAACATATAAAACAAAGGTTTACCTGACAATCTGTGTATATGTAATTGTAACTCTTCGTGTTAATCCTACTATAGCTACCTGAAAAATAAAGTTTCCGGACACGGAGCCATGATTTTTAGTTTATGGGTACTTGATCACAATTCGTTTTGTTTACTGAGTTCTGAATGTATTATTTATACACACCAAACAAAATTTTAACACAAATTTGTCATCTTGAAAGTAATGTGACATTTTTATAAGATATGCAGGTCTCTCTATTTCTAATCCAATACAAAAATCAATTGGTTTCGTTAAACTAGCTATATGTTGTGCATAACAGGGTTTGAGCTAAAGCTATTGAATTCTGCCGAATATGTAGCTAAGGGTAGCTTCGCCCCTGAAACGGCGGAACCTACCATAACCAATTAAATTACACTTATACTATCAGTCTATATAACTTAAATCCAATAAAGATTTATAGGTAAGTACTTACAAGAAAGCTGAAACCAGTGACCACAGCAAGAGAAAGAGCAAGGGCAGTACTTGATAGTAGGGCTGGCCAGTGGGCCGGGACAGCCCGACCCCGACTCGAGCCCGCCCCGGTCCCGCCCCGACCCCGCCAAAAAAAAAAAAAATATTTACGGGGGCGGGACTCGAACTCGGGACGGGACGATGTCTCGTCCCGCGAGACCCGAGCCCGCCCCAGGCCCGCGAGACCCGAGCCCGCCCCAGGCCCGCGAGACCCGAGCCCGCCCCAGGCCCGCGAGACCCGAGCCCGCCCCGACCCCGACCCCGACCCCGACCCCGACCCCGCCCTCGCCCTTTGCAAAAATGACCGTTGCACCAACGGCCATTTTAGATTATGGCCGTTGGCAACGGCCATTTTAGCCCCCCCAACCCCCTACCCCTTAATATTTATTTTTAACCCATAAGTTATTATATTTACACTTTAACCCAATTTTTCAACTATAAATAACTCATTTTCTCTTCATCTTTCTCACAAATCTTCCTACAATCTCTCTAATTTCTCAATATATCTCTCTACAATTCTACATTGTTTGCTAAATATTCAATTTTATTTATTCATTTGGGAATTGGTAGTGAAGTTGGCAACTAGCTTGAGGATCTTCCATCGAGCAAAGTTTCAATTTTCAACCTCTCGATTACACGTCGACGTTACGTCGGCGTTTGGTACATTCGTTCCTTCATTAAATTATTATTGTCTGTTTATTTAGTTTAGATCACTTAATGTTATTGTCTTTAATTATTTATTTATTATCATAATTAAAATGGAAGGATTAAAAGGTATGTTTAAGGGTAAGGGTAAGGGTGCTTCTTCTAGTAGGGGCAACCAGGGCAAGGGTACTTCTTCTAGTCATCTTATTCCTACACATGATGATTTTGTTGATACTCAACATTTTCCTACAATACCATTAGATTTAGACCAGGAGCTATTTTCTGGAACTCAAGAAGACTTTAATTTAGACGATGATCTAGATGATATACCCACTAATGTTGATGACAACACACCCACTAGTGCACCTTCAACTGAAATACCTCCTATTCCCCCTAGTATGAGACGAGGTCCAGCAAAACGACCATTAAAATCAGATGCATGGACATTTTTTGATAGGGACGTAGAGAATCAAGTAGCCATATGTAAAATTTGTAAAAATGTTTTAAAATTTAAAACTGGAAAAGGTCACGGTGGGACGGGGGTTTAATTAGACACGTAGTAAGTGCTCATCCAAACTAGGTATGCCCAATACCAGGCTTCAAAATCGGGTGCGCAAACGCCGCTCCATCGGGACAAGGTTCACATACCGATACTCGTCCCGACCAAGTACAGGGTCAAATTAACCCTATGACGGGGGGAATTGTAGGCTCTAAATACAATAAACATAGAGATAGGGAAGCAATATCAAAATTAGTTGTTTGTGGAGGGTTTGCCTTTTTCATTTCCTTCATCTCCCGGTTTATTCATTACATTAGAGATATATATAATCCTGCTTTTAACGGTTTTCCTAGATCAACTGTTAAGAGAGATGTATTTAAATTCGCGCATGAATATCAACAATATTTACATTTTTCATTATATCATTTTAATGGCAAAGTATCCATCACGTCTGATATAGGTCGTAGTACTAACGGCCATGATTATTTAACTCGTAACTTGTCATTGGATAGATTATAAATGATCTATGCAAAAACGTATTTTAGCGTATAGATATATAGATGATAGGCACACTGGTACTTTTATTGCAGAAAATATTTATCAAGTGTGCGATTATTACGGAATTACCGATAAAATTATGACTATTACATTAGATAACGCTTCTAGTAACAATTACGCCATTACAATTTTAAAAAATAGTTTAACTCCGTCTTTTCCAGACCATTTTCATATAAAATGCGCGTGCCATATATATAACTTAATTGTAAAGGATGGTCTATCACTTTTTGAAGACATTCTTAGTAAAATACAATTTGCTATAAACTTTATTTTTAAAAGTAATAAAGTACAACGTAGAAAAGAATATAAAAAAATTTGTCATGATTGCCAACTACCTTTTAGAAAAATTCCATAAGAAGTATCCACTAGGTGGAATTCTTTATACGAGCAACTACTTGTTGCTTATGACTATAAATTACCTATAACTTTATTTTTTAACTCTCATAATAAAAAGCCAAATGATATGATTTTAGATAGTGATTGGGAAAAAATTTCCGAACTTATTGTATTTTTAGAGAAATTTTTTCAAGCAACAAAAGAATTTTCCGGTATATATTATCCTACTATTTCAACTATGTTATTTTATATAACTCTAATATTTTTATTACTTAGTGAATATATGGAAAAATCAAATTATAAGGCAAACTATTAAAAAAATGTTTCTCAAAATAAAAAAATATTTTATTCCTATTCCCTCTATTTATATTATTGGTTCTGTATTAAATCCTACTATTAAAATAGACGGTACAAAATCACTAATTGAAACTATTTACGATTGTATAGAAGTACTACCACCTCCAAGTCCCAAAAATCTAAATCACCCACCACCTATTGAACAAACTAAAGAAGAAGTATTGTCTAGCGTAGAACACCAATGCAAAAATATATATAGATTTTATCAACAAGAAAATGCTAGTAACTTACCGGCTTCCATACCATCTTCTTCATCTTCAACACAACCTCACAAAAGACATGTTGTTTCTGCGGCTAGTATTGAAAGCCTCGTAAATAGAATGTGCGGCCGTACCTCTACTACTAACCAAATTAGCGAGTTGGATATTTTTGTTTTGCGGGGTTCTCATACCGTATCAAGAAGTTATCAATGAAGATGGACATGAAGACTTGTCAAATACTTTGGAGGGGGAATGAGAAGACCTTTCCGACACTTTCAATGATGGCTCGAGATGTTTTGAACATTCAAGCGTCATCAATCGCGTTTGAAAGCGCTTTTTCGCGAGCAGATATCAAATAGGAGACCACGACACTCATTAGCCGGAGACAGCTTGGAAATTGCAGTATTATTCAGAGATTGGATACGAGCGGAGCGGAGAAGGTGCGGTCAACCGGAGATCAACGAAGAAGATGATGAAAACTACAACGAAATCTTAACCGAAGGTAGTGGAAGCGACGTGGATCAATTTGATCAACAAATACCAATTCCAACCGAAGAACCACATGAAATCATCAAGCAATTAGAACATGTTTTTTTGAGAATGTAATTTTTTTAATTGTAATTTTATTATGTAATTTGTAACTTTTGGACAACACCACAAAGTTGCAATTTAGATTTTAGACAATTGTATTTGTATTACAAAAAAATCATATGTCTATTAAATAATATAAGAGGTACAAAAACAGCCTTGGGATGTTTTTATTACACTATCTTGTTTTGTTTATTGAGTTTTTTTATACATATGTTATTTTTTTTATTTATTTTTTTTAAAAAAAACCCGCCATATCCCGACCCGAGCCCGAGCCCGCCCCGACCCGAGCCCGACGGGATCGGGATCGGGACGGGACTTGCTCCAGTCCTGCCAGAGCCCGCCAAACCCGACCCCGCCCCTTCTCCCGTCCCGCCCCGACCCCGACACCGCCAGACCCGGCCCGCCAGACCCGAGCCCGGCCCACTGGCCAGCCCTACTTGAGAGAGAAAGTTCACCTAAATGACCAACCATCATCATTGATATTACTTGCAAGAAATACTGTGAAAGTGTCACTGCTATCATTGGACCAGCCAAATAACCAACTTCCTTCACTTCCTCCCAAATTACTCCCCATCTCAACTCAACTAATTCTCTTTCTTTCAATAACAATCCATCTTCTATATTCTCCATGATTTTTTTAAAAAAAGTCTTGAACTAGTTTGTAAAATACCCCTTTTGAGAATAACAACTTGAATTTTTATGATAGAGAGAGAAAAAAAAAGGATTGGCGGGGGGGGGAGGTCTTGAACTTGTAAAAAGGACCCCTTTGGGGGAAAATTGTGGATTGGGATTGTGGCTGTATGGCAGAGAAAGACAGGAAAGTTTGAGAATTTGTTATTTAATGATGCTAGTGGTTTGTTTGTCTTGCTGACTATTTCTTGGATTGTAGTTTGGTTGACTTAAGTATTAAATTAGTCTCTATTCCTTGCTTCCCAAGATGAACATGAGGTATTATTTTCTTATTAAAGGGGTACTACCTATTACTTTTGATATCTTTGTTATTGATTTTGATTTTAATTTTTATGATATCTGACTATAAATTGTAAACAAAACACATTACACGTTACAAAAGAAAGAGTAAGTTTTATTCACTGACACTGTATAGGTATTAAGTATGAGTATGACACCCTGAAATATAATGCCCGCCTGCTGATTAGTATCATTTGCCACAATACTTGCCTTATATTTTTCTAGGTCACCACTGTCTCTGTACTTGTGACGAAAAAGTCACATGCATCGGATCACATTCACCCCCTTCGGTCGAGGAACCAAATCTCAAGTATGTTGTTTCGTTAACACATTAAACTCCTCACACATGGCCGCATTCCAATTCGGGTCTAATTTGACTAATTTTGAGTTTTTGGGAATTGGGAAAATGATTTGGATAGACAGGTTAAATTGGACTCTGGGTTTGAAAATCCCGTGTTGGGCACGGATTTCCATATGGTGTGAGGGTGTTGTCTGGGTATGGTTTCGGGTTGTCGGGTTGGGTGAACTGTTCTGATTTGTAGACTGGTTTGGTGCAGTGACAGTGTGCGGAATAAAGATTTGGGGTAGGGTGATTGACTGGTGATTGGTATCTGTGGTTGGTAGTGGTGTCGGCGATTCGGGTGGGTCGATGGCAGGTGTAGTGGTTGTGAGGGGTTCTATTGTCGGTGTCGGTGAATCGAGGTCGGCTGAGGATGGGAGTGTGGGGTATTTTGTCGGAGGTGGGAAGGGACCGGATTTTGGGTTGGTCGGTGATAAGCCGGGGCTGCGAGGTAGGTTGTCGGTGGTTGGAGTGGATGTTGCATGGGGGTGGTGATGTGGAGATGCTACAGCGACGAGGAGGGGTATCGGTGAAGGTACAGAGATGGGGGCCGATTGCCAATGGTGGTGGCAATCGGCGATGACGAAGACAGAGACCGGAAAGACGGTAGAGAAGCCGAAGGTAACCCTGTGGTGGTGGCAGTGGGTGAAGGTACAGAGATGGGGGCCGATTGCCTGTTGTGATGTGGCAGTGGGCGGCGGATTTAATTTGGTGGTGTCTGATTGGCACAGTTCCCTTCGGATGATGGGGGAGATGTCAGACTCGTCAAGAAAGGTATAATCCTAAATCGAATTTTTTGGATGTTCAAAAATGGGAATGTGGTCTCGTCAAACGTGACGTGGCGAGAGACGTGAATTTTACGAGTGGACAAGTCATAACACAGATAGTCCCTATGATTAGAAGAAATGCCTATGAAGACACACGGGGTGGTACGAGGTGCTAATTTATGAGGGGCAATGGAGGCAAGGTTCGGGTAGCACAGGTAGCCGAAAATTCTAAGGTGGTCATATGAGGGGATCCGACGGTAGAGAATTTCGGTGGGAGTTTTATTGTGAAGAGTACTGGTAGGTAAAATATTAAGGATATATTCTACCATTTTGACTGCATAGACCCAGAACGATGGGGGAAGAGGCATGGAAAAGAAAGGTACGAACCATGTTGTTTATAGTACGAATGATTCGTTCGGCTTTTCCGTTTTGGGGTGAGGTGTGGGGACAGGAGAAACGGAAGACCATGTCATTATTGGTGCAAAAATTATGAAACGCGGAATTATTAAACTCACGACCGTTATCACATTGGAATGATTTTATAGATTTGTCAAATTGTGTTTTGATAAAGGTATGAAACTCAAAAAACTTGGTATAGACGTCAGACTTGAACTTTAGAGGGTAAATCCATATAAAGTGTGAAAAGTCATCTAACAACACAAGATAAAATTTATGACCCAGTGAACTAATAACAGGAGATGTCCATAAATCTGCATGAACAATATCAAACGGAAAAAATGTAACACTTAAAGAAGACTGAAAAGGAATGCGAACGTGTTTGCCTAGAGGGCAAGACAAACATTGTTGGGCAGGTTTCCCACTAGAACAACGAATTAAATTATTGTTCCGAAGAAAATAAAAAAACAGGAACTCCGAGATGTCCAAGTCTATTGTGTCAAGTATACGGAGAGATTGTTGCTAAGGTTGTGGGAGGAGTGACTTGGGTAGTTAGAGATGTGGGAGGGGTGACACTGGCAGGGGACGTGGATAGGAAAGGATAGAGGTCCCCTTCACTATTGCATCGTGTAAGGAGTTTCCCGGTACGTAGGTCCATTACAAAAAATCCAAACGGGTCAAAGCTAATTGAGACGGAATTATCTATAGCAAATTTTCTAACGGAAATTAGACTCTTGATAATGTGTGGGGAATAGAGAACGCTATTTAGGGAGAAGTGGAGATGCGGTGGTGGGGTGAGAGCGTGACCAAAATTAAGCTATGTTATAACTCTCCACTAGAGGTTTTCCCTAATTGTTCATTTCTAAGGTACACCAACAAATAAGTCAAACTTGACAATCCTTGTGAATTCTATGAGAAGGAATGTGTAAGTTACCCTTATTCCCCTATGGATATATTCATTAGCCAACTTTTATTTTATCTTGCATTATTATATTTATTAATTGTAAAACGCTTAAATATTATTGGTACCCCTACAATTAGAACCTAGTTATGAGAGTTGCCATGTTATGTCTTTAATTTGAATAAAATGATTTACTTTGGATAAGAAAAATGGCGTTTTAATTACTTGTTCAAATAAATTGTCTTTCTTTTCAAATTAACTTAGTGACTCACTTGAAAATCCTATTTGAAATAATTTTGGCTTAATTTTTACTTTACAAAAGAGAAAAAATGCAATCTTTCTTGAATTTGGCTTTTCTCTAAAAAAATGTTAAGTTTATATAAGTCAAGTTTGAATAATTAATGATCTCAAATCAAGTCTGTAATTACTTTTCAATAACTTGGAAAATCCCTCATTAAGCCATAGCTTTGGGAAAGGGAACAAACTTCTAAAAGTTGATCTCTTTAAAAATGAATATATATATATATATATATATATATATATATATATATATATTAGTTTACTACTTAAGATGCTATTTAGGAAAGAAATAAACAACTCTTTATTACTTTTTATGAAAAGAAAGGACTTTGCAAAAAAGAGAATTTAAAGATCCTTTTTGTGCCCATTTGTTTTAAGTGTGTGGAAAGCTTTACTTTGGCGGAGAATGATTTGAATGATAATGATTTTGCAATATTTTCAAACCCATAGCAATTTTAAAGTAATTAGATATTATATAAGACCCGAGGTCAATCGTATTTTATGAATCCTTAATACCGGGGTGTCTAACATTTTCTCCGGGGATAATTTGAACCCTTATCCGAACTCTGGTTAAATTTAGACGAGGAGGATAAGAAAAGGAATAGGGAGAGGTATAAGGAAGCAAAGAAAGACGCGAAGCTAGCGGTCACAACGGCTAAAACAACAGATTCTGAGCACTTGCATGAACAACTCGAGCGCAGAGGATGGGATAAGGAGTTTCATAGGCCCGCCAGGGCAAGAGAGATAAGGGACCGTGACCTGGACCAAGTGAAGTGCATCGGTCCCTCCGTAACCAGTCATCCATAATTTCAAAGACGATAATGGTGATGTGTTGGTGGAGGAGGCTCATATTTGATGAGAGATGGCAGAGTACTTCCACAAGTTTCTGAATGAAGAAGGAGACAGAGATATAGTGTTGGGTGAGTTAGAGCTTTCTGAGAGTCGTAGATATTTTGGATATTGCAGGGGCATAAAGGTTGTAGGTGTTAAGGGGGATGTTCGTAAGATGAGGAGAGGACGAGTGATCGGCCCAGACGAGCTCCCGATAGATTTTTGGAATAACGCATGCGAGGCAGGTATGGGGTGGCTAACTAGGTTGTTCAATGTCATTTTCAGGACATCTAAAATGCAGTAAGAATAAAGGTGTAGTACAATGGTTCCCTTGTATAAGAACAAGGGTGACATTCATAATTGCAATAACTATAGGGGTATCAAACTACTAAGTCATACTATGAAAGTATGTGAGAGAGTAGTCGAGACTAGGATGAGGAGGGGTGTGTTTATCTCCGAGAATCAATTTGGATTCATGTCGGGATGATCAACTACAGAAGCCATTCATCTTGTAAGGAGGATGCTGGAGCAGTATCGAGACAGGAAGAGAGACCTGTACATGGTATTCATTGATCTTGAGAAGGCTTACGATAAAGTCCCTAGGGAGGTCCTTTGGCGGTGTTCGGAGTCTAGAGGGGTACCTATTGGTTTACGCTAGGGAAATTAAGGATATGTATGATCGAGCGAAGTCCCGGGTTAGAACAGTTGGAGGTGACTCAGAGCCCTTTTCGCTCATGATGGGGTTGCACCAGGGATCAGCTCTTAGCTCGTTTCTTTTTGCCTTAGTGATGGGCGAGTTGAAATGGCATATCCAAGGGGAGGTATTGTGATACATGTTATTTGCAGATGACATATTGCTCATTGACAAGACGTGCGATGGAGTTAACGATAGACTAGAAGTTTGGTGACAGGCCTTGGAGTCTAAAGATTTCAGGTTAAGCAAAACTAAAATAAAGTACCTGGAGTGCAAGTTCAGTGACGTGGAACAGGAGGCAAGAGTGGAAGTGAAGATCGATGATCAAGTCATATCCAAGAAAGGAAGTTTCAAGTATCTTGGGTCCATAATTCAATGAAATAAGAGATTGATGAGGATGTTACGTATCGTATTGGGGCAAGTGGGTAAAATGGAGGCCCACGTCCAGGGTGTTGTGCGATAAGAATGTGTCGCCGAGACTTAAAGGTAAATTCTACAAAGTGGTGGTTCGACCGACATTGTTGTATGGGACAGAGTGTTGGCCAGACAAGAATGTCCACAGATGAATGTAGTGGAGATGAAGACCCTTAGATGGATGTGTAGGCATACTAGGAGTGATATGATAAGGAATGAAGTTATACGGGGCAAGGTGGAAGTGACGCCCGTGGCGGATAAGATGAGGGAAACGAGATTGAGATGGTTTGGACATGTGAAGAGGAGGTGTGTAGATGCACTGGTAAGGAGATGTGAGAGGTTGTCGATAGCAGGAGTTAGGAGGGGTAGGGGTAGGCCAAAGAAGAACTGGGGGAGGTGATTAGACAAGATATGACGCAACTCCAGCTCACTGAGGCCATGACCCTAGATAAAAAGGTGTGGAGGTTGAGGATTAGGTTAGAAGGATAGTTGATAGCCGAGGGTTCTCCCTATTAGTAGTGTCTAGATAGTAATCACTTAGTTTCTTTTCTCTATGGGTATTAGTATTTGTTGTCTTGTTTGCACGTATCTTGCTGCTATGATATCATATTTTTACTTGTTTTCTTGCTTCAAACACTTTTCTTTTTCGAGCCGAGGATCTATCGGAAATAGTCTCTCTAGCCCACAAAGGTAGAGGTAAGGTCTGCGTACATCTTACCCTCTCCAGACCCCACTTTGTGGGATTATACTAGGTATTTTGTTGTTGTTGTTATTGTTGTATGGATTAACCAACTAACTGGACAAATAATACACGCTACCCTTTAGTCAAGATGGATTAACTTGGGCACAACTAAAATATAATATATCCATAAGTAAAATGTTGAAAAGTAATGGCAAGTTGTGAAAATTGTTGTTTACTTGTCTACAGTGTAAAACTAATTCCAAAAAAATAAAGTAAGGAAAAAAAACAAGAAAAAGAAGAATAATTCAGCAATTTTTAATACTTGCATAAAATTTAGCATTAATAATACAATGTTTGGATGTCTTTTTCATTTCCTTCATAAATACTACGTATTACTACATGCATAGGTTGTATACATATGTCTATGTAATATTTAATGCGGGATTACTAGTAGTAGTAAAGGTGAAACAACTATATAAAAGGATAAAAAAAGAAGCCTCCTACCCTTTAGAACACGTGTTTTGAATAATATACACACTATACATCTAACGTTTAATACAATGAACCAAACGTCGAACAAAAAGTGTTTTCTGCATTACACTTCTTATATTATAATCTCTTCATAACTTGTCTGTCTACAAGACGACCCCTCATAGGACAGAACTTGTCAATAACGTCGGATCAAGCATGGGAAAACGCGTGATACGCCGTGATTTTTAACTTGTACAAAGTGAAGAGGACACCCAAGAATCCAACACAAAAACCAGGTCCAATTCCAGCATAAAACCACAACTCATAAGAATTATGTTCATCGTCATCTTGACCACCTAGAGGAATTTACTCATTTGCATTTGATGATCCATTGCCATTGCAACTTTTCTTGATCAATTTTCCACAAAGTCTAGGATTACCAACATAAAATGATTCATCATCCAAAGATTGGAGCTGATTTCCAGATGGAATCGGACCCGAAAAATCGTTATAAGACAAGTTCATGTAGCTCAAATAATTCAAAGATGCTAAACTTTGAGGAATTGAACCAGAAAGTCTGTTAAGTGACAAATCAAGTGACTCCAATTGCTTCAAATCACCTAGCTTTTTTGGTATGCTACCATTGAGATTATTTCTTGACAAATTCAAGTAGTTCAAGTCTACCAATTTTGTTAACTCCTCAGGGATCACTCCAACAAGGTTATTTTCAGAGAGATCCAAAATTCTAAGTAACAAAATTTGTTGACCAACATACTCAAGTAGTAAACCTTTCATAAAACTTTCAACTCTTTGTCCAAATACTTCACCAGGTCCATTCATAGTACCAGAACTCATGCAAGGAAAGTCGCCAAAACAACGAGGAATAGTTCCATACAAGTTATTACCAGCAAGATTTAACCAACATAGAGAAGAGATTTGACATAATTCTGACGGAATAACACCATAGAATTCATTCGAATTTAGCCTCAACAGTTCAACCTCTGCAGCTTTTCGCCGATCCATGTAGGAAAAGCATCCTTCAATTCGTTTTCCCCCAAGTCTAGTCTTTGTAACGATGTCAAATTTTGGAAAGACAAAGGTATTTTCCCTTGTAACTTGTTCTTTTGCAAATGCAAAAAACCTAGTGACAAATCACCTAAAGAACTTGGGATATCACCTTCAAGACTATTATCAGCCAGATTTAATGATCCCAATTCTTCCAAGTTACTCAAACATGAAGGGATTCGTCCAGATAACAGATTCTTGGAAAGATCAATCGATTCCAAACTTTGAGCATCACACAAAATGTTTATACCACCGACCAATTGATTGATAAACCCCGAGTCACGAAATTCCCCATTAATTTCCATCCAGAAAACACTGAAAATGGAGAACAGTCTCCTCCTGACAATGCCACAGAACAAAATGTGCTTGGAGAAGAGCCTATTTCTTCACCCAAAAATGTAATGAGAAGTCTCCTCAAACTTGACAAAACAAGAAACAAGACGATTGCTTCGGCTGTCAAAAAAGCTTCCTTTCGGAGTTTGATATTTTAATGATGTCTTGTACCATTTTGGTATGGTCTACAAATTTACACTGCGTGGATGGTATTCGTACACAGGGTTTGTTGTATCTGTTGTACTTTCCATGGCCACACCTCTAATATGTGCATAAACATCTAAGAAGTAGAAATAACAATTGTAAGGGAAATAAAAGCTTCCGACCTTCAAATGCCAAGGAAACTATTCCTTTACTCCTGTATCTAGAGACAGTGAGAAGTAGGAACGAGGGGTTTGGGTAGAAGTAAAAGACCAGAAAAGCTAATTAGGTATGTGGAGTGTTTATTAACTGTAATCGGAGGTATGAGAATTCTTGATATTATTACTCAAAGAATACAATGGTATAATTACATGAAGAGAGTTAGCTAATTATGACAACTAGATATTCAAATCCCTACAAATCATCTATACTATTATATACACAATGTTATACAGCCGGTAGTGAGATTCTGTAACATTAACTATAATGAATTCACAAATGTAGAAGTTGATCCGGAAAAAAGATGTATATAGGTGCTAAGATAAGTACCAATGTGTAACGGCTTCAGCAAATTATTCAGATTTTATAGAATACTTTGTCGGAACCATCCTTAATTGTAATAATACAACACTTCCTATAAATGTGGTGATATTTGTTGTTGACACTTTGAATCTCCAGCATCTCCTGTTGAGATGTCAAGAACTTTTGCTCTTATTTCGCAAGTAGTATCACCATAGTGAAATTCCAGGTGCCTCATTTCTTCTTGGGGAAAGCATTTGAATGCCCTTTCTTATTACCGGTTCCTAGCATGACAGGTGATTTATTCAGACCTCTATGATACCTTAGTAGTTGCCACCAATGAAATTTGTTAATCACCTTCCTATCACTATGTTGTCCTTTGTCTACTGGTCTACTGCTGCTATGTTTCGACTTCTTTGGATGCTGGATATGTTGCATCAACCCCTTCGCTAGGGTATGAAATTGGTCCCCCTTCTGCTTTTTTCCAGCTTGTTTGTCGATCGCTGACTTCCCAAACTTTTCCAAAGCCTTTTCTCCAAATGGTTCATCCTTGCTCGTAGAATAGTGGCCGTGAAACCTTTTTCCTCTCTGCCTCGACAACAATGTTTTTCTCTCCTCACCTTTATCGTCCTTACCATGATGGTGATGGTGGTGGTGATGATGATGGTGAAAAACCATTGCTACCTTGTCTTTTAACTTCTTCCACTTTCCATTATGTTTCTTTGATTTTTTCGAGTTAGCAAACTTGTAGACGCTTGCAGGACTTGACCTCCTTGATGAAGAATCTGCTGAGTAGTAAGACGGTTCTTCAAGATGCTCATATCCTGAATGTAAGGGTGGCAAAATTAGTCCATGAAAACATGACCCATCCATTAATTTGCTCAACTCATTTTATATACTAACCCATTCACCCCATCTAAAACCAATGAGAACCTTTATCAAAATACTCTTGACAAAACATTTTTTTAGTTGACATGTCATATATAGCCATAATAAAGAAAAAGAATAGTTTTATTAGGTAATTATAAAAAATCAAACAAAGAAATTGAAACTTAGTAAGAATTGAGTGGATTGGTTATGACCCACTTTTTATCCCATTTTAGCCCAAGTAACAATGACCCGCACATTTATTACCTCGACACATTTTGACCCACCCAAATTCAACCCAACCCGCCCGTTTGACACCCCTACCTGAATGATTAAGTGACAAGGATCTCTCTCCCTCGCTTTTACTTGTAGAAATCATTTCATGAGCCCTTTCACTACCAATGGGGGATGAATAACCTTCATTGCTACTGCAGCTTGAGCTGACCGTGTAATCAGTGTGACTACTATCTCTCCCAGGATATAATTTGTCTCCTCCATAGCTGCTTGTTTCATCTGAATACTGCGTCTTGGTTCGAATCTTCCTTGGCAAGGAATCATCTTTGTCACTATCTGTCCAGCTGGAAGAGTAGGGTGAGCTTGAATGCGAACCCTCCGATTCCTGTCCATGTAAATGTAAATGTCTTCTTCTCAGTCGTTTCATGTGATTATTATTCTTCGGATATTTACTAGGCTTCCTGTCCAAGTTCACATAAGAGCTCTGGGATGGTGTGAACTGACCTAGCTTGTGATTCAACGCTGATCGCCTCATTATTGCCTGCTGTGAATAAGGTGAATCCATTCTGCTATCATATGTACTGGACCAAGTTAACTTGCTCGCGCGATCAATCATTCCTGGAGAATCTCTGTTGTTTCTCAAAATATCTGCTGCGGGCATCTGCCTGGCTGCATTCAATTTTCCTAACCGCCGAATTCTCTCGTTTGAAGGCATTTGGTTCTGGTTCTGGTTCTGGTTCTGGTTCTGGATGACCAACAATGCAGGCATAGCAGCGACCCCAGTTTCCATGTTGTGTCGGTCTTGGAAAGAATAACTGTTGGCATAGGCATTATTTGTGTTCA
Source organism: Anisodus tanguticus (assembly GCA_034509755.1). Classification (NCBI taxonomy): domain Eukaryota; kingdom Viridiplantae; phylum Streptophyta; class Magnoliopsida; order Solanales; family Solanaceae; genus Anisodus; species Anisodus tanguticus. The sequence continues at coordinate 906,592 of CM067540.1, read as the reverse complement.
ATTGACTCGACGACTCAAATTGATCAACAATCGACTGGATGCTCTGACCATTATTTGTGTTTCCTCTCTGTATCTGCCATGGATTCAAATCAACTAAGTCTAGCTTTGTATAAGTATCACGTTCCTCAGCGGGGAAGATGTTTGCTACTATCTTTTGTTGTCTCAACTGATTTGACTGGCAACTACTTGACTCGGGAGACTTTGGTGATTGATCTGTTGAAAATTTTGATATTCTGATTGATGGAATAGTATACCCCGGATACGGTGAACTTGATCGGTTTTTAGGTTCTTGACTGCATTGAGTAATAATTAGTTGCTGTGAGTCATCTAGAACTGCAACAGTCTGACTAAGTTTATCATTCAGGACAGCCCCCTCTGTCTTCTTGATCGGAGTGGCTGAATCTGCTTGTGGCACAACGTTAGTTATCGGTTTGAAGTTATGTTCAGCTGCATTTTTATCAGCAATAACAAAGTTCTCTGTATCCATCTGCAAAGCTGAAATGTGCAATTCGAGTTGTTTAATGACATCATCGATTGAGAAATGATCATGGTTCTGATCAGGTACCGATCTTATCAGACCAGAAAAGTTACGCACGGATTGTGTAAGATCATTAGCTGGGCTGTCTGATAAGGGACCCACAGTTTCTGCACCACTTGTTATGCAACGGAGATCAAGAACTTTCGGCTTTGTACTTTCAGTGCTTCCTGATTGCAATGCTTCTTGCTGAATTTCCCAAGAAATATTAGTGAATTGACTATTCTGCTGTTCTTGCAACGCCATGACTTTTGTAGAATATGGAGTTCCATTTTCGGAAGATTCGATTTTTCCACAAGGCATAAATGGCTTTTCAAATTTTGGGCGCTGGCAAATTCTGCAGAATTTTCTTTTATTTCCAGATTCACTTGCACTGAAGCTAAATTTCGGACGCTGCGCATTAGTTTTCTGAGTAATTGGCAAGATAGATTCCTGCTTCTCTTTCGGTAAAGTAGAATCCATGACAACCTGCTCTTTTCCACAACTTTGAATAACAGCTGAAGATTTTGATACGTCTGATAAAGCAAGAGGTTGTTTCTTCACTGCGTCAACCCGGTGCTCAGGCTGAGGTAAGCTGTGCACACGTGCCTGACGTGCTATGATCTGTGGGCAGTAGGAACCACATGGTGAGTCTGAATAAAGGGCATCATACAATACGCAGAGAGTGGGAGTTCGTTGTACATGATACTTGAAGAGATTTTCCACCACTTACGCTCCAAAAGGCCAATTATTTTTCATAAGAGATGAATGAATAGCAGTGTAAGAAAGAATAAGCACCTCCGAATGAGCCTTAAAAACGTCCTTGGTTGTAGTATCAAGTAAATTCTTCAACATGACTCGTGCTTCATAATCCAACTGTTTGTAAAACAAAAAAAAACAAGGAGCCAGGAACAGTCCTTAGAGTCTAGACCAGGTACATAAGATGATGAAATAACAAAGATGAATTTAATATGAGAAGTGATAGGGTACTAAATGTGTGTAGACAACCGGGGGCAAAAAAACAAAATCCTTCAAGCTCTTAAGCTATCACTTGAACAAAATGTCACTTGGTATGTCTTTTACTCTTATGGTGAACTCCATGAAGATACTTCACAAACAATTACCATCATGCTGTGCAAATGTCACTTTCATATGCAACTTATAAGAAAAACCAAATTCAAATCCAGTTCTTACAAATTAAAATATCAAAGATCTTATTTGATCACACACAAATAAGGTCAAGTTCCACCCCATTTGAGTCTTTCGACTAAATTTAGCAGAGTTCCAAGATGCACAAGCCATTTATTTCCTTTACATGCAATAACATATGTCCAATACTTGCTATAATTCCATGTTCACAACAAACAGCTCAGACACCAGATCTGGGACACAACACCATATAATTATAGAGAAGATTTTTCAGCCAATGGCTTAAGCAAACTTGCAAGTTTTATCTAGAAACAACATTAATACTTCAAATAATTCAAAGACGACGAGAAGTGTTGGAGGAATATATTGCTGAATTAATAACCAATAAGGGAGTTGAATCATAAGGGAACAATTAGTTTGTCATCCAGCAAGCGATGATCTGACTAACTTTTCTGGCAGAGTTAGCAAAGCCAAAGAGAAGACAGATGATAGTAGGTACATAGTTAGTTAGTCACAGTACTTAAATGCTTACGGCCACATGAAAATATAAATAAGCAGAAAAACCAAACTTACACCATCAGAGGTCAAGTTTGAAAAACCTTCTCTGTCATTCTGAAGGAGACCATACAATTGCCTTAAAGAAAGAAGGTTTGATTTTATGTCATCAAGGTCCATGTCCTGGTTGACAAACTAGAAAAGTCAGTAGAAATAGAACCGAAAATAACCAAAAACTCAACTTTGAGAGTCACGAGACTCACACATGTCGGAACAGAATAGCTTGCATATACAGAAAACCACCAAAAGTGTGAAGTAATAACATCACAATGCTGTCTTTTACACCTAATAGTTACAAGTACTGGTACCATTCTTTTCAAAGTGTCACAGATTGTAATTCCATATAAAGCAGTAGCATTCTCAATTGCCTTATTATCCAGACTACTAATCAGGAAAACGACTTCTCTCGTCGGAGCAAGGGAAAAACGTTTTTAAGTGCCACTCAATCTTCTCCCCACCCTCCAACAATCCAACCCCCTTATCACCGCACCCACCCCCAGTGCCCCCACCGCACAACCACCTCAACCCATAATGTTTGCATAAATTATACTCCTATAAATGCTTTTGAGATAATATTTTTTGTTTACTTATCAAACACAAAAAAAATAAGTAAGAAAATGACTTATTTTCCGAGAAAACATTTTCATTCGTACCATATACACCCTAAGATACACAATGTTGCAAGACTCGTGGCTAAACACAATGTTACAGATCCAAAACACCCTTATTTTTATCCTTTTAAGTGGCCAAATACAAAATCTTCCCTACTAACCATTTCCTATCCCAGGTATAATATTTTACCTATCAACCCTTTCTTTAAACCATCAATAACAACAATTACTATTATTATTATTATATGTGTATGCTCACTAACCATATTTCTCCATTTAAATTCATCTCAGACCAACACTATACAAAACAAAAACAATAACATTAACCCATCAATAATAACAATTAAATATTCCAGTCTCAAACAACTTGGGGTCGGTTATATGCATATGCTCTTTGACCATATTTCTCCACTTAAATTAATCTCAGGCCAACACTATACAAAACAAAAATATTTATATCCATCAATAACAACAATTACTATATTTCAGTCCCAAACAAGTTGGGGTCGGTTATACGCATTGTGACTATCATATTTCTCATCTTAAATTCATCTAAGGCCAAATAATAAAAAATAGCCAAGCAAAGGAATTGTTGGGAGAAAAAAGAGCAAGAGAAACAAAAAATACAATCAAAAACATAAAACCAGAAAGAACAAAAAAAATCGAAATATCATTCTAATTTTCCATTACCCAAAAAAAACACTTTTTTTAAACAGGAAACAAATAAAGAATGTAAATTCATCATGTTTGAACAAAACTCCAACTTGTTTTTTCAGTTCATTTTCTATTTCCAAGATGTTAAAAAAATTGGAATTTTGGCATCAACTACAGAAAAATAACAAAATAAAGCACCTTATTCTCCATGATTCTATATAGATTGAAAATTTATTCTGCAAAATTTTGACAGATTGTTTGTGTAATTGTCAAAAGCGGTTTAATCTCCTCTTTGCTCTATTAACCGCTTCCCGGGCATTTTTTTTGTTTATTTGATTTGATTTGATTTTTCTTTTATTTATTTAACCTTCTCTTTTTCTTTGTTTTTCTTATCTTTTTCCTTAATTTTACTAAACTCCGCTTAGGACTTTAAAATTCCAAAATCCTCCTCCTAAGTCCTACCTATAACGAAAAAGGGAAAGTCAAACTGTCCTTAGATACGGTCAAACCTTTCTATAATGACAATTTTGTCCAATTTTATAGCTGTTATAATGAGGTGTTATTATGTATGTATATTGACATTTCATGTTTAGATCTCATTTAGCTGTTATAAATAAAAGTACGTAAACAATTATTTTTCTGTATTTTTTATATTGTAAACAAAAATAATATATTTGTTAATTTTAAAATTTCAATTAATTTTCATATCTCATTAACTAAAAATTGAAAAAACTAATAAATTCATAACTAGTTGTACCATACCGATAAAAAATTAAAATCTAAGGAATATATGCATTTAAAAAAAATTATGTTTTATACTTTGATTAACGTACTAGTTTGTTGCATGTACTATTAAGATTTCTCCGTTAATGCTTATCTATATTATTTTGCCATGATTTATTTACTTTACCGTATTTCTCTTTACTTTCCTCAAACCTTCTCTGACTTATTGTTGTCATGTTTTCTCTTGAGCCGAGGTTATTTCAGAAACAGTTTCCCTACCTCTCAAGATAGGAGTAAGGTATGCGTACACTTTATCCTCCCCAGACCCCATCTAGTGGGATTATACTGGGTATGTTTCCACGTTTTCATGTTTTCATATGCATTTAAAATTAATTAAGAATTTAAATATTTTATTTTTATACATAATATATTCATTATAAAATATTGTTACATTATATTTGAATATAACTGTTATAGATAGTAATTTTACCAAGAGTGTACTATGAAAAATCAGTTCCAAAGACGATCAAACTGTTATAGTGAAATGTTATAATGAATTGCAATTATAGAGAGGTTTGACTGTATTAGAATGATTCAAAAATGTCATTCTTTGATTTATTGAATCAAAATTACCCCTATCTTTCACTTATTGGATTAAAAATACCCTTAACGTGATAGAAATGGATAAAAAATATCTCTCATTATATTGGATAGCATATATTAATTTCCTCAATGTTTTTTTTTAAAGTTTAAGATATCTCTTTTCTTTTTCCTAATATGCCATTTTTCAATATATATATATATATATGGGCTTTAGTTCCATCCATGAGAAGGAAAATTAATTAGTTTGATTTGCAGGGAACCAAACTAAAAAAGTTTACTACTATGATTGTGATGGTTATAGTATTGGGTGGTGTTACTTGAAGTTTGAGGTTGTTTTGCTCCACTTCTTTTGGCCTGCAAGATTTTGTTGGAGTAATTTTGAACTTTTTGGGTGAACTAAAAAGCTCGAGTTTGTGTGATCATGGCTATACCACCTATACAGTTTATTCTAATATACTCTGTTATACATAAAATTTCCGTCCTTTTGGTCTCTCCATATCAAGTAGTTACAAGTAAAACATGATCGTGAAAGTATGTCGTAGAGATAATTTATATTAGGGACAAAATATACTTGAACACATTCGTATTATTAATGAAATTAATATTTATGACATTTGTAATTATTGAATTATTGTTTGATTGTTTGCATTTATTCATATATGTGCATCTCTTGAGCTTACGTTGTCATTAATAGAGTGAGATATTAATGATAGAAAGTAACTCTCAAAATAGCCTCGACTAATGATCATCGAGAATGGGATATCGATGATATGCTATAAGTTGACATGTGGTATGCATCACATTCTTGGAGAATATAGTATGTCTCACAACTACGAGTAATGGTTACTCGTGATAGACACATGGATACTTTGGAGAAGTATTGATATACCCTGCCGATAAATTATTTGTTATACATGTCTATAGTGTTATCGGTGTGTGGAATATAAAGGTCATTTGACTTGAGGTCAATACACACCTTGTTTATAGAATGATGTACTTTGACCAAGTTCTAAGCTTAAATTCCTTCTGGATAAGATACGGCTTGTGTTGGTGCATCAGGATGTAAATCAAGATAGTAGTTGAGCTAAGAATAGAATTCATTCATCGATTGGAAATTCGAGAGAACACTCAACTTCTCAATATTATTAGATTGACTAAAGTCACTGGCCAGTGCAAAAGACATATTTAGAATATGGTCTAGTTGTCAACTAATAAATGTGAGATAAAGTGATTAAGTCATTTAGATAGACACTTGGCAAATTCTAAGCTTAATCGAGTGTGTCGCGAATGAAATGAATTTATAGTTTTGCATAAAGGTTAAGTTTGTTGGATTCATGTAAACGTACTTCACATATTGAGTTAGTCATATGACGCAGTCTAAGAGTTTCATATGGACCTTAATTAGATTAATATCGATATGTGAAGGCCTATAGGGTCACACTATATGCGATTGTTTCTTCGATCTAAAATTCAGGTAACCAATCCATCAACGGAGTTATTAAATTATCTCTCTAGTAATTTTTCTTTTCAACTATCCAAGTACAATATATATTTTTTAAAATGTGAATAAAGGAAAATTCAAATGCCCCTCGTTTTATTTCCCAATACAGTAAAAAAAAAAAAAAAGCAGTGAAAAGGTACGGATTCACTCACACTACAGCCATAAAACTCTCTACTCATTTTGCCTAACCCTATCACTCTCTTTCTCTCTCTATAGACCAAACCCTAACTCTGCCATGGCTTCTAGGAGGCTTCTAGCCTCTCTCCTCCGATCAACCGCCCAACGCAACGTCGGCGGCGGCGCTATTTCCAGATCTTCATTAGCAAATTCAATCCCTAAGTCCACTTCACGCGCCAACTCACGCGCTTCACCTAAGGGATACCTCTTAAACCGTGCTGTAAACTACGCTACCTCCGCCGCAGCTGAGAAGTCGTCATCGCCGGCGCCGGCGAAATCATCCGGTAATGAACCTACCGGAAAAATCACCGATGAGTTTACCGGTGCTGGTTCGGTCGGAAAAGTATGTCAGGTTATTGGTGCTGTTGTTGATGTGAGATTCGATGAAGGTTTACATCCGATCCTTACTGCTTAATATTCAAATATTTACTATAATTATTAATTATTTAATCATTTATACTAATATGTTTATGTTATGTTTGTGATGTTGAAGGTTTACATCTGATCCTTGTTAATATTAAAAAAATTATCATAATTATTAATTATTTAATCACTTAATTACTTTATGCTACGTTTGTGATGTTGAAGGTTTACATCCGATCCTTACTGAATATTCAAATATTTGCCGTAATTATTAATTATTTCATCAGTTATTACTGATATGTTTATGTTATGTTTGTAATGTTGAAGGTTTACATATGATCCTTCTTTTAATATTAAGTTTTTTTGGAGAGTGAATAGTGTACTCAAACCTTACCTCTACCTTGGTAAGTAGGGAGTATGTTTCCGAAAGACCCTCGGCTCAAGACAAAGCATAGTCAGATGCAAAACAAGATAAATTGTCAGACCCGGACAAGAAATTTAAAGCAGTATGAAAATGATGTTAACAAAAACGAATAAGTTATGATAAAACATTCTGGAAAAAAAATAGTAACTAACGCAGGTAAGTAAGATAAACAAAATACACGAAAGAACATACAAACAGTAGAAATCAAATGACAGGGGACTATAAAACAATACTGCGCCTTCTAGTATGATAGGCTAAGCAGTGCTACAATAATAACACTACAACTATCAGTATGTAAGCGTAAATAGGACTACGTTCAACTACCTACTACCTTTCTACCATAATTCGTGTCCTCCATAACCCCTATATAAGGTCATGTCCTCAGTAAGTTGCACATGCACCATATCTCGTCTAATCACCTCTTCCCAATACATCTTTTGCCTACTTCTACTCCTTCTGAACTCGTCCATAGCCAACCTCTCACACCTCCGCACTTGAGCATTTGTGTCTCTCCTCTGCACATGCTTGAACCATCTCAACCTCGCTTTTCACATCTTATCCTCTACCGAGGCCACTCCCACTCTGTCTTGGATATCATATCCTTTCTCGTATGCCCACACATCCATCTCCGCATCCTCATCTCCGCAACTTTCATCTTTTGGATGCGCGATTTCTTGACTGGCCAACGCTCTGCCCCATACAACATAGTAGGTCTAACCACCACTCTATAGAACTTGTCTTTAAGTTTTTGTGGCACATTTTTATCGAACAAGACTCCAGATGCGAGCTTCCATTTCATCCATTCTTCACCAATACGATGTGTGACATCGTCATTAATCTCTTAATTCTCTTGGATAATAGACCCTAGATACTTAAAGCTTCTTTCCTTTAGAATGACCTGAGTACCAAGTCTCACCTCTACGCATGTCTCAGGGTCACTCCCTTTATTGAACTTGCACTTCAAGTATTCTGTTTTGGTCTTACTCAGCCTGAACCCTTTAGACTCCAGAGTCTGTCTCCAAACCTTCAGCTTAGCGTTCACTCCGTTGCAAGTCTCATCAATCAGGACTATGTAATCTGTGAATAACATACACCATGACACCTCTCTTTGAATTTGTTGCGTCAGTCTATCCATCACCAATGCAAATAAGAATGGGCTAAGAGTTGATCCATGGTGCAGCCCATCATCACTGGAAAGTGCTCCGAGTCTCCTCCTACTGTCCGTATCTTGGTCTTGGCTCCATTATACATATCCATGATCGTCCTAGTGCACGCTACAATATACTTGTAACCTCCAAATATCTCAATAGAACCTTCCTAGGCACTTTGTCATATGCCTAAAATTATATGTAAGCCTCTCTTCCTCTCCCTATACTGCTCCACCAACCTCTTAATAAGATGAATGACTTCTATAGTCGAATGTCTGGGCATGAATCCAAACTGATTCTCGAAAATAGACACGCCTCTTCTCAACCTCATCTTCCACGATCCTTTCTCAAACTTTCATAGTGTGACTTAGCAGCTTGATACCCTTATAGTTGTTGCATCTCTGTATGTCACCTTTGTTCTTGTACAAATGAATCATTGTACTCCACCTCCATTCTTCTGGCATTCTTTTCGTCTTAAAAATGACATTAAACAACTCAATCAGTCACTCTAAATCTGCTCTGTCTGTGCTCTTTCAAAATTCAACTGGGATCTCATCAGGCCCGGTCGCTCGTCCCCTGTGCATCCTGCGAACAACACCCTTAACTTTTTCAACCTTAATACTTCTACAATATCTAAAATTCTGATACCTTCCGGATTGCTCCAGATCTCCTAGCACAATGTCATTATCTCCTTTTTCGTTCAAGAGTTTATGAAAGTATGACTGCCACCTCCGTCTAATACGCGCCTCCTGCGCCAGTGCTTTGACGTCCTCGTCCTTGATGCACCTCTCGTGATCCAAGTCATGGGTCCTCTCCTTCGCCTTGGCTAGTCGGTACAACTTCTTATCCCCGTCTTTTTCCTCTGATTTTACATACAGGCGTTCAAAAGCCGTCGTTTTCACCGCCGTAACCGCTAACTTTGCCTCTTTCCTCGCCATCTTATATAATTCCCTATTCGTCCACTTCTCCACCTCATTCTTGCTTTCTACTAATTTCGCATACGCCACTTTCTTTGCTTTCACCTTCTCTTGAACTTTACTATTCCACCACCAGTCCCCTCGATGCCCACCACAGCTACCCCGTGAAACCCCTAACACTTCTCTAGCTACCTCCCGAATGCTATTGGTCGTCCTGTCCCACATACCAGTCGCATCCCCGCTACTCCCCCAAGCCCTCATGACCATCAACCTCTCCCCCATCTCCTTTGCACTAGCAATGGTCAAACTCCTCCATTTGATTCTTAGCATGTCATCCACAACCCTCATCTTCTTCTCCATCTTGATCTTCAAATCCATCACCAAAAGCTTATGTCGTGTTGTACGATACTCGAAATAACCTTGCAGTCTCTACAAAGACCGTTGTCAACCTTCCTAATGAGCAAAAAGTCTATCTGAGTCTTAGCCACCGAACTACGGAAAGTCACCAAGTGCTCCTCTGTCTTCACGAACCTCGAATTGGCTATCACCATCCCAAAAGCTTTAGCGAACTCCAAAAGTGAGACGCCTCCCTCGTTCCTGTCCCCGAGGCCAAAGCCTCCATGCACGTCGTCATAACCCCTGGAAGTGACCCGATAATTTTTACGATAATTATTAATTATTTCATGACTTAACTACTAATGTGTTATGTTATGTTTGTGATGTTGAAGGTTTACCTCCGATCCTTACGGCTCTTGAGGTTCTGGATAACCAGATCCGGCTTGTGCTTGAGGTTGCTCAGCATTTAGGTGAGAATATGGTTAGAACTATTGCTATGGATGGTACTGAAGGTCTTGTGCGTGGTCAACGTGTACTTAATACTGGATCTCCTATCACTGTGAGTACTTTGGAATTGTCCTTTCACTCTATTATAATATATTGTATCGTACTGTATTGTTTTGATGAATATAACGTTTGGATAGATTATATCGTTTCGTGGTTATATAATGTCAGACATCTTTCAAAGTAGGGTACCTGGTAGATCTACTATAAAAATGTAGGGTAAAGGATAAAATGCGATTATTAGATAATAAGTAAACACAAAATGAGGGGGGGAAATAAGGTAACTATGCGATCACACCAAATTGGTCGTTACACAAAATGGGACTTTTCGTCGTTACATAGCGATGTATTTAATGATACGATACAATAAAATTTAAGTAACAATCAAAATAAACATTGTATTTAAACTAACAATACAATAGATGCTGCTTTAATGATACTGGTTGAAATATGTCATTGATCTAGATATCTGGTTTGGTTGATTAATCATAGCGCTATTATTTCCTTTCACTCTGTTATGTTCCAAATGTCTTTGTTTTACTGGTTTAGAACTTGCATTCCCTACTTCGTATAAGGTTTTAGTCAATAGAGTTGCAATTCAGGAGTTTGGCAAAGTGAGTGATCTATTTTGCGTGATGCCTAGAAAACAAGATGTGTGGTTTTATTATACTGCTTTAGTGATATTGGTTGAAATATTTTATTGATCTAGATATCTGGTCTGGTTGATTAATCATAGCGCTATTATTTTCATATACATTGGAGTCTTTTGAAGCTGTAAATCTGTAACTAGAGCAGGGACTATTGCATATAGGTTTGCTTACGATTATCTAATAGTAAAGCACATTTCTTTGCTCCTGAATGTAGTACCTATGTTTGATTGTGGTATTTAATGTGCGGAAAGATATTGGTTTTCCTCGTAAAAGCTGTATTTTTCATTATTTTTCATTGTAACGAGTAACTTTAGTGCTCTAAATGGGCCTTTATCGGTTTGTGGAGTTACTCATGTTTATTCACAATCAAATGAGATACTTTTCATTGTTCAATTGATGCACGAATTTGCCACTGTATTACTGAAAGAAATTCATTTGTTTGTAAGATGTGAAAAATTTAATCATTCCACTTATTTTCTCCCACTTGAATGATAAAATGCTCCAGCTCTGCAGCTCGGATTTTCCTCCTAACATTGATGTTATCCAAAATTGTTTTGTTTGTCCTCCGGGAACAGAGTCTTTTCTTATTATTTGTCATTGCCTTTTACGGGTGAGTTCAGTCCTAATTTTTTCTATTGTCTTATGTTTTCTACCTAAATGAGAAATAATTGAGTAGTAGACTGAAATGTGTCGAAATGGGTATTTGAGAATTTATATAGCTGACCCAACTAATTTGGGTTGAGGGGCAGTAGTTGGTGTCTCGTCTCAGTTGTTCTTCTGCTTTCAGTGGGAATGTGGGTTGTGGATCGATTTGTCATTCACTTGATACTATTTTGCGCTGAAATGATGGTTTCCTTGTGATGGCAGGTCCCTGTCGGTAGGTCCACCCTTGGCCGTATTATGAACGTCATTGGAGAGCCTATTGATGAGAGAGGCGACATTAGTAAGTCCTAAATGCTCTATCCCTTGTTTTATTTGTTCCATGCGAACAATTCTTAATGTTGCATCTCTATCTCTAAAAATTGCTGCAGAAACCGATCACTTTTTGCCAATTCATCGTGAAGCTCCTGCCTTTGTTGAGCAGGCAACTGAACAACAAATTCTCGTTACTGGTATCAAGGTATGCTAATCAAAAGAATTTTATTCAATGTTCTCGTATGTATCTTTTCTTCTGAGCACATATTGGTTCCTGAAGTGTAACTTTTACTCGATGTTGTGACAATGCCAATTTCATTACGGCTGCTTGACTTCTGACTAGGTTGTTGATCTTCTCGCCCCTTACCAAAGGGGAGGAAAGATTGGGCTTTTTGGTGGTGCTGGTGTGGGGAAGACCGTGCTTATTATGGAACTGATTAACAATGTTGCAAAAGCACATGGTTAGTGCTGCTTCTGAATTTTCTTCTTATTAGTTCAAATATAAGTCGGAGTGAAACTTATCAGAATGAGGCTCAACTCTTTTTTTTCAGGTGGTTTCTCTGTCTTTGCTGGTGTTGGTGAACGCACTCGTGAGGGCAACGATTTGTACAGGGAAATGATTGAAAGTGGTGTTATTAAGCTTGGTGAAAAGCAAGCAAGTGTCCTATTTAATTAGAATTATTTGATATACCACTTTAGTCCACACTGTTATCCCATATTGTTGTTGACATTTTGTCTTATTGACTTTTTTAGAGTGAAAGCAAGTGCGCTCTTGTATACGGTCAAATGAATGAGCCCCCTGGTGCTCGTGCTCGTGTTGGTCTTACAGGATTGACTGTGGCTGAGCACTTCAGAGATGCTGAGGGGCAGGATGTGCTTCTCTTTATTGACAACATTTTCAGATTTACCCAGGTTGGCTTGCCTACGGTGGCGGAAGTTTTCTTATTTTTATACAATTCCACCCTTGCTAAAATGGATGCTTTTGTATTGAAACAGGCTAACTCAGAGGTCTCTGCTTTGCTTGGTCGTATCCCATCTGCTGTCGGTTATCAACCAACTTTGGCTACTGATCTTGGAGGTCTTCAAGAGCGTATCACTACAACCAAGAAAGGTTCTATTACATCTGTCCAGGCTATCTATGTGCCTGCTGATGACTTGACAGATCCCGCCCCTGCAACTACCTTTGCTCACTTGGATGCCACAACTGTCTTGTCCCGTCAAGTATGATGACATATCTTAACTTGCACTATAACTTTATTTACAATTTTCTGACTTCATATACTTTGGATACCAGATTTCTGAGCTTGGTATTTATCCTGCTGTCGATCCACTTGATTCTACATCTCGTATGCTCTCACCTCACATTTTGGGAGAAGATCATTACAATACTGCTCGTGGGGTACAGAAAGTTCTTCAGAACTACAAGAATCTTCAAGATATTATTGCCATTTTGGGTATGGATGAGCTTAGTGAAGATGATAAGATGACTGTTGCCCGTGCACGCAAGATCCAAAGATTCCTTAGTCAGCCTTTCCATGTTGCCGAAGTTTTCACGGGTGCTCCTGGAAAATATGTTGATTTGAAGGAGAGCATTAACAGTTTCCAGGTAATGAATCTCAATTTGGAATCTTGTTGTAAGATTAGAAGTTAGAACCCATCAAAAGAAATTCGGTGACTTCGACCTTAAAGCATCCTATAATCTTGGGTAGTTTACCATGGAAACAAATTTTCTTTTACCATACCCTTTGTTACACGTTATTCCTCCTATTGTGTCGTCCACCTTCTCAGCAATTTGAGAGGTGATGCTTTATCAATAAAATGCTACTATATGATTTTAAGTCTCTTATTCCCTATTAATTCTGCCCCTGAGATGATAACTTCTGCTATGTGGTGCATTCTCATTTCTCAGTGATTCAAATTGCTGATTATTTCTTTTTGTAATTAATCTTTCCAGGGAGTCTTGGATGGAAAATACGATGACCTTTCAGAACAATCATTCTATATGGTTGGTGGAATCGATGAGGTCATTGCCAAGGCAGAGAGGATTGCCAAGGAATCTGCAGCTTAGATTATTAACTCCAGTGACTTTCTTTCATTATCTCCATCGATAACTACAGAAATACTTTAAGTTTCTGTGACACTTTGTATTTTTTTCCTGGGAGGACCAAGGGGTCCAAGATTTTCTGGTTTTTGTTTTTATATGCAATCCGGAATTGTGATAGGCAAGACATGGAGCCAAGGCCTACTTGCCAAACACCCACCCTTGACGCTCTGTTAGGTCGCATAATAAAGGGGGTAAAACGGCAAACTTGTATATTTTACTTTGAATTCATCTTGAGGATTTTGGTTACCCAAATTATGAGGGATTGTCCATCACTTTCTTTCTGAATACCCTTGTCTTAATAATGTTCTCTTCCCTAATCTTCATTGACATGGTGTGGTGATGTATATGCACCAGCAAATGCAACTTGTCGAACTTATCATAGGTCCGTGTCAAGCAGTATAGAGTTTGGTCTCAAAGGGCACCATTGTTGAGTTCTTGGGAGCCAATTAAGTTTTTTGTTCTGTAGACATGCATAGTATTCAATTGAGAGTAGAAATCTTGTCTCATGGGGAGCCTATCAAAATGGAAATCATATGTTGACTAGAGGTACCGCATTTATATCCCATTAACAAAGAAAGAGACTAACTAGTTGCAAATTGCAATCCCTTTTAAGATATTTCTTTTTTTAGTGCATAATTTGACGGTGCTCAGGATGCCGTCGTACCAAGGACCATATAATCATGGAATCACTTGTTGGATTGTGATCTTTGTTGAAAGTCCACCAAACTCCAAAGTGTGTTAGAATGAATGAGACAGTTTCACCTTTTATCAGATGGTTAGTCTTACGCTAATTAAATTTGGATTAGTGAAGTTTACAACACCAACATATCCATATATCCAGTAACGAAAGCGAATAAGCTATGAAAAAACAGTCGGAAAAAAAAAGAGCTAAGATAATCGAAGTACATGAAGCAATAAATAGTAACGGAGGTCACCAAATTATGTGAAGGAATGAACAAGACTAGACTCTTACGTTGTTAACCATATTGTCTTGAGAATCTTATTTGGCGAAAACTTAAATAGTCGAACTCGTAAATTCGAATATCGGAATAGTGAAAAAACCTTTCTGTATATTTTCCTCTACTTAAAATGGAAATGGGTCCCAAAACTTATCATGAAGTAACACGTGGAAAACAACAATGCATTGGTTAAAATTCCACACACGCCGCCGTATTCTTATTACCTCTCCACCCTTCTCGGCGGCGCTTTCTTCCTTTCCTTTTCAACATAAAAGAAAAAGTTGACCGAGAGTTGATTCAAATCGTGGAAATAGCCTCTTACAGAAATGTAAGGTAACAATACATTTGTGGTTCGGTTCTTTCACGAACCCGCATATAACGGGAGTTTAGTGGACCGGACTGTTCTTGTTAACACTCAAAAGCAATTTAAGTTTTTAGCCGAATTCAGTGACAGCCGAACTATTCCAAAGCCGAATTTACTCCTAGCCCTCGACTACAAGAACTTCATCGGCTACTAAGGCATCTTAGCCTAGTTGTTAGTTAGAGGTACGACTGAGACCCACTCAGATGCAGACGCCTCAACGACCAAGTCAAAAGGGTTTTCGGACCACTAGAAGCGGTAACGGCCAACAACAGCTAAAAGAAAGGGTCATTATCCGAACAAGAGGAGTAGAGGGCGAGAAAATCGGCACCACCTCCCTCATAGTCGGCCATTGAACTTAGTGGGTTACTTGATGGCTGACATGGGGGAACCACGTTGTACATTTTCTTTTCTTTTTTGTACAATAAATAGGATCATTCTTTGTAAATAGAAAACACAACCAATCAATCAAACAACTCAATTTTTATCGATCTTTATCCTTTACTTTATTTTATCATTTATTTTACTGTACTCAGCTGCATTCATGTTTCTTACCTCTTAGTTTACTCATACCACTGTCCTAACGCTTTATGGAGTAGTTGGAGAACCCATTGCTGGAAATTAGAGTTCTGTTTTCAGCCCAAATCGCTTACGTTAAGGAATCAATTTGTCTCCCGATTTCGTCAGCCGATAAAACGGCAGAGCAGAATTCGGGGTGAGAACAAATTTTGGCACACCCGGTGGGACCATAGGTGAATTAATAGCAAAGATTGATTCTCCATGTCAGGATCATTCTTGGCGTATGCGCCTAAGGTACGGTAAGAAAATGAACCCCAAGTCCAATTCACATCCTAAACAAAATCCTCCTAGAAGGAACAACGAATCAGCATCTTCCTCGGCTATGCCTACATCGGTTGATACCCCTCCAATTCCTCCATCAACCCAAGCTGTGGAAGAATCTAGCCAATCTGAAGGGCTAACCAAAATGACCACGTCTTTTATTAGATAACAGATCGACTTGGGCATCCATGATATTATGTACAAAGTTTCTAAACAGTTGGCTGACATTGTGAAGCCGATGGTACATAATGAGGTTCAGCAAGTGAAGGAGATGGAAACCAACTGAATGCACCTAGGAGAATGTTCGACTAGTTCTGACATCCCTTTAACGAGCGGTGATGTTCAGCATAAGACTGTGACTCCCGATGTTCCTCAGCCGCATGTGCATCAGCTAGTGCCTACTCAGGTGCAGCCGATAGCGCACCTAGGAACACAAGCCCAATCGCCTGGCAACCAACCAGCACACTGCATGGTCGCCGGCGAACCTTGGGGGGGGGGGGTATGTGCCACTTGACCAAACGAGTATGCAGTATGGGCAGATCAACATGGCTCAGAGACCAGTTCAGGCTCCATGACACTTTGGATTGCCGCCCGTTATGCCGTACGTTTCTACGAACGACCCTAAGATGCAGGCGACCAATGTTGGCCAGCCGAATTGGCAGTCGATGGCCCCTGGCTATGACCTATCTCGGCTATCTGGTGATGTTGTTTACAGTGGAATACCATTCCAGCAGTCATTGCCAGTACCCAGTCCATACTCCATACCTTCCAGGAAACGTAAATTTTCTAAGAATGGCCGACGTCCGAGGAGAGCAGCCATGGAATACTGTTCCACCTTATCCTCAGGCTCCGTTAGCCATTGCATGCTTTGGTGGCCATACCCAACACATCAATGGGGCATTACCCCACCTATTGGTAATGACCAGCAGACCTCCTACAACTTTTAAAACCCTGTCCAACAAAGTGCATAATGGAGGCCGCCAGTGCAGAATGCCTACCAGCCGAATCCAGTTGAGCATCAGCAAGGGACATCACAACTGATAAACCCAAAAATTATTGCTAATACCATGCAGAGGTACTTCAACATCCAACTAAAACCTTTGGACATACCTGTTTATAAGAAGTCTTACCCCGATTGGGTAGATCGGATAGTACCTTTGCCGAGGGGCTTCAAAACACCGGAGTTTGCCATCTTCTCTGGCGAAGGCGACAAATCCATTATCGAGCACATCGGTAGATTTACTGCCCAATGCGGTAAGGCTGGCCAGAATGAGTATCACAAGTTGCAGCTATTCCCTCTCTCTCTAGCGGGAACAACCTTCGCATGGTACTCCTCTTTGGCTCCTGATTCCGTATAGAACTGAGCTGACATAGAGGGTTACTTCCATGATAGGTTCTATTGGCCCCGACCTCAGGTTACCGTGACTGATCTAACGAATCTCAAGCAGCAAGTCGATGAATCGGCTTTCGATTTTATCGAGAGATTCATAAAGAAGGTTGGGAAATGCATCATACACTTCCCTAAGTCTAAGTGTGCCCACATGATAATCAACAACATGCACCCTCAGTTAAAGGATAAGTTGGTGGGACAATTATGCTCTGACTTGAGCCAGTTAGCCGAAAAGGCTACCCAAATAGAGTAGTACGTCCAGGAGAAGGAGCGGAGAAAAGCCAGCCGAAATCGAGGCTCCCACTTAGTATCCATCACTGAAGCGGATGAGTCCGACTCAGCGTCAGCCGACTGCGCGGTAGACGCAATGGTGGCCGAGATTGTTAGGGGTAAGGTTTACTTTTGCCCAGCCTTGAAAGCCATAAAAGGCAAGGAGAGGAGTTCATCCAATGACAGGGTCAGTTACTTGTTTGACATCACGAAAGGCAGATCAGATATTTGATCATCTGCTCAAAGATAAGCAGATTCGGTTGCTTGATGGTCATAGGATTTCGCCTGCCGAGGAACTCAAAAATAAGAAGTACTGCAAGTGGCATAATTCATACAACCACTCTACTTCTAATTGTGTATTCTTCAGAAAGGCGATCCAAAAGGACATCAAAGAGGGGAGGTTCAAGCTAGTCGACAAGAGTATGGCTGAAATATCCATTGATATCGACCCCTTTCCCGCGGTACCAATATCTATGGCATCTTTTTGCTAAGCCCGATGAGTCAAGGGACACCAAAGGGAGACAGTCGATGAAAAGGGTGTAGGTCCCAAGGAAACCTACCAAAGGGAGAAGGTCACAAGGACCTTTGTGTTCAACCGGTTAGGCTGCCTACATGATATTTGTGATGATAGGCAGCCAGCCAGGAGTAGTTTTCATGGCCACCCTAAATACTCGAGGGACGTTGAATGAGAACTTCAGGAACAAACCACGAGGTTCAGAACCGTCCCTATCGGCGTCAGGCGTAGGCTTGAGGGGCAAGTACGGATGCCAACCAACCGGTTGCCGAGCATGCCTCGAATATATGAAGAACCACTCCCTAAAACCAAACAGAGGGTGGTCGAGTTTAACGTAAACTAGGGTGTTTCATCCTTACGTATCACGGCAAGAAATGAGGACCATACGAGACCCATGAGAATGATTAAACCAGCCGCCAACATAGAAGAGGGGAAGTGGTCTATCAATCAGGCTCCCGACAACACACATTGCATCTAATTTCCAACACCAAGGCAGCCGAAAATCATGAAATTCCTGAGTCTGCCATAGCTGAGGCTATCAAGCGGGCATTCGACTCATTTGCTTCAGGGGCAATGTCGCCTGAAGGAGAGACGTCAGGCCAACCAGAGCTGGATGAACAGCCTACCGACAACCCGGCGGAGGAACCCCGAAAAGAGAACGTGGCCCCGGATGGACCTCTAACCGAGACAATCCCACAAATAGTGCAGAAGATTCAGTCAGAGGATCCCCAGCCGATCCCTATTTGTCTCCAGGAAATGGAAGACATGAGCTTATGGTCAGCCGAATTAGATGAAGGAGGGGACTCCATCCTCGATTTATTTAGCAATGACCTGGTTGATGAGATATGGGCAGATATTGAAATGGTCAGCCTAATTCTATGTGAGTTCGGGGCCAGCTGCTCCGCGCAGGATAGCTTAAAAGGTGATGTTTGCGTAGAAGACGCAGAATGAGCAACAATAGTCGATACCCCGGCTAGGGACACTTTGAGCACCGTATTTGGTGCACCTACAGAAGATATGGTTAACACCTCAAACCCCTTTACGTCAAGGTTTACATTAACGACAAAATTAGTAGTCTGGTGTTTGTCGACAATGGGGTTGTGCTGAATGTGATGTCGCTGCTTACCTTGAAGGATCTTAACAAAACAAAGGAGGATCTCATCCCAACTAATATGAAAATGGCTAGCTTTATGGGAGCACCTCTGAAGCATTGGGGATTCTAGTAGCAGAAATCATTGTAGGTTCTAAGACGGTCAGGTATGCCTTCTTTGTAATAAATGACAAGCCGTCCTACACCATTCTGATGGGCAAGGACTGGATTCACACCAGCCGATGCCTTCCTTATACCATGCATCATAAGCTCATCTTTTGGGTAGGAGACAAGATAGAAATCGTCCCAACGGATGATAACCCATTCTGACCAGGGGTTCAGAACGTAGAGGTTGTCCTTTATTCACCCTATGTGGCTCCCATAGCCATAACATAGCAATATGAAGAAGAATCTTGGGAATCATGTAATCTTACCTCGCGGGGGTTTGAAATAAAATAATTAGCCGAACCACGGCTTACCTTGGAGGATTTAAATGGTTGAGGAAACTCAAATCATACGTGACCTGTGGTATCGGTTGACCGCCCTAAGTTCTGAGGCAAGAATAGCCGAGGCATCACAGATGGGGAACCACGACAACAAACCAACGCTTGTCGCCGATGAAATTGAGTTGCCGATGGAACTTGAATCGCCCATAAGAAGGGCTATGCCTAGTTTTGAGTCTCAGGATCGTTTGGAAGATATTATCTTGGGAATTAAAGAAATCCATCGGCTAACACATATTAGTGGTTTGCTGAAGGAAGAAGACAAACAAGGTATAACGGCCTTCTACTGCAGTATAAAGACTGCTTCGCATGGGATTATCATGAGATGTCTGGGCTGGTACGTACTTTGGTAGAGCATAGATTGCCAATCAAGGAGGGTTTCAAACCCTAAAAACAACCGCCCAGAAGGTATCACCCTCAGATGATGCCTCAAGTAGTGATCATCATTGCATGCACTGGAGACGAGACGATTGAAGTGACATGCGCGACTGTCAGACTGAAACGACGGCTACTTTCGGATACATCAACTCAACAGTCACACTCGAGTTAATGTAGGGGGCATTGTTAACACTCAAAAGTAATTTAAGTGTTTAGCCGAATTCAATGACAGACGAACTATTTCAAAGCCGAATTTACTCCTAGCCCTCGACTACAAGAACTTCATCGGCTACTAAGGCATCTTAGCCGAGTTGTTAGTTAGAGGTACGACTGGGACCCACTCAGATGCAGACGCCTCAACGACCAAGTCAAAAGGGTTTCCGGACCCCTAGAAGCGGTAATGGTCAACAACATCTAAAAGAAAGGGCCATTATCCGAGCAAGAGGAGTAGAGGGCGAGAAAATCGGCACTACCTCCCCCATAGTCGACCATTGAACTTAGTGGGTTACTTGATGGCTGACATGGGGGACCACTTTGTACAATTTTTTCTTTTTTTGTACTATAAATAAGATCATTCTTTGTAAATAGAAAACACAACCAATCAATCAAACAACTCAATTTTTATCTATCTTTATCCTTTACTTTATTTTATCATTTATTT
This sequence comes from Anisodus tanguticus, assembly GCA_034509755.1. Classification (NCBI taxonomy): domain Eukaryota; kingdom Viridiplantae; phylum Streptophyta; class Magnoliopsida; order Solanales; family Solanaceae; genus Anisodus; species Anisodus tanguticus. The sequence continues at coordinate 885,778 of CM067540.1, read as the reverse complement.
TACTGTACTCAGCTGCATTCATGTTTCTTACCTCTTTGTTTACTCATATCATCGTCCTAACGCTTTCTGGAGTAGTTGAGGAACTCATTGCTAGAAATTAGAGTTCTGTTTCTAGCTCAAATCGCTTAAATTAAGGAATCAATTTGTCTTTCGATTTCGTCAGCCGATAAAACGACAAATAACAGAATTTGGGCGAGAACATCCGTTTTATAAAAGAAAATATTGAAAATGTCAAATCCTTTCTCTCTCCCTCGCACCATTTCCAAATCCAACTCTATCCCATCCTACTTCCCATGCACCCTCCCACGTCCAATCACTCCACCCTCACCTTTCTTCATTCATGACCTTCCTTAAACCTTTCCACCACCATCTCCACCGCCATCTCCGCTGCCGTCCGTCAAGACACAAATCTCTGGACAACCGCACCTCTCCTCACTATCTCCCCCGCCGCTACCGAATCTCTCCTCCACGTCACCATCGACGTATCAAATTACCCTGACCTAGCTACCTCACACACTAAACCTAGTCAATATCTTCAACTCCGTATACCTGACGTTGAGAAACCATCGTTTCTCGCGATCGCATCGCCGCCTTCGATTACTGCATCGAAAGGCGTGTTCGAGTTTCTGGTAAAAGTGTTGGAAATTTGCCTTTGGCGGGGAGATGCGTCCACCCATCTTTGATGAATTAAACACTAGTGTTCCGCATGTTGGAGACCTTGTCTCTTCGCACATGCATGATCTACGAAGTGAGTAGATGACCGTAGGGCCAAGAATCATCAAATTTCGTTGAGAAATGAAAGATATATTGGTCCACGAAGTAAGGTGTTTGAGGCATGGAAATATGGTGTGGGACAAATCTACCACATCGGTGGGTATAGGAAGAATTGCTCTCTATATAAGTCTCTAATGTGGTACAGGGTTTGGATCCCCAAGGGGTATCCCATGTGTTTAAAGGAGGGAAGACCTAGATGTGCTTAGGTTCAAGGCTAAGCCCACACGCGCGCCGCCGCCGCCCGCCCATCCGGTCCGGTCTCGGGCTCGGGTCACGGGTCGTGGGCTGTGGGCTGTGGGGACTTTCTGATATTATCTTTTTGGACCAGAGGACTTTGCCAGATGTACAGTTTGATCCCAGAAGTTTCTTATGTACAATTTGGTCCCTGAAGTTTAATATTTTACAGTTTGGTCCCCAGAGTTTCTGGGAAGGTGACGGAACTTTCTGCCTACCGTTGGACTGCGTTTTGGAGCATTAAACAGCCATTACTTAGCTGATTAACTCTCCATTAACAGCGCATTACTTGGGCAATTGAGCAGCCTCCTTCAAGACCTTAAATCAGCCTCACTAATGGCATTTAACATGCCATTTACAACTCTCATAATGGCCATTAACAGCCATGTTTGGGCGCTTGATCGGCCCTCCTCCATGCTATATATTGAGCCTCTTTTGGCTTAATTCGTGGGCAAAGAAACGTACGAGAAAACACACCGAAAATAGTGACGGAAATACACTTGCACGTAAGACCGAAAACAAAGATGAGGAATACACTTTGGAAAAACAGCCACAAAATAGCTCAAAACAAAGGTGAGCAAATTGTGACGAAAATCGGTGAGCAAACCCACACATATACACAAGATATACACTACGAGACACACTATATACACAGAGACAAAAGAGAGAGAAGAGTATTGAGAAACTCTTCCTTCCTATTCCATATCTTCACAAGTCGAGTCATATTTGTTTTATTCGGCGGGCTCAACCTATTGGCTTTGTAGTATTGAGATTAAAGTGTTGTTTTATCTTGGGAGACTATTGCCCGCTAACGTAAAAGCATATATACGGGGCAATCTTGTCTTAAGGATAGAGGGCTATCCTCGACTCAACACACAACGTTGTAACCATCCGTTTTAGTTGTTTCTTGATTTCGGATATCAACATTCAAGACACAACAAACTTGCGGCAGTTCTCAACATTGGCTTTGCAAGGTGATCAAGATTCAAGACACAACACACATGCGGCAGTTTTGAAGATTGACCATTTATTTATCCTTTCGAACATTTGTAATAGTTATTACTTCCCGTACTGCTCTATAAAGTACAATAGAGTACCAATAAAAAGTATCTCTGGATCCACTGCGGGGCTCTTATGTGGACTGAGTAAAGGTGATGTTGTGGAGTTGAGTCAGGTTATGGGGAAAGGATTTGATTTAGATCAAATCTCTCCGTCGGAGAAGTATCAGACGGTTGTGATTTTCGCTACCGGATCTGGAATTAGGTATACTCCATATGCCTTGAAATTTGTTGATTATAACTTGCAAATCAGTAATTTTAGCTTATTTTGTATATTTTTTGTGCGTATAACGTGCTATTGTGTTGTCGTCTTGTCGAATAGTTTATTTCTGTGAATCGAAAACATTAATGTGCTAAGCTAATATATAATGTGCTAAGCTAAATGGAATTAGTCGAGGTTGCGGCAAGCTGGCCTGGACCAAGGTTATCGAAAAAGAAAAAATTCCAGAGTGAGTTGTAATTGAGATGAATTATACATTGAATAGTTTATTTCTGTAAATCAAAAACATTATTGTGCTAAGCTAATATATTCCAGAGTGAGTTGTAATTGAGATGAATTATGTATCGAATAGTTTATTTCTGTAAATCAAAAACATAATATTTAAGCTTTATTCTGTAAATTTTCCAATTGATGTGCTATTCTATTTGTGCTTGTAGAGGACTTTTAATTGTGTGGTTCTGTCTATGACATTGTTTGATTGGTTTAGTTTAGGGATAAAGCTAATATATTCTAGAGTGAGTTGTAATTGAAATGAATTATTTATCGAATAATTTGTTTCTGTTAATCGAAAACATAATATTTAAGCTTTATTCTATAATGTTTTCCATTAGATGTGCTATTCTACAGTCCCATTTTGCTTGTAGACTTTTAGTTGTGTGTTTCAGTCTATGACATTGTTTGATAGGTTTAGTTTAGGGATAAAACTAATATATTCTAGAGAGAGTTATAATTGAGATGAATTATTTATCGAATAGTTTATTTCTGTTAATAGAAAACATAATATTTAAGCTTTATTCTGTAATATTTTCCATTTGATGCACTAATCTGTAATCCCGTTTGTGCTAAAGTGTAGAGGAGAACTTTTAGTTGTGTGGTTCAGTCTATGACATTGTTTGATAGATTTGGTTCATTGATAAGCTAATATATTCCAGAGTGAGTTTAAATTTAGATGAATGGTTTATCAGATAGTTTATTTGTTGGGAGATTTTGCTCTATGGTACTTTATAAAGCAGTACGGGAAGTATTTAACTATTACAAGTATTCGAAAGGATAAATAAAGATTTCAATATTTTCGACTAGAAATCTGAAAATTACAATATAACAACAAAACTGAAATTGCGATTTTGTTGAAGACTGAAAAATGGAAAATGGTTTTGCTGAGTCGAGTGTAGCACTCTGTCCTTAAGACAATATTGCCCCGTATGTATCCTTTATACGTCCTGGACAATTTGTCTCCCAAGATAAAACAACAATGGAACCCTTGAGCAAAGGAAACTCAAGAGCTACCGTGAAGAATATTGAGTAACGAAATGAAGCTTGGAAGTTGTAGGAAGAAAACTGTTTTTGTTGTGTATTTTCGTGAGCTTTATGAACTGTTATTTTTCTGCTCTTTTGTGGTGCTCAACAATGGTGTAAGGGTGTGTTTATATAGGTGAGGGAGGGGCTGAAAACTGCCTCCATAATAGCCAAATAATGGCCATTATGGAGGTAGTAAAGTCACCAACATAAATGGTGAAAGACCAACTGTTTTGGCCATTATAGGAGGAGTAATTCAGCCAAAATAAATGGCTGAATTGAGAGCTTGGACGTTTCTCTTTGACTGTCGAAATTCCAACTTTCGAAAACTTTGGGGACCAAACTCGTACATCTTGAAACTTTAGGGACCAAACTGTACATCCGAAAGAATTCGGTCCAAACCGCACATCCGAAACTTCGGGATCAAACCGTACTTCGGCAAAGTTTTCTGGCCCAAAAAGATAACATCGAAGGCCCACGACCCGCGACCCACGACCGTGAACCCGAGAACCCGAACCGGACGGGCGGGCGGCGGCGCGCGTGTGTCTTTCCCTCGAACCGAAGCACATCTAGGTCCTCCCTCCTTTAAACACATGGGATACCCCTTGGGGTCCCAAACCCCAAACCAATTTCGAGTCTTATATACACAACAATTCTTTCTTCCTCTACCGACGTGTGGGAGAATTACACACAATACCACACTTTCCATGCTTCAAACACCTTACTTCGTGAACCAATATCTCTTTCATTTCTCAATGAAATTTGACGATTCTTGGCCCTACGGTTATCTACGTACTTAGTAGATCATGCGTGTGTGAAGAACCGGATTCTCCAACATACGTTACACTAGTGTTTAAGCCGTTAAAGTTGGTCGGTCGCAACTCCCGCCAAAGGCAAATTTCCAACAATCCCCTCTTGAAAGAGATTTTGGCGCACTCACATGGTGTCTTTTCATTTCCAAAGCAATATTTCAGCGGACCGATGTTGCATAAGGAGAGGTAGCCTCGGCTTTGAACCTTCCATAGTTGAATACCATCGGACTTACTTACCGCGCGGTGAACGTGATGTCTTGAACCGTCGGTGTTTAGTGTAAGCCAAGACAACGGTACCAACACAACAAATTCCCTTACTCTCTTCTTCGTAATGTTTTGTCCGTTTTGGCCATGGACAACGTCTTGGATTCTTAAGTGCGTTCAATTTGAGGCGGCCCGTCCTCGCACTTAAATAGGTGGTCTCCTACAAGGTATCCCGCTATACCCCACTTCACAAGTGTTAGGAACCATTAAAAGTTTCCCAAAGACCTAACCTCAACCGTTGAGGATCATTACGAGTTTTGAAAATTTAACCTTTACCCATACTGCAGATAGCACTTAACGTCTATCGCGGGAACGGCTTTGGATTTGGTGTTTCTTTTCGAAATCACTATCCGAAGTGCTCATGCTTCCACCGAAGCGATCAACCGAACCTTTACAACTTAGTTTTCCCATTGAACCAAATTACCGGGATCTCCGGTTCGTAAGGTTGGGTTTCCACCGTATTGGTCCGTATATTTTGGGTTTTAAGCCCATTCCCCTAGACAGTGCGAACACTTGATCTCCGGGTAGTCCCTTAGTTAGTAAATAAGGAAGTGACACCCGTGATGATCAACGCCATACGGTCTTATGTCTCCGACGGATCGTGACGATATGTCCAGACGCCGTCATCCGTGTCCTTCCTAAAGCCGACCGCTAGCCACGAAGTAGAACCGCTGAAGGCACGGGTTTCTCCCAATAAGGGACGTCCTCTAATGAGTCGTGAAGTTACTCAACTTCTTTCATGCTTTGTATAAAGCGATAAACTCCGATACCATCATGAATCGGTTGATGCAAGTTTGATTAGAGGATTTTCCAAGAACCACCATACACATTTACTTGTGGCTTTGGTGTTCTTCGGATCGATGTCCGCTTGCATCACCGTGTTCTCTCGTAACCGCCGGACATCCGTAATACTATAATCCGTAGATAAGCGAATAATTCGATATCGTCATATCCGACTTAACGCCTTCTATTGATCATGTATTAAGATCATCGGTGAACCTTAGTTCAACCGATCTGTTTGTTGGACGATACCGTGTCGGTTGTAGTGTGTACAATACATTGAACTACACGTGACCCGAGCATATCGCTCCTTGTCTATGGGTGCACCATGATTCCAATCGCTTCTATGATTCATATCCATTGGTGGCTTCAACGAGACTCGTCAACTATTGACCATCCGTTAGATGTCTTAGAAATTCAATTCCTAAGAAGTCATCTCGTGATACACATATCTTTCATATCGAGACTTTGTTTCAATATGATTTTCACTCTCGACCGTTGGTTTTCCAACCGTTGGCTTTCTAACTTTAGAGCCAATGTTTCGTGGTCGATTCATTGTTCCCGTTTTATCTCGAAACTTTCAGACCAAAATGTACACATTTCGGGGACCAAAATGAAAGTTCGGAAGAAGCCCAACAAATCCGCAAACCAAGTCTCGATTCTCTTCTTCCAACTCTACGGTTGGGAAGGCTAATTCAACATTCATGCCACGCAAGATCGCAATGGCCCCGGATGTGAAGCTACTCACAGGGGAGCACATCTTACAACCCAAAGGTTCTTTTCCCGGAGGAAGATCAACCATTACGCAAGTATGGTTCTATATGATAGAGTCTATTTCTCTCTTTGTAGCTTCTTTCCAAAGCAGCGCTTTTGGAGATGACAATTATTTATTAATTGTCCATGGTTCGTTCTCAACCATACAAGCTAGAAGGTATGGAACAAGTCTTTGTCCCCTCTTTGCACCTTCTCGGTTCAACATCTAGAATCCCCGAGTTCTCGATCCGGAACATTAAGTTCCGGATAGACAAGAACTTTCGAGTCCTGTAGATACGGAACGTCCAGTTCCCGGACATCGAGCCCTCGCGGGTTCTTGTTAACCTTGAGCAATTACTCCTTTTTCCTTTTCCAAGGAAAGTTATCTCCAAAGAATTCAAAGATTCTTTGACGCCAAGAGGCGATCAACACTATCGTTATTTGCATCCAAAGGGATATGCAATCTACAGCCTTAGGTCGAACTTGACCCGTTTCGGTAGCCCATCTTTTACCAAGTTACCCCTCATAATTTGGGCGTACGACTTCATGCTTGGCTAACACCGTTAGATCGAGGTGAGTAATGAGCGATCGTTTAATGAACGATGCTTCACATTCTCCTCTCTATCACTACGAATTTCTCAATCCGTAGGCTTAGTTGATATTCAACTTCTGCTTTGTAGCGCTTATCCGCTTCAACAACTACATCTTTGCTTTTTAACAAACAAAGGATTCCATACGTTGTACCATCATCAATGAAGATCATAACGTACTGGTCTTCCCCTCTATTTTGTATAAACTTCAAATCACCCAAGTAGGTGTGACTAAGTTCTAGAGGTCGTTTCTTTCGCTATTCCCTTGACGGAATTTGGAAAGGTGATTTTGCCTCTTCATCTACCTCACATTTATTTTGAGGGTTTATGTCGAAGAAGGCAACAATCTCAACATCGTTAGCTTTTGAATGACTTGCTATTTAACGTGTCTTAATCTATGATGGCATAGACGCACGGATTACAAATATATCATTCATTTGGCTACAGACATACTGTACCATTCTTAGTTATCACAGACCTGTTGGACTAGTCTCTAACCCACTTGACCAACAACGTCCTTTAACCAAGTTAGGAACATGTATCACCTCTTTTAGAGTGATCTCATTCCTTGAAGTCCTATTGAGGACAACCTCTCCAGCCCCTTTGATTTTTGGAGGTGGCGTTGCTTCACATGAATAACCTTTTGCCCGTGGTTAGGGCGTAACCGGATCATATGTGATCTCGATACTCGGGTCCACTCTAGTTGCTTTGGCAGACTGAGTGTCCAATTTCTTTACTGCCTTTTCTTTAGGCCTTCAAATCATTTAAGACCTGGAAACTGTGGCCCACCTTACTAGGTGTCCATTATTTTTCCTATGAAATGAATTTTGGCCCTACTCCAGTCGCTCGGAGGCTTTATATGACTGAGTGTCCAATATCACCATATCAAAGGAATTTCACCACTCTAGTCGCCCGAGGCTTTGTATGATCGAGTGTCCAATATCATCCTATCAAAGGAATTTTGGCCCACTCCGGTCCGCCGGAGGCTTTGTATGACCGAGTGTCCAATATCATCCTATGAAGGATCTTCTCGCCAAATAATATGACAGCTCAACGTCATTAACTTTTAGACTTCTTCCGTTATGATTGGTGCCCGATAATTCTTGGCGCTTACTTAAGAGTGGTAACGGTTTTCGCACGCTTAGTGGATCTTTCTCCATCGTATGTGCGAACATACTTTACACACTTTAACAATTACACTTAAAAGAACGGATCTTTTTAAGTCATTTACAATCCAATCTTTAAACGGGAAAGAAGATAAGATTAAACTTCTGATTTTAAAGCGTAAGGAATATAAATTATTTTCATATTCCTCCTTACTTTAATCCATTTTTAATCGTACATCATTTAATCTTTATTCTTGACAAGTAAGAAAAACTACTTATCCCAATTTCGGATTCAGGCTCACTTCAGTCACTTCATCAGACTAAGTGTCCATTTCCTTCTCACCATTATTCGGATCTTTTGTCTGGGATAGATACAGGCCTTCTGCTGCAAGATAGAAGTACATCTTCAGTCTTCTCCTCTTGTCCCGCTGACATCCTCGGCTCTCGAGAGCGCTTGTTTCCACCGGTCTTGGTAGCGGTGACACCATGAACACGTTCATCATCATCACTCTCTTCTACCGTAAAACCATTTCCATATCCGCAGATTTGGTCACACAATTTTTGACCGACATCTTTCGAATACTAATAGTAATACAATACAAATATTGTCTTAAGTTGTTGGGAGATTTTGCTCTATGGTACTTTATAAAGCAGTACGGGAAGTATTTAACTATTACAAGTATTCGAAAGGATAAATAAAGATTTCAATATTTTCGACTAGAAATCTGAAAATTACAATATAACAACAAAACTGAAATTGCGATTTTGTTGAAGACTGAAAAATGGAAAATGGTTTTGCCGAGTCGAGTGTAGCACTCATCCTTAAGACAATATTGCCCCGTATGTATCCTTTATACGTCCCGGACAATTTGTCTCCCAAGATAAAACAAAGAATGGAACCCTTGAGCAAAGGAAACTCAAGAGCTACCGTGAAGAATATTGAGTAACGAAATGAAGCTTGGAAGTTGTAGGAAGAAAACTGTTTTTGTTGTGTATTTTCGTGAGCTTTATGAACTGTTATTTTTCTGCTCTTTTGTGGTGCTCAACAATGGTGTAAGGGTGTGTTTATATAGGTGAGGGAGGGGCTGAAAATCGCCTCCATAATAGCCAAATAATGGCCATTATGGAGGTAGTAAAGTCACCAACATAAATGGTGAAAGACCAACTGTTTTGGCCATTATAGGAGGAGTAATTCAGCCAAAATAAATGGCTGAATTGAGAGCTTGGACGTTTCTGCTTTGACTGTCGAAATTCCAACTTTCTGAAAACTTTGGGGACCAAACTGTACATCTTGAAACTTTAGGGACCAAACTGTACATCTGAAAGAATTCTGGTCCAAACTGCACATCTGAAACTTCTGGGATCAAACTGTACTTCTGGCAAAGTTTTCTGGCCCAAAAAGATAACATCAGAAGGCCCACAGCCCACAGCCCACAGCCCGTGAACCCGAGAACCCGGAACCGGACGGGCGGGCGGCGGCGCGCGTGTGGTCTTTCCTCGAACCGAAGCACATCTAGGTCCTCCCTCCTTTAAACACATGGGATACCCCTTGGGGTCCCAAACCCCAAACCAATTTCGAGTCTTATATACACAACAATTCTTTCTTCCTCTACCGATGTGGGAGAATTACACACAATACCACACTTTCCATGCTTCAAACACCTTACTTCGTGAACCAATATCTCTTTCATTTCTCAATGAAATTTGACGATTCTTGGCCCTACGGTTATCTACGTACTTAGTAGATCATGCATGTGTGAAGAACCGGATTCTCCAACATACGTTACACTAGTGTTTAAGCCGTTAAAGTTGGTCGGTCGCAACTCCCGCCAAAGGCAAATTTCCAACATTATTTGTGTAAGAACTTTTTTTATGGTTGTTGAGATTATACAGTTAACATTTTTACGTTAATTGCATATTCAGTAAGCTGTAAATGAGCTTGTGTTGTAGGAGAACTACGTGAAAAAATTTACTAGCTAAGCCTATTGTTAATATGTTTTGCAAACTCAACTTGTATCATAGTTGCTAGATGATTGAGCATTATGCTTGAGTTTAGACGTGTGAGATGCCCTATCCCGACTTTAGATCTGCTTGGGTTTTCTTTTGTAGTTTTCTTAATCCAAAGTTCTTTTGTAGTTAACTTGAGTAAGCTGGTTAGATGGGTCCTTTAATATTTTAGCGACCAATGATTGTCGTCATTTGAAACTGATTTTGTGAGTACTTGGTTGATTATATAAAGTTGAAGTTCACCACGAATAAAAGTTGCAATTTTTAGTAGATGGAAGTGTTGAGTAATAGAGGTGATCTGATACATAGCTGCAAGCCTACTTCTCCTAATGTATAAAGGGTTGAAGTTTGTATCATTCAGTTTCAAATCTCACTTATAATACCTGGGTTACCATTCAAATGTATTTATAGTGGAAGGATGGAAAATATGTTTAGTGTTCATGTTTCTCTTTTTTTTCTCTCCCTTGTAGCTCACTCCTTTATCTCGAATTTGATTTTGGCAGCCCAATTAGATCCCTGATTGAGGCAGGGTTTGGTGCATACAAGAGATCTGATGTTCGGCTATATTATGGTGCACGGAATTTGAAGAGAATGGCATACCAGGTTTTGTTTGTGTGCTTGCAAAATGTAGACAAGTACTGTCTTCATTGTGACAGAAATACAAGATAAACTTTGTATCTGTTGTCTGATTTCTTTGTCCTTTAACTTTTATAGGATAGGTTTGAGAACTGGGCATCCTCTGGGGTTAAGGTTGTGCCAGTGTTGTCTCAGCCTGATGATGGTTGGACAGGCGAACATGGCTATGTTCAGGTAATGATTATGTTTACATTTGTATTCTAATGAACTTGTTTTGGTTTTATCTGTTACTCAACAATAATATTTGTTTTAATATCTGCTTTTGCAGGCTGCATTTACCCGAGCTAAAATCATTTTTAGTCCTCAATCCACTGGAGCAGTCCTCTGTGGACAAAAGCAAATGGCTGAGGTTTGTAGTTCATTTACTTTAAAAGACTTGTTATTCCTATTTCGTGTCTTTCCTTGCTCTTTCTGCATTTTGGAGATGCCAATAGTCTTTCTTGTTTTGCAGTTTGTTTTTGTTCCACTGCTACTTAACCCTCACTGCTTACTATTCATCTAAGAATCAAGAGAGCTGAGATCCGATCCCAAGAATTCTAGAGCAAAAACAAAAGTAGCATTCCCCGAAGAATTTCTTTGAGTGCTGTCTTCATTACAGGATTGTGCTCAAGCGGGTTAACAGTAGATGAGCATTAGGAGAACTGATAATTTTGACATTAGGGTGCATTAATGTAGAGTACTATTGCAAAAAACTGCGCCCAACAGTAACTCTGACCTAGGATCCACAACTGTAAAGACATTAGTCTTATATACATCCAATGGATGGGTAAATTTTATGTTGTAGATAATATTATTAAAAGACGATTAAGAAGACAAGCAAAAGAAGTGATTCTCGTCAGTTATTGTGACAATTTTGTGGTAGAAGTACTTGATACTACGATGGCTTTGACGGATAATATGAATTCTTGACTTATAACATTGGCTGGTAGTAAATCCTATTTGGTACTGCCAATGTTGTCTCTTGCAAGGAAAATAATGAAAACAATGCGCATTGATCCATCCTTCAGTTAACTGTAAACTTCCATAAATAGTGTGGGTTTACAATCCATGAGTTGCTTTTTGATAGTTTCTGTAAACGCTGCTGCTTTTCTCATATCCTATCGCCTTTATTATTTAGTGTTACTTCGTTTTTGTGATTCTCATTGTATGTTACCATATATTCGGATAATCAATGAAACAAGTAGTAGTCAATAACTTATGAAGAAAAAGTAGAAAAAAAACTTTAATTTTGAATGAGAAACTCTAATATGAGTTGAATGCTGCTATAAAAAATTATGAGGTTTAAGATTTTTAGGACAATAAATTTTGATAAGAAATATCTTTTTTTATGAGACAATGAGGCTTGCTTGGATATATTTCTGTAATATAGGAGTTTAGAACTTAGTGGTTAGGAGTCACTTGATGACAGACTTGTTTTGTGATATTTCGTTTTGTGATCAAAAATACATTTTGTTTAGACACGAGTGGTCATTTAGGAATTGAAACGAGTTCACTTGAAAATGCACACTCCTACTTCAAAGCCTGCAATTTGCATAAATTGAGGTTTGTAATGAGGACCATTTGAACAACCTAATTATCTCATGAAAGTTTGGTGCTACGACATGCCTAGAGAAAGGGGGAAGGGGGGGAGGGGGAGGTAATGATCAGCACTTAAGTCAATCGTTGTTGATGTGGAACTATGGAAGATGGTTGTTTAGTCTTAGACTGAAAGGTACATCATGAAATACATTCCATGACATTTTCTCTTATCAAGCAATCCAATGAGTGTACTATTTAAAATAATTAGCTTCAAGTAAGCTCGAAATCTTGTTAACCTTTAGCGATTGATTTGGTGAATTTGTTGATGGCAGAAATATTGGAAAGCCTCTCATAGTATTTTATCTCTAGACTAATACGATGAGATGAACTCGTGTGGTTGGTGTACTTGGAATGTAAGATTTATCAACAAGCTTTGAGAAGATAGGAACTCCTTCTTGCTCTCTAACAACCCATATTCCTTTGAAAGCACAAGATATAAGTTATAACCTAGGGAACTTATAATTAGCCCTCTTCAAATCACGATGGCTTGGGAATCCATTTGAAGGATAAGCTAATAAATACAAGTATCTCCTCTTCGAAAGTTTAAACTTTTAGATGAGGTCTTTGTCGCCTGACTCTCTATGGAAAGAAAATAGAAGGGGACAAACACGATTACAACTTTCATTGAGACTGCCATGGAATGTAATTACTCTATTGATAGATCAAGATTTGCATCCGCCCATCCAAGATATTTTTCGTGCCGCGTCGTGAGCTATGTCAAAAAAAACAGGGTTCTACTGCATCCGCCATCTGCTTCCTTTCTTTTTGGGGGCGGGTGGGGGATGGAGTTTGGTTGCCAATATCATTTTCTGATATTGACTTGGGTGTTTTATGTTAAAGCAAAGGAACTTCTGAGTCAAAAGATGATTTAGTGCACCGAAAGACTGAGAAGTTCCCCGATGCTGTTGAGTGGGAGCTGAATGGGAAGGAAATTAGTATGCCGGCCAGGTGATCTGGTGCCTTTAAAATACTGAGTAGTTCCCCGATGCAGTTGAGTGGGAGCTGAACGGGAGGGAACTGAGTATGCCTGCCAGGTGATTTGGTGCCTACTTTAGGACTGAGTAGTTCCCCAATGCAGTTTAGTGGGATCTGAACGGGAGGGAACTGAGTATGCCTGCCAGGTGATTACCATCAAGGTGGCACTCAGAAACCAATGGCTGCCTAATTAAAAGTTGTTGGGTACTGATCCCCAACAGACAGATCTCTTTCTATTTGTCCATTGATTAAGGTGATTATGTTTGGAAGTCTTGGTATTTGAATGGGTTTAGCTCCATAGGATTTTAAAGTTCACTAAGAAAGGTCTACTTGGTAACTGACGCTAGCAACTGCATTTTGCTAGGTGCGTATACAGCTTTGAATTAGCAGGCCCGGGTAGATGGTCTACTGTGTGTCTGCGTGGTAAGAAAGGGCATAAAGCAGTTCAAGAGGAAGTAATCGGTCCAAAGTAAGGTCAACTGGTCGAACCCGACTTGAAGTCCCTAAACAATAGTAGTATGGATCCTAAGCTATGGCACGCAAAGGAATGATTTTATAATTATGGTCGAATTTCAAAAGATTTCCCATCAGATAAATACAATCACATCATCGAGACATCTCGTACGAATATGCCAGTTGGTTTAACAAACCAAGGGCAAAGCAAAGAGGAAGGACAATTGAAAGCCGCTTTCTCCTTGATTGCGTAAGAGAGCCTATTTATGTGCAGTTGATTCTCGAACGATTCCTTGATTGCGTAAGAGAGCCTATTTATGTGCAGTTGATTCTCGAACGAACATGTGTAGTCGATTCTTGAACAAAGTGAAGAATGACAGCAAAGATAGCTCCTGAGATTAGCATATGTAGTTACGTACACAAACTTGATGGATGCATTAGAAGATTAGCATGGGTAGATAGGCTTGGAGTAGTCTCCTAACAATCTTTTTTAACATAACCTTTCAGCGACTGAGCAAATTTGCATAATAATAGATAAACAGAAAGAGAGAAACCAAACTCCCTTCAATAGCTTATGATAAGACCAAAGAGGCACTAATAAAATATAACAAGCTGCTTGTAAGATTGCAATTACTTTGATTGTAAGCTTACCAACCAATAGTTACAACACTTCATTACATATATGAAAATTAGAGTACTGTTCAAAGATTCACTAAGCACCACAGTATAATCACAAAACTGATAATTACGTGCAAATACCACTGAACATAATGAATATTTCGCCACACGATGTCAGTCTGTTAACTAACAGCAGAATCATTATGTGCTAGTCTGAAGAAAGATTGAACAGTATTAAGGAAGTTTGGGTTTTAGAACAGCACAACAGGTAATTAGCAATGGCAGTTAATGGTCTCCACAGAATGAGAAAGTTAAATGACATGAATTGGGGCACTCTTTAACATTCTAAGCATTTTGAATCCCATGAGCAGCACCATTGGTATCACTTTCCTTGCGCACCTCAGAAGCATGTTCCACTGGCTCATCATTTCTTACTTTTTCTTCATGAGGTAGATGATTAACCTTCGACACTTCATCTGAGTGCCGATGCTTATGGCTGGAATGGTGATGACCATGTCGATGATGATTCTTCCTATGCTTTTCTTTTCTATCTAATTCCTCATTCTCATCAGAAGATCTACCTAGGGATCTACTTCTATCACGCCTAAAATCTTCAGAACCCAAAGACCTTGAATCATGACTATGGGATCCGTGATGACGTTTCATACGTTTTCCGTGATTACTGCGGTTCACTTTTTCTTCATCACTAGAAGAGACAGAAGCATCTGAGTCCAACCTTCCGTGACATTTATGATGCCTTGTGTGGCTTCGTTTCCTAGCTGCAACATGGTCATCATCATTTGAAGACTCTGAACCATCTGAGTGTGATCGTCGATGACGTTTGTTATGCTTTGAATGGCATCTTCTTCTTACATCTTCATCATCTGAAGAGTCCGAGGAACTATAATCTGAGTGTCTATCATGATGCCTGCGCTTCTTGTGGCTTCGCTTCTTTCTCCTTCTCTGTACTTCTGAATCTCCATCATATTCTTCACTGGAATCAGAGGATCTTCTCTTTGGCTTCCGCTTGGATCTCTTGTCTTTCCTATCCGAATCACCTGACTCAGAGCTATGGTGCTTCCTGTGCTTCTTGTGGTGCTTTTTGGTGGATTTTTTTCCTTCATATCCACTGTCACTGGCACTATCAGATTCTGAGTCAGATTTCCTTTTATGCTTAGCTGCCTTGGCTTTCTGTCTAGCTTCAGTATCAAACTTTGCTTCTGCTGCAGCTTCAAGTTTTTGCTCCCATTTCAAGGGGGCTTCTTTCTTCTCAAGAGCTCTCTTCTTTTTCTCCTCGACCAACTGCATGAACTTCTTGGCATCCATTCAGATGTAAAAGACAAACAAATCTCTGCATTTTGGTATGATGATGACCAGAAGTGCATCTCAAATAAGAGAAAGGAAACAATGTTAGTTCTTCTGCCATTAATATCCACCATTGAACAAGAGCTTATTTCATATAAATAAGTAAAATTTGCTTCAGACTGAACAAAAGACAACAAATTTAGAGGCAAATGATAATACAGGGAGTGGAAGCATGCATATATGATGCATTAACCAAAGAAAACCTACCAAGAGAATAGTAAGAAATGCGGACTTGGGAAAATGATGCACAAAGAGAAAGACTTTAGGCTGTAAATAAAATTTAATTCCATAGTATCATATCATAAATCCACATACACTAATGCTATCGGATAAATAATTTGTTACTGTAATATTTTATGTCTCACGCTCAAATCTCATATCTAGTTGCAATTAGACTAATTATGTCCTCTGAGAGTAAAATATTGTTTGAGCATAGACCTGTCATGTACGCTGAATAAACTGCTATGAGCAAGATTCAGTGTTGTGCATCACAGATATGGGAAACAGTTGCAAACATAAAAATAATCAATACCAGGCCAAGCACTAATATTGACGCAACACAACATGAATTTCAATATTCATCATTATCATTGGATTACACTTAATGGCATCTCTATCTTAACTAATTTGCATTTGAGAATTAGTCAATCAGATGCTAAAATCGAGAAACAACCATAACAAATCCTATAAAACACTGACTAAACCAAAAAAACACAGAGACCATAACTGAAACAGATAGGTGAAAAGCTCAATGAACACTGCTTTGGACTGCTTTTCAGAAAAGAGAAAAAGAAACTTCAGTGGACCATGAATCTAGACCAAAATAACAAGGTTCAAGAAATTATCAGTAGTCATGGTATAAACAGGTTTTCAGAATTTATTTCTTTGTCAGCTGGAAAAATCGTATTTAACAAACTCTCCAAGACCATTCCAATGAAGTCACAATTGATGGGTGCAATGACACCAACTGAAAAAGAAGTAGAATTGCAAACTGGGACAGGTTTCTTACCTTATAACAACGAAATAGCTTGCCAAATGTCCTATCTCAAGCTCAAATCACCCCTCCTGCCAACTTCCCCGAAGAATCTGCATTCAAAAAAAAAAAAGAGGTTATACAACTTTTCACAGCTAAACAATTGTCATCTCTAAATCAAAACTAAATATCAGCTCTCCAGAATCAAGAGAGATACATATCAACCCCCCCCCCCCTTATCAAAAACCAAAGCTCTCCACTACCTAGTTTCTTTCCAACCCCAAAAAAATCCCCGTGAAAGTTCCAAAATTCAAAAGACTAGAGACGAAACAGATACAAAAATGGGAACATCCCATTTTTGCTGTTCTGCATGATGAAAAGCTTGTAAGACTGGGAGAAACAAAATAACATGTCTTCAGAACCCAAAACACAACCACAACCACAGATCCAAATTTTGTAAAAATAGATCCAGACCCATCCAAGATACTATTCGATTTGACAGATAAATCAAACTTCTTACACTAAAATTAACCAGCTATAAACGCAAATTGAAGCAACAAAACAAAACCCTAGAATGTTAGTAACATCACCAAATAAAATTCACCAAAACGCATACATGATACCAAAATTTTGAAGTAGCTGGAGTTTTTACGATCCAGACCCACCTCAGTACTATTCAATTTGCCGATAAATCAAACTTAATTACTACATTTAACAAGATTTTCAACGTAAATTGAAGCAGCAGAATAAAACCTTAGAATGCCAGAACAACCAAATAAATTCACCAAAAAGCATACAGGATACACAAAAAAGGCAAGGAATTTTGAAGTAGCTGGAGTTTTTATGATCCAGACCAACCTCAGTTATTCGACTTGACAATAAATCAAACTTATCAGACTAAAAAGAGCGAGCTTTGACCGATAAATCAAACTTCTTAGACTTCTTATTCAATTTGACCGGTAAATCAAGCTTCTTAGACTAAAATTAACGAGCTTTTCAACGAAAATTGAAGCAACAGAACAAAACCCTAGAATATTAGTAACATCACCGAACAAAATCCACCAAAAAACATACAGGATACACAAAAAAGGGGCAAGAAATTCTGAAGTAGCTGAGTTTTCAGATCAATGTAAATTGAAGCAACAGAATAAAACCCTCGAATGCTAGTAACCTCACCAAAAAAGTATACAACAAACAAGAAAAAGGGCAAGGAATTTTTTCGATTTGACGATGAATCAAACTTCTCAGACTCAAATCAACTAGCTTTTCACTGTAAATTGAAGCCAGAGCAGCACCAAATAAAATTCACCAAAAAGCATACAGGATACAAAAAAGGGCAAGGAATTCACATCAGTACTATCAGATTTGAGGACAAATCAAACTTCTCAGACTAAAATTAACGAGGTTTTCAACGTAAATTAACGCAACAGAACAAAACCCTTGAATGCTAGTAACCTCACCAAAAAGCATACAACAAACCAAAAAGGCAGAATTTTGAGGTAGCCGGCGTTTTTACGACGTTCTATTTGACTTGCCGATGAATCAAACTTAAGACTATAAAGTACCAGTTTTTTCAACGTAAACTGAAGCAATACAACAAAACCCTAGAATGACAGAACAGCACCAAATAAAATTCACCAAAAAACATACAGGATACAAAAACAAGAGCAATTAATTATGAAGTAGCTGAGTTTTTATTTAGATAAACATACCTTACTAACCCGATGAACTGGAAAGGGGATTTGACTCGTTGAAAAAAAGAAGATATGCCCAAATTGCCGAGGAATTAGGGGTATATATAGACAAAGGAAAAATAAATAGGGCTAAGATGGATGAATTTTTTAAAGTAATATTGGGGATAATCCGTGTTGGGTACTCCAACGACTTTTTTTTTCTTTCTTTAATTGGTAGATGAGCAAACCGGCTTGCCACGAAATGAGTTCACATGTTTTTGTTAGGGTAGGACGTTTTGTATTGGATTTGGTATTTTTAAAGTTTTATTTTGATAATCAATGATTCAAATATTGAACTTTCAAATCAAACTTTGGTATAATAATTCACAATTACAAGAATTTTTTTTTTGATAAAATATGTTTATAATTTGTCCAATATTGCATGTTAGCTTTTAAAGAATCACATTTAGAAGTCAAATCTCCACCTCAAGTCCTAACATTATGAATTTGGCATCATAGGTCAATCTAACACATCTAAATCACTCGTTAATTTACCCATATATATGTTAGGGGTAGATTTTCGGTAATCGGTAATTAAAAAATAGATATCAAATGTCAAACTTTCAAAGTTCGGTCCGATACGATAAATTAAACTTCGGTTCGGTAATTCAATTTTTGGTGAATTATGTCCATCCCTACTTCCGCACATCTAAACTCTTTCATTATTACTTGTTATTTATGGCCAGCAAATATACTCCCTATGTTCACTTCTAGTTGTCCACTATATAAAAAACAACAACATACCCAGTGAAATCCCACAACGTGGGGTTTGAGAGGGGTATACGCATACCTTATCTCTATCTTGGTAGGTAGAGCGACTGTTTTCGAGAGACCATCGGCTCAAGACAGAGCATAAGCACAAGCAAAACAAGAATAAAGCAAGCAAGATAAACGGTCAGAACCGGTCAGAAAAAATTTAAAGCAGTATGAAAACGTTGCTATCAAAAGCGAATAAAATATGATAGCGCATTCCGAATAAGTAAGCAGTAATTGGCGCAGGTAAATAAGATAAATAAAGTGCATCAAAGGACAAATATCAGCATAAATCAAGCTATAGTGGACTATAACGCAAAACTTCGCATATTAGTATGATAGGCTAAGCGGGCCTACAATAATAACACTACCACTATCAGTTTGCAAGTATAAATAGGACTACGCTTGACTACCTACTATCATTCTACCCTAATCATCTCCTCCACAACCCCATATCTAAGGTCATGTCCTCAGTAAGTTTCACTTGCGCCATGTCCCGTCTAATCACCTCTCTTCAATATTTTTTCAGCCTATCTCTAGCCCTCCTAAACCCATCCATAGCCAACCTCTCACACCTCCGCACTGGGGCATTTATGTCTCTCCTCTGCACATGCCCAAACCATCTCAAACTCGTTTCCCGCATCTTATCCTTCACCGAGGCCACTCTCACTCTGTCGTGGATATCATCATTTCTAATACTATCCCTCTTTGTATGTCCGCACATCTATCTTAGCATCCTCATCTCCACAACTTTCATCTTCTGGATGTGTGAAGTCTTGACTGGCTAACACTACACCCCATACAACATAGTCGGTCTAACCACAGTCCTATAGAACTTACCTTTAAGTTTTTGTGGCACTTTTTTTTATCACATAAGACTCCAGATGCGAGCCTCAATTTCATCCACTCTGCCCCAATATGATGTGTGACATCGTCATTAATCTCTCCATCCCCTTGAATAATAGACCCGAGGTACTTGAAGCTTCCTTTATTTGGAATGACTTGAGTACCAAGCCTCACCTCCACGCCTGTCTCAAGGTCGCTCCCGTTACTGAACTTGCACTCCAAGTATTATGTCTTGGTCCTACTTAGCCTGATCCCTTTAGATTCCATATTCTATCTCCAAACTTCCAGCTTAGCAATCAGGATTATGTCGTCTGTGAATAACATACACTATGGCACCTCCCCTTGGATTTATTGCGTTAGTCCATCCATCACCAAGGCAAATAAAAATGGGTTAAGAGTTAATACTTGGTGCAGCCCCATCATCACTGGAACGTGCTCTGAGTCTCCTCCTATTGTCCGTACCCTGGTCTTGCCTCCATCATACATATCCTTGATCCCCCTAATGTACGCCACATGTACACATCTAACCTTCAAACATCTCCATAGAACCTCCTTAGGAACTTTGTCGTATGCCTTCTTGAGGTCGATGAAAACCATATGTAGATCTTTATTCCTCTCCCTATACTACTCCACCAACCTCCTAATAAGATAAATGGATTATGTGGTCGAACGCCCCGGCATGAATCCAAACCAGTTCTCGAAAATAGACACGTCTCTTCTCACCTTCATCTCAACGACCCTCTCCAAAACTTTCACAGTGTGGCTTAACAGCTTGATACCTCTATAATTGTTGTAACTATGGATATCACATTTGTTCTCGTACAAAGGGATCATTGTACTCCACCTCCATTATTCGGCCATTCTCACCGTCTTAAAAATGACGTTAAACAACTCAGTCAGCCACTCCAAACTTGCCCTACCTGAGCTTTTCCAAAATTCAACTGGATCTCATCATTCCCGGTCGCTCGTCCCCTGCACATCTTGTGAACAACACCCTTAACCTCCTATACTTAATGTTTCTACAATACCTAAAATTTCGGTACCTACCAGATTGCTCCAGATCTCCCAGCATAATGTCTCTATCTCCTTTTTCATTTAAGAGTTTATGGAAGTAAGACTGTCACCTCCGCCTTATATGCGTGTCCTCCATCTGTAATTTTGTCATCCTCTTCCTTAATGCACCTCATGTGATCCAAGTCATAGGCCCTCCTCTCCCTCGCCTTGGCTAGTCTGTACAACTTTCTATCCCCGCATTTCATCTCTAATTCCACATACAATCGTTCAAAAGTCGTCATTTTCGCCGCCGTAACCACAAGTTTCGCCTCCTTCCTCGCCATCTTATACAGTTCTATATTCATCCATTTCTCCACATCATCCTTGTTTTCTACCAATTTCGCATACGCCACTTTCTTCGCTTCACCTTCTCTTGAACTTTATCATTCCACCACCAGCCCCCTTGATGCCCACCATAGCTACCCCTCGAGACCCCAAACATTTCTCTAGCTACCTCTCAAATGCAACTGGCCATCCTATCCCACATACCGGTCGCATCCCCACTACTCCCCCAAAACCCTTGGCCATCAACTTCTCCCTATCTCTTTTGCACTAGCTATGGTTAAACTCCCCCATTTGATTCTTAGCCTGTCATCCACAATCATCTTGTTCTTCTCCATCTTGATCTCCAAATCCATCACCAAAAGCTTATTTCGGGTTGTAAGATACTCCCTCGGAATAACCTTGCAGTCTTTACAAAGACTGTTGTCGACCTTCCTAAGGAGCAAAAAGTCTATCTGAGTCCTAGCCAACGAACTACGAAAAGTCACCAAGTGCTCTTCCTTATTCTGGAACCTCGAATTGGCTATCACCATCCCAAAAGCTCTAGTGAACTCCAAAAGTGAGACGCCTCCCCCATTAATGTCCCCGAGGCCAAAGCCTCTATGCATATCGTCATAACCTCCGGAAGTGACCCGATATGTCCATTGAAATCCCCTTCTACAAATAGAAGTGACCCGATATGTCCATTGAAATCCCCTCCTACAAATAACTTCTCAGTGGGTGGTACCACCCACCACCTCGTCCAAATCATCCTAAAAGCGTCTCTTCGCCTCCTCGTCCAAGCCCGCCTGCGGCGCGTAAGCACTAATAAAGTTTGCCTTTCTAGTGATATGTTAAAGTGCATAAGTAAAAGTGAAAATTTATTTTAGTATAATGTTGTAGTTGTCCACTATACTAAAAATAAAACTTCACTTTTACTTATGCACTTTAACATATCAAGAGAAAGACAAAAAAAATTTCTTGTTTTGCCTTTAATATTAATTACTAATTTCTAATCATTTTTAAGTCCATTGAGACTATACACCAATTAATATGAAAATTATGATAAATATATACTTTATTTATTAATTCTTTATGGGCGTGCAAAATCAAAAGCGACAAGAAAAAATGAACGAAGGGAGTATATAGTAAATTTATGTAGCATAATTTAAATAACCTAAATATCGTCCTTTTTTATTTGCCTCAATAATTTTTCTTCATTTTTTTCCAATTTTTATCTTATTCATATTTCTATTAAAATAATTTTAGCAGAAGATTATTTAATTGTACTCGGTGCTATTGAATATGTTGCCAACTTGTAAATATAAGTGAGCTTATAAATAACATAGTTTAAGTTTGCTAGTAGAAGAAGCTTCATGTCTTAAGCGCTTAAACGAAAAATTGATTCTGCCACTCAAGACCAATTTAATTAAGCTGAGCCTAATATGATTTTTTTCGTGATTTTGAGCTACGTCTCAATATATTTGGATCAGTTTAAATGACATTTTTTATTCTAATTTAACTTCATATACTCGTTAACAAAAAATGATACTCCATCCCTTTAAAATGAAATTCTAATTCTATTTTTTTCATTTTCTTCCATGTTCCTTTATCGTACAACTTATGAGGCACGAAGTATAACTTAAAAATGCTTTGCACTTGATTTTGATCTCATCTAGGTATTGAAGTAATCTTGATATGAAATTATGTGTATAATAGGTGATGCGTGTTTGAGCTACG
Organism: Anisodus tanguticus; assembly: GCA_034509755.1. Lineage (NCBI taxonomy): Eukaryota > Viridiplantae > Streptophyta > Magnoliopsida > Solanales > Solanaceae > Anisodus > Anisodus tanguticus. Next base: position 862,900 of record CM067540.1, on the reverse strand, counting down.
AAGCTGGCAGTTTGAGTTACTTGCAAGTTGCATGTTTGATTGCAAGCCTGAGGAAACTGCTTCAAGGCTTTTCAGAAAACTGCTGACAAGCTGTCTGCTTCAGCTACTTGTAAGCTACTTGCTGATTATAAGCTTATCTAAATGATTGTGTATTTGAATAGACATGTATAATACAATATATTTATAACATCTTCATTTTTTTTCATTTTTATTAAAATAATTTTAGCATAAAATGATTCAATTGTACTCGGTGCTATTGAATATGATGCAAACTTGTAAATATAAGTGAGCTTATAAGTAACATAGTTTAAATTTGCTAGCAAAAGAAGCTTCATGTCTTAAGCGCTTAAACGAGAAATTGATTCTAATCAGTCAAGACCAATTCAATTAAGCTCAACATTATTCTAATTTTACTTTATGTGCTCAACAATAATATATCAAGTGAAATCACACAACGTGAGGTCTGAGAAGGGTAGAGTGTACGCATAACTTACCCCTATCTTGCTAGTTAACAAAAAATGATACTCCCCCTTTAAAAAGAATGGGCAAATAGCAGTTTTGGTCCTTGAGTTATTGCATTATTCCGATTTTAATCCTTGTGTTATTTGACGAAGCACATTTAATCTTCAATTAAATTAAATGTGTGATTTTGATCCTTTAACCTAACAAATGTTAAATAGTTAACCGAATGAATTTTTTTTAAAAATATATTACTTTTAAGAAAATAAAGAAGAAGAAAAAAGAAATAGAAAGGGAGACTCGAATTCATGTTCTTAAACCGTCACCTCATCACCATAACTGACTTTGAGAAGCATAAATCAAGAAGAAAAAAATCCATCTTTGAAGCATGAATAGAGAGAATGAATAAAAGAAAACAACTCATATTCTTAAGAAATTTTAACCTCACCGTAAATAGTTAACCTAATAAATATTTATATTGGAAGAACGTCCAACGATCAACTTTCATGATGATGCATAGACTGAAAAAAAAATGGATTCACATCTCTTTGTGTATTTCTTTTTTCAATACTTTGTTAAGCATATTTTCTAAAAACTCATTTTGTTAACCATTTACATTTTGGTAGTTTAAAGGATCAAAATTACACATTTTGATTAATTAAAAATTAAATGTGCTTCATCAAATAACACAAGGATCAAAATCGGAATAAGATGATAATTCAGGGACCAAAAATGTAGATTCTCAAAAAAATTTACCTTAATTTGATTTGAACGGAGTTTAAGAAAAGAAAGACTACTTTTAAAATGTATGATTCAAAATAAGTTTTAGATCTCATATAATTAAATTATTTTAAAATAGAAATATGTCAATTTTTTAAAAATAAATTAATAAGAAGAGTAAGACCTTTTTTTTTTTTTTAAACATTGGGTATATAATTGCATTTCGAAAGAATCCATCATACTGCATTATTAGCATAGTTTTAACTCAATAGCCACATAGTCAATATAATAAAAGTCGGGTTTAATTACATAAAAAATACTCATATTTTTCTATAGTGTTTATTTCTTCATTTTTCCGGAAAATAAAAAAATGTCTTTCTTTCATGTTAAGCAAATAACATTTATATAGATATATCCAATTTACAACAAGTTAAAAAAAATTAGCACAAATTACACCCTTGAATTCTTCGCATAAGCTCTTATTAAAAAACAACAACTTACTTTTTCCTTACAAATAAATATACAAACTCCACACACACATATATATTGAAAATTAAACCATCTGTATCTAAATTGAATCATAACTACTACAAAGATCACCGGAAACCATGGCGTCACCGTCGTCAACGGCGGCGACAAACGTCATGTTAGCAATTTTCGAGAAAAAAAACGTATCACTCGATCTCTATCGTCCATTACGAAACTACATCGTTTTCAACTACTCCGAACGCGAAGCTCAAAACCTAGAAGATGATCTTCAAACTACTAAGCAATACCGTATCGAAATTGAGCGAGTTCCTGCCGATTCATTACCTGCTCGTCGTGATGTTCTGCAAAATTACTATAAAGCCCTATGCGCTGTCGAATCTAGGTTTCCTATATCAAATGATAAGGATCATATTAATTCCGTGTTTTTTACTTGGTATGATACTTTCAAAATAAGCAGAAAGCTGTGCAGCAGAATATTCATCTAGGTATTGAAGTAAATTTGATTTGAATTGAAATTATGAAGTACAATATTTGATGCGTGAAGTACAATTTTAGAATTGCTTCTTTGAGCTTCTACATTGATCATATTGAATTAACATTTAATTGTTTGGAGTTGAATTGGGGCGTACAATAGGTTATGCGTGAAGTACAATTTAGAATTGTTTCTGTGAGCTTCTACATTCATCTAGGTATTGAATTAAACTTTTATTTTATTGTACTTGAAATTACGCGTACAATAGATGATGCGTGAAGTACAATTTATAATAAAACTTAGAATTGTTTTGCACTTGATTTTGAGCTCATCTAGGTATTGAATTAACATTTAGTGTATGATTGGACTTGAAATTATGATGTACAATAGGTGATGCGTGAAGTACAGTTTAGAATTGCTTTGTTGAGCTTCTACATTGATCATATTTTTCATTACTTCCTTGCGCCTTTGCTTCTTGTTTGTCATACAACTTATAATGCACGAAGTAAAACTTAGAATTGCTTTGCACTTGATTTTGAGCTGCTAACATACATAGGTCTGATTTTCCTCCGTCCAAATGAATAACGTACCTTGGAATTTGGATTTTGGGATAGCGTCTGAATTTGCTCCAGAAATGCAAAAACTAACAAGATTAAAATTTTAATCGCCTGATGCAGAAGGTAATTGATAAGAAATAGTGCAATGCATCATTTGGAGGCTGTTCCTGTTTGGTTAGTTGCTAAAGTTTATCTTTTAGAAGAGTAACTAACATTGAATTTGATTATATAATTTTGTTTAATAGAAAACATTGATTAAAGAGTAGAAAATCCAAAACCAAACCAGCAAAGGTATTTAAAACTTAGTTTCGTGCCAATATCTAAATGGTCATTAAAATTCAACTTGTACCTTCTCTAAATAATATGGAGACCTTATGAATTTACAGAAGTCAAATTTGAGTTTAGTTATTATCATCTTGTTATATTAGTTATTAGCCTCTTTTTTTTGCCGCAGAGAAGGCTGCAGTTTTGTTCAATCTCGGGGCGGTGCACAGTCTGATGGGGTTGAGTTTGGATCGATCAGCAGCGGAGGGGGGAAGGCAGGCATCACATTCCTTTATTGCTGCAGCTGGGGCATTCGCCTTCCTAAGAGACAATGTGGCGATGAAGGCATCAATGGGTAGCTCTACCACGGTTGACATGTCAGTGGAATGTGCTGGCATGTTGGAAAGACTCATGCTAGCACAGGCTCAGGAGTGCGTTTTTGAGAATACTATTGCCAAGGGAAGCACTCCTGGAGTCTCTGCAAAGATTTCAAGGCAGGTTGTCTATTGATTATATTACCTTATTTATTTCATACTTTCTGTAGTTTAGTTAAGTTACTTATTATTTGTTTGTGTGGAAGATAACAAACACCCCAATTGCATAGGATTCCAAGGAATGCATTTTGATATTCCGTAATATATATATAAAACCCCATTCTGTTTATTATGTTGGCAATGACATTTTCTGGTTGGTCTGCTATGTTGATGTAAGATATGAATTTTCTCTTTGCTAGTGTAAATGCAACATTTAGCTTTAAAATGAGTTTGCATATATGATTACAGGTAGGGATTTTTTACGAGGAAGCTTTGGCAGCATTAAATGTTGCACCTCTGAACTACCACTTTGACAAGGGTTGGGTGGCTCATGTTCAGCTCAAGGCTGCCTTGTTTTATACTGAGGCCTGCTATAGATACGGTATGGAGCTCCACGAGAAAGAAGAAATTGCAGAGGAAATTGCGAGGCTGAAGAGTGGGGTTAGTGCTTTGTCTGAGGCCAAAAAAAATCACCTAAGGGAGCAGCACAACAGCTCTTGGATGCAATTAATAAGCTAGAGGCTAATTTAAATCAAAACTTGGCGAGAGCTGTTAAGGAGAACGATAGAGTATACCTCATGAGAGTTCCACAAGCCAGTTCTCTGCCTCCTCTTCCAGCATTTTCAATGGTCAAGCCTATGCCAATGAATGATGTTCTAGACGCAAGCAAGGGGAAGATGTTTGCCAGTCTTGTTCCTGATAGCAGCGCCAAAGCTCTATCCAGGTACACCGAAATGGTTGATGACGTCATTAGGGCTCAAGCTGAGAGATTGCAACAGGGAAGTGAGCTAGCTCGAGTTAAGCTTAGGGAAATGGGCTTGCCTGATTCTATTCTTGCTTTGGAGGGAAACTTAACTCTATCCATGGCCTTAAAAGAAGAAGTAGAGGCAGTTCAAATTTGTGGTGGTCCATCTGGTTTAGAAGCTGAGCTACAACAGCTCAATGATCTGAAGAGGGTGAACCAGGAATTACTGGTCCAAACTGAGGAGCTTTTGCAAAAAGAAGCAACAGAAGATGCTCAATTTAGAAGTCAATTTGGAACACGATGGACAAGGCCTCAATCTAGTACTCTAACAAAGAACCTACAGGACAGGTTAAACAGGTTTGCAGCTAACTTGAAGCAAGCTGCAGAGAGTGATGCCAGGATTGAACGATCAGTGAGGGATCATGCAGCACTCATGTCAATCCTTGACCTCCGTCCAGTATGTATTTATTGAGCATTTAGATTCTTTGTGAAACATTATTTTAGATAACTAGTCATGTGATGCATATTTAGCTTTGTCACGAACTTCACTCTTCAAGATATGTAGAAAAGAATTCTGACGTTCTACGCTGCTGGTTCTGTACATAAAAATAGTATTAGTGGGTATTCTTAGGATAGTTGTCACATTGTGGAAATTGAGTTAATGAGCTATCAAAGATAAAATCTCTTCGACAACTTGTGCCACTGGGAGAGCTTGGTGATTTGTTTAATATGTATTTAACATATGCTGCCGTTCTCTCATTTTCAAAATAAATAGATGCTGTCATTCTTATTTTAACAGGTTAAAATGAGTAGATATGGCTTCGAGTACACAACTTTGAAGTGCTTGCTCTTTTGTTTGTTGTATGTATATGCCATTTTACATTTGGAAAGAAGTTCATAGTTGAAGCATTGCTTACAATGTGATATTACTTTTATATATCCCCAAGTAGCTAGCAGAAGCATAACCTAACCTGGCACTTTCCTCTATGATAGATTGAATCTGCTCTTCCAACCTTGGCAAGACCAATCATGTCATTGGATGCCAATGAAGACGCCATTGCGGGAGCTCTGAAGCAGAGCTTGGTAAGAAGAGTTAATGAGGCTACATGTGTGTTACTGTTCTTGTTGTATCCTTTATCATGGGTTATGCTGCAACCGTGTTTCTAGAGAAGCTATAAGAGTATTCTCTTTTAAACACCTCACTAGTGATGTTTATTAAAGTATGTTACCGGTTAATGTAACCTATTTATTTAAAAGAAAGTATACGGCACTTTCATGTTTTGTTTTAAAGGCATAGCTACTTCAGTTTGCTTACTAAAGACAGAATCAAGTACTTTTTTTCTTCAGAGACACCATGTAAAAGTTTGTATTGCAAGTTTTGGTGTATTAAAAGAATCCTCTATTAGTGGATACACAAAAAGGGAACATGAAGATTCACCATAAGTAACAACAGTAGAAAAGAAAGCTTAATAACAAGCCTGATTAATGCCTAAGTTTAATAATTTTGAGCAATTGTAGCCTGATGATCTAGTTTAAAGTCCTTCCATAGTTCCATGTCCATCTGCAATTGAGAAATGTCGTTGTACAATTTGGTGAGTTGTGAAGCATGTAACCTTTTCATGTTACAAAAGTAGTTTAAAAAACAATGATAGATCCAGAAATAGTTGAATTTCTTTCCGACCTAAGCCCGGGTGGGCAGGTTATCTGGTACTTGTGCTGGTGGGAGGTAGCAAGAATCCGATTGCAAGAACCTTGTGGAATAGTCAAGGTGCGCACAAGCTGGCCCAGATATCCCCTTTATTAAGAAAAGGTTGAAATAATTTGGTGTTCCGCCTGGAAGGAAAGGAACGCAAGACACTTTGAGGGCAAAAAAGAACTGTCAGTATAGTGAAATACAAATGTATTTCTGCACTTTCTTTTTGGTGCAATATGGCTTTTTTTAATGATATTGAAGCCATGATAGAATTTTTTAGCACTCTACACAAGTTACAACGATGCTAACTGTACATATTCTCCAACATTCACTTGATGCTGGTAATCAATATACTTATCCGTTATCGATAAAAATAAATAAAAAAGGTTGAATTTATGGACTGTCGAAGACAAAGATCCTGACTTCTGTTGGATCCATTTGGGGGATATTTTCTTTATTGGATGAACAATCTTTAAGTTGCAGTCATAATAATAGTATCCAGAAACTTATTTCTCAAAAAATATGTAATAACTGCCTCCGTGGACTCTTTCAAGTTATTGGTGCTTATATTTGCAGAGACAATTAGAAGGTCTTGGTGCTCAGCGTGCAGGGCTCGAAGATATGCTGAAAGAGATGAAGAGGAAGGTATGATAACATAGACGCTTGTACCTTATGCAGTGTAACTATTGACGTCTAATTTTGAAGACATGCACTTATTTTAAGCCCGGAACTTTTAGTGCATATATATAGTCGTTGAGTATGTACTGCTTTTGATCATAGGATTGTTGAACAAGTATGATCTTTGAATTCCTCGAAAAAGGTCAGTTGCTAGTTCACATGTAAGAGTTCTTATTTTATCTGCTACTTGACAGTACTTATCATGGTACATGTCACATAAGATTGCACCTAAGTGAGCAAAATAATATGTTTGCTTGAAGTTTTATGGACTGGTAAATTAATCCTTGCATTTGCTTAATAACCAAAAAGAAAAAAAATGGAAGACATTGCATTTGGTTGTCCTGGCAGTGATTGTCTATTCGTTGTCTATTAGTAAAAGTGCTCTTGGTGCAGCTAATTCTTATGTGCATGGTCCTTCTGGGGGCATCATAGTGTATCATGACCCTACTTTGGTTATGTATTTTAGCTACTTCTTGTTAAGTCTTATCAGATATGAACTCACAGCTCCATTTCCTTTTGGAGCTTAGGAAGTCAAACAGATTCCTCCGTAGCACATTAAAAATAGCATTAGCCTTAAAGAAGCAGACACATAAGGTTAACACTACTTTCCTACTGGGTTTAGTGGTTGCTCTTCAGTCGTCATCCATCGGCAAGAGGTCACCGGAAATGTATTGCTCTTTGTCTTAGCCAAGCATTTTTGATTCCATAGGAAAGGTGCTTATTTATTGGTATTTATTCTGCTTCTTTGCTCACTGAAGGATTTGCGGGATTCATCTTTACCATTTATATTGTGGGGTATTTACCAGGATGATATACTTCATAAGCTCATGACATCCACTGGTTCCCACGAGGATCTTTTCAGAAGGGAGATTGCAAAATATGATCATATTTGTGAAGAAATTGCCAAGAACCTTGAGGCACAAGAACAATTGTTGCTGCAAATTCAGGTCTGATATAAAGTTAAAATTTCTGGGATTTCCTTTTTTACTGCTCTTTTCTTTCTGATGCTGAAGCATCTGCCTTAAGCTTTAAATATCATGAATTTTCTAGGGGGAGATTAATCTGGTGAATTTATGATTGTACGTACTGCACATTCTAGTCCAATGCCAACTTTTGCATTTCTTCCTTTTCCGTGTTTAAATATTTTATGTATCTGGATTGGTATTTGGAGTAGCATCTCGGCAACAGTACCAATTTTAAAAAAAAAGTAGCATCTCGGTAAAATGAAGTTAGGATTTTCCTTTGCATTTATGATATTTTCTGTTGATAAGTGGGATGATATTTGGTTGAAACTAAGCGAATGAAGCAGGACATGTTTGCTTCTATATTGTTATCCCTTTTGCCATTGCCTGTTGTATGGAGTTTTACTAATGAATTATTTTACCTTATCAAAGAAAAATTACAAGTGTCTAGAAACTATTAAGGAGATTGTTCGAAAGGGTGAAGGGTTAAGGAGATAAAAGATGGTCTATTACTTGATTGCAATGACGTTTGCTATGTGGTTTGTAGTACACTGCTTTATTCTAATCCATTTCTAGGGAATGATACAAAATTGCTTAACATTTCAGAATCTTTCTGTAAAACTAAAGCCCTTTTGATAGCTGAACGACATAAAACTCCCACTTTCCGAAAAGGCCAACTTACATGACTTAACTATTTCAATATATATCTTTGAATGATCTCTAACAATATTTTTCATTTGCAGGTTCAAAATGAGGACTTCGCTTCTATTTTCAATCTTGAGGATTATAAAGGTATCTGCACCATCTTTCAGCGATATTATCTGAAGCATGTTGAAGCTATAATTTTTATGGTGCCTTTGTGGCATTGGCAAACAAGTTCTGTATGGTTACATCTTATGCTTTATCCAACCGAAAAAGATAATAGAAGTAGGTTGCAGTTTCTCGTTTTTGTGAGTCTGGTTCCACCAGGAACATGGTGAACTGCTGTCTCACCCATTTTAAGATATGTTTCCATATTTTATGATCGCATTTGCTGGACAGGTAGCACAAGGCTCACGTTTGGTGCACTAGAGCGTCTGTTTTTTCATTTACGAGTGAAGCTTTATCAAATTGAAAGACCAATTTAGTATTCTTATACAACATTGATAGATGCTAACAAACGAGACTTTTCCACTACTGGCCAATAAAATGTCAATTAGCAGAAAGACCAATTTAGTATTCTTATTTAGCAAGATGAGAAACGCAGAAAAGTAATGACCCAAAAATGATGTTCGGTGGATGAGTGGAATTCCTTGTGCACCCTACACATTTCAGAAGCCAGAGACACCATAAGGAGGCTATGAAAGTATGACAAAAAGTCTGGGTAATATTGTCAATCAGTCAGGAAGTGTAGAAGCTTGCTGCTTCCATGTGCAGCCACCAACACCAAAGGAACAATGACCATGTTCAACCCAACTATAATTGTAGATGTCTTGATTTGTTTACCCTGAAATGATGTTTTTGCTATCAATTTTTGTCCAATGTTAATTTCTAATTCCAGCAGTATTAGTTGATTTTTATTGGCTCACTGTGTACTTCTCAATGTTACAGCATCCCGTGAGCGAATCTATAAGCAAATCGAAGCTGCCATTTCAAAATATCAGGAAATAAAGGAGAATATCGAGGGATTGAAGTTCTATGTTACACTTCAGGTATGGAATTTTTCATCTGTTTGAGAACTTTGAGAAAGGGAGGGGAGGGGGAGAAGGGATTCTCTACTCTACTTCGATGGATTTTGTTCATGGTTAACCCTTGGCCTTCACGTTCCTCTGCGTTCAAATCCTTGATGGTATTGCAGTTCTGCTAAAAGACCTTTCAATGGATAACCTTGTTTAAATGGTCAAAGATTCATAAACTCTGAAGTAGGATAGAGCATCAAGGTCAATTGCAACTTTTTATTGATAGCTTGCATTAATAAGAAAGAAGTTCTACCATTTGCATAGGATTTTTTAATGAAAATAGAAGTGTTTATTTTATCGTAATCTTTCAGTTAAAAACTTAGCGAATTCTTAAGTTTTAAGAATTCAATTTAATAACCAAATACTAATATACCATGTGCCATGATTGTGCCAAACTTATGAACGTCATTTTTTAATGTGTACGTTTTTGTGATTGAATTTATATCGTACGCAGTCCTGGTCTTTTATGCTTCCTAAATAATTTCATCACTCTGTAGAAACTGGAATATGGAGGACTTTTATAGCCGACTTCAACTTGTTTGGAACTGAGGCATAGTTGTTTCTCTCTGTAGAAACACTAATACTTACCCCAGTACGTGTGTAAGGAACATAAAATCAAAGTTGTTAGGAATAAAAAATCTACTTTCCGAATAAATACTAGTATATTATGCTAGGAAACAATTGAGGAAGGCTAAGGATAATACTGGAATTAGAATGCTAAAACACAAACACCAAACGAAAGAAGTAAGTTGGTTAGTCATGAGAACAAAAAAGGGAATGTGTGCTTGGCTAAGAATTGATTTTCGTTTTAGTTGGTTCGAATACTCACTTTGACCGCTGACTCAGATGAGTCTTGCTCAATATCTTTTTTCCCAGTTGTCCCCGAGCTGATCTCAAAGTTCATATAATCTATTTTCCCTTCAACTGACGTATGAGGAACTGACATTATCTTTTTTATGGGTTGAACAGGACGCTATCACAAATGTAAAGCAACATGGCAGTGATTTTGTGATTACAAGAAACATTCAGTGCTGGGAAATGATGGATGAGGTGCAGAGACAAATTTCAGGTCTCAGTTTCCAGGACAATAAAGGTTCAAATGGCTATAATTATCCTGATGCTGCTCAATCTCATCAGGTTCCAAGATCCAATCCCCAACCAACAGACCCCGCGAATATACCCAATGTTGTTCGACCCTCGACTCCTACTTACCAACCCCCTCAGCAACCCACAATGCCTGGTTATACTCAAAATCCGCCACCTTATGGTACTCCTCAGCAGCTTACACCGCCTTACAATTTGCAAGCTTTTGGTCCACCATATCCACCACCTCAACATCAACAACAGCCCCCACCGAGCCATGAGTACGGCCAACCTGCATATTCGGGGTGGAGTGGTCCCTACTATAATGCACCTCTGCGCAACCTGCACCTCTGCAGCAACCAGGTTCTATGCCTCGACCTCCTTATACCGTCCCTTCTCCATATCATCCTCCTCCCCATCAGGGTGGCTATTACCGGTAATGATAGTTTTCCTATTTGTATTCGTCTGCAGCTTTGACTTTTTTTTCTATAATATATTTTAAGTCATTCTCAACAGGGGTTTCGATCCGCTAGCTCTCCATTGGGTCAGGTTATGAATTGTATGGATTATGCAAGTTAGTGAAGCACATCTAGGTTTACATGTATGTATAGAGTTGGTCTCTTTGTATTATTTCTTACGCCGTGCAAAACTTAAAATGCATTTTGGATTACTAATTCAAGTTCTGCTACTTAGTAAACAAATTCAGTTCACCTGTATGGATCTTCAATAGTCCTTTTTGATTTTAGTTTGTTTGGTAATTCTCAATGTATATTTTAGGCACGAAGATGGAAATATTTTATGCTTGTACGAAGGCGTTAGCTGTTTTAACAATATTGTTTTATTTTAACATTCGGGAGGTAGCTAGAGAAGTGCTAGGAGTCTCGCGGGGTAACCGTGGTGGGCATCGAGGGGACTGGTGGTGGAATGGTAAAGTTCAAGAGAAGGTTGAAGCAAAGAAAGCGGTGTATGTGAAATTGGTAGAAAATAAGGATGAGGTGGAGAAGTGGACGAATATAGAATTGTATAAGATGGCGAGGAAGGAGGCAAAGCTAGCAGTTACGGCGGCAAAAATGACGGCTTTTGAACGTCTGTATGTGGAATTAGAGGGAAAAGGTGGGGATAAGAAGCTGTACAGGCTAAGTCAAGGCAAGGGAGAGGAGGGCCCGTGACTTGGATCACGTGATGTGCATCAAGGACAAGGACGTCAAAGTACTGGTGGATGACGCGCGTATTAGACGGAGGTGACAGTCTTACTTTCATAAACTCTTGAATGAAAAAGGAGATAAAGACATTGGGCTAGGAGATCTGGAGCAATTCAGAAGGTATCAGGATTTTAGATATTGTAGAAGTATTAAGGTTGAGGAGGTTAAGTGTGTTGTTCGCGGGATGCGCAGGGGATGATAGCAAGGGAGAGGAGGGCCCGTGACTTGGATCACGTGAGTTGCATCAATGACAAGGACGACAAAGTACTGGTGGAGGACGCGCGTATTAGACGTAGGTGACAGTCTTACTTCCATAAACTCTTGAACGAAAAAGGAGATAAAGACATTGCGATGAGAGATCTGGTGCAATTCAAAAGGTATCGGGATTTTGAATATTGTAGAAGCATTAAGGTTGATGAGGTTAATGATGTTGTTCGCAGGATGCGCAAGGGACGAGCGACCAGGCTTGATGAGATCCAGTTGAATTTTGGAAAATCGTAGGCAGGGCAGGTTTGAAGTGGTTGACTGAGTTGTTTAATGTCATTTTTAAGACGACGAGAATGCTCGAAGAATGGAGGTGGAGTATAATGATTCCTTTGTACAAGAACAAATGTGACATCTAGAGTTGCAACAACTATAGGGGTATCAAGCTGCTAAGCCATACTATGAAAATTTGGGAAAGGATCGTGGAGACGAGCGTGAGAAAAGACGTGTCTATTTCCTAGAACCAGTTTGGATTCATGCCGGAACGTTCGACTACAGAAGTCATTCATCTTATTAGGAGGTTGGTGGAGCAGTATATGGAGAAGAAGCGAGACTTATATATGATTCACATCGATCTCGAGAAGGCATACGACAAAGTCTCTAGGGAGGTTCTATGGAGATGTTTGGAGGTTAGAGGTGTACATGTGGCGTACAATAGGGCGATCAAGGATATATATGATGGAGCCAAGACCAATGTACAGACAGTAGGAGGAGACTCGAAGCACTTTCCAGTGATGATGGAGCTGCACCAGGGATCAACTCTTAGCCTATTCTTATTTGCCTTGGTGATGGATGGACTGACGCGACAACTCCAAGGGGAGGTGCCATGGTGTATGTTAGTCGCAGACTACATAGTCTTGATTGATGAGACGAGTGAACGCTAAGTTGGAGGTTTGGAGACAGACTCTGGAGCCTAAAGGTTCAGGCTGAGTAGGACCAAGACAGAATATTTGGAGTGCAAGCTCAGTAACGAGAGCGACCATGAGGCAGGCGTGGAGGTGAGGCTTGGTACTCAGGTCATTCCAAAGAAAGGAAGCTTCAAGTAACTCGGGTATATTATCCAAGCACATCGTATTGGTGCAGGGTGGATAAAATGGAGGCTCGCTTCTAGAGTCTTGTGCGATAAAAAAAGTGCCACCAAAACTTAAAGGCAAGTTCTATAAGGTGGTGTTTAGATTGACTATGTTGTATGGGCGGAGTGTTGGCCAGTCAAGACTTCGCATATTCGAAAGTTGAAAGTTGTGGAGATGAGAATGCTGAGATGGATGTGTGGACATACAAGGAAGGATATGATTAGAAATGATGATATCCGTGACAGAGTGAGAGTGACATCAGTGGATGATTAAATGCGAGGTTGAGGTGGTTCGAGCATGTACAGAGGAGAGACACAAATGCCCCAGTGCGGAGGTGTGAGAGGTTGGCTATGGACGGATTCAGGAGGGGTAGAGGTAGGCCGAAGAAGTATTGGGGAGAGGTGATTAGACGGGATATGGCGCAGGTGCAACTTACTGAGGACATGACCTTAGATAAGGGGTTGTGTACACAGATTAGGGTAGAAGGGTAATAGGTAGTTGAGCGTAGTCCTACTTACGAGTACATACTGGTAGTTGTAGTGTTATTATTCTAGGCATATCATACTAGTAAGCGCATTATTGCTTTATAATCCCTTGTCGTTTGATTCATGGTGCTGTGTTCTTTAGTGTACTTTGTTTATCTTATTTACTTGCGTTAGTTACTGCTTCTTTTTTTAGAATGCTCTATCATGTCTTATTCACTTTTGTTACCATCATTTTCATACTGCTTTAAATTTCTTGTCCGGGTCTGACCGGTTCTATTGCTTTGCTTGTCCTTATGCTTTGTCTTGAGCCGATGGTCTTTCGGAAATGGCCGCTCCACCTACCAAGGTAGAGGTAAGGTCTGCATACACGCTACCCTCCCCAGACCCTACGTTGTGGGATTTCACTGTCTATGTTGTTGTTGGTGTGATAGAGACGCGATGGTTAACAGTTGATTGTATAATTTGAAATGCAGTAAGCTACTATATGAGTTTCAAATTCAGAATATCTTTCAATTGTACCTAGTTTGTATTGCTTTTCCAATATAATTTTGAGTTATTTTTCCAAGACCTTACTTGTGGGAATACACTGGGTATGTTGTTTCCTCAATACTATCACCTACCGCTATGATGAATAGAAGCCAAGCCAAGCCAAGCCAAGCAAGATGAACGCAGTTTTTCTCATGCCAGAATCACTAGTAACAATTTACTATGTTAACTTAGCATATCAAGATGTCAATTCGAGATCTACTTTCTCAATGTCTGCCAATGAATAACGGCTCGCGATACAGATGTGCAATCATTAACTAGTAATGAAACAAAAAAAAAGGATGTAGGGAGGAGAACTTGAATTTAATTAAACCTCAACCTTGTTTAAATCGACTTGCTATATGAGTTCCCAAAACTATTTGATAGCCTATACGGATAGCTACATTCTAAAACAATATTCTACTCTCTTCAAGTGCCACAAACTACTTCCTCCAGTCAAAATATGTGCAGTTAGATCCCTCGACCCCACATCTATTTAGACATCAAACCTATTATATTTTTACTTTTTCTTTCCTCAAGTGATAAAACTAGTGTTTGAAAGTGGAAGTTATAACACTCGGGAAGTTCCTTCTCCGTGAAAAACATATCAATCCAAAATCCTGCTGAAGGAAACAGACTTATTAGTTGACAACAATACAGATGAATGAGAAAGTAGAAGAGCTTCTGTGACATCAATTTAAAAAAAGAGAAGTAAAAAAGAGAGCATCTTACACATGAGTAGAGTCATTGGACAAGAATACAAGAAAGAACGGAAGTCTTGAGATGACAAACAGAGACATGACAGACCAAAATACCCAGTAGAATTGCTAGGGCAGGCAGTTTAACAAGCAGTCAAGAGTCTGATCAGTTATTTTGCACAAATCAGTATTTACAACAACATACCAAGTGAAATCTCACAACGTGGGGCATATCAGTATTTACAAGGAAATCAATTCACAAAGAAGAAATTGCCAAATTTTCCTTGGTAGCTTACATTTACAAGAAAAGATTATAGATTCCTCATGCCTTGAGTTGCGCATAGATTGATGTCCGAGCTGCATGATGAGGAGACAAACATTTTCCATTTACAAGAACTTGTTCCACAAAATCCACTCGAACTGATTTGAACTGGTAGTGCTGTAGGTCAAAATTAACATGCAACTTCATGAGGATGACGTTTGAACATGTAAAAGACAAATGGTTAGCACAGATCTCATAAAATTATTCCAGCCTTAAATCATCCCGTGGAATACCACTAGCATGCCAAAAGTGGCAATCTTCATTTCACAATGCACAAAAAATTAGTCCATTGTTGTTACAAGTCCAAGAATTGCTTGAATTCACAGTTCATATTCCCTCTTATTAAAGTGCAAGTTGCTTTGCTGCCATTCAAGATGTAGACAAAAGACAGAATGACGTTCCAATGGGTTCTCTCACTCCTAAATGGTGGAAATGTGGGCAATATTATCCCCTATAGTTGGAGAAGGATCGCTATACTAGGAACTCAACCAAAGATATCAAACTCAGTAATCCTTGCTTTTGTTTTATCTTTCTTTCTAGTTCTGGTAAACTAGTGATTAGAATTAAGGTAATACACAGCTGGCTGAGAAATTTGTGCTTTACCCTGCTAAAGAAGATCGATGCAAACGTTAGATTTCACCACCTCTATCTACCCAACTAGTACTATTTGATCTAAAAAAATCCAACCTGGAAAAACTCTCCCCCAGAAAACCCTCTATTCCGCATATTTTGACCAATTCAAGGTTCAAAATGGGGTTGTTCCCTCGGTGGGATAAAGTTGAGCCAAAAGATCTCGATTCAAGAGAAATTCATGAGGAAGTGGTAGCTCTTTAGGATCTACTGTAACTGTTTCATATGGCTACAAATTTCCACAATCCAGCCACAACAACAGAGGGTCTGAATAGGGAGGAGCATGAGTATTGTTACGGGCTGCTTTCATTGTGCCTTAGCACCCATAACGCAGAGCGTCCCGAGCGGGTCGCACGAGTGTCATTCGTGCAGGCATCATGCGCTGACATTGGTCATCATAAGGAGCATCACGCAGAAGGGCAATGCGAGAGGCAACTACCATCTAGCAATGTCGTATTGCATGTCCTAAGAGTGTCAAAGTATTCCGAGTTCGTTAACCCTTGGGCTTGTCTTAGCCAAGGAGCAGTGGCATTGTCGTAATTATCCAAAGCTTCCAAAGGTCATATCTCGTTCCTCGTGTATGAGAATGGGATGAAACTTCATGGAGATGTCAAGGAAGCCAAGATGAACCTCTAGGAACAAACGGTGCCTCATTTGGAGTTCCGGAGACCCATTATGATTCTCGGGTAGAAACATGTCTACTCCAGGATCAAGGGCCTTTTTCTTAAAAGCATATATAGGGGGGGTACATGTGTTACATGCACAACCAACCTCTCCCATGCGTGTTGCCACCAAGCCATACCAAGTGAGCAACCCTGAGGGGAATCTCAAGGGCATGCCTAGGCATCTCTAAGGGGTGTCCAAGGTACCCATACGAGTTACGCAACTCTATGGGTGGCGCTCGGCCTCGGGGCTAGCATTGGGCGCACAACGAGTGCCGGAGGCTTGACATTGGGACCGTCTATGCCCTGCGGGCTATCTAAAGACCTCCGTACTAATTGAGCACTTGAGGCACCACTCTTAAAGCCTCATGTGTTAGACTTGTGAGCTTGGCTTGGGTTCAGCCTTGCAAGAAAGGGTTCGTTGGCCTAGACGTGCAGTGGTGGGGAGACGCTGCACTATGCAGGATGAAAGTATGTCGCGAGGGCTATGATTGGCACTGCCATACCATGGACACATTACGAAGGACGCATATGACAAAGGCCAGGACTTAAGAGTTGTCCTACTCTGGCAAAGCACAAGCCACATGCACAGGCACAAGGCAAGTGTCAAGCTTGAAGATCGGACTATGCACGCACAAACGACGCTCAGTGTCAAGCAAGGACTGACATGTCCTTAGCCAACCCCGGGTGTGCGAGCGGACAAGACCCAACATATGAAACGTGCCACAGGAGCACACTAGCAAGTCCAGGCTTAAGTCAGGACATCGAATAGGCAGCATCGCGAAGCTAAGACTCCATGGCCAGCTTCAACATAGGCACAAGATCGTGCCATGAATCCTGGGACAATCATTAGGCTGGCTTGTAGTCTACCAGGACTACGAGCGCCGCACGGGCCATTAGTGTGTCGCTGACGCTAAGAAGGAGTCGGCTCGTGACAATATAGATGTAGGGACGGGTGGTCAGGTCAGGTGTCGTGGACTGGATCAGGAAAGAAATGTGGATGACGTGGACCTTAGATGGAAGAGGAAAAGAAAGCAGGTCGCTGGCAAGTTGAATGGGTAATGAGATTTTGAATTTAACATGAACACTAAAAAGAGTATAAAACCTGGCAAGAAAAAACTATTTTATGTGGGCCAATGTCAAGCCTAAATATGAGTTCTCTTCTTATTCTGTAGATAAAGTGAAGTTCACGATAAATACAATTATGTTCCTGGTAACTAACTAGCATTATCTTTATGTTGGTGATCTTATAAATAAGATGTAACTACTTTACCAATAAAGAGCAGCATGGTGCACTAAGCTCCCGTGCGGGGTCCGGGGAAGGGTCAGACTGCAAAGGTCTATTGTACGCAGTCTTACCCTGCATTTCTGCAAAAGGCTGTTTCCACAGCTCGAATCCGTGACCTCCTGATCACATGGAAGCAATTTTACCAATTACGTCAAGCCCCCCTTCAAAATGATAAAGACAATGATTTTTGCAAGATAGTAACAAGTTTTTAATGATACCACCTTGGAGATGTTCACAGAAAGAAAATAACAGAACACAAGAAAAAGGTTCCAAAGTGGAGCTGACACCTGAATTGGTGCATAAATTCGATATCAAACATGCCGTGTGGAGTAAGGGAGGTCAAATTTTGACATTTCTTCTGGAGTATACCCATCATCAAAGATTATAACTCACTTTGGGACACATGCACATAGACTCCATGGGTGCTTAAAGTAAAAAAAATAAAAAAAAGCTCGAACTTTTCTTGTTTAGTTCCACTTAGAAAGTCTTTTCTTATAAAAGAGGCCACTCAGTTAAGGAAGATGCAGATAAAAGGGCAATACCATGATGTCAGCTTCCACGGGTTTTTCCTTTTTAAGAAACAAAAGAGGGACTTTATTTTTTTTTGCAAAGATCTTTTTCTTAAAGGGACTTTCTTCACTCATTTCAGTGGACTGTGTGAAGATTGAAAAATGTCCATTCACGAGAGACTGCTTGCAGATGCGATTATGAATTGAACCAGATTGAAACATTAAATTGTCAAGGGACAAAGCCCGGGAAGCTTTTGACAAAAGAACTTTTGAAATATCCAAAGTGAATGGCCAAGTTGCAACTAGTGCAGAATAACATAATAATAGGAGATTACCTTTCCTTTCCAAGAAAAATCAACAAAACGGTAGAAGGGCTCCAATAAGGTGACTTGATCTCCTTCTTTAATCTGTCAATAGGAGTAAATTGCACTTGAGTGAAGTGATGACTTATGGGAGCTTGGCGAAAAGGATCAAAGCAGCCCAAGAGTGGCTAGTTACTTCGATAAGTCTAGGTAAAACAGAAATCATGGTTAGTTCACTCACTCTAAAAAGTTACTCCCTCCGTTTCAATAAAATTGTCCGGGGGCTCATGGTTAATCCAATGATATAACATTATTTTCTTCTATGTTAAGAGAGGCTAAGGTACTTTTGAGTATGGTACCTACCCAATTCTTCTTCCAAGAAGGAAAAGTGAAATGAGAAAAATCTTCCTAATAATTATCAAGCATATTGCTACTGCTGCTGTTAAGCACAAACAAGGATATGAATATCAAACAGTGTTGGTTGCCTAATCTGCTTCTTCAATTTCGTAACTAGATCCTCTTTTCTCATGAATTAAGTAACATAAATAAAGAACTGTGCTAAGAGACATTAAACAGTTCTAGAAGGGTGACTTACAGCATCATTCTGAATACCATACACTGTAATTACATAAGATGTGTGATTGGAATCAGATAGCACATAGTATCTGCGGAATACAAGTTGAAGTTTGAAAATCAGTTTATAATGCCATTTCATTTACGAAGGGAATAAATAATGAGCACAGTGATAAAACAATGAACTGCTTTAGGTTCGTAGAAATCAAGGTAACTTACAATGGAGCTAAACTCTCGTTCTTAGCAAAGAACAAAACTTTTCCTGCGATTGCAATTCCTTTATTAAGACCTTCAGATAGGAGATCCATGGTTGCTCTTTTGTATGAATGGCTCACTGCATGAAGTTCCTTGGTTAAGACCTTCATTTATAATGAGGTTGATCAAAGATCAAACTTCTTTTTTAACTAAGTGGATGAATATAAATCCTTACAATCAACTGTAGCAAGTGATGATGATAGGGAAGAAAGCCGCTTAGCCTTAATCTGACCCTGAGAGATACGACCAAATCATTCAACATTCTTCAAACGTCATGCACAACAGATCTTATAAACACCCAACAGAAGTGATTGACACAAACAAATTCAAAATTGTACACTTCTTCTTTCCTTTTGTAAGAGTAATACCCTAACTCTTCTACATTGCTAGAAAACATGGAAGAGATATGGAAGAAACAACTATTTTGGAAGAATACCTGTCGGTACAACCAGTACATGAATTAGGAGACTCACTCGACCCATTAAGTGGATAAACTGGATTGATCAGTAGGTCAAATGTAAGAAAAGGTCAATTCCTGATTGATTTGTCTTAAAGACTTGTAGCATCCTGAATGCTAAAACCCCTTCTCCAGCACTGGTATATCATATCATCAAGCCTTATGCCTTCTCTAACTAATTGATTATTCTGTTAGTAAGTTTCCCGCCTTCCTCAACTGCTTTCACCTAATCATCTAGCTCAGAAAGACTCAACATTCAAATTGGAGAAAATTTTCATGGAATTTGGTGCAACCTTATCAAGGTTTCTAACTTGACCTCTGTAGCATAATGAGACCAACATTGACACTAGATTAACACATCCACTGCGGACTCCCCTTTCAAAACAACTCTTGCTTCTGCATAATCTCATCTACCTATAAAGTATAAACAGTGTCCGAGCATCAACTAGTTTCTCACTTCCCCCAAGCATTTAACGGAACCACAATAATGTCTGAAAAGAAGGGCAATTTTTTGGAACTTTCTTGTCATAATTTGCTTCCCCTCACTACCATTAACCCATAAAAGTTTATTAGACATTCAGAAGCATCTAAAAGACTGCCATATCAAACATTTTATTGCATCAGAGAAAGGGACATTTTTTATAATAAGCAAATCAGGTGTCATAAGCTGCAAAAATATCACCCCTGTTTTCCATATCGAGGACAGACTATGTTTAGCTGCATTGAAATTTTATCAAATTCCTTCTTCTTTTTTCTGTTCTGGAAAGGGTTCTATTTGGATGATTCACAACTCACACACTTCACAATTCAGACAACAAAAAACAGGTGAACAGTAAGGGCCATCTCATAATTCTCCAGATATTTCTTTGACTCTAATGCTGTCAGCCCTGATTCCCTAAATGCTTGCCAAAATAAAACGAAGGATCACTGCAAATACTTTATGTAAATCTAGCCACAACAAAAAGAATCTCACCCGAAGCAAATAGTCTAATTTCTCAAGAAGCAGAACCATCATTCGTGCATCCTCCATAGCATTAAGACCAGGATCCATTAATGCAGCAGCTTCAAATCCAGTAAGGGCCCTCTCATAATTCTCCAGATATTTGTTCACCTTTAAGAATCAAATCATATTCACCCAAGCATTAATTGTAAACGATTTGGAGATGAAAGTGAAGACAACATTTTAGACATCATTGCGCATGCAGACATCAGATTTAAAAAGGAAGAAAAGTAAGCTTCTTTCAATAGGCTCCTAATCTTGTTCTACGCATATAATGCTCAGGCCACTAAAAAAGTAGGATCATAATAGGCAGAGGAAAAACTTTGTATAGATGGTAGATCATAATAAATCCGTTTCTAAGCATAACGAGAAGAGAAAAAAGAAGATGAAGAGAAAGTTAATATCTGCATATACGCACCCCATTCATGAAGAGCCACCAATTTAATGAGGAAAATGAAGTGGACTAGTTAATGATTGACAAAACATTCTTTTTAATTCCAACAAAAGCATTTGAAGTTGCAGATATATGTTTTTTGATGGATTACTGCATCAACTACACACCCCATTGATAGATGCATATATTAAAATATCTTTTGAAGGGGGTTCTTTGAAGAAATACTCTCCTTAAAATGCTGAAATGATTCCTACAGTGAAAACGGTGATAGGATTCAAGAAGGAAAAAAGAAGGGTTCAATGAGTTGAAATCATATTCTGTTTTCCTCATCCCGAAGTTCCATCATGTTCCTGAATTGACAGGTCTCTTTGCCAATGAAGTTCCCTGCATCAACCAACTTTTGTCTTTCTCCCAAATCGACAATTCATTCCTTGGATTTTTGAGAGATCAACATACACCCTTTCTCTTCTTTTTTTTTCCCCCTTTCTGGATCAGTTCAATTGGCATTCTACTCATATTTCTCAAATGCAAATAGAACCATTGTCATAGAGAGGCATTGATGCCACAATTAAAATGAACAAAGGGGGTATTTCTGATAGACAGAAACCAAAACTAAAAAATAATCTAGTTTACCAACGTGTAAGATCTCATTAAGGGACACTTTCCCCATCTAATTTTCTTATTTTTCCCTTTTTTCCTTTCATCATATGGCCGACCCCAACTTGTTTGGGACTGAGGAGTAGTAGTTGTTGTTGGTTAACCAATTATAGCAACGGTATGACAAATGTAAATCATAAAACCGAGGCAATCAGTGGCAACCACAACCAAACTTCTAATGGATAACAAGTGAGCCAAGAAAGGCCATTTTTTGCTAAAATGTTGCTGAGACTGAGATGTTCTCAAAGAATCTCATACTGAGTTATTATATGATAGAATAAATCAGAATTGAGAAATAGTTATAAGCCTTACAGTGGCACAATTGTAGTACAGATCAGGATTTGACTTCATTTTTTCATCTCTCTCCTGAAAAGGGTCCAGAATTAGAATAGGTTCCAAGTTTCTAATGTAAACATAGAGCATAACAGGCTTAGAAGGCTCAACATACTGCTGATAAATCTGAAGTTCACGAGAAAGAAGATAAGAGGGCAGGTGCAGACTCCAAGAGACGCATGTTTAAGATAAGCTTTATTTGGAAGTCCAATTGGCAAGTGCATACTTACAGCATTCTGGTACGCTTTTAATGACTGTAGAAGCTTACTGTGGTCCCATGCTCCAGTCACAAAAAAAGAAGTGAGAAATCCATTTCCTAGGTTATCTGTCAAAAAAGATGGAAGCCATACTAGTCAATTAAAAAAAAGGAAGATAAAAGCGCATTGAAGAAACTTGAATTTGGATGCATTAAATGTGGATCATGGTTCATCTATCTGGAGAAATCCATTTGAAATCTGTTAAGTGTATGAGTCTAGCAGAATTTTAGCAGCGCATGATACTGAAGTAACCTAAGGTGAAAAGTGAAGCATAGCATGCACTCTAAATGTATACGTACTAAATCTATTTAGTTGCTATGCCTTAATCATTGAGTGTATGCAGAAACTATATTTTATTTCTAAACTATAACATGTTTTAAAGCAAGACAAACATGGACTTAATATCATTGACAAGCACTAGGTAAAAGGTGAATAAAGAAGCAGATAGTGATTAAACAAAGAATGTTAATAACAACAGATCTAAGTGATGTTAGAGCTCAGTAATTAAGGAAGTGTCTTCTTTAATCTAGATTCCATCTGCAGTCTTACACCATGAATATCCATCCTTGACATCCAAAGTGATCGCTTCCCTGGCATGTTTGATGCTTTCATCCACAATTTCTTCAGGATTTTCAGCATCTGCAAAGTAAACATAAAATCAGATGAGCAAAGTAGGGTCAATCTCTTCGGAAAAGAAATGTCAGCGAAGATGTTAACTTTTCACCATAAGACAAGAAAACTTAAATATACATTCTTTACTTTAATACTTTAAGAAAAAAATAATACTCTAAAAGGTAGAAATCCCAAAGTAGAGTGGTCGATTAGTTTGTTGAGTAAAACGGAGGGGTAGAAGTGGTGTTTCCATCTTAGAACTCAAAAGAACATGTAGAATAGAAATCTCAGGCAGAAATAACAATAACCTCTATGTAAATAACAATTCAAGTTTTACTATTGATGAAATATGAAATTCTATGATCATACTGAAGTTAAGAGATCTTCTAAGGAAGAATCAGAAGTAAGGAACTCCAAGGATGAAAGCTAAACTGCTATCAAGGTATTGCCACATTGCAGCAGAACAACTTTTTAATGTTACAAAGGGGGGTGAAATGGCTTTCAAGATTGATCTTCCTAGCAACACGAGAAATATATTCACTTTCCCTGCAAAACCTCTGGTTTCTTTCTAGACAAAATGTCCATAATTGAGATAAGGAATTGTTCTTCATATCTGACTCGAATCTTTCCATAGTTTATCCCCCTTCCAACTGGTCATTGTTTGCTTCAAACTGCAAGTCACACCACTGAATCACATAAAGGTTCAAGAACATACACCAGATTTGCCAAGTATACTTTTTTCAGATAAATATTTGCCAAGTACAACTTCTATGTAGTAGGATATCTCACAGATTCAATAGTCTTCTCAAAAGCAACACCACTACAGAGATTGAATAATGTTCTTTGCTCGTTGTCGTGTGTTAAACATGCCTCGTAAATCTAACTGTCCAAAAAGCGAACTACTTTTATTGAACATTTTGCTATCCCTAGCATTTACCGTGGTCCTTGAACATTATCAATGACTTCATTCCTCAGTAGGGCTCTGATAGCACAACTTTATAGAATAATTCCGTCCTCTTTTGCTCTCCGCAATACTGAATCCTTTTGGTTTTCATCCGGTGTGAGCTCTATTAGTGACTCAGTAGTAATTTAACTGACAATCTCCCAATCATTAAAGTTTCGAGTTTTCGACTAGATTTTACTTATCAAACAGCTCCACTATGGCATTCTGCAAAGTAGTAATATCTTTGCTGACCACTAGATGAATAAATCTGGATATTTCTGTTTTCGTGTTCCGTTATCCAGCAACTTATCTGATATTTTTTACCACACCTACATTCAATTTGACTTTGTCAACGAACTGATTTGCCAAGGTTATATTTTTGCCTCCATAAAGTGCAAACACAGCCCAAAGTACGAACGCCAGGATCTTTCAGAAAACGGATTCCTATTCAAAGAGTGAAATTCGATTCTTTTCACTTCCATTTGATTCATTGTTAAGACGAGATATCCTTATCTCCCTCCCACCAAGACAGGAACTTAACAAACGAGAAATCTAGTAAGCGGAGCAAAGCAGGTGCAATTCAATCCTTATTTCAGAGTGGTATCTCACTGATGGCTCGGCCCCCCCCCCCGGAAGGAGGCCTTCTTATTGGACGATCATGATACTTCCCAAAAATAAATTCTTGATCAAGCCCTTAAAATTAGGGCTTGGAAGATATCATCATTATGGATGCCTCAATTTCCCTAGTCATCAAGCTGGTGATATTTTTGTGCGTTCCTGGCAAATCACACAAGTCTGACCACATTGGCTTGAATTTCTATTTAGAGTTTAAAGTTCCTTACATGATGGCATGTCCCCATCTTTCGAAAGGGAAAATTCATGTCCCTTTTTTTTATAAGGTCAAAGTTATTATAAAGTACCAAGATGGTATAGGATCATACAAGATTCAACAAACAAACCAAAAGACCAGACAATCAAGTAACCCTTCCAAGAGAGAATTCTAGTCTACCATTTATCTAAGGCTAAATAAAAAATCATAGATAACTCAGTTTGAAGTTCTTCGTGGTTGTACCCAACTTCATTAGGTTGGGTCACTCAGTAAAAGAAAGCCTTCATGTGGTCACATTTCCTCCTATTTACAATGCAGTAATATATACATATGTACCTTAACAGAAGAAAAAAAGTACTAGTACATATGTATGTGATGCTCGTTATGAACAAAAGAAACTCATAGCATACAGCAATATTCACCTTGAGCCAGTTTTCTTTCAAGCATTGATAACTGACATAGGATATTCTTATTTGGATCCTGAAAACATCAAAAATGAAGATATCTATCAACAAATGGAAACAATATATGTGTAGACTCATAAGTAAAGTAACAGCAGCACGAACCACCTTGCTAAGGGCAAATGTAAAGCAGTTTTTAGCTGCATTTAAATCTCCTTTCTTCCAAATGCAGTTACCTAGGCACAGCCAAGCATCCACAAGAGATGGATTCAACTTAACCTAAAAGCAACAAATCAACAACACTTCAACTAAGAATGATACTGACTAAATGGCAAAGCATATTAGGGCATCAGATAAACAACAATTCAAATAAGAATGATACAGACTAAATGTCAAAGCATATTAGGGCATCAAATAAACAACACTTCAAATAAGAATGATATTGACTAAATGGCAAAGCATATTAGGGCATCAAATAAATAACACTTCAAATGAGAATGATACTGACTAAATGGAAAAGTATATTAGGGCATCAAATAAACAACACTTCAACTAAGAATGATACTGACTAAGTGGCAAAACATATTAGGGCATCAAATAAACAACACTTCAAATGAGAATGATACCGACTAAATGGCAAAGCATATCAACAACAACAGCAACAACAAAATACCCAGTGTATTCCCCACAAGTGGGGTCTGGAAAGGGTAGAGTGTACGCAAACCTTACCCCTACCTCATGGAGATAGAGAAGTTGTTTCCGGAAGACCCTCGGCTCAAGTAACACACAACAAGGCAGTATGGAAAAGACAATACATAAATAAAAGGCATAGCACATAAGACATAGCAAGTAATAGAGAAAGCGTAAAATAGCATCCCGAGTAAAATAATGCGATGGCAAAGCTTATCAGGGCATCAAATAAACAACACTTCAAATAAGAATGATACTGACTAAATCGCAAAGCATATTAGGGCATCAAATAAACAACAATTCAAATGAGAATGATACTGACTAAATGGCAAAGCATATTAGAGAATCAAATTAATGTTCAGTATTTATCTTTCACTCACAGCTTTGGACAGATGATCCTCAGCTTCCTTCTTATATACAGGTACTATATCCAGTATTTTTCCTCTTAAATACTCATACGTTGCACGTTGAAGCGGCAATTTCCTCTTTTCTGCACAAACCACAAATCACAATCTAAACACACGGCATTTCCTAAAAATTGAGCAGAAATCAAATAGATGTAGTATCCATCAATGCTTATATACAGTAACTACATCCAGTAAATACTCATATGTTGCACGTTGAAGTGACAATTTCCTCTTTACTGCACAAATTTACCACAAATTGCAATCCAAAACACATACTGGAAAAAATAATTCAAAGTTGTAGAAAACCAAACTAGTTAGGGTTTGATATTTTGATTAATGTCTAGTAAGGATTTATCGTCAAATTTATATAGTAATAGGCTTTCCAGTTTATAGTCAAAGTAGGTTTCACACTATTATAAATCGGACTGCTTCTAGTTATTTTCATATAGAATATAGTGTGGGGATTAGAGCGCCAAACTAGTTAGGGTTTGATATTATGATTCATGTCTAGTTAGGATTTATCGTCAAATTTATATAGGAATAGGCATTTCAGTTTATAGTCAAAGTATATTTCATACTATTATAAATAGGACAACTTCTAGTTATTTCCATATACAACTGATAGTGTCGAGATTGTAGAGAGCATAGAGTTTATGATTAAAATATTTTCCTTCAACGCATTTCCTAATAATTCATTAAAATTAAGCTCGATTAATACGGAGAGTTAGTTAGTTACCTATAGGGATTGTATCGAGGATTTGAAGAGCTAGATCAGATTGATTTTGCAATTTTGAGACTCTTTCCTCTGGATTTAACGGGAAATAGTTGTCGCGAAAGCTGTAAAGGTCATCGGCGGCAGTAGTTGCCGGTGAGAACAAGTTATCTCCGTCGAGTTCTCCGGTTGGAATGCTCATCTCCGGAGATTCTGCTCGAGAAAAGGAACGGAAGTGAAGGTTGTACTACTAAGTATAAGCTAGGTGCCGATTTAACTTAATAAATCATTTTTGTACATCATTTTAATCTGATAATTTAAAACAATACTTTTTGGGTTTAATTTAGTTTGATTTTAAATTTTTAAAAATTGATAATATTTGATTTTATTAAAAAAAAAATCAAACCGATAAATAAGGTAGTAGGTTAGCAATCTATCCGTTTTTTAATTTCCTCAATTACCCCCCTCTTAACACATCAAACAAAGAATGATAAGAGAGATTTTTTTGTATTTGAGCTAAAAAGTAAAACCTAGCTGTCTTTTTCTTCCCTCTTCGTGTTTATCTGCCCTTCCTTTCTCTATAGTTCATGGCGAAATCAAAACTTAATTAATATAACTGATAATGCGATTGAATCGACGTCATATCTTGATAATTTCACCCCATTTTATTGGTTATTGATAATTAGTAAATTAGTGGTATTTATTGTATAAAATCTGGACCTTTATACTTTATAGGCTTTATTTCACCATTTCTGAAAAAGAAAATAAAAAAAGAGCTCCACATTTTTACTGCACAAAACGTGAATATTTTTCTTCTCCTGCTTTTAGGTGAAAATCAATTAAATTCTTAGAGCAATTTGACTGACATTACAAAATTATCTAACAAAATAACAAAAGTAAAACCTAGCTGTCTTTTTCTTCCCTCTTCGTGTTTATCTGCCCTTCCTTTCTTTATAGTTCATGGAGAAATCAAAGCTTAATTTTAAACTGATAATTCGATTGAATCGACGTCATATCTTGATAATTTCACCCCATTTTATTGGTTATTGATAATTAGCAAATTAGTGGTATTTATTGTATAAAATCTGAACCTTTATACTTTATTTCACTATTTCTGAAAAATAAAATAAAAAAAGAGCTCCACATTTTTACTGGATAAAACGTGAATATTTTTCTTCTCCTGCTTTTAGGTGAAAATCAATTAAATTCTGAGAGCAATTTGACTGACATTGCAAAATTATCTAACAAACTAACAAAAGTAAAATCCAGCTGTCTTTTTCTTCCCTCTTCGTATTTATTTGCCCTTCCTTTCTCTATAGTTCATGGCGAAATCAAAGCTTAATTTCGAACTGATAATGCGATTGAATCGACGTCATATCTTGATAATTTCACCCTATTTTATTGGTTATTGATAATTAGCAAATTAGTGGTATTTATTGTATAAAATCTGAACCTTTATACTTTATAGGCTTTATTTCACCATTTCTGAAAAAGAAAATAAAAAAAGAGCTCCACATTTTTATTGGACAAAAAGTGAATATTTTTCTTCTCCTGCTTTTAGATGAAAATCAATTAAATTCCGAGAGCAATTTGACTGACATTGCAAAATTATCTAACAAACTAACAAAAGTAAAATTCAGCTGTCTTTTTCTTCCATCTTCGTGTTTATCTGCCCTTCCTTTCTCTATAGTTCATGGCGAAATCAAAGCTTAATTTCGAACTGATAATGCGATTGAATCGACGTCATATCTTAATAATTTCACCCTATTTTATTGTTATTGATAATTAGCAAATTAGTGGTATTTATTGTATAAAATCTGAACCTTTTTACTTTATAGGCTTTATTTCACCATTTCTGAAAAAGAAAATAAAAAAAGAGCTCCACATTTTTACTGGACAAAACGTGAATATTTTTCTTCTCCTGCTTTTAGGTGGAAATCAATTAAATTCTGAGAGCAATTTGACTGATATTACAAAATTATCTAACAAACTAACAAAAGTAAAATCCAGCTGTCTTTTTCTTCCCTCTTCATGTTTATCTGCCCTTCATTTCTCTATAGTTCATGGCGAAATCAAAGCTTAATTTCGAACTGATAATGCGATTGAATCGACGTCATATCTTGATAATTTCACACCATTTTATTGGTTATTGATAATTAGCAAATTAGTAATATTTATTATATAAAATCTGAACCTTTATACTTTATAGGCTTTATTTCATTATTTCTGAAAAAGAAAATAAAAAAAGAGCTCCACATTTTTACTGGACAAAACGTGAATATTTTTCTTCTCCTGCTTTTAGGTGAAAATCAATTAAGTTTTGAGAGCAATTTGACTGACATTGCAAAATTATCTAACAAACTAACAAAAGACTTAAAGATAAACTATAATTTTGTAAACGATTTCATTCGACTTCATTTGATAGAATTCAGTAGTTCCCATTCAAGATTCATTAATTTGAGATAATTGAAAGCAAAATAAGAAATTTCAAGTTATTTTCTTCAGTCAAAACAGAAAAAAGATGAAGAATGATTATATTTTTGTGATGCTTCTTTAAGTATTTGGTTGTTCTACAAGATTTATGAGAAGGTGTTAGAATATTTATTCCTTACCTCCATTTATGCGTTGGTGAATATTGGAAGAAGAAAGAAAAAAAAATTGAAGGAAAATTGCGGCTTCATAAAGCAGCAGGGAGAACTGCGAAGAGAGGGGGAACGAATGGGTTGGGTTTTAATTTTTTGCTTGAAAAGACAAAAAAATCTTAATAATAATGAAATAGTAAGGGTTTTTAAGTGAACGAAAAAATGGATAGGTTGCTAATCTACTACCGTAATATGTTAGCCAGACCCTATATATATATATATATATATATATATAATTTGTTGCTAACTTACTACCTTCTGCTATTTAATTTGTTTTACACTTGTTGATAAGAATTTATTTCCAACATATATTATTCTAACAGAATATATCTGACCTTTTGAGTTATAAATTGTATATGTTCTTTACCTCTCTTTATTTCGTCTGTAGAATCATGTATTTCTCAAATGAAATAGTTTTTAAGTTCTAAAGCTTCTGAATTAGATTCTAGTTCTAATTGGTGGTTTGATTCCAGATTACTTAAGAATTTTACAAGCTTGGTTTTAAGCTGTTTGATATTTTTTATTTTTTCTAATGTTAAACTAGTATAGTACCCACGCGATGTGCGGGGAATAATAAAGAGAATTAGCCATAGAAATATTATGGGTGGAAAGTAGCATAGACACAAACTCAATGAGGTTATGTCTGTTACTACTTTATTAATACTTTTGACACTATTTTGATGTGTTATTAAACCAACAAATCATAGAAATGCCGGATGCCTAAGGTTGTATATGTGTAATTATGTTGCAACTTAACTTATGTAATAACTAAATTGGCAGAATGAGAAAACATAAAGAAGAAAGAAACTTAAGAAAAAAAGAAAGGTCCCACACCTGCATGTGATTGTAGAGAGATTAATCTCGGAACAATAGATTTTGATGGATCGTGGAAAACAAATTAAGCACTCTGTCTCAGTAACAAATAAAACATCAAGTGACTGTGAAAAATACAATAACATGACAGTTGACGAAAAAAAACTATATCGTTGCAACGTAAACCCCAAATTCAAGAATAAAAAACACGTCGACTTTTTGACCAAGATAATATAGCATAACCAAGTATTGCTTTGTTCTTTCCCCGTTTCATTTTCCTTTATTTACTTTTCTCATTCAGTATACTAACCGTTTCGGCCTTTTTCCGAACCTCGCGTAGAGCCGGAGTTTAGTACACCGAGCTATCCTTTTTTATACTAACCGTATCTTCTCTTTTTCTTTCGTGTAGCATCTACTACAGAATATGGAATAAAGACTTAATAAACGTGCAAAGTCTAACTTATTGAAAAAGCTAGAGCAAGACAGAGAGGATGGGGGAACACGATTTCAAATCCCAGCAGCCACACCAGATTCATTCGGAAAATACACAACTCTTACCTTACATCAAAACTCTCTCATTCCAATGTTTAGCTAAGCAACATTTAGTCTATAATCGAATATCAACCAAGAACACCATAAGAACAAGAGTAGATTACTTTGAAAATTCATGATTAAGAACCATATTAGTATGAATACAACATCTTTCAGACGATCTTCAGAGGATACCCATGAGGACTCCCGAGCACCCAAACCATTATCCCGTGAAGTCAGTGGACGTAGGGAGGCAGAACCAAGGTGGGTTGAGCAACTCAGGTGATCTAAAAATCTGAATAAAGGTATGTGTTCAAACTATGTGTTTCTAATTATGATTTTGATAAGTATGTTACTCTATTGTTATGATGTTTGGATATTGATAGAAGATTATAGACTCTTTATTAAAAAAATGAAATTGAAACCAAGATTATCAACCCTATCATTACATGCTTATTATTTGATTAACTCTGAAAAAAGTTTTATTAACCAGATTACCATCTATATTCCGAGCTCTAGGGGTTATTAGATGATGAAAAGATCCGCCCGTGAAAATGGTATCAGAGCTTGTAATAGGAACAAGTCATAAACAATGACGTAATCTTTCTACTTCCATGCTTACTATTCCAATAATAGATGTATCAAACACTTCTGATAATTTATTATGCATGAGATTATTGAGGATGATCCTGTCTTTCAGAAAATGAATGATGCTAAGCGGAGTAAGAAACCACTGTAATCTCTGTAAGTTTTGATCGCCTTATCGAAGGTAGGTGTTGATTCTGTTTTCAGTTGAGAATAGGAGTAAGAAACCACTGTAAGTTTCCTCACCTTAGAAGAATCAACAACAGTTCATTTTGTCTCAACTTCTACTCTTCTTATCCAGATACTATATTGTCTGTGATTCTGACCGCAACTGTTTTGTTATAACTGTTTACGGAGTAAGCAACACTGCAGTAAGTAACACCTATGGTTTAATCTCTGTTACTACATTTCTCTAATTGTGTCTCAACGGACAATATGCTTTTTTCTTTTTAAGTATGCCTCCTTTATTTATTCCATTAAATAAGAGCTTCAGAAATATCAAAGTTTTCCCTTTGTATTCATCTATAGCTTCATATTATATTGAAGAATTGGTTAAAATTTAGTGTCACCATCCATCTAAATTTTTTAATCACGTGAATAAATTTGTGACATCCTTAAATTTTGCTACTCAAGATTTTGGGCTATGACATGGAGCCTCCAATTTCCCGTGTTTACGCATGATAAAAAGTATGGAATAAATCATAGTTCAAATAAGATAAAAGACAGAAAAGTTGACTGTATATAGTCAGGGTCGTCTCAAACATTCAGTTGTTCGTTTCCCCTTAGATTAACAGATCAGAGAAGAAGATAAGGTCACGCTGTTGGATCCTTACTACCGTTACTTTAATTTTGAATGGAAATGAAAGGTAACCTTCGATCATTTATTATCTCTCTGTTTTGTGCATTCATTGCCACTCCGCTTATTCCGTTTTACTTCAAAAGAGGGGAAGTAAATTAAGTCATGGAATTGATGCAAACATAGTACTAGAAGTATGTTATATATATTACACATGTTTCCATACCTGTTGCCACCTTTATTCTATAGCTAATTACAAATATCCCAACCATTTCACCTTCTCTTCCACCCTCAACTTTTCCCAATATGTGTAAGAAAATAGAAGGTGAAGGAAAAGGGTGAGTTTAGCTTTGGGGTTAGGAGGAAAATAAGATTTCATAGCTGTCAAATTAACAGAGAAATGATTTTCGTGAAAGAATATATATACATACAGTTCGAGGTTTTTGAGATGTCTCAAATGATTGGTCTATTTCAAAAGTTATATGTTAGCTTCCGTGTAACAGGTTTTATGTTGGTTTACATTTTCAACTTTTCATGTGTCGGCTCCACTTTATATGACCTCCTTTCTGGGGTTATTTCATCTACTAGTTGTAACTATATAATGTTGTAATAACATTACTAGGTTGGCGACGATCATTGGATTTAGGATCACTGTAGCTACATTTTAGATACAATTAGAGCGGCCACACCCCAAGTCCTGGAAATCTGGAACTGTTGGTGCAGTCAAAGCCTCAAAGGCTTATATTTCACAGGCATCAATTGGTAGTTTAGTTCTAATCACCTTTTTTGTGATTGCCAATATCAGTTTGTGGCCGCAACAATGATAGGAAAAGTTGTGAAGATTTCCACCAATTTGAAACAAGTGATTAGCACTTCGCTCTGCCTTTTTTTGATGCAATTGATAGCAAACATAACCGTCATTCTTGCAATCTTTTTTGTTACCAGTGTGATCAAACTGTTTATGGTTATGCAAAATTCTATTTCTTTCCCTTTTATTCACATGCTGTTTTTCACTGCAGCAATTCCAGTTCAAATCAGTGCGAGCGGATCTTCTGCAAAAACTTCGTGTTAATGGAGCAATTGTGTCTCCTGAGCATGTTATTCATTGATCAATGTATGCCGAATTCATGGAAGGATAAGAAATCTTTGTTCTCTTTTACATGTCTGTAAGATAGCAAGTATAAAACTGTTCATTGGTTCAACTCTGATGGATTCATATAGATAGTAGTAGAGGAAAACTGATCAAATTTTTTGAATGCTCATTAAACTTCCCACCAGTCGAGCAATATGCATTGCACAACTGAGGCATCATCTTGTAGGTAAAGTTCCTCTAAACCCAGGAATCTAAATTTTTCTCATGAAGTTTTTATTGGTGTGGTAGATAAAATTGATCCACAAAAGAGCATTTCTTTTGATTAAATTCGAGCTAATTTCTATTTTTTGTTTTGTTTTAGAGTAAGATCACTCTTACCCGGTCAGCAATTATAGTATGCGTTTATTTCTCTTTCTTAAGCTAATATATATAGTTATACGTGATGGATGTTGATTTTTGAAATTGATATAACTTCATTTTGTCATTCAGGGACTACAACCGCCTCTCTCTGTTGGATGCACAAAACAAAAGAAATACAAAAAGGCATTATAGACGAGGGTTTAGCATTGTACATGTAAGCATCTAACTTAAACATCATTTGTTCTTCTTTGTGTTGTTTGTGTTCATATTTATGTCAGATTCATACTACACACTCTCTCTCTCCTTCTCTTTTAAGTTGTCCTACTGTGTGCATGCGTTATGATGCATCGACTATTATTCTTTCTTACCGTGTCACTCACGTTTGTACTTGTGTGCTCTTTATGCCTACAAAACAAGATTCACTATATCGTTTAAATTTTGGGGATAGTTTGAACAACATCTCTAGGAACAATAGATTTTGATTTTGATGGATCGTGGAAAACAAAATAAGCACTCTATCTCAGTAACAAATAAAACATCTAAGCGACGTGAAAAATACAATAACATGACAGTTGACGAAAAACAATTGCAACATAAACTCAAATACCAAGAATAAAAAACACGTCGACTTCTTTACCAAAATAATATAGCATTGAGTTCCGAAAAAGGAAACAAATAAAAACTCATGTAAAAAGAAAATAAGAAACAAAGAAACTAGAAAAAGGAAAAGAGAAAAAAAAAATATAAAGAGAAAGACATTACAAAAGGAAACTAACACGGCCGTTTCTGGCGTATTCTACGGGTTTAATTGGTTGAGTGTAAAAGGGAATTTAAATAAGTATGGCTACTATTTGATATGTTTATTTCTGTGCTAAAATTATGGAATGTATTTTTCAACAATGTATAGTTAGGTAAAGTTCTCTTACATTAGACCTTTGCTAAGTCTAGGTGTAGTGGTATTTAACTGCTCCTAGTTATAATCAGATTAGGATTTCGCACATATATATGTTGCTTATAAATAGAATTGCTCTTGAACGCTAGGGTTAGACGGCTAGCTTTCAAGTTTTCACTACAAACTCATCCTTCCTCTCTCTCAATACCAATTAATGGCCCTTAGCAGCAAATGGCAAGAAGACATGCTCAGAGAATTCATGAGGATTATAGTGAAAAAAGTAAGCATCGGTGACTACGTACGCATGAATGGCGTTTGCAAGTTATGGACATCAATGCTTGCCGATCATAAGCCATCACATGATCTCGAAGCTCCCTGGCTTTTGCAGCTCAAAGATTGTGCGTATAACGATCATACAGGTTTCAACTTCTATAGCTTGTCGGAGAGTCGTTTTTATTCTTTTAAACTGCCTAATCATATATTGAACAAATATCCTAAAGTAGCTCATGGTGCTACATTCTGTTGTGCTACTTCTAATGGTTGGTTGGTTCTTGTTGCTGGACCTAGCCATAACCCTGACATGTTCCTTTTCGACCCTATTTCGAAAATCGACGTCAAACTTCCTCTACTGACCACATTACCATGCTCCTCATATTTTGAGCACCAAATCGCATACATGGTCGATATGGTTCAGGTATTTTCAATCTCGGATGATTTGAACAGAAATCTCATAGTGGTCGCGACTTTTCTGGACGTACAGAATGACAACGAAATCTTGGCATTCTGTAATTGTGACATTGGAGTTAAAGAAGAAGAGAGATCGTGGGAAATATTTGATGCGGGTGGAGCAATTACCCGCTATGAAAGCATGTTATTTCATAATGGTGTGTTATACACTTTTGTTTTAAGTGAGGATGAGGATGACCTTTTTGTCTTCAACAAACGAATTGGTGACGAAATCAATCATGTCGTCGTTCTCAAGACTGATTGTTGCGAGGTGAAGATGAAAATAATCAATATAGTAAAACACAACACCGCTCTTCATATTCGGCCTGAGCTTCTTTATATTGCATATTCTGGCCTAAAATATGTACATTTGACTAAATCAATCACGGGAGAGCTGCTTATCATTTGGAACTGGACAGATCCACTGTCTAGACATGATGAACATGACGATGAACACGATGATCAAGATGAACCCGATATACACCATGACTATCACCTCCATATCTATCATACTAGTAAGTTAATGGTCGAGCGATATGAAGGTATCTACAAAACAGATAAAGACTTTGAATCTATCGCTAGTTTGGGTGATCAAGCACTATTTGTGTCACCAAATAGCAATGCCTTCTCAATTCCTGCAACAAGTGGCAATGGATGCCAAGCAAATTGCATATATTTTACTGTGCATGCGCTTGATGCTCTCTACAAGAAATCTCTAACCCTTTATCGCCAATCAGGTATTTACAGTATGCAAGAAGGAAGGATCAAACGACCTTTCCCTAATCCACCATTGTGGTTTCAACCACGACTTCGCAATTAAACTCCCTCTTGGTTCAATCATTCGTAATTTTGGCTTACTTAGTATTTATTCCATGTTATTCAAGTTTTGGATGTTCAAATTATACTCATGAACTGTTAAGTTAGGTCCAAGTCAGTACTAATGTTATATAATGTGTTTTGATTTTCTCCATCTGCTTTGTGGTCTTTCATAACTTTGTAACCTAATTAGTGCTTTTTGTTGTTCTTTTTTCCCTTTCGTTGCAACTATTTATATCAGTGTTTATTCAAGATATATAATTGACAGTAGTTCTTAATGAATATTAAAGAAAAATCGAAGTATCTTTAGGTTCGTTTTAAAGATAGTGCAGTAACACTTGTTTTATAGTTATTATTGATTGGTCCAGCTTGATATCGAGATGAGTACAGATTGATATTGAGAAGATTATCATCTTTGCCAGGCTAAATACATATATAGGGGTCCAGAAAAAGTACCTGGAATATATATTTGGCAACCAACTATATGTAGCCCTCTGCAAAATAATATTATTATTAAAGTTATTTACAAAACATATAAATTTAAAAGTATTTTTACCTGAAAAGGACGAATTACGAAAATAGAATAACGAGATAATTAAAAGATACTAAGTGTCTATGCTTTGTCTTGAGCCAATTTCGGAAATAACTTTTCTACTTAACAAGGTAGAGATACTTCACGTTGTGTGACTTCACTGAATATGTTATTGTTGTAAGTTTTAATAAAAATATCTCGAAGATTACAAAAGATATTTGGGTAGTTTACAAAACAAAAGTGATTATAAGCTATAAAATTATAAGTTAGGGAAATATGGTATGCTTTGCCGAGGCATTAGCTGAACTACTTTATTCTTGTTTCAAATTGAACAGTATTTGAGATGCCGTAAGCTACTTCATGAGTTTCGCATCGAGTATATTACTATAGTACCTCGTTTGTATTGCTCTTCTAAAAAAATTGAGTTATTTTCTTCGATAGTACGTGCCGGTGAATAGAAACCCTTATTAAGCTGCAAGACGAAAGATGATTTAAATCAGTCTACCAAGATGTCAATTCAAGAAGGCGTTTGGTCATGCATTTTTCTATTATGATTTCATAATTTAATTTTAAATTATCGGTTGTTTATATAATTTGAATAAAATTTCAAATTCAACTTCATATCATGATTTGAAATCCCAAAATATCCAAATATCTTTGCAATAATTTTTTTTATTTTATTATTGTAAAAAGAATGATACATTTTTTTATTCAATAATTTAACTTTAAATTTTACCTATTATGTTTAACGAGATAATTTATAACCACACAAATATATTTGACTTGTTTTAGACCACAAGACTCAATAGTCTTCATTTATTTCTTAAACTCCGTATCAAGTCAAATTATATCACGTAAATCGGAATAGCACAATGCTCTCTAATTAGATGACCCAAAAGAACTTCAAATCACCGCAAAGAAGAATCAGGTCGAGTAGCATAATCCTTCTCTTTTATTTTCCACGCGATATTATCTTTTATTGCTGAATAACCAAACGGCACAATTGCATTTAAAAGAGCTTAATTTCTCAAAAAAGGAAGTCCAATAATTACAATTGTTAAATCTAACGAATGAGAAATATGAACACAATACTAGGCTTCGCTTTTATAACACCGTCCATTAGAAATTTGACCACCATACACTTTGGCGAGAACGTCAATAAAATTATTTTGTTAGAAAATGTGTTGTCTAATCTTATCTAAATAAAGTAGCCAAAGTCATCAAGAAATATCCATGTTGGAATAGCACAATGCTCTTGTTAAGAATAATAGGCAAAATTCAGTGAGACACTTTGGATATCTAAAGCATAACATATCAACAAAATCCAATATTGGATAAACTAAGAAGTGAAATGAATCAAATCTAACAGTGGTGCCACAGTATTTTCACTAAGAATTCAAATATAAAGAAGTAAATATACAACAAAACCAAGGGAATCCAACATATTGTATGTATATATACATAAAAGGAAAGTTTTACTTATCCAAACGGTATAATTTTCGGCAAGGGATGGATCCGCCACTTCTGATACGATACCAAAACGCCTACTTAAAACAATGGACATTAGACAACTCCAAAAGCTAAGTCATGAGCGTGATAATTTCTCAAGAACATTCATAAGGCGACAGCAGCTCATTCTCCATCTCTCAACCCACCAACAGTTTCAACCAAAAAGCAGCACTAAAAGACCACAAAAGAATGTTACAAAGGCAGTAAAAGGTAGAACCAGAAATACGGAATTCATATCAACAAAAAGAACTTAACATTAGAGTCATATCAACAAAAAGAACTTAACATTAGAGTAGACCAGATGGGCAACAGTAATGCCAACCATAACTCTACAAAATCTTCATGACATAGAAACAGAAAATACATGACCAATCAAGAAGCAGCGCGAGAGTCGCTACCTCGACCTCCAAATCCAGACAAGGATGATGCTTATTTACGACACAGTTTCAGTACCTACTGTCAAATTGTACACCACTGACTCATTACAAGGTTTTAAGGATATACGACACTAACAACGTGCCATGAACAAAATGCTGTATTCACATGTCCATGCCATCAAATATCTCTCCATCCTCATCAAAACTTGAGTCGTCTAACAGATGTTCTTCACCAACCAAGTTACTGCAACAAACAGCAGTTGATCAGGCCTAAAGGTATTATATGGCAGTTAAAAGTAGAATCATAGAAGGGTAAAGTAATCACCTCACACAGCTGAAGCGGAAACTCACGACACGTTTCAATCTTCTATTGTAGAAGAAGAAGTGGTAGGACCATCTGGAAAAGATGCAAACAACTTGGATTATGGAATACCACCAATAATAGCAAATTTGACCAGCAAATAGAATCTTCTCTCTTTAGTAACACATCTAAAGGTTACAATATCCCGCCAAGCTATTTTTTTAAGGTAGAACTCAAAAGTACCACCTGACTTGTTTGGGCAATGTTTTAACTTGATAATGACCCTGTGCTACAGCTTTAAAGCCAAACCTCTAATTAATCTATTCAATGAGACAAAGGACTTACTTTCTAATCTATAGACCAATCAAACGAGACAAAGAGAAATAGCTGATATAGGCAAAATGAGATGAAATATGAAAGTGAAATCATCGTATACAAGAAAGAGGAATAAATATACAACAAAGAGGAAAAATCAATGTACTAATTAATGAGCGCAAAAAAATACTGCTATAACTTACTCGTTTGACAGGGGCGGTTCAAGAATATATATTTATATAAATAGATTCTTTTATATTTTAAAGGTGCAAAGTTATTTAAAAAAAATTAAAATCAATATCTTCTAATAATTCTTCGAGATGCAATTTACTGGGCTCTTCCTCCATTTCTTTTAACAAATCACTATCTGATTTGTGATGATAAACTAAAATACATTTTTAGTATTTGAAGGTATCATGTTCTTGTGAGAAGGTAATACACAACACAAAAGACAGAGATATTTATACTTCTATCATGAGAGTGAAGCTTAAAAGAAAAAGGAAAAACATAAAGTACAATTGTATTTGATTCTCAAATTCCAAGTTATCTTTTCTACGGGGACTTACATTCCTATTCCTAAACTGTCAGAAGCAATGAACTCTCTTTCCTTCTTTTATTTAGCAAATTTTCCAAAAATAAAATAAAATACTGATATAACTATGAAAATGGTAAAAAGTGGGGTCCTTACAATTGTGGGGCCTAAGGCAAAGGCCTTAGTTGCCTCACTATCCAGCCGACCCTGTCGGATCCCAGAAAAACAATAAAGTTTGAAACTTTCTATATAAAGTATTTTTATTAATTATTATTATATTACAATCACACGGGATAAAGACTTAAAGAGAAATAGTTGATATAGACAAAATGAGATGAAATTGAAAAGTGAAATCATCATATTCAAGGAAAAGGAGTGAACATATGACGAAGAGGAAAACTCAGAATTGGAAGGGGAAGTAAATGTATTAATGAGAGCGAAAAATTTACTATTACTCGTCTGAATAACATCAACCAAATCCCAGAGAAAAACATAAAATTTGAAACTTTCTATATAAAATATTTGTAAAAATTATTACGTATTATATAAACAACATTGGAAGTGGAAGTAAGTGTACTAATTAATGAGAACAAAAAATTACTATAACTTACGGATACACACGTCTGAATAACATCAACCAAATCCCAGAAAAACATCAAATTTGAAACTTTTTATATGAAATATTTGTATAAATTATTCAACAACAACAATAATAATAATAATCTGGGGCCTATTAGTTTTAGGAGCCTAAAGCAAAGGCTTCACCGAGCAGTCTGAGACTCTGAGGGACCAGAAAGGACCTCAATCAGATAATTTAGTTGAAAGGATGAATAGGAAGTTCACACAGAAAGTTGACAGAGTCTAAAAAGGGTTGGGAAACAAAAGGATATATTCATAAAAGAAGTCTTACATGGCTCCTCTCTCAAGAAACGGATCTGCATCTGCCTCCGGATTGTAAGTGTAGATTTCACATTCAGCAACTTTCACAACCTGCACTGCTAATAAGTTAAGCAACTTGACCATGTTGATTCTTTGTCCTCTCTTTATGTTGATAAAAAAAATCACCTCGTCTAAAGCCTTGTACAAGGTTTCAAGCAGAGCACTGCCTTCGTTTATGTCAAGCCATTCCTGCAACCCAAATCATAGGATACCTAAACAAAAAGCTCGACATTCTCTCTTTGATAACTTAGCTAAGCCTTGAAACAAATGTGGTACAATGTCATCTCCATTGCGACATAAAATACACTATCTACTAGGAGTGGCAAACGGGTATATTGAATCGATATGGGCGAGTCAAAACGGGTTAAACAAAAACGGATAAATATCCGACCCGTCCATA
This sequence comes from Anisodus tanguticus, assembly GCA_034509755.1. NCBI lineage: Eukaryota > Viridiplantae > Streptophyta > Magnoliopsida > Solanales > Solanaceae > Anisodus > Anisodus tanguticus. Next base: position 821,888 of record CM067540.1, on the reverse strand, counting down.
TTTAACACGGATAAAAAATGCGTTAACATACCGATAGTATGGATATCCATAAACGTAGACTCCCAAAAAGCAAGAACTCATGAAAAATAACAAGCAAACAAATGGGTACTGATAACATGGATATCCATATTATCCATCTGGATATCGATTTTTAGTGGATATTATCCTAATATCCATATCTGATCCATTTTGTCCAATGATTCGGTTGGATGGTTACTATTTTTTTTAGTTGCATGCACTACTCACTACCCTTCCCAGTAAAACAAGGAAAAGACATAATAGTCAAATCATCTGATTGCTCCAATATGCTATTATAGAACATTAGAAAGAAATAAGGGTGTCTAATTCTATTCAGAAATTACTGATTTTGGTCTATTAAGGGCACAAATCGAAATCACAACCTTGTTTGATTAGCTATCTCACCTCTGGTTGCATGCAATTTAATCAAAACAATGCAATCAAGTAAAACCAAAGAGAAGATGATTCCTATCAGAAATGCCAACATGACAACCAAGGCAATTGCCAATATCTTCCCGACATATAATCTGTAACAAACTCAGCTTAGTAGCAGAAGAACAGAAATATAATAATAACCTTTGAAGCCTCAAACATGTAGATGTCAAATATCTGCTTAAAACTGTCCCAGCTCTCTTCAGTGAAAAACTGGTGAGCTTTCACTGCACTGGTAAATCAGAAAAGTTGGCAAGTAATAGCAAAAGAGGGATAAATTGTATATACACGCATTTCGAGAATACGGACAAGGCAACTGGAGTATTGTATTTTTTGATAAGGAAATTGGAGTATTGTATTGGGAAATGGAGAGACTTGAACTCTCAGCTCCTTTAAGAGCAACAGTGATCTAAACTGTCTGTCAAACCATCTGACAACACTCCCAAAGCTGTAACGAGAGGATTATAAAGCGGGATGCCATGTCGCCAAAGAAGCTGACAGTGACATTACCCATAATCCCTCCAATCAGCTTAGTACAAATAGGATTATTCTTCTTTTTTCAAAATACAAACAAAAAAGAAGAGAAAATAGCACTTTTAGTCCTTCAAATATTGATAAATTTTAATTTTGGTTCTTGTGATTCATAGTTAAGCACATTTAACCTTTAATTAATTGATATGTGTAAGGTGAATTATCACTACTTTAATGAATTATTAAGGGCTAAACCATTCAATTACTGGTGTATGATATTAAATTTGTACTTTACTCCATATTTAAGAGGTTTATAGTTCGAAAAAGACTGAAGATCACATATTTTCTATATAAAAGGACCAAAAACACATCACTTAATTAAAGGTTAAATGCGCTTAGTCAATTATTACAAGGACCAAAATCCAAATCCATCAATGATCGAGGGACCAAAAATGCAATTATCCCTAAAAAATATTTTCAGCATAAATTAGAGACTTACCTGAAGTCATAATCTGGATACATGTGATAGAGAGCAAGGAGTAGATATATCAATGTTTTCCGGCTGGAACAAAAATTTAGAAAAAAAATTGCATTACGAACCAATAAACACTTGTTACGGACTTAATACTCCAGCCATAGGTCTGGATTCACCACCTGGATCTACAGCTTAGATATTCAACAGGTGAAGAAGAATCAGTGTCCGAAGATTTTCCAAGATAATCGAAAATCTGCAACCAAAAGTTACTTTAAGATCTCACGGAAGAAGAAATTTATTAGCTACTCATACAGAGACAACAAGAAAAAATCGGACCAAAAACTTCCTAGATACTGTCATAAATACTGATGGAGGATGCAGTATATAGATATACAATAATGAGCACAAAAAAGCTTCTTCAAGATTGAAAATAGTGAGATTTTATTTCTAGCTTCCTATTATTGTAGTTTGATTTCTACTGCTATGTGTTCCCTAGTGTACTTTGTTGATATTATTTGTCTAAGTTAGCTACCGCTTCTTCCATCCAGAACGCGCTACCATTGCGTATTCGATTTTGTTATCAGCATGTTCTTTAATTTATTGTCTGGGTCTGATCGTTTCTCTTGCGTTGTTGTGCTTGCTTCACTTGTGATTATGCTTTGTCTTGAGCCGTGGGTCTCCCGGAAACAGTCGCTCTATCTACCAAGGTAGAGGTAAGGTCTGTGTACACTCTACCCTACTCCGACCCCACATTGTGGTATTTCACTGGGTATGTTGTTGTTGTATTATTGCTTCTACATATTGGGAGGAAGGTGTACCTTTATTCATCTTTCTGACGGAAAAACAAAATATAAGAACAGAACATCAAGATAAGCACAATAAAATGCTTCATGTGTCAAAGTTCCTTCATTCTCTCAAGTCTAAGGTCGGATTACTAATTACGCAGGACAGAAGAGTAGATATCAGAATAAGATGCATTTTTATAATACCAAAAAGCACTACGCGATTTCTTCCAGCTCCTATGCTTGTGAGAAGTAGCACGTACCCGTGGAAAAGTCAAGGAATGTGCAATCTGATATGGACCCCACCGTTTAGAAAAACATTTATAATCAAAATCATGCAATCGACACATCCCTCTTGAGGGTACATATCCCCCCCCCCCCGGGTGGGCACTTGACAATAAACGAGGCCTTTTACTTTATACTTAAATACATGTGATTTCTTTTTATAATGATGTTAACACAAAATTATAATTTTGTTTCACCAATCAACCCTTCACGCAAAAAAAGAATTCTCTAATGTGGTGTTGAATTATAGTAAACATATGAAGTGTTGCAAGGTGATTGCCCTACCTAGCCTCAACTAAAAGTAAAAGACCAAGTGATAGATGAGATATTCCTCAAGAGTTACCTCGTTCTCCAGACTAAGTGAAAGTTTCTTATCTGTTCCAGTATGTTTACCTAAAAAGAATAAGCAAAAAAGTATAGTTTACATAATTAGACTGTCCAGATGTAAGGACATTGTCTACTTAAGAAATCACTAAAAACACTTACAAGAGTATGCTTCGAGACATCCTTTAATGGTTCGCTCTCCAAGATTCACATGACTCAGAAAATCATTTATCCTGTACATATAACAAAATAATTCACTGCAACCAAACCACCAAAAACGTTTAGCACTTATTTGAATGTCATTATATGTCAAAGCTTACCGATCTAGAGGGGTATATTCCAGGTACTTCATGATTGATAGTAATGCAGAAGTTTAGCCCCAATGATGATATTAGAGGTCCTACTACAAAAACAAAAGTTCAAGATCACAATCGTCTCTTATACCACGTCCAAATAAGAACACATCAGACTCCAACAAGAAATATAATTTACCTCCTTCAGTAATGCAAGTAATATAATAAATTTTTCCCAAGTTAAACGTAATAAATGGAACATCACAAATCTTCCACATTCATAGCAAATTAATATAGTCTTTGTCAATAGACACGATTCTTCCTATTCGTAAAGTGTGAACCGTTTTTTTTTTTTTGTTTCTCCAAGTTCAAGCATAAGAAAGCATGGCACTTGGTGCTTCAACCAAACTCACCACAGATATTAGTAGAACCCCATCATTAAACGATTAGTAGGGTCGCTCTAGTTTTCATTATTTTACCTAGTTAAACAGGTTTTTAAAATAAAAATCACCTCTAACAGAATCAATGTTTGGTTAGTGCACATATAATCACTTTTAACAGATTACTCCTTCCGACTTGTCCACTTTCCCCTTTAAACACCCCTTAAGAAATCATAAATGAAAGGTGTAGTTTAAGAGGGTGTTTGGATTGGCTTATTTCAAGTGCTTTTTGGCTTTTAAGTTCTTTTCTACTTTTGAGATGTTTGGTGAGATAAAAAGTGTTTTTAAGCACTTATTTTTAGGCTAAAAAGATACAAAACAAAGCCAAAAGCCAAAAGTTGGCTTTTGGCTTTTAGCTTATAAGCCACTTTTAAAAAACCAATCCAAACACCCTCTTACTATCTCACCCTTATCACTCTCCGATAAATTGCACGCTAATCAATATTGATTTATTTCAAGAACACTCCGATAAATTGCACTCTAATCAATATTGATTTATTTCAAGAACACTTAATATTAAAGGTTAGGTGGGAAAGATTTAATTAATTCTATCTTAATTTTGTAAATTGACAAGTAATTTGGGACAAATATTTTTAGTAATGTGGACAAGTAATATGGGACAAATATTTTTAGTAATGTGGACAAGTAATATGGGACAAATATTTTTAGTAATGTGGACAAGTAATATGGGACGGAGGGAGTACGAACTATGGCAAAGGGGCAGCCCGGTACACTAAGCTCCCGCTATGCGCGGGGTACGGGGAAGGTACGGACCACAAGGGTCTATTGTATGCAGCCTTACCTTATATTTCTGCAAGAGGTTGTTTCCACCGCTTGAACACGTGACCTCCTAGAGAGATAGGGGAGTAGGGACGGGGCCAATGTCACCAACAACACTAGCAGTCTCGGATCTTTGAATAGACAGAGAGAGATGCTCTTCCTGTGGCCCAAGAGCGTCAAGAGCGTATTCTTTCCTTCTGCAAAAAAGGTGATGAGATTGTTTTTCGTTGCTTGACTCAATAATGGCCCTTCAAAGTCATTGACTCCATATTTAGGGAACGGTTGAACTCCTTTTTTGACTGTCACATGGCATCAACTTTACCAATTACTAACTATGGTTATAATGAATTACTATGACTAAGTTTTAGTAAGCAATCTAAAAGTCATTAATCTAAATAACTAGAGATCTTATCAGAATCCAGACCACCTTAATTGACCAATTAACCAACAATTATTACAATAATTACATATTGATTAGGCCTATGTACAAAATATGCAGGCATAATAGTACATCTTATTTTACATCTCTATGAATCTAAGAACTTTTGCTTGCATTAATTCACCTAAAAGTTAAACAAACTTCAAAATATCCACTTATTAGCCAAACATATTCTATAAACTAATAACATTTCATAAGATTCCCAACACACAACATTAAAAATGTTCATAAAAACTCAAAATTTAGCATAACGTAAAACACAATCAAATGCAAAACATGGAAAAGGTTTAAAAATTAAAAAAATACAACATACCCAGGAATAATTCCACTAGTGGGTTCGGAGGGTAGGTCGTACACAGACCTTAACCCTGCTTTAGAAGGTAAGTAGTCTTTCCAATAGCCCTCGGCTAAGAACAAATAGTAAAGTAATAGAGCAATAACAAATCAGGTCAAAATAGTATGCTACAAATAAAAAGAGACAGTAAAAAAGATTAAAAAAAAAATAAAAAACTTCAGATCCACAGAGTTTGACTTACAAATAAGCAAAACAAATTTAAAAATAAAACAGAATATTAAGTTGGAATGAGAAAAAGAAAACATACCCCTTTTCAACAACTGAAAAATTTTGAAAATTTTATTATTTTTCTGGATTTATTAGTAGGAAAAGAGTATATGACAACAACAACATATCCAGTCAAATCACACAACAAAGAATCTGGAAAGGGTAGAGTGTACACACCTTACCTCTAGCTACCACCGCTGTTTCGAGAGACGTCGGCCTCAAGACAAAGCACAAGAAAAGAGGATATGAGGAACTATATATTCGAATATTCGAAAAATGGTGCAAAAATATTTGAAATTTGGGAGAGTTGTTTTTTGTTGAATTTTGAATTTGGGGAATTTTTTTGTTTGTTGGAAAAATAGGGAGATTGAATTGACGGTAGGTAAGAGGCATTTATTTAGGGATGTTGTCTTAAGGTGATTGATGATAAGGTATTTCTGTTTGATGGGTGGGTGGGTAACTTCAATCCTGTGGATCTGTTTAAACTTTAAAGGTTGAACCTTATCCATTAGATTCAATCAAATATTATACTAGATATATATTAGAAATCAAATTTATCCCTCAACTATATTTTATGAAATAAATTTACCCTCAATCAAATATACTATTACATTTGCAAAATTATTAAATTTGCCTCAATTGGATAGAAATGTGGCGTTTAGAAAGGGAAATGATTAAATTTATTCTCCAGCTATATTTTATGAAATAAACTTACCCTTTGTTAAACTTTAGGATCAAATATACTATTACATTTGTAAACTTATTAAATTTACCTTAATTGAACGGAAATATGCGTTAAACGCCACGTCGTGGATCCACGTCGGCAGACCACCACTGTTACACCACTGCTTCAACCGTGAAACCACCAATCACGATCATCAACGTCACCACAATCAATCTCCTCTCTTCCTCTTCTCCGATCGACCACAACCCACTGCTTCACCACTACCATACCTTCGTCAACAATTAGCACCGCCACAACCACCTCTCCTCTCCATCTTCTCCAACAAAGATCTGGAACGTCGACGGCGCATCCCCAACGGCAACACTGCGATGGCTTCAGTCGGCTGGTCTTCAACACCTTTAAACTTCAAATAACGCTATTCCTCCTCAACAGGTTTCCGATTAGTTATACTTTTTTTGTTGTTTTTGTTTTTTTCGAGCTGACGATTGCCTTAGTTTATAGATCTGATAATATAATGGTTTTGTTCAATGTATTTATTTGATTTTGTTATTGGTAAAAGGGATAGGATTATGGATATCATGGTGGAGCTCAAGGTTCTAATGTGTAGAGGTGGTGCACAGAGGGCTTCCCTTGGAGGAAGCGATCTGTTTTCGGAGCCTTTGACGCCGGAAGGGGTGGGGGTGGAGAAGATGAGAGGATGGTTGTGGTGGTCTGCCGACGTGGCGTCCACGTGATCCAACGTGGTGGCCAAGACACATTTCCGTCCAATTGAGAGTAAATTTAATAAATTTGTGCACGGTGAGGGTATATTTGATCCCAAAATTTAACGGAAGGCAAAATTATTCCATAAAATATAATTGAAGAGCAAATTGACCCTTTTCCCTATTAGAAAAGTTATAAACTCACCTTTATTTTAAGCCACTAGATCGAAAATAATTACAATCGCTAGTCCTATACAAAAAAATATTCATTATTTATGGACATATTCATATATTAATGAAATATTTGGTGCGGATATATTTTTACCTTGCGACACAAGCAACCTAATAGAAGGGGTCATTAGCACAAAATATTATTATTCTTGAATGATCTTTAATTTTTGCCCTTCAAATTTGTGATTTTTTAATTTTTGTCCTTTAGTGCTTTTAGCGTGGTATAATTGAAAACTTCGCTCGGAAAGTTTCACCTTCTATATGTATAATAACATTCACACAAGTTATGTCGGACACTCAAACTTTCAACACTCGTAATATGAAAAAACAGCATAAGTTTATATTTCGCTCAACAAAATTTTACCTTTAGCTCAGCATATGTTTCATAACAGTCATACAAGTTATGTCGGACAAGACAATTTTTAACACTCAATATAATCTAAAAAATACTATACAATTTATATCGCATTACTTAATTTCTACAACGTATGCCTAACGAACAAATTGGGATATTTTCATTAGATAAGTAACATATACAAAATTTAAGACCATAAATATGAAGTACAAAAATTAAAAACCAGTGCGTTTGAGGGTCAATCCGTACAAAAACTTCCAATAGAAGAGAATGAAGTTGAGATGGGCCAAAAGTTCAAGAGTGTGTATTGCGATGGGCCTGTGTAGTTCCATCTAAAGGGCAAAGTCTCGCAGAATAATTGGAAGTTGCGCTAAGCAAACATGACAATCCTGGGACTTGGCCTGCTTACCACAGAACAAAAAGGGAAAATTCACACACACAACTAGATGATGCAATTTTCATCCGCTATAGCCCAATTCGATTTTTCATTAAAAATGGCCCATCTAACTTAAACCTTCCGGTCGTCTAACCCAAACTTCCTATTATACATTAAGGGAATGTAGCATCGGTGTATATATAATGTATATAGCTATATATAAATTGCTCAACTTTCTTTTGTAACTTTATGTATACATCCGTATACACTAGTATACACTATTAAACATCACACACTTTTATACACTATTATACATTATATATTATATATTATATAGATATTGTATATACAATGTATCAACGATGTATATATTCTATATAAACTATGTATAAATAGAGTATAACTATATAAACACGGTATCCACACTATTATAAACAAAGTGGTAGCAAAAACACAGCAGAAGATCTTCGACGAACATGGTCTACTCCATTACCGAACAGATCTGGAAAATATTCAAAATACAAACCGCCGGAGTTGAAATTTTCCGGCCAGATCTAAATTTTCATGGCTTGGTAGCGAAAATGGAGAGAGAGGGTTGATGGAGGAAGCTCGTAGTGAGCTTGTGCTATTGCGTCGAATGATGGCCGTGGTGGTGAAAGGCACGGTCGGCTCCGGATACTGAGTAGTGAAGCTAGTTCTAAATTACCGAAAATATAGCCAATTGGGCCAAAGAGGGTAACTTGGGTATAATTGGGCCAAAAGTGGTAAACTAGATGGGTTTATGGACACCCAACATAATTTTTCCAAAACAAAATAGATAATTGCACGGTATACACACACATGACAAACGGCTCCGTTTATATATGATTTGAAATCATTATATGAAATAAGTATTTTAAAATCAGGATGATTTGAAGTTGAATTTTGTTTGAACAATGAATATCTTAAATTGCATTTTTTCTCATAAACAAAAAACTCGCCATAAATTGTGAAAACCATCAAAATATGAAGCCAAAATAGATTTCTCCCTCTCGCTTATTTGCTAAACAATCAAAAAGGAGAAATGGTGTCAACTGTCAAGTGCCGCATATGACTTCATATACTAAATTGTTTGCATTAATAAACCACATGATTTTAATGAAAAGTATGTATTTATATTTTTCGACGAACCGACATAAATCTTATTTTTCAATTCAAAGGAGGATAATTCCAAGTCTATGAAGATTGAAGCTTTCTTATTTTTGTTTATGTATTTTATTCGTCAGTTGACTACGCTCAAATAGAGTATTACGGTAACTATACTCGCCGCAAATTTTAAGAACGAATTAAACCATATTAATGAATGCAAGAAAAAATCGGCTACTCGTCGCTATTCGCTTACGAACTATGTGATGTGTAGGGGTGTTCATGATCGGTTTGGATCGGTTTTTGGTTAAAACCAAAACCAAATCATTATAGTGGATTTTTTTAATTATTCAAATCAAACCAAATCAAATATAATACATATCTATCGGTTTGGTTGTTGTCGATTTAGGTCAGTTTGGTTCGATTTTTCCGATTTGTAAGAAACTTAATGATATTTCTCTGTTTCATTTCCCCCCCCTACGATTAAGAAAGATTTTTCATTATTTTCCAACTTATAATTTGTTATTATTACTTTTTGATTGCGAGAGTTATGATTTTCTTGGATTATGAAGAAAATATCTTAAGATCTATAAGTTTTATTGAAGTGAATAAAGTTTATAAGAAACACAATCTATTTTAGGTCAATCTCATAAATGTTTCTTTGAATTAATAAGATTGAATTTCATGGATCTCTTTTAGTTAAAAATGAGCTTAAGGTGTAAAGTTCATTAGCCTATTAGAGGTAAAGAAAATTTGATAAAAAGTAACCAAAATATTTAAAATTACTTATAAAAATTAATATATCTTAGATATATGATTATAAAAATTATGTTTATGATTTGTCGGTTAGGTTCGTTTCATTTTTAATAAAATCAAAATCAAGTGAAATATTATTAATTTTTAAAAATTTAAAATCAAACCAAACTCAAATAACTTTCGATTTATTTGATCGATTTGGTTCGATTTGCGGTTTGGATCGGCTTCTAACCAAACCGTCAACACCGTAGTGATGCGTGCTCAAGTCTAATTAAATTTGGACCGTGCACTCAAAGTCCATTTCCAATTTTCCACGTTGAAACTTGAAGGACCTAGAAATCAAAGATAAGAATTAAAAAAAAATACGCCGAATTAGATGATCCAGTGAATATGTATTTTGATAACTACTTTTTATTTGTAATATAAATTTTAAAAAAAAATTGAAAGGATTAGACTCAACAGTACCTATAACACTATGTATATTCATTATTTAAATATTAATTTATGATTATGATAATAATAACAATAATAATAATAATATATTGAAAAGTATTAAAATCAAAGGATACCTATAACGGTATCTTTATTGTTAGCATTATGACTCCTAAGAATCTTGCAAGCAGCTACATGCATACCTAAATGTCATAAACTAGTTGGTCAACCATACCTAATTTAATTTGTTTAAAGCTGATTTTCTTTCGTTTCCGGTCGAGGGTATTTCGGAAACAACTGATCCACTTACCAAGGTAGAAGTAAGGTCTGCGTACACTCCACCCTCTTCAGATCACACGTTGTAGGATTTCACCGGGTATATTGTTGATGTTTCTTCCATGCCCCCAACAATGTTTCTATTTTCCTTTATTTTCTCTTGTAGAACGACAAATTTCTGTTTTTGTTGCCATTTTTAGAGAGGTTGGTTCACCACATGCCTTTCCACATATTTTTTTTTTTGGAGAAAAGAGAAATAGAATGAGCAGAAGAAAACTTGAGGAATTTCGTTGAAATAATCGGTCAATTCAAAGGCTTAAAAAAATTCGTAGGTCTTGAAAGTGAAACTTGTTAGAATTCATATAATTCATGAATCCTTACAAAGAAATAACAAGAGTAAAGAAAAAAGAATAAGAATATTATTGATAGTGAATTGGTGAGTAAAAGAAAAGCAATTGGATCCCTTTATATAGGGACCAATACATAAGACATACAGATGGTTTTTCGATGTGGGACATTTTATCCAAATAACAAATGCTAACATCCCCTCTCAAGCTCGCGATGGTGTAGAGAGAAGCATCGAGGGTTTGCCAAGAAAGAACCGTTGACGTTGTAAGGTATGCGCCTTTGTGAAGAAATCTGCAAGTTGCATCGAAGATGAGACAAATGGCAAGGATAGAGTGTCTTGTTGAAGATGATATCGAATAATATGACAATCAGTCTCAATATGCTTGGTATGTTCATGAAAGACTGTGTTGTGCGCAATCTGAATAGAACTCTTATTATCGCAGTATATCGGTGTCGGTGAGGAAAGAGAGATACTCATATCAGCCAATAACCAACGTAACCATACAATCTCACACGTAGTATAAGCCATAGCACGATACTCTGCCTCGGTTAAAGAGCGAGAAACAACATCTTGTTTCTTACTTTTCCATGAAATGAGTGAATCTCCTAAAAATACACAATAACCAATAGTGGATTTCCGATCAGTTGGGTTACTAGCCCAATTTGCATCAGAAAATGCACGAAGCTCCAAAGATGAGGTCGATGGAAACAAGAGACTCTGATAAATCATTCCTCGGAGATAGCGAAGAATACGCATAACCGCAACCCAATGGTCATATGTAAGAGAACAAACAAACTGCTGACAATGTGAAAATCATAAGCAATGTCAGGGCGAGTAATACTGAGGTACACCAGGCTACCCACAACTGAACGATATAAAGTGGGATCAGGAAGAGGATCCCCGTCAGTAGGGGTATAACGAACATTGACCTCAAGAGGAGAGTCAACAATACGAGTATCTGTGAGACGAGCACACTAAAGAATATCTGCAGTGTACTTAGACTGAGAGAGAATATATTACTTATCAGAATAAGCTACCTCAATGCCTAAAAAGTAACGTAGATGACCTAAATATTTCATCTCAAAGCGACGAGACAAAGTATATTTTATGTTTGTGATACCATCAATATCATCACCTGTAATGATCATATCATCAACATACCACAAAAGCAAAATATGACCTGCAGGGGACGATCTAACAAATAACGCCGAATCAAGAAAGCTGGAAATAAAACCAAGAGAAGATACTACAGTGGAGAACTTGTCGAACTAAGCTCTTGGGGCTTGTCTGAGACCATACAACGCCTTCTTTAAGCCTGCACACATGTCCTGGACTATGTGAAACACCAGGTGGAGGTACCATGTAGACTTCCTCTTGAAGATCCCCATTCAAAAAGGCATTTTTAACATCCATTTGTGAAATATGCCAATGACGAACAGAGGCTACTGCAATAAGAACTCGGACAAATGCCATTTTTGCAACAAGTGCAAAAGTCTCCTGATAATCCATACCATACTCCTAAGCAAAGCCCTTTGCAACCAAACGACCATTATATCGCTCAATAAGACCATCAGACTTGATTATAATCTTGTACACCCATCGAGCACCAATAGTTTTCTTACTAGACGGTAGAGAAACCAAATTCCAAGTACCAGTTCTGTCCAAAGCAGACAATTCCACACTCATAGCCTCTTTCCAAAGAGGATCACGAGATGCCTCAGAGTAAGAGGTAGGCTCAAAAAGAGAATTAATAGAAATTAAAATAGAGGCGAATGGTGGAGAATAGCAAGAATAATCATAATCGAATACCTGGGTAGATCGAGTAGTGCGTTTAGGATAGCGAGGTGGATATGGATCCGCAATCACAAGAGGTTCTGGAATAGTCGTAAGAGGGGGGTGAGTATCAATATCATAGGACCTGCCAGAAGACTGAGAAGGAACATACGATATAAATGTAGAATCGGATGGGCAATCAGTAGTGAAAGGATCAATATCAACAAGGTTAGATTTTGACATGCCATGTGAAGTAGATGGAATGGAGAATAAAGGAACATGCTTAATAAAGGAAACATTACGAGAAACATACAATTTTCCAGAAATTGGATAATGACAACGATAACCTTTCTACCCAACCCCATATCTAAGAAAAACACAAATAGCAACACGAGACGATAACTTAGTACGCTATGCATGTGGACGCAGAACAAAACATGTAGAGCCAAAAACTCCCAAATGGGAATATAGTGGGGTGTGACCAAATAGTCTAGCATACGGAGAAATCCCAGAATTATGAGAGGTAGGGATCCTATTAATAAGATAAAAAGATGTAAGGACAGCTTCTCCCCAAAATTCGCTTGGGACATTAGCGAACAAAAGCATAGATCGATCAGTTTCAACAATATGCATATGCTTTCTCTCGGCTACCCCATTTTGTTGTGGGGTATCAGTACAAGAAGATTGATGTATTGTACCATCAGCTTTGAAAATACCGGAAAGATCTCCACTAGTATACTCATCCCTTAAATCAACACGAAAACATTTAATAGTGGTAGAATGTTGAGTTTTCACATAGGCTTGAAACTCAGCATAAATATGAACAAGATCAGAAAGTCGTTTCAATAAATAGACCCAACAATAACGAGTATAATCATCAATAAAAGAAATATAATATCTGGAGCCTCCATTAGTAGGGATAGGTGCCGCCCCCCAAACATCAGAATGAACTAGATCAAATGGTAAAGAAGAAGTAGAAGTACTCAGATTAAAAGGCAAAGCGAATTTTTTTCCAAGTTTACACCCACTACAATTAGAAATATCATCAGATTATAAATCACCAAGAATACTAGTAGTACACATAAAACATAGGCGAGGGCCTGATACATGACCGAGTCTAGAGTGCCACAAATAAAATTTAGAAGAAGAATGTGTCAAATGAAAAAAAGACAAATTAACATACATAACTGTTGCATGAGTAGGAAGATGCAGCTCATCCAAAACATAGAGACCTTTCCCCTTTCTACGCCCTATCCCAATCACTCTATTGGATTTAGATCCTCCATATAATAAGAAATTGGGGAAAAGGTCAACAAAACAGCCAGAGTTACATATTTGACCAGCATAAGCAAAATTCATATGTAATTTATGAATGCAATAAACATCAGGTAAAGATATAGTGGATGTACGAATGGTTTCCAATGTCTGTCAATGGCATAAGTGTGCTATCAACAGTCACAACAGAAGTGAATGGGGGGTCACAAGACATATATATAAAAGTGGAAGAATCAGGAGACATATGATTTTCAGCTCCAGAGTCCAAAATCCAAGAAGACGAATTGATACCTGAACCAATAGATGATGATGAATCGGAAGGAGCAGAAATAACATAAGACTGAGGATTACTTTGAAACTGCTTGAAGGCGAGGAACTTTTGAAATTGGTCAGCTACTGAATCAATACTGGGACTCACAGAAGTTCTTGAAGCTGAGTGACCAATAGAGGGCACAAAGGCGGCCTAAGTAGGTGGATAAGAGTTCTGGGATTGACCCCAAAGTATGGCTTCTGTTGCCTTCCATGATATTGTTGCGGAGGCTTCCGTCCTTGTGACCTTGACTGCGGAGGCTTCCAACCATGCTTTGTAGGCTTCCAACCTTGTCCTGACTGTGGAGGCTTCCAACCTGACACCTTTCGCAGCTCAGGACACTAATTCTTCCAGTGTCCGGGTTCCTTATAATAATTATAATTATCTATGGCTAATGTTTTATACTTGTGTGTAGGGGCTACAAAGACCGGTGCAGACGAATAAGCTGCCAAGACGAAAGTAGAAGCAATATGCACCCCCTTTAGAGTCTTCAAACAAGTTTCTTCGGACATTAGTTCAATTATCACATCTTCAACAGACGGTAAGGGTTTGCGGTGCAAAATGCATGAACGACAATTTTCAAATTCTGGGCGAAGACCCATTAATAGTTGAAAAGACGGTCTTCATCTCTACATTTAATATAAGCATCACATGCTTGCAATTCAGCAGATTCCGTCAAAACTAATTGATCCCAAAGAGTAGTCATTGTACAGAAAAAATCTTGAATACCCAAATTATTCTGTACTAGTGCACGAATTTCAAATTGTAATTGATATTTAACAACAAAATTATTCTGCACAAACAGTCTTGACAAATAATCCCAAATATCTTTAGCATTTTTTAACTTAGCCAATTAGACACCAATTCTTTATTCAACAGAGTTGTTGATCCAAGTAATGATCTTTGAATTATTGGTCTCCCAAATACGAAATAATTCATCATTTCATCTCCAGTTTTAGGACATTTGGATTTTCCAGAAATATAGTCCCAAAGTCCCTTACCCTTCAAAAAATTTATCATCACATAGCTCCAATATGAATAATTTTTTCCATCTAAACGAACACCAATAGATTGTAATGAATCGTCACCTCCAACCATCGAAAACAACTTAAATAGAAAAATCTCACATAACAAGCAACAATTCAATTTCCAAATAATAGACGAGAGTGTCCAATAAATTTCAAATTTTGAATATATCTCGGTTTGTGTGCACGGAGAAATTGAAGATTAACAATATACCATAAAACAAAAATAAAATACTATGAGGGAAGCATGATGAAGTTGACGTCAAGATACAATTGGAAGGTCCTTGTTGGTTTGGGAAGGTTACCAACCAACCCAATGAGAAAGAGCTATAACTTTAAGTTTAATACTTATTTTATTTTTTAGTTTCTTTCTCAAATAAACGCGTACAACAATTTAGAGGGATTGGATAATTACATAAAACACCCCAAAAGTTGATAGTCAAAGCCCTCAATTCCGAAAAATAAAAATTCAGCATCATATTTTTGAACCACCTCAACATTCTCTTTCTAGAATTTGGCTTTCATATTTAATTTGCAAGTGTAATTATCAAGTTGATTTTTAAAATATAATACTACGTGTTATTCGATAATTTAATTAATTATGAGATTGTTTGGACGTTCTCAGACTAATTATACATAAATTATAATATGTATATGTGATGAATACAATAACATACCCAGTGAAATTCCACAACGTGGGTCAGTGGGGATATGTGATTAATATATATAACAAAATATGACTTTTTATACTATGAATAATAACGTGAAGATTAATTGTTTTAAATGATTTTTGTCATTAATTATGCTTATTCATGTATTTTTATATTATACATATTCTTCCTTCATACTCTATCGGGTAATAATATACAAAGACAGATTCATGGTATGAAGTTTATGAATTCTTCCTACAACGATTTCACAAAAGCTATTGGACTCACGTGAAGTAACATACGATACTTTTAATTTACTCTAGTAATACATAAATTCTTCCATAACTTATGTGGGTGGTATTAAAGCCAGTGATTTTTATATCTTGTATTATTACTGAAAGATGGAATAATTTCCCTTGGGGATTTCTTTCATTATTCACAATATATATAGCTGTACAAGGTTGATTTCTAATATGGTACGAATCCTAACTTACCTTACAAAGGTTGATTCCTAATACAGTTAGAATCCTAAGTTACCTTAATTATACATCTACCATTATTACAAAATATACGGAGAATATTCTGAGAATATTCGCTAATACTCCCCTCGGACGGAGCGGGAGGAGGCCGAATGCTAAGGCCGGATCGGAAGTCGGTGAAGAGTCATCGCGGTAGTCCCTTTGTGAAAATGTCGCATACCGATAAGAGGAAGGCATGTGTAAAATTTTGACCTGACCACGGGCAACCTTCTCTCGCACAAAGTGGATATCCATCTCAATATGCTTAGTCCGTTGATGTTGGACTGGATTATGAGACATATAGATAGTAGATATGTTGTCACAATAGACTATAGACGCCTTGCGCAATGGACACTGGAGCTCCAAAAGAAGATTTCGGAGCCAACAGATCTCAGCGACAACATTAGCAACTCCGCGATATTCTGCTTCAGCACTCGAACGGGATAGCGTGGCCTGCGCTTGGCGGACCATGAGATAAGATTATCCCCTAGAAATACACAAGTACCCTGAGGTGGAGCGACGTGTGTCGGGGCATCCTGCCCAATCTGCATCCGTGTAGGCTAGCAACTTGGTTGGGGCAGAGGTGTATAGATGTAAACCAAAGTCTAGTGTGCCCTTAACATATCTGATATTACGTTTGAGGGCGGCAAAATGGGACTCTCAGGGGTCGTGCATGAACAGACACACTTGCTGAACGGCATATGCAATATCAGGCCTAGTGAATGTAAGATACTGAAAAGCACCTGCTAGACTCCGATATAGAGTGGGATCAGAAACTGGCGCACCGTCATTAGCACTAAGCTTGGATTTTGAGTCAACCGGAGTTGGCATAATTTTACAATTTGCCATCTTGGCCCTGTACACTATCTCTTCTGCATACTTACGCTGACACAGGAACATAGTGGCTGTAGATCTTGTCACCGATATACCCAAAAAATAACTTAGCTTGCCCAAGTCAGTCATAGCAAATTCAGTTTTGAGTAGAGCAATGATTTCATTCTTCAACCCGTCAGATGAGGCAGTAAGAACAATGTCATCGACATATAATAGCAAATATGCAGTGCTGCTACCTCAGTGAAGCGTGAAGAGAGATGTATCACACCTGCTACATACAAAACCAATCTGCAGAAGATATCTGGCGAACCTATCATACCAAGCGCGGGGTGCCTGTTTCAATCCATACAATGATTTCCTGAGACGACACACAAACTGCGGAGCTGCCGGATGAACAAAGCCAGGAGGCTGATGCATGTACACAGCCTCTTTCAAATCCCCATGAAGAAACGCATTCTTGACATCAAGCTGATGAATCGGCCAATGCATGCCCATAGCAATACTGAGAATAGTCCGAATAGTGGCCGGTTTAACAACCGGACTGAATGTCTCACCACAATCAATACCCTCCTGCTGATTAGTGCCACATGAAAGATGGAATAATTTCCCTTGGGGATTCCTTTCATTATTCACAATATATATAGCTGTACAAGGTTGATTCCTAATATGGTACGAATCCTAACTTACCTTACAAAGGTTGATTCCTAATACAGTTAGAATCCTAAGTTACCTTAATTATACATCTACCATTATTACAAAATATACGGAGAATATTCTGAGAATATTCGCTAATAATTAACAACCTAATATGATACATGTGTTACTTATGTTTTTATGTTAGAATGTGTTGTGTTTGTAAGGTTAACTAAATGATCATGTAGATAAGGATAAACCAAAGTATAAATAGAGACAGTTTTGTTTTCTTTACTGGACCAACTAATTGACATCGTTTATATTTTATTTAAAATAACATAGAACTAGAATGTCTCCACTATATTTAGGTAGTATACAGTGTCCAAATAATCAACTTGCTAAAAAAGTAATCAAACTTTTATTAGATTAACATTATTGTCCTAATTTACAACTATAAAAAGTTATTATCCAAAGAGGATAATGCACTTCTCTTTTTTTTCTTTTTCTGTTGACGAAGGAACCCACAGCCGCTACTCTCTCGAGTGCGCACAGGGTAAATTCCGGACTGACGCAATAGCCTGCAAACCACGTCAGCCGATTAATCACACTTGGCAAGCCGTGTGTGACAGGCTCAACCAAGAAGGTTTATGCAGGGGATCGAACTCGTGACCTTGCGGTCTCGCGCTCTACTGCTACACCAACTTGGCTACCCTTACGGGTAATAATGCACTTCTCTGAGTAGACTTGCCATGAAAGAGTTTCAACATGTTCTTAATTAATGTGCTTTGTCAATTATGAAAATGCTATATGAAGTTCTTTGCAATTTGCATATATCATTTAAAAACCGTCAGAATTAGCGATAAACAATTTCTTTCACTAAATAATAAAAATTCACAGCGAATTGGTATATGTTATTAAAAAAAAAATGTTAGCTACATCTCTATTGAGCGGCAAATTTTGTAATTAATTCTTGTTTTTCTTTCCGTATTTAGTTAATCTACTTGATTTTTTTAAATTTAAATGTATAAGTAACCATCAGAATTTGATTGAATCTAACTCTTACAACACTCGAGGTGAATAATCTAATAGCATATATTTGCAAAATTGTTGTTCAATTTTATTGTAGAAAAACTAATAATTTACACTTCTTAGTCAAGACAATCGGCTCTACTTACGTGTCAAGATTGTGATATTTGGATTCTACTTTATCTTAAAATAATAGACTTCCTTTGAAGATATTTCTCCTTCACGTGGATAATTCGTAATTTATCAAGATCCAAACTCATGATAACTAGTCCTCTTTGAGTCCAGCCCTTCACAAATTTATTTTTTGGTTTATGCCACATTGATTTCAAGAAGTCTATTATGTACGTATCACATAAACTTTGAGTTATTTCTTATAACTTTCTTCACTTTCTTAGCTCATTCTGATATAAGATTGGCTAGGGTATACCCAATGACGGATTTAGGAAAGGGTGTACAAATTTTATTCTCACTTGTGTTAAGGATGTACTTATTTAACCTATGTACACAACATAATTTTTCGGCAAGAGTGTGTATCGGACTACCCTTCACCTAAGATAGCTCTGCCCCTGGGTATACCTTATCTTCAGGAGCTAGCTAACGTAAAATTTGTCAGTCATGCTTAATCTGCCCTCTATTAAGAACGACGCATAGCTATCTTATGTTTTTTTTAATGGATTATCTTATTAAAATAATTTCAGTATATTAAAGATATAATAACCCAAATAATTAATGAAGTACTTGTATTTGCATCGTATTCTATTTGGAAAAAATCATGCTAAATCAATGCAGTGGGCATAACAATGTTAGAGTAATTATGGGGCAATCTCATAATTACCTTCATTCATTACTATTGATTGATTATGTAATATTTTGTAATTAAGTAGCATCTTATAATTTAGGTAAGGTAAATTAGTCTTCCATAAGACAAATGATATTATACTTGTATATATTTTACTATTGGGAAGAAGATTGATCAAGGAATCATTTCCTACATGGTATCAATAGCCAAAAGATCCTTGCCCTAATTCTTTTCTCTCCTTACACGATTTCTTCTTCCCTTTTCTCCTAATCTTTTCGGGCTAACCTTAACATAAAAATCCTAAACCTTTTTTCAACCAAAACCCTAACCGACTTCTACAAACCACCACCACCCCCTTCGGCAAACTCCCATCACAAGCCCTAAGGTTTTTCTTATTTTTTTTTCATCCACTTCCATCAAAACACAACTTCCTTCTTCTCTTCTTTTAATTCTAAGTGGAACCTATGGCCGAAAAACAAACCTTTTATCCCGCTATTGCCGTTAATAACGACAAGAACTTTATTTCAATAACTCTTGAAATGGAGAAAGGGCAGTATACCTCATGGGCAGAATTATTCAAAATTCATTGTCATTCTTATGAGGTGATTGACCATATCCTTCCGTCCGAGTCACCATCGGATACCACTACAGTGGACAAGAAATTATGGTCTCGGTTAGATGCTATAGTCCATCAATGGATTTATGTCACTATTTTGAATGATCTTCTCTGTACCATCTTGGAACCCAATTCTACGGCTCAACATGCTTGGGAACGGTTGCAAAACATTTTTCAAGATAACAAAATGTCTAGGGCCGTTTATCTTGAACATCAATTTACAAATATTAAATTGGATGACTTTACCAACATCTCAGCCTATTGTCAAGAATTAAAGGTACTTACGGACCAACTATCCAACGTTTGTTCCCGTGACAAATCAAATGTTAGTCCTTCAGTTGATTAAGGGGTTGAATAAACAATATGATGGTGTTGCTACGTTCATTCAGCAAAGCAATCTGTTGCCTCCCTTTTACGAGGCCCATTCGAGGTTAATTCTTGAGGAAACGAGGAAAGCAAAACAGGCATCATCGGGCACAACCACCGCCGGAACGACTCTCGTTTCCACCAACTCATTTTCCACTGATTTGGAGCCCCAAAATTCTGGTTCGGGGGGCAATAATACTCGTCAAAATAATGGCAAAAAACGGGATTCAAACGGTAACAATAAAGGGAAAAATAATGGTGGAAAGGGACGAGGTCGGGGAGGTGGACAAACTGCCGACGGCAGTGGACAGCTCGGGCAGTGACGGTAATCAGTGGGGCAGTGGCGAAAATCAGTGGGGGCAGTACCCACTGTGGGCCTGGGCCCCACAGTGGGCTACAACGCCATGTCCATATCCGACTTCTTCATGGGCCAGACCTCATCCTTCTTCAAATAGCCAACTCGATATTCTAGGATCTCGTCCACAACATGCATTTGCGGCACAAACACCATCTTTTGTCGGATATGCAACCACGGACATTGAACAAGCCATGAGCCACATGAATCTAAATAGTCCAGATGAGTCATGATACATGGATACAGGGGCTACGTCACACATGACGACATCTCAAGGTAATCTTTCATCTTATTTTAATACGAGCAGTAATAAAAATATTATTATCGGCAGTGAGCAGTAAATTCCAATTCGTGGTATTGGTCATGTAACACTACCCTCTCCCCACCCACCTTGATACTTGAAAAATGTCTTACATGCACCAAAATTGATTAAAAACTTGATCTATGTTAGACGTTTTACAATTGACAACAATGTTTCTGTGAATTTTGATCCATTTGGTTTTTCAGTGCAGAATTTTCAGACATGGATGCCGTTCATGAGATGTAATAGCACGGGGGACTTATATCACTTCACCTCTATTTCCAACAATCACATGGTCAAACCTTCCACCTTTGCGGCCATCTCTCCTAGTAAATGACATAATAGGTTGGGACACCCAGGAGCACCGATTTTTAATCAATTTAGGAAGAATAATTTATTTTCTTGTAATAGACTTTTGGACTCTTCTGTTTGCCAAACCTGTGTGTTTGGTAAACATGTTAAGCTTCTATTTTCTCCATCTACTACTCATACTTTTATGTCATTTGATTTTTTGCATTGTGATTTGTGGACATCACTCGTTTTAAGTGTTGCATGTCATAAATACTATTTGCTCATTCTTGATGATTATTCGAATTTTTTGTGGACCTTTCCCTTAGGACAAAATTCACAAACCTATAGCATTTCGAAACAATTTAGTGTGTTTATCAAAACTCAGTTTGGCAAATCCATTAAAAGTTTTCAATGTGACAATGAGGGAAAATTTCTAAATGCTTAATTTAAAGATTTCTATCACCAAAATGGGATGTCTGTACATTTTTCATGTCCGCATACCTCTTCTCAAAATGGGAAAGCCGAAAGAAAGACTCGAACAATCAACAATATGACTCGCTATATCCTTGTGCATTCGTCCACACCACTAATTTTTTGGCACCATGCCCTTCAAATGACTACATATCTTCTAAATATTCTTCCTAGTAAACAAATCTCCAATGTGTCACCCACTCAGGTATTATACCATCGTCTCCCATCAATTACACATTTACGGGTTTTTGGGTGTTTGTGTTATCCCTTGTTTCCATCCACCACCATTCACAAACTTCAGGCTCGTTCTACTCCTTGCGTGTTTTAGGGATACACACAAAATCATAGGGGATATAAATGCTTTGATATGTCAAGTGGAAAAATTATTATTTCTCGTCATGTCATCTTTGATAAATCCACCTTCCCGTTTGTAACATCTCGAGCGGCATCCTTACCTTCATATGATTTTCTAGACGACGGAATTCATTCAATTTTGAGGTATCGTCTAAACTCTTAAAATAATAGTATAGGGCCATCACCAAACCCGCGGTCTCACAACATGACCCAACCACAAAATGTGACTGGACTGAACCGAGGAACCGAGGAACCGAGGCCATTGTCTCTCTTCCCTCGGTCTTGGTCCAATCACAAAATGTCATCTTTAATTCTTTTTCTTGTTTGTTTTTTCGTCTTTTAATACAACATTAGATACTATTTCAAAATCCTTATTTGCTAAATACTCTTTAAAGTTTATTTTGAAAATAACTTTTCATATAATTTAACTTAATCAAGGTTTAAGCTGTGTGTAATCACTTCATTAAATTTTTTTTGTTGACGAAAGAACCTGCAACCGCTACTCTCTCGAGTGCGCATAGGGTAAACCCCGGACTAACGCAATAACCTACAAACCACGTCAGTCGATTAACCACACTTGGCAAGCCATGCGTGACAGGCTCAACCAAGAAGGTTTATACAGGGGATCGAACTCATGACATTGCGGTCCCGCGCTCTACTACTACACCAACTTGGCTACCCTTGCGGGTTAATCATAGGTTTTGAAGCTATTATCAGGGGATGAGTTACATTAATCATAGGTTTTGAAACTTGAAAAAACGGAAATTACTTCAACTTCATTATTTAATGAACTCATCATTCATTGATTAGTCTTAAACCGACCCCCTCCCCCTACCCCGCAAAGACAAAAAAAGAAACAAAAAGAGAAAAAAAACATCAAGGTTTTGTTTTTGTTATTGTTATTCTTTTTAAGAGTTTAAGCTTGATGCAAAATATATATAATAATAATAACATACACAGTATATTTTTATAAGAAAGATTTGAGGAGGGTAAAATTTGCACAGAATTATTTTTATCTCTATCTTTGTGGGATAGAGAGGTTGTTCCCGATACACCCTCAGCTCAAAAAAATTGTTTTTCAGAAAATAATTTAAAATAAATGCAAGAGCAAAATCTATTATGAAAATATTAAAGAAAGAAAAATATTGATAATGTACACCGACTTTATTTCTATCGGAGATAGAAAAATTGTTTTCCAAAAACCTCAAGTAACGCGCATATCAAAAACTTTTTTTCTATAAAAGAATTATATTTTTTTTGTAAATAACTTAAATAATTTCTTATTTTTCTCTGGGTTTCCCTATCTGTAGGAAAGTTCTTGTATAGGGTGTTGTTTCAAATTTGAAAAATATATATATAAAAAATGGAGATTAACATGAAAGAGAAACAAAGGGGAAGAGACACGTTTGAATGGCTCGGAACCTCAAAAGATACTCTTCATTGTTTTATAATTATAACTCTCTCTTTGTTTTCAAATTCTTGATCTATAATAAAATAAACTATCAAAATGTCCTTTATATACTTTGTGAAGAGGAAAGTCCCTACGGCGAAATCCCCTGCAAGGGAGAGGACCAATGGGACACGAACCCAGCAACATCCCTTGCAATATTTCAGCAAAGACTGTCACCACACAGATTCGAACTCGTGACTTCGGAGTGGTTGTACCCCAATCACCTTGTCACTTACCAACTCGCCTGTGCTCCTGGGGGCAAATATCCTTTATATATATATATATATATATATATATATATATATATATATATATATATATATATATATATATATATATATATATATATAGGGTTGTCGTATGGCTTTTGGGATGAAGTTGAGCGGATTAAGATGGGCTGAATCAATAGATGAGTTAATGCCCAACCCGTCCAAAACTTACCTGAGCTAAGATGAACGGGTCAAAATGGGCTAAATGATGGATCATAACCCAACTTGCCCAACTTGACCCATTACTTTTACAAATTTCAAACTTACCTTCTATGATGTTATTTTATTTTGTATGATATTTGATTTTTTCATATCTTTATTTTTAAAATAAGAATAATATATATTTTTTCATTTTATAAAAACAAAATAAATATATAAAATAATGGGTGGGAGGGCAGGGGGTGGGGGTAAGAAAAATTTCTCATTTTTTATAAAAAAATTGTATAAGTAAAATAAATATATAAATTAAAAACTTCGGGTGGGGTGGGGGATGAGGATGTGGTAAGCAAATTTTTCTCATTTTTATAAAAAAATTATAAAAGTAAAATAAATATATAAAATAGAAAATTTGTTGGTGGGGTGGAAGGGCGGGGTTAGTGAGGGAGGTTTTTTTCCCCTAACCTATTACCCAGGGATCTATGTATGTGTATGACCATTTTAAAGCTCAACACATGTAAGGTCTTGCTGGTTGGGTGATGGGGCATGAAAAATTTCTCTTTTTTAATAAAATTTTATATATAAGTAAAATAAGTATATAAAATAAAAACTTCGAGGGTGGTGTGGGAGGGCGGGGTAAGTTTTTTTTTATATTTTTAATAATTATTTTATAAAAGTAACAAAATATGAAATAGAAATTTGAGGATGAGAGTAGGGCATGGGGTGGAGGGGGTAGGATGTAAGAAAAATTTCATATATTTTTTTATAAAATTAAAAAATATATGCAATAGAAATTTGAGGATGTGGTAGGGCATGAGTTGGGGGGTGGGGTGAAGGGGTAGGGGGAGGTAAGCAAAAATTTCATATATATATATATATATATATTATAAAAGTAACAAAAAATATGAAATTGAAATTTGAGAATGGGGTGGAGGGGGTAGGTGGGGTTAGGGCGGTAGGGGTGGGGAGGTAAGATTTTATTTTTATTTTTTATAGAAGTAAAAATAATATGAAATAGAAATTTGAGGATTGTGTAGGGCAATGGGGTAGGTGGGTAGGGGATACGTTGATGTATTTTTATTGTTCCGAAATAATAAAGGAATTTTTTAAATAATTATTTATAAATAAAAATCATAATTTAGAGTGGAGCTCTAATCGTTAAGATTGATCATTTTTGTGTGTTAAGTTTGGACATTATCATGAGTTAATTTATATTGTTGATTTATAATAGATTAACTTAGACAAATCCAAAACAACACATAATCAAAATCACTTTTAAACAAATTCATGAAACTTTGACGCCTTGGGCGGATCATTTGTGTTTGAGATAATTTTGACACCATAATATATATTACCCCATTTCTCATTTGATTCTATGAAATTTTTTGAGTGCTTTAAACAGCGACCAAAAAACACTCAATCTGTTTCTTAACTTGTAGATATCCGATCCCTTTCTTGTAAGTCTCTTTATTGCTCAGTATATTCCCTTAAATTCTCCTTTTTTTTGGTTATAGCTTTGTATTCATTTCAAAGATCACTTTTTGCCATCTGGGTATTTTTTTCTTCTCTTTATTTGTACTTTGTTTCTTATGCTTGTGTGTTGATAGCTTTGAAATTTATTCAAAAGATCACTTTTTGACATCTGGGGTATATTTTTTGGCTCATCTTTTGTAGAGGAGCGCGAAAGTAGAGATAAGGTCTGAGTGCGTCTTGTCGTCCCAAAACCCCCCACTTGTGAGAATACTGGGTATGATGTTGTCATTTTTGAAGTTTTTATGTTAATAGCTTGAAATTTATTCAAAAAATCACTTTTTGCCATCTGTTTTTTTTTCCTCTCTCATTGTTTTTGTTTATTTCTACTTTGTTTTTGTTATTTGTGTGTTAATAGCTTAAAATTTATTCAAAAGATCACTTTTTGCCATCTGGGTTTTTTTTTTGCTCATCTTTTTTCTTTATTTCTACTTTCTTTGTCATGTTTGTGTGTTAATAGCTTGAAATTTATTCAAATGATCACTTTTTTCCATCTGGGGTTCCAAAGTTTCAATTTTTTGGGTACCCTTTGTTGTTATTTGCATGGTACTTTCGCTTGTTAGCTTGGTTTTATTATTCTTGGTTTCGTTTTTTTGTAATTTTCTTGGATTTGTTGGGTTTTTTTGTTTTCTTAGGAAGTTTCTTTATGCAAACCCTTATTGTCTTTTGATTCAAAATTTTCATACTTTTTTGAATTAAAATTGTCTTGTCCTTTATTTCAAATCTTTTGCCTTTTTGTAGTTGGAAATTTTATCAACACTTTTTTTTTCTTCATTGAAGGGAGCCTTGGACTAACTGTTAAAGTTGTTGTCATGTGACCAGAAGTTCATGGTTTCAAGCCGTAAAAACAGCCTCTTGTAGAAATGTGAGGTAAGACGGCGTACAATAGACCCTTGTGGTCCGGCCCTTCCTCGGACCCACACCCGCGCATAGCGGGAGCTTAGTGTACCGTGCTGCTCTTTTTTTTCATTCCTAAATAAACATTTGGTATTCCTTTATGACTTTATTACTCTTTACTTTTTGTATAATTGGCTGTTTTTTTGACAAACAACTTTTATGATCTAAGGCAACTTGTTTGCTGTTATTATCCAATTTCAGGAAATTCTGGTGGAAAGCTAACAAAGTGGTTCTTAGTTAATATTGGTGACATAAGGATGGGAGATCATTTTGTGTTTTTGGTTGATCGGTTGTTAACTGAATCAACTTTGGAGGCTGCAATTGAAAGCAGAAATCAGAAACAGCTGGCGTCATCGATGACGAATAGCTCGGTAACTGATTGCTCTTCTCGGGATTCGGATCCTATGTTGAGTCCTAGGAAGATGGTTGAATGTAGGATATGTCAAGATGAAGATATGGATTCGAATATGGAAGTTCCTTGCTCTTGCTGCGGTAGCTTGAAGGTTTGTTGAGTCTAATTACTGTTGCTATCTTGCTTTTTACATACAATATGATATCTATATTGGATTGAGATGAGCTTAAATGGAGCGATATGAACAGTGGGGATTCATATGGCCGACCTCAACTTGCTTGAAGTTGAGACTTAGGGTGTGTTTGGTATGAAGGAAAGTGTTTTTAAATTTTCTCGACATTGATGTTGTTGAATACTTGAATATGCTTGTAATTTGTGAAGAAGCCAGAAAATGAACTTTCAAGTAGTTTTGTGCACAATAGATGATTAAAACGAGATGATTGGCGATGTTGCTGTGTTTTTAGCTTCGGTTGGTAAAAGAAGTTCACCTATCTGCTGATGCAATTATCTCCTTATTCCTACCTAATTGTCCTATGTTTTGCTGTAATTTTCCCCAGCTCCGGGAGTTCCCATTATTTGCTCGACTTTTTAAAATTTGACCACCTATCTTGCCTGAATGTGCTTTTGAATGGAAGAAAAAGTTGGGGCAAGGTGATAAAGAGCCCTTTGCTCCGGGAGTTTTTCTTAAGTACTTTTTCCACAATGCTCTGTTACTATTTGATTCTCCTGTGATGCTCATATAATACTTGTCGCATATCATTTAAATTTTGTTCTGCAACTGCTTCATGGTTGTGCTTGGTTTTCTTTCAGTATGCACATCGGAGATGTGTGCAAAAGTGGTGTAACGAGAAGGGTGATACCATTTGTGAGATATGCCACCAGGTTGGAAACTTTTATAAGTTTGCTTTATGTAACTTACAGGCTAGGGATGCATTTGAACCAAAACAACCTTTTCTTCATCCTTCTTGTTAGGTTATTATAATATCGGCTCATTTCTGTAACTCAGCATGTGCTTAATTCTTCAGTTGATGTTGGTCAATAGTATCCTTATTCTGGATTTCTGTTGATTACAGACTTTTAGGCCTGGTTATACGGCACCTCCCCCTATTTTTCGACTTGGAGGCATCCCAATGAATTTTAGGTATCATTCTTCGTTTTCTCTTGTTGCTATTATTGGGAAATTGAATATTCTGTTCCGTATTCCACATTGATTTTTTCTTATCATAGTCGTGTTGTGGTCTTTTATCAGGGGGAACTGGGGCATTGTCAGAACAGACTTGAATAATCCTCGTCTGATAGCTGTCGTTTCAACTGATCGTGATTTCATCAACTCTGACGACTATGATGATGACTATGCAGTCTCTACTTCAAGAAGCATGATGTGTTGTCGTTCAGTCGCGATGATTGTAATTTCTCTCTCTCACACACACACGCGCGCTAGTGCCTTTGAGTTATGACTTATGAAAAGAGAGCATGAGATTCTTCCATCACTAGCTTTTGTGCTTGGCCAAACATCTTACAAACGATAAAATATGCAAACGTGATCCGCCACCACCAGGTGCGAGGCCAACATTCGAGTTACGGGTTCGGTCGAATCCAGTAATTTTAGCTCAAACCTTGTATTTATATGTAAAAATTAATTTAATATGTATAAAATAATCGATCAAGAACCCAATAAGTAAAAGCAAATTGTGATCAAGAACGTATAAACAAAAAATTTTGGCTCCGCCTCTAGGGCCCACCACCTCTTGTTTGGGCCGTAGTATCACTTACACAATTAGAAATTTGGAACAATTTCTAAGTGCAGTAATTTGATTCTGTCCTGTTCTTTTCTTAACAGTTTATGCTGCTACTCGTTTTAAGGCACACTCTTCCCATCATAGTCAATCAAGCAGAAGACTATTCGTTCCCTTTGGTCATGGTAAGGTACTAAACTAGAGAAAATGAGTATTCACATTGTTGTGTACTTGCAGATTGTAGTCTTACTGATTACCCTTTGCACAGCTACTACTGCTGAGGATTACCGGCATTGTTCTGCCTATATACATCATAATGAAAGCAGTGACCTCTTGCCACCGACTCCAACGCCAGCAGGTGAGTGATCTTAGCATCTTTTCTTCTTAAGCTCCTCCCCTGTTACCGTGTCGGAGTTAATTAAACTTTTTGTCCTCTCAATCCAGGCTATTTTACCTATCTCCTCGTCTGATGAAGAATCTGGCCCTGTGATACTCTCACATCAACCTCCTATCATCGACACACCTTGAAAGTTCTAGATATACGTTATTTCACGTTTACTCTACTGGTATTACTGCGTCCTGCTGCGTAAAATTTGCTGCAGAGAGGATGGATGTGTCTGAAGAAGTTGTAGATTGAAGAAATATCCAATGTAGAGCAAGAAAAAAAAAGAGAAGAAAAGTTAAAAAGGCTAAAAAAGAAAAAGAATTCAAGTCTCCAATTATGAAGGTTTCAAGGTTGTGAATTAGTTAGAAATCCTTGTACAGTTAGTTGAAGTTCAGCCATGTATATGAACACATTGATGGAATACAAAAAAGGTAGCAAGTTAGTGATTTATGGTTGAGAAAATTCAGTTTGACTTACATACTACATTAATTATTTGGGGAGGAAAAGACAATTTGAAGCCTTTAAGAAAGCATTTGATTCCAACTCAGCGGAAGTAAAAATATTAGACGATTTCTTATATGTTTAAGTGAGTTATTCGATATTTGTGTTGACGAGCAAACAAGTCTTTCATGGAATTAGTCGAATTGCAGTTGGCTCGGATAACACCGCTGTACATATATTTTTTTGAAAAAAGCGGAGAAATCATGTGATTCTTTAAGTGCAAGTGTCCTTTTTTGTGTTGAAACTTGAAAGGCAAGACCTCATATTCTTTGAGTGCTCAAGGGGGGCAAGTTCTTAGTCCACTAACTCAAAAGCTTAAACTTTGAGTTGCTCAAATTTCTCTTCTACTTCCTCTAAAGCAACCTACCAACTCACCAAATAAATAAACAAAAGAAAGGATTAAATAAAGAAAAAGACAAACTAAGAGGATTAAGAGGAAATGTATTTGATCTCGATTTAGAGAAGTGACTGATAAGGGCCTTATTGATAAATGAAGTAAAGGATTTATGAGCCTTAATCTCATAAACCATCTATATAAGAGTTGATCGCTCAACATCTGCGGTACAAATTCATTTTGAATATATTAGTCTTAGTATCAAAGGAGATCGAACGACCGCCTCATATTTAATAGACCAACTTGCTATTACAACTTAATTAGTAAACATTGCTTTTGATTCGTGAGAAATCTTCTTTTCGAATCTGACTCTTTTAAACGCCACCCCTATTTAGTAGACTAACTTGCTATAACAATTTAATTAGTAAACGTCGCTCTTTGACTCGTTGCTTACATTTCTTTTATAGGAAGCTAATTTAAGTTGGAAGCGTCTTCGTTGAACTAAAAAAAAGATAGTTGAACTCAATCAACTAGATTCTTCCAAAATTATGTAAGTAAAGAAAATGATTTGCCCTTCTGTTTTCGACATGGCATCAGTCAATTATGAAAGGTGTCTCAATTATTTTGTCACACATTAATAGAGACTAGAGAATAGGTTAGTTAAATAGTATTTGACCATAAGGTCAATGAATCATATTTGTCCTTTAAGGGATCATTAAAAACGAAACGTGTCGTGACTAAATATCCAATACATAATAGGGACACTTCTATGAAAAAATTCAAGAAACTATAATCAATTATCACCAATCACCATCAATGTTGTTTTACAGATTAAGTGGAAAAGAGATACACCAAGGAACTAAAATCCGCCATCACCAAAAGGTCTTAATTCGAATGACAAGTGTCACATTTTTTTGAAAAATCTATATAAAGTTTCACAAGGTATCTTATAGCTATTTAATATGTATTCAATTTTTAATATTTATTTACATGTCTATCTTTTTCGGAACAATTTCAGACTTGCCGTGCATGTCTGCAAAGCCTAACTTCAGACAAAATGATTGAAGTTCTGAAGTTAGTTGTTCAAACAAAAATAGTTGAACTTCAAATGAATATGGTTGAAGTTCAAGAAAAAACTGACTGAGAAAATGATAATTCTGTAATTAGGTAATTATGAACTTCGTCCTTTTCATCCGTTATCTGTATTGCGCTCCGACTAATATCTGAATTGTTGTTAGGGATGGCAACGGATAGGATCTGGACCGGATATTACTAGATCCAGATCCAGATCCGTTTTTCATACCTGTATCCAGATCCGGATCCAGATCCATTGGGTTCATAAAAATCATATCCAAATCCAGATCCATCGGATCCACAGATCGGACCTGGATCCACACGTAAATTTTTTTGACTTGAATAATATTTCAACATACAACCATTCCAGGATAGTACGATACTGAATCAACAAAACACAACATTCATATCTAATATTTGTTGGAAATTAGCCTTTGGCGGGGAGATGCGTCCACCCATCTTTGATGAATTAAACACTAGTGTTTCGCATGTTGGAGACCTTGTCTCTTCGCACATGCATGATCTACGAAGTGAGTAGATGACCGTAGGGCCAAGAATCGTCTAATTTCGTTGAGAAATGAAAGAGATATTGGTCCACGAAGTAAGGTGTTTGAGACATGGAAATGTGGTGTGGGACAAATCTACCACATCGGTGGGAATAGGAAGAATTGCTCTCTATATAAGTCTCTAATGTGGTAAAGGGTTTGGATCCCCAAGGGGTATCCCATGTGTTTAAAGGAGGGAAGACCTAGATGTGCTTGGGTTCAAGGCTAAGCCCACACGCGCGCCGCCGCCGCCCGCCCGTCCCGTCCGGTCTCGGGTCGTGGGTCGTGGGCCTTTCTGATATTATCTTTTTGGACCAGAGAACTCGCCGTATGTACGCTTGATCCCGAAGTTTCATATGTACGAGTTTGGACCGAAATTCTTTTATATGTACGCTTTGGTCCCCGAAGTTTCAATATTTACGCTTGGTCCCCGAATTTACGGAGACTTTTTCTCGCCTACCGTTGGGATGTTTTTTGAGGAATTAATCAGCCATTACTTGGCTGATTAACTCCTCCATTAACACCCATTACTTGGGCATTAACGGCCATTACTTGGCATGTTTTTAATGCCCTCCTAAATGGCCATTAACAGCCATGTTTTGGCGGTTAGGCGACCTTTTCTCTATGCTATATATTGAGCTTCATTTGGCTCAATTCGGTGGCGAATATAGACGAAAAACAGGCCACAAAACAGACGAAAAAGACAACGAAAAATCAAGCAAACCGGTGGCTGAAAAATCGAAGCAAACCGTGGCTGAAAAAAATCAGCAAAACAAAGTGGCTGAAAATCGGGTCAAAAACGGTGACCAAACCCTCACGTATACACAAGATATACACTACGAGACACACTATATACACAGAGACAAAAGAGAAGAGTAAAGAGAAACTCTTCCTTCCTATTCCATATCTTCACAGAAGTCGAGTCATATTTGTTTTCTTCGACAGGCTCTTCCTATTGGCTTTGTAGTGTTGAGATTAAAGTGTTGTTTTATCTTGGGAGACTATTGCCCGCTAACGTAAAAGCATATATACGGGGCAATCTTGTCTTAAGGATAGAGGGCTATCCTCGACTCAACACACAACGTTGTAACCTTCCAGATTTAGTTGTTTCTTGATTTCAGGATATCAAGATTCAAGACACAACATACTTGCGGCAGTTCTCAAAGTTGGCTTTGCAAGGTGATCAAGATTCAAGACACAACGCACTTGCGGCAGTTTTGAAGGTTGACCATTTATTTATCCTTTCGAACATTTGTAATAGTTATTTACATCCCGTACTGCTTTATAAAGTACGATAGAGTACCAACAATATTAAAGCCAATGCATTCAGTTTCCAGTAACTAACAAACTGAAAAGTTCCAATACATTCAATTTTCAGTGCATTCAGATACTGAATCAACAAAACACAACAACATTCATATCCAATGCATTCAGTTTCCAGTTTCCAATTTCAAAATTGAGAGACTGAAAAGTTCTTTTTCTCATAAATAATAGATGTGTGTGCAAATATGAATTGTATCGACGCTTCAATTTGCTGCAGAAATTTGTAAGCAAAAATTAGTCTTTGTTCTCTGCTCTTGTTGGATTGATAAAATCGTACACGTATTTTCTTTTTCTGTTTGTGTTTGACTGTTAATATATCTTTCAAAATCCCAAAATATCAAATATTATATAAATGAAAAACTGTTAATATGGACTTTCTTCCATATTAAGTATTTGCCGGACTAATTATGAAATCTGATTTACTCTTGTTTTTAAGCTTTCCTTTTCTTCTCAATCAAATACATGCAACAAATGATATTCCAACTATTTAACTTTTACTAGCTACAATTTTCTAAAATCCACATTTCTAGCAAATTTCTTGACATTCATCAAACCTTAACTTTAACAGATGTATCCAGGACAGTCTTGATAAACCATCACAATACCAAGACTACTTAACTTTTGAATGTGTTCATACTCGAACAAAATCCTTAAACAAGAAAGATGTATTAAAGAGATGCCAGAACCCAGACCAAACAACTTCGTCTAAAATAAATGGTTAACCAATCTTTTTTAGTTATATTCTTTTTTTTTTTTGTGTGTGTAGATTATGAAAACAACAGAAGTTAAAAGAGCCAAAAAACAAAAATCGAACTCACCTTTCATTGTGTAGGGACGACAAGTAGATACGACGACTAGGGTTTGTCTTACAGAAGGAAACGAAATGAATGAGTAGGTCTTTGCCCTTTCGTTGGCTTAAAGACAGGCAGATGGTCTGGGCTTCGGTCCTTAAAGGACTTGGGCGTGGCCGAGAAAAATAAAAGAAGTTCTAGGTTATGGACTGGTCTTACTTATGAATGTATGAATGTATAATGTATTTAATAAAAAATGGATCCACGGGTCGGATCTGGACCGGATACGGATCTCAAAGACAAGATCCATATCCAGATCCGATCCGTCATAAATGGATCCGGGTCCGATCCGGATTCATCGGGTCCAAATTTTGAAGATCCATATCCTATAAAATGGATTTGAATCCACCGAATCCGGACCGGGTCCAGGATCCGTTGCCATCTCTAATTGTTGTTGCGTAAGACCCATTTAAGGGTGAAGCTCTCCTTAACAAAATTCTTTTCATACTTAAGACTCGAACCCGAGACTTCTAATTAAGGACAAATGCATTCTATCCATTCTCCTACAAATGTTTGGTTGTTAAAATAAAGGAAGTTTAGGCAAATGATAGAAATGCAACACAAGAACTTGTCACTCTCTAGATATTATGAAGTTGCGTGTCTTCGATAGTTTTATGATATAATCTTTATACTGCAGCCAACCAAAAAAAAGGAAAGAAAGAAAGTGCAGATAAATCTATTGAATAATTGAATGATTTAGATCACTTGTCACTTCATCTAAAATAAAAGGATGGCAAAATAAAACATATATTTTGTGACTATTAATAGATAAATTAGGAATCTCCTCCATCATGTTTTCGTTATCGGATTAATTGATTTGACCTGCTCATTTAACACAAATTTCTGGGGGCTAATCAAGAGGATAAAATGTGTTCATTTGGTTTATGTGATGCATCAAGATAAGATCTAGGGTTTGTTTTGTACGAAAGAAAAATGTTTTCCTGGAAAATAAATGGTTTTCTTACTTATTTTCTGATTTTTGGTAAGTAATCAGAAAATATTATTCCAAAAAATTACATATTATTTACACAAATACTATTGATGTGGAAGAAGCCAATCAAAGTAGAATGCATTTATGGAACTTCTTGCTTGTACTTTAGAAGTCATTTTAAGGAATTATTTTTTCTATCTTCATAAAGCTTTAACATGTAGAGTTACTAGGTACTTGCGCTAGTAAGAGATAAGCAAATACTCGGTTGAGTAGTTAATGGATGCACAGGCTGTCCCTGACACCAACATTCTAAAAAAAATATGAACATAGCAGAACAGAAAGATATTCATAATGTGTAATTGACTTGGAAATGGCATTCCACAAACTAGACCTATTAGTATTTGTGATGGTCACAACTTGCAAATCAAAACTCAGCTGAATAATTGATGGACACACAAGCTGGACTTGACACCACCCGTAGTCAAAAAAATGATGAACAGATCGTAATAGAAAATATTCATAATCAAGCATAACCTGTGTAATTGACTTGGAAATGGCATTCCACAAACAAGACCTAATAGTATCTGTAAACTTCACAGCTTGCAGAATGAAAAAAACATACAAGAGTCGATGGAACGAGACCAGCAGGGGGAGGGGAGGGAGAGGGTGAGAGGGAAAATGCAAGTTCGCGGATTAATTCTTCCTCATAGACACTTTAGAATGTAAATCTGTACACCCCGTCAGGGAAAAATAGGGCACACGAAAGAAGTACAAGAATTTCCAGTACAGATAATAACATTACAATCCTCTCAACTTGTTCCCTATAAGCCTCATTTGACTTGTTTGTCAACTATAATTACAGCAATGACCAGATCTGTCCCGTTTAACAAACTCAATTCCAGCTTCTTCGTGGCCTGAAATGTTCCTGTAAGAGAAAAATATAAGAAACTCCTCTATCTCTGTCCTACATATCAATTATGTTGGCTTTTTTATACCTACTCAACATGGTTGTATTAATGGCACAATAATCATATATTCTTTAAAGAGTATATATACAGTAAAACCTTTATAAATTAATACTCTATAAATTAATAAACTCTCTAAAATAATAAAATCTTCCGGTCCCGACTTGGGCCTTTGTAAAAAATCATCAATTTCGATAAGATAATAAGATAATAATTTTTCGGAAAATCCCTTTATAAATATTAGGTCCCATTAAAACTCTAAATTAATAATTCATAAATATTACAATTATAAATATTATGGTAATTTGCTAAAATATGAATCTATTGTTACTTGATTTTTCTTAAAATTTAAATCTAATTGAATTTCATCCCTAACTTTTTTAATTGCAGCCAATAGTTCCGGTGTCGAGTTCTCTAGCTGCAACAAAAAAATTTGAAGAGTTGTTGTCGCGCTCAAAGCCTCCTTTCTCGTGACTAGTTCCAACGGTATTGAATCATCTTCAACTTCATCATTAGTAGGATCATCAATAATATCAGCAACAATTTCCTCTAAACTTTGAACCATTGAACATTCATCATTTTCACCCGGATAGTCCACCAATTTGTTGACGTCCATTTCATTGCGATAACCAACATCCTTGACCATATTCTCAAGCTCATGTAGGCTTTCTTCAAAGTTTGTCTCACTTGAGATTTCTTCATTTGAACGGATTTTGCAGTGCCGAAAGCAATTTGCTATTGACGCTTGAGAAACATTAGTTGTCCAAGCGGAGACCGCAAAATTGATGGCATCTAAAACATTAATCTTTTCGGGATTAGGTAGCCCCAACTCATGACCTTCCGGAGATTTTTGTAGAATCTCCTACGATAGTGCATCTTGAAAGCTCTAATTATTCCTGCATCACATGGTTGAATCTTTGATGTCATGTTAGGTGGCAAAAAAAATAACTCAACATTCCGTAACCCTTCAATATTTTTTGGATGGGCTGGACAATTGTCAACCATCAAAAAGATTCTTCTCGCCATTCATTTTGTGATCAAACCAGCGAACATATTCATCAAAAAGCACACTAGTCATCTATGCCCTCTTGTTGGCACGATAATGACAATTGATGCTGCTCATGTTGATATTTTTGAAGCAACGTGGCTTTGCATATTTTTCAATAATCCATAAAGGAATTTTTTCCGAACCATCCTCGTTGCAACAAATAACAATTGTAAGCCTCTCTTTGTCTTGCTTTCTTCCCTCAAGTTGCTTGGTTGCAAGAGAGTGATCACTTGTAAACCTCGTAAACAGACTGTTTCATCCAAATTAAAAATATCTTTAATGGGAAATTGATTTATTTTCTCCCTTATAGCCTCCAGCCATTTCCATGTCTTGCATGTCAACCGAACCACTTTCTCCAAAGCGACGGAATGATTTAATACCATGTCTTACCTTGAATTTTTCAAGCCAACCTTGAGAAAATTGATGTTCATGAGGGTGTTGAGGATGCAAAAGCTTCATTATATCCTTTGCTTTCTCCAAAATAAGCTCTCCTAGGTCATGTTGACTCGATCTTGGTACCGAAGAAACCATTCATAAAGAATCTTCTCCATATCTGGATATTTCACCGATTTGTGTCGCTTAATATCCCCACCCTTCTCAAAGTTGGCTGAAAGGTACTCCGATGATCTCTTGAGAGTGTTTGATATTGTACCTTGACTAACTTTCAAACGATATTTTTCATCAACCCACTCTTGTAAATCTTTTTGAGTGCATGTGGGATGGTCTCTCTTATACTCACATAATGCTTTACGCATTTGATCATTCATGGATGATTTTGCGATGCCTTTTAGATGAGAAGACATGGTTGGGTGTTATGAATTATTTTATTTCCATATTGAGATTTATATAGTATATGTTTCATTCATCATGCATGAATATATTTAATTGGCTATAATAGTTATTTAAGTGCAACGAATTAATGTAAACATGCGTCCATGAATATAATAGTTAATTGTATACAATGAATTGATATTATACATGAATATATTTAATTAGTTACAAAGAATTGGTTGATGCATGAATATAATCAATGAAACATACATGAATTCATTTATTTTCAATACATATGTATGTACTAAATTTGCTGAATTTAAAAAGTCTCTCTTTTAATTAATAAAATATTAATTTATCGATATATTAATATCTCTCTAAATTAATAAAATTTCATGGTCCCAAGGTTATTAATTTATAGAGGTTTTACTGTATTTATACTTCAGGTTCTTTTGCCGTGACCGCCAGATGTAGGCAAGCGCTCCAAATGCACAGCTCGCAATTGCAATAGCCAATGCGGCCCCCACTGGAACCAGAACTGCATGTGTTGAGGCGACGACCTCTTCAGCAACTATTTTTGTTAATCTGAACACCACTTTTTGGTTCCTTGTCCATGTGGAGAGTTACTAGTTCTTTCGCATAGTAACTATATTCACGGTATATTTTGTAATTATGATAGATGTATATTTAAGGTAACTTAGGATTCTTATTATATTAGGAATCAACCATTTAAGGTAAGTTAGAATTCTTATTGTATTAGGAATCAACCTCTGTACAACTATATATATTGTGATTAATGAAAGGAATCCCTAATGGAAATTATTCCAATCTTACATGGTATCAAGAGCCGAATCCTAATCCCTACTTTTCTCTTTCCCCTTCCTCTAGGCCAACACCACCCAAAATTTTTCTTTTCCTCTCGGCCGACGGCAACAATTTGCCACCATGTCTCGCCCTACTTCCCCCCACCAATTCCGGTTCTTCCACTGGCACACTTGACAACCCCCCTCACCGTTCATCGTCTTCTTTTCATCCGGCATTCGCCGTTACCAACATCAAGAATTTTATCCCTATAATTCTTGACCAAGAAGACTGTCAATATTCCATGTGGATAGAACTGTTCTATATTCATGCATGTGCGTACAATGTGCTCGACCATATTGATGATTATGTTCCTTGTCCAACCGATGTTGCAGACTCGACCTGGCGTCGCCTTGACGCCATCGTCAAACAGTGGATCTACGACACCATTTCTAAAGACTTGTTGTGTACTATCATGAAAACAGGTGCTACGGCACGTGAACTTTGGGTACGGTTAGAAGAAATTTTTCAGGATAATAAAAATACTCAGGCCATGTATTTGGAAAAACAGTATAACAATACGCGTCTCGAGAATTTTAACAAGTCTGAATACTGTAAACAACTGAAACTCATAACCGATCAACTTTCCAATGTAGGGACATCTATTTCAGAAACCAAGATGGTACTTCAACTAGTTGCGGGTTTACCGAAAGGTGAATATGATACACTTGCAACGATGATTCAACAGGCCGACCCCCTACCAAGCTTCAACAAAGCACGTTCGCAACTTTTGTTGGAAGAGACCCGCCGTGCTAAACAAGAGGAGCACAGTCACAAGGCATTAGCCGTTGACGGCATGGCACCACCGGCGGCCACCACCGCCATCAGCAATAGCAGTCCCGCGGCGGAGGGCGTGGCGGCAAAGGTCGCGGTAACAACAATAAAGGGAAGGGCCGCGGCAAGGGCAACCGGAACCAACAGCAGCCAGGCCCAACCACTGCTCCCTATTTTTAGTGGGCTGGGCAGCAACAATGGCCCAATACCGGGAACTGGGCCTCTCCTGCCTGCCCCTACCCAAATTCAGGGGCCCAGTTCCAGCAAGCACCAGGTATTTTGGGCCACGCCCCAGCCAACAGGCAGACCCACCAGTCCACACAGCAGGCCCACTGTCCTCGGCCACTCAACATCCATAAGCCAGCAGCCTGCCCCTACTGATTTGGGCCAGGCCTTCAACACACTGAACCTTCAACATCCCGATGATAATTGGTACATGGACACATGAGCCACATCTCATCTCACTCGATCGTCAGGTAATTTATCTCAAATGCATCGGTTAAAGTGTCCTCAATTTATTACTGTTGGTAATGGGCAGCACATTCCAATTGAAGGTTACGGTAACACACATACCAAACATCCCCACCCACCTTTCTCCCTAAATCATGTCCTCTACACCCCTAACATCATTAAAAACTTAATCTATGTTAGAAAATTCACTCGCAATAATTCTGTGTCTGTTGAATTTGACCCTTTTGGTTTTTCTCTGAAGGATCTCAATACGGGGAATATTCTTATGCGCTGCAATAGTGTGGGAGACCTCTACCCATTCACTCAATCTTCCACTGTCAGACCACATTCACCCATCTCCCTTGCAGCTATCTCTCCGTCAACTTGACATAACAGACTCGGACACCCACGGGACCCTGTCTTTACTTTTCTTAAAACTAATAAGCGTATTCAATGTAATAATGGGAAACTTGCCCAACACTGCTTTTCTTGCCCGCTCGACAAACATACCCGTCTTCCATTTATGTCATCCAACAATGTTACTTTTTCTTCATTTGATATTGTTCATGCTGATTTGTGGACATCTCCGGTTGTTAATTCCTTGGGTCACAAATTTTATCTAGTATTCTTAGATGATTTTTCACACTTTGTCTGAATTTACCACTAAAATTCAAATCTGAAGTTTTTGCCAAGTTCATTGAATTTAAAAAATTCATTAAAACACAGTTTGAAAAATCCATAAAATCTTTCTAAATGTGATAATTGACGTGAATTTAATAATTCCGCATTTCACAATTTCTGCTCTAAACAAGGCATGGTTTTCCATTTTTCTTGTCCCTACAATTCATCCCAAAACGGAAAGGTTGAACGAATTATACGCACCATCAATAACATGGTTCGTACCTTATTGTTTCATGCATGTCTTCCACCACCATTCTGGGTCTATGCTGTTAAAATGGTAGAGTACCTCCTTAATATTTTACCAACTAGCACTCTCCAAAATAAGACCCCAACCGAAATCCTATACCGTAGGTTCCCATCCTATGACCATCTCCGTATTTTCAGCTGCTTCTGCTACCCCAACCTGGCCTCCACTGCACCTCACAAACTCGCCCCAGGCACCCCGCGCTTGGTATGATCGCTTTGCCAGGTATCTTATGCAGATCAGATTTATATGTAGCAAGTGTGATAACTCTCTCTTCACTTTTCATTGAGGTAGCAGCACTGCTATTTGCTATTATATGTGGATGACATTGTTCTTACTGCCTCCTCTGACGGTTTGAAGAATGAAATCATTGCTCTACTCAAAACTGAATTTGCTATGACTGAGTTGGGCAAGCTGAGTTATTTCTTGGGTATATCCATGACCAGATCTACAACTACTATGTTTTTGTGCCAGCGCAAATATGCGGAAGAGATAGTATACAGGGCTAAGATGGCAAATTGTAATATTATGGCAACTCCGGTTGACTCGAAATCGAAGCTCAGTATCAATGAGGATGCGCCAGTTTCTGATCCCACTCTTTATTGGAGTCTTGCAGGTGCCCTTCGGTATCTTACATTCACTAGGCCTGATATTGCATATGTCGTTCAGCATGTGTGTCTGTTTATGCACGACCCTCGAGAGTCCCATTTTGCGGCCCTCAAACGTATTATCAGATACGTTAAGGGCACACTGCACTTTGGACTGAATCTCTACCCCTCTGCCTCAACCAAGTTACTCTCCTACACGGATGCAGATTGGGCAGTTGACGGGAAACCTAGGAAGGCGCACCGAGTAGATCGGGGTGTCAATTTGTGAAGGGGCGTGGATGTCAGATTAGGGTAACACAAACAACCAAAAATTCTAAGATGGTCATAGGTAGGGATCGACGGTAGAGAATTTCAGTGAGTGTCCTGTTTTGAATCGCACGGGTAGGTAAAATGTTGAGTGTGTTCTACCATTTTTAGTGCATCTACCCAAAAAGTAGGGGGGAGAGACGCATGAAAAAAGAGGGTACGAATCATATTATTAATGGTTCGGAGAATTCTTTCGGCTTTTCCATTTTGAGGGGAGGTGTGAGGGCACGAGAAACGAAAGATCATGCCATTAGCCACACAAAATTTATGAAATAGCGAATTATTAAACTCTCGACCATTATCACATTGAAACGATTTTATGTCTTTTTCAAATTGCGTTTTAACCAGTGTACGAAACTCAACAAATTTGGAGAACACTTGAGATTTGAGTGAGTGGATATACCCAAAGAAAGTGAGAGAAATCATCCAAAAATACCAGATAATATTTGTGGCCTAAGTTGCTAGTTATGAGAGATGTTCATAAACGAGCGTGAATAATATCAAAGGGGGAGAAAGTAGTACTCATAAAAGTCGTAAATGGTAGTCTAACGTGTTTCCCTAACTGACACGAGGAGCAACTATGAGAAAGATTCCATTTGTTACATTGGATTAAATTTCGGTTTCTAAGAGAATAAAAAACGTGAGGACCCGGATGACCAAGTCTACTATGCCACGTAGAGAGAGATATGATTGTTAAAACGGTGGGAGGAATGACACTAGCAACGAATGTGGGTAGGAACGGATATAGGTCCCCCTCACTATTGCATCGCGTAAGGAGTTTTCTGGTACGGAGGACCATTACGAAAAATCCAAACAGGTCAAAATTAATTGAGACAGAATTATCAATGATAAATTTTCTGACAGAAATTAGATTTTTGATGATGTTTAAGGCATAAAGGACATTTTTAAGAGAGAGTGTGGATGCGGTGGTGGGGTAAGGGTATTGCCGAATCCTTGAATTGAAATGCGATGATCACTACCGACCATAATAGATTGTGGAGTTGGTAACTGGCGCAGCTGAGGAAGATTACCTGAATTGTTGGTGAGATGAGACGTGGCGCCCGTATCCATATACCACGCATTATCGGGATGTTGATGGGTCAAGGAAGCCATCGATTTTTTCTCGGGTAAAGGATAAAATTTTAATTATTTTCGGGTAAGGAGAAAAGAAAGAAAATAGAAAGCAGAAAAAGCATTCAATATGTTTTCTTTCTCGGGCAGTGGAGAAAGCAGAAATATGATTTTTTTTTGTGCTGTATTGATTCTCGAGCAGTGGAGAATGGACGAAAGCAGAAACAGAAAACAGAAAAAGCCTGGCAATGGACTGTTTCTCAGGCAGTGAGGAAAAAGCCTGTTGAATAAGATTCTTAGGAAAGGACAATGTTGCAAGGAAAAGACAAGACAATTGATGTCTTCTATGTTCTGCGCGGACCAAGCTCCGAGAAAAGAAAAGAGGGGGGGGGGGGTTGTCCGAAATAGGGTTTAGGCTTCTGATACTATGTAAGATTATATTAGTCTTTTTCGGGGAGTCTTTCTCATTAATACAAAATATATATAGGGTGTA
Source organism: Anisodus tanguticus (assembly GCA_034509755.1). Classification (NCBI taxonomy): domain Eukaryota; kingdom Viridiplantae; phylum Streptophyta; class Magnoliopsida; order Solanales; family Solanaceae; genus Anisodus; species Anisodus tanguticus. The sequence goes on along the minus strand of CM067540.1, from coordinate 779,098 downwards.
CAATGTGGAATACTTATATAATAGAGATCTTGTATTTACCATAATTACATAAGACTAAATATGGCTAAATAATATTGTACACACTCTAATATGGTATCAGAGCAAGTATGCAGAGGAGATATGTTTTTCCTTTTCTCCAATTTATTTATATTCAGTACTGTTAAGGGCACAGGATAAAAGCTACAACAAATAAGTTTGAGTCAAAGCAACATAGAAAATAACTTACAACTTAGGAGATACTGTGAAGGTACACAATTCATAACACCTTGTGATCAAACAGGCAGCTCCTTTTTAGTAGAGGATGAATAGGTAATTCAGGAGCACAATATGCCATGTATCTATTGAAACTTAAAGGCAGAAGCTCAAAGCCAAAGGCACCAACTAACAATTTTTCATTTAGCCTGTCACCAACTAACAATATATAATGGGAACCTAGGATTAATATTACCAAATAAATTATGCTAGGGTTAGTAATTATGTTCAAGTGAAAAGACTAATTAATTACGTTGATTAGCACCAAGACCAAATGGTAATGGGAACCTAGTCCTATTCCAAATTGCAATCACGAACTTGAACATCTGCCTGCCCTTCTGAATAGAGGCAGCATCGGCCATCGGGGGGGCTGCACATAGATAGATAATAAAAAGCAAGCAAGCTAAGTCTTATTTTCATTGATTCGTACACCATCATAAAAAGAATATCTACCTGATTTCAGCAGAGTTAATAACTGCAAGAAGAAAAATAAAATAATAAATAAATAAATGAATGAATGAATGCAGGGACAATTATGAATAAAAAGTTTAATACAGTTATGAATAAATAAATAAATTCTCTAATTAAAATAACATAAAACATAAAAAACAAACTAATTTCATATAAAATATATAAAAACACCAAACCATTTTTTCCTTCTTCTTTTCTTGAATAAAAAATCTAGACAATTGTTAATATGATACAACTAAATACTATGTATGATATTTACAATATTTCTATTCTAATCATACCAACCAAAAAATAATTGTTTAGGAAGAAGCAAAGAGGAAAGAAATCTAACTATACAAGTCTCTGCAAACCATTTCTTCTATTGTAACTAACTATCAAAAGTTATTTCTTGAGATGTAACAAATACTGTAATCAAACTACACTATATGGTTAAAAAGTTAGTGCTAATCGCAAAATAACTTTCGGAAAAAGCAACCGCACGTAAGTGTCAATCACAAAATAGCACTACTACTAAAAGTAGTTCACCAAAAAAATCTTCTTGATCATGATTGGTTGGAGCCTGGAGGATAATAATACATGCAAGCGTAAAAAAAATATGTAAATAGAAAGCACGACCAATCACATAAAGTTGAAAAGAAAGACTTGAAAACGAATTTATTTCTTACCTTTTTACACATTAGTTAATCCAAAAGCTAAAATGACAATGAAGATAAAAGATAACTTTAGATGAGAGTTTTCATGAAACAAAATATGAATTTATATAGGTAAAATGGAAGAATACCATAAGGTATACAAATTAAAATATGGGGGTTTACCAGAATAATTTTGAGTTGTTCTACACAAGTCAAATTGCCATTTAGTGATCTTTTGGCTTCCCAAAAATACGGTTAGATTAAAAAAAAATGACTAATACTTCGTACTACCAAAAAAAAAGAAGCCCGGCATGTGCAGAGTACGGGGAAGGCTCGGATTCACAAAGGTCTATTATACGCAGTCTTACCATATATTTTATTACATCTAGTAAGAAAAAGAAAAGACCCCCCTTTTAAATTAAAAAAATTCAAGAAGTGGTTTGACTTCTAATTAAGAATTGATTTTAGATACATATTTGATGTTTTTTTTTTGTCATTAACAGAGGGGTTCTATCGAAGGGTTACAGATTGACTAAACCAAGAGAATAGAGGGTTAAAAGAGGTTGTTGACATGGTAATTAATCTTATTATTCAGCTTTTTTTACACTAGAATTATATATACATATACATATATATACCGAACACACCTTGTCAGTTTTTGTAGAGTATTGGTTTTTCAGTCACCTAACATTCAAGGTGGACAAAATATGCGTCTACTTTTTTTTTATTTCATTTTTAACGGTTAATATTAAATTGTTTGCTTCATGTAAATACTAAGTAAATTAGTTACTTTAATGGGTCACAAATTGAGTTTACTATTACATATGGTAAAGTTTAGTGACTTTACTGTCATAAGGGGTAAATGACTTTACTGTCATGAGGGGTAAAATTCAATTACTTTCTTTAATGTGACAAATAATAAGTCTGTGACTTCACTATTACAACAGATAGAATTGGTGATCATACGTAAAATTCTCTCTTTATAACTTTAGACCAAAAAAAAGCACTCTTTATAACTAATGCTAGTTTTTCATTTGACAAGAACAATGGAAGTTAACAACTTTTGACATGAGATATGCCAAAAAATAACATTTTGAATTAACACTGTTCTATACACCATAATACTAGACATAAAATAAAATGGCTACCAATCACCTGCTCAAAAATGGTGCTTTGCCCCCACACATCTGAAACTCTAGTATTATATCTACACTCCAGATTTTGGAGTTGTTCCTCTTGATGACAAATCAATATTACTATTGCTGCAGCTAACATTACTTCCGTTGCAGCTGCTTTTTATACGCGATGAGATCTTCGCAAACACTTCCTCCCTTTGGGGGCGGTTTGCATATACTATCCACAACGCGAGACTTAGCATAACTCCGACCGAGATAACGGCTAACCCTGCGTTAACAACACGGAGATGGTGTTCCAACGGAGGGCAGTGGTTGACTGTGATGTTATTAAACGTATCGCGAACGAAATTGCAGTTCTGGAGATTAAGCAAAGGTGGAGCATAATGTTCGAGAGCGTAGCTAATGTTGACGGTTGATACCAATTGTTCGTACATGTCGGGTGTCAGCCTCCCGACGCTCGTGCACATTCCGGATGCATCTACATTGCAAGTATAATTCTGCCATGCCTGGAAATTATGGCAACAGTAGCTGAATTAGAATACAAAATATTGAATGCCTAAAATTTGGCAAAGGAATAGCAAAAACTAATGGTCTTATATAAAACTAATTTTAATTTAGCCTCGACTTTATAGTAGAGAGGCAGAGCCAGGATTTTTTAGTTTATGGCTTTTGGACCACAATTCTTTTTGCTTATTAGATTCTAGATAGATTATTTCAACATATTGAATGAATTTTTAACACAAATACAGGGTTTGCACAAAAGTTGATGGGTTCGGTAGAACCCGTAACTACCGGGGGTGGACCTAGCCCTTTAGGAGGGGGGGGGGGGGCATGTGCCTCCGGTAACTTCGGAAAAAACTCTGTATAAATATATATATGTGTGTATATATCGCGAATATCTATCATATATTTAAAAAGACCCCAACATATCTACTGAGGTGGTCCATTTGGTCAGCATGCCCTTGAGCAGTTATTCTCGGACACCCGAGTTCGAACCTAGGCTGAAGCATACATCTTTTTTCATTTTCATTTTTATATTTATATGCTAGTACATTGGTTCTATGGGTGTTTTAATAAAACTCCAAAGTGGTATTGCGTGACATCCCTTCGACTAACGTGTATATGCCTAAGTGCCTTTAGTGGTGCCCCCGTAGTCTTCAAATCCTGAGTCCGCCTCGGGTAACTACCACTATGGCTCCGCCCATGCTTAATATCATATATCTATAAACTGGAAGCTATGGCATCATTGTCTGACAAGTAATATATATGGTGTTTAAAGGGTAGATATCTACACCATGTCGGGTTCACCTTTTTCTTTAATTGACCGACCCGAATACTTTTAGTATATAGTGTTAAGAGTCCACATCGGATATGGAATGTGAACATGGACTCCTTATATGGATTTGGACAATAATCACCTTACAAGCTAGCTTTTGGGTTGAGTTAGGCCCAAAATCCATTCTTTACATGGTATCAGGGCCAGACCCATTTCAATTCTTTGTTCATTGATGTTGGGCCCCCAAATTATATTATCCACGCTCCAGTTAACAAGGTCTGGGCGTGCAGGGGAGTGTTAAGAGTCTCACATCGGATATGGAATGGGATAATGGACTCCTTATATGGACTTGGACAATCTCACCCTACAAGCTAGCTTTTGGGGTTGAGTTAGGCCTAAGTCTATATAAGGAGTCCATGTTCTCATTCCATATCCGATGTGGGACTCTTAATATAAATATATATAGTGTACAATGTGGAATCCTAATACAATAATGATCATATATCTACTATAATTATACATCACTAAATATTACTGGGATCAGACATGGTGTAAGAAGCTTTTGATAAGGTCTGCTCACAGCACAGAGCAGATAAATGTGGGAAGAAGGATAGCCACTCTATGTATAAGAAAAACCTCTTTGTAGCTATATGGCTACCATTTATGGGTTTAGATTACTTTCTTGTTGTTCATGGGATCGTACTAAAAGGTCAGTCCATTCTAGTTGTCCCATATTGGATATGAAATGGGAACATGGACTCCTTATATGGACTTGGACAATCCTCACCTTACAAGCTAGCTTTTGGGGTTGAGTTAGACCCAAGATACATTCTTTACATATAGAGCCAGTAGTCGGCTGCTAACTAAAACCTATGTTACTCGGACTCTCCAAAAATATTGCAGCACTCGTGTCGGATCCTCCAAAATTACACTACTTTATGAGGATCAGACATGCACCTGCTAACATTTTTGAAGAGTCCGAGCAACATAGACTAAAACAACTAACAAAGAGGAAATGGTTTCCTTTCCTCTTACTCCTATATAGTTTTCTTGGCAAGGATGAGGAGCAAGAGAAGCATTAACACTTACCATTGAAGAATTCGCCATAGACACTTGATCAGCTGGGCACGGCAGATCTTGCAATTGGGAGTCATATGGATAGCAGAGATGTGGCATAACGGGTCCTGACTGATTATAGTAATTTGAATTGAGATGATTAGATGGATTGGAATTTGCATATGTGTCTACAAATCCGTTGACAATATTTACGAGACCAACAGTGACTTGTTTGCTCTTGTACAGTGTCTGGTTTGTAGTTCTCGGGTCAACACATGGAAGGATGTTGCTTAGAGCACTTTCAGCATGAGGATTGTCCACCCACTCTCCCATTGCCATACAAGTGTCTGAAATTGCACTGGAACAAAAAAGAAAAATATTGATCAGTGACTCCTTCCAATCTTGGAATTATTCATTCATATTGTGCCTTCTACATTTTTATCGAAACAATAAATGAAAAAAGTTGACTGATTGAGAGTGATAAGCATGTAGGGACATTACTCCGGTGTTGTGGGGGTACTGCACAAATGTCATAGTTGACTGAATAAAGAGAACACTTCAGTTTTAAATAACGGTGTTCTCTGAGACAACTTGCGAACATCTCGACTATTCCACGGGGCAGAGGTGCCGAGTACTAGGGCTGGAAAAATGGTTAAAGAACCATCCAATCCGACCAATTAGACATGGGTTGGATAACTGAAGCTTATTTTGGCGTTTTTGCTTGTGTTCTTACCTGATTATTCATGAAACCATGGATAATATGGATATCCATACTATCTGTCGGTTAACACATTTTTCAACGTCGTATCCAGTATAATCCCACTAGTGGTTAACCCATTTCTCATCCGTGTTAAATATGGTGGTTCGGATATTTTGTCCGTTTTTGTTTAACCCGTTTTGACCCACCCATGTCCGATCCCTCCCACCCGCCCGTTTGCCACTCCTACCGAATACTCTGTCCACCAGTCTTAGGCAATTGAAATCAAACGCCGTTTCATCCCACTACATTGACCGATAGGCCACACCCTCATGTGTTGAATAAAGAAAGCATTTTTGCAACACCAGGAACAAGGAAAAGAGTAGAAAACCAGTTCTAAACTTCTCAAGCAAACTAAAGCAAGACAAAGTACAAGCTTCTGTACTAAATGAATACACTCAACTTTAGACATTGTTCCTTACTTGTTAATGATGACAAAAACTCCATAGAGAACGAATGTAACTGCCACCAGAAACCATCCGCTAATGATAAATCTGCATCAGAGCATCGGATTGTGAGATGATGGGAGTATTGAGAAAACAGAAGGACAAGCTATTATTTTTTGAGCATTGACTAAAAAGCTTACATGTGAATTGTGTGTTGATGGCCAAGGATAGAGAGGCCTGCAAGAAAACGTGATTTCAGTCTCACAATTAATGTTTAAGCTGTGAAAGAGAGAAACATAAGAAAGAGCCTTATTAACAGAAAAATATTGAGACTAATAGCCTCCTTGGCCAAGCTTCTAAAGTTTGCTTATTTTGAAAAGTACTTTTTGTCAGAAAAAGTACTTTTGAAGAGTAACAGTTCGTGTTTGGCTAATCAATTTGAAAAGCACTTTCGCCGATATTAGAGCAATAATTTGTGCTTGGCCATGGTTACAGAAGTGCTTTGGGGAAAAACTACTGCTTTTGTTACTACTCAAAAGCACGTATAGTTTCCCTAAAAGCTTGGCAGAACACCTTAACTTTCTTAAATAACAACTATTTGAAAAAAATAAGCACTTTTGGCTTCCTATAAGCTTGGCCAAACAGGCTATGAAAGTAGTTCGGTGTAGTAATACGTACAAAGACCCAGAATAGAGATGAGGAGCATGACGACGGCAACAGTTATCAAAGCTGACCGCCTGCAAAGTGCCATTTGTGCATTAAACATCAAAACGTTGAAGCAAAAAAGCCAACACTGAAGAATAATAGTAGCAAATTAAGTTCGAGTCATACACAGCATTGAAGACTCTTTGTATCCTTCCTGAGTTGTCATTTGTTTTCTCCTCAAGTTTATCTGCCGCAGAATTTAGATCTCCATTTAGGTGATCAATATCGTCTTTTACATCTGAAGGGAGGAAAATCTGAGCCACATTTACATTTTGTGCGAGTAACAAGTATTGTGTTACATTTCTCAATGTCTGCACGGTATAATCTGACTGGTTTACAACATATTTTAGCGTGCCCAGTGCTTCACCATGAAAATCATCTTGTCCAACAGAAAGAAGAATGCACCCAATCCTGTCAGTTAAATAAGAGCATGATTCAGTAATTTTTTTAATGAGCACAATTTTATGTCCTTCGCTATTGTGCAATTGAAGACAAAGAAAAAAGAATCAGTTTCTCCAACAAGGTAAAATCCTACTGATTAGAAAACCTAAAATTTTCAACAGTTAAAAAGTTCTGTGTAAGTCATGTTCTTAGAGCCACACATTGATAATATAGCAGAGGATATGTCCTAGCTACAAGGAATAAGATAGCATAAAAGATAATTAATCAGTCAAGAAATTGGATGTCTTCCATCCATTTAATCAAGAAAACAAAAACATTAAGGACAGGACAGTTCAAATGAGAGAATATATGTATACAGCAAGAAGTAAGTCAAGTGTTAGATTATTACGCTACAGCACATGTCAAGATGATAAGCACGATGAGGCAAATTCTCTCTGAAAAATGACGTTCTCCGCCTCTTATATTGATTTTCCATCCGCAGCAATAATGCACAACAAGAGCCAATCCAAAAGAAATGAACCACAGCAGAGCAAGTGTGACACCAGCAACACCTGTAAATCCAACAGACTGTGGAAGCAAAGTCAAAATCCTCATAAGCTCATTGCCTTCTAAATGAAAATAGCAACTAAAAAATAAAACCAAGCTCATCCCAAAATACTAGTATACAGAGACGTATAAAGGACACTATACAAAAATTTCATCCATCAACCCACATTATTCACTCATAAGTTGGTTGTGCCACAGACGGAAGCTTAGTATTTAAGTGGAGAAGGATAAAGTGGTGGGGCCATTGTTGGCTGAGTTTCAAACCATGCCCCCCTCGCCCTCGGGGTTTCTCGGTTATCAGAAAGAAAAAAAAAAGTTGAGGTCATAATCTCATTAGTCTTGATACGTACTCATGTAGTCTCTCAATGCAGCCTAATACTAGCAGAGGAATTAAATCAATCGATCAACAATTATGCAGATTTTGCAACATAAATATCTCGTCATTGCATGCTAAATAAATGCAAGGTAATTGATGAGAATACCCTCAAATACTAGAGCATGAATCCTAATAGAAAATAACATAAGCAAATTCATCCTGTATTCAATGCAAAAATATACTCACAGCTTAGATGTTTAAAATTGATACTTAAACTTTTAAGTAACTGATCTAACTTTTACCGTCCACTTTTTACCCTCCCCATCCTCTTTCCCAACCATATTCCCTTCTACTGCTGGGAAGAAAATTAACTATTAGCTGAAAATTAAAACAAAACACAAATTTAATTGTAGTAGTACTAGACCTTCCTTCTTTCACCAGCAATTTTTCATCACTCAGCCAGGACTGCACTCAGCACGGAAAACTTTTCAACTGAACTAACCAAAACCTGATGTTCTGCAGATTCTATCTCAGAATTTTCTAGGTCAAAATCAGTTACTTAGTGAAGAAGTTCAATAGATCATAAACTAGTTACAGAATTGAGCTTAAAGCCGTGGTGGACCAGTACTAAATAGCAGCCGAGCACCAGCACACCAGTGGCGGAGGCGGGATTTCCATCACGGGGATACATCATCTATATATATACGTAAAAAACATTTTGACCTTGTATATACAGGGGGTTCGGATGAACTCCTTCCGCCCCTATAGCTCCGCCCCAGCAGCCCACCCTTCACGCCTATGTTGCTTGGACTCTTCAAAAATTACCACCGGGTGTTGTCGGATCTTCCAAAAGTAGAACAGTTTTTGGAGGATTCGATATGGGTGCGGCAGCATTTTCGGAGAGTTCGAGCAACATAGCTTCAGGTGCTTGCAGTCGGCCAACATATTTTGGTCAAATATAACGGGGTAATGGAAGCAAGATACATTACAAGTGATTAGGATCCATAAGGACCATAACAAACAGAAAATTAAGGTGGCCAAAAAACGTCATACAAATACATAGCTATACATTTCATAAAGAAATCAAGGACAAAATATGGCCAAAAAAAGGAGGATGGTGCTTACTGTCCAGTAGTGTTTATTGGCAATATCCCATCCACCTCTGTATTTGTGGAAACCAGAAAGAAAATCTGGCCTCCTTGTTCGATTTCCCGCCAGCACAAGCGTGCTCGCATGCCCACCTGGTGCTTGTGCCATATCTGCTGAGTGCAATACTCCATCATTCCATGATTCCAAATTTCCCTCCCCTGTAATTTTGCCACACAATCAACACCAATGAAAAAAAGAGTACAAAAGTGGAAATAATGAAATTGCTCATCATCCTAAAGAGCCTTAATTTAACACTTAACCATCATCTGCAAGCATTGAAAAGAAGATAATAGGTTTATAGCCAAACATCTCTGTAATAGTCATCCTCTATAACAACATTTCACTTAACAGCCAAGTTTTCTTTGGAACCGATTTTTCATGTTATGTTATATTACATGTTCTCTATAACACCAGTTTGCTATATCAGCCAAAACAATATCTGGACAAACGGCACAGTTTTAGAGAGATTTGACAGTATATTAAATTCAGATGTACAGCGATCATTCTTGCTTTAAAAACCCAAGTAAAGCAATTCTGAAGCAGAAATCACACAGTAACAACGTAATTACCCTGAGACAAATTAAGAAAACACAATACTTTTTTTAAAGAATGATCATTAAAGTATTAATACCAAAACTTCATAAACAACCAAGAAAGATCAAATCTTGTTATCCAAATAAAATTGTCCATCAAATAATTAAACAAAAACAAATCTCAGATTCCTAATATTCAGGAAATTGGGATACAAGAAATTTTTCACTCCAAGAACACATTTTTTTCTTCTTTTTAACATATATAACTCTAAAAGGAACCAAAAACCACCACCCCATATCAAAGAATTCACCTTTTTCATATAACATAAAGCCAAGAAACTTCAAAATTATCAAAATAACTCACCTAAAATGGACCTTTTAGCATATGTATAGCTCTAAAAGGAACTCAAAAACCACCATCATATATAAATACCATATCAAGAATTTACCTAAAATGATCAAAATTCTCATTCCAAGAACTAATTTTTTCTTCTTTTTAGCATATACAACTCTAATAGAAAAAACCCCATTTCAAGAATTCACTTTTTTTTTCTTTCATAGAACAGATAGCCAAGAAACTTCAAAATGATCAAAATGACTCACCTAAAATGGACTTAAAAGAGTCTCTTGGTAAAGAATCAGCATGAATTAAGCTGAAACAACAAATGGAAACAGCAAAAATGAGAGTAGCAGTAAAGACTGAATAACCCCTCATCTTCATCTGCACCCACACTCCAAATAAAAACAACACAGTATCATATCATGTGCTTATTAATTACAGTGAAAAAACAAGAAACCCATGTCCATGTTTTGTTGTTATTGTTAATACAAAAATAAAAGAATCTCTCTAAATCTCACTGCATATGAAACAACAACAGTATCATGTGGTTTCAGTGAAAAACAAGAAACCCCATTTTAGTTATTTGTTGATTTTAAAAAATAATAATAAGAGAAGGCACTAAGATACAAAGATCTAAAATGTGTACATTTATAGAAAAAAAGGGTTCACATGGTGAGTTGAAAAAGGCGGGTGTGTGTCACTGTGTGTGTGTGTGTGTGAATGAATGAAAATATAGAAGTGAATCTGAAGATCACAAACATATGGTTTATTTTGGACTTTTGTTATTTTTTGATCTCTTATTATGGTTAATTAATTAATGTACACAATTTATTTGATCTCTTTTTTTAGTTATACTAAAAGTATTGTTCATTTTATTAGTGCTGGATTTTTTCAGAGTTGTAGTCAAAGTGACTATAAACTCTATTTCACTTGGACCATATTACCCTTCGAACGCCAAATAAGTCGCAATTTTTTTCGGTAAATAACTTATTTTGGACAACTTTGGAAAAAAATATTTATTGAAGATTGATGATATTATTAAGTTGAATACTTTTTCATGATTGATAATAATCTATATTGGTGGAAGTAATTATTTGAAAGTTATATTTATGAGTATTTAAGCTCCAAGTTCGTCATAAGATGAGCTTTATGACCATCTAATGATGATTAAATTACTATCATGGGGTTGCTTTCTAATTCCGAAATAGAAAGAAAATCAAGATCGTAAAACTTTTTAATTAGTTCCAAATGTTGCGGATTCAATCTCATTCCTGAGTTGAGTTGTACCTATAACTTATCTTATGTAAATTTTATTTTTCTTCATTCAGTTAATAAATAAGGCAAGATCAATATCATGACTTAGATCCTCGTGATTGAACTTATGACCGGAAAGAGCGCGGCGTCAAACAATCCAAATTAGGTTGAGAGCGTCGAAATTTATCAACTATGTATAAATATAGTCATGTTAAAATGAGAAATTTTATAGTTTGTAAATCTTTTCCACCTAGATGACAAGTAATTAAATTTATTTTCAGAAAAGATGAATTTAAACCAATTTGACCAAATTAATAAAACTAACATTCAATTGGAAAAAGAAGGCTAGTATTTCCCACAAATAATTCTTGAAAAGGTTCTTCCTATTTTTCCTTTATTTTTCTTACATTCATTAAATATTTAAGTGAGATCTTAGCAAGATCGTTATTATTGAGATGACCATGTGATATGGTCAAATGGGAAACGTAATATTATATATTAATAGACGCCATACTTCGGGGAATTGAAAATAAGCCTAGATTCAGAGATTCCCGAATAGGAATTTGAGAAAAACAAAAAGGCTTGCTAGTTCCTTTATTATGGTTTAATGAATTAATTACTTGTTAAATAATTTAAAGATAATTGTTTTAATTAACCTTTTTTTTTCTTTTGAAGAAACACCCCTTTTCAAGAAAATAATCAAGCGTGTGTTAGGTGCACTGTAATATTATTGATGTTCGTTAAAGTTAGTTCCAACTAACGAACCATAAAGTTATTTTGTTTGATACTGTTTTGATGGAGTCTTATTACGATGGTTTATTCAATTGAAAGATTCATTCTAAAAAAATATCAAACAACAATATCTACGCTTCTATTTAAATATATATATTGAGGTTCACTATATAAAATTTTATGTTCATATCAATTTTATTTAAATTCAAAAAAGAAAATCGTAGTTTACACTTAAAGACTGACGGGCCACAATATGTCATTAATGATAAAATGACAAATTTATTAAATTATTTTAAGTATTGGATGTGTGTTTAAAGAAATATTACTGGTAGCTAAGAAAAAATAGGAAGCATAATGGTGAGATATTTTGTGAGAAATTATATGATTTGGGCCAAAGCGAACATTGTCATATCATATTAAAAGAAGAATTTTACACGAATAATCAATTTTGTTTGTATAAATGATGTCAGAGCCAACGATTCTGTTAACACTCAAAAATAATTTAAGTGTTTAGCCGAATTCACTAACAGCCGAATTTACTCCTAGCCTTCCACTACAAGAACTCCATCAGCTACTAAGGCATCTTAGTCGAAATTGTCAGTTAGAGGTACGACTGGGACCCATTCAGATGCAGACGCCTCAACGACCAAGTCAAAAGGATTTTCAGACCCCTAAAAGCGGTAACGACCAACAACAGCTAAAAGAAAGGGTCATTATCCGAGCGAGAGGAGTAGAGGGTGAGAAAATCGGCACCACTTCCCCCATAGTCAGCCGTTGAGCTTAGTGGGTTACTTGATGGACGACATGGGGGGGGGGGGGGGGGCACACTTGTACAATTTTTTCTTCTTTTTTTGTTATAAATACTCATTCTTTGTATATACAAAGGACACGATCAATCAAACATATCAGATCTTATCTATCTTTTTATCCTTTACTTTTATCTTTTACTTTACTCGACTGTATTCATGTTTCTTACCTCTTAGTTTACTCATAACTACCATCCTAACGCCTTCTGGAGTAGTTGGGGAACCCATTGCTGGAGATTAGAGTTCCGTTTTCAGCCCAAATCGCTTAAGTCAAGGAATCAATTTGTCCCCCGATTTCATCAGTCGATACAACGGCAGGTAGCGGAATTGGGGCCGAGTACAAATTTGGCACGCCCAGTGGGACCATATGTAAATTAATTGCAAAGTTTGATAATCGGGATCCTTTGGAAGACACTAACTTGGGAACTAAAGAAAGCCCTCGGCTAACACATATTAGTGGTCTACCGAAGGAAGAAGACAAACAAGGCATAACGACCTTTCTACTACAGTATAATGACTGTTTCGCATGAGATTATCATGAGATACCTAAGCTGACACGTACTTTGGTAGAACACAGATTGTCAATCAATGAGGGTTTCAAGCCCCAAAAATAGCCGCCCAGAAGGTATCACCCTCAGCTGATACCTCAAATCAAATACGAGATCGAACGACTGCTGAAAATCGGCTTTATCAGAACGGCTAAGTATGTGGAATGGTTGGTGAACGACGTACCAATCAAGAAGAAGAATGGCAAGGTTCGAGTATGTATTGATTACAAGAACCTAAATCTAGCCACTCCTAAAGATGAGTACGTCATGCCGATAGTCGACATGCTAGTCGACTCAGCAACCGCTAATGTTGTATTGACCTTTATGGATGGATACTCTGGCTACAATCAGATATCGGTAGTCAATGACGACATTCACAAAACCGCCTTCAGATGTCCAGAGGTGTTGGGCATTTACGAGTGGATAGTTATGCCGTTTGATCTGAAGAACGCTGGTGCCACTTATCAAAGGGCAATGAACACCATCTTCCACGACTTGATCGCCAAAACTATGGAGGTCTACATCGATGATGTAGTAGTGAAGTCTAAGGACTTCAAGGATCATTTAGCCGATTTTGAACAAGCATTAAAAAGAATAAGGATTCATAATCTCAAGATAAATCCAGCCAAGTACATGTTCGGAGTATTGGCTGGCAACTTCCTTGGCTTTATGGTACACAAGAAAGTCATCGAGATAAACCGTAACAAAACTAAGGCAATAATGGGATCCGCACCACCTAAGACAAAGAATGAGTTGCAAAGCTTATTGGGAAATATTATTTTCTTAAGGAGGTTCATATCCAACTCGGGTGGCAAGATGAAGGCTTTCTCACCTTTGCTCAGACTTAAAGAGTCAGAAGAGCTAGTATGGGGTTCGGAAAAGCAAGAGGCCTTTGATCAAATTAAAAAGGCCTTAGCTACTCCCCCCGTATTGGTGTCTCCTGTGCCGGGGAAGCCGTTGAAATTATATATTTCGGCTGCAGAATTATCTATCGGCTGCTTGCTAGCACATGAGGCCGATGATGAACTGAAAGAGCAGTTTATTATCTTAGTAGAATGCTCAACAACGCTGAAACTAGATATACTCCTTTGGAGAAACTTTGTATGTCTTTGTTTTAAGCTTACACAAAACTTGAGTATTATCTAATGCCTCACATTATATACGTTTTTTGCAAAGTGGATATCGTCCGGTACTTATTGAACATACCTGTTTTGCAAGGACGACTAATGAAGTGGGCAATCAAGCTCACCGCATTTTCTCTCGAGTGTAAGCCAATCAGGCCGTCAAAGGCCAGGCGGTAGCCGATTTCTTGACGGACCACCCATGTGTAGATGCGGAGGACCCAGGTGCCCCTGCTCCTGCATATATGGACGTCGCCCCTTGGACGCTGACTTTTGATGGGTCAAGAACTCAGAAAAAAGTCAGAGCTGGGATAATGATAACCGATCCTAGAAATGAAACATGGAGGTTCTCTTATCGGTTAGATTTTGACTTGACAAATAACCAAGCCGAATATGATACTCTAATCATATGACTCAAACTCCTAGTCTCTATGAAAGCAAAATACATCAAGATTCAGTCGGTTATCAAGTAGCTGGCTGGGGAATATGACTGCAATGTTCCGAATTTGTTGGCTCGTTATGAAATGGCTAGCAGGTTACTTAGTAGGTTCGCATCGTTTACATTAAGTCATGTTCCCAGAGGCATGAATGTTGAGGCTAAGACTTAGCGCAAGAAGCTTCTGGCTTCAGAAAGTCTCTACTCACCTTAGAGTATGACGAACTGCCAGCCGAAGTGTTAGCCGTTGATCAAATTGACTCATGGAGGCAGTTACTATTGACTATCTAAAATATCCCTCCAGTTGCAAAGACCTCAAGGTCAAAAGAAGAGCCTTGAAATATGTGCTCATTGACGATGCCCTCTATAAAAAGAGCGTGAATGAAGTATTACTCAAGTGCATTGCCAAAGCAGAGGCCTTAAGGGTCATGGGAGAGGTCCATGAAGGAGTGTGTGGATCACATAGAGCGGGGCCAACGATGAAGTGGATGATCTACCGCCACGGATATTATTGGCCTACCATCACAACTGACTGCTTCCAGTATGCAAAAAGATGCGAAGAATGTCAGAGACATGGACCGATCCAACGGGTACCAGCCGAGTTGCTACACCCAGTCGTAAAACCTTGGCCCTTCAAAGGATGGGCTAAGGACCTCATCGGCAAGATTCACCCGCAATCGGCTAAAGACCACAATTTCATTATTGTGGCTACCGATTACTTCACTTAATGGGTGGAGGCTCAGCCGATGAAAAGGGTTCATCAGACAGATGCCATTCAGTGTATCCAACACCAGATGATATATAGATATGGTATCCCTGAGATGATTACAACTGATCAAGGGACGATGTTCACTAGTTCTAAAGTGGCAGCCTTTACTGAGAAATTTGGGATCAAAATGATCACATCTTCGCCTTATTACGCACAGGCGAATGGACAAGCCGAGGCGGCCAACAAACTTTTTGTGGACATATTAGTAAGAACGTGAAGGATAAACCTGGAATGTGGCATCTCACTCTGGATGAGGCCGTTTGGGCGATCATGAATTCTAAATCTACAGCTACCGGGACAATACCTTATCGGCTAACCTATGGCCAAGATGCAGTGCTACCGTTGGAAATTAATGTTAAATAATTATGGGTGGCCAATCAGAACTCTCTCATATTAGAGGAGTATCAACAGGCCATGCTAATGGAGTTAGAACAACTAGATGAAGATCGACTAATGGCCCTAGAAAAAATGGCTAAAGCATACAACAAACATGTTAAGCCTAAGAGGTTTGCCGAAGGAGACTTAGTTTGCAAAACCGTTTTGTCGATTGGGATGAAAAATCATAAATTCAGCAAATGGTCACCAAATTGGGAAGGACCTTTCGTAGTAAGCCAACCGATTGTCGACAACACATATCGACTAATAAACATGCATGACGCAGAAATGGACAGGAATATAAACGACAAGTATCTAAAAAAGTACTATCATTCGATTTAGGGCATGCATGAATAAACGACAGCCACAGACCGGCTGCCTGGTTGCACAAAATAAGCTAATTCCCTCCAACGGGAGATGAATGGCTAAATAACAGCCACAGACCGGTTGCCTAGTCACAAAAGCCACTTCTTTCACACGCATTTGTCATAAGGTTGGTCGCACTGCTCAGGCGAAAGAACGCCATCCCAAGTGCTCAAAAGATAATGGCCCATCAAATTTGCGGGGTTTAATCTAAATTTTCTCAAGAATGTCGAGAGCAATGCTGAATTTAAAGGGTGGGATATTGATTCCCACATTCAAGGAAACCAATCACAAAAACAGAGGCGCCGCATATACTCGAGCCCGACATTACAACGGGAATCAAATCTCGACAGTACAGAGGCATAAAAAAGACCCAAGTGCCTCCATTCAGCTTCAGTGACCGATTTTACTCGGTCTAACCGACCCGAACAGTGAGCGACCTTAGTCTGCCAAGTACGAAGGTTAGCCGAACAGCGGCAGCCGATGAACCAGTCACAAGTAGAAAGAAAGACATGGTTTATCGGGCTGAGGTACTGAAACAAGAGAGAATCACCTCGTTCTGGTCCACTGTACGGAGTCAGAACTAGCTGGTCATCAACAAAGGCCAAGGCAGGGGTCAGGTCACTATCGGCCATAATGATTTGTCCTGATCACAATGATAGAACAGATGAAGCCATTGTTTCTGACTAAGAAAAGAGTCAAAGATTAGGTGAGAAACCTATGGGGGATATTTCTCCTTAAATAACCTTCAGAGAGGCGGCTGAGAGTAATTTATCATTTTCAAAAGCATGGCCGAAAATCATCAGAGCCAATTCGTGGTAATGGATACGCCTCGGTTAAAAGGGAAACACATCTCAAAAAGTTATCATCATTGCATGTATTGGAGACAAGACGATTGAAGTGACATGCGCGGTTGTCAGACTGAAATGACGACTACTTTCGGATATATCAACTCAGCAGTCACGCTTGAGTTGATGTAGGGGGCAATTGTTAACACTCAAAACTAATTTAAGTGTTTAGCCGAATTCACTGATAACCGAACTATTCCGGAGCCGAATTTACTCCTAGCCTTCGGCTACAAGAACTTCATCGGCTACTAAGGCATCTTAGTCGAAGTTGTCAGTTAGAGGTACAACTGGGACCCACTCAGATACAGACGCCTCAACGACCAAGTCAAAAGAGTTTCCAGACCCCTAAAAACGGTAACGGCCAACAACAGCTAAAAGAAAGGGCCATTATCCGAGTGAGAGGAGTAGAGGGCGAGAAAATCGGCACCACTTCCCCCATAGTCAGCCGTTGATCTTAGTGGGTTACTTGATGGCCGACATGGGGGGGGGCACGCTTGTACAATTTTTTCTTCCTTTTTTTGCTATAAATACTCATTCTTTGTATATACAAAGGACACGATCAATCAAACAAATCAAATCTTATCTATCTTTTTATCCTTTACTTTACTGGACTGTATTCATGTTTCTTACCTCTTAGTTTACTCATAACCACCGTCCTAACGCTTTCTGGAGTAGTTGGGGAACCCATTGCTGGAGATTAGAGTTTCGTTGTCAGCCCAAATCGTTTATGTCGAGGAATCAATTTGTCTTCCGATTTCATCCGCCAATACAATGGCAGATAGCGGAATTGGAGCCGATAACAAATTCAATGTGAAAAGTAGTTTGGGGAGAATGTGATTGTACAAATAAAATTCCAAATTAGTAGTTTGAAAGGAGAGGAAACTACCTATAATGTGCATGAATACCCTTAATGGGGTAGAATCTTTTTAGTAAAAAAAACTTACAAACTTAATTTAAAATGGATAACGTTACACCATATTAAAACTCTTATAAACTGTTTTAGTTCAATAAAAAACAGTACTATTCTCTTAAAATAGACTAGAAAAAGATAATGCTACATAAAATGAGAAATATGGAGTATTATTCTGTTTTTTCTCTTTTAGTTAATACGTGAGAGACATTACTGCTTTCATGGGTAGCGGGGCCCAAACGGTGACTTGAAGAAGAGCGCCGCGTACGAACAGGATCTCCGCTGATAATGAAACACAACTTAAACACTACTACCTAATTTCTTCTACACTTTTTGCAAGTCAAAAAGGTTTCCTTCCCATCAACTTGAGCTTAATAAAATAGGTATAAAAAATGACACTTTTGTCTATTTGATTTTCAATTCGACGATATCACTTTTGGTTGGATAGGGTGATTTGCAAAAAAAAAAAGGTTTAAAGTAGATGGTCTTAGAACTTTTGATTATGCTCGACTCATGGTCAAATTTTTTTGTCCAAACTCATGGCACGCATTATTATATTTCCTCTGTCCCAATTTGAAGGTGTTTCGCTAGCCATAAAATGAAAGGAATTTTTCTAAAATTTATTGTCTAAAATAAGTTCTAGATATTCATGTAACTATAAATCATCTCAATAAGAAAAAAGTAAAAAATTTAAAGTAAAATTGTTATTAAATATAAAAAATATATTAATTAATCTTTCTGAATTTGACTAAAAAAGAAAAGTAATACATAAATTAAGATATGGCTTATTAAAAAGGAAAGAAATTGTCGCCATTCAAACCTATGCTACGTATTGTTCACTTTAGCTCAATATACATTATAAATTTGTCACACAAATTATGTCATCATCAAGCCTAAAAATGTATACATTTGAACTTATGTTATGTCTAATTAAAGTTCTTTATTTTCTTTTCTCATTCTGATGTACGATTCGTTTAAAGTGTAACATTCACCCTTTTTTCGAACGCTTGATAACCTAAAAACTTGTGAGTTTTTCTCTTCGTCTTGCCCTCTGTTATGGACGTCACAATAATTTAATTTCATTCGTAAACTCGAACCCCAACACTATTTTATATTATCTTTGATACCTTTCTTTTCTACCATTTCTCGATGTTACCCAATTTTGAAAATAAAAAAAGTAAGTGATATTGTCGGTTGAAATTTGACTAATAGTTTAGGCATCTGACATTAACATGACTTTGATCTCCCTGGTGTACATAACTTCGAGAGGAAAATGTTGACATATTTTTACCGCTCAAATTTTGGGTATGTGAAATATCATTGACAAATTGAGCCATTAAGAGTGAGTTGGAGTTGTATGTACTATAGTTTTTTATTTAAAAGGTAAAGTGTAGAGATGCATTATCTCTAACAGATGTTCACTTCTTAAGAAATAATGAAATTGTGAGCAATTGTTTGGTGTTGTAGATAGATAGATAACATACATGGGTGGATTATAAGTTAACGACCAACAATATATAAATTATACAATCAAATCTTTCTATAATAACATTGTTTATTCTTATATTTTTTATTGCTATAGCGATATGATGTTATAGAGAACATATTATATAACATAATATAAAAGATCAGTTTCAGAGAAAACATAATTGTTATATTAATGAATGTTGTTATCGTTTTGTTGTTATAAAAAAATTCTGACTGTAGTACTCTTTTCGTTTCACTCTAGCTACGTGCACAAATTCCGTATGCATGAACTTGCTAACATAGTCGATTTTAAATTCTAGTAAAAAAATAAACTATGTTAGTTTGATAACCAACGTAAAATTAGTTAATTTATATAAATTCTCGTAATTCAAAATATGAGGCATATATATTGTTGTTGTTTACTAGATGTAATAATTTGACGGACAGTTTAACTAAAGTTGGGAGTAATATTTGATTTTCACATTTCAAGACAAAAGTTGCATCAAACTTTAAAGATGTTAAAATAAATTATATAGGATATTAAGATTAATTTGACAGTGTATATGCCATCTAAGTAAAAAAAAAAGAAGGAAGAATAAATACTGATTTCGTCATTTGAATGGTGGGGAACCATGACGCACTTGAAAATTGAGCTTATCGGTTTCTAAATTAAAGCTTCTAATATATTAATATTTGATTACGTTGCTATTCTTTTTTTAATTTTAGTCCATATCCTTTTCTTCTTCTTTACATCAGGCAGACAAAAAAAGATGATAAAATTTGCCTCTACTAACATGGAGGAACAGTGGAGAATTACTTTTTTATATTTTCTTTTCTCCTAGCTAGCTTTCTTTTTTCTTACTAATATTCATGTGGAAGGATTTGTTGGCTTTTCGTGATCTAAAATCTCAAACAAAATAGCAAGTTGAGGGGGTCAAGTTGTATGTTTTTATAGATTAGTGATTATCATCAGATATTAACTAAGATTTATCAGTTTGATCAGAATAATAGTCATTGCAATAAATTTGATTAACTAAGATTTATCAGTTTGATCAGAATAATAGTCATTGCAATAAATTTGATTATCAGTGACGAATAATTTATCACTTAAAACTCATATTTCGTCACAAAAATATGTGACTCATGCATTTGACTACTAAATGTAATTTTTGTCATGAAAAGTACATAATTAGTGATAAATTTTCGACCATAACAAAAAATTTCGTGGCTAATATCACATTTGTTGTAGTGGTAGTTAGTTATACGAAAAAAGTGATTTTAGTATTGACTTAATTACTCAAACTAGCTCATTGAAATACAAAGAAAAACTGCTAATTTAAAATTCAACATGACCTAATTACGTCAATAATGATTTTAAAACTTTGTCCAAATATCTTAGTTAGATATTGATGCAATTAAATATATCATAATCATAATTCGTATTTTGAGTCGATACATTTTAATCTTGAAATATCTTAAATCATAACGGTATTTTGATAACTAAGGAGCCTATAAACACACACACTTGCTCGAAAATAATTTGTGAGCACCACAACTATTACACTAATTATTTGCTAATTCTCAGCAATACGAGTATCAAGTGCCTAAAAATATTTTTGAGGTTAAAAAGGAAGACTATGGATAGAGACGTGTACCGTATTTGTCAAGTTGTGATAAACACTTTACGAAAGGCTTTCTTTATACTTTAATACTTTATGTAATATTCACGAAATGGATATTCATAAAAAAGAATCTATTTATATAATAAAGCTAGAAATGAACCAGATGGTGAGCCCCTCTAAGGCCACTGTTTCTATTTTTTTCTTTCTTTCTATTTTCACCTTATTTTTTAATTAAAAAATTAATCATATTCTACTCCTTTTGTTAAGTTTCATTAAATTCTCTAACAACCATAATAATTCATTGTGTATAGGTTATTATATTAATTATTAATTATTGTATATATTAGGGGAGAACTGAAAATCCACCATTAGCTTTCAATTACTCCAATCGTGCCTTGTCATTTCTTAATGTTTAATTACTATTATTTAATTTTCCACTTTATTTTGTTTTTTTCCCCTCATTTTCATAATTATTTTATTTTAAAGAGTTATGATCTCCATAACTCACACATCTTCATCATCATAACTTTTCCTCTTAATTAATACATATACATAACTCACATTGAATCATCTTAATTATAAAAAAAAGATTATCTCCTTTCCTCTTCTTTGTGACTATTTAATTTGTATGAAATGATTATTTGAAAAGAGAGAATGATTTTTCTTTAATAATGAACCCACTAATTGACTTCATGTTGTTTTTGCAGAATTCTCATACTGTCCTGCATCATCGGAACTTATGTATTGTCAAGGTCCTCAATGTGATTTGCGGATATGAGCCTCTTTTATTAACAAATCTTTATGTAATTTAAAGCATATTAAGCAAGAGGTGAACTTCCATTTTCTCTAGATGCTTTTTTACTGTTATTTTGAAGTAGTATAATCAATTTTCACCTCCCACTTGTGATGTTTCTATGTGTCTAGAAATAAGGTTTTATTTGTCTACTTGAAATTACCGACAAGAAAGATGACGTGCAAGTCAATGGCAAAATCTACCCAAAATTTCAATTGCGCCTCTCAATGATGGTGATGAGATGGTTTTTGCCTCTTCGAGTGAAAATGCCTATGTATCCTTTTCTCCAATATCTTTCTCCCTTATTTTAGAATATATATGAATGTAAAAGGTGTGCATTCCATATATATATATATAAATTTAATACACATTAATCGCATTAATTATAGGGAATATACTTTTTCCTCATGTTTCACTTTATTTTATTTTTAAAACTCAAAAGTCTTACTAATAATTTTAATTTGATTCCTCTTCCCTAAAATTACTGTGTATTAAACTTACCTATATAATAAAGTTATACATAGACAATACATAGACAAGGTGATGTGGTGTCTCTCTACTACTAGCAGTGTTATTTATCTTTTTTGTGAGATTTTAAGTTTTTCAACAACTTCTCTCTTCATATTTTATTTTTGAAAATACTAATTAAATTAAAAATTAACCCAAAGCATACGGTAAGGCTTACTTTTATTACAACTATTAGTATTATTTAGCCATTTCAACTATCTAAATCCGTTACAACATTACGATTACTGTAATTATAGTAATACCAAAAAAGGCTAATATGAAGAAAATGTTGGAATACGTAAAGCAACAACGGAATAGTAAATAACTATTACAGTGATCGAAAGGATAAACAACAATGAGGACAACACCAAGTTGTCAATATCTTGATCTTGAATTGAAACTTCAAATATAGAACTTGTATTCGGAAATACAAGAACATGAACTGCTACGCTTGTGGCTTGTAGATCCGCTGAGAATACAAACGGTTAGAGTCCTTCGTCTGTTAAGTTAACACCTGAAATACTTAGCAACCAATTAGATAAACCACAACACCACCGACTGAGTCGAGAGATGACTCTCTGTCTTTAAGACAAGATTGTCCCCGTATATAGGCTTTACGTGGACAATAGTCTCCCAAGATGAAACAACAAACTATCAAGTGTGCAAAGCCTACACAAATTATCTCAGCGAAGAACACGAATAATGAAGATTGCTAAGAGAAAGATTACTTATCAGGAAAATCTGATCTCTTTGTGGTGTTGTGAACTTGTTTTTCTGTTCATATGTGCATATATGTTCTTTTATAGAATTGAGCCAAAGCCTCAATTTATAGGTGTGCAAGATGACCTCTTCAAGTGCCCCACAATGGAAATCAATTGCCATATAATGGATGACATTTAACCCCCCAAGTAATGCAGCAACATAATGGTCCAAGTAATGGCCATTATTGGGTGGATTCAATGCCATTGAAACCCCCTCAACAACCAAAATTTTTGGGATTCAGTCAAGTCACTGCCAATGAAGCACCGCGGCTCTGCCACATTAGCGTCGCAGCGCTAATTTAACACAGAACTCACTGCCACTCCGGTGCCACGGCACTGCGAGGGTGGCGCCGCGACGCTACAGCTCCACGGCCCTTTTCCGACCCGTACCATCTTACACTTCGCATAATCCTTCCTTCATTTTCCAGCATGGAACACTTGTCATTTAGCAAATAACCATCCATCATTCTATGTCTCAAACATTATACTTACGTACCAATATCTCTTTCATTAGCGAAATTTACGATACTTGGCACTAAGATTGCACGTATGTGGAAACGATATTTCCGACGTAAGGGGCCCAATTGTTCGAGTCATAAATAACGGGATAAACTTAATTCCATATTAGTAAATTTCTAATAATCCCCTCTTGAAAGAGATTTTGGCGCACACACAAGGTGCCTACTTTTAGCAATCTTTCAACGAAAAGATATTACATCAGGAAAAGTAGCTTCCGCTTTGAACCTTCCCTAGTTGAATACCATCAGACTTACTTACTGTGCGGTGAACGTGATGTCTTGAACCGTCAGTGTTTAATGTAAGCCAAGACAACGGTACCAACACAATACCTACCCTTTATTCGTTTCTTCTTTTGTTCTGTCCGTTGTGGCCGTGGACACACTTGGATTCTTAAGTGCGTTCCTTTGAGGCGGACTATCCTCGCACTTAAATAGGTGATCTCCTACAAGGTATCCTGCTATACCAGACTTCACAAGTGTTAGGAATCATTAAAAGTTTTCCTAACCTTAACCTCAACCGTTTGAGGATCGTTTAAGGTTTGGAAGCTTAACCTTTACCCACCATGTAGGTAGCACTTTAATGTATATTGCGGGAACGGCTTTGGATTCATGTTTCTTAAACATAAATCATAATCCGAAGTGCTCTTGCTTCTACCGAAGTGCTCAACTGAACCTTTTGTAGCTTAGTTTTCCCATTGAACCAAATTCTTGGGATCTCCAGTCAGTATGGTTGGGTTACCACCGCAAAAGTTCGAATTGGTTGGGTTTTTAAGCCCATTCCCCTAGACAGGCAGGATTCTTGATCTTCGGGTAGTTCCTTAGTTAAGGGTCAGTTATATCCTTTGATTAGTAATCAAGGAAGTGACACCTGTGATGATCAACTGCCATACGGTCTTATGTCTCCGACAGATCTGACAGATATGTCCAGACGCCGTCATCCGTGCCCTTCCTGAAGCCGACCAACTAGCCACAATGTATAACTGCTGAAGGCACGGGTTTCTCCCAATAAGGGACGTCCTCTAAGGAGTCGTGAAGTTACACAACTTCCTTCATGTTTTGTTTAAAGCGATAAACTCCGATTCCATCATGAATCGGCCGATGCAAGTTGGCTTAGAGGATTTTCCAAGACCCACCACACACATTTACTTATGGTTTTGGTGTTCTTCATATCTGATGTCCAGTTTGCATCACTGTGTTTTCCCAGAACCGCTGGACATCCAGAATACCATAATCCGTAGATAAGAGAATATTTCAGATATCATCATATCTGACTTAACACCTTCTATCGATCATTTCCAGAATTACGAGTGAATCTTAGTTCAACTGATCTGATTTGTAGGCCGATATCAGGTCGGTTGTAGTATGTACAATACATTAAACTATATGTGACCTACATATATCGCTCCTTGTCTATGGGTGCACCATGATTCCAATCGGTTTTGTGATTCATATCCATTGGTGGCTTCAACGAGACCGTCAATTATCTCACAACTGAGTTTCGAGTTAGACTAGTCCGTTAGATGTCTTAGATATCTAATTCCTAAGATGTCATCTCTGATACCCATATCTTTTGTTTCAATATAACTTCCACTCTCAGACTATTGGTTTTTTCCAACTGTTGGCTTTCTAACTTCAGAGTCAATGTTTATGTTGTCAAATTCATTGTTTCTATTTTAACTGAAACTTCCAGGACCAAAATGTGAACATTTCAGGGACCAAAATCAAAAGTACAGAAAGAAGCCCAACAGTCCAACAAACCAACTCTGATCCTCCCCTTCCAACTCTCCAGTTAGGAAGGTTGTTTCAACATCCATGCCACGCAAGACTGCAATGGCCCTAGATGTTAAGTTATTCACAGTGGAGCACATGTACAAGTAGCCGAGGCCTTATACTTGTCAGTAGATCCATCTACTTTGTACTCACTTTTGAGTATCCACTTTCACAACCCAAATGTTCTTTTTCCGGAGGAAGGTCAACCATTACACAAGTATGGTTCTATATGATGGAATCTATTTCTCTTTCTGTAGCTTCTTTCCAAAGTAACTTTTCCGGAGATGACAATTCTCTGTTAATTGTCCATGGTTCATTCTCAACCATACAAGCTAGAAGGCCTGAAACAAGTCTTTGTCTCGTCTTTGCTCCGTCTCGGTTCAACATCTAGAATCCCTGAGTTCTGTAGATCTGAAATATTAAGTTTCGAATAGACATCAACTTCCAAGTCCTGTAGATACGGAACATCTAGTTCCGGACAGTCAGGCCCTCGCGGGTTCTTGTTAACTTTGAGCAATTACTTCTTTTTTTTCTTCTAAAGGAAAGTTATCTTCAAATAATTCAGCATTCTTTGACACCAAGAGGCGATAAACACTACTGTTATTTGCAGGTCCAATGGATATACAATTTACAGTCTTAGGTCCAACTTGACCTGTTTCGGTATTCCAACCTCTACCAAGCCACCCCACATTACAACATTTGTATGTGAGATCTTTTCTATGTTTCACACGGAGAGTTATCCTTATCCTTATGCGTAGTTCTGTTGAGAATCGCATTAGCGGTAAGGATCGCCTTGCCCCACATATTTTGGGCGTACGACTTTGCGCTTGGCTAACACCGTTAGACCGAGGAAAGTAATGAGCAGTCGTTTAATGAACGATGCTTCACATTTCCCCCTCCATCACTATGAATTTCTCAATCCGTAGGCTTAATTGATTTTCAACTTCTGCTTTGTAGCGCTTATCCGCTTCAACATCTTCATCTTTGCTTTTCAACAAACAAAGGATACAATACATTGTACCCTCATCAATGAAGGTCACAAAGTACTTGTCTCCCCCCTCTATTTTGTACTAACTTCAGATAACTCATGTACGTGTGACTAAGTTCTAGAGGAGCGGTGATTCTTTCGCTAATTCCTTTGACGGAATGGAAATGTTATTTTGCCTCTTCGCCTACCTCATATTCATTTTGAGGGTTTATATCGACAGAAGGCAACAATCTCAACTTCGTTAGCTTTTGAATGGCTTTCTATTTGACATGTCTTAATCTATGATGGCATAGATGCACGGATTACAAATATATCATTCAATTAGCTACAGACATTCTGTACCATTCTTAGTTAATACAGACATATTGGACTAGTCTCAAACCAGCTTGACCAACATCGTCCCTTAAACCAAGTTTGGGACATGTATCACCTCATTTTAGAGTGATCCCATTCCCTGAAGTACTATTGAGGACAACCTCTCTAACCCCTTCTACTTTAGAAGTGGCGTTGCTTCACATGAACAACCTCTTGCCCGTGGTTAGGGCGTAACCGGATCACATGTGATCTGGATACTCTGGCCCACTCCAGTTGCTTTGGCAGACTGAGTGTCCAATTTCTTTTCTGCCTTTCTTTTGGCCTTCAGATCATTTAAGACCTGGAAAACTATGGCTCACCTCACTCGGTGTCCATTACTTTTCTGCCTTTCTTTGGCCTTCAGATCATTTAAGCCTTGGAAACTTTGGCCCACCTCACTAGGTGTCCATTAATTTTTTTATCAAATGAATTCTGGCCCCATTCCAGTCGCCCGTAGGCTTTGTACGACTGAGTGTCCAATATCATCCTATCAAATGAAGGATCTTCTGTCAAATAGTGTGACAGGTTCAACGTCTTAAGATAAGCCATTGTCTTTTAGTCTTCTACCCTTGTGATTGGTGTCCAGGGAAATCCCTGGCACTTACTTAAGAGTGGTAACAGTTTTCGCACAGTCAGTGGATCTCTCTCATTCGTATGTGCGAACATACTTTACACACTTTTAATAATTACACCCAAAAGAACAAATCTTTTAAGTTTTGTTTACAATAGTCCAATCTTTAACCGGGAAGGAAGGAAATTCAATATTTGATTTTAGAGTATAGAGAATATAAGTTTTTTATGAAAACCACTTTCATATTCCCAACCTCGCTTTACACACTTTTATTCAGATATTAACTAAACACATTATAGATAAGGAAGGATTATCAACTTAGACCTTTTGGATTCTGGTCCACTTCAGTCAGACTGAGTGTCTATATCCTCCTTACCATAATTTGGATCCTTTGTCTGGGACAGATCTAGGCCTTTTGCTACATGATAGATCATCATCCTCAGTTTTCTCCTCTTGTCCTAGTTGACATCCTCAGCCTCTCGTGGGTGCTTGTTTCCACCACCCTCGGGAGCGGTGACACCAACTTGTCCTTGATCTTTAGTCGTACTAGCATGACTATCAACAGTATCTTGAAGCTCAGCATCAGATCCAAAGATCCCTCATTTGACGGAAATAGATTTGTAACTGTCGTCAAAGAGAGAACCAAAACTAGGACCAGGTTTGAAACCACGGTTGTTGATAGAGACAATGTTTGAACTACTAGCAGAACTGTCAACCGAACTGTTTTCAAGAAGAAAACCACAGCCAGATTTGGTCACACACTTGTCGACCAACATCTTTCGAATCACTAATACAATTTGTCTTAAACTATGTAAAGCAACAACGGGAATAGTAAATAACTATTAAAGTGATCGAAAGGATAAACAACAATGAGGACAACACCAAGTTGTCAATATCTTGATCTTGAATTGAAACTTCAAATATAGAACTTGTATTCGGAAATACAAGAACATGAACTGCTACACTTGTGGCTTGTAGATCCGTTGAGAATACGAACGGTTAGAGTCATTCGTTTGTTATGTTAACACCTGAAACACTTAGCAACCAATTAGATAAACCACAACACCACCGGCTGAGTCGAGAGATGGCTCTCTGTCTTTAAGACAAGATTGTCCCCGTATATAGGCTTTACGTGGACAATAGTCTCCCAAGATGAAACAACAAACTATCAAGTGTGCAAAGCCTACACAAATTATCTCAGCGAAGAACACGAATAATGAAGATTGCTAAGAGAAAGATTGCTTATCAGGAAAATCTGATCTCTTTGTGGTGTTGTGAACTTATTTTTCTGTTCATATGTGCATATATGTTCTTCTATAGAATTGAGAGCCTCAATTTATAGGTGTGCAAGATGACCTCTTCAAGTGCCTCACAATGGCAATCAATTGCCATGTAATGGATGACATTTAACCCCCAAGTAATGCAGCAACATAATGGTCCAAGTAATGGCCATTATTGGGTGGATTCAATGCCATTGAAACCCCCTCAACAACCAAAACTTTTGGGATTCCGTCGAGCAGTCACTGCCAATGAAGCGCCGCGGCTCGGCCACATTAGCGCCGCGACGCTAATTCAACACAAAACTCACTGCCACTATGGCGCTACGGCACCGCGACCCTTTTCGACCTGTACCATCTTACACTTCGCACAATCCTTCATTCGTTTACCAATGTGGAACACTTGTCATTTAGCATATAACCATCCATCATTCTATGTCTCAAACATTTTACTTACGTACCAATATCTCTTTCATTAACGAAATTTAAGATACTTGGCACTAAGATTGCACGTGTGTGGAAACGATATTTCCGACGTGCGGGGCCCAATTATTCGAGTCATAAATAACGGGATAAACTTAATTTCACATTAGTAAATTTCCAACACAAAAAAAATTAAATCCTTATTAATTCTAAATTTAGTAACAGATCACACAATAGGCTTATTGGGTATATCAAATTCTTCACCATAAATTCACCTCCTGTACCTTCTCCCTTAATTCACACATATAGATGTGTTTCCAGTTCCATTTTCAGAAGATTTATTTTGATGCTAGCTCGGGTCTATAGTATGATAATATAGTTTTCTTGCAGTTCTTTTGACATTTTGATATGGTTTTCTTTTTTAATGTGTTGTATTCTATTGATATTAGCAATCCTTCGGACAGTATCATACTCACCCTATCAAAAGCGAGGTATAAACTATAGTGTACTTCTTTTTGTTCTATTTTATCGGTTAAAATGTTAATTCATTATTCCTTCTTGACTATGACTTTTTTTATATGCAAAAGAATTTCAGTAAACGTGTCCACCTCTTGAATAAATTTATTGTTGACAAAGAAATTGAAAAAAGTTGTTCTAAATAATGATGTGTGTCTTCTATCTAAAATTTTTCTTTTCTCTTCTTTTAGATTTTAATAATTTTTTCTTTCTTGCTCTCTTTTCTTTTGGCTATGTTATTTTTATTTCTCCTTTAGTGATTCTAATGTGATAGCCTATTCAGGTGAATAACGAAAAGATGTTTTTCAAAAGACTAAAATTTGGAATATTATCTATCCGAACTCTTGTGAATTCTCTCCGCACTTTTTGATGTGTATGTTGAGTTTATAGGAGAAACTTTCGAAGTTATTTAATATATTCTTTATATAATGACTTTGAGGATGAAAGGAAATTAATAAATAATGGAAGGTTGTTAGACATTTCTTTTTTAAAACTAAAGAGGCAAGGAAATAATAATGGTAAAAAGCAGCAAAAAGAAAATGAATTACAAATTGGAAGGAAAAAATTATAAAAATGATATATGAGTATAATTTGTGGATTTAGGTTAGATTTTGCACTTTTTATTTCATTTTTATTTATTTTATAGTCTTCTTTGGGATTTTAAATAAGCAGAAATTTGAAAGCATTAATATTTGTTCTCTATGAAAGGAAAAAAATTAGTACTTAAATCCACATATTAATGTACAAAGTTAAAATTATATTTTTAAAGTATGATCATATGCACGTAAAGAGATCAATTTTTCTTGATTATTTTTATTTATTTACGTGATTTTTAAGGAGAGAAAAGTCACCTTTATTAATTTATTAGGTTGAACTGAAAAATATATTACAATTTTTGTTTGATATTTCAATATGTGGCTATTATAAAGTTAATTTATTAATATTTTTATCCCGCACAAAGTGCGGATAAATTACCTAGTATAAAATATGAACCCAAATATTGATTCACTTGACCTTAGCTTTTAAGGTGTCTTTTGCATGCTTTCGTGTGCATGTAGTCCCAACGAATAAGGCCTTTCAAGATATTTTCTTACGTTTTTTAAAAAAGAAAATGTTTCTTTTTGAAATTTATTCTTATTAATTAGTGAAAAGTATAATTAAGTGGGACGTCTAAGGGGAAATAAATAATATTTTTTAAAAATATACTCACTCCATATAGTACTTTTCACTTTTTGAGAGTCAATTTAACTAAATTTGAAGCTAATTAATTGGATTAGATTAACTCAATATTTGAAGATTAAAATTTATATATTTGAAAACTTTATGAAAAATTCTATAAGTTGCAACTTTTCTCATATCAATTTGGTGAAAAAATACATCTTAGAACATTAGTCAAA
The DNA here is from genome assembly GCA_034509755.1 of Anisodus tanguticus. Lineage (NCBI taxonomy): Eukaryota > Viridiplantae > Streptophyta > Magnoliopsida > Solanales > Solanaceae > Anisodus > Anisodus tanguticus. The sequence goes on along the minus strand of CM067540.1, from coordinate 748,015 downwards.
ATTCATGCAGTTTTAATCTGGGAAAATGAAAAATATTATATAAATTGGGATAAAGAGAGTATTTAATATTAGTTAGAACTTAGATGTCGTAAAAACAAAACTATTGATTGCGAAATCGAAGTGTAGAAAAGGAATAAACGTGTCCCAAATAAAGGAGGTAATCAATTTGGACCCTCTACTCTAATTTATTGCTTTAAGTTTTCTTGATAATGAAATGAACAATTGAATATAGATTGATATACAAGTACATGGACTGTGGCTTATAGCTTTACGTGCTTGTTTGGATTTCCCTATTAGAATAAAATTATTTATACAACTCTTTGCTTAATTAAGTAATCCTGCCTGCTTTTGGCTTGTACTTTGTTTGAGCATTGTCTATGACCCAATAACACCAAAAATGGATTAAAAGTATGTCTTTCTTACTAAAAAATGCTAGATGTTCTTTATTTGTTTGTTTAAGTTTTGATGGACAGAGCTGTCGATCATTTGTGGTAACGAGTAGCTAATCGAGGAAAGAATCAAAACACATACAACTTGACCCGGACATACATGGACAAAACTATAAGGTCATAAAGGGGTTTATTTGAACCATTTGCCCGAAAAATATACTAGAATGATTGTGCATAAAGCGTATGTAAGTGACTTTTTAAGAACACCGTCAAATTACAGGGCTCAATCTTGAATAAGCGGCGGAAACTACCAAGCTGAAGTATGATAGGGGCAGAGAAAATTTTCGTGGAGTGGTCTAATGCACGGAGATAACAAAAAAAAAAATCAACACCGAAAGCACTTTGATGGGTCAATTACTAACTCTGAGAGGCGAAAGCTAGGGAGTGAATGAAGCTAGATACCCTAGACCACAATAATCCTAGTTGTAAACGATGAAAACTAGGTGATTCACGTATGACCCGTGTGGTGTTGTAGTAAACACGTGAAGTATCCCACCTTCGGAGTACGTTCGCAAGAATGAAACTCAAAGAAATTGACGGGAGCCTGCATAAGCGAAGAACCTAAATATATAAAGTTAATTTTTGTGTATGAATAAATATAAAAGATGTTCGAATTCGTTTGTAAAATTCTATCTCTGTCACTGCCCCACCAATGAGTATAAAATGATATGTATCTTGATTACGTTCTTGCAGATTACCAAACATTCATCATTGATTAGGACATGGAAACAACTCCAATTCCAGGTAGTTAAACTAAGGTATATAAGTCCAAAGAAAACACAACAGCAAAAACATAGATTTGTTATAAAGATTTCTTTCAATTTCCGTATGTGATTATTCGATAAAGACCCTTCATATTAGTTTTCTTGAAACCCAATTTTATCTTGTTAGAAAGAACTGTCAATTTGAAGTAAGTCACTTTTAGTAATTTTAAATTTAGGACATGTTATCGTCAAGGGGTTCCGGTGAAATGAATAAAATTGCTTTATCTATAATTAGAAGTCTCGAATTCGAGCAATGAAAATAATTCGTATAAGAAGGGTAGAGAAAATGCATTGAGCCAATGTTCGAGTACCAAGCGCTACGGTGCTGAAGTAACCCATGCCATACTTCCAGGAAAAGCTCGAACAACTTTGAGCGAGAGGGTACCTGTATCCGAAACCGACACAGGTGATAGGTATAGAATACCTAGGAACGCGAGACAACTCTCTCTATGGAACTCGGCAAAATAGTCCCGTAACTTGGGGAGAAGGGTACCTCCTCACAAAGGGGGTCGCAGTGATCAGGCTCAGGCGATAAGAAACATTTTCTTTTATAATGGGCCTACGCGTATTATGAAGTCGGGACCTCAAACGTATATCGAATATCTAATGGAAATGAAAAAAGTTAGGACGTGTTGTGTGCCTAACTATAGAGTAGAGAGAAATCAATAGTCAATATCACCATGTTTTTGGAAAAGAGTTAATTTTAAAATTAATATCATCACCAAAAAAAAAAAAAACAAGAATTCTTCTATTTGGCATCAAGGGCAATGATTTTAGGGAGACTTTACAAAAAAAATCTATTAGCCTTCAAATATTGTTTTAAGAAAAGCACTTTATATAATCCACTAATTAATTTTCCTTTCCCCGCTCTAATTTTTTCCATCAAATGTTTTCTTTACTTCGCCTTTTAATACAAATTAACAAATAATATATCTACCACTATTAGGCATGTAGCCTCGATCATCTTTCTTTTTAGTGGATAATTAGCTTTAATCATGTCATAACTTTTAACTTTTTGACAAATCTAGCACCTATAACTTCTCTACCATCCATTATTGATGTATAAAAAAAGGAGCAAATATTGCTTTTACCAACCATTACTTTTCACATACTTAATAGAGAAGTAGTAATAAAGCAAATATTGCTTTTACCACCCATTACTTTTCACATACTTAATAGTACTTTTCACATACTTAATAGAGAAGTAGTGTAATTTCCTTGATTGTAACTTGTTGGACCTTTCGTAGGATTTTAACGCATAAATTATAAAAAAGTATAATTCTATATATATTAAAAGAGCAAAATTAGGCATAACCAAATGAGTAACAGAACAATAGAAGACAAACAAATATAAAGAGTAACTTTTTATACAGATGACTTTATTTGGCACTAATTACTGATGATTGTGGCATTTTTTTTGCTTAATCATTGGGTATCCACAATTTATAGTCTCAATTACCGACTAACTCGAACTCATGTCGTAGACCCATAATGGGGTTTTAGCTCTTCCTAGATAATATCATTCCCAGGACTTGACCCAATAACTCTGATTGCTTTAAATTGCCACTGGAGCATTATCGTTTATCATACAGGAATAACATCCACTGTTTACTTCCGGTCATTTTTCTTAATAATAGTCATTGTCATGATGTTTCAAATTCCACATATGAAACTCTATTACAATATCTTGAAGTTCACCTATAAAATTTGAAATTTCACGATTGTAACTATTTTTTAATTATAGGAGCTGAAAAGCGGGTATCCGTAAATTTTAATACCTACACAGCTTAGTCAAGTCACCAAATTTATCAACATCAAAACTAGCCAAGTATTTGGACGACACCTTCTTGTTTGGTACGTTTAGCCTGTAAAGCTGAAAAATGGGCCTCAAAGAAGTATGGGCTGGGCATTTATTACTTCACATTTTGTGTCCACAAATGCTGTCTGACCCATATAAACGCATTTCAATTATTTGTCAATCTTTCATAGCATTGGCTATCTTTTTCCTTTGATAAGTATAGTGATTAACCAACTTTGTTATTAGTTAAAATTCAGAAATGTCATAGGTTAATGGCTAATGCTGACTATTTAATGTTATTTAGTTGGAGTTTTTGTACTTATATGTTAGTTATATGTAGGGCTGTCCAACGGGGCGGGCCGGGGGCCGGGACCCGGCGGGACGGGGGAGAGGGTCGGGACTTTTTTTTTTTGTTTTTGACAATTAATTTTAAAAAATAATATATACAAACACTTCAATAATTGAAGAAGATAGTGTAATAAAAATATCCAAGGCTGTTTTTGTGCCTCTTATATTATTTAATAGAAATATGATTTTTTTTTTGTAATACAATTTCAAATTTGCAACTTTGTGTTGTTGTTCAAAAGTTGCAAATGACATAGTAAAATTGCAATTAAAAATATTACATATTCAACCATACTTTTTCTAATTTCTTCACAATGTCTTGAGGATCTTCTATTGGAATTGAAATTTGTTTGTCAAATTCTTCAACGTCGCTTCATGCTCCCTCAGACAAGATTCCGTTGTAGTTGTAGTCTTCTTCTTCGTTGGTCTCCGGTTGACCGCACCTTCTACGCTCCGCATGAATCCAGTCTCTAAATAGAACTGCAATCTCCAATGTGTCTCCCGCCAATGAATGTCTGTGCTCTCCGATTTGAAATCTTCCCGCAGAAAAAGCGCTTTCAGACGCTGTTAATGACGCTTGAATGTTCAACACATCTCGGGCCATCTTTGTTAGTGTCGAAAATGTATTCTCATTCTGCCTCCGGTATTTCAGCAAGTCTTCTTGTCCGTCATCATTGGCAATTAATTCGTACGACACAACACTCTGTAAAACATAAACATCAAATTCGCTAACTTGTGAAGAAGTTGAACTACTACACATTTTATTTCTAAGGCCTTGAATACTAGCAGAAGAAACCGCATATTTTTTTATAAGGTTGCAGCGAAGTAGTAGAAGATGGTACAGAAGCCGGTTGATTATTTGCACTTTGTTGTTGGTAATACATATATACTTGTTTGCATTCGGTGTGTATGCTAGACGTAACTTCTTATTTAGTTGATTTGTGAGTTGGGCCTGTTGGAAGTACTTCTATACAATCATAAATCGTTTCTACAAGTGTTTTACAACTGTCTACTTTAATAGTTGTATTTAATACAACACCAACAATATAAATAGTGGGGATAGGAAAAAAGTATTTTTAAACAAAAATTTAAACATTTTTTCAATAGATGCCTTATAAGTTGGTTTTTGCATATATTCATTAAGTAACAAAAATATTAGTGTTATATAAAATAAGCAATCTGAAAAAGTTGGTCTCATATGAAGCGGTTAGAGGCTTACCCAATCTTAGCCATAAAGGTAAAACAATATGTGAAAATTGTCTAAAAGGTAAGCAGACTCGTGTTTCCCATAATGTTGTCCAAAATGACGGACAACATTCAGGTACGTCTCACTGTTTTCAATTATTACACATGGATCTTATGGGTCCAATTGAGCTAGACAGTTTAGGAGGCATGAGGTATTCCTATGTGATAGTAGATGATTTTTCTAGATATTCATGGATATATTTTTTGAAAGAAAAATCACAAACTTTTGACATGTTTAAAATTTCGCACTCTAGAATTAGGAACTTGTTCTATTCTCTTATTTTTCGGATTAGATCCGGCCATGGAAAAGAATTTGAAAATAGCCATTTCCCAAAATTTTGTGAGAAAAAAAGGAATTTTCCATGAGTTTTCAGCCCCTAAAACCCCTCAACAGAACGTGGTGGCTGAAAGGAAGAATAGAACATTGCAAGAAATGGCTAGAGTTATGCTTAGTTCTAAAGAAAATTCAAAACATTTTTGGGCTGAAGCCTTAAATATTGCATGTCACATAACTAATAGAGTCTATCTAAGGCTTGGAACAAAGATGACACCATATGAGCTAATTAATGGAAAGAAACCTAACTTGCGTTACTTTCATGTGTTTTGGTGTATTTGTTACATTTTAAATGATAGATATCAATTGGCAAAGTTTGACTCTAAGAGTGATAAAGAAAATTTTATTAGCTATTCACAAAATAGTCATGTTTGTCGAGTGTACAATCTGAGGACCAAAACTGTACAAGAGTCTGTAAATGTCATTTTTGATGATTTTTCTGATCTAACAGGAAATGCAACTGAAAATAACATTATAGTTTCTGTGGAAAATGTGCAGACTGTTGAAGAACCAGATGTTGCCCCAAATGTTACCACATCAGAAACAACATTTGAACCAGAACCAGAGATCACAGAAGGTGCGAATGAGGAGTCTAATGCTGAATTGCTAGATCAAGTTAGAAGGGACCCTCATCGAGGATTAGGAAAAATCATCCAACATGTCAGGTGATAGGGGGAGTTTTTGAGGAAATTAGAACAAGAGGAAAAAAACCACTCAATTACAGAGACATGGTTAGTATGTGTGTATGTCTACCATATACCAAAAGGTTAGTCTTTCTTGTTTCATATCTACTTTAGAACCAAGAAATGTTTTAGAAGCACTTAAAGATGATTTATGGATTCAAGCAACGCAAGAAGAACTTGAACAATTTTCTCGAAATGAAGTCTGGGACTTGGTTCCTCGTCCAAATAATACAAATGTTATTGGAACTAAGTGGATTTTCAAGAATAAATCAGATGAATCAGGAACTGTTGTTAGAAACAAAGCTCGTCTAGTTGCTCAAGGCTATACTCAGGTTGAAGGAATCGATTATGACAAAATCTTTGCACCTGTGGCTAGAATTGAATCAACCATACTGCTTCTTGCCATTGCTTGTTTTCTAAAAATCACTTTCCACCAAATGGATGTAAAAGGTGCATTCTTAAATGGTTTTCTAGATAAAGAAGTTTATGTTGAACGACCAAAAGGATTTGAAGATCCTCACCGTCCACACTATGTATACAAGCTCAAAATGGCTTTGTATAGGTTAAAACAAGCTCCTCGTGCATGGTATGGCCGTCTAACTAACTTCCTCCTTGAATTTGGTTTTAATCGTGGTGAAGCTGATCGTACTTTATTCAGTAAACATCACGGTGTAGATATTATTATTGCTCAAATCTATGTAGATGACATAGTCTTAGTTCGACCTCACAGTCCTACCTAAAGACATATGTTGAAGCAATGTCATCGACATTTGAGATGAGCATGATTGGGGAACTAACTTTTTTCTTAGGCTTGCAAATTAAGCAAAATGAAGATGGAATCTTCATCTCCCAAAGCAAATATGTCAAGAATCTAGTTAAGAGATTTGGATTGGAGAATGCTAAACAGATGAAAACTCCAATGGGATCGTCGCAGAAGATATGTAAGGATAATGTTGGTGAAAATGTCGACCCAACATTGTATCGATCCATGATAGGTAGCCTTCTATATCTCACTGCTAGTCGTCCTGATATAATGTTTAGTGTTTGTGCTCGATTCCAAGCCTGTCCCAAAATTTTCCACTTAAAAATGTGAAACGTATCATTAGATATGTTGCGGGCACATGTGAGTTGGGAATTTGGTATTCTAAAGACACCAATCCTAATTTAATAGGGTATAATGACTCGGATTGGGCTGGTGATGTGGATGATAGAAAGAGTACAAGTGGATGATGTTTTTACCTTGGCAATAACCTTGTTTCTTGATATAGTCGTAAACAAAATTATGTCTCACTTTCAACTGTTGAATTTGTATATGTAGCAGCTGGAAGTTGTTGTTCTCAGTTAATATGGCTAAGACACATGTTAGACGACTATGGTTTTTCAAGTAACATTTTAGTTTTGTATTGTGATAATTTGAGTGCTATAAATATTTCCAAAAATCCAGTTCAGCACTCACGTACAAAACATATTGATATTAGACATCACTTTTTAAGAGATTTGGTTGAAAAACAGCTAGTTCAAATTGAACATGTTGACACTCTTCATCAACTAGCTGATATTTTTACAAAAGCTTTGGACCATGAGAGATTTTCTAGTTTGAAAAAATCTCTTGGTCTTTGTAATCTCTAAAAAGGCATTTTTAGTAAATGTCGACTGAAATGTCTCTAACATTTCGGGTAACATTTACCTATGTAATATCAAAATCTGATTATTGTTATTGTATAGTGCATTATGTTTTGTCACACAAACATGATCCTTCAATAAGAACATGACATCAAAGTGATACCGTTCTCTGCGATGATATTAGATATCATAAAAAGGGAGTATCCAAATAAGGCAAAATCTTTACAAAATTTTGGCAACTGTGCAAAATGGACAAAGCCCTGGAAATTATACCGTTCCTATTCTATAGGAGTATCAAGTGCTTCAAAAGGATTTTTGAGAATATTAAATAAGTATACTTAATTTTTTACACGAAAATCTTTTATATGTGTTTTATGATTAGATCAAGGACACGGTGGAAAAATGTTACATTGGTCCAGTGGTTAAACTCATAAATATACATATAAAACCTGTCTTGATTTGTTGCCAAAACGAAAAGTTCTTGCGCTGTTGACATTTTCAGATAAAGATACGTGTTGGGATGTTGATTGTAACTGACTCCAGAAAATCAGTTTTTCTTCCCTATTTTATGCCCATTTTAAAAAAATTGGAATTCAAACTTTAAAAGGATAATATAAGATTCTAAATAAGATGTCTATCTTTTTTATCCCAAAATCTTAGGTGCAAGTTATTGAATAATTATCAAACACCTAATTTTCATTAATTTATATATGTGAATGACCTATTTTTCTTTACTTTTTGCAAGTGCATCTAAAGTCTAATACCACCAATACTAAAAAATCTTTATTTTTCCACTGGAAAATGTATACCGGCTATTTCTCACTAAATGTTGGTGAAAAAACCTAAATACTAGTGTTTCTACACGGATAAATTAGAAAAGTTTCCAAGCGTTTCAATGAGGGCCTATTTTCCACCATGTGTTTTTCAAGTGAGTTGATTCAATGGTAATAAAGTAAAATACTCATATTTTATAGCACAAATTTTTCATTGAATGTCGGTGGAAAAAACATATATTTCTAGTAGTGCACCCAGAGATGTCATGCGGTAACCTTATACCTATATACATATGCGAATTTAGGATTTCTAGAATATGGGTGCACTACTAACGAAAGGAGGAAAAAAATGTGCTAAGTGATAATTGATCCTTGTTCCTCTTGATAAATAACTATGCTTTTAACCAAGTGCACCATTGAGCTTTTTGTAGCATGAGTATCATCAAATAATATTCGATCAATTCTAAAAAATATGTACATAAAATATAATTTTCCGAAAAAACCACGAGTTCACACCAAAATTTATACATAAATTCACCACTGCCTATATATGTTACTTAATAGTGTAATGTAATTTTTTTTACATCATCAGTATATATACAAGTTATTAAACTCAACAGCCCTAACAAATATACATTGATATTGTAAAATTCTTTGCACTAATATCTATCTTTCAACTTGTTGCAATAGGTTACTTATCTTATTTTTTGGATATATTAATTAAATAAATAAAAATGTGCTTTTCTAATAACTCAAACTTTTAGATAAGATGAGATATTGGAGCAAGTACATATAAAGAAATTGGGTTAAAGTATAAATATAATAACGTAGGGGTTAAAAATAAATATTAATGGGGTAAGAGGGTTGGGGGAGGGGAGGCCAAAAATGATCGTTGCACAACGGTCAAAATATAAAATGGTTGTTAGTGCAACGGTTATTTTGTGCAAAGGGGAGGGGTCGGGCGGGAAGAGCCCGGGTCCCATCCCGATTCGAGTCCCGATACCATTTTTTATAGCGGGATAGGGGTGGGACTTGGCCGACCCGTCCCGTTGGTCACCCTTAGTGTTATCCCATAGTCGCACAATACAAGCTAATTACACCTTTTATGAACAATTACATGAATTTATCCTTTAGTGACCAAACTGAGAAAAATCTCAAAGAGTAGTTCGAACTTAGGAACTAACTAGAACTTGACCTAGCATCCCAAGCTGATCAGAACTATATAGTTCTACTCCAACCATGCATCTATCTTTTCAAAGTCCAAAACCAACTAAAAAAATCAAGAACTATTAAGCTTATCTAGATATATATACCAAATCGTCCTTGCCTTCAGAAAAGACATTATAATATTCCAAGATTGTTTTCAAAAGTAAGTTTGATGTTTTAGATGACTCAAATGTTGTAATAGTTCCTTAGGATTCCCATGTTGTGTGGGACAGGACAGTAAGACTTGTCATTTCAATCTGTCAACTCATCCATTTTGCACCAAACTTCATCTAATTGTTTGATCTTTCTTTTCTTGTTTGGTCCTTGTTTTTAAGGTGAAAATTGCATTTCTTGTAGGGTCTTAGGTAAAAACAATTTCCCATGGTACTCGTGTCTTCCTTCTTTTGGAATTTCCTCTGTTACGTTCTCACTTGTAAAATATAGTTGATGGATCCTTAGTAGTCATTTGATAGTTGATTAGAGTTAAGTCGGTATTAATAATATATGAATTAGTTATGAAGAAATTTATGTAATATTATTTTCTGCAGGTATTAATTATGCCTAGTTTAATTATTCATGTATTAGCTATTCCACATTTTGTGCATAAAATAATATAGATTCTCTCATAACTTATACACATGTATTAGTTATGAGGGTTTCTAAATTGCAAATCAAATATTGTACTAATTTTATACATGAATAACTCACATCATAACTAGCTATCAAACATTGTATTACTTATGCAAGATTTTAATACATGAATAACTTACTCTTAACCATCTACCGACGACCCTTTAGGGGTTTTACCCATTTTACGAGCTTAAATTATATTTACAATATTTCTTAATTTCTACATATTTATATGTAATCTAAGAACACACTATGGAGTGAGAGTGGGATGGGGAACGACCCGTGCCAGAGCTAGTATTTTGAATTTATTTCTATATTCTAGAAAAGAAAGCTTATTGAGTTCTGGATAAATTACTTACACGCACATAAGGGAACGTTTTAACTTAAATACAAGTTTTATACCCAAGCTATTTGATTTTGCAGAACCCGTAGAATTAGATAGACTTGTAGCTTCGCCTAGGGGTCGAGGGTGGCGGGGTTTGGGATGGTCAAGAGGTGGGCGTTGTGGCGTTGAGGATGGGGAGGAGAAATGAGATGAGAATACCGCTATTTATAAAATTTATTTTCTCTACTTCTATTAAAAAAGGTATTAATCTTCTTTTTTAAAAACTTACTTTCTTAGAGAATATATTATCGACAATATTTCAATCAACCAAACATTAAAAATTAAAAAAATATTTTCCGATAAGCGAGACACAGCCTATGCCATTTACAAGTTTTCCATTACCTAACTCAATCATGCTAAACTAATAGGGTATTTGAAAACCATCGTGACTTTTCGTGGATTGTAATCCATTAGTCACGGTTCCGCTCGAGGTATAAATCTTTGGTCATGCAAAAATCACAAAAGGATAATATAAAAAATATAATTATCACTTAATGTCTAGGATAATATAAAGCTATTTTTTTTTATCATCGAGAAATTTAGTAAGATAAATGGAATCCTTTCGCTCCATATCATAAGTAGAGGCAGATATTTGAATAACTTTACGAGTTCTAGGTTAATATTCTAGGTCTTATTAGTTAATGAGTTCTAAATTAATAATTTGTATAGACTAATGAACTGTTTAAGACAAAAATATAGTGTTTTGACACAAATTGTTGGGTACTGCCGAATCTGTAAGGTCAACTCTACTGATCCGTCCATGACCAGAGGTCTCACTTCGAGTTCTGAAAATGAAAAATTTCTTAGTGGGGATCTGATTTAATTAATACGATAAATTTATATACCAGATAATTATACTAAAAAGGAAAAAAATGTTCCTTTCATCACCAATGGGTGTGATACAGTAATTTTGTCGAGTTAGTGAATTGCATCATGTGGAAGGGAAGAAATTAATGATAGAATATACACAGTATATTCTTCTGATATTAGTACATGTGTAATTATGATAGTAATTTTGTATTAGGAAAATGTATATTTGATTTTCGTAATTATAGGTTAGGTTTACTATTATATATCATGTATATAAACTCTTTACATTAATTAAAATAATCAAGGGATTATTCTCTTTAATGGTATCAACAGTCTAGGGCAAACTTTTCCTTCTCCAAAAATAATACTCCTTCCGTCACCCTACTCGAAAACCTAATTCTCGGTCGTTGACCGTACCCCAACATCCTTTCAAATTTTTTTCGAATTCCTAATTCTCCTCTTGTTCTTCCATCATGTCTACCACAAAGAATACCTTTCATTATCCCCTTGCAGTCTCAAATATCAAGAACAACATTCCTATCGTTATTGAGATGGAAAACGTCCAATACACGACGTGAGCGAAACTATTTAAAATTCACGCACGATCTAATAGAGTCCTCCATCACATCATCAAATCGGAAAAAGGCAAGGAGAAGGTGCCTTCCACAGATGATGACATTGAGTTGTGGGAAACTCTTGATGCTACGGTCTTCCAATGGATCTATTCCACTATCTCTACGAACCTCTTACAGATAATTATCGAACCCGACACCACGGCAATGGAAGCTTGGAATAGGTTGTGTGATATATTCCAAGATAACAAAATTCTCTTGTCGTAACCCTTGAGCAGGAATTCTCTCACATAAATATAGAGGATTTTTCGAATGCCTCAGCCTATTATCAAAGGCTCAAGGAGTTGTCGGATCAACTCAAGAACGCCGGCGCGCCCATCACAAACGATCGTCTCATTTTTCAGATGGTTGCAGGCCTCTCCGAGGCGTATAATTGAGTTGGCACTCTTCTTCGTCAAAGAAATCATCTCCCGTAGTTCTACCAAACACGTTTCATGCTCACATTAGAAGAAGCATGGTTGGCTAAAAAGGCGGCAACTGGAGCTAATTCCGATATGATGGTGGTCACGTCACGCGACACCGATGACCCTCACTCCTTCTCGGAAAATTTTAGCCAAAACCGTAACAATGGTGGCGGCTAAAAGGGCCAAAATTGAAAAAATTGTAGCAAAAACTGTGGCGGCGGCCGAGGCGGTGGCGGCGGTAGCCAACAGGGGCCTGGGCCGCAGCACCACTGGCCGCAGCCTTGGGCCAGTGGACAGTGGTCGTGGGGCTGGGACAGTTGGTATTGGCCCACTCCACCTTATCAGGCCATTCCAGCGAACTATTGGGCCAGACCCAATGGCCTTCAGCAAACTGGGGCTCGACAAAATGGGGCCTGGCAGCAGCCTATCCTGCTTGGGCCTCGTCCACAGCAGGCCTTCGCTGCTGCAGGCCCAGCAACAGCCCCGACTCCCACGGATATCGCGGCAGCAATGCACACACTTAGATTAAATCATTCGGATGAAAATTTGTATATGGACATCAGTGCCACTTCTCATATGACGTCCGCGCCAGGTAATCTCTCGTCTTATTTCAATTTGAGCAAAAATAATGGCATAATTATTGATAATGGTAATTCAATTGCAATTCGTGGTTATGGTAACATCAATTTATCTCCCCCAAACTCACCTTTAGCCTTAAAAATGTCCTTCATGCTCCTCAATTAATTAAAAATTTGGTGTCTGTTCGAAAATTTACAACTGATAATTGGGTTTCTGTTGACTTTGACCCTTTTGGATTTTCTGTGAAGGATTTCACGACGGGGATACCTCTAATGAGATGTGATAGTTGGGGTGAGCTCTATCCCATTACTACCACCACCACCACTAAACAAGCCACACCGTCAGCGTTTGCCGCTTTAGCACCTTCCTTATGGCATGCACGTTTGGGTCATCCGAGAGCGTCTGTTTTTTCCTCCCTTAAAAGCTATAATTTTATTGAGTGTAATAGTACGCGTAGTACTAATGTTTGTCCTTATTGTCCGCTTGGGAAATATGTTAAATTACCGTTTGTTGCCTCCAATGGTAGTACTTTGTTGCCATTTAATATTATTCATAGTGATTTGTTGACATCTCCCGTTTTGAGCTATCTGGGCCACCGTTATTATGTGTTATTTTTGAATGATTATTCTAATATTTTGTGTACTTTTACATTATCTAAAAAGTCTCACGTTTATTCCACATTCATATCATTTAGATCATTCATCCATACCCAATTTGAACATAAAATTAAGAACATTTAGTGTGATAATGGAAGGAAATTTGTTAATGGACCATTTCGGGAATTTTGTAAGTTTAATGGTATTTCTTTTCGGTTTTCTAGTTCATATATGTTCTCACAAAATGGGAAAGCCGAAAGAAAAATTTGCTGCATTAATAATATTATTCGGACTTTACTAGCCCATGTGTCATTACCACCTTCATTTTGGCATCATGCATTACAAATGGCTACTTACCTTCTTAACATACTCCCTATAAAAGGATTAGCATACCAATCACCACTCAAAATTCTTTAACAAAAAGTCCATTCGTATTCTCATCTTAGGGTGTGTTGGGTGTTTATATTATCCTCTTTTCCCCTCCTCTACCATCAACAAACTTCAAGCTCGCTCTACCGCGTGTGTGTTTTTGGATTACCCATCTAATCATCGTGGTTACAAATGTTATGATTTATCCTCTAATAAAATCATCATTAGTCGCCATGTCACTTTTATGAAACCCAGATTCTGTTTGCCAAGTTGCATAATCCCGTCTCCAATCATTATAATTTTTTAGATGATGGGCTCTCCCCGTATGTGGTCCACCATTTGGCCCAGCCCACGTCTCAGCTTTTGGACCAGCAGCCACCAGCAGGCCCAATGCCTGCAGGCCCAAATACTAGTAATCCCACTCTGCCAGCAGGCCCACTGCCCACATGAGTCTGAACCCTGTTGACAGTGTCCCTGTCCCTTAGTCATCAGGCACCCTCCAATTCTGCCAGCAGGCCCATTGCATGTTGGCCCATCCGTCCCCTACATCGGTCCAACAGGCCTACTGCCTTGGTCTAGTCCCTCGGTCCAGCCCCTCCATCAGTACAGTCCCTCGGCCAGCAGGCCCACTGCCTACTGGCCCAACCCGTGACCTCCATCTCGATCCAGTCAGTTCAAACGTCACTACACAGACCCAGGTCCGGCCCACTTCTATTCGGAGTCAAGGGTCAGTTACTCGTAGCCAACGGGGTATCTTTAAACTAAAATGACATTTTAATCTGAACTCTAATGTCATTAAATCACCCCTACCATGTAACCCCGTGTCTGCCCTTCATGACCCGAATTAGAAAATGGTCATGGATGATGAATATAATACTCTTATTAAAAATTAGACGTGGAGTTGATGCCCCGTCCGCCTGATGTCAATGTGATTCATTCTATGTGAATTTTCACTCATAAGGAAAAATCTTGTGGTTGTTTTGAGAGGCATAAGACCCGTCTTGTAGGTGATGGCAAAACTCAACAGGTTGGCGTGGATTGTGGAGAGACATTTAGTCCGATGGTGAAACTGGAAACTATTCGCACTGTTCTCAGTCTGGATCTCTCAAAAGCATGGCCCATCCATCAGCTGGACGTAAAAAATGCGTACTTACACGGCGAACTCAAGAAAACTATAAACATGCATTAACCATTGGGTTTTAGGGACTCCGATTATCCAAACCATGTGCGCTTGTTTAGGAAGTCCTTATATGGGCTTAAACAGGCTCCTCTGCCCTTGTATAAAAGGTTTGCAGATTATGTGTCTACTCTTGGGTTTTCTCATAGCAGGTCTGATCATTCTCTGTTCATTTTCCGTCACGGTTCTTCTCTGACATACATCCTGTTATATGTGGATAATATTATATTGACTGCTTCTTCTGATAAACTGTTCAAGTCTATCATATCTCTTCTCAGCTCCGAATTTGCTATGAAAGACTTGGCGCTTTTGAGTTATTTTTTGGGTATCGTTGTAACTCGTCATGCAGTGGTCTATTTTTGTCCTAGAGGAAGTATGCAATAGATATTATTGAACGGGCTGACATGTCATCCTGTAAGTCATCGCCTACTCCGATTGACACTAAAATGAAGCTGAGTGGTAATTCTAGCACACATTACGAGGATCCCTCCTACTATCATAGCCTTGCGGGGGCTCTTCAGTATCTTACGTTTACGAGATCCGATATTACTTATGCAGTGTAGCATGTGTGTTTATTTATGCATGATATGAGGGAAGAACATATGAATGCTCTCAAACGCATTGTGCATTACATTTAAGGCACTCTTGATTATGGTTTACACTTATATCCATCATCGGTATCTAATCTCATGTCTTATATAGATGCTGATTAGGGTGGATGTCCAGATATCAGACGCTCGACATCTGGTTATTGTATGTTTCTTGGTGATAACTTGGTCGGCTAAACGTCATGCTACTTTATCGCGTTCCAGTGCGGAGGCCGAATATTGAGAGGTAGCCAATGTGGTGTCTGAGTCATGTTGGTTGCGTAACCTCATCTTAGAGCTTCACTTTCCTATTCAGAAAGCTACCTTGGTCTACTGCGATAATGTTAGTGCGATATATCTCTCCGAAAATTCTGTCCAACATGAGCGCACTAAACATATCGAGATGGATATTCACTTTGTTTGCGAAAAGGTAGCTCGTGGACAAGTACGTGTCTTGCATGTCCGTTCACGATACCAAATTGCTGACATCTTTACTAAGGGTCTTCCCTTAGTTCTGTTTGAAAATTTTAGAGACAGTCTCAGCGTACGACAACCGCCCGCTATGACTGCAGGGGTGTGATAGAATATACACAGTATATTCTTATGATATTATTAGAGAATGGTAGTAGTCTTCTATTAGAAAAAATATATATTTGATTTCCGTAAATATATGTTAGGTGTACTATTATATATTATGTATATAAATCATTTACATTAATAAAAATAATTAAAAAATTATTCTTTTTCAATTAAAGAGATGAATGGTGGGGGAAAAGGAAGTAACAGTGATAATTTCTGTTATTTGGTGAATAGTTATTACAAGAAACAATGTTAAATAGGGCAATTTTCATATTAGCTTTTTTATCCCTATGCAACTACATACAAAAATGTATCCTGTTTTTTCTCTAAGTTTACTTTATATTTTACCCTTTATAATTCTATCATCCTATAAAACAAAATTAAACTCAACTGTTGTTTGGCCTTAGAGTTCTATTATTGGACCTTTCTTACTCCATCCGTCCCAATTTATGTGATATAATTTGACTCTGAAATTTAAGAAATAAAGAAAGACTTTGAATCTTGTGATCTAAAATAAGTCAAAGATATTTGTGTGGTTATAGATTATCTCGTTAAACGTAAAAGATAAATATTAAATTAAATTATTATAAAATAAAAAAATATATCATTTTTTTAAACCGAATAAAAAAGAAAATGTATCAGATAAAATATATGTTAGCTTATTCCAGTTTTAGAATATTATGATGTCGTGCCTGAATTTACATAGTAACTTTAATTTTTTAACCATACAGCTGTTTGATTTGATTTATAATCAGTGTACGAGGCCTTTTCTTTTTTTCCTGTTCTCAGATATATATATAGCTAAAAGCCTAAAACTGTACACTCTAGTAAGAGACGAAAACTAAATAAAGTATATTACTCTTGTTCCAATAAGTTTTACAATTGTGGATTTGTGGTGTTCGATCAACTTGCTCATATTGATTAATTTTACGAAATACTTATTATCTATCATTAACATAGGTATTGAGTAACTATATTTTAAAATTCTAATTTATGTCACAATAATACTACTTTGGGAGTAAAAATTGACTACTTTAACCCTCGAACTCTAGAACTTGCCAAATAAAGTGGAAAGGATGGAGTATAGATGACTAGCTAGCAACAGTTGTAGCAGATGGATACGAGGATTACACTTTAATTAGATGTGTCTTGTTTGAGTCCCGAGTGTAAAAGAGATTCTCATTAGGACCAGGTAGAAACAGGATAAAAAAACAAAAACCAAAAACACAATATTTGGTTCATTTGTATTGCTTCGTACAACTGCTCTAAATCTACACTTAGATTTTCATGTTCCCAATTTCCAGTTTCCTTCCTTATATATATCTCCCTCTTCCTTATTGTCAAGCTCAGCTCCCATACACACTTCACTGATGGTTCACATGAGTTCATATTTTTGACAAACTATATTAAAAAAAAGAGTGATCTTTTAGTATTATTGTATGAGCCATGCATGTTTTTTTTTGTGTGCATTCAAGTATGAGTTGATTGATATGTTTTGGCTTTAAAGATTTCTTCCTTTTATTTAGGGCAGTGGAGAAAATAAAGGGAGCTCTCTCCAGTCCAGTCCGAGGCAGTCGAAAGCTAAAAACATAGCTGATGACTCGTTGATTCTTAAGCACGTCAACAAGCATTTTGGAAATGGATGATACGTTTGGGATTCAACGATGCATGAGCTGTGTTTAGCTATCGTTGTCACGTCTTGGACTGAAGGGAGCTCCCTACTATATGCCACCACCCTAATCTTCATTTTTTTAAACTTAGTTTAATCGATCTTTATCTCATGCATATAATACTAATTGATAGGAGTAAGCAGAAAGTCCTTTGAACGAAGAAGCTTCCACGTATCCTCGATCTCTTTCACTTTGTTTATATATTGTTATCTCAGGCATATATATAATACTTCATGTGGTCTGTGGAGGATTCACTTTCCATTTCTTTATAGATACCATTTGAGACTTTTCTATGTCATACCTTTTTTTAAAATTTTTAGTACTATTTTATGATTCTCTAGCTCCTTTTGACAACAGGTTGTACCATGGATATATTGATGGACCTGCAAATTAAAGCTAAATTTTTTTGGAAATAATAATAAGAAGAAGCAGCAGCACACTTTGACAACCTAATATTTGTGTCCTAAGGAGAAGACTTGTACTTTAATCATGTTAGTGTATCTATTATTGAATTGTAATTTGACATATTGGGCACAAGTAGCAGAAGAGATGAACTCTCTATATGAAATCTTCTCCATCATCATGAATTGATATTTTCAAAGAGTTTAAGTTATATACATCGTAAACATATTTTTTTTATATTATCAGATCGTTCAAAGAATATTTACAGGTAAACTTATTTAAAATATAAAATTTATAAGTAATCTTGAATATAAGACATGTAATTACATGTTTTTGTAATAGATCAAAGTGATATGATAGTGTAAAATTTCTTATATTAGTGAATATAACTTAAACTCATTTTTGATATTGTTCAAGGTCTCTATGGATGATTGTTCTTTGCATGTTAGATTGACCGAGTCACATGATGGATATTAATGTTACTCCAATGTAGGCGTGGCCAGTGGGTCGAGATTGGGTCCGTCGGGTCGGGACCGACGGAATCGGGTCGGGGCGGGATGGGGAATCGGGACATGCGGGATTCGCCGCCGTCCCGTTTCCGATTCCGTCGGAGTCGGGGAGGGATCGGGATCGAGTTTTTTTTTTTTTTTTTGCACTTAACTTAAAAAGTAACATATATATAAAAAAACTCAATAATTAAACAAGATAGTGTAATAAAAACATCACAAGGCTGTTTTTGTGCATCTTATATTATTTAATAGACATGATTTTTTTTGTAATACAAATACAATTGTCAAAATTATAATTTTGTGGTGTTGTTCAAAAGTTGTAAATTACATAGTAAAATTGCAATTAAAAAAACTATATTTTGAAAAAAATCTGTTCTACTTTTTGATAATTTCCTGTGGTTCTTCGGTTGGAATTGATATTTGTTGGTCAAATTGATTCACGTCGCTTCCACCACCTTCGGATAAGATTTCGTTGTAGTTTTCGTCTTCTTCTTCGTTGATCTCCGGTTGACCGCACCTTCTCTGCTCCGCTCGTATCCAATCTCTGAATAATACTACAATCTTCAAGCTGTCTCCGGCTAATGAGTGTTTGTGCTCTCCTATTTGATATCTGCCGGCAGAAAAAGTGCTTTCAGACGCCGTTGATGATGCTTGAATGTTCAAAACATCTCGGGTCATCATTGAAAGTGTCGGAAAGGTCTTCTCATTCCCCCTCAAGTATTTCAGCAAGTCTTCACGTCCTTCATCATTGAGAACTGCTTGGTACGGTACAGAACCCTGCAAAACAAAAATATCAAACTCGCTAATTTGATTAGTAGTGGTACGACCGCACATTCTATTTCTGAGGTTTTCAATACTAGCCGCAGAAACAACATGTCTTTTGTGAGGTTGTGTTGAAGAAGAAGATGGTATGGAAGCCGGTAGGTTGCTAGCACTTTCTTGTTGGTAAAATCTATATATTTTTTTGCATTCGTCTTCTACGCTAGACAACACTTCTTCTTTAGTTTGTTCAATAGGTGGTGGGTGATTTGGATTTTTGGGACTTGGAGGTGGTAGTACTGCTATACAATCGTAAATAGTTTCAATAAGTGATTTAGTACCGTCTATTTTAATAGTCGGATTTAATACAGCACCAATAATATAAATAGTGGGAATAGGAATAAAATATTTTTTATTTTGATAAATATTTTTTTAATAGCTGCCTTATAAGCTTGTTTATCCATATATTCATTAAGCAGTAAAAATATTAGAGCTATATAAAACAACATAGTTGAAATAGTAGGATAATATATACCGAAAAATTCTTTTGTCGCTTGAAAAAATTTCTCTAAAAATATAATAAGTTCAAAAAATTTCCCCAATCGCTATCTACAACCATATCAGTTGGATTTTGATTATGAGAGTTAAAAAAAAATAAAGTTATAGGTTTGCTATAGTCATAAACAATAAGTAGTTGCTTGTATAAAGAATTTCAGCTAGTGAGTACTTCTTCTGAAATTTTTCTATAAGGTAGTTGACAATCGTGATAATTTTTTTTATATTCTTTTCTTCGTTGTATTCTATTATTTTTAAAAATAAAGTTTATAGCAAATTGTATTTTACTAAGAATGTCTTCAAAAAGTGATAAACCATTCTTTACAATTAAGTTATATATATGACACACACATTTTATATGAGTGGAAAAGATGGAGTTAAACTATTTTTTAAAATTGTAATAGCGTAATTGTTATAAGAAGCGTTATCTAATGTAATAGTCATAATTTTATCAGTTATTCCGTAATAATCGCACACTTGATAAATATTTTCTGCAATAAAAGTACCAGTGTGCCTATCATCTATATATCTATACGCTAAGATACGTTTTTGCATAGACCATTTATAATGTATCCAATGACAAGTTACCGTTAAATAATCATGGCCGTTAGTACTACGACCTATATCATACGTGATAGATACTTTGCCATTAAAATGATATAATGAATAACGTAAATATTGTTGATATTCATGTGCGAATTTAAATACATCTCTCTTAACAGTTGATCTAGGAAAACCGTTAAAAGCAGGATTATATATATATCTAATGTAATGAATAAAACCGGGAGATGAAGGAAATGAAAAAGGCAAATCCTCCACAACAACTAATTTTGATATTGCTTCCCTATCTCTATGTTTATTATATTTAGGGCCTACAATTTCCCCCGTCATAGGGTTAATTTGACCCTGTACTTGGTCCGGGACAGTATCAGTATGTGAACCTTGTTCCGATGCAGCGGGCGTTTGCGCACCCGGTTTTGACTCCTGGTATTGGGCATACCTAGCTGTATGAGCACTTACTACGTGTCTAATTAAACGCCCCATCCCACCGTGACCTTTTCCAGTTTAAAATTTTAAAACATTTTTATAAATTTTACATATAGCTACTTGATTCTCTACGTCCCTATCAAAAAATGTCCATGCATCTGATTTGAATGGTCGTTTTGCTGGACCTCGTCTCATACTAGGGGCAATAGGAGACATTTCAGTTGAAGGTGCACTAGTGGGTGTGTTGTCATCTACATTAGTGAGTGTATCATCTAGATCATCCTCTAAATTAAAGTCTTCTTGAGTTCCAGAAAATAGCTCCTCGTCTAAATCTAATGGTATTATAGGAAAATGTTCAGTATCAACAAAATCATCCTGTGTAGGAATAGAATTATGTCTAGAAATAGGTTGACTAGAAGAAGTACCCTTACCCTTGTTGCCCCTACTAGAAGAAGCATGACCCTACCCGTAAGCATACGTTTAAATCCTTCCATTATAAATTTATAATTATACTAATAAATAATTAAAGTAAATGAAATTAAGTGCGCTAAATAAAATAAACAGACAATAATAATTTAATGAATGAACAAATGTACCAAACGCCGACGTAACGTCGACGTGTAATCGAGAGGTTGAAAATTGAAACTTTGCTCGATGGATGATCCTCAAGCTAGTTGCCAACTTCACTCACAAATGAATAAATAAAATTGAATATTTAGTAGACAATGTAGACTTGTAGAGAGATAGATTGAGAGATTAAAGAGATTGTAGGAAGATTTGTGAGAAAGATGAAGAGAAAATGAGGTATAGTTGGGAAATTGGGTTAAAGTGTTAATCTAATAACTTATGGGTTAAAAATAAATATTAAAGGAGTAGGGAGGTTGGGGGAGGGGGGAGGCCAAAAATGGCCGTTGCACAACGGCCAAAATGTAAAATGGTTGTTGGTGCAACTGCTATTTTTTGCAAAATGGAGGGGTTTCGGGCGGGATCGGATCGGGACTGGCAGGCCGGGACTAGACCATGTCCCATCCCGGTTTGAGTCCCGATACCGCAATTTTTATTTTTTTTAAATGTCGGGTTCGGGACGGGATCGGAGCAGGACCGGTCCGACCCGGCTCATTGGTCAGCCTTACTCCAATGTGCCAATGTTAATAGTTCGATCTCTTTAAATTTTGGGAAAAGGATAAATACCTCTCAATTTTGTAATTTAGAGTAAATATATTTTCATTAAAAAAATTCTATATACCCTCACCGTTATACAAATGCATATTTACCCCTTTGTTAACAGATTTTTGTTTTACAAATTTTAAAATTATTTTCCTTGTTTTTTAATTTAAAAATTGTGAAGTGGCTTTAAAAAAAAATGTTCATCAACTTCATGGTAACCCAATTGTAACATCTCGTACCTTCAAACTAAGTCTTGTTCATGATTCACGAGTGTAGAAAAGGAAACGTGGAGTTTACATTGGAAAACCAGGTTGAGCTCTATAGAGGAAATTTGACGTCAAGAAGTACAAACCGTAAAACATTTTACGGCCTGTCAAGCTGTGAATTCGACGGACCGTCGAACTATTGACGACCCGTCAATCTTCTCAATCTCTTAATTTCAGATTTTCACCTCGTTGGAAATCCTCAAAAAATGACGGTACGGTCAATCTGGACCGTCAAAATATTGACGGCTCAGACTCAGACCGTCAAATATTTGATGGACCGTCGAATGGACCGTCAAATCCCCCGACAGCGAACAGTATAAATACGACACTTGAGTCTAAAAATCAATTTTTCTTATTCTTCAAGTCCTATCACATAGGTTTCTTCTCCCATCATCCTCATAACTCAAGGTAAGCCCTTTTTCATGTCATTTGACGTGATTTTAATCAAGCATAATCAATTCCTAAATAGAATTCATTGTTCCTAACCTAAGGTTTTCAATTTAAACCCAATTCAAAGTTCAAGGTGCAATCTTTGGGGTTCTTCTTCAAAGTTCGAATTTTTATTACAAATCTTGAAGCGATTAAAGTATGTAGAGCTTCTATCCACGTGTGTGAATATCCATGTTCTTCCCCACGCCATGTTTACACGAAATCCATGAAATTTCATAACTTAGAGCTTTAATCCAATTGCATGATAACCCTAATCTACATGTATCATGATATACCTTGTTATTATTATTTCGTTATTGTACTACTGATTTTTCATTATGGTAACTAGGAATCTGTCCGTAATCCATGAACTCATGTCTTATTTTCCATGAGTTCTTAGAGAACAAGTATGATCATATTTACTCAGTTTCATGAACTTAAATATGTTTTCATGATTTATACCAGTTACATTATGTATTTCTTTACATGTTTAATTTATGAAATTACAAGTTATGATTACAAGTTATTTCATGATTTCATGGGCTTCCGAGCCACTATTTTTAAGTACATGTTTTTTGGAGTTGCACAGATTACGGAGAAGGTTCAAATAGTCTGAAACTACGTATGCCAATGTAGGATAAGGGTTGCTCCGCCAGAGGACGATATCTTCAGATTAATTATTGGATCCATCATGTTCATGTCTCATACTCCGGCAAAGTACGAGATGACTTAGCTGATCGGGCAGATATCAGACTCCACGTTTACGCGTGGTGGTTCACGTCGGTTTGATTGTTTCTCTCCCTATATATATATATATATATATATATATAGATATATAGTCTACAAATTTTACACATGTTATATTATACTCATGTTCATGTTTCAGTTTCAGTTTATGTCCCTATTATTTCTTGTGCCTGCTTATTTCTTTCAGTTGTTTTACATACAATACAATTCAAATGTACTAACGTCCCTTTGAGTGGAGCCTGCACTGCACGATGCAGGTGTAAAATTTCAGGGAGACGCATGTGCTCAGCAGGATTGCTTCAGATTCAGTTGTTTGGTAAGCTTCATCTCATTCGGAGTGTCAGTTTAAGTATTTTATGATTATGCATCATTAGTAGATAGGCCTTAACCTGGTAGTCAATTTTCAGACTCATGTCAGAGGTTTCATAGACTAGTCCAGTATCATGTCATGTCAGCATTATATTTTCAGACTATTATATTCAATATTATGATTTACATGTTTTCATTATTATGTTAGTGTATGTTGTGATGTCCATGTTGATAAGCAAGCCATATGGTTCACTCGGTCACATGCAGCCAGACAACGAATGTCGTATTCCGCCCACGCCATGATTTGGGGCATTACAAATGATTTTGGTGGAGATTTACAATTGTGTTAACATGAAGATGATGAACAATTTTTTTTTATTTTATTATTTAAAGCCACATCATAATTTTAAAATTTAAAAACAAGGCAAATAAATTTTAAATCCGAAAAACAAGGCAAATAACATATACATCTCAACCTTTGACCGGATTTGCTGTAACACACCTAACTTTTACGGAGGTCCTATTACCGCCTGGATATATTTTAAAGCAATTTCTTTTACATTTATCGAGTGAGCTAGATAACCATTCAAACACGTGATGAACAAAAGGCCATAAAACAAAGGAGTCCGGTCATTTTCAGGTCATTTCACTCTTCGAACAAAACAAAAAATTAGAATTCTCTCCTACACTCTTAGTTTTTTTCCATGAAGAGAGCAGTTGATTCTTTTGAAATTTGATCTTGTGATCACTATATTCTTTTATAATCGAATCTTCACTTGTGTCTCATTGAATTTTTTATTCGATTTTTCCAGATAAATGTCAAAGAAATGCTTCAAAAATATATTCAGGGGGTAATAGGACCACCGTAAAGGTTATGTGTGATACAACAAATCCGGGCAAAGGTTGGGGTATATTAGATATTTTCTCTTTTTTTTAACGAGGGATATATCCGCTCTAAATCACAAAGTTGAGGGGTATATTTTCCCCCTTTTTCCAACTTTAAAATTAGTGGATGTTTGAATATGAGCATTGTAAGATTTGGAAAAATTATTAGTATTTGTTTCAAAGTATAAAAACGGTATTTAAAAATTTAAGTCGTGTTTGGACATGAATACAATTTGAAGTTGTTTTTGAATTTTTGTGAATGATTTGAAATGAAAATTATGAAAAATAGATTTTTGAAGTTTTTCGAATTCCCAAAAAATTATACTCCAATTTTATGTCAAAACAATTTTTCAAAATAAAGTGGAATTATCCATGGCCAAACGGACACTTAATTTAAGGTGAATTTTAATTGAAATACTGTTGTAGAGTTTCACAAATTTTATCCAAGTAAGTTTATGTCGAAACAGAACTTTAGGAACTGTTTTCAGCTTTAACTTTTTTATCCTAAAAAAGCATAAATTCCTTTTAACTCCAACTCAAATAAATATTATCCAAACAGTTACACAGAGTAGTAGTAATTGCATTACTTCTTTACATAAAAAAAAACTAGATGCGTGTTGACCGTGCAAGGCACGAGCGTTTAGCCGCCATTGTTGTTTTGTATGATAAGAGTACCAAAAAGATTTAACAGGCAGTGAGAAGACCTTTCTATACAACATAATAAAGCTTCAAACTGTTTATAGCTATTGAGCAAAAAACATCTTCTGTGGCCCGGGTAGTAACTACTTTACCGGAAAGGGGAGCTGCAATGATAAACAGAGTCCTACAAAGATACACCAATGCGAAAAGATAACAAACACAAATTTGCTTCTATAAGTTTGGTTGGATAAAACTTCAATCAAGTGCAGCCATTCCCTCTACCGACTACCTGCCTTTTTGATCCATCATCAACGGCAACCTTATAATACACTTGATGCCTGTCGATATTATCCGCAGTCACACCTTTTTAATCGCTCAATCCACCACTTCCTCCCAACACACGTGCATTCATATGTAACATGATAAATACCCCGGCTTGCCCTTGCCTTTCACTCTCATTTGGTCATAGCTTCATCCCTCGAATCAAGAAAAACAGATTAGAAAACTAACATGCATTGAAACTAAATCTAGACATCAAGTGGCAAGCCCTTCAACAGCTTAAAAGCTGGATAGTCACTCAAGAAGTCATGCCTTTAGAGAAGCTTAATCCTTCGGTGTTGAGTATACTTCATAAATCAATGGTCTGGAGCAGAGCTTTAGAGCAATGGTAAAGTTACCTACGTTTGATCTAATGGGTCCCTTTCCCGAGTCTTGTATCGATGGGATGCTTCGTGCAACGGATTGTCGTTGTTACCAAAAATGGCTCATCCATGTCATTTTTCATTAACGATGATTTTACAATATCATTTTCATTAACGTCGGCATTAGTGAAAAATGTCATAGATGAGCCATTTTAGTAACGACAATGACATAAATGAGCAAAACTATTAATGAATGGCATAAATGAGTCATTTCCGATAGTGCGATTACATATTTGAGCTCTTTCCCTAAAATCATCCACTTGATTACTACTATAAAATGTCCATATTCAGAGACGATAACATTGACATATATGGTAACACCCTCAAATCCATTCTCCTAAATCCATGTGCTTCAACATTTTGCACTTTAACAAGTTTTTCATTACCTCTTGAAGATTTCCGTTCTAAGCGTTATTGATATTAAGCATATCAAATTTCTAAAACATGACGGAATCTCACATTCTGGTATATTTATGGAGAGATTTGGATGTTCAAGGGACATCAAGGAAATTGACCTTCTGAACTGTTGGAAAAAAGGTCAATGTTAAAAAGGTAAAGGGCAGCCCGGTGCTCCCGTTACGGGCGGGGTCCCAGGACACAGCGGGAAAGGTCCCAGGACCCGCACATAGCGGGAGCTTAATGCACCGAGCTACCCTTTTAACACCGACCTTTTTTCCAACAGTTCAGAAGGGGTACTACTAAATAAAAAAATATGATCACCTGAGAAGATAGATAATTTTACTTATAAAAAAAAGGATCATTTTATGCAAGTAGCAATGGGCAACTTCTTTTGACAGAGGAAGATTGTTTATAGGATTCTGTTTCCCCTCCAAGCTGCCCTGGTGAAGTCAAATAAATGTATCATTGTGAAAGAAATACATTGATTCAATGGCCGTTAAAATCCTGGAATTTTTACTACTTTGTATATTCATACTGTGAAACCAACTCACTACTTCTCTACATACACAACTAGCAGCCTTTAACAAACTATTAATTTCTCTGGTCTTCTTTTTGTTGGTTACAATGGTGCAGGAAACGGAAATAAGTAACTGCTAAGTATTACAACAAACTGAAAATTACAATAAACTTGAACAAGAAACTGGAACAGTTTTTGGTATGCTGAGTCGAGTGATGGCACTCTGTCTTTAAGACAAAATTGCCCCGTATGTATCCTTCTACGTCCTGGACAATTGTCTCCCAAGATAAAACAACAAATGAACAATTGAGCAAAGGAAACTCAAGTGCTACCTTGAAGAATTTTGAGTAATGAAATGATGCTGGAAGATAGTGGGAAGAATCTGATTCGTTTGTATGTTTCTGTGTGTCTCAACAATTGTGCAAAGGCTCCTTTATATAGTTCAAGGAGAGCAAATTAAGGCTGGTTGACGTTCCAGAAACCAACAGCAAAGTTCTCTGCCCAATTTTGATTTACTTGAAACTTCAGGGACCAAAGTGTGAATATGAAATAATTCTGGTCCAAAAAGATAATATCAGAAGACCCACAGACCTGTGACCTGGACCGGACAGGTGGGGGCGGTGCGCGTGTGGGCTTATCCTCGAACCGAAGCACATCTAGGTCCTCCATCCTTTAAACACATGGGATACCCCTTGGGGTCCCAAACCTCAAGCCAACTTTGAGACTTATAAACTAAACAAATCTTTCTTCCCCCACTGATGAGGGAGAATTGGTCTAAATACCACACTTTTCCACGCTTCAAACACATCACTTCGTGGACCAATATCTCTTTCATTTCTCAACGAAATTTGGCGATCCTTGGCCCTACGGTCATCTACTTACTTAGTAGATTATGCATGTGTGAAGAACCGGATTCTCCAACATGCGGAACACTAGTGTTTAAGTCATTAAAGTTGGTAGGACGCAACTTCCGCCAAAGGCAAATTTCCAACACTTTTTAGTTTCTTCCTGAAGAAGAAAGATTCCCAAGGCGTTAAGTAGAAAAGTAACCATGTTCATATGGAGCACAATAACAGGGGAAATGCTTCGGATTCACAACTGTTTTGATCATTTTGCACTTCCATTGAACAACCTCAAAAATTCGAAGACACCTACTGTACTTATTTAGTGGACTTTTAACATATATATACAGGAGCTACTTGGCTAGAAATTTTCCTCTTCTAAGTTTTGTAAAAGTAAATCAGCTTATAAAGCCGCATGCATGCCTGCTGAAAACTTTTGACATGATGAAGACAAAAGCACCGACACAGTAGTTTTAAAATAGAGTACATCCTCATATAAGATCAGATGCATGTTTTAGAGTAGTGGTGGAACTATGAGAAACAAATAATTTTCAAGATAAATACCTTAGTATAGTTTTTTTAAAAAACCTGTTTTTCGAGGGGGAAAACAGGATTTTAAATTATACTACGGAATTTAGCTTGGAAACCATTACACAAATAATCATCTGCTGCTTCACTTTCCTCTTTCTTTTCCCGCTTTGCTAATCTACTCCTCAAACATGGGCGAACAGCGAAAGCTGTGGGAGAATTACTAGAATCCTTAACGAAAGAAAGATGAAATGATATACATTCTTAAAAGATGAATTCATAGAGACAGAAACATACAGAACCATATATCCATATTGCTAAGTGTTAGATGATATGGGAGTCTTTCATTAATATCAAGGTATATATAGAGTACAATATTCATCCCTTATACAATAGGAATCCTAAGCCTATACAAAAGAGGAATCCTAGTCTTACCATAATTATATTTACACAATATATGGAAATATTCTAATTATGGGTAGGGAATATTCTAATTATGGGAGGAGGCCGGACGCTGAGACTGGATCTGAAGTAAAGAAATAACTGTCTGGGAAGTCCTTTGGTAAATATGTCTGCATACTGATAGGATGATGGAACATGTAACACTCTGACATGGCCTAACGCAACTTTCTCACGAACGAAGTGTAGGTCTATCTCAATATGCTTGGTTCGCTGATGTTGAACCGGATTGTGAGAAAGATAGATGGCAGAGATGTTATCACAATACACAATAGATGCCTGACGCAAAGGACACTGAAGTTCTAACGATGAAATTTCGAGCCAACAAATCTCGGCTACTACATTTGCAACGCCTCGTACTCGGCCTCGGCACTTTGGAGCGAGATAGGGTAGTCCGTCGCTTGCGGACCAAGAAATCAGATTATCCCCTAAAAAAACACAAAAGCCGGAGGTGGAGCGTCGCGTGTCCGGACACCCTGCCCAATCTGCATCCGTATATGAAAGCAACCTGTCTGGTGCAGAGGAGTATAGGTGCAAACCATAATCAAGAGTGCCCTTAATGTATCGAATGATACGCTTAAGAGCAGTGAAATGAGACTCTCTGGGGGCATGCATGAATAAGCACACCTGCTGAACAACATAAGCTATGTCCGGCTCCGGTGAATGTGAGATACGAAGTGCACCCGCAAGGCTCCTATACGAGTAGGATCGAGACCGGAGCACCATCCATAGCACTGAGCTTAGATTTGGAATCAACTATAGTAGGCACCTCTTTGCAGTTCGCCATCTTAGCCCTGTACACAATCTCTTCTGCATACTTACGCTGACACAAGAACATATGATTGGCAGACTTGGTCACTGATATCCCCAAAAAATAACTCAGCTTCCCCAAATCAGTCATTGCAAATTCGGACTTGAGCAAGGCAATAATCTCATTTTTCAATCCGTCGGAGGAGGCGAAGAACAATATCATCCACGTAAAGTAATAAGTAAGCGATTGCTACTACCTCGATGAAAAATGAAAAGTGATGTATCACTCTTGCTGCATACAAACCCAATCTGCAAGATATACCTGGCAAAGCGATCATACCACGCACGGGGGGCCTGCTTCAGGCCATATAGTGACTTATGGAGACGGCACACATAGTGAGGAACTGTTGGATGGGTGAACCCTGGTGGCTGATGCATGTAGACTGTCTCTCGCAGATCCCCATGTAAGAATGCATTCTTCACGTCAAGATGATGGATCGACCAGTGTTTGCCCATGGCTATGCTAAAAAATGTGCGGATGGTAACCGGTTTGACAACCGGGCTGAAGGTCTCACCACAATCAATGCCCTCCTGCTGATTTGTGCCATTAGCCACAAGATGGGCCTTATACCTCTCAAGATACCCATTGTCTCTGAACTTGTGACGAAATAGCCACATACAACGAATGACATTCACCCCATCAGGTCTAGGTACTAGATCCCACGTGTGCTGTTTAGTTAAAACATTGAATTCCTCATACATAGCCGCATTCCAATTAGGGTCTTGTTTGGCCAATTTTGGGTTCTTTGGAAGTGGAGAGATGGTTTGGGCAGACAAGTTGAAATGGACTTTGGGTTTGAAGATTCCATACTTTGAACGAGTTTCCATTGGATGGGTAGGGACAGTGGGTAGCGGAGTGGTGTCTGAGACGGGGGGTAAAGTCGGATAAGGAGAAGGTGGGGGCGAAGCCGTCGGAGGCGCCGCGGCTCCTGGATCGAGAGTCGCGGCGCTAGAAGGTTGACAGGCTTCTCTGAAGTTTGGGCGCCGCGGCGCATCAGCACAGGGCCGCGGCGCTGTCGACGGTGTTTCAGAAGATTGCTCTCTGGAAATCAGGCGCCACGGCGCCTCCCCTCTAGGCCGCGGCTCTGACGACGGAACAGAGGATGTGAGTTGTTCGATTATGAGGGGAGAGATGGCAGACTCGTCAAGACATGAGTAGTCCTGTTTTTGGAATTTTGGAAGATTCGAAAACGGGAATGTGGTCTCGTCGAATGTGACGTGACGAGATATGTGGATCTGGCGAGTCGACAAGTCATAGCATAGATAGCCCCTATGGTTCGGCGGGAAACCTAGAAAGACACATGGAGTGGACCTAGGAGCGAGCTTGTGAGGGGCGGTGGAGCTAAGGTTGGGATAGCACAGACAACCAAAAATCCGTAGATGATCATAAGAGGGGATTCTATGGTAGAGGATTTCGGTAGGGATCATATTGTGAAGAGTGCTAGTAGGGAGAATATTTAGAGTGTATTTGACATTTTAGCAGCATAGACCCAGAAGGGTGGAGGGAGGGAGGCATGAATCAATAGGGTGCGAATCATATTGTTAATGGTGTGGATGATTCTTTCAGCTTTACCGTTTTGTGGTGAGGTGTGAGGGCAGGAGAAGCGAAAGAACATGCCATTATTGGTACAAAAGCGGTGAAACATAGAGTTATTGAATTCACGACCATTATCGCACTGAAATGATTTTATGCCTTTTCCAAATTGTGTTTGAATGAACTTGCGAAACTCGAGAAATTTGACAAACACTTCCGATTTAAATTTAAGAGGGTATAACCAAACGTAGTGTGAAAAATCATCAAGCAACATAAGATAGTATTTATGACCGAGAGAACTAGAGATAGGAGATGTCCATAAATCGGCATGTATGATATCAAAAGGAGCAAATATAACACTAGTAGATGATTTAAACGGAAGACGAATATGTTTGCCTAAAGAGCAAGAAACACAATTTTGGGCAAGTTTCCCGTTACAAGCAATGAAATTGTTGCCTCTAAGAAAATTAAAAACTGGGCTCCTGGATGACCAAGCCTATTATGCCAAGTTGAAGAAGAAACAACCGCTAGAGTGACGGGAGAGCAAGATCTGGCAGCGGAGGTGGAAGTGAATGGATAGAGATCCCCCGTGCTATTGCATCTCGTAAGAGGTGTCCCCGTATGAAGATCCTTCACAGTAAAACCAAAAGGGTCAAAATCCACGGAGACGGAATTATTACGAGTAAATTGGCGGACAGATATGAGGTTCTTAATCATGTGTGGGGCATATAAGGTGTTTTTGAGGGAGAAGGTGGATGAGGAGGTTGTGTGTATGAGGTACCATAACCCTTAACTGGAATGCGTTGTCCACTACCAACCGTAACATATTGAGGATGCTTTAACCGAAACAGTTTAGGAATAGTACCGCAGATCGGGTGACGTGAGATGTGGCGCCTGAGTCCATGTACCAAGTATTGTCAGGCTGTTGCATAGAGAGGGTGCTGAACGTCTGACCCAACTCAGTGGGTGTCATGACGGAGGAGGGGCTGCGGGACGACCTTGCATGAAGTGGGCTCGCCGTGGGGGGGAGCGGGGCCTAACAAATCGGGGTAAGAATACGGATTGTATGGCTGCTGGTACTGGAATGAACTTGGCGCCGCGGCTTTGAACTGGGGCGCCGCGGCTCTGTATTGGGGCGTCGCGGCGCTGTAGACGAACTGCTGAGGAGCCGCGGCCCAGTTGTTCTGCGATCTCTGTTGATGTTGTTGCTATTGGTTCTGTTGACCGCGACCCTTGCCACGACCACGGCCTCCTCTACCGCCGCGGCCTTTTCCACCCTTGCCGCCGCGGCCCTGCCGCCGTTGGGAGTTGTCCGGTGGCGTCGATCTTGGGGTTGCGTGTCGACAGCTAACACCTGCTGGGCGTGCTCATCCTGCTTAGCACGACGGGTTTCTTCGAGCAACAATTGTGAGCGAGCTTTGTTAAAACTCGGTAGCGGATCTGCCTGTTGAATAATGGTGGCCAAAGTGTCATATTTGCGCCTTAGTAAGGCCAGAAATCATTTGTAGCACTATTTTATCGTCAGTGACAGGCGTGCCGATGTTGGAGAGTTGATCCGCTAGAAGTTTAAGCTGCTTGTAGTACTCATAGACATTGGATAAGTTTTCAAGACGTGTTTTGTTGAACTGTTCTTCCAAATACACGGCACGAGTGTGCTTGTTGTCCTGAAAAATTTCTTCCAAACGATTCCACAAGTCAAGGGCTGTGGAGTCAGATTTCATGATAGTAAGGAGCAAATCCTGAGAGATACTACCATATATCCATTGTTTGACGCCGGCGTCGAGACGATGCCAGATAGAATCATCAACCTCCGTAGGGCGCGGAATAGTGTCATCAATATGATCAAGCACGTTATAGAGACATGCATGATTGCGAAAAAGTTCAACCCAGGGAGAATACTGGTTGTTTTCTTGATCAAGAATAATGGGAATATGATTCTTGATGTTGGAAACAGTAAGAGCGGGATGAAACGGGGGTGATGACTTTGTGGTGGGATTTGTGGAGGTAGAGGCGTCAGAAAGTGTGGAAGAATCAAGGATAGCCATTTAGAGAAGAGAAGAAAGGAAGAACAAAACCCGAAAATAAGAAGAAAATCCGGGAGGGCCGCGGCGTAGGAGAGGCAGCCGGCGGCTATGGAAGAGAAAGGTTTTTAGGGTTTTGTTTATTTGGCTCTTGATACCATTTTAGATGATATTAATCTCCCTTGATGAGTCTTTCATTAATATCAAGGTATATATAGAGTACAATATTAATCCCTTATACAATAGGAATCTTAAGCCTATACAAAAGAGGAATCCTAGTCTTACCATAATTATATTTATACAATATATGAAAATATTCTAATTATGGGTAGGGAATATATTGTTTCCTATATTTACACGTTTACACTAAGCATCACATATACGAATCAAAAGGAAATCTCAGTATCATTTGCTTAAACGACTTGTAACAATTTTTTCAGAGTAAAATATTAGAGTAGCAGAGTATTATTAGTATGGGTATCATTTACCAGTAAGCCTCCATGAAAATCAGCTCAAAGTTCTGGATCTGGAGGAATTCTTCCATTAGATGAGCTCTTCTAATGCACTACTATTTTCTCATTGATGAAATTGATGTCGAAGAGTTGTTCAATGGAGTAAACAACAACACAGCCATCGTCGTAGATAGGCGGGAGAGAGATTTTAACGAATTCAATTTTGATTTCAGAATCACCGAAATCGCTAGTAACGATGAGTGACTGAAAGGTCTCAAATGCTATGGTAAATAAAAACAAGATATGGAATAAATCCAATGTCACCTCTCTTCCAGAATGTCGTCAATTATGTCCTCCAACAACAATAACAACACTTAGTAAAATAGTAATTTTAAAGAGTAAATGCAACGAATTTAAAGAACACAAAAATTTAAAATTTTCATAAGTTATATAATATATATAACTTATGATGGTCAATGACCAAATTGATTGTATATATATTATATACAAAATTACAAATTCATTTCTTTACGGATTTACAAGATAAAATGAAGGAATTAAAAGTTGAAATCGCAGATGACTTCTGGCTGAAAAATCTAACTAAGTAGACATAGACAACCTCTCGTTACAATCGCTCCATACAAAACTAATCTAGAATCTAAACAGCAATTGTAATGTTTGACAGAATGTTGTCGACACACTCAAGCAACACTTGTGATCCAGATTTCTAAGATGAAATCCCGAGAGCTCTCTTGGTATTTTTGTAATCTGATTCTGGATATTGATTCATTGTTGTGGCCTCTCTATTTATAGTAGAGAATTCCCTTGAAAGGCTTATCAATCAGTTATGGAAGTTGAGGAAAAGATGGCCAGCTTGTGGTAGATGATTAAGGAGTGAAAATCTCAACAACTTTGACTTGTTCCTTACTCGACTTCTTCACCAAGCTTTGACTCTTTCTCCCACGTTTTACATAGCTCCAATTCATCACGCCTAAGTCATTTTTACCTCACAGTAAAATATTACTGCTTACCGTGAAATAAGACAAAACTGTTTTTCGAAGATGTTTGTCCGAATATTATGATATAACATTTGTCCCAACATTTTTATGCATTCAAATCAGTACTTCATAAGATATGTTGGGTCAAATGTCACAACATTAAATCCAACATTAACAGTGACAATAAGAAAAAGCATTACTATAATACATATTATAGTAGTACTTAACTAAGCATTGTATTACTACAAGATATGTAATTAAACATTGTACATAATATCGGGTGATTAAGAAAATTGATCTAAATCAGTGAACCACACATAATAGAGAAACACAATGAGATCTCGTAGGCATTTTTAGAGATAGATAATGGATCTTTAATTTTTGAATCATCGAAAAATTTCATTTTGGAATTTAGGAGTAAAGTGTTCTTTACCCAACACGATTTCATTCTTAAATTCAAACCCGACACTTGCAATTAACAATGAAGGAAATATTTATCACCTGACTAAGCTTTTCTAGTTTTCTAATACATAATGATTGATGCTTGAAGCAATTATGACATACTTTATAAATGGCTCTTCAATAAATCTGAATTTCGCTTCATTGAATAATTTAAGTTGTAAAGTTTATAAGTACTAAGTTTATCATCTATCAAAAAAGATATACAAGTATGTCACTTATTACAAATCTTATAAATTCTCCGCCATCACCACCACCACAATCCCTTCTCAACGCCGCCTAAACACTCTCAAACTCCGGCTACATTTCCATATCACTCACACTCTCACTCATCTATCTTCTTGTAGCCCAGTGACTTGTATATTTTTCTAATGGGCCTAGAACATTAGTAACACTATAACATCTATCTTCTTGTAATTATGTTGATTTTAGAGAGTTCAAGAATTTAGAAGCTATTGGGTTGAATGGGGTTTACCTCCTATCTCTTCTAATTTGAACCATGACTTGTATATCTTCAAGGATAAGATTCCTAGTGTGAGTTCTATGGGCTAAGCCAGCCGAAAGACACTAGTAACATAGTGTTTTATTATTCGGTTTGAGCTAAGTTCGTAAAGTTTTTCTCAAAAAGTACTTGTACATCATTAAAAATACTTGTACATCTTATATATAAGTTATTTTTATTTTTTTAACTTATATGGCACTTTGTTTACACACACTCAATTGGTTGTAAACACACTCAATTGGAGCACAGTTAGCAAACAAAATATTACTAATAGATGATGTTTCCCCTGTACCTGATCTACTATAACTATAATTGATTGTAAGAATTAAAAAAAATCACTAATCAAAACACCTTCATATCAATTCATCAAAATAACACTGTCCTCTAACAGTTCGAAATCAGCGAGACAGAAACATATACAGATCCATATATCCACATTGCTAAGCATCACATTTACGAATCAAAACAAATCTCAGTATATATCATTTGCTTAAACGACTTGTAACAATTCTGTTATTAGTAGAGTATTAGTACTATCATTTACCAGTAAGCAGCTTCCATGGAAATTAGCTCAAAGTTCTGGATCTCGAGGAATTCTTCCATTTGATGAGCTCTTCGTATGCACTACTATTTTGCGATTGATGTAATTGATGACGAAGATTTGTTCAATGGAGTAAACAATAACACAGCCGTCGTCGTAGATAGGCGGGAGAGAGACTTTAACGGATTCAATTTCGATATCAGAATCACCGAAAAAGCTAGTAACCGTTAGGCTTTCGATTTCGATTTCAATTTCGTGAATAGAAATCGTAGGTATTTCCATTATAAAACGGAGTGTACCGTGAGGGAGATAAACAGGGGAATAGTGAAGGAGAACAGTTTCGAAATGCGTCGCTTCTGTACAACCTGAAATATCATCACAGATAAAAGCGGATTCAGTCCGATCAGATATTATTTTTTTCGAGAGTCAATTTGACTAGAAACATATATATCCGTATCCACAACGCTAAGCATCGCTTTAAGGAAACAAAAAGAGATCTTAAGAAATTGTTTGGCCATGAAAATTAGTCACTTCATCTTCAGAATTTCTTTACAAGAAATATAACTAAACACAACTTATCTTTAAAAAAATTCTAAATAAAGCGAAAGATAAATGGTTTCTATGGGCAAAAGCCTACTTAAAGGACTTGTAACAATATTTTCAAGTCAAATATTAGTGTAGTAATCACTTACCGGAGACATTATCACAGGTAAAAGCGGATTCGATCGGAGCGAAGATTGTGAAGCCGGTGACGTTGAGTTTACTCCAATAGAGAAGGAGTTTGTGCATCTTCGTAGTAATGGCGGACATAGTGGTGTAGCCTGAGGTGGACATTGCGTGTGTTGCGTTGATTATCGATTGCATTACCGGTGGTTACTTATGGCGGTGAACGGCGGCGGAGAGAGAGAAGAGTAGTGATGCAAAAGCAACGGTGAGGATGAAGAGAGACAAGTGCTTCAGAGCTGCCATGACTGTATTTCTGTTACGTATGATGTGCAAATGTGCAATACGTGAAGGAGGGTATTTAAGCGGGAAAAAAATGGAGGGACACGTGTTCGTAGATCATTCGTTAAATTGAACTTGATGGAAATGACCTCGTTTTGGATCTAACAAATAATTTGTCTTATTTTTTGAACGATTACTAGTAGTAATTAGTAAATCTATTCAAAAAAAAATTAGATTACTTAGCTTTTAGTACATATGTAGTTAGTATATTAATTATTTTTATATTTAGAAATAAATTAACTTAAAACTTCTCTTTTACCCTTTAATAAATGATTTAAAACCACACAAATGTGTATGAATTCTTTTACAACAAAAGTTTTAAAAGTTTGTCTTTTTAAAAAAATTTATGTCTAGTCAAACTGTATCACATAAATTGGGATACATGTAGCTAGTAGTATTAGACTTGTTGTGATGAATTGCTTATTGTTGCAAGTTAACTTAATCTGACAGTATAATATTAACTGCTCGTGCAGAGAATTTAAACTAAAAAATAAGAATATACATCTATCTATAGTTCAGACAAGTGTATGAGAACTTTTTTCAATCTATAGGCAACCATCAATAAGGGCTTGTGTTGGAGTTTTAAGTATTTTTTTTAATCCTTAACAAAGATTTTGGGTTTGAATCTTGAGTATAAAGTCACTTTGTTAGAGAGTTTTTTATCTTTCAATTTGGACTTTCTGATGCGAGTCAAAATTTAATTAGTTCTCAATATGAGTACCGGATATCAAATAAGAATCAAAAACATACTTGACTAAGCATTTTATACAATACTCTTGGCTGGTGATAAAGAAAATTGATCAAATCGGTAAACCCCACATAATAGAGCAATCTTATAATAATCGGGTAGGTATTTTTGAGATATGCGATGGTCTTTTTTTATTTCTTATCTGATGTATGATATTTACTTTGAGGCTTGACTAATATGAATTCACGTGGGATAGTTTCACTTTAAAGGTAAAATAGCCTTATGAAATGTAATTGTATTCTCAAACTCAGATCTCTAACTAAAAAAAATACTTATCATCCATTATAACTTTTGGTAATATACACAATGGATATGAATCAAATTATTACGAAATTAAAAGTGCTTATTATCAAATAAAAGTCATGTGCTCATTAAATATGAAAAATTGCAAATTACATTTTTTCTTTAAAATAAGCACCTCTAGTCTCCTAGAATTATAATTATTGATGCTTGAAGCAAATATGACAACCACAACTATTGGTTTTTGAAGCAATTATGACATTTTATAAATGGTTATTCGATAAATCTCAATTTCCATTCATTGAATAATCTAAGTAGTTGATATTGACCAACGAATTTAGTACGGATCCGGATTGGAAACCTAGTCTAACTCTAATAGTTTTATTGTAGAATACTAGTCTAAGTATATTTGATAAATTATAATTATGGTAGTTTTATTAGAATAGGGTTTCCTTGTTAGACTAGGGAAATGAAGAACTTACCTCTATATAAGGAGGTCATTGTGATGAATGAAAAGCAAGAAAGAATTCTCCAAATATTTTTCTTATCTCTAAATTTTCGTCGCCTCTCAAATTTAACATGATATTAGAGGCTCGTTAAAAGAATATGAAAACTCTAAATAATGGCGGGTGACGGAGAAACCGACGATAAAAATAAAGAAATCACCGGTGAAGAAAACAAAATTCAAAGAAATACAATCTCCCCTTTATGACATTACGTCGAACGATAATCTCGGAATTGTGGTGACACAAGTCCAATTGAAGGGGGAGAATTATAAAGAATGGGCTAGATCCATGAGGACGGCCCCAAGAGTAAGGAGGAAATTCGGCTTCGTTGATGGTACAATCAAGAAGGAGTCGCCGGCCTTAGAAGATTAGTGGACTATAAAGTTTTTGTTGGTGTCATGGATTCGCAACACCATCGAACCAACGCTTCGCTCAACAATTTTGCATAAAGAGGATGCGGAAGAACTATGGACGAGCATCCGGGAGCGGTTCGCTGTTATCAATAGCCCTCGGATGCAACAACTGAAGGCAGAACTTGCGGAGTGCAAAAAGAAGGGAAGGACCATAGTGGATTACTATGGAAAACTAACTAAGTTGTGGGAAGAATTGGAAAACTACAAACAGATTCTGACTTGCAAGTGTGGAAAGTGCACGTGCAATCTGGGGATGATCTTGGAAACCCAAAGAGAAGAAGAAAAAGTGCATCTTTTCCTCATGGAATTGGATGAGGCAATGTATGGAACGGTGAGATCGAATATACTGGCCCAGGAACCGTTTCCATCATTAAACAAAGTCTACTTGAAGCTAGTGCAAGAAGAGCGTGTGAGAGGACTCATGTGAAAAATGGAAGAATGGAGTAAAATTGTGGCCTTTGCCGTACAAAGGAGAAATCCCTACCGTGACTAAGGTGAAGAAAAGAACGATGGTACATTCTGCACACATTGCAAGAGATTTGGACACGTTGTGGAAGAATGTTTTCAACTCATTAGGTATCCGAAATGGTGGCCAGGAAATAAAAAAGAAGATGAAAAATTCGGAGGAAGAAGATGAAAAATTCGGAGGAAGAAGATGAAAAATTCGGAGGAAGAAGATGAGGACAACAACAACGGCAGATGAGAGGCCGGGATCTGATTGCTAAAGAGGCAACTACCGGGCTAACATCGTTGTTGTCAAGGACACACAGGCGGAGATAGAACAGATGAAAACATGTGGGATATGACCTCATAATCTGAGTGAGAAGATTCAGAAAATGATGATTCACGTGTTGAATTCACAAAGAATACATCCGAATGACAAGATGGGTGGTAAAACTGAAAACTCATCCTGGATTATTGACTCTGAATCTACCAATCATGTGACAGATAATCCGGAGAAACTGAGTGATCAATGGAACATTCCTGAGTGTCCGATTGGTCTTTTGAATGGAAGTAGCTTGGTGGCTACAAAAAAAGGAACAATCAGGCTAAATGACAAGATATGGTTGAAGAATGTTCTTTATCTTTCGGATTTGACATGCAATTTAATTTCTATGTCACAACTAGTTGATTATTAAGATTGTCATGTGATATTTAATAGAAGTATGTGTGCTATATTGGACTCCACTATGAGAAAGATTATTAGAAAGGGTGAGCATCGAGGTGGACTTTACTATTTTCGGAATGTGCTATGAAGGCAGTGGCAGTTGATTGGTTCGATCTTTGGCACATACGGTTGGGTCATCCTTCAACACAAGTAACAAAGTCTATTACGACATTAGGCTTAATGAAAAATGGTGATATATTGGATAGAGAATGTGTGTCAACGAGCAAAGCAAATGAGAAGTGTTTTTCCTTTAGGTGAGAATATTGCTTCGGATACTTTTGAGATGATCCATTGCGATTTATGGGGACCATATAGGACCCCTTCCTCTTGTGGTGCTTCGAATTTTTTTACTATTGTGAATGATCATTCACGAGCTGTGTAGAGCTTTCTCTTAGTTAATAAGAAAGAAGTGTCTCAAACCTTGAAGAATTTCTTCGCTCTAGTGGAAAGTCAATCGAAAAAAGGTTGAAGATAGTTAGAAGTGATAACGGAACTGAGTTCACGTGTACGAAGACTTACTTCTTCAAACATGGAATTCTGTTTCAAACATCTTGCACAGGAACACCTCAACAGAATGTAAGAGTCGAAAGAAAACACCGTCGCATTCTTAATGTGGCGCGAGCATTGAGAATTCAGTGCCATCTTTCGATTAAATTCTGGGGTGAATGCATTTTGCCTGCGGGATACTTGATCAATAGAACACCATCTTCAATATTGAATGAGAAAATTCCCTATGAAATTTTATACGGGGAGGCGCCTCATTATGATCACTTAAGGGTGATAGGGTCACTATGTTATGCACACAAAGAAAAAAATAAGAGACAAGTTTGAGAGTCGGGGTCGTGGGTGTATCTTCTTGGGATACCCCTACGGACAGAAAGGTTTGAGACTGTATGACTTAGAAAATGATGAATATTTAGTCTCAAGAGATGTGGACTTCTACGAGACTAAGTGCCCTTTTGCCGTAGGAACATGTAACTTGGTCAACAACATAAAAGTGATCCTGGACGAAATAAAGAACAAAGAGAATCAACACATTTTCAAAGAAGAACAGACAGATAATGTATGTGCAAACAAAGCTCGAATATAAGAAATTCAGACACCGGATATCGAACCTACGGATCAACCCGAATTAGACCGGACAGATGCTAGTTAGAATAATAAAAACGTGAAAGAAGTACAGACGGAAGATACCCGGGCCAATGAAAAGCTACCGGATGGACAATTGGATCGAGGTAAACGTCATAAGCATAACTCGGTTCGATTATGTGACTATGTTACTGAAATATTTTAGAAAGAAAGTCCATAAACGAGTTCGCCTGATCCTCAGCAACCCTCAGGTGCACCTTATCCTTTAGCTCACTATATATCATTTGATAATTTTTCTCGCAACACCAAAGCTTTCTTGCAGCAATTACCACAAGAATTGAACAAAAATCCTTCTTAGAGGCTATGAAAAAAGAATGTTGGATAAAAGTCATGCAACAAGAAATCCAAGCATTAGAGGACAATGACACATGGACATTGGAAACATTGTCGCCGGATAAGAAAGCATTCGGATGTAGATGGGTGTACAAGATCAAATACAACTCGGACGGAACAATTGAACGATATAAAGCTCGGTTGGTCATCTTCGATAATAAGTAGGAGAAAGGTATTGACTACAATAAAATGTTTGCTCCGGTGGCGAAGGTAGTAACCGTTCGGACCTTCTTAGCCGTAGCGATCGCTCGAAATTAGGGATTGCATCAGATAGATGTTCATAACGCCTTCTTACACGGTGAACTGGCGGATGAAGTTTATATGAAATTACCACTGGGATTTCGTGTGTCTGGTCCGGGGCAAGTATGTCAACTCCAAAAATCTTTGTATGGGTTGAAACAAGCTCCACGATGCTGGCCTGCAAAATTGTCAAGTGCCTTGATGAAATATGGGTTCAAACAGTCATACTCCGATTATTCTCTCTTCATGATATACCAGGAAAGTATACAACTTAACATCTTAGTTTATGTGGATGACTTGATTATCTCC
Source organism: Anisodus tanguticus (assembly GCA_034509755.1). Classification (NCBI taxonomy): domain Eukaryota; kingdom Viridiplantae; phylum Streptophyta; class Magnoliopsida; order Solanales; family Solanaceae; genus Anisodus; species Anisodus tanguticus. Next base: position 705,849 of record CM067540.1, on the reverse strand, counting down.
GAAAATGACCATAGTTCCATCGCACGGTTCAAAGACTATTTCCGAACCTGTTTTCACATGAAAGATTTGGGTCCCCTAAAGTATTTTCTGGGGTTGAAGTTGCGCGTGGACCAACCGAATTATTCATTTGTCAACGAAAGTATGCCTTGAATATAATCTCTGAGTCCAGGCTACTGGGAGCAAAACCGATTAAAACTCCCATAGAATAGAATCACAATCTGGCGTTGGCCAAATGGGCTAATTTGGAAGATCCTAAACCATACCGACGTCTAGTCGGCAGATTGATATACCTCAATTTTACGCGACCGGAGCTATCCTATTGTGTACGTGGTTTGTCCCAATTCATGCACCAACTGAAGGAAGCGCACTTGAGAGCCTCCCTACGGGTGGTAAGATACTTAAAAAAGAACTCTGGACAAGAAATTGTGTTAAGTAAGGATTGTGATCTCCAGTTGTATGGGTGGCCTGATGCGGATTAGGCTGGATGTCTGTTGAACCGAAGATTGCTCACTGGATGGTTTTCTCCCTCGAAAATCCACTTGTATCATGGAAAACCAAGAAACAACACATTGTCTCTCGCTCGTCAGTAGAGGCGGAATACCGTTCAATGGCAATGACGGTTTGTGAATGGAAATGGTTGAAGGGAATTCTACATAGCTTGGGCATCGAACATAAATCTCCGGTTCAAATATTTTGTAATAGTCAAACAACATTGTACAGGTATTTCACGAACGGACTAAACATATTCTCAAACCCTAGTCATTCAGGCACATCTCGCGATTTACTGGTAGTAGTGCTGAGGGACCGGCACTATTATCTCCGGGAATCTGAATATAAAAAAAATGGTGTACTTTATAAAAAGAATACTATCTCGTATTTGGACATTAAATCTATTGTGCGACCTGATTGAGTGATTGGTATGCAAATAGTAGATCCCAGAAGAAAGATTCAAGTAGTAAAAGTCGAAATCAAATGAAACAGGAATCGCACATTTGTGCAAATTTGTAAATGCAAGGACCCGCATTGAATGTTTACTGTCTGATTGCATATACATATTGAATTTTTACTGATCTGTATTATTATAAAGTTTGAGTTGATGCTAAGTTGCCTCTTGGGGATATGGTTTGACTTGCCTATTAAGATCAAGACGGTTAATTATTTAATGTTTCAGTTATTTGTATCTCTCCTATAATTGCTTTATTTTATTGTTGTAGAATTAGACTTTTTTTATTTAATAAGCTACTCATTATTTATTATTTTCAAAATGTAATCACAAAGTAGCTGGAAATAGAGAATCATCGAATTTTCCATGGAGTATCCTAAATTCCTAATCTATTATTTTCATTGGCTCACGCCAAACAGAGTTGGAAGCTCACAAAAAGAAACAAGAAAATGAAGGGGGGGAAAAAAAAAAGAAGGAAAATATCCTATTTTTTGGGAGGGAAATGTTAAAAATAACTCTTAAATCTTAATTAATGATGATGGGTAATAATTAATTAATACTACACAAGAGTCAAATACATTTATTGTGTACTAGTTCGTGTGTTATACATATTGTAAAAGAACTAAAAATTCTTCTCTTTTCGATTAAAATCGAAGGAGACTAAATCATAAAATCCTAAAGATCGAGCCAAAGAATATAATATTTTGACAGTTGAGTTTGAGCTGTTACCGAAGCATTTATCTTCAAGAAATATGAAATCCAGCTAAAATCCCCTTAGTTAACTCAATCAAATGAAATAAGATCACAATACTTGAAGTGGGCACACTTATTCCAATAAGTGCAGTCATGCCCAAAACCAAGCTAGGCCTTGAATCCATCAACTGAGATTGCAACAATCCCAATGCTTGGCAAATATTCACATCATAGTTCGCATACATTCTCTTTTCCCAATCCATCCATTCAGCTGGAGGCTCGTAATTTTTCTCAATTATTTTCATCTCGTGAATTCTCTTACGTAGGACAATTAAGTTATCGTCCACGATACGACCATTGTAATAGTTCCAATCCTGAGCTTCTCTTCCCATTGCCAACGTAATCGTCCTTGAAGCTCGTGATTTTGATTTTCTTTTTGATGAAATTGGAGAAAACAGATTTGGAGAAGATGAAAAGAAAGAAGTTGATGTTGTTGTTGCCATTTTTTAGAGTTATTTTGAGTTGTATGATAAATATTGAATAATGAGGGCTTTTGGATTTTGGGTGTTTGTATTTATAGAATTTGGGGACATGTGAGAGAGTAGTGTTATTAATAAAGTACTATAAAATATTAAGCCAAAAAAATGATTAGGCAAAACCGTGTTATAATAACTGTCATCAACAAAGTCTATGCATCCAATTAGTTGTTGCGCGTTTTCTCTATAATTTTTTTTTAGTATATAGACAAAATAAATCAGCTAGTGACATTTATGAAAGAGACATGGTTAGAAAAATGACATGTTTTTTATATTTAAAAATAATTAACGGTAAATTTTTCATTTTTTTTAATGGATGTGCTTCTGTAGCCATAACAATATCATGGAATTTTGATATTAACACGTATAAGTTCAATAATGTTTATTCCTTTCTTAAAATTCGTGTGCAACTGAATTCCACTATATAAATTGAGATCGAAGAAGTAATACGAGAAATTGTATCTAATCAAAGAAGAAACTATTTCTAATAAACATTGTCTAATATCATAATTCGAATCATAATGTATAAAGCTTGAATTTTGTCGTCGGCCGAGTCTATTCAACTTTTCTATTGGAATAATCAACAACTATCACATAATTAATTGAAACAAAGGAATAATTTCTTTTTTATAAGAGAGATTAATCTAATCAAAGAAGAAATTATTTTAAGGAATATCTTCTTCAACTAGCCATTATATTATTATTCCAAATTCGGTTGATGCTAACTTGCTAAGTAACCCCATTGGGTATGGCTTGACTTTGTGAAAGACGGTTCTTTTTTTAAAATTTTCAGTTCTCTATATATTGTGATAGTTAGTTTCTTTTATTCATGTATGGTTGGACGACTTAAATGTAAAATATCCATTAAATAATAAATTAATATTTTGAAATAAATCAGAAAGTAATTGGAAAGACGGATCATCAGGGTGTTTCCCAGGAACAAGGGAGAGATGTGAGATTAGGAAGCTGGAATTTTCCTTGGAATGGCCAAATATTTATATATAATAATATTACTACTTATTTTCATTTGGCTGACGCAAAACTGAGTTGGAAATATATATTTTTTCAAAAATGTTTCAACTTTGAGGAGGATATTGTAAAGAATTCTTAGATACTATTGATATCATAAATGAGACATGTAAAACCCTCTCATTAAATATAAAGATAAATGTAACTTATCAATAAACAACAACATACCAGTATAATCCCACAAACGGGGTCTAAGAATGATAATGTGTATGCAGCGACACTCCTACATTGTGAAGATAAAGAGGTTATTTTTCGATAAACCCTCGGCTCAAGTAAAACATATCAAAATCAGTATCGATAGAAAATACAATAATGAAGAAGTTATGATGAAATGAAGGAGAAAAGAATAATAGTCACAACAATTAATAATAAAATCGAAGACTAAGATAATACGAGAGTAATGGTAATAACATCGATAAATGAAACTAGACAACGCTCGATTACCTACTAACATTCTATCATAATCCTCGACCTTCATATCTTCCTAGCTAAGATCATGTTATTGTAAACTACGAATCTGTCATGTTTTGTCTAATCAACTCGTGCCAATACTTCAGAACATGGCACAAATGAGTTTAATCTAGAATGATTCAAACTTCATCTCCATTTTCAAATTCATTGCTCAACTTATGGCACATCTTGGCGGAACCTTTTTGTATGTGAAGTTAGAAAACCCGAAAATAACCATAGACAATTTCAATAAAAAGAAAATGTCAAAAAAGGAAGAAAATGAAGATGGTAGACAAATTTGGTTGGATCTCGTAGTATTTTTTACTGTTTCTTTTTTATTTTAATAAATAAAAAATTCTGGTTGACTATTGAATCCTGCAATCATTATTTCAGGTTTAAGACGTGCTTAACCAAAGCCAGAAGCATCGTTGACTTAATTTTGTCAATGAATTAATTTGATTCTAGTCAGCATTAAATGATTCTTTCAGTTGTGAGATCTGCAAATGATCATCCTTGTTTCGTTTTTCTTTATATCGTTTCGAGTGTTATTAGAATAAAGTGCCGAATTTAGCATTATTATCATTAGAACACTCATTAAAATTTTACCTGAGTACAAACTGCTATTCTGCAGAACACTTTAAAATACTTTTGATAAGAAGCATTAACAAAACTACTTAGCCATCTAATGTCTAGTTATGGTCCCGAATATCCTAAATAATAAATAGCTTGCAAGTACCCCGATTATTCCGTTGATACCTACTACCTCTCATCAACACATGCATAATAACTATGTCCACCAAAACTTCAATCACACAAGTATTGCCTCACATTTTAATCCTGGGATTTAACCCTGATCTCCGAGGTTTTTACCACTTTAAAATCCACTTTATTGACCATAAACCATAGCTTTGGGTGCGATAATCCTAAAAAAAAAAAAAATACCAATCAATGAAAAGAATATGTCAAGGCACTATACCCACTGAAATATCACCAAAAACATTCAGCATGTCTAATCATTAGAACATAGAAACTTCAACGATACATTTCAATTTTTAAGGATGAAATTACCCTTGATGCGATCTACCAACCCATCATAGAAATTATTTGTTCCCAATGATCCATAAGCTTTTTCTTTGTTATGAAAATAGGCTAAGAAGTTTAAACTTTGCAACTTTACATCAGACTTCTGCTCATATTTACCATACTTCAAGACTATTCTGGATGATCTTCTTGGAGTTTCTAATGCTTTAAACCCCTAAAGATATCAGGAGGGAGACGAATTTTACTGCATATTAGAATTAGCTCACATAAGAAAGACCTCCTTTTACTGCACAGGCATCTCCTTTTGATTAGCACCTGTAGGAGATGATAAATCAATGAAAAAGTGGGACATCTTGTATCAACATCACCCATTTTCCCCAAGCAATTTAGAAGCCGTCAAGGTTAAACAGATCAAGTGGATCAGCAGGAGAAGATTCCTGCTGCTCATCGGGTTTACCTTCATCCAACGGAGGAGATTCAACTTGTTGAGTTGGTTCAAGTAAATCGTCGTCCTTTGCCGTTGGTTCAAGTAAATCGTCGTCCTTTGCCGTTGGTTCAAGTAAATCGTTGTCCTTTGCAGGCTGAAGCTTTGCCTCTTCCTCGATATCTTTGAGACGTGGTGGAGATTCAAGACGCTGATACTTGGGCTTATTTTTCTCCAGGAGAAGGTAAGTTGTGTAATACCAAAACATTAGTATTCTACTTTGAGCAACAATTGTATCACGTATTCGACTGCCTCCAAATGATAGCTGCTCAAGTGCCTGCATAGGTGAAATTCAAGATGTCGGCATATAAGATGAAAACAATTTGATTCACTGTCGATTCTTGGGGATTCTTATCAGCAAGCGTAAGATAAAGCGAGGGAGCGAACAGGTTCAATCTTGAAGGTCGGACACTGAGTGATATTCCTCTTGCAACGGAACCACCTACTGAAGATCCGAGAGGGAGCAGTACACTCCACTTTTTTGAAATGTGAAGCTCTTTTAGTGTTGTCTACTACAGATTTCAGGTATGTATTGACTTCAACTCTCCAGGTTACATGTTACCTCTGTTTATATGATCACCCTACTGATGCTTGGTTTTGCATTAGTCTAAAATGATGCTACCTCTAAAATTCAACAAAGAGGTTACTTTAGGTTTTAGAAGTTGGATAGCTGTCAAACAGACACATGACACTGAAGAAGAACAAACATTGCCAAATAAAGATAAAAGTGGAAAAACAAAACAATACGCTGCAGTATTGCTACAAGATATCACAATGATAGTGTGTTTATCATGTTATCCTTAGTATTTGTGCTTATCAGTCACAGACGGGTCCTTATAAATGGTAATGCTAATATTCAGACTTAAAAGGTTCACCAGCCATCTGGGGCCAATGTTAGTTCCCTCTGCAACTAAGTTTCAGGGCTTCAATTGCACTAAGAGTCAAAAGACACCAACATGATTTTCTGGGTGGATTAGAGAAACTATTGCCTTCTTAATGGAAGTTTTAGTTAGAAGATGTGAAAATTTGATCCCCACATAAAAATTTCTACAAAAAGATACTAAAGCATATCACAGGAGAATCTTATGAATAAAACAAAGAGTTCTCCGTCTTCACTCACCTCTTCACCCGATTGTATGTGAAATGACTTTTGATGCTCAAATTGAAGACCACTAAATTCATTGATGCAGAGCCCCTGAAACGCCCTGAAAGTAACAAGCAATTCCCCGAGTATTAAGTCCTTGGATAGGAAAGAGTAGTAGAGTCAAGGAATGGCCAAGTACTTTGGCATATGAAGGGACATTCGTACCATCTTATAAGAGAAACTCGAGGAATCCACCGAAAAATAATTGGTGTGTTGTCTGAATTGACATAGTACCCTCCAAAGACAATAAAAACTGTCATGAGAGAGGGGCCTAATGCTAATGCAGCTTCAGTCGTTGGAACCATAGCTCCCACAGTCAATCCCATTGCAGATGCCGCAAAAGACTCCACAGTTACGATTCCGCAGAACTTCCCAAATCTATAAACCAAAAGCAGAAATATTTCAGAACTCATTATGGAGTCTGTTCTAGTTTCCTTCCTCCTCTGCAAGTAGATGCTTGTGTCTTATTTTATTGAAATGCCAATAACCTGAAGTTACTGATAGCTCTATCACAGGAGGGCGGAAAATTAGTCATGGGGCCATTAAAATTTGGAAAGTGAATACAGGAAACAACAAACAGTCCCCTAGTGTGCAAAAAAAATGACTACAGAAGTCCTTTTTCTCAAATAAAGGCGCAGTAAAACTTCAGAGAGAACTGTCTTTTTTTGCAGCTGGCAAATATGCGCTTATCACGGTGACTGGTGAAAGGCTTGTAAGACATCTTACTGACGGTCTGAAGTCATCAAAAAGGATGCTCAGAAAGTTGGAAGAGAACTATGCATACATGTGTCCCCATTTCAATTGCTTTGTTCCAGAATTCTTTGACAATTCATAAAATGTTAACCACATTTTGTTGGTAATAAAACAGATGAACTGATTATAACTGATTATTATATCCTTCAACACATTCAACCTAAAATATTGTAAACGTGTAAATATAGGAAACAATATATTCCCTACCCATAATTAGAATATTTCCATATATTGTGTAAATATAATTATGATAAGACTAGGATTCCTCTTTTGTATAGGCTTAGGATTCCTATTGTATAAGGGATGAATATTGTACTCTATATATACCTTGATATTAATGAAAGACTTCCCAAGGGAGATTAATATCATCTAACATGGTATCAAGAGCCAAATAAACAAAACCCTAAAAAACTTTCTCTTCCACAGCCGCCGGCTACCTCTCCTACGCCGCGGCCCTTCCGGATTTTCTTCTTGTTTTTCGGGTTTTGATCTTCCTTTCTTCTCTTCTCTAAATGGCTATCCCTGATTCTTCCACACTTTCTGACGCCTCTACCTCCACAAAGTCATCACCCCCGTTTCATCCCGCCCTTACTGTTTCCAACATCAAGAACCATATTCTCATTATTCTTGATCAAGAAAATAACCAGTATTCTCCCTGGGTTGAACTTTTTCGCAATCATGCATGTCTCTATAACGTGCTTGACCATATTGATGACACTATCCCGCGCCCTACAGAGGTTGATGATTCTATCTGGCATCGTCTCGACGCCGGCGTCAAACAATGGATATATGGTAGTATCTCTCAGGATTTGCTCCTTACTATCATGAAATCTGACTCCACAGCCCTTGACTTGTGGGATCGTTTGGAGGAAATTTTTCGGGACAACAAGCACACTCGTGCGTGTATTTGGAAGAACGAGTTCAACAAAACACGTCTTGAAAACTTCTCCAATGTCTCTGAGTACGCAAGCAAGCGACTTAAACTTCTAGCGGATCAACTCTCCAACATCGGCACGCACATCACTTGACGATAAAATGGTGCTACAAATGATTTCGGCCTTACTAAGGGCGAATATGATACTTTGGCCACCATTATTCAACAAGCGATCCGCTACCGAGTTTTAACAAAGCTCGCTCACAATTGTTGCTCGAAGAAACCCATCGTGCTAAGCGGATGAGCACGCCCGGCGGTGTTAGGGCGTCGACACGCAACCCCAAGATCAGACGCCACTAGACAACTCCCAACAGCGGCAGGGCCGCGGCGGCAAGGGTGGAAAAGGCCGCGGCGGCAAGGGTGGAAAAGGCCGCGGCGGTAGAGGAGGTCGTGGTCGTGGCAAGGGTCGCGGTCAACAGAACCAACAAGCGGAATAAAGAACAGAGATCGCAGAACAACCGGGCCGCGGCTCCTCGGCGGTTCGTCTACGGCGCGCGCGCCCCGAAGCGACAGAGCCGCGGCGCCCCAGTTCGGAGCGCGGCGCCAAGTCCATTCCGGCCGGCGACCATACAATCCGTATTCTTACCCCGGTTTGTTAGGCCCCGCTCCGGCCCACGGCGAGGCCCACTTCATGCAAGGTCATGTCCTGCGCCCCCTCCTCCGCATGACACCCACCGAGTTGGGTCGGGCGTTCGACACCTCTCTATGCAACGACCGACAATACTTGGTACATGGACTCGGGCGCCACATCTCACGTCACCCAATCTGCAGGTACTATTCCTAAACTGTTTTGTTTAAAGCATCCTCAATATGTTACAATTGGTAGTGGACAACGCATTTCAGTTAAGGGTTATGGTACCTCATACACACAACTTCCTCATCCACCCTTCTCCCTCAAAAACACTCTATATGCCCCACACATGATTAAGAACCTCATATCTGTTCGCCAATTTACTCGTAATAATTCTGTCTCCGTGGATTTTGACCCTTTTGGTTTTACCGTGAAGGATCTTCATACGGGGACACCTCTTACGAGATGCAACAAAGACGGGGATCTCTATCCATTCACTTCCACCTCCGCCGCCGATCTTGCTCTCCCGTCACTCTAGCGGCTGTTTCTTCAACTTGACATAATAGGCTTGGTCATCCAGGAGCCCCAGTTTTTAATTTTTTTAGAGGCAACAATTTCATTGCTTGTAATGGGAAACTTGCCCAAAATTGTGTTTCTTGCTCTTTAGGCAAACATATTCGTCTTCCGTTTAAATCATCTACTAGTGTTACATTTGCTCCTTTTGATATCATACATGCCGATTTATGGACATCTCCTATCTCTAGTTCTCTCGGTCATAAATACTATCTTGTGTTGCTTGATGATTTTTCACACTACGTTTGGTTATACCCTCTTAAATTTAAATCGGAAGTGTTTGTCAAATTTCTTGAGTTTCGCAAGCTCATTCAAACACAATTTGAAAAAGGCATAAAATCATTTCAGTGCGATAATGGTCGTGAATTCAATAACTCTATGTTTCACCGCTTTTGTACCAATAATGGCATGGTCTTTCGCTTCTCCTGGCCCTCACACCTCACCACAAAACGGTAAAGCTGAAAGAATCATCCGCACCATTAACAATATGATTCGCACCCTATTGATTCATGCCTCCCTCCCTCCACCCTTCTGAGTCTATGCTGCTAAAATGTCAGAATACACTCTAAATATTCTCCCTACTAGCACTCTTCACAATATGACCCCTACCGAAATCCTCTACCATAGAATCCCCTCTTATGATCATCTACGTATTTTTGGTTGTCTGTGCTATCCCAACCTTAGCTCCACCGCCCCTCACAAGCTCGCTCCTAGGTCCACTCCATGTGTCTTTCTAGAATTCCCGCCGAACCATAGGGGCTATCTATGCTATGACTTGTCGACTCGTCAGATCCACATATCTCGTCACGTCACATTCGACGAGACCACATTCCCGTTTTCGAATCTTCCAAAATTCCAAAAACAGGACTACTCATTTCTTGACGAGTCTGCCATCTCTCCCCTCATAATCGAACAACTCACATCCTCTGTTCCGTCGTCAGAGCCGCAGCGCCTGATTTCCAGAGAGCAATCTTTTGAAACACCGTCGACAGCGCCGCGGCCCGGTCTTTGAGGCGCGCGGCGCCCAAACTTCGAGAGAAGCTCGTCAACCTTCTAGAGCGCGACTCTCGATCCAGGAGCCGCGGCGCCTCCGACGGCTTCGCCCCCACCTTCTCCTTATCCGACTTTACCCCCCGTCTCAGACACCACTCCGCCACCCACTGTCCCTACCAATCCAATGGAAACTCGTTCAAAGCATGGAATCTTCAAACCCAAAGTCCATTTCAACTTGTCTGCCCAAACCATCTCTCCACTTCCAAAGAACCCAAAATTGGTCAAACAAGACCCTAATTGGAATGCGGCTATGTATGAGGAATTCAATGCTTTAACTAAACAGCACACGTGGGATCTAGTACCTAGACCTGAGGGGGTGAATGTCATTCGTTGTATGTGGCTATTTCGTCACAAGTTCAGAGACAATGGGGATCTTGAGAAGTATAAGGCCCGTCTTGTGGCTAATGGCACAAATCAGCAGGAGGGCATTAATTGTGGTGAGACCTTCAGCCCGGTTGTCAAACCGGCTACCATCCGCACGCTTTGAGCATAGCCATGGGCAAACACCGCCGATCCATCGACCTTGACGTGAAGAATGCATTCTTACATGGGGATCTGCGAGAGACGGTCTACATGCATCGTCGCCCCCGGGGTTCACCCATCCGGCCAGCTTCCTCACTATGTGTGTCGTCTCCGTAAGTCACTATATGGCACGAAGCATGCCCCGTGCGTGGTATGATCGCTTTGCCGTGTATATCTTGCGATTGGGTTTGTATGCGCAAGAAGAGTGATACATCACTTTTCATTTTTCATCGAGGTAGTAGCACCGCTTACTTATTACTTTACGTGGATGATATTGTTCTTACCGCCTCCTCCGACGGATTGAAAAATGAGATTATTGTCTTGCTCAAGTCCGAATTTGCAATGACCGATTTGGGGAAGCCGAGTTACTTTTTGGGGATATCGGTGACCGTGTCCGCCAATCATATGTTCTTATGTCGGCGTAAGTAGGCGAAAGAGATCGTGTACGGGGGGCTAAGATGGCGAACGCAAAGAGGTGCCTACTCCGGTTGATTCCAAATCTAAGCTCGGTGCTATGGATGGTGCTCCGCCTCTCTACGATCCTACTCGTATAGGAGCCTTGCGGGTGCACTTCGGTATCTCGTATTCACCGGCCGGACATAGCTTATGTTGTTCGGCGGTGTGCTTATTCATACATGCCCCCGGGGAGTCTCATTTCATCGCTCTTAAGCGTATCATTCGATACATTAAGGGCACTCTTGATTATGGTTTGCACCTATACCCCTCTCGCACCGGACGGGTTGCTTTCATATACGGATGCGGATTGGGCGGGGTGTCCGGACACGCGACGCTCCACCAGCGGCTTTTGTGTATTCTTAGGGGATAATCTGATTTCTTGGTCTGCCAAGCGACAGGCTACCCTATCTCGCTCCAGTGCCGAGGCTGAGTATAGAGGCGTTGCAAATGTAGTAGTTGAGATTTGTTGGCTCGTAAATTCTTCGTTAGAACTTCGGTGTCCTTTGCGTCGTGCATCTATTGTGTATTGTGATAACATCTCTGCCATCTATCTTTCTCATAATCCGGTTTAACATCAGCGAACTAAGCATATTGAGATAGACCTACACTTCGTTCGTGAGAAAGTTGCGTTAGGCCATGTCAGAGTGTTACATGTTCTATCATCCTATCAGTATGCAGACATATTTACCAAAGGACTTCCCAGACGCTTATTTCTTGACTTCGAGATCCGATCTCGGCGTCCGCCTCCTCCCGCTCCGACTGAGGGGGTGTGTAAACGTGTAAATATAGGAAACAATATATTCCCTACCCATAATTACAATATTTCCATATATTGTGTAAATATAATTATGGTAAGACTAGGATTCCTCTTTTGTATAGGCTTAGGATTCCTATTGTATAAGGGATGAATATTATACTCTATATATACCTTGATATTAATGAAAGACTCCCCAAGGGAGATTAATATCATCTAACAAATATTACTGGAATGTGGATAATTATAATAAAGATATGAAAAGTTTCTTTCTGGCTGCCAAGTTTTCTAAGCTTATTTTATGTATTTATTGAGGTATTGTAGCTTAAAGGCCTTCTCTCTCTTTTCCTAAAAATTAGTCAAAGGAATATGAGACATGCAGTTTCTCCAGACTTTACTCAATACAGCCTCAGAGATCCGCAAGTAACTCAGACTTTTGCTTGTTAGGTCCTTTTTTGTTTAATTACTTCAAGTGAGGAGAGACCTCTATCTGCAGAAAAAAATGATCAAACTTGCGGAGGAAGTTTATATGAAATAGCGACTCATATATGCATACAACTCATAAACAGTGGTAAACTCACCTAGAAATGGTAGGATGAAGTCGAGCCATTGGGTATAGGATGCCACCAAAGAGTAGTGGAAATGCTGCTCCAACTGGAATCTCAGCAATCAACTTTGAAAGCAAATATGGTCCCAGAGCATAAGATCCTTTTGCACGCTCTCTATCAACAATTGATCGTTCCTTGGGAAAGACACCAACTGTTTTTGTGAGAGCTGCCATAGCAGTGTTTATTGCAGCAACCTATGCATAACAAAGGAAAAAGGGAAGGAAATTGATCAGGATCCCTGTGGCCTCATCATTTGGTACTTGTACTTTCATGTTTGATGCTTTTAAATTAGTGGATATATTATGTCCTCGCTCAGTGTAGGTTACTTGGCAACAGATTACTAGCTGGGCAATTGGTTAAAGAATAAAAGGATCGCTGAAACCAAAAAATTGTTTTTGAGCATAGCAAACTCAAGGGAAAGAACAGATGTTTGTCTCCTTCCATTCATGCGCAATCAAGATTACATGTTAACACTAGATCAATCTTATCGACATAAATATAGTGGCATTTATTACCTGAAGTAATCCCATTCTGTCTTGTATTGACGTCTGCGATTTGCCCATCCTCCAGAACACAGAACCAAATATCAAAGCTGATGCAATTGACATCCTTGCCCGGACTTTATTTGTTGGTCCATCACGAGAAGCCTATCGATCAATTAACTAATCTCAATTATAACAGACCAAAAGAAGCAAATTGCATCAAGCACCACAATTATTATTTTTTGGTAAAGAAGTATTAGAGATTATTAAGCATTAGAAGGAAAGTCTCAGGCAGCAAGACTTGAACAAAATGACCTATAGCACACATTGAACTAAAATTCTCCATTTTCCATCTGTTAAAATTTCCAAACAAATGAACAAACTCATCTTAATAGTGATCATTGTTTTCTATATGATTCATAGTTCATGCAGCTTAATGAAGCAATTTGTTACTCCTATTGTTTATAATCAGCATGTAACCCTGTAACCCCTCCCAAATTCCCATTAAATCAGAGTTAGATTGGAAGAGAATCAGACAGAGAGATGAGACTCACTTGCATCCATGCACGTTTGAGAAGTAACCGGAATTGCCTCCACCAACCACCTTTACGTGAAATAGATTTCTTTGGTAAGTTCAGACGGGTCTTCGAGCTATCCCTTACAAGTGAAGTTGCATATAAAACCTCCGGTATATTTTCTGAGAATGACTCAACTAGACCATCTATTCTTTTTTTAGAAGCATATACACTCTCTGGCGAACTATAGTCTATAGATATTAGATCTGCCAAAAATTCAGCAGGATTTACATGATCTGGACAAATGTACCTGTCATTTAGTAACCACCATTAGTACTTAATTAACACATTTGCAATTTGCACTTCAAGTGAATCATAGAAAAGCAAGCTGGCTCCATATCCATATGGTGATGGCATAGCATAAAGGCATAAATTTACACACGAACACATGTACGTGAGCACACATACACACATATATATACACATACCTTTCCCCACACCCTCCCCCGCAAAAAAAAGACAGAAAAAGAAACAAGGATATATTACATCATAAAGTGTTATAACTCATACTTAAAATTAATATAGGAAATTTCCTAATCATGCTGCATGCTATTTCATCATACCAGATTCTAACTTGTTATCTATGTGTTAAAATGCAACATTAAACTCACCGTCAAGTTTATCAAAGTGAACTTTAGCTGTACTTAAGAGAATGCAACTTTTAATTAATTTGCACCTTATAGACATATATCTCGTCAGACCACTAACCACACAAATAAAGCTAAAATTTCAGGAATAAAATGCCAGAAAGTAAGAGCCATTAGTAGTATAATACTATAAAGGGCAGCCCGGTGCACTAAGCTCCCGCTATGCACGGGGTCGGGGAAGGGCCGGACCACAAGGGTCATTAGTATAATACTATAAGGTTATATAAACTATATAAGAAATTCAGGAAACATGTAACACACCCAAATTTCGAGAAGTATGCCAGTACTTCATCACGTGCAGGACCAGCATAAATGAGCGAACCCTCTGCCAACAGAACAATGTCGTCGAATTTCGCATACACAGAACCTCTAGGCTGGTGTATAGAGCATATAACAGTATGTCCATCCTGTGCTAGTTGTCTTAGGGTTTCCATCACTCTCTCTGCTTGAAAAGCATCAAGTCCTGAAAGCAGGGGTTTGTGGGGAAGGAGTAAAAAGGTGAACATGCACCATTGAAGCAATCCTTGTCTTCGTGTTTAGTATTATGACTTCAACAGTAGATTTTCAGTAGAAGTTTGGGTAGAAAACTTTCAACAATTACAATGTGGTTTATGATTCAAAGTCAAGTAAACATAATACATCTAGCTTTCAAGTTGAACCGCCATTGCAGGACGCTAAAACGGAATCCAGATACCAGAAAACCATTAATAAAAGAGGCGTGGCATTAATAGAAGATTCTCATTAAAAAAAAGGCCATTAACATAGAAGAGAATAGCAGGATAAGGCTAGGATGCATAAATGAATTCTATATGAACGAGGGAGACATATTCATTGAGATTGTCTTTCATAGAACTAATAAAATGTTTTCTCTCCAGAAGCTCGTTGTTTATTCTTTGCCCTTCTACAAGTAGAAGAAGCTTCTACAACCAAATGCACTGTTTCACATACAAAAGCACTTCAAAATTAGGACCATATGTCTACTAAGTAAGAACCCCCACAAGGTTTCCATGACATAATGAGAATCAAGCGTATACATTTCCAGGCAGTACAACAGCACAAGAAATGCAGAATCCCGGAGAATGGTTTTGAAGTCCTTAATAGCACCACAATTCCACACTGACTATATCATCTAAGAATTCCAGTCAGACTACCCAGCAGAAATGCAAGCATTTGTTTCTGGACAGTATGGAGTTCAGCATATTGTCTGAGCAAGTAGAAGAACTAACTATCCCAGCTTCTACAAGGATAGAAAACCTATTCAGATTCACTTTTTTAGACTTTTCTAAAACCATATGATCACAAAATTCCAATGCATATGCAAGCTCAACAATCTTTTATTGCATTTCAGCCGGTAAGTATTCTGACTTCCACTTCATAAAAATTTGACAATGTCACTTAACTAAGGAGTTAGCACAACTGGATAATGGTCGAGGCCAGGAGGGAAGCAACATTATAAACCAAAGATAGAAGAGATTGTAGTTAAAAATTGTAAGTCCTTGCCAGTTTAACTTCATAGAGAGACTGACAGGAAAGCATAGTGGCCAGAAATATATGGTTATCCTAATTTAAAACCTTTGACTTTATAAAGACCATCCTTGGTTTATATGAGCTTCTAGCAATGTTTTGTCTAGGCACTATAAGAATTAAAGCATACAATACAAGAAGATACTCACTGGTCAAATGCGTTCAATAAAAGCAGAAAAGTTGGATGATACCATCATGGTCAAAGCATAATGCCAGCAAATGTGAACTAGCAAAAGAGATGGTATAACTTACCAGTTGTAGGTTCATCAGCAAAAACTACAGATGGACTGGCAATAAGCTCACATGCAAGTGACAGGCGCTTCTTTTCACCTCCACTAATTCCACGAATTTTGGCATCACCAATGCGTGAATCAGCACAACTGACCTTTAGAAGAGACATGAAACCAACACCGCTGAGGACAAATCAGATAGATTTCTCTACTAAATGCAAAGTAATACTAACAGATTCCAGAGTTTTCAAGAAGCAGAAACTGAAGATAGATGGTGACTACTCAGCAAACGCATTAAAGAATGAAAAAAGGCACGTAACATACAATAAGGGGTTTTTTGGTCACCAACAAATTATTCAGAGATTATAATGCAATGGATAATAATCACAAAATTATTTTGTTTATTATCGGATGTTTGGTCATCATATTAAAATTTGGATATGAGATGTAATACTTAAAACATCTGTAGGTTTTAAATTGGATAAACAAATTTGTTTTCAATAATATTTGTGACCTATATTGGAACACTTTTTTCCAATCTGGGATTGATTTTTATATCATCTTGATTAAAATAATTAGCGGAATGTATAACTAAGATTATCAGATAAAGAATACTTCTAAAAGGAAGATAAAATAAAGCATACAAGAGTATGGTCTAAATAGATCAATCTCGCCATCCTCCTTTAACTTGAAATTTTTATTTTAATACAGCTTCTTATAATTTTAAATAAATACAAATATTATTAGAAACAAGTGAGATAATAAGTAAGAGATCATAAACTAAAGAAGTAATATTTCAAAAGGCATTTTTGTCATTTACGTAATCTAATGTATTGACGTTCCACATTTAATTTGGTAGTATAAAATACAATGATAATTGCAGCATAACTAAATGGACTACTAAAACTGGTATTAAAATAAAAGTCAAATGCTTGATTATTAATACCGATTTTGAATCCAATAATAAATCAAGCCAAATAACCGTCAAGGGATTGCATGCATGCAGGTTCTAGTCCCAAAGAAATAAATAATTGAATAGGAGATAAATTGATTCAATGGTCATCTGACACAAAATAATGACTCCATCCTTTCTGTTTAATGGATTTAAATTTTTGAAAATTGTACGAGTTGTATAGAAATAGAATGCATCAAACATTTTGGAGCATTCTAAAATGGAAAGATTGTCATGTAAATTGAAACAGGAGAAAAACCTGAGTAAAATACCTAAAACACGCTACAGCCATCAGAGAAAGAGAGGTTTGTTTCGTGTTAACAATTTTTTAACTAGAACTGGTCCTACGTAATTACCAACATAAGACAAAGGGAAGCCTTACCAAACCTAGCTTAAACAATAGATTGTTCACATATTCATCCCTCTCTTCTATTGAAGATATGTCCTGCAGCTGCAGTTCAGCTGCAAGAGAGAGTGTTTCTCGAACAGTCAACTGGGAAAAGAAAAGGTCCTCTTGTCTAACAAAAGCAAACCTGCAGTAGCAAAAATTTCAGCATCTTATATGAATTTCTCTCAAGAAGTAACCAGTCTAATCGACAGTGGTTATTGATACGTACTTGTATATTTTGTTTGAAAATGGCACCCCGTTGATTTCCAAAAGACCAGACAAATGTAACTTGGGTGATGCTGTTGTCTGACCTGCCAGAACATTCAGAAGAGTTGTCTTTCCTGATCCTGATGGCCCCATTATTGCTAGCAATCGACCAGGCTTGGCTTCTCCTGATACATTCTTTAGCAAAAATTTCACCTACAGATTGGGGAAAGGAAAAGATACAACAAGATTTCGAATGTCAATGTCAGTATCATTTGAATCTGGCTCTCAAAATAACTACACAATTCCAATCATGGGAACTTCCATGTTACTTGATCATTATAACCAGAAATTAGTCATCCCAAAGCAAAATGAGCATAAGTTAAAGGCAAATCAAAAGATAGAGAGGTGAATATTAAAAATAAAGGGAAACTACAGTAACTTATAAGGCCAAGCCACAGTCGTAAAGATTGAGGAAATAGTCTAGATTATGAAGATAGTATCAAACAGTTAAACTGTAAATCCATTTTGAAATAACTAAACTTGTTTGGCTAAGGAAAGAGTTGAGAGTATAGGTTTTCTTCACATAGTCATTGATAATAATCATTAGTTATAGAATTACAGCAGTATACGAATATTTTTTTAATAAGATAAAGATAGCACGACTACTAGTCAAGTATGCTAACTTATAAATCTTGAGAAACTTAACAGCAACAATCTTTTGTTGTAGTTTACTAACATCAATATATAATATACACAAATAAACAGTTTTTCTAATAAGATAAGATAGCAATATGCCGAGGGTCTATCAAAAACAGCATCTCTACCTCCCAGGGTAGGAGTAAGGTCTGCGTACACTCTACCCTCCCCAGACCCCACTTGTGGGATTACATTGGGTATATATACATATATGTATAGCACGACTACTAGTCAAGTATGGAAACTTATAAGTCTTGAGAAACTTAACATCTCTATCTAATATATACAACTAAAAAGGCATGAATGCCTCGTGGATATCGGCAAACTGATGAAATCAACTAAACAGAAGTTCATCATCAGGCTAAGTGTCATGTGTTACTCGGAACTACAACACTACACCAATAGGAGCAAATTCTAGGCTCTTAATCACTACAAAACAATCAGAAATCGTAAGTTTTGAACTTATACACTAACACACACATTTGGCAACAAGCTGTGAGCTTTATAATCAATTTCAGCATAGTTTTACAAGATTTTGGATAAAATACTCAAATAAAACACTATTCATAAATTCACCAAATAATCTACAGTAACATTTATCAATATAACTTTGTGTGGTTCGTATAATGAGTTTACTTCACTTCTCCAAATGCTACATTAAAAATTCAACCTATATTAAAAAAAAACAGTGAACTACCCGTATTAGACGATTTATCCGTTAGTTAACACGTAATATTACTCCATTTAATAGTAACCAGAGCTTTATCATCAATTTCAGCTTAATTTTAAGAAATTTTGGATAAAATAGTCAAATAAAACAAACTGTTCGAATTTATATTTATCAACAAATAATGTACAGTAACATTTAGCAACATATAACGACTTTACTTGATTTCCATATGCTACATTAAAAAATTGAAGAGGAGTCTTAGAGTAACTGGTAAAGTTGTTGTCATTTGACCAGGAGGTCATGGGTTCAAGCCGTGAAAACAGTCCCTTACAGAAATGTGAGGTAAGGCTGCGTACAATACACTTGTGGTCCAGCCCTTTCCCGAACCCCTGCACATAGCGGGAGCTTAGTGCACCGGGCTGCCCTTTTTACATTAAAAATTCAATATATATTCGGAAAAAAAGCAATGAACTCACCTTATTAGATGATTTATCCATTAGAGAACAAGTAATATTCATCCATATAATAGTAACCGTAGCTACTTTTCCAGTGACTGGAGCTTTATCATCAATTTCAGCTTAATTTCACAAAATTTTGGATAAAATAATCAAATAAAAACAATTGTTCATAAGTGTTGGGTACTATTGTAAAGCAGTACGGGAAGTAAATAAATATTACAAGTGTTCGAAAGGATAAACAAATAGTCAATCTTCAGAACTGCCGCAAAGTTGTTGAGTTTTGATTCTTGATAACCTGAAATCAAGAAACACTAAATCTGGATGGTTACAACTGTGTGCTGAGTCGAGTGATTGCACTCTATCCTTAAGACAAGATTGCCCCGTATATATGCTTTTACGTTAATGGGCAATAGTCTCCCAAGATAAAATAACACTTTAATCTCAACACTACAAAGCAAATAGGTTGAGTCTGACGTTGAGTCTGACGAAGAAAAGAAATACGAATCGACTTGCTGAAGAAATGAAAAAGGAAGGAAGAGTTTCTGTTTTCGTCCAACGTTTTTTGACTGTCTTTCTCTTCTGTTTTGTCTTTGTGTATATCTCGTGTATATGTGTGTCTTTCCTCACTGTGTTTTGTGACTGTATGTGCCACTGTATTTCGTCACTGTTTTGTGTAGTTTTCGTGTGTTACACAATTGAGCCAAACAGCTCAATATATAGCACGGAAGAGGGACTCCTCAACTGTCACAAACAAGGTTGTTAATAGCCATTAGTGAGGGATGTTAATGGTCATTATAGAGGGTTGTTAATGGCCATTAGAGAGGCTGATTATGGTCATTGAAGGAGGGCTGTTTATGGAGGAGTTAACAGCCAAGTAATGGTTGGTTAATGCTCCAAAAAACAGCCCAAACTATCTGTCATTCTCAAAATAAACTTTCCAGAAACTCTAGGGACCAAACCGTAAATATTAAGCAATTTGGGATCCAAAAAGATAATATCAGAAAGTTCCCACAGCCCGTGACCCGTGACCTGAGCCCGGACGGGCGGCGGCGCGTGTGGGCTTAGCCTTGAACCCAAACACATCTAGGTCATCACTCCTTTAAACACATGGGATACCCCTTAGGGCCCCAAACCCTTAACCACTTAGAGACTTATAAAGAGAGCAATTCTTCCTTTTCCCACCGATGTGGTAGATTTGTCTCACATCATATTTTCATGTTTCAAACACCTTAATTCGTGGACCAATATCTCTTTCATTTCTCAACGAAATTTGACGATTTTTTGCCCTACGGACATCTACTCACTTAGTAAATTATGCATGTGAGAAGAGACAAAACCTCCAACATGCGGAACACTAGTGTTTAATTCATTAAATATGGGTGAACGCACCTACCCGCCAAAGGCAAATTTCCAACAATAAGTTCACCAAATAATCTACAGTAACATTTATCAACATATACGAATTTACTTAGACTTCCAAATGCTACATTAAAAATTCAATTTATATTCGGAAAAAAAAAAAGCAATGAACTCACCGTATTAGATGATTTATCTGTTAGAGAACAAGTAATATTCGTCCATGTAACAGTAACCGGAGCTACTTTTCCGGTGATCGGAGCTATATCATCAATTTCATCTTCATTTTGCGAAATTTTGGATAAAATAATCAAATAAAAACAATTGTTCATAAGTGTTGGGTACTATTGTAAAGCAGTACGGGAAGTAAATAAATATTACAAGTGTTCGAAAGGATAAACAAATAGTCAATCTTCGAATCTAGCAAAGTTGTTGAGTTTTGAATCTTGATAACCTGAAATCATGAAACACTAAATCTGGATGGTTACAACTGTGTGCTGAGTCGAGTGATTGCACTCTATCCTTAAGACAAGATTGCCCCGTATATATGCTTTTACGTTAATGGGCAATAGTCTCCCAAGATAAAATAACACTTTAATCTCAACACTACAAAGCAAATAGGTTGAGTCTGACGTTGAGTCTGTCGAAGAAAAGAAATACGAATCGACTTCTTTGAAGAAATGAAAAAGGAAGGAAGAGTTTCTGTTTTCGTCCAACGTTTTTTTGTCTTTCTCTTGTTTTGTCTTTGTGTATATCTCGTGTATATGTGTGTCTTTCCTCACTTGTGTTTTGTGATTTGTATGTGCCACCGTATTTCGTCACTGTTTTGTGTAGTTTTCGTGTGTTACACAATTGAGCCAAACACTCAATATATAGCACGGAAGAGGGACTCTCAACCGTCACAAACAAGGTTGTTAATAGCCATTAGTGAGGGATGTTAATGGTCATTATAGAGGGTTGTTAATGGCCATTAGAGAGGCCGATTATGGTCATTGAAGGAGGGCATGTTTATGGAGGAGTTAACGACCAAGTAATGGTTGGTTAATGCTCCAAAAAACAGCCCAAACTATCTGTCATTCTCAAAATAAACTTTCCAGAAACTCTAGGGACCAAACCGTAAATATTAAGCAATTTGGGATCCAAAAAGATAATATCAGAAAGTTCCCACAGCCCGTGACCCGTGACCTGAGCCCGGACGGGCGGCGGCGCGTGTGGGCTTAGCCTTGAACCCAAACACATCTAGGTCATCACTCCTTTAAACACATGGGATACCCCTTGGGCCCCAAACCCTTAACCACTTAGAGACTTATAAAGAGAGCAATTCTTCCTTTTCCCACCGATGTGGTAGATTTGTCTCACATCATATTTTCATGTTTCAAACACCTTAATTCGTGGACCAATATCTCTTTCATTTCTCAACGAAATTTGACGATTTTTTGCCCTACGGACATCTACTCACTTAGTAAATTATGCATGTGAGAAGAGACAAAACCTCCAACATGCGGAACACTAGTGTTTAATTCATTAAATATGGGTGAACGCACCTACCCGCCAAAGGCAAATTTCCAACAATAAGTTCACCAAATAATCTACAGTAACATTTATCAACATATACGAATTTACTTAGACTTCCAAATGCTACATTAAAAATTCAATTTATATTCGGAAAAAAAAAAAGCAATGAACTCACCGTATTAGATGATTTATCTGTTAGAGAACAAGTAATATTCGTCCATGTAACGGTAACCGGAGCTACTTTTCCGGTGACCGGAGCTATATCATCAATTTCAGCTTCATTTTACGAAATTTTGGATAAAATAATCAAATAAAAACAATTGTTCATAAGTGTTGGGTACTATTGTAAAGCAGTACGGGAAGTAAATAAATATTACAAGTGTTCGAAAGGATAAACAAATAGTCAATCTTCAGAACTGCCGCAAAGTTGTTGAGTTTTGAATCTTGATAACCTGAAATCAAGAAACACTAAATCTGGATGGTTACAACTGTGTGCTGAGTCGAGTGATTGCACTCTATCCTTAAGACAAGATTGCCCCGTATATATGCTTTTACGTTAATGGGCAATAGTCTCCCAAGATAAAATAACACTTTAATCTCAACACTACAAAGCAAATAGGTTGAGTCTGACGTTGAGTCTGTCGAAGAAAAGAAATACGAATCGACTTGCTGAAGAAATGAAAAAGGAAGGAAGAGTTTCTGTTTTCGTCCAACGTTTTTTGACTGTCTTTCTCTTCTGTTTTGTCTTTGTGTATATCTCGTGTATATGTGTGTCTTTCCTCACTGTGTTTTGTGACTGTATGTGCCACTGTATTTCGTCACTGTTTTGTGTAGTTTTCGTGTGTTACACAATTGAGCCAAACAGCTCAATATATAGCACGGAAGAGGGACTCCTCAACTGTCACAAACAAGGTTGTTAATAGCCATTAGTGAGGGATGTTAATGGTCATTATAGAGGGTTGTTAATGGCCATTAGAGAGGCTGATTATGGTCATTGAAGGAGGGCTGTTTATGGAGGAGTTAACAGCCAAGTAATGGTTGGTTAATGCTCCAAAAAACAGCCCAAACTATCTGTCATTCTCAAAATAAACTTTCCAGAAACTCTAGGGACCAAACCGTAAATATTAAGCAATTTGGGATCCAAAAAGATAATATCAGAAAGTTCCCACAGCCCGTGACCCGTGACCTGAGCCCGGACGGGCGGCGGCGCGTGTGGGCTTAGCCTTGAACCCAAACACATCTAGGTCATCACTCCTTTAAACACATGGGATACCCCTTAGGGCCCCAAACCCTTAACCACTTAGAGACTTATAAAGAGAGCAATTCTTCCTTTTCCCACCGATGTGGTAGATTTGTCTCACATCATATTTTCATGTTTCAAACACCTTAATTCGTGGACCAATATCTCTTTCATTTCTCAACGAAATTTGACGATTTTTTGCCCTACGGACATCTACTCACTTAGTAAATTATGCATGTGAGAAGAGACAAAACCTCCAACATGCGGAACACTAGTGTTTAATTCATTAAATATGGGTGAACGCACCTACCCGCCAAAGGCAAATTTCCAACAATAAGTTCACCAAATAATCTACAGTAACATTTATCAACATATACGAATTTACTTAGACTTCCAAATGCTACATTAAAAATTCAATTTATATTCGGAAAAAAAAAAAGCAATGAACTCACCGTATTAGATGATTTATCTGTTAGAGAACAAGTAATATTCGTCCATGTAACAGTAACCGGAGCTACTTTTCCGGTGACCGGAGCTATATCATCAATTTCAGCTTCATTTTACGAAATTCTGGTTAATTAACTCAAATAAAATAACTGTTCGTATAAACTACAGTAACATTTATCAACATATAACGACTTTACTAGACATCCAAATGCTACATTAAAAATTCAAATTATATTAGAAAAAAAGGCAATGAACTCACTGTATTAGATGATTTATCCGTTAGAGAACAAGTAATATTCGTCCATTTAATAGTAACCGGAGCTACTTTTCCCGTGACCGGAGCTTCGCCGTTTTCACTTTCTCTCTCCTCGTCATCGTCGGGAAATGCTTCATTTTCCGGTAAAATCACCGGACCGGGAGAGGAGAAAAGTCGGAGTAATAGCGCCGCAGCTACTGCCGCCAGTAACTGGCCAACGCCGCCGCCTTTGCCGCCAATTGGCAACATTTTCGCTCCGTTCGTTCACGTTTTGCTTGTTGTTCTTCACTCTTACACTACACTGGTCACTGGTTCTCTTAAAGAAAATGGATAATACTATTTTGGTCCCTCAATTATTGCTAAATTTTAATTTTGGTCCTTTTTAATATATGATTTCAATACATTTGATCTTTAATTAATTAAAATATATATTTTTTATCTTTATTATTTCCTCTGTTTCAAATTTATTTGTCATCATTTCTTTGTTAGTCGTTTTCAAAAAAAATGTCATACTTCTATAATTAGAAATAATTTAACTTTAAAATTATCATTTTACCCTTAATAAAATAATTTATAGCAACACAATTATCCTAGATTTGTTTTACACCACACATTTTAAAAGTCAACCTTTTCTTTCTTAAATTTTGTGTCAAGTTAAATGGTGCCACAAATTGGGATGGAGTAAGTATTATCTACTACTTCCTCCGTCCCAATTTATATGACAGACTTTTCTTTTTAGTCAGTCCCAAAAAGAATGACACATTTCTAAATTTTGTAACAATTCAGCTTTAAATTTACTTTTATACCCTTAATTAAAATAATTTGTAAGAGTTTATTTCTTAAATTTTGTATCAAGTCAAAGACCTTCATATAAAATATGACGTAGGAAATGGTATCTATTATCTTTTGTTATTTATTTAGCATACTATTTTGTTGTGGTTACTGTTCCTTTTTCTTTTTTGGCTTGCTTGGTTTTTGTTTGATCCTGAACTAAAGGTCTATCAGAAAATAACACCTCTACCTTTCAAAATAGAAATAAAATATGTGTACACTCTATCCTCTTCAAACTCAACTTATGAAATTATATTAGTATATTGTTATTGTTGTTGAACTACTTTTAGAACTAGAGTAACATTACAAGTTTAGAAGAATACAATAATTAAAAGGTGGAAGGTGAAAATATTCAGAAGGGAGAAAAGGATCAAAAGTGCCATTTCAAAAAATTACTTAATCAAATAATTCGGGACTAAAAGTAGATTTTATATCATTGAGGGACCAAAAAAGCAGCTAAACCTTAAGAAAATAAAAATTAGTGAAGTGTAGAACATACGACGTCGTAATAGAGGTGGAGTTGTTACGACGTCGTTGAATGGGTTATGAGTAAGAGAAGTTTATTGGGATTTGGTGAAGGGACCAGGGTGTATTATATGAACAAACACGTGTCCTTCCGGAGGCGATAAGGTATGACGGTTAAGTTATGGTAGTAATTTTGTTATTACTTGTAAATTTCCAATTTAATTGGTCCTACATTGATATTTTTTTCTAAGCGGGAAGCGAGGATGAGATTAGGGGTGGACATTCGGTCGGTTCGGTTCGGTTCGGTTCGATTTGAGAAATTCGGTTCGATTTTTATTTTCAGTTTGATAAAAGTAAAAATCGAAAGTGAACCAAAATTCATTCGGTATGATTCAATTTTTTGAAATTCTGTTCGATTTTTCAGTTTGAGCATTATCACCTTGAGCTTTTCATATATGTGATTTGAAAGTCAATATTTTTTTAAAATAAACATCTTTTAAAAAAATCACATTATCATAATCACACTCAATTTATCATTTGATTCATATGTACAAACAAATTAGCAAATCACATTATATTGAAGTGTTATTTCTCAACGTCTTGATTAATTTTGATGTGACAACAATGTAGCTCTCCAGCAACTTTTGACGAACAACATATTGTATTTGAACCCCATAAATTCGGTGACATTCAAAGATAAAAATTATGAGGTTAGATGCCATATATATGTTTTAAGAAAAAGAGTGAATCGCGAGCTAGCCGGGATTGCAGTAGAAGTTGTTGAGCTATTTTTGTTCAGTTCATTTCTAATATAAGTAGTTATATATTCTCGAGTTTTCAGGTATCCTATCATATGAGATAAACTAGCAATTTTAGCTTTCATGTTTCACCTATCTTCTAAGAAGACCAACATCTGAAAGGGAAGAACTTCAAATATAACAATTTTGATTTTTTGGTTTAATTAATTTTTTTTATAAAATTGAAAATCGAACCGAATAATCAAATTTCTAAAAATTAAATCAAAATCGACCAAACAAATCAAGAAACTGAAATCGAAATTTAAAAAAAAATTGCTATCATTTTTTTTTATTTGAACCGAAATATGCCCAGCCCTAGCTGAGATGATTCAGACATGTGAAGAGGATATGCACGGATGTTCCAATGCGAAGGTGTGAGAGGTTGACTATGGATGATTTTATTAGAGGTAGAAGTAGGCTGAAGAAATATTGGGAGATGTGATTAGACATGACATGATGCATTTTCAACTTACCAATGACATGGTCTTATATAGGAAGCTATGGAGAACACAATTTACGGTAGAAGTTTAGTAGTAGTGGAGCACTGTCTCGCTTATCCTTTCATACTAATAGTCAAATATTATTCTTGTAGTTTCTTGTTCTCAATTTCTGCTATTATATGTTGCTTGTAGTTTGATTCTCATATAATTTGTGGTAGTTAATATTTTTTTCAGGCTGCTTTATCATGCTTTTTATTGTATTCTGACATGACTTATTCACTTTCATTATTTCTTTTTTCATATTGCTTTGAATTACTTATCCTTGTTTCGAGGTTATACTAGAAACAACATCTCTACTTCCCAATGTAGGGTAAGATGTGCGTACATTCTACCCTCCTTAAACTTTACTTTGTTGGATTTCACCGATTATGTTGTTATTGTTGTATTAGTAAGTTTTAACAAAGTCGTGCTAAAAATTAAAATAACAATGGTAGAGTTGTGAAAAATAACTCAAACACATTTTCCTCATTCAGATTAGTAGAATTTGTAAATAATTTGATAAGATAGTTAGAATGAAGATAGTAATAAAATTATGCACCGTATGATAAAATTTGTAAATAGGGGTAAACTTTGTTCATCTAGCAAATTTTGTGCATAATTCAACAAGATAGATAAATTTGAGGTAATACCAAAGTTATATTATGCCCATCAAAACTTGTGAGCTAGGACTTATTTTTAAAATCTTTTCAAGGAGGACAAAAATTTAAAGAATTACATCACATAATTTTATTTGTGTAAATCTCCCTCGTCAATATTATTATTGAAAGAAATAATCCCTTGATTATTTTCATTAATGAAGAGGTCTATATATACAATATACAATCTCTAAATATGGAAAATCATATTCCTACAATAATACTAATATCATAATTACACTTGTACAATAATTCTACAAAATATGGTAAGAAACCTAAATATCCTAAATATACAATTTGTCCGTGGGATACACGGTGGTTTCTATCACACCTCCGTAGTCATAGCGGGCAGTTGTCGTACGTTGAGACTGTCCCTAAAATCTTCAAACAGAACAAAGGGAAAACCCTTAGTAAAGATGTCAGTAATTTGGTACTTTGAAGGGACATGTAAGACACATACTTGTACACGAGCTACCTTTTCGCGAACAAAGTAAATATCCATCTCGATATATTTAGTGCGCTGATGTTGGACCGGATTCCCAGAGAGATAGACAACACTAACATTATCACAGTAGACCAAGGTAGCTTTCTGAATAAGAAAGTGAAGCTCTAATAAAAGATTACGCAGTCAACATGACTCATACACCACATTGGCTACTCCTCGATACTCGGACTCCGCACTGGATCGTGATAAAATAGCCTAGTGTTTTGCCGACCAAGAGACCAAGTTATCACAAAAAAACATACAATAACCAGAGGTTGAACGTCTGGTATTTGGACATCCACCCCAATCAGCATATGTATAAGAGGCGAGAGTAGAGACTGAGGATGGATATAAATACAACTCATAATCAAGTGTGCCTTGTATGTATCGTATAATGCGTTTGAGCACATGCATGTGCTCAATCCGCGGACCATGCATAAATAAACACACCTGTTGAACTGCATATGTAATATCTGGTCTCGTGAATGTAAGATACTGAAGAGCCCCTGCAAGACTACGATAGTAGGTACGATCTGCATATGGTGTGCTAGACGTAGCACTCAACTTCGGTTAGATATCAACCATAGTAGAAGAGAACTTGCAATATGACATGTCATCTCTCTCAAAAATCTCAACCGCATACTTTCTTTGTGATAAAAATAGACCACTTGCATGACGAGTGACAGTTATTCCTAAAAAATAACTCAAGGACCCCAAGTCTTTCATAGAAAATTATGAAATGAGAAGGGTCATGATAGACTTGCGCCAATTATCAGATGAGGTAGTCAAAATAATATCATCTACATACAACAAAATGTATGCTAGAGAAGTACCACAACGATAGATGAACATATAATGACAAGACATTCTGTGAGAAAATCCAATAGTAGACACATATTCTGCAAACCTCTTATACCAAGCCCGTGGGGCCTGCTTAAGCCCATATAAGGACTTCTTCAGCAAACAGACATGGTGTGGATAATTGGGGTCCTTAAAACCCAAGGGCTAATGTATGTATATTGTCTCCTTATCACCGTGTAAGAAAGTATTTTTCACATCCAGCTGATGAATGGGCGCTTTCGAGAGGGCCAAACTAAGCACAATGTGAATAGTTTTCGGTTTGACCACCGGACTAAATGTCTCTCCATAATCCACGCCAACCTGTTGTGTTTTACCATCACCTACAAGACGAGCCTTATGCCTCTTAAAAGAACCGTCAATTTTTTCTTGACACCAGGCGGACGGGACACCAACTCCCACGTCTTATTTTTAATAAAAGCATTACATTCGTCATCCATGGCCAGTTTCTATTTCAGGTCATGAAGGGCAGACACTGGGTTACGTGGTAGGGGTGATTTAGTGACATTTGAATTAAGATTAAAATGTCGTTTGGGTTTAAAATACCCCATTGGCTACGAGTAACGGGCCTTTGACTCGAGATAGAATTGGACAGGATTTGGGTATTGGTTGGGTAGGCAGTGGACTGGCCAGCAGGCAATGGGCCTGCTGGCCCAACAACAGGTAGCAGACAACGTGGAAGTGGTGGAGAATTAAGTGGGCCAGAAATTGGACCCAGATCAGAAGCAGAAGTTG
Source organism: Anisodus tanguticus (assembly GCA_034509755.1). Classification (NCBI taxonomy): domain Eukaryota; kingdom Viridiplantae; phylum Streptophyta; class Magnoliopsida; order Solanales; family Solanaceae; genus Anisodus; species Anisodus tanguticus. The sequence continues at coordinate 676,357 of CM067540.1, read as the reverse complement.
GGTCGTGACTCGGAAACATTCCTAACTCCTGAGACTATGACTGGGTCGAGATACGGGAACAGTGCCAAAAATACATGGGCCAACCGAATTTGGGCTAGGGATTGGATCAGTCATATTTGGGCCAGCATGCAGTGAGCCTGATGGCGAATTTTGATCACGGGATAGCTCGGATAAATGGTGGATAATATATGGTGATAGCCCATCATCCAAAAAATTATATGAACTAGACATGGAACTATGCAGTTTAGCAAATGAAAATTGGGTTTCATAAAAAATAACATGACGACTAATTATGATTTTGTTAGAGGATAAATCAAAACATTTGTAACAACGATGGTTTGATGGATAACCCAAAAACTTACAAGCAGTAGAATGAGCTTGAAGTTTGTTAATTGTAGTAGACGGAAAAAGTGGATAGCATAAACACTCGAACACCCTAAGATGAGAATACAATGAATCTTTATTGTAAAGAATTTTAAGTGGGGATTGATATGCTAAATCTTTGCTAGGGAGAATGTTAAGGAGGTAGGTAGCCATTTGTAACGCGTGATGTCAAAAGGACGGAGGTTTTGAAGCATGGGCTAGTAAAGTTCGGAAAATATTATTAATGGTATGAATTTTTCTTTCGGCTTTCCCATTTTGTGAGGACGTATGAGGACAAGAAAAACAAAAATATATAACATGAGTGTCACAAAATTCCCGAAATGTCCCATTATAATATTTCCTACCATTATCACATTGAGTGTTTTAAATTTCCCATTCAAATTGGGTACGGATGAAAGCTCTAAATTTTAAGGATGTGAAAAAACTTGAGATTTTTCAGACAAAGGAAAGGTCCACGGAAAATTAGAATAATCATCCAAAAATAAAACCTAATAACGGTGGCCTAAAGAACTTAAAACGGGAGATGTCCATAAATCACTATGAATAATGTCAAAAGACATTGACGTACTAGAAGTAGAGGCTACAAACGGTAATCTTACATGTTTCCCTAGAGGACAAGAGGGACAAATATGAGTATTACACGTACTCTTACAATCAATAAAATTATTATTTTTAAGAGAAGAAATAATAGACGACCTCGGATGTCCTAAACGTGCATGTCACAAAGAAGGAGCAAGAGAGGCAAATGTTGAATGTGTGGGTTGACTCGTGGAAATGGTGGTGGTGGTGATTGGATAAAGCTCTCCCGACTATTACATCTAATTAGAGATATCCTCGTCTTGAAATCCTTCACAGAAAATCCATAAAGGTCAAAGTTAACAGACACTCAATTATCAGTTGTGAATTTCCGTACAAACACCAAAATTTTAATTAAGTGAGGGATATGAATGACATTTTTAAGGACAAGAGGTGGATGTGTGTGGGGGTGGTGGTGGGGGGTGGGGGGTGGGGGTGGGGGGAGGACTTGTGTGATCATAACCACGAATTGGAATCAAATTGCCATTACTAACAACTATACCACGATTATTGCTCAAATTGAATTAAGATGAGAGATTACCTTGTGCAAACGTCATATGAGACGTGACTCCGGTGTCCATATACCAATTTGTGTTCGGGGGATTTAATCTAAGTGTATGCATCGCGACCTCAATATCCGTAGGTTCGGACTAGAAATTGGGCTCGCATCAGTGAAGGCCTGCTGAGGCCCAAGTAGGCCAGCCTGCTGCATGGGCTGTGTTGACGGGAATAGTGTTTTGAGTTGATCGCCAATTTCTTCAGCCTTTTACAATAGGCGGAGACATTTGAAAAATCCTCCATGTTGACATGGAAAAATTCCTGCTCAAGAGTGACAACACAGAAAAATTTGTTATCTTGGAATATATCACGCACCCTATTCTAAGTTTTCATCGTCGTGGTGTCGGGTTCAATAATCATTTGCAAGAAGTCTGTAGAGATAGTAGAATAAATCCATTGGAGAACGATAGCATCAAGGGTTGTCCATAACACAGGGTCATCCTCGAGGGTAGGCACCTTCTCCTTGTCTGTTCCTGAGAGAATGATGTGATGAAGGACTTGATGCAAGAGTGCGTGAACTTTAAATAATTCCACCCACGTCGCGTATTGGACGTTTTCCATCTCAAGAACAATAAGGATGCAGTTCTTGATGATGGAGACTGTAAGGGTAGGATGAAACATGTTCTTTGATGTAGACATGACGAAAGAACAAGAGGAGAATTAGGGACTTGAAAGAAATAATTTGGGAGAGAAACGAAAAAAAAACTATAGGCCGACGGCCTGATTCTCGGTGTCCGAGGAAGAAGGGCAACATAAGATTTTTGGGAGAAGGTATTTTTGTTCTAGACTTCTGATATCATAAAAGAAATAATATCTTGATTATTTTCATTAATGAAGATGTCTATAAATACAATATACAATATATAATCTATAAATATAAAAAATCATATTACTTACTAATATTCTAATTAAACTTGTATAAAAAAAATTATAAAATATAGTAAGAAACCTAAGTATCCTAAATGTACAATTTGTCTGTGGGATACACGGTGGTTTCTATCAATTATCATCAACAGAATCATAAGTGGGGTTCACCAAAAGAAAATCGGAGAATAAGAAGTGACTTGTAGTATTAGCATACACTTTTGTATCTGTAAAATAGTAAATAATGGTCAATAGAGTGAGGTTTTTGTCTTAATGAAGTGTAGAATGAGATTATCTTTCTATTGAGCAGGGAAGATAATTCAGAACCTAATCAATTTTTTAAAATAGAAAACGTATAATAATAAAACATGTCAGTTCTGACATTTTTATAAATACATACAATAAGTAAATATTTCATTTGTATCATCAATTTAAGAGTCACAAGATTCATTTCTCTTTTAAAGTAAGAAAAGAGTATTGTTCTCCATATCCAAAAGATGAAACGATTTTATTAGGTTATACTCATAATTTTTAAACATGACTTTTTTTATTTTAAGCACTTCTAATTATTACTAGAGAAAGATAAATGAAAAGATAACAAATGTATAAGCGATGCTCACTTAATTCTTTTCAAAATTGTTAGGTACTAATCCACAACGCACTTCGTGGGTCAAAACCGTACATTTTTTGTTTACTTTTTCGAAATATGGCAAAGGTAATGCTTAACTTTACTTGAGCCAAAAACTAATTTATAAAAGTTCAACTTGCTTTGTTTATCCTCTTTCTAAGTCATGAAATGTATAAAATCACAAAGTTACAAATTAACTCCAGTTACTTCGGAATCGATAATTAATTTTATTTCCAACGAGGAAAACAACTTCTCTAATCTCTACCTTCCAAGGTGGGGATAAAATTTGCATACATCGTGTGGAATTACACTGAATATATTATTGTTGATGATGGTTGAGTTCGATTTTGACCATTATTTTCATGTCCGTAATAGCGCGAAGGTCTGACACCAAGTCTTCAAGAATAGTGGTTTGTCGACCTTTTAACTTCGAATTAGTTTGTTCTATTTTGCGATAGGGCAATGAAGGGATATAACTCAATGATAGAATGTAGGTGAAAGTCATTAGTTCAAACTTCACTACCCTTATATCTAGTGTCAGTTGTTTAGTTGAATTTACTACCCACGCTATTTTCTAAAAAAATGGATAAGAGGCAGCTGACAATTGAATAATATTTCATTATTCATATCCGTAGTAGTGCGTAAAGAATGCTCTGTCTCCAAGTTATTCAAGAACAATGATCGAGTTTCTCAACCTTTTGACTTCGAATAATTAATCAATACTATTTCGTGATGAAATAGTGAAGGGATATAACTCAATGACAAAATATCACCTTGATGTGATGAAAGTCATTAGTTTGAACCTTATTTCCTTAAATCCAATGTCGAAGTTGTTATAATTGAATTACCGTTCCGTTATTATTCAATGAGAATAGATAATAAGCTCGTGAGATTAATCGGGGGCAAAAATAATTATATTTTATGAGAGCAAACTTCAAATAAATATAAAGCACATGAATATAAGTTATGCATTTTTTTAATATAAATTACGTGTGTAATCAACCAAATGAAAAAGGTATAGGAGTAAATTTCTTTTAGCTCTCCCCAACTCCCAAAGTTCTAACAAAAACCAAGACGTAGATTCATAAATTCACCTGTGACACTAATGGTATTTATCAATCCCACGCTCTATCCAACCACGTCATCATACACAGCCCTTCCTAATAGCCTTATCGTGTTCCCACGCTCTCCCTCTCCGAGTAATACAACAAATTCCCCCTTTACAAATAGTACTACTACTATTTTTTTTATTTTACAGCCGTTATTCCCTATTTATATTAGAGTCCGATTATTTTTGGATCCAGATAAAAATATTTTGAATAAAGTGCTCTCTATAATTTTTTTCATACACAAAACTCGAATCTAAAACATAAGTCTCATCTATTACACCACATTATTTGATAGTCTAATACTACTATCGTACTATTCACTTCATCTCATAATAAGTGTTACCTTAACTAAAACCATACATATTAAGAGATCAATAATAAAATGAAAAAATTAACAAACTACCTTTAATAAAAATAGATTATTTTTTCTTTTTAATTAAAGCATGTATGAATAATAATAATTTATGTCTTGAATAACAAATTTATCAATAAATATTTCTTAAACAGAGAAATTACATTTTTGTGTAAGGGTTTAATAGAAAAAAATAATCAACTTATGTCTTGAATTTCTAACCTACATTTATTTTGGAATACAAATTTTTTGCTATGGGACGGATGGGATTACTATTTTTGGTTGCTTAGCTAATACATCAAAAATAGTGATTTCCATATCAATTTCGTGAAAAAAGAAATTACAAAAAAAGGAGGAAACTTTGCTTCCATTTCTGAATCTTCGTTGCTTTGTTTTCCATCTTCTTTTTAACTTATAATACCCACCTGCTTCAAACCCTAACCCTAAATTCATATTCCCACAATTTCCAAATTTTGTCACAATTAGTTAAATTACTTAAACAAATTTCCCTGATTTACTATTTAAAAGGGTATTTGCAGAAATCATTCTTGATTTAGTATTTGTTGAAGGGAAGTATTATTACTGTGTTGAAGATCTCAAAACCCCCATTTTTTGAGAAATTTAAAGATCTTTAAAGAACCCATTTTTAGTTAAAGATTCTTAAACCTATTAATATCAAGATTCAATTTTTCACAAAAAAATCCAACCCTAGATCAGAATTTTTGTAAATTAAAATCCCCCATTTTTTGAGAAATTTAAAGATCTTGAAAGAACCCATTTTTAGTTAAATAAATTTACTATTTTGAAAAAAAAGAAGCTTTCTTGATTTAGTATTTAAAACCCCCATTTTGAGATAAAAATTATTGATTTTGAGAAAAAATTAAAGATCTTGAAAGAACCCATTTTTAGTTAAAGATTCTTAAACCCATTAATAGAAAGATTCATTTTTTAACAAAAAGATCCCACCCCAGATCAGAATTTTTGAGAATTCTTGAAAATTTTCCATTTTTTTCCATGTTGAGTAATCAAGATTAGGATGGGAGCTGAAAAGAAATGGTTATATGCACTATTTTGTGCAACATTTGTATCATTTCTCATATTTTTGTCTTCCATTTCAGGTTTTAGTTCATCCTACTATGCATTTTCATCACACAGGAGGTTCGCCACGCCCGTGAATCACGGGCCTGGCCATCCTCCTGCATTTGCATACTATATTTCAGGTGGAGGGGGTGATAACGATAGGATTTTTAGGCTTTTGTTAGCTGTATATCACCCTAGGAATAGGTATTTGTTGCACATTGGTGTAGATGGGAGTGAAGAAGAAAGGAGGAAACTCGGGATGTTAGTGAAATCCGTGCCAGTAATTCAGGCTTTTGGGAATGTGGATGTGGTTGGAAAGCCTGATCCGGTTACTTATATGGGTTCGACTAATATAGCAGCAATGCTAAGGGCGGTATCGATTTTGTTGAAGGTGGATGGTGGATGGGATTGGTTTGTTAATTTGAGTGCCAATGATTATCCTTTAATAACTCAAGATGGTAAGTTTTGCTTCAGCTGAATTCGTTATTGTTTTACTGCTTTTGTCCATAATTGATGGTTTTCGATTGACTAATTGATAAAGTAGAAGCTCATAATTGCTGTAAAGATTCATGGGTTTTGAATTGTGGGAGTTAGTTTTGCTTAAAGTTTCAATTTTTTCTCTGTTATAAGTTAAGTTTTGTTCATAATTGAGTTTATTTGTTTGGATATGATACTTTCCGATTGACTAATTAATATGGTAGAAACTCATAATTCTTAAAAAAGTTTCATGGGTTTTGAATTTTGGGAGTGAGTTTGCTTAAAGTTTCAATTTTTTTCTCTGTTATGAGTTAAGTTTTGTTGGTTTTGTTCATAATTGAGTTTATTTGTTTGGGTAAGGTAGGTTCCGATTGACAAGGCAGAAGCTCATGATTGCTAAAAAGATTCGTGGGTTTTGAATTTTGGGAGTATTTGCTTAAAGTTAATTTTTTTTTCTCTGGATGAGTTAACTTTTGGATATGAGCGCTGTATGTGAGGATCGAAATTTAGATTTTTGGATCTCTCTTCATTGTACTATTGACTAATACCGTATTGCCTACTGTATTAGTGTCCAAGTTTAGAAATTTGTCGCCAAGTGTATGTTGTGGTATATGATTGGTGAATAAAGTCAGAAAGATATGACTATTATTTTCTGTCCGGATAATTATGTGGCAGTTCTCATTCTTGTGATATGTGATAGTAGTTTAATGTTCTTTATGGATATAAATTACAAGTCAGATTATTTTGGTCGTGTTCTATGTTGCTCGGACTCTTAAAAAATGTAGGGGGTGCATGTCAGATCCTAGTGCATTTATGGAGGTTCCGACATGGGTATGACAACATTTTTGCAGAGTCCGAGCAACATAGGCTGTGTTTTTTCCGTGTTCTGCTTGTAGTTATGCTCCTCTAAAGATATATTGACATTTTGCGTTCACTCAATTTAAGATGACGCAGTAATTGATTGACCTATAATCTGAATAGTGTTTTAAAAGACCAGTTCATTTGCAAAGAGTTTCATGTACCGTTTTGACCTATATGACACCACCGTTCCCCTCTTGAAAACAATAATTCTGTTTGAGTTTATTTGATCCAACTATGCGAACATCTAGCCTCCCAACTTATTTGCTGACTATTATCTTTATATTAGAGCTATCTAAACTATGCTAAAGGGTGATTCAATTTCTTTCACTACCTCTTGGCAAAAGGCGGATTCATGATTTGAAGTTTATGGGTTCCTACAACGACCTCAAGTTAATACTACAATAATAATTGGGTTCACAATAAAATATTTATAGATATTTAGTAAACTTTTAAACATATATACAGATTTGTTGAAGTTACTGGGTTCACGTGAACCTGTAAATGAGCTTCTAGATCCACCTCTGCCTCTTGGGGGCACGAGGATGTAAAAATTTATCATGTCCTGTTTATTTGCTAAAATGTGGTGGTAGATCTATTCCATGTGATGGAAATTTTCTTTTTGTTAGTTATATCAATTTAAATATGTGGAATGCACTAAATTATAGAAGCCATGTGCAGAAAAGGAAATTTCCAGATAACTAGTACATATAGGTTCTTGAAGTAGCTTTAGTTTTATTATTATAATTCTAGGTCAAAAGACCTGCCAAGTACATAAGATTAGTTGGGTTGGCAATGGCTTGGTTCAGACTATTGTTCTTTTACAGATTGTGAATTTTTGGAAAATAAAAATCACAACTTCTGTTAACAGCAGTGAAAACCAATACCTTTTCTTGAAGAAATATAAGTTCAGCTTTATTAGTTATTGCTTAATGAACTGTAAAAGCAAGAAAGGAAAGTTCGCTTGCAATCTACATCGTGATGAATTTTTCAAGTCTGAATCATGTAGTGGGAAATCTATTGAATGTTTGATAGTTATTTACACGTAATTGACTTTCCAATAATGATCTCACTATTATAGGAGTAAGAGATCGAGAATAATTTCCATCAACACTTTGGTGGAGTTATCCTAGCTAATAAGATGAAAAGCACCACCCTTTCCCAACTATGTTTGGAATTGAGTTTAAGCTTATTGATGGATTGGTTGAAAGAGAAGGGAGAAAATGAGTGCATCTCTTTTCCTAAACTATTTAGATGACAAGGGGATAAAATGATAGATCCTCCTCATTTTGGTGGGAGGGGAAGGGCGCGGAGGATAGTTGTATTATAAGTTTAAGAAGTTGTAGAATTATCGAGAAAATGACAAAAATGATCCTTTATCTTTGGCAATAGGTTCAAAATAGTCCCTTAGGTATCACCTGGAGCAGTTTTAGTCCTTTAAGCTTGTCAAAAGTGAGCAGTTTTGGTCCGTTAAGTTTGCCAAATGTGAGCACTTTTGGTCTCCATCAGATATTTCTTTGATGATTGTTGAACCATTGAGGGCACGAGACCTCAGTTCCATGTTTAATCTAAGATTTGCCCTGTTATCGAATGTTGATACTAGGTGCTTGCTGCCTTCATAATAATTATGTAATTTCTGTGAATTGACTCATTTGCTCATTTTTCTGACTGTGGCATGGTTTCTACTTTACTTTCAGACTTATCTCATGTCCTCTCATCGGTTAGTAGAGACCTAAATTTCATTGACCACACCAGCGACCTTGGATGGAAAGAGTAGGCAAAATCTTGTTTTCAATTTTGTTTCTTTTTTGGTTATTGACGCATATATTTATATGTCCAAAAACTTGAATAGATGTTTTGTCTAATGGAATTATAGGGGTCAACGCGTGAAGCCCATTGTAGTTGATCCAGGGCTTTACCTAGCAAGAAAGACACAAATATTTTATGCCACCGAAAAGCGGCCACTGCCCGAGGCTTTCAGAGTTTTTACTGGTAAGAGTTCTTCATACTGCATTCTGATGGACTTAACAGATTAGAGAAAATGGCAAAAATGGTCCCTTATGTTTGAGGGTAGGTCCAAAAATGGTCCCTTTTTCATAGTTCCCGTCAAATCTAACCGACATAGTTAGGAAAATGTTGGACGGAGACTAAAAGAGTGAACTTTTGCCAACTTAAAGGACCAAAACCTTAAGTGCATACTTAAGGGACTATTTTGAATCTACCCTCAAATGTAAGGGACCATTTTGTCATTTTCTCCAACAGATTACATATTTTTTGAAAATTGACGACTTACTGAGGTACTTAAAATTTCAAATGCAGGCTCTCCTTGGGTTGTCTTGAGCCGACCATTTCTCGAGTTCTGTGTTTTTGGATGGGACAACCTTCCGAGAACCCTTCTTATGTATTTTACTAATACAGTGTTGTCACAAGAAGTCTATTTCCATTCTGTCGTTTGCAATTCACCAGAGTTTAAGAATACGACGGTTAATAGTGACATGAGATATATGGTCTGGGATAACCCCCCTAAGATGGAGCCTCTCTTCCTTAACACTTCCGATTATGACCTGATGGCGCAAAGCGGAGCTGCATTTGCTAGACAGTTTAATAAAGACGAGGCAGTACTTGACATGATCGATCAGAATATCCTTAAGCGCAGCCAGAACCGAGTGACCCCAGGTGCATGGTGCACGGGTCAGAAGAGTTGGAGGATGAATCCTTGTTCCCGATGGGGCGATGTAAACGTGTTGAAAACTGGACCTCAAGTGAAAAATTTAGGGGATTCTGTACAAAGACTGCTTCAAGATTTGAGTTCACAATCAAATCAATGCAGATGACAAGCAAAGTACCAGGTTTGTGTACTTTCGGCTTAGATGCATTTTTGGTCCACAATTCTTTTTTGGGAGATATGTTCTTAGTTATGCGCTTCTTCGGTGTTCATTTTGAGATTGCAAGTTGGAAGAAGCATTGGCAGACTCTTTCCTAGTTTTGGATTGGGCTCTGGCCTTAGGACAACTTAATGGTAGAGCCACCATATACTGTCTCCCAACAATAAGAGGAATCTCTCCACAGTATCACATCTATAGCTTTTTCGTTTTAAGTTATTAATGAGTTTTCACATCTAGTACATGTATGCCTTCTGAAGTTTTATCATCAATTCACATCGTGTTACATAGATCAATTATTGTGAACAAAATCATTTGACATTTTCCTTGTTTTCAGCTTGGTATCTACTCCACGTTTAAGAAGTCTGGTACAAATGCTATCCAAGTTTTGGTTATAAATGAATCTACTACTGTTGTTGTATCTCCTTTTTCTCGGTCAAGAGAAGCTCTATACGTGTATTAATAGTGACTAGACATATCGAGAGTTGGATTGGTTTTTGCACAATTAAGCTATCAACAAAAGATTGGTACAATTACAAGTATTATTTTTAGCCGTGTGAAAATCAACTAACTCATGTGAATACTACTACAATTGTTTCTCCAATGGAAGTGAGTTTCAGATGTACCCTTTTTCTGCCCGCTTCTTAAAGGTAATAGTGTTATTCGGTACCTTTGCTGGCGACCTATTAGAATTAGTTGTGGTGCACTCAAGTTGGATTAGGTACCATGCATGGTTATAGAAAAGTTGAGTCAATTGGAGTTTTGCAGCAGGCTTTAGTTAACTCTTTGAATTTGAATTGAGTGCTTCATTCATGATCAACTTTGTGTTGATATCCTGCTGGAAAAGTGGCTAGGATCTTATAACAATTATGCATTTGATTGTTGTCATTTTTACTACTAAGTGAAAATGTCTTAATAAAGTCAAAATCATACTTTTTTGTGTTTTACCTCGCTACATTCCTAACTTTGGCCTCCCGGGCTTTGGTCTAATGGTAAAAGCACAACATTGTGAGGGCTCGATACATGTCACGGTGACAAGAAATGATATTTGAGTCGAGAAGGGTAGAGGAGTGGATTTTCAAATCATGCGTCATTGGTCATTGAAAATTCTCAATTATAAAAGAAAAAGTCTAACCACCACATTTATGCTTTTTTAAATCGATTTATGCCTAATTTGTTTCATATTAAGTGGCAATCCCACTAAGTTTCATGTATGATTTATCAATTGTTGCAGATTGTATGCACGAACGACACAAGTAATATAATAACGATGATAATCGATTATCATTTAAAAAAAAATCTGGATTCTAACAAAATTGAGATACATAAAAACTGACCAAAAATCTTCATCCTAAAAAAATCAATTGATAAGGTCCTCTCCCGGTTTCTTTGGACAAACGAAAGCATGAAAGAATAAAATTGTTATATATGGTTCCTAATATTTTTTTCTCACCCGTTTCGGAAGGTAATAACTTGTTGACATTGAATGTTTATAGTCAATCAATGAATATTTGATCCATGTATTTATATGCATTGTTATCATTTAAATCATAGTAAATTAATACACGTTACTACTCATATTATCACTTAATCATAGTACATATATTAGTATAATTTGGCATAAATATCGGAAGTTTTTGCGTCGGAAGATACAACAATTCTTGCATTCTCTCTATTTTAACAAAAATCTTTTTAATGCATGTATTTATACTACACTTAAAGTAAATCTGCAAAAACCAAGAAATCACTCAACAAGCCCAAAAAATCTGCAAAAATTTACTAAAAAACAGTAATATTTCAACCATTGGTGATACTTTAAGTTATCTTAAAGTAAATGTGAGTTCTTTATTAGTTAATGAAGTTATAAAAAACAACAACATTCCCAGTGAAATTTCACAACATGAGGTCTGAGGAGGGTAGAGTGTACGCAGAGCTTACATCTACCCTATTAGGTAGAACGACAGTTTCCGAGAGACCTTAGACTCAAGACATAGTATAAGTAAGAGCATAGCAACAACAAAAGCAGTCAGATCCAGTAAAAAATAAACTAAACAAAGTAAACTAAATGACACGTAACAACATAAATCAAATTACAAGGAACTATAAAGCAATACTACACCTAATAGGCTAACCGGCCTACGACAATAACACTACTTCTACCAGTTTGCAAGAATAAGTAAGACTACGTTCTATTACCTACTACACTTCTACGCTAATCTATATCTTCTACAATCCCTATATAAGGTCATGTCCTTATTAAGTTTCATCTCCTTCATATCCTTAATGAAGTTATAAAGAAGCTCAACAATTCTGGGGTATCAGCTTTATCCTTCTTCCGTTGGGCCGAGAAACAGAACGGATTCAATCACAGTGCAGAGAGTTATCATGGTTGAATTGAAGCTTTAGGTAAAATCAAACAGTTTAAAATGGTGTGGATATTGTGTAAAGACGCATTTGCCCTCGTATCGCGTAGATATGCTCGTGCGAGGAAGGTTAAATAAGCGATGGAGGCATTTGAGAGAATGGAGAAGTATGTGTTGGTTATTGAGTTGCAAACGTGTTGGGAATGCACAAGAGGTGTTTGATAAACGGAAGAATAGGAAATTTAAACCGAAGGGTGGGGTCAAGAAAAGAATTTGTTGATGGCGGAGTGGTGAGTTATGGGATTATGATACATGATCATTGTAATGACGAGGCCATTGAGTTGTTACACGAATTGGAAAGGAAGAAAATTAAGGTGACGCCTCATGTGTATTGCACATTGATAAATGGTTTGGGAGTTGTATAAGGGTAGTGGTTTTGAGCTTGAGGGCGGGAGCTTATTGTTGGTCTATGCGTATAGGCTAGTTGATGAGATGAGGAGATGTAAGTTTGGTCCAAATACCTGAACGTATGATGTAATTCTTCACCATCTTATTCAATGTTTCAGAAAATGAGCAATGATTTTGTCTGTGAGCACGTACGAGATAATGGTGTGGATGTTCTGCAACGAGGACCGGATAGATATGGCGGTTGATGAAAGCTAAGGGAGTTCTTCCCGGGATGCATTTGTTTTCCACGTTGATTAACGGCTTTTGCCATGAGAATAGATTGGATGATGTGTATAAAGTACATTTGTTCTAATACAGATTGTCTCTAGGACATAAATATTCTTTCAACTTGCAGTTACTCTCACGAGATGCTTGATATCCACTACCGTTGTTCGATAACCTAAAACGCACGCTTCTTGACGAGGGAAAAGAGGATACTGTTAAAGCTTTGTGGAGGAAACTTGAGAAACTAAGGAACAGTCCTTTAGTTGGATAAAGAAAGTTTAAAGATGGAATCATTTTAATGTAGTAGTAGTAGTATTTTTCTCAATTGAACTGGTTGAAATTGTTATACCATCAATGTGTTTCATTATGTCCATTTCTTTTTTGTCCCCTTTCTTAAGCTTTGTGGAGGAAACTTGAGAAACCAAAGAGAAGTCCTTTAGTTGGATAATGTTGGCTTTACATGGAATCATTTTTACAATTGAACTGGTGGAAATTTAGTGTAGCATTCATATGCTTTATTATGTCCATTTTCTTTCTTGTCCCCTTTTCTATGTTTCTTCATAAGATGAATTTAAATGAATAGACATAGTCACCAAGGATTCATATAGTCGATTCTAATATGTTTTGAGACTGAAACGTAGTCATTGTTTTTTTAGTTTCTTTGTGAATATTGTTAGCTTAAGATGGAATAATTTATAACTGGCTGAATTTGTTGTAGCATTTAGATGCTTTCTTGACCCTTTTCAACGTTTCTTTCCAAGATGAACTTAAATGAAAAAATATGGTCGTTAAAGATTCATATAGCCGATTTTAATTTATTTGGGACTGAGATGTAGCTGTTATTTTTATGCTTTTTCTTTAATATTATTGTTCTAGGCTTTTCTAAGTGCCTCACCTCTAGTTAGTGCAAAACTCATAAAGCTCTTGATCCCCGAAATCTAAAATTCGGGAATTTCCTTCAATTGGGTTGTTTTCCGTTTTTCATTAATCCGTTTTAAAATCATTGTGTAATGCAACAAGGAAAAACAGGAAACAGAGATTAAAGTAAGGGAACCACAAATGTTTAGCATTGCAGAAAATTAACATTCTCAAGATCAACAATTGTATTGAACATATATCTCAATTCTACTCAAAACTATTTCATACTCCTCAAGTCAAGAAATCTACAATATATCAATCACTTAAAACTCTAAAACCATGAAACAAACTTGTCCCAATACAAGCAATTTCAAGTATCTTTAAATGCCATATCAATGTAAGCTCCACTATCAATCTAACCTGTACCATCAAAAAATCACAAACACATCAAAATATATTCACACACACAAAAAAAAATCTTGAAAGATCAGAATCAATCAACATACACACAAAAAAAAAAGGTACTTACATTTTTGGATCTCTCAAAAGAATAATAGCCATCAAATGTCTAGATTATGTATATTTATAAATATACATACAGTATAATGTACATAACATATACACACAATATACATAATATCTTGAAAAGAGCAAGGTGAATGAATCACACACATGCTCAAAATAAACTTAAACATAATTAAGGCAAAATTTAATTATACTTTAGAATTCACTACGATCAGGTGCAATAGAAACATCAATCATTCTCTCATTATTATCATCATCTATTTAATCATCAATTTCATCAGGTAAAGGAATCAAACTTTGCAACCCATAAACAACAACCCAATCATTATAATACAAATCCGGATAACTAATCTCCACACCATTAACAAAACTCACATCATTAACCTTACTAATCTCCAATCTAACCCCATTTAACCAACTCTTAAACTCAGTTCCATTTTCCATATCATTCAAATCACTCCAATACAACACACATGGTACCAAATGCCTCAAAAAAATCAACTGATATTCCGGAAAATCACCCGAGAACACGACAATTGCTTCGTAACAGGAGCAAAAACCGTTAACTTCAACCTGTTTTTTTTCGGGTTCAAAAACCCGATTAGCTGCAACTCCAAAAAAGATGACATAATTAGATAACCTTTTTATAAAGAATAGATCTTGGGACTAACTCAACCCCAAAAGCTAGCTTGTAGGGAGAGGATTGTCCAAGTCTATATAAGGAGTTCATATTCCCATTCCATTTCCGATGTAGTACTCTTAACACTCCCCGCACGCCCAGACCTCGTTAACTGGATCGTGGACAATATAATTTGGGGGCAACATAGGTGAACAAAGAATTGGATTGGGCTTGACTCTGATAACATGTAGGAAAATAATCCCATACCCTTTCATTCATCCATACAATCACATATATACATCTCTAGGATCCTAAGAATATATTACATGATTAATATGATATCCTAAGAATATATGATTATGATATGATATTTACGTCCTAATGATATGATATGATATTATCCTAATGATATGATTATGATATGATATTTACGTCCTAATGATCTGATATGATATTATCCTAATGATATGATTATGATATAATATCCTAATGATATGATTATGATGTAATTGAATTATCCTAATCAATATTATCCTAATCATTAATATTGATTTTGTCTAACACTTCTGATTTTAAATGCAGGGACACTTCATAAAACCTCAAAAACGGGTCGATCTTCACGCATTCGGGCCGGGTCGGGTGAAATTCTTCCTAAAGAAATCTTCAATTGCGAAAACTACGACCAACCCATCATCGTAAATTGGTGGGATTATGAGTTTGACGTTGTTGATTGAGATTTAGGTCGGGTCGGGTCGGATGGCGAAGATGTAATATAGAGGGAATTGGTGGGTGAAAGTGAAGGGATTTTGGAAGAGTAAGGGAGGGATTGTAAAGAAGATAATGAAAGGGTAATGGGTGTGATGTGAAGAAGGATATGGGTAAGTGAAGGTTGACCTGATTGGGTGAATGAGGTATCGGGTGGTGAGAAGATGGTTAGTGAGTTTGTTGGTGTGTGATTAGTGAGAGTGTTAGTGACATGGAAATGTAACCCGAGTTTGAGAGTGTTTCGGCGGCGTTGAGGAGGGATTGTGGTGGTGGAAAAAGGGAGGGAAGTGATGATGATGATGATGATGATGGTGAAGGAAATGAAGAATGAAGCCATTGTTGTTTGTGGAATTGTGCAGGAATATTGTATTAAGTATTAGTTTTGATCGTCATAATAGCTTTAAACATTATGAGCCCGACCTAAAATTTTGATTTTATGAATTTTAGATTTCAGTAATTGAAGTTTATTAGATTTTTGATAAATTATTTGTACATATTAACTGAATTTTTAAGTATAAGTACAAATGTATTGAGTTATGTCGAACACGCAGGTGATCCTAACTTCGCCCGTATTCATTCTGAACAAGACGTTCTAATTTGAGCAGTACGAATGGCAAAAATCCATGTAATCGAGCCCAAAATAAGTATAGAATGTTGAGTTGGAAACAAAACAATCCATTGTATATCTCTAAAAATGCCTACCTGATTATTATTGGTATGCTCTACTCTATGTGTGGTTTTCTGATTTAGATCAACTTTGTTAGTCACCAGATATATTATATACAATGCGTTGTTAAATACTACTATTACATAGCTTGGTAGTAATGAATTTGTTGGAAATTTACTAATGTAGAATTACGTTTATCTCATTATTTATGACTCGAACAATTGGGCCCCGCACGTCGGAAATGTCGTTTCCACACACGTGCAATCTTAGTGTCAACTATCATAAATTTCGTTAATGAAAGAGATATTGGTATGTAAGTGAAATGTTTGAGACATAGAATGATGAACGGTTATTTGTTAAATGACAAGTGTTCCACGTTGGTAAACGAAGGAAGGATTCTGCGAAGTGTAAGATGATGCAGGTCGAAAAAGGGTCGCGGAGCCGAAAGGGCCGTGGCGCCGGAGCGCCGCCCCTAGCAAAGGCGCGGCTGCCCGATCGGCGATAAGCATCGTTGATTTTCTGGTTGAATTAGCACTGTGGCGCTAATGTGGCAGAGCCGTGGCGCTTCATTGGCAGTGATTGCTAGACGGAATCCCAAAAGGTTTGGCTGTTGAGAGGGTTTCAATGGCATTGAATCCACCCAATAATGGTTATTACTTGGACCATTATGTTGCTGCATTACTTGGGGGTTAAATGTCATCCATTATATGACAATTGATTGCCATTATGGGGCATTTGAAAGACCATCTTAAACACCTATAAATTGAAGCCTTGGCTCAATTCTATAGAAGGAAAAATGAGAACACATATGAACAGAAAAATACGTTCACAACACCACAAAGAGATCAGATTTTCCTGATATCAATCATTCTCTTAGCAATCTTCATTATTCGTGTTCGCTAAGATCATTTGTGTAGGCTTTGCACACTTGATAGTTTGTTGTTTCATCTTGAGAGACTATTGTCCACACTTCCGTAAAACCTATATACGGGGGCAATCTTGTCTTAAAGACAGAGAGTCATCTCGACTCAGCCGGTGGTGTTGTGGTTTATCTAATTGGTTGCTAAGTGTTTCAGGTGTTAACTTAACAGACGAAGGACTCTAACCGTTCGTATTCTCAGTGGATCTACAAGCCACAAGAGTAGCAGTTCATGTTCTTGTATTTTCGAATACAAGTTCTAATTAAGATCAAGATATTGACAACTTGTTGTTGTCCTCATTGTTGTTTATCCTTTCGATCACTGTAATAGTTATTTACTGTTCCCGTTGTTACTTTACATATTCCAACAATTTTAAGACTAGATTTTATTAGTGATTCTAAAGATGTTGGTCGACAAGTGTGTGACCAAATCTGGGTGTGGTTTTCTTCTTGAAAACAGTTCTGTTGAGAGTTTTGCTAACAGTTCAAACCACAACCGTGCTTTCAAGATTGGGCCTAGTTATGGTTCTCTCTTTGACGACAGTTACAAATCTGTTTCCGTCAAATGAGGGATCTCTGAATCTGATGCTGAGCTTCAAGATACTGCTGATAGTCATGCTAGTACGGCTAAAAATCAAGGACGAGTTGGTGTCACCGCTCCCGATAGTGGTGGAAACAAGCGCCCACGAGAGGATGAGGATGTCAACCGGGACAAAAGGAGAAGGCTGAAGATGATGTTCTATCATATCGCAAAAGTCCTATATCTGTCCCAAACAGAGGATCCGAATTATGGTAAGGAGGATTTGGACACTCAGTCTAACTGAAGTGGGCCAGAATCCAAAAGGTCTAAGTTAATCCTTCCTTATCAATAAAATATTTAGTTAATATCTGAATAAAAGTGTGTAAAGCAAAGCTGGGAATATGAAAGTGTTTTCATTAAAAATTTATATTCCCTACACTCTAAAATCAGATATTGAATCTCCTTCCTTCCCGGTTAAAGATTGGACTATTGTAAACAAAACTTAAAAGATCCGTTCTTTTGGGTGTAATTATTAAAAGTGTGTAAAGTATGTTCGCACATACGAAGGAGAGAGATCCACTGACTGTGCGAAAATTGTTACCACTCTTAAGTAAGCGCCAGAGATTTTCTTCTGTGCAATTTGCATAGGGTGAAATACCAACTACAGAAGATGGCATTTTGTTTATAATATAAATTGCAGTCTGCACACAGTATCCCCAAAATTTCAATGGGATATTAACTTGTAATCTCAAAGCTCTTGTTATTTCTAGAATGTGTTTGTGCTTTCTCTCAGCTACTCCGAAAAATATGCATGTGACCTTTGATGAACAATTCCTTCCTTTTTAAACATAGTACTATACAATTCATTTTCAAATTCAGTCTCATTATCTGTTTTGCATATTTTGACAGATTTATTGAATTGTGTTTTCACATAGGAAAGAAAATATTGTAAGATAATAAACACATTAGATTTCAACTTCAAAAGATAAATTCTGTCATTCTACTATAGTCGTCAACAATTGTTAAGAAGTATTTAAAGCAATCAATAGTGGGAGTTTTATAAGGATCCCAAATATTCATGTGTACAATATCAAAGCATCCAGTTCTCTTTATACTACTTGTAAGAAATAGATGTCTAATATATTTTGCACATGAACAAACAATACATTTATTGACTACTTCTACTATACTACTCTTTGTATTAAGCAGTAGCTTGTACAATATAGAGGAAGAAACATGTCCAAATCTCATATGCCATAGAGTAACCTCTGATTGACTATATTCTTGACTTATTTTTATAACTAGACTTGCACCAGATTTATGACCTTCAGTTGTTTGATTTAGTAGGTATAATCCATCTTCTAGTCTATCAATCTCTTTCACCTTGCCATTTGAGAGATCCTGAAATATACAGAAATCAGAATAAAATAAGACTGTACATTTTAATTCTCTCGTGGCATTTAATACAGACATCAAATTGTATTTGTATTGTGGAAACAAAAATACATTTTCAAGTGTACTTCTAGGTGAGATAGAACTAGAACCAGTATGAGTGACCATAGAAATGTCCCCATTTGGTTGATAAACTGGTATTGAATTTTTACTTTTGACAATAGTGACTTGTCTAATATTTTCATATTAGACACCATATGATTAGTAGCTCCAGTGTCTATAATCCACTTTACTAGTTTAGCTAAACAAGTATTATCAATACCTGTAACCTTACCAGTTGAGTCAACATCATCAGTGTCTACATTGTTTGCACTTGCTGAGAAACAACTACTCTTACTAATCATATGTAGAATTTGATCATATTGTTCTTTGGTGAACATACAAGCTTCAATCTGAGTGTAATTGACATCTAACATCTGTGGCATTTTACCTTGATTAAGCAATCTTTGATACATACTAGTAACATTTGCAGCTACCAGACCTTCATTTGCTTGATTTGTAGATGAACAACCATTGCCACCATTTTGATTTTCATTTCTAGAATACAATGTTGGATGACTTATTCACCGCATAAATCACACCACTAATCATAGTTTTAGCTATTGAATTCATTATCCAAGAAAGCACTGTATCATTGACTCTATCTCATTGCACAAAGTTCTTCTCTGAATTTTTTATCTCTTACAAGATCCATCAACTAAATCAAAATTATTTCTTCCCATTAGAGCTAGTCTCATTGATCTAACCCATAGAACATAATTTGCACTACCAATTAGTTGAAAAGAAATCAAAGACACACCACTTACATCAAATGCATGCAAATAAAGAGGATGATTATGGTGAATGATTTGATTAGAGCCAAGTGTTGTATGGCCTCCAGAAATCCCAATTGGTGTTGTTGTGTTGTTGTTACCATTCGAGATATTAATTTCATTCACATTTCCATTTGAATTAACACTCAATGAGTTTCCATCAGACTCCATTGAAATTGAATCAAGAATTTTAATCACATTTTTTTCAAAATTTTACAATCTGTGAATAGCCCCAACTGTTAGCGATATTAACAGTTCTTAGAAGTTTAATTTCTTAGAAAGAGAAGTAGAATCGAAGAACAATGTTCCCCTGCTCTGATACCATGAAGTGAATCAAGACTCCATTGTTGAGTTCCTGACAGTTAGTAGAAATGCAGAAAAATGAAAGAGGAAGAAGACAGTTGCAATAAAGAAGAAGAGAGTGAAATCGTAGAAAGAGAAGAGAGATTCATTTCATTGAGAATGAGTATAATATTCAATGTACATAATCTTGTGTTGTGTGATACATATATACACACAAGTATAAGGATTAGCTCAACTAATCTACATTCTAACTAACATTGTGAAATGAGGTTATAACTAACTTAATCAACTAATTAACTAACTAATTGAAGTAGTGAAAAGACTATATTACCCTTCACTACATTAATCTATTTACTTCAACAAAGGGTAATCAACACAATTGTTGCAAGTTTGAAATCTTGAATTTCGAATATGAAAATTGAGTTTAAACCAAGTGATATTGTTGGAAGAGCTTGAAAACATTGGCAGGAATGAAGATTGGTATTCAAACTTCAGGGGAAAAAAATCAGTTTCAGACATACATATTTGAATTTTGGTTTGGAAAGGCAAAAAATGTTGAAAGTTCGTTGTCAAACTTTATATGCGAATTTTTACAATTTCAATCATGTATGCGTAAAGTTAGCCTAAAGTTGATTAAACCTATAATATTTTATATATTGCGGCTATAACTTAAATGGTAGTAATGCAGCTATCTGTGCTCTTGCCTCCATTTCCGCTCCAAAGTTTTCCACCTTTTAGTTGATAGTGAAAAGTAATACTACTCACTAGGAATTTTATATATCATATGAGGGTGGTAAAAGTTTTATTCGTACTCGATATTTATTATAAGTCAATATATATAAGATATGTGTTTTAAAATAAGTATTTTAAAAAGGAAAAAAACTTTTAACCTCCCAAAAACTTGATCTATAAGAGTCTAAAATTAAATTATTGTGTAAATACCATGAGGGTAAGTATTTATATATGAGGGTATAGTGAGTGACTCGCAGCCAATCAACATGATTAGAAAGTTTTATGATATGATTGTCAGCTTTAGAAATTGAGTAGTTTATCAAATTCATAATAATGCCACACTAGTCATTTGTTTCTTCCTCTTGTAATTGACTATAGCAAAACAGGACAATTGAATGTCCAAAAAAGAACAATTTCAGTGGTCTCCATAAGAGGAACATTATGTAATAATTATAACTGTGTCTCTTGTATGTAGGACATATACTAAGTTGTCTCCATATATGAGGTACAATAAACAACTAGAATCTATCGTACTAAGTACTAATTCATCTTTAATTTGAGAACGTTCAAATCTTAAGTATGGAGTCGTCTTTATTAAAAGTGTCTTACTCCCAATATGAAACTTTTTGGCGCGAATTCAAATTTAATCGAATCTCGATACGAATAATAAAGAACACAGAATCAGAAATAAAAAGCATGAGAATTTATGAGGACTCGTTCAGATAAAAACAAAAAATTGAGTTGTCCATCATCATCAACCGCTAGAGGACTTACTTTTAAATATTCTCCATCTCTTTAGGTTGCATTTGAAATTCCATATTTTTTTCAAAGTATTAGAGAAAGATGAATGGAAGTGAAGTAATAATGGTTACCAGATTATGATAAAAGTTGTTTTTCATCAAAAATAATTTTATAGTCAAGAAATCGCAATTGGAATTACATCTTCATGAATTAGGTCTCCGTTTTAGCTTCAGTTTGACCTAATCTACTCCCCTATTAATTACTCCGTTTGAAAACGCCCTTGGTTCAATCATACATAGGCCGAATGTATATTTTTGAATAAATGAACAAACCTTTCCTTACTTGACTTGCCAAAACACCGGTCAAACCAGTAATTGAGTGTATGTGTATGCATCACTACTACATCCAGAAACCAAAAAAAAAAAAGATTGTAATAGAGGTTGCTCATAAAACGACATTATAGTTGCATATTATCCTCAAGGTGGAGCTATAGTCGTCGAAAGGGACAAGTTTAGTACCGATTCGGAAATTTCGCTAAGAGTATTCAAGATCTTGTATATATGTATAAAATATAATTTGGAATTTTCTTTTTGTTTTGGGACTCGATGAATACTATTTTTTATCCATTATTGACTTAATTTGCTCAATTCAATGTAAAGTTATTTAGTAGTAAAAAGTACAGACAACTGATTAGTCATTTCCTTAACCTTCCCCCACCTTTATAGGCTTTAAAACAATATCCAAAGCAGATCAATCTTGGCCCCCAAATCATTGTGAATAGTGGGCCACCTGGGCCTGTTGAATTATGTACCAAAAAGGAATCAATTCTCACAATCAGCCCAATACGTTTCTCTCTTTATTGAGTAAATAAACTTCGAGTTCATATTTTGATCAAGTAGGTTAAATTCACCACTTTTCAGCTCTTATAATTAAAACGTATTAAAAAATAGAATTTGAAATTTAATCATTATAAATTATTTTAAAAAAAAAACAGGATCAAAAGTGACTAACAGATGCTATTTCTCTATATTGTTATGTTATATTTTGTATTGAAAAATAGTTATTGTTCTACCGTTTTAAATTGTGTCATCAATCAAAGGTCTTAAATTTAAATCATGAATTATGTGTATGAAAATAATTCTATTAGAAAGAGCTTTCCTTTAAATAAGCGATATGCAACATGAATTTAAACTAATCAAGATTTCATTACGACATTAAACACTACATAGAAAATAAAATAAAAAAGTAGTGTTGACCCTAAGGCTCTAAGGGGTCGTTTGGTAGGAGGTTAGATAAAATAATATTGGAATTAATTTTGGTATTATTTAATGTCTTGTTTAGTAGTGTTTTTAACTTATATATAACTAATAAATGTATTAATTATACACATTATTCAGTATTATTTTTATATATAATAAATTATTTCGTTAACAATTTTCTATTACTTAGTCAGTACTATTTTTATTCTAATACACCATACTCCATTCATCCCAAAAAAAATTGTCTTACTTTCCTTATTAGTTTATTTCAAAAAATTGTCATATTTTTATATTTAGAAATAATTTAATTTTATGAGATGATTTAAAACCACAAAAATATCTAAGACTTATCTTGGATTATGCATTTCAAAAAACTTTCTTTATTTCTTAAATTTATATCAAATCAAACTAATACAATTCAGAAACGAAGGAAATATCATTTATACAACAAATCATCTATAAAAGATAATGTAAGCATACCTAATCCAAATATAATTAATCTTCACATTATTAATAAACTCTATTCAATACTCGATATTATTCTTATACATCCTGCCAAGGGATGGCAGGTGGGTACAATTTTACGGATTTCGCACCGCACCCGCTTTAGTTGGGGCGGGTATGGGTATAACTTTGGCGGGTAGTAAGCGGGTATGAGTATAACTTTGGCGGGTAGTAGGCGGGTATGAGTATAACTTTGACGGGTAGTAGGCGGGTATGGGTAGGTGTTTGCAGTTATACCCGTCTGCCCCGCCCCGCATCCAACCGCCTGCCCCAAATCCACCCGCCCGCCTGATATCCGTCAAAGTTATACCCATACCCGTCTACTATCCGTCAAAGTTATACTCATACCCGCCCCAACTGAGATAGTAGGCAGGTGGTAAGCAGGTATTGACGGATGACGGATATCCACTTGAGTGGTGGAGCGGGTATGAATTTAAGAATATAACCGCCTAAACGGATATGAATGTTGAAAATGTACCTGCCACGAGTGGCAGATAGATGGCGGATATAAAATTTTCTGGCAGATACATACCCGCACTCACCCCGCCCAATTGACATTCCTAATGAACCAACCACCCAAAAGTCTAAAAGTAAACAGTAAAACTGTGCCCTCTCTCTTTTCCAGCTCTCTTTTATTTGTGAATTTGCGTGCAGGCAATGTCTTATGTCTTACACTGCTGCTGCCTCCAAAATGTCTTGTACTCTTGTTTTAAAGTCTCTTCACAGACACAAAAACAAACTCTTTGGATAGCGAGCCGATGTAGCTTTATTCACAAGTCAATCACAATATTTCTCATCTTCCCAAGCACACCACCTATGACAAAATGCTAGTAAAAGTACTTAAAGGTATATTTGAAAATCCGCATGATAATTGGAATTGTGTAATTATTAAGATAAGAATTATATAATATAGTAATTAAGAGGATCTATTTATTTGTCATAATATAATTATAATATAATTATAAGTGTAGTATTAGTTATAGAAATGTAATTACACAGTTAAATATTTTAAATTTTAAAAAATAAAAGTTAATTATGAAAAATTAAACGTTAATGTTTGACAAATATATGTTTATATATAACTATGTAATCAAAATACATATTATTTCAAAATATAGAACTCAATAATTATAAATTTGTAACTAATATTGTGGGGGAAAAACGTAATATGTACAAAAATAAATAATACTTTGATTGAACCAATTAATAAGAACTTATAAATATTACACATTTTACAATAACATCATGGATAACATATTGACAAAACAATTATTTAAAATCATATTTTTATAATATTATTTAAATATTAAAAAGTAATCTATTAATTGTAACATCACTCAGTATAAGCTAAGTTTGTATACAATATCATCCAACAACGAAATTCAACTTTTTTATATCATTCATTATAAGTCATGTTTGTGGATGATTTATTTTTTCTAAGATTAGGAAGTGTAGTTTTTTAAAAAAAAATAGAATAATAACATAGCTAAGTGAAATGAAAAAATAAAGAAAAATAAATAAGAAAGATAACATAGCAACAACAACAACAACAACATATCCAGTGGATTCCCACAACGTGGAGTATGGAGAGAGTAAAGTGTACGCAGACCTTACTTCTACCTTGATAGGTAAAGCGGTTGTTTCCGAGAGACCCTCGGTTCAAGACAAAGCATAAGCACAAAGATAACATAACAAGTGAAATGAAATATAGAAAATGAATAAGAAGTAAAATATGGGAAATTATGTAGAAGCACAAGAAGTAAAGGTTGGGAAATGAAATATAAAATATTTAAAAAAATGTAAAAAGAATAGAAATAAAAAATATTAAAAAGAAAAGAAAATATATTAAAAAGATAACCTTGTAATTACACTATGTAATTACCAATAATTCTCAGCCCTCCCCACCCCCTTGAGAATTGCATTGTATAATTACACTCCCTCAATTACATGTTACTTGGTCAGACAAACATGGTAAAATTGTGTAATTACATTCAATTACACTCAAATCCAATTACATGGTGACTTTTCAAACAAGCCCGAAAAGAAAAATTATACAAATGGAAAGTAATTTCTCAAGTATATTTTTAAACAATTTTAATAATTTATGTAGGCGTTTGAAAATAATTTGGTTGAGATCTTGAAAGTTGGATGCTTGGATAAATAATGTACTTAGTTAAAAGTTAGTATGGCCATAGATTTCAAATATTTTTCAATTTATTTAGAATTTATGAAGTTGGAGTTGAAGATGAAATTGTAATGATGTTCTTTTTTTTCATCCGGTATCTGCATTAGAGCCCGATTATATCCAGATTCGAGTCGCATAGGACGCCATTTGGTGAGAAGCGCTCCCTACCAAGAATTTTTCATACCCAGGACTCGAATCCGAGACCTCTGATTAAGGGAGGAACAACTTCATCCGTTGCACCACATTCTTTGATGGTTAGAATGATGTTCGTGTTTAAATGTACTTGAATACAAATTCAAAAGTGAAAAGTTAATTGGAAAACAACTTAAATAAAAAGTTTTTCTAATTTGAAATACATTTTCAAGTTGAATTTTGAATTCTTATAATTAAATATTAATTTTCAAATAAAATGAAATATTATTCCTAAGTCAATTATATTTATAGTCAAACGGGTCCTTAGTTTCTCATACGTTGTTTGTGTCGGATCCTGAAAAAAAAAACATTTATCCTTGTAAGTTTGAGAACTAATTATAAATATAAATAAAAGTGCCACGATTCAAATTATTAAGTTGTGATAGCATTAATTTTCATCAAGGTAGTAAGTCAATCACAACCAACTTAAAAAGTTATTTAAAGAATATAATGCGAAATAATTAAATAAGTCAATTTAAAGTTTTAAAAGTCTCATAACATAATAAATACGAAATAAGGGCTACAAATCCCCAAACTTAGTGTCATTAATAGAAGAACATGCTAAGTAGAAATACAAGTCTCGGAATACATTCTGAAATATTCCTCAACCAATTCGGTTGTGTCAGCTCTGAGATTGATCTAACATTTTGTTTGAGCATTGGATTCATCTTTCTTTCGTTAGTTAAGCCACTTTTTCGATGGAAAAGGATAATTTAGTCAACCCATTGCAAGTAGTTGCACAACTTTGCTGCTTTTTATTCTACTTAAAAAAAATGATATATTGTTCGGAAATAGAAAATACAGGAAGTAAAGATAGATAGGGAAAAAATTGGTGTCACGGGTCACACTAGTGGCTCACCCGAATCCTCCAGATGACCTCCTCAATAGTCGACAACGTTATGAGATTTGCTCGTGCTAGGAGCACACAAAAAAGAGTGCAGCAAATGTAGCGTGAGTACAGAAAATAACGTGTACTCAACAACATCGTCGACAGACCTTAGTTAAAACGGAGATGAGGGTTGGACATACGAATACCACATCCACACTAAATCACTATTAGTCCAATATAGTAATAAGTCAACAAACACAAGATTCAAGTCTAGATATAAGAAGTCCCTAATTGTTCAAGTTCATTTCAAATAGCCAAGTAGCATGATAATATGATTCAGTAAGTAATTTAGACAAGTAAATCAACAAGAAATAATAAGATTAAATGATATGTAGATGTTATGCAATGCAAGACCTTTTCATCACCGGCACACACACATTCATTCAATAAGGAGCACGACCCATGGAGAACTCGCGATGTCCATATACAATCCTGAATCATTTTTTCCGGATTCCTTAGCCAATATTAGGCTCGCATTACCTGTCTCTAGCTAAATCAGGCTAACATCAGCGCATCACTCCGTTCGGAATCATTTCCCCACGTATCCACATAGGTATCCGCATATATACTATGCATGAGATACCATATGAAACATGAATGTGACATGAGCAACAACAAGAAGCCAAGATATGTAATAAAGATTCAATTTTTCATCAAGGTAGGTTATAAATACTCGACCTTTAATCAATTAATAAAGATACGATCTTTAGCTTCTTTTCCACTATTAAATGAGTATTTGAAAGTGATAAGTAACTAAATCACATATAAGACAGGCACATAATCATAGAGACAAAAAATACGGGCTTCAAACCTCAATCACATATCCATAGGATCATGCTATCTATCAGCTAGTGCCAAAAATATGACATTCACACCGGACTATACAATTGAAATAGTACAAATTAAATACCCATAACATAATATAGGTACCTGATACAAGTGCTCGTCATCTCACAAGTATCAGGACCCTCTTATTATCCCCATTACACCCTCTTGCTAAGTTCATTAAACTAACCACGACGCTTCAAATAAAATCAAAAGTATCAACTTTCCTGATTTAGAAGTCTGACGGTCACAACAAAGTCTTTTCTTTATGTAGAGCCTCTTAATAGGCCAAATTTAATCACATTTATAAAATACGTTATAACACGATTTCATATACACCCATATTGCTAGCATGAAATTCCTTAATAATTGATGATATAATCATAAGAGAGTGATTATCAGCTTACCTATTTGAAGAATCTTGAAGAACCCTACTAAAATCTCTCAAGTCCATAGTCTAGAACACAAAATGTAAAAATGGGAAATGAAGTTCGAACTAAGATATTTTATTCATTGTCAGGGTCCTCACAAATGTGAATACCTTCCTCACAATTGCGAGCAAATGCGGACACCAGATCGCAAATGCGGACACTAAGTCGCAAATGAGGAGACCAGGTCGCAAATGCGGAGCTGTCCAGACCCGGACCACGTTGTTTTTGCAGAAAAGACCTCACAATTGTGAGCTTATGGCGACACCAGACATCAACAAAACCAATCAAATCTCAAACTTGGATCTGACACCCAAAACTCACTCGAGACCTCTCGACACAAACCAAATATGCAAATTAGTCCTAAAACATGCAACGAATACGCTCGCGCATTCAAAACAATCACACGAAGTCGTCTTGACCCGATCTCTACCTTAGTCAACTCCAAACCTCTTAAAAAATAGATTTCCAACCAAAGGTCCAAAATATCCCTGAGTCACTCAGGAACCGAACCAATGACTGAACTAAGTTATGAATGATATTCCGGCCCTAAAAAAACACCAAAATTTTAAAAAAGACTCATTACTCTCGATGTTAATTTTAGTCAACCTAAATCATTCTTTTAACTTAAAAACCTCCTAAAATTCACTTTCTTGTCCAAAACTCACCCAAATCACTCGGGACTCGTTCCGACCATCCATGTAAGTCAAAAAGCACGTTTTGAATATACTGGAACAATCAAAATTCGATTTCGTGCGCATTTACCCAAAAATCAACTCTTAATCAAACTTTTTCTAACTTATAACTTTCAAAATTCACCACAAAGAAGCTAGTGAAAAAATCATTTAGGAATAAATAGGTAAACTATTCAAAACGACCTAACGGTACAAAAATAGTCGTAATTCAAGATTTTTTGCCTTTTCAAAAAAGAAAATTGGGGATTCTCTCTTTTACTATTCTTCTCATTTGTTGTAATTCTGATTGATGACGTATGCTTGTTCGACTCATTTATTTGTTTTGGTTGTGCGATTTGCGTGCTAGATAACTCAGGATTTTCTACTACATCAATTATTTTCACAAAAAATGTTGTGCCCCGGGCATAACTGAATGACAAATGAGTGGAACTTTAAAATCTAGCTGGAGGAGACCTGCAGTGTGGGTTCGAACTCTGGTGGGAGCAATTTGCTCTCTTCTGGGGTATGACCTTGTAGGTGATATCATTTGCTCTGTTCTCAAACCCTGACCATTCAGGCACATCCCGCGATTTACTGATAGTAGTGCTAGGACCTTGTAGGTGATATCAGTTGCTTTGTTCTCAAATCCTGGTCATTCAGACTCATCCCGCGATTTACTGGTAGTAGTGCTGAGGGACTGAGACTACTATTTTCAGATATAGTCTGGCGTAAACCGGAAAACTGGATATAAAAAAAAATGCTACACTAAAAACTTCAACGTTCACTAGCTAGAAATAATACACCAGAATAACAACAAAAGGAAAACACCACCAAAAATTTGAAATAGACTAAAAACAACACTAACGGTTAAAAAACTGTGCCTCTAAATGTTAACTCCAGTTAAATTATTTTTTTAATAATTTCCTTAAATTACAATCGGAGTAAGAATATTTATTTTTGACAAACTTTTCAAACTAAAATTGCTCAAGAATATTAAAAAAATTACTTTAAACTTATTCCAAACAAAATACTACCTTTGTCATTTTCTCCTAAAAACGTTATGCATAGTAATGGTTAAAACTATTTAGAAAGTGTGTTTGGGACCCTGAAGTAAAAAAGGTTAAAATATGGACTTTGCTTTCTGGAGTTTCTTTGTTTTCATTACCATTTTGAGTCAATTGTCTATGGATTATAATTTCTTTTTTGGGACTATCCTCTTTCAGTCAACTTTGAGTCTTGAATTTTCTTCTTCTTATTATTAGAAGGTATAAATGCATTTAAAATATGTAACAGTAGAGTACTAGGTATGGGTAATAATAATAACTTTATATAGTCATTTCTGTCATTTACCATACTGTTATTATATACTAGTACTAGTAGAGTTAGTTGTTACGAGTATTTTATTTAAGATTCTTTTTTTCTCAACCCCCAACCCCAACAAAAAAGGGTCAATAAAAGAGAATAATACTTCCTACCTGTCTTAAAAGTTGGTTTCATAAAGTAAAATTTCCATGCCTGTTCAGTCATTAACTCATTTTTGACTAATAGGGCAAAAACAACTTATCACAAAATCTTTAATATGACGTGATATTATCCGTTTTGATCAAACAAAAACATACTCAGTGTAATACATTTTGATCAAAACCATATAATTTTTTCAAGAGATTTATACCATTAAAAGAAACACCCAAAAAATTTCACTAGAACTATCATCTTGTGAGCTTATCTGAAAATTAACTATCTTAAGTAATTAAGTTTGAGCGTAAGAGCCAAATAATCGAAAGATTCGTATTAAGTTCAGAAAGGGATTATGGAATTTTAAAGAAGGAACTAAAAAAATAATTCACTTTTAACTACACATATTATTAAATATGTCGGGATCTACGACCAGTAGCACACGGACAAGTTATCTTGCAAGTGGCTCATCCGTGTTTTTTGAAGCGTTACCTATGACTCGACATGAGAGAAGGGGTGAAATTACACCCTTATCAACTGAATATTTATAATCATCAAAGTCCACTGACTTGTTCTTTGTGTATTCGTATCCATACGGGTAAAGACATCAACGCGATGACATGCACAAATATTAAGCCGAACCCCATGTGTCATAATTCTATTTTTACTATCTCCATACTCATCTCGTCTAATCATTTGCTTTTATATCAATTATTGAGCTAATCAAGGAATTCGCAGTGTTTGACAATTTCTCACGTCATTAAGAGTATCGCAATATGTTTGTGTAACTCTTCGATATTTTAAAATATTTTATAATCAAATAGTTATTTGATTTTAAAAAAAAATTCTTGTTATATTACTGATGAAGATATTTATTAGTGATACTGTAGCGCATTAATTTTCACGTGATTCTGAACAAAAAACTGTTCTGACGAAACAAAAGAACAAAATGGATTTAAAGTTACGAGAAGGAGAAAAGTAGAGGTCAAAAGGGAATTCAACCTTTTTCTCTGAAGCCAAGACAATTATTATATTTAACACCACAAATACTTTTCTTTTTTCAACACATTTGATCTTTAACAATTTTAAAATAAGAAACAAAGAATACATGTACAGGTGCAATTTTGGCTTCTTTAAGTTATTGTGGTGACAGTTAGATAATGAAATTGAGTGGAATTCATAATTATTATAGTATATGCAATTATTGAAGAATGAAGATGTACATGAACAAACATTCTTTCTAGGTTTGAGAATGTTGAGCAAACAATTCATTTGACGTTATGAAAAATCAAGTGCATATGGATTAGGAGGGATATCCCTTTTTTTTTAATCATATAGTTTTTAAATTTATATATATTTTATTTTAAAACTTTAAAAATTCTAATTTGTCACATGTCATTCATGCCGAGTCAGTATAGGTGGATGAAAACTTACTAAGAAATTTTTTATTTGAAGAACTTGTATCCGAGGCGTATAATTAAGAGTGAATCGGTTCAACCATCCTACATGCAAGGAGATGAGAGAAATTCATAGTCTATGTTGTATGTAAACTACTCAAGTACCACACAGTTAAGATGGTGTGTATTAGATATTATTTGATTTTTTTTAGGTAAATAAAAAAATTTCCATAAAGAAAGAGTATGTCAAATGAATTTAGATATAAGTTTAGGGGACAAAATATGTCTTAAGCCTAAAAAATAGAATAAAAAAGAGAGAAATAGTCCTCTATAACCGGTTAGTCTTATCTTGTATTTTAGTTACCAATATAATCTCTTGCATTGTATTATTACCAAATGACTATTTCTATTTGTAATTAAGAGTTATAAGTATAACCAAATCAAAAATGATTTACAGAGTGAAACAAGAATAAGCAAAAGCATTTTCTTGTATTCCCATTTATGAACAGTA
Organism: Anisodus tanguticus; assembly: GCA_034509755.1. Lineage (NCBI taxonomy): Eukaryota > Viridiplantae > Streptophyta > Magnoliopsida > Solanales > Solanaceae > Anisodus > Anisodus tanguticus. Next base: position 644,322 of record CM067540.1, on the reverse strand, counting down.
TAAAGTATTTATAAATATAGGAACGTTGTAAAAAAGGAAAGAATATATGGAACTCTGCATTAACCAAAAGAAAAAAAGACGATCCATCGTTGCAGTGTCCTTCCTGCAGAATTTTGTGATGCAACATTTTTCTGCGAAGATATTACTCTATACTGAGCATATCTCTGAATTAAAATAATATCATTTTACTGTATTTTTAAAACTAAGTGTACTTATACAAGAATATGTTGTCACTTTTGGCTATGATGTCCATCTCTTTCCTTAACGGATCTTTGAAAACCGACTGAATTGACCAAACTAGAATCAATTGAATTAAATTGATTATTGTTGTAAGTATTAATTATGTATGTCCATTAGTTACATACTACTTGGAGAGCAAGTTAGTAGTATAGGTTGAGAGCAAGTTACTTGGCCACCAAGATATTTTTCTCTTATAAATAAAAGTTTCATTTGCTCATTTGGATATCAGTTTAAAGTTTAATAATATATCAGTGTTACTCTATATTTGTCTCTGATGTATTTACTTTGTAGTCTTTATTTATAATATGTTATCAACACGAGACTCTAATCTATTTAAATTTAGACAATAATCTAAAGTTGCAGAATATTTTCTGCCCGCTACGTAGTCAATCCAAAGGTATTCTCGTGGTTTTGTTATCCATGTCTTTAAGATGTGTATATATACTTTGCTAGTTTTGAAGCCTATCTATCGGTCATTCTGCCTCTAAACAAAACTCTGAAGGTATTATTTGTTTTATGTAATAATTATTTATCTTGGTTATTGAAGTATTGTGAATGACCATTTCTAATAACTTACAATGATGAAGACCACAATTAAAATGTCGGAATCTTCGCATTCAACAACAATTAATGTATCTTTCTATGAAGAATGTGATTACTATGTGGTTGCTGGTTTTATATAAAAATTCGAATGTTAATGGCTAATCTCTCTGAAGGAGACATTGAAATACTGAACTTTAGAACTTAGTGTTTACTTTTCGTTGTTTATGAATTTACAATTATCTCTAAATGTCCATTTGGTTTATACTTTCTGTAATGACCTCAGTAGTGTTTAAATCAAAGTTTCTTTTATGATACCAGCAGTATCTAAGCAATATTTAATAGTACAAATTTAATGATCAGGAGCTCCAGAAGAGCTAATTATTTGTTTAAAGGAATCATGACACTAACAATGTTCAAACAATATCTCAATATAAAAGATAGAAATCTCTCGAAGAAGTTATATATGATAGTACCATTTGTCCTAGATCGTAATTGTTATGATCGAAACACAAATTATAGTAAACCTGAAGTTTGCTAGCAATAAAAATGATTATCATATTAAGCTACAAATGATTGATAGATTGAATATCTTCAAGTTACTACGGGTAAGAAAAACGTATGTGAAACGTTACCTGAGCATATACGATAATAAACCAAAATTTTATTAAAATAAAATCTAATGCTCTAGTAAATCAGAAGTTTAGTAAAGTAAATAACACGTGTGGTGGTGAACTTGAAGTTTAATAATACAGACAAATATACAATTGACATGACCATTTTGATCGTCCTAATTTAACTCAGATGTGTTAATTGAGTATTCGAAATATATTGAAGAACTAGAAGATTCTTCAAGATTTATTTTGTGTTGCTTGTTCTCATGATAAGTTGATTACACCAGTTAATGTTGGAACTGAATTATCTAAATTCTGGAAAATATAAAAGGTGAATATGAGCCCATTCACCTGCGATGTGATGTCTTAAATAGATGCATATATGAGATGGTCACATGTGCGTTCATTTTCAACATGGAGTTTGACATTTACAAAGTTGTTTGCTCAAAATAATTGAGTTGGAATCACAATTTTTAGAATATGTAATCAAGACAATTTATCTTGATAATGTTGGTTTATATCTAAGCTGGTTTGACATTGGATGCCTCCATAATATAGTTAAACCATTGTTTATGAGAACCCATTGTTTATGAGAACATAGTTTCAGGTGTTGGTTTGAGATATGATATATTGCATACAACGGAGCTTGTATGCTTCAGATCAATAAATTATGAAAAATTATTCCCTCACAATTGGTTCAGGGTCAGGAACCAGATATTTTCATCTTATAGTTTTTGATGTGCGTTATATAATTAATAGATCTACCACGATGCACACCTATGGATTTTCTAAAGAAGGTGGGAATATATATTAGTTTTTCTAACATAAGGGGGAGAGAATAATCATATAAGAAATATCTTGTGAATTAACATCAGTATGATCCTCGTTCAAAAGATAATTTAAGTAAAATGCTAGAAGCATTTGCTGAGCCAACTATTTCATATTTCAGCTGCAAGATGCTCCTAAATGTGCGTGAAGGACGGGGACGACAACATGCATGGACCATGGTAGACCAATCGATTTCTAATGCAATAATCATAATAAAAAGACAATGGGCTCTTGAAGAGCCTACGACATAACACTTCATAAAACCTCATATGAGGTTTATTAGGTACCTGAAAAATAATAAAGTAAGATCTCAATAAGTTATCTGGAATTGCAAACTGATACAAAATGATATCTCATCGACAATATATTTGATATAGTACGACGCACAATATTGTATAAGATTGAGAGGATCTGAATTCTACGTCTCTTGAAGCATCATGATGTAGGAATAATTACCAAATGAAATGATGCATCTTGATAAGCGTAAAATTTATAAGACTTGCAGTCCAAACATCAGAACATGTCACAATTTATACCAATGGATGTTGTCACAACCTATATGGTTTACTTGACAGAGTTATATTAATTTTTTTTAGGAATTCAAATTTCTGAAGCATAAACAAGTTTTTGGTAAACTTGTTTATAATTCTTAAACGGATAAAATGAACCAAGACTGATGTACTGAAATCACATTAATAATATTTATTGATGAAGGGTAGAAAAATAACTTTGTTTACCCTTATCTCTTTATGATAATCGGAATCTTTCATATTGTTGTAAAAAAATTTACTTGAGTTTTATTGGAACACTTGAATAGTTTTTAAAAGCAGTAGATTATCTGCCGAAAGAAGTTAAAATGAGAAAATTGAATTGGTACTGGAGTATCATATCTTTCTGCAATTGATGCATTTATATATCCTGCTGTAAGTATGAGCATGATACAGTTTCACTCTTACGTAGTGATTGAAATAAGATCACTTGCATATTGCAAATGAAAGCCTTGATAGAAAATTAAATTGATCCTAACAAATATTGTCAAGTTTTTTTTATATACGTAACATTCATTTGATCGACATAAGAGTTCGATCCAGACAATCATAGAAAATTGAATTGATCCTATCAATCATTGTGCTCCACCTCCATTATTCGAACATCTTCGTCGTCTTAAAAATGACATTAAACAACTCAGTCAACCACTTTACCTTCCCTGCCCGCGTTCTTTCAAAATTCCCTAGGACTCTCGTCTGGACCGGTCGCTTTCCCCCTGCGTATCCTACGAACAACACCTTTAGCCTCCTCAAACTTTATGCTCCTACAGTACTCAAAAACATGATGTCTCTCGGAGTACTCCAAGTCTCCCAACACAATGTCTCTGTCCCCTTATTCATTGTGGAGTTTATGAAAGTATACATGTCATCTTAGTCTAATGAGAACAACATCGATCAATAATTTACCGTCTCGTCCTTGATGCACTTTAGTTGATCTATATCACGTGCTCTCCTCTCCCTCATCTTGGTTAGACCGTGCAACTTCTTAATCCCTGCTTTAAACCCGCCTTTGCCCTCTAATTGTGCGTACAAGCTTTCAAATCCATCTGAAATTAGACTTTTGCAAAATTTTGCAACATTCACACACTCAAATACAAAGAGCCGTTGTGCTCACACTCAAATACACACACAAAAAAGAATTCATGAAAATTGGAGGTATTGGGGAAAGTGTGTATATATCATAAAGTTGATATATATAGCATGTGACAAAGAGGACAGGGATAGAAGTCAGCCTGTCAAGTCACTGTTCTTCATTTTCAAAATAATAAATAAATACTCCATTTCTCTCTCTTTTGTTTCACAGTATTTAACATTAAATCACATCATTTCACAATTCAGAATTAAAGCTAATTCACTATACTACTTTGCTCTTCAGTCTACTACACTTCTCCTTTCCATCCCTTTTCTCTGTAAGTACAGTTCTTGATTTTTTAGTGTTTGCATTTGTTTTGTTTTGTTTTGTTTGTAGAAATGTCTCATCCCTTCTAAAGGAACAACCCCATTTACTCTTTTTACTTTGTTTTTATCTGAGTTGAACTGAAGAAGAGTGAAAAAGATAGAATCTTGGTGCTGTTGGAACTCATATAGTCTGTTTTTTTAGTCTTTAAACTCTTCCCACATTTCCCCATTTTATAGTATATATATTTGTAGTTTTGTTTGTATATTTTACTATGTCCTTTTGCAGAACAGAAGATTATCATTCCAAAAGTTAACTTTGAAGACATGACTAAAGATGAAGACTTTAAGCTACTCAAGATCCAGGTATTTTCCCCTCTCTCCCTTTTTCAAGAAAAAATATGTCTAAGTAAAAGTTGGTTTTTGCTGTTTTTATCTAAAGCTATCTGCTTGTTTGTTTTACCTTTATTTTTTTGTTAATAATTGTTTAGCCCATTTTCTTGTTTTTTTAGACTTGTGTGCTGAGAGTGAACATACATTGTGATGGGTGCAAGCAGAAAGTGAAGAAGCTCCTTCAAAGAATTGAAGGTGCATTATTTTTGTCACATCATTATAAGCTTTTCCAAGTTTCTACTTTTTCTGGTGTTCACTAACTATTGTTTCTTGCCTTTTGGGATGAAACAATAATTAATTGAGTGATTGTTGTTTCAGTAAGTATTCATGTTATGAAAGACTAGACCTTTCTGATGTTTGATGAATTTTTACTTTCCTTAACCTTTTGGGGTTTAATTAATCTTAAACATTCTTGTCTATTGTCATTACCTTTTTCTCTATTTTGAGATTGTTGTAAAGATTGTAGCTTTTTCTTAGTTTCATTCTTGAAAATTTGAGCATGTGTCCTGTTTTTTATGGTGTGTTCACTCACTACTTTTCCTTGTCTTTTGGGATACAAAGAGTAATTAATTGATGGCTTTTGTTTCAATAATGACTCGTGTCATTAAAAGGCTAGAACTTTATGATGTTTGATGCATATTTACATTAAGTGCCTTGTGGGGTTTAGTTAATTTTAAACATTCTTGTAAATGTTTCTCTTGTTTGATCTTTGCCCTTTTATGGCCATAGGTGTTTTCCAAGTAAACATAGACTCTGAGCAGCAAAAAGTGACTGTTTCTGGTAGTGTTGATTCTGGAACTTTGATTAAAAAATTAGTTAAGGCTGGTAAGCATGCTGAGCTTTGGTCTCAAAACACTAATCAAACTCAGAAACAAAACGCCAACTGCATCAAAGATAACAACAAGAACAACAACAAGAATCAAAAGCAGCAAGGTATACTCAAGAACCAGCAAAAGTTCAACCTTGTGCCCGAGGAAGTCGATTATCTCGAGGAGGTGGATGACGAGGACGATGATGAAGGTTACCCTGAGGAAGAGATGAGGTTTGTGAGAGATAGAGCAAGACAAATGGCTCTTATGAGACAACAAGTAGAAGCAAACAATAACGCGAAGAATGCTATAGAAGCAGCCATGGCCAATGGCAAAGTAAACAACAACAACAACAATGTTGCCAATGTGAATAATGCTGGCAAGAAAACATCAGGCCCTATTCAGAATATGCAAATGAAGGAGAATCCCGGAGGAGCCAATATTGATCCAAGAACAATGGCTGCAATGAAGATGAGCATGAACAATGCTAATGTCAATCTTGGTGAGGCAGCGAAAATGGGTTTGGGAGGAAATGATGTAAATGCAATGATGAATCTTGCTGGTTTTCATGGGAATAATAGCAATAATGTGACTACTAATAACAACAATGGTGCTGCATTCTTGAATGGCGGAGGGGCAGGAGGGGGATTTCACGTTCATCCGAACAATGTTATACAAGGACCTTTAGCCACTGGTGGTCATCATCCTTCAATGCTAATGAACATGAACAATGGAGGCCAACAACAGCAGTACAATCCGTCACCAATGCTAATGAATTTTCAGAACAGACATGCTATGCAACAACAGCAGCAACAACCTCAGATTGTTTACAGTAGGTCACCTTTCATTCCTCCAGCTACTGGTTATTACTATAATAATAACAATTATGGTGGTCAAGTTCCATACACTTCATATGTTGATCCTTATTATTACAATTCTGGTGCTGCTGCTGATCAATCTGCCACAAATTCACATATGTCTAGTGATGAGAATCCTAGTAGTTGTTCCATTATGTGATGATTGATGATGAAGTGGGTTTTTAGAGTATTTTGTAATGTGGGAATTGAAGTAATATGGTCTGTGGGGATGAGTGTTTTAGGTCCTCAAAATCTTTATGATGTCTGATTTGTATTTTCTTTGCTAGTACTACAATTCTATCTTGTATAATTTTCTTTATATAAGTAGTTTGTATTATTATTACAACATACCAAGTGAAATACCACAACGTGAGGTCTGGGGAGTAGAGTGTACGCAGACACCTTATCTTTATTTTGATAGGTAGAGCGACTATTTTTTAAAGACCCTCGGCTCAAGACAGCATAAGCACAAACAAAGCAAGAGACGCAAAGCAAGAGAAACGGTCTCGTGAATGAAAATGATGGTAATAAAAGTGAATAAGCAATGATAGCGCGTTCTAAAAAAGAAACAGTAACTAACGCATGTAAATAAGATAAATAAAATACATTAAAGAATTAATAGCAGCAGAAGCGACATAGTATGATATGCTAAGGTGAAATTTTGAGGAAGGAGATGCTATGCGCCTATGCAGAGATGCGTACGGAAAGAGAAACCATCAAAGGTTGAAAATGGTCCCAAGTATACCTCTTCTTTCACAAAAATTATGCCCTGCTTAGTATAATATGTACCTCATTGTTTGTACCATGCAATCTTCAAAAGCTTCATCTTCCTTGCAAGATCATAGGTTCTATTCGGGTTTTTCAGTTTATAGGTTCTAATTTTTAAATAATATTTTATGCGATCCTGGAACGGTCTATTGAAAATAACCTTTGTACTTCTCAAAGTATGTGTAAGATTTGTGTACAATTTATTCTCCTCAGAAGACTCCACCTGTGGATTATACTAAATATATTGCTATTGTATTTTGAGCAATATAGTCAACTTGTAGACATGATGTTTAGTTGTTTGAGTATTAAAATGGGAGACAAGGTGTGATATTGGGCAATGCAAAGGTAGTAGACAAGATGTTGAGTTTTTATGATTTTGGCTCCTACAGCAAGATGTTAGAGAATATATAATATGAAAGTCCATTACCATGAAAACTAACTATTATAATGATAAGTTATTATAAAAAATGGCTATTAGGAGAGTTCTGAGTTCTGACTGTATTATTATTAAATAGTGCAAGAATATGCTTTATTAAAAGGTCTTTTATGGTTTTGAGGAATTTATAGTCAACTTAAGACATTTGTGTTCAAGTACTGTATTAAAATGGGAGTTTGAAGAGAAAAACATTGGGCATTTCAAAGGAAGTGAGAATTTGGTTGTGTGTGACATAGGGCTGTCCAGTGTGCCGGGTCGGCCCGATCCCGGCCAGCTCCGCTACTCGGCCCGCCCCATCTGGATCCCCCAATTTTTTTCTTCAAAAAATTGTCGGGGTTGGAGATTCGTGATGGGGCTTGGGTTCGTCCCGCCTGTCCCGATCCCAACCCGTCCCACCCATCCCGATCCGTCCCGATCCGTCTTCCTCCCCTTTGCAAAAATAACTGTTGAAACAATGACCAAAATTCAATTTTGGCCGTTGTGCAACGACTATTTTAACCATTTTTGCCCCCCAACCCATTAAACTCCTCTATCCCTTAATATTTATTTTTAACCCCTAAGTTAATATATTTACGCTTTAACCCTATTTCTCAATTATAAATAACTCATTTTCTTCTTTATTTTTCTCACAAATCTTGCTATCATCTATCCGATTTCTCAAATTATAAGAAATCTAAGATATCTCATTTACTCGCGGTGTTTCACTATTGCCTTGGCCGGACGCAAAGTTTAATAAATAAGTGGAAATACGAAATATACAGAACTAAAAGAACGATGTAGGTTTTATACTGCAAATAGCTCAAAATTATAGGCACCAAAATGACATCTTCCAACGCACTTTTCCTTTCATAAACCTCATATTATCCATTATCCTCTTCTAGTCAGAAAAATGCCACAGTAAGCCAAACAGAGAAACTATACTAGTAAAACAGCACCACCAATGGCCAATGTGTCATAAATGTCTTTTTACTAAATCCCATTATTCACTATCCAACTTCAGAATTTCATGTTCCAGCTCGTTCTTGCAAAACAACAAAGTACAGTTTTTATTCACCAAGACTTGATATTTTTTGTTTGCATTTCAAGAAAGTTAGATTTATTGTGGACCTGTAGTATCTAGTAATCGCTTAGTTTCTTTTCTCTATGGATATTATTAGTATTGTCATATTTTTAATTATTATCTTGCTTCAAGAATTTCTTTTCTTTCGAGCCGAGGTGTATACCCACAAAGTTAGGGATAACGTCTGCATACATCTTACACTACTCAGACCCCACTTTGTTGGATTATATTGGGTACGTTGTTGTTGGTGTTGTAGAGTTATTGTGGACCCAATTGAGTTTATTGTTGTTTTGGTGGTTCTTGAAGCAGTTTAAGAGGGAGTATACAAGTGTGATGATAGTGCCAACGGGTGTAGGAGCAGCAATTGGTGGATATGCTGGTGATGCTTTGCCTGTAGCTCGAGCTCTTTCCTCTGTTGTTGACTGCCTTATCTCTCATCCTAATGTATGATTTCTTTTTCTATTTTGTTACTAGCAGTCATTGTTTATCCGTTATTTACTGTTATTTACTTGTTATTTAACCCCGTGACACTTTTCGCTTTTCAAGATTCAAATTTGGTGAACTTTGACCATTATTTCATATTGACATGAGAAGAAGTGCAATTTCGTGTACTTTTTGAACATCTAAATTTTCTATTTTAGCTTCAAAGATTAGTTAAATTGATTCACGAGGAGCGAAACGTGCCATAGAAATTGGGATGGAGGGTGTATTTTTTTTTTGTTTCCTTGGATTTGTCTTGATGGAAATTATTTTATGTTTACCCTTATGTGGAGAATAATACTTAGTCCTGCTAAATATGCCAAACAATGTGGTCACCCGTGTTATTTGAAGAATCAACCTAATTAGCCGCTTATCCAACCACTTAAACTAAAAATAGCCGGCGAATGTATACTATATGTACAATCTATGTATACCAGTTAAGAAAAGTAAATAGTGAATTCAGCCGGCTATTTGTGTAGAGATCCCTAATTATTCAGGCCTCTATGGTGGAGAAATCATGAGGCATCAGGCTTAAATCCCAACGGACACAAAAGAAAATACCATGCAATTTTTTCCCATTTGCCTAAGCCTTGGTTGGGTAGAGTTATTCAGTACCTGTGCTGGTAGGTGGTGCGCCTCCGACACCACCGTCATGAAATAACAAATTATTTAGGCTTCTATCTTCCAAACAATGTGCTTACCAACAACAACAACATTGCATATACATCTATACTTAAATATATTGGCTGACCGTTTATTATAGTGTTTGAATAAGGACTGTGATATGATAGAGTTTGATCAAGGAGCTAATATATCCATCTATATTTGCACATTGCATATACATCGGATCGTTAATGGAAGCTAAGATATATTGAGAATTCAATGTAGGAAACTTCAACAGGAACTGAGAATTTTTCAATTGCTGGTTTTTGACTTTGAAATGTATGTGATGGCTTTTCCTCTCAGAAAAATTCTTAGGTTTCGAATGTAGCATGTCCTTAATATAATAGTGCATTTATAGAGAAAATGATGCAGGATCACTATACCTAAAATTTTCCTTCTTTTGATATTACTTGCCAAATGTCGCACCAATTTATTGAGTGTGAAATCTCTCAGCCATTTCTCTTAACCTTGAATTTTGCGAGGAATTCGATTGGTACTTTGTACAAATGCGAAATTGAACTTCTAGTGAAGTACATGCCTCATAATCTAGCTATAAGCATCATATTGGCAGATGCATTTCCACTGTACTAAAAGGCTAAAGCTCTAATAACTTGTGTAGCCTTTCTGAAAATAGAGTCAGTTCTAGTTGTTTCTTTAGATTGTCAACGGACTAAGGAATCAACATTCAAACATCGGATCAGAAGAAGAAAGTGACTGAAACTATGTTGCAATAATTGCGTGGATGAAGCAACATAAGCTGTTAATTTAGAGTCGGAAACACGGTGTACATTTTAGTTTCACATGCATTAGCTTAGCTCTCTGTAAAATTTTAAGTCGTATGTTGTGGATTTTTAGAGCTACACAAGTATACGTATCGCAATTTGTAATAATTTTCGGTAAGACCGAGTATCGTCCCACAGAGACTGAATTATCAATTACCAAATAATTAATCTCTATTTTCTATTTGGCTAACGAATCTTGATTTGTAAAGGTTAAAAATAAAGAAAGCATAAACGAAGGTAAAATGCAAAAAATAAACTAGCAGCAAAAACACACGAATTAAATTCGAGAATGAGAGCAATTAGGGATTCCAATCTCATCAACTATCCACTCTACCATTTACTAATGCAAGATTAATATTTCTTCTTTTTATTAAGATAAACGTTCTATATTCAAGTTTCGACATAAAACTCAACCTAAATGAGAATTTTCTATATTTCTATGATAAATTTCATCAATTAGGAAGCATTAAGATCAACAACCTAAAAGCTACACAAGCAATCGTGATACTCTCGTTCAAGATTAAGCCTATGTCAATTCAACTGTAGCATATTCAAATCTCACTTTTTAGATTTTGATTTAAACCCATTTAGATAAACGAAAACCAATGGCCAATCAATTCTCATTCAATAACCACACAATGAAAAGACCTTAATAGATGAAGAAAATAAGATAACTTTGCATTAGTTCATGATAGAGGTTCAAGTGATTTAATTGAAAACCCTAATAGAAGAATTAGTTCATAGTCATTCTAAAATTAACACATAAACTGAAAATTAACATAAAGATAATTCAAGACAAAGAAAAAGAACTTGAGGAATTGATCTCCAATGACTCCTCCAAGGTTCCAAACCTTCTTTCTCTCCTTGCTTGTCCGCCGTTTTCTCTTAAAGCAACCCCCATTTTTCTCTTTGGAAAGACCTTTTTGCCCTTGTGAAAAATGAGTTCTTGTAATCTGTACGGACAAAAGCGCCGCGGCTCATTTGCAGATTTCCTCAAGCGCCGCGGCGGAGTCCAGAGAGCGCTGCGGCTCTTTTGCTTCCAGAAACGTGGTCTCTTTGGAACCTCAGTGCCGCGGCTCTATTGTAGGCGCCGCGGCTCATTTGTCATTTTTTTCATCCGAGACACGTTCAACTGCCTCACGAACTTCCCAGGACTTCTCTGAACCGTTTCTTTGACTAAACCGACATATTTATCCTCAATATCCTCTTATTCTCTCTAAATCCGCCTCACTTCCATTCTGTATCGCTTTATCCTGAAAACAAAACAAAAACAAGCGTAACACGGTACAAAACAACTTAAAGACTAACACAAGACTCCCTAAAACGCACTCTAAAACAATACTTAAACAGACTTAACATCGTACAGGTTCTTAATGCAGCAATGCTGTACTGGCCCATGCCGAATACACTCTATGTTCAAGGCTATGCACTTGATCGATTTGCCGAAGGTCTATGGGCACTGCAGCCAGTTCATCAAAATAGGGTATGCTGTAAAATATTTTGCTCGTTTATCCTCCATTCAGATTGCAATCACATTGTGAACTCGTAATGTGAAGCAGGTAGGATTGGTTTTTGATGCTGGGATAGAGGAAGAGCTTCTTATTCGCCATCTACAAGTAGTTGATGCAACAAAAGCATCTCTTGGATTGCCAATAGTGGGATACACTGTAACTGATACACCTCTATTGGTATACTTTTTATATTTTCTAAGTTGAATTCTAATAGGCTCGATGTTATTTTAGTTGATTTACTTTTGAAAATAATGTGGAAATATATAACAGCTCATAACTATATCGATGAGTTATTTAGTTACTACAGTCAGCCTTCTCTATAACAGCCGTCTTCTATAACAACATTTCACTGTAACAACCATATCTTTTGTGGAACCGATCTTTCATGTTATATTATATGTTCTCTATAACAACATTTCGCTATAGCAACAAAAAGATATCGAGCCAAACGATGTTGTTATAAAGAGGTTTGACTGTATTTCATATCTCATGGTAGATGATCCATTTGTGGGATTACACTGGGTATGTTGTTGTATGGTAGATCAGAAATAATCTGATTTTCGTTGGCTCTGATGACAGTTTCACTACCACATCTATTTGTATTAACTACACATTTAGTTCTAATAGATTGCAAGTAGCTAACATGTGGTGTATGTAAAGGTGGAGAAACGGGTTGACCCAACAAGTGGCCTATCAACAGGGAGGATACATCGTCCAGATTCACTACTGAGAGCTGTGGAGAACTTAAAAACCGAGTCTAAGGTAAATGCAGTTGCTGTGGTAGCTCGCTTTCCAGACGATGATACTGAAGACTTGGATGAGTATCGACAAGGAAAGGTATTAATCTGTAACTGTTTCTAAGGGAGGAAATTTGTTGTTATTGTTCAGTACTTAAATTCCTGATCTAAATTTTATTCTGTGCCCTTTAACTTGTATAGGGGATAGATCTTTTGGCAGGTGTGGAGGCTGTTATAAGTCATCTAGTGGTGAAAAAATTTCAGATTCCTTGCGCACATGCTCCTGCAGTATTGCCTCCTCAATTACACATTTCATTATGTCCAAAATCAGCTGCTGAAGAGGTAAAGTGATCGTCCAGTCAATTTAACATGATTTAAATTCACACCATTTATAATCTTGAATATTAGGCTGTGTGATTGTTTAATCATGAAGAAGTTTGTTTTACATTAAAAGACTTGGTACTAATATGGAATAATCGGGACATATCTCCTCTCAGTTTGCTACACGAGGGTAGTGTGTGTGATTTTTTTTTTCATAGTTTCTTCATAGGTGATTTTTAAATGTAGTCATTGTAATAGCCATGTAGATGTTCTCTTGCACCTTCATTTTCAAGAGGAGCTAATTAGTTCATAAGATTCTTAAATGCATGCTGTTGCATTGTTCTCTTGTGCATTTATAATGAGTAAGAGGAAGATATGACTTGGTTCAGAAAACCATGAAGACGTATAAACTGCTAATACTGCACCTTTTAGTGTCTTTTACTTCGTCATTCTCATAATATCTTTCAATGTTTTGACAGATAGGATATACATTCTTGCCATGTGTCCTTACTGGGCTTTTAGCACTGCACCACAGTATTTGGTCAAGGGCAATAATTTTTCAGAGGACTGCATTGTAGTTGGTGATGTTGATAGCGTAATCGTACCAATCGATGCTTATGGTGGAGATGGTGTTCTTGCATTTGCCAATCGCAAAAGAAACAAGGTAATTGGCTCTTTATCTTTTGACATCAACTGGGTGAGTTCAGCATCTGCTAGGCTTGGAGTAATCCCTTTTAACTGGAAAAAAAGAAAAGAACCATCCGTCTTCCATGCAGCTTACACCACTTTTTTCTTCTTCCTTTTAGTCATGACAGTGGTACCACATGAGTTGCGTAAACTTCTTCATATGCTGGATACAAAACGAACTAGCCAAGACATTCTTGCTGTAGTTGTCTTTTAGTTTTTCCTTGTTAGATAGGGGCATAGGGCGGAAGTATACTTTCCCTTTTCTTTTTCTTTGGAAATAGAGTAAGCTGGAAGGAATGACTTTGCCAGCGAGTTAGGCATTCATCGGGATTGAGGCAAGGGGAAAATAAAGGGGGTAGAATTTAGCAGATGATGAATGAACTATGAAGGGGTAGAATTTAGCAGAAGAACTAATTGCCTGTTTGACCAAGCTTCCAAAATCTGTTTATTTTGAGAAGTGTTTTTTGTCAGAAGTGCTGAAAAGAGTATCAGTTTGTGTTTGACCACTCATTTTAAAGGAATTTTTGACAACATTAAAGCAATAATTTGTGTTTGACGAAGGTTTCAAAAGTACTTCTAGGGAGAAGTTATGTATCTTTTAAGCTTCTGTAAAACAACTATTGCTGCTACTCAAAAGCACTAATTTTTCCAAAAAGTTGGGTCAAACACCTCAACTCTCTCTAAAATAAGCACTTTTTTAAAAAAAAAAGTACTTCTGACTTCTCAGAAGCTTGGCCAAATATGCTATAAGTGCAGGGAGGAAGAATAAGAGACAGATAACAACCTTTTCTTTTCTGGTCATATTTGGTCTAATTATCACTTCCATTTTTGGTCAGTTTGATTTGGGAAGGTGAAGTATGAAGTGAACTGTTTATTAACGTTTTTTGAGGCGTGTGAATTTGTCTGTCAATAGAATATGGCATTCAAACACCTTTAGCTTTCATGACAGTAATGCCATTTTCCTATTTGCTCATATTTTGCAGCCTCTTATAATTGCTGTTGAAGAGAATTCAACTGTTCTAAATGATACACCAGATTCGCTTGGTATTGAAGCTGTAAGTTGAAACCTTATTTGCAATATCTTACTTTTTATTTTCTAATCTTGTGAGTTGTTCTGTTAGTAACATGCAACTTAACATGAAATGCCAATACCTGTAGCCAAAATTCAAATATATTTTCATTTGATAATATTGGGAGGGAATTTTTGGAAAAACAAGTGGCAATGCATGTGTCATATTCTGTAGAAAGCTTTTGCTTGTAACATGCAAACTGCTCAAGGATCATTTATCCGCGCAATGCATAATTTCAATAATATTGTTGATTAAGGGATTATTTGATTTGGAACAAGGTTATCCTGGATCATAATACCAAGATTTTGGTGATACTGATATTAGCTAATACCAATATGGATAAATGTAATCCCAAATTTTATACCTGATTCCGACCAAATGACCCCTAAAGGTACTAGGAGAGGGAATGCGAATACTAAGCGACTCCCTCCCCCTCCCCCTCCCCCAAAAAAATGTTGGTAGGAAAAAGACGAGTCAACATAAAAGTCCATTCCTTTCTCATAGATATAGGAACAACGGGTGCGTGCAAGCAGACCCGAACACTATTTGTTATCAAAAGAAATAGGACTTTACGTTTATACTAAAATCTTTTTAATTATTTTGCAGGTGAATGTTTCAAACTACTGGGAAGCCATAGGTGTAATTGCAGCAAACAAGGCAGGAATAGATCCAAATTCTCTTAGAAGGAATAGAATCAAGAACATTGCACCTATTTCTTTTGTTCCTTCAAATGGTTATGCTATATCAAGTGCTAAATCATTTGTTTGACTATAGAAAACTTATAGAGATCCATTGTATTATAAGGATTAATTTGATTTGTACAACCATCTAGGGTTGTGGAGATCGATAGGATCCCTCCACCATTAATCAGAGGTCTTGGGTTCGAGTTTTGAGTATGGAAAAAATCTTGTTTGGGAGTACTTCCTCCTTAAACCGGCCTTACTCGGCGCGAATTCGAATCCGAATTAATTGGGGCCTCAATGTGGATACCAGTCATCAAGTTGGAAGTAAAAAAGAAATTGATTTGTACAGCAAGAAAGGGTTTCATATTCTTCCTTTTGTTTTTCATTATTGCTATTATAGGGTTTCATATTCTTCCTTTTGTTTTTCATTATTGCTATTATCTTTTGTATTAAGTACTTAAGAGGAGTATCTATGAGATCTACTCCATTATTCTATATTTATATTGTTGGTGCATAAATCTTACACTCATATAATACTAATGTAATAGTTGTCCGTATTACACAAAGGTTGAATCATGCTGGCATCGCGAACCAACATACAACAACAACATAATACAACATACCCAGTAAATTTTACAAAGTGGGGTTTGGAGAGAATAGAGTACACAAACCTTATCTCTGCCTTGCGAGGTAGAGAGACTGTTTCCAGTGTCATCGAGAACCAAAATAATTGTTACAAACATAACATTAACAGTTCACAAATGGAAAGAATTCAATATCAAATGCATAAACAGTCTTATATTTTTAAATCAGTATCTACATGCATGTTGAAACAGTTGCTTCTTGGATACTGAATAAAAGAAATATGACAAGCACCCAGTTGAATAATCAGTAAGTACAACAAAAACAACTAAACAAATGGATATTATATATATTTTTTTATTACTCTTAATTCATAAGTTGCAAGATGTGGATCTAGGATCTCTCTAGTATGCCATTTGATTATTAGCCATTTTTAAATAACCTGATAAGTCAACACTTAAAATTTTATCGTACGTCTCTGCATGAATATTCTTTCAAGTACATTAGACTTTTATAATAATTAAAACGTGGGCTAACATAACCATTTAGACTTTTACTAAAATAACCACCTCTCTCTCTCTCTCTCACTATTCTTTCAAGAACTCACACTTCATTCGTGTAAGCACATGAAAGACAGCTCCCTTATTATTTTTTATTTTTTGCAATATTTTACTACTTTAATATACTCCTTAATCTCCCACTATCCTTAGATCACACAAAAACAACCCAAAATTTTTAATAAAATAAACAATTAAAAAAAAGACTTTGACTTTTCACCAAAATCATGAAATTAAGATCAATAGAGCAACACCCTTTTCAATTTTTGTGTCTATAATGGAGAAAAAAGCAATCTTGATGCTTTTAGTGGTGACACTTAGTCTAATCAGTGGTCAAGAACAAGAAAAAAACAATCTTGATACTCAAAAAGCACCATATAGGATCCATACTTTGTTTTCTGTTGAATGCCAGAATTATTTTGATTGGCAAACGGTTGGGTTAATGCATAGTTATAAAAAGGCACAACAACCTGGACCAGTTACAAGATTGTTGAGTTGTACTGATGAAGAGAGGAAAGGGTATAGAGGAATGGAGTTGGCTCCTACTTTTGAGGTTCCTTCTATGAGTAGACATCCTAAAACTGGTGACTGGTAAATTCTTATTTTTTTGTGGGATTTTTATGTTTTTGTTGATGTATGTGTTGTTTATGATGAAATGCTGAAATGGGGTTTTTGATAGCATTGAGCATTTTTTTTTGGTTTCCGCTCGGTGTCCAGTACCACATTGGAGCCCGACTATATCCGGATTCGTGCCGCATAAGGCCCGAGAAGCGCTCCCTACCAATGATTTTTTCATAACCAGGTCTCGAACCCGAGACCTCTGATTAAGGGAGGAGCAGCCACATCCGCTTCGCCACATCCTTTAGTGGTATAGCATTGAGCAATTCAGATGAAAAAATGATTTTTTTTTCAATTAGGTGAGTTCGCCTAGTGTTGTTGGTGATAAAAATGCTGAATTGGGGTTTTTGATTCTTGTGACTTTGATGGCTTTGAGCTACTAAGAAGATGAACATTTTTCAGTTTTTTTTTGTGGATGCATGTGTTGTTGATGATAAAATGCTAAATTGGGTTTTTGATTCTTGAAAATTTGATGGCTTTAAGAAGAAAAAAAATGATACCCTTTTCAATTTTGGTGTTTATGATGGAGAAATTTTGATGGCATTGAGCAATTAAGATGAAAAAATGATATTTTCTTTCCAATGAGGTGAGTTTGCCTAGTGTTGTTGCTGATAAAATGCTGAATTGGGTTTTTGACTCTTGAAATTTTGATGGCTTTGAGCAATTAAGATGAAAAAATGCTATATTTTGTTTTTTCCAAGAGGGTCAGCTTTGCCTAGTGTTACTGATGATAAAATGCTGAATTGGGTTTTTGATTCTTGTGTCCTTGATGGCTTTAAGCAATTGAGAAGATGAACAATTTTCATTTTTTTGTGGATGCATGTGTTGTTGAGGATAAAATGCTGAATGGGGTTTTTAATCCTTGAAAATTCGATGTCCCTGAACAATTAAGATGAAAGAAATTATATTTTTGAGTTTTTGCGGATGCATGCGTTGTTGATGATAAAATGATGAATTGGGTTTTTGATTCGTGAAACTTTGATGGCTTTGATCAATTGAGAAGATGACCCTGGTCAGCTTTGCCTAGTGTTGTGTGATTGCCACCATTATTTATTTTTTGCCTTTAGTTTTATGAATGGAATCAATGCTGAATTGGGATTTTGATTCTTGTGACTTTGATGGACCTGAGCAATTAAGATGAAAAGATGATATTTTGTTTTGTTTTTTCCCAAGAGGGTCAGCTTTGCCTAGTGTTGTTGGGGATAAAAATACTGAATTGGTTTTCGATTCTTGTGACTTTGGCTTTGAGCTATTATGAAGATGGAAAGATGATATATATATATATTTTTCTTGCAACGAGAGTCAGCTTTACCTAGTGTTGTGTAATTGCCGCCATTCTTTGGTAGCATTCGATTCTATATATGGATTCAATGCCGACTTGGGTTTCTGATTCTTGGGGATTATGTGGCTTCGAATAATCTGGTATACGAGCACGTGAATTTATGTTGTTTTTCTGACGAAGGGGATCAGCTATGTTGTCTAGTGCTATGTGTTTGCCATCTCTATTTGGGTTTTGCAATGGAGTGTTGATGCTGAACAGAGTTTTTGATTCTTGTGACTTTGATAGCTTTGAACAATTAAGATATGAAGAAATGCAATTATGTTTTTTTCCCATGAAAGGTATCAACTTATCCGGCGTTGTGTGATTGCCACCTTTATTTGGTTTTTGCCTTCAATTTTCAATGTTGGCTTCAATGCTGGATTGGATTTTCAATTCTTGTTGCTTTATGGCTTTGAAGAGTTGAGAATATGAAGAAATGAAATTGTCTTGTTTTTCTAACTGAGGTATCAACTCTGTCTACGTTTGTGTGATTTCTACCTTTATGTGGGGTTTTTCCTTCGACTTTAAATGTTTAATTCATTCTGAACTGGGTTTTTTATTCTTGCGACTTTGATGGCTTCAAACATTTAAGAAAGTGAAGAGATAAAAATATGCTGTTTTCGACAAAGGTGTCTTCTTTAAGAAATGTTGTGTGATTGATCCTTCTTTATTTCCCTTTTACTTTTGGATATGCATTTGTATATACAAATTAGTGTTGATATTTGTCACGGGTGGTTTTCAAATATCAAGAATTTAATGATATAAAAGTTCAAAGGTGATTGAGATATCTCTGATAATAGAAAGGTTTGATTTCCTTCCGATTTTAAATTTTGATTTGGACGGATATCTTTGTCAATTCTTTTTGTTTCTTTTTATTCATGTCATAATCTTCCTCTGATCTGATTTGGAAGCACTTGTGTTGATTAAAGGCAACTGTTAAAAGCATGAAATGCCGATTAGAGAAAATAATACTGTTCTGTTTGTTTCTGCAGGTATCCTGCAATTAACAAACCGGCTGGAGTTCTTCACTGGCTTAAATACAGCAAAGAGGCAGAAAATGTTGATTGGGTTGTCATACTTGATGCAGACATGATCATTCGAGGTCCAATTGTACCATGGGAGATTGGGGCAGAAAAAGGGAAGCCTGTTTCTGCCTATTATGGGTAAAACCAAATTCCCATTTTACCCATTTTTAGTTTCACTATTTAGTTAATATCTTGATGGGGAAGCAAAATAATTTCTATGGGAACAAAGATAAATTTGCAATCATATCTTATAGAACTTAACGATTACTTGAACAATATATGTCCAGGAAACATCTACATTTCTCAAAATATGTCCGGCAAACATCTTATGACTTGTGGCCATTAACTGTAAATATCTACATAACCAAAATGAGAGAAAATGACAAATGGTCCCTTATGTTGGAGGGTAGGTTCAAAATAGTCCCTTAAGTATGCACTGAACAATGTTGGTCCTCTATGTTTGTCAAAAGTTAACACTTCTAGTCTCCGTCAAATATATACCAAACTCTGTATGTTAGATTTGACGAGAACTATGGAAATTAAAAGAAAATTAGTGGGTACTCACATTTAGAGGTACAATTTTTGTAGTTTCTGTTATTTTTGATTTATTTATAGAGTTTGGTGTTTTGATTTATTTATAGAGTCTGGTGCAACTTTTTGAGGTATAATTTCTGCTCTTTTTATATCTTTTAAGTGTCTAGTGTAATTTCTTGTGTTGCATATTTTAGGATCTGATGGGGCTCTCTTGGTGTATATGATAATCTTTTTTTAACTCACTGTTTCCATCAAAATCTAACAAACATAAATTGTTAAATATTTAAGGGACCAAAATTGTTCAGTGCATACTTAAGAGACTATTTTGAACCTATCCTCAAACATAAGGGACCATTTTTGTCATTTTCTCACCGAAGTGAACTAAAAAGGGATTAAGAGAAAGAATAATCCCTTGCACTTCCTCCATAGATTAATATTAGCTTATCAACTTTTATCAAACTTGTCATGTGAAAGCAGACTCATTATTCAAGGAAAGCCATAAACATCAAAGAACTAAAAACCCACGTGAAAGATGTTTGATTAAGAACCATTTTGGTGTTTTCTTGACAACCTGCACCATCCCTTTTCAAATCTTCACTATCCTTAATTATATAAACCTTCTTGTCACATTGATTTTAATCGTAATCCTTGCCCTCTACCATCTGCTGTTGAGTTTATTTTCTAATTAGGTATTTAATTGGATGCGATAATATTCTTGCAAAGCTGCATACAAAGCATCCTGAACTTTGTGACAAGGTTGGTGGGCTATTAGCCATGCATATAGACGATCTTCGAGCTTTGGCACCCTTATGGCTTTCAAAGACTGAAGAAGTACGGGAAGACAGAGTTCACTGGGCAACCAACTATACTGGTGATATCTACGGAACAGGTTGGATCAGTGAGATGTATGGATATTCATTTGGTGCTGCTGAGGCAAGTTGTTTCAATTGTTTATCTTTTATTTGTACAGATACAATCAAACCTCTTTATAACAATGTCGTTTGTTCCGATACTTTTTGGCTGCTATAGCGAAATGTTGTTATAGAAAACATATTATATAACAGAACATGAAAGATCGGTTTGACATAAAACATGACTGTTATAGTGAAATGTTGTTATAGAGGATGACTGTTATAGAGGTCTGATTGTATCTGTTGCTGCTTTTCCAAGCTTTTATTAAGATTTTTTCTATATATATCCTTGATGTTTGATTTGTCAGGTAGGACTCCGGCATAAGATTAACGATAACTTGATGATATACCCTGGCTATGTTCCACGAGAGGGTGTTGAACCTATTCTTATGCATTATGGCTTGCCTTTTAGTGTTGGAAACTGGTCATTCAGTAAACTGGAACATCATGAAGATGATATTGTCTATGATTGCAGCCGGCTTTTCCCTGAACCTCCTTATCCCCAAGAGGTAAAATTTAGAATGCACTATTAAAAAAGATCATTGTAGTCCATATTATAAATTTCTTTTTGTTTCTTACCAACATGGCTTCCATTTTGTGAATACTCACTCAGCTGAATATTCTGAAGGAAAAAATAATGTCAGTTGATACTAATTGTAAAATAAAGGGCAGCCCGGTGAACTAAGCTCTCGCTATGTGGGCCAGACCACAAGGGTCTATTGATACTAATTGTAAAGTGACGAATTCATATATACAATAGAGGTGGTTGATATGGTTAGACCAGTGAATTTTAAATTAGTTTTTTTTCATTAAAATCCCTAAAATATCATGGTATATGGCCATATAGAAAGTTGCAAGCAAGTAATGTTATGCCGGCTTGTGGTGAACTATGGCCGCTGACTCATAGACATAATAGTACATAGTTTAAAAGTTGGAGTTCAAAAGACTTATACTTGGCATATTTGGCCAAGCTTATGGGAAGCCAAAAGTGCTTATTTTTTCTTCTTCAAAAAGTGCTTATTTTAGAAAGTTAAGGTGTTTGGCCAAGTTTTTATGGAAAAAATAAGTGTTTTTGAGTAGTAGCAGAAGCTGTTTCTCAAAAGTTAAAAAATGTAGTTTTTCCCTGGAAGCACTTTTGGAACATTGACCAAGCATAAAGTATTGCTCTAATATTGGCAAAAGTGTTTTTCAAATTGATTAGCAAACACAAACCGCTAATCTCCAAAAGTACTTTTTCGAAAATCACTTTTCAAAATAAACAGATTTTGAAAGCTTGGTCAAACAGGCCTTAACCAGCTTAAGGCTTCCTTGTTGGGTCTTCTGAAATATAAATTTAGTTATCTAAGTTTTAAAATATGAAGTTAATGAGTTTACTTAATTGTGTGGTTATTCATGCCTCGTAATGATCCCTTCCGCGCTTAGTCTCTAAGAGTTATTTGGATCATTCATTCTGCGAGATAACTTGCATTCTATTTTCTTACAACGTTCATTTGAAAATCTCTATGATTTTTTGCTTCTTGCAGATAACACAGATGGAACCTGATCGTAACAAAAAGAGGGGGCTGTTTCTGAATATAGAGTGCATTAATACCATAAACGAGGGCCTTTTATTACAGCATGCTGCCTTTGGATGCCCTAAGCCAAAGTGGTCAAAGTATCTAAGCTTCCTAAAGAGTAAAACATTCGCTGAACTAAGTCGGCCAAAACGTTTGACTGCCCAAAGTCGACAGATGATGGAGGTTGAAATTCATAAAGAAGTTGATAACGAGCCTGAAAAGCCGCACCCAAAATTAATTCATAAAGAAGTTGATAATGAGCCTGAAAAGCCACACCCGAAAATCCACACCATTTTCTCTACAGAATGCTCATCTTACTTTGATTGGCAAACAGTGGGACTTGTTCACAGTTTTTACAAGAGCGGTCAGCCAGGAAATATCACAAGGCTTCTAAGCTGTACAGAGGATGACTTAAAGCAATACAAAGGCCATGATCTAGCTCCCACCCACTATGTACCGTCCATGAGCCGACATCCATTAACTGGAGATTGGTAATCTATTGTTTCCTATTATTTTTGTCTTGTCAATACATATGAACATTTGATCAAAGCCATCTTCCAAATTTGGAGATCATAAAATATTAAATGACCATTTGTCACCATCTCCTCAGCTATCTTGCCCCCTTCTTAATAAGATATGAAAGACTAAGGTCAATGTGGAAATTTTGACATCAAGCCAGACCTATAGCCTGTTTCGCGAAGCTTCTAAAATCAGCTTATTTTGAAATGTGCTTTTCAAAAAAAGTACTTTTGGTGAGAAGCAGTTTGTGTTTGGCTTATCAATTTGAAAAGCGCTTTTGAGCAGAAATTTCGTGTTTGGCCAAGCTTTTAAAGTGCTTCTAAGTGTATTTTCTCAGAAATGCTTTTCAAAAACTGCTTCTACCAAAAACACTTTTTCTTCTTGTAAAAGCTTGGCCATACACCTCAACTTTGTAAAAAAGGAACTTTGGCCTTGGAGAAGCTTGGCCAAACAGGCTAATCTGATCCAATTCTAAATCTGAATTGAAGCTGATCTAAAGCTAGTTCCGTCCAACTTATATTTAAGCTGTTCAGTGAAAGTTTGAATCTAATAAGGATTTTACTTGATCCTTATTTTTCAGATTCATTCATCTTGATATTTGTATATGACTTGCTTAGTAATACATTGTAAATAACATATTGTACGTAAATATTGTGTTTTATGATAAATATATGTACAACAGAGGAGTTTTAGGAGCAAATTTGTCCCACGGATCTAGTTTTTGCGTATTTCAGGTATCCAGCAATCAATAAACCGGCCGCTGTTCTTCATTGGATGAATCATGTGAAGACAGATGCTGAATACATTGTAATTCTGGATGCCGACATGATCATGAGAGGAAAAATAACACCATGGGAATTCAATGCAGCTCGCAGCCATCCAGTATCAACTCCTTATGAGTAAGGGTGATGAGTTTGTGATATTCAATTGTCATTCTATTGGAGGATTGCATGGTTTATTATACTTCTTTTGGCAGAATCAGTTCTTGCCTTGTACTCTTGCAAGAAATTTGAGAAAATGAAAAAAAGGGTCCCATTTGTTTGAGGGTAGGTTCAAAATAGTCCCTTACGTATGCACTGAACAGTTTTGATCCTTTAAGTTTGCCAAAAGTTGACACTTTTAGTCCCCGTCAAATATTTATCGAACATTTAACCAGAAGTCCCATCAAATCCTAAATATGCAATAGAAAGAACTGCACTAGACACTAAAAAGATATGAAAAAATAACAGAAATTACACATCTAAAAGCTACACCAGACTCTAGAAATAAATAAAAAATAGCATAAACTATAAAAATTGTAGTACCTCTAAATGTGAGTTCCCACTAATTTCCTTTTTTCAATGGTTCATGTCAAATCTAACCGACAGAGTTCAGTAAATATTTGGCAAATTTAAAGAATCAAAACTGTTTGGTGCATATTTAAAGGGATTATTTTGAACCTACCCTCAAACATACTGGACCATTTTTGTCATATTCTCCATGAAATTCACATTGCACATATTTTTACCAGTCTACTACTTTTGTTCCTATTCTGAATCAGATACCTTATCGGCTGTGACAACATACTGGCAAAGCTCCACACTAAGCATCCTGAAGCTTGTGACAAGGTTGGGGGTGTGATCATAATGCACGTAGATGATCTACGGAAATTTGCGCTGCAGTGGCTGCACAAAACAGAGGAGGTCCGACTTGATAGATCTCATTGGTCCAAGAACATAACAGGAGATGTCTATGAAGCTGGGTGGATTAGTGAGATGTATGGTTACTCATTTGGTGCTGCAGAGGTACTTTTCTAGGTTTATTATAAAAAATTATCCCTCCGTCCCAATTTATGTGGCTCTCTTTCCTTATAAGTCAGTCCCTAAAAGAATGCCCTTTCTATATTTAGTAACAATTTAACTTTAAACTAACTATTTTACCCTTAATGAGATGATATATGGCCAGTGAAATTTCTATGGCTTATTTTAGACCGCAAGTTTCAAAAGTCTTCATTTTTCTCTTATACTTTGTGCCCAGTCAAACACCTTCACATAAATTGGGACGGAGGGAGTATAAAGAAAGTATAAAAGCTATTGAGGGAATAATCTCTCCCTAAACAAGACTCTTTTAATGACTTCATTGTGGATGCTACTGTATTATTATTATATGAAGGAAAGACCCTCAATATATAGAAGTCCAAAGCTATTTTCTTCCATAAAAGGATTAGTTTTCCTTTTTGAAGTAAAAGTAAAACACAACTATGGTAAGGAAATCCTAATAAGGTAAGAACATCAGGGCAAACCCTAACACATTCTTATCAAGCCTGTACTCCTTTGCATCCACTTCTGTACTCTAATCTGAATTTTGATGTTGTGCAGTTGAATTTGCGGCACGTCATAACCGACGAGATTCTGATATACCCAGGATATGTTCCTGCGCCTGGTGTTAACTATAGAGTCTTCCACTATGGCTTGGAATATAGGGTTGGTAACTGGAGCTTTGACAAAGCAAAGTGGAGACACACCGACTTGGTTAACAAATGCTGGGCTAAGTTTCCCGATCCTCCTGATCCGTCGTCACTTGATCAAACTGACAACAATTCCCTACAGCGCGACTTACTTAGCATAGAATGTGCGACGACATTGAATGAAGCTCTTCGTTTACACCACGAGAGAAGAAAATGTCCGGATCCCAACACTATTTCCACTCCCAAACTGGAAAGAGTATATCATGACAGAGTCAATGAAACTAAAACCAATGCTGAAACTACTAGAACCGATGCTGAAACTAGAACTAGTGCTGAAGTTAGCATGGCTGTTGAAACTACCACTTCAAGGAAGTTTGGAAACGTTGAGGACGTTCAGGCCTTGAGGCACGATGAGGTGCCAAAAAACAATTCTCAGAAATCCTCCCAAGATGAAACGTCAAACGGGACATTCACTTCCATGAGATTTTGGATCATGATCTTGTGGGCCCTTTCAATCTTCGGCTTCTTGGGCGTCATGTCCGTCATGTTTAAAGACCGTAAGGAATTGAAAAAGAGAGGTAAAGGTTACAAGTCTAAGAGAAGAACTTCATATTCCGGTTTTTGGGATACAAATGGACAGGATAGACATCTACGCAACGCTGAAACAGCATAGAAAGCTCTGGTCCTGGTACAAACATGGTCATTCGCGACAGGGTCCGTGAAGTTCATTATTTTAGCAGAGACGAAAAAACGTTTATTTTAATCGAGTTAGTATTCGGAAGCTACAACACCATATGGTGTAACGGAAGATGTTTGTTTATGTTGAGTTGATTGGTCATTGTCATTGGATCAACTTCACGTGAAGCTATTAGTCTACAATTGCCTATATAGGACCCATGGCTAGGGACAAATTTAATGTTAGTACAAGTTCAGAAATAGAATTTTTTTTAGGCCTAATGCTGTTTTTCGTTTTCCAGAAAACAAGGGTAGTAAAGTTCCTTTTTGTTTAAAATTATTACAATTTTTTTGTATTGTAATATCTGCAGGTTGTAAGTTTCACAAGTATAATAAGTTTCTTTTCAAGTTATGTTGTTTCACAAGTAAATGAGGTTTATCAAAAGGTAATGATACTGTTCTGTACACTTATACAGTTGGTTTATCACATATCTAAGTAGTTTTAACTAATGTTGTTCGGACTTTTCAAAAATATTGACGGGTGCGTGTGGGATACTTGCATTTTGGAGGATCCGACACGGGTGCGCAACATTTTTAGAGAGTCTGAGCAATATAGATTTTAACAAGGGACAACAGTATTTTCATCAATAAGAAAATAATTTATTTTGGTAGAACTTGAAAAATCAGCACATAAGAAAAAAAATCTTCTACATGTTACATGGCAAATGAAACAGGAAAAAGAGAGCATGAATTGCTTCTAATTTCTGAAATAGAAATTGTAAAAATAAGTCCTTTGATTGAAATTAAATTTTATTTTCAACCCATTCTCTTATTTTTCATTGCTTAAAGACATCATTTTTTTAATATTAAAAAAAATGGGTTAGACTAATTGGCAACTGTTCAAAAATGATGAAAGATGGGGGGGGGGGGGGGGGGGGAGGAAAGTAAGAAGAAAAAAGCTTAAAGTAAATATTTCAGGTATTGAACCAACCTTTCTTCCATCCCACCCATTAAACACTTTAAAAAAAGCAAAAATATAGAAGGAATACTAAGTATTACTGAAGTTCTTTATTTGCAAATCCATTTTATGTTACTGTTGTTGATAGATATCAATTGATTGGTTCAACTAGTCATGAAAGTTATTTCGTATAAGAGGGTTTCAAAAACCTATATGTTGTTCGAACTTTTTTAAAACTGTTTATATAGAAGGAATACTAAGTATTAGTTCTTGTATTTGCAAATCCATTTATGTCACTATTGTTGCTCGATATTAATTGCTTGGTTCAACTAGTCATGAACGTAATTTCATAGAAGAAGGTTTCAAAAATCTATATCACGTTTGTTCTAACTTTTCAAAAATGTTGTCATGTTCGTATTTGATCCTACAAAAATACGCTACTTTTAAAAATCCGATACGCACCCGTTGATAGTGACATAGTAAAAAAGTTTGTGTAATAGTTTCCATTTGAATAGCCTAGATTTAAAGACATTGTATAGTTGGTACTAATGTTGTTATAACAATAAAGACGCCTCAATCCCTTATAAATTAGATCGGTTATATTATCCTCACCAATTATATATTTTTTTCATTTAAATTCATCTCACATCCCAACAATATATATATATGATGAAGATTTATCATGATTGACTAGTTTTATAACAGCTTATTACATTCCTCCTCTTTTATCCGAACTTGATACACACAAAATATAATGCAAGCTCACAAACACAATAAATAAAGTCCAGTGACTTGTTGGTATCAAGTAGGGCTGTCCAACGGGGCGGGGCGGGTCCCTGTGGGACGGGACTCGGCGGGACGGGGAGGGTTGGGACACGGGCTTCGGCGGGACGGGAAGAGGTCCCATCCCGTCCCACATCCCGCCGTAAGAGGGATCGGGATTTGGGGGGACGGGTCGGGACGGGTCGGGTTGGGATCGGGATTTGAGTTTTTTTTGCCACTTAATTTAAAAAAATAATATATATATAAACACTTCAATAATTGAACAAGATAGTGTAATAAAAACATTCCAAAGCTGTTTTGGTGCCTCTTATATTATTTAATAGAAATATGATTTTTTTATAATACACTTTCAAAATTGCAACTTTGTGGTGTTGTTCAAAAGTTCAAATCACATAGTAAAATTGCAATTAAAAAAAATACATAGTTAACCATATTTTTTCTAATTTCCTCACAATGTCTTGAGGATCTTCGGTTGGAATTGAAGTTTGTTGGTCAAATTGTTCGACGTCGCTTCCTGTTCCCTCGGACAAGATTTCGTTGTAGTTGTTGTCTTCTTCTTCGTTGATCTCCGGTTGACCGCACCTTCTGCGCTCCGCTCGAATCCAATCTCTGAATAGAACTGCAATCTACAATGCGTCTCCCGCCAATGAATGTTTATGCTCTCCTATTTGAAATCTTCCAGCAGAAAAAGCGCTTTCAGACGCTGTTGATGACGCTTGAATGTTCAACACATCTCGGATCATCTTTGCTAGTGTCGGAAATGTATTCTCATTCTGCCTCCAGTATTTCAGCAAGTCTTCATGTCCTTCATCATTGTCAATTAATTCGTACGGTACAACACCCTGCAAACACATATCAAATTCGCTAACTTGTGAAGAAGTTGAACCACTAAACATTTTATTTCTAAGATCTTGAATACTAGCAGCAAAAACCGCATGTTTTTAATAAGGTTGCAGTGAAGTAGTAGAAGATGGTACAGAAGCCGGTTGATTATTTGCACTTTGTTGTTGGTAATACATATATACTTGTTTGTATTCAGTGTGTATGCTAGACGTAACTGCTTCTTTAGTTGGTTTGTGAATTGGTTCTTCAGTTGGGTTTGTTGGAAGTACTTCTATACAATCATAAATCGTTTATACAAGTGTTTTACAACCGTCTACTTTAATAGTCGAATTTAATACAACACCAATAATATAAATAGTGGGATATGAATATTATTTTTAAAGGAGGAGGGGGCGGGGCGGGGCGGGACGGGACGTGGATGGGATGGGGCGGGTCAGGTCGGGATCGGGACGATCCCAAGCCCCGTCTCGAGTTCGAATCCCGACACCGATAATTGTTTTTTGTGGGGGATCAGGGCAGGGCGGGACAGGTCGGGTCGGGATCGGGCCGATTCGACCCGCTTGACAACCCTAGTATAAAGTAATACGAATAGTAGATAAGATCGAAGGGACCAACAGTACTCTTTGTACTACAAATACAACCCAACATTCAGCATGCACATTTTCTTCAATTTATTCTTACCAAAATTACTACATAAATCAATTGAAGTTAACAATTGCATGCACTTTTTGTTTTGTTTTATTTTCTTTGTGAGGATGACACAAGTAAAATATGTCGACTAGTAATTTTTGTACGATTTAGGTGTGGTTAATTTAATTTTTCTATAACTAAATAGAAGAGATGTTTTCAAGATAGTAAACTAGTTATGTATGACCTTATAAGCAAATGATACTATACACATATGTTGTGTATCTCTTTTTTCAACATAAATGATGTTTTAGATTTTTTATTTTATTTTAAAATAAGTGATGCTTTTGGATTTCAGAAAGAAATTGATCTTATTCTTTTAAATTACAAATGTTTACATAATCAAGAATTATTAAGTGCTCCTAGCTTTTCTTTTTTAGAAAGATGCAAAATTTGATTAGAGATAAATTAGTAAAAACACTTCTAACTTTCTAGGAGAGAACAATTTCTTAAGGGGTGTGCCCACGTTAAAATACCACTTATATTGAAATGGAGGGAGTAATATTACGATGATAATATCATGATATAAACACAAGATGAGAGACCTTTTTTTGCAGTCCCGTTATCAAAATGTCGATTGCTTATAGTGTAGCTCAACATTTAATTGCATGGTTTTCCCTTCAAATGGGTTGGTCTTTAATTTTTGCCCTTTAAAATTGAACTTATGCCTGAGGTATAAGTTCTTTAAGGTCGCGAAACATAACTTATGAAATATATGATGCAAAAATATAAACTTATGGCCCATAAAAAAAAATTGTTACTAGGAATAAAAATAAAAGTTCAGTCCAAAATAGGGAGAGGGGGGGGGGGGGATGCAAATCTTGGCTCAATTCTGACCCTCTTTCTTGAAAGATTTTGTTTCGTGGTCCATTACAAACATTATCTTAATTATATGATCTTTCACATGAGATCGATAAAATAAAGTATAAAAATTATGTCGATTGTCAATTTGTCATAGTGTCATTTTCTCTTCTTTTGTTTTTCACTATCACATTTACTTATCCTACATGGCAAAATGTTATTGGCATGTCAAGAATCTCCCCACGTGACAACATCCTCCAAATGAGTTATCACAACTCTCTGTCCAATGGAATAGTCACTAGCATTTGTTAAGTTTTATTTCACACCTAACGATACAATTTTTATACTATTGACACGACATATCGAATTTCATAATTAATGATTGAGTGTAATATATTTTTGATATGTTATAGATAATATTAATTTAAATTTAAAAGATTTAGAATTTTTTTTATAAATTTAAATTATGTATTCGATCAAACTAACATTGATAAAATAAAATGCATAGTAGATATATTAGAGATAATTGGAATGAGACTTAACATGACTATGCCAAGGAGTGAGGGGCCACTTCACGTGAAGCTTTTAACATATTTTCTTCAAAATTTAAAACAAAGTGACTATGCCAAATGACAGTCACCTTCTTTTGTCCTCTCCTATTCTGATATGATTGATCTTATTAATTATTAGTACTGTGTTAAAGTTGATCAAAAAATCTTGAGTAATTATTATATCCTAAAATATCAAATTAACAGTAATTAGTCCAAAATCATGCAACTAACAACACTTAAAAGTGGAATACAATGATTCCACTAAGGTCTTTCTAGATGATTTGAGAGACCTAATAGTTATTAGTAGTATTTGATAATGACAATGAATTGTGATTTAATTAATCTACTTAGTTGTAGATTTTTTAATTTGTTTACAAGCTCACATTCGAGCACTTCTATCCTCTGTTATTATGATTTTTATATAAATGGTATTTCATGATTGAACCGATAGTCTACCGAAAACAATCTCTCCACAGGGATAAGACATGCGTGTATCATTCTCTCTTTAAATGCCATATGTGAAATTACACTAAATATATTATTGTTGTTCTTATTGATATTTCGTGCTACATATTTAATATTTTGATCAAAAAGAAAATTAACAGACAAACTGAATATTTTTAACCAAGAAAAGTATTTAGAGAAGTAGGTGTGACAGTTGGGTGGAATAGACTAGATTTGAAGTTTTGAACAAGTAAAAAGGGTTAGACTTAAAAGTTTATTACTGGAATCAAGATAGTCTCGTTTTTTGCCGAGACTGATTTTCTATGTCATGATACGTTTTAGTCAGATGGGTTTAAGCAATGGTAATACATAATGGCAGAATCAGAATTTTCACTAAGGAGATTTAAGATATAAAAAAATAAATACAAGAAGATGCCAATGGAATTCTACATCTACTAATACAGTGTAATTTTTTGATAAAGAGATTGTGCCTCTCTAGCTCCGCTGTTCATAACACACATGTATAACTTAAAATCCTTGTTGAATAATATTGGTGGTCACACATGCAAAAATACTGCAAGGATATGATCTAGTGGTTAATGAAATGCGAGGATACCTATATAAAAAGTATCACATTCTTATCTATGCTAATAGGAAGTAACAAACACATTTTTAATATTTGATTATATTCTCAACACGCCTCCTCACGTGTTGGCCTGATTTTTTTTTATGGTCCAAGCACGTGGAAATTCTTTTTGATAATAGGTGGCGGTGAGGTTCGATCTCATGACCTTTGGCCTGCTCTGATACTATATTGAAGTGTGTGACCATCTGATCTAAAAGCTTAAGCTGTTAAATAGAACACACTTTTAATATTTGATTATATTCTCAACAATTCGATCGGTTCACTGTCAAATATTTATAAATATTAAGTAACTATCCTTTATCCCCCTTATATATTTGATAAAATAATTGAATTGCGTGCAAACCGTTAGAACAACCCTAAAATTACTAACAAGTGAGACACTATCATCAAACCTATTAGTATTTGCTAAGTTAATTGAAAGAGGGAAAGTTGGGAATCATATCACGCCTTGCATGCATGCAAAGACCCAAACCACCAGTCCAACTTCCAAGTCAACACTTACTATCTATCTTCATGTATGATCTGTTTCTCTCTACTTATTATAAAAACACACACTCTATCCACTTCCCAAAAATACAACAACCCCGTCTCTCTCTTTTTTTTTCTCCACATTCAGATTTTTCTAGTATATATGTTCTAAACATATAATTCCAAAAATATAGAATTATGAGAAAGCCTTGTTGTGATAACAATGAGGAAATGCATAGAGGAGCTTGGTCTAAACAAGAAGACCAAAAACTCATTGATTATATCACTAAACATGGTGAAGGTTGCTGGAGAAATTTGCCTAAAGCTGCTGGTAAGTACATTTTTTTTTTTTTAGTAATTTTCGGTCAAAGCGATTCTACAAACTCAACTGAACCTATTGATTTCTATTTGAACTATGCATACATATGCAAAAAAAATAAAAATGAAATGCGTGTATATGTATATATACTATGATACATTCGTTTTGAATTCATTTTGAATTCAGTGACTTTAAATCTTGAATTCGCTTATGATTAGGTCTGCTTCGTTGCGGCAAAAGTTGCAGACTAAGATGGATGAATTATCTTAGTCCAAATCTAAAAAGAGACAATTTTTCTGAGGATGAAGATGATCTCATTATCAAGCTACATGCTCTCCTTGGCAACAGGTTTTTCACTTTATTTCCTTAAAATAATTTTAGATTTAATAGGGGGAAAAAAGAAGAGAAAATCTATTACATAAAACTCAATTGGACTTTGTTTGCTTTGAATGATATAAACCAGTAAAACATCCGGAATTAACTATGAATTTCACCGTTAGTCTATCACTAGATATATAGTTTGTAGCTAACTACTTTTTTTATAGCCGTCACTAATCCATGTTAAATAGGATTAGAATGGAGTGTTACTCACTAGTGATAGAAGTTATCTGTAGCTAATTTCTATCTTCTTTTGAACTTAGTTTGTGGCTTAGAATACTTTTCGATCGATTGACAATAATAATAATCAGTTTCATTAAATGAGACTTGTCATTAATATTCCTCCGCTCCATTTTATATGTGACGCTATTTGTCTCGACAAAAAAATTTAAAAAGAAAATCTTTTAGAATTGGTGATCTTAAACATTCCATGACAATATTTTCATACTTCATTAAGGGTAAAACTTAAAGTTTAAGTTAAATTATTTATGAAAAATGAAAGAACGTCACATAAAATGAAACTGAGGGAATCTTTTTTGTTCTTTCAAGGTGGCTAGACATATAATTTGATTAATAATAAAGTTTGTTAAAATTAGTTAATCTAGGTGAAATATCCAAATCAAGAATGTTTCAAGTAGCTAGTGTTTGTTGAGACTGATCGATGGTCATTTTTAATGTCTTCTATTTCACATTTAATTTTCAGATGGTCCCTAATAGCTGGAAGATTACCAGGGAGAACTGATAATGAAGTGAAGAACTATTGGAATTCCCATTTGAGAAGAAAACTTATAAAAATGGGAATTAATCCAAAAAATCACAGGATTTCTCATTATCTTCGTATAAAAAGCCTTGACTATTGGCCAGAAAATTGCAAGACAGAAAATGATGGACTAATCTCTGATGCTACAAGCTCTTGTGCTAATTATCAACAAACTACAAATTCATTTCCTGATCTCAATTCACTTCCTTAAATAATATCAATGACGTTCTTGATTATTTCCTCCGAGAGTTAACTAGCTGACTGATAAAATGTACGCATGATTGGCTCGGACACTATTGTTATGAGAAATAAAAATAATAATATGCACCATGGTTGAGGATATGAACTAAACATTTTTTAAAAAAAGTTTTAGCTAGCTAGAAGAGTACAATAATAACGGATTGTTGTTATTAGCGTATTGTTTAGTTATTGTCACATTTACTATATACTTTTAAAGGTCTAATTTATCTCCATTTCAAGTACTAGCACTTCTCTTTCTATTTTGTTCCCAGAGAACTACAGAGAGGCAGTCATGATTAGAACATTATCGGCTCGAGTTCAAAATTTTATTATAAATCAAATAATTTATTTAATTCAAAATCTATTATTTATACTTATTTTAATGAATCTTTAAACATATATACGAAATTCAAGCAAAACTATACTGAGTTTGGATGAACTCATAATATTCTATACTAGATCCGCCCCTGAAAAGCTAGCTATACTAATTATAATGTTTTTAAGAGAACATTGCTTCAAATGAAACTAAAATGTTCAAGTACTATAACTTTATAACCATGACTAATCGATGTACATTTTCACTCTATTAAATTATTTGATTATGATAGGTTATACTTCTTAGTTTGATATAAATATCAGGTGCAGTTAAGTATTTATAGTTCGCCCATTTGGACATTTTTCTTTTTGTTCATTTTCATTTTCTAGCTACTAGAAAACTGCTAGTTACATGGGGATTTTACCTAGGGATTTTTTCGCAGATAATACCTGCGTACTTGCATGCGTAAACTTTAAAATTTCAGTTTTCGCTATATTTACCTGCAGATTCGTTTACTCCAGGTAATTCCGCATGAAAATTTGAAGGGATTATGCGCGGAAAAGTTATCAACGAATTTTCCTGGGGAATTTAGTCGCATGTAATATTTCCGCATGTAAATCCGTATGTATACGACAAGAAAATTGGAAAAAAATCCTTTGAGAATTTGAAGGAAAATACGCATGAAAATATACTTACGGATATTCTTGGGGATTATTTTATGAGGATTTACTTGGGGATATACATACCTGGGAATTTACGTGGGAGTTTAATATATGCAGATTTACTTGGGAATTATTTGATGAGAATTTACTTGGGATATACGTACATGGAAATTTACATGCAATTTAAAATATGCAAATTTACGTGGGGATTATTTGATGGGAATTTATTTAGGAATATACGTACATGTGGATTTACTTGCGATTTAAATATATGCGGATTTACTTGGGGATGATTTGATGGAAATTTGCATGGGGATATATGTACATGGAGATTTACATGCGATTTAAATATATGCAGATTTACTTGAGGATTATTTGATGGGAATATACTTGGAGATATACGTACATGGGGATTTACATGCGATTTAAATATATGCGAATTTACATGGAGATTATTTGATGGGAATTTACTCAGGATATACGTATATGGGGATTTACCTACTATTTAAATATGCACTGACTCGGTTGGGATTGTTTGATGGGGATTTACCTAGGATTTTTGTAGCCACGGAGTTACTAATTAGGGATTATTTCCTATGAATTTACCTCACGATATTATTATCTAAGTATTTATTTATGATTTTAGTGGGGACCGAGATTTTTGGGTGTTTTACTTTAGGAGTGATCATTTGGATTTTGCAATGACGAAATTATGTAGAAATTTACCAAGATTTTTTAAATCTATAAGCAATTTCTAACTTTGTTTCGTTCAATTTGATTTTAACTTGTAATTTTTGTATAATGCACGATATATGTGCTTTGTATATGAATTTAGTTTGAAAATAATCTAGATATATATAATTTATATTAAAACTAAAACATGAAAACTGTAGAATTGTATTAATCTCCCTTATGATGTCATTCTCATTAATACAAAATATATATAGGGTATACAATGTGGAATCCTTATACAATAGAGATCCTATATTTACCATAATTACATAAGATTAAATATGGCTAAATAATATTGTACACATTCTAATACACCCCTCAATCTGAGCGGGAGGAGGCCGGATGCTAAGACTGGATCTGAGTCAAGTAATAGCTGTCTAGGAAGACCTTTTGTGAATATATCCACATAATGATAAGAAGAAGGCACATGCAATACCTTGACATGACCAAGTGCGACCTTCTCACGAACAAAGTGGCAAACACGTCAGACTTGAATTTAAGCGGATACCCCCAGACAAAGTGAGAATAGTCATCCAATAAGACGAGATAAAATTTATGACCCAGTGAGTAGTAATTGGGGATGTCCATAAATCTGCATGAACAATGTCAAAGAAAGAATACGTAACACTCGAAGAAGACTGAAACGGGAGGCGAACATGTTTGCCTAAAGGACAAGAAAGACACTGTTGGGCAAATTTGTCATTATTACAACGAATTAAATTATTATTTTTAAGAGAACTAAAAACAGGGGCTCCTGGGTGTTCAAGTCTATTGTGCCAGGTTGACAGAGAGATGTTGCTAAAGCGGTGAGAGGGCATCAGTGGGAGGTCGGGATTGGGAGGCTGCATGCTCACTGGTTCTGGACCGGGAGGCAGCAGGGTTGCGGGACGGTTGCTGGACTGAGGGGCAGCAGTGTTGATGGTGGTGCAGGAAACTCGACTGGAGGCAATATTGGTGGTGTTTGGGTATTTGACCGAGAGCAGGGAGTTGTTGGGGTAGTGCCGTTCAGTGGCGGGGACGAGACTGTCGGAACAGTGGGGTGCTGTTAGTATAGATTTTGGATGACCGGGGACAGACTTGGTTCATCGAGAAAGAAGTAATCGGTGGTCTGAAATTTTTGGAGATTCGAAAAAGGAAAGGTTGTCTCGTTAAAGGTGACGTGACGGGAGACGATGATTTTGCGAGTAGCAATGTCATAGCACAAGTAGCCCTGATGATTAGGAGATAGACCAAGGAAGACACATGGCAGAGTGCGAGGGGCAAGTTTGTGAGGTGTAGTGGAGGCTATGTTGGGGTAGCATAAGCATCCAAAAATACGTAGGTGTTCATATGATGGTAGCCTACGGTATAATATTTCGATAGGGGTCTCGTTTTGGAGTGTGCTAGTTGGTAAAAAATTAAGAAGGGATTCTACCATTTTGACAGCATAGACCCAAAAAGGCGGTGGTAGACAGGCATGAAGCAGAAGGGTGCGAACCATGTTATTGATGGTACGTATAATTCGTTCAGCCTTTCCATTTTGGGAGGAAGTATATAGACAAGAAAAACGGAAAACCATGCCTTGTTTAGAACAGAAATTGTGAAATGCCGACTTATTAAATTCACGTCCATTATCACATTGGAATGATTTGATAGATTTTTCAAATTGTGTTTTAATGAATTTTTGAAACTCAAGGAATTTTGCAAAAACTTCAGATTTGAATTTTAGTGGGTAAATTCAGACAAAATGAGAAAAATCATCTAAGAACACTAGATAGAATTTGTGACCCAAAGAACTAACAATCGGAGATGTCCATAAATCAGCATGAACAATATCAAAAGGAGAAAACGTAACACTGTTTGATGACATAAATGGAAGACGAGTATGCTTGCCAAGTGGGTAAGAAAGACAGTGTTGGGCAATTTTCCCATTATTACATTGAATATGCTTAGAAGTCCTAAGAAAAGTAAAAACTGGGTCTCCGGGGTGTCCGAGTCTGTTGTGCCATGTTGAGGGAGAGATCGCCGCAAGGGATAGATGTGCTTGCGGTCTTACAGCGGAAGATTGAGTGAATGGGTAGAGATCTCCCACACTATTGCAGCGTGTAAGAATTTTCTCCGTATTGAGTTCCTTCACAGAAAAACCAAAAAGGTCAAATTCGACAGACACAAAATTATTGCTAGTGAATTTTCTAATAGAGATTAAGTTTTTAATGATGTTAGGGGTGTATAGAACGTGGTTTAGGAAGAAAGGCGGGTGTGGAAGTTTGGTATGTGTGTTACCGTAACCTTCAATTGAAATGCGATGACCATTGCCGACAGTAATAAATTGAGGACACATTAACCGACGTAGTTGAGATAGGTTACCTGACGACCGAGTAAGGTGAGATGTGGCTCCGGTGTCCATGTACCAATTTTCATCGGGTTGTTGAAGGTTCACGGTGTTGTAGGCCTGGCCCAAATCAGTGGGGGCCAGGCAGTTGCTGCTGCTGGACCGCGACTAGGTGGGCCTGCTGCTGGTGGTGGTGGTCCTGCATGGTGGCTGGAGTCGAGCCCAATATGCCTGTCGACCAAGGTTGCTGGAACTGGGCCCCTGCAGTTGGGTATGGGCTGGCTGGCGAGGCCCGATTCCTGGTTGGGCCACGCCCAGTTCTTCTTTGTCCGCCCACTGGAAATAGGCTGGATTGGTGTCTTGCGGTTGCTGCTGTCCAGCCCACTGGTTACGTTGGCCCTTGCCTTTGTTGTTGCGACCTCTGCCTCCACGACCTCCGCCGCTGGACTATTGCTGCTGGTGGGAGGTCGTGTTGGTTGCCGGTGGTGCCATCCCGTCAACGGCTAACGCCTTTTGATTATGTTCCTCTTGTTTGGCACGTCGGGTTTTTTTCCAACAATAATTGTGACCGTGCCATGGTGAAACTTGGTAGTGGGTCGGCCTGTTGAATCATTGTTGCAACAGTATCGTATTCACCTTTCGGTAAACCCGCAACTAATTGGAGTACCATCTTGGTTTCAGAAACAGATGTCCCGATGTTGGAAAGTTGGTCGGCCATGAGTTTTAGTTGTTTGCAATATTCAGACATGTTGAAATTCTCGAGGCGCGTATTGTTGAATTGCTCCTCCAAATACAGGACCCGAGTATTTTTGTTGTCCTGAAAGATTTCTTCCAACCGTACCCAGAGGTCATGTGCCGTGGCACCTATTTTCATGATAGTACACAACAAGTATTTTGAGATGGTGCCGTATATCCACTGTTTGACAATTGAGTCAAGGCGACGCCATGTTGATTCGACAATATCGGTGGGACGAGGAACGAAGTCATCAATATGGTCGAGCACGTTGTACGCACAAGCATGGATATAGAATAGTTCTGTTCACATGGAATATTGACAGTCTTCTTGGTCAAGAATTATAGGGATAAAATTCTTGATATTTATAACGGCGAACGCCGGGTGAAAAGAAGACGATGAACGTTGAGAGGGGTTGTCAAAAGTGCCAGTGGAGGAACCGAAATTTGTGGGGGGAAGACATGGTGGCTGCCTTGTTGCTGTTTCGGCCGAGGGAAGGGAAAAAATTGTTGTTTCGACCGAGAAAGAGAAAGAGAAAGAGAAGGGAGAAGAGCAAGGTTTAGGTTTTAGGCTCTTGATACCATGTAAGATAGATATGTGTGTTACCGTAACCTTCAATTGAAATGCGATGACCATTGCCGACAGTAATAAATTGAGGACACTTTAACCGACGTAGTTGAGATAGGTTACCTGACGACCGAGTAAGGTGAGATGTGGCTCCGGTGTCCATGTACCAATTTTCATCGGGTTGTTGAAGGTTCACGGTGTTGTAGGCCTGGCCCAAATCAGTGGGGGCCGGTATTCTTCTTCTTTGCCGACCGCGACTAGGTGGGCCTGCTGCTGCTGGTGGTGGTCCTGCCTGGTGGCTGGAGTCGAGCCCAATATGCCTGTCGACCAAGGTTGCTGGAACTGGGCCCCTGCAGTTGGGTATGGGGTCGGTGGTGAGGCCCGGTTCTGCTTTGGTTGGGCCACGCCGGTTCTTCTTTATCACCCCACCAGAAATAGGTTGGGATTGGTGTCTTGCGCGCTTCTTTCGTCCGGCCCCACGGTTGCGTTGGCCCTTGCCTTTGTTGTTGCGACCTCTGCCTCCACGACCTCCGCATAAGAAATAAGAAAATTACAAGTAATATATTGTAGCGGTATTTACACCCTAAAAGAGTTTAAGACTTTTTCGATTAAAGAAATAATATTAGTATTACAATAGAGAGAGAGTCAAATGAATTTGTCAAACTTTTAAAGAAATAATTCTGACTATAAAAACTTAATTTATAGTAGTAGTGTTTCCATGTAATTCCTTAATGTATAAATCTTACTCCCTTCGGATAAAAAAGAGTGTTCACTTAACCATTTGCACATCTTTTAAGAAAATACTAACTTCTAGATAAAAATAGATAATTTGACTAAATTGTTCATAATTAAACAGACATTGGAATTTGATCGCATAACACTTAATAGGGGCAAATCTAAAACAATGAGGTTAATTCTTTATTTATTTAATAAATTGATACTCTTTTTTACTCGAGGAAAAAAAAAAGGCAAAGTAACACTTTTTTTTTTTAATATCTGGAGGGAGTATTTCAAAAGGATTAATAATTCGATTTCATAAATGCATCACTGAAAATTAAGTAGAATGAGTTTGTCTTCCAAATCTAGATATCTACTTCACTAATCCCATAAAGTTTAGATATGTATAAATCAGTACCGGAATTAAAAATTATCATCATCAAAATTCAAATTATAAAAAAAGTAAACATAAAGAAAATCAAGAAATTACGCTATATAATGCATTGTATATTATATAGTATAATTTTGAAAATGAAAATTCAGATGAACCTCCTGCCCTTAGCCCTCATATGAAATTGCACAATAATTTGAGAAAGAACGTAAAAAATGTGTAATACAATCCAACAATAAGTATGTGGACATTGTATCCATGGTAAAAAGGAAAGAAGAAATTATAAATTACAACTATCTTGCAATTTTTAAATTTAGTTTTAACAGTGCATATTCAATTCGAGAGAATTCAAATTCTACCATTGGTATACATATTTTAGAAGTTTTAAGCCATTTTTAGTAAGAAAATATTTTATCACAAAGTAAAATTTTCCGGCATAAATTTAAATTAATCGAACCTCAAAATGGAAAAGACATATATGACCATATCAAAATGTTCTTTATTTATAGACAAACCAGTTAAAATTGACAGCTTATAGAAGCTGGCTTTTTCTCTGGTAATATTCTTAAATATTCAAATACCTATTTGACAAAATCAATGTTACTAAAGAAAATTTCCTCAAATAAATAACTCCATAGTTTCTTCTTTTTTCTCTCTCATCAATGTTTAAATAATTTCAAAAAGACCCCAACTCTTTTAACTAGAGCCATTTAAGTCCCCATTTCTTTACATTGTAGTTGTAGTTTCACTCCCCCACCAAGAACCATCATCATGGCCGTCGCCGGAGACCACCCTATTACCACCATACTCCAGCTAGTACATGACGTGGCACATGTCTCAATTGCTGGATTTAGTGGCAAATTCAAGAAAGATTGTATAGATTTAGCAAGAAGAGTTGTAGTTTTAGCTCATTTGCTTGAAGAGATTAAAGACTCAAATACCCTTTTGGGTTCTTGTTTTTCTGATCTATCATTGGCTATTCAAGGTGCAAAGGAACTAATTTTAGTAGCTAATGATACCAAGATCCACTCTGTAAGTGTCTAGTTTAGTAAAGTTTCAATCTTTTTATAAAAAAAGTTAACCCAGTGCATAAAGCATCCTGCATTAGTAAGGTCCGAGAAGGGCTACACCCTAATGGTATAATGTAAGCATTCGAACCTGTGACTTATAGGTCACACGGACTTTAATGTTGCTCCAAGGTTCCCTTCAAAGTTTCAATCTTTTTATCTATATGTTAATTCCCATCATGTCATATGTAGTTAAGTTTTTTTTATCTATATGTTAATTCCCATTATGTTATATGTTTATTGAAAGTTCATTTTGTATTTGGTGTAGTAAAGTTTCAATCTTTTGATCTATATGTTAATTTCCATTATGTCATGTGTGTATTCAAGATTCATTTTGCATTTGGTGTAGTAAAGTTGTTGGTTGCTGTTGTATAAAGCAGTACGGGAAGTAAATAACTATTATAAGTGTTCGAAAGGATAAACTAATAGGCCAATGTCCTGAAATCAAGAAATAACTAAATCTGGATGGTTACAATGTTGTGTGTTGAGTCGAGTGATTGCACTCTGTCCTTAAGACAAGATTGCCCCGTATATATGCTTTTACGTTAGCGGGCAATACAACACTTTAATGTCAACGCTACAAAGCAAATATGTTGAGTCAGACGAAGAAAACAAATACGAATCGACTTGCTGAAGAAATGGAAAAGGAAGGAAAAGTTTCTGTTTTCTCTTCTGTTTTGTCTCTGTGTATATAGTGTGTCTCTATTGTATATATGTGTGTTTTTCCTCACTGTTTTTCAACACTGTTTTGCTATCTTTTTCGTCACTGTTTGTGCTAATTTTCTATAACGTTATTGAGCCAAAGGAGACATCAATATATAGCATGGAGGAGGGACTCCTCAACTGCCGAACAAGACTGTTAATGGCATTAGAGAGGGCTATTAATGGCAAGTTTAATGCCATTAGTGAGGCTGTTCATGGCCTTGAAGGAGGGCTGATTATGGTCATTGAAGGAGGGCTGTTTATGGAGGAGTTAACAACCAAGTAATGGTTGGTTAATGCTCCAGAAAACAGCCCAAACGGTAGGCAGAAAGTTTCTGTCTTCCGTCACTCTCAAAATCAGCTTTTCAGAAACTCTAGGGACCAAACTGTAAATATTAAGCAATTTGGGGTCCAAAAAGATAATATCAGAAAGTCTCCACAGCCCACAGCCCACAGCCCACAGCCCACAGCCCACAGCCCACGACCTGTGACCCGTGATCAAGACCGGACCGGACGGGCGCGCGGCGGCGGCGCGCGTGTGGGCTTAGCCTTGAACCCAAGCACATCTAGGTCCTCACTCCTTTAAACACATGGGATACCTCTTGGGGTCCCAAACCCTTTACCACTTTAGAGACTTATAAAGAGAGCAATTCTTCCTATTCCCACCGATGTGATAGATTTGTCCCACACCATATTTTCATGCCTCAAACACCTTACTTCGTGGACCAATATCTCTTTCATTTGTCAACGAAATTTGACGATTCTTGGCCCTACGGTCATCTACTCACTTAGTAGATTATGCATGTGTGAAGAGACAAAGTCTCCAATATGCGGAACACTAGTGTTTAATTCATTAAACATTGGCGGACGAACCTCCCCGCCAAAGGCAAATTTCCAACAATCCCATAGAGATTATGGCGCACACACAAGGTGCCTACTTTCAGCAATCTTTCAGCTAAAAGATATTGCATCAGGAGAGGTAGCTTCCGCTTTGAACCTTCCCCTAGTTGAATACCATCGGACTTACTTACTGCGCGGTGAACGTGATGTCTTGAACCGTCAGTATTTAGTGTAAGCCAAGACAGTGATACCAACACAATAACTCTCCTTATTCGTTTTCATTCTTACGGTTTTGTCCGTTGTGGCCGTAGACACATTTGGATTCTTAAGTGCGTTCATTTGAGGCGGCCTTCCTCGCACTTAAATAGGTGATCTCCTACAAAGTATCCTGCTATACCCCACTTCACAAGTGTTAGGAATCATTAAAAGTTTTCCCAACCTTAACCTCGACCGTTTGAGGATCGTTTAAAGGTTTGGAAGCTTAACCTTTACCCACCATGCAGGTAGCACTTTAATGTCTATCGCGGGAACAGCTTTGGATTCATGTATCCGTATAGAAATCATCATCCGAATTGCTTCTTGCTTCCACCGAAGCGCTCAACTGAACCTTTTGCAGCTTAGTTTTCCCATTGAACCAAATTCTTTGGATCTCCAATCAGTATGGTTGGGTTACTACTGCATAGGTTCGTATTGTTTGGGTTTTAAGCCCATTCCCCTAGATAGGCAGAACACTTGATCTCCGGGTAGTCCCTTAGTTAGTAATCAAGGAAGTG
Source organism: Anisodus tanguticus (assembly GCA_034509755.1). Classification (NCBI taxonomy): domain Eukaryota; kingdom Viridiplantae; phylum Streptophyta; class Magnoliopsida; order Solanales; family Solanaceae; genus Anisodus; species Anisodus tanguticus. The sequence continues at coordinate 600,467 of CM067540.1, read as the reverse complement.
ACACCCGTGATGATCAACTGCCATACGGTCTTATGTCTCCGACAGATCTTGACAGATATGTCCAGACGCCGTCATCCGTGTCTTTCCTGAAGCCGACCGGCTAGCCACAGTGTATAACTGCTGAAGGCACAGGTTTCTCCCAATAAGGGACGTCCTCTAAGGAGTCGTGAAGTTACTCAACTTCTTTCATGCTTTGTATAAAGCGATAAACTCCGATTGCTTAGAGGATTTTCCAAGACCCACCATACACATTTACTTGTGGCTTTGGTGTTCTTCAGATCTGATGTCCAGTTTGCATCACTGTGTTCTCCCAGAACCGCTGGACATCCAGAATACTATAATCCGTAGATAAGCGAATAATTCAGATATCATCATATCCAACTTAACGCATTCTATCGATTATTTCTAGAATCACGAGTGATCCTTAGTTCAACTGATCTTATTTGTAGGCCGATACCAGGTCGATTGTAGTGTGTACAATACATTGAACTACACGTGACCTGCGCATATCGCGCCTTGTCTATGGGTGCACCATGATTCCAATCAGTTATATGATTCATATCCATTGGTGGCTTCAACGAGACTGTCAACTATCTCACAACTGAGTTTGGAGTTAGACCAGTCCGTTAAATGTCTTAGAAATCCCAATTCCTAAGATGTCATCTGTGATACCCATATCTTTCATTTCGAGACTTTGTTTCAATATGACGTTCATTCTCAGACGGTTGGTTTTCCAACTGTTGGCTTTCTAACTTCAGAGTCAATATTTCCGTGGTCAGATTCATTATTTCTGTTTTATCTGAAACTTCCAGGACCAAAATGTTAATATTTCAGGGACCAAAATGAAAGTTTAGCAAGAAGCCCAACAGTCCAGCAAACCAATTCTGATTCTCCCCTTCCAACTCCGGTTAAGAAGACTGTTTCAACATTCATGCCACGCAAGACTGCAATGGCCCTGGATGTTAAACTACTCACAGGGGAGCACATTTTACAACCCAAATGTTATTTTTCCGGAGGAAGATCAACCATTACACAAGTATGGTTCTATATGATGGAATCTATTTCTCTCTTTAGCTTCTTTCCAAAGCAGCGCTTTTGGAGATGACAATTCTTTATTAATTGTCCATGGTTCGTTCTCAACCATACAAGCTAGAAGGCCTGGAACAAGTCTTTGTCCCCTCTTTGCTCCGTCTCGGTTCAACATCTAGAATCCCTGAGTTCTGTAGATCTGGAACATTAAGTTCCGGATAGACAGCAACTTCCGAATCCTATAGATACGAAACGTCTAGTTCCGGACAGTCAGGCCCTCGCGGGTTCTTGTTAACCTTGAGCAATTACTCCTTTTTTCTTTTTCAAGAAAAGTTATCTTCAAAGAATTCAACATTCTTTGATGCCAAGATGCGATAAGCACTACTGTTATTTGCATTTTCAGTGGATATGCAATTTACAGTCTTAGGTACGAAACCACCCCACATCACAACATTTGTATGTGAGATCCTTTCCATGTCTCACACGGAGGGTTACCCTTATCCTTATGCGGAGTTCTATTGAGAATTGCATTAGCGGTAAAGATTGCCTTGCCCCCACATAATTTGGGCGTACGGCTTTGCGCTTGGCTAACACCGTTAGACTGAGGTGAGTAATGAGCAGTCGTTTGATGAAGGATGCTTCACATTCTCCCCCTCTATCACTACGAATTCCTCAATCCGTAGGCTTAGTTGATTTTCAACTTCTGCTTTGTAGCACTTATCCGCTTCAACAACTTCATCTTTGCTTTTCAACAAACAAAGGATACTATACGTTGTACCATCATCAATGAAGGTCACAAAGTACTTGTCTCCCCCCTCTATTTTGTATAAACTTTAAATCACCCATAAAGGTGTGACTAAGTTCTAGAGGAGCGGTGCTTCTTTCGCTATTCCTTTGACGGAATTTGGAAAGGTGATTTTGCCTCTTCGCCTACCTCACATTCATTTTGAGGGTTTATGTCGACAGAAGGCAACAATCTCAACATCGTTAGCTTTTGAATAACTTTCTATTTAACGTGTCTTAATCTATGATGACATAGATGCACAGATTACAAATATATCATTTATTTGGCTACAGACATACTGTACCATTCTTAGTTATTATAGACCTGTTGGACTAGTCTCAAACCAACTTGACCAACAGCGTCCCTTAACCAAGTTTTGGGTCATGTGTCACCTCCTTTTGGAGTGATCCCAGCCCCTGAAGTCCTATTGAGGACAACCTCACCAACCCCTTCTACTTTAGAGGTGGCGTTGCTTCACATGAACAACCTCTTGCCCGTGGTTAGGGCGTAACCGGATCATATGTGATCTGGATACTCTGGCCCACTCCAGTTGCTTTGGCAGACCGAGTGTCCAATTTCTTTTCTGCATTTCTTTAGGCCTTCAGATCATTTAAGACCTAGAAACTCTGGCCCACCACACTAGGTGTCCATTACTTTTCCTATGAAATGAATTCTGGCCCCACTCCAGTCGCCCGTAGGCTTTGTATGACTGAGTGTCCAATATCATCCTATGAAGGATCTTCTGCCAAATAGTGTGACAGGCTCAACGTCTTTAGCTTTTAGTCTTCTTCCGTTATGATTGGTGCCCAGATAATTCTTGGCGCTTCCTTAAGAGTGGTAACAGTTTTCGCACAGTTAGTGGATCTTTTTCCCTCGTATGTGCGAACATACTTTACACACTTTTAATAATTACACTTAAAAGAATGGATCTTTTTAAGTCGTTTACAAAATCCAATCTTTAAACGGGAAAGAAGAAGAGACTAAACTTCTGATTTTAAAGCGTAAGGAATATAAATTCTTTTGTGAAAACATTTTCATATTCCTCCTTACTTTAAGCCATTTTTAATCATACATTATTTAATCTTATTCTTGACAAGGAAGAAAAATTACTTATCCCAATTTCGGATTCTGGCACACTTCAGTCACTTCATCGGACTGAGTGTCCATTTCCTCCTTACCATAATTCGGATCCTTTGTCTGGGACAGATATATGCCTTCTGCTGCAAGATAGAACCACATCTTCAGCCTTCTCTTCTTGTCCCAGTTGACATCCTCAGCCTCTCGTGAGCACTTGTTCCCACCACTCTCAGGAGTGGTGACACCATGAACATGTTGACCTTCAACAACATAATCATCACTATCTTCTATCAGAAAACCACAGCCATATCCAGATTTGGTCACACAACTTTCGAACACTAATACAATTACAATACAATCTTGTCTTAAATTGTTGGTTGCTATTGTATAAAGCAGTACGGGAAGTTAATAACTATTACAAGTGTTCGAAAGGATAAACTAATAGGCCAATGTTCATAACTGCCGCAAGCTTGTTGTGTCTTGAATCTTGATAACCTGAAATCAAGAAATAACTAAATCTGGATGGTTACAACGTTGTGTGTTGAGTCGAGTGATTGCACTCTGTCCTTAAGACAAGATTGCCCCGTATATATGCTTTTACGTTAGCGGGCAATAGTCTCCCAACATAAAACAACACTTTAATCTCAACGCTACAAAGCAAATAGGTTGAGCCTGACGAAGAAAACAAATACGAATCGACTTGCTGAAGAAATGGAAAAGGAAGAGTTTCTGTTTTGTCTCTGTGTATATAGTGTGTCTCTATTGTATATATGTGTGTTTTTCCTCACTGTTTTTCAACACTGTTTTGCTATCTTTTTCGTCACTGTTTGTGCTAATTTTCTGTAACGTTATTGAGCCAAAGGAGGCATCAATATATAGCATGGAGGAGGGACTCCTCAACTGCCAAACAAGGCTGTTAATGGCATTAGAGAGGGCTGTTAATGGCAGGTTTAATGCCATTAGTGAGGCTGTTCATGGCCTTGAAGGAGGGCTGATTATGGTCATTGAAGGAGGGCTGTTTATGGAGGAGTTAACAGCCAAGTAATGGTTGGTTAATGCTCCAGAAAACAGCCCAAACGGTAGGCAGAAAGTTTCTGCCTTCCGTCACTCCCAAAATCAGCTTTTCAGAAACTCTAGGGACCAAATTGTAAATATTAAGCAATTTGGGATCCAAAAAGATAATATCAGAAAGTCCCCACAGCCCACAGCCCACGACCTGTGACCCGTGATCGAGACCGGACCGGACGGGCGGGCGGCGGCGGCCCGCGTGTTGCCTTAGCCTTGAACCCAAGCACATCTAGGTCCTCCCTCCTTTAAACACATGGGATACCTCTTGGGGTCCCAAACCCTTTACCACTTTAGAGACTTATAAAGAGAGCAATTCTTCTTTTTTCCACCGATGTGGTAGATTTGTCCCACACCATATTTCCATGCCTCAAACACCTTACTTCGTGGACCAATATCTCTTTCATTTCTCAACGAAATTTGATGATTCTTGGCCCTACGGTCATCTACTCACTTAGTAGATTATGCATGTGTGAAGAGACAAAGCCTCCAACATGCGGAACACTAGTGCTTAATTCATTAAACATGGGTGGACGAACCTCCCTGCCAAAGGCAAATTTCCAACAAAAGTTACAATATTTTTATCTATATGTTAATTTTCTATCATGTCATATGCCAAAGGGAGCTTAGCGTAACTGGTAAAAGTTGTTGCTATGTGATCAGGATGTCACGGGTTCGAGCCATAGAAACAAACTCTTGTAGAAATGCAGGATAAGACTGCTTACAATAGACCCTTGTGGTCTGACCCTTAGTAAAGTTTCAATCTTTTTTATCTATAAGTTAATTCTCATTATGTCATGTGTGTATTGAAACTTCACTTTGCATTTGTTTGCTCTCATTTGAGTGGTTAGTGCTGAGTAATGGGTTATATTTTGCTCTTTGGTATGAAGATGCAAAAGTTATACTAAGAATCAAGATCCCTTTTTTGTATCTAGGATAGGAATTGCCAGAAAATGATAATTTGGATGGAAGAACTGACTTAGAGATATTTTGGGGTAATGTGGATAGAGAGCATCTGATGCGATTAGGCATATTAGACTGTTTCGGACTCTTCAAAAATACCACCGCGTGTGTGTCGGATCCTCCAAATGCTATGCGTTTTCGGAGGATCAAACACGTGAGCAGCACCATTTTAGGAGGCTCCGAGAATTTAGATTTATTTGGTATAGAATGTCTATATCCAGTGGGCATTGAACCTTAAGGGACTGAACCTTTGTCAAGATATCAGGTCAGTCTTGTGCAATTTCACTTGTGTCTAAGAGAGGATTCTGGTGGAAAATGGTTTTAGTCCATCAATAGCTGATATTGTCATATCCTTTTTTTGATTGGTAATAGTGGTGTCCAGACTAGCATGCACGCTTCTCGACTAAATCACCGGGATACCTATTAGATCCCACCAAGTATTGGGAAAATCTGTCTAACAAGATTTAGACATATGCGAAGGAATCACCTAGCTTCCTTTTGCCTTTTCTAGGATTTGAAACCTGGTCTCCCATGATTCATTCCAACATCATTGCCCACTAAGTCACATCCTTTGTTGCGCATAGGTTATATTTATAGAACAGATTACCAGTGCAGATCACAATGACGTTTGAGGAAAAAAAAACTTTTGTCCTTATCGAGGTCTTTATTTTACTTTAAAGATCAGATTGATAGTGAAAACTCTACCGTCATAATGCTCATTCAAATTAGTGTCGTGTACCTATCTAAATATGTGTTATTTTGACTCAAGGATGAAGCTGTGAAGAAAATACCTTTTCGGTTTCAATGTGTCACATGGAAATTGGAGAAAGCCCTTGGTAGCTTCCCATATGATCACTTCGACATATCAGAAGAAGTACAAGAGCAGGTTTGCGTTGAGCTTTGGCTGTTATCTTTTCCTGTTTATGCTCGTCTCCTTGGTATTCCCCCTTCTGATATTTATTACTTTTGCCAGGTTGAATTGGTTAGAGCACAGTTGAGACGAGCCACAGAAAGGTACGGTGGCCCCGTAAATTCAAACGTACTATCTCGAGCATTGTCACAGCGACTGGACAAGGAGATTGATCTACTCCATTCAGGAAATAGTGGAATTGGAACTTTACATTTAGAGAATATTGGCAATATTGATCATGAAGTTAGGCCAAAAGTTGGAGGTGTTTGTAATGTTCCAAATGGAAGTGCTTGCAGTCAGATAGTTCAGGAGTCCGAAAGTGTGGGAAATACATCCAAATTGTCCGAGGTTGGTATTCTGGAGATTTCTGGTTCTGCGCCGGAAGATGACTCTCCATTTAAGAGTCACGAGGAGAGTAAAGAGCCTGACTCTCCTGTAATTCCTACAGAATTTCTTTGCCCGATATCCCTTGAGGTCATGAGGGATCCAGTTATTGTGGCTGCCACTGGACAGGTAATATGCTTGTAACTCTGTTTACTTTAACATCCTTCTGTGCATGTGCTTTGGTTGTCGTTTAGAGAGAAAATGACAAAAATGGTCCCTTATGTTTGAGGATAGGTTCAAAATAGTCCCTTAAGTATGCACTGGGCAATTTTGATTAATGACAAAAATGGTCCCTAACGAACATAAATAATTGACGGAGACTAAAAGTGTTAACTTTTGACAAACTGTTCAGTGCAAACTTAAGGTACTATGTTGAACCTACCCTCAAACATAAGGGACCTTTTTTGTCATTTTCTCTCGTTTAGATGGAAATGGTTTTCTTATAGTGTCAAAGGCGATTCCTTTTGGTTTCAGTTCCTTTAACATTTACTTTTCTTTTTCTTCCTCGTGTTTAGTATGGGTGGAACCTTTTTAGCTTCTCTAGCATTTTTCTTAATGTATTTGTTTCTTAATCCTACAGACTTATGAGAGATCGGAAATACAACAATGGATAGACGGTGGCCACACAACATGCCCAAAAACTCAGCAACAACTCCACAATCTCACGCTTACCCCAAATTACGCTCTGCGAAATCTAATTAGTGATTGGTGTGCAAAGAACAACATAGAGCAGCCAACCGCAACTGCAAATGGGAAAACAAAGAACAGTAACGGATCATTTTGCTATATTAGTAGGGAATTATCAGCTATTGAGTTAATTGTCCGCAAGCTTTCAAGCAGGTCCGTGGAGGATTGCAGGGGTGCAGTAGCCGAGATCCGTTCACTTTCCAAAAGAAGCACAGAAAACAGAATTTTGATTGCCGAAGCAGGAGCAATTCCAATCTTAGTTAAGTTGTTGACATCCGAAGACAGGCAGATCCAAGAAAATTCCGTCACTTCCATTCTTAACCTTTCTATATTTGACGACAACAAAGGGATTATAATGCTTGCCGGTGCCATTCCGTCTATCGTTCAAGTTCTCAGAGCGAGGAGCGGGGAAGCGAGAGAGAATGCAGCAGCAACCATTTTTAGTTTGTCGCTCGGAGACGAGAATAAAATAATAATCGGCGCATCGGGAGCCATACCAGCTCTCATAGATTTGCTTCTGACAGGAAATACGAGAGGAAAGAAAGACGCTGCGTCAGCATTGTATAATTTGTGCATATATCAAGGAAACAAGGGCCGGGCTGTTCGGGCGGGGATTATACCGCCGCTGCTAAAAATGCTAACGGATTCAAGCAGCTGCATGGTCGACGAAGCTTTGACCATTCTTTCGGTTTTAGCCAATCACAAAGAAGCTAAAGCGGCCATATCAAGAACTAGCACAATTCCCGTATTAATAGATCTTCTAAGGACGGGTTTACCTCGTAGTAAAGAGAACGTGGCTGCCATCTTACTCTCCTTGTGCAAGAGAGATTTCGAGAATCTTACTTGCCTTTGTAGGCTCGGTGCAGTTATACTTCTTACAGAGCTCGCTAAGAGTGGCACGGAGAGGGCTAAGAGGAAAGCTACTTCATTGTTAGAGTACCTTAGAAAGTCTCAGCAGCATAACAGTTAGGTACTACTCATTATTTGCTTCTTTCATTCGTATCTGACCACGAGCATTACACGATATCTTTTAAGAGTGTGATCTACGGAAGCAAGCATGAGAACAAGGCATTCTCATTGCTTTATATATAGCTAATTTACTCAGTTTACGATTGTGCCATAGTACCTGTTTCTTCTTTTTCCTTTTTCTTTTTTTTCCTACTACCAGTTGATTAAATTTGTTGCGATGAAGATGTATAAACTAACGTATGAAACGGGGCATTTTGATGTATATGGAGAATTGTATTTTAATATTTCCTGTCAATAGATTTTTTGTGCTGTGACATTTTCATTAAATCAACAAGTCGACTGACATTGCAATAACTTCTGATGGAAGATCTGTATGACAATTAACTTTTGTCTCTAAGGATCTTGATTATCCCTTATTCTCTAGCATATCAATGACTAATATGACTAGGTGAGACTTAAGTCACATTAATTTTCCATAGTAATGGCATGTAATGTTATGCTATGGTAATCAGAACAAGTTGAACTAGAAGTTTCATCCAACAAAAATGGTTGTACTTGAAAGAAAGAAAAAGAGAAAAGGAAATGCCTACATATTCTAGTCATTGGTTCATCTGAATCTCATTATGATGGGTTGTTCCAGACCCTAGACAAGTTTCTTGACAATGGCATAAGCAGTGGCAAGGGCATGAAATGTTGCCCCTTGACACTGGCCTTGGTTGGAGTTGGAAGAAACATGCAAGTACTGGGCCAACATGAATGTTGCCTTGGCATAGGTGTGCCTGCTGATACTTAGTAGTGTATGAGTATATCAAGGTGCCCTGAATGAGGCAAAACAACCTTGTCATAGTTGGCAAGTGATGCAGGCAAAGTTGGCGCCAAAGCATGGCGCTTGGCAGTAAAGCATGCACGAGGCATGAGTGCCATGCACGCACAACCCGGTTGGTTGGCGCCAAGGAAAGCAATTGACATTAAGCATGCCTAGCACCAGGGGCGGGTCTAGGGGGTGCAAAGGGGTTCGGATGAACCCTTTAGTCGGAACATTATATTGTTTATGTTGGGAGTTTTGCTCTATGGTACTTTATAAAGCAGTACGGGAAGTATTTAACTATTACAAGTATTCGAAAGGATAAACAAAGATTTCAATAATTCAACATGGAATCTGAAATTACAATCGTTACACAAGTAAAAACTGGAAATTCCAGTTTTATAGAAGACGGAAAAATGTAAATTGTTTTTGCTGAGTCGAGTGTAGCACTCTGTCCTTAAGACAATATTGCCCCGTATGTATCCTTTATACGTCCCGGACAATTTGTCTCCCAAGATAAAACAAAGAATGGAACCCTTGAGCAAAGGAAACTCAAGAGCTACCGTGAAGAATATTGAGTAACGAAATGATGCTTGGAAGTTGTAGGAAGAAGAAATTTCTGCTTGTGTATTTTCGTGTGTTGCCTCTACTGTTTCTTTTAGCTTCTTGTTAGTGCTCAACAATGGTGTAATGGGGTGTTTATAGGAGAGGGAGGGGCATGTTTATCGCTGAAAAGCTCGCCTCCATAATAGCCAAATAATGGCCATTATGGAGGTAGTAAAGTCACCAACATAAATGGTGAAAGACCAACGGATTTGGCCATTATAGGAGGAGTAATTCACCAAAATAAATGGCTGAATTGAGTGCTTGGCGTTTCGCTTCTTGACCGTCGAAATTCGAACTTCGGGGACCAAACTCGTACATCTTGAAACTTCGGGGACCAAACCGTACATCCGAAAGAATTCGGTCCAAACGTATATCTCGAAACTTCGGGATCAAACCGTACTTCGGCAAAGTTTTCTAGCCCAAAAAGATAATATCAGAAGGCCCACAGCCCATAGCCCACGACCCGTGACCCGAGAACCCGAGAACCCGGAACCCGGAACTCGGAACCGGACCGGACGGGACGGGCGGGTGGCGGCGTGCGTGTGGTCTTTCCTCGAACCGAAGCACATCTAGGTCTTCCCTCCTTTAAACACATGAGATACCCCTTGGGGTCCCAAACCCCAAACCAATTTCGAATCTTATATACACAACAATTCTTTCTTCCTCTACCGATGAGGGAGAATTACACACAATACCACACTTTCCATGCTTCAAACACCTTACTTCGTGAACCAATATCTCTTTCATTTCTCAATGAAATTTGACGATTCTTGGCCCTACGGTTATCTACGTACTTAGTAGATCATGCATGTGTGAAGAACCGGATTCTCCAACATACGTTACACTAGTGTTTAAGCCGTTAAAGTTGGTCGGTCGCAACTCCCGCCAAAGGCAAATTTCCAACAATCCCCTCTTGAAAGAGATTTTGGCGCACTCACATGGTGTCTTTTTCATTTCCAGCAATATTTCCGCGGACCGATGTTGCATAAGGAGAGGTAGCCTCGGCTTTGAACCTTCCATAGTTGAATACCATCGGACTTACTTACTTATGCGGTGAACGTGATGTCTTGAACCGTCGGTGTTTAGTGTAAGCCAAGACAACGGTACCAACACAACAAATTCCCTTACTCTCTTCTTTGTAATGTTTTGTCCGTTTTGGCCATGGACAACGTCTTGGATTCTTAAGTGCGTTCAATTTGAGGCGGCCCGTCCTCGCACTTAAATAGGTGGTCTCCTACAAGGTATCCTGCTATACCCCACTTCACAAGTGTTAGGAACCATTAAAAGTTTCCCAAAGACCTAACCTCAACTCGTTGAGGATCATTACGGGTTTTGAAAACTTAACCTTTACCCATACCGCGATAGCACTTAACGTCTATCGCGGGAACGACTTTGGATTTGGTGTTTCTTTTCGAAATCACTATCCGAAGTGCTCATGCTTCCACCGAAGCGATCAACCGAACCTTTACAACTTAGTTTTCCCATTGAACCAAATTACCGGGATCTCCAGTTCGTAAGGTTGGGTTTCCACCGTATTGGTCCGTATATTTTGGGTTTTAAGCCCATTCCCCTAGACAGGCGAACACTTGATCTCTAGGTAGTCCCTTAGTTTGTAAACAAGGAAGTGACACCCGTGATGATCAACTCGCCATACGGTCTTATGTCTCCGACGGATCCCGACGATATGTCCAGACGCCGTCATCCGTGTCCTTCCTAAAGCCGACCGGCTAGCCACGATGTAGAACTGCTGAAGGCACGGGTTTCTCCCAATAAGGGACGTCCTCTAATGAGTCGTGAAGTTACTCAACTTCTTTCATGCTTTGTATAAAGCGATAAACTCCGATACCATCATGAATCGGTCGATGCAAGTTTGCTTAGAGGATTTTCCAAGAACCACCATACACATTTACTTGTGGCTTTGGTGTTCTTCGATCCGATGTCCGGTTGCATCACCGTGTTCTCTCGTAACCGCTGGACATCCGAATACTATAATCCGTAGATAAGCGAATAATTCGGATATCGTCATATCCGACTTAACGCCTTCTATTGATCGGTGAACCTTAGTTCAACGATCTCGTTTGTTGGACGATACCGGTCGGTTGTAGTGTGTACAATACATTGAACTACACGTGACCCGAGCATATCGCTCCTTGTCTATGGGTGCACCATGATTCCAATCGGTTCTATGATTCATATCCATTGGTGGCTTCAACGAGACCGTCAACTATCGACCGATCCGTTAGATGTCTTAGAAATCCAATTCCTAAGATGTCATCTGTGATACTCATATCTTTCATATCGAGACTTTGTTTCAATATGATTTTCACTCTAAGACCGTTGGTTTTCCAACCGTTGGCTTTCTAACTTCGAGTCAATGTTTCGTGATCGATTCATTGTTTCGTTTTATCCGAGACTTTCGGGACCAAAATGTTAACATTTCGGGGACCAAAATGAAAGTTCGGGAAAGAAGCCCAACAGATTCGAAGAAACCAATTCGATCCTCTTCTTCCAACTCTCCGGTTTGGAAGGTCGTTTTCAACACCCATGCCATGTAAGATTACAATGGCCCTGGATGTGAAGCTACTCACAGGGGAGCACTTTTTATAACCCAAAGGTTCTTTTCCTGGAGGAAGATTAACTATTACACACGTATGGTTCTATATATGGAATCTATTTCTCCCTTTAGCTTCTTTCCAAAGAAGCGCTTTTGGAGATAACAATTATTTGTTAATTGTCCATGGTTCGTTCTCAACCATACAAGCTAGAAGGACTGGAACAAGTCTTTGTCCCCTCTTTGCTCCGTCTTGGTTCAACATCTAGAATCCCCGAGTTCTCGCAGATCCGGAATATTAAGTTCCGGATAGACAAGCAACTTTCGAGTCATGAAGATACGGAACGTCTAGTTCCGGACATCAAAGCCCTCGCGGGTTCTTGTTAACATTGAGCAATTACTCCTTTTTCCTTTTCCAAGGAAAGTTATCTCCAAAGAATTCAGCATTCTTTGACGCCAAGAGGCGATCAACACTATCGTTATTTGCGGATCCAAAGTGGATATGCAATCTACGATCTTAGGTCGAACTTGACTGTTTCGGTAGCCCATCTTTTACCAAGCTACCCCTCATAATTTGGACGTACGGCTTAGCGCTTGGCTAACACCGTTAGACTGAGGTGAGTAATGAGCAGTCGTTTACTAAACGATGTTTCACTTTCTCCCCCTCTATCACTACGAATTTCTCAATCCGTAGGCTTAGTTGATTTTCAACTTCTGTTTTGTAGCGCTTATCCGCTTCAACAACTTCATCTTCGTTTTTCAATAACCAAAGGATACAATACGTTGTACCATTATCAATAAAGGTCATAACGTACTTGTCTCCCCCCCTCTATTTTGTATAAACTTCAAATCACCCAAGTAGGTGTGACTAAGTTCTAGAGGAGCGGTGCTTCTTTCGCTATTCCCTTGACGGAATTTGGAAAGGTGATTTTGCCTCTTCGTCTACCTCACATTCATTTTGAGGGTTTATGTCGACAGTAGGCAACAATCTCATCATCGTTAGCTTTTGAATGACTTGCTATTTAACGTGTCTTAATCTATGATGTCATAGATGCACAGATTACAATATATCATTCATTTGGCTATAGACATATTGTACCACTCTTAGTTTTTACGGACCTGTTGGACTAGTCTCAAATCAGATTTGACCAACAACGTCCTTTAACCAAGTTATGAACATGTATCACCTCTTTTAGAGTGATCTCATTTCTTGAAGTCCTATTGAGGACAACCTCTCTAGCCCCTTTGATTTTAGAGGTGGCGTTGCTTCACATGAACAACCTTTTGCCCGTGGTTAGGGCGTAACCGGATCATATGTGATCTCGATACTCGGGTCCACTCTAGTTGCTTTGGCAGACCGAGTGTCCAATTTCTTTACTTGCCTTTATTTAGGCCTTCAGATCATTTAGGACCTGGAAACTCTGGCCCACCTTACTAGGTGTCCACCACTTTTCCTATGAAATGAATTCTGGCACCACTCCATTCGCCTGGAGGCCTTATATGACTGAGTGTCCAATATCATCATATCAAAGAAATTTCAGCCCACTCTAGTCGCCCGGAGGCTTTGTATGACTGAGTGTCCAATATCATCCTATCAAAGGAATTTTGGCCCACTCCAGTCGCCCGGAGGCTTTGTATGACTGAGTGTCCAATATCATCCTATGAAGGATCTTCTGCCAAATAATATGACAGGCTTAACGTCATTAACTTTTAGACTTCTTCCGTTATGATTGGTGCCCAGATAATTCTTGGCGTTTACTTAAGAGTGGTAACGGTTTTCGCACGATCGGTGGATCTTACTCCCTCGTATGTGCGAACATACTTTACACACTTTAGTAATTACACTTAAAAGAACGGATCTTCTTAAGTCGTTTACAAAATCCAATCTTTAAACGGAAAAGAAGATGAGATTAAACTTCTGATTTGTTAAAGCATAAGGAATATAAATTATTTTCATATTCCTCCTTACTTTAATCCATTTTTAATCAGACATAATTTAATCTTTATTCTTGACAAGTAAGAAAAACTACTTATCATTTAATCTTTATTCTTGACAAGTGAGAAAAATACTTATCCCAATTTCGGATTCTGGCTCACTTCAGTCACTTCATCGACCGAGTGTCCATTTCCTTCTCACCATTATTCGGATCCTTTGTCCGGGACCAGATATAGGCCTTCTGCTACAAGATAGAATAACATCTTCACTCTTCTCCTCTTGTCCCAGTTGACATCCTCGTGCTCTCGTGAGCGCTTGTTCCCACCGATCTTGGTAGCGGTGACACCATGAACACGTTCATCATCATCACTCTCTTCTACCAGAAAACCATTTCCATATCCGGATTTGGTCACACAACTTTTGACCGACATCTTTCGAACACTAATAGTAATACAATAAGAAAGAATTGTTGTGTATATAAGATTCGAAATTGGTTTGGGGTTTGGGACCCCAAGGGGTATCCCATGTGTTTAAAGGAGGGAGGACCTAGATGTGCTTCGGTTCGAGGAAAGACCACACGCGCGCCGCCGCCCGCCCGTCCCGTCCGGTCCGGTTCCGATTCCGAGTTCCGGGTTCCGGGTTCTCGGGTTCTCGGGTCACGGGTCGTGGGCTATGGGCTGTGGGCCTTCTGATATTATCTTTTTGGGCCAGAAAACTTTGCCAGAAGTACGGTTGATCCCGAAGTTTCGATATACGATTTGGACCGAAATTCTTTCAGATGTACAGTTTGGTCCCTGAAGTTTCAAGATGTACAGTTTGGTCCCTGAAGTTCAGAATTTCGACGGTCAAGAACTGAAACGTCAAGCACTCAATTCAGCCATTTATTTTGGCTGAATTACTCCTCCTATAATGGCCAAATCCGTTGGTCTTTCACCATTTATGTTGGTGACTTTACTACCTCCATAATGGCCATTATTTGGCTATTATGGAGGCGATTTTCAGCATAAACAGCCCCTCCCTCTCCTATAAACACCCCATTACACCATTGTTGAGCACTAACAAGAAGCTAAAAGAAACAGTAGAGGCAACACACGAAAATACACAAGCAGAAATTTCTTCTTCCTACAACTTTCAAGCATCATTTCGTTACTCAATATTCTTCACGGTAGCTCTTGAGTTTCCTTTGCTCAAGGGTTCCATTGCTGTTTTATCTTGGGAGACAAATTGTCCAGGACGTATAAAGGATACATACGGGGCAATATTGTCTTAAGGATAGAGTGCTACACTCGACTCAACAAAAACAATTTACATTTTTCCGTCTTCTATAAAACTGGAATTTCCAGTTTTTACTTGTGTAACGATTGTAATTTCAGATTCCATGTTGAATTATTGAAATCTTTGTTTATCCTTTCGAATACTTGTAATAGTTAAATACTTCCCGTACTGCTTTATAAAGTACCATAGAGCAAAACTCCCAACAGTTTATACAATGTCAGATATTGAATCCGCTTAGCTTCTTCTTGTGGTTCTTTTATATTTTGATAATGAAAATTCTTGTTCTACCATTAGCTAGGTTGAAGGCGATTCTTATTCAGGCTTGACAACATGGTGGCAAAGGCTGACCATGCACATCATTGACAATAGATGGCATCTGTTCGTTTGGCTAAGTCTCTCAGATATAGGCCCTAGTATTAATTGTGGTGTCAACTAGCTACAAGATAACTACCTTGGATACATAAATGTTCGGCATGTACAACGAGTTTGACTAATCAACGTTGCATGCAGCCAACTTTTTACTACCTTTTTGCTAAAGTAATTAATTGGATCAGATGTGGAGAAAGGATAGAAAGGAATTCTGCTAGAGAAAAATATACAAGCTTTTGCACGGATTCCCTTCAAACGCACTGGTCTCTAATTTTTACCTCATGTTTGTGATCTTTAATTTTTGCTCCGGTTGCTCATTTAATGAAAATATCCAAACTTGCTTCGCTCGACATAAGTTTTGTAACATTGAAACTTTGCTTCGCTCAGTATAAGTTCTGTAACATTGAAACTTTGTTTCGCTCAGTATAAGTTCTGCAGGAATTTAGTTATGCAGCATAAGTTAGGTAGTAGTTGATGTGCTCAGAGATTGGAGTTATGCCTTTTGGGGCATATGTCTTTATCCTTTTTCGTGCCCATTTTTGTGGAATTTGATATGTTTTTGGTCATTTTTATGTTTAGTTTTGAAAGTTTTGTTGTGTCCGGCATAAATTGTGGGAACAAAATTTAAATTTATCCCGGGCGAAATTTAAACTTATGCTGCACAAAAAGCGCTGAAGGGTAAAAATTAAAGACCACAAATTTGAAAGGTAAAAATTAATTAAAAACCACCCGACATAGGGATATTTGTGCGAATGACCCAAAAATATACCTTTTTTTCACTATAGCAAAGATTAGTAATCTTGGGTTTAAGCTCGGTGAATATGTGCTTTCTTTCGAGAAAGCGACTCCGTTATTCTACTATACATTTCTCATTGGAATATTATAAGAATGACAACAGATTAATTAGTTCTACTTTGGTAGAAACTAGAAATATGTCATCCTCCTTTTTGCTTTGCTAGTATAACTTTTATGCCCGGAAAGTGTAAAATATATTTCTTTAATCACCAAGAAAGATTAAATTATTACAGAAACGAAAAACAAAGCTTTAATACACGATAGGGCAAATAATCTCATTCTCAGCTTCTTAATCTTATTTTACAAAATGAAAAATACATGATTAGTACAACTAATAAGTAGCTGGAAATTTTGCCACTGATCAATTCGGAGAGCAATATATTATATTGTACACTACACAAAACTATAGAATGAATAATTTTTTCTAATTGCTATATTTGTTAATTAAGAAGCTGCCACTGCTAATTGAATCTCCCCTTCTGTAATTGGCAAGAACCCTACATGTTTCTGCATTACATAAAAAAGAAAAAAAAGGTTAACCGAAAGATCTTCTAGAAGATTATATAAGATCAAAATACTCCATCAATCTTAATTTATGTAACACAGTTCGAATTTCGAGAGTCAAATCAATTTAGTTTGACCGTGAACTCATACATGAAATCTTTAAGTTTTTAGAAATAAAATATACATATTTAGAAACTACGTAAAAAGTATTATAAATCGCAATAATTGATTAAAACTATTTAAATGACATTTAAATAAATTACAGTCAAAGAAATTCGTTTGAATCTCAAAATCTGAAAAGTGTCACATAAATTGATACGGAGAAATATATATTTTAAAGAATATACATTGTCCAGTCTTTTTTTTCCTTTTCTGTTGCGTACAGTATTAATGGTGCAACCAAATTTGTCATCATAGTTAGTTACGTTATGATAAATTTGTCATCATAGTTAGTTACGTTATGATAAATTTGTCATCATAGTTAGTTACGTTATGATAAATTTGTCATCATAGTTAGTTACGTTATGATGGGCTGAATAATCTGTTTCAACGAATTTTAGTTTTTTCTAAATTAAGTTGGTGTGGTGTATAAATAATTCTGGTTGTTACACTACCAAAAGTGCTTACTTCTAGCTATTAGTTAACCAATAATTTTCCTTCTTCTCTCTCTATACATAAATAAAGAATCTATACATAAATAAAAAATATATTATTGAAGTTAGACGTATTAAACAGATATGTTAACTGAATCTAGGCAGATTAAAATAAGTTGAGTTAATAAATAGGCGAGTCATGATTACTTGAACTGATATGAACTGAATCAAAATGGGTCAAACAATGAATCATAGCTAACTCGTCCTTATTTCTTATAATTTGTTTAATGACCTAATAAAACTTTTTTCTTCTTTATTTAGTTATATATAACATATTAAATTTAAAAAAAAGAAAAAAAAGATTGACAAAGTCTCTAGCGGTTCAATTTGGGCTATATATATAAATAAATTTTTTAGATGAACTAAATTAGACGCGTCAATATATATGATATGAGCTAAAGTTATCAAATTTTGACTTAGCTGTTGATTTAGAACTAAAATTTAACAAATAACGACTAGTAAGAGAAGCAGAAATTCTTGAAAATAGAATATCCACAAAAGGAAGAGAACATTACCTCTCGAGATCTGATACCCTTTTTAATAATACCTCCACCATTATTATTCTTCCATTGACTTTTTTCTTGTCCCATCAACGGTCCACTTTTACTCTGAAACATTTCTCCTCCACCACCATTGTTATTGTTCATGCAAAGTCTCATAATCTTCTCACCAACATCACTCCCATCTTTGCTTTGCATCATCAATTTCTCCACTTCCGCTTTCGGTAGCCTCAACTTCAGCCTAACACCACCGTTGAGCGGGCCTGAAGCTGAGTTGTTATTATGATAAGACGAGTACTCTTCTGTCTTCATGATTGACAAGTCTGACACGGATCTCCGTGCTAGCATTAGTGTCTCGAGCCGATCCTTCGCGCTCATTTGGATCCCCGAACGGACCCTCCTAGGGTTTTTTTCTTCGGGGAATTTGGGTAATTCTACGAGAAAATAAAGCCTTTTGGGCTTTAACTCTTGTTGTGGCTCCAATGGCTTTGCTCTAATCCCGAAATGCTTCACTTGTTCGGATTCTAATAATACCAACGATGGATAATTCTTCAGAACCTCGTTTGCATAAACTGGGGTTCTGAATTTCATAGTTTGTCCATCGATTTTCATCACCTTTGCTGTCTTTTTTCTTCCAAGAATATTTCCCATATATTTTCCTTGTAACTTGTTCAGGCTTCAAGTACTGCTTTTTTGCTATATATTTTCAAATCTAACATCCCAAAAAAAAAGGAATGAAACAGTATTTATAATTACAAAACTAAGAGATGAGCACAAATACAAAATGGGTGCAAAGATAAGGACGTTGAGGAGGATGGGTCAAAGAAATAGTACGGGGTGTTTAAATGAAATGTCGACTGCTTTGACAATTTTTGAAAAAAGTCGTTTAATATATAAATTTTCACCTTTTGTGCCCAACTTCTAAATTTGTACATTGTATATCACAAATTTCTTATAAAAAGAAACTTGAAGTATAAAATAAATAAATAAATAAACAAAAGGGAAAAAGGAGTCCACACTGGGAAAGATGATAGTAGTAATTAATTAGTAGGGCTTTCCAGTGGGTCGGGTCGGCCAGATCGTGACCCGTCCCGCTTACCACCCCGATCCCCCTTAAAAAAATGAAAGCGGGGTTCGAACTTGGGACGGGACTAGGGCTCGTCCTGATTCCGCCCGTCCCCTCCCCCCTCTTTGTAAAAATAGTTGTTGCACAACGTTTATAACGGTCATTTTGGCCCCCCCACCCCATAAATCCACTACTCCCTTAATATTTATTTTTAACCTCTAAGTTAGTATATTTACACTTTAACCATATTTCTCAACTATAAATACCTCATTTTTCTCACAAATCTTCCTACCACCTCTCTAATCTCTCTATCTATCTCTCTATAAGTATACATTGCCTACTACTTATTTTATTTTATTTGCTTATTTATATCAAAGTTCAAAAATTGGGAGTGAAGTTGACAACTAGCTTGAGGATCATCCATCGAGTAAAGTTTCAATTTTCAACATCGATTACGCTTCGACGTTACGTCGGCGTTTGGTACCTTCGTTCCTTCTTTAAATTATTATTGTTACTTAATTTTAATTATCGTACTTAATTTCATTATCTTTAATTATTTATTTATATAATTATAATGGAACAAATTGGACGTTTTATTTCTGGTAGAGGTACGGGTAACAGAGGTAAGGGTGCATCTTCTAGTAATCTTATTCCTAGTCCCGATGATTTCACTCATATAGATGAAATTGATTTTTTAATGATATTAATATATCATTAGATCATGAGGTATATTCTGCAGCTGAACCAGACTTTAATTTTAAAAATGAATTATACGATAATGTAGATAACACACCCACTGATGCACCTTCACCTCAGGCTCAGACTGAGTCTCATCCTGAAACTCAAACTGGAATGCCTCTTATACCCTCATAGTATGAGTCGAGGCCCAAGACAACGAAAATTAAAATCACATGCATGAGATATTTTTGATAGGGACATTGATAATGAACTAGCTAGATGTAAAATTTGTCAAGAAGTTTATAAATTTAAAACCGGAAAATGTCAAGGTAGGACGAGAGGTTTAATGAGACATGTAGAAAACTCTCATAAAGCAAGGTATAACTAATACCTGGTTGAAAAATCGGGTGTGTCAATGACTTCTGAATTGGGACAAGGTTCACATAGTGTCCCCGACCAAGTACAAGGTCGAATTAACCCGATGACGGAGGGAATTATAGGTCCTGAATATGATAAACACAGAGATAGAGAAAATATAGTAAAATTAGTTGCGGTGGCGGATTTGCCTTTTTCATTTTCTCCCTCTCCTGGTTTTATTCATTACATTAGAGAAACGTATAATCCTACTTTTAACGATTTTCCTAGATTAACTGTTAGAAGAGACGTTTTTAAATTTGCACATGAATATCAACAATAATTACGTTATGCATTATATCATTTTAATGGCAAAGTGGCTATCACTTCTGATATAGGCCGTAGTACTAACGGTACTGGTTATTTAACTGTAACATGTCATTGGATAGATCAGACTTGGTTTATGCAAAAACGTATTTTAGCATATAGATATATTGATGATAGGCACACTGGATCTTTTATTGCAAGAAATATTCATGAAATTTGTGAATATTATGGAATAACTGATAAAATTATGAATGTTACATTAGATAATGTTACTTCTAATGATTATGTTGTAAACCTTTTAAAAACTCGATTAACTCCATCTTTTTCCGATAATTTTCATATAAGACGTGCATGTCATAATTATAATTTCGTTGTAAAGGATGACCTAAAACTTTTTAAAAATATTCTTGATAAAGTACAATTTGCTATAAATTTTATTTTTAAATGCAATAAAATACAAAGACGCAAAGAGTATAAAAAAACTTGTCATGATTGTGGATTACCTTATAGAAAAATCCAGAAGAAGTAGTGACTAGGTGAAATTCTTCGTATGAACAACTACTTGTTGCTCACAAGTATAGAAGACATATATCTTTATTATTTAACGTCCATAATCAAAATTCAAGGGATATGCTTGTAGATAATGATTGAGATTTTTTTTAGAGAAGTTTTTTCTAGCTACTAAAGAATTTTCTGGTATTTATTATCCTACTATTTCAACTATGTTATTTTATATAGCTCTAATATTTTTGTTACTTAGTGAATATATGAAAAAATCATCTTACGCTCCATCTATTAAAAATGTTTATAAAATTTAAAAAATACGTTTTTCTATTCCCACTATTTATATTATTGGTGTTGTATTAAATCTGACTATTAAAGTAGATGGTTGTAAAACACTTGTTGAAATAATTTATGAAAGTATAGAAATACTTCCACCTCCAAATCCAACAAACCCAAATAAAAAACCAACTCACGAACCAACTAAAGAAGAAGTTACATCTAGCATACACACTGAATGCAAATATATATATATATATATATATATATATATTACCAAGAACAAAGTGCAAATAATCAACCGGCTTCTGTACCATCTTCTTCTACTTCGCTACAACCTTATAAAAGACATGCTGTTTCTGCCTCAAGTATTCAAGGCCTTAGAAATAGAATGTATAATTGTTCAACTTCTTCACAAATTAGTGAGTTTGATGTTATGTCTTGTAGGGTGCGGTACCATACGAAATAATTGTCAATGAAGATGGACGTGAAGACTTGCTGAGATACTGGAGGGAGAATGAGAAGACATTTCCGACACTAGCAAAGATGGCTCGAGATGTGTTGAATATTCAAGCGTTATCAACAGCTTCGGAAAACAATTTTTCTACTGGAAAGTTTCAAATAGGAGAGCATAGACACTCATTGGCAGGAGACATATTGGAGATTGCAGTTTTATTCAGAGATTAGATTAGAGCGGAGCATCAAACGTGCGGTCAACCAGAGATAAACGAAGAAGACGACCTCAACTACAACGAAATCTTATCTGAGGGAGCAGGAAGCGACGTCGAACAATTTGACCAACAACTTCCAATTCCGACAGAAGTTCCTCAAGAGATTGTGAGGAAATTTAAAAAAGTATGGTTTCATATGTAATTTTTAGTGGCAATTTTACTATGTGATTTGCAACTTTTGAACTACGAAACAAAGTTGCAATTTTAAAATTGTATTACAAAAAAATCATATTTCTATTAAATAATATAAGAGACACAAAAACAGCCTTGGAATATTTTTATTCACTATCTTGTTCAATTATTTAAGTGTTTAAATATATATTTTTAAATTAAGTATCTAAAAAATCTCTCAAATCCCGTAACCCGACCCGTCCCCCAAAATCCCGACCCCTCTCCGGCGGGATATGGGACGGGAGGGGACCTCTTCCCGTCCCGCCTATCCCGGCCCGCCAGTCCCGCCGGATCCCGATCTCGGACACCCCCCATCCCGCCATAGCCCGTCCCGTCGGATCCCGTCTCACTGGCCAGCCCTAGTAATTAGTACTTCTTCAGTCCCAATTCATGTGACACTTTTTAGTTTTTACTTTGGTCAAAAAGAATATCACCCTCTTTTATTTAAAAATAATTTAATTTTACATATGATTTATATGCATACAGATGTTTATCGCTGGTTCTAGACAAGGGCATAGTCAAGTAGGGCTAAGCGGGTTCATTTGAACATCTTCCGATGAAAAATTACATTATTTATACATGATTAAAATTATTTTTATCTATATATAGTATATATTGAACTCCTTTGGCTTCTTGATGTGTTTACTTCTTCATACTTTGAACATCCTTAGTGAAAAATCTGACTTCGCCACTGATTTTAGATCAAACGTTTCACAAGTCTTTCATTCTTTAAAAACTACTCGGTCCAATCAAACATAATTGTTAAGAGTCCCACATCGGATATGGAATGGGAACATGGACTCCTTATATGGACTTGGACAATCCTTACCCTGCAAGCTAGCTTTTGGGGTTTAGTTAGGCCCAAGATTCATTCTTTACATGTTATCAGAGTTAGGCCCATTCCAATTCTTTGTTCCCTGATGTTGGGCCCCAAAATTATATTATCCACGCTCCAGTTAACAAGGTCTGGGCGTGCGGGAGAGTGTTAAGAGTCCCACATCGGATATGGAATAAGAACATAGACTCCTTATATGTACTTGGACAATCCTCACCCTACAAGCTAACTTTTGGGGTTGAGTTAGACCCATGTTCTCATTCCATATCCGATGTGGGACTCTTAAGTCTTAACACTCCCCCGCACGCCCAGACATTGTTAACTGGAGCGTTGATAATATAATTTGGGTGCCCAACAACGGTGAACAAAAAATTGGAATGAGTCTGGCTCTAATACCATAAAAGAATATATATTGAGCCTAACTCAACCCCAAAAGCTAGCTCGTAGGGTGAGGATTGTCCAAGTCCATATAAGGAGTACATGTTCCATTTCATATCCGATGGGGGACTCTTAACAATAACCACATGAATTGGAGCGGAGGGTGTAGTTTAATTTGGTAAGGCAATCATTGGTTAATTACTATTCCCTCCGTCCCATATTAGTTGTCCACGTTATTAAAAAGAAATGTCTCAAAATACTTGTCAATTTACAAAATCAAGATAGAATAAGTAAAGTTTTTCTATTGTCCTTAATATTAATTATTTTTTAAAGTAGTCAATATTGATTAGAATGCAATTAATTAGAGAGAAATAAGAGTAATATAGTAAAAATGCGCTTCTATTTATAATTTCTTAATAGACGTGTAAGGAAAAAAAGTTAACAATTAATATGGACCAAGGGTGTAAGGTGATATTTAGGAATTTAGGATTATTAAAGCAGAAAAGACGTACGTAAATCACGGTGTGGATCCGTGAATTGATGAGAGATCCCATATATCGTTATCATAGTTTACACCAACATTGACCTCTTCAAATAATTTCTATATCTTGTCCCACGAAAGTATGCAAATTCTATCTATACAATATTAATCATTTCAACACACGTAGAATTATGCGTGCATATAAAAACAAAAAAGTTTTTAATTTACTATATATATATATATAAAAAATCATACTCTTGTAAAGGTAAAGAGTGGTGGACAAAGAATTTTGTTTACGTTGTCAACATGATTTTTGAATACGACTTTAATTAACCAGCTATGGTCTAAATTGATGCTCTAATAAAGAAATTGTAAATTTTTTTTTGGTTTTCCACGAGGTCTATTCGTTATTCTCATTTGGTCCCAACCAAATCTGAATATGCACCCAGAAAGTCTCATATTGGAGTAAAACACTTCCTAACAAAGGCGACTTCATACGTAGTGCTCGAATCTGAAACTTCTGATTAAGGATGAAGAAAAACTTATCGCCCCCCCACAACCTTGTTGCTGAAATTATAAAATTTTCAACATCTCATAAAAATTATCTTGAACAGTGAATCAAATAATCAAATTATCTCGATCTGTATGCTTTTCTTGATGTGTATTTATCATAATTTACTATTGCACCTAATATACTTGAAATTCAATTAATTATAATGTCAAACAATCAATTTCTGTCCCTAGACGTTCCATGTACCATGTCCATTCATTCAGCAAAACCCAACGATCTTATCAAAAGATGGAATTAAGAATTCATTATTTCGTGAAAAAGAACCTAGTCTCTTAATTTCACTCCATTAATTATTATGCAACAAATACTTTAACAAGAAAAAAAGCCTTTTCCAGCTAAGCACATAGAGTACTTTTTAAGCATCATCAAGTTTGTCTTTCAAATATTGAAAACATATCTAAGTGCGGAAAATCCAAAGAAAAATGAGAGAGAAACTCTAGTTCTTAAGAAGCTTCTAGAGAGAGAAAGTGAGAAATGTCATATGTGTATTTGAAATGGCAAAAGTGTACTTGTTATAGTTGTTTCATATATTTATAAAAACTACACCGACTAAATAAAATAAACGGGTCAGGACGTAATTACAAATGTGGCTCAGAAGACAGAAATCACTAAGGAGGCTTCTGAAGCCCATTAACTATATCTCTAACATCCCCCCGCAAGTTGGATGCCAGATCCAACTTGGAAAGCGAAGTCTTGTGTTGAACACCAGTCAAAGGTTTTGTCAATATGTCAGCCAACTGTAGAGCAGTGGGAACATGATGCAAAGAGATCAACCCTTCAGATAGTTTTTACCGGACAAAATGACAGTCTATTTTAATGTGCTTGGTACGCTCGTGAAATATGGGGTTCTTGACAATGTGAAAAACAACAGTATTTTCACAAAATACCTGAACATGAGATGAATTAGACAAACCAAATTTAGCATGCAGTCTAACTAACCAAGAAACCTCAGCCACTATTTTTCAGAGTGTTCTACACTTAGCTTTAGCTGAAGAAAGAGCAATAGTGGGTTGTTTTTTACATTTCCAGGAAATAGGAGAACCACCCAACAACAAGTAAAACCCACTAATAGAACGCCGATTCTGAACACAACCAGCCCAGTCAGAATCACAAAAACCAACCAAAGAATAATCTGCTATTGAGAAATAAACCAAGTCCAGGGAACCAGCTAAATATCGAAGTACATGTAAATCAACTTCCAGATGAGGCAAACGAGGGAAGTGTAGGAACTGACTAAGATGTTGTACAACAAAGGCAATATCATGTCGAATATGCCGCAGAAAATTAAGTTTTTCCACAAGCTTTCTCTAAAAACTAGGATCAGGACAAGGTTCACCAGAATCTGCAGATAACTTTCTATATAGTTCTAAAGGACTGACAATAGGGGTCACATTTGAACAATTAAATTATGATTTTCAGATGCAAACTTGTGTTGAGTAACAAGAAAACCTGTAGGATGCCTAATAATTTCAAGGCCAAGAAAATAATGAGCCTCACCTAGATCTTTTATTTTGAAAACATCGTCTAGAAACTGTTTGAGTGATGAAATCTCTGAAATATCATCACCAACCAACAAGATATCATCAACATATACATGCACAATGGTAACAGAAGACCCAAAAACCTTTCAGAATAAGGAATAATAATTTAAACTGGGATGATAGTCTCTAGATAATAAGGCTTCTGACAATTTGGCATACCACTGCCGAGAAGCTTGTTTGAGACCATATAGGGACTTCCTTAATTTGCATACAAGTGGACCAGAATCAGATTGATCTACTTCCAACCCTTGAGGAATTTTCATATACAGTTCTTGGAGATCACCATGGAGGAAGGCATTATTGATATCAAGTTGAAAAACTTTCCAATTCTTCTTAAAAGCTATATCTACCAAGAATTTAATGATTGTCATCTTGACAACAAGAGAGATTGTCTAATTATAATCCACCCCTCCTGATGGATATCCCTCCTTATGACTAACCTAGCTTTATATCTCTCTATAAAACCATCTGCCCTTTGTTTTATTTTATTTTATATACCCATTTAGAATAAATCGCTCTCTTACCAGGTGGTAAAGGCACAATATCCCAAGTCTAGTTGGCTTTTAAAGCCTGAAATTACTTCAACATAGCAGTCTGCCAGTTAGGATGTGCAGCAGCCTGGTGATAGTACTCAGCAGAAGTAGAACCAGCCTTAGGATGAGAGATAGAAGAGCATACATAATCATGAAGGTAGGTAGGAGTGACAATAACTCTAGTAGATCTCCTAGGTGGAATAGAAGGTAAAAGAGAAGGGTCAGGAGGAACATAAGGAATTTTGTGAAATGAGATGAGATTATACTGAAAACTAGGAACTAGAAGGACATGATGAAGTACCATATCAGAGTACAAAGGCAAAGAACATGTACATGTACCCTTAACTTTGTACCTATTAGGTAAGGAAATAAGGTAATGAACAGTGAGAGGCTTAACATTAACAAGAATATTTATGTGGGGTGTCATATCATTAGTTGCTCCAAAGTCTAAAATCCAGGGGTTGTCATACATCCGAGAGAGATGAAATGAAAAGAAATAACAAATACTATAAGCAGCATGAGTAGTTATTGTGGTCACACCTGCAAAATTAGCAGAGGCACAAAGACAAGTCTTCTGCAACTTATTCTGATTGAGGAGAGTGATAATATAATCATGTTGCTCATTGCTGAATCCATGGAATGAACCCTCTTATTTTGGAGTAGAGAAATGAGAAACAGAATTGGAAGACTGTTCGGTAGGAGAAGAATAAAGTCCTATACTTTGAACACAAGCAACAAAACCCTTCTTCCCTTTATGAACTGGAAATTAGGAGGATATCCATGAAGTCTATAACATTTTTTCATAATATGCCATGTTCTCTTACAATATTCACAATGGAGAGCGGGATTGTTGTTGTTAGGAATATTATTGTTGGGGAAATTTGGGAATTTGGAATCAAAGTTAACTTTCTAAGAATACCATTGTGCCCCAACAAAGAAAGAAGCAGACTCAGAAGCAAATAAAGGTAAGAAAGTCTGAAGTTCAGACTGTTGTTCATCGATCTGGGAGTACACATTGTCCAAGTCTGACAGAGGTTTTATCATCAAAATATTTCTCCTAATCTCACTATAGGACTCATTTAGACCAACAAGGAACTGATAAACTCTTTGTTCTTCTTCTAGTTTAACCCAATCCTCCTTACAATCACACGTGCAAGGATGGTATGTGGTAGAGATAGTTAGTTCATCCCACAACTTTCTAATTCTGTTAAAATAAGAGGCTATGCTAGAAGATCCTAGAGAAATAGAAGAGATATCCTTGCATAATTGAAACACTTTAGTTCCACTAGCCTTACCATATCTTTTTTTTATTTCTTTCCATATATCTTTAGCAATTTCAGTGTGAATAACAGTTTCTGCAATCTCCTTGTCCAAGCTATTAAAGATTCATGCAATAACCATGTCATTGCACATGACCCAAGATTCAAACGTAGGGTCAGTGGAGGCTGGTTTAAATACCTTCCCATTTATGAGCCCTAACTTTCTTTTAGCAGATAAGGAAATCTACATGCCCCTCCTCCAACTATCATATCCAGTCCCGTTGAATGGCGTAGTAACTAAGGTTATCCTATGGTAGTCAGAGGGATTAAGGTATAGGGAATGAGTGTTGGAGATTTGTGTAGTGGAAGTCGAACTATCAACATTCACATTTGGCAATATAGATGTAGAAGAATGCAAAAGAAACCCTAAATCATAGAGGAAATAGATGTTATGTTACCGTCCTCCTTCAAAGCTCGAAGGAGTTAAAGCCTTGTTCAACAAATCACATCAGCAACGATGACCAACAAAATATAGCAACAAATTACTTTGCAAAGGTCACTAAGCAACAACCAAGCCCAAAATTAGCGATAAAGATAAACAAACCTCACCGAAAACCAACACCGGTCAACTGAAAATGACGAGATCTACTCGAATCTCCATTCAAAACTTTCTTACAACCAGTATCGGCCAAACCGAACCAAAAGAAAAATCAACGAAACACTTCGAGGGTAATATCGCTCGATAGAGAATAACGAGATCACTCAGGATCTACGCTCTGATACCATGAAAACATATCTAAGTGCGGAAAATCCAAAGGAAAACAAGAGTGAAACCCTAGTTCTTAAGAATTTTTCGGAGAGACAAAGTGAGAAATTTCATCTGTATGTTCGAAATGGCAAAAGTGTACTTGTTACAGCTGTTCCAAATATTTATAAAAATTATACTTACTAATAGAGTGTGTTAACTTTCGTACTAGAGCAAACTACCTGATGATGCATTATGAATAATCTATTTTTAGTCAAAAGTTTTGCAATTTGTCCAATGAAAGAATCCGCGAAGTATGTTGGGCCAAAGCAGATAACATGTACCATACACTTGGATAAAACTAATGGCGGCTTTTCAAGCTTCAAAATTGAAGGGGAAAATTAAGTCCACAAAGCTTACTATCAAAGGAAAATTGAATACTATATCATGCTAAATTTTAATTTCATTTATAATGTGAAGCCTTTGCCCTTTTAAATGATATATACATGCTGAGAGGAGGGACATAACTTTCTAATGCTGCATTAACGATGTAAAAAATATTTACTGAAATCTTCTACTATTATACAACAGGTCAAAACACATGTTGATAGTGTAAGAAAAATATTTATTCTAGTAGCATATGACTTAAATTCTTTGCGGAAACAAAAACTGAGCTGTAATATAATCTCTAGGGCAAATAACCACATTCTCAACTTCTTGATCACAAGTCTACAAGTACAAAAACTTCTAATTTCCATTATTTGTTAAGAAGCTGCCACTGCTGATTGAATTTCTCCTTCTGCTATTGGCAAGAATCCTACACGTTTCTGCATTACATCAAAAAAAAGAAAAAAGAGTTAACCAAAAGAAGATTATATAAAATCAATTATACTTTTTTCAAAATTATTTTTAACATATTGTCCAGTGTTTTTTCTTTTCTGTTGCGTACAGTATTAATGGTTTACATCATATACAGTTAGTTACGTTATTATGGGCTCAATAATCTGCTTCAACGAATTTTAGTTTCTAAATTATAATCAATTCTGGTTGTTACACTACCAAAAATGCTTATTCTAACTGTTAGTTAACCAATAATTTTCCTTTCTCCTGCCCCCCTCTTCTCTCCTGAAAACTAAAAATTACTTACGACAAGTAAGACTGAAGCTGTAATTTTTTTTAATGACAGTACTAGTTTTCAAGTTAATTTGTGTGCATCTCAATTATTGCACCGTTTTTTTGCTATCTATCCCCAACATAAATAGTACGTAGATGTGATATGAAATTAAAGTGTGTTCGCGTTTCATGTAATTTTTCTAATCTGTTTATTAAATGTGCTTCTATTTCGTGGGAACTTGGTCTAAATTATTCGACAGGACAATTATAGTTATTCCTAACCTAACAATTCGTGCAAAAGAAGTTCTTAATCTATCTATTTCAAGTGTTCTCGAAACAAATATGGGCGGAAGTGCGGAACTACAAAATAGATTGGCCCATTATACTGCATCTGAGCACCTCCTATTTTAATGATACATGAGTGATAAGTACGTAAGGGTAAAGAATTGATCTTGGGCCTAACTCAACCACAAAAGTTAGCTTGTAGCGTGAGGATTGCCCAAGTCCATATAAAGAGTCAATGTTCTCATTTCATATCCGATGTGGGACTCTTAACACTCCTACGCACGCCCAGACCTTGTTAACTGGAGCGTGAATAATATAATTTGGGGCCCCTGTTGGAAATTTGCCTTTGGCGGGAGTTGCGACCGACCAACTTTAACGGCTTAAACACTAGTGTAACGTATGTTGGAGAATCCGGTTCTTCACACATGCATGATCTACTAAGTACGTAGATAACCGTAGGGCCAAGAATCGTCAAATTTCATTGACAAATGAAAGAGATATTGGTTCACGAAGTAAGGTGTTTGAAGCATGGAAAGTGTGGTATTGTGTGTAATTCTCCCTCATCGGTAGAGGAAGAAAGAATTGTTGTGTATATAAGATTCGAAATTGGTTCGAGGAAAGACCACACGCGCGCCGCCGCCGCCCGCCCGTCCCGTCCCGTCCGGTTCCGGGTTCTCGGGTTCTCGGGTTCTCGGGTTCTCGGCTGTGGGTCTTCTGATATTATCTTTTTGGGCGAGAAAACTTTGCCAGAAGTACAGTTTGATCCCAGAAGTTTCAGATGTACAGTTTGATCCCTGATGTTTCAAGATGTACAGTTTGGTCCCTCAAGTTTCAGATGTACAGTTTGGTCCCTGATGTTTCAAGATGTACAGTTTGGTCCCTCAAGTTTCCGAATCCTGGACGGTCAAAGCAGTTGCCAAGCACTCAATTCAGCCATTTATTTTGGCTGAATTACTCCTCCTATAATGGCCAAATCCGTTGGTCTTTCACCATTTATGTTGGTGGCTTTACTACCTCCATAATGGCCATTATTTGGCTATTATGGAGGCGGTTTTCAGCCCCTCCCTCACCTATATAAACACCCCCTTACACCATTGTTGAGCACTAAGAATGACCAAGGAGAACACCAAAAACAGTGCACGAAAATACACAACCGAAAATAGTTTTCTTCCTACAACTTCCAAGCATCATTTCGTTACTCAATATTCTTCACGGTAGCTCTTGAGTTTCCTTTGCTCAAGGGTTCCATTGCTGTTTTATCTTGGGAGACAAATTGTCCAGGACGTATAAAGGATACATACGGGGCAATATTGTCTTAAGGACAGAGTGCCACACTCGACTCAGCAAAAACTGTTTCCATTTTTCCGCCTTCTACAAAACTGGAATTTCCAGTCTTTCTTGTGTAACAATTGTAATTTCAGATTCCATGTTGAATTATTGAATCTTAGTTTATCCTTTTGAATACTTGTAATAGTTATATACTTCCCGTACTGCTTTATAAAGTACCATAGAGCAAAAACTCCCAACAGCCCCAACATCGACGAACAAAGAATTGAAATGAGTATGACTCTGATACCATGTAAAGAATGGATCTTGGGCCTAAACCCAAAATAGTAATATATTTTAAAAAAAAAAAAACTCTATGGTTAGTCCTTATTTAGGTCCTTAAAATTAAGGGTCTATTTTAAGGAAACATTTTCATTTAATACTTCTAGTAAATTCAAGACCTTCATTCATATCAAAATGGGAGCTCTTGAACCTATAGGAGCATGTAACCTTTATTTCTAAGAATCGAGTTAATTTCAACTAAAATATATCAATTAATGTCAACTCCATATTTTTTTACTTTACTAATTACCATTCATTTTATTTTATAACGGTAGAATCAAGATAATAAAATATTATAACATGGCACAAAAAGTGGATTCATGTAGATAAGAAGAGAACAATACCTCTCTTGATTTGAGTCCTTTCTTAAGAATTCCTCCATTATTATTATTCCATTGACTTTGATCTTCTCCAATCAACGGTCCACTTTTACTCTGAAACATTTCTCCACTTTCACCATTATTGTTCATGCAAAGTTTCATAATTTTCTCACCAATATCACTCCCATCTTTGCTTTGCATCATCAATTTCTCCACCTCCACTTTCGGCAGCCTCAATTTCAGCCTCACGGGCTGTGCTTGAGGCCTACCACCGTTGAGTGGGCCTGAAGTTGAGTTGTTATTATGATAAGACGAGTACTCTTCAGTCATAATACTGGCAGGCTTCATGATTGACAGGTCAGACGTGGATCTCCGTGCTAGCATTAGTGTCTCGAGCCGATCCTTAGCGCTCATTTGGATCCCCGAACGGACTCTCCTCGGGTTTTTTTCTTCGGGGAATTTGGGTAATTCTACGAGAAAATAAAGCCTTTTGGACTTTAACTCTTGTTGTGGCTCCAATGGCTTTGCTCTAATCCCGAAATGCTTCACTTGTTCGGATTCTAACAATACCATCGATGGATAATTCTTCAGAACCTCGTTTGCATAAACTGGGGTTCTGAATTTCATCGTTTGTCCATCGATTTTCATCACCTTTGCTGTCTTTTTTCCTCCTAGACTGTTCCCCATTAGTAATATTTTTCTTCTTGTTTCTGTTTTGAAATTTAACACCAAAAATAAGAAGGAAAAAGGTTTGTTTTGGGTTTTTATTTAGAAGCCTTTTATAGAATGTCGGCACGATAAAGAGAACAAATGGGAGAGTTGGTGTAAGATAAGGACGAGGAGGTAAACAGTGTAGTTGTTTGGAAAAGAGTCAAAGAAAGAGTGCAGATTTGAAAAATATGGATACGCTTTTTGAAAGTGAGAGAATACGTAAATATTGATGTAAATATTTTCATTCAATTAGGATTTACAATGGTAAACATATATATATATTGTATTAATGAGAAGATTCCAATCAAGGAGAATTACACTATTCTACATGGTATCAGAAGTCAAACCCTAGCCTCCCCTCTAACCCTAATTTCGGCCTCCTCTCTACCCTAAATTCGGCCGCCCTCTTCTCACACCGCCGACAAGCCCATCATCATGGCTTCTACCGCCGACTCCTCCCCCACCCACGACGTCACACATCCTCCTCATCCCCCTCCCCCTCCGAATACATTTCATCCGGCTTTTGCCGTAACGAACATCAAAAACTTTATCCCTTTAGGATGAACAATACTCATCGTGGGTCAAATTATTTCAAATACATATATGTGCTTACAACGTCCTTGATCACATTGATGCCACCACCCCTCATCCACCCGACATAGACAATCCGACATAGACACAACTCGATTCTATCGTCAAACAATGGATATATGGCACCACATCCAAGGATTTACTTCATACTATTATAAAGACAGGTGCCTCGGCTCACGAATTATGGATATGCCTAGAGAAAATCTTTCAAGACAATAAACATACACGTGCCGTCTATTTGGAGGAACAATTCAACAACACTCGTCTTGAGAACTTTGCCAATATGTCAGACTATTGTAAACAACTAAAATTGGTTGCCGATCAATTGTCTAATGTTGGCACTCTGATTTTTGAAATAAAGATGATTTTACAACTTATCAATGGTTTGCCGAATGGTGAGTACGATACACTTGCGATGATGATCCAACAAGTTGATCTCCTCCATAGCTTCAACAAGGTCCGTTCACAACTGCTGTTGGAGGAGACCAGACGAGCCAAATAGGATGAACACACTCAACATGCATTTGCGGTTGACATACCGCCAACCACCAACACACCCGCTGGTCCTCTACCACCCACCCCACCGTGGTGGCCGAGGTGGCAGCAAAGAACGTGGTTGCGGCAACGGGCCTGGCGGAAGAGGAAAGGGTCGCGAAGGACGATCCAATTCCACCGGCCCAACACAGCAGGCCATATACCCATCACCTTGGGCCGACCCACTGCCTTGGGAGATTTTCGGAAACTAGGCCGCCCCTCCATGCCCATACCCAAAATTGTCGGCCCAGCACGCTGGCCAGTGGCAACAACCTAACAAACTGGGCCCTCATCCAGTTCCACGTCAGGCAGGCCACACGGAGCAGGCCCATATTGTGTCAGCCCAACACCAACATCAACCTTCCGGCCTACTCACCCCTACCGAATTGGCCTAGGCCTACAACACTATGAATCTACAACAGCCAGACGATGCCTGGTATATGGACACAGGCGCTACATCCCACCTCACTCGCAACTCTGGTAATCTTCCTCAACTATTTAATTTGTACAATCCTCAATTTATTTTGATCGGAAATGGAAATCGCATTCCAATTCAAGGTTATGGCACCACTCATACACCACCACCTCACCCTCCATTTTTCCTCAAAAGCATCCTATATGCTCTTAACATCATTAAAATTTTAATCTTTGTTAGGAAATTTGTTACTAATAATTTCGTATCTATTGAGTTTGACCCTTTTGGTTTTTCTGTGAATGACCTACATACGGGGACACCTCTTACGAGATGCAATAGTGTGGGGTACCTTTATCCTTTCTCATCCAATTTCGCTGCACATGTCCATCCACATGCCTCTCTAGCTGCAATCTCTCCATCAACCTGGCACAGTAGACTTGGGCACCCGGGAGCACCAATTTTTAGCTTTATTAGAAGTCAAAATTTCATTCAATGTAATAATGGGAAATTTACCCAAAATTATTATTCTTGTCCTTTAGGGAAGCATGTTCGACTTTCGTTTGAATTATCTTTGAGTGTTACTTTTTCTCCTTTTGATATTATTCATGTGAATTTACGGACATCTCCCATTACTAACAAACCGGGTCACATATATTATTTGGTATTTTTGGATGATTTCTCACACTTTCTTTGGGTTTATCCTCTAAAATATAAGTCCCAAGTTTACTCAATTTTCCTTGAATTTCAAGCTTATGTTAAGACCCAATTTGAAAAGACCATCAAAACATTTCAATGTGATAACAACCGTAAGTTTGACAATTCCCACTTTCATAAATTTTGTACAGACAATGGGATGGTATTTCTATTCTCGTGCCCCTATACCTCACCTCAAAATGGTAAAGCCGAAGGAATCCTCTGCACCATTAATAATATGATTCGTATCATGCGTCTCTTCCCCCTCCCTTTTGGGTCTATGTGCTTCACATGGTCGTCTACATCCTTAATATATTACCTACACGTACCCTTCAAAATAAAATTCCTACTGAAATTCTATTCCGTCAGATCCCTTCTTATGGTCACCTTCGAATTTTTGGTTGTCTATGCTACCCTAATATCGCCTCCATTGCTTCTCACAAATTAGCACCTAGGACTACTCTGTGCATTTTCTTAGGTTTCCCGTTAAATCATAGGGAGTACTTATGCTATTATCTGTCCACAAATAAAGTCCTTTTCTCTCGTCATATCACGTTTGAGGAGAACGTCTTCCCCTTTTCCAACTTTCGAAAATTCCAAGTCACTGACTATAGATTTCTTAACGATTCAGACACTTCCCTTCTCATGAGACATGCAATACATCGTGGCACCCATCTCATCACATCACTGCCCCATCCCCCGTCGACTACCTCCTCCCCTCCCTCTCCCATCCCACCCGCCATCCCGTCGACCACCATCCGACCCACTGCTTTCATCTCGGCCTCTTCATTCCCGTCTCTGTGCTCACTGCCCCACCCCCTACCATTGTTCTCGTGATGGAAAATCTCATGTCCCAAACCATCTCACTACCTCTACCCACCCACTACCCGTGACCCAAACAGTCATACTTCTGACCCATTGTATGGAAACCCATGCACATCATGAGATTTTCAAACCGAAAGTCCACTTTAACCTATCCACTCAAAATATTTCACCTATACCTAAAAATCCAAAATTAGTCAATCCTGACCCGAATTGGAATGTGGTCATGCATGAGGAATTTAATGCACTCACTACAAAGCGCACTTGGGATCTTGTCTCGAGACCAGAAGGGGTGAATGTGATTCATTGCATGTGGCTATATCATCACAAATTCAGACCTCCAGTCCAGTGATTAAACCAGACACCATTCTCACTGTTTTGAGCATTGTTATGGAAAATAACTGGCTGATTCATCAACTTGATGTGATAAATGCGTTCTTACATGGGGATTTGAAAGAAATCGTATATATGCATCAATCGCCTAGCTTTGTGCATCTTGAGGCTCATCAGTATGTTTGTCGTCTTCAAAAGTCACTCTATGGCTTGAAACAAGCCCCCAGGGCTTGGTATGAGCGCTTTGCCACTTACATTA
Source organism: Anisodus tanguticus (assembly GCA_034509755.1). Lineage (NCBI taxonomy): Eukaryota > Viridiplantae > Streptophyta > Magnoliopsida > Solanales > Solanaceae > Anisodus > Anisodus tanguticus. The sequence goes on along the minus strand of CM067540.1, from coordinate 564,471 downwards.
TGAAGATCGGATTCGTGTGCAGCAAAAGTGATAATTCACTTTTTATTTTTCATCGAGGTAATGACACTACATACATTTTTCTCTATGTGGATGATATTATTCTGACTACCTCATCTAACGTGCTGAAACACAAGATCATTACCATGCTCAAATCTGAATTTTCTATGACAGACTTGGGTAAGTTGAGTTATTTTTTAGGGATTTCAGTAAGCAGATCTGAAAATGCAATGTTCCTATATTAGCATAATTCGGTGCCAAAGAAATTGTTTACAGAACTAAAATGGCAAACTGCAAGATCATGCCCACTCCAGTCGACTCAAAGTTAAAATTTGGTGCCGATGACAAGGATCCGGTGCTCGATCCTTACCTTTATAGGAGCCTTGCTGGTGCACTTCATAGCTTACCATCACTAGGCCCAATATTGCCTATATTGTTCAGTAGGTGTGCTTTTTATGCATGCTCTTAGGGAGCCTCACTTTACCGCTCTTAAACGTATCATTCGGTATGTTAAGGGTACTCTTGATTATAGATTACATCTCTATCCATCTGAACCGACCAGGCTGATATCATATACGGATGCCGATCGGGGCGGCAGTCTGGACACACGTCGATTCACTTTCGGCTATTGTGTATTTTTGGGTGATAAACTCATCTCGTTGTCAGCCAAACGACAAGCCACACTTTCCATTTCGAGTGCAAAAACAGAATATAGAGGCGTTGCGAACGTTGTTGCCGAGATTTGTTGGCTCTGAAACCATCTTCTAGAGCTTAACCGTCCCTTACGTAAGGTATCTATTGTGTACTGTAATAACATATATGTTGTCTACTTGTCTCATAATCCGGTTCAGCATCAGCGAACCAAACATATTGAGATGGATATTCACTTAGTTCATGAGAAGGTCGTCATGGGTCATGTTCGGGTGTTACATGTTCCTTTTTCATATCAGTACGCAGATATATTTACTAAGGGACTTCCCCAGCAGTTGTTCCTTGACTTTAGATCCAGTCTGAGCGTCTGGTCTCCTCCCGCTCCGACTGAGGGGGTATGATAGAGAATACGTAAATATTCTCCATATATTCTGTAATTATTATTTTAGTGTAATTATGTAAAGTAAATATTCTCATTCAATTAGGATTACAATTGTAAACATCTATATATTATATTAATAAGAAGACTCCAGTCAAGGGAGAATTACACTATTCTACAGAAAGATTTAAAGTAATATATATACATACACATTTTATATCATCAAGTCACGTTTATCTATTATAATAGGTGATATGTGTCTTATTTTTCAAGATTACGGATCACATTTATTATGAAAGCTTACCTAAAAAGATTGTTTGTATCGACCTGATGGTGTAAAACATTGTTTAATTGATGGTGCATGTATATAACTTAAACTCGACTTAACAATTTAGAAAAAGATTAGAGAGTAAGGAGTAGCATCTTTTGATGTGTCAATTATTGAAATTCTAGTTTTGATTCTTGTGATATATAATTAAATAGATTTAGTTTAACCTTTCAATTATTAATTAAAATGTGCATTTTTACTCCTTTATGTAGTAAATATGTTACATATAGCTATTGTTTAGAATTTTATTACCCTCAAATACAGTGTAACATTACAAACTTAACGTAACACTTATGCAAGCGGGAGATGTAATGCTAATATAAGCCTTTATATTTATAAAGATTCATAAGCACAAGGACTAAAAGTAGGTTAAATTTAATTAGTTTGATATCTTTTGGAACCAAAATTTGTATTTGTTCGTATATTAGGGGTTAAAATTACAAATTTCCGAAAAATGATTAATAAAAAGTTTTTATTTTGTTTCATTCTTTGTTTACCTTGTCTTGGTCCCTTATGTCTTGTGAGTTGCGTTCTTTCTTTTATTTTTTAATCTAATAATAGAATATGTTGATTTGTCATATATTTGTTTTGGTATTTATTTGATAGCGTTGCTCATTTGCATGCAAACAAAACAACAATGTACCCATATTTAATGACAAATAATCGGATTTTAGAATTTTTACATTTGTTGGTCATCTTAATAATCCAATGTTGTGACATCAACTTGCCTCTTATTGTACGTCATGCAATTCGTATCCCAAAACGTATAAACGAAATCATAAAACTTGTAAATTTGCAAGTCTAATAACTAGTAAGTAACAAGTCGGATTCGAGCTTGAAAATGAAACGCTTTTGTCTTTAATGATATTACGCAGTACGGATTTAATCCCAAAACATGTTGTCGCGCACTATGTGCAAAACCAAAGAAAAAAACTAATAACAAGTAATATTATTCTCGAGTTTGATCCGTGAAAATGAAAAAACTTCTAAGTGCTAGGATAATATGAAGATTGATGATTCACAACAGAAATTGTTTTGATGCGAGGCGTAGCTATTATTAATTGTTGTTTAATTTATATCACTTGTCCGTTTTTTTATAGTATAATATATACACAAAATGTGCAGCAGCTCCAAATATTCAAATCTTCGTTTTGTACTTATCTTCTCATTCATATTCTATCACAAATATTTAAATGAAAAACAAACAAAAGAGGAGAAAAGGAGCCATTAATTAAAGGGCAGCCCGGTGCACTAAGCTCCGGCTATGCTCGGGGTCCGTGGAAGGGCCGGATCATAAGGGTGTATTATACGCAGTCTTACCTTGCATTTCTGCAAGATGCTGTTTTCACAGTTTGAACTCATGACCTCCTGGTCACATGACAACAACTTTACCAATTACTCCAAGGTTATTGTTCAATTATAATTAGTAGAATCATTTAAAATTAACTTAATCTCATTGGTTAATTAAATAATTAAGAATTAGTAGTGCTAGATTAATGAAAAAGACGTGAGTAAATCACGGTGTGGATCCGTGAATTAGTAAGAGTTCTCATCATGTGCTTTTTTGACCATATGTCTTTGTGTTAGAAATTGTCAAAACTTAATTACGCCAAACATAGAGTATACAACTATGAATGCATGCAAAAATCGTTGATTATATAATCAACATACTATTATGTAAAGGTAAAGAGTGGTGGACTGGGAATTTTGTACGACACAATGTTACGTTAGACGACGACAGTCTACTTTCTCAATTTCAAAGGTTATATGCCTAACTTTTTTAAATCGAGAAAATTTAGGTGATAACCTAAGGACATTTGTGTAAATCAGCGGTGAAAAACTCATATAACACGTTATATTCAGTTCTAATATACGGGAGTTTTCGGTGATTAATTACACCTTTGACGTAAAAAGATAGTAACATTTTTCAAGATAGAGTTGAATTATAATTGGTATAGGAGAGGTCAAAAGTAACTTTAAAAATAACAATATTTCGAACAAAATGCATCATTTTCGTCAATAAATTCTCAACAATGGTCTTCTAATGTTAGATTGACTTTTGTTGGTTTTTAATCAGGAGTGGAGCCACGAATTCAAATAAGAGGATTTTAGAAAAATCTAATTCAACAACTCATATATATATGTAAAAAAAATCAATTTTATCCTATTTACACTGTATAAATTTTTGACAAAAGGGATTTAATCTACCCGATTTCTAATGACACATAACTAGTTGTCATTAGTACAAGTCCATTGACAATGAAAGCTCGATCATTATATTTTTTTCTTATATAGAACTAGTAAAGTGCCCCATAATTCTAATGTAAGTCAATAATATGTTATGTCTAATATATTTCATCCAACTTTTCTTATATAGTACTAGTAAAATGCACCATAATTCTAGTTCTAGTCAATAATATGTCATGTCTAATATAATTTCACCTAATGTTTTTGAAATTTCAGTGGCACTTATGTCAAACTATCAACCTCGATGTCTAGGCGTTCCATGTGCTATATATGCCCATCCTTTTAACAAAATTCAGCTCTCATCATTAGGATGGAATTTATTTTCTTACTTTGGAAAAACGTTTTTCCAAAAAATGCAACTTTATAAATTAAAAAAAAAGGAACCCAATTTTTTTTCAAAAAAAGCGAAACCACAAAAAAAAATAAAACAGTTTTTTTGGTTTTATCAGTTGAATATAGGAAGTGTAGAAAATATTCAATTTTAATATATATATATTGTTTTATCATAGATACTTGACCATATAATTAAATTATGATCAAAGGTTTATTCACATTGTAGATAATACAAAACGTGTGAATTTTAATTTCGAGAACTAACTGAGGGGCAATGCAAAATGTTTATAATCAGTCCTTAGTTTCAAAATTGAGAACAAATCCACAAAGTTGGAAAAATGAATATCATGGTGATCTTAATTAATCTAATGTGTGAACCCTTTGCCATTTGAATTATTCTTCATCATATCTTAATTGAAAAATAAATGAAACATGTTGAGGAAACGTTTATTTTATTTAGAATTCAGATAATCAATAACAGACTGAAAGAAAATTATACCCAACTTTTTTCTTCTTGGATGTAGACATGTAATTTTGTCACACTACACTGTCTTACCTAAAGAATAAAAAAAAGATTGGTTCTTGAAAATGAAAACAATTTTTCTTAAGAGAAACAGAAATTCAACCTATTAATGTAACATCGGTGTGAACACATAAAAATAAGAAAAAGTAAAAAGGTATGAACACTTGACTTTGTAGGATAATTAAGTTAGTAAAAGTCAGCTAATACTATTAGTTTAGGTGAAAATACAAAGATATAGAAGGAAGAGGGAGCTAAATTTTTTAAAGAAATAATCTCTTGATTATTTTCATTAATGAAACAGTATATATACAATTTATAATTTTCCATAATAGGAAAATCATATTCCTAGTCTAATACTAAAACTCTATTCTAGTTGTACACGAATCTTATAATTATGGTAAGTGTACAAGCCTAATTTAATACAATATTTCCACTAATTATGGTACAAATCGGCTACACTAATTATGGTACAAAATCAGCTACCAACCGTGATATACACGGATTTGTATACCATGTATATCACAGTTTCACTTTAGGTAAATGCCTTTGTGAAACCGTGATATACATGGTATACAAACCCATATATATCACGAGTATATTTAACACACTCCCGCGGTCCTAGTGGGCGGTCTTCGTACGCTGAGACTGTCTCTAAAATCTTCAAAAAGGACCGAGGGAAGACCCTTTGTAAAGATGTCTGCAATTTGATACTTGGAAGGGACATGACAGACGCATACTTGTCCACGAGCTACCTTTTCGTGAACAAAGTGAATATTCATCTCGATGTGTTTAGTGCGCTGGTGTTGAACAGGATTACCAGAAAGGTAGATGGCACTAACATTATCACAATAAACCAAGGTAGCTTTATGAATAGGACAATGAAGCTCTAAAAAAAGATCACGTAACCAACATGGTTCAGAGACCACATTGGCCACCCCTCGATACTCGACCTCTGCACTAAAGTGTGATAATGCAGATTGATGCTTCGCAGACTATAAGACCAAGTTATTACCAAGAAACATACAATAGCTAGACGTGGAACGTCTGGTATCTGGACAACCACCCCAATCAGCATCTGTATACGAGACAAGTGTAGATGTCGAGGGCGGATATAAATGCAAGCCATAGTCAAGTGTTCCCTGGATGTATAGAATAATACGTTTGAGCACATTCATGTGTTCAACCCAAGGATCATGCATACACAAGCACACCTGTTGTACGACATACGTAATATCTGGTCTCGTGAAAGTAAGTTCCTGAAGAGCCCCTGCAAGACTGCGATAGCGGATTGGATCTTCGTAAGGTGAGCCAACCGCAGCACCCAACTTGGGTTTAGTATCGATGGGAGTGAAAGTAGATTTGCATGAGGACATACCAGCACGCTCAATAATCTCAGCTGCATACTTTCGTTGGGATAAGAACAATCCACCTGCATGACGAGAAACAACAATCCCCAAAAAGTAACTCAAGGGCCCCAAGTCTTTCATAGCAAACTTAGAACTGAGCATGGTCATGATAGCCTTGCGTAAAGCATCAGTAGAGGCAATCAAGAAAATATTATCCACATATAATAAAATATAAGTTAGGGAGGAACCACGACGATATATGAACAGTGAATTATCAGACCGGCTGTGCGAAAACCCAATAGATGAAACATAGTCTGCAAATCTCTTATACCAAGCCCGCGGGGCCTGCTTAAGCCCATACAATGACTTCTTCAATAAACAGACATGATGAGGATATTTGGGCTCTCGAAAACCCAAGGGCCGATGCATATAGACGGTCTCCTTAAGATCACCATGTAAAAAAACATTCTTCACATCTAACTGATGAATGGGCCATGCTTTGAAAAGAGCCAGACTGAGAACAATGTGAATGGTAGTCGGTTTGACCACCGGACTAAACGTATCACCACAATCAACGCCAACTTGCTGAGTCTTACCATCACTTACAAGACGAGCCTTATGTCTCGCAAAAGAACCGTCATAATTATCCTTATGAGTAAAAATCCACATAGACCGAATAATATTAACACCAGAAGGACGAGGCACCAACTCCCACATTATATTTTCAATAAGAGCATCATATTCGTCGGTCATAGCCAATTTCCAATTCGGATCATTTAATGCGGACACATGGTTACGGGGTAGAGGATTTAAGAACTAGTAGAATTTAGATCAAAATGTATTTTCGATTTAAAAATACCCTGTTAACTACGAGTGACCGGTCTGTGACTCGGAGGAGAATTGGGTGGATTTTGGGGCAAAAGTGGAAGGGTGACAGACGGGCCAACATGCAATGGGCCTGCTGGCCCAACACGAGAAATTGAGGCAGTGACTGGACCCGAGAGCAGTGGTACAGAAATGGGCTGAATATTGGGCCCGATCTACCGAAACGATAGGGGGCGAATCGGGCTGAATATTTGGCCCGATTCTTTGGACCCGAGACATTGGTAGAAGGACCAGCGGGCAGTGGGCCCGCTGGCGGATTTTGAGTGCGGGACAGGTCCGATAAATGGTGGATAATATATGGGGAGACATCGTCATCTAAAAAAATTATACGAACTATGCTCGGGACTATTTACCTTTACAAAGGGAAATAGGGTTTCATTGAAAACAACATGGCGACTAATGATGATTTTATTAGACGACAAATCAAAACACTTGTAACCACTATGATTAGAGGGATAACCCAAAAACACACAAGGAGTAGAACGGGCCTGAAGATTGTTAATTCTAGTTGACGGAAAGAGGGGATAACATAAGCACCCAAAAATCCTAAGATGTGAATACGAAGGAGTCTTATTATATAAGATTTGAAGAGGAGAAGAATATGGCAAACCTTTGGTAGGAAGTATGTTAAGAAGATAGGTAGCCATTTGTAGAGCATGGTACCAAAAGGAAGGGGGTACGGAAGCATGGACCAATAAAGTGCGGACAATATTATTAATGGTACGAATTTTGCGTTTGTCATTCCCATTTTGTGAGGACGTATGAGGACAAGAGAAACGTTGATTCCATTAATACAACAAAACTCTCGAAACAACCCATTATCATATTATTTGTCATTATCACATTGAATATTTTTTATTTCCCGTTCAAATTGGATACGGATGAAAGCCCTAAATTTTAAAAAAGTGGAAAAAATGTGAGATTTTTTCGCTAACGGAAAAGTCCATAAAAAATTAGAATAATCATCCAAAAATAGAACATAATAGCGATGGCCCAAAGAAATAATCCCTTGATTATTTTCATTAATGAAAGAGTATATATATACAATTTACAATTTTTCATAATAGGAAAATCATATTCCTATTCTAATACTAAAACCATATTCTAGTGGTACAAGAATCATATAATTATGTTAAGTGTACAAACCTAATTTAATACAATATTTTCCACTAATTATGGTACAAATCGGCTAAGTGGTAAAATGAAAAAGCAAACAAAGAGAGAAAGATATTCACATTTTCCAGCCATTGGTTTATCTTAAGGATTTAACTTATATACATTAATAGCATAAAAATTTCTTAGACTATTTGTATATTTTGACCTGATATAAAAGATTACTTTATGGTTTTGTAAATTTACCAATTACTAATATTTATATAGAAATTTCTTAATAGTTGATTTTTTAAAATGATCTGATTGTAGAGGTATTAAATAGGTGGGTTGGGCTGATCTGAACAAGCTAAAATGAGCTAAGCTGATAAATAAATTTAGACGGGTTGAGAAGATCATATTTTTGTGAAATGATATTGCCACCTCTATCTAATAACCCCCAAGCTTGGACGAATTAGACGGATCATATTTTGTGCAAATTGCCTAGTGGACGTTCTAAAAGACGGCATCTCTATCGAAATTCCACTAATAATAGTTGTAAGCGGAGTTAGAATTTTTAGTTTATAAATTTTGAATCATAATTTGTCTTATCTACTAGTTCTGAATAGATGATTTATACATATTAAATTAAAATTTTAACAGTAACTTGCATTGTGGCTCCGCTTTTGAAAGGTTGTTTGTTTCACACTCATATGCCCTAATCTATTGGCAGCCGTTTGTGTTTCTACGAAGTGTCCTTGGTAACAAGTTGCAGCTAGTGATGAACCAACGTGCCCAAAATGTTGAAACCGCCGCATGGACTAATTTTCAAAAGCTACATGCATGGCCAACTTTAGTTTCTGCTAAAGTTGGATAAGGTTAGAGGGGATAAAAGTTTTTGGATAAGGCTTTCTTGTAATGTCACATGAACTTTATAGTGAAAGTGTTAATGTAGGCCACGAAAAGTATTGTCATCAATATATTTTTCTTCTACAAATTTGTGACGAAATTATAATGAATTCTTGTTTTCATCCTAATTTTGTGAAAGAATTATGATAAGACCGTTATTTTCATCATAAATTTGTAATTGAATTGTAACAAATCATTATATTTATCATAAATTTCGTTCTATGAATTTCGTCTGTGACGGATCGGGTTTATCCATCAAAATGTTTATATTTTTCTTGCCGTGAAAGTAGTATGCAAGTGTGGCCTTAATTTGGTCATTGCAATGGTCACACCCTTTGTGTAAACCTCACCGTTTGTCTCATATATAATGTCGCCTTAGAAAAAATATATTACTATACTCTAGGGGTGGCAAACGGGGGTTGGATCGGATATAGACGGGTCGAAAATAGGTCAATCAAAAACGGATCAATTACCTGATTCGTCCATAAGTCCATATTTGACATAGATAAAAAATGGGTTAACCCGACGGATAATATGGATATCCATATTTATTTATATTATCTAAAATTACTTTAAAGATGTTGGCTTCATGTAGCTAATATGGAGAAAATTAATTTAACTTCTTGTCCACAAATCCAATATCTAGTACATAGTTGCACATCAACGTTTGCAGGAAGAATAGAACTTCGAAGTTTTCCAATAACACAACTTCCAAGAAATATTTTTCTAAAAATACCCACCCAAGCCCCACTATTCCCACCCCATGACACCCACTCCACCCACTCAACCCCCCTCCCGCCCACCCCCTCCCAAATTTTCTAATTCATATATTTTATTTTACTTTAATAAAATATTGAAAAATTTTCTTACCTCTCCACCCCGCCTCCTTGCCCCCCCCCCCAACCAACCACCCATCTCACACCAAATTTAACCACGCAAATTTCTCATTATTTATAAGTTTTTATAAAAGTAAAAAATTCTGGAGGGGTAGGGATGCGGGGGGAGGTATAAAAATCAAATAAAGTTTTTTTAAAGAGAATAATTTTTTTGGAGGGTGGTGGAGTGTGGGTGGGGGTGGGGGTGAGTGGTGTAGAAAACAAAAAACAAAAATATTAAAAACTTAAAAAAGAAACTTTTTTTTGGAGGGGATGGAGGGGTGAGTTGGGTGGGGGTGGTGTGGTTGGGGTGGATTTGGATAGTGGTGGGGTGGTTGGTGAAATGTCACTTGTCAGATTTATTTTTCCTAATGTTATTACGGAAGTAATTTTTCTTTATTTTCAAGAAACTTATTTTACTAAAATTGTGAATTTTATCCATTTTACCTATTAAGTTACTCATATTTTAAGTGGATAATATGGATTAACAAATATTAGATCCATTTTAAATGAATTGGATATCCAACTCATTTAAAATGGGTCGGATCGGGCAAATATTTATATTTTTTACCCATTTGCCGCCCCTACTATACTCCCGTTTGTTGAAATCACCCCTGTAAAACGTTGCATTAAGTAGAAAGTGAAACTTTTGATCAAAGGTCACATTTTTCTTGATAGTTAAGTTCACAATTTTTAGGTATATGGTTAAAAGGCCTAATATTATAGTGGAAAGTACCACAAAGTAAGAGATCAACAGAAATTTTGAAAGGTCATTTCAAAAAGTTCACAGTAGCATTGGAAAGTTAGGATAAAGAATGAATCTTGGGCTTAACTCAACTCTAAAAGATAGCTTGTAGGGTGATGATTGTACAACTTCATATAAGGAGTCCATGTTTTCATTTCATATCCAATGTGAAACTATTAACACTCCTTCGCACGCCCATATCTTTGTTAACTAGAGCGTGAATAATATAATTTGGGGATCCAATATCGGTGAATAAAGAATTGGAATGGATCTGGCTCAGATACCATGTAAAATGAATCTTGAGCCTAACTCAACCTAAAAGCTAGCTTGTAGGGTGAGGATTGTCCAAGTCCATATAAGGAGTTCATATTCCTATTTTATGCACGATGTGGGACTCGTACCAATTAGTTGCATCCAATTTCCAAATTAGTATTTGCTAGACCTTTCACTATTCTTACCCTACCTATAATTCTAGTGATGGCACCTCTTTTTTATAATACAAAATTGACTTGATGTGGCATTTTGGAAGGTAGGTTGAACACGTCTCTCACCCATAAATAATTTTTCATTTCCAAAATGGCCGTTTTTCCCTCTTTTGTGTAATGACAAATTATGTCTACGTCCAAGAATTAAGAAAATGTTAGGAAAATATCTTTCAATCTCCTGTTGGTTATTGGAATTCAAAATAAACGTCTTTACACATGTAATATTAATTTAAAATAAGATATATATGTAATGAAGAATAATCCAAATGGAAAAGGGTTCACACTATATAGATTAGTAATTAATTAAGATTACTATGATATTTATTTTCCTATATATGATATTTGCTTTGTAAAAAAAATTAGGTGATTTCTTCATGTATCAAATATTTGGGGAACAGGGTTACTCGATATATGTATTGGAGGAAGATAATAACAAGTACTCCGTGAAATTAGTCGAGATGTGTGCAAGGTGATCCAGACACTATAGTTATATGTATATATATATTGTATAATTGTGTGGACTAATGAGTAATGACACTGGAGAAATAATTTTCGGTGCCCCTATAGTTTTTTGCTTGAAAACATCACAAGATCAATCAAACAATGTGAATGGTCCAACATTTTATCCTCAATTTTGGTACTACGGGATTTTACACTACAAATGAACCTCCTGATGATCACAATTCAAATTAAGTACACGTCCTTAAAAACTTAATTCTTTTTATGATTCCTATTAAACGAGAAACTTAATAATATAGATTGATCCGAAATATTATTCGAATTCAATATAATACCTATGGATATATAAGAATATAATCGCTCGCTAATTAATTCTTCAAACAAGGCTGTCTTTTGGATATAATCAGTCAAACATGTTGATTTCTGTTTTCAACTACCAAATTTGGATTTGTCTGCCGCAAATCATATTATTAGTCAAAACAATTTTTCATTTGTAACATGCCACGACTATTTGTTTTCTAGAATTACACTTGGCGCTATTTGTTACTTATCACTTAGTAGAGGTTTGAATTTGAATTATTCAAATTTGAGTTTAATTTGTTAAGTGTGTTTTTTCTCTCTTTTAATATCATTTATTTGCTCTGAATATATTTGATTCATTCTAATTTGACATAAATTCTTAAATGTTAGATTTTATTAATCTCCCCTGGGAAGTATTTCTCATTAATACAAATATATATATATATATATATAAATTCTTAAACGCCTCTATATTCTGCTTCTACACTCGAGCGGGATAGGGTGGCTTGCCTCTTGCCAGACCATGAAATGAGATTATCTCTTAAGAACACACAGTAGTCGGAGGTGGAACGTCGTGTGTCCGGACAGCCTGCCCAATCAGCGTATGTGTATGATATCAATCTGGTCGGTGCAGAGGGGTAGAGATGAAATCCATAATCAAGAGTGCCCTTAACGTACCGAATGATACGTTTAAGAGATGTAAAGTGAGGCTCCCTGGGGCATGCATGAACAAACACACCTACTGAACAACATACGCTATATCAGGCCTGGTGAATATAAGATCCTGAAGTGCACCTACGAGGCTCCTATAAAGGGTGGGATCAAACACTGGATCACCATCAATCGCACCGAGTTTTGACTTCGAGTCGACTGGAGTAGGCATGATCTTGCAATTCGTCATCTTAGCCCTATACACAATTTATTCCTCATACTTACGCTGACACAGGAACATAGTATCTGCAGATCTGGTCACAAAAATCCCCAAGAAGTAACTAAACTTCCCCAAGTCAATCATAGCAAATTCGGATTTGAGCAGAGCAATGATCTCATTTTTCAACACATCAGAGGAGGCAGTCAAAACAATATCATCCACATTTAATGACAAGTATGCAATGTTACTACCTCGATGAAAAATAAAACGAAAATGATCACACTTATTGCATGCGAACCCAATCTACATAATGTAAGTAGCAAAGTGCTCATACCACGCCCTGGGGGACTGTTTCAAACCATACAGTGACTTACGAAGATGGCATACGTAATGAGGAGCCTCTGGATGTACAAAACGTGGTGGTTGGTGCATGTAAACAGTTTCTTTCAAGCTTGATTGGGTTTAACCCCAGACTAAAAGTCTCACCACAATCAATACCCTCTTGTTTCCATGTGCCATTAGCCACAAGTCTCACCTTATAGCGCTCAATGACACCATTTTCTCTGAATTTATGACGGATAAGCCATATACACCTGATCACATTAGCCTCATCCGGCTTTGGAACTAAATTCCAAGTGTGCTATTTCGTTAAAGCATTAAATTCCTCACGCATGGCCGCATTCCAATTTGGGTCAAGTTTGGCTAATTTTGGATTTTTAGGGATTGGGGATATAGTTAGAGTGGAGAGATTAAAATGAACTTTGGGCTTGAAAATCCCGTGTTGAGCACAGGTCTCCATTCTATGCGTGGGGATAGAGGCTGTTTGGGCAGAGGGGTGGGGTGCAGGTTGGGGTTGGCTCAACGCAGTGATGTTCTGGGTTGGTGGTGTCTCGGGTGAGGGTAGAGACTGTGTTACCGAATTGGTGGGTGGATGGTGCGATGTCGATGACTAGTGTCAGGTTTGTGTGTCGATGGGGAATGGTGTCGGGGTGGGGTTTTGACGGGGAGTAAACAGTGGGTCTGGGTTTGGGCTAATATCTGTGCCAGAACAGTGGTTGGTGATTGTCGGTACCGGGGGATGTGTCGAGTTGTTTGGCCAGGGTGTGAGGGAGGTAGTGGCGGACTGGAATGGTGCCAGCGATGGGAGATTTGATGGGGCAAGGGTGACAGCGGCGGAATCTGGTTATGATGGATCAGTGGGGGTCGGCCGTGATGGAACAGTAGTGTTACGGCGGAGTATTGTGTGGACGATGGGGGAGGCTTCAGACTCATCTAGAAACGTGTAATTTGTGGTTCAAATTTTTTAGATGTTTGCAAACGGGAAGATTAAATGTGACATGGCGGGACACGAGGATCTTACGGGAAGACAAGTCATAACACAAATACCCCTATGATTTGATGGAAAACCTAAGAAGACACATAGAGTGGTGCGGGGTGCTAGTTTATGAGGGGCCGTGGAGGCTAGATTCGGGTAACAAAGGCAACCAAAAATCAGTAGGTGATCATAAAAGGGGATCCAACGGAATAGGATTTCGGTGGGTGTTCTATTGTGGAGAGTATGGGTAGGCAAAATATTAAGAATATACTCGGTCATTTTGACAACATAAACTCAAAAGGAAAGGGGGAGAGAGGCATGAAAAAAGATCGTATAAACCATGTTATTTATAGTGCAAATGCTTCGTTCGGCCTTACCATTTTGGGGGAGGTGTGGGGACACGAAAATCGAAAAGTCATGCCATTGTTAGTGCAAATTTTGTAAAAAGCGGAATTATTGAACTCAGGACCATTATCACATTGAAAAGATTTTATGGCTTTTTCAAATTATGTTTTGAATTCAAGAAACTTGGCAAAAACGTCAAATTTAAATTTAAGTGGGTAAACCCAGATAAAATGAGAAAAATCATCTAATAAAACAAGATAATTTTTATGACCCAGAGAACTAGTGATGGGATATATCCATAAATCCGCTTGAACAATGTCAAACGGAGAAAATGTAACACTTAAAGATGACTTAAAAGGAAGACGAACATGCTTGCCTAAAGGGCAAGAAAAACAATTTTGGTCAAGGTTCCCATTATTACATCGAATGAAATTATTGCTTCTAAGGAAATTAAAAAAATAGGAGTGTCTGGGTGTCCGAGTCTATTGTGTCAAATTGACGGAGAAATAGCAACGAGAGAGGTATGTGATCGGGGTCTGGCAGCGGAAGTGGATGAGAAATAATAGAGGTCCTCCATACTATTGCATCTCGTACGAGGTGTCCCCGTGAGTAGATCCTTCACAGAAAAATCAAAGGGGTCAAACTCAATAGAAATTGAATTGTTACGAGTAAATTTCCTAACATATATTAAATTTTTAATGATGTTGGGGGCATAAAGGACGTTATTTATGGAGAAAGGTGGGTGGGGCAATTTTGTGTGGGTGGTACCATAACCTTGAATTTGAATGTGGTGACCATTACCGACCGTAATAAATTGAGGATACTTTAAACGAAACAGTTTTGAGAGATTACCTGAGGAGCGTGTGAGATGAGAAATGGCTCCCGTATCTATGTACCAATTTTTGTCGAACTACTGCCAGTTTAACGGGCTGAAAGCCTAGCTAAAATCAGTGGGGGCAGGCCGTATACAGATTGTTGTTGCTGGGCTGATACTATATGCGCCTAATGGGCCGCGTTGGCTACTTGTCGTGAGCTTAGGGAGGAGCCCAAGATCCCGGGTTGCCAATTACCTGGAATCTAGGCCGCGACTGCTAATGGGTATAGACAAGAGGGCGAAGCCCAATTGCCTTGGCTCGGCCAGTGGACTAGGCCGGCCCACTGGAAATATTGGTTGGCCTGGGGCTGATGGCCAGTTCGACCTCCACGTTCACGTCTCGCGGCCTCTGTCGCCCTTTCCAATTTCGCGACCTCTGCCGCCTCGGCCACCACCGCAGCTACCCCGCAGTTGTTGGTTGTCCGACGGTGGCGTTTGTCGTCGAATTTTCAACCGCTAATATCTTTTAAGTGTGTTCGTCTTGTTTGGCACGTCGGGTTTCTTCCAACAATAATTGTGAGCGGGCCTTGTTGAAGCTGGGTAGTGGATCGACTTGTTGTATCATGGTCGCTAGAGTATCGTATTCACCCTTCGGTAAGCCAGCCACTAGTTGGAGAACCATCTTCGTTTCGGAAACTGGTGTCCCTCATTGGACAATTGGTCTACAACTAGTTTTAATTGTTTGCAATATTCAGATACGTTGGATAAATTTTCAAGACGTGTATTATTGAATTTCTCCTCCAACTCTACGGCACGGGTGTGCTTGGTGTCTTGAAAAATCTCCTCCAACCGTATCCATAATTCACGAGCCGAGGCACCGATTTTCATAATCGTATGAAGCAAATCTTAGAGATAGTGCCATAAATCCAGTGCTTGACAATGGCGTCAAGACGACGCCAGGTCGTGTCATCAAACCTCAATAGGGCGAGGGAAGCAGTCGTCAATATGATCAAGCACGTTATAGGCACATGCATGAAGTTCTTAACATTAGTGACAGCGAAAGCCAGAGTGGAAGAGGTAGTGGGTGGGGTGTGGGTGACGACTGGGGAGGACGATGAAGCTATGGTGAGGTGGGAGTAGCCATGGGCTCCATTAGAGTGGCTTAATTTTGGTGACAAAAGAATAAGAAACCGAAAACTTTGGGTTTCGGACGAAAAAAAGGGGGTAGATTTTATTAATCTCTCCTTGAGAAGTATTTCTCATTAATACAAATATATATATATAGTGTGTACAATGTTGAATCCTAATTGAATAAGGATCTTATATTTACCATAATTATACACTACTTTTAATTACAAAATATATGGCGAATGGTAATATTCGCTAATATTAAAAATCATTAGGATGATCATTTTATTTTTGACAATAAACTGTGAATTATTACTAAGACGCTCATTTTAAGATTTACGTGAATCTAATCTTTTATTACTATGAACGACATTCATGACGACCCACACAATCACTACTACCAACATTGACAACGCAATCACCACAAACCCCTTTCATCGCCAACTATTACTGCACAACCTCTACCACCATCCATCTTCACTATCAATCACCACCACCCGTCATCTCTATCACTAATCTTACCTGCAATAACACCTGAATCACCTCAACCATTAACTTCAACAGTAAGTACACCCCCATCAATCACCTCCACCACTAGCCTCAACTACAACACCACCGCCATCAACCACCTTCACCTCGATTACTAGCTACCTCCATCACCAAATCACCTCCACCAGAACAATCCCTGGCATCACCAGCTACCTTCATCACTAGCAATCTTACAATTACCACCGTCAATCATTACTATCAACCATAGTTTTACCATTAGTTACTACCCCACAACCATTACCTAGCCATCATTAACCACTATTGTCTAGAGTCGTCACCTCTTGCCAGTATCACTCAATCACCACCAACATCGCACAAGACTTAATATTTACGGGTCACTCTCGCTCTAAAACTTTTCTTTTAAAAGAATACAATCATTATAACAATGATATCTATAACGAAAAGTATTGCTCGTACAAAAAGATAAAGAAATATTGACAATATATATATATATATATATATATATATATATACTATCATTAGTTTGCCGATGTCTCTCTATCTCTCAAGTAGGGGTAAGGTCTACGTACACTATCCTATTCATGCACCACTTGTGGGATTATATAGGGTATGTTGTTATTGTTATAGCTCATCGATATTATGCGGTTGAAACAGTGATATTTGATTTACCATTCAACATAACTTCTACGAGATCTAGAAATTATACCATTCCATTATTCGAACATCAACTTAGACCTTCGTGAGTAAATTAAAGTCATGTTACGTAGTTCAAATATCAAGTTCGTAACGTAAACATAAATTATTAGTCCACCATTTACCGTTACTTAGCATATATGATTATATAATAACGATTTATCCATGCATTCACAATTCTATATTTTATAGATTGCCATAACCAATTTGCAGACTTTTAGCATGGGGACAAAGTTCATGGAAATTAGAACAAGTCCATGTTTGGTGAAGTTTTGATAATTTCAACATGAAATTAAACAGAGTCAAAAAAGCACATAAGATGATGACAAATTTGGGATCTTGTCAGCAATTCACGGATCCACACCATGATTTACGTACGTGTTATCATTATATCAATCATAATTAATTATAATTAATTAACCAATGAGATTAGATTAATATTAAATCATTGACGTACCAAAAACTTACACTACTACTTAAGCATCATATTTCCCCACTTCCCACGGACTTGCTTTCCTTTTTTTCTTTTCTATTTAGAAAAAAAAAAACTTTTTTTCTTTGGACAATTTGTAATATATATAAACGAGATTGAGCAGAAGGCTCATATTTTTAATAAATGACGCTTCTGAAGATTTACTGAGAGAATTAAGAAATCACATGCATGACAAGCTTATTTATGCCGTTATATTCAATTAATTTTTTTATAATTATAATGCCTGAATTAGCTTCCATGCACCTCAATTAATTTCACGAGATACTGTTATATATTCAATTAATATAATGAACTTGGTCGCTTAAAACTATTCTTGTACATTTGGTTCCAAGACATCAAAAGGACAAGAAGGGCCTCATGAAAAGGGTACGTCTCGATCCATATTAGGAGATATAATCTTAAAAATAAGATAAGTTATTACTAATGACTAATATAATAGCTAAAGATGATTTTATAGTATAAAAAAATTACAAAGTCTATGAATATTAGTTAAACTCAAATTTATTTATTTATTTATTAAGAGGGCAAAAAATGTAGAAAGTGAAGAGCTGCAAAATCCGATAAATGTGGGAACATGGTTGTGTTGTTGGCAAGCAAATAAGCAACGCCATCCATTAGATCACCAAAAGAAAGGTGACAAATCTCGTTTGTTATAAACTATTATTAGAATGGAAAAAACAAAAAGAAAGATCACAACTCACAAGACAAAGGAGAATCTTTTTTAAATGAATAAAAACAAGCAAATTATAAATTATATACATCATTGTTAAGAGTCCCACATCGGAAATGGAATGGGAACATGAACTCCTTATATAAACTTGGACAATCCTCACCCTACAAGCTAACTTTTGAGGTTGAATTAGGCCCATGATCCATTCTTTACATGGTATCAGAGTCAAACTCATTTCAATTCTTTGTTCACCGATGTTGGACCCCAAATTATATTGTTCACGCTCCAGTTAACGAGATCTGGGCGTGCGGGGGAGTGTTAAGAGTCCCACATCGGAAATGAAATGGAAACATGGACTCCTTATATAGACTTGGACAATCATCACCCTACAAGCTAGCTTTTGAGGTTGAATTAGGTCCATGATCCATTCTTTACAATGTTGAGAAAATAATCAAATATTAAAAGTGTGTTCTATCTAACAGCTTAAGCTTTTAGATCAGATAGTCACACACTTCAATAATCATTGGTATAAATCATTTTTATACCATCACATCACGCACGATACATTTATATGTAAGTGATTTTTAAATGTGAGATCTATAATCTTGAAACTAAGACAAATTTCTTATTATATAGTCAAACTTTTCTATAACAGTTTTATTTGATCGAATATTTAGCTGCTGTTATAGTGAAATGTTGTTATAGTAAACATATACTTCATATAACATGAAAAATTGATTTCACTGAATACTTGCAGTTGCGGGTTGTTATAGTAAAATTTTATTATCAAGAATGGCTATCGGACAAGTCTGACTATACAAAGGTGACCTGATATCTTGAAGTGTTAGAAGAGTCGCCTTTTTTCTTTTAAATCATATAGGAGTAGTACTCTTTCTTTGACCCATACACACAAACAAACAACAATACTGCTCCTTAAAATCCCTTCAAACATCCTTATTTTACCCCCATCTTGTCCTTTGTGCTCAACTCGTGCCAATAATTCAAGAGGAATATCCATAATTAAAAAAATAAAACCCCAAAACAACCTTATTTTCTATAAATACTGTTTCTTTTTTCTTATTTACAAGTCTCAAAGAACCAGAAAAACAAATAAGTTGATATGGGGAACAGCCTAGGAGGAAGAAAAAAGACAGCAAAGGTGATGAAAATCGATGGACAAACGATGAAATTCAGAACCCCAGTTTATGCAAACGAGGTTCTGAAGAATTATCCATCGTTGGTATTATTAGAATCCGAAGAAGTGAAGCATTTCGGGATTAGAGCAAAGCCATTGGAGCCACAACAAGAGTTAAAGCCCAAAAGGCTTTATTTTCTCGTAGAATTACCCAAATTCCCCGAAGAAAAAAACCCTAGGAGGGTCCGTTCGGGGATCCAAATGAGCGCGAAGGATCGGCTCGAGACACTAATGCTAGCACGGAGATCCGTGTCAGACTTGTCAATCATGAAGCCTGCCAATATTATGACAGAAGAGTACAACTCAGCTTCAGGCCCGTTCAACGGTGGTGGGCCTCAGGCCCAGCCCGTTAGGCTGAAGTTGAGGCTACCGAAAGCGGAAGTGGAGAAATTGATGATGCAAAGCAAAGATGGGAGTGATGTTGGTGAGAAGATTATGAGACTTTGCATGAACAATAACAATGGTGGTGGAGGAGAAATGTTTCAGAGTAAAAATGGACCGTTGATGGGAGAAGAAAAAAGTCAATGGAAGAATAATAATGGTGGAGGTATTATTAAAAAGGGAATCAGATCTCGAGAGGTAATGTTCTCTTCATTATGGACATTGATCCACTTTCCATGTTATGTTGTTTGTTTAATATTGTATTCATTTTCTTATATATAATTATTCTAAGCTTTTAAAATAAATTGCATTAATATCTCTAGTAAAAATTTCAATTTGTACATGTTTTTATTAAAAGATTACCTGGTAGAATCATAGAATATTATATGAATGATATGTATGTTATTAATGTTCAAGTCTAGTGATATTAGTAGAAATCGTCTCACACATAATAGGTGCGGCGCGTTCTCATTTCCCTTTCCTCTTTCTTTATTTCCCTATGTAATGAAACAAATTGAAAATTCATGATGTCGCGTTATTTACTTATCATTTGAGTAATTTTTTTAGGAAAATCATTCTTTTACCATGTCATCTTTTATTTTTAGTGAAAATAGGTAACACATTGACAATTTTTAGAAATATATATAAAAACAATATGTATATGGGGACTTTTCTAGTTTCTCAAATCAAATTTGACTTCTAATTTTCCTTTAGTGTTCTCATTAGCTCATAAGTCATAAGGCACAATGGTAATTTCCACGAAATAGAAACATCTCTGAATTCAGAAACTGCATGGTCAATTCAATTAAATTAAATTAAATTACATCAAGTGTGAAAACTTTCCTTTTATGGAATTTAATTTCAAGAATGACTGCTTCATTCTTAAACGTCTAACAATGCTATAATTTAAATTGTTTTAACAATTTAACTCAATTGAAGCTTGCCAAAGTCAAACTTTGATAACTTCAATGTTTTCTTTTTTATATTAGTTTCTTGTTTCCATATAGAGATAAAAAAAAATATAAAGCCCTAATCCTTTACCTATAAAAAACAAGACACTGGTTACGGAAAAGGAAATTTTTATTTCCATATGTGATAAGATAAAGCATATACGTGCATGTAATATTAAATGGTAGAAAATATTAGATTTTTAAGACAAATTGAAAGAAAATAAATGAAAGAGATTGAAGTTGAAGTGTGAAGTGCCTTATCAACTAATTTGTTACCTAATGGCTACCAACAATAGTTTTTTCTAAATCTATTTTTGTTTCTTGTCAACTATCCTCAAGCATTATAAATCTTTTTTATTTTCTGGATAGGATTTAGAAGGAGTTTATGGATGATATCAAAGAATAAGTCATACAAGAAAAATTAATAAGTTTTTAGGCTTAACCTTTAATCTTTCTTTTTTAAAAAAAAAAAAAGAGAGTGAGAAAGTTGTGAGATGATTGGGATTCAGACTTAGTTCTCGGGAATAGAAAATATAAAGGTAGGAGCATTTTATTCCCCCAGTGAAGTTACCTAACACAAATTTAAATTAGTCTGATCCGTAAAAACTAAAGAAAAAAAGCAAGAGAGTGTAGTGAGATGGAATTGGGATTCATATTCATATCTCGAGAATAGAAAACATAAAGTCTGCATTTTTCTCCTCTAATAAAATTACTGGACGCAGATTTAAATTAATCATATCAGTAAAAATCAAATGTCGTTGGCTAAATCGGAAAAATAATAGACACTAGAACTATAGAAATAAGTAGTGTACTATATGAGTGTAACAAACAGAATTGTCTATACACCAAACCAAACCAAACCAAACTTGTACATGTGTCTCATTTATGTGATGTCTGCCTACCCTATTGCAAACGTAATAGATTCCCAAATATATTTTTTTTTTTTTAAAAACAAATAGGTCTTAACATAATTACTATACTGATTAATTCATTACAACTAACTATGATGTCAAGTTTGGTTGCACCACTAACGTAGCATAAATTTATAATATTGTCTTATGTCCATTCCATTTGTAATAAAATATTTAAAGTAGGACTCCCAAAGTCACATTTAGATCCATTTTCCCCAACCTTGCACCCAGAAAATGTATTATACAAGCTGTTATAAATAATCTTGAAAATATTAATTACTCCATTAATTGTGTACATCTTCTATTTGTTACTAATATTTTTCTTTTTTGTTCAATGAATTGCAGAAACGTGTAGGGTTCTTGCCAATTACAGAAGGGGAGATTCAATTAGCAATGGCAGCTTCTTAACAAAGAGATCAAAAATAAATAAATCCATTTACTATATTATATAGTCTTGCGTAGTGTACAATTCCTCTCCGAATTCACTGGCAGAATTTTTCAGCTATTTATTACTATTATGTATTAGTCATTTTCTGTATAGTAAATATTAAGATAGCTGAGAATTAGATGGCCAGAGGTGAATTATGTGAGAAATTCTGCTTATGAGATATTAGTACTTTTAGTTGTATCCAATCTTCCACCTTTCTCTTGTTTCTTTTCAAAGTACATTTATATTCAATGTACTACAAGAGCTTTATTCTTATTATTTTTTACTAGTTATCGACACGTGCATTGCACGTGATCCCTAATCAATTTATACAAATGTTTTAAAAATCATATAAATATTTAAAAAAATGTTTGTTATAATTCAAGAATTTGAACTCAAAATTGTTAGATGTCATGTGAACATGCAACGAAGAATAACTAAATTGTATTAGTTAGATTCTACTTTTAATTATATTAATTTTGATTTTATGAGGTACAAATGTGTCTTGTCATAAACCAAGTTTTTATGTAAGTTTCTCATATTTGAGTTCACTATTGCTGCTACATAGAACCAAGATAGGTGTCTGACCTGCGATAGTAATTAGCTGGAAAAGTTTTTTCATTTTATTTTTTCAAAGAAAAAATAAAATTAACACAAACAACTACTCTGCATGTTTATCTTACATTCACTAAGCATTTGTAAGAGGAAATTATCTAACAATTCCGAACACTTCAAGAACTTGTTTTCCAATCGAAAATGATTAATTAGTAACAAATTATAAGATGGAGTAAATGTACAGAAGTAAACATTGAGAAACGAAAATGTATTCAACTAACATACAAAATTATTATTCTAATAGAAAATATGAAAGAATAACTCTAACTATTGCTGTGGGTGCCGGGAGACACCACATCGTTAAATCTGATGAAAAAAGTCAATGTGAGACAAATTTGATGGAACGCAAGCAGCAGCAGAAATTCCAAAATGTTATGAGTCCCACGTCGGAAATGGAATGAGAACATGAATTCCTTATATGAATTTGGACAATCCTCATTCTACAAGCTAGCTTTTGAAATTGAGTTAGGCCCAAAATCCATTATTTATCAACGGTAGAGTAAAAAATGACAAAACACACTATAAAAAATCCTTCAATACTCTATTATTTGGTTTGGGATTCCCAAGTATACTATATAACGCTTCAATTGAATACCACGTTCCGTGTGAATTAAATCCCTTAAAGGAATAAAAAACCACATCCACAAATGAACCAAATAAAAGATGATCGATTTATATTGGTATAAATGGAAGAAACTCAACAGCCTTATCATAATTATGAGTGTCTTTACATTTTTTACATACCATGAATCTGTTATAGCATTATTTATTGAGTATTATCCGTTTATTAAAATGTTCCCACTTTGAAAGAGGTGTCTTCAACTTTATACTCTATTTGTACTCCTTCCGTCTCAAAATACTTGTCATGTTTTTCTTTTTAAAAGTTAATTTGACTAAATTTCAAAATTAAATTAGACTATATTAATTCAATATTTTAAAACTAAAATTTAGATATTTGAAAATTATACGAAAAGTACTATAAGTCCTAGCTCTTCGAAATCCAAAACCCATAAGGGCTGGGCTTAGTTGGGTTAGGCCAGCCCGTTTTGATAACTCTACCAGAAGATAGGGTAAAGAGTATTTGTTAAGTTGAACATCCCTCAGACAACTGCAATATTTGTAAATTGCAACAACCAAAATGGTCACCTCAAATTCTCCAATAAATACATGTCTCAACCACGAGGTTACACTAATTACACATAATTATACTTGTCCACATTTTTAATTAGGTTCAACCCCCATCCCCCACCCCCCAAACCAAAAACACTTTTATTTGAGTTTTCAAGATTATTTTCTGCTTGTATGTTTGCCTCTATATTCACATGTACCCGACGAGAATGTGAGCACACTATATAATATAAATTAATAGTGCTGGAGGGTTGTTCTTAATCTTTTTCACATGGCAGACAATATCTCCATAAAAAAATATATGGTATCATAAAAGTCATAAAGCCAATTCTTTTATGTGTCCACAAGGGTCCATTTCTTTTTCCTCTTCTTTTTTTTTTTAAGATTTTTTTCTTTTCTCCATACGTGAAGAGAATGATACAAGTGAAGTGATGGGAATAAAGTAGTGCCACTACTCTTTCTTGAAAGTTGCCTTCAAGAATTGCTTGATGTTAACAAAAGTGGAACATGATCTACAACGTTTACACAATCAGGTCATTTATAAGGCAATTACACATAAATCTCTATAATATGCGCTAATTGTTAACCTGGTAAAGATGATAACTAAACATGTTACAATGCACCAACAATGTAAAAAGAATTTATTGTTAACCTGGTAAAGATGATAACTAAACATGTTACAATGCGCCAACAATGTAAAAAGAATTTCTTTATCGGTGTATATAACTTAAATCCTTTAAAATAGCACAAAGGCATTCTTAGACCATTTTGACCCAATGTCCCCATCAAGAATGATGCTTTCAGCACTTTTTTCACTATATACCCTCCATCATTCGGAGGTGGAAGAAAGGGTACTCTAATTTTAATAGATAGTAGCGCCCCAGAACGATAAATAGTGGGGAACATGAGAGTTGTCACTATAGAATAGATAAATAAATAACTTTAAAGACCTATGAAGGTAAGGATGGGGAAATGTAATGCAAACCGGTTTGCAATAAGACACATTTGATTTCATTTACTCAATGAAGCTTTTGTATAAATGTACAGATGGTCAAATGTACACTTTGCCGGATTTCTTAATAAAGATGACAGCCCCTACAAATCAATACCCTTTTAACCCCAGATGGGAAAACAAATATGGAACCAACTGGAAAATATCTAACCTTTCCTTCATCTGCAAATTTCTGCAATTAGGAAGGTTTGTTTATTGGCAGAAGGCTCTAAGAATGAATATAACTAATTCAAGATGACCACTGATCTGGTACTGTGAGAAAATAGGTTGTCATTGCTTTTCTGAATCTTTTCTTGTATTGTATCGGAGAAACAATAGTTGGTGATGCGTTCTTTGGTCCTCCAAGTATGCCTGCTGCCTTCACCCATGTCTCTAAGTGTTTGTCCCAAGTGTACTGCCTCATGAAGTCGATGATCCCCAAGACTAGTTCTTTTCGCTCTTCATCCACCCCAACCAGCAATGAGTAGTCCATCACATCAACAGACTGTCAAAAACAGAACATTCATTAATCAACATTGAAATGTAGACGCTAAAGAAAAGAGGAAAACCTATCAGCAAAATAGATTCACCATCACTCTCCCTCAAGTTGTTCATCACTTGATATGATCAGCAGTAATAGACAAATATAAACAATTATGTAAATAACTTTTAAACAATGTAAGTTTTGATATTACTTCCATTTGTCTTCATTGTATTCAGCCAGATCAAAAAAGGAGACAGAACAAAGCTTCCATAATAAAGGCACTTACTGTTACAAGCATTAGTAGAGTGGCGAATTTCTACATGATCCTTTATTTTGATGAGAGATAATTACTCCTTTTCTACCTGGCTATCTTCCATTATTGCATTTATCAGATAGTAAAATTTCTTTTTCCACTTAGGGATCTATATCACAATCTAGAGAAAAATGGGAAGCCAAAGTAGCTTACTGCCAAAAAGGATGTATCATTCCAAACAGCTCGCTCGAGACTTCGTTTTGCTTTGCTTCCAAGAAATATGGGTTTGGAATGCAATGTTTCTAAAAGATTCATATCCAGCAACACTTTGTTTGCGCCAGTTGTATCTGCATTGTAGCGGGATCGTAGAGAACCCTTGAGATCATAGACCCTAGAGATCTTTCTTTCGAAAAAGAGATTCTCCATCACGATTAAATCCATTTTCGTTTCTCTGCCTCCTTTCAAGTGTTTGACCGAAACCTAAAACATTCAATATGAATAAGACTTCTGCAACAACTAAAAAACTACTTCGAAAATTAAACACACACCATTTTTCTCCATCAAAAGAAGGGATGTCCGACCTGGAATATTCCGAGAACTTTTGCAAGGCAAGTCGGACTCCGTGAGTTAATAGAATCCGTTAAATATTTGAAGTACTCTGGTGCGAATTCTTCGAAAGAGTCCAGCTCGGTTTTCTGAACTTGCTTTATTATGAATCTTTCATCCCACGACTTGGCGAAGTAAACATTGCTCTTTCCCCCTTGAGCACTCCATCTTTTACAACGGCTTAAGGAACGTACAAAATCCAGTTCATCAGGACAACACTTCCTCCTAAGAGCATCAAACTGCTTTGCAAAGTAACAAGTGACTGAAAATTTCACCTTTCCCCCACTACTCGAAGATTCGTCATCAAAAGAGATCCTTAGGTGCGGAGAAGTTTTTGAATCTGTAAAGAGGGAACTAATCGTACTAGAAGCATCTTCAGAACCATAGCTCCCATAATGCATAACCATGTCTAGAGAGCCAAAAGATTGACATGCCGAAAGGGTGGGACCCACTCCAGCCTCCTTGTTGATGTCACTTGTGTTCCAACCCCGCTCCACCCAGTCATTATACACTTTCGAACAAAGTGCATAAGATATGATGCTAGTAGGTTCGTTGTCATAAACAGCTAGGACAACGTCTCTGTGACCGTTTTGTGGGACCATCAACCGAGCTCCGTCAGGGATAAGAGATGCATAAGAAATAAACGAAGGCAAAGAAACCATTAGGAGATTAAACCTATGAGCCTTGCTAGGTGACATCTGAGAGTAAGTCCTCTGAACATTGGAAACAGGATCTCTGATCATATTCTTGTAGTCTCCAGAAGCATGAAAAGACCTAATTGACGATAAATGCAACGAAGAAGGCGGCAACCCCTTCTTGATTCGGTCTTGAAGTCTCATAGACGAGTCGAAGGAGTGAACTCTTGCAGGTGTCCTTATCCTTCTAAAAGGAGGCAAATCAAGTTGACTTGGTTGTCTAAAAGGAGCAGCTTCAGATCCATCTCCTTGTACCAACTGAGCTTTTTTTGGAGAACGATCAATGCCAGACCAAGCAAAATCTATCTGATCAGAAAGGACCGATGCAGCTGAAGGAGCTCGTTCCAAGGACGTTTTAGTAACTGCGTTCTCTCCTTCCATCTCAGATGAGGTTAAAATGGAGATTTCTAGCTCATCGGAACCACAAGGTGATACGCGAGTTTCCTCCTGTTCGGACTGCAAAGCTTTCTCGGGATATTCCTCCAAGTCTGAGAACTCAGGCACAGACTCTTCATAAACATGTTCAAGTATGTCGTTCGTTAGAAACATGTCCCTTCTCCAATCTATCAACTCATTACAAGATCCAGAATCCTCTGGACCTTCTGAACCAGAACTCTTTTGGAGGAAGGACTTCACGGATAAAAGCCGATGATCCCAAACATGCGAAGCAATCACGAGGGAATGCCTCAAACGATTTAGCTCAAGAATGTCTATTGCTGCCTGCCCTCGGTCAAAAGTTCCTTCATCGTCACGCTGAAGAAAGTCCTATTATACAAGCAAACAGAAAGCAAAGAAGTGAGAAGAAAGTCCTACTTTACAAGTATAATAGATTGATGTCCTGTTGTTCCTTACATGATAATTGTTCTTTTCCTTCATAAGCAGGTCTTTTAACTCCACGATGCAGTCATGCAATTGAGTTGTATAGGATAGTTCACATTCTAAAGAGGAACTTTTCTCTTCAATCCAGCGGAAGGAACTTGATATTTCTGCATACAGAGCTTTGGATTTACACAGTAACTGCAGAAAAGATATATCAGATAGAGCTATTGTAAGTATAAAAAAGAATCAAAGACATTACAAATACTTCGATTCATTTCAGCATAGCAAGGAAGTATTTAGAATTTCTGGCACCTCTGCTGCCTCTTTCCTTAACCACTCCTGTTCTGTGTAGCCACTAAACTCAAGAGTTAATGGGGGCAGACGAACTGACAGAATATCAATAGGAGAATAGCGGAAGAACGCAACCATACTTCCACACCTGCAAAAGCAAAGTCTTTTTTATTCTCTAAACAGCAAGCAATGAATGAATTATCACTGTGATCTCAAACTCTTGCAAATGTCAACCCTATTCTTAAGGAATACTATGCAGTACGCACCCATAATATCGGAGGCAGTCTCTTTGCAGAGAATGACCACAGCTAGCAACACGGTTAGCAGTTGCATGATTTGAAAAACTAAGTTCCAAGAACTTCCCGAACGAGAGTCCCCAAGCGGCATCTGACATTATTACTCTGCGAGTAGCTGGTGGAACTCCCTTTATTTGTGCACACTTCAGGCATCGATGCCACATCCAAATCTTTTTGTCCCGTTCACTGGGAAGCGAATTCACCAAGGGAAGACGTCTAACGTTTATGGTAAGATTCGCCTGCTGGTGTGTATAACAGATGACATGAGCCTCAGCTGGCTCCTTGCACGATTGACAGGAAGATATCTGACATCATGAAGTGCATTACAGAAGAAACATAAAAATATTTTCAATAATGGAATATCATGTATTGTTAAAGTTATGGACAAAGGATGATTGCTACCTGACCAAAAAGATCATCCTGAAGATATCGCCCAAGTGGCTTATCGAAGGAACCATAAAACTTGATGCGAAGGAGCCGAGAGCGTACACACACCGTTCCATTTAGAACACATCGACTAGAGAAGGACACTAATATGCTTTGACGACTATCAGCAGCTGAATAGAATTCATTCGAGGCTTCGGTTTGATCTGACCTTTCAAGCTTTGTCAGCTCTCCTAGTTCTCCCGGTTGACTCTCTTCTTGACCTGAAGTTTCTAGCGATCCTTCATTAGTTTGATCTTCGATTTCAACAGAACCAACAGGTCTTGTATCATGTGCCAGAAACAATGCTAGATTTTCAAAATCAACATCTCTTGCTCCACAGTCATCTAGGCCAGATGTCCTCTCTGGTATAGCAATTGATGGAGCTGCGGACACTTTAGGTAGACTAGCACCCTCATCAGCAAGGAACGATGTCTCAAGAGACAGATGATATGCAGCAAATACAGCATACTGAACGACCTTCTTCAGCTTCTTGAGCTCTTCACGACATGAGCCCCTCAGCAAGACCTACAAATTGTCAAATGAAAGGATAACTAACCCTCTAATTCTAACTTTAACCTCTTGATATAAAAATCAAGGTAAAAGAGCATGTCATTGTCAAACTTTGCATTATAGCTTGAGTCAAAACTCATTACCTTATTGGCAGAAAAAAAACATGAAAAGCGCACATTTAGTGACGAGGGAACCCCATTGAAGTTTCATGTTAAATTTTAACGATCATTCACAATGTTATCAAAAGTAAAATGCTTATAAAAGCATCAACTCTTTCCTGGTCTTAAAGCGCAACTAAAGTGTGTGCTTTTTATGTATGTAATGCAAGAAATTATAACTATAAACAGAAAAGAAAAATCTTCGACTGAGAAATTGAAAAAAAAAAAGGCGATTAAGTCACATATAAAAAGTGAAAAGGGCTTAATGAAGTTCAAAAACCAAATTTCTTAATCAGATGTAAAGATAACACTATTAGTTTCTACTTCAAAATTAGTGACAAGAAAAGAAAAGGACAAATGACACAAAAGAAATCATCATAAATGCGATAATATAAATATTATTAAGGTAGCATTAATTCATTAATTAATTTGCCCAGACCCCACTGGTGGGATAACACTGGGTATGTTGTTGTTGTTGAAAAAATCCACTGATTATACATAATATAAGTAGTACTTTAAAGGAACATTGCACACTGAAGGAAGTAAAAGACGAGTAGACTAATCATATTGCACGATTTTAATCATATTTAGAACTTCAAAAAAATTGGAGTTGCAGTAAACCAATGATGAATTCTAAGAGTAGGGGAAAATACCGTGCAACCTAAACGCCTGGGACAACCATCAAAAAACATCAGAGTTTTTGATGGCTTCTTGTTCAACTGGTTGGTGTGCTCATGCTCTTCGGAGACCTTTTCTAAGTGGAAGAGTTCACAATGTCCCAGTCTTGTTGTGGCTATGTTATCAGTGGATGGTGTTATAAGAGCACCAGTACACCTGGCTATTCGCTGTAGCAGTGGGCCCTTAACATTTAACACCAACGAGATCTCCTTTGCCAATAGAAGCTCTTGAGCATATGAAGACACACTTTTCTCCACAAGTAGAACATTAGGATGATGGGCCTCTATTCTTGAAACAATCACCTTGAGGTGCTCCCTTTCCTGTTAGGATAACAGAACATTTTAACTTGTCTTTATTTGCTCTAATCTCATCATTAACAGATTAAAAAGAATCAACTAAAAACCTGTTGCAATAAGGTGTCGAAAGATGCCAACTGATTGGCAGCTCTTTGGTACTCAAGTGCTCCTCCTAAAATGAGCAATCGGGCGTTTTTGTACTGTGAAGTCATGCGTTTATGTTTGATATTCTTAGTACAAACTACTCCTTTAACGAGGGTGCTGCATTGAACCAAAACTGAATCGTGAATCTAACTAAACAAGCCTAAAACCCCCATGTTTTCACATGATAAAAAAATGTAGTAAAATTTTATTGTTTGTGTGGTAAGAAGAGAAAATATTTACCTTTCACTTCGGCTTCCTGAAGCTATGCACTTGACCTTTACATAATCAACTGGATCCATGCTGCCTCCTTTACTTCTATCGGGCTTCACGTAATTCGCAGCTTGCCATCCCAGTGATGTAACTATGTCAATCCAATCATCAGCAGCGCTTTCTTTCCCAGAATGTATATTTTCACCTTGCAATAGCTGCAAGACAAGAGCCCTAAAATGACCCTGTACAACAGCTTGTAACGGATCCCATTGTTGTTTCTCCTTTGCAGGGAAAATGCTGGAAAGGCTCCCGCTTGAAGAGAATGTTGCACCAGTCTCTCCAATTTCATCATCGTCGTCATCATATGTGAAGAAATTATTTTGTGCCTCGTCATCTTCATCATCAGGTGGAGGAGGAAACCATATACGACCATTGTTTTCAAAATCCAATGGCTTTTGCTGCTTCTCAAAATGGTCTCGACAAACCAATTTGTCAACACGGTCATCAGCAGTCTCTGGATCCTCATCATTCTGAGACCTTGGAGTCTCGTGTTGGTCCTGTACAGAATGCCCGACTCTATTGGAAGTAAAACGAATCCTAGAGGGGCTGTTTGAAGGACTGGATCCAAATGATCCGAGATGGTAAAAGTTATGTCTAGCACTAACACTACTTGATTCTAAATCAGAAGTATCATGACAATAATCACTTGATGGGCTAAAAGATTGATTTGTGAAGTCCCCTCCTTCATCTTCATCACTCCTAAAATTATAAGCAAAAAGGTAAGATTTCTTAGTTCCGAAAGCAGCTTTAAAAACACAAGTTCCTAAAAATAAAAAATAAAAGAGAGCAATTGTGTATAGAAAGCTGTATATATTTATTGGAACTTTAATGACACAACATAAATGTGAAGTTTTCGGCACCACATTGGTGCAATGAGGTGATCGTTTGACTTAAAAATAAGAAAATAGAACATGAAAAAACAGATATATTAGTTAACATTACATGCTAAATGCCCTGGTAGGAGACTCTAGCTTTTATACAATAGATTATTTCAGCAGCTACTTTTAAGACAATACACAAATCCTGCCATAGATCGGAATCTCTTTTTGAGAAAACAAAGTAAAACCAAGCTCATATACCCACCAATTCCGGAAACTAAAACAACTAAATCAATACTTAGATAATAATGATCCTGCCATATTAGATGTTTCAGCTTAGTACATTAACATATATGTGTAAAACACAAGATTTCACACGAATAATTAAAGAAAGAAACTTTACAAAATTACACTAATTTGTTACCTGCTAGGCGAGTGACGCAGAGACACCGGAGATGGATGACTCGAAAAGGCTGTAAAACTACTCTTACTTGCATCATGGGTAGATTCATCATCAAACATGTCACTACTGAAATTTGGTGATGGCGGTTCTGGGCTTTCCCTTGGAGATTCAGAAGGATAAACTTTGTCACAAAACTTCCTTGTGCTTTTATGACAATTGCTTAGGTCAGAACAAAATTTGCAACTCTTTATATCAACCACAGCCCTCGCTATGCTTTCCGATTCTCCTGATCCAGAAATGTGCACAACACACTCCTTACAGAATACTCGATTGCAACTCAGGCAATGGAACTTGAGGCAAGAATCAGTAAACTTCATCTTGCATTCATAACAGGTTTTGCAACTGTTAACATCCATATCGGTTCCATCACTTTTACCCCACGATATCCAAGCCCTAACTTTCTCTATCAAATCCAGTAGAGAACTATCAGGTACTCCCATAGACCAGCAGTCAACTCACCAAGTATCTCAATTTTGACTCAATTAAGATAAGTCAACAACTCTTAATTCTTCTCCTAATCTAAAAGGTTGTGTAATCTGATTTCTTGGTGTCAAAAGAAGAAACTCTATCAAAACTATTTAACCCACAATAAAAATGGTGGATTTTAAGTTATATTTAATGTTATTTTTTCTTCAACACTAGTAAATTTCCCTTCACAAATTACTAACTATCCAGAAGGGGAGAACAGATTACAACAATTTACTTCACACTGAATTTGATATATATACAACCAATAAACTTGAAACTTATGACAAGAAAAAGACTGAAACTTTTTTACCAATCTTTGACCTAAAAAACCAACTCAACCAATTCCAGAATCATCAAGATTTGATCCCAAGAACAATTTTTTCATAAAAATCAAGATCGGATCCAGAGCTCAGAACCAAACAGCTAAACTTGCCAAAAAACCAGATTAGCAATATTTAGAGATAAATAAACAACCCCGCCTAAAAAAGCAAGAAACTTTTTCAACTTCAGTGTAAAAGAACCCAACACACAAGTATAAAGCCTCTTGAGTGATGAAAAATTGTATCTTTTTTAACTTAGTGTAAAATAAGACAACTCCAGATCAAGAAACACATAAATAAAGACTTGGGATGATGAAAAATTGAATTTTTTGAACCCCAGATCAAGAAACACAAGTATAAAGACTTTAGGTACTGAAAAATTAAATCCTTTTGAACTTCAGTGTAAAATAAGACAACCCCAGATCAAGAAACACAAGTATAAAGACTTAAGGTACTGAAAAATTGATATTTTTTAGTTAACAAAGACAGGGATTTGTGTGAGCTAATGAATAATAATTAAAGAACAAAGAGAAAAAAAATGAAAAGTAGAAAAGGGAAGAGTACAAATGAAGTTCCCTTTGTACTACTAGCTCTTATCTCCATGAACATGCCAACGTTCATCTGTTTCTTGAACAAAAACATTAAATTCTCTCTCCATCCATTTTTTCCCCGGCATTGCTTTTGCTGCTTGCATTTTCAACATCATCTCTCAAGACTTAACATTAAAAAATTCATCTTTACATAACATATAATTTGAACCCCTTTTGCTTCTTCTTCTTCTTCTCAAAATAGTATTAGTACAAAATATTGTAAAATACAACTCTTACTTACAAGTTACAACATTTGATTCATGTATTTATTTATCCATATTTTCTTTTCCTTTTTCTCTCTCCAACTTTACTTTTTCTGTGACGGTAGTAGCACTTTATCTTATGAACATCAAACCTTGTAATTTTCACATTTTCTTTTTGAATATTTTAATTGTTAGTCGGATTTGGATTTGGAAGCGGACGCGGAGCCTTGGCATAACTGTTAAAATTTGCTGCAGTGTGATCAGAAGGTGATGGACTAAAACCGTAGAAACCGTAGAAACAAGACTTGCAGAAATACAGGATAAGACTGCGTACAATAAAGTCTTGTGGCTCGGCCCTTCTTTGAACCCCACAGAGCCTCGGCGTAACTTGATAAAGTTGTTGTCACGTGACAAGGAGGTCATGGCAAAAACCATGTAAACAACCTATTACAGAAACACACGGTAGTTTTGTGGCCTGCCCCTTCTTGGACCCCGTGAATTGGCATAACTGATAAAATTATTGTCATGTGACCAAGAGGTCTTGGGTTCAAATCATGAAAACAGCCTCTTGCAGAAACACAAAATAAAATTACGTATACTAAACCCTTGTGGTTCGAGCCTTCTCCAGATCTTGCGCATAGCGGAAGTTTAGTGCACCAGATTGCCCTTTTTAAGTCTAAATTGGATTTATTTGGTATTTCATTATGAATCTATAGTAGGGCTGTCCAACGGCCGGGGCTGGTCCCGGCAGGACGGGGAGGGTCGAGACGTGGGCCGGGATAGGCGGGACGGGAAGAGGTCCAGTCCCACATCCCGCCGGTAGAGGGGTCGGGATTTTTCAGGACGGGTCGGGATCGAGATTTTTGATTTTTTTTGCCACTTAATTTTTAAAAATAATATATATATATATATAATTTTAAAATTGAAACTTTGTGGTGTTGTTCAAAAGTTGCAAATCACATAGTAAAATTGTAATTAAAAAAATTACATAGTTAACCATACTTTTCTAATTTCCTCACAATGTCTTGAGGATCTTCGGTTGGAATTAGAATTTGTAGGTCAAATTGTTCGATGTCGCTTCCTGTTCCCTCAGACAAGATTTCGTTGTAGTTGTTGTCTTCTTCTTCGTTGATCTCCGGTTTACCGCACCTTCTACGCTCCGCTCGAATCCAATCTCTGAATAGAACTGCAATCTCCAATGCGTCTCCCGCCAATGAATGTCTATGCTCTCCTATTTGAAATCTTCCAGCAGAAAAAATACTTTCAGACGTTGTTGATGACACTTGAATGTTCAACACATCTCGAGCCATCTTTGCTAGTGTCGAAAATGTATTCTCATTCTGCCTCCAGTATTTCAGCAAGTCTTCATGTCCTACATCATTGACAATTAATTCGTACGGTACAACACCCTGCAAAACATAAACATCAAATTCTGCGGCCAACCGAGCTTTAGCCTGCCAATCCCGCCACTTCTACCCCTCCCTCTCTTCCCGGTAGTCCCGCGGCACCCCCTCCTCCCATCCTGCATCCCGAGGTACACTCACGGACAATGGAAACCCGTGCCATGCACATAATTTCCAAACCTAAACGGTTGTTTAACATATCCATTTAAGTTGTCCCTTCCCCTATCCCTCGCAATTCGAAGGATGCTTTGCTCAACCATAATTGGAAAGCCGCAATGATTGATGAATATAATGCTCTTATTGATAATAAGACGTGGGACCTAGTACCCCGTCCACCTGGTGCTAACATTATTCGTTCGATGTGGAGTTTTAGACATAAAAAGAAATCTGATGATTCTTTTGAGAGGCACAAGGCCCGTCTTTGTAGGTGATGGCAGGTCTTAACATGTGGAGTGGACTGTGATGAAACGTTCAGCCCAGTCGTAATGCCCGCAACCATCCGGACCGTCCTCAACATTGTCCTATCCAAGTCTTGGCCCATTCATCAGCTTGATGTCAAGAATGTCTTTCTACATAGGGATCTTCATGAAACGGTATCTATACATCATCATATGGGTTTCGGGGATCCTATTCATCCGAATTATGTCTGTATGTTGCGCTTTATGGACTGAAACAGGCTCCTCGAGCATGGTACCAGCGATTCGCCGATTATGTCTCCTCTATCGGTTTTTCACACAGCAAATTCGATCATTCCATGTTTATCTACAACAAAGGTAGACACATGGCTTACCTCTTATTATATGTTGATGACATCATCCTCACCACATCATATGATGCCCTCCGCCATCCTATTATGTCACTAGAGATGGCAGTGGATCTTGGACCCGGTCCAGATCCGGTGGATCCAGATCCGTTTTATAGGATATTGATCTTTAAAATTTGGACCCGACGGATCCGGATCGGACCCGGATCCGTTTCTGACGAATCGGATCTGGATCTGGATCTTGTATTTGAGATCCGTATCCGGTCCAGATCCGACCTGTGGATCCGTTTTTATTAAATATATTCATAACCTAGAATGTAATTTTATAAGTATTTTCTTAAAATTGCTAAGCACATCCTTGCAAGTTTAATTCTCAAAACAAGTTTAATTTATCCCCGCGTTAACTCAAAAACTAAAAAATAAAGAGGTAACTTCGATAATAAAATCAATGTTATATTAGTGAATGACTAACATCTCCATAGACAAGTAGTTAAAATTATATTCACTTCATTTGTGAAGATAAAAAGCACATGCAAGTTATGCATTGTGGAAGTACTAGTCAGCATTTTCCACAACTATTGTCATTGTCCAACATTTTTAATCAATAGCTCACAATCAAAATGAGACAACGAACAAAATATCTCATATGAACATTTCAAAATTGAAACACAGTAAACTGTTAGCTAAGTAAAAATCGTTTGATAGTTCAAAAAAAAATTCTTAGCAAGATAAATTTTTTTACATGTGGATCTAGCTCCGATGGATCCGGATTTGGATATGATTTTTATGGACCCGATGGATCTGGATTCATGTATGAAAAACGGATCCGGATTTGGATCTAGTAGGATCCGATCCAGATCCGATCTGTTGCCATCCCTATATGTCATTCATTGCCTCTGAGTTTGCTATGAAGGATTTGGGCCCCCTGAGTTATTTCTTGGGCATCTCTGTCACTCGCCATTCTGGCGGCCTATTTCTGTGTCAGAAGAAATACGCTGAAGAGATCATTGACCGTGTAGGCATGACATCTTGCAAACCAACCCACACGCCCGTGGACACCAATTTCAAGATCAACGCTGATTTCGACCTTCCGTATTCATACCCGACTCACTATCGTAGCCTGGCTGGGGCCCTGCAGTATCTCACATTCAAAATATCAGACATATCCTATGCAGTGCAACAAATCTGTTTGCACATGCACAATCCGACGGAAGCACACATGCATGCCCTCAAACGTATTTTACGATACGTCCAGGGCACACTTCACTTCAGCTTACATCTATACAGGTCATCGCTTACTAGTCTCACTGGTTATTCTGATGCTGACTGGGGTGGATGTCCTAACACCCCATCCACGTCGGGATATTGCGTCTTCCTCGGAGATAACCTATTGTCTTAGTCTTCTAAAATGCAACCTACACTATCCCGATCCAGTGCCGAAGCAGAATATAAAGGTGTAGCCAACGTCGTCTCTGAGTCGTGTTGGATCCGTAACCTTCTACTTGAGCTTCATTGCCCGATTCCAATGGCAACACTGGTCAACTGCGACAATATTAGTGCGATCTATCTTTCCGGCAATCCCGTTCAACATCAGCGCACCAAACACATTGATGGACATTTATTTTGTTCGCAAAAAAGTGGCTCGTGGTCAAGTTCGTGTCCTTCATGTTCCTTCAAGATATCAGATTGCCGACATCTTCACCTAAGGACTTCCGCACATACTATTTGATGATTTTCGAGTCAGTCTCAGTGTTCGTGAGCCTCCCGCTTCAACTGCGGGGGTGTCATAGAATATTCACCGAATATTCTTTCATTAATTGTATATCTCTATTTTAGGTAGAATTATATTCCTTTTGTAATTATGTTGATTAGTTATATAGTTTGTAGCAATATAAATATTTCTGTAATTACTGTATATTATAAATCATCAATTAATGAAATCAAGGAACATATTCCTTTATTTTTTATATAAAGAGACCAAAAATACATACTTCAATGTTAGATATACTCAATGAAATATCATAAGGTCAAAATTAGAATTCACAAATATTTGAAGGATTAAAGTTCAATTATTCCCTTTCGATCAAAAACATATCAATTATTCAATATATTAAGCAAGTTGTATTAAATAAAAATTAGCCTAATATTCCGCTTGAATATTTTTTTAATGATGTACGACATTCAAAAGTTTGGTTAAACATTATCCGTTCCGGTGAAGATTCGCTGCCCGTTCCTAACTTAAGATAAATTTTCATTTTAATTATTTTTCGTATTACATAGGTTCCTAAATAATTAAAAATTAAGAACGATAAGATTTTCAAATAAAATCACCACAAAGTACAGCGGAACATTATTTTAGAGAAGTATTAATTGACCAAATTAACGTTCTATCTATCTAACTAACTGTTGCACCCAATGAAGCTGTAAGAATAATATGCAGCATTAAATATTTGGAAAAGAGGGGGGGATGGGGAGGTTAATCATCCAAACAACTCATTTTCTGAGTGTGTTATAAAAATATTACTTACAATATCTTTGTTTTTTTTACTCTTTTATAAAGACAATTAATTAATTAATTATCTTGTCTCTCAAAGAAAGTAATTAATCAGATAGTGGTTGTAGTTATGCATATATATATCTAGCAGTTTTCTTGATGAAAAAAGAAACATTTTATTAGGAGTTACTGGAACAACGTATGAAAAAGTCTATAGGTTAAATTTTTTATTTCATTAAGAGTTTTTAGACTGTCTATATATATACACGTTTGTGATATCCATAGTCTGGCATCTAACATTAGATGTAGGCTAAAATTTGTGCTACAAGTTGATTCTTCGCTCCTATTTAATATTCCCCTGCGATAACTTTGCGTATTTACTTGAATTCATCACACAAAACACTACATTGTTAAATTAAATTTAATACTTATATTTGGTTTCTACTACAGTAGTCTACATTATTGTTGCAACTCTGTACTATTAACATATCATTTCATTTGTTGTGTAAATACCTTCATAGCTAATAATACATGACTTATACGTACAAAAATCTATGTGGAATGAAAATATAAGTATTAACAATATTATGATTAAGGTCATAGTCCACTTTGTTAGCTAATGCAATCTCTTAATAACAATCTCCTTATCGTTAATTATCTTTTGACCAATCATTTGATATTATTTAGGAATCAAGGACTAATAAAACAAGACTTGTTTTAAAGACGATAGTAAGATTAGACAAAACCGAACGAAAACAAAGTTGCTCAATTTTACATAATATATGGACAATTTTGACCATTTTTCCTTATTGTTTCCTGATATCCCGTACTTGTACTAGGGTCCGACTAAATTCGAATTTGTATAGGAAAGTCCCACATTAGAGACAAAACGCTTTATAACAAAGATGACTCCGTATTCAGCGAAACTCGAACCCGAAACTAAAGATCAAAGAATACTTAGCGCTCCACCACAACGTACCTCTTGTTAATACCATTTTCAATTAGCTATAGTATATAATATCTATACAACTCCCATGTTGAGATATAGGAGTATTATTTAGGGGGTAGCGTGGAACATAAAAAAGTTTTGATGTCTTTTATGATTAGCTTTAAACTTAGGCTTTCGGTTTGGTGAGAAGACATTTCTGTGTCAACTGTCAAGTTATGTGCGCTCGCTGCCAAAAATTCTTTCATGTTTATTTACCGAAAGATTGGTCCGTCCTTTTCCTAATGTTTCTATTTCTTGCCCCTTTTATTTTCCTCATTTTCCTCTTGGAGTTTTCTTGATTAATAATTCATAAAAATACCTCATTTTTACAATGCATGTTTTTTTAATATCCACGGCAATTGGTCTAATTTACATGTATCTCAACTAATTTTTTTAGATATTCATTATCTTCCATCACTATAGATATCAAGTAACTATATCTATCAAGATTTGAACAAATAAGAAAAAATTATAATTCCTTTTAGTTCACCATTCTTAACTCGCTTTATTTTATTATACCTTTTCTAGGGTGAAATGTCTACAATTTTCCCTTTGTTCTTTTCTTCAGAAAACAACTTAGAAGTTGTCAATTTGTTCCCTACTTTTTGTTGGAATTTGAGTTGGAAAGTATAAAATCAAATATTGTGAATTAATAACTATTATGACTTTTTTATGCAATTTACAAAGCTGTCACTTTTATTTTTAAAAACTTAAAAATTCAAATCACATTGAAAACTATGTATTTTGACTTTCGTATTTTGAATCTTGACACATGCACCGGTTTCAACCTTTATTTCTTTTTCTTTACTTTCAACCTTTTCCCCTTTTCTCTAACCATACACAAAGTTAATTTATTTTATTTTATTAAGCATGGGCTTTATTTTGTTTGGTCTAATATTCCCATGTGGTGTATTAGGGTTATTAATAATTTCTCATCTCAATAACTTTCATTAGTTGTATCTAAGATTTGCAAATCAGATGACTTCTTAGATCCATCGGCAAGCACCCCACCTATAGTTATTAGAGCCAATATTTATATCTGTTTAAAGGAAGTATATTATAACTAATAAAAGAGAACAGCAAAGAAAATTACAAAACTAAAATACTAATTAACAGCCTGTTTGGATGGGGTTACCAATTGTATGATCTATACCATGTTGTTACTTTAAAAGTGATGTAGTATTTGTTTTGATTGTTAACTTAAAATTTATTGTATCATGTTCGTAAATTGTTGTTCTGTAGTGATGAAAAGTGGTATTTTATGAAATGATCGATTTTGTGTGATCACATCATTATCTTATTTTTTTCTCATCTTGCCCTTATTATTTAATAAACCTACATTTTACTTTTCCCCTACTTTTAATAAATTTACTTCGTATCATACTTCTTTTTCGCAATATTATAAGTTTATTCTTCAGATTACTAGTATGTGATATCATGAAACGATGTGAAAATGATTTAATATATTCAAATATTATATTTATCAATTAATATAATATAATACGATGCATTATTTCTGAAGTTTAATTAGTAAAACCACTTTCATCTTTACTGCAATTTCACATAAAGCTATTATATGCATGAAGAACGATAGATATATGTATATGTATAATAATAAAAAGAATATAATGAAGTCCAAATAGAGTTTCCACATTCTAGGACAAAAAGTAAGTT
The DNA here is from genome assembly GCA_034509755.1 of Anisodus tanguticus. Classification (NCBI taxonomy): domain Eukaryota; kingdom Viridiplantae; phylum Streptophyta; class Magnoliopsida; order Solanales; family Solanaceae; genus Anisodus; species Anisodus tanguticus. Next base: position 523,373 of record CM067540.1, on the reverse strand, counting down.
GTCCAATTTGTAGCCATCATTTGACTTGTTGACTAAATTAGCTTTAACAAATACTCCTATAAAGTTCAACCACTGGTTATAGTGGATTTCTTTCAAGTGCTCTTTAGAACTTTACAAATTAATAGCGTAAAAACCTTATCCTTCGTTTGGGAAAGAAAAGGAATATAATTATTTTCACTTCTAGAATGGTAGAACGTATTTTAGGGTAATGAAAGTGCTAATATGATAAAAGAAAATAGATCTATACGCTAACAAAGAACAATATCTTATTTAAAGAAGCAGGCAAATTAGAAAAGATTCTCGTCCCTAAACAAAAATAGTGAAATACGAGTCAACTTGTATTTTTTTCCTAACATAAAATATATGGGGAGACGATCGACATAATAAAGTAGAAAATTTTAGTGAACAATTGCAAAAATTCTCGTTGTTCAAAATTAATTTAACCTTTTTCTAAGTATATTTTAACCTTTTAATTTCTTAGGATTATACTTTTACATTACGTGAAGTGGTGGTCTACATTTTTCTTCTTCGTGATTTAACTTTTCAAAAATGGGACTCCAATTTAGCTATGTCATTTCATTTTCTTACTCTTATTTGCCTATTTTGGAAATATTTCTTTTTCATTTGTTGGTATATTTCTCCATCGTTCAGATGAAAGTGTTGGTCCCATGAAAAAGAGTAGAACATTTATTGCAAAAAAAAAAACAACAAAAAAAGGAATTTCATTTGCGTAGATTTTTTATATTAATGGGTGGGTGGCTATTTGAGTTTTTGAGTATTAGAAAAAGTTGAACAAAAGGATAGATTTGTAGCAGCCTAAATAGTTGATAAGTCACAAGAATAATCTTAGGTTGGAGTTCCTTTTTCTTTTCTAAATGCAATTAATTTTGTAAGAGTTTCAGTTTTACATATATTGTAAACGAAGGGTTAGATCATGGTTTGAACTTGTGACTCCCAGTCACTGTTATTAATATGTATTCCAAAAAACCAGTAAATAATAAACACTGAAAATAAACAGAATCAGTGTTGAAAAATAAGAATAATTTTTTCAGAATATAATCGAGCTCACTTAGTTCAAAGTGTGTCCTTAAGGAAATTATTCCCCTCACAGTACTCGAGGTTGATGGAATATCACCTCCCAGGATAGAACGATTATCTTACCAGAATAGTAGTACTCCAAATTTCGGCAGCGGCGAACCACTCAACAACGAAAGATATCACACGAATTTGTTTATGCGAGAAGAAGAAGAAGTTTGTGTTGTTCAGAAAATTCGTAAGTAAAATTCTGAGGAATCAAACGAATTTATAGCCATGGAAGTACTGTTTCGCGGGTCAGACACGCGGATCCGGCCGGGTCGCGGGTCAGGGTCACTAACGGGTAGGATTGGATAAGTTAATTAATTTAATTAAATAATAATTAATTAAATAATTAAAAATTAAAGAAAATTTGGTCCAAAAAGATTATCAATCAAATCATTTGACCAAATCCAAATCCAAATCCGAATCCGAATCCGAAGCCGAAGCCGAAGCCGAAGCCGAGTCGAGCGAGCGACGACGACGGCGCGAGGGGTCCTTGCCCCCTCAACCCTTTTACTGATAAAAAGGAGTAATTCTACTTATAAGTAGAAGAACTTTTCTTTCCACTACCGATGTGGGACAAATGCTTATTTTATAAAGCAAGAGGGAACTCCCACTTTTCTTTCTACTACCAATGTGGGACAACTCCCATTTTTCTTTCCAATCATTTCCCATTCACCAATATCAATACCCAACAATCCCCCACGTGAATGGGGAATGTCTATAATATAAAAGAATGCGCGGACAAGTGTGATATACAAGCGAGAATTGACTGCATCTGGATAAGTAGGTTTCCCTTTGAACTTTCCGTAGTGAACTTATATCGGATATACTCGATCAATCGGTAGATTTGATATCTTTGAACCGTCGAACTTTGTTGTATACCTAGACAACATAAGTCACACAATCAACCCTCAACCGTTTATGGTTCTCACGGTTGTGTTCGTTTCAGCCATGAACACCTCCTGGTTTCATGAGTGTGTAGAGAATGGGCCTTTACTGTCATTCCCCTTTAAAGCGGCTTACACTTAACACTCACATAGGTGATTTCTAAACATGTGGTCCTATAGCCACATTATCTGGTCATACACTGCCAGATTTAGATAATCATTAAAGAACCTTAATGCTTTATTAACTCATTAACAAGCCATAAGGTTTTATTCTTATTTCTGAACATTGTTTTCATCTGAGAATGGGTTGAGTTATTTGACAATGTTGAACCGTCACCACAACTTTGTTTGATCTCCTTGAACCTAGCTCTTGGGATCTCCACCGCTAGGTAGAGTTACCGCCATGATGACTTGTCCTTGGCCTTAACCCCATTCCCATTGATGATCTACTAACTCCCTCTCTAGATAAGCCTTTTGTAAGCGGATCCGCTACGTTATCTCTTGACTTTACATAGTCAATCGTGATAACGCCACTAGAGAGGAGTTGTCTAACGGTATTGTGTCTTCGTCGTATGTGACGAGATTTTCCGTTGTACATTACACTCCCTGCCCTACCTATTTCTGCTTGACAGTCACAGTGTATACATATAGGAGCCAAAGGTTTGGGCCAGAATGGAATATCTTCTAAGAAATTTCGGAGCCATTCAGCTTCTTCACCGGCCTTGTCTAAAGCTATAAATTCAGATTTCATTGTAGAGCGGGCGATGCATGTCTGTTTTGATGATTTCCAAGACACTGACCCACCCCCAATTGTGAAAACATAACCACTCGTGGATTTAATTTCAAATGATCCGGTGATCCAATTTGCATCACTATATCCTTCGATCACGGCGGGATATTTGTTATAATGCAAAGCATAGTCTTGGGTGTGTTTTAAATACCCCAAGACTCGTTTCATTGCCATCCAATGAGTTTGATTAGGATTACTCGTGAATCGACTCAGCTTGCTGATAGCACATGCTATATCTGGTCGTGTACAATTCATAATATACATCAAACTTTCCAAAACTCGTGCATAGTCCAATTGTGAGTCACTTTCACCTTTATTCTTTTGAAGTGCAAAACTTACATCAATTGGAGTCTTTGCAACATTGAAATTTAAATACTTAAACTTGTCAAGTACTCTTTCAATATAATGAGATCGATAATGCTAGACCTTGTGGAGTTTTATGAATTCGATACCTAAGATCAAATCAAAGCAACTCCTAAGTCCTTCATATCAAATTTGCTAGCCAAAGATACGCTTCGTAGCATTTACATCGGTAATATCTCTACTCATTATCAACATGTCATCAACATATAAACAAACAATGACTTCATGATTTGGAGTATTTTTAATGTAAACACATTTGTTACACTTATTAATCTTAAATCCATTTGCCAACATTGTTTGGTCAAATTTCGCATGCCATTGTTTGGGTGCTTGTTTAAGTCCATAAAGTGACTTAACAAGTTTGCACACTTTCCTTTCTTTACCAGGAACCACAAAACCCTCAGGTTGTTCCATGTAAATTTCTTCCTCCAATTCTCCATTTAAGAAAGCTGTCTTGACATCCATTTGATGGATTTCAAGACCATATACGGCCGCCAGTGCCACTAACACCCGAATAGATGTTATTCTTGTTACCGGCGAGTATGTGTCAAAGTAATCAAGGCCTTCTTTTTGTTTATAACATTTGACCACAAGTCTTGCCTTATATTTGTCAATAGTGCCATCAGCTTTCATTTTCCTTTTAAAAATCCATTTTGATCCTAAAGGTTTATTTCCAGGAGGAAGATCAACCAATTCCCATGTATGATTGTTCAAAATTGATTCAATCTCACTATTGACTGCCTCTTTCCAAAATGCTGAATCAGAAGAAGACATCGCAGCTTTAAATATTTGAGGCTCATTTTCAAGCAAGAATGTCACAAAATCTGGTCCAAAGGAAGTAGATGTCCTTTGACGTTTGCTACGCCTTGCATCCTTTTTACTTGGTGTATTTTCCTTTGGTTCTTCCCGCGGTCGTTTAGATCTTTCACTTGACGACTCACATTCAGTTTTATACGGATAAATGTTTTCAAAGAATTCAGCATTATCTGATTCAATTACCGTGTTAACATGAATTTCGGGATTGTCCGATTTGTGAACCAAAAACCGACAAGCTTTGCTGTTTGTAGCATAGCCAATAAAAACACAATCCACAGTTTTTGGTCCGTTTTTTACCCTTTTGGGTAAAGGAACTTGGACCTTTGCTAAACACCCCCACACTTTGAAAAATTTCAAGTTGGGTTTTCTTTCTTTTCATAGTTCATATGGAATAGATTGTGTTTTTCTGTGGGGCACCCTGTTGAGTATTCGGTTAGCTGTAAGGATAGCTTGCCCCCACAAGCTTTGCGGTAAACCGGAACTTATTAGTAAGGCATTCATCATTTCCTTTAAAGTTCGGTTTTTCCTTTCCGCAATTCCATTTGATTGTGGTGTGTAAGGGGCAGTAGTTTGATGAATAATTCCATATTCTAAACATATCTCTGCAAAAGGAGATTCGTACTCTCCACCCCTATCACTTCTAATTATTTTTATCTTTTTATTCAATTGATTTTCCACTTCGTTTTTGTATTGCTTAAATGCATCAATTGCTTCATCCTTACTATTAAGCAAATACACATAACAATATCGAGTGCAATCGTCAATAAAAGTTATAAAATACTTTTTCCTACCGCGAGATGGTATTGACTTCATATCACATATATCTGTGTGAATTAAGTCTAAAGGATTTGAATTCCTATCAATAGACTTATATGGATGTTTAACAAACTTAGATTAAACACAGATTTCACATTTAGATTTATTACACTCGAATTTAGGCAATACTTCTAAATTAATCAATTTTCGCAAGGTTTTGTAGTTGACATGTCCTAAACGAACATGCCATAAATCATTTGACTCCAATAAGTAAGACGAAGCTGAATTTTTATTAATAATGTCAACAACCATTACATTGAGTTTGAAAAGTCCCTCGGTGAGGTAGCCCTTTCCTATGAACAAATCATTCTTACTTAATACAATTTTCTCACTAACCAACACACACTTAAACCCGTTTTTGACGAGTTGTCCTAAATTTGAAACTAAATTCTTCCGAATTGTTGGAACGTGCATAACATTGTTGAGAGTCGAGACCTTGCCGGAAGTCATCTTCGAAGTATCTTTCCATATCCTTCAACCTTGGGCTGTTGCGGTATTTCCCATAAACAAGTACCTCTTCGGGTCCGGCGGGAGCATAGGTTGCAAATGCTTCTTTTGTAGCGCAAACATGTCGAGTGGCACCGAATCAAGCCACCACTCCTTTGGGTTTCCAACCAAATTGCACTTCGATAGCATTGCACACGGATCATCCATATCATCATTCTTTTCCACCATATTGGCTTGTCCTTTTCCCTTGTTCTTTTTCGGGAGACGACAATGGGGGCTTTGTGGCCGACTTTCCCACAATTAAAGCGCTTGCCCTTGAACTTTTTCTTGTTGGAATCCTTCTCCTTTCCGGAAGGCCTCTTCCTTTTCTTGTTCTTTTTCGAGAGCGGATCTTCAACGATGTTTGCCCCTTCAATTGGTGAAGTCTTACGATACCTCTTCTCGGCGGTTTTGTTATCTTCCTCGATCTTGAGACGAATCACAAGATCTTCCAACTTCATTTCCTTTCTTTTGTGCTTAAGATAATTCTTGAAATCTTTCCATGAGGGCGGCAACTTCTCAATCATTGCAGCCACTTGGAACGCTTCATTTACTACCATACCTTCAAAGAATAAGGTCATGGAAGATAAGTTGAAGCTCTTGAACTTGGGTTCCAACGGTTTTTCCATCCACCATTTTGTAGTCTAGGAATTTGGCAACCACAAACTTCTTCAAGCAAGCATCTTCGCTTTTGTACTTCTTTTCAAGTGCACTCCATAGTTCTTTGGAAGTCTCTACTTGCGCACCGTAGACGTTGTACAAGTCATCTTCTAAGGCACTCAAAATGTAGCCTTTGCACAAAAAATCAGCCTGTTTCCAAGCCTCAGTAACCATGAACTTTTGGTTGTCAGGCATGTCGGCGGCAGGCACGGGAGGGTCCTCACTGGTGAACTTTTGCATACCAAGGGTGGTAAGGCAAAAGAACATTCTTTGCTGCCATCCTTTAAAGTTAGCACTGGTGAATTTCGCAGGTTTTTCAGCCGGTGGCACAGCGGTACGGGTTGTAGGAGTAACCGCTGGTGCAGTAATTGCAGAGGTAGTTCCAGTCTCAATTGCCATTAATCGCTTGTCACTGTCAAATTGACAAACTGTTTTAGTTAATAAAACCAGAATAGCAATTCAATCATAGACTTAAACGATGAAGATTTTATTTCTTCAAATCGCAATATAATTATGAAACTTTAGTATTCCAACGAAGTTTTTGTATCTTCGAGTCAGAATACTAATATTCATATGGAGTAGAAAACTGCACAAGTTTTAATCTCCAAAACAAAATACATATTAATCTAAAAAAATAATTTTCTTAAGATTGTTATTAATCTGTATTCCAAAAAACCAGTAAATAATAAACACTGAAAATAAACAGAATCAGTGTTGAAAAATAAGAATAATTTTTTTCAGAATATAATCGAGCCCACTTAGTTCAAAGTGTGTCCTTAAGGAAATTATTCCCCTCACAGTACTCGAGGTTGATGGAATATCCCCTCCCAGGATAGAACGATTATCTTACCAGAATAGTAGTACTCCAAATTCCGGTAGCGGCGAATCACTCAACAGCGGTATATCACACGAAATTTGTTTATGCGAGAAGAAGAAGAAGTTTGTGCTGTTCAGAAAATTCGTAAGTAAAATTCTGAGGAATCAAACGAATTTATAGCCATGGAAGTACTGTTTCTGAATGTTTGCAACCTTTCTGAACAACCACTGAAAATTGGTGGGAAATTTAAATATGAAAAGAAACCGGGTCGCGGGTCAGGGTCACTAACGGGTAGGATTGGATAAGTTAATTAATTTAATTAAATAATAATTAATTAAATAATTAAAAATTAAAGAAAATTTGGTCCAAAAAGATTATCAATCAAATCATTTGACCAAATCCGAAGCCGAAGCCGAGTGAGCGACGACGACGGCGCGAGGGGTCCTTGCCCCCTGAACCCTTTTACTGACAAGAAGGAGTAATTCTACTTATAAGTAGAAGAACTTTTCTTTCCACTACCGATGTGGGACAACTCCCACTTTTCTTTCCAATCATTTCCCATTCACCAATATCAATACCCAACAGTCACATTACGACAATTCTTACTACTATTATTAGTGCAATTATAAGATAATGCAAATGAACTTCTTTGATAAGCATTAATCGATAATATGATTAAAATAGTGATTAACTAACATGGTATAGTAGTTTTTTTTTAATAAATCGGTGGGTGGATGGGGGGAGGGGGAGCGAATGCTACCTAAAAATGGGGTTTGAACCCTCCACTTCAAATGCTGAAAGCAGAGAACTTACTAGACGAGCTAGCCCACAGTCACAATATAACTAACATGTTATAGTAGGGTAAATTTCACTAAGTGTTTTTTTTACATTGTCACAGTATATAGCTTTGAATTATTTTATAACTATTTGAAAAAGAGAAATCTCTCAAAATCTCAATCACCTCCATGTACTACTACTTGGTCTAATATTTTGGCTACGGCTTTCTTTAATTGATGTCCATTTTTTTGCTTTCTTTGGGAAGAAATGAAAGCACAAGAAAAAGAAAATTTGGTTCAATTATATGTTCCTACAAAAGATAATAGGAGATTACTTTACATTTCATCAAATTGAAAGCAACTCAATTATTGAAAGCTAAGTTTGCAAGATCAGTGCATGTGATGCATTAAAAGTTGATTAACTTATTCGCAGGAATGCCCTTCAAATGGGATGGTTTTTAATTTTTGCCCCTCTTATTTGTGGTCTTTAAGTATTGTCCTTCCGCCCCTATTAAACATATATTAAAAGACGATATTACCCCCAATCCCTCAAACATATAAAAACCTCAATGAACTTCAACGACAAATGAAAACTCAAACAACTTAATCGCAAAAATCGCAGAAATCGAAAATCTCAAATTGCAAATCGCAAAGCTCAAATCCAAAAGGTAAAAAATATGATTATGTTTCAGTTCAACACAATTCAATTGAATCTATACATTCAACTTAACGTAATTCAATTACTTGCCACACTTACACAAGTGAAGCTTCACCAAAAAAATATGAAATAAATATCAATAAAATAAAAAAGAATAGAGAGACAAACTTCAGTAACCAACATATTATGAAACAAATTATGCCGGAAGGGAATAATTTAAGTTTACAAAGAGAAACACAAATCTATAGTAATACCTTAATTATCTCTGAGGCAAGATTATGCAATTGAGGGAGAGGGTATATATAATACATAAAAATAAAACTTACTCAGTAGGTTTAAATAATTCAGGTGGAAGATCTTGTGGATTGATGAACTTCTCAAAAAACTTCACGGCGTCTTCTGCTTTTTCATAATGAAAAGGACAAATTCGTATGTAATTGTCATTTCAGTTAGTTTTCTGCTTACGGACACCATAACCAAGATTATTATTCTCATAATACAACATCCAATTGGGTAGAGAGGTACCAACAACAACACTCGAAACCCTTGTCATTTGACCCCTAGTCTTTAATGAAGAAAATGAAGGTTGTATGGTAACATTAGATAACTCTGGCCTCTTCCGTTGTTTATAGGTCATCGTAGCAACATAAGTTACGATATGACAAGCCATATTCAAAACAGAAGAAGCTACATCCATAATATCTCCAAAGTCATCATCAATTTCCTCATTACTCTGGCCACCTTGGAATTGAACACTCCCTTCAACAACATCAGCATACTCCACCAAAGTACCCTGTACAACCGAGTTTGACGCATTTTGAGATTTAACACTCCCTTCAACAAAATCAACAGACTCCCTGGGAGTACCATGTGCAACTGACTCTGGCACAATAGTTTCACCGGTTAAGGGATTACATACAACAAGAGGATGCTCTACAACAACATCAATATAAACAACAATGGCTTTCTCATCAACAATTATTGCATAATCAACATTTTCATGTGCAACTTATTCAATAGGATCTTCACCATCTACAAAAAAGGTAGTTTGTTGAGATACATGTTCCATTTCAGTTGCATGTTAATTGATTCATCATGCTCTTCTCTCTTGACTTCTCCAACATGAAATTTAACTTGCATTTCACTAACATTTGCGCCAGCATTTAATTAAAGAACATTCGGAAACAATGAATCATGATCTTCTCTTGTACATTCTCCAACATGCGATTCATCCTATATAGATTCAATTCTACTAATGTCTACACCATTAGTCGTTTCAACAAGATCCGGAAACAATGAATCACTCTTTTCTTTTCTTCCTTCTTCAACACAAAATTCAGCTTGCTAAGATACTTGTTCTATACCAGCAGCCAAAATACTTTTAGAAAAGTCTGCTTTATTTTCAAGCTCTACCCCAGACTGATTTATACACCAAATTTGAAACGGAAACGCAACCATTTTTTCCTGTTTACAAGAGGTTCAACAACATTGCAAGAAGATAAACCTCATTCTTCAGCAACTTGTTTAGTAGAAGCCCCTCCAAAATCATCCAAACGAACTTCACTTGCACCTCCATCAATATGATCTTCAGCAACATTATCAGAAGGCAAACCTCCTTCTTCGACAACTTGTTCAGTATAAACCTCTCTAACATCATCCAACCCAATTTCAGTCACGTCGACATTATGATGATCTTCAACAACATTACCACGAGGCAAACCTCCTTCTTCAACATCTTGTTCATTATAAGCCTCTCCAACATCATCCAAACCAAATTCTGTCACGCCGACATCAGGATGATTTTCAGATATAACAACTCCATAAAAACCTTCACCTCTAAAATCATTTGCAGGACTATCCACAATACCAATAGGACTCTGGACACCACCCACTGAATTAGATGATCATTCAATATCATAGGTCTCATTAACATATTGTGACCGCGATGATCTTCTTTGTGACCCAACGGATGGTCCAGTGACCTTTTTATGAGAACTGGCTTATTTATTATCCTTTCGAACAACAGGGCGTTGAGTATTCAAATTTTCTCTTCTTCTTTCTACCCTCTTCAATAGGAGTAGACAAATCAACAAAATCAGTATCTTGAGTACCATGGTTATCACCAGCAACACTTTCAAATTGAAAATTTAACCCTGATTTTTCAAGAGCTTCAATCAATTTATTTATTCGTTTCTTCTCAAACTTCTGATTATTCAAAATCTTGTCCAATTTCACATGACAAGTTTTACTGTACAAAAAAACAAAATAAAAAATTATTAAAAAAAGATTGTGACAAACACAAAGAATGAGCTTACAAGATAATAAATACAAATCTACAAGTATAAAATAATTATGCCTATAAAGGAAAATTTTCACAGTCAAAAGTTAATAAGTATCTCAAACTGTTACACAATTTTGTCGGATTGGGTAAAATCTATTTTGATAGAGACATAAAAACAAATTTTAACAAAAATAGATTGAAACGTAAAATACAAAATCCGAAAAGGCAAAACACATAAAAATATAACACAAAATAATGAACAGAAAAACATGTGAAACTCCACACACAAACAGGAAAAAACATAATACATACCTTAACACGATCCTCTAAAGAAGTGATTTCATCATCACTTTCAATAAGCGTAAATTGGTCAACCACACCTTTACCTTTCTATTGAAATACAAAACACAGAGAAAAAATTACAACAAAGATAAAACCAGTTTAACGAAAAAAATCCAGTAAAGATAACAAAAAAATAAAGGGGAATAAATGCAATTACCTTTTTCAAGTAATCTTCAAAATTAAGCATTTTCTTCAATGTTGGAAAAAGTGGACCACGACATCTACAGACATATGACAGCATAAGAGGTTTATTCAAACTGCCAATAATTTGCACATATTTTTTACGATAGTCGCTGAACCTATCCCAAATACACACCAAAAAAGCATAGACGAAACCAACAAGACCAATTTGACTCCTTCGCTTATTTGACCCTTGCATAAAGAAACTTTCGAGTGACTTCAAAAGCTCTTCGTAACAGATATGTTCCCAATTAAACTACTGAGACAAGTCAATATCCTCAATGTAAATGATATGCTGCCATCTGATTGACTTATCATTCCTACCAGCAAGTAATACATGACCTAAAATATATACCTTGGCAAATATAACACATCAAGGTCTTTATCTTCTTTTTCAAGTTGTGTTGTAGTGTCACGATTCATCAACTTTCTTAACTCGCTAATTTTTAAATTTGTTTTACCATCTTCACTATCATAATATTTCTTCATAAATGAACTTCCATTGATTGTCTTTGATTTTTCATAATATAAACTGGTAGGATAAGTAATTGACAACCCAGTAACTCTTTTAAAGACTTCCCAGTTGAATTTCACAATAATCCCTTGCAGATTAAAACACATAACATTGGAATCGCTATTTTGAACTTCTGACAATAGTATAGCATCGAATAAAATACCAGACACGTTCAATCTAGTCAATTGCATGAACTCTCCAAAAGGAGGAGTCTTCAATAATTACAATTGTCCTTCTGTTAGAAAATTACTAACAGTTCTTATAAAATGTTCATCCCCTCTCCAAACACAACTAGAATGTTCTCAGTCCTTAGGATCGATGTAATATTCAGAATTGATTCAACGTCACTCATGATTTAACACACTAAAAAAAAACTAGAAACTAAAAATTGAAAACCCAACTGAATAAAAATTCAACACATACAAATAAAAAATCCAGTAGAATTAGAAAACATGCATTATGAAAAGGCACAAAAAATAGAAAACCCATATTTTAATTTTAAAAGATATAAACAATATACAGGACAACAAAAAACTAATCAGAATTACATATAAAAAAGAAGTAGCAGAAGAAACTCACAATTGATTGAAATGTCAGTGACAAATTCGAATTTGAAAGAGCACCTAAAGTTGAAAATCGTCACAGAAAATAACCGCGACTTTTCAGTTTTAAAACTGAAGATATAAAAAGTTGAAGTGTGAAGAAATACAAGAGAGTTCAATTTATATAAAGCGGACAAAAAAATTTAAAAGTAGGCACGTGCAGAGAATGGTTGCCAAATAGGCAAAATTTTACTAATGATAAACTACTATAAACAAACATAACACGTAACTTATGCTGAAAATGGCAAAATCTTTCACGCGCCCCACTTAAAAAGGCACGTGCAGTAGATGTTATGCTGAAGGGGCATTATTTCCCAAAAGAAATATGAAATTATACCAAAAGGGGCATAACTTTCATTAATTCATAAAAAATACAAATAAAATAAAAATAAAAATAGAAGGGGTGGGAGACATTGAATATTAATTAATTGTAAGTGTTTCAATAAATAAAATGTACTTGAAAGGATAAGTAATGACCTCACGAGGACAAATTTCAAATAAAAAAAATTGATAATAAAAAGTATGTCGGATAAGGTAGACTTTAACTTTCGTAAAGAGAACACAAAATTATAAGTAACGTACTATTTATGCCGGAAGAGGCAAGTTTATACAAAAAAAGGCAGAACCTCACTTTGAAAAGATAAAATTCTTTCAAGTGTCTAATTCCCATTAATTCATAAATAAAGTAAAATAGAATGGATATTATTTAATTATAAGAGTTTCAATGAAAATTTTTGCTTGAAAGTGTTAGTAATTATTTGACAAGGAAAAAATTCTTACACAAAAATATTGACAAAAAATAGAGATCATGCCGGATAAGGTAAAAATTCATTTAGATAAGAGAACATAAAAACTATGAGTAATACACTAATTATGCTGGAAAAGGCAACATTGTTCCAGGGAAAGGAAGAAGTTCAGTTGAAAAAATGAGAAGTGTTTATGCCGGAAGAAGCACTCTGTTGTTTTTAAAAACAATATACATCACACCAAAAAAGGGAGAAACTCAATGACATAATAATTACATTAAAAAATAAAAACATTCATTTGAATAAATATAATAACTATAACATAAAAAAGGACTATTATAAATTTATAAATATAAAAGTGTATAGTACTTTACTGTTCATCAAACAAAAAATATATATATAAAAAAAATTCTCAAAATATATTTCAGTTTCCTAAATATTTTGCACTATAGTGTATCTCAGTCTCACAACTCGTGCATTTTTCAACCACACTATCTTCCGGTGTGATCAAATCCCAACGAGGAAGATCATTATCATCTTTCTTTTCACCGTCACATCTTCAACGTTTACAAGACACCTCATTCAAAATAAGAATATCCATAGTTGTTGCCTCCACAATTGGCAGTGTGATGAATGAAACTATAAGAACCTCCTAACAACATCACTATATTTCCCCCAAAATTCACAAGCACAATGTGATGAATGAAACTATAAGAACCTCCTAAGATCAAATAATTTTTTTCGGTCCTCATTTGAAAAATAACGATTTAGCAATCTATTTGGACTAACAGACACAACACAAAAATTACCGGCACAACAATCCAACCCAGTAATGAGATGGAAATACTCGCGATAAAATATGACCTCACGAACAAAAACCTTAAACTTTAAGACGCTATCATTACTAGAAACAAGTTGAGATAACGCCAAACAATGCAAAATATTATCAAGTAAATGCAAGTTACTCAACTCCATAAAATGTCCAAACACACCCTTTTTTAACATATTCAAATGAGCGGCAAATGACATAATCAAACACTTAAAGTTAAAATCACCACTCCACCTACCATATGCTTCAAACCAAAACTTAAACTTATACAAGAGATCTTCTTGGTATAAAAGAAAAGTTCATAAATTATATAAGAATAAAATGCAATAAAAATAAAATCAATCAACTTTAAAAAAAAATGATTAACATGTACCATATTACAATGAGTTAATACTCTTACAAAGACCAAAAAAATTACCTGCATAATAGAACCAATACATCAGTTTTTTTTTTTAAATGAGTTCCATAAAAGAACAAACACTATATAAGTAATAACGGTAATTATGCCGAAAAGCATAATTTCAGTTTCAGAATTAACATCTATAAAAGATTTGAATAAATTACGTTGAATGAGACATAATCTATTCATACAAAACATACTCTATGTAAAAAAATCCCACACTCTTAATGCTAACTATAATTCCTCATCCATATAAGATTCACAATAGTTTATGTCAAAAAAATAAAACTTATAATCACTTCATATTTAGACTATTAAATTTTATAGATCACCTTATAACTAAAAGACTATTAACATTCATATCAAATTAAATTCTCCCAAAACGGCAGTATCTAACTTTAAAGCACATCGATTACTATTTCTCATAAAGTACACACTATATAAGTCATAACTCTAATTATGTCATAACAAGCATAATTTCATAATTAATTAAACCTATAAAAGACTTGAACAAATTATGCCGGAGGAGGCATATTCTATTCATATAAATATACTATACACAAAAAATCATACTCATAATTCAACAAAAATAACACCTATGTGCTCAGAAAAAGGCAAAACCTAAAACATTCAACACAAAAAATATGACCAAAAATCAAACAACAAACTCCAAAAATAGAGCAGAAATGTAATACGAAAAATAAAACTAACATATACAAACGAAAAATACGAATTCACAATAAAAAAGGAAAAAATCGACAAAACGCTAAAAAAAGTTTACAAACAGAAATAATCAAATAAATACAGGAAATTATATAAAAAATTGAACAATAATTACAAAAATATGCGTAAAATTCAGTCTAATAAAATAGAAAATAACAACTACGAAGATTAAAAAGACGTCAAAATTGAATTTAGCGTAAATAAATTGTCGTACAAAGAAAAAAGCCTGAGAAACATAAACAGAGAAGACGATAAACGAAATAACGGAAATGTCACGACCCAAACCATTGATCGTGCGGGCACCTATCTTTTTCCCACCTAGTAGATGAACTCGTCCCTTACAGATTCACCCAACAACATAAATAAATAATAAGAAAAATAGAAGTCTAAAAACATGGATATATGAAAATGTGGAATACAACAACTACCTAAGGAATTTGATCTGAATAGTACAAGAGCTTCTAAGTAAATAATTGGAATAAGAATTACAACCACAACCTGAATACAACTTCTGTTTCGAATAAGAAGTAAACAGAAAAGTCTAGATGAACTCCACGAGATCCTTGAAGGTTAATCGAACCTCGCTCATATATCTGTAATAACTCTACACCCCGAAAAGGGTGTAGCAAGAGTAGTATCAATACAAATATTATGTACTGGTAGGTATCATAGGCCGACAATAGTTAGCTAACATATATAAAGAAAGAAAGTGAAGAATAGACATGCTCGCATTAAGTACAAACACTATCACAATCCAAGAGTAAATAACTCAAGTATATAGTATCCAATCAGAATCCAAGAAATACGAGAATGAAGTAATCACTAAGCACATCCACATAAGACTTATAGTAATGTGAATCACAATGGGTCTCAGTAGCCTACAGTTATAGCCTAGGCGAAATATCTAGTCCTCGAATCCATCATGTGTCTAAGTAAGAGATTAACAAGAAAACAACATCTCAAATGAATCGACCATCAAGGAATCAAGGCTGAAATACATCATGCAAAATAATGAATACAACAACCGGAATCAGAGATATGAGTGGATGTAATATGAATGTATGTGTGATGCAATGCAATGCACTGTCCAACTGTCTCATATTGTACATACATGTTCATGGCGGAATATCTCTACTTTTCGACAGTCATGACCAATGAGGGATTTGTGAAGTCTATATACCAGCTACTCTATATCACACATCATGGAGATGACTCTACTACCCACCGCATCGCTAGCCATTTCGTATCAAACAGACTAGAATGACTACGCAATCAATATGTCATAAGAATCACATTTATCACCATCACGCCAATCACGGGTAATATCAATGTATCATGTAATCACCATTACGTCAATCACATGTAATGTCAATGTATCATGGAAATGAGGATGAATGCATGCATAAATATTAAATTCAACACTAATCATGAGATGAATACACATATCATCATCCGTAAATCAACTACCTATATGAACTTATTTTCAAATCTGTACAGTGCCACATCGGGAATAATTTCCCTTCGGACCACATAGGCAACACCAAGTATATATGCAAGAGAGACCATACGAAAATAACAAATACCATAATAGGAAACCTCGGATATATCACTTTCCCTCTTATCATTATTAATATTAAATCACAGTTCACAATAATGAATCGTGTAGAATGTGTATGGATGATATGCATGTATCAATTTCAAGTGTAAATCATAATTAAATCCAATCGTGCCACACATGGACACATATCATAATAGTAGTATCAAGTTAAGTCCCTCACTCTATCCATGATAATATCAAGATATGTGAGACACAGCTATACCACAAATGATAACTAAGTGCAATCTACTATCCAACACTAGGCAGCAAACCAATAAATCACAAAAGGCAACAACCACAATTTAGTCAATAGTACCAAACCTAGTAATCCATGCCAACTTTGTACCCAAAGGCGTACATGCTTTCTCCGATAGTAAATAACTATATATATGCTTCGCTAACCGAAGTCTAACCAGAAGGTAAGCCGTAACCTACCTGGATGCCGAGCAGGAGCCACGAACTACTCCACATGAGCCTTCCCCTTCCGGAGTGCTTCAGAGCGATCGAAGTCTAATAATATCAATGCTAAATAAGTAAATGACCACAACAAGCCAACTAATCGAAAAAAGAAAATGGGTGAAGAATTACTTCAAAATACCCAAAATACCTCTCTCAACTCACGAGAGTAAAACTGGAAATTAGGGGTGAAAATCGGTAGCCCAATGTTCTAGAAGTTCTAATCTACTCACCCATTGCTAAATTAGTTCAATAACAGGCCAATTTCATCATACAATAGAAAACCCCCAATTGAAGACAGAACCCTAATTATTCAAGATCACAAACTTAGGCTAAATTAGAGATTCTAGTTATAACTCATGAATTCATGCAACACCCCTATAATTTAAGTAAGTTTACCCATAAAACTGATTAGAGAAGTCTAGAAGTCAAATACCCAATTTAGAGCTAGAATGTTATCTTCTCCATTAAACCTTTATCATTTTCCACCATAGATTTCAAGCCTAAGAAGTAAATAAGCAAAGAATGATGAAAGAGAACGTACCCCAAAGGTGTAATGGCTTCAAGGTCCTTTGGGGTTGCCCCTAATAGCTCTGTAGTTCAACGTTAGGAATGATGGAAAGAATGGTCCGAATTAGGGTATTTAATGCTACTGACTCAGCGACTCTTGCCCCTGCATAACCCGATCCGCGCCCGCGCACACGCCCCTACCGAGAAATTGTCTGCTGGGGAGGACTTCACTTAAGTCCCCGATCCTCGCTCCTGCGAGCCAAGCCTCGCTGGGGTGGACTCGCTAGGGCGAGAACATCAGAAACCAGAAAAATATGTTTTTCACAAGTTTCACCTGAAATCCCGACATCAACCCGAGGCCTCCCAAATATAAACCAAATATGCAGACATACATAAAGACGCGCTACGAACTCACCAGTGGCCTCAAATTTTCCAACAGAGGTTTGGTTGACAAGGTAAACCCCCAAAACCTAAAATCAAGATTCCTAATAAGAACACAAAATGTTCTTGAGCGCCTTGAAAACCAAGTCGAATATCCCACTAAGTCATAATTGACCTTCCGAACCTTAGAGAATCGACAGAATTCCTAAAAAAGTATGTTTACCCAAAAGTCAACTATTGATCAAACGTTCTCACTTAAGGATTCTAAATCTTTCAATTCTCACTAGGATCGCCCGATAACTTCGGGAATTGGGTCAACATGAGTAAAATAGACAAAGTGTACATAACAACCAAATGGATCGTTACAAGAAAAGAGAAGGGTTCACATAGGTCAGGGTACTTTCATCCAGAGATTTTCATTAAATGGATATGAGGGAAAAAAGTTAAAGACCATGCATATGAGGGCAAAAACTAAAGACCAGCGCGTATAAAGGGAACTACACTAAAAAAAGACTTTTAATTGAAACATCAATGTGTAATGGGCTAAATAGAGATCAACCTAATAAGCCTATTCGTCTATATATGGGCCATGATAATTTAATGAGACTCCTCAAATGTGTTTTTGTAAAAGTTAACATATATGATAAACTAGTGAAATTGTCCGCGCTTCGCGCAAATTTATTTAACAGAATAATCTTCTAATTTTTGTATATTATGAAGATTATTCTTAGTATTCAAATTCAAATAGATTAGATTTAAAAGTTTGAACTATTTTATCACTATTAGTTATATAATTTTCTTTAAAAAATTAATTACCGCGAACTTTTTGACCTTTTAAAGACACTTAATTTCTGTATAATCCATAAAGAGAAATTAATTTTATTATATAAACTAAAAAAATATGAAAAAAGCTCCTTCTATTTGAATATGTTTATCAAATTTTAAGACATTATTTTTCTTTGTATATTTAATATTTGTATTTAACTATCTACCTTTTTTCTTTCAATAGAGAAATAAAATTTTAATGTTTTCATCATTGTCTAAACATAAAAAAGAAGTATCAGAAAACAACAACAACAAAGAAGAATGAAAGTGGAGAAAATCAGTTATCAATGGAAGTTTTCCACGTAAACTATCCATTCTCAACCTTCGTATAAGCATAAAAACAAAAGAAAAAAGACTCATGTATATGTCACAACACAAATAACTGATCGTGCGGACACCTACCCTTTTCCTACATGATAGGCGAACTTGTCCCATAAAGACTCATCAAACAACATAGATGATAAATAAGAGCAATAGAAATCTAAATCATAAATAATTATTAATGCGGATTACAACAACAATAGTAAAAAAGCTTCTAAGTATCCAACTGGAATAAAAATTACAACCACAACCTAAATACAACTTCTGTTTAGAATGAGAATTAGACAGAGAAGTCTAGATGAACTCCACGAGATCCTTGAAGGATAATCGAATCTCGCTCATATATCTGCAAGAACTCTACATCCCAAAAAGGGTGTAGCAAGAGTAGTATTTAGACATGCTCGTAATAAAGTACAACACAACACAGTCCAATAATAGCCACTCAAGTACAGAAAGATTAATAGCCAAATTATAGCCTATGGTGAAACACCTAAACCCAAGTCTGCCAAGTTTTCCACGATTCCTCAGAATAATCACCAACACAAGTACAATCAACAAATCCGATCCACGGATGTAAAATGAGATAATGAGGATGAATGCATGTGCAATGCAATGCACTGGCCAAATGTAATCTCCGTACATACATGCTCCGAGCAAAATATCTCTACGTCTTGGCAGTCATGACCCATGGGGGATCCACTAAGTCTATGTACCAGTCACTCTATATCACACAACCTAGATATGACTCTTCCACCGAACACCCCGATATCCACTCTGTATCACACAACATAGAGATGGCTACACAATCAATATGTCATAAGAATCATTTTTGTTTCCTTCACATTTATAACCATCACGCCAATCACAAATTATATCAATATATCATGAAAATGAAAATGAATGCAATGCAATGACAATATCACGTATAACATGTAAATCCCCAACCGTGCCACACATGGACACATATCATAATATCAGTATTAAGTTAAGTCCTTTCCTTTATCCATGATAATATCAAGATAAGTGAGAGACAGTTATATCACAGGTACGGTATGGAAACTACGTACAAATCCAGTAACCACAAGAGGCAACAAGTCACATTCAGTAAACAATAACCAACCTAAGTAATCCATCCCAACTCCGTACCCGATGGCGTACATGCTTTCTCTAACAGAATCAAACTATACATACTCTTCGCTAACCGAAGTCTAACTAGAAAGTAAGCCGTAACCTATCTGGATGCCGAGCTGGAGCCACGAACAATTAAACCTTCGCCTTGCCTTTCCACTTATGAGAGCCTCATAATGATTAAAGTCTATCAAATATGAATTATACGTTAGAATATGAATCTAAGGATACGTATTGCCATAGTTTTACCTAAAACTCAAAAACAGACCCAAAATATCCAAACCCGAGCCACAAGGGCAAAAATATACTTTCATTGAAAAAACAGGTTCAATATAGTCAAAATAGTACCGTATGAGTTTAAACGAGTCCAACTATACCCATACTGCTATACTTTTATTTGAAACCCAAAAAGGTGACCCCGAGCCCGCAAGGCCAAAACTAGAAATTTTTGTCAAAATTAGTTTGCTCATAGATTAATTAGTCTAGACCCAGAAAATCCATTCAAAAAGCCATCATCTTGATCTTCAAAACCACGATTTTCCACTTTTTAACATTTGGGTTCAAAACCCAAATTTTCCCCAATCAAACTCGGATAAAATCAACAACCAACGAAAATAAAGGTTAGATACTTACTCCCTTGTTGAGACGATAATAACACCGCGAAATATACCTCAATCGGAGCTCTCGAACTCAAGTTATGAAGAAAATAAGAAAGAAACGCAGTCTGGTTTCTTTTTATAACCCAGAAGCCCGCCCCAGCGGCCCAGAGTCCGCCCCAGAGGCCTGAGAGGCATGCCCCAGTGGCCCAGAGTCCACCCCAGCGAACACACCAGGTACAACAACAACTGTCCGCACTAAAATGACCATAACTTTCTCATACGAAGGAGAAATTCTACGATTCTTTTGTTGTGGCTTCGTAATTATGATACGCATCTATTCCAACAACCAAAACTTAATTCTAACATCAAATGGATATAATGGTATATTGAAACATCGAAGGGGAGCGACTTAAGCCCACGACTCAAACACCTTAGCTTGACCAAACGAAATCCAAATTCAATTCTGAAAGTTCCTACAAGTCATAAATGATCATATGAAGTTGCTCAAACTCTCAAAACACTCAAATGGATTCGTCTAGACCCGATGTTGACCGTGGTCAACTCCAAACCATCTCAAAAGCTAGTTTCTCAACCAACCACTTTAATCACATTCGAACCTCTCATGAACCGAACTAACGACTCAACTAAGTCATAAACCACATTCCGGGCCTGACGGAATCAATGAAACTTCGAAAAAGACGCATTTTTCCCTGATGTTGACTTCGATCGAACTTCTTTATTTCTTAACTTAGGAATTTTCAAAATATCCTTTTCCTTATCCAAAACTCACCCGAAAGTCTCGAAAATCGCTCCACACATCCCGCGAGTCATAAGTATTGAGTTAAAGCTAACGAAAATAACAAATTTTGAATCCAGGTCTTATTTCTTCCATGACCGTCTTTTCACCATAATTAGGTGTATTTAATGCTAAAAGCGATTTAATTATCAAAAATCAACCAAACAAACTCTAAAATTAGCTCCGTCAATTTCTACAGGTCATAAATAATATTTCAAATCTAATAGAATCTTCAAATTGCCAATCAGAGCATGTTTTCCCAAAATAAATAATTTATCCAAATAATTAAATGTTAGAATTTCCATAGTGAAACCTTCTCCCAAAGTGAACCAAATGACATCCGTTTAACTTCAAATTTTGCAAGCAGGTCAAAATAATTACTACTAGGGGTGGGCGTATATCGGTTCGGTTCGATTTTGTATTTGAAAAATATGAACCAAATAAAAATCGTTTTTTTTTAAAAAAAACTGAATACAACTTTTTAAAAAAAAAATGATATGTTCGGTTTATATCGCCAAACGTATCAGATTATATCAGTTTTTTTAGTGGGTCGGGTCGGGTCGAGGAATTTTTTATTTTAAAAAAAATTGAATTTCCAAAACTGAAATTGACATTCACACATACACTACCATGAAATTTCGACGTTGAAATCTATTGTGTATCGTGAGATGTTTACTAAAGAAAAAGAAAAATTAGAAACCGATATGGGGGAAAACACAAATTGATTGGGAAAACAGACATTTTCGTAAAAATACCCAAAATAAAAAAAATTGGGTAAAACGGACATCCGAGCGCAGAGTTATGACCATTTAAAGTTTCACCAATTTACAACTACTTTCTCTCCCTACATTTTATGTCAATGCTTCCGTGATATGTTAATCAAGTTCATGCCGCATTCGACTTCCATAAAAGCTTCATAGATTGACTTCAATGGCTATGATTCAATAGATAGTAGTAGCCTAAAATAAAAAATAAGAATAATTATATATTTAATTCGGTTTTTTCGGTTCGGTTCGTATCCAAAATTTAAAAACCGAACCGAATCACTAAATCCTAATTAGGTTCGGTTTTTCAAAAATTTATTAAAAAAAATGAGAAAAAAGCGAACCGAATTTCGGCTCGGTTCGATTTTTTTGGTTCTCCAGGTTTTTTGCCCACCCCTAATTACTACAGAGCTTCTGGAATAGAAAATAAGCCAAAAAGAGAATCAATTCTCAAAACGACTGATCGGATCGTTACATGAATAAAGTGCAGATATCAATCTCAAGTGTAAATCATAATCAGATCCTAATCGGGCCATACATGGACACCTATCACAATGTCAGTATCAAGTCAAGTTCGTTACTCTATCCATGCTAATACCAAGATAAGTGAGAGACAACTGGATCACAAGGACGGTATGGCAACTAAGTGCAAATCCACTATCAACACTAGGCAATAAATCAATAAATCACAAAAAGGCAACAAGCCCACAAATCAGTCAACAATACCAAACCTAAGTAATCCATCCCAACTTCATACCTGAAGGCGTACATGCTTTCTCCGACAGTAACTAACTCTACATATGTTTCGCTAACCGAAGTTTAACCAGAAGGTAAGTCGTAACCTACCTGGAAGGACAAACATGCACCATGAACTATCCAACTTGAGCTTTCTTCTTTCGAAATGTCTCTTAATAAGCAAAGTCTAATAATTATGAATTTTACGTAAAAAAGATTCGAAGGATACCCATAATAGTATTAGAAGAATTTCGGGTAGAAAAGTTAGTTCGAAAACCCATTCCCCACCTCGAAGAGCAAAAATGTCATTTCGTAGGAAATTTGGGTTCAATAAGATCAAAATATTATTCTATGAGGTCATACGAACCCAATGATACTCATATTAACACACTTTAAATCCAAACCCAAAAACTCACCCAAAATAGGATTCCGAGCCATGAAGGATAAAATAGGAAATTTAGTGCAAAATCAATTTACCCACTATTTATGGAGTCTACATACCAAATATGAGTGAAATCTATCCACTAAATCATGGTTAATCGAAGAAAAAAATATTTAAGCCTAGGATTTCAAATGCTCATTTTGCCTCCCTTAATTCAAGAATCTTAGCATGAAAATTTTTATTAAATGATGAAATAATCATGAAAAGGTGTTTGAAATCTTACCCAATTGATATTTCTTACAAAAGCCTCTTCAAGTCTCCTAAAATCGAGCTTCTAATTGGAAAATATGAGGATATGAAGTCAAATTCCAAAGTTGGAATTTTAAGATCTGATTTTGAATAGGCCTTCATCGCGATCGCGAGAAGGCCCCGTGAATGCGAGCCTACCCCGCCCAAGACCATCGCAAACGCGATAGGACAGTCGCGAACGCGATGGGACAGTCGCGAACGCGATGAATAAGCATGACCCGACCCAGATCCTAACAAGTCTATATGAACGCGAGACCTTCCTCACGAACGCGAAGAAGGAAACCAGTTACCTAAAACACCAGAAAATCTGGTTTCCTTGGATTTCAACAAAACACTAGAAACTCACTCGAAACCCATCGGACACAAATCAAATATGCAAACTGACTACAAACAGTTCTACGAATCCACCCGCGCCCTCGGAATTCCTAAACGGGGTCACGTTGACCAAGTCAACCCCCCAATGGCAAAAAATATAGAAACCAAACCAAAAGATATAATTGCCCTCAAGTCCTCGGGAATCGAACCAACCACGCTCCCAGGACTAAAATCACCTTTCGGACCTAACAGAATCATCAGAATTCCAATTCGGACACAACAACACAAAAGTCAACTATCACTCAAACAGTTTCCAATCAAACAACTTAGGGACTTCTAATCCTCAATCTCAACCAAGAACACAAATAAGAGGTTATCGGAGGGACATTTTGGGAAAAGTAAGCGAAGGACCAGTAACGATGAAACGGGTCGTTACTGTATATATCATGAACTCCGGTAAGGAAAAATCTCAAACACAAATAATAAGCAAAAAAATCATAAAATATACTTTTATAACGTAAGAGATTTTCTCACAATTCCGTACTTTTTTTTTTGAAGAGGTCTCCGACTTGTAGCTCCAAAAATTGTGACACAAACTCGGAGAAATGAACTTAAGTCCTACAATTGAAAAAGAAAAAAAAAGTCATAGAAAGCTATTATTGAGATATATGAAATCGGGCACCAACCAAATAAAAATTAAAAGACTTGTTGAATATTACATAATGAAAGTGTCACTTTCAATTCATTTTTTGTTACCATTTTTTCTAATCTCATATATCTTCTCTTTAATTAATTGGATAACTTGGATTCTATAGCTTCACCCATTTTTCATATTAACCCTCGACGTAATTTAGTAGTTACATTACACTACTTTATGATTCAGTGATCGTTCTTTTTGAAGAATTTTTAGTGTTGAAGTTAGAACTACAAAACACCCGTAAATTACTTTTATTTAGAGTGCAGTGTAATATTATGTGCAACGAAAAAAAACCTCTAGGATGAAGAGATAGATGACTCTCATGTTGAGAAGTTTTTCCTATTTGTAGACATGCTTCAATTCATTAACCCAGAAATCATAAAATATCAATAATAAGCAAGAAGTATAACGTAATGATTCAAATAAAAGTATCTTAAGAATTTAAAACCTATTGCATTTGGCTTGTCAAAAAAATATATTAAAGGACCAAATTTTTACATACCTTAGCGTTAGATGTTTTCACTCCATTAACTTTGACATAAAAGGGCCAAAACCTAATCATGGTAGACAAAGAAAGTTACTGAAAGACAAGCCCTCCAATGCCTTAATATAAAGTCCATCTCAACCACAAGTCATCTTAAATATATATTATATTTCTCCAAGAAGTTTCATAACTCTCCAAAATAACTCCTCCTTTGACGTGGGGAAATAAGGGGATGTTTTTTTTTTTTGCTTTTAATAATAAGATTAATACATATTAATCATATATTCACATTCATTATATATGGTAGAAGGGGAAAAGAAAAAGCTACGATTCTTTGTTATCCTTATTTACACCTCATTTATAGATAGAAGTGAGTAGAGTAATAAATATTGTGACATCATAAGTTTTTACATTAAAGAATAGGAATGAATAGAGGAGTACTAATTTTCATATTTATTCTTGTAAACAATATGAAAATAAGAAAATAGAAAAAATTATCAAAAAAATGAGAAACAAGATAAATAGAATCCTTGGCCAAAGAGGTATCATAACTTGTACATTAAATTAGGAATTATGAAATTACTTACTAATACTAATAAAGAGTACACGTTATGAAAGATGAAGGGGTGTGTTATGAAGATGACTTTTTAAATTAAATTAAAATAACTAAAAATGATATAAAAAGTCAAAAAAGGAGAAAAAAGATAAATAAGATTTTTGGTCATAGAGATATGTCACATAAGATTGTCTATTCCTAACTTTATGTTATATATAGATTAAATTTTAATGGTCAAATACTTAAGAATTGTTATGGAAACTTTAATTATTATAACCAATTCTAAATTACTATTTATAAAAATCAAATTTGCCAATCGAGCTACGAAGGTGTTAACACATTAGTAGGATATACAGAGTAGTTATTTTTCATAACCATACGTATACATAAACAAATTGCATTGAGCTTAAGACTTGTTTGCCATAGTTATAGATAAGCTAATCAACATTATACACGATGAGGTTCCATAGTATATTATTTGTCCTTCAAATGGGCTGGTCTTTAATTTTTGTCCTTCAAATGGGCTGGTCTTTAATTTTTGTGCTTTAAATGGGCTGGTCTTTAATTGTTACCGTTCAAAATTGAATTTAAGCCTAATAAATCATATATTATTTAGGAGTGCGGGCATAATTTATGGGATATTATAATGCAAAATATAATCTATGCCATGTGAAAAAATTACTCAGCTTAAGGAGCAAAAATTAAAGACCCAACACAAAATGGAGACAAAAGTGCAAATGATCCTATTCTATTTGTTGCATCAATAAAATCAGAGTATTAATCACAAACAAAAAATAATCTTAGCCCCGTAGAACTTAATAAAAAGTGGAAGAGAAAAGTTAGGGGTCGTTTGGTAATTAGTTAAAGTTATGTAATTTTAGTAATATATGATTAATTATGAGAGAATCTATATATTAATTTATGCAGGATTTAGTTATTTCAGATTTTATTCAGCATAAAATAATATATAAATTCTCTTATAAATACATATATTAGTTATGCAGATTTCTAAATTTCAAATCAAACATGTATTAATTTTATACATGAATAACTTACCCCCTAACCAGCTACCAAACATGATAATTTTCATTTACTTATGGAGGATTTAAAAGTTAAAACGCACCTCCAAATCAACCAACTACCAAACCGCCTCTTAAGGGTTACCATTAGAAGTTTAAGGGCAAAAGTGTTATGTAAAGAAAGTTAAGGGCTCGTTTGGTTTAAAGTATTTTTTTCACCTGATTTACTAGTACTACTATAGTACGCTGTACGTTTACACCCATTACCCCCAAAACCTAAACCCTAACTAAACCCTTGCCGTCAGTCAATTTCCGGCCATCCTTTGACGGCGGAGCTCCACCGTCAACTTCCTAGTTTCTTCAACTAATATATTTACCCTTTATAAGAAATTTTTAAGAGCAAATATGGTGGTGAAGGTGGAGAAAATAACTCCAAAGAAAAGTAATCCTGCTACAACAGATGAGGTGAGTTTTTTTTACATTAATTTTCAAATTTACATACAAAATGGTGTAAAGGGTAGTTGTCAAAGTTGGTGTTTTTGAATCAAAAATTGATAAAATTTTGTTCTTGGGCACTCACAATTTGAAATTTCTGCATCTTTTTGTGTAGTTTGTTGCATTCTATCTAATTTGAATGTTATAATTGGTTGAATGAGTTCCCTCATCAGAATCTGTGCGTGGGTTGTGTGTAAAATAACCAGCTTTTAGCTAATATCGAACTATTATTTGAAGGAAACTGATTAATTTTTGAAATTAAACAAAAATAGTAGTTAGAATCAATTTAAGAGACCAGAAGAAAGATAGGGTGGGTCGAAAATGGGTTAAACAAAAGTGGACTCATATTTAACACGGATAAAAAATGGATAATATGGTTATCCATATTATCCCGAACTACTTCAAAGATGATGGCTTCATGTAGATGAAGCTGCTCAGAATGCAGCTTGGGAATATCTGTTTCCTGTTATTTTTATCCTATAAGGCTATAACTATAAGAACTAGTAATTTTTTTACTGAGCTTGGTTAATGACCTATCACCATTACTTGCCATTTTAATAAGGTTTTGGTAGAGATGCACTGGTTACCCTTTGATGAGAAGCTTAGTTTTTGGATTATAATTAAGGGTTATTTGGTTTCTGTTATTACTTGTCTTGTGAAGAGAAGTTTATGTGTGAATTATGAGCTGCCTGTTTTCTAATATAAATTATCCATTCATCAAGAATTTAAGCTAAATGGAAAGAGTGAATTTTAGTCCTCATGTTATGAATGTTAGTGGTAAATTGATTTTTCCATTGCTTGGACGGTGTTGGTTGATGGAAGAGGTATACGCTGTAGGGTTTCAGTGAAAGCGCCGTAGTCTTTCCTTTCTTTCTAAATTCTAGGAAATAGCGATAATAGTATATGCTGTGGGTTTTATCCATTTCACACATTTAAGTTACCCATATTTTAAGTGGATAATATGGGTTGACTCATATTGGACCCATTTTAAAATGGATTGGGGATCCAACCCATTTTGAATGGGTTGGTTCGGGCAGATAACCATAAATTTTACCCATTTTGCCACCCCTAGATACAACTATTAGATTTTCTATGACTTAGTGACATTCATGTTTGGCCACTATCATTTACTCTTTACATTTGGTTGAGTTGGGTTAAACTATGGACTATATATGGTGGTCATGATCATTATCAACACCTTGTAGGATTGTTCTGTTTTGTTTGCTTTATGCGTATTTTGGGAAGGGGAAACTTGTTGTGTGTTTAGTATTTTTCTGGACTTTGCTTTATTTACAATAGTATTGGACCTTAGTGTTAGAAACTTAAGCTAAGGCATGTTGAAACCTCTGAATTCCCGGACATGTTTAACATACTGATCTATCCCTACAAGTTTGCTCTGTTCACCACACTAACACGTGGATAGCATGTGTGTTTGTATCAGTGGCAAACAGGCGGGTAAAAAACTGGTTAAACAAAATGGATAAAATATCTGACCCACCCATATTTAACACAGATAAAAAATGGGTTAGCTGATGGACCTATATTATCCATAGTTTCTGGAATAGTCAGGTGAGAATATAAGCTAAAAGCCAAAATAAGCTTAGACTCCCAAAATGCAAGAACTCATGAAAAATAACAAGCAGACAAATAGGTATTGATAATATGAATATCCATATTATTCATCTGGATATCCATACTTTTTAGTGGATAATATACATATTTGATCCATTTTTAAAAAGTCAGTTATCCAACCCATGTCTAATGGGTCGGATTGGATGGTTACTTGTTTTTTAACCACTACATGTGGGGATTTTACCTTTGTTAAGTTATTCAAGGTGGGAAAATTTGCTCTTATGGTCTTCTCCAATTACATCTGTTATTTTCCTAGTGAAAACACAAGGTGGGTTAGGTGTTATTCTGTCCCGGGAAAAGATGGAAAGGTGTTTTGCTTAACATGGTGTGTTTGAAACCAAATAGTAAAAGGATCAAAAGGACTACAATTGATGATTAGATCCAATATTTCTTGATTGGAAGTAACAACAACAACATACCCAGTAAAATCCCACAACATGGGGTTTGGGGAGGGTAGAGTGTTCGCAGACCTTACCTCTACCTTGGTAGGTAGAGCGGATGTTTCCGTGAGACCCTCGTCTCAAGACATCAATATGAATAAAAAGCTTTAGAACTTGACCATTTGCTTTCTTATTCTTACTCAACTGCCTTGTCATTCTTTTCGATATCTTGATTGGCAGGTCATTTCTGAAGAGATGGATATGATTAAAAAGAAATACCTTAGAGGTGAAGGAGCGGATTTGAAGGTACTGAAGTTTGTTAAGATTTCTAAAACTTGCTTTTAACTTAAACTTTGATTCTGGTTAGTTTTTCGTTTTCCTTGATGATCATATGTTAAAGAGCTACTTTTAATAATTTGCAGGCATTGAAAGATAAAAAATTACAGGGTCAGCTTGCTGTGAAAGAAGATTTGTATGGAAAATCTGCAGCAGCTGCTGCGAAGGCTGAAAAGGTGTTTAGAATGTGTTATGATATTTTAGCTTAATTTTCTACGCATCTACAGAATATTGGTTATGCATATCACTATTTTTGTTTCTCAAGTTGTAAGTAGTAGTCTAGTAGATTTATTCTAGTCCCCCAACTGCTCCCTCCTCCCAGCCCAACAGAACCCCCCACCTCCCCCACCCCCACAAAATCATTTACCCTATGCAGTTTGGATTCCCTGCAAATTTCTCTGTCCTCAGCTAAAATAAGGGTGTATCTCTGACGAACAATCCAGTTTTGGGGTTTTCTTGTCCTTGTCCTTTTCACAGTAATGCTGGAGCCTTCTCTTTCAGTTGGTTGTATTTTTCATTAAACACAATTGGAGGAAAACGTAGGTCAAATTGCAGAGAAAATGACAAAAATTGTCCCTTATGCTTGAGGTAGTTTTAAGATAGTGACCAACTTTTTCGAAGGTGTAGATTTTGCTATTCTTTGTATATTTTTAGTGTCAAAGTGTAGTTTCTGGTGTTTTATATTTTAGGATTTGATGGAATTTTCTTGGTGTTTATAGTTAAATCTTTTTTTCCCACTGTTTCCGTCAAGTCTAACAGACAAAGGTCGGTAAAATATTTGACAGAGTCTAAACGTTTTAACTTTTGGAAAATTTAAAGGACCAAAACTGTTAAGTTCATACTTTAGGGACTATTTTGAACCTACTCTCAAACATAAGGGATGATTTTCTTGTTTCTTGCATATATCAAATTGCCTCTGGTAACCATTTGAAGTTGATTTTATCAACTGCATACAATTTTATGCCTGTCATCGAGATTTGTTTGAATCTCTAACTCTTCTGCTTTTGTCAGTGGCTTATGCCAAGTGAGGGTGGTTATCTAGAAGGTGATGGTATTGAGAAGACGTGGAGAATAAAGCAGGATGCAATTGCCAGTGAAGTTGATATTTTGAGCTCTAGGAAACAATTTGATATCGTCTTACCAGGTTAAGCTTTTGGAAGATTTTTCTCATATAAAATACTGAAAAACTGCAAAGTTGTAAAGTTGCAAAGTTGCTGGTCTTTCTTTCATTTTCATTTTGATGACAGTTCTTTGAATCTTAGTAAAAGCCTTACTAATGGAAGCCGGAGAAGATGAAAACCTTAGTAATTATTTTGCTATATCAAAGAATTTTGAAATAGTTATGAAGTGTTTGGTTTGAAGCATTCATGCTATAGCATATTCAGATTACTCAAATAAGAGAGTTGGTGTTTGTTTATTTTCAGTTCTTTGCCTAGCTTCAAATTGTCTCCCCGTTTTTCTGTGCTTGATATTTAACTAGTAGGGATATTAGATGGTGAGTGTGTGCATTATCCATCTTATTATTTTTTGATGATAAAGTGACGCATTTGTCCTCTCAATACAAACTTCAATTAGATGGTGGAATAAGTTTTGTCAACAAACCTTGCCTTGCTTACGTGGGTAATCAACATGGACTTACGTATAGGTTGTTGATAAACAGCCTTAACAGTTTTTGGCAATGGGAACTCTGTGTGGGTGGGAATCATGCTATGCGAGGTTTTAAAAATTTCCATCTTTCAACAGCTTTCAAGTAAAGTCCTTTCTGCGCTCTCATGTCTGTCATTTGCGTTTTTTTTAAAAACCGTGGTGGCCAGCTTGCGCGCACTAGACTAATTCCACGGGGCACCTGCGGCCTCCCACATGTGCAACTCTATCCACCAAGGATTGGACAGATGAGAAGGAATGACATAACCTTTTTGCCTCCGCTGGGAATTGAACCTGAGACCTCATGGTTCTCAACCCACTTCGTTGATCACTAAGCCACACCCTTGGGTGCTTTGCTTTCTTATGCTTCCATAGATTATGGTTAAGTGTAGTTTGACATCAGTCTATGACTTGTATTTTGCAGATTTTGGTCCTTACACTCTTGAATTCACCCCTAGTGGCCGCTACATGGCTGCAGCTGGGCGCAAGGGTCACATCGCTATTGTAGATATGCAAAACATGAATGCCATTAAAGAACTACAGGTATTTATTGTTGTTTGATTTATTCTCAAAAAAGATTATATAAAACAAGCATATAGATGTTATTGTTATACCTAGTAGTCAATGAAGTGGAAGAACCATGAGGTCTCAGGTTCAAATCTCAGCAGAGACAAGCATTAGGTGATTTCTTCCCATCTGTCTAAGTCGTGGTGGACAGAATTACCTGATACCTGTTGCTAGTAGGAGGTATTCGGTATCCCATAGAATTAGTCCAGGTGTGCACAAGCTGGCCCGGACACAATGGTTTTAAAAAAAGTAGTTATTGTTCTACTTCTTAAAGGTGTCAAGGATCTTGCTTTGAGAGGTTTCAAGGCTGTGTGTCACACATAATAATCCGTTTAACATGGGGTATTCTTAGCTCGCAGTTGGACAATTTAGTATCATTAATTTCGTTATAACATATCAAACTTGGTATACAGAATGAAGAAGTGTCAGCATATTGTATCCTGTAACATAACGTCGTTGAAATAAAGTCATGTATTAGCCTAGAATGCTTCCTGGATTTTGTTAGCTGTTTGGTTTAAAAAGAAGCTGCTAACCCTTTTTCTCGTGACCTTAATGAATTATCCTTGTAGTCTTTTGCATCTTCTTGATGCCATTTTAATGAATCCACTTCATCAAAAAAAGTCTTGTATTACATTTGCATTAAGGGGTTCCGCACCAGTTTTTAAGGCTCAGGTGTACTTATAACTTTTGTTTCTATTCCAGGTTAGAGAAACAGTGCGTGATGTAGTATTCTTGCATAATGAACAGTTTTTTGCTGCTGCTCAAAAGAAGTAAGACTCACTTTATAATGTTTTATAAGATGGGTCATGGGTTACAAAGGAAATTTCATCCTTTGGTTATGTTTCACAGGGTATAAAGATTATAAGTTCCTACGCTCTTCTTAAATGTTCAGATAGATCTCAGAATTGGTTTGAATATAGATATGAAAAGGATGATCTCTGAATGAGCTTGTTCTAGCATTTCTTTCTTTGTGTCAACTGGAATTTTACTGCTGGATCCTATGCGAAGCTCAATAATTTCTTCAGCAATTTTGTGCATGTACTTTTAATTATATTCCACGTTCCAACATTCTTTCATTTCCATACTTAATGTCCATCATAAATTTGGCAGATTTCGTTTTGTAAACCTAAATATCTGGCATGTCACAGGTACCCGTATATATACAGTAGAGATGGCACGGAGCTCCACTGCCTGAAGGTTAGTTTGACCTGTTAATGCCATGCCTGATGTTGTTTGGACAGTTAGATGGTCCGTGTTCCCTTTTAATACCTCCAATTTTCCATGGTATTTTAGCCGGTGCATTATTTTACATATTTTTTCACTAGCTAATGGTTGGAAGGGTCAGGTGTCGGCTATTATGCATTTACTTGGTACTTTTTTCTAATTCTTCTCAAGTCTTCCTTTTAAAAATGAAATTCTTCACAGTGCATGATGCATATGTCTTCTGTCCCTTCTGGTAGTTGCTAGAAACCTTGCTTTTCTTGCCATCTTTTTGCTTCAAAAAAGGGAATACTGATACCGCATTTCCTGATTGCTTAGATTTTTGACCAATTAGCAAGTAAAGATGGCGCTCACGTATGATCTTTTCTTAAATTCCAGGAACATGGTGCTGTGCTAAAGCTTCAGTTCTTAAGGAATCACTTCCTTTTGGCTTCTATAAACAAATTCGGTCAGCTGCGTTATCAGGATGTTACCACTGGACAGATGGTATCTAATCTTCGAACTGGCTTGGGTCGTACTGATGTCATGCAAGTGAATCCCTTCAACGGTGTCCTTGCTGTCGGCCATTCTGGTGGGACCCTCAGCATGTGGAAACCTACAAGTGCTGCTCCCCTAGTGAAGATGCTCTGTCATCCTGGGCCCGTCACGGCTCTAGCATTCCATCCTAATGGCCATCTAATGGCGACTGCCGGTATGGAGAGGAAAATAAAGATTTGGGATTTGAGGAAATTTGAGGTACTCCAAACGTTACCGGGTCATTGCAAGGCCTTGGATTTTAGTCAAAAAGGTTTACTCGCTACTGCAACCGGATCCTTCGTACAAGTTTTTGGAGATCTTTCTGGATCTCAGAATTATAGCCGGTATATGACCCACTCTGTTGCAAAAGGATACCAAGTAAAGAAGGTGGCATTCAGACCATACGAAGATGTTCTAGGCATAGGACACTCGATGGGTTGGTCTTCTATCTTAATTCCAGGATCCGGAGAACCCAACTTTGATTCTTGGGTTGCAAATCCATTTGAAACGTCTAAACAAAGGAGAGAGAAGGAAGTCCACTCTCTTCTTGATAAGCTCCCTCCGGAGACTATCATGTTGGATCCGACAAAGATTGGTTCAGTGAGGCCAACAAGAAAGAAGGAAAAGCCAACGAAGGAGGAAATAGAAGCAGAAATGGAAGCTGCTATTGAGGCAGCTAAAAATATTCCTATGAAGAAGAAAACAAAAGGTAGAAGCAAGCCGAGTAAGATTGCAAAGAAGAAGCAAGAAGCTGTTGAAAAAGCTAAGAAACCTTTCTTGGAGCAACACATGAAGAAGAGGAAACTCACTGACGAAACTCAGCTTCCAAAATCTTTAGAACGATTCGTTAGGAAGAAGGCAGTTGCATGATCAGCTGTGTCCACTGGACTTCTCTTTCTTGCATTTAGTTCTTTTTGTTTCTCTCCATCACTTCCCTTGAGTGAATTTTGCTAATAGAAATTGAAGAAGCAAGTGTTGTAATTCTTCAGATCAAGTTATCTCCTTTCTCGCCGTTTGTTATTTTTTACTGTTGAGGTTAAAATTTAGGCATTTTTGTTTTAACATGGAGGTTTCCAGCTTGACGTACAGGCCAATGTAAAATCTACAAACTAGGCAATGAAAATTTGCGTTTATGAAAATGGCAGTTATGTTCATTGTTTTAATGGAATTTGAGAAGACTCGTCCAAATTTACTTTGTTTTATCAGTTAATATGATTGTGTCACAAACAAATACAGTAACTCTTCACTTCAACATATACTACATTTTAGGATGTTTCATAAGTTTTTATATTATTATTTGAAAGAGTTTAAGGGATTATTCCTTTGAATAAGTAAGACATTGCCAAGAAGGCTTACTGCATATCATATATATCACAATCAATTTGATATTCTTGTTTTCTAGTGTAAAGTGGACTGGATTCTGTGGTCAATCCATCAAACTTGGTGCCTGACTGCCTGGTCCCCATTTAGAAAAAGGTGTAAATAAATTAGTACGTACACCTTTTTGGACTTTAATTAACTAAGGTACTGAAATCTGCATAGATCTACCTTTATAGCATTCCAGCAAACTGCAATAACCATTGCTCAGAGAAATGACTTATGCTGCTCTTTCTTCACTTAAGCATACGCTGGAGCAACTCTTGAAACCTAACCAACGTTTGGTTTGTGAAAGCTATATACAACAACATGTTGAATCTGTCTATCAAAGTCTTTGTGCTCTGCAAGTTTTCCTTGAGGATACAACAAAGGAAGCCAAAGATATTGAAATTCTGAAGGTAATAGAAAAGAGGATCAGAGATACAGTCTACAAAGCAGAAGATAGAGTTGATTCAAGCCTTAGAAGCGTCATTCTAGCGGATAATGGAGACGGCCCAGAAAGGGCTTGTAGATGCTTCTATGAAGAATTGCTAGAAGTGGAAAAAGAAGTTTATTTTCTCATGAAAGGGATGATGCTGATCGAGTTTAACAAGCATGGAGGCAAGTCAACAGAAGCAACTACTACTTCATCATCAAGAATGTGTGCAACTGAGCACAATACTGTTGTTGGGATGGAGGATGACTTCAAGACCATACTAGATCGCCTCACCGCCCAAACAGATGAGCTAACTGTCATACCAATTGTCGGTATGGGCGGAATTGGTAAGTCAACTCTTGCTAGAAAAGTTTATGATGATTCATCTATTCGTTCTCGATTTGATAAACGTGCATGGGTCACTATCTCCGAAAAATACAATGAGAGACAAATGCTTCTTGAAGTTGTCTCTTCAATTACCGGAAGCAATCAAGAAATGAGCAATGAACAACTAATGGAGATTGTGTATAAAGGTCTGAAGGGTAGGAAATTTCTAATTGTCATAGATGATATTTGGAGTACTGAGGCTTGGGACCAAATGCAAATAATATTTCCAAACGACAACAACAAAAGTCGAATCCTATTAACTACCCGCCTCAACTATGTAGCTGATTATGCAAGCCCAGATATTCCTCCTCATGGTATGTCTTTTCTAAGTTTCGGAGATAGTTGGATTCTAATTACTGAAAAACTTTTCAGAAAAGATCCCTACCCTCCACAACTAGAAGAAATAGGGAAGCGTATCGTACACAAATGCGGAGGATTACCTCTCTCAATTGTTGTCGTTGCTGGACTTCTAGGAAAGACGGAACCGACCCATGATAATTGGAAGAGGGTTGAAGAAAATTTGAACTTATTCTTTGGAACGGTTTCTGAACAATGTCAAGCAATTCTTGCTTTGAGCTACAGTTACTTGCCCCAACATTTGAAGGCTTGTTTTCTCTATGTTGGAGGTTTTCCTGAAGATATGGAGATTCGTGTTTCGAAGTTGGTTAGGCTATGGATTGCTGAGCAATTCGTAAAGGCAAGAAGCAATAAAAGGCTAGAAGTGGTGGCAGAGGAGTATCTAGAAGAGTTAATTGATAGAAGTCTAATTTTGGCTGGTAGACGACGGGCTAATGGAAGGATGAAAACATGCAAAATTCATGATCTTCTTCGGCAGATGTGCATAAGAAAAGCTCAAATTGAAAAATTTGTGCATGTAAATAATGAGAATGACCCTACTTTTTTCTCAAAAGAAATAGATTATGAACGGCGAGTGTTTAATCATTGCAATCCTGCTTATTTCGATAGGCATGGGAGTGGTATTATCAGTACAATCCGCAGTTTGGTTTTTACTAGCGCTTATCATTTTCGTAATTATTTACGTTCCCGTTCCATTATCTCACATTTTGAGCTGCTTAAGGTGTTGGACGTATCTTCATTTGATTACAATATCTTTTATGGAGTACCTCAACTTGTACACTTGAGATATGTTGCTGGAAACATTTCCGAAGCTCCTTCACTAGCCAAATTATGGAATCTACAGACCATAATTCTTCGTAAAATAGAACGTACATTTGCCCAACCATACGTGGAGCTCCTATCAGAGATCTGGACAAAGACGGAGATAAGACATCTGGATATTGGAAAGGAAGTACGTTTGCCTGATCCTCGTAAGGCAGAAAGTCATGGAGAACAACCTTTGTTTCTCAATAACTTGCAAATACTTGCTCTCCGTTCCTCTCCTTTTTTGGCGGAAATCCTAAGAAGAACTCCCAATCTAATTAAGTTAAAGATTGTGACTTTGAAACCTGTTGAATGGCCTGCTATTCTTGATTCTCTCATTCTATTACAGCAGCTGGAGACACTATTTATACAAGGAACCTTTGGCCGGATGATTCTCTCTAGGGATTTTTTTCTTCCTAATCTCAAGCAGTTGAGATTACGTTATACTAAATTGGGATGGGAAGATATGGTTGTGCTGGCTAATTTACCCAATCTTGAGGTTCTCAAAACAGAATGTGCATTCGATGGAACCGATTGGATACTAAATGAAGATGTTGTGTTTCAAAGATTAAGATATCTACGAATTAAGGGGGGAGATCTGGAAAGGTGGGAAGCAACTAGTGATAATTTTCCGATGCTTGAGCAACTAATACTGATTGGGTTCCGTACACTGGAGGAGATTCCCCAGAGTATTGGAGATATAATGACACTAAAATCAATTCAAATAGTATTTTGCAGCTCTGCAGTCAAAACTAGTGCAAAGAAAATTCAAGAAGAGCAAGAAAGCTACGGAAATGGTGTGCTTCAATTTCGAATTACAGGTATGTTAACGTTCCATCTTTAATTATTAGCCATATCTTAATTAATATCTTGCTGCCATGTGATCAGGAGGTCATGGGTTCAAGCCGTAGAAACAGCCTCTTGCAGAAATGTGAGGTAAGGCTGCGTACAATAGACCCTTGTGGTCCGGCACTTTCCCGGACCCCGCGCATACCGGGAGCTTAGTGCACCGGGCTGCCCTTTCCCTTTTCTTAATTAATATGTTCATGTTGTGTTTCTTGTTTTCTTTCATTTCTTGTTTTCACCTGCTTAAGAGGCTTGTAAACTTGGACCTATAATAAATATCAAAAGAACAATTTTGCACAAAAAGTTGGATATAATTGTAAATAATATACTAAGTGATAATGAGCAGCACAACATAACACTAAAAGGGTTTTAATTTTATTTTTTGGGTTATGAAAAAAAATTATTATATAAGAAAAGTAATTGTATTCTAATATGATTAAAATAGTAGTAGAATTTATTTTTTTCCATTCGCACACACTTTCGCTATGTTACCTTCTGTCATGAGTTTTAAGAATCGTTTCTTTTTTTTGTGTGTGTATGCTATACTCATGATGTGGTTGTAACAGATAAATCTGGACGGGAAGTGTAGCAGATGTAATGCAATGGAAGATAAGCCTACAAGTGCTGGTTGTAACATTAGCGTCCCTGTTCCATTATCTCACATTTTGAGCTGCTTAAGGTGTTGGATGTATCTTCAATTAATTACGACTTCTCTTATGCAGTACCTAAACTTGTACATTTGAGATATGTTGCTGCATGGATTGACAAAGCTCCTTCACTAGCCAAATTGTGGAATCTACAGACCATAATTCAACAGACGAGGTAGGACAGACTTGGAGCTCCTACCAGAGATCTGGACAAAGACAGAGATAAGACATCTGGATATTGGATGGACGATACATTTGCCCGATCCTCTTGAGGCAGAAGGTCATGGAGAACAACCTTTGTTTCTCAATAACTTGCAAACACTTCATCTCCGTTACTCTACTTTTTTGGCGGAAATCCTAAGAAGAACTCCCAATCTAATTAAGCTAAAGATTGAGCTATTGGACTGTGTTGACTGGCTTGCTATTCTTGATTCTTTCATTCTATTACATGAGCTGGAGACACTAATTATAGAAGCAGCCTATGCCCCGTGATTCTCTCTATGGGTTTTTTCCTGCGTAATCTCAAGCAGTTGAGATTACGTCGTACTAATTTGGCATGCAAAGATATGGTTGTGCTGACTAATTATATTTACCCAATCTTGAGGTTCTCAAAACAGAATGTGCATTCGATGGTACCGATTGGATACTAAATGAAGATGTTGTGTTTCAAAGATCAAAAAATTGACGACTTGCGTACGAAAATCTGGAAAGGTGGGAAGCATCTAGTGATAATTTTTCGATGCTTGAGCAACTATCCCTGAGGAGGCTCAAACTGGAGGAGATTCCCCAGAGTATTGGAGAAATAATTGTTGATACTCTATTGTACTTTATAAAGCAGTACGGGAAGTAAATAACTATTACAAATGTTCGAAAGGATAAACAAATATTCAATATTCAGAAATTGAATCTTGTTGAGCAAATAGGCCAATCTTCAAAACTGCCGCAAGCTTGTTGTGTCTTGAATGTTGATAACCTGAAATCAAGAAACAACTAAATCTGGATGGTTACAACGTTGTGTGTTGAGTCGAGTGATTGCCCTCTGTCCTTAAGACAAGATTGCCCCGTATATATGCTTTTACGTTAGCGGGCAATAGTCTCCCAAGATAAAACAACACTTTAATCTCAACGCTACAAAGCCAATAGGTTGAGCCTGACGAAGAAAACAAATATGAATCGACTTGCTGAAAATATGGAAAAGGAAGGAAGAATTTCTGTTTACTCTTCTCTTTTGTCTCTGTGTATATAGTGTGTCTCTGTTGTGTATATCTTGTGTATATCACACTGTATTTCGTCACTGTTTTCAAGTGGTTTTCTTCACTGTTTTGCAGTGATTTTCGAGACTGTTTTGTGCTGCTTTTCTGTTTGTATGTTCACTGTTTTGTGCTGAATTTCAGTCACGTATGTGTGCTATATTGCTGTCACAAATTGAGCCAAAGGAGGTATCAATATATAGCATGAGGGAGGCTGCCCAACTGCCCAAGACAAGGCTGCTAATGGCCATTGAATGAGAGAATTAAACAGCCAAGTAATGACTGTTTATGGCCATTGAAGGAGGCCGCTCAATCGCCCAAGTAATGGGTCGTTAATGGAGGAGTTAATCACCAAGTAATTGCCGGTTAATGCTCCAAAACACAGTCCAACGGTAGGCAGAAAGTTTTCTGCCTTCCGTCACCCCAAAATCAACTTTCCAGAAACTCTGGGGACCAAACTGTAAATATTAAGCAATTTGGGGTCCAAAAAGATAATATCAGAAAGTCCCCACAGCCCACAGCCCGTGACCGGCAGCGGCGGCGCGCGTGTGGGCTTAGCCTTGAACCCAAGCACATCTAGGTCTTCCCTACTTTAAACACATGGGATACCCCTTGGGGTCCCAAACCCTTTACCATTTTAGAGACTTATATAGAGAGCAATTCTTGTTTTTCCCACCGATGTGGTAGATTTGTCCCACACCATATTTCCATGCCTCAAACACCTTACTTCGTTGACCAATATCTCTTTCATTTCTCAACGAAATTTGACGATTCTTGGCCCTACGGTCATCTACTCACTTAGTAGATTATGCATGTGTGAAGAGACAAAGCCTCCAACATGCGAAAAACTAGTGTTTAATTCATTAAAGATGGGTGAACGCATCTCCTCGCTAAAGACAAATTTCCAACAATAATGACACTAAAGTTAATCAAAATAGATGATTGCAATCGAGACTAGTGCAAAGCAAATTCAAGAAGAGCAAGTTCACATTATAGGTATGTTAACATTTCATCTTTGATTATTACCCAATTTTTAATTAATATGTTCATGTCGTGTTTTCTGTTTTCTTTCATTTCTTGTTTTCACCTGCTTATCTTATGAATTTACCGTAACAATCTAAGTTCCATTGTTGTTTCAACCACTTGTTGTCACCAGTAG
This sequence comes from Anisodus tanguticus, assembly GCA_034509755.1. NCBI lineage: Eukaryota > Viridiplantae > Streptophyta > Magnoliopsida > Solanales > Solanaceae > Anisodus > Anisodus tanguticus. The sequence continues at coordinate 482,700 of CM067540.1, read as the reverse complement.
GGTTTACTTCAAATGTCAGCTGTTGAGTAAATTTTGAACACGAATAAATTTTCACTGAGATTCTATACTTGGCAGCCTCTAGACTAAATTTTTCCATAATGCAGGAGAAGATGATTGAAGGAAAGCGTGTAGCTCTGTGAAAGTCGGAAAATATGCTGGTGTTGGTGAGTAAATTAGAATCTTTGCTGGATGTAATTTTTATCTTCTTAATAGTGAGTTCATTCGGATCTGTGCTCAAGTTTATAGTAGCTACATTCCTAGAATATTTGAAAAATTGATTTGTTGGAGTGCATTACCCTCAGAGTTATGTTAGTTGCAAACTTGAAATCCAACGAATCTGCACTAAGAGAGTATCATAAATATGCAAAACACATTTGTGGAACGTTATTATACAGGCGAAATGCAATTTTTAAGTCATATGGGACTTATGGCCTGTATTATTTAACGGCTTCAACCTATTCTTTACGTTATGGTTTACCCTTACGTTGTCTTTGGCATTTCCTAATAAATAACGGACCACTAGCATTGTTAAGCCAAAAAGTGCACATTTTGGCAAATAATTCAAATCCAACTGTCATCTGTAATTTGTTTTTTATACAGAATGAAAATTATAGCTCGTCAGTTTGAATTATTATGACTCGAAATAATGTGGAAGTCTACAAGTGCTGGTGTGAGAGTCATTGCTTTGCATTCCATCCTAATGACAAACTGCTAGTGTGGAGAGAAAAATAAAGCACATTAAACCTTCAATTAGTTGAAGCGCTGCACTTTTCATTCCTTTTGCTTGCTATTTTTTCAAATTTACCGCATTATCAACTGTTAAGTTATTTAATTGACTGTGTAATGTTAAATATGTATTGTTGCTCAATATTTATGGGTAATATAGTTTAAAAACTAATCTAAATATAACATACTTTCTAAAGGGGCCAAAAGAGACTCATGTTTTGTTAATTGAAGATTAAGTGTGCTTAATTAGATATCATAAGGACCAAAATAAGAATTTACTGATAATTGAGAGATCGGAAGTGTTATTATCCCGACCTTTTTTTTTTGACAAACAAACCGTGCATCAAAAATTTCAAGAGGTTGGAAAAGATCCATAAAAGAACAAGTAACACAAGCATTTAAATCAAGTCTCTTCATTGTATCAAAGTCATGAAATATGAAAGTATAAATAAACAAGTGCTAGATACAAACTCAAGCAGTTACATTGGAAGAAAGCCATCAAAATAAACAAGTGGTTGCACTTTGTGCTATTCTGCTGCTTCTATTGTTTTGAGTTTACAACAAAAGTATAAATAAATGTTGGTCATGCTCGTTTTGTTGTCGTCCAACTTCAAGGGCGAGTTCTGTGTCGATTTTAGGAAGTTCGAGGTTCTCCAAACATTACCAGGTCACTGCAAGGCCTTGAATTATTGTCAAAAAGGTTTACTTGCTACTACAACCGGATCTTTTGTACAAGTTTTTAGAGATCTTTCTGGATCTCAGAATTATAGCCTTTATATGACCCACTCTGTTGTGAAAGGATACCAAGTAAAAAAGGTGGCGTTCAGACCATAGGAAGATGTTTTAGGCATAGGGCACTCGATGGATTGGTCTTCTATTTTAATTCCAGGATCCGGAGAACCCAACTTCGATTCTTGGGTGGCAAATCGGTTTGAAACATCTAAACAAAGGAGATAAAAGGAAGTTCGCTCTCTTCTTGATAAGCTCCCTCCGGAAACTATCATGTTGGATCCGACAAAGATTGGTTCAGTGAGGCCAACAAGAAAGAAGGAAAAGCCAACGAAGGAGGAAATAGAAGCTGCTATTGAGGCAGCTAAAAATATTCCTATGAAGAAGAAAACGAAAACGGTAGAAGCAAGCCGAGTAAGATCGCAAAGAAGAAGCTGTTGAAAAAGCTAAGAAACCTTTCTTGGAGCAACACATGAAGAAGAGGAAACTCACTGATGAAACTCAGCTTCCAAAATCTTTAGAGCGCTTCGTTAGGAAGAAGGCAGTTGCATATTAGTTATGTCCACTGGACTTCTCTTTCTTTCATTTAGTTCTTGTTGTTTCTCTCTATCACTTCCCTAGAGGGAATTTTGCTTATAGAAATTGAAAAGCCAAGTATTGCAATTCCTCAGATCGAGTTTATCTCCTTTTCTTGCCGTTTACATCATTTTTTACTGTTAAGGTTAAAAGTTTAGGCATTCTTGTTTTAACATGGAGATTTCCAGCTTGAAGTACAGGCTAATGTAAAATTGCGTTTGTGAAAATGGCAGTTATGTTCATTGTTTTAATGGAGTTTGAGAAGACACTGGTCCAAATTTACTTTATTTTGTCAGTAGCTGATTATGTCACAAACAAATACAGTAACTCTTTAACTTCAACACATACTGTTGGGAGATTTTGCTCTATGGTACTTTATAAAGCAGTACGGGAAGTATTTAACTATTACAAGTATTCGAAAGGATAAATAAAGATTTCAATAATTCAACTAGAAATCTGAAAATTACAATATAACAACAAAACTGAAATTACGATTTTGTTGAAGACTGAAAAATGGAAAATGGTTTATGCTGAGTCGAGTGTAGCACTCTGTCCTTAAGACAATATTGCCCCGTATGTATCCTTTATACGTCCTGGACAATTTGTCTCCCAAGATAAAACAGCAATGGAACCCTTGAGCAAAGGAAACTCAAGAGCTACCGTGAAGAATATTGAGTAACGAAATGATGCTTGGAAGTTGTAGGAAGAAAACTATTTCGGTTGTGTATTTTCGTGAGCTCTATGAACTCGTTATTTTTCTCGCTCTTTGTGGTGCTCAACAATGGTGTAAGGGTGTGTTTATATAGGTGAGGGAGGGGCTGAAAATCGCCTCCATAATAGCCAAATAATGGCCATTATGGAGGTAGTAAAGTCACCAACATAAATGGTGAAAGACCAACTGTTTTGGCCATTATAGGAGGAGTAATTCAGCCAAAATAAATGGCCGAATTGAGAGCTTGGACGTTTCTCGCTTTGACCGTCGAAATTCCAACTTTCGAAAACTTCGGGGACCAAACTCGTACATCTTGAAACTTTAGGGACCAAACTGTACATCCGAAAGAATTCGGTCCAAACTCGCACATCCGAAACTTCGGGATCAAACCGTACTTCGGCAAAGTTTTCGGCCCAAAAAGATAATATCGAAGGCCCACGCGCCACGCCCCACGCCCACGACCCACGACCCACGACCCACGACCCGAGAACCCGAGAACCCGAGAACCCGAGAACCCGAGAACCCGAGAACCCGAGAACCCGAGAACCCGAGAACCCGAGAACCCGAACCCGAAACCCGAACCGAACCGAACCGGGCCGGACGGCGGCGGCGGCGCGCGCGCGTGTGTGGTCTTTCCTCGAACCGAAGCACATCTAGGTCCTCCTCCTTTAAACACACGGGATACCCCTTGGGGTCCCAAACCCCAAACCAATTTCGAATCTTATATACACAACAATTCTTTCTTCCTCTACCGATGAGGGAGAATTACACACAATACCACACTTTCCATGCTTCAAACACCTTACTTCGTGAACCAATATCTCTTTCATTTCTCAATGAAATTTGACGATTCTTGGCCCTACGGTTATCTACGTACTTAGTAGATCATGCATGTGTGAAGAACCGGATTCTCCAACATACGTTACACTAGTGTTTAAGCCGTTAAAGTTGGTCGGTCGCAACTCCCGCCAAAGGCAAATTTCCAACAATCCCCTCTTGAAAGAGATTTTGGCGCACTCACATGGTGTCTTTTCATTTCCAAAGAATATTTCAAATGGACCGATGTTGCATAAGGAGAGGTAGCCTCGGCTTTGAACCTTCCATAGTTGAATACCATCGGACTTACTTACACCGCGCGGTGAACGTGATGTCTTGAACCGTCGTTGTTTAGTGTAAGCCAAGACAACGGTACCAACACAACAAATTCCCTTACTCTCTTCTTCGTAATGTTTTGTCCGTTTTGGCCATGGACAACGTCTTGGATTCTTAAGTGCGTTCAATTTGAGGCGGCCCGTCCTCGCACTTAAATAGGTGGTCTCCTACAAGGTATCCTGCTATACCCCACTTCACAAGTGTTAGGAACCATTAAAAGTTTCCCAAAGACCTAACCTCAACTCGTTGAGGATCATTACAGTTTTGAAAACTTAACCTTTACCCATACCGCGAGATAGCACTTAACGTCTATCGCGGAATGGCTTTGGATTTGGTGTTTCTTTTCGTAAATCACTATCCGAAGTGCTCATGCTTCCACCGAAGCGATCAACCGAACCTTTACAACTTAGTTTTCCCATTGAACCAAATTACCGGGATCTCCAGGTTCGTAAGGTTGGGTTTCCACCGTATTGGTCCGTATATTTTGGGTTTTAAGCCCATTCCCCTAGACAGAGCAGAACGCTTGATCTCCGGGTAGTCCCTTAGTTTGTAAACAAGGAAGTGACACCCGTGATGATCAACCGCCATACGGTGCTTATGTCTCCGACAGATCCCGACAGATATGTCCAGACGCCGTCATCCGTGTCCTTCCTAAAGCCGACCGGCTAGCCACAAAGGTGTAGAACTCGTCGAAGGCACGGGTTTCTCCCAATAAGGGACGTCCTCTAATGAGTCGTGAAGTTACTCAACTTCTTTCATGCTTTGTATAAAGCGATAAACTCCGATACCATCATGAATCGGTCGATGCAAGTTTGCTTAGAGGATTTTCCAAGAACCACCATACACATTTACTTGTGGCTTTGGTGTTCTTCGGATCCGATGTCCAGCTTGCATCACCGTGTTCTCTCGTAACCGCCGGACATCCGTAATACTATAATCCGTAGATAAGCGAATAATTCGTATATCGTCATATCCGACTTAACGCCTTCTATTGATCATGTATTAAGATCATCATGAAACCTTAGTTCAACCGATTCGTTTGGTGGACGATACCGTGTCGGTTGTAGTGTGTACAATACATTGAACTACACGTGACCCGAGCATATCGCTCCTTGTCTATGGGTGCACCATGATTCCAATCAGCTTCTATGATTCATATCCATTGGTGGCTTCAACGAGACTCGTCAACTATTGACCGATCCCGTTAGATGTCTTAGAAATTCAATTCCTAAGAAGTCATCTCGTGATACACATATCTTTCATATCGAGACTTTGTTTCAATATGATTTTCACTCTCGACCGTTGGTTTTCCAACTGTTGGCTTTCTAACTTTAGAGCCAATGTTTCGTGGTCGATTCATTGTTCTGTTTTATCCGAAACTTTCAGACCAAAATGTACACATTTCGGGGACCAAAATGAAAGTTCGGGAAGAAGCCCAACAAATCCGGCAAACCAAGTCCGATTCTCTTCTTCCAACTCTACGGTTGGGAAGGCTAATTCAACATTCATGCCACGCAAGACCGCAATGGCCCCGGATGTGAAGCTACTCACAGGGGAGCACATCTTACAACCCAAAGGTTCTTTTCCCGGAGGAAGATCAACCATTACGCAAGTATGGTTCTATATGATAGAGTCTATTTCTCTCTTTGTAGCTTCTTTCCAAAGCAGCGCTTTTGGAGATGACAATTATTTATTAATTGTCCATGGTTCGTTCTCAACCATACAAGCTAGAAGGTATGGAACAAGTCTTTGTCCCCTCTTTGCACCTTCTCGGTTCAACATCTAGAATCCCCGAGTTCTCGGATCCGGAATATTAAGTTCCGGATAGACAAAGAACTTTCGAGTCCCGTAGATACGGAACGTCCAGCTTCGGACAAATCGAGCCCTCGCGGGTTCTTGTTAACCTTGAGCAATTACTCCTTTTTCCTTTTTCAAGGAAAGTTATCTCCAAAGAATTCAAAGATTCTTTGATGCCAAGAGGCGATCAAAGACTACTTGTTATTTACGGATCCAAAGGATATGCATTCTACAGTCTTAGGTCGAACTTGACCTGTCTCGGTAGTCCAACTTCTACCAAGCCATCCCACATCACAACTTTTGTATGTGAGATCATTTCCATGTCTCACACGGAGAGTTATCCTTATCCTTATGCGGAGTTCTGTTGAGAATCGCATTAGGGGTAAGGATCGCCTTGCCCTACATAATTTAGGCGTACGGGTTTGCGCTTGGCTAACACCGTTAGACAGAGGTGAGTAATGAGCAGTCGTTTAATGAACGATGCTTCACATTCTCCCCCTCTATCACTACGAATTTCTCAATCCGTAGGCTTAGTTGATATTCAACTTCTGCTTTGTAGCGCTTATCCGCTTCAACAACTTCATCTTTGCTTTTCAACAAACAAAGGATTCCATACGTTGTACCATCATCAATGAAGATCACAACGTACTTGTCTCCCCCCTCTATTTTGTATAAACTTCAAATCACCCAATTAGGTGTGACTAAGTTCTAGAGGAGCGGTGCTTCTTTCGCTATTCCCTTGACGGAATTTGGAAAGGTGATTTTGCCTCTTCATCTACCTCACATTTATTTTGAGGGTTTATGTCGACAGAAGGCAACAATCTCAACATCGTTAGCTTTTGAATGACTTGCTATTTAACGTGTCTTAATCTATGATGGCATAGATGCACGGATTACAAATATATCATTCATTTGGCTACAAACGTACTTTATACCATTCTTAGTTATTACGACCTATTGGACTAGTCTCAAACTAGCTTGACCAACGGCGTCCCTTAAACCAAGTTAGGGATATGTATCACATCATCTTAGAGTGATCTCATTCCCTGAAGTCCTATTGAGGACAACCTCTCCAACCCCTTCTACTTTAGAGGTGGTGTTGCTTCACATGAACAACCTCTTACCCGTGGTTAGGGCGTAACCGGATCATATATGATCCGATACTACTCGCCCACTCCGCTTGCTTGCTTTGCGATCGAGTGTCCAATTTCTTTACTTGCCTTTCTTTAGGCCTTCGATCATTAAGACACGGAAACTCGGCCCACCTTACTAGGTGTCCATTACTTTTCCTATGAAATGAATTCGGCACCACTCCGCCGCCGGAGGCTTTATATGACCGAGTGTCCAATATCATCATATCAAAGGAATTTTGGCCCACTTCGATCGCCGGAGGCTTTGTATGACCGAGTGTCCAATATCATCCTATGAAGGATCTTCGCCAAATAATATGACAGGCTCAACGTCATCAATTTTTTAGACTTCTTCCGTTATGATTGGTGCCCGATAATTCTTGGCGCTTACTTAAGAGTGGTAACGAGTTTTCGCACGCTTAGTGGATCTTTCTCCATCGTATGTGCGAACATACTTTACACACTTTAACAATTACACTTAAAAGAACGGATCTTTTTAAGTCATTTACAATCCAATCTTTAAACGGGAAAGAAGATAAGATTAAACTTCTGATTTTAAAGCGTAAGGAATATAAATTATTTTCATATTCCTCCTTACTTTAATCCATTTTTAATCAGACATCATTTAATCTTTATTCTTGACAAGTAAGAAAAACTACTTATCCCTATTTCGGATTCTGGCTCACTTCAGTCACTTCATCGATCCGAGTGTCCATTTCCTTCTCACCATTATTCGGATCCTTTGTCCGGGACAGATATAGGCCTTCTCGCTACAAGATAGAATAACATATTCGCCTTCTCCTCTTGTCCCAGTTGACATCCTCGTGCTCTCGAGAGCGCTTGTTCCCACCGGTCTTGGTAGCGGTGACACCATGAACACGTTCATCATCATCACTCTCTTCTACCGTAAAACCATTGCCATATCCGATTTGGTCACACAATTTTTGACCGACATCTTTCGAACACTAATAGTAATACTATACAAATATTGTCTTAAGTTGTTGGGAGATTTTGCTCTATGGTACTTTATAAAGCAAGATGCGGGAAGTATTTAACTATTACAAGTATTCGAAAGGATAAATAAAGATTTCAATAATTCAACTAGAAATCTGAAAATTACAATATAACAACAAAACCGAAATTACGATTTTGTTGAAGACCGAAAAATGGAAAATGGTTTATCCGAGTCGAGTGTAGCACTCTGTCCTTAAGACAATATTGCCCCGTATGTATCCTTTATACGTCCCGGACAATTTGTCTCCCAAGATAAAACAAAGAATGGAACCCTTGAGCAAAGGAAACTCAAGAGCTACCGTGAAGAATATTGAGTAACGAAATGATGCTTGGAAGTTGTAGGAAGAAAACTATTTCGGTTGTGTATTTTCGTGAGCTCTATGAACTCGTTATTTTTCTGCTCTTTGTGGTGCTCAACAATGGTGTAAGGGTGTGTTTATATAGGTGAGGGAGGGGCTGAAAACGCCTCCATAATAGCCAAATAATGGCCATTATGGAGGTAGTAAAGTCACCAACATAAATGGTGAAAGACCAACCGTTTTGGCCATTATAGGAGGAGTAATTCAGCCAAAATAAATGGCTGAATTGAGAGCTTGGACGTTTCTGCTTTGACTGTCGAAATTCCAACTTTCTGAAAACTTCGGGGACCAAACTGTACATCTTGAAACTTTAGGGACCAAACTGTACATCTGAAAGAATTCTGGTCCAAACCGCACATCCGAAACTTCGGGATCAAACCGTACTTCGGCAAAGTTTTCTCGGCCCAAAAAGATAATATCAGAAGGCCCACAGCCCACAGCCCACAGCCCACGACCCACGACCCACGACCCACGACCCGAGAACCCGAGAGCCCGAGAGCCCGGAGCCCGGAACCCGGAACCGGACGGGCGGGCGGCGGCGCGCGTGTGGTCTTTCCTCGAACCGAAGCACATCTAGGTCCTCCCTCCTTTAAACACTGGATACCCCCGGGGTCCCAAACCCCAAACCAATTTCGAATCTTATATACACAACAATTCTTTCTTCCTCTACCGATGAGGGAGAATTACACACAATACCACACTTTCCATGCTTCAAACACCTTACTTCGTGAACCAATATCTCTTTCATTTCTCAATGAAATTTGACGATTCTTGGCCCTACGGTTATCTACGTACTTAGTAGATCATGCATGTGTGAAGAACCGGATTCTCCAACATACGTTACACTAGTGTTTAAGCCGTTAAAGTTGGTCGGTCGCAACTCCCGCCAAAGGCAAATTTCCAACACATACTACATTTAGGATATTTCATACAGACTAATGTATGAATTAATTTATCATAGCCATGATTCCATTTTGAACTTGCACCACATGTTGTATTTAGTAAATGTCCTTCAATGGACGATGTGTGCAACTTTTTACTTTACTACTGCAACCAGGATCAATCTGTTAGTAAGAGGAAAGCAGATATGATACGTTTGGACTTTTTTCATTATTCTATTGGATGGAATATACATCTGCCCGTCATGGGGACTTTCCTATCCTTTTTTTGGCGGAAATCCTAAGAAGAACTCCCAATCTGATTAAGCTAAAGATTGTGTCATTATACCCTGTTGACTGGCAGGAGCTCGAGACGCAAGACCAGACTCTAACCCCATGATTCTCTCCAGAGATTTTTTTTTCTGCCCAATCTCGAGCAGTTGAGATAACATTGTACTAATTTGGCATGGGAAGATATGGTTGTGCTGGCTAATTTCTCAAAGCATCTGAGGCATTCCTTGGAACAGATTGGATACTAAATGAAGATGTTGTGTTTCAACTTGAGTATGGACATCGCAAGTTGAATAACACCCTTCACTACTGCATTCTTGGTGGATATTGCAGACATTTTCACAACCAACCTGCAATTTTCCAACAAAAATTCAATTAAAACTCATAAAAAAAAATCTTTATCAGTATTTAACAAAAAAAATGATTCCCAAGAATCTTTTTGGTTCTTATTCTCGGTGGAATTGAGTGGTTTTTTTCACATTGAATTTGATCAAGACTCATAAAAATACAATCTTCATCAGTAATTAACAAAAAACAAAAAACATGATTTTCAAGAATCCCCCCCCCCCCCTAGTTTTGGGTGGAATTGAGAGGTTTTAAAGAAACCTTGGAGTTGTAATTGCATAAGGGTGCACACTTGCAATGAAAGGAACAACTCTAAACATTGGAATTTTGGAGTGTATTTGCCTAAGCTAAAACGCTTTGTGTTGTGTGTTCTTGCAAGAGAAAGAGCCTTTGCGTTTTCCTTTTTTTATTTGAACAAAATAGTCCTCCAACTATAGAAATTTGTTGCTTTTGATCCATATGGTTTATAGGTGACCATAAAAGGTATACATTTTTTCACTTCCCTTTTCCTGATTTGATGAACATTAGCAATTTAGCGTATGCCTTTCAGATCCCTCATTCTTCTAAAAAAAAAACAGATAAATAAATAAAGCTTAGGCTTTCCCATTTTAAATCATCGCATTTGTCACCACTTTAGTCATATACATGACGAGTGAGAGTTGCTCTAATAATACCTGCAACTGCGATAAATGAAGAATTCGAGTTATTAAGTCAAATAAGATGATAGAAATTATTAATCGCCATTGATCTTCACCGGAATAGTGATGGTGTGTGTGAAAGAGGGGGTGACAGATTAGACCAATTGTATTTGCATGTATACATAACTAGTTAAATAAAATTAAGGCTTAAGTCATCCGCGGCCATCAAAACTTGTCTACAGATTCCGCATAGACACCTTAACTTAAACCTGTACCGATTGAATACCTCTGTCATTCTAAATTTGTACCTATTAGACACAAAATCACTATCAATCTAAATATTATGGTGCCTGAATGCGGATATTTGGGGTCTCGAAAACCCAAGGGCTGATGCATGTAAATCGTCTCCTTAAGATCACTATGTAAGAAAACATTCTTCACATCTAGCTGACGAATGAGACATGCTTTCGAAAGAGCCAAGCTGGAAACAGTCGCGCAAAAGAACCATCAGAAGTCTAGGTCTCACAAAAACCATACTTTGCTTCCGCTTCTCCCGGCCCCAATCCCGAGAACACCTCTCGGATTCCGGCCAAAATTCTTCCTTCTCCCTTCCTAAATTTTCTTCCTAATCCCTCATTGTTCTTCCGTTATGTCTACGTCGAAAAACATGTTTCATCATATCCTTACTGTTTCCAACATCAAGAACCACATCCCTATTGTTCTTGAGATTGAAAACATCCAGTATGCGACGAGGGCAGAGTTGTTCAAAATTCACGCAATCTCACATCAAGTCCTTCATCACATAATTCCTCCCGCTACCCCTACTCCCGCGGAGGATCCTCAGTTATGGATTACTCTTGATGCTACCATCCTTCAGTGGATTTATTCCACTATTTCTACCGATATTTTATAGACGATCATTGAGCCTGACACTACGGCTATGGCTACCTGTAATAGATTGCGTGATATATTGCAAGATAACCAACACTCCCGCGTTGTCACCCTTGAGCAAGAATTTTCGCAAGTCAGCATGGAAGATTTTCCGAATGTTTCTGCTTATTGTAAACGACTCAAGGAATTGGCAGACCAACTCCGTAACGTTGGGGCGCCTGTTACGAATAATCGTTTTGTTCTACAAATGGTCGCAGGCCTATCTGAGGCCTATAATGGCGTTGTGACTCTCCTACGTCAAAGTAATCCACTTCCACTTTTTTTTATCAAGCCCGTTCGATGCTCATGTTAGAAGAGGCCGGCTTGACCAAAAAGGCGGCTACCGACGCCAGTCCCGTGGTGATGATGATTTCATCCGATAATTCTCAAGGTTTTGTTGATAATTCGGGCCAAAACCGTACTCACGATGGAGGCAAGAAGAATCGTAAAAATAATGACAAAAATTGCGATGGCAATCGTGGTGGTACCGGCGGTGGTGGGGGAGGCCAAAATAGTGCAGCGGGCCTCGGCAAAGTGGCAGTGGGCCGCAGGTCAACTGGTCCCAACCATGGGCCCCTGCCAGTGGGGCTGGGCCAGTGGCCCAACATCTCATATTTTCCAGCTTCAACCTTCCCTGGATAGTGGGTTGCCGAGCAGCCTTTCAGGCCCAATTACTCACCGCAGTCCAGTGGGTTCCAAAATAGTACTGGGTTTGGACAGCAAGGAGGCCTGCTTGGGCCTCGGCCCACGCATGCTTTCCATGCTACGGGCCCTAATCCGATACCGACAGATATTGAGGCCGCCATGCATACACTTGGATTGAATCTTCCAGACGCGAAATAGTACATGGACACTGGCGCCACTTCTCACATGACGTCCGACCAAGGTACTCTCTCATCTTATTCCAATTTGAGCAAAAATCGTGGCATAATTGTTGGTAATGGCAACTCAATTCCAATTCGTGGTTACGGTCATGCAACTTTGTCTCCCTCCCATCCACCTCTTATTTTGATAAACGCCCTTCATTTTTCTAACTTAATTAAGAATTTGGTGTGTCTCCGAAAATTCGAGTGATGTGGAAAAATGACAAATAAAATCACGGCATGTGGCATATTGACTCAAATAATTATTAAAAACTAAATTTTGAATTAAAAAGAAAAGGAAAAAGTTACTTTAAATATATTTACATATTTAGCTAATGAATTTAACCAAAAAAAGAAAGAAAAGAAAAACTTAATTTCTATACCCCCCACTGGCCACCGCCAACACCACCCCACCCCCACCCCCACCCAACCATTCCCCTATCTTCTTTCTTCTTCGTAGAAACTACACCATTGCCCATCCATCCATCTCTTTCTCTTCCCAAGCTTTGATTTGGCTGAAAATGGTGTCAGTTTTCCGGTGAAAGAGAAGAAGAAAGAGAAAACAATATCTGGAAAAAAACTGAAAAAGAAGAAGAAAGGAAAAGGTTATTTAAAAAATAAAAAATAAAATTTTACAACATGACCACGAGCTTAACAATAAGTGCACAATACTTTTTGTGCCACATCAGCGTAAGTGTTAAATAGGTAAACATTTGTTAAGATAAATGTGTCCAATAGGTACAGGTTTATGTTGAGGTATCTATGCAAAATCTATGTACAAGTTTAAGTGGCGGCTATTGACTTATAAGCTTAAGCTATAGACCATTAGTACAAGTTAAGGAAGTATAAATTCTTCCTTCAAATTTCATACTCTTGCTACTGCAAGTCCTTAAGTTCTTGAAGCTCATGAACTAACAATCTAGTTGGTACCCGAGCTAGATGTCTCCAGCTATGTTCAATAAAGAGGTTCAATTGAATTCTCATTCTTATACAAAAAAACATAGGATTAAAATAGTTTTTTCATATATATAAATTTTTGAATCCCTAAAAGACACGTTTTATTAGAGACAGTGGCTCAGGGGGAGTTTCACCATGGATAGTGCAAATGAGATGGGGAGAGAGGTTGCTGGTCAGGGGGGCTTGGAGAGTACATGACGACCAATTGCATTCAAGAGGTAGCTAGAGAAGTGCTAGGGGTTTCGCGGGGTAGCCGTGGTGGGCATCGAGAGGACTGGTGGTGGAATGGTAAAGTTCAAGAGAAAGTAGAAGCAAAGAAAGTGGCGTATGCGAAATTGGTAGAAAGCAAGGATGAGGTGGAGAAATGGACAAATAGGAAATTCTATAAGATGGGGAGGAAGGAGACAATGCTAGCGGTTACGGCGGCGAAAACGGTGGCTTTTGAATGCCTATATGTGGAATTAGAGGAAAAAGGCGGGGATAAGAAGTTGTACAGACTATCCAAGGCGAGGGAGATAAGGACCCGTGACTTGGATCACGTGAGGTGCATCAAGGACGAGGACGACAAAGTACTGGTGGAGGATGTACGTATTAGACGGAGGTGACAGTCTTATGTACGTATTAGACGGAGGTGACAGTCTTACTTCCATAAACTCTTGAACGAAAAATGAGATAAAGATCTGGAGCAATCCGGAAGGTACCGGGATTTTGGATATTGTAGTTGAGGAGGTGAAAGATGTTGTGCGCAGGATGCGCAGTGGACAAGAAACCGGTCCTGATGAGATCCCAGTTGAATTTTGGAAGAGCGCAGGCATGTCAAGTTTGGTGTGGTTGACTGAGTTATTTAATGTCATTTTTAAGACGGCAAGAATGCACGAAGAATAGAGGTGGAGCACAATGATTCCTTTGTACAAGAACAAATGTGACATCCAGAGTTGCAACAAATATAGGGGTATCAAGCTGCTAAGCCACACTGTGAAAGTTTGGGAAAGGGTTATGTATATGAGAGGTGAGAAGAGACGTGTCTATTTTCGAGAACCAATTTGGATTCATGTCGGGGGTTTGACTATAGAAGCCATTCATCGTATTATGAGGTTGGTGGAGCAGTATAGAGAGAGGAAGAGAGACTTACATATGGTTTTCATCGACTTCGAGAAGGCATACGACAAACTCCCTAGGGAGGTTCTATGGAGATGTTTGGAGTTTAGAAGTGTACCTGTGACGTACACTAGGACGATCAAGGATATGTATGATGGATCCAAGACCAGGGTACAGACAGTAGGAAGATACTCGAAGCACTTTCCAGTGATTAAGGGACTGCACCAGGAATCAGCTCTTAGCCCATTCTTATTTGCCTTAGTGATGGATGGACTAACGCGACAAATTCAAGGGGAGGTGCCATAGTGTATGTTATTCGCAGATGACATAGATACTTATTTGTCAAATCTACTGTTGAATTTGTTGCCTAGATACTTTTTAAACTTGTAATGTTCACATTTTATGTCAATTAGACACAATATCAAATAACTGCTGACTTTAAACATAGGTGTTTTAAGTCAATTATCTTGAATTATTCTATGCTTCTAAAAGTGGCACAACTTACCGCTTCTTTGCATTTCATATTTTACGTAAAGAGATCAAAGTTTCTTGATTATTTACGTGATTTTTAAGGGGAGAAAAGTCACCTTTATTAATTTATTAGGTCTGAACTGAAAAATATATTACAATTTTTGTTTGATATTTCAATATGTGGCTATTATAAAGTTAATTTATTGATATTTTTATCCTGGGCGGATAAATTACCTAGTTTAAATAATCATCCGTCCAGTCAACCATGCCATTCAAGATTTTGAGGCTACAAATGTCATGCTTCCCATAAGGAAATTAATAAAAATGAGAAAAAACGTAACTATATCAAAGACATTTGTCTGTATGTGTGAATACATTATTGTAAAAATATGAGTCTGTGTTCCTATTCCATATCCGATTTGAGACTCTTAACAATTCTCCGCACGCCTAGACTTTGTTAATTGGATCTTGGGCCTAACTCAACCCAAAAGCTAGCTTGTAGGTGAGAATTGTCCAAGTACATATAAGAAGTCCATGTTCTCATTTTATATCCGATGTGAGACTCTTAACAATTATTTATTATACTTGAAAGAAAATGACATATTCATTTTCCTCCCCTGTTCTAATATGTCTGCCAACACTTCATCATTCAACGTATGACTTCTACAAACTAAATTCAAAGTCTTCCAACAATAAAAAAGTAACCCTCTAACTTCTTTTACTACTACTACTAATAATTATTATTATTCTTTAGTGTTGAAAATTCTATATATTTGCACTCCCACATTCACAATCAACTCATTTGCAAATTCTTGGTTCTTTTTTTGTTTCAACAAAGGAAAATGTCAGTTTGTGATCAAAGAATTAATATTATTCTTATGAGGGGTTTGGTAATTTTCTTATACTATTTACAACAATGGATCTGAAAGAAATAATCCCCTTGATTATTTTCATTAATTGAAAGGCTATATATACAAGTTACATATTTCTATAATAGGAAAAATCCTTTTCCTATTCTACTTCTAAATTCTTATTCTACCATAATTCTAACTCTACAATTATGGTAGGTGTATAATACTAATTAAGGTATACTTTTCATTACAATATACTACAAATATATATACCATATATACACTTATTGTTTTGTATCAATGCCGAGATTGCTCGGCCACAATGAGAGAATGGGCCTTGCTTTGGGAGCAATGGGCCGAGCCCACCGCCGTATTGATGAGAGCCGCTTTGGTGAGAATGGGTTGAGCCCACCGTATGTATTGCTTAGAGTCGCCACCGCCGGGCCGCATTGGTACGTGGCCCACCGTCGCATCGCTTTAGTCCTTCAATATACATGTGATATACACCGATGTATATTCGGTGTATATCACATGTATATTGCCTTGTTTAACACACCCCCGATCATAGCGGGCGGTTTTCGAACGCCGAGATCGTCCCTAAAATCTTCAAAGAGAACCGCCGGGAGACCCTTTGTAAAGATGTCCGCAATTTGATAACGAGACGGGACATGACATACGCGAACTTGACCCTTTGCAACCTTTTCACGGACAAAGTGAATGTCCATTTCGATATGCTTGGTGCGCCGGTGTTGAACTCGGGTTACCCGAAAGGTAGATGGCACTAATGTTATCGCAATATACCAAGGTTGCCTTCGAATGGGACAATGAAGCTCCAAAAGCAAATTACGTAGCCAACATGACTCGGAGACCACATTCGCTATCCTCGATATTCTCGCCTCTCGCACCGGAGCGTGACGAGTTGCTCGACGTTTTGCCGACCATGAGACCAAGTTGTTGCCAAGGAACATACAAGAGCAGCGAAGTCGACCGTCCGGTGTCGGGACAACCACCCCAATCGACATCCGTGTAAGAGACAAGTGTGGATGTAGATGAAGGATACAAGTGCAACCCATAGTCCAAAGTGTCCCCTCGTATATACCGAATGATGCGTTTGATTGCATTCATGTGCTCAACTCGGGATCATGCATGAATAAACACACTCGCCGAACCGCATATGTAATATCCGGTCCGGTAAAAGTAAGATACTTTGGAGCCCCCGCAAGATCGCGATAGCGGGTCGGGTCCTCATATGGTGCACCCGCCGCGGCACTCAACTTTGGGTTTGCATCAACCGGTGTGGAAGTGGACTTACGGGATGACATCCCGCCCTCTCTATGATCTCGCGAAGATACTTCCGTTGAGACGAAAACAAGCCACCGAATGACGTTTGACGGCAATCCCCAAAAAATAACTCAACGGCCCTAAGTCCTTCATAGCAAATTCGAACCGAGCATGGCCATGATAGACCGACGCAAAGCATCGGAGGAGGCGGTCAAGATGATATCATCCACATATAACGAATGTAGGCCAATGACGAACCACTGCGGTAGATGAACAAAGAATTGTCGGACTGCTGTGTGTGAACCCAATAGTCGAAACAAAATCGCAAATCGTGTATACCGGCACGTGGAGACCGCTTAAGCCCATATAAGGACTTTTTCAACAAACAGACATGATGAGGGCGGCCGGGATCCCCGAAACCCAACGGGCTGATGCATATAGATCGTTTCCTTGAGATCTCCATGTAGAAAAGCATTCTTGATATCTAACGATGAATTGGCCAAGTCTTTGAAAGGGCCAAGCTAAGTACCGTGCGAATGGTAGCCGGTTTGACCACCGGACTAAATGTCTCACCACAATCAATACCAACCTCGCGAGTCTTACCATCACCAACAAGTCGCGCCTTATGCCGAGCAAAGGACCCATCCGAATTCTCCTTGTGAGCAAAAATCCACATAGACCGATAATATTAATACCATATGGACGGGGCACCAACTCCCACATCTTATTATCAATAAGAGCATTATATTCATCATCATAGCAATTTTCCAATTAGGGTCATTTAATGCGGACACGGGATTGCGGGGCAAGGGGGATTTAGAGACATCGAATGTAAATTAAAATGTCTTTTAGGCGTAAAAATACCCCGCCGACTACGAGTGACCGGTCTATGACTCGAGGAAGAATTAATGGAATTTTGGGAATTTTCTCGGGCTCGGGACGGACGGCCGGCCAGCGGTGGGCTGCCGGCCCAAATCGGAAATGGCCGGACTCGGCTTCGGACCGCCCGGAATCGGGCCGGACCGGCCCGATTCTTGTCGGAACTGTTCCGATGGGCGGAAGAGGCGGGTGTGGCGGTCTTGTTGGGCCGGCGGGCGAGGGCCCGCCGGAGGATTTTGGGTACGGGAGATATCCGAAAAATTTCGAATAATATACGGGGATATTTGGTCATCCAAAAAATTATACGACTTAGGTTCGGGAGTATGAACTTTCGTAAATGGGAATTGAGTTTCATCAAAAATGACATGGCGATTGATTATGATTTTCTTGGAGGATAAATCAAAACACTTATAACCACGATGATTCGACGGATAACCCAAAAACACACACGGGGTAGACCGAGCTCGAAGTTTGTTAATTGTGGTGGATGGAAATAACGGATAACACAAGCACCCAAAAATCCGAAGGTGAGAATAAGAAGGGTTCTTATTATATAGGATTTTGAGGGGGGGAGAATATGTCAGACCTTTAGACGGAATTATGTTAAGAAGGTAAGTGGCCATTTGTAGAGCATGATGCCAAAAATACGGAGGTATGGAGGCATGGATTAGGAGAGTTCGGACAATGTTATTTATGGAACGAATTTTGCGTTCGGCTTTCCCATTTTGTGAAGATGTATGAGGACATGAAAACCGAAAATTTATCCCATGAGTAGCACAAAATTCTCGAAACTCCCTATTGTCATACTCTTTCCCATTATCACATTGAATATTTTTTATTTCTCTTTCGAATTGAGTACGAATGAACGCTCTAAATTTTATGAAGACGGAAAACACTTGTGATTTATTCGCAATTGGAAACGTCCACAAAAATCTAGAATAATCATCTAAAAAGAGAACATAATATCGATGACCCATTGAACTAAGAACAGGAGATGTCCATAAGTCGCTATGAATAATGTCAAATGGCATAGAAGTATGAGAATTGGAGTCTACAAATGGCAACTTAACAATTTTTCCTAATGAACAAGATCGACAAATTGGAGTACGACTCGTACCCTTACAAGAAATAAAGCTATTTTTATCTAAAACTGATAAAATAGAAGATCCCGGATGACCCGACGAGCATGCCACATGGAAGGAGAGATGGCCGCAAAAGCCGATGGCAAGGTGGACTCGATGGACGAAAACCGGCATGATAGGATATAGATCCCCATACTATCACACCTCATGAGACGACTCCCCGTCTTGAAATCCTTCACGAGAAAACCGAAAGGATCAAATTCAACGAAAATAGAATTGTCATTTGTGAACTTTCGGACGTACACTAAATTTGTAATCTATTTAGGAGCATGTAAAGTATTTTTCAAGAGGAGTGGTGGATTGGGGGGAGACAACGTTTTCGACCATACCCTAGAATTGGAATAGAACCGCCATTACCAATAATTATCCCCGAGGGGTGCTCAAATTGGAATAAGATGAGAGAGTACCGAGTCGGAAGTCATGTGAGTAGTGGCCCCGGTGTCCATGTACCAATTTTGATCCGGTTGAGTCAATCCCAACGTGTGCATCGCGGCCTCGATATCGGTCCGAGTAGGGCCTGCCGCATGATGGGCTTGCGGAGGTCGGGGCCCAAGAACTCCCCGCCGTGCTGGTCCCGGCCCGTAACTACTACCACCGCCGCCGCCGGGCCACCGGCCGGTGGGCCGCCACCGCCGGGCATTGGGCTCGGACCGGCCGCCCCACCGGCCGCCGGAATTTCCCCGTCGCCGCGCCGGTATGGGCCGCCGGCCCACGGTCCACCGCCATCGCTCTCCATCGCCATGGGCCCCACCGCTGGGCCCACGGGGGTGGTGGGCCACCGTTCATTGGATGGGACCCACCGATGTTTTGCCGACTACCGAGAACCTCCACCATTACCACCGCGTTTGCCCCCGCGGTTTTTGTTATTATTCTTGCGATTATTCTTGCCGCCACCATGATTATGGTTTTGGCCCGAATTATTAACAAAACCTCGAAGGATTAGGAGAGGATGCCATCATGACAACCGGACTTGCTCCGTAGCCGCCTTTTTAGCCAAACCGGCTTCTTCCAACGTAAGCATGGAGCGGGCTTGATGGAAGTCGGGAAGAGGGTTGCTTTGGCGAAGGAGAGTGCCAACACCATTATAGGCCTCCGAAAGACCGGCAACCAACCGTAGAACTAGACGATTATTTGTCACCGGTGCGCCAACATTACGGAGTTGATCCGCCAATTCCTTTAGTTTCTTGCAATATGCGAAACGTTTGGAAATACGTCCATTCGAACGAGAGAGAATTCTGCTCGAGTGTGACGATACGGGAATGTTGGTTGTCTTGGAATATGTCACGCAATCTATTCCATGCAGCCATAGCCGTGGTATCGGGCTCCATAATCGTACGTAGAAGGTCCACTGAAATAGTGGCGTATATCCACCGAAGAACGGTAGCATCAAGTGTAATCCACACCTCAGGATCCTCCGCAGGAAGGGGTCTAGCGGGAGGAATTATGTGATGAAGAACTTGATAAGAGATAGCGTGAATTTTAAACAACTCCGCCCACGTTGCATATTGAACGTTTTCCATCTCAAGGACAATAGGGACACTGAGCTTGATATTGGAAACCGTGAGGGCAGGGTGAAAATTGTTCTTAGACATATTTGAAAGAACAAAGAAGGAGGATAAATTTAAGAGAGGTTTTTGAGAGCGGAAGACGAGATATTTGGAGAGAAAACCCCGAGGGAGGGGGGGGGGAGGGGGGTTCTTGGCCAAAGAGGCAAAAGTTTGAGAGAAGAAAACTTTTGGTTTAGACCTAGTCTCTTGATACCATGAAAGAAATAATCCCCTTGATTATTTTCATTAATTGAAAGGCTATATATACAAGTTACATATTTCTATAATAGGAAAAATCCTTTTCCTATTCTACTTCTAAATTCTTATTCTACCATAATTCTAACTCTACAATTATGGTAGGTGTATAATACTAATTAAGGTATCCTTTTCATTACAATATACTACAAATATATATACCATATATACACTTATTGTTTTGTATCAATCGCCGAGATTGCTCTCCACAGGCCACAATGAGAATGGGCCTTGCTTTGGGTGAGCAATGGGCCGAGCCCACCGCCGTATTGATGAGAGCCGCTTTGGCCGAGAATGGGCCGAGCCCACCGCTTATTGCTTAGAGCCGCCACCGCCGGGCTGCATTGGCCGGTGGTCCACCGCTTTGTCTCGCTTTAGTCCTTCAATATACATGTGATATACACCGATGTATATTCGGTGTATATCACATGTATATTGCCTTGTTTAACAGGATCATTCAATTAGACTTGTTGAAAGCATAAGAGTTATGAAGGAGAAATTAGATTATGAGAAATTGTTACAAAATCAACTTCCAAGAGGACCAGTGCCACCTTCTGATCCTTCTCCATGTCATAACAGGCTTGATCCTACTTTTAGAAAATACAAATTTAGTTTTCCTCAACATTATATTATATGTCCTTAATGTTATGATTAGTGAATATATAGTACATTTGTTTGTTTTTAATTTTTTTTCATTTTAATCTCTAATTTATAGTTTGGCTATAATAGAATTTAGTAGAGAGACATCTTCTTTCACTGAATATAGTTTGTTTCTTCTACGGGCTTCTCATTTTGTTCTTTCCCCCCCTTTAATTTCTTCATGATAAACCATATCTATGTGTGGTTAATTTCCTCTTGGTGTTCGGTTGATTTCTGCAAACTTTTTATGCCAATGCTTTTTTTAAATTTTTTGGTAGAAAGGTTACTTCTATTATATTAAGTTGGTACAGGGAGCTGCCTAGAGGCAGTACAGTTACAACAAAAAGATACATTCCTACTAGAACTAGTTATAAGAAAAAACAAATTAAATATCTTCCTATGTACCAATGTTGTAGAGTTCAAAGTATGTCTTTCAATTTTGGGTTGTGTTTATGTGAGTCCTATTATCTTCGCGCTATTCAATTCGAAAAATAGAGGCAGAAGCAATCAAAGTATGTCAATAAAGGCGGGTAAAACTCGAGGGGGAGTGAGCAGACTTTATTTATGCTTACGGGTAGATCAAATATTAATCTGCATATATTGTATGAGTCGGGCTTAGTTAAATTGTAATGCCGCATATACATGTTAGCTTTGCAAATCATAACCACATTTAAGATCCGTTTAAATCAAAATTGAATATTGCTATAGGCTGATTCTAGCGTAATAGTCTAACTATGATGAATTTGAATACAAAGTTCGTGTGACATGCTCACCTAAGTGATATGCCAAATTCAGATATACATGTCTAAAGTTAGGGTTTGACAAGCTCAACTTTAGACTCATATGTTTTAAGTTTTAGAGACTTCAAACCAGCGAGTATTAAGTTAATTTCGAAGCCATTTTACTGATAAAAACTTATAAACCTCGACTATTCGTTAAATAGAGGTCTCAAAGCTGCTATATGTGAACATGGGCTTCATTTGCAGGCCTCCTTTCTGCTTTTGGGCTTCATTTGGGCTAAACTACACGACCCTATCATGTTGGGCCCTCTCTAAGAAATAGGGACTTTTTTAACTCAGGGCCATCCTTTATTCTGAAATATAGTCTTTCTTTTGTTGTAAATATTTTTCAGGAAAAAAAGAAGAACTCAACATGCTGTATCTGGTGAACATGATGATCGTCTATAAATATTGTTTCAGAATCAAACTTATTAATGTCATGTAATGGGGTCCTATTTTTATTTTATTTTTAAAAGAACGATTTCTAAAAGAAAAAAAAGAAGAGATAAAGGTCCTTTTTGTAAGTGCACTTTTGGGATCAGATTTTACAATGTATTTACACGAGGTCACATGATTGACAGAGCTAGTACAAATTTCTCCACATGAGGATTAATAAACTATGAAAATTTATTTTTTTATTGAATAAAAAATAAGAGGAAGTTATTATGAAAGGTATAGTTTTCAGATTCAAGAATACTTGAAGTAGGTTGTTTGATTGTCATTTGCTTCCATATACTTACTTTTGTAGTTGTTCTTTTTATTGCATATACACACACGTTTTCTTAGTTTGTTGAGTACTAGTGGTATAATTGACTTTGGTGCGGTGAGATGGTTGGTATTCCTTTTTAGTAATGAAGTCTCGGGATCAAGTTGTGAGAACAGATAATATATTAGTAAAAAGTATTTTATTCCCCTTAATGGCGGATTAGCCACACTAGTAGTTTTTGAATAAAATTTACAAATACCTACTTTTCAGTCCGTTATTTTAAAAATAGCCAATGTAATGGAGCTTCTAATGTCACACATGAACTCCATGACAATAAATTTCATACGTGAAATTCCAGGACAATAAATTTGACATGTAAAACTCCAGGATATTCATGTGTGAAATTTGAAGCTGCATGACAATGAATATTTTTCAAAGATAGAGTCGGAAAGTGGTCAGTGAACATTATTTGTATGTAATTTTCAGATATCCAAATAGTTTAACAAAAAAGATATACTTCCTTCGTTCATTTTTACTTGTCTACTATATTAAAAATATATTTTTATTTTAACTTATCAATTTTAGTATATCAACATAAAAATATATTTTTCTTCACGTTTTACCCTTAGCATTAATTATTTATTTCCCAAATTATTTCTCAAAATATCAATTAATATCAGGATTTGTGATAAAATATTCATATTAATTATTATTGTTAAAAGATGTGCAAAGTCAAAATTGAATAAACAGGCTAGTAAATTGGCTTTTCTCTTTCTCTCTTTTTTGTTGGTGAGTGTGCCTTCTTTTGATGAAAAAATGAATTGAACTAACCACTATTCTTCTTATCTCTACTTCCTATTCTAATGATGATCACAGTCTCGAAAAAAACTAGAGAAGATAAAGGGATCTTAGTATTTATTTTTGCCTGTAGATAAAATTGGAATTACATGTTAATGAGTTATTCACATTCAATATTTAAATTGTTAGTTTGATAAAAAAAAAAAGCCTTTTAAGATTTACGAGGTGAATTTAAGTAGGCGTTTGGTCATAGAAATAAAAAATAATTTTTTTTTTTTAGAATTTTTGGAATTGGAGTTGGAGTTGTGTTTGGCCATAGTTTTTGCAAATAATATTTGGTTGTTGGAATGTACTTTTTCTAACAAATATGAAATATAATTTATACCCCTATTTTTTAAAAATTAGTAAAATCATTCAAAGCAATTAATAAATATAACGAGTGCGTAAACATCGCTCATCAATCATTTTCTATTATATTATGCATGATTTATTATAGACTTTCTTTAATACGATGATATAATCAAGTTCACGAAACTCATCGATTGAATCTACTACGGGGTCAAATTTATAAAAAAAAAATGAGAAGTGAAAGAAGCAATGACCAAAAATAAAAAGTGAAAATTGTAAAAACAAGGTTTGAGATGTTTTTCATTTGTATTTGAAATTTTCATGGCCAAACACTAATTTTTTTAAAAAAAGTAAAAAAAATATCTACGGCTAAACGGGCACTAAGTTAAATTTAACTTTGATAAAAAAGCCAATTCATTTTTCAAAAAATAAAATAAAATAAAATAATACATATATTTATTTATAATTTTTCTGTTGGGCTTATTTTTGTACACGCACTTTACACGTGCATAATTCATGTTGATAGATGGTATATTTGGCTGTGAATTTTCCTTCAATCACCTCAACAAATTCAAAGACCTTTCTTCTAACAAAAATGTGTACTTTAATTGATATAAAGCAAAAAGGTCTCTGTGTATAATTAAACATGTACTAGTACATATTATAAACACCTCGTGTACTTGTTTACATATCTGAAAGAAATAATACATATAACAAAATGTAGGCCAATGATGAACCACGACGGTAGATGAACAAGGAATTATCTGACATGCTGTGAGTGAACCCAATAGTCGAAACAAAGTCAGCAAATCGCGTATACCAGGCCCGTGGAGACTGCTTAAGCCCATATAATGACTTCTTCAATAAACAAACATGATGAGGGCGGTTGGGATCCCTGAAACCCAACGGCTGATGCATATAGACTGTTTCCTTGAGATCACCATGTAGGAAAGCATTCTTGACATCCAACTGATGAATCGGCCAAGTCTTTGAGAGAGCCAAGCTAAGCACAGTGCGAATGGTAGCCGGTTTGACCACCGGACTAAACGTCTCACCACAATCTATCCCAACCTGCTGAGTCTTACCATCACCAACAAGTCGCGCCTTATGTCGAGCAAATGACCCATCTGAATTCTCCTTATGAGCAAAAATCCACATAGACCTGATAATATTAATACCATATGGACGGGGAACCAACTCCCACGTCTTATTATCAATAAGAGCATTATATTCATCAGTCATAACAATTTTCCAATTAGGGTCATTTAATGCGGACATAGGATTGCGGGCAAGGGGGATTTAGAAACATCAGAATGCAAATTAAAATGTCTTTTAGGTGTAAAAATACCCCGCTGACTGCGAGTGACCGGTCTATGACTCGAGGAAGAATTGAGGGAATTTTGGAAATTTTCTGGGCTCGGGACGGACGGCGGCGGGCGGTGGGCTCGCCGGCCCAAATCGGTAAGCGAACTCGTCGGTGGACCGGTTCCGGACCGGGGGGGCCGGCCCAATTGCGGTACTTGTTCCGGTGGGCCGAAGCTTCTGCTCGACGGTATTGTGGGTCCAGCGGGCAGTGGGCCCGCTGGAGGATTTTGGGTGCGGGAGAGGTCCGAAAAAATCCGAATAATATACGGGGATATTTGGTCATCCAAAAAATCATACAACTTAGGCTCGGGAGTATGAACTTTCGTAAAAGGGAATTGGGTTTCATCAAAAATGACATGGCGATTAATTATGATTTTCTTGGAGGATAAATCAAAATACTTATAACCACGATAATTCGACGGATAACCCAAAAATACACACGGGGTAGACCGATCCTGAAGTTTGTTAATTGTGGTGGATGGGAATAACGGATAACACAAGCATCCAAAACTCCTAAGGTGAGAATACGAAGGGTTCTTATTATATAGGATTTTTAGGGGGGAAGAATATGTCAGACCTTTAGACGGAATTATGTTAAGAAGATATGTGGCCATTTGTAGAGCATGATGCCAAACATATGGAGGTATGGAGGCATGAATTAAGAGAGTTCGGACAATGTTATTGATGGAACGAATTTTGCGCTCGGCCTTTCCATTTTGTGGAGATGTATGAGGACATGAAAACCGAAAATTGATCCCATTAGTAGCACAGAAATCCCGAAACTCCCTATTATCATACTCTTTCCCATTATCACATTGAATATTTTTTATGTCTCTTTCGAATTGAGTACGAATGAACGCTCTAAATTTGATGAAGACGGAAAACACTTGTGATTTATTTGCAATTGGAAACGTCCACAAAAATCTAGAATAATCATCTAAAAAGAGAATATAATATCGATGACCCACTGAACTAAGAACAAGATATGTCCATAAGTCGCTATGAATAATGTCAAATGGCATAGAAGTATGAGAATTGGAGTCTACAAATGGCAACTTAACAATTTTCCCTAATGAACAAGACTGACAAATTGGAGTACGACTCGTACCCTTACAAGAAATAAAGCTATTTTTATCTAAAACTGATAAAATAGAAGATCCCGGATGATCCAGGCGAGCATGCCACATAGAAGGAGAGATGACTGCAAAAGCTGATGGCAAGGCTGGACTCGATGGACTGAAACTGGGCATGATAGGATACAGATCCCCCCTACTATCACACCTCATGAGATGACTCCCCGTCTTGAAATCCTTCATAGAGAAATCGAAAGGATCAAATTCAACAGAAACATAATTGTCATTTGTGAACTTTCGGACATACACTAAATTTTTAATCAATTTAGGAGCATGTAAAGTATTTTTCAAGAGGAGTGGTGGATTGGGGGGGGGTGACAACGTTTTCTGTCCATACCCTAGAATTGGAATAGAACTGTCATTATCAACAATTATCCCCCGAGGGGTGCTCAAATTGGAATAAGATGAGAGAGTACCTGATTCGGAAGTCATGTGAGTAGTGGCCCTGGTGTCCATATACCAATTTGGGTTCGGTTGAGATAACCCCAGTGTGTGCATCGCGGCCTCGATATCGGTTTGAGTTGGGCCTGCTGCATGATGGGCTTGCGGAGGTCGGGGCCCGAGAACACCAGATCGTGCTGGAGCTGGGCCATAGCTGCTGTTCCCGCTGCTGTTGGGCCACTGGCCAGTGGGCCGCCACTGCTGGCTGTTGGCCAGCCCACTGCCCGCTGGAAACTGCTGCTGGATGGTAAGGGCTGTTGGCCCATGACCCATTGCCCCAGCCCCACTGCCATGGCCCCAGGGGGTGGTGGGCCACTGTTCCCTGGATGGGACCCACCTCCTGCTTGCTGACCACCGGAACCGCCACTAGAACCGCCGCGTTTGCCCTCGCGGTTTTTGTTATTATTCTTGAGATTATTCTTGCCGCCGCCATTATAATGATTTTGGCCTGAATTATTAACAAAACCCGAAGGACTAGGAGAGGACGCCACCATGACGACTAGGCTTGCTCCGGTAGCCGCCTTTTTAGCCAAACCGGCTTCTTCCAAAGTAAGCATGGAACGGGCTTGATAGAAGTCAGGAAGAGGGTTGCTTTGGCGAAGGAGAGTTCCAACCCCATTATAGGCCTCCGAAAGACCGGCAACCAACTGTAGAACTAAACGATTATTCGTTATTGGTGCGCCAACATTACGGAGTTGATCCGCCAACTCCTTTAGTTTCTTGCAATATGCAGAAACGTTCGGAAATTCGTCCATTCGAACGAGAGAGAATTCCTGCTCGAGTGTGACGACACGTGAATGTTGGTTGTCTTGGAATATGTCACGCAATCTATTCCATGCAGCCATAGCCGTGGTATCCGGCTCAATAATCGTCTGAAGAAGGTCCACCGAAATAGTGACATAGATCCACCGGAGAACGGTAGCATCAAGTGTAATCCATAACTCATGATCCTCCGCAGGAAGGGGTTTAGCGGGAGGAATGATGTGATGAAGAACTTGATAAGAGATAGCGTGAATTTTAAACAACTCCGCCCACGTCGCATATTGGACGTTTTCCATCTCAAGGACAATAGGGATACTGCTCTTGATATTGGGAACTGTGAGGGCAGGGTGATAATTGTTCTTAGACATATTGAAAGAACAAAGAAGAAAGGGAAATTTAAGAGAGGTGTTTGTGAGAGCGGAAGACGAACTTTGGAAGATAAAACCCAAGGGGGGGGGTGTCTCGGCCAAAGGGAGGACAAAAGTTGAGAGAAAAAACTTTTGTTTAGACCTAGTCTCTTGATACCATGAAAGAAATAATCCCCTTGATTATTTTCATTACTTGAATAGGTATATATACAAGATACAAAATATTCCTATTCTATTCCTAAATCTTATTCTACCATAATTCTAACTCTACAATTATGGTAGTGTATAAACATATTTTAAGTAACAAATACATTACAATATACTACACATATATTTTCCAAATATACAATATTTTATGTACCAAAATATGCCAAAACCGAGATGCCCAATATGGGCAAATATGCGCTGATTTCGTGGCCTTTGAATAAGGCAATATACACTTGTATATTGTGTGTATATTGCCTTATTTAACAATATCATCGAGGGGAAGTAATTTTATCTGATTTGAGTGCACCTTTTGATCATGAAAATTTAAAAAAGAATTGCTTGTATTATATTTGAATTTGGTAGAAGCTTTTACCACGATAAAAATATGTGATATTAACTCCAAAAATTATACATTTGTAGTGCTGTTGTATATTGAATATTTGACCTTTCGAAAGGGTGCCCATTGTCGATTACATAAAGAAATTATTATAACTACTAAATGTTATGATGGAGTGGTAAGTACTACATTTCTTAATTAAAAATTTCTTGATGGAGCCCGGAGAATGGAGTAGTCTTTGATAGAGAACGCTTTAACTCAAAGTGGATGTTTTCCGTGCTAGGATTAGTCGAGCTCCAAAACAGGTACCAGCCACTAGATGAAAAACTAATAATATATAGAAATTATTTTCATAGGGATATTTTTTTTGGATTGATTTCTCTAATTAGAAGGTAATTTTAGCATGATACTTTTTCCATTTTTTAATCTTTTGGGCAATAAGGGTAGTAATTTATACATATTGAATAATTGAAATTCAAGTATTCTTCATCTAATGCATGTATTACCAAAGGAAAAAGGTGTATGTACTTCTAGCGGTAGTTCCCATTAGTGGCTCATAGTTGCCCTACTTTCATGAGTCACCAATAACCAACAAAACATTAAAAAGCTTGTCTTTTATGTCATCTTTCCCATGATATGGAGTATAATTAATGATCATACTATTAGATAATAATTTTTATTTACAAGAAGAAAAACAAGATATTTAAAAGAAAAAGAACAAATAAGTGGTCCACATCTCAACATATAGTCATGAAAAAAAGAAAGGTTGTTGGTGAAGTTTGTGTAGGAGGAATTAATGAAATATAGGCGGGAATAAAAAAACTGTTAGAATTAATGTGTGTAGGAAAAGTTAGATGAGGAAGAAAAGGTGTGAGCTTATTCCACCAAAAAACTAGAAGACGACCTAGTACATAACCTGTCCTAGTTTATTCGATAATACTTAACTATAATTTATCTTAAGTATAATGATAAAGTTAAGATCTGCGTACATTCTATCTTCTTCAAATTTTACTTGATATGTTATTGTTATTCTTGTTGTACAACTTGAGTTAGAGGTTGTACAAGGAAGTTACGACTATCAAATAATCATATTTAGCGGATAATTAGGACAAAAATAATTTAGATGCATACCGAATAAACAAATGATATCAAGTTCAGGTGTGACGCCCATGATAGAGGGCGGGCCAATGAGGGCTGACAAGCTTCTGAAGAAGATGTGCATAAATATTTTAGACGGATTTCATCGTAATGAGAGAGAAAAGTGAAGAATTTTACAATTGTATAACACAAGTTCATTTGATACACACGCTTTTTCGCTAGCTCGATGATAACGTAGCCCTAAGAAAAAAATTATGAGGTCTGTTGGGCTAAAATAGACCATACGTGTCATGTGCTTGACACCTAACGTCAGGATAGGTAAATGTTAAGCCAAATATTTCCAAGATAAGAACATAAACAAATTATGATATTGACCAATTTGTTTGAACCTACCATCGGTGGTTCTTAGCATCACGAGGGTAGTTAGCTAACACTACTTGTCATCTCTCTCCTCTAGTTTTTATGCTATTAAATAAAATTGCTATTTTTTCTTGTGATTGTCTAAAGTTTCCACTTTCTACCTAAAAAGGGGTAGGTAGGGATTTTCCCAAAAAGTTCTTGACCATTCAAAGAAGCAAGAAAAATGGTTAGTTGGAATCTTAACGGTATCTCATGTACACTAGTTCATGTGTAGGTGATATAGTTTAATTTGGTTCGCACTTCGAAAACGGGAATATGAATATTTATTTCTTTTGTGAATCTTAGTCAGTGTGAATTTAAATTAGTCGAATAAGTCAAATATCAAATGCGTAAAGAAATAAAAAACTAAGGACGACTCAAAACTTTAGTACATTATGTTTTATCATAAGTAGAGTTTAACTAATTATATCTATGGACAATGAATTTTTTTTGTTATCATGTTATCTTTTATAGTGTAGTAAGATAATCTGTCTTATTTTTAAAATTACAAATCTTATTTTTAATTGGCCTAATGATGTAAAAAGAAAGTTTTGTACGTACATCATCGATATATAAGTTAAAACTTTTATTATTAAGGAGTTAATAAGGGTCACAAACGCAACATTTGCCAACATTTTATTAAGTATTTTTTTTATATGTGTTAAGAGTCTCACATCGGTAATGGAATGAAAACATGGACTCCTTATATGGACTTGGACAATCCTCACCCTACAAGCTAGCTTTTGGGGTTGAGTATTAGGCTCAAGATCCATTCTCTACATCAAGCTAATGAATCGGTCAGTGCTTACCCATAGCAATACTCAGAACTGTGTGAATCGTGGCCGGTTTAACAACCGGGCTGAAAGTCTCACCACAGTCAATATCTTCCTGCTGATTTGTGTCATTAGCCACAAGTCTTGCCTTATATCTCTCAAGGTCACCACTGTCTTTGTATTTGTGGCAAAAAAGCCACATGCATCAGATCACATTCACCCCCTTCGGTCTAGGAACCAAATCCCAAGTGTATTGTTTCGTTAAAACATTAAATTCCTCACACATGACCGCATTCCAATTAGTGTCTAGTTTGGCTAATTTTAGGTTTTTGGGAATTGGTGAAATGGTTTGGGTTGACATGTTAAACTGGACTTTGGGTTTCAAAATTCCGTGTTGAGCACGGATTTCCATACGGTGGGTAGGGGCAAGAGGTGTCGGGAGTGGAATTTCTGGGCATGACAATGGTTGTGGTGGGGACGCCAATCTGGGCAGATCTGTGAAATGTGAGGTCGGTGGTTGGTTAGGGATGACGGGCAGGTGTGGTGGTGGTGTGAGGGTGTCCGTCGGGGTTCCAGGTTGTGTCCAGGTGGGTGAGTTGTTGGGACGTGGGTTAGGTAATGTCGGATATGGCGATGGTGGTGGGTTGGGGCCGAACTGGGGTGTTGGTGGGTATGATGTCCCACATTGGTAATGGAATAGAAACATGGACTCCTTATATGAACTTGGACAATCCTCACCCTACAAGCTAGCTTTTGGAGTTGTGTTAGGCCCAATATTCATTCTTTACGATATGCATATGATCCATTTACCCGTGAGTCAAAGTTGTTCCATTGTTCAACGTGTTTAGGTTGCAAAAAAATAATATAAAAAACATTGAAAAAGCACAGTGGTTCACACGCTTCAAGCTTTAATGACCTACCTCTAATTCCACCCCCCACTCCATATAAATGCACTTCAAGAAACATTAACACGACAAGTTCCATGGTCACATTCTTCAACTTATCTACAAAGTTCTTCAAACACTTAATTTAACAAGGTATTTCTCCTATTCTTCTTCTTTTTCTTTATATTGTTCAAATAGGTAGCTAATGGTATATTTTGTTTCTTGTTGTGATTATTAATTTTTATTTGATTGCTTTATGGTAGCAAAAGATGTGAACTATACAATTGAAGATGGATTTTATGTGGTGGAGTAAGGGTGAGTGATTTCCATGCTATGCTTGTCAAATGAGCGGTCCTTTATGCTGTTAACCTTTGTCTCATTGTCTGTTCGACCTTGAATAATATTATTGGTTCATCATCTATATTAGCGGAGCCACCATTTTTATTAAGAAGATTCAAAATATAAAAAAATAAATACAAGAAAAGTCAAGAAGATTCAATATCCACTATATATATACACATAAAATAGATAAGTCTAACCTTATATGTATAATGTAATTTTTCAACGACCTTGTGCTCTCTTAGCTACGCCCCTAATCACAAACCCTAGCTACTAGATAGATAATTAAGTAACAAACACATGTCTCAACCACTTACCATGATTAGCTTTTTTGATTTTGGATTTAAGTTTTGTAGTTGCAAAAATTTCTAAACCTATGAATATAGGCATTGAAAGTCGAAACATAGGTGTAATTAGTGTTGTACCTACTAAGTTGTAACATGACCAAAAATGTAAAGAGCAATATATGATGTATTATTACAACAAAAACATACCCAGTATAATCTCATTAATGGAGTTTGGGGAGACCGGGTAGGATGTACGCATGCCTTACCCACTTTTGTGGGGGTAGATATGTTATTTCCGATAAATTCTCGGCAGTATAATGTATTATCTAGTAATATTAAATTTAGTGATTATATTTGTTACTTGGCTCAAGATATTTGTATTTTAAGCTTGCACGTTCAACTTTCTAGAGGTAAACCCTTGCCAATGTTCATAGTTGCTTATTTCATGAATAAATAACCCTAATGCTAATTACAACAATACGCTGAGGAAGCAGATAGAACAAACAAATTAGGAACAACTTTTATTAGGAGAATTACAGATAGTAGAAATTAACATTTCTTGACAAGACCCTGCGATGCATATTAATAGTATACTATCTTTTTAACTTTAAAAAATAAGAACAATATAGTCCCGATCGATGAGATAATATAGCCACAAAAGTAGCACAAGTAATAGGAAAATCGTTGCAGTTTTAAAAGCACGTTTTCTAGATAAAATATATAGTAATACGTAGGTAGTTAATGCTTTCAAAAAAGGAAATTGAAGCCAGTTCTGAGATGCCATTTGTATGTAATAATATAGAACAAAATGTACACTAAAATACTTGCCCTTTTCTGATTATGAGTTAGGTATAAGGAAAAAAAAATTAAGATTTCATGCATGTGGTCCAAGTTTGTAACCTTAAGGCTTTTGAACCTTAGAACCCACCTTCCTCCCTCAACCTTTACCTTTGTTTGTTCTACCTTCCTCCCTCAACCTTTACCTTTGTTTGTTCTAGCATGTAACTTATTTTAAAGTCAAATACACGATTTGAATGTTTTTATAGTGATTTTTATAGTCAAATATTTATAAAAAATTGATTTAGTGGATTTATTAATACATACATATGGTATGAATAAAATTATTGAGTTCATATGAACTCATTATAACTTCTGAGCTAGGTCTCTGAACTTGACCTGCCTTATTTTACAAGTTACAAGTTATTAATCTCACTTCTTAATGATGGTTAACTGTAGTTATCATTTAAATGATTAAATACTGGAGAAATTTGTTTACACTATTAGTGTATAGAAGTTTAAAAGTCATTTTAAAAAATCAAACAAAGAGAAGAAAATGGTATACCCCAGCTAGTTGATGCTTGCTTTAAGGTCCAACAGACTATGAATCTAAAGTAAAAAAGAAGCAAAGAGACTGCTACTTTGACAAGGTTTGCACTGAAATCAACACCATGCTTTGAAGCTCACAACCAGAAACATATGGAAATTGGACTTTGCATGCAATTGGCCGTACATGCATGGATTGTACAAGCAGGATCAAAAGGCATTTATGTGCAGTTTCAATCAGGATATAAAAGTCAAGTTCAATCGTCGAATCTGTTTTTCTCTATTGAGTCAGGTTCTTAAGACAAGAAATCACAACAAGTTTTTTACCTGTTTATGATCTTTCTATAAGTATATTTTACGTGTTATAACAAGTATTTAATTACCGGATTTTCAAGTTACTAATCCTTTATTTATATATTTGTTTGATGACAAGTAATGTAAAAATCGGTAAATTGCTAGGCTCAACCCTCATTTCCACAATTATTTCGGTGAGCTTCACATCATGTTCTTGGTGGCAAGTTGTAGCATCATTCTTTCGGGAATAGCTACGGCCTTATCATTGGTATTCCTTATTCATCATGTCATAGAAACTCCGTAGACGTTGTGGTCTCGTGTATCTATGTTTTTTGTTAATTCTATTAAAGTCTCACGTGACATGTATGAACAATCAATTTATGAGATATCAGAAATATTTAGGAAAGACATCATATTTCTTACATATGGCATATGTGTAAGAGTTAAGTTTAGCAAGTCATGGCAAGTTGGTTCATTCGATGGCGAGTTTAAGGTATAGGGTGCTGATCTCGATTGAGCTCCTTCAATTTTGGGGAATGACACTCCAATTGCCTAAAAGACCACATATCGAATATTGAAACTAAGAGTTCAAATGGAATAAGATGATTATTTGATGAGGCGAGTTTTCTAATTTTAATTTTACCAGTAAGTCTTGAAGCTTTTGGAATACATACTAAAGTAAATCGAGACAAGATTATATTAGGAACGTTCTTTTAAGTCAAATTAAGTATGCTCATCTCATAACAATCTTTACTGCCT
Organism: Anisodus tanguticus; assembly: GCA_034509755.1. Classification (NCBI taxonomy): domain Eukaryota; kingdom Viridiplantae; phylum Streptophyta; class Magnoliopsida; order Solanales; family Solanaceae; genus Anisodus; species Anisodus tanguticus. The sequence continues at coordinate 448,040 of CM067540.1, read as the reverse complement.
TATATGATTGTACCATTTCATATATCAAAAGCTACACTGGATGATTTTTTTTATTTTTGATTTTTTTATCCGGTATTGAGTACTCGTTTTGAGGCCAAATCAGTTCAAATTCACACTTGAAAGTTTTATTTTAGGTAAACCGCTTCTTGTATGTTGAAGGGAAAGAGGATAATTTCTTCGTTCTTTGCACTACATAGGTTTATTTCCTAACATATTATTCCATAGCCTTGTTATCTTTTTCTGATTTGACATAGAGAGAGTTTCGATACTGCTAAGGATGATCTATTTTTAAAGCATAAAAGTCCTATAATTCAAAGTTGAAAAAAATTGCACCTATTCATAACAGGAAGGCGTTAGTTGATCAAAATGAATAAAAATTTCGCCCTAAAAACATGTGGAAAATAAGATGAGATTCGGCTGGAAGTTAAATAATTTGAAAAACCTTATTACAATGAGAACGTAACGATTGAAAAGATTTGGTTACTTTCAGTAACTTGTAAGATAGCCTTAAAAAACCCATCCAAGGAATTAATATTTGGCATACGAGGTTAGATCTGTAAACTCAACTTAAACATATAAAATCAAAGAAAGATACGACAAATAGAGTAGAAGGATACTTCTCAATTACTACACGTGATCAAGAACAAAGTTTATTCAACTTAAGATGCAACACTTCGAAGGCCTTACATGCTTACTTGATAAAGAACTCCTAAATATTTGGGAAAGTCTAAATTTTAACAAGGTTTATTCAACTTATAGCCTTTTGTAAAAGCTTTTGGGAGCTCAAAAGTGTTTATTTAAAGAACAGAAGAGGTGCTTTGCTATATTTTTGGAATAAGGTTTTACAAAAAGGCTACAAGTTCTTTTCGTGGAATAAGGTTTAACAAGGAATCCACATCCTTATTAATGCGAAGGAAGACTACGACCGTGGTTGGCTGACCCGCTTTATTTTAATCAAGACCGACCAAATTCACCAGCCTTCTTCGGATCCTTTTTCGGAATAGTGAAATTCTTTTCATGAGTATTTTCTTTTTTTCCTATAAACTTATTTGCTCGGTTTTCCCAAATAAAGACAATTCCTTTCTAATACAATTGTGAAAACTTTCTAGCCGTTTTAGTTGAGTTGCAACTGATTGAAGTGATTTTTGAGTGGGTGGTAAGTCTTCTCTGCCTCCCCCAACATCATCAGGTCATGGAAGAGTATTACCTCCAAATGGTGAAAGGGGAAATAACATGGTAATATTTAGCCTAGACTCTTCCTTTTATACGCATTTCATCCCAATTTTCTTGGGACTCCTTTTCAACATCTTTTCTCCATTCGCAAGGCTCCCGATACGAAAGTCCTCAACCCAAAAAGTGTCATCTCGTGTGGCTGCTCTGTCAAACATCCTCCACTATGTTCCTAGCAACCAAAAATGAAAAGCTCGAGATGAGACTCCCGAGACCCTGATGGGAATTGATTCCCGAGTAAGAAACCACCACTGACTTATGGAGTACTGAAAAGAACTGCAGCCAGAGGACAAGGCGGGTGTTATTCAAATTGATGATGAGGAGAAGGTGACCAATGAAAATGCCAACCTAGGTAGTCCCCGACAGGAAGCTCCGGAGGCAGAGACGCTCGTTCCCCCTGAGGACCCTTCTAAGCACAACTCAATCACTGCTTCCGGAACTGAGGCCGGGACATCTATTTTTTTCCCATCGAAATCTCCCCATGCTACATTTGAGGCTTCTCTTGCACATCTTGCAGATTTGTTTCTACAGGTAGAATACTCATTTCTTTTTATTATTCTTTTCAAACTTGCTCTCTTTTATCAGTCACAATATTTTCATTCAGGGTCACACCTCTACTCTCTCCACTGCAGATTTGGCTAAAGCGATGTGCCCTTATCCTGAAGAAAAAAAGTTGAAGGAAGAAATCAAGCATCTCGGGGTAAAAGTTGAAGACCTCCGAGATGATCTTAGAGACTCAAGCTCTCTTCAGGCCTCCCTCTGGCTTCGACTACAGGATTTTATTGACTCTCTATGGGACCGGAAGAATTCCATTCATGCCTTAACCACCACTTACGTGACCCTTCAAGAGAGGACAACAAGGTTAGCAGCCGATGTGACGGAAGCCCAATGGAAGCTTCATGCTTCCGAACACACCATCAATGAGCTTCAGAATAAATGTCAAAGATGGAAGCTTCAGAGAGACTTGATTGTCCTAAAGAGTCGTGTGGACACCCTTGAAGAGGCCATCAAGCTGGGGATTGATATCCCTTCTGCACTTCTGGATGCAGAAGTTGATCTCCATGATGCTGAGTTATCGTTGGAAGCTCTACGAGGAGATAGAGAGGATTCGGATGCGGAAGCTCGTGGAAAGGCTAGTGATGATGATAAACCCCCCAACTGATCTTTTAGATCTTGTTTTTGTTGGCAACACTTGAAACACCCCCGGCGGACCATGGAGCAGATATGTCGTAATCTTTTGCGTGGGTTTTTATTTTAGTTTTTTATTATTTTACTACATGGTCCCTTTTGGGCCTGGTTAGTATCTTTTGTATCCGCGCTGGTTTCAGTCCGGAAAAAAAATGAATGAATGAACTTTTCCCTTTCGTTTGCAATTCTGCGTAAGATTTTCATTCTTTATTAATTTTCACAAGCAAGCAAACTGTATCACTTCGCTTTATGAACTAGAACCTAACTTTGAGGTTCATTTTATCATAATTGGCTAAACTTTAGAAGTTTAAAAACTTCCCAATAACCTTAAAAAGAGTGTAATGCATGCTCTATCCTACTACGTATAGTACTTCTTCAAATGACCTACATTCCAATTACCAGGAAGTTCATTTCCTTGTTGGTCTACTAGTTGATAAGCTCTTTTGCCGGCAATATCGGTGACCATATATGGTCCTTTCCAGTTTGCTCCTAACTTTCTAGCATTAGAGTCCTAGGTACTCTGAGTGACTCTCCAGAGTACCAAGTCCTCGAGTTTGAAGTGTCAGAGATTTGTGCGCCGGTTGTAGTAATTCTTTATTCCTTACTTAAGGGCTACCATCCGGATGTATGCTAAATCTCGATGTTCCTTAAGGAAATTCAGGTGTAGGGACATTGCTTCTACATCTGATTCTTCCTCAGCCTGGAGTTATTTCAGGATAGGAGTTCCTACTTCTACCGGGATTAAGGCCTCTGCACCATAGACCAGGAAAGATGAGTTTCTCCGGTACTCATTTTTGTCGTGGTTCGATATGCCCATAATATCTCCAGTAGCATAGACGGTCAATTTCCTTTTGCAGCTTTCAGTTTCTTCTTCAAGTTCTGAATTATAGTTTTGTTTGTTGACTATGCTTGTCCATTTGCACTAGGTGATAGGGAGTAGAGGTGATCTGCTTGATATTTAAGCCATTTAGGAACTCTGTGACCTTGGCTTCGATAAAATTCCGACCATTATCACAAGCTATCTCCTTAAGGATGCCAAAACAATAAATAATATGTTGCCAAATAAAGTCCTTCACCTCTTTTTTCCGTATCTTTATATAAGCTACAGCTTCAACCCATTTAGAGAAATAATCAGTCATGAAAGTAATCTCACATACCTGCTCTGGTGCCGTTGGCAAGGGTCCGACAATATTAATCTCCCAATTCATGAACGGCCACAGAGATACCACCATATGTAGTTCTTCTCTCGGTAGGTGAAACAATTATGCATGGCGCTGACACTTATCACACTTCTTTACAAATATTTTTTTATCTTCTTTGATCCGGGGCCAATAATAACCGACACTCATGAGCTTTCTCATTAGGGATTCTTCTTCCCAATGATTTCCACAAATTCCTTCATGGACTTTCCTCATCACATAATCCACTTCGTCGAGGCCTATGCACCAGGCCAGGAGACCGTAAAAACATATGTGATAAAATTTTCTGTCTACGACATAGTACCAGACAACTTTGGTCCTTAGAGCTCTAGATGCTTTTGGGTCCTCCGGAGCTTTCCATTCATAAGATGATCTAAGAATTTATTTCTCCGGTCCCAAGTTAGGCTGGTTGAATTTATTTCATCGTATCTGACGGGATCCAGCGCCGAATGAAACAACTGAACAACCGTCTCAGTTTTAGAACCTTTGGCCTCCATGCTGGAGCCTAAATTTGCGAGTGCATTTGCCTCTATATTTTTTTCTCGGGGTATATGTACCACAGTCCATTCTTGAAAATAAGACAAAGCTTCAAAGCCTTTTCAAGGTATCTTGACATGCGTTCTTCTTTGGCGTCGAATACTATGATTTGTGAGCCTAAACCCTGGGCCAGCTCTAAACCTGCAACCAGATCCTCATACTCTGCTTTATTGTTAGTCAATGGAGTGCTATGTTTGCTTGCCTTAAAATATCACCGGTGGGAGTTCGTAGTACAACCCCCAGACCAGTCCCCTTGACGTTGAAAGCACCATATGTATAAAGCGTCCAGATCCCGGGGGCTGTCCTCGATATTAGGATAGCCTCCTTTTACGCCTGGGGTAACTCCCGGACTGAAATCGACCATAAAGTCTGCAAGGACTTGTGACATTATTGCAGTCCGGGGTCTATATTCAATGTCAAATTCACTTAATTCTACCCCCCATTTAGCCAAGCGCCTGGATAGCTCGGGCTTATGCAACATATTTTTAAGAGGAAATGTAGTTACTACAGCAATTGGGTGGCATTGAAAATATGGTCGAAGCTTTCGTGATGACATTACTAAGGCAAAAGTCAGTCTTTCGAGTAACGGGTACCGGGTCTCGGCCCCTATCATGACTCTACTTACATAATAGACATGGAATTATGTACCTTTTTCTTCCCGTACCAGCACTGCACTTACCGTGACTTTCGAGACCGCCAGATATATAAGTAATTATTCTCCGTCCTTTGACTTTGACATGAACGGAACACTGGATAAGTAAGTTTTCAGGTCTCTCAAGGCCTGCTGGCACTCAGGTGTCCAAACAAAATTGTTCCTCTTCTTTATAAGTGAGAAGAGCCTGTGACATTTTTTTGAGGATCGGGATATAAACCTTCTTAGGACCGCCACGCGCCCGGTCAACCTTGATATATATTTAATTTCGTTATCACTAATTCATCAAACTTCTTAATTTTAGCCTTTTATTAATAGCAACATTTTTAATTTATGGTATAATATCATAGAGTTTGAGATAATGTTTCCTTAATGATAGGTAGGAAAGGAGAACTTGTAGGGACGAATTAAGAAAAAAAATATAACCTCTATAAATTTATCACTATATTTATACGAAGTTGACCATATCTAAATAAAATCTTTTATCATTTATAGGGTATATTTTGTAAAAGGGCAGCCCGGTGCGCTAAGCTCCCGCTATGCGTGGGGTCCGGGGAAAGGTTGAACAACAAGGGTCTATTGTATGCAGCCTTACCTTACATTTCTGCAAGAGGCTGTTTCCACGGCTTGAACCCATGACATCCTGGTCACATGACAACAACTTTACCAGTTACTCCAAGGCTCCCCTTCATTATAGGGTATATTTTGTAGATTCAGTAAACTAACAAATAATTATAAGTTCCGTAAATAATTATAAATTTACTAGTATTTGTGCAAGTTCCCCTAATTAATAATATGAAGCAACGAGAGGTTATATATGTGTTCCACCACTTATCAAAATTTTCCAAGTCAAGAGATTGAGGTGTTTTAGTCTTAAACAATACTTAGGCATCTCAATATGCGTCTTATTATGAGGTGGGAATCGATTCTTGCTCCTCTTAATGAATAACTAAACTTTTAATTAAGTATACCATCAATTTTTTTTTGTAGCATGAGTGTAATCAAGTAATATCATATTAGAAAATATGTATAAATTACAAAAAAAAAATCATAAATTTAGGTGCCCAAAATTTGTATATAAATTCACCCCTCTTCTTCTCCACCCAACAAGTAAAAGAAGGCAGATAATAATTATTGTTAAATTTGAAGGGGAGTATGTTGTTATAAAAATTATGAGTAATATAAAAGAGTAGTAGAAAGGTTGAGGATGTGAATATTATTGTTAATTGTTGAGGATATTTGGCTGATACAGTGAATAATGTATAATCAGGTTTATTCTCAGAATTTACTAGTTAAGCTCTTTCAGTTATAAATTAAGAACAGAAACAAGAATCAAGAATTTCAGGAAAGAATATATTAGTGGAAATGGAATAAAGAGAAAGAAGTAGAGAAAATTTGTTTAGGTCTATGACTAATATTCACACACCTCAAGTCTCAAGAGTCAAGACTCAAGTAGGCGTGTTAATACTATTTTTTGTGTAATTATCAGATATATGTAATTCTTTTTTTATATATTTTAAAAAACTATATCAAAATTTAATCAAATTGAAATATTTTGATCATTATACTCTAAACTCTTTCACATAATTTGGAACAAATTATATTATATTTGATCAAGCTTCTAAAATCATCTTATTTTAAAAATTGTTTTCTAAAAAAATTACTTTTAATAAGAAGCAGTTGTGTTTGACCAATTAATTTCAAAAAGAGCAACAATTAGTGTTTAGCCAAGATTTTAAAAGGTACTTATAAGTGTATTTTCTCAAACATACTTTTCAAAAAGTTTTTTTTGGGGAAATTTGCTACTCACCAAAAATATTTATTTTCTTCCAAAAGCTTGGTCAAATGCCTCATATCTTTAAAATAAACCTTTTTTTTTTTCAAAAAAGTATTTTTTAGCCTTCCAACTTCTAACATCTTGACCAAACATGCTAAAAGAGAAACAAATTTTCCATGAAACAAACGCCAAAATTGGAGGGGGAAAAAGAATAACAAAGCAAAAAAAAAAACAATTTGGAGGAATTTAATTTGAGTAGTAGCAAAAACGTTTTTCGTGCGTGGACAGTACAAGACTTATACTTTCTCCGTCTCAATTTTAATGTCTTATTTTTTCTTAGTCCCTCTAAAAAAAATTATTTTTTCTACATTCAGTAAGTTTTTCAGTCACAAGATAAGTTTAACACCATAAAATTTAAAAATCACATATCTTTAATTTAAAAATACAAAATTCGAAAGTCTATTATTTCTTAAATTTCTTTAAATTGGGACGGAGAAAGTATTAAACAAACATAGCTACCTACCCATTTGCCTGCAATAATTTAATTTTCATAAATCACACTATTCAACAACATATTATTGTCTACTAAAATCTGAGACTGTGATCTAGCCGGAAAGAGCTCTTAGTCGACTAAATATGTTGTCATCTACATTCAAACCTATAGTAGTGGCTTCACTTCTCACAGTGCCTGAACCAAATGGGCACCAACCAAGATCAGCACCTTCACTACCAATGCTCAAGTTGAATAAAACACTTATTCCTCCTATTCAGGTTTTTTTTCTGATCTTTTTATGCTATGAAACTGTTTAAAGATCACATTTTGTTCGATGGGTGTTGTTCTTTTTTCGTTTTTTTATTATGTATTTGGCTTCTATTGAAGTCGAACAAAATTTTCTAATCTTTTTATGCCATGAAACTGCTTAAAGATCACATTTTGTTATATGGGTATTGTTCTGTTTTTGTTGGTTTATATATCTTCTTATGCTGTGAAACTGTCTAATGTTCACATTTTGTTTGATGGGTGTTGTTCTTTTATTGATAGTTTTGTATGTATTTGGTTTATACTGAAGTTGAACAAACTGTTCTTTCTCCTCTTCAGGTTTTTTGTTTTCTCTGATCTTTTTATGCTATGAAACAAACTACTGTTGGATATGTAAAACGCGTACGTGAATAGTAAATAACTATTACAGTGATCGAAAGGATAAACAACAAAGAGGACAACAACAAGTTGTCAATATCTTGAACTTAAATTGAAACTTCAAATATGGATCTTGTATTCGGAAATACAAGAACATGAACTGCTACACTTGTGACTTGTAGATCCGCTGAGAATACAAACGGTTAGAGTCCTTCGTTTGTTAAGTTAACACCTGAAACACTTAGCAACTAATTAGATAAACACAACACCGCCGGCTGAGTCGAGAGATGGCTCTCTGTCTTTAAGACAAGATTGCCCCCGTATATATGCTTTACGGAAGTGTGGACAATAGTCTCCCAAGATGAAACAACAAACTATCAAGTGTGCAAAGCCTACACAAATGATCTCAGCGAAGAACACGAATAATGAAGATTGCTAAGAGAAGGATTGATATCAGGAAAAGTCTGATTTCTTTGTGGTGTTGTTAACTTGTTTTTCTGTTCATGGTCATCTATAGATTTGAGCCAAAGGCCTCAATTTATAGGTGTGCAAGATGGCCTTTCAAATCCCCCATAATGACATTCAATTGTGATGTAATGGATGATATTTAACCCCCAAGTAATGCAGCAACATAATGGTCCAAGTAATGACCATTATTGGGTGGATTCAATGCCATTGAAACCACCTCAATAGCCAAACCTTTTGGATTCCGTCGAGCAAACACTGCCTGGGAAGCGCTGCGGCTCTGCAACATTTAGCGCCGCGGCTCCAGAATGCCAAACAGCCAATTAGCGCCGCGGCTCTAATTAGCCAGAAGACTCACTGCCGACCAAGCACCGCGGCCCTGCATGGGGGGCGCCGCGGCCCAGTCCGGTCGGCGTCGCGGCCCTTCTCGGCTCCGCGGTTCGACCCATACCATCTTACATCTCGCACAATCCTTCTTTCGTTTACCAACGTGGAACACTTGCCATTTAGCAAATAACCGTCCATCATTCTATGTCTCAAACATTTCACTTACGTACCAATATCTCTTTCATTAACGAAATTTCTGATACTTGACACTAAGATTGCACGTGTGGAAACGACATTTCCGACGTGCGGGACCCCAATTGTTCGAGTCATAAATAATGGGATAAACTTAATTCCACATTAGTAAATTTCCAACAATCCCCTCTTGAAAGAGATTTTGGCGCACACACAAGGTGCATACTTTCAGCGAAAAGATATTGCATCAGGAGAGGTAGCTTTCGCTTTGAACCTTCCCTAGTTGAATACCATCGGACTTACTTACTGCGCGGTGAACGTGATGTCTTGAACCGTCAGTGTTTAATGTAAGCCAAGACAACGGTACCAACACAATACCTCTCCTTTATTCGTTTCTTCTTTTGTTCTGTCCGTTGTGGCCGTGGACACACTTTGATTCTTAAGTGCGTTCATTTGAGGCGACCTGTCCTCGCACTTAAATAGGTGATCTCCTACAAGGTATCCTGTTATACCCCACTTCACAAGTGTTTAGGAATCATTAAAAGTTTCCCCAACCTTTACCTCAATCGTTTGAGGATCGTTAAAGGTTTGAAGCTTAACCTTTACCCACCATGCAGGTAGCACTTTAATGTCTATCGCGGGAACGACTTTGGATTTACGTTTCTTTACAGAAATCATCATCCGAAGTGCTCTTGCTTCCACCGAAGCGCTCAACTGAATCTTTTGCAGCTTAGTTTTCCCATTGAACCAAATTCTTGGGATCTCCAGTCAGTATGGTTGGGTTACCACCGCAAAGGTTCGTATTGTTTGGGTTTTTGAGCCCATTCCCCTAGACAGGCAAAACTCTTGATCTTCGGGTAGTCCCTCAGTTAAAGGGTCCGCTATATCCTTTGATTAGTAATCAAGGAAGTGACACCCGTGATGATCAACTGCCATACGGTCTTATGTCTCCGAATATGTCTAGACGCCGTCATCCGTGTACTTCCTGAAGCCGACCGGCTACCACAATGTATAACTGCTGAAGGCACGAGTTTCTCCCAATAAGGGACGTCCTCTAAGGAGTCATGAAGTTACTCAACTTCTTTTCATGCTTTGTTTTAAAGCGATAAACTCTGATTCCATCATGAATCGGCCAATGCGAGTTTTCTTAGAGGATTTTCCAAGACACACCATACATATCTACTTGTGGCTTTGGTGTTCTTCACATCTGATGTCCAGTTTGCATCACTGTGTTCTCCCAGAACTGATGGACATCCAGAATGCCATAATCCGTAGATAAGCGAATATTTCAGATATTTGTCATACCCGAATTAACGCCTTCTATCGATCATTTCCAGAATCACGAGTGAACCATAGTTCAACTGATCTTCTTTGTAAGCCGACACCAGGTCGATTGTAGTGCGTACAATACATTGAACTACATGTGACCTGCGCACATCGCTCCTTGTATATGGGTGCATCATGATTCCAATCAGTTCTGTGATTCATATCCATTTGTGGCTTCAACGAGACTGTCAACTATCTCACAACTGAGTTTGGAGTTAGACCAGTCCGTTAGATGTCTTAGAAATCCAATTCCTAAGATGTCATCTGTGATACCCATATCTTTCATATCGAGACTTTTGTTTCAATATAACTTTCACTCTCAGATTGTTGGTTTTTCCAACTGCTGGCTTTCTAACTTCAGATTCAATGTTTCTGTTGTCAGATTCATTATTTCTGTTTTATCTGAAACTTTCAGGACCAAAATGACAAAATGAAAGTTCAGGAAGAAGCCCAACATTCCAACAAACCAACTCTGATCCTCCCCTTCCAACTCTTCGGTTAGGAAGACTGTTTCAACATCCATGTCACGCAAGACTGCAATGGCCCTGGATGTTAAGCTATTCACAGGGGAGAACATGTACAAGTAGCCGAGGCCTTATACTCGTCAGTAGATCCATCTAATTTGTACTCACTTTTGAGTATCCATTTTTACAACCCAAAGGTTCTTTTTCCGGAGGAAGGTCAACCATTACACAAGTATGGTTCTATATGATGGAATCTATTTCTCTTTCTGTAGCTTCTTTCCAAAGCAGCGCTTTTGGAGATGACAATTCTCTGTTAATTGTCCATGGTTCATTCTCAACCATACAAGCTAGAAGGCCTGGAACAAGTCTTTGTCCCCTCTTTGCTCCGTCTCGGTTCAACATCTAGAATCCCTGAGTTCTGTAGATCTGGAACATTAAGTTCCGGATAATCAGCAACATCTGAGTCCTGTAGCTCTGGAACGTCTGGTTCCGGACAATCAGGCACTCGCGGGTTTTTGTTAACCTCGAGCAATTACTTCTTTTTCCTTTTCAAGGAAAGTTATCCTCAAAGAAATCAGCATTCTTTGACACCAAGAGGCGATAAGCACTACTGTTATTTGCAGATCCAGTGGATGTGCATTTTACAGTCTTAGATCCAACTTGACCTGTTTCGGTATTCCAACCTCTACCAAGCCACCCCACAACACAACATTTGTAGGTGGGATCCTTTTCATGTTTCACACGGAGAGTTATCCTTATCGCATTAGCGGTAAGGATCGCCTTGCCCCACATATTTTGGGCGTACGGCTTTGCGCTTGGCTAACACTGTTAGACTGAGGTGAGTAATGAGCAGTCGTTTGATGAACGATGCTTCACATTCTCCCCCTCTATCACTACGAATTCCTCAATCAGTAGGCTTAGTTGATTTTCAACTTCTGCTTTGTAGCGCTTATCCGCTTCAACAACTTCATCTTTGTTTTTTTTAACAAACAAAGGATGCAATACATTGTACCATCATCAATGAAGGTCACAAATTACTTGTCTCCCCCCTCTATTTTGCATAAACTTCAAATCACCCATGTAGGTGTGACTAAGTTCTAGAGGAGCGGTGCTTCTTTCGCTATTTCTTTGACGAAATGGAAAGGTGATTTTGCCTCTTCGCCTACCTCACATTCATTTGGAGGGTTTATGTCGACAGAAGGCAACAATCTCAACTTCGTTAGCTTTTGAATGACTTTCTATTTAACGTGTCTTAATCTATGATGGCATAGATGCACAGATTACAAATATATCATTCATTTAGCTACAGACATACTGGTACCATTCTTAGTTATTACGGACCTGTTGGACTAGTCTCAAATCAGTTTGACCAACAGCGTCTCTTAAACCAAGTTTGAGACATGTATCACCTCTTTTTAGAGTGATCCCATTCCCTGAAGTCCTATTGAGGACAACCTCTCCAACCCCTTCGACTTTAGAGGTGGCGTTGCTTCACATGAACAACCTCTTGCCTGTGGTTAGGGCGTAATCGGATCATATGTGATCTGGATACTCTGACCCACTCCAATTGCTTTGGCAGACTTAGTGTCCAATTACTTTTCTGCCTTTCTTTAGGCCTTCCGATCATTTAAGACCTGGAAACTTTGGCCCACCTCACTAGGTGTCCATTAATTTTCCTATCAAATGAATTCTGGCCCCACACCCATCGCCCGTAGGCTTTGTACGACTGAGTGTCCGGTATCATCCTTATCAAATAAATTCTGACCCATCTAGTCGCCCGTAGGCTTTATACGACTGAGTGTCCAATATCATCCTATCAATTGAAGGATCTTCTGTCAGATAGGTGACAGGTTCAACGTCTTAAGATAAGCCATTATCTCTTTGTCTTCTTCCCTTGTGATTGGTGCCCAGGGAAATCCCTGGCGCTTACTTAAGAGTGGTAACAATTTTCGCAGAATAAGTGGATCTCTATCATTCGTATGTGCGAACATACTTTACACACTTGTCATAATTACACTAAAAAAGAACGGATCTTTTAAGTTTTGTTTACAATAGTCCAATCTTTAACCGGGAAGAAAAGAGATTCAATATCTGATTTTAGAGTGTAGGGAATATAAGTTTTTAATGAAAACACTTTCATATTCTCAGCCTTGCTTTACACACTTTTATTCAGATATTAATTAAACACATTATAGATAAGGAAGGATTATTAACTTAGACCTTTTGGATTCTGGCCCACTTCAGTCAGACTGAGTGTCCACATCCTCCTTACCATAATTTGGATCCTTTGTCTGGGACAGATATAGGCCTTTTGCTATATGATAGAACATCATCTTCAGCCTTCTCCTCTTGTCCCAGTTGACATCCTCAGCCTCTCGTGGGCGCTTGTTTCCACCACCCTCGGTAGCAGTGACACCAACTCGTCCTTGATCTTTAGCCGTACTAGCATGACTATCAGCAGTATCTTGAAGCTCCGTATCAGATTCAGAGATCCTACCTTTGACGAAAACAGACTTGTAATTGTCGTCAAAGAGAGAACCAAAACTAGGACCAGTTTTGAAAGCACGGTTGTTGACAGAGATAGTGTTTGAACTGTTTGCAAAACTGTCAACAGAACTGTTTTCAAGAAGAAAACCACCGCCATATTTGGTCACACACTTGTCGACCAACATCTTTCGAATTACTAATACAATCTTCTCTTAAAATTGTTGGATATGTAAAGCGCGTACGGGAATAGTAAATAACTATTACAGTGATCGAAAGGATAAACAACAAAGAGGACAACAACAAGTTGTCAATATCTTGAACTTGAATTGAAACTTCAAATATGGATCTTGTATTCGGAAATACAAGAACATGAACTGCTACACTTGTGGCTTGTAGATCCGCTGAGAATACGAACGGTTAGAGTCCTTCGTCTGTTAAGTTAACACCTGAAACACTTAGCAACTAATTAGATAAACACAACACCACCGGCTGAGTCGAGAGATGACTCTATGTCTTTAAGACAAGATTGCCCCCGTATATAGGCTTTACGGACGTGTGGACAATAGTCTCCCAAGATGAAACAACAAACTATCAAGTGTGCAAAGCCTACACAAATGATCTCAGCGAAGAACACGAATAATGAAGATTGCTAAGAGAAGGATTGATATCAGGAAAAGTCTGATTTCTTTGTGGTGTTGTTAACTTATTTTTTTGTTCAACTTACTGAAAGAGGGAGCAAATCCGTCAATGGTCATCTATAGAATTGAGCCAAAGGCCTCAATTTATAGGTGTGCAAGATGGCCTTTCAAATCCCCCATAATGGCATTCAATTGTCATGTAATGGATGATATTTAACCCCCAAGTAATGCAACAACATAATGGTCCAAGTAATGACCATTATTGGATGGATTCAATGCCATTGAAACCACCTCAACAGCCAAACCTTTGGGATTCCGTCGAGCAAACACTGCCTGGGAAGCGTCGCGGCTCCAGAATGCCAAACAGCCAATTAGCGCCGCGGCTTAGCTAGGAGGCGTCGCGGCCCAGTCTGGTCGGGGCCGCGGTTTGACCCATACCATTTTACACCTCGCACAATTCTTCCTTCGTTTACCAACGTGGAACACTTGTCATTTAGCAAATAACCGTCCATCATTCTATGTCTCAAACATTTCACTTACGTACCAATATCTCTTTCATTAACGAAATTTACGATACTTGGCTCTAAGATTGCACGTGTGTGGAAACGACATTTCCGACGTGCGGGGCCCCAATTGGTTGAGTCATAAATAATGGGATAAACTTAATTCCACATTAGTGAATTTCCAACAACTACTTAAAGTTCACATATTGTTGAATGGGTATTATTCTGTTTTTGTTAGTTTTATATGTATCCTTCTATTGAAGTTGAACAAAACTCTTCTTTCTCCTCTTCAGGTTTTGTTTTCTGACTCTTTATGCTATGAAACTGCTTAAAGATCACATTTTGTTAGATGGGTATTGTTGTTTTATTGTTAGTTTTATTTGTACTTGGCTATATTGAAGCAAACAGAACTCTTCTTCCTCTTCAGGTTTTGTTTTCTGATCCTTCATTCTCCGCTATATTGAAGCAGCCACTAATGCTTGCATTAGGTTAGGTTGTCTACATCACACCCTATGGGGTGCGGCTCTTCCCCGGACCTGCTAGTGCGGAATGCTTGTGCACCGGGCTGTCCATTCTCCACCGCTGGTTTAACTTCAAATTTTGTTAGATGGGTGTTGTACTTTTATTGTTGGTTTAGATGTATTTGGCTTATTTTGAAGTTTCTACTTGGATGGTGGTTGGTTGGTAGTATTTGCAAGGGCTAAGAGGGGTTTTAGTATGAAAGAATCTGAGCGTCCGATCCAAAACTTCAATGTAATGTGTGGATTAGCTTATGAATACATCAATTAGTCCATTTGGAAACACTTACACAACTGATGCAAGCATGCTTGTATATTCTCTAATAGCTAGTTGGATGAATGAAGCTTGATAAATTATAAGGGGATTCTGATGCTGATCCTTTAAGTTTAAGCATCATTCTGGCTATTTAAATTCAGAGAAAAATGGAAAAATATATAAGTACTAGGTTTATGAACTAGTGTAAATAGACCACCTTAATCCTCATTATAGATGTAGCAAGTGCTTTCCTTTGGCCCAGGTGGCTGTGCAACATGGTTGGAATTGTAGCCGATTACGCATCTATTCTAGTAAAGAATGTTGTGCAAAAATCATAGTCATATGGATCAGGCAATAATGTTGATATTGTAGGATAAATTTATTTGGAGGGTGTTGTGCAAATCATAGTCGTATGAATCAGGCAATAACAGTAGCGATATGAATAGGATACCACCTGATTACATAACGGGCTAGTTTCCCGTTATGTCTGTTATGGCGTGGTTGGTTATGAACAGAGTAATGGTCCATATAAGGTGTCAATAGAGTGAATGTGAATAAATTTGGATAAGAAAAGTTGGTCTACCTGTCAGTTCATTTCATCTTGAACATTATTGCTAATATTGTAGAAAATGTATGTACCGCTTCCTGGTACTGCTATGTGTGATATACTCAGAGTAGTTATTCCCATTGGGTCAGGTCCAGACTTAATGCAGTGGATCTACCTCTGCTTTTCAAGAGTTGATCAAAGGAGCTTGCCCCTCTCTTTTGAAGGTGATGTCCAGGCTAATAATTGACCGCTCCTCTTGAAGAATGGTTTTAGAATTTACAAAAATCAAACTAACACCTTAATTTGGGGCTGATAGGGCCCCATTGCTCTTTTAAATGCAGGACTTGAGTTCCCTCAAGGACATTGATGAGTTATCCCTGGAGGGACGAGTAGTACTAGTTTATATAGCTTGAAAGCTGAGGTGATAAAATAGACATCAATTTATGGTACTTGCTTTTGTTTCTACGAGATAATTGATCAGTGACCTCTTAAAGGTTTCAGGACAAGAATGTGGAAACCCCAAGCAAAGCCCTTTTATTGGTGGTCCATCTCTAACGATGGAATTTCCTAATGGTCACTAGGTAAATGGCTATTTTTCTACGTATCAATGCAAGATATGATCAACTGAGGTCTAGAAGCATTAGATGAACACTTAAAAATGGCAGCCCAGTGTACTAAGCTCCCGCTATGCGCGGGGTCCAGGGAAGGGCCGGACCACAAGGGTCTATTGTATTAACCCCCACATATTGACTGCCAGCTCGACCTTCACCAGGTAGTATCCTATTCATGCCGCTACTGTTATTAGGTACAATTGAATAACATTTACTGCCTACCTTCTGTTATTCATTGAGCCTAAGTAACTTGTATGTTCGAGCATGACCTATCATTCTTCTGCAAGTACAAGTCCAAGCTAGTTTTATCCCAACCACAAGGCTTGGACACCTGAGCCTGAGGATTAAACTTGCTGTAGAGTAGATGTTGTTAAAGGCTAAACTGGATCTTTACAGCCGACAAGCATCCTAGCAAGCTAAAACACTTGAGAATTTGATGAAGAGATTACGGCCTACGAGCATTTGTACATATGTGTATATACTGATTAGGCCTTGTCTTCATAGCATCTCTGATTTCTTCCATCTAAATTACCAGAAAACTACATGCTGGGATAGTATTTGTTCTACTCTCTTTACTCATCCTCCTTCCAGACGAAAACTACGTTCGACCTAGACTCTTAACACTTGTGTATACCTATAAAACTTTGATAGGGGAAGGATAGAAAAATTTATTCAATTCTTTATTTAAGCCTGGTAGCAAACTTGCACATTCTCTCGTCTCCCTGTCCATACAAATCATATGAGCAGCTTCCCTTCTGCCAAAGTACATCATGCTGCCAGGACATATGCCAACCTTTAGAAGAGCGGAAAATTTTCTCACAACGCTGAGGCTTTTCCAAAGAAGAAAGCAAATATTTTTCCATTGCTTAAGTCAATATTAACAAGACATTAGATAGGAAGATTTGGAGGTCGAGAATTAGGATAGAAGGTTAGTGGGTAGTTGAGCTTTTGTCGCTTTGTGTAGCAGAGGTGGGGGCTAGCTTCTCCTTCTCCTCTTCTCCTTTTTCTTAGTGGTACTGTTTAAGTATCGTGTAGATTCATACTCTTTATGTGTGTATTACTATTTGTTGCTCAATGTGCCTTATAGCTGAATATTTTATTGTCTTATTTTCCTTGCAATCCTGCATCTACTACTTTACTTTTGAGTCGAGGGTCTATCGGAAGCAACCTCTCTACCCCATAAAGGTTGAGGTAAGGTCTGCGTACATCTTACCCTCCCCAAACCCCACTTTGTGGAATTACACTGAGTATGTTGTTGTTGCTTAAGTCAATATTAACTTGGGATTTTATATTTGGGCAGCATTTTGCATTTGTTTAGTCACTTCTATTCCTTGTAGGAAATTTTAAATGAGGAGACTGTTGAGCTATCAAAAGAACATACAGTTTGATTCTGTGGCAAGTAGAGACCAAACATTGTTATATGCTTTTGAGGCCTTTCCCTGCTCTTTACATTACAAACAATATGCTAGATCCACCACTTTTTGCCCTTATAATGCCAATCAGACCTGACACAATAGAATTATCCGCAGTTTCCCTTTGCTTGTTCTTGTCCTATGCCAGTCTTAGATGTCTTTGTTTTGCTAATGTGTTTTCTAAAAGTTGTTGTATGTTAGTTTGTCTACCTCATTGCTGTCACACGATTTGATTGACTATAGAGATCAAGGAGTTAGAACTTTTGAACGGTGCATGATATATTGGAATGGTAGACATATGCCACATATTTTTAATATCAACCTGCTTAGAATCTTTGCTACATACGGTTACATGCGGGTTAACAAGGAGTTTTGATTTTTAACTGAGGAAGTGACTTGAGAGCAGCGTTTTACTAGATAAGGTGGGGTAGTTTGTAGGATAGACCAACAACCATATGTGAAGATAAAAGATACTGATTCTCTGATATCTAAAAGCCTATATGAGGTTTAAAGTGTTGAAAGGGTGATAACATACTATGTTTGAGTTATTAGCTGTTATACTTCAGAAATCAAACAATATATTTAACTTCAAAATTTTTTGCCTATACAAACTGCTTGGGCATTTCCTGCTTTGGACTTTCACAACTTTTGTGATCAAGGTGTGGGAATAACAGCTAATCAGCTTGAGAGGAAATAATTAGCAGAAGCATCAAGCATGTGTTTCTCTTCTCCTGATACATCCTTGAACGACATTTTGATTCTTTAGTCGCACATGGTAATCATAGCAAAA
This sequence comes from Anisodus tanguticus, assembly GCA_034509755.1. Lineage (NCBI taxonomy): Eukaryota > Viridiplantae > Streptophyta > Magnoliopsida > Solanales > Solanaceae > Anisodus > Anisodus tanguticus. The sequence continues at coordinate 429,783 of CM067540.1, read as the reverse complement.
ATTGATTCTTTGGTAAGCCTTGACTATTGAATTTTGAAGGCAGAAACCACCTTTTTCTCTTGATAAGTGCCGGAACCAGAACACATTACATAAACTAGCAAAAAATATGCATATTGTCATGTCAAAATCTATTAAGACTGTGCCTTGATATATACATGTTACTAGATCAAAATTAATGTTCTATGATGTGTTTGACCTCTGCTTTTCCGTTCTTGATGTTATTTGCTTCTATCAATCAATGAAATTAAGAGTGCCATTCACTGAGCTATGAGGATAAATTATTTTCAATATAGTTCTTTAGTTGATTCTGCTACAGTTTTCAGATGCTCTCTTTTTTGTGCCTTAGCATGTCTCTTTCCTTTCCAGTTGACAGGCAATGGAAAGGAGGTACCTCTGCAGGAGAAGACCGCAGCTTCTGTTTCAAGGAGAGAATTAATAGGCTTGGCATCTACAACATTAGGTGGAGTTGCCCTTTTTGCTGCAAAGCCTGCAGAGGCACTTGAAGTAGCTGATATTGCGAGTTCGATCAAGGAGCTGTTTGGATTTTTCAAGGCCAAGCCAAAAACTGGAGCTGACAACGAAAAGAATTCGATAGTTGAAACTGAGAAGAAACCAAAGATGGAAGACAAAGGGAAAGCAAAGAGTGACGGCGATGTAAAGAATCCAAAGAGTGAAGCTGAAGAAAAGAAGGCAAAAGTGGAAGGCAATGGAAACAAACCAAAGGTTGAAGTTGATGAAAAGAAGCCAAAAAATGGAGATGATAAGAAGGCATTAACCACCCATCATTCAGAGAAGGAAAAAGTGTCTTCTACTTCTGCTGCTGCACCAACCTTCCCAACATTTTGAATAACACAGTTCCCTAACTTCTCATTTAGAAATGTTGTGCTCAGATACATTTTCAAGAAACTTGACAGACTTTTCTAATGCTACAATTCATTGTTGCTAAACTCATGTCTAAATGAAACCTTAGACAAGGTTTGTATGGGTCATTGAGTTCAATATCAAGACTATTGAAGTATTTTCCGCTAAAAGAGTTTCATTTTATCTCTTCATTAAATTACAATTGGTTGCTTGATGACAAAGCATCGATTTCACAGCTCGGAACTCGTAATCAATAGGTCATAAAAACTCAACTTTATCATTGCTTCAAGCTCCCTTCAAGTTATATGGGCTTCTTATTGGATTTAGAAACGGACATAATCTTTAATAGGAAAATCGGACCATGCAGACCTAGTGAAAAATAGGTCATAATGGAAGAAAGAGGTTCATACAAGTGATACTATCAATTAGTTGTATTAAGTTTTCGACATGTTAGTACATATACTTTAAAGATTTATATGCCAGTAAAAATATAAAAAATTTAACGTTTTTAATAATATTGGATTGAGATAAGTTTAAATTAGGTGTGGCCAGTGGGCCGGGTTCGGGTCCGTCTGGTCGGGACCGACGGGATTGGGGCGGGGCGGGACGGGGGAAGGGGCGGGATCGGGTCGGGACCGGCGGGATCGAGACAGGCGGGATTCGCCGCTGTCCCATCCCGATCCTGTCGTAATCGGGGCGGGATCGGGATCGAGATCCTGGGAGTTATTTTTTTTTTGCACTTAATTTTAAAAATAACATATATATATATATATAAAAAGCTAAATAATTAAACAAGATAGTGTAATAAAAACATACCAAGACTGTTTTTGTGCCTTTTATATTATTTAATAGACATATGATTTTTTTTGTAATACAAATACAATTGTCAAAATTGCAACTTTGTGATATTGTTCAAAAGTTGCAAATTATATAGTAAAATTGCAATTAAAAAAATTACATTTTGAAAAAAACCAGTTCTAGTTTCTTGATAATTTCCTGTGGTTCTTCGGTTGGAATTGATATTTGTTGGTCAAATTGCTCCACGTCGCTTCCACCACTTTCGGATAAGATTTCGTTGTAGTTTTCGTCTTCTTCTTCGTTGATTTCCAGTTGACCGCACCTTCTCCGTTCCGCTCGTATCCAATCTCTGAATAATACTACAATCTCCAAGTTGTCTCCGGCTAATAAGTGTCTGTGCTCTCCTATTTGATATCTGCCAGCAGAAAAAATGCTTTCAGACGCTGTTGATGACGCTTGAATGTTCAAAACATCTCGGGCCATCATTGAAAGTGTTGGAAAGGTCTTCTCATTCCCCCTCCAGTATTTCAGCAAGTCTTCACGTCATTCTTCATTGAGAACTGCTTGGTACGGTACAGAACCCTGCAAAATAAAAATATCAAACTCGCTTATTTGGTTAGTAGCGGTACGACCGCCGCACATTCTATTTCTGAGGCTTTCAATACTAGCCGCAGAAACAACATGTCTTTTGTGAGGTTGTGTTGAAGAAGAAGAAGATGGTATGGAAGCTGGTAGGTTGCTAGCACTTTTTTGTTGGTAAAACCTATATATTTTTTTGCATTCGTCTTCTACGCTAGACAACACTTCTTCTTTAGTTTGTTCAATAGGTGGTGGGTGATATAGATTTTTGGGACTTGGAGGTGGTAGTACTGCTATACAATCGTAAATAGTTTCAATAAGTGATTTAGTACCGCCTATTTTAATAGTCGGATTTAAGACAACACCAATAATATAAATAGTGGGAATAAGAATAATTTTTTATTTTATTTTGATAAACATTTTTTTAATAGATGCCTTATAAGCTGGTTTATCCATATATTCATTAAGCAGTAAAAATATTAGAGCTATATAAAATAACATAGTTGAAATAGTAGGATAATATATACAGAAAAATTCTTTTGTTGTTTGAAAAAATTTCTCTAAAAATACAATAAGTTCGAAATTTTTTTCCCAATTGCTATCTACAACCATATCAGCTGGATTTTGATTATAAGAGTTAAAAAATAAAGTTATAGGTTTTCTATAGTCATAAGCAACAAGTAGTTGCTCGTATAAAGAATTTCACCTAGTGGGTACTTCTTCTTGATTTTTCTATAAAGTAGTTGGCAATCGTAACAAGTTTTTTTTATATTCTTTTCTTCGTTGTATTCTATTATTTTTAAAAATAAAGTTTATAGCAAATTGTATTTTACTAAGAATGTCTTCAAAAAGTGATAGACCATCATTTACAATTAAGTTATATATATGGCACACACATTTTATATGAAAATGATTTGAAAAAGATGGAGTTAAACTATTTTTTAAAATTGTAATAGCGTAATTATTAGAAGAAGCGTTATCTAATGTAATAGTCATAATTTTATCAATTATTCCATAATAATCTCACACTTGATAAATATTTTCTGCAATAAAAGTACCAGTGTGCCTATCATCTATATATCTATACGCTAAGATACGTTTTTGCATAGACCATTTATAATCTATCCAATGACAGGTTACCGTTAAATAATCATGGCCGTTAGTACTACGACCTATATCAGAAGTGATAGTCACTTTTCCATTAAAATGATATAATGAATAATGTAAATATTGTTGATATTCATGTGCGAATTTAAATACATCTCTCTTAACAGTTGATCTAGAAAAACCGTTAAAAGCAGGATTATATATATCTCTAATGTAATGAATAAAATCGGGAGATGAAGGAAATGAAAAAAGCAAATCCTTCACAACAACTAATTTTGCTATTGCTTCCCTATCTCTATGTTTATCGTATTTAGGGTCTACAATTCCCCCCGTCATATGATTAATTTGACCATGTACTTGATCCGGGACAATATGTGAACCTTGTCCCGATGGAGCAGACGTTTGCGCACCCGATTTTGAAGCCTCGTATTGGGCATATCTAGCTGGATGAGCCGCTACATGTCTCATTAAACCCCCGTCCCACCGTGACCTTTTCTAGTTTTAAATTTTAAAACATCTAGTTACTTGATTCTCTACGTCTCTATAAAAAAAATGTCCATGCATCTGATTTTAATGTTCGTTTTGCTGGACCTCGTCTCATACTAGGGGGAATATGGGGCATTTCAGTTGAAGGTGCACTAGTGGGTGTGTTGTCATCTACATTAGTGGATGTATCATCTAGATCATCGTCTAAATTAAAGTCTTCTTGAGTTTCAGAAAATAGTTTCTCGTTTAAATCTAATAGTATTGTAGGAAAATATTCAGTATCAACAAAATCATCATGTGTAGGAATATGATTCTGTCTAGAAATAACACCCTTGCCCTTGTTGCCCCTACTAGAAGAAACATAACTCCTACCCGTAAGCATACGTTTAAATCCTTCAATTATAAATTTATACTTATAATAATAAATAATTAAAGTAAACGAAATTAAGTGTGTGCGCTAAATAAAATAAACAGACAATAATAATTTAATGAAGGAACGAATATACTAAACGACGTAACGTCGACGTTTGGTCGAGAGGTTGAAAATTGAAACTTTGCTCGATGGAAGATCTTCAAGCTAGTTGCCAACTTCACTCCTAAATGAATAAATAAAATTGAATATTTAGTAGACAATGTAGACTTGTAGAGAGATAGATTGAGAGAGATTGTATGAAGATTTGTGAGAAATATGAAGAGAAAATGAAGTATTTATAGTTGAGAAATTGGGTTAAAGTGTAAATATAATAACTTATGGGTTAAAAATAAATATTAAGGGGGTAGGGGGTGGCCATAAATAGTCGTTGCACAACGGTCAAAATGTAAAATGGTCGTTGGTGCAACAGTTGTTTTTGTAAAAGGGGGGCTTCGGGCGGGACTGGGTCAGGCCTGGACGGGTCGGGGCGAGACCATGTCCCGTTCCGATTCGAGTCCCGATACCGCAATTTTTTTTTAAAAAAAAAGTCGGATTCGAGGCGAGACCGGGGCGGGACCGGGCTGACCCGGCCCACTGGCCAACCTTAGTTTAAATCAAGTGACTTGAACATTAAGATTCATATAGCTTACCCAACTTGATCGAGATTGAATTAGAGCATATTCTAGGAATAAGTATTGTTGTAAATGTAGAGCAAAGTGCATATAACAAGAAAACAAACATAGGATCTTTATATTATTGTGGAAGAAAACAACTACTACTTGTAATACTCACTATAAATTAAAACAAATATGAGAAACTAAAAAAAAAATATCAAACTGTTTTCTTGTTCAATGTTTCCACTAACCTATGCATTTGAAATCTCCAAAACATAAAATAAGTTAATCCTAATCCTATCAATATATATAACCAAATAGGTTCTTCAAAATTCTCTACCTCAGACTCCACTTCAACTATACTAAACTCATCTCTTTCTTCATTTCCCATTTTACCCTCCATTACATACCCATATAACACATATACCCTCTTCTCATCTCCAACTATTACAGCTGTAGGTGACTTTTCAACCTCAAGGGTAGTTTCGTCATAAACCCCTCCCTCTCCCCACCCATCATTACTATTTAAGAAATATAACTTATCTCTACTCACAACCAAAACGACGCCGTCACTTCTAACGGCTATTCCGTTAGCTCCCGTTAAGTTTTTGTTTAATGTAACAGTCCTTGCTATTCCGTCATCAACGTTAACTTTAAACAGTTTCCCTGTGTTTGACTGAACGACAAGTAAGTACCCTCTAGAGCTATAAACAATGCCGTTTAAACCTGTTTTATGATACTCTGTGGTCGCGTCCACTGGATGGGATTTAAACGCTTTAGATTTCGATAAGATCGAAACGACGCCGTTTGAATCAACTTTCCAGATGACGTCATTACTTGAGTCGGTGACGTAAGCATTGCCGGAGTAATCGACGGCGACGGCGGAGGTGATCATTGCGATGCTTTCATCATCGAGGAGAGGAGAGAGGAAGAGGCGGCGGCGATATTGGAGGTCGTAGGAAGCTAAGGCGTTGAACGGCGGAGAGCGGCGGTGGATGACGGTGAGGAGGCGGTTGTTGTGGCGATCGACAGCGAGGCCGAGGAAGGAAGAGTTTGAAGGGAGTGAGGTGTCGGAGATTAGTGTTTCGACTACGCCGGCATCGGAAACGGCGAGGATTTTGTGGTGACGTGTACTTCCGACGATGAAGTGTTGGTATTTGGGATCCCAGGTGAATGATTCCGGCAAGAGATTCGGTGATCGGAAATTGATGACGTGGCACTTTTTCGCGGTGGAAGTAACAGACATTAGTATGAAAAGGGTAGATAAGAGAGTTACATATTTCATGGTTTAGAACTTTAGATTGGAGAAGTAAAGATAAGAGATTATGTTTATATAGGTTTTCACTAAAATTCAACACTTACACTAATTAGAATTTGTGTTGAATATGACTTATTATAAAAGAAATATATATATAGTTCCAATATTTAAATTTACATTTTTTAATTAAGAATAAATAAATTATGTACTTCTCTATCTTAATTATATGATATTTTTCTTTTTGATCTGTTCTATAAACAAATAATATATTTTTAAAAAAATTAATCTTACTTAAAACTTTTTATTTTATTCTCGATGAAATGATTTACAGATATAAAAAATATTTATGATTTGTTTTTAAATTACAAATTTTAAAAATCTTCATTTATTTTTTAAATTTAGTACATAATTAAATTATATTACTTAAATTGATACATAATATGTCGGCTTCTTAAAAGGGAAGAACAAGTCAAGCTTTCAAATGTTTCATATCCGATCCTTTAATTAAGGTAGAAGAATCTAATATATATATATATATATATATTGTTAAATTATCATCTTCTTTTATGAATTTTCTTGATATGTTCATTAGGTTAAAAGAAAAGAGCATATTGTGACTTTCAAATATACTAAAGTCTAATTGGACAAGGAATTAAGTTTGCCTTTGACTGGATCACATTTGTGTAGCTAACTCCAATTTGATCACTTTGATCCTTAATTAATTTTCTTGATTATTAATTCTCTCTCCGTTTAGGCCAGCCTTCTTCCGCAAACTTTTGTTCCTATTGGACTTAGGTGAGCTTTGTTTTTAATCTTTTTGGTTGGTTTCAGGGGTCTCTCATTGTTTAGATCATTTTATGTAGCGATTGATTTGATGTGATCGTGTTGTATCTTTTTTTTTCTTTCTCATCTAGCTCTCATTTATTATTTAACTAGCTTCATCGTATGTGCATTGCACATGCATATCGCGTCAATTGGTGAAGAAGAGGCTTAAGCGATACTCCGACAAAAACGAACAGACTCGAGAACTTTTCTATTTTGCGATTTATGTTATTTCATAGTATTAGCGAATATTACCATATATTCGCCATATATTTTGTAATTAATAGTAGTGTATAATTATGGTAAATATATGATCATTATTCAATTAGGATTCAATATTGTACACACTATATATATATTTATATTAATTAGAAATACTCTCCAAGGAAGATTAATACAATCTTACATGGTATCAAGAGCCAAACCCTAAAACACCTAAAAATCATCTCTCTAATCCGCCGCCGCCCCTACCCCGAAAGCTACCCACCCCCACATAAACCCTAATTTTTTTCTTTCTCTTTTTTTTCTTCCTAACCTAAATCCAGCCCTCTAATGGATCACATGGCTACTCCCACCTCTCCCACATCTTCACCTGCCTCCCCAGTCGTCACCCACACCCCACCTACTACCTCCTCCACTCATTCTTTCCATCCGGCTTTCGCCGTCACCAACGTCAAGAACTTTATTCCCTTGGTTTTTGATCAAGAATATGGTCAATATTCTTCGTGAGTTAAACTTTTTCGCATTCATTAATGTGCCTATAACGTGCTTGATCATATTGACGACTCCTTCCCTCGCCTTATTCATGTTGATGACACGGCATGTCGTCGTCTTGACGCCATCGTCAAATAGTGAATTTATGGCACCATCTTCTAAGGACTTGCTTCATACGGTAATGAAAACTGGTCCCTCGACTCGTGAGTTATGGATACGGTTGGAGGAGATTTTTCAGGACAATAAGCACACACATGTCGTATACTTGGAGGAACAATTCAATAATACACGTCTTGAAAATTTTGCTAACATATTTGAGTATTGTAAACAATTAAACTAGTTGCAGATCAATTATCCAATGTGGGGACACCAGTTTTCGAAACGAAGATAGTTCTCCAACTAGTTGCTGGTTTACCAAAGGGTGAGTACGATACTCTAGCGACCATGATACAACAAGCCGATCTATTACCCAGCTTCAACAAGGCCCATTCACAATTATTGTTGAAAGAAACCCGACGTGCCAAACAGGACGAACACAATCAAAAGGCGTTAGCAGTTGAAATTCTCGCGACAAACACCACCCCCGCCGGCCAGCCACTACCGCTGGACAACCAACAACAGCGGAGCTACCGCAGCGGTGGCAGAGGTCGCAGCAACGGTAGAGGTGGCAAAGGCCACGGGAAATGGGGTAGGTCTGGTCAGCAGTCCAACACTCCCCAGAACGTTCAGTGGGCTAGCCCAGTTCACTGGTCCAACCCAGGAAACTGGGCCTCACCCTCCTGTTAATTTCCACAATCAGCAGCCCACTTCTAGCAGCCTGGCATCTTGGGCTCAGAACCAGGACAACGCCAGACACAACCGACGGTCCAACAGGCGCATCTGGTCTTGGCCCAGCAACAACAGAATTTGCACGGCTTTGCCCCTACTAATTTGGGCCAGGCCTTCAGCTCTTTAAATCTGCAACAGCCTGATGAAAATTGGTACATGGATACGGGAGTCACTTCTCATCTCACCCACTCTTCAGGTAATCTCTCCAAACTGTTTCGTTTAAAGTATCCTCAATTTATGACGGTTGGTAATGGTCATCGCATTCCAATTCAAGGTTATGGTACCACTTACACTCAACCACTCACCCACCTTTCTCCCTAAATAGCGTCTTGTATGCTCCCAACATCATTAAAAACTTAATATTTGTTAAGACAGTTACTCGTAACAATTTCATTTCTGTTGAATTTGACCCCTTTAGTTTTTCTGTAAAGGATCTACTTACGGGGAAACCTCTTACGAGATGCAATAGTGTGGGGGACCTCTATCCTTTCTCATCCACTTTCGTTGCCGGATCCTGCTCACCTACCTCTCTCGCTGCTATCTCTCCGTTGGCTTGGCACAATAGACTTGGACACCCAGGCGCCCCTATTTTTAATTTTCTTAGAAGCAATATTTTATTTGATGTAATAATAGGAAACTTGCCCAACAATGTATTTCTTGCCCTTTAGGCAAATATGTTCGCCTTCCTTTTCAGTCTTCTTTAAGTGTTACGTTTTCTTCCTTTGACATTGTTCATGCAGATTTATGATCTCTCATTACTAGCTCATTGGCTTTTCACTCCTGATGAACATGGACACATGAATTTGTTTCATCTTTTTTCACGTACCGTAATAAACCTACCAGACATGGACATGTTGGAAGGTTTCGATTTCCAGGAGGAACTTGGTTGTGATCGTATTACTTATGTCGAAAAAGCATTACTTTCTTCGGATCCTTTGTCAACAAACGACTATGTTTTGGCCCTAATTCAAGGGTATCCTCGCACTTTTACTTTATCATCCTTGTTAGTATTATTCTTGATCCAAGAGTTCACCTTTTTTATTAAAGGAGAAAAGCAAAAAAAAAAATAAAAAAATACGAATTCTATTCGGATTTTAAGCACAAAGCGTAAATAAAGTGCAAAGAAAGGCACAACCAAAGGGAAGATAATAGAATACATATTTAGGTCAAGAATAACAACTATAAATCAAAACAACAATTATATAAACAGAAAAGTTTCATCAATGAGGAGGTGACTTACAATTTTATTCTGGACATACTTCATTATAGTGAAAACAAACAATATAGACAATGGATTTTTACATCTGGAACAAGTTGCCTTGTCGCTCTTTGAGAGCAGAAGGCTGGTTTTTTTCTGTTTTTTCTATCAACGGGCTAGACTCGTGTCTATTGTCAAATTCTAATATAATCAATGTTACTTTAGTTCTTTTATATTTTTTATTTCTGCTGGTTTTTTCTAACATAAGAGGTAGGACATAAAATGAATAAAACATACGAGATAGCGCGAGTTCAGGGCCGTCTCAACAAGATTAGGGGCTTAATGACAAACTTCATAGAGATATTCTAAGAAAGAATATCAACAATGACATATTTTTAATGAAAAATATAAAATAAAGTAAGAATAATAAAACCGGCTCAAGAATCTGATAAGTTGATAAAATACTATAGAAATAGTTGTGTTGCTTCAATATAATAGTTGTTTGTTGCAATGTTTGAAATTTTGAAGAAAACACCAAAAACTAAATTTTAATTTTTTGTAGTAACTTGTAAGCCGCAGTTAGTTGTCGTTTGAGAAACTTTTTAATATTGAGAATAAGAATAGTAAAAGAGAGAATGAAAAAGGTAATAACAGGAATAATAATGTGGGTTATATTAGTTGTTATGATATAAATGAGACAATAAAACAAATATCCAATTACCCACGTAAGGAAACAATTTTCTAGAAATTATTTCATTCTCCAATTATTGCAATGGTCCCCACGTTAGAAAGTAAAAAATTATTATACTTTCTCTTCAAAAATTCTTTTCAAATTTAAGTACACACAATTCTTTTTAATAATATAAATAAAATACATCTTTAAAAAAAATGGGGCGCCAATGCTTTATTGGTCTTATAGTGTAGCCATCCCTGCGCGAGTTAATAGCAGGAATGACTCATCTCAATAAACAAAAAGTTTGATTAGTTTTGTTTCCTTGACGACTATTTACATTAAGATTCATCTTACTACAAATGAGCAGTGTTATTCAGAACAACATAGACTTCCTTATTCTTGCTTGAGTTGTGTGTACATTGATCTAGGAATATGCTGAGAAGGCACTACTTTTCCATTCACCAGAAAATTTTGCTGAACATCCAATCGCACTGAGATGAACTGGTACCGTTGTTGTCAAAAGTTAATAGATAAAAGTAAAATCACTACGATATCTGTTGTAGCTATTCGGTGTGAAGATTCACTACGAAAAGGTACATTTCCTCAAATTTTCTAAAATTCATATATCGCTTACAAGTTACAATCATGATCATAAGCAAGTGATGATATTAGGGAATCAATGCGCGGAAGTGACAATGTCAGCAAAGGAAGCCGCTTAGTCTTATTCTGACCTGAAAGACAGGATTTAACCGGTGGTGGAACCAGAATTTTTACTAAGGGGTTCAAGAATATAAAGAAGTAAACACATGAAGAAGTTAAGAGAGTTCAACGTCTACTATATATATAAAAATAATTTTAACATTATATATACAATGTACTTTTTCGCTGAACCCCTAGGCGCTTACTAGCTCCGCCCCTGGATCTAACTATACTCAATTGCATCCAAATTTCTGTTGGAATACAATTGTTGTAGGGAATGGAAAGTAAGTAACTATTACAATAGTAGAAAGGATAAACAAACTATTACAATAAAACTGGAAATCAAAACCTTAACAAACTGCTTGTGTGATTTGCTGAGTCGAGTGATGACACTTTGTCTTTAAGACAAGATTGCCCCGTATATCTCCTTTTACGGTGTTGAGCAATAGTCTCCCAAGATACAACAACAACTTTAACAAGTGAGCAAAAGAAACTCAAGTGTTACTCTTGAAGAACTTTGAGTATAGTGACTTTGCTAAAGAGGAAGAATATGAAATAAGAAAATTTGGAGAATTTTCTAAGTGTTGAGTGTAGTGTGTTTCAATTGAGCCAAAGGCCTCAATTTATAGTGTAAGTAGAAGACCCCTCAACTAGCCAACTAATGTCCTTCAATAGCCATGTAATTGCACTTGATTGAGGGGTTACATTCAGCCAAATAATGGCTGAATTCATGTGCCAAGTAATAGAGAATCAATGCTCCAAAACTAGCTCAAAGGTCAGATTTTTCCAACTTTCCGTCGCAACTTTTTGCCTCTGAAGCGCCGCAACGTTGTGAATTAGCGCCGCGGCTCCAGTAACTGGCCAGCCAATTTGCGCCACGGCTCCGACGGTGTGGCGTCGCGGCCCTTCACGGCTCCGCGGCGATTTCCGACTCGTTTCATTTTACACTTTATACACTTCTTCCTTCATTTACCAACGTGGAATACTTTGTCATTTGGCCAATAACCGTCCATAATTCTATGTCTCAAACGTATTACATACGTACCAATATCTCTTTCACTAATGAAATTTGCGATACCTGGCACTACGTGTGCACGTGTGTGGAAACGACGTTTCCGACGTGCGGGCCCAATAGTTCGAGTCATAAATTAATGAGATATACTTATTTCCACATTTAGTAGATTTCCAACAATTTCATGCATGAAATGGTAGAGATTAACAATATTAAAATCTGATGCATTAGTATGCTTGTCAGCCATGTTTGGTGCAGGGAGTCCATGACAATAGCTTGCCAGTGTAACAATTTTCGAGAATATCAGCCATTAGAATCGCCTATATGTGATCCATTCCTATTCACAAACAACATCTTCCTCCGTTTTCCTCTGAACCACTTCATGCATGAAACTCTGTCTTTGTTTTCTTCATTTCTAAACATGATAATTGTTCGCGCGGTAACATTATCGAACAATAAATAACGCGATAGAAGCAAATTCTACATCAGTACTAATAACTTTTCATTGTAACATTAAATTTACCTGTAGAAAGGGAATCAAATCCTTGAAGGCACATCTCGGGTGTGAGATTCAAATCCGTGAGTCTCTCTGCTTCAATGTTTTTTTTAAAAAAAATATTATTACAAAGGGGTGGGGAAAGGGAAATGGGAAGGGGATTACAATGTGGAGAATCGAATCTTCACCAACAAGGTGAAAATTCAGGTAGTTAATCAACTAAGCTACTAAGATCCTTTCTCACCTTCAGTATCGTAACGACGCAACAACAATTTTTGAGAATATCATCCATTAGAATCGTGTTTTGATCCAGTTGTGGCTCAAGGGGAAGCTAATAAAGCTTCGGTTTTAGGATGCAAATTTTAGGGCCCCTTTCTTCCTCCTTCATTTGATCCCTATGAAGCTATACACCCGTGTTAAAATTGTATTATATGTTGCATGTTTAAGTCGTTTAGCGTACTCCCTCTTAGTGGTGGAGGTGCCGAGAAAAGAGAAAGGAAAAGGGAAGATAAGATGTGGTGGAGGTGATGGTGGGGTGGCGGGGAAAGAGAAAGGAAAAGGGAAGATAAGATGTGGTGGAGGTGATGGTTACAATGGTGGTGGGGAGAGATAAGGAGGAAGTAGGAAGAAAGGGTGATGGGGGTAGAGGTAGTGGCGGAGAGAGAAAGGATCAACAAAAATAAATTAAAAACTTAAAATTAGGGAGAAAGATCAAATTTGCCCTTGAACTATGAAAAAGGTTCAAAGGTTCGGCATGACTGCTTCACTACTATATTTCATTTTCATACTTGATTCTAGTATGCTTAATTACTTGATCCGAGATCTATCAAAAATAACCTCTAACTTCACAAGATATGGGTAAGGTTGTGTATACACTGCTCTCCGCGGATATGATCACTTTGTGAAATTACACTGGGTATGTTCTTGTATGGAATCATCAGGTACTAAGCATTCTCGTCTTCTTAGTTTGAATTAGACCTGTCCACCGTGTCGAGGACCCGCCAGGCCCGACCCGAAAAACCAGGGCCAGGGTCAGCTTATAGCTGACCCGCGAGCCACTCGATCCGAAAAAGCGGGGACCCGACCAAGGTCAGGGTCGGGCCAGGGTCAGAATATTTTACCCGTCTGACCCGGTCTGACCCGGCCCGATCTTGACCCGACCCCAACTTGCATATTTTTTTAATATAATTTATATTATTTTTCCTTCGTTAATATTTATTTTGTACTTATACATATTTTTGCCATTAATAAGTGATATAATGCATGTTTTTATAATATATGTATTGCTCTAATCTACATTGAGCTCGATATAAAATAAGATAAAAACGATAGCTGGTTATTAATTATATATTTATATTATTAGTCGTTCTGTTAATATCACGGAAGCATAATGTAGGGAGAGAAAGTAGTTGTAAATTGGTGAAACTTTAAATGGTCATAACTCTGCGCTCGAATGTCCGTTTTATCCGATTTTTTTTAATTTTGCTTATTTTTTTTTATACAAGGCCGGTCAAACAGCCATAAGGCGGTTTGGCGCAGCCAATTTTTAGAAAAACATCTGTTTTCCCAATCAATTTGTGTTTTTCCCCAAATCGATTTCTAATTTTCTTTTTCTTTTTCTTTAGTCAGATCTCACGATATACAATACATTTCAACGTCGAAATTCCATGGTAATGTAGGGGTGAATGCCAATTTGAGTTTTGAAAATTCAATTTAAAAAAAAAATAATTCATCGACCCGACCCGATCCTGGCCCGCCAAAAAATACGACGGGTCAGGGCCAAGATCGGAAGTTTTTAAAAAAAATAGAGTCAGCGTCGGACAAGCAGGAAAAAAAAAATCATCCAATCCGGCCCTGACCCGACTCGACCCGACCTTTGGACAGGTCTAGTTTGAATCATTCGTGAGCTTTACATATTCCAACATCATTTAAGCAATCAACAACATGTATACATCATTAAAGCAATCCCAAGCTATATAACATATATCAATTCTTTATATATTTAAAGTTTCTCTTTTTCTTTTTCCTTCGGATTTTAGAGATTGGGAAGTTTTCGGATTGATCCACTTTTTTTCATTTTAAGAGTAAAAAAACTCTTTTTAAATAGTTAATCTAACATAAGAAAAGTATCAAAATCGATTTTTTACTCGGATGATTATGCTAAAAAGTTTTTTATATCTCACTTTTGAAATAAAGTGTCTAAAGTTTAATATGATCAACTCGAAAGCTATTAAAACTATATCAAAACTTGTACCGCATACGAGTGATAGTGTTTCTTCAAATCATTTATTTAATAATTTCTCAATGGAGAACTTTTGATTTTTTAATAGCCATTAAAATTGCATCCAAACTCCAAGAGATCAAACGACTTGAATCTGTTTTGAACTTATGGGAGAGAGAAAAGTAGGATAAAGAGAAGAATTTGGTGAACTATGAGTGTATCAGTTTTTTACATTGATCTGCTATAATATGCTACCAAGTTTTTAAAAGATAATTAAACACTAGATTGTATGCCCCACAGAACATGGAACATTTCTTGGTTAAATCTTCGTACACATTATTATATATTCTTATAAATGCGAATCTCGAATTAGGTTTCTTGAAACAAAATAATGACAGATTAATTTAAAAAATGGAAGAATAAAAGGAGGAAAAGAGAAGAACTGCGACATCACCGCTACTATGGTAATAATAGAGAGAAGAGCGGTGGATTGGGAAAGGAGATACAATTAAGATGTAAATCATCTTTAGTGTTTATAACTGTATTTGATCTCAATATATATTCAAATATCATTAAACAGGTATAAACACAGGACACGAATAAATTTTTATGAACACGTAATCCCAAAATATCTGTCGTGCCCACAACAATCATTATCCAATTTTGGGACCAAAAATTTATGTCACAAACATCTCAAGTTCACCAGAATTTTCCAAACAAAATATCTCAACTCACAAAACTAAAATATCTTCTCACAATTATCAAACCACGTGTACCATAAAAACCGAACATTTCCTTCCCGAACCTTCTTGAAACCTTTGTCATACAAACAAAGTTCCATTGGACCTCACTTCAAAACCGACCTTTCATATTATCTTTATATAAATGTTTCCTTTGACACCTTTTTCATGTCACATTTTCTTGATTTGAGATATAGAAAAATTGAAAGAGCTTAGAGGTGGTTAAAGTTTTTTATTTTTTTGATGAAATATTGAAATTAGAGGAATACCCTTGTTGTTATTTGAAGATGGAGTTTAAAGAAAGGTCACAATCATATTATAGTGTTCTTGGTGTTAATGTAGACTCATCTGATGAACAAATTAAAAGGGCCTATAGAAAGCTAGCAATGGTATGATGATGAAAAAAAGTTTATTTTTTATTTTTTATTGTATTCTTGTAATTAATTTAAATTTGGTTGCTAATGGAAATTTTGGTGCAGCAATGGCACCCTGATAAATGGACAAGGACACCATCATTATTAGGTGAAGCTAAGAGGAAGTTTCAGGAAATTCAAGAAGCATATTCCGGTAAAGTTACTACTTCTTCCGTCTCAATTTATCTAATATAGTTTGATTAGATATCTTTCGTCTCAATTTATGTGACATAATTTAAAAAAGAAATTGAAGATTTTTGAAATTTATGATTTAAAATAAATCATATATATTTGTGTGAATATAACTCATTTCTTAAAGAATAGAAAAAATTTAAGTTAAATTATTTTTAATTATAGAAATATATCATTTTTTGGGGGACATATTCAATTAAAAAGAACGTGTATCACATAAATTGAGACGTAAATTGAAGAGAGGGGGAGTATTATTTTCAATTTCATAATGCCTTTTTTATCCAAAAAAAAAAGTTAAATGTCATTTCTAATGTATATATATTTTTGTATGAATAGTGTTGTCAGATCAAAAGAAGAGAATGATGTATGATGCAGGATTGTATGACCCTGAAGAAGATGAGGATGAGGTATGGAAATTGTTGTTCTGTTTTTTTAAGACCTAATTGAGTTTGGATGATATGTTTCTATTTTTGGAACTTATGTTTTTGCAGGGATTTGGTGATTTTCTGCAAGAAATGGCATCTCTAATGGAAGATGCAAGGAAAGAGGTATATATTGTCTCCACATATATATATATATATATATATATATATATATATATATATATACTTTCTTGCTAATGAATTTTAGAACATTTTTCAAGGAACTCGTGTTGTGATCTTCTTGTGATAGTAAACGTATGGTGTTTAACTTACATGCATCCATATGTAAAAGATAGCTACTCTCCCGTTCAATTTTATTTGTCACGTATTTCCTTTACAGGAATCAAAAATAAAATGAAAAGTTTATAATATTACTTTTAATTTTTGCTAATTGTTTAATAATTAAAATCAATTAAAGTTTGTCAAAAAAAGGTGCAATCAACTAATTAATTAATGAGTTTCAATAATTCACACGTTCCCATAAAAAAGTAGTGTTGGAAAATGAAATTGAAAATTTTGACTTATTAATTACCAACAGTAAAATAGGAAAAGATAGATAAATTTTCTTAAATTTTTGAAGTGGAAAAGTAAAATTGGATGAAGGGAGTACAAGTTATCTTAACCTGCGCATGCTAATTATAGTAAGTTGTGCTTGAATGTGTTTTACTAGATCAAACACTGGTATGAAATGTTGCCCAAGATAAACTTGCTCTAGCTGATCGCAGCAATAATGTAAATTATTGTTATGAATCTGAAGGGAGCCTTAGATAACGTGACCCATAGGGAATGGGTTTGAGTTGGTGAATCAGCCACGCACTATGATCATATCATCCGAATGAATAGAAAATATCAAAAAGTTAGAATTCGCGGCTCTAATAACATTGGCATTGATATAATAGGAATTATTGGTCTATTAGAAGGATTTTATGGAGCCACGCACTATAATCACATCATCCGAATGAACAGAAAATATCAAAAAGTTAGAATTCACGGCTAATAACATTGGCATTAATATAATAGGAATTATTGGTCTATCTATTAGAAGGATTTTATGGATACATGAAATAGAGACAATCATGAATTTAAGAGAAATTTAAATGTGAAACGTTACGTTTAGAAATATCCTTATTGAAGGTATGTGATCTTTTATTACTCATGTTTTGCTTCCTGCTGCCTGTTGCCTATATTACACACTCTTGGGTACGTGCAGACCTTTCCCGGACTCTCTTGAGCACGAGATGCTTCGTAGTGGCTGCCCTCATAATATGTTATGAATTGCATTTATCTGGGATAAAGATAATTTTTTAAAGGTCAAGTGGTTTTGT
The DNA here is from genome assembly GCA_034509755.1 of Anisodus tanguticus. Classification (NCBI taxonomy): domain Eukaryota; kingdom Viridiplantae; phylum Streptophyta; class Magnoliopsida; order Solanales; family Solanaceae; genus Anisodus; species Anisodus tanguticus. The sequence continues at coordinate 411,913 of CM067540.1, read as the reverse complement.
GTTTGTTGTGCTTAATTGAAATGAACTATCTTGCATATTACTCACGAGCCAAGTAAATCAAGGCCGCTTTTGGCTTTTGTGGCGTCGGTGGCTTTACATGATGGATTAACTGCTTTTTATGAGGACATGTCTATAATGATCTTTCTGATTCGCCCCATTTTGAACTGTAGAAGATATTGAATTGATTTTTCTTTTTCATTGCCAATTCTTGAAAACAGGACAAAAATTACAGTATGGAGGAGTTACAAAGCATGTTTTGGGAAATGGCTCAAGGCTTCGAGACTTGTAATTGGTCTAGCTTCTCTCAACAACAAAACTTTGAGTCTCCACAATGGTTTTGTAGTTCTTTTGCTTATGATGATAACTCCAGAACTTCAAGAACAGTTCAGTTTGATGCGAATTTCGCAGACAGAAATCCCTTCTTTGATTACTCAAGCATGGAGATGCACGGGGCTAACCGTTTCTGCAGATAAAAGTGATCTCAGCAACAACGAATCGAGGCAAAGATTGTTGCTTTCAATGTTGTTCACATCACAGGATGTTGTTGGAACCAGTTTTGAGTGTAGCAAAGTTCAAAGGAGATGCCAAGAGTTTTGTCTTCCAATGAAAGAGGACAATAGGCACTAGAGAATTGTACATTAGTTGGATGCGATCATAACTGCATTGCAGTTGCAGTGAAAAATGAAGGGCACAATTCATTTGCTGCTATGTTCCATGTTGTCAACTACACTTATCTTTGTGGTGACAAAATGTTTTTCAGTTTTCTGTAAATATAAGTAGAATGAAATTCGAGAATTGGGCATAGTTTGTAGTGTTACTTTGGATGAGGAGATTTTCGAGAAATGTTTATGTATAGTGTTCTTCTCTGTGTGTGTCCATGTTTGTTCATTAATGACTGTTTTACGTGTGATGGTCATATTGGCAGGCTGCGAGTAAATCAGACTATTTATCTTTTACATGTCTCATTTTCTTTTCATACTTCTCAAATTATTTATCTTTAATATCTCTTATAATCTTTGTAGTTAATTGTTTCTTCTTTTTTTCTCTATTTTTTTTCTTCTATTTTCCCTCGTTTTTATTCTTTATTTTTAAATTATAATATTTTTTATTTTTATTTTTCATCATAATTTAATTTCATATTTAATTCTAGCTCCTTTCATTTTTTAATTATTTATTTCTTCTTTTTTATTTAATTGTCTCTGCTTTTTTTCTTTTCTTTTCTTTTTTTTCTCTTTTTTTTTGTTCATTTATTTTTTTCATATTATATTTTATTTTATTTTTTTTATCATAATTTGATTCTATATTTAATTTTAATTTTTTTAAATTTTTTTGTTACTTGTTTCTTTTTCAATAGCAGTTGAAGTATACTGTTGAAGTATAACTATGATACACATATGCTATAACACAAGACTGGCTGTTGCAGTATAACTATGATACACATATGCTATAACACAAGACTGGCTGTTGCAGTATACTATGATACACATATGGTATAACACAAGACTGGCAGTTCATTTAAAAAAAAAAACTCACCCCTCAAGACACTCAAGACACATATATACTGAAAGAGTATCATAGGGGACTATTCATTTCTTCAAGGAAAATACAAACTCAATCTTCTATAATACCCACAAGGTATATATCATATAATACTTATAGGGTATCATAAAAGATTGATTTATTCTTTCGAAAAATACTACTCAATTCTCTATGATACCTATATGCTATATAATATACTAGCAGAGTATCATAGAGGACTGACAGTTCATTCCTTCAAGAAAAAAGCACTCACTCCTCTATGATACCATCCTGATATATATGGCATATTCATTATAATATGATGCTCATATGATATATATCATATACTCACATGGTATCGTAAAGGATCAGTGAATTCTTTAAAAAGAAAACAATCCTCAGTCTTCTATTGATACTCACATAGTATATATCATATGTTGACATGGTATCATAAAGGACTAGTTCATTCCTTTAAAGAAAAAAATAGTTTAATCTTCTATGATACTCATATGATATACATATCATATACTAACATGATATTATGGATGACTGACCCACATGATATAACATATACTAACATATATGATACTCACATAGTATATATTGTATACTGATATGGTATCTTACAGATAGTTCATTCCTTAGAAAATACTTTCAGTCCTCTATGATACCGACTTGGTATATGTCATATACTGACAAGGTATCACAAATGACTTGGATGCAGAGCCAAATTGCTTCCACCAGGGTTTGAACCCACGTTGCAGGCCTCCAGCTAGATTTTTAAGTTTCTTTCCTTTACCGTCCAGCTATGCCCCGAAGGACTAATATTTCTTTTTTTGTGTGAATCGAGCGTTGGTGTTTATATTGGATTTCACTTGAGTTGCCTCATCTATCCTTACTAGGCAGGGTTGGCCCGTGCCAGCACTGGCCCAATGGTGGGGCATATTTTTTAGCGAATTGATAAATACTATTCACACATCTGGAATAACATTCACAAGGTAGGGGTACAGTCTACCTACACACTAAATTGCAGTGCCTTGTATTGAATAGGAATAGGTAACCATAATCCAACGGAGTTTTCAGTACAAGATGAGTACAACTTGTGCAAAAAAGGACGTAAGAACGATGTCCTTCAAACAGCCAATCTTGAACTTCATTTACTGCATCTTGTTCAACTTGCTACTTGATGCAAGGTTGTCCTGTTAATTGCATTTTGTCAAACTTTACAGTTGCTCAACAGTATTTGTTATTAGGCTGCCTTGTCTTGTAAGTTGGTAGTGCATGTACTGCTCAATTCGGTGACACCTGGACCACCTTTTTCCCTTGACAGAAGTTGATGGTGTTTTACCATGCATGACAAAGAGAATTTCACTCCTTAATACTGCAGAAGAATAGTTACTAGTCAGTGTACTCTTTGAATTCATCTATCTCCATTAAAACCCCAACCAAACAAAAGTATATCTATTCAGGTTCAAGCATAGACGTAAGCCTTAATGATTAGATATATAACAAACTGGACATGCTCGTAGACAATAGAAGGAACATGTTCCAGCCAAACGCTAATACAATTGACATTTAACATCTAAAACTCATAGCAGGGAAGAAATTCAATGTCCACAAGATGTAATAATCAATTCAACTACCTTATGTGGCTTGGAAGTTACATATGCGCTATGGAATATTGTAATAGCCGGTGGAACTGTAATTCTAGTCCAAAACAGACATAAACTTTCCATTTTAAAAAAAAGAAAAGGATACTGCATAACTTGAGCTTAACTTGAGTAATGACATACCTCTTAATCAAAGATCACCTTTGTCTCAATGGATGTAGTGGAGAAACTCATCTCATTGTAAAACTTGTTAATTTCCATTTGATGGCGATTTGGCTATCCATGACAGCGAGAAAGGAACTAAGCAAACAGATTAATCTTTGCAAGTCGTGAATGGATTTAAGGAATATATTAAAATCACAGAAGATCACAAGTTAAATAAGCAAGTAAAATTCTCTGAATTAAGCTTCTCAGAAGCAAATAATTTCCTACAAGCAATAGCATCTCCTGATTGTTGTGGACTCAAACTGGAAAAATCCTTCCTCATCTAATATCATTTTTAGCCAACTGGTAGGACCATGTATTCTAAAAGCATGTATTCCAATAGCACCTTTACATTAAGATGTAACACGGAGTCATGGATGTTATGCATCTACATCAACATAGAGCAAGTTTCAAGAGCTTCATCACGAGCAGGAGGACACCTTATGAGAAGGCTATGGATAGTCTCTACTCAAGACATGAGGTAATCTTAAATTGAAGTGTATGACGCAATAAGTTCTTCTAAGAGTAATGACATTTGAATCTGACATAAAAAGTAATAGGGTCGATCTGCTAGAGTCGAAAGTGTGCGCCCACTAAATTATGATTTGGTTGAGTGAAATTGAACATTGCACATATAATATAGAGAAAAGCATGAGAAACACTTGTACTTTTTTTTTATGACCACTGTTATACTAGACCCTTGTGTCCGGCCCTTCCCCGGACCCCGCGCATATCGGGAGCTTAGTGCACCGGACTGCCCTTTTTATTATACTTGTCAACTATCATCTAGAATTCATTTCAGACAACAATGATTTTTTTTTTTTACAAACTGAAAATGCGTAGTCCAGCCAAAACAACTCAAGGAAACCTGTAGACAGTTTCTACTTTCTGAGTTTAAACATACTTTTTGGGCAGTAACATGAAGCAGTATAACTGCTGCGCTTTCAAAGCATTTAATAGCTGAATCTTGGAATCTAATATCCATTAGTCAAAGCTGAAATTGTTAAAGATACACTAAATAAAATTTCAAGTATGCACCTGGAATATTTCAGCAATGCTCCGTTTTTTTACTACCTAGTCCTATTCCTGGAAAATCAATCAGCCCATCACCACCCCATTCCACTGAACCCTGCAATTTATCCGTTTCGTTTTCGCTCGCTGCTTTTTCCGAGTCAAATCCCCGAGGCTCGAAAAGGGTGGCCTCCTGTTAGAACCTCGGCTTGAGTAATCAGACATGGCATGGGCATGACAAGAGATTTACATGATGGACCTTGTCACAACCCAAAAACGGGTGGCATCATGTTGACATGGGCGGCAAGACATGTCAAGGCCATGACTTGGGCAAGCTGTGGCAAGGCAATGTGGGACAAAGGCATGGCAAAGACAATGTTGTGAGCGGCTAAGGCAACGCATGGCACAGCTAAGGCAAAGAAGTGGTGCGAGCAAGGCAGTGTCGTGGGCAAGTCAGACGTGCGGCAAGGACCAGAAGTTGGGCGGTTTTATCCATTTCCCTTGTATTCAGCCGAAATGGCCAAGTCTTTTGGGCGGTTGCTTTTCTATTTTAAGCATTTCCTTGTATTTTCTAGCAGTTGGGGATGTCAATTGCATTAGCCTAGGATAAGGGCTGAGTGGGCTGGTTTTGGTCTATCATTGTAAGCCAAGTATCGGGCAGTTGGCTGGCACACGAAAATATAAGTGTGCAGCCCAATACTTGTGAAAATTCGGGTTTTGTGAGTTAGAGTTTGAGAGAAAATTCTGGAGAGCAAAATTTGTATAGGGTCAGGGGATCTTGTGCCAAGGGTGGTGCGAAAATCAAGTGTTCTTGTATTCACTTTAATAATACGAGTTGTGAATTGGTTTCCTGTAAATTGCTACTTTATGTTCTCACTTTTATGTTGTCTTTTCTTCCACCTTATGCTGCCCAAAAACGTCTAAGTATCATACAAAGTCGTTGTTGCCTAAGAACGTGTATCTGAATTTTGGCTAAGTGTTGGAACAGGCTGAGTCAAGGCACTACTTGACTGCCGCGCAGGGACAAACCTCGCCTGTCGGCCGGTTGAAAATCGCCCCTGTGACACCTCCCACCATTGCCTTTTCATTCTTGTTTACCTTCCTCCTTATCATTAATAGTGGAGCTCCCTCCCTGCAATCTCTGCGAAAACAGCCCATCTTCTATGGACAATAGTGGTGGAGGCAACCTAGATTCTACATTCGAGTAATAATAAGATGAAACATCAGCAATTTTAGAACCACCCAAAAGCATCAACAAATGCTGGAAACCCACTTTGAAACAGAGCGTCACAATTCCAAAGCAACAATGAAATACTATCCCCCACCTCAAATCAACAGACAGTTAAAACAAAATCAGTCTAAGTATTTCTAGGAACAGAGTGAAAGTATGTTTATGTCCTAGAGACAATTTGTATTAGGATAAATGTACTTTATACACATTCGTATTATTATTAATGGAGATTAATATTTTGGCATTTGAAAATTATTGAATTATTAATTGATTGTTTGTAATATTCTATAATATGCATCCCTGGAGGTTACGCTGTTATTAATAGTGTGAGATATTAATATTATAACGTAACTCTTAAAATAGCCTCGACTAATGATCATCGAGAATGGGATATCTATGATATGTGATAAATCGACATATGGTCCGCATCACATCCTTAGAGGATGTAGTGTGTCTCACCTACTACGAGTAATGGCTACTCGTGATGGACACATGGATACTTTGAAAGTATTGGTATACCCTGTTGATATATTGTTTGTTATACTTGTCTAAAATATGATCAGCGTGTGGGAGATAGAAGTCCTTAGACTTGAGGTCAATACGCGCCTTGTCTACAAAGTAATGTACTTTGATCCCGTCCTAAGCTCAAATGCCTTATAGGTTAAGATATGGCTTGTATTGGGTACATTACGATGTGGATTAAAGGTGGTAGTTGAGCTAAGGTTAGGATTCATTCCTCGAATGTATATTCGAGAGAACACTCGGATACTCAGTGATATTAGGTTGACTAAGTCGTTGGCCAACGCAATAGACGTATTTAGAATATGGTCTAGTTGTCAACGAATATAGATGAGATACAATTATTAAGCCATTTGGATAGACACTTGACAAATCCTAAGCTTGATCGGGTGTGTCGTGAATGAAAGGATTTTATCTTACCACATAAAGGTTAAGTTTACTGGATTCGCGTAAACGTACTTCAAATATTGAGTTCGTCTTCCGGCGCCGTCTAGGAGTTCCACGTAGACCTTAATTTGATTAATGTCGTTATGAGAAGGTTTATAGGGTCACTATGTCGATTGTCTTTTCGATCTAAGGATGTATTGAGAGAGTAATTAAATGTTCGATTTGGAATCGAGATATTTAAATGAATAATGATTATTTTAATTAACTCAAAATTGGATTTTGGATTTAATTAAGAATACACGAAAAATAAATTGAGATAGTGCAGGAGCACGTCGAGCGCCACGACGCCCATACCCTAGGGCCGCGGCGCCTCTGCCTCGAATTTTGGGCCAGGTCCAAGGTCAAATCCTAATCCGGTTTTGACCTATTTTTCAACTATAAATAGAGACATTCTCTTGATTATTCATACACTTAATATTCAGATTATCATTCTAAGCCTTAGAGACTTAGAATTAAAACTCTCTCGAACATTTGCCGGATTTCCTAGCTTTCTGAAAGAGAAATACATTGAAGCTTGGAGCTTGCAATTGAAAGGGCAACCGCGTGTCCACCTTATAGTAGATAAAGACTCCAGATATTCTAACTTGTAAGTTTATGCATTATGTTACAAGTTCAATTGTTGTAGAAACATACCAGAAATGTTGTTGGGGTAAGTAAGAAATAAAATTTTAAACTTCCGATGTGCCTTACTTATGTGCTTTGAACCCAACAAACACCTACAGTGGTATCAGAGCCCAGGCTGGTTCAATGGTTACATACACAATTGAATAGAATAAAAATATGGGTTAAACATGAAATTGTATTAAAATGAGGTTTCTTGAAATCCTACATGTCTTGAACGAATGTTCACTTTTTGATATCACCCTAAATTATCTCCTACGCTAACTCGAGGAAGTCATTCCGCTCTAACTCGAACTAAGCCAAAAGTGCATTGTCCAGCTCATTGCACGGTGCACGACTAAGAATGAATGATGGTCGATATGGGTGTTATTAATAATGGTGGGTGATGATAAAAGACATGTGATTTGATCCCTAAATTATATTTAGGGCTCGAACAATTTTGAAAATCAACACAGAAACGTTTATCAGGACATGAGCGTCGCGACCCTATGGTAGGGCACCGCGGCCCTTGCTAGGGTTTCAAAGTGGCGTTGCGGCTCCATAGTGGAGCATCGCGGCGCTAATACTTCGTTTCAAAAACTTGGACTCACTGGACAATAGGCGCCACAGCTCCATGGTGGAGCGCCGCGGCGCTAATGCATTTACAGAAGCAGAAATGTTTCTGCCTCTGCAGCGCCGCGGCTCTATGGTGGAGCATCGCAGCGCTAATGCAATTGCAGAAGCAGAAATGTTTCTGCCCTTGGAGCGTCGCGGCTCTATGGTGGAGCGCCGCGGCGCTAATGCATTTTTCAGAAACCAAAAGGCTTCTGCCTCAGTGGCGCCGCGGCCCCACCTGTCCAAAAACAATTTTTTTTCCAGAGTTCAGAATGTTAACCTAAGATTATTATTATACGGTATATTATTTGATAAGTATACTATTTATGTGCTAAATGTCAAAATGTTTGTCATTTACATTTCTAGAATAGTGTCTGCTATAACTCTCTGGGAAGGCGGCGCCCAGTGTTTGATTAAACCATCTTATATCATGCATATTGGATTGACGGTTCCCAAACTATATGTGTCATTAGCTTTGCATGATAAGATGTCATATTGGATATGTCATAAAAGAGTTGATCTTGGTTAGAATCCTGAATTAAAATGTTTCCCAAAATTTTAAATACAAGTCTATATTAAAACGCATCGTCCATTATAATTGTTAGAGTGCAAAATCCTTTTCGGCGATACGAATATTTATGCCAAAGCATTTGCTCTAAGTCTACGAGCACCCAGACTCTTTCATAGATGTGTTTTAATGTAAAGGTAAATGATAAACTTTTGTGGGTATTTACACCAAAGTGTTTGCTCACAAAGGCCAAATTTGCTTAGATACATAAACGCAGTCGTGTAATAGGGTTGACTTTCTTAGACAAATCTTGGCGCCAAAGTGTCGGACTGATCTAAGGACGCAAGATTAAATGTAATATTTGATCAACCAAGAGTTGCGAATAAGTTTTGCAATTGGTTTAGAACCTACCAAGATATGTTATTGAAGTTATCAGCCAAAGCAAATGCGGAGATAGCATAGGCTTGGATCTTGGCCCATTATGACCTCAATTAATATAGGTCTGTTTTCTACCATGGGGTCGTAGAAGTATGTTAAAATAGTGGGAGCTAATTAAACAAAAGGCCTTGTTGATTAGCCTAAATGAATGTGTATAATAGGAAATAGATTTTGAGTTTGATTTCCGGTCTATCTAATTCTTCAGATTATTAAAGATGCCGAGCTTATCGTTGAAAATGTTGATTGAGATGAATAAACTTACTTTTATCACAGTTCCTACAGGAACTGAGACATGAACATTGGGAAGTTGCCTTGCGTGTTGTTCGTTATTTGAAGGGCTCTCCTGGACAAAAATCTGAGGTTGCATTAATCGAGGATACACGACAGAAAGAATTGTTCTATTTCCAAACTTCACCTTCAAAAAGCGCAGAATTTTTTATTTTATTTTATTTTCTCGAATCATGTGTTTTTCTCCTCGTAAGACTGAGAGAAATGAATAAATATGAAATAAAAAAAAAGAATCAAATCGCACCATCTCTGTAATAGGTAAATGCCTCTTTTTCTCCTGAAGTTGTCGGAATTACTCGTAATAAGATATTGGCTACAATTGAAAAGGTCTGATCAATAAAATTTCCATTTATCCGTGATCTAGGCATAGGTAGCAATCCATTCTAGAATTCTTCTCATTACCTCTCGTGGGAAAAAGATCTCTTACTTCGAGCTGATAGCTCTCTCTTTTTGACTGGTTGGTGTGATTTTGATTTGGCAACTTGTCCTCTTACTCGTCGCTCTCTCACGGGTTGGCTTGTTTTTCTTGGTCATTCCCCGATTTCTTGGAAAACCAAGAAACAACCTACTGTGGCACGTTCTTCGGCAGAGGCTGAATATAACTCTATGGCTTCCCGTACTTGTGAATTGAAATGGTTAAAGGGTCTTCTTCTAAGCTTGGGGATTCAACATCCTGCTGCTATTGGTCTATATTGTGATAGCCAGTCGGCTTTACATATTGCATAGAATCCTGTCTTTCATGAACGAACAAAGCACATTGAAGCAGATTATCACTTTATTTGCGATGCTATCCATGATGGTATTATTCTTCCTTCTTATGTTCCTACGACGGTTCAGCTCGCAGACATTTTTACCAAGCTTTTGGGGACACGTCAATTTCAGTTTCTGCTTTCCAAGTTGGGTATTTATGATCCTCATGCTCCAACTTGAGGGAGGTATTGAGATATTCTCTTAATGACATATATTATGAGATCATGTATTTTTGGAATATATCTTGATATATATATATATATATATATATATATATATATATATATATATATATATATATATATATATATATATATATATATTCTAGTTTCCTATTTCTAGTTTCCATTTTCCTCTTATTTTGTATATATATGTATGAGGCATATCAATAAAGGGGCAGGCAATTCACGACTTCGTCAAAATCTCAAACCCAAATAAGCAGAATCACAAGTTCAATCTATGGAGATAAAATAGATCACAAAGCTAACTTTCAATTATGGATTTACCTTGAATAGATCAAATATTGAGCTTGAAAGTAGTCGGCCGCAACTCAATTTCACATTGCAAAGATTCCTTAAGAGTTTCCAGAAATCTAACTTGATTATTCTAATTTTTGGAGATAAAACACCAGGATAATCAAAGGGAGATAGAAAATAGAAGCTAAGACAAAGGGAGAAATAATGAATAAAATAGAGGAACAACATAACTAATAAGGTATATTATCTTGTGTTTTGATGATTTATCAAACTTTCAAAGAATCAAAGAGGACCTGGTTTGCTATCTGTTCTTTTGGTTATCGTACAGTCAACAATTACAGATGTAAAGTTGTACTGTTCACTGACAGAAGTACAGCAGCACTACTGCAGCGTGCTAGTGATCAAACCAAGTGATTAGTAGTCCCTATCTTATCCCACATGCTCCCTAATATATATATATATATATATATATATATATATATATATATATATATATATATATATATATATATCACTTGTGCAAAGTCAGTGGCCACAAGGTTCTCCAAGTGCTTCAAGAACAAAGCTGTTTGCAAACTGAAGGACCAGATCCCGACAACTGAATATGTCTAAGTCCTTTAGTTTGTTTTGAGTCTTTGTCATTTTTTTCTTTATTGTAATCCTACACTACTTTTAAGAAGTGTCATAGTAGGATAGATTTCAACCTTTGTTGGTTGATGTTCTTGGCTAGAGTTAGTCAAGGTTTGTAGCTTTGCAATAGAGTTATTGTAAAGGGCTTACAATAGATGTATTGTAAGGGGTGGGGGATTGATAGTTTAATTCCTAGGTTGCAAGAGGTTGTAATATGAATTTTCTCAGTTAGTGAAGTTGGAAATCCTACTTGGTAGGTCGTGGTTTTTAATTCATTGAGCAATGAGTTTTCCATGTAAATACGTGTGTTAACTACTTTCTGTTTTGTTTAAGGGAACAGAGAGAGAACCTGATTCTTTATATTGTTTGGTGGACTTTTAGTTTCTATCAATTGGTATCATAGCATGTGCTTTCTAAAAGGTTAACACCTAGAAAGAGTCTCTCAAATGGTTGCTCCACCAAACTTAGAGGAAGGACAATCGACTACCATACCACCAAGGTTCAACGAAAAGTACTATGGGTGGTGGAAGACAAGGATGCACGATTTCATCATGGTCAAAGATTCTGAGTTGTGGGACATCATCTATGATGGTCATCATGTTCCCATGAACACAAATCTAGTTGGTCTTATAACTACTCCAAAAGCAAGGAAGGAGTACAATGGTGTGGATAGGAAGGTTGTGGAGAAAAAATCTAAGGCTAAGAAGATCCTTGTTTGTGGTATTGGACCGGATGGGTATAATTGGGTTTCATCTTGTGTTTCTACTAAGGAGATCTGGAAAGCTCTCCAAACAGCTCATGAGGGAACTACTCAAGTTAAGGAGTCCAAGATCGATATGCTCACGATAGAGTATGAGCTATTTAAGATGAGAGAGGATGAGTCTATCTAAGAGATGCATAACAGGTTCACTTCTATAATCAATGAGCTTAACTCTCTGAGAGAAGTCATTACAACCAATTACAACAACCTCAAACTAATATTACAATAATAACATGATTCACAGTCAATTATTTATAGATGTTTTGTGATCATTTCTTAATATATATATATGGTCTAGGAGAAAGCTATTACGTTCATGTACATCGTATCGTATATAGGCTTCTAAATCCGCTACTGCTAGCCAACATATACAAAAGCAGTCTTTACTTTTTCTCCTTCTATTTTCCATATTTGCAGGAATATTTGTAATTGATTTCCTGATCCCAATCCTTTTATAAATAAGTAAAAAAAAAAAACCATATTCCCTATAAATTGCATGAATTTCCTACTTTTGAGTAGGACGGAAGAAAAGGAAAATCTCAAATTCAACTAACCAAAATACTCCAAATTCTTATTCATGTTCAATAATTGGGATTGCCACTTCTCCACACACAAGATACTAGACCAATTAAAAGTATTTAATTACCTAAAAAGGCTCCAATTATTGAAAGCATCAATTCTTGTTAGATGTACAAATTATGTTGATTTATAATTAAATCAAACGAAATGGCCGGTTTTAAAAAATTATATAAACTCCAAAAATATTTTAAAAATTAAAAAGTAGTCCAATTGTAGGGACTCAAATTGGACCATCCACATGCAATTTTTTAATTGCCTTCTTGATTAAGCCAATACCATACATATAAGAGACACCTCATCATCAAACTCTTCTATTGTACCCTAGTTTAATCCACCCACCCCCCACCCCACCCCACAACAAAATAAATAAATAAATAAATATTGTACTCAAAACCAACAACCCTTAAATTCCTTTATCTTGGAACTTCCATGCAATATTCTCAAGAAGTGTAAGAAACAAACCCTCTCATTTCTCCCAAAACACTTTCCTTTTCCTTCCTCATTACTTAACATAATATTGTTGTCACATCCACTCTTAAATCCACACTTCTATCAACAACTCAAAGATTTTCACCAGCAAGTCTCTGAACATGTCACGACTCGTATTTTTTCTCTTATTTTTTGTGGTGACTGTACCAATAACCAATGGATTGAATTCACGAAAACTCGATGAGGGTGAGAGCAAGTGTGGAGGTTGTCCTTGTAATAAACCTTGTATTCCACCACCACCACCACCAAAGAAAAAACCCCCAAGCGGCTATAACTGTCCTCCTCCTCCTCCTCCTCCTTATTCCGGTGGTGGCGGTAGTGAAAATGTTCCCTATCCTCCAAATTCACAATATATTTACATGACTGGTCCACCAGGGGATTTGTACCCCGTTGACCATAATTTTAATGGTGCAAAAAGGAGCCTTTCTACTGGATTTTCACTTTTGATCAGTGGATTTTTCTTAATATTCCTTTTATTTTGGTAAAACTATGAATTTCATGAGTGAAAGAAGAAGAATAAGAGGAAGAAGCAGCAGATTTCAGAGACCAGAAATTTAGTGGCTAAGAATATTTTAATATTCCATATATTAGGTTGGTCCTTAGCTGTTATCTTGATATTCATGTATTACACATTTCCAATAATTAACCTTATAAATTTTCTTCTACCTTTTTTTTTTGTAAATTTAATGATATATATCAATCCTTTTCAAGTGACTTGTTGTTCTCTATTTTTCCTTTATTTCCCATTTATCTTTTTTTTCTTTGTAATATCATCTCCTTATGGGAGAATAATTTTTTTTTCTAGTGCACTGATTAGAAAAGTCTCTTATTTGGCCTCATTTTGGGTCCACTAGTTGGTTATGGCTGTGAGCAATTGTCATCAGATTCACATATTCTTTAATTTTCCCCCTTAAATAACGACGGTATTCGAATTAATTTGTGTGCATTTAACTATTTCATTAAATGTTACGAATATTATTAACCTTGGTGGCGGGTTGTTATTTGTTTACTATAATTTAGGCGTTTGATAAAAAAATACTAGTAACTTGCAAGTATGTTTTGTCTCAATTTATTTTCGCTTTCCATGATTCAAATTATGTATCAATATTTTAAAGTGTATTTTTTTCATCATATTGATATAAGAAGAATTGTAACTTATAATAATTTTTATATAGTTTTTTTAATATCTAAATTTTAAGTTTAAGATATTGAATTGATCGCAATTTAGTTTAAAGATTAGTCAGATTAAATCTCGCGCGAGAAATGAAAAGTGTCACATAAATTGAGACAAAACGAGTAATATTTATTTAAATTGTATTTTCTTATGATTTTCACTGACTATATTTACCGTTAAGGTATACCCTTGAGTTCTTAGTACTGATTCTTGATAATTAGTTAAAAAATGTTTACTGGAAATTAGATTGTGAAAACAAACGTTTAATTAGCAGATTGGGGGTGGGGGGCCTAAACAAAACAAGATAATAATTTATCTATTGCGATATGGACAGATCACTATCTATTGGGCTTGACACGTGGACATGTTTAATTCGTCGGTTTTGACAGGAAACTGTATTTGTGATTATGTGAAAATTATTATTTAAGTGCAACTACAAGTATATAGCTTATTATTAGTACTAATTTTAATATATATACCTCTTCACTGTTTATCTAGACTGACAATTTTTTCCTGCTTGACAATTTAATGGGGAAAAAAAGAAAATTTCAGATCTTCCTCATCCCATAGTCAGATAAATTGCATCAAGAAGGACCTAATTAACAAGAAATCACTTGTCTTTGTTTTTTATTTTTCGTACTTAAACCTTAATCAAAATCAACGATTGACAACAATAAGCTAGTTTCATGTAATGCAAATACAAGTAAGCAAAAAAGAAAAAAAGACGCAAGTTAAAAAAAAAACTATATTAACCGGTTCATAAAGTGGGTTGAAAAAGGAAAAGGCACATCTTATGAACTTTTTGGATAATTTTTATTCCGATCAATGAAGTGAGATAAAATTTATGAAAGATTAAAATCGCTCAGAATGATGACATAATGTTTGCTAATTTCTTTTTATGTACCTAAATTTTGATGCGATACAAATAACAAATGTCCAATAAAATAGTTGAAGGACACGCAAATAAATCTACACACTTCTTCTATATAAGAAACTCTTTTGTTGGGCTTTTTTTTTTGAGAAAGAATTGAACAAGAAGGTTCTAAAAGTTCTTTAATTTACCATGAAGATTTTTTATGTCAGAGTTTGTCAGAAATGAAAAGTACTAAGTGGGGGAAATGAAATCAACTTTGGTTTTACAAACTCTAGAATCCACTTGTCCCATTAAGTTCCAAGAAAGGGGATACATGGTCCCAAAAGCTACAATAAAACTTCTTGAAGTTTCAATATTTAAGCACAATGTGTTTAGTTAGGTGGCTATCATTCATTGAATCTTGAGAAGCCTTGGTAGAGTTGAATTTGTCCAATTGTATGGTTATAATTTCTACTTTAGTGGCTTGCTAACCCCATGTGCTATTGTTGGTTTTTCGGTTTTTGTTTTCATTAGGAAAATGTTCTTCATTTCTATTTTTTTTTTTTTTTTAAGCTGGCATTTGATGTCTATCTTTGGGGTTCAATTAATCTTATATATAGTAGAACCTATTACAGAAGAAAACGCTTCATATTTTTTTTTTAAAAAGTTTGAATTCGAAATCTTTAATTAAGTATGAAATCTTGTAATTAATTTGATTAATGAATTGATTATTTTAACAGCTGAATGGACAACAGAACATGGATAACTACAAGTTTTGATTTGATATGAAACAAATGGACATATGTAACATGTTAAACTCTCCTATGATGTGTCAACTTGTCCCACTCTAGAATTGTTTCAATTCTCTATTTTTTTTAAAGAAAATAACAAATGGTCCTTTATATTTATAGATTTAAAATATTCTCTTCATTATATCTTTAAATAGTTATGATATTTTAAATTTGTTAAAAGTGAATATTAATTCTAACGGGAACTGTACCATAAATAAAGGGAAAAGATACCTAAAGGCTAAAGGATAAAAGAAAGATAGGGAAAGGGAATAAATTCTTGAAATTCCCAGGAAACTATAAGCTTCTTTATTTATATATTTCGATGATTCTCTTTTCCTCTCTTTTTTCCATCTAATTTTTGGTTGTAAAGATCCACTTTTTTCACTTGTTGTTTTTTTTTCAAGAAGAAAAAGGTTATAACTTATAAAAGTATTCTAATTTTAGGAGAATTTTTCCAGCTTGTTGCATAAAAGCTACGTAACACTTTTTAAATTTTGAATGAGTTGCTGAAGTAGTTCGTTGTCTACAACATCAAACAACCATTACCATGAAAAAACAAAAAAGTGCTTTAACTTTTGGAATGCATGGTAATAGTATTTCCATATTTCTATTTAATTATAATAACATTTTCTTTTCCTAATCATTTGATATATGAAATTTATTGATATTAGCGAATATTCACCGTATATTTTGTAATTATGATAGATGTATATTTAAGGTAAGTTAGGATTCTTATTATATTAGGAATCAACCTCTGTACAACTATATATATTGTGAATAATGAAAGGAATTTCTAAGGGAAATTATTCTATCTTACATGGTATCAAGAGCCTAACCCTAATCCTTACTCTCCTTTCTCTCAAAAACAGCCGCCGACCCTCCCCTCGATTTTTCCTTCTGTTGACGGCAAGACCGGTTGCCACCATGTCTTCCCCCACAAATTCCGATTCCTCCACTGACACTTTTGACAACCCCTCTCAACGATCATCGTCTTCTTTTCACCCGGCTTTCGTTGTTACCAACATCAAGAACTCTATCTCCATAATTCTTGACCAAGAAGACTATCAATATTCCATGTGGACAGAACTGTTCTATATTCATGCATGTGCGTACAACGTGCTCGACCATATTGATGACTCTGTTCCTCGTCCCACCGATATTGCCGAATCGACTTGGCGTCGCCTTGACGCCATCGTCAAACAATGGATATACGGCACCATCTCAAAAGACTTATTGTGTACTACCATGAAAACAGGTGCTACGGCACATGACCTTTGGGTACGGTTGGAAGAAATATTTCAGGACAATAAAAATACTCGGGCCGTGTATTTGGAGGAGCAATTCAACAATACGCGTCTCGAGAATTTTAACAACATGTCAGAATATTGCAAACAACTGAAAATCATAGCCGACCAACTTTCCAACGTCGGGACATCTGTTTCTGAAACCAAGATGGTACTTCAATTAGTTGCTGGCTTACCGAAAGGTGAATACGATACACTTGCAACGATGATTCAACAAGCCGACCCACTACCAAGTTTCACTAAGGCACGGTCACAACTATTGTTGGAAGAAACCCGACGTGCTAAACAAGATGAGCATAATCAAAAGGCTTTAGCCGTTGACGGGATGGCACCACCGGCGGTCAACACCACCCCGCCACTACCGCAAGACCACCACGAGCAGCAGTCCCGCAGCAGAGGCCGTGGCGGCAGAGGCCGCGGCAATAATAACAATGGAAAGGGTCGCGGCAAGGGCCACAAAAATCAACAAACAGGCCCAAACCCTGCACCTTATTTCTAGTGGGCTGGACCGCAACCCTGGCCCAATACCGGGAACTGAGCCTCGCCTGCCTGCCCTTACCCAACAGCAGGGGCCCAGTTCTAATAGCAGTCTTGGGCACCCGAACTTCTGGGCTCAGCCCCAGCCACCGAAGGCCCATCAGCAGCAGCAACAGGCCCACCTGACCTCGGTCCAGCATTACCCGCAAGGCAGCAGCCTGGCCCCCACCGATTTGGGGCAGGCCTTCGGCACCGTGAACCTTCAACATCCCGACGATAATTGATACATGGACACCGGAGCCACATCTCACATCACCCGGTCATCAGGTAACTTATCCCAAATGCTTCGGTTAAAGTGTCCTCAATTTATTACTGTTGGCAATAGTCATCGCATTCCAATTGAAGGTTACGGTAACACACATACCAAACATCCTCACCCGCCTTTCTCCCTAAATCATGTCCTTTACACACCCAACATAATCTCTGTTAGAAAATTCACTCGCAATAATTATGTGTCTGTCGAATTTGACCCTTTTGGTTTCTCTATGAAGGATCTCAATACGGGAAAAATTCTTACGCGCTGCAATAGTGTGGGAGACCTCTACCTCTTCACTCAATCTTCCGCTGTCAGAACTCATTCACTTGTCTCCCTTGCTGCTATCTCTCCGTCAACTTTGCATAACAGACTCGGACACCCAGGAGATCCTGTTTTTAATACTCTTAGGACTAATAAGCGTATTCAATGTAATAATGTTTAACTTGCCCACCACTATTTTTCTTGCCCACTTGGCAAACATATTCGTACTCCATTTATGTCATCCAACAGTGTTACTTTTTCTCCATTTGATATTGTGCATGCTGATTTGTGGACCTCTCCGATTGTCAGTTCTTTGGGTCACAATTATATCTAGTATTATTAGATGATTTTTCACACTTTGTATGGATCTACCCACTAAAGTTCAAATCTGAAGTGTTTGCCAAGTTCCTTTAATTTCAAAAATTCATCAAAATACAGTTTGAAAAATCTATAAAATCTTTTCAATGTGATAATGGACGTGAATTTAATAATTTGGCATTTCACAATTTCTGCTCTAAATAAGGCATGGTTTTCCATTTTTCCTGTCCCTACACTTCCTCCCAAAATGACAAAGCTGAAAAGAATCATCTGTACCATCAATAACATGGTGCGTACCCTTCTCTTTCATGCCAGTTTTCCACCGTCATTCTGGGTCTACGTTTTCAAAATGGTAGAATACCTCCTTAACATTTTACCAACCAGCACTCTCCAAAACAAGACCCCAACTGAAATCATATACTGTAGGTTCCCTTCTCATGACCAAATACGCATCTTCGGTTGCCTATGCTACCCCAACCTGGCCTCCACTGCATCTCACAAACTAGCCCCACGCACCACACCATGTGTCTTCGTCGGTTTCTCACCTAATCATCGGGGGTACTTATGTTATGACATAACCACTTGTAAGATTATCATCTCACGTCACGTCACGTCACGTCACGTCACATTCGACGAGGCGAACTACCCATTTTCAAACCTTTGAAAATTCCAAACCACGGATTACATATTTTTCGATGAGTCGCCTTTCTCTCATCTACTCCAGTCGATGTGTCTCTGACAGTTTCCAGTTCCGATGCAGACTGCTCCAGCTGCTACATCACCCACAATGTCCGGTGGTGTCGCCAACCAAACACCCCCTCTCTCTCGGTCGAACCCCCCACTGCTCGACACCTCCACTGCTCGACCAACCATCGACCCGCGACCAACCACCATCCCTCTAAAAATAGCAAGTCTGCAGCCCAATATCGACTTGCAACCACTGTTGCCTCCAGAACCAGTAAACCAGCAGCCTTCCAGTCCAGACCTTCCACTGCTTCCTACCCACCGCATGGAGACTCGTGCCCAACACGGGATCTTCAAACACAAGGTTCACTTTAACCTTTCCACACAAACCTTATCACCCATTCCAAAAAATCAAAAACTGGACCCTAGTTGGAATGCGGCCATGTGCGAGGAGTTTAACGCTTTAACCAAGCAGAACACTTGAGATTTAGTACCTAGACCAGACGGTGTGAATGTTATCCGGTGTATGTGGCTATTTCATCACAAGTTTAGAGACAATGGTGACTTGGAACGGTATAAGGCAAGACTAGTTGCCAATGGCACTAATTAGCAGGAGGGTATTGATTGTGGTGAGACATTCAGTTCGGTTGTTAAACCAGCCACTATTTAGACTGTTCTCAGTATTGCTATGAGCATGCATTGGCCGATTCATCAGCTTGATGTCAAGAATGCATTTCTTCATGGGGATTTGAAAGAAACTGTGTACATGCATCAGCCCCCTGGCTTTGTTCATCCGGCAGTCCCGCAGTTTGTATGTCATCTCAGGAAGTCATTGTATGGCTTGAAACAGGCACCCCACGCTTGGTATGATCGTTTTGTCAGGTATCTTCTGCAGATCAGTTTGCTATGTAGCAGGTGTGATAACTCCCTCTTCACTTTTCATCGAGGTACATCATGGCTTATTTGCTATTATATGTGGATGACATCGTTCCTACTGCCTCATCTGACAGTTTGAAGAATGAAATCATTGCTCTACTCAAAACTGAATTTGTCATGACCGACTTGGGCAAGCTGAGTTATTCTTGGGTATATCATTAACCAGATCTACAACTACTATGTTCTTGTGTCAACGTAAGTATGCAGAAGAGATAGTGTACAGGGCTAAGATGGCAAATTGTAAAATTATGTCAACTCTGGTTGACTCGAAATCCAAGCTCACGGCCAATGAGGGTGCGCCAGTTTCTGATCGCACTCTGTATCGGAGTCTTGCAGGTGCCCTTCAGTATCTTACATTCACTAGGCCAGATATTACATATGTCGTTCAGCAGGTGTGTCTGTTTATGCACGATCCTCGAGAGTCCCATTTTGCGGCCCTCAAACGTATTATCAGATACGTTAAGGGCACACTAGACTTCAGACTACATCTCTACCCCTCTTCCCCAAACAAGTTGCTCTCTTACACGGATGCAGATTGGGCAGGATGCCCAGACACACGTCGCTCCACCTCAGGCTACTGTGTATTTCTTGGGGATAATCTTATTTCATGGTCCGCCAAGCGGCAGGCCACGCTATCCCGTTCGAGTGCGGAAGCAGAGTATTGCGGAGTTGCTAATGTCGTTGCTGAGATCTGTTGGCTTCGAAATCTTCTTTTAGAGCTCCAGTGTCCACTGCGAAAGGCGTCTATAGTCTATTGTGACAACATATCTGCCATCTACATGTCTCACAATCCGGTCCAACATCAGCGGACTAAGCATATTGAGGTGGATATCCACTTTGTACTGGTCGTCATTTATATTTTTAGCAACAATATATTAAATTTTTGTTGCCCTTTATATTTTTTTAGCAATAATATTGTAAAGAATGGATCTTGAGCCTAACTTAACCCCAAAAGTTAGCTTGTAGGGTGAGGATTGTCCAAGTCCGTATAAGGAGTCCATGTTCCCATTTCATATCCGATGTGGGACTCTTAACAGTCCCCACACGTCCATTAACTGCAGCGTGAATAATATAATTTAGGGGCCTAACATCGGTGAAATTTTTTTGGAATGGGCATGACTCTGAACCATGTAAAGAATGGAGTTTTGACATAACTCAATCTCAAAAGCTAACTTGTAAAGTGATGATTTTTCAAGTTCATATAAGGAGTCCATATTTTCATTTTATATTCGATGTAAAACTCTTAACAAATATATTTATTATTGCTAAAATTTTATTTTTAATTCTATACTTTTTTACCGTGATCACGTGTGATCAATTGGAAAAATACATTCGCTTTTCGCCCGGAATAGGTTCGGTCTCGAAGCAAATGAATATGAAAAGTAGAAAATAATAAAAAGTAATTTTAGTCGATCGATGCACTGAAATTTAGAAGAAAGGGGCTCCTCAATAGTACACCTAATCTTTCACTTTTTCACCAACCTAAAGAGCTTCCAACCGATTTCACACTCGTATATATATGTTTGGTTTCAAGTGGTAAAGATTGCTCCTAATACAGATAAAATTTAGCGAGAACACATAGAAAAAGATACTTGCATTTTTACTCAGGTATCTATGTTTACTCGGTATGATTGTTGATAAAGGTAGTAGGTATTTTGTGGAATTAATCTAAGTGTTACTTAGTTGGCTCAACACATGATTATAAAATTACAAAAAAAAAAAGTTACTTACATTTTAGTCTTTTTTTTTTCTAGTAGACCATTAAAACTAATATTTTTATGTCTAAAAGGAATACTCTATTGCAATAAAAGTTTAATTTATTTCACTTATATATTCTTGTGTTGCATTTCTCAACTCTAAAATAAATGACACTAATAAATTTCTAAGCCTTATACCTTTCTTCTGCCTCATTCTTGGGATTCCGTGCTTCTTTATGCAATTCAGAACTAGAGATGGCAATGGATCCTGGACCCGGTCCGGATCCGGTGTATCCGGATCCGTTTTATAAGATATGGATCTTCAAAATTTGGACCCGACGGATCCGGATCGGATCCGGATCCGTTTCTGACGGATCGGATCTGGATCTGGATCTTGTATTTGAGATCCGTATCCGGTCCAGATCCGACCCGTGGATCCATTTTTTATTAAATATATTCATAACCTAGAATGTAATTTTATAAGTATTTTCTTAAAATTACTAAGCACATCCTTGCAAGTTTAATTCTCAAAACAAGTTTAATTTATCCCCGCGTTAACTCAAAAATAAAAAAATAATGAGGTAACTTCGATAATAAAATCAATGTTATATTAGTGAATGACTAACATCTCCATAGACAAGTAGTTCAAATTATATTCACTTCATTTATGAAGATTCCAAGCACATGCAAGTTCTGCATTGTGGAAATACTAGTCAGCATTTTCCACAACTATTGTCATTGTCCAACATTTTTAATTAATAGCTCACAATCAAAATGAGACAACGAACAAAATATCTCATATGAACATTTCAAAATTGAAAAACGATGAAACTTGTTACTTAAGTAAAAATCGTTTGTCGATTTCAAAAAAAAATTCTTAGCAAGGTAAATTTTTTTACATGTGGATCCAGATCCGATCCGTGGATCCGGATTTGGATATGATTTTTATGGATCCGCTGGATCTGGATCCGGATCTGGATTCAGGTATGAAAAATGGATCTGGATCTGGATCTAGTAGGATCCGGTCCAGATCCTATCCGTTGCCATCCCTAGCCAGAACCATATAACAAGTTAGGACAATCAATAAATCTAGAAATTGAATAAAGTTCTTTATTTTTAGCCCTCTTATACCCCATCTCCCCTCTCTTAAGAGTTAAGAGGGCCGGGAAAGAAACCCGCAAGGGTAGCCAAGTTGGTGTAGCAGTAGAGCGCGGGACCGCAAGGTCACGAGTTCGATTCCCTGCATAAACCTTCTTGGTTGAGCCTGTCACACATGGCTTGCCAAGTGTGGTTAATCGGCTGACGTGGTTTGCAGGCTATTGCGTCAGTCCGGGGTTTACCCTGTGCGCACTCGAGAGAGTAGCGGCTGCAGGTTCCTTCGTTAACAAAAAAAAGAGGGCCGGAAAAGAAAAAAAAGGGAAAAAACTACACTTAGAACTATTATATATCAATTGGTAATATGTATATTGGATAAGACAGATGGATCATCCTAGTGATAAGAGAATAATAACAAAGACAATGATGAAAAGACAACTCAACAAACATTAGGCTTCTAATGTGCTTTATGCTAATTGGTAGTGAAAGAAATAATCCCCTTGATTATTTTCATTGATTGAATAAATATATATACAAGTTACATATTTCCATAATAGGAAAATCCTTTTCCTATTCTACTTTTAAATCCTTATTCTACCATAATTCTAACTATACAATTATGGTAGGTGTATAACACTAATTAAGGTATCCTTTTCATTACAATATACTACAAATATATATACCATATATACAATATCTTATTGGAACAAATATCCTGCGTATCCGGCCGAGAGGCCCACCCCTTCGCCGAGAGGCTTCTTGCTCGCCCCACCGCTCTGTTTAACACACCCCCGCGAGTCATAGCGGGCGGTTTTCAAACGCTGAGACTGTCCCTAAAATCTTCAAAGAGAACCGCTGGTAGACCCTTTGTAAAGATGTCTGAAATTTGATAACGAGACGGGACATGGCATACGCGAACTTGACCCTTTGCAACCTTTTCACGGACAAAGTGAATGTCCATTTCGATATGCTTGGTGCGTTGGTGTTGAACGGGGTTACCTGAAAGGTAGATGGCACTAATGTTATCGCAATATACCAAGGTTGCCTTCTGAATGGGACAATGAAGCTCCAAAAGCAAATTACGTAGCCAACATGATTCGGAGACCACATTCGCTACCCCTCGATATTCTCGCTCGGCACTTGAGCGTGATAGAGTTGCACGACATTTTGCCGACCAGAGACCAAGTTGTTGCCAAGGAACATACAGTAGCCAGAAGTCGACCGTCTGGTGTCGGGACAACCACCCCAATCAGCATCCGTGTAGGAGACAAGCGTAGATGTAGACGACGGATACAAGTGCAACCCATAGTCTAGTGTCCCCTGAATATACCGAATGATGCGTTTGATTGCATTCATGTGCTCAACTCTGGGATCATGCATGAATAAACACACCTGCTGAATCGCATATGTAATATCCGGTCGGGTAAAGGTAAGATCCTGGAGGGCCCCTGCAAGACTACGATAGCGGGTCGGGTCCTCGTATGGTGCACCTGCTGTGGAACTTAGCTTTGGGTTTGCATCAACTGGCGTGGACGTGGATTTACAGGATGACATCCCAGCCCTCTCGATGATCTCAGCAGCATACTTCCGTTGAGACAGAAACAACCCACCTGAATGACGCTTGGCGGCAATCCCCAAAAAATAACTCAAAGGCCCTAAGTCTTTCATAGCAAACTCAGAACTGAGCATGGTCATGATAGATTGGCGCAAGGCATCGGAAGAGGCAGTCAAGATGATATCATCCACATACAACAGAATGTAGGCCAAGGACGAACCACGGCGGTAGATGAACAAGGAATTATCTGACCTGCTATGAGTGAACCCAATAGTTGAGACAAAGTCAGCAAACCTCGTGTACCAGGCCCTCGGAGACTGCTTAAGCCCATATAAGGACTTCTTCAACAAACATACATGATGAGGACGGTTTGGATCCCTGAAACCCAACGGCTGATGCATATAGACCGTTTCCTTGAGATCCCCATGTAGGAAAGCATTCTTGACATCCAACTGATGAATTGGCCAAGTCTTCGAAAGAGCCAAGCTTAGCACAGTGCGAATGGTAGCCGGTTTGACTAAAAAGCCAGTTTGGCTAAAAAGGCGGCTACCGGAGCAAGAATTCTTTCAGCTTAGTAATATTCTTTTTATTTTTTCCTGTGATGATGATATCATCAACATAAATGATAAAGATTGTGATACATGTAGAAGAAGTACGAAAAAATAAGGAATGATCTGAAGAACTTTGAGAGAAGCTTGTAGTTCGAATCGTGGACCAAAATTTATCAAACTAAGCTCGGGGAGCCTGTTTTAAGCCGTAGAGAGATTTTTGAAGATGACAAACTGCATTTGGTCTCGGAAGAACACATCTAGGTGGTGGTTTCATAAACACAAGTTCTTACAGGTTGCCGTGGAGAAACGCATTTTTCATATCCATCTGATGTAAGGTCCAACCTTTTATAGAAGCCACATCCAATAATGTTTGTACTGTTGTCATCTTAGCAACCGGTGCAAAAGTCTCCTCATAATCCACCCCATACTCTTGTTTGTACCCTTGAGCAATCGACCGAGCTTTGTAGCCGTCAATTGTACCATTTGCCTTAAGTTTAATGGAATACACCCACTTTCTTCCAATGAGAACTCCATTTGTTGGTTTATCAACGAAGTCCCAAGTAGAATTCCATTTAGTGCACGGAGCTCTTCCGACATTGCCTCTTTCCAACAAGTTTGTGTAGAAGCATGTGAGTAAGGTGTAGGTACGTCAATAGAATGCAATGTGGTATGCATGGCGTAGGACTTACCAAATTTCCCCGAAGAGTAACCGAGCCGTTCAGGAGCATGACAGTTTGTCCTTCCAGACCAACATGGAGGAGTAACCGAATGGGGTGAACCCTCTCCTGAAGTTGAGGATGAGGATGTAGAGTCAATACTGGAATGAGAAGAGAGCTGGAGATCATTCTTATCGCCATTCACAGACTGTTCCGGAGGGTCAAGTGGAGGATCAGTAGCTACCACATCATCATCAAACTTGTACAGAAAAGAAACAGATTCCAAAGCATGCTTTTTAGAATCATTTTTGTAATAAAATTGATCCTCAAAGAAAATAACATGTCTCGATACTCGGAATTGACGACGAACTGCATCATAACATAGATAACTCTTTTGTGTGTCACTGTAGCCAGCAAAAATACATTGTGCTGCCTTTTCCGAAAGCTTATGTCGTTCATGTGCAGGAAGATGGACAAAACAAACACAACCAAAAACTCGCAAGTGAGAATAATCAGGCTTCTTATGAAATAATTTGAAGTACGAAGTCTCATTGCCAAGAATTAGGGAAGATTGTCTATTGATCAAATAGACAGAAGTATATACAGCTTTGGGCCAGAAATGCTTTGGCACATTAGACGTACCTAAAAGAGCCAATGTAGTTTCAAAAACATGTCAATTCTTCATTTCTACAATGTCGTTTTGTTCTGGCGTATGAGGACAAATGCGTTGGGCTATAATTCCTTTATTTTTGAAAAACACAATAAGATTAGTATTAATGTACTCTCCCCCGGAATCAGAACGAAATATTTGTATAGTTTTATGAAATTGTGTATGAACATACTCAACAAAATTCATAATAAGAGTCGGAACCTCCGATTTATTTCGAATAAAAAACACCCATGTGTATCTAGATACATGAATCATGATCAATAAATAAAATAAAATACTTATATCTCATACTTGATAAAATAGGAGAAGGACCCCAAACATCACTATTCACTAAATCAAACGGATCTTCATAAGCAGATGAACTGGATGGAAAAGGGAACATAATTATGCACTGCAGAAACTGAAAGAAAATAATTATGCATGTGGCGATGAACCGACTCTAGTAGAAATATTCTGCAAACTTTACACCTCGTTGCCATGATCATCCCGGTTTTTAGATTTAGCCTTCAAATTTGGTACATAAAGAACGTTAGACAGATTTCCAACAGAACCAATACCGGACGTGGGCAATATATGCCCATTTGTCGTATGAATAACATGTTTAGAAACGTCATTAGATAACGAAGAAAATTGATACAAATCTCCCGTCATATCATTGGAAGCAACTGAATCTAGATGCCAAGTTGATTTAATAGAATTAATTGTACCTGATGAGGATGCCGAGAGTGCACTTGAGATGGCACCGGGAAGGGCAACTGCTATAGAATCACAAATTAGTCTTTCGAGATCGCGACCAGCAGGGAAGGAACCTGATGTTGTAGTGACGTATATCTGATATGCTTAGTGAGTTGGCCGCGAATGATTTGGATGACGACGATAGTGCGAAATATGATGGCCAATAATCTTGCAGTAAGAACAATACTTTTTCTTATTAGGACAATTGGCTACTATGTGACCAAAGTCGTGGCATTCGTAGCACTGGACACTTCGCTTAGTTTTTCCTGTCGAAGCAACATCTGATTTTTTGCAAGTAATGCCACAACAGGTAATGGCGTGGACTCTATGGCAGCCTGAATTCCAAGCCTGGTCTCTTAGCGTAAGACGGTTCCCAACACAACCTCCAGAGCATGCGTGACTTCTCTGTTCAACAAACTTCCATGAATCGACTCTAATTCAAGCCCGAGTTTCACTAAGAACTGCATCATCCTTGTCTTTTACCATTCTTTCAAGACTTTTTCGAGCCATGCAGTAGACAGATTCTGCCCAGAAAACTGATCTTGTTCTTACTAGAGTGAATGCAAGCCAGCGTAAAAAGAGCGAACATTCTTGTCCCCCTGTGTATACTCGACAACATTTCGTTCCACTTCAAACTCTCACGCGAGATTGCTTTGTTGATAGAATGTACGAAAGTTGAGCCACATCTCATAAACAAGACTAAATGGTCTAAGTCCCATAGTAATGTCGGCATGTACCAAATTAAGCATCCAAGCGATTACCTTTGCATTATTCAATTTCCAGAGATCCAACTCTTTTGGATATGTTG
Organism: Anisodus tanguticus; assembly: GCA_034509755.1. Classification (NCBI taxonomy): domain Eukaryota; kingdom Viridiplantae; phylum Streptophyta; class Magnoliopsida; order Solanales; family Solanaceae; genus Anisodus; species Anisodus tanguticus. Next base: position 384,359 of record CM067540.1, on the reverse strand, counting down.
GCGGACGAGTAGAACCATGTAACAACCTAAAAGGCCCTTACATTGAACAAAGATTTCAAAGTGGAATTCCCATAGAGCAAAACTGGAACCGTCCAATTTTATGGAGAGCAAATCAGGTGAGGATGATTTCAAATCCATTGAGCGACAAAATACGATAGAGATCAGAAAAAAGGTACAGGATACATGTGTAGAGAAAACAGAGAGCACGAAAGGAAAACGAAGTAGAGGAATATAGAGAACCAAAAAAAATAGACGATGACTATGGATACCATGATAGAGAAACTGGAGATTTTCAGAATAGTTTTCTTTCTTTATTCAATAATACAATATGAATATTTATAGCTATATAATGTAGGGTTAAAGTCATATTCTAAGATGTATATATTGTAATAACTACACAATCACTAATTAAAACCTATTCTAGGAAAGAATATAATTAAGTTCTATTCTAGGAAAAAATATATTTTATGATAACTATACAATTATAGGATTGCTTAACATGAAGAACTTCATGCATGGTGCCTTCGTTTTTCCCTTATGGACCACACATCTCCATCATTAGGGCATCTCTCATCTCTGTAAATGTTCAGTAAAATCAATTACTTCTTCCGTTCTAATTTATGTGACATTAATTGATTTGAAACGGAGTTTAAGAAAAAAAGAAAGACTTTTGAAATGTGTTGTCCAAAATAAGTTTTTTATAAATGTGTGGTTGTAAATCATCTTATAAAGTTAAATTGTTTCTAAATATAGAAATGTGACATTCTTTTTGGGACATACCAAAAAGGAAATGATGTCACATAAATTGAGACAGATGGAGTATTATTTTATATTTATAGTTGTGCGAAAAGAAGACCCCGATACAAGTTGTTTCAAAATAGGGACATTTTTTCATGAAGACAAAATCCTCTGGTGAAGATGTTTCTTTTGTCATTATAAACTGAATTCGTTGTGAACCTTTTTATATTAGTAACGGCTCATGAAGTAATCACAAGCATTAATAATATTGTCAAACGAGTGTGGTAAGATGAATGTTATTTTACTTTTAGTGAATTAAAAATATCATATCCGGATTTTGAAAATAAAAGAAATTAATGATAGAAAGTTAATGTAACACATTCCCGAGATTTTAAATAATATTCTCTTAGACGAATGATTATATGATTTGACTTTAGTAGAAATTAATGTTAAATAGATTAGCAAGTGGTGGGAAAATGTGAAGGAGAGATATTAGAAGGTGCAATTAAAACCAATATGTGCATGAGAAGAAGTTGCTATCATTTTTAATGAACCCTACGGGATATAAATTTGAATTAATCAGTCCATAACCGAAAGCTATATGGTTATAACCAAAAACAAAAGTACTGGCCCTACCTTTCCAATTTCACTTGCGTGTGGATTAATCAATTCTTGAGTATTCGACCACTCTTTTTCAACAGTCAACAAATGGATGCTTCAAGACCTAGCTATTTTCTTCTCTTACATTCATTACATTTTGTAGAAAATTTTCATGTACAACTATTTTCCTCGTCCACCTTCTTATATTGCCAATAGCTTACCCAAATACCAAGAGTACGATTTAATTTATATACACTGAAAAATGTAAACAATGTCAGCCCAATCAGTATATTAACCTGTTATAGTAGATAGTATACTTTATTTTTATATTGTTAATCAAGTTTTTACGTAAAATTTATATATAATTATCTATTAGGTGACTGAAAAATTATTTTCCACGATCGATAAGTGTATTGTAAAACTCCCAAATATATATGTAGAAGTTAAATGACTTTTAGCCTGATCTAACAATTTTATAGTGACTTTCAAGAGGTAGTTGTATACGGTGAAAATCGGTACTATACGTGGTATGGTTTGGATATTGGAATCAAAGAAAATATCAATGCTTTGTATCGGATGCGGATTGCATCAGTGGTTAGTCCGGGTATCTTAACAAGACTGATTGACGACCGAACTAGAATTAAATGTCATGTCATGTTTTGTTGTCCAAATATTAGTTGGGTGACTTTAGATGTGATATAGGAAAAGTTTGGTTACCTTGTAATTACAAAATAAAGAAATATGACCTTGAGATATCAATATCCATAGTTGGGTGACCTTTGTATTACTACCTCTGACTTTCAAGATAAAGGAAGCAACCAACGAGGAATTAACGATATTCAAAAGCAAAATTAAACAAGATCCAAGAAAATTATTTCAAATCTCGAGTAGTAACTTTGAATTCTCAATTTGAATTATTATTATTAGTAATGTGAATGGAGTACATCATGATTTAGCAAGAAATCTCATTTTTGAGAAGCTTCCGAATTGATTTATTGTGTCCCCTCCCTACTTCCTAGCTTGTTGATTTCCTCCCTTTATAAATTGATTGGCAATATTGTTTAGATTTAGAATAAAGATGGGTCACAAAGTACCATTAATTTGATATAATAATACAATAATACTATTATTTAACAGTACAATTAGCAACACATGCAAGATTTTTTCAACCTATATAGAATAGAATCAAAATTTGTCAAAACTTATGAATAAGACGAAACAAGCAAGATTTTATATCCAACAAAACTTGTGATTAATTCAATCACGGGCGTCTTTAGGCCCGTGCGAGCTGTACTACCGCACAGGGCCCCCGAAAAATGAAAAATTTTAGGGGGCCTTTTTTTCATTTTTTATTAAGTATTATTAGCCAGAATTTACTGTAAAGACCCATAATTCGCAGGTCTTAGCCCAATCTAATTATTGAAATCGTATATTTACTTATATTAAGGACCGTCTTTTACGAATTAGAACAGGCCCCCAAAATGTTTGAGACGGTCCTGAATTCAATATATAGTAGCAAATTTAGGCATCAAGAAGAACTTATGAAAAACTGAACAAGCATAATTATTTCATTCTTTCGGTTGTGTAGTGGGCCGAAGTGCACGTGTAACCGATTTTGGGACCATTATTTAAGTTATGTTTGTAATGCGTAAAAATTTACAAGTCAACTCATTTCAGATTAAAGACATGTAGTATATGAAATTTCACATGACTAAAGTTCATACATATATATATGGTTGAATTTCAATCATTTTTGTTGATTTTATCTTCCATCATCTTGTATTGATCTTGAAGAACAAGAGGAACAATTTCCAGAACAATAAAGAAGAAAAGAACTTGAAGAACAGAATCAGAAACAGTAAGTAGAAGAAGAAAAGAAGAAGAAGAAAGATGAAGCTTGTGATTGTAAATGTTATTACTCTTTTTTCAATGATTCGAATTACATATACATTTTATATATATATATATATACATTTTAGACTATAGATTCTTAGGAGCCTTCTTTATTAGTTAGTTAGTTTGGGAGCCTTTCTTTTAGTTAGTTAGTTACTAACTATCTTAATTAACTTTGCTAACCAACTAACTACTTTTTTAACTTCTAACTAACTTGTTGAGTTGTTGTCTATCTCTTTAACAGCCTCTCTCAAACTGGATACTGGGAATGCATTTAGTAAGTCAAGCTTGGAGCATAGATACTGATGTTGAATCCTATTCAACCCTTTGGTGAATAAGTCAGCTGGTTGATGTTTAGTATGTATGTATTCTGGTCTTATCATTCCTTTCTGAATTTTTCCCTTATAAAATGTAGATCAATCTCTATATGATTTGTCCTTTCATGAAATACTAGATTTGCTGCAATTTATATTGCTGATTTGCTATCTGTGTAAAATGTCACTGGTAACTCAAGTTTTATCCTAATTTCTTCAAGTAGTCCAATTAACCAAGTCAATTCTGCCACAGTTCCTGCTAGACTTCTGTATTCGGATTCAGTAGAGCTTCTAGATATTGTAGATTGTTTCTTAGACTTCCATGATATAAGAGATTCTCCAAACTCGACAATATACCCTGTGACTGATTTCCTTGTATGAGGACAAACATCACGGTATGATGTTACTGTTTCTTGTGATTTGCTGGATAATAGAATGCCTTGTCCAGGTTGATTTTTGATATACCTGACTATTCTTAATGCAACATCGAGATGTGACTTCTTTGGCTGTTGTAGGAACTGACTGAGTGTTTGAACAATATAAGCAATATCATGTCTTGTAACTGTTAAGTAAAGTAGTTTTCCTATCAATCTTTGATAAGAACTGACATCTTTCGGTACTTCATCTTCTGGTTTTATTTTCCTTTTTTCTGTGTGTTGTTGTTGTTGTAGATGATTATCATACTCTTTTGTGGTTAATTTCAGCACGTAATCTATAGGAGTATTTACAGGCTTAGCAGCAGACAATCCAAGTTCAGAGATGAGTTTTAAGGCATATTTTCTTTGATGCATAAGAATTCATTTTCCTGATCTTGCAAATTCTATTCCCAAAAAATATTTCAGTTCTCCCAGATCTTTCATTTTGAAGTCTTGTTGTAATGCTTGTTTTGTTTCTTCTATATGTTGGATATGATCTCTTGTTATTAACATGTCATCCACATAAACCAGTACTAGAGTTATTCCTTTGCCAGTATTATTTATGAATAGAGAATGATCATATTGAGACTGTCTGAACTCCATTTGTAATAGTGCTTCTGTGAGTTTGAAATTTCATTGCCTTGGAGCCTATTTTAATCCATATAAGAATTTAATCAGTCTGCATACTTGGTTGCCCCCTGGCTAATAAATCCTTGAGGAAGGTCCATGTATATTTCATCATATAAGTCTTATTGTAGGAAGGCATTATACACATCCATTTGATGTATGTGCCAGTGTCTAGATGCTGCAATGGATCAGATAGATCTGACAGTCACCATTTTCACTACTGGGGAAAATGTCTCTTGATAGTTTATCCCTTCTTTTTGGTTGTATCCTTTGGCCTAATCTAGCCTTTAATCTTTCAATTTCTCATGTTTCCTTATACTTGATCTTGTATATCCATTTACAGCTTATAAATGTTTTTCCTTTAGGTAGGGAGACAATATCCCATGTATGATTGTCCTGTAGTGCTGTTATTTCAGCTTTCATGGCATCCACCCATCTTAGGTCTTTGGATGCTTCAGCATAGTTTTTAGGTTCAGTAACTGTTGAAAAAGCAGTGAGAAAAGCCTTGTATTTAGGTGAGATAGTTTCATAGGAAATATAGTTGGCTATAAAATATGGTGTTGTGGAATTTGACTTATTGTTGATGAAATCTTTGAGCCATATTGGAGGTTGTTTAGATCTTGTAGATTTTCTGGTGGACAGTATATTAGATGTCTGACTTTGTGTTGTATGTATTATAGATTGTGGTATCTGTATGTTGTTAGTGTGACCAGTGTTTGAGTTTGTATGTTCATATAGAGTGTGATGCTGAATATTTTCTGTTATGCAAAGTGTTTGATTTGTATTTTCTTGTTGAAGATGTTCTGATGTATCATGTATTTGAATTGATCCTTTATTTGTATGAGCCTAAGAATCAGGAAGAGATCTAGACAAGTAAATGTTAGAAGTAAAAGAATTATCATCATACTCACCACTGTTATTATGTAGAAAAGTATATTGTTCTGAGTTTTCTCCTTTGAAAGGAAATTCATCCTCCCTGAAAATCACATCTCTGTTTACAAAGAATACTTTGTTTTGTACATCATATAAAACATATCCCTTTTGTATTTCAGAATATCCCATCATAACACAAGTCTTAGTCCTGGATTGTAACTTATCAAATACTGTGAGATCTTTAGCAAAACACAAACATCCCAGCACCTTCAAATGACTAATATAAGGTTTTTTGTTGTACAGTTTCTCATAAGGTATCATTCCAGTAGTAGAAGAAGGTAATCTATTTATTAAATATACAGCAGCTTGTACACACAACCCCCAAAATTTTAAAGGAATATGAGCTTGAAACCTTACTGCTGTTGTGACTTTTAGTATATGCCTATGCTTTCTTTCAGCTACCCCATTTTGTTGAGGTGTATAAGCACAAGATCTTTGATGTATAATTCCTAGACTTAAGAATAAACTATTACATACATCATTTACAAACTCTATTTCATTATCACTTCTTACTATTTTTACTATTTTATTAAACTGTGTATGAACAAAAGCTAAAAATTGTTTAATAACAATACAAACATCTGTTTTAAATTTGAGGAGATATACCCAAGTTATTCTGGTGAAATCATCTACTATAGTAAGAAAGTATTTGTGACCATTGTGAGTTTGTACTTTATAGGGTCCCCAAACATCCATATGAACAATGTCAAAGCTAGAAGTACTTTTATTATTACTGTTAGGAAATGGAAATCTACATTGTTTAGCACATGGACACACATTACAATTTTTATAGTACTAGCCATAACATCATGTTGTGCTCTAATTAGTTTACTCAATACTGCATTAGATGTATGTCCAAATCTTCTATGCCACAACCTTATTTCTTCCTCAGATATTACAGCAGGTTCTTTGATTTTTCTCACATTAAGTCCTAGTTTCAGTTGTTCATTTACACCTTTTTCTTGTGTCTGACTCACTAACATGTACAAACTATCTTGCAGTCTACCAATCTCCTTCACCCTGCCATTGTAGAGATCTTGAAACAAGTAGAAATCGGGGTAGAATGTGGCTGAGCACTGAAATTCTCTGGTAAGTTGTGATACAGACATTAAGTTAAATTTGAATTATGGTAGATATAATACATTGTTAAGAGTACTTCTGTTGGATATAGTGCTTGACCCTGTGTGAGTGACACTTACTTTTTCACCATTAGGCAAATGTACATTTTTAGAGTCATTTGTGTTTATAATTCTGGTAGCTTTATTTAACATCTGTATATCTGAAACCATGTGATTGGTGGCTCCAGTATCAATGATCCATTGTTTAAGTACATTAGCTACTAGAAGAGATTTGTGTCCATTTATACCTGCTATGTTTGCAGATGATTGTGTGTTACTTGATCCTTGTTGCTGAGCAGTTGTAGGATGATCTGTGTTAGATTGTGTGCTTCCATTGTGCTTTAGAATTTGTACAATCTGTTCATATTGGTCTCTAGAAAACATAGGTGCTCATGTGACTTGCCACTGGTCTGAATTACTTACTGTAGTGAACTTATTGTTCATTTCATTAGTTCTACTTATTTTTTCCTTTTGTCCTTCATAACCTTCTGAACACACATGAACAATATGTTCTTTTCTTTTTGACTTAAATCCTAAAGGGTACCCAACTACTTTATAACAATAGTCCTTAGTATGACTTTTCATTTTACAGATATCACAGTATAGATTGAAGTTCTTCTTGAACTTCTATGTGTTTGTGCTTGTCCTAGTATACAATGCAGTAGGATCATGACTGATATTATGCCAAAATCCACTAGGACCAGCACCTAATAATCCAGTAGCCTTAGCAGTGATAGATTTTTTATTTTCATCACTAGTAATCATAGAATATGCCTTATTTACGGTAGGCAGTGGTGACATTAACAGAATCTGACTTCTTGCTTGCATATAATTTTCATTTAAACCCATTAGAAACTGATATAGCTTTTGCCTTTGAAGATATTCTACAAATTCTTTAGATTTGGGACATCCACAACTAGGATGTGGAACTAGGGACTGAAACTCAACCCATAATGTCTTTAGCTTAGAAAAGTATTCAACCACACTTGCACTTCCTTGAGTTAATGTGGCTATTTCTCTATGAAGATCATATGCCCTTGAGCCATCTACCTTGTCAAACCTTTCTCTTAAATTTTCCCATACTTCAAAAGTAGTATCAGCATACAAGACTCCACTCAGAAGGCCATTTGACACATAATTCATTAGTCAAGCCTAAACCACTGCATTTACTTTATCCCATTGATCTCACCATTCTTCTCCATAGTCTTTTTTTCTTATATTTTTCATTTACAAAGCCAAGTTTATTCCTACCAAGCAATGCTATCTTCATAGACTTACTCCACATGGCATAATTCTCAAAACCAAGCAGTTGAAAGGATATAAGTGACACCCCACTTACATTAGAAGACTGCAAGAACAGTGGATGATTGTGATCTATAGTTGCAGTGATTCATGTATTTAATCTTGTTGTTGGATGTGTGTTATTTTGACTGTTTCCAGCAATAGGTATTTCAGTATCCATTGTATAGTTGATATCAATATATGACTTTGATCAAGAACCTCATATTTTAGACACACTTTTCTTCCAGATAGATTTATCAGAAGGAGGATGCAAGGCAAGAATTCAGAATTTAAGATGATGATCAAGAGTTTTACAGAAGTGAGATATTACACAGATGAGGTATGAACACAGTTCAAGAATCAGAACTTTAGGAGAAAGAAATCTTTATCTGGTTTATACCAGACTTATCAGTAGCTCTTCAGATCTCAAGACTAGTCTGAATTTTTCAGTTTTAGTGCATCTAAGACATAAGAACAGATATATCCAAAGACAGAAAGCTGGACACAGGATTAGAAGAACAAATATATCCAAAGACAGAAAGTTGGATACATGATTAGAATCAGAATCACAGAAACAGAAATCAGAACCAGAAAGAACCTGAACCAATGTAACAGTGGATTGTCTTCATTTATTTTTGCGGAAGAAAGACAATCATCAATGTGGATCAAGGCTCTGATACCATGTTGATTTTATCTTCCATCGTCTTGTATTGAAGAAGAAGTAGTAAGAAGAAGAAGTAGTAAGAAGAAGAAGTAGTAAGATGAAGAAGTAGTAAGATGAAGTAGTAAGATGAGGAAGTAAGATGAAGTAAGATGAAGAAGTAAGATGAAGCTTGTGATTGTAAATGTTATTACTCTTTTTTCAATGATTCGAATTACATGAGATAGATGTATATATATACATTTTAGATTATAGATTCTTAGGAGCATTCTTTACTAGTTAGTTAGTTTGGGAGTCTTTCTTTTAGTTAGTTAGTTACTAACTATCTTAACTAACTTTGCTAACCAACTAATTACTTATTTAACTTCTAACTAACTTGTTGAGTTGTTGTCTATCTCTTTAACAATTTTCTTTTGAACTTTAGATATTATATGACTGAAATTTTGCTATTTCTGTCGAAACTTCAACCATTTTTACTTGACGTTCAGGCCTGTTTTCTAGAACTGCATGCATATATAACCGAACTTCAGTCCCTGCATCAGCATATCTGGAATTATTCCAAAGTGAGTAGACGTGTAAAAACTTTAAGAAAATTAAACACAAATGATATAACGATATTCAAATAAAATACTCAGTAAAAGTTTTACCGAGTATAGCTAAACTTGTGAAATAGGCTGGATTGGGATAAGCGTGTTTGAGCGCTCTACAGTAGTCATATTCAGACTACCATGTGAAGTTTCCACTAGAAAGTGATGAAAACATCCCATCACCTAATCTTATCATTAAACTTTATCTTAGTATAACAACATACACTCACCATAAAGATACCTTCCTTAACAAATTCTTAGTTTAAAATTACTTGAGCCACCTACTATTTAATAAATAACAAAAAGAAAAACATTTGCATGGTCGACAATATTCTCCCACCTAAATTATCAAAAGACATAATACAAAGTGGCCTAAAGCCTTTTGCATCTTCCCTTAATCTTAAGCAAACCCCTCAAAGCTCAAAAGTCCATTAACTCCCCTCTTTTTCATTTCCCCTTCTCTTTTTTCCTTCCATTTATTTCTACAATCTTGAAAAAGAAACTAAATTTGTCCATGTTTCTCTAAAAAGGACCCCATAACTCAACCTCTACATTTTCTTGATACTCATTTCCCCTTCTTTTTTTTCTTTCTATGTTTCTCTAAAAGGACCCTATTAACTCAACCTTCGAGATTCATAAGGTAAAGTCTAGCCTTTCTTGCTTGTACTTCTCTTTATTAGAAATTAATCTTTATTATTAATATTGCTACTAAACACACTGTCTAGTGATATAAATTCATTTAAAAAAAAAAAACTCAACCTCTACTTCATTTCCTTACTACCCCATCTTTTTTCCTTTCATTTCCCTTCTTCTTTCCTTTTCTATGTTTCTCTAAAAGCACCCTATTAACTCAACATCTACCTCATTTCCTTAATACCCCTTTTTCATTTTCCCTCTTTTTTCCTTCCATTTCTTTCAACAACACAAAACATGGCTTCTAAATTCACACTAGTACCATACTTTCTTCCATTGCTAATATTACTCAACTTTCCGGCAAGAATCACAGCCCAAGAATGTGCTTACCCTTGTTATCCGCCTCCGACCGGCCCCACAGGAAACAACCCTCCTCTGGCAACTACAACACCACCAACCCCACCATCACCACAAGGGGGATATGTCCCAAATCCAACACCACCAGCTGGTTATAATAATAATCCTTATATTAACTCTCCACAAGATTTTACTAATGGTGAAGCACCACCACCACCAGAACCAATTGTGCCTTGGTTTCCATTTTATTATAGGAAGCCACCTCATGCTGATGTTGATCAATCTTCATCATCATCAAGAACTAGCTGGAAGAAGATGATGATGATTATTACTACTATTGCCCCTTTGATTTTCATTTTTCATTAAGTTAGCCATCTATATGAGTAAGTTTTGATGTAATTAGTAGACAACATGTTAATAAGATTGTTTGATAATTGTTGTAGGATTTTATGTCTAATTAGTGATCATCGCTTACATTTTTCTATGTGTTTTTTTTTTTTAATATTTGGTGATGAAAGTGATATACGGATAGATGGATTAGTGTTTTCAAATAATCAGAAGTTGGGGTGTGGTAAGTACTCCTTCATCGATGATAAAAAAACTTGAATTCTCAACTATGCGAATGAAGTCGTCTTGGAGAGCACTTCACCTCCAAAGTAATATTTTTTCAGTGCGAGTTTGAATTAGTTAAGTCCAAAAATGGATAACCAACATTGGTTGGAAAATAAGGGCATTCCGGTGCACTAAGCTCCCGCAATGAGCGGGGTCTGGAAAAGGGCCGGACCACAAAGTTCTATTGTATGCAGTCTTATCGTGCATTTCTGCAAGAGATTGTTTCCACGGCTTGAACCCGTGACCTCCAAGTCACATGGAAGCAATTTTACCCGTTGCTCCTGATAACCGACACTGGTTGGGAAATTATTTTAAAAAACGTATTTTCAAGAGTTTTGGATTTTACATTTGGTAATTGGTTTCTTCTATATGGTTCTTTATTTATTTCTTCAAGAATCAGAATTATCATGAAGAGTATGATGATCACCACCACTATTGCTCCTTTGATTTTCGTTTTTGTCTTTTGATCACTAGTTTTATTCATGAAAATGGATTTTGATGTACTTAGAACATGTTAAATTAGATTGTTCGAGAATTGTTCTAGGATTTAAAATCTAATTAATGATCATCAGTTTATTTTTTCTATGTGTAGTCATTTTAAATGGACAGAGGAGTTCCTCTCCGTTTATTTTATTTGCAGAAAATAGTGAAAATTATATTTGGTGAACAACTGATGAAAGAGATATATGGGGATGGATGATTGTGTTTCCAAATCACATTAAAAGTTGTGTTTGAACGCTTTACCCCTAACTTCTCCAAAACGAATATTAAACATAATGTGAGAAAAAACTTGTGTTTTCATGAGTCTTGGGGTTTACCTTTGGTAATAAGATTCCCATATGTCGTTCTTTATTTACTGTAATAGTTTTCTTGATAACTTGATTCCACATGACGATTTTGTTTTTTTAGAAAGGAATATTCTAGATATTTACACATACAATTGGCATTTGGACCCTTCTAGGCTTCAAGTAATGAAGTCAATATAGACTTACCATTTTTTTATAACTATTATCTAGTATATATTATTCAATAGTACAATTAATTTAAATTTACATCGCTTACTATTCATTAAAGAAAATAATACTTTCCATCAAAAGTTTTTAAATTTTTATTTTAAAGCTCGAATCCAAAAATTTTAAATAAAAACACTCGTGGTAGTAATAGGTAAATACAAGCTTCTACAAGATCATGACCATCACCTAATATTTGATCTCTCTTTTGAACAAGTAGCTTCCTCCCTTCCTATCATCTTTTTATCATGACAACCAACTTTCCCAGAAATTCATGCAAAGTTGCATCACTTCCTCTTTGTATTCTCAAATGACACCACCTTTTTGTCGTTTTCTTTTTCTCTTTTTCCTTTGGTTTATTTTGTGTTTTGTTTAGTTACTAGAAATAACTAAGGGTGGCCAGTGGGCCGGGACGGCCCGACCCCGCTCCGGTCCCGCCCCGATTCCGAGTAAAAAAAAAATGGTAGTGGGACTCGAACTCGGGACGGGACAATGTCTCGTCCCGCCAGACCCGAGCCCGCCCCCGATCCCGCCTTCCCCCGATCCCCCTTTGCAAATATAAATGTTGCACCAATGGCCATTTTAGATTTTGGCCGTTGGGCAACGGCCATTTTTTGCCTCCCCCTCACCCTCCCCCTTAATATTTATTTTTAACCCATAAGTTATTATATTTACACTTTAACCCAACCTACAATCTCTCTAATCTCTCAATATATCTCTCTACAAGTCTACATTGTTTACTAAATATTCAATTTTATTTATTCTTTGGAAATTGGGAGTGAAGTTGGCAACTAGCTTGAGGATCTTCCATCGAGCAAAGGAAATTATCAAGCAATTAGAACAAGTTTTTTTGATAATGTAATTTTTTTAATTGCAATTTTATTATGTAATTTGCAACTTTTGGACAACACCACAAAGTTGCAATTTCGACAATTGTATTTGTATTACAAAAAAATCATATGTCTATTAAATAATATAAGAGGCACAAAAACAGCCTTAGGATGTTTTTATTACACTATCTTGTCTTGTTTATTGAGATTTTTTTATACATATGTTATTAAAAAAAAAAAAAACCCGCCGGAACCCGCCCCGATCCCGACCCCGCCCCGCCCCATTCCGACGGGATCGGGACGGGACTGGAGCAAGTCCCGCCAGACCCGACCCCGCCAGAGCCCGCCAGACCCGACCCTGCCAGACACGAGCCCGGCCCACTGGCCACCTCTAGAAATAAGACAAGTAACCTTCTGAAATATATTACAATATATATTTATTCTTTCACACTATTAATAGATATAAGTTAAATAGTCCTCAAAAATATATTTAACTTATATACCCTGACAATATTGTTGGACTAAACGGTTCAAAGATACTCTTAACACGATGTAATATTATCCGCTTTGAGCTAAGTTCGCACGGTTTTCTTCAAAAGGACTCACACCATTAAGAGCATCCAACATCTTATAAGTAACTTTTTTTCTTTTCAGCTACCAATGTAGAGTTCACACACCCAACAAATAGAACTATATGATGGCCAAGAAAAGAGAAAAGACACCACAATAACCATCTGTTTCTTTCTATTCATTTTTTTAATAAAATTCTCGTTTCTGAAGTGTTAATATTTTGGGTAGTGAGAGGTGGAAATTAATGATTGAAGAAATAAACACAAATTAACAAGCTGTGAGTGACTTATATGGCCATCAAAAGAGAGTGATGTTTCGTCTGGTAGCTTAAGATGTTCAAAAGTCACAATCTCATAAAATATTCGTTTTTCCTCTATAGTTGGTCAATTGCCAATAATGACTTGACAGATTAGCAAATATATGATGTTAATCTCAAATTATGGCATGAATTGATTTGATGATTCGTATGTGATGGTGACTCTTTAGTCATTAGGCAATAAAATAAGTTAATAGTATTTTATTAAATACATGTATTTAAGTAAAAGATATGACCGGCTGTGCTTTAGTACCAGCCATGGTGGTCCTATTACTATTTGATTCACATTTTAAGGATAATTGAGGTTAGCCTTTTCTTTGGGTTGTCGGGGGGGGGGGGGGGGCAATGATATGCGACCAAGTAACAGCAATTACATACAACATGTGTAACAGAAATGCTAACCTACACACTAAGTATATCGTCGCAGATACGTGATCAATTGCCTTAGCTGTCTGATTTAGGAGCAAGTTACCTTCATATTTGATCCATCTTGCAGACATGACGGGTATTAAAAGACGTAGAAGTTCATGCGTCTAGGAAGTAACACCAACAGCTAAACGAACCACTCTTGTACTTCTGCCCAAATCAATACTTCTAATATCCTTTCTCATTGCATTGTTTCCTATTCTTCGCGCAACAACCTTTGTTTTCTCATCAGCTTTGAAGCCGTTGTTCCTTTTGTTGATATCTGATGTTCTCGGTCTTGGAAACTTCGCGACCTGCCTATTCCGTCGGGTCAGCCGGGAAGTTTTGCTTGTTGGAGCTGAAGATGGCACGCTGCTGTCTGATAATTCTGCTTTGGTTACTTCTGAGGTCTGTGGTGTATCAGCCACATTTAGATGTTCATTAGTGGAACATCTGTTATCAATTTCTTCCCTTGAACAAGAAACAGTGTTCTCTGTTGCACTAGTAGCTCTAGCCCCTGGAGATGAATGCCCGCTTTGTGATTTACTTGATTTAGTTTTACTTGCTAACTCCTGAAAAAATAACCAAAAAGCAAGTTATATGATTTGGTATATCGAAGTGGGGGGAAACATAATCACTGATTAGGAGGATAAGGATGAAGATTAACTGATGACAAGTGCAGACACTCATAAGTACATAGCCAGACAGTTAATTAGTAAGACATTTTTTTCCTGTAGCAGTAGGATCACAAGAATTATGTATTTTGGGAGAGAGATCAACTGGTTTCAGTCCCACTTTCAGATCAATACTAACTGCTCTAACATCAATGAAAAGTTTGGCATCCATTTGGCTGGCTTCTCATATTACTCCCATCCGCATGAAAGAGTAATATTCACTATGAGTTCAGCTTAATCTTCACTATACATTCGGCTTTCAGCCTGGCGATGATCGAAAATAGAAAGCCAAAGTTTAACGACCATCAAAGTTTCCAACCATGCCATTCCAGAAATTAATGTCTGATGCATCCAAAAGGCTTTGTCAGATAAGCAAGTTTACTTTGAACCAACCTGTTCCTAGTATACACCTTTATCACCCATACGCAACGAGATTATAACTAAAAAGGGCCACAAGGAAGTATGCTGCTTATCATGGGCCCTAAAGGATATCATAATAGGAGGACCAAGGTACAAGATGCTCTATTCGTCCTTTAGTTTCAATGTAACCCTTGATCAAGGATAGCAAGATAGAACTTCCCTATTTTACTTTATTTTTGGTTTTGATTTTTAGAAAGGTAAAATTGTTTATCCAAGAAAGGGGGATTTGAGTCATATAATGACACGAGAGTGCTTCTACAATAACAAGTAAAACAGCTTGTAAACATATCTATAAACAAGGTTTACTTTCATGTGAGAACAGTATGCTAAGTGCACAGTTTTGATTCAACCTAGTTCCAACCGAGGAAAACAGAAAATAACAGAAGAATTAGGAAGACACTTGAGATAGCTGAATTTGGCGCGATCTGAATTCTCATTATTTGAGACATGTTAATACCTTGTTCTTTTCTGACCGCCGACCAGGTTCACGGTAGAAGGCAGGCATGGGAGTTGCTTTGAAATTGAGACTTCTCCGTAGCTGTTTGATCTCTGCTTCTTTCTTTGCCTACATATATAATAGTAAATCAAACAAACACTCATTCAAAAATATTATCATCTAACCCCTGCAAATGATATTTTATATATTTCAAGTCTAAACAAAAAACTGGGTTCCATTAATCACAAGAATATATCCCAATAATCTTTAAGAGCTAACATTCGACAGATAGCAGCCTAATGATTCTCAATATTAATTTAGACCTGCTTCCATTAATCACAAGAATCGGTGCCTGAGTTAATTTATTACCTGGGTTCTTGCTTGAAGCTGATGTGTTTCTTCCTCTTTGGCGTGCATTTTCTCCTCTAGCTTCATAAGGAACTGAAATCAATATCAAAAACTTTGTTTAGGTTTTATATGAGTTTTAAACTTCACCAAAATGACACAAGAAACTGGTCCTTGCCTCTTTCCTTTTCTTGGCCCGCTCTTCACTTTTGAAACGGAAACTAGATCCATTCTGTCTCACGCCTGGTTGACATGAATTTACACTCTGCTTATCTCTGTACAACAATAATATATGTACAAGATAAATGTTGATGAACAGAATATGTAGCTAAAGCTCACAGTTTTCCTTTTTTTTTATAAGGTAAAGCTCACAATTTTCCTACGATATATACCTGTTTACACTTTGGTTTACTCTATGGCTCACTTTCTCTGTACAAGAAGCACGAGAAGCGACCTTTCTTGCTCTCAGCTGTTGTTCAGTGCTACATCATTCAATAACAAACGAGATCGGGAAAATTAGGATGAATCAGTGCGACCAAAATATCCTAAATTTTCAATTTCAAAGACATGATTAAGCAGCATACCTTTTCTGTTGATCAAGTACATTTGCTTTTGAAACTGAAGAAACCTGAATAAAGCAAGACATCTGTTCCAAAGCAATTTAGAAAAAAAAATGAGCAATAAGTTCCAAAGCATTGAAAATTGAAAATAACACTAAGGGTGTGTTTGGTATGGAGATGTTTTCCTATTTTCAAATGTTTGGTTGGTCAAAATTTTTGGAGAAAATTTCTTTAGGATAACAAGTTCCTTAAAATGAGGAAAATAGGAAGTAGGGAAAACAAGTGTCATTCCACTCTGACCCATCCTCCAACACACCTCATCCCACCCCTCATAGCTCCTAGCCCCACCCCAAGCCCCCATAGTATTTGTCCATATTATATATAAATGCTAGTAATATTTTCTGCTTACTTACCAAACACCAGAAAATAAGTAAGAAACTCACTTATTTTCCAAGTTACATTTTCCGTGAAAAATATTTTCCATCATACCAAACAAACCCTAAGCATAAATCTGATAACTACCTCTGGTTTTGACATTCTGGCTGTTGGGCGCAATTGGAGAGCACCAGGAGCGTCCAATCCGGTCTTTTCTCCTTTTTGTGTCAAAAAAACATCACTATGCCTTCTATTTGTTTTTTTTGGCATGTCTTTGTATGCTTGTTTTGAGAATGTTCCCTGGCCACTAGCAACATCAACTTGTGACAACATTCTGGATTTCGTATTTCTAGATTGAGATGTAGTCCTCACCTGCGTTTTAGGCACCACACAGTCTAAATAAAGGGGCAAAAATTTCTGCTCTAGAATAAGACAACAAATGCTAAAAGAGGTGTACCTTCGAAGATGAACTTCGTTGAGGTTCTGAACTAACACTACCATCTTTCTCAGCAGTGTGGGCATTAGAGGAGAGATCAACAGAGTTTGATGAAAACTCCATACTACTATCTTGGCCCTCTAGTTTCTCTTTCACTTCAATCTCGGGTACAGGATCATCATCAAAAGCAGAATTTCCAGCATCGAGATGACATTTTTCTTCAGCTTCCCGATGTTCAGAAACACTTTGAATAACATCGGAATTGTTGGTAGCTTGTTCAGTATGGACTCCACATTCTGTGACTTCGATGTCTCCGTTGTTTGATCCATCAACACTCTCCTCAAAGTGTGCAGAATGACCAACCTCACTCACTCGCTCAAAGTCCCAACCATAACCTGTATTCTCAGTGACATCATTTTCACTAGCTTGATACTTTTCACTACGGAGATGAATTGATCTATCATTATTTTCATCAAAGTGTGCTGAATGCCCAACTTCATTGACAAGCTCGAAGTCCCCGTCATAACCTGTATATTCAGTGATACCATTTTCACTAGCTTGATTTTCATTCTTCAGTAAGTTGGCTGATCTATCATCATTTTCAATAAACTGTGCAGAATGGCCAATCTCATTAACATGCTCAAAGTCCCCCTCATAACCTGTATTCTCAGGGCCATCATTTTCACTAGCTTGAGACTCGATCCCGTTCTGCCACTCAGAAGAGCTTTGGCTTAGAAGCGCCCTCCTTCTAAAACGCTCCTCAAAATATGCTTTCTTTTCAGTCACAGAACCTGGCTTGGAGTATTTCTCAACCTCTTCAAGATACCTATTGTGTGTGAAAGAAGACCTCTTCTCCCAACATAAAGCTTCATTCTCAAATCTACCGAATGAGATAGATCCAGATTGCCATGAATCTGCCTGCCAATTTTGGTAATGTAGATTAAGACCAGGAACCACAACTCACTGATCATATATTAAGTAAAAAGCTTCATAGATTTAGGAAAATCCTCGGTTTCCCGTACTGGTTAAATTAGTAATGTCAGAAGTAGTAAATCCTAACTTGCTTATACGGGTAATTTTATGAGATGACGGAACTCTCAAAATCTTTTGCACTAAAAGTTCCATTGTAACATGATATCAAGGCAAACCCATGGAAATACTCCTTATATCAAAGATATATGGACACTACATAACTTTATTGCATTGGAAATGACTATAATAAATAAGGTTTTCGCAGGCGAATATTTACTTTTTCAATCCCCATTTCATTGGTAGGTTACACACATGACTTCTCAAATCTCAGAATACATGAATTAATCTCTAGTTCGTTCCGCCATCTCGACCAGTGAATCATTAAGATTCTTTTTGCAATAGAAGCAAAGCCTCAATCGATGAACAAGCATGCATCCCAGCATTTAATATAAGATCTCATGGAAGTAATTACGGATCCATAACTAATAAACCTACACATATTAACACGAGGAGGGGCGGAGCTAGGATTTTTATTAAGGGGGTTCAAAATACAGAAAAGTAAACATACGAAGAATCCAAAGGGGTTCAACATCTACTATATATACATAAAAAATAATTTTAACCATGTATAAACAGTATAATTTTCAGCCGAAGGGGGGTCGGATGAACCCCTGGGCCCTTACTAGCTCCGCCCCCGGCGGAGAGAATGTTTCCCGATCACTCTCTCATATGGAAAGAGAGCGTTATTGTACAAGGAGGCTATGTACACATTTTTTCGAACTGAAAGTGAGATATTGCAACCACACCTGAAGAAGCACCGCAACAAAGCTCTTTTCTTTTCTCATTGCAGTGCAGTGAGGAATAAAGGGATGTGAAAAACAAGAGTTTTAAAGTCAATAAAACAAAAAAACAAGTAGAAAAAAATCAGTAACTGCCTCAAACCGCTGAAAAAGGATCCAAATTTAATTTTACGGAAAAGGCTAAAATATGTCATCGAACTATCGGAAATGACTCATTTATGTCACTCGTCAATAGTTTGGTTCATTTATGACATCGCTTTTACAAAAATGGCTCATCCATGCCATTTTCATTAACGCATGTTTTACAATACCATACATGACACATGGCCTCCAATTAGAGGTACACGTCGTTTAATTAAACCAACCCAATTTTAAATCCCAAATTAATAAAAAATTCGATCCATACACCCGTCCCACCCACAACCATAATCTAGTTGGAGGTCACGTGTCATATTTGATATTGTAAAATTGACGTTGATGAAAATGGCATGGATGAGCCATTTTGGTAACGGTAATGGCATAAATGAGCCAAACTATTAACCAGTGGCATAAATGAGTCATTTCCGATAGTTCGATGGCATATTTGAGCCTTTTCCGTTTAATTTATATGCATCTTCTTTATTCATATTTAATCATATTCAACACCCAGAACTCATAAATTGACACTGAAATATGATCTCCTGAAATACCAATCTACTAATGAACATAAAGATTCAAACTTTTTTCTCCCCAATTAACTACAGAAGAAGAATAACAAAAATTCTACCAAATCCAGCAGACTAGAGAAGAATACATTTGAGGAAAACGGAAACTAACCAAAGAAATGCAGATGAAAATGAGAGTAACAAAGAGTAAGATCCAAAAAGAATTACAAAAATAGCAACTTTACCTGAAAACTAAGCCTAAAGGGTTCTTGAATATCACCAGCCATTTCAAAACTGATTCCTTTTAAAGCACCTCCATAGATATAATCTGCATTTCCAAACAAACAAAATCTTAAAATTCTGGAAAAAATCATAAGATTAAAAATAAAATCAACACCCCATTACTTAAAAATCAAATCTTTTCACTATTCCAATACATAAACAACATCAAAATCAACACCCCATCACTTAAAAATCAAATCTTTTCACTATTACATACATAAACAATATCAAAATCAACACCCCATCACTTAAAAATCAAATCTTTTCACTATTACATACATAAACTACATCAAAATCAACACCCCATCACTTAAAAATCAAATCTTTTCACTATTACATACATAAACAACATCAAAATCAACACCCCATCACTTAAAAATCAAATCTTTTCACTAGTACATACATACACAACATTAAAATGGACCAAAAATGAAATTTTAAAGATATAAAGAGCAAGAAAATTACAGTCTTGAAAAGGGGTTGTAGAATAAGCAAAATTGAGAAGATTTGTTTGAGAAATAAATGTGAAAGAAAACGTGTTGAGAGTAGAGAAGAATCGCTACTTTGCTTTGAAGAAGGGAAGATTAAAGAGAGTTGAGACGGACTGGTAAGGGTGCTAGTTAAATGGAGCGAACATGAATTGTTGAAAATGAAAATTTGTCTAATTGAATTTTTTAATTTATGGAAATAATTAGTTTTGGATTAAATAATTAATTAGATCTTAAAACCCAACCGAATTGCAGCTACATCCTTCTAGTTTAGCAATATTATAATCTAATCTCAGCTAGTTTGTAAATCAGTCTTACCTCCCTTTTTGTCTAGTTTTGCATTATAATTTATAAATAAGGCATAAAAGCACACTTAACCTATATAGTCATATGGCCCCTCAACATACTTTTTTCATTTTACTCCCTTCACTAATTACCAAGTAAAAAAATAAGTTAAAATATGGCATGTCCTCTATTTTAATATCCTAGTTTGACTTGGCACGAAACTTAAAAAATAAAGAGAGACTTTTAAAATGTGTGGCTCAAAATAAGTCTTAAATATTTGTGTGACCTCATAAAGTTAAATTATTTCTAAATGTATTTATTGCTTCTTTTTACTTCTTTTCTCTTTTAGAATTTGCTATCATAATTTACTCACTTTGTTTGTCTTACTTTGCTTAGACTTGTGTTTTAAGACAATTTTTTTGGAACGGAAAAAAAAAATTCATTTAATTCTTTTGAATCCAAACTACCGACCTCATCTTTTCTCAAACCCCTCGTCCTCGTTCTCTCACTTGAATGACATAGTTAAAGGATCTTATATTTTAGCTTTAATGACATACTTTTTTAGTTACCAGAGTTTCTAAAGTATATTTCAAAGTAAAAAAATTGCAACATATGCATTGAAATGGAGGGAGATGTTTATGCAATTTATTAAAGAAAAAGGAAGAAATGTGTAATATTACAAAAATAGAAGGAAGACAGCTGCAATTTATGAAACAACTTTATGATCCAGTGCTTGTGGAGTACATCAGTAGTCATGTGCTTGTGTTCTCCTTTTTGTCTACTTCTGCTGAATGGCCCGTAAACCTGGGTCCCACTTTAAACCTTCCCTACCTAATCGTTATGGTCTGGCCCTTGGATTTCTCGATCAAATGGTCAAGGTTTAGTTCAGAATCTTCCACGTGTCGTTTAACCTTACCCCCTTAGAAGGATCAAAGAGTTAAAACGGGCCCCAAATAAGGAATTCTAAAGAGAAAATTTTACTACTACAAAAAGCGAGAACTATAATTGGACAAGAGAGGGTTGCTCAAATGATAAGCGCACTCCATTTTCAATATGAAAGTTGTGAATTCGAATTACTAATAAAGCAAAGGAGCTCCTTGGGGAGGAGTTAAAAAAAACTATAATTGACTAATTATTTTTTAGATATGTGGTGACAAATGATGAATCGTGTGATTAATACTATCTTCTCTAATGGTGGAGCCATTATGTGGATAATATAAATTTGCTTTTATGAAATTTTTTGGTAAAGGAATTATTTATTAAAAGATAATTGAATGCTAAAAAGGAAATTAAAAGTGGGGTTATGTTATGATCTTGCGACAAGAAAGATGTTGATTTGCATTATTGAAAGGTATTATTCGGATAATCTTTGAGACATAAAGGTAGAATGTCATTTTTAGTAATGCATTTTCAAGTTTATATTATTTTATGAGAAAAAGAGTGCCGGCCAGTATATAACTATAAAGTTCCATAATTTCCCATATTGTTATCTTTGTGATACTTTTTTTAATAAGAAGAAAAGGATAAAGTATGAGTTAATGAATAGCAAAGAATGGGACGATATAGTCAATTGTGAATTTCTCGTGTATGGTGGATAAAGAAAGGAATATAGTTGTGTAATGTTGGATGTTGCTTCTAACAATTCAAAGGCGGATTGGAATTTGAATATTATAAGTTTGAGTTTGAAACTATTTGACATTCTATTATTTATATTTTTAGTGAACTTTTAAATGAATCAAGCTAAAACTAATGAATTCGGATGAAATCATAATTGCTTCACTACATCCGTTTTTCATGCAACAACTTTTGTTCTTCATTAGTTGTGTAAAATATACACAAAATATACATGTGTATATTTGGGCTCTCGGATTTGTTGTAGAAACCCTATACATGGTAGATAGTTAGGTAATGTTTTAGTATCCTAGTTTAGGTAATGTTGTAATGTAATTAGTGTTGGTCTTTACAAGGATTTGCAGGTAACGGAAATTACAAGTAACTGCTTATGTAAGAATTGAAATTATAATTCAACTCTAAAACTGAAAATTACAATATAACAACAAACTGAAATTACTATTTTGTTGATCAAGAAAACTAGAAAGTTGTTTTTGCTGAGTCGAGTGTGGCACTCTGTCCTTAAGACAATATTGCCCCGTATGTATCCTTTATACGTCCTGGAAAATTCATCTCCCAAGATAAAACAGCAATGGAACTATTGAGCAAAAGAAACTCAAAAGCTACCGTGAAGAATATTGAATAACGAAATGATGCTTGGAAGATTAGGAAGAAACTGCTTTGCTTTCCGCTTTGTGTATTTTCGTGTATATCAAGTGTGCCTCAACAATGGTGTAAGGGGTGTTTATATAGGAGGAAGAGGATCATGTTGATCGCTTCTCATAACACCATTATTGGCCAAATAATGACCATTATGGAGGTAGTAAAGCCACCACATAAATGGAGAAAATTGCCAACGGATTGGCCATTATAGGAGGTGTAATTCAGCCAAAATAAATGGCTGAATTGAGTGCTGGACGTTTCTGAAAAACTTCAGGGACCAAACTGTACATCTTGAAACTTCAGGGACCGAACTGTACATCTGAAAGAATTCTGGTCCAAACTGCACATCTGAAACTTCTGGGATCAAACTGTACTTCTGGCAAAGTTTTCTGGCCCAAAAAGATAATAGCCCGCGGCCCGTGAACCGGACGGGCGGGCGGCGGCGCGCGTGTGGTCTTTCCTCGAACCGAAGCACATCTAGGTCTTCCCTCCTTTAAACACATGGGATACCCCTTGGGGTCCCAAACCCCAAACCAACTTCGAGTCTTATATACACAACAATTCTTTCTTCCTCTACCGATGAGGGAGAATTGATCACACACCACACTTTTCCATGCTTCAAACACCTTACTTCGTGAACCAATATCTCTTTCACTTCGCAATGAAATTTGACGATTCTTGGCCCTACGGTTATCTACGTACTTAGTACATCATGCATGTGTGAAGAACCGGATTCTCCAACATACGTAACACTAGTGTTTAAGCCGTTAAAGTTGGTCGGTCGCAACTCCCGCCAAAGGCTAATTTCCAACAATTAGTATTGTACACTTACCATAATATTTGTATTACCATAAATGTATATTTAGTATCCAAGTAGAATAAGGTTTTAGGAGTAGAATAGAAATAGGATTCTCCTATTATGGAAATATGTAACTTGTATATATAGTCTTTCAATCAATGAAAATAATCAAGGGGATTATTTCTTTCAAGTTGTGATGCATTTTGGACTTCCGAGTAAATTTTACTCGTAACTATGTTTCTTTTCACTTGATTTACTTTCCCAAACGAGTATTTACTATCCACGATTTCATGTTAATGGAAATTTGCATGCATAATAGAGTAACTTATTTACATGAGCTATTTTTGTTTTATGTCGTTATGCAAAGCAAGCATATAACTTTAATATTGCAATGTATTTTTTCTATTTGCCTAGCATTATAATTGGCTAATTATATTTTCAGTACACATTCATGTTAAGTTGATTCCGTTAAACAAAAGGACCCCTACTGATATCGACTTCATGACATGTAGATAGGCAATAGGCATTCTTTATCGGTTATGGCATATTAATGGAATTTAATTTAATTAATACTCCATCCGTTCCATAATAAGTGATTCTTTTAGTGTGTTCATACCCCTTAAGAAAGTGCTTACTCCTAAAAAATTAAGAGTGCTTTTACTAATTTATCCATAATCAATGCATAAAAAAAGAAAATGTAGTTAATGAATATTAATTATTTAAGTAAGGGCAATTTTGGAAAACCATGCCCAAAATATTCTTGAAATTCTAAAATATTATTTATTTTAAAAAAAAATAGAAGACTTAAATAACCACTTGGGAAAAATGAAGTAATACTAACTAGTATAGAGACCGCTCATAATGAGTTTTATTGGTGCGCTCGTAGTGATAGAAATCTAGAAAGGTTTTCTTATCCAAACGATTTGAAGTGGTGGCCCATGCATATACAATAATAATATATTCAGTAAAATTTCATAATCTGGGATCTGATCATGCATGTAATTAATTAAATTAAATTCGCCCACTGATTAATACTACAAGTAAGCATGGGATTTTGGTGGCATTTGTTTTAGAGCTTGTAAATATTAACTTTTTGATGCATTTGTTGAAAGATTTGATAGTTCATAGAATTCTATAATTCTCATCTAATTTCCAGAAGAAAAAGTAATCGCAAACTCAGCTTACATCATTATTTTGTAAACTCAATTTTTGCAAACTCTAAAACAAACACTATCTAATATTTTTGTTGCTTTAGGCATCATCATTTTGTTATACTTTCGCCCAAACATCATATTTTGTTATTGGTGATAACACAAAGAACAAGAACAAAAGAAGACAAACTAAATAGAGTATACATTCATAATTGTCTTGACGACAGTGCATGTGCTTGTCTCAGTAGAGCCGACATGTTGAATTTCAGGGGATTTTTTTAGTACTGTTGATTAATGGTAGAGAAATTAATTAGGCAAATGTGTACCACCAAGTATAGGCCGTTCTCCGCCGTGATCGGATCTTGCTCCTCCGTCTCACGCCACTGTCAAATGAATGAGCTTTTCATTTTATTCATTCATGGTCTCTACCGACCATTTTTTTCAGTTGTGGTCCAGGTACATTGATTTTCACAGGGTACATATACATCAAAGATTTATGAATAGCGTAGATGAGGATGCTAAGATGGATGTGTGAGAATACAAGGAGAGGTATAATTAGAAATGATGATATCCGGGATAGAGTGGGAGTGACCTCGGTGAAGGTTAAGATGCGGGAAGCGAGTTTGATATGGTTCGGGCACGTGCAGAGGAGAGACACAAATGCCCTAGTGCGGAGGTGTGAGAGGTTGGCTATGGACGGGTACATGAGGGGTAGAGGTAGGCCGAAGAAGTAATGGGAAGGGGTGATTAGATGAGATATGGTGAAGGTGCAACTCACTGAGGACATGACCTTAGATATGGGGTTATGGAGGACAAAGATTAGGATAGAAGGGTAGTTTCACTCTGGATCACCTGATCCACCTTTACGCCCTCGAGTGCTTCACGAAGGGATAATAAACTTGGATTTTCGGGGCTCCCGGGCTCTAATTACTAATACTGAAGATGATCACGATCGGGGATGGTCTGATTGGTTCCTGATTATTCATACCCATCGCATCTATGATGTTGATCTTGGTCCCCTGCCGGAGTAGTGGAATTGTGCCCGTGAGTATTGTTGGTTGGGTGAAGGGCCTGCTCCGGGCCACCTATGGGGCTGAGCTAACTTGGAGGGTTATTTTCGCCGACAAGTTGAGAGGAAAAAGCCACGGTAAGTTCCTTCTCACCGTCTTTGAGCCTCTACTAGTGAAATTTCAAAACGTCATTCTCATTTTCCCACTTTCTCATCTTCAAGGTCTCCTTGCTCGCGGGGTTCTGCCAAGAAGATGCCTTCTTGAGAAGAGGCACAATCCCGTATTGCTAGGGCTGCTAAAGATGCAAGAGAGAGCTAGAAATGGGCACTTCCAGAAGAGACTGGCGCATCATCTTTCAGAATTGGCTCGCGTGTTAGAATGTGCCGCTGATTTAATGAGTATTAGAGGGAGGAAATGCAACGGGTGGTCCATGTGGAAGATGATGAAGGAGAAGTTGTCGAATCCGAGGACGCAGGGGTTCGCTCCACTGAAACCGTCAGGAAGCCGGGAGTTCGTGAAGAACAGTCCGGGAGCATAAAGGCTGGTGACATAAGTGCGGGCCCTTCAATTCCTTCCTCTTCGGCTGATGGTTCTGACCTTAGTTTGAAAGCCTATTTGGCCCACCTTGCGGGCATATTTCTTCAGGTAACATGAGTTTTTTCCTTGTATCATCTATCTTTAGAGTGAGCACACGAGCTAAGCTTGTTTCATCCTATCTACTTTCAGGGGCATGCCACTGTCTCCTCCATCATCGAGCTTTTAAGAATAAGCCTTCATCTCAGGACATGGAGAGGTTGACAGGGTAGAATCAGCATCTCCATGAAGAAATCGCCAAGCTCCGATCCGATCATAGAGATCTTCAAGACTAAAGGACCACCCTAGAGTGTCGGTGGGAAGAGGCCAAGAAGGCTCTAGCGATTCGGGAGGAGACTTTCCAGACCATGACCCAAGCCCGCCAGTTGATGTGGGAGAGGGTGGTTCAGGCTGAGCTTGAGCATAATGCTGCTCGGGGATGAGTGCAAGTGCTTGAGGCTTCCCTTGCTCGGCTTCGAGCTCGGAACCAGCACCTTATACTTCACCGAGATATTGATCGACAGATGGTCACCTTGCTTTGGGGTTATGATGTCTTCCAGACCCGGTTCGAGGTCCTACAATGCGTGGATAAGGAGAAAATTGATGTCTCATCGGCCCTTATAGATGCAGAGGTGGACTTCAATGCTTCTGCTGGCTCCTCTGGTGGCGTGGATGCTCCCCCCCCCCCCCCCCCCCCCCCGCTTAGCTTTGTATGTCTTGAGCCTCTGGGTAATTGGTTTGGAGGCCTTCCAAGGGGGCGTTCCTGCGGCGATGATCAATAGCAAAATCTGGTGGCTGATGCTAGTTCTTTCAACTTTAGAGAATTCTTGACGGGCATGTGTGCCCTTTTAATGAATATTTATGTGATGGGCCCGCGTGCCCTATGGTAAATGTTTTTTGTTACTTTTTTGGCATGCACACCATATGGTGGTTGGTGGATACTTTGGGGCCTCTGTGCCCTTTGGTGTTTTAGTTTTGAGCCTTAGCGCTCTATTTTGCTTGATCTTTGGCCCGTATACCCTTCTAAAAAGAAATGTTTTTGTATGCTCCTTAGTAATTACATATCCTAAGGTAACAAGCAAATTCATAGATATGTTTTATTTCACAAATTGTCAAAAAGAACTGAGAAAATCTAACTCAGAAACGTAGATATGAAAAATTACTAGTAAATTAAATGTTGATATTTGGTAATTAAATTTTTATTACCAACTGAGAAATAATTACAAGGTCAAAAGGAAATCTGAAAACTGAAAAAAAAAGCTAAGTAGACAATTCTCATTTTTTAAACCAATTTATGATCATACACCGGAAGAAAATGGTAGTGCCAGACCACTAATTTTTCAATTTTTACAAGAATTGGTAAAATTTATGCCATAATGGTCTAAAATAGCAAAGTTGTCAGGATGAAATACTTATAATGCAGTTGGCATTGCAGTTGGCATCAAATAAATTTAAAACTTTTCTTTTGCTTTTCTCATTTTCAATTTTTAAAGAATTGCATTGGGTCATGATTGAAGAAGAATAAGAAATGAAAGAAGAAGAGGGGTGGCGGAAGAGGGGGACTGCTGTGGTGGTGGTGAGTGACATGTGAGCAAAATGGATCCACTATCCAAGTGTCAAAAGTTAAATGGAGCCACACACAACTATTATTGGTTGTGCCTCTACCATTGTAAATTTTTTCCAAGTTTGCAAGACAAGGAGCAAAGTCTCGCATCATAGCTCGCCGAGCGAAGCAGCAGGCGAGCTTGTTGCTCGCTGTGCACTTCGCCGGGCGAGTAAAGGTGTTCCGAAAATTAATTCTTCCTATTTTATTTTGAACTCAGTTATTTTGTTTGGGCTTTTTTCTACACCTATAAATATTCTATAAGATAAAGTTTTTAGACAACTTTGGAGTAATTTGTGACACTTGTTCAGAACTTTGGACCTAGAGAGAGCTAGGAGCCGTCGTGAAGACCGGAGGAATTTGGTTTTATCTTTTCTTTTCCTTACTACTAGTTTTTATATTTTCTTTTGATGATTTGTTGTTTTTCATTCATGTCTATGTGGAGCTAAACTTTTCGTTCTAGGGTTATGGTTCTTTCATTAACATTGTTATTCGAATATTAATTTCAATTAATTAACTTATCATATTAGTTTATTTATTTAATCCTGCACTTAATTATTTGATTGTTTAATCACCAATCGAATACTATCTACGAATCTTAGCTTGAACTTGAGAGAGGAATTATAGGATAGCGATAGGGTTAAATAGAGTAGGATCTCAACCCTGGGCATCAGGGAGCGGATTTGCGTCTAGGATAAAGATATACATAGTTCGCCCTGATTGGTTGATATACAGGAAATATAAACGCATTCGTGTTAAGGTTCATGACCATAGAGATATAGGCGTAAAAGTAATACGAATAGGCGGCTAGAGGACTCGAGAGATTCGTAGTCGTAATATCAACCATGTCAATCAATAAACTGGATAAATTAAGAAGTTAAATCAATTGAAGAAGACAACATGATTTTTAGATAGCCCATATCCCTAGATCGATTTCATCTTATTGATAATATAAAAATCTGTTCTTTCTTGATTGAAGTTCATTATTTGTTTTCTTTTATTTTTAGATAGTTTATAATTAAAATCTTCATATATCATCTCTTGTTTAGATAATTAGGATCTTTTGATTTAGTAAATAGTTAATTACAAGTCCTTGTGGGTTCGACATTCGATTTATAAAATCATTATATTACTTGTACGACCGCGTATACTTGCGTGTGCTTTTGGAAGCAACAGACAGCTTCCGAGGGGTACCCTCTCCTTTGAACATCCCATCCACCTTGGAGTGCTAGTGTCTTTTTCTTTTCTTGGGGTACCGCTCTTTGAGCCGTGCTCCATGGCTCTCCGCCAAGTAGCTTCAAACGTCTTCCTCATCTGAGGGTTTTTCTAGGGTTTGCTTTGGGGGGGGCCTATCGTTTACTCCAACTTTGTTCATAGCATTTCTGAATGATCCGACTTCGTTTGTAGTGTTTCCGAACAGTCGCCAGGTCCCGGTGTTTGATGGGTACATGTTCCTCTCTGAGTTCATGTGATCTGTGAGCAATGTTGTTTTGTCCTGACATGTTTCTCTCTTTCTGAGTGTCGTGACTCCGTTTAGTTTTTTCAAGGAGATCAACTATAGATCGAGACAACACCACAAATGTCTATCCCCACATACGGTGCCAAACTGGTTTCCAGTGAAACTGATTCTAACAAAAAACACAGTTAAAGATTAGTATTTTAGGGTTTAACGACAAGTAGATTGTATCTGATCGGAGAACTCCTTAATGAGTCCGGTATCACGAGCTTGGTTATAAGAGCAAAGAACATGAGATTCAGTAAGTAAAATAATCAGTAAATAAATGAGTAAATAAGTTATATTCAGAATGAATAATGCACAAGTGCTTTGGTATATTGATATGAGAGAGAATATTGGTTACAAGTGTAAGCTTAGAGGATACAATGTCTTTTCTTCTCTTCTAAGTCTTGCATATATAATATAAAACTAGACTATTACGCTCCCTTAAATTGTGACGACGTGAGCGTGTTGATGTCAATGTACTCACGAGCGCCGCAACGCTCTAATCTAGGAGAGCTGATGTGATGGGGGTTGTTGGGTGTGAGAGACAACTATATAGAGACTCGAGGACGTTGGAGTTTCTGGATGCATCAAATACCCCATGGGCGTTTTCATCCAATACAAGTCAGTCTTTTCGGGCGTACGAGAGGGGCCACCCCTACCCTGAGATAAGACGGTTCATATCCTCAAACTCATTTTTTTAAAACGAAAGCAGGTCGATAAAAACTCTACTTTATAAACTCCCTTGCCTTCGCTCAACACTCACTCCACGTTCATAATGCTTGCCCATATATATTAATGCGCATGAATATATTATTTTTATTTATTTATCAAACACCAGAAAATATAACAAAAACATTTTCTTCATACCAAACACAACCTAATGTACCTTGGACCAATATTTTTGGTGTTATATTTTAACTTTTAAACACCAATTACCAGCTAATATTTTTTTTGGCTAGGCTACCACTGATGTGGTCCATAAGCACTAAATGTGGCGGTGAATTTGGGTTTCGGACCATTTGAGAATTTCTAATCCACTTTATTTATATTAATAGAAATGAATTCCAAAAGCAAATAACCTACTAAAAGTCTTCCTCATGCAACATAATTAGGGATGGGCGTATACTGGTTCAGTTCGGTTTTGTATCAAAAAATTATGAACCGAATAAAATTCAATTTTTAAAAATAAAAACCGAATTAAACTTTCAAAAAAAACTGATATATCGGTTTATATCGCCGAACGTATTGGTTTATATCAATTTTTTTCAATTCAATATTAAGTGCAAATGGTTTCTGTTTTTTTAAACATCAACATCAAATTTTAACAGCAAGTTTCAGCAACAACAACAGCAAATTTCTGCAACAGCAACATAATAGGAATTTCAGCAACAGAACAGGAATTTCAGCAAATTTCAGCATCAACATCAACAACGTTTCAGCACCCAAAAATAAACTTTCATCGGCAATTGATTTCTATTTTTTTAAACAGCAACAACAAATTTTAACAGAAAATTTCAGCAGGATTTTCAGCAACAACAACAACAAATTTCAGCATCAGCAACAACAACAACGTTTCAGCAGCCAAAAATAAACTTTTAGCAGCAACCAAAAATAAACTAAGACCGCTATGAGTCAAATGCAGATAGATACTAACAGAAAAAACTAATTTGAAGGAATATAGATTTGAGAACTTTACCATTATGACACCAATAACAATCCATTGTCAAGTCCTCAACTACTAGTGGTTGTTCTACTTGTTGTGATTGCGGCACGATTGAAAGTTTCTCAAAGTCTACATACAATTTGCCAAAGCGTCAATATAATAAACAAAATGTTAAAGTATAATCATTCTATTAAAAATAATATATAAAAAACAGTATTGTCACCTAATTCAACTTCTTCATAAAACTCAGTTTCTTATTCGTTTGGTTGCATAGTTTTTTCTCCTATAAGAGTTGAGCGAAGCCAATTCTGTGTACAAATTAATGTCTCAGCTGTCTTATGAGTTAATGTACTCCGAAAAGGGTCAAGAATGCCCCCCCCCCCCGTGCAAAATGCCGATTTGGAAGCCACGGTAGACACAGGAATTGCCAAAATACTTTTGGCAATCTTTGATAAAGTCGGATACCTAGACGAATACATCTTCCACCAACTCAAAAGATTAAAATTCGGATCATTAGGACTTTCATTCCGCTCTGACAAATATTTCTCAACATCATTCTTCACCCCAAAATCATCATTTTCAGTTTCTTTCATCTTTTTAAACAATTGAAAAGGGTCAATTGATTCTATTCTATTGTTGCCACTATCGCAAACTTCACTTAACTGAACATATGAACTACTACCCACACCACTATTTGGGTCATCATCATTATAACTTTCAAATAACCATAACAACAACTCTTTGATATCAGCTTTAATTTCACCAACCTTCCTACTATCAAATATACTTCCAAAGCACCAGTTTATAAATTCAAATTTACACCGAGAATCAAGCACATTTGCTAAAATTAATAGCTTGTTCACCTTTTCTAAAGAAGTACCCCAATATTTCACAAACTTATCTCTCATGCCATTAACAATTGTTTTCATCAACAAATCATTAGTTTCCAATAGTGAGCTAAGATGAAGATAAACTTTCCACAACTCATTCAAAAAATCACTAGAAGTCACACATTTTGTGCTGCTGAATTTTAATGTCACATCATAAAAAACTGACAAAAAATGTACTAACCTCTTAGCATTATCCCAATCCACAAAAATTGGTGGCCCAACCATTTTTCTTCCATTCTAATCTTCGTCAAACCAACTTTTGTAGTAGCTATCGTTCTCCTCTAACCTATCAAACGCTTTTTCAAATATCACCGGGTTTTCCAACATTAAGTATGTCGAATTCCATATGGTTGGCACATCCAAAACCAAAAGTCCCTTATATGATATTTTCTCTCGCTCAACACATGTCTTGAATTTTTGCAACCTTGTCGGAGACGATCTTACATACTTCACCGCATTACGAACATCAGCTATTGAGTCCTTCACTTCTACCAACCCATCCTGAGCAATCAAGTTCGCTATATGTGCAGCACACCTCACATGCATATGATCACCATTTAAAACCATCGCATTAGGACTCCAATTTGTCAGTTTCTTCTTCACATAAGCAATTGCAACTTGATTAGCACTTGTGTTGTCCACAATAATTGTGAATAGCCTATCAATACCCCAATCCAATAAATATTTCTCTATAATCTTTTCAATACTATCTCCTTTATGATTAGAAATTGGTGTAAAAGCAAGTATTTTTTTATGCAACACCCAAGCCCAGTTATTACCATGTAGCTACTCATTTGAATTGATGTCCACGTGTCTATTGTAATACAAATCCTCTGCTGGTTTGAATTCATGATTCTTTTAATCAAAGTCTTCTCAATCTTATGCAACTGAAGAATATCCCGTGCAATCGTTCTTCATGAAGATCTGGGACAACAAACCCTCATATACTCCATAAAGTTCTAACTCTCCACAAATCTAAAAGCTAACTCATCCTTAATAATCAACTTAACAAGTGAGGCTCTACAAGCATCTTTATTAAACCCTACAAATACAACTTTACCATTGTTCTTACCCTTATCACGAGTTAATACTTTTTTATTCTTATCCTCTTCAAGTTTCGATTTCTTGTACACTTTGCATCTACCCAAGTGGTTCCTTAAATTAGTTGTCCCAACTAACGAGCTATCGCAAGCATATTTTTTTCGGCAAAAATGATATTTGGCTTTCTTTCCTCCAGGTAGCTTAGTAAAAAAATTCCAAACTACACTATTAGAGAGTTCATGAGCATTTTGTCAAATACACAGTGAATACAAAATATCAGACATCAGTGAATACAAACATGGTTCAAACATAGCATGAAACAGATGAGAAATAAGAATTTTAAATAATACACAGCCAAAAATGACCTTAAACTTAGAGCAACGAACATTCGAACATGACTTTAACAACATTAGTGAATACAAAACGCCTAATTCATAGCTTCTCCATAATGTTTCGACAAACATGGTTCAAACATAGCATGAAACATATGAGAAATCAGAACGAGAGAAAGAAATTAGTAAAGGATTGGATTACCTTTTGTGGTGGCACTGGAAGTAACAGAACGTCGGGGCAGGGCTTGATTAAAGCCTTGAAGCTCGAGAGAAAGAAATGAGTAAGGGATTGGATTACCTTTTGTGGTGGCACTGGTAGTAACGGGACATCGGGTCAGGGCATGATTAAAGCCTTGAAGCAATATTTATGGGTTAGGGCTTGGAGATTTATGGGTCGGAGCTTGAAAATTTATGGGTCAGGGCTTTTTCTCTGCACATCGAGCAGAAGAGAAAAGAGAAAAACGATTTAGGAATTAGGGTTAGCTGGTTAGGGCTTTAATTTATATTGAATATGGTTAATTACAAATATGCCCCGATTTTTCGATTCGGTGCATCAATCAATTAAAGGAACTGAACCGAATCAATTACAAATTTAGATTCGATTTTTTACTAAAACCGTTTTTTTTAATTTGTTTTAACCGAACTGAATCAATTACAAATCATGATGCTGATGCTGAAATTTGTTGTTGTTGTTGAAAAAAACATAAACCAATTGCTGTTGAAACTTTCTTTTTGGGTGCTGAAACGTTGTTGTTGTTGATGATGTTGATGCTGAAATTCTTGTTCTGTTGTTGAAATTTGTTGTTGATGTTGCTGAAAGTCATGTTGAAATTTGTTGTTAAAATTTGATGTTGATGTTTAAAAAAACATAAACCATTTGGACTTTATATTTGAATTGAAAAAAACCGATATAAATTGATACTTCTTGGTAATTTTTATGTACTTTATAGAGCAGTACGGGAAGTAATAACTATTACAAATGTTCGAAAGGATAAATAAATGGCCAATCTTCAAAATTGCCGCATATGTGTTGTGTCTTGAATCTTGATCACCTTGCAAAGCCAATCTTGAGAACTGCCGCAAGTTTGTTGTGTCTTGAATGTTGATATCCTGAAATCAAGAAACAACTAAATCTGGATGGTTACAACGTTGTGTGTTGAGTCGAGGATAGCCCTCTATCCTTAAGACAAGATTGCCCCGTATATAAGCTTTTACGTTAGCGGGCAATAGTCTCCCAAGATAAAACAATACTTTAATCTCAACACTACAAAGCCAATAGGTTGAGCCTGGCGAAGAAAACAAATATGACTCGACTTGCTGAAGATATGGAATAGGAAGGAAGAGTTTCTCAATACTCTTCTCTTTTGTCTCTGTGTCTATAGTGTGTCTCTGTAGTGTATATCTTGTGTATACGTGAGGGTTTGGTCACTGTTTTTCAGTCGAAAATTGCACTGATTTTCGCTGAATTTCACTGACTGTTTTGTGCTATTTTGTGGCTTTTGTTTTTCGGGCATGTTACTTGCGCGCGCTTTTCGCCTCTGTTTGCTGCCTGTTTCTCACTGTATTTTCGTCTATTTTCTGCCCCTGAATTGAGCCAAATGAAGCTCAATATATAGCATAGAGAAGGGGCTGTCCAACTGCCAAAACATGGCTGTTAATGGCCATTAGGAGGGCATTAAAACAGCCAAGTAATGGATGTTAATGGCCATTGAAAGATCGCCCAATCGCCCAAGTAATGGGCTGTTAATAGAGGAGTTAATCACCAAGTAATGGCTGATTAATGCCTCAAAAAACAGATCCCAACGGTAGGCAAAAAAAAAATCTCCGAAATTCAGGGACCAAACTGTAAATATTGAAACTTCGGGGACCAAACTGTACATATAAAAGAATTCGGTCCAAACTGTACATATGAAACTTCGGGGATCAAACGTACATCCGGCGAGTTCTCTGGTCCAAAAAGATAATATCGAACGACCCACGCCCACCCCACGACCCCACCCCACCCGACCCACGACCCGTGAACCCGTGAACCGAGAACCCGAAACCCGAAACCGGAACCGAACGGGACGGGCGGGCGGTGGCGGCGCGCGTGTGGGCTTAGCCTTGAACCCAAGCACATCTAGGTCTTCCTCCTTTAAACACATGGGATACCCTTGGGGTCCCAAACCCTTTACCAATTAGAGACTTATATAGAGAGCAATTCTTCCTATTCCCACCGATGTGGTAGATTTGTCCCACACCACATTTCCATGTCTCAAACACCTTACTTCGTGGACCAATATCTCTTTCATTTCTCAACGAAATTAGACGATTCTTGGCCCTACGGTCATCTACTCACTTCGTAGATCATGCATGTGCGAAGAGACAAGGTCTCCAACATGCGGAACACAAGTGTTTAATTCATCAAAGATGGGTGGACGCATCTCCCCGCCAAAGGCTAATTTCCAACAATCCCCTCTATGAAAGAGAGATTGTGGCGCACACACAAGGTGCCTACATTTCAGCAATCTTTCAGCGAAAAGATATTGCATCAGGAGAGGTAGCTTACGCTTTGAACCTTCCCTAGTTGAATACCATCGGACTTACTTACTGTGCGGTGAACGTGATGTCTTGAACCGTCAGTGTTTAGTGTAAGCCAAGAAAACGATATCAACACAATAACTCTTCTTATTCATTTTCCTTCTTACGTTTCTGTCCGTTGTGGCCATGGACACACTTGGATTCTTAAGTGCGTTCATTTGAGTCGGTCATCCTCGCACTTAAATAGGTGATCTCCTACCAGGTATCCTGCTATACCCCACTTCACAAGTGTTAGGAATCATTAAAAGTTCCACAACTTTAACCTCAACCGTTTGAGGATCTTTTAAAAAGTTTTGGAAGCTTAACCTTTACCCACCATGCAGGGCGGCACTTTAATGTCTATCACGGGAACAACTTTGGATTCATGTTTCCGTACGAAATCATCATCCGAAGTGCTTCTTGCTTCCACCGAAGCGCTCAACTGAACCTTTTGCCGCTTAGTTTTCCCATTGAACCATATTCTTGGGATCTCCAATCAGTATGGTTGGGTTTCCACCGCAAAGGTTCGTATTGTTTGGGTTTTAAGCCCATTCCCCTAGACAGGCAGAACACTTGATCTCCGGGTAGTCCCTTAGTTAGTACACAAGGATGTGACTCCCGTGATGATCAACTGCCATACGGTCTTATGTCTCCGACAGATCCTGAAAGATATGTCCAGACGCCGTCATCCGTGTCCTTCCTAAAGCCGACCGGCTAGCCACAGTGTATAACTGCTGAAGGCACGGGTTTCTCCCAATAAGGGACGTCCTCTAAAGAGCCGTGAAGTTACTCAACTTCTTTCATGCTTTGTATAAAGCGATAAACTCTGATTCCATCATGAATCGGCCGATGCAAGTTTGCTTAGAGGATTTTCCAAGACCCACCATACACATTTGCTTGTGGCTTTGGTGTTCTTCGGATCGATGTCCGGTTTGCATCACCGTGTTCTCCCGGAACCACCGGACATCCGAATACTATAATCCGTAGATAAGCGAATAATTCAGATATCGTCATATCTGACTTAACGCCTTCTATTGATCATGTATTAAGATCATCAGTGATCCTTAGTTCAACTGATCTGTTTGAAGGACGATACCAGGTCGGTTGTAGTGTGTACAATATATTGAACTACACATGACACATGCATATCGCTCTTTGTCTATGGGTGCACCATGATTCCAATCATTTCTATGATTCATATCCATTGGTGGCTTCAACGAGACTTGTCAACTATTGACCGATCCGTTAGATGTCTTAGAAATCCAATTCCTAAGAAGTCATCGTGATACACATATCTTTCATATCGAGACTTTGTATCAATATGATTTTCACTCTCGAGACCGTTGGTTTTCCAACTGTTGGCTTTCTAACTTCGAGCCAATGTTTCGTGGTCGATTCATTGTTTCTGTTTTTTATCGAAAAACTTTCGGGACTAAAATGTAAACATTTCGGGGACCAAACGAAAGTTCGGGAAGAAGCCCAACGAGTTCGACAAACTAACTCGATTCTCTTCTTCCAACTCCCGGTTGGGAAGGCTAGTTCAACATCCATGCCACGCAAGACTACAATGGCCCTGGATGTTAAGCTACTCACAGGGGAGCACATTTTACAACCCAAAGGTTCTTTTTCCGGAAGAAGATTAACCATTACACAAGTATGTTTCTATATATGGAATCTATTTCTCCCTTTAGCTTCTTTCCAAAGCAGCGTTTTTGGAGATAACAATTATTTGTTAATTGTTCATGGTTCGTTCTCAACCATACAAGCTAGAAGGACTGGAACAAGTCTTTGTCCCCTCTTTGCTCCGTCTTGGTTCAACATCTAGAATCCCTGAGTTCTGCAGATCTGGATTATTAAGTTCCGGATAGCCAGCAACTTTCGAGTCCTGAAGATACGGAACGTCTAGTTCCGGACAGTCAGGCCCTCGCGGGTTCTTGTTAACCTTGAGCAATTACTCCTTTTTCCTTTTCCAAGGAAAGTTATCTCCAAAGAATTCAGCATTCTTTGACGCCAAAAGGCGATGAACACTACTGTTATTTGCAGATCCAGTGGATGTGCAATCTACAGTCTTAGGTATGAAACCACCCCACATCACAACATTTGTATGTGGGATCCTTTCCATGTCTCACACGAAGGGTTACCCTTATCCTTATGCGGCGTTCTATTGAGAATCGCATTAGCGGTAAGGATCATCGTGCCCCACATAATTTGGGAGTACGGCTTTGCGCTTGGCTAACACCGTTAGACTGAGGTGAGTAATGAGCAGTCGTTTAATAAACGATGTTTCACATTCTCCCCCTCTATCACTACGAATTTCTCAATCCGTAGGTTTAGTTGATTCAACTTCTGCTTTGTAGCGCTTATCCGCTTCAACACCTTCATCTTTGATTTTCAACAAACAAAGGATTCCATACGTTGTACTATCATCAAATGACGATCACAACGTACTTGTCTCCCCCCTCTATTTTGTATAAACTTCAAATCACCCAAGTAGGTATGACTAAGTTCTAGAGGAGCGGTGCTTCTTTCGCTATTCCCTTGACGTAATTTGGAAAGGTGATTTTGCCTCTTCGCCTACCTCACATTCATTTTGAGGGTTTATGTCGAAAGAAGGCAACAATCTCAACTTCGCTAGCTTTTGAATGACTTGCTATTTAACGTGTCTTAATCTATGATGGCATAGATGCAAGGATTACAAATATATCATTCATACGGCTACAGACATACTGTACCGTTCTTAGTTATTACAGACCTGTTGGAGTAGTCTCAAACCAGCTTGACCAACAGCGTCCCTTAAGCCAAGTTAGGAACATGTAACACCTCTTTTTAGAGTGATCTCATTCCTTGAAGTCCTATTGAGGACAACCTCTCCAGCCCCTTTGATTTTAGAGGTGGCGTTGCTTCACATGAACAACCTCTTACCCGTGGTTAGGGCGTAACCGGATCATATGTGATCCAGATATTCTGGCCCACTCCAGTTGCTTTGGCAGACTGAGTGTCCAATTTCTTTTCTGCCTTTTCTTTAGGCCTTCAGATCATTTAAGACACAGAAAGCGTGGCCCACCTTACTAGGTGTCCATTATTTTTCCTATGAAATGAATTTTGGCCCTACTCCGATCGCCGGAAGCTTTGTATGACCGAGTGTCCAATATAATCATATCAAAGGAATTTTGGCCCACTCCAGTCGCCCGGAGGCTTTGTATGGCTGAGTGTCCAATATCATCCTATGAAGGATCTTCTGCCAAATAATATGACATGCTCAACGTCTTTAACTTTTAGACTTCTTCCGTTATGATTGGTGCCCAGATAATTCTTGGCGCTTACTTAAGAGTGGTAACAGTTTTCGCACAGTCAGTGGATCTTACTCCCTCGTATGTGCGAACATACTTTACACACTTTAGTAATTACACTTAAAAGAACGGATCTTCTTAAGTCGTTTACAAAATCCAATCTTTAAACGGAAAGAAGATGAGATTAAACTTCTGATTTGTTAAAGCGTAAGGAATATAAATTATTTTCATATTCCTCTTTACTTTAATCTATTTTTTTTTAATCAGACATCATTTAATCTTTATCCTTGACAAGTAAGAAAAATACTTATCATTTAATCCTTATTCTTGACAAGTAAGAAAAATACTTATCCCAATTTCGGATTCTGGCTCACTTCAGTCACTTCATCAGACTGAGTGTCCATTTTCTTCTCACCATTATTCGGATCCTTTGTCTGGGACAGATATAGGCCTTCTGCTACAAGATAGAATAACATCTTCACTCTTCTCCTCTTGTCCCAGTTGACATCCTCAGGCTCTCGTGAGCGCTTGTTCCCACCGATCTTGGTAGCGGTGACACCATGAACACGTTCATCATCATCACTCTCTTCTACCAGAAAACCATTTCCATATCCAGATTTGGTCACACAACTTTTGACCGACATCTTTCGAACACTAATAGTAATACAATACAAATCTTGTCTTAAGTTCTTGGTAATTTCTATGTACTTTATAGAGCAGTACGGGAAGTAATAACTATTACAAATGTTCGAAAGGATAAATAAATGGTCAATCTTCAAAATTGCCGCATATGTGTTGTGTTTTGAATCTTGATCACCTTGCAAAGCCAATCTTGAGAAGCTAGCAAGTTTGTTGTGTCTTGAATGTTGATATCCCGAAATCAAGAAACAACTAAATGTGGATGGTTACAACGTTGTGTGTTGAGTCGAGGATAGCCCTCTATCCTTAAGACAAGATTGCCCCGTATATAAGCTTTTACGTTAGCGGGCAATAGTCTCCCAAGATAAAACAACACTTTAATCTCAACACTACAAAGCCAATAGGTTGAGCCTGGCGAAGAAAACAAAT
Organism: Anisodus tanguticus; assembly: GCA_034509755.1. Classification (NCBI taxonomy): domain Eukaryota; kingdom Viridiplantae; phylum Streptophyta; class Magnoliopsida; order Solanales; family Solanaceae; genus Anisodus; species Anisodus tanguticus. The sequence continues at coordinate 343,987 of CM067540.1, read as the reverse complement.
ATGACTCGACTTGCTGAAGATATGGAATAGGAAGGAAGAGTTTCTCAATACTCTTCTCTTTTGTCTCTGTGTCTATAGTGTGTCTCTGTAGTGTATATCTTGTGTATACGTGAGGGTTTGTCACTTTGTTTTTCGGTCGAAAATTGCACCGATTTTCGCTGAATTTCACTTGATTGTTTTGTGCTATTTTGTGGCTGTTTTTCGGGCTGTTACTAGCAGTTTTTCACCTCTGTTTGCTGCCTGTTTCTCACTGTATTTTCGTCTATTTTCTGCCCCTGAATTGAGCCAAATGAAGCTCAATATATAGCATAGAGAAGGGGCTGTCCAACTGCCAAAACATGGCTGTTAATGGCCATTAGGAGGGCATTAAAACAGCCAAGTAATGGCTGTTAATGGCCATTGAAAGTGCGCCTAATCGCCCAAGTAATGGGCTGTTAATAGAGGAGTTAATCAGCCAAGTAATGGCTGATTAATGCCTCAAAAAACAGTCCCAACGGTAGGCAAAAAAAAAATCTCCAGAAATTCTGGGGACCAAACTGTAAATATTGAAACTTCAGGGACCAAACTGTACATATAAAAGAATTCTGGTCCAAACTGTACATATGAAACTTCAGGGATCAAACTGTACATCTGGCAGAGTTCTCTGGTCCAAAAAGACAGGCCCACAGGCCCACGACCCGTGAACCCGAAACCCGACGGGACGGGCGGGCGGTGGCGGCGCGCGTGTGGGCTTAGCCTTGAACCCAAGCACATCTAGGTCTTCCCTCCTTTAAACACATGGGATACCCCTTGGGGTCCCAAACCCTTTACCAATTAGAGACTTATATAGAGAGCAATTCTTCCTATTCCCACCGATGTGGTAGATTTGTCCCACACCACATTTCCATGTCTCAAACACCTTACTTCGTGGACCAATATCTCTTTCATTTCTCAACGAAATTAGACGATTCTTGGCCCTACGATCATCTACTCACTTCGTAGATCATGCATGTGCGAAGAGACAAGGTCTCCAACATGCGGAACACAAGTGTTTAATTCATCAAAGATGGGTGGACGCATCTCCCCGCCAAAGGCTAATTTCCAACAATACTTTCGGCGATATAAACCAATTTTTTTTTAAAAGTTTGATTCGATTTTTATTTTAAAAAACTAAATTTTATTCGGTTCATATTTTTTTATATAAAATCGAACCGAACCGATATACGCCCACCCCTATCTTTGTTTGTTGTCCATAAGCTAAAAAGCTGAAAAATGAATAGGAAACCAATAGGGTCAATATAAACTGCTTCTCCATTTTATTATGGATAAGAAATGTAAACCACTAGTGACAGAATTATATATAATGGAGGGGTATATATAGTTGGCATAGTTGTCTCCTAATTGTTTTAGACATTTGTATTTATGTAAAAATAACTTTTTTGACTAAATATAAAAGATATTATGTGCTCTGATTTCTGTTTTCCCTTCTTTTTTGTTTCTTGCTTTTGTAGTCTTATGTGTTGGGGAAGATTAGGAAATGCAAAGGATGTCGTCTAATCCTCATTTGCAAAAGCATTATTAAAAATAAGTTCTCTTCTAGAAAATGTTATACTTGTCCCTGATTAATTACATAACATTTTGAAAAGAAATTATAAAGAGTTGGGCTTAATCAGGCGCGAAAGCGAAACTACTCGTGTTTGAGGAAAGTCAATTAATACCCTTTCTTGAAAATTACCCTGTGTAATAGATATTTATATGTATTAAATCTTTTAACATCGTTGTGTATTTTATTTTATATATTTTGACTTCTAATAAAATTAATTTTTTAGTTCCGTCGTGATTCCCCAAATGTTGTTTTGCTGCAAAATGGATCCAACATACCATGAAAAAGGCATATATATCATAATCATCTTATTCTGTGCATTGGAACTCTAACCTTCAGAGTTCTGTTGACCTACTGCCCACTCTAGGAGTATATTTGTTCTTCTTAACCAAAAATAAGTTTATGAAATGATTGAAAAATGAAGAGATAATATTAAAAAGTAAAAAAAGAAAGAAGACGATACAAGAAGGAGAAGGAACAATGACTATAATAATAAATTAAACCATACAAAGAAACTTCAATAAATAAATAAAAGTTTAGGAAATTAGCTCCACGTACCCATGTGACCTTGACATTAAAATGGAAACATAAAAAATTAAGAAAACTCATGTCAGCTGTCAATATTTCAAATAAAATTAAATATAAGAGGACTTTTCACGGTCGGTGCATGGATGGCGACATGAGTACTTGACTTAGGTTCATAACTTCATATGTATGGTCCATCTAAAATATTTGATGAAGCGGTAAAAATTAAGATTTTCACTAATTCAAAAGTTAATGTATACATAAAATATACTTTTTCTATTCCAATTTATATGATACACTATCATTTTTAGTCAGTCTCCAAAAAGAATAATATATTTTCTTATTTAATAACAATTTAACTTTAAACTTTACATTTTACGCATAACGAAATAATTTATAACCACACAAATATCTTGGGTTTGTTTTAGACCATAAGATTCAAAAATTATTATTTATTTCTTAAATTTTATGCTCAGTTAAACTACATCATATAAATTGAGACGGAAGGGGTACGTGAATTGAGGCTCTAGCTTAAAAGTTTTAAACTTATATCACTTCAGAAGTGTGGACAAGAGAAATCGAAAAAGGAGGAAACTTTTTTGTTAGTGAGCTACTGAGCTGCCAAAAAATAATGCAACAGAAACTCTGTAGCGAAATCGATTTCTTGTTCTAGTGAAACTAGATCTTTCACCTGATTCACCGCAACACATTACCAAAACTATACTTATATGTATGTTTCATGAGATTTTAGCTTCAAGTAATAATACTAATACTTGGTGTGAATTCATCTACTCCATTTTTTCTGGACAAAATTAACTAATTGACAATATATGTTTATTGTCTCGATAAGATATGATATCTCGTGAATAGTTAAGGTGCGCTACAAACTAGCCCAGCCGAACACCACTAAACATACATGTATGTATCTATTTTTTTATCCGATGAAGATTTTTGGACATGCTAGTGAATGGTACATTTGATAGAAATCATTTTAATTGACGGTGTGACAATGGATGGCAGTTACAAAAAAATATGGCTGACTAGTGGGCTGGGTCGGCCCGGTCCCTCCCCCAACACGACTTTTAAAAAAAAAATTGCGGTATCGAGACTCGAACCGGGACGGGACATGGTCTCGTCCCGACCCGCCCCAATCCCGCCAGACCCGACCCGGTCCCGCCCCCGATCCCGCCCGAAACCCCCCCGTACAAATAACTATTGCACCAACAACCATTTTACATTTTGGCCGTTGTGCAACAGACATTTTTGGCCTCTCCCCTCCCCCAACCCCTCCTACCCCCTTAATATTTATTTTTAACCCATAAGTTATTATATTTACACTTTAACCCAATTTCCAACTACAAATACTTCATTTTCTCTTCATCTTTCTCACAAATCTTCCTACAATCTCTCTAATCTCTCAGAATCACGGTTTTTTCCTGCTCTCTCATCGATGGACTATAATAAACACATTTCCCCCTCAATTCTTGAAATTTAGAAAATTAAAATATTTTATAGAAGAATAAAGTAAATAAACAAGTAAGCAGAAACAACAACAACAATCAATGAACTACACAAGGGTAATTTTTTTTTAGAAAATTGATACTACTACACTTTCCTGTATTTCTGTTTATTTTTACTAATTTTCTTTTAACAACCCACTAATAACTCTATTTGATGTTAAGCCACAGGACTCAGAGGAAAAAAAAGAAACACTTAAGAAAAAGGAAAATTAAGCGTGGCTTCTAGACATGCTCTTGAGAAATGTAGAGCTTTTTGCAAGTTCTCTGACTGATTTTTCTGTAAACCTAATTAGGTTATATGTGAAAGCACCAACAATAGTATCCAAGGCCCAACTATGTAAACCCAAAGGCCTCTGTACTGATGCATCACAATTGCTGGCCCAATACTCCTTGCTGGGTTCATTGATGCTCCTGATACTGGCCTGCAAAATATTTAAGTTGGGCCTTCAGAATGCTTAATGAGGAAAAAAGATGATTGCTACTTCTTTCTTTTTTTACCTATTCAATATGTGAAACTCGCTGACTCGATTAATTCAGATTTGCGTTGTGTAGGCACGTGAAGAAATATGCTCTTTATTTGGAGTTCTCCAATTTTAAGACTCGAACTCGAGATCTCTTATTAAAGGTGTAGAATCTTATCTATCCCACCATCCTCCGAGGTGGCTATTGCATATTGGCTCACTCTTATATCATGTCTTATTACAACTTATTGAACTTATAAATGAACGTTTTGGCCAGGTTAAACATAAATAGAAAAGAATAGTGCGGTAACGAAGCATCTTGGTTCATGCAGGGTAGGGAAAAGGGTTGCACCCATGGGGTGTGATGTAGCTAACCTATCGCGACATAAACATCAATGGTTAATTCTATGACTAGATCCCGTGACCTATAAGACGTCACACATAGGCAACTTTATTGTTGCTCCAAAATTCCCATTAAAAATGAATGATACCTGTAATTGTACACAACTATAGTTGTACTTGAGATCTTTTTTCCCTCAAAGTTATAATATTTATAAGTCAAGTTTAAAGTTTTCAAATAAATGGATGATCTATTACTTTTCCCTGCTTTATTCTTTTTTATATATATAGCAAAAGAAAAAAGGAATGTAAAGGAGGGATAAACACTTGAAATTACCCTGCAATCAAAACATTTAGGAGTATTGTCATTCCAATAACAATTCCTGCAAGCTCTCCAATCTGTTCATAATTAAAATATAAAAAAATTAAAATGTATTCTCAACCTTAATTAGTTTAGGCAAAACATATAGTGATGTATTTTTGTTGGTTACTATTGTAGTAAAGTAGTACGGGAAGTAAATAAATATTACAAGTGTTCGAAAGGATAAACAAATAGTCAATCTTCAAAACTGCCGCAAAGTTGTTGAGTCTTGAATCTTGATGACCTGAAATCAAGAAACACTAAATCTAGATGGTTACAACTGTGTGCTGAGTCGAGTGATTGCACTCTGTCCTTAAGACAAGATTGCCCCGTATATATGCTTTTACGTTAACGGGCAATAGTCTCCCAAGATAATACAACACTTTAATCTCAACACTACAAAGCAAATAGGTTGAGCCTGACGAAGAAAACAAATACGAATCGACTTGCTGAAGAAATGGAAAAGGAAGGAAGAGTTTCTGTTTTCGTCCAACGTTTTTGGACTGACTTTCTCTTCCGTTTTGTCTCTGTGTATATAGTGTGTCTCTGTTGTGTATATCTTGTGTACATATGTGTCTTTCCACTGTTTTTCGTCACTGTTTTTGTTTATTTTCCTGTCACCTTATTGAGCCAAAGAGGCATCAATATATAGCATGGAGGAGGGACTCCTCAACTGCCACAAACAAGGCTGTTAATAGCCATTAGTGAGGGCTGTTAATGACATGTTTAAGGCCATTAGTGTGGCAGGTTTAAGGCCATTAGTGAGGTTGTTCATGGCCATTGAAGGAGGGCTGATTATGGAGGAGTTAATCAGCTAAGTAATGGCTGATTAATGCCCCAAAAATCAACTCCAACGGTAGGCAGAAAGTTTCTGCCTTCCGCCGAATTCAACTTTCCAGAAACTCTAGGGACCAAACTGTAAATATTAAGCAATTTGGGGTCCAAAAAGATAATATCAGAAAGTCCCCACAGTCCACAGCCGGACGGGCGGGCGGCGGCGCGCTTAGCCTTGAACCCAAGCACATCTAGGTCCTCCTTCCTTTAAACACATGGGATACCCCTTGGGGTCCCAAACCCTTAACCACTTTAGAGACTTATAAAGAGAGCAGTTCTTCCTTTTCCCACCGATGTGGTAGATTTTTTGTAAGTTTGTTAAGGAAAAATATACAGTAGGAAAACCAACTTGTACTCAAAAAGGGTAGAAATAGGCCTAAATATATATGGTTAAGGATTAAACCAATTATTGATGGTTTAGCTGCTTTTCAGAGTGTTCTATGGATAGTTTTGTTTTATTGGTAAAACAATAAATAGAAAGTTACTTTCAGGACCAAAATACAACACAAGGTATAGAGAAAATCTTAACTTTGCTTTTAATTAACTAATTCTCATCTCAAATCCTTTTAACTATTCTTATTATCACACATTTTCCCCAGTTGTCACATAAATACAGGATTCCTAATTTGTCACACTTATCCTTCAAGTCATAATAATTCAAACGGATGCCCTATAATTGTAATTTTATCTTAAACATTTTTTCAACTAAATTAAAGCTAAATAAAAAATGCAGAATAAGGTTGCGTACTATAAATTCTTGCGGTCCGGTTCTTTCTCGGATCCGCATATAGCATGAGCTTTGTGCATTGGACTGCTATTTAAATTAAAGCTAAATAAAAGGACAAATAGCTATCAGAAAAAAAGAAAGAAGACAATTAGATTACATTATTGCAAGTTTGCAACTAAACATAAGGTTTCAACTTTCCGCAAATCAATTATCCAAAATATTAAGTGTTGGAAAGTATTATTGGGTCGGGTCCATCCATAAGGGGTGCTAGATGATTCATGAGCCCATTAATTATTCCTTCACATTTAAACCCTAGAGCTAGCATATATAAACACAATTATGGGTGTTTAAGAGAGTTTAATCCATCATATAGAGACGACTCGGGTTTATACATAAAATATAACTCTACGTCAATTAGAGGGATATCTAGGCTGTGAAAATATGGAAATTCATCCGCTTTGTGAGAATTTTCGACGACCGGTGACACAAGTCGTGGTTATTGCAGATCCGCTTCTGCTATGGAGAAATCCGTAAGTTTTCTAAACGATTGTTTTACGATTCAAATACTACATTGGTATCAGAGCCATAGGCTCATGTTTCGATTGGAAACATGATCATATGCAAAACATAATTTTTTTAATGAATAATCTGAATCTTATATATATATATATATATATATATATATATATATATATATATATATATATAGTTAAAAAAAGTGCTTCGAGAGGCAAAACAGGAAGTACTCATAACTTCACTTCTCTTGTTCATTACAGTTATTAATATTTATTACCTGTTATTTATTTGGGTTGCCCTTTCCCGAGCACCCCGCTTACAGTTCTTTCTTTCAGTTGCTTTACATACAGTACAATTCAAATATACTAACATCCCTTTTGCCCGGGGCCTGCACTTCACAGTACATGTAACAACTTTTTGGATGACGAATTTGCACGCTAGGATCTCTGGTATCAACTGAGTTGGTGAGCCCCAGTCTTTCGAGGCCTTATAATTTATTTCGAAGTCTTCATTGTTTATTACAGACAGTCAGGTACGTCGGGGGCTTTGTCCTAGCAAACAGTTGACATCTCAGTACTCTTAAGAGGCTTCATATACTAGAGTTGTAGTTAGATAGAGTTCATCAGATTCTCATGTTTGTCGTGTTGGAACTTTTACTATGTTCATACTTTTTCACTATTTTCCGGACGTAACGATTATTCAGTCAGACTTTTAGTTCATCAACATGTGTTAGTTTACTTCCGCTTTCAGGATGTTTTGATATCACATGTTGATTTAACCAGCCAGTTGGTTCGCTCGGTCACATGCAACTAGGCATCGCGTGTCGTGTTACATCCATGCCATGTTTTGGGGTGTGACAAAGCATGGTATCAAAACACTAGGTTCAAGTGACCTAGGGAGTCTATGAAGTCGGGTCCAATGGATTTTTCTTTATATGTGTGTGCCGGCCACACATATAAATGGTTGACTACCAAGACATTTATGATTATCCCACTTCTTTCTATGTTAGATCGTGCCATGAAGCTTAGAGCAGTAAGTACCATTCTCTTCCTATTAAATAATGTACGTATCGAAGGTGCCAACGACGATCAAAGAATTCAAGGTCCGACTAAGGATGATTATCCATTGGGGTATAATTATGAAGTTTCTAATAACAACGAATGAGACTTGAGATGATATTGAAAGTGGAATAAAGTTGATGTTGTCCGAGAAGGGGCAATTGTATTATGGATGTGAAAATTGAATAATAACAACGTACTTAAGAAGGTGAATGTAAGGGTTTCATTGGAATAAGTTGGAAGAGATTTGAAAGGAACAGAGTTAAGAAACAATAGAAAGACAGAGAAGTCAGCAAAAGAGCTAAACCAATAGGAAACTTTAATCATCCAAGACCTTAGGGAGGTGGAGATAGATAATGTTTTAACAGGAGGTCATCAGGACTCACTCTATATGCAGCCAGTGCACCAATACCGAGGTGCATATATGATCAGAAAGGTCAGTTCAGTCAAAATAGAGTTTCAAAGTACCAGGATCTCAATTGCAGGCAAGTATGGGCCAAATGGGTTTTTCAAAGTCCTAGGTGCAATAAGTGTGGTAAGAAACTCACAGATGAATGTTTTGGGTGTGGCCAGCAGGGTCACTAACTGAGGAAATTCTCATCAACGACACAAAGTACCAGAAGTAATACGACCTTGTTCATAAATTCAGCAGCTCCCCGTAATTCACAAGCCCAAGCTGGGCGTAATGCAACTAAGTTAGATAATACAGACCTCTGTCAGAACCGCTTGTATGCTTTAGCAGGTTGTCGGGATTTCAGAGGTATCCTTAGATGTCGCCACATGTATAAAGATGAGAATTGTAATGTAAGACCCCACAAGGCAACATGTTATGATTTTAGCCACAACAGACATAAATTGATTACCATGATTTTAAGCAGAAATGTGACTAAGGGAAAATTACCTATGATTCTTAAGTGTTATAATTTTTAGAGGAAGTGTATTTTTTCGTACAATCCAGACACATGAAAAAAAGAGATGATGTACGACACGAGAACCGTGAGCAGATGATATTAAATTTCTGGGGATAGTTTTAGTTTGTTCAAGTTTAGTCAGATCAGAACCAGAGAGTATGATGATAGTAAGTTACTATGCGGAAGAAATATTATTAAGAGATAAGAAGGTGTGACAGTTCCCTCTTAAGTTATGTAATTAAGTGTTTACCCCCGATGTTATGATGTTGAAGTGTATAAAAAGTTCGGGGTTAGGTATTTTGATCTTTTTATCAGAGAGACGTAATTTCCCTAAGTGTGATCCATGTACTTAATTAGGAAGAGATAGTATACGACCGCAGAATCGGGTCGAATGATGAAGAAAATTAGAAATAACCTTCTACTTCACTTTAGTTATTCAGAGCAGAATAAGAGAATATGATGCTAGCAAGTGGTTAGTAGAAGAATAGTAAGTTTTGAATAAATACAGTGAATTAGCAATTTTAGCAGAGCTAATAGAGGTTCAATTTGATTTTCCTATTCAGATGAACACTAGTGAGTGGATAACAATTTGAATACACTGAATGCATGATAGAACCCAATGAAGTTTAAGTTAAACCCGAAGTACAGTGACATTGGAATAAGAATTTCATATAGGCAGTAAGAGAGCAAACTATAGAAGAATAACCTTTAAGAGTTATCGGAAAGAGGTCTCTCTAAAACTGACAGTGTGAGTAAAGTTAAGTCATTAAGACAGAATATGTCAGTTATGAATATGTTAGCACCCAGGTCATGTAAGTAATTTAGTTTTTCTCCATTAAGGAAGATTTCTCAGAAGTGAATCAAAAGATGAGTCGTCAGTGATATAAAGTACGAAATTGCAGAAGAGCAGGAAAGTTAGTTGGATCCCAACGAAAGAGAATGATCTACAAATCTAAGATCTTAACCTTTGGTCTAAGGAGGTGATGCGTAAATCGTAAATAAGTCCCGTTGGACATTTTAGTAGGAGATATAAAGAAACCCAGTTCAGCGACATGGGAAAAATGAGATAATCTCCATAAGGAATGTGCCCCACGTGTATAAGAAACACGAAGTGAGCAGAATAATCGTCGGTTGACTTGTGTCAAACTCAGTTATTTCCATAGGAGATCACAGAAAAGCTATGAGATCATGTCAAGTCATGTGTTACGTGGATGAGTGCCATTGCACGAGACTCTAAACTTCAAGGTGTTGGTTAATGAGTTGGTGCATAATAGTATTATGTGTATTTTCTGAAAGTACCTTAGAATGAAATCAAGCATGTGAAGTTTATCTCACATTGAAGAAAGAAAAAGGATTATGGTAAAGGAAATCCACTGTTTAGCTTATCTAAGAGTTTGACTGTTGGACTCCGAAGATGGTGATGTTGTCATTTAGAACAGGGCTGAATCCTCCTTCGTAGCCGAAGTGAAGGAGAAATAGTTTAATGATCCCTACTTGTTACAGCTAAAGGAGGGGATCTACAAGGATAAGACGACGACCTTTTAATAAGGGGGAGATGGCGGTATCTTGAGATACCGAGACAGATTGTGTGTTCCAGATGTAGATGGCTCAGAGAGAGAATCATGTCAAAAGCCCACCATTTTAAGTATTTTATTCACCCAGGTTCCACAAAGATGTATCATAATATTAAAGAGACTTATTAGTGGAATGATATGAAAAAGAACGTAGCATATTTCATGGAAAAGTGTCCGAATTGTCAGTGGATGAAAGTCGAGCACCAGAAGCCCATTAGTTTAGCACAAAATGCAGATAGTCTTGAGTGGAAATGATAAACATGGACTCTATACCATGGAACCTCGCTCATTTAGAAATTCTGATTCGATTTGGGGATTGTGGAGTGACATACTAAGACAACACACCTTTTCAGTAAGGACCACAAATTCAGCAGAAGAATACACCAAGTAGCATAGTCAGAAAATTATCAGATTTCATGGGACTCAAGTGTCCATTATTTCAGATCGAGGTTTCTAGTTCACAATAAACTTTTGGAAGTCCTTTCAGAAAGGATTGGGTACCAAGGTAAGTCTCAGTACCACTTTTCATCTTTAAACGGATTTTCAGGCAGGGCACACTACCCAGACGCTCGAAGATATGTTGAGAGCATGTGTCCTAGAATTTAAAGGTAATTATGATGATCATTTGCCTATCATTGAGTTTGTTAAAGTTATAGATATCATGCCAGTATCAAGAGGGCATTGTTTGAAGCCTTGTACGGGCGGAGGTGTAGATCACCTATTGATTGGTTTGAAGTTAGCAAAACAGAATTGCTAAGGATAAACTTGATCCATCAGGCTATGAAAAAAGTTAACTTGAGTCAGGAGCATTTCAAAACGACTAAGAGTCGCCAAAAGTCCTAATCAGATGTACGTCGTAGTGATTTGGAATTGCGGGTCAAATGGGTTTGGACTAATTTTGCCACCCCTATATATATGTGACACAACTTCATAACTAAAACTACATTTAAAATGCTATTTATTAGCTTGCAATCCCGTCTTCCATGAACGAACAAAACATGTCGAACTTGACTGTCATTTTGTTCGGCAGCAATACCTTTCCAGTCTGATTTCTCTCTTTCGTCCCATCTAAACTTCAACTTGCCTATTTGTTTACCAAGGAGTTGCCTGGTCATTCGCATCTCTCTAAGATGGGTGTTACTTCGTCCCCCTCCATCTTGAGGGGGTGATAGAAATATTGACATCAATGAAATAGTGAAATCAAATGAATAACAAAGAAGAACACAAACGCACTTCGTTATGTCCGATGAAATTAATGAAAAAGAAGGGGCCTCAATATTTGGGCCTAACTCGACTGGGCCACAACTTATTTCGTATACAACTGAAGCAGACCACATGAACAAAGGCCCAACAGATTTGACAATGAACAAAGGCCCAAACTTGAAGACTCAGCTGAAAGTTGCTATCAGATAATATTTACACTGTAGAGCTGTAGAATCTGTATAGGATACTCATAATTTTATTCCTTTTGTTTGTTACACAATAGACAAATAATAAATAGACATGTGTAGTTAGTTATAGAATAGAATTTATAATTTCGTCCAATGGAACTTGTATAAATTAGCATGTACAGTGTTGCATTGATCAGCAAGAAATAAACCAAAGGAAAATTCCCAAAATCATCTTCTCATTGTCTTCTTTCAATACAAACTTATTTTCTTTTCAAAATCCTGTTCTATTTTCTTATCATCTCATACTACCCCAATTTGTTTCTAATAATTACAGGGATCTTATTCTCATGTCCATTGGAAAAGAGTCGTGGAGAAGAGGGTGAGGAGAGGCGTGTCTATTTCGAGAACCAGTTTGGATTCATGCCGGGGCGTTCGACTACCGAAGTCATTCATCTTATTAGGAGGTTGGTGGAGCAGTATAGAGAGAGGAAGAAAGACTTACATATGGTTTTCATCGACCTCGAGAAGGCATACGACAAAGTCCCTAGGGAGGTTCTATGGAGATGTTTGTAGGTTAGAGGCGTACCTATGACGTACTCAAGGATATGTATGATGGAGCCAAGTCTAGAGTACGGACAATAGGAGGAGACTCGGAGCACTTCCCAATGATGATGGGGCTGCACCAGGGATCAGCTCTTAGCCCATTCCTGTTGGTGATGGACGGACTGACGCGACATATCCAAGGGGAGGTACCATGGTGTATGTTATTCGCAGACGACATAGTCCTGGTTGATGAGACTCGCAGCGGAGTGAACGTCAAGCTGGAGTTTTGGAGACAGACTCTGGAGTCTAAATAGTTCAGGTTGAGTAGGACCAAGACAGAATATTTGGAGTACAAGTTCATCAACGGGAGCGATCCTAAGACAGGTGTGGAGGTAAGGCTTGGTACTCAGGTCATTCCAAAGAAAGGAAGATTCAAATACCTAGGGTCTATTATCCAAGGGAACGGAGAGATTGATGACGATGCCACACATCGTATTGGGGCAGGGTGGATGAAATAGAGGCTCGCATCTAGAGTCTTGTGCGACAAAAAGGTGCCACCAAAACTTAAAGGCAAGTTCTATAGGGTGGTGGTTAGACCAACTATGTTGTATAGGGCGGAGTGTTGGCCAGTCAAGACATCGCACATAGAAAAGATGAAAGTTGCAGAGATGAGGATGTTGAGATGGATGTTTGGGCATACAAGGAGAGATAAGATTAGAAATGATGATATTCGGGAGAAAGTGGGAGTGGCCTCGGTTGATGATAAGATGCGGGAAGCGAGGTTGAGATGGTTCGGGCATGTGCAGATGAGAGACACAGATGCCCCAGTGCGGAGGTGTGAGAGGTTGGCTATGAACGGGTTCAGGAGGGGTAGAGGTAGGCCGAAGAAGTATTGGGGAGAGGTGATTAGACGGGATATGGCGCAGGTGCAACTTACTGAGGACATGACCTTAGATAGGGGGTTGTGGAGGACACAGATTAGGGTAGAAGAGTAGTAGGTACTCGAGCATAGTCCTACTTATGCTTACAAATTGATAGTTGTAGTGTTATTATTGTAGGCCCGATTAGCCTATCACACTTATAGACACATAATTGATCTATAATCCACTGTAGTTTGATTTTTGCTGCTATGTGTTTGGTGTCTTTTGTTTAGCTTATTTAGTTGTGTTAGCTACTGCTCCCTTTTGTTCGAATGCACTTATATTGTTTTAATTCCTTATCTGAGTCTGACCGTTTCTCTTGCTTTACTCTTTACTCTTGCTTTGTTTTGATTGTCTTGCTTGTGATTATGCTTTGTTTTGAGCCGAGGGTCTCCCGGAAATAGCCGCTCTACCTACCAAGGTGAAGGTAAGGTCTGTGTACACTCCACCCTCTCCAGATCCCACGGTGTGAGATTTCACTGGATATATTATTGTTGTTATTCTTAATTTATATCGCAATTCCCAATTGGTTAACCATATCCTTCAAGTCGTAATAATTCGAACGGATGAACTATAATTTTCATTCTGTACTAAAAACTATCCTTCCAAACCTACTCAAATATTATCCAAACGCATATATAATCATCTTTAGGCTGTAATCCAAAACATTATTGCCATATTTCAACTTGCAAACTACTGCTTCACTATCTGCAAGTGAAACAAAAAATCCTGTCAATTTTAGTTTGAAATGGATTTGACAAATAGTTCAATCGAGATTGAAGGCATTTTGAGTTCAGTAGCTTGCGTAACATTTTCAAGTAGTTTGAGATATAAAGACTAAGCTCTCTTAAAACATATATGTTGTACCTCACATGGGATTAATCACATTTCCTTATTGTTGTGTTCGGCCAGCTTGCACGTACGTTCATAACTCCATCGGATTACTACCTCCCACCAGTACATGTAATTGTGCCCCTAAGGCTTAAGCAACACGTGAGATTAATCACATTTTATTATAACGGTAGTGTTCGTCCAACTTGCGCGTATCTTCACTGCTCCACCAAACTGCTACCTCCCACTAACACGAGTTACAATACTGATCAGCCAGCTTGCACACACCTCCACTATTCCACGGGGTTACTACCTCCCACTAGCATAAGTAATTATTGTTGGAAATTAGCCTTTGGCGGGAGTTGCGACCGACCAACTTTAACGGCTTAAACACTAGTGTTACGTATGTTGGAGAATCCGGTTCTTCACACATGCATGATGTACTAAGTACGTAGATAACCGTAGGGCCAAGAATCGTCAAATTTCATTGAGAAATGAAAGAGATATTGGTTCACGAAGTAAGGTGTTTGAAGCATGGAAAAGTGTGGTGTGTGATCAATTCTCCCTCATCGGTAGAGGAAGAAAGAATTGTTGTGTATATAAGACTCGAAGTTGATTTGGGGTTTGGGACCCCAAGGGGTATCCCATGTGTTTAAAGGAGGGAAGACCTAGATGTGCTTCGGTTCGAGGAAAGACCACACGCGCGCCGCCGCCGCCCGCCCGTCCGGCTCCGTGTTCTCGGGTTCGCGGGCTGTGGGCCTTCTGATATTATCTTTTTGGGCCAGAAAACTTTGCCAGAAGTACAGTTTGATCCCAGAAGTTTCGGATGTGCGGTTTGGACCGAATTCTTTCGGATGTACGAGTTCGGTCCCCGAAGTTTCAAGATGTACGCTTTGGTCCCCGAAGTTTTTCGAAAGGCGAATTTCGACGGTCCGAACGAAACGTCCAAAGCACTCAATTTAGCCATTTATTTTGGCTGAATTACACCTCCTATAATGGCCAATCCGTTGGCAATTTTCTTCATTTATGTGGTGGCTTTACTACCTCCATAATGGTCATTATTTGGCCAATAATGATCATTATGGAGGCAACAAACAGATCCCTCTTCCTCCTATATAAACACCCCTTACACCATTGTTGAGGCACACTTGATATACACGAAAATACACAAAGCGAAAAGCAAAGCGCTTTCTTCCTAATCTTCCAAGCATCATTTCGTTATTCAATATTCTTCACGGTAGCTTTTGAGTTTCCTTTGCTCAATAGTTCCATTCTTTGTTTTATCTTGGGAGACGAATTGTCCAGGACGTATAAAGGATACATACGGGGCAATATTGTCTTAAGGACGAGTGCCACACTCGACTCAAAGAAAAAACAACTTTCCGAGTTTTCTTGATCAACAAAATAGTAATTTCGGTTTGTTGTTATATTGTAATTTTCGCTTTAGAGTTGAATTATAATTTCAATTCTTACATAAGCGCTTACTTGTAATTTCCGTTTCCTGCAAATCCTTTGTAATACACCAACAACTTAAGATAATGTTTTTGCTTACGGTAACTGCAATAACATGGCTGGAAATATGACCGATGTTGCTGCTACTGCTGCTGCCTCTCGAGGCAACGTTGTTGCCTTCCCCGCCACCGCCGCGCTACGGCCAAGGCGGTAACTCCGCCGCCTTCACCGCTGCTGCTGCGCTCTGCTCAAGGCGTGCACCGCTTGCCTTCCCAACTGTTGGAGCTCTACCCTCTTCATCACACCACCATGATCGCCCTGAAAAATTCATGGGATCAGAATTCAAAAGATGCTGTTTTACTTAACAGTTATGGGCATGGCCCGATTCCTTACGGAAGATCCTCCACAAGCTGGAGATGAAATGGACTCTTCGCCCAATGAAACGGGTGAAGGGGGCCTTGGTATCCATGTCATTAATGGCATGAAGATGGTTCGTGACGCATGGAATCATAGCGATTTCATGTGCAAGAACTATATACTGAAATGCTTGGCAGACCCTCTCTACACGGTCTATTGCACCTTTGGCACTGCCAAAGAGCTGTGGGAAAAACTGCAAAAGAAGTACAACGCACAAGATGCGGGGACTAAAAAGTTCATCGTTGGGAAATTTCTAAAATTCCAAATGGTGGACGATAAGAAGGCGATGATGTCCCAAGTCCGGAATTCCAAATGATTTTACATCACCTGGATTTGGAAGGACTGAAACCAAATGAGCAGTTTTTGGTTGCATCGCTGATTGAAAAGTTACCTCCTTCATGGAATGAGTTTATGAGTTACTTGAAACTCAAGACAAAGGAGATGACCTTTGAAGAGTTTGTTATCAAACTGCAAATCCAGGAAGATAATAAGAAGACCTTGCCAAAGGGTAGACAACATGCTTGAGGCAAAGGCAAATGGGCCGAGGCCAAAGGGAAAACAAGCAACAAGCGGAAGTTCCACAAAGACGGCAAAGCCCCCGCAGCGGAGACGTTCGAGGTAACTCGTCATCACCGTGGGAAACCTGGTCATAGGATCAAGGAATGCCGCAAGCTCAAGACTGAGCAACAACAGAAAGCCAAGTCGAAAGGCAAGGCTCAAGCTAACGTCGTCAAGGACACGCTCCTGGATGACATGATTGAGGATTTCTCGGTCGTGGTGCTAGAAGCCAACTTGGTTGAGAATCCGATGCAAGTGGTGGGTGGACACGGGTGCAACAAGACACATCTGTTCCAACAAAGATGCCTTCTCCACGTACACTCCGGTCTCCGACAAGAAGTCGTTCATGGGCAACAACGCTTCTTCGGACGTGCTAGGGGTTGGAAAGGTGGTCCCGAAGATGACTTCCGGCAAGGAACTCACTCGAAGGAAGTGATGCACGTCCCGGATATTAGAAGAAATCTAGTTTCGGACCTTTATTGGTTAATGCTTTGGTTTTAGGCTAGTGTTTGAATCAAATAAATTTGTACTCACTAAAAATGGCACATTTGTGGGGAGGGGCTTCGTCTGTGAAGGCCTCTTCAAAGTGAATGCCATGTCTCGTATTGCGTCAAGGAAATAAAGTTGAGTCTTCTTCTTATTTGCTTGAGTCTTCTAATTTATGGCATCATAGATTAGGACACGTAAACTACAAGTCTATTCAAAGGCTGGTAAAGATGGAGTTGTTGCCTTCTATCGACATAAACCCTCAACATAAGTGTGAGGTGTGCGTAGAGGCAAAACTCACCAAGTTTCCTTTTCGATCCGTCGAAAGGAATACCGCTCCTCTAGAACTTATTCACACAGATATATGTGATTTGAAGTTTGCACAAACTAGAGGGGGGAACAAGTACTTTGTGACATATATAGATGATAGCACAAGGTATTGTTACCTTTACTTGTTGAAAAGTAAAGATGAAGCCTTTGAAGCATTCCGACGTTACAAAGCAGAAGTTGAGAATCAACTTAGCCTACGAATTAAATCCATTCGTAGCGCCTTTTGAGGAATATTGTGCCCAAGAAGGCATTATTCATCAAACGACGGCTCCATACTCACCATAATCAAACGGTGTGGCGGAACGTAAGAACCGCACATTAAAGGAAATGATGAATGCCTTGCTTATCAATTCCGGACTTCCCCAAAACATGTGGGGAGAAGCCGTCCTTACCGCTAATACGATTCTTAACAGAGTCCCACATAAGGGTAAGGACAAAACTCCATATGAATCATGGAAAGGGAAGAAACCCACCTACAAGTATTTTAAGGTGTGGGGTTGTCTGGCAAAGGTTGAAGTACCTAAGCCAAAGCGAGTCAAGATTGGGCCTAAGATCGTAGATTGCATATTCATCGGATATGCAAATAACAGTAGTGCTTATCGCTTCTTAGTGCATAAGTCAGATATTCCAGATATCCACCAGGGTACAATAATGGAATCGAGGAATGCTCTATTCTTTGAAAGTACCTTTCCTAGAAAGGAGAAAGACATAACCTCTCGCAAACGAAGTTATACACAAAGCTCTCAAGAACCGGAGTCCTTGACGCCCGGATCTAAATGGTTCGGATCTAGCGAATCTCGAGGTGGTGAACATCCGGAATCTAGTGTTCCCGATTCTCGAACTTTGAGACTCCGCAGATGGATCTAAGGCGAAGTAAAAGGGCCAGGAAGGATACATCCTTCGGTCCTGACTTTGTAGCTTATATGGTTAGTGATGAACCAAGGACAATTGCTCAGGCGTTGTCAACTCCAGAAGCATCGCTCTGGAAAGAAGCTATTGAGAGTGAAATAAGCTCCATTCTGGCATAACCATACTTGGGAGTTGGTTGATCTTCCTCCGGAAATAAACCGTTGGGTTGTAAATGGATACTCAAACGGAAATACAAGGCGGATGGGTCTATAGACAAGTACAAGGCCAGTTGGTAGTCAAGGGATATCGACGGACGAAGGCTTTGACTACTTTGACACATACTCTCCGGTATCCCGGATGACATCCATACGGGTATTTATTGCGATCGCAGCTTTGCGTGACCTTGAGATACACCAGATGGATGTTAAGACAGTCTTCCTAAACGGTGATTTGGAAGAAGAAATTTATATGGACCAACCCGAGGGGTACGTGGTTCAAGGGCAAGAGAAGAAAGTCTGTCGACTTATCAAATCTTTATACGGGTTGAAACAAGCCCCGAAGCAATGGCACGAAAAATTTGATAGTACTCTACTATCGAAGGGGTTCGCCATTAATGAGTGTGATAAATGTGTTTACACGAAAGGTAACTCTGACTCATTTGTTATGATATGCCCGTATGTAGACGACATGTTGATCACGAGGAGCGATCCTAGGGTAATCCTAGAGACTAAGAACATGTTGAAACAATGCTTCGACATGAAAGATATGGGTATCGCGAGATGTCATCCTAGGGATTAAAATCTCTAAGACGTACGACGGATCGGTCTTATCTCGGTCTCACTACATCGAGGATGTTTTGAGAAAGTTCAAGATGTTAGACAGTTCTCCGATAGCGTCACCAATGGATACAAATCAAAAGCTTGATAAAAATCTTGGTGCACTGTATACCGGGAGCGATATGCACAGGTGATCGGTAGTTTGATGTATATCACAAACTCGCACCCGACCCGATATTGCTTATGCAAATCAATAAGTTGGCTAGGTTCACCCGTAATCCAAGTGATAATCACCGGAAGGCGTTGAATCGGGTATTACAATACCGAAATACACGTTAAATTTCGGGTTGCACTATTCGAGATATCCACCGTACTAGAGGGGTACAAAGTGATGCAAACCGGATATCCGATATAGAGAACACCAAGTCCACCAGTGGGTATTTATTTACAATTGGTGGTAGGGCCGTGTCTTGGAAATCCTCTAAGCAAACTTGCATCGCCCGATCCACGATGGAATCGGAGTTTATCGCTTTAGACAAAGCGGGAGAAGAAGCGAGTGGCTTCATGACTTCTTAGAGGATGTTCCGTGTTGGAACAAACCCGTACCTTCGGTAATGATCCACCGCGACGATCGGTCGGCTCTAGGAAGGGCACGGAATGCTATGTACAACGGCAAGTCTCGTCATATTCGACGGAGGCATAAGACCGTTAGGCAACGATCACCACGGGTATAATATCCATTGATTACATTAAGTCAAAGGATAATATAGCGGACCCATTGACAAAGGGCTTACCCAAAGATCGATGGCTTGCTGTTTGGGGAATGGGCTTAAAACCCAAAACATAAGGACCAATACAAATGGTAACCCAACCTTACGAACCGGAGATCCCGGTAATTTGGTTCAATGGGAAAACGAAGTTGTAAAGGTTCGATTGATCGCTTCGGTGGAAGTATGAGCACTTCGGATAGTGATTTACGAAAAGAAACACTAAATCCAAAGCCGTTCCCGCGATAGACGTTAAGTGCTATCTCGCAGATGGGTAAAGGTTAAGTTTTCAAAACTCGTAATGATCCTCAACAATGAGGTTAGGTTCTTGGAAAACTTTTAATGGTTCCTAACACTTGTGAAGTGGGGTATAGCAGATACCTTGTAGGAGACCACCTATTTAAGTGCAAGGACAAAGCCGCCTCAAAATGAACGCACTTAAGAATCCAAGACGTTGTCCATGGCCAAAACGGACAAAACATTACGAAGAAGAGAGTAAGGGAATTTGTTGTGTTGGTATCATTGTCTTGGCTTACACTAAACACCGACGGTTCAAGACATCACGTTCACCGCGCGAGAAGTAAGTCCGATGGTATTCAACTATGGAAGGTTCAAAGCCGAGGCTACCTCTCCTTATGCAACATCGGTCCGCCGAAATATTGCTTTGAAATGAAAAGACACCATGTGAGTGCGCCAAAATCTCTTTCAAGAGGGGATTGTTGGAAATTAGCCTTTGGCGGGAGTTGCGACCGACCAACTTTAACGGCTTAAACACTAGTGTTACGTATGTTGGAGAATCCGGTTCTTCACACATGCATGATGTACTAAGTACGTAGATAACCGTAGGGCCAAGAGTCGTCAAATTTCATTGAGAAATGAAAGAGATATTGGTTCACGTAGTAAGGTGTTTGAAGCATGGAAAAGTGTGGTGTGTGATCAATTCTCCCTCATCGGTAGAGGAAGAAAGAATTGTTGTGTATATAAGACTCGAAGTTGGTTTGGGGTTTGGGACCCCAAGGGGTATCCCATGTGTTTAAAGGAGGGAAGACCTAGATGTGCTTCGGTTCGAGGAAAGACCACACGCGCGCCGCCGCCGCCCGCCCGTCCGGTTCCGTGTTCTCGGGTTCGCGGGCTGTGGGCCTTCTGATATTATCTTTTTGGGCCAGAAAACTTTGCCAGAAGTACGCTTTGATCCCGAAGTTTCGGATGTGCGGTTTGGACCGAATTCTTTCGGATGTACGAGTTCGGTCCCCGAAGTTTCAAGATGTACGAGTTTGGTCCCCGAAGTTTTTCGAAAGGCGAGAAATTTCGACGGTCCGAAACGAAACGTCCAAGACTCAATTCACCATTTATTTTGGCCGAATTACACCTCCTATAATGGCCAATCCGTTGGCAATTTTCTTCATTTATGTGGTGGCTTTACTACCTCCATAATGGTCATTATTTGGCCAATAATGACCGTTATGGAGGCAACAAACAAATCCCTCTTCCTCCTATATAAACACCCCTTACACCATTGTTGAGGCACACTTGATATACACGAAAATACACAAAGCAGAAAGCAAAGCAGTTTCTTCCTAATCTTCCAAGCATCATTTTGTTATTCAATATTCTTCACGGTAGCTTTTGAGTTTCCTTTGCTCAATAGTTCCATTGTTGTTTTATCTTGGGAGACGAATTGTCCAGGACGTATAAAGGATACATACGGGGCAATATTGTCTTAAGGACAGAGTGCCACACTCGACTCAGCAAAAACAACTTTCCAGTTTTCTTGATCAACAAAATAGTAATTTCAGTTTGTTGTTATATTGTAATTTTCAGTTTTAGAGTTGAATTATAATTTCAATTCTTACATAAGCAGTTACTTGTAATTTCCGTTTCCTGCAAATCCTTTGTAATACACCAACAATTATATCCGCCATGACTTATGCAACACGTGGGAGTAATCATATTTTCTTATAGTAATAGTGTTCGGTCAGGTTGCGCGCACCTTTACTATTCCACTAAGCTACTACCTCCCACCAGCACAAGTAATTATGCCCCCAAAGTTTAAGCAAAACGTGGGATAAATCACACTTTCTTATAATGCTAGTATTCGGCCAACTTGCACGCACCTTACTGTTCCACCGGGCTGCCACCTCCCACTAGCATAAGTAATTGAGCCTGCCAAGGGTTAAGCAGCACTTGGGATTTTTTGTGTTTTAATTGTTACAGAAACTAGCCCACAACTCAACTGCAATCCAAGTTTTGAGGCTCATTGAAAAGAATATTGAGGGAAGACTTTGATTCTTTATTTGGTACGGGCTTGGGCTTACACTTGTACTACTCTTCACAAGCCTATCCACTTCAGTAAACTCTTTTTATATGTTGGTCTTCTTGTTTGTATAGCCAACCCAGACCAATTTGGGCTACCCTGTGCTTCATTACACCATTTCTTCATTAATATTTTCACTCAAATTGTATTCAACAACAAATTTTCGCCAAAGGGGTTGCTAGAGATTAAAATAAGAACATTGAATCAAAATCCCTTCGATTTGAGAATATTTCCCATCTAATACAAGATTGTGCAAGGTATTTGTATTATTAATCGGCATATAATACTTTCGAACTAGTATTTTGTGAATTCTCTTTATTTAAAACATCCTACAAAAACATATACACATCACAATCTTCACTTATACATACATAAAAAGATAACAACTTGATATCGTCCTAGGAACTTGTAGTTCTGGACCACTAGAAAAAAAATTCTCTTTACTATATTCATCATCAACAACAAAATTTATGGGTTGAATTTTCTTTATTATATACACAGTGAATTTGTTTTTACCCAATAAAACATGAAGCATTAACTCTTGTACAGTCATTTTTTTTTATATATATTTTTTTTTTTTTTTTGACGAAGGAACCCGCAGCCGCTACTCTCTCGAGTGCGCACAGGGTAAACCCCGGACTGACGCAATAGTCTGCAAACCACGTCACCGATTAACCACAATGATTAATGCGCCCATGTGTGTGCGAGCAACCAACCAAAGAAGGTTTATGCAGGGGATCAAACTCGTGAGTCAGTAATAGGGGGACCAAAATAGAAGTCTATGTTTAATTTCATTCTTTTTCTGTGACCACTTTAGCTGTATGTTTTAGTTAAATATATGACAGAATAAACAATGAAGGGAAGCACATGAACAGGTCCAGGTATTTATTTTTAGCAAAATTCTCATCCAAGACTTTTGGATAAGACCCAAATGACCAGTTTAATTATTATTACTGTATATATATCACTTCCATTTGTGGCCACAATTTTTCAAATGTCCACAAATCATATTGGACCACTTACAAACTACATCAATTTCACATTCGAGTTTATCGCATACACCAAGTTTGCCATAAATACACTGTGAAAATGTCCCTTTAGTTTCTTTTTTCCCCCGTCTTGAAGTTGCATAATTTCTTACTAGAGATTTTATGACCACGCACAAGAAAAATAATTTTGGTTTTTGAAAGAAATAATCCCCTTGATTATTTTCATTGATTGAATAGATATATATACAAGTTAAAATAGGAGAATCCTATTCCTAATCTATTTCTAAAACCTTGTTCTACCATAATTCTAACTATACAATTATGGTAAGTGTATAACACTAATTTATGGTAATAAATATACTACAATATACACACAATATACTTTCCTTAATATACAATATTTGTAACGATTTTCTCGCCTAAATATGTCCAAAGTGGGCATTTGGACGTTGCGGGTCGGACGAGAGGCCCGGTTGGGCCACAAGCGATCTTGGGCCGCACCGTGCTCGCTGGATCGCCTTTTGTCGCTTTGGGCTGCAGCCTTGCTATTGGATCCGCATCCGTCTTGTTGCTTTTATTCCATCGATATATATGTGATATACACTTTCTTGTATATTCGGTGTATATCACATGTATATTGCTCTATTTAACACACCCCCGCAATCATAGCGGGCGGTTTCCGAACGCCGAGATCGTCCCTAAAATCTTCAAAGAGAACCACCGGTAGACCCTTTGTAAAGATGTCTGCAATTTGATAACGAGACAGACATGGCATACACGAACTTGACCCTTTGCAACCTTTTCATGGACAAAATGAATGTCCATTTCGATATGCTTAGTGCGTTGGTCTTTGAATCGGATTACCCGACGGTAGATGGCACTAATGTTATCGCAAGATACCAAGGTTGCCTTCCGAATGGGACAATGAAGCTCCAAAAGCAAATTACGTAGCCAACATGATTCGGAGACCACATTCGCTACCCCTCGATATTCGCCTCGGCACTTGAGCGTGATAGAGTTGCTCGACGTTTGGTCGACCAGAGACCAAGTTGTTGCCAAGGAACATACGATGAGCCGTGTCGACGTCGGTGTCGGGACACCCACCCAATCGCATCCGTGTAAGAGACAAGTGTGGATGTAGATGACGGATACAAGTGCAACCCATAGTCTAGTGTCCCCCGAATATACCGGGATAATGCGTTTGATTGCATTCATGTGCTCAACCCCGGGATCATGCATGAATAAACATACCGCCGAACCGCATACGTAATATCCGTGCTTCTGGTAAAGGTAAGATACGGAGGGCCCCTGCAAGATCGCGATAGCGGGTCGGGTCCTCGTATGGTGCACCCGCCGCGGCCGAGCTTCGGGTTTACATCAATCGGCGTGGAAGTGGACTTACGGATGACATCCCGACCCTCTCTATGATCTCGGCGATATTTTCGTTGAGACAAAAACAAGCCACCCGAATGACGCTTGACGGCAATCCCCAAAAATAACTCAAAGGTCCTAAGTCTTTCATAGCAAACTCGGAGCGAGCATGGCCATGATAGACCGACGCAAAGCATCGGAGGAGGCGATCAAGATGATATCATCCACATATAACAGAATATAGGCCAATGACGAACCACGGCGATAGATGAACAAGGAATTATCTGACCTGTTGTGAGTGAACCCAATAGTCGACACAAAGTCAGCAAATCGTGTATACCAGGCCCGTGGAGACTGCTTAAGCCCATATAATGATTTCTTCAACAAACGGACATGATGAGGGCGGTTGGGATCCCCGAAACCCAACGGGCGATGCATATAGATCGTTTCCTTGAGGTCACCATGTAGAAAAGCATTCTTGACATCCAACCGATGGATTGGCCAAGTCTTTGAAAGAGCCAAGCTAAGCACAGTGCGAATGGTAGCCGGTTTGACCACTGGACTAAACGTCTCACCACAATCAATTCCAACCTGCTGAGTCTTACCATCACCAACAAGTCGCGCCTTATGTCGAGCAAAGGACCCATCGAATTCTCTTTGTGAGCAAAAATCCACATAGACACGATAACATTAATACCATATGGACGGGCACCAACTCCCACGTCTTATTATCAATAAGAGCATTATATTCATCGGTCATAGCAATTTTCCAATTAGGGTCATTTAATGCGGACACGGGATTGCGGGGCAAGGGGGATTTAGAGACATCCGAATGTAAATTAAAATGTCTTTTAGGTGTAAAAATACCCCGCCGACTACGAGTGACCGGTCTATGACTTGAGGAAGAATTGAGGGAATTTTGGGAATTTTCTTCGGGCTCGGGATGGACGTGCCGGCGGGCGGTGGGCTCGCGCTGCCCAAATCGAATAACAGTGGGTTCGTTTCGGACCGAGTTCCGACCGGGCTGGGCGGACGGCCCAATAACTGAACTGTTCCGGTGGGCTGGAGCGATAGGGAGTGACGTTCTTGTGGGGCCGGCGGGCAGTGGGCCCGCTGGGGAATTCTGGGTACGGGAGTTGTCCGAAAAATTCTGAATAATATACAGGGATATTTGGTCATCCAAAAAATTATACGACTTAGGTTCGGGAGTATAAACTTTCGTAAACGGGAATTGAGTTTCATCAAAAATGACATGGCGATTGATTATGATTTTCTTGGAGGATAAATCAAAACACTTATAACCACGATGATTTGACGGATAACCCAAAAACACACACGGGGTAGACCGAGCCTGAAGTTTGTTAATTTTGGTGGATGGGAATAACGGATAACACAAGCACCCAAAAATCCGAAGGTTAGAATAAGAAGGGTTCTTATTATATAAGATTTTGAGAGGGGAAGAATATGTCAGACCTTTAGACGGAATTATGTTAAGAAGGTAAGTGGCCATTTGTAGAGCATGATGCCAAAAATACGGAGGTATGGAGGCATGGATTAGGAGAGTTCGGACAATGTTATTTATGGAACGAATTTTGCGTTCGGCTTTCCCATTTTGTGAAGATGTATGAGGACATGAAAACCGAAAATTTATCCCATGAGTAGCACAAAATTCTCGAAACACCCTATTGTCATACTCTTTCCCATTATCACATTGAATATTTTTTATTTCTCTTTCGAATTGAGTACGAATGAACGCTCTAAATTTTATGAAGACGGAAAACACTTGTGATTTATTCGCAATTGGAAACGTCCACAAAAATCTAGAATAATCATCTAAAAAGAGAACATAATATCGATGACCCATTGAACTAAGAACAGGAGATGTCCATAAGTCGCTATGAATAATGTCAAATGGAATAGAAGTATGAGAATTGGAGTCTACAAATGGCAACTTAACAATTTTTCCTAATGAACAAGATCGACAAATTGGAGTACGACTCGTACCCTTACAAGAAATAAAGCTATTTTTATCTAAAACGATAAAATAGAAGATCCCGGATGACCCGGACGAGCATGCCACATGGAAGGAGAGATGGTACGCAAAAGGCGATGGCAAGGTCGGACTCGATGGACGGAAACCGGGCATGATAGGATATAGATCCCCCCTACTATCACACCTCATGAGATGACTCCCCGTCTTGAAATCCTTCACAAAGAAACCGAAAGGATCAAATTCAACGAAAACGCAAATTGTCATTTGTGAACTTTCGGACGACACTAAATTTTTAATCAATTTAGGAGCATGTAAAGTATTTTTCAAGAGGAGTGGTGGATTGGGGGGAGACAACGTTTTCGACCATACCCTAAAATTGGAATAGAACGCCATTACCAATAATTATCCCCGAGGGTGCTCAAATTGGAATAAGATGAGAGAGTACCGAGTCGGAAGTCATGTGAGTAGTGGCCCCGGTGTCCATGTACCAATTTTGGTCCGGTTGAGTCAATCCCAACGTGTGCATCGCGGCCTCGATATCGGTCGAGTAGGGTCTGCCGCATGATGGGCTTGCGGAGGTCGGGGCCCAAGAACTCCTAGCCGTGCTTTGACTCGGCCCGTAATCGCTACCACCGCTGCCGGGCCGGGCCACCGGCTGGTGGGCCGCCGCCGCCGGGCATTGGGCTGGGATGTTGGCCGCCCCACCGGCCGCCGGAATTCCCTCGTCGCCCTCGGCCCACGGTCCACCGCCATCGCTCCATCGCCATGGGCCCCACTCACCGGGCCCATGGGGGTGGTGGGCCACTGTTTATTGGATGGGACCCACCGACGTTTTGATGACTACCGGAACCTCCACCATTACCACCGCGTTTGCCCCCGCGGTTTTTGTTATTATTCTTGCGATTATTCTTGCCGCCACCATTATGGTTTTGGCCCGAATTATTAACAAAACCTGAAGGATTAGGAGAGGACGCCATCATGACAACTGGGCTTCCTCCGGTAGCCGCCTTTTTAGCCAAACCGACTTCTTCCAACGTCAGCATGGAGCGGGCTTGATGAAAGTCGGGAAGAGGGTTGCTTTGGCGAAGGAGAGTTCCAACACCATTATAGGCCTCCGAAAGACCGGCAACCAACTGTAGAAATAGACGATTATTTGTTACTGGTGCGCCAACATTACGGAGTTGATCGGCCAACTCCTTTAGTTTCTTGCAATATGCAGAAACGTTCGGAAATTCATCCATTCGAACGAGAGAGAATTCCTGCTCGAGTGTGACGATACGGGAATGTTGGTTGTCTTGGAATATGTCACGCAATCTATTCCATGCAGCCATAGCCGTGGTATCTGGCTCAATAATCGTCTGTAGAAGGTCCACCGAAATAGTGGCGTATATCCACCGAAGAACGGTAGCATCAAGTGTAATCCATAACTCGGGATCCTCCACGGGAAGGGGGTCTAGCGGGAGGAATGATGTGATGAAGAACTTGATAAGATATAGCGTGAATTTTAAACAACTCCGCCCACGTTGCATATTGAACGTTTTCCATTTCAAGGACAATAGGGACACTAAGCTTGATATTGGAAACCGTGAGGGCAGGGTGAAAATTGTTCTTAGACATATTGGTAAGAACAAAGAAGGAGGGGAAATTTAAGAGAGGTTTTGGAGAGCGGAAGACGAATTTTGGAAGAGAAACCCGAGGGGGGGGGAGGGGGAGGGTGTCTCGGCCAAGGGTCAAAAAAATTTTAGGGAGAGAAATTGTTTTGTAAAACCTAGTCTCTTGATACCATGAAAGAAATAATCCCCTTGATTATTTTCATTGATTGAATAGATATATATACAAGTTAAAATAGGAGAATCCTATTCCTAATCTATTTCTAAAACCTTGTTCTACCATAATTCTAACTATACAATTATGGTAAGTGTATAACACTAATTTATGATAATAAATATACTACAATATACACACAATATACTTTCCTTAATATACAATATTTGTAATCGATTTTCTGCCTAAATATGTCCAGTGGGTTTGGACGTTCTTTGGGCTGGACGAGAGGCCCATTGGGCCACAGCGATCTTGGGCCGCACCTGTGCTCGCTGGATCGCCTTCTTCTTCTTTGAAATTTCTTTGACTATGCACCTTCTTCTTTGGACCGCACCGCTTCTTGTTGCTTTTATTCCACTGATATATATGTGATATACACTGCTGTATATTCAGTGTATATCACATGTATATTGCTCTATTTAACAGTTTTAACCATGTTTTTGGTATATAGAAATTGTATAATTTTTCTAAGCTTCGGAGCAAAATTTATTGAATAGCGTGAATTTGAATTAGTTGGAGCTCCAAAATGAATATATAATATCGGGTATAAAACAAAAAAAAAAAGAAGATAAAAGTTCTTTCACTCTAGCTTTATAGTTTATAAACCCATACATCATTCACTTAGACACCTAAAGGATAAGTTGATAACATGTAGTAAATAATTGAACCCTTACATATGATTGGACGATGTGAGATTTCGTTCACATATCCAATAATATCTCCCTCGAACTAAAAGGTTTATGTGGCTCATTGCTACAATGTACGGATCAATTTTTCGAATCACTATGTGAATATCACCCCGTCATCTTCATAGTACTCGTCTCGTCGAACCATTTGTTTTTTAAGAGAATGAATCTTGGGCCTAACTCCATCTCAAAAGCTAGCTTGTAGGGTGATGATTGTCCAAATCCATATAAGGAGTTCATTTTTCCCATTCCATATCCTATGTGGGACTCTTAACACTCCCCACACGCTTAAACCTTGTTAACTGGAGTGTGGATAATATAATTTGGGGGTCCAACATCGGTGAACAAAGAATTGGAATGTGTCTGACTCTGATACCATGAAGAGAATGGATCTTGGGCCTAACTCAACCCAAAAGCTAGCCTGTAGTGTGAGGATTGTTCAAGTCCATAAAATGAGTCCATTTTTCCATTCCATATCCGATGTGAGACTCTTAACAGTTTGATAACGGTGGTTGGGCTATGCCAGCCTAAAAATACTCCTTAACATGGTGTGATGCTTTCCGCTTTTGATCAAGCCGTCACGAATCACTCCTATCTTTTCAACTACCAATATCAAACTTTGTTCGCGCATTCAGTAATTACACGTCGCAATTTTTGGATCTTTCTTGTACTCACAGCAGACTGAAAGTCATGAACCAAACTCAAACTGGTCAGAGTTCAAAAAAAGTAACAATGAATGTAGCACTATTATAATTTATACGTACACTAGGACTATATCATTCTTGGTCCTGCAAGTAAATTCAATCTTACAAAAACAGTCCCACATGGCTGCATATATACTGCCAGATACTCATTTCTGCTATTGGTCCAGCTTCATAAAATCTTGATAGCTCTAACAAAATACCCAAAACAGAAAAAGGAGAGAGGGAGAAAAGGAAAAAAATTATCACATGAATATCGTTGTTACATCAACATGCAGTGCCAACTGTTTTTGGACCAAAATATACCAACTAGTGATAGTGAATATTTAGACATATTTTTTTTGACATCGTTCTTGTGATAATATAAACAATTTTAAAATAAGATAAGCAAAAAAAAGAGGTATAATTAATTAAGGTGTCGTTTGGTTTAAAACAAGGTTAGTCCAGGATTATAATCAGGATAGAAAATCCCACTTTTTATGTGGAATAGATAATCATGATTTTGGTATAAATTTTGTCCTGGTTTTAGCTAATATCCACAATAAAACATCGAAAAATTTTAATCTCAAATTTTTATACTGAGATAACCCTCATAATCCTTGTAGCCAAACGACTCCTAGGGGAATAACATGAAGATTGCGGAAGATGCATGCGATCTTTCTGTATTTAAGGGTATGACTTAACAAACAATGAATTGCGCAAAAATCATGAGAGATCGATGTTCAAATTTTGGCTAGAACAGGCAAAAGATGATTTCTTTCTATTTGTTTAATACTTAGAGTTACTCAGTATTGTATTACAGGCACCTAATGAACTAGAAAAAGTGCGCCACACAAGTTGATCTGAACACTACTGTTAAGATGTTTTGTCAAAGCGCACGCTTTTCCTTTTTTTTTTTTGGTTTTTAAATTTAAATTTTAGCCAATTTATGTCTCTCTCAAGTTCTCAAATGGTCCCAAAAGGACCTCAACCCATGTCTGTGATTCAAGCTACAGAGACTATGACACTTCTTTCCTATCACTTTCACAAAAAAATACTTACTCCATGACTATATATCTCTCTATCTATTCATTTCCTTGTTATTTGTTTTCTTACATTTATTCTTCTTTGAACTATGGCATATATTTTCTATGTCCCAAGTCCCACTTGTATCTAACATCATTGTTCTTTCCATTTTGTATCTTAAATTTATTTATGAAAAAACTTGAGGTTGCTTTTATTATAGTGCTCCATTTAAAGAATTAAAATGCATTTTATAGTGATAAGTCCCCATAAAAAACCCCTTGCTACTCCATGAAAAATATTTTCCTAAGACCATGTCATAAAATAAAGCATATACAAGGGTAGATGTATCATTAAAGCTACGAGATCAGCCGTATCCAGTAGCTTAGTAAAAATGGGCTGACATTGTTAAAAATGGAAATGTGTAAAAGGTGGTGAAAATCTTATGTTTTTTTTTTTATTACGAATATTATTGGGATAATTTTCAAAAATTCTTTGTAGCAAATGCGGATGTAACCTTTTGGCTATGGTGTTTATCTGACCCGTAATCTTTTACATGGGATCTAAAATCTCAATAAATATTAGATTCAGCCTATAAATTTAATCATAGAATAAATTCAGTGAGCCTAGTAAATTTAAATTTTGAATGTGTCTTTACTTTGTGAAGAATTTATTATTACTATATATATATATATATATATGTGTGTGTGTGTGTGTGTGTGTGTGTGTGTGTGTGTGTGTGTGTGTGTGTTATGTCAAATCGTTACAATTAGGAAGATGGGCTCCTTGAAGGATGTCGAAGAATAAAGCCATGCACACGAGGACACAATCATATGTTTGTTTTCTCTTGGAATAACATTAACCATCCATTAACTTCGAATGTTTTTAGCCATTGTTTTTTTTTTAATAATAATGATGAAAATTAATTAACTTTGTCCATCTTCTTCCTCTTTCACGTGATGTGATTCCTTATCATAAGTAACTAGACGTACAAGTTAGTTTTAAGCCAACTATGCAAGTTTAGTTATTCTTGTTATTAAAATAACTAAAATTGATATTATGGATATATTGCATGAGAAAAATGCATTAATTAATTAAATAAGATACATAAAAGAAGCAAACTTTTGCTTCATGAAGTGGAGATTTTTTAACAGCCTAAGATTATGATCGCTCAAGATCTAATAAATACTTCTATATCAACTTCATCTTTAAAATAGTCCCTCAAACTTATTAATTAAAAAAAGTGGAGGCTATTTTATTTACACACTATCTTATATTTGGTATTCTTTATTGCTTGATTAAAGAAAAAAAGTGTAGGCTTGTACCTAAAAGCATAAACCTTCTCCCAAAAATCATATCAAGAATTTGAAAGAGCTTCTTTTTTATTTCTTTTTTAAGGTATACAATTTGGGAATAAAGAAAATATAATTATACTTGCAATATATGTTGGAAGATATAGAAACGAATCTCAAGTTCTTTCATGTAATTCTAAAAGAGTGTAGGGACGTGTTTGGTAGGCATCAAAATCTCCACCACACATATTCTTTGCTAGGTAGGAAAATTAATTAGCTCTGCAAAAGAAATGTGGGACATAAAAGAGGAAAATGAAAAGAGAAACAATTAATCAAGGGGTCTATCATTCCATCCTCCATTTCACATAAAAACAACGAAAAAGACATAAAATGAGTAACCACAAAAGTCTACCAAACTTCATTCTCACCCCATATATATAGTCCCTACCTTTAGTTGGCCCTTTATCTTCTCCAAAGCCTCCTCCCCTACCACCCGTGTACCCGCATCCCACCCCACCCCACCCTCCCACACCCAAATGGAACTTATATTTTGAACTCAATATTTTTTACACGAACATATACTATTAAAAATCAGTCAATTTCCAACCGACATTTCATCTAAAATTCGTGGAACAAGCGCTCGTTGGAGATGTTCCAACGAACTTCCTATCAGAAATTCTAGATTTTCCACTGATTTTTCGATGGATATAATTTCTAGTAGTGATAATGCATTTAGACAATATTCATTGAACTTGTCAAGTTTAAATCATGAATCTGCTTCTATCAATCCCACCCCACCCCACAAATTGCAATAATATCGTACAAGCTAATATATATATATATATATATATATATATATATATATATATATATATATATATATATATATATATATATATTATGTTTGGCTTGAGTCACTTTTCTCTCCCCAAAACTCTAGTATATCCCATGCACATGTCCACGGCATGGGCAGCCACATGAAAATGGACCCCTTCTTGTCTATGCTCACGTGTGAGTGTGAGATTTGAGCCTACACATTGTATACTATGATTGCGTGTGTACGTATATAGATATAGATGTTCATAGACAAGTTCACTTTACATAGATTATGATCCATAAACACACACATATATAAGTTAAATTATTTAATTATAACTATATATAACATAGTATCAAATAAGAAAATATTTAAATATTTTAATAATATTTCTCATAAGTTAATTGTGGGCTACATATTCAACTCAATTCTTAGATGTGCTGGATTGCGTTAATAAATGGTTGAATCATTAAGCTGGCCAAACTTGACAGGTCATATTTCGAGGGCAAATGTCACGCCTACTTTTAATTAGAAGTTATAGTTACAAATATATTGACATAACATAGATGAAATATGTTAACATCTTCATTTTAATGCTATGATACTTGTGGGGGAGGGGTGAAGGGAATAATTTCCAAAAACACAACATCTTCAATGGGTACACTCATATATACTTTTGGTGATATACCTATTTAATCGGAGTAACATATAAAAGGAGACAATGTCAAGTTAATAATGAATGTAATACGAGAAGTGAATGCGCATGGACTAGTTATAATAGTACTACGACGTGGACTTATGCCTTATGCTCCTTAGCAACTATGTAAAAAGTAAAAAAAATCCCTTTCAATCGAAATTAATGAATGCAAACACATTATGCAGTATCAGAATAAGTATAAAAATGGTCATTAGTTTATGGTGTCTCTCAAAGTCCAAATGATTGATGTAGTAGTGTGTCATTACAAAATACAAATACATAGGGCACTAAATCTAAAGTAACAATGTTACTCCTATTAGTTTCAAGTAATTAGTCTGATAGGATAAAGATGCATGAATGCATCTACTTATATGTTATGGTTCACTAGTTTCTTACTTCAAACTTTGGTACATGGTTAGCCCTTCTAAACTATTTTATATGCAGAGTCAAATTAGATATCGAGTCTGCATACTAGCTCTAACCAATCTCTAACTCATCAATCAAAAACCTTGGCTTGTTTTATTTTTATCATGTCAATCTTACTCCATTACTATTATGTTGCATCAAGTAGAAGATGAAATAGGTGTCATTTATAGAATTATGTGTGTCATCCTTATGTTGGGTTCGAAATAACAGGGCGTCATGCGGAAGCTTACAATCGCAAACTCTTTAACGATGATACATCAGACACAACGAAAAACTATAAAAAAGACTTTGATAATATGATATGAGTTTGATCAATCGACCCACATATGAAAAAAAATAATATGAAAGAAAGTCTAAAAACTATTGATAGAAAACCTCCCATAAATAAAACTCTTTAAAGGACTACAGTGTGGATGTTATTGTGTGTGTTGTAGTTGTGGGAAGGATGTCTTTAATTTATTGATGTCCAAAACTTTTCCTCCAAGACAAGGAATAGCCAACTATGGAAGAGAATTATATTTTCATTTCAGGAAAAGTAAAATTAATTATGGTAATACTTTCACTTTCCTTCAAAAGAAAAGTAAAACTCAAATATGGTAAGAAAATCAGGGAAAAAATCCTAACAAATCTCTTCTTTTTGGCCTGATTTTCGGACAAGATTTGATTCACCATCTTCACGTGCATGATCTTCATCACTTCTGCTTGACATGTTTAAAAATGGAACCCTTGCGGTTAATAGTATTGGAGCCCTTTCGGGTTAAATGTTTTTGAAGCCCTTTTGGGTTAAAAATTAGTCATTTGTAAAGTTAAAAATGAGCCCCTTGCAGGATTAAAAATGAGTTTTGATTTTAAAGATGTAGCAACAAGATTTTTGAAAATATGATTGAAATTTTTTCTCCACATGTAGTAGCTCGGGCTTTGTTTTTTTCTTACTTGATAAAAAAACTTTATTATCGTCAATAAGATGAAA
Source organism: Anisodus tanguticus (assembly GCA_034509755.1). Classification (NCBI taxonomy): domain Eukaryota; kingdom Viridiplantae; phylum Streptophyta; class Magnoliopsida; order Solanales; family Solanaceae; genus Anisodus; species Anisodus tanguticus. Next base: position 309,177 of record CM067540.1, on the reverse strand, counting down.
CTTGATATGAATCTACCTTGAACCTATCTTCAACCTTATTGAACCATTAGTTTTGAACCATTGGCTCTGATATCACTTGTTGGGTTCGAAATAACAGGGCGGCATGCGGAAGCTTACAATTGCAAACACTTTAACGACGATACATCAGACACAAAGAAAAACTATAAAAAAGACTTTGATAATATGATATGGATTTGGTCAATCGAGCTACATATGAAAAAAATATATAAAAGAAAGTCTAAAAACTATTGAGAGAAAATCTCCCCGTAAACATGACTCTTTAAATGACTACATTGTGGATGTTATTGTGTGTTGTAGTAGTAGGAAGGATGTCTTCAATTTAATGATGTCCAAAAATTTTTCCTTCAAGACAAGGAATAGCCAAATATGGAAGAGAATTATATTTTCCTTTCAGGAAAAGTAAAATCAATTATGGTAATACTTTGACTTTCTTTCAAGAGAAAAGTAAAACTCAAATATGGTAAGAAAATCAGAGCAAAAATCCTAACAAATCTCCCCTTTTTAGCCTAATTTTCATAGAAGATTTGATTCACCTTCTTCACGTGCATGATCCTCATCACTGCTGCTTGACATGTTTAAAAATGAAACCCTTGCGGGTTAAATGTTTTTGGAGCCCTTTCGAGTTAAAAGTATTGGAGCCCTTGCGGGTTAAAAGTATTGAAGCCCTTTTGGGTTAAAAATGAGCCCTTTGCATGGTTAAAAGTGAGCCCTTTTGGGTTAAAAATGAGCCCTTTGCATGGTTAAAAGTGAGCCCTTTGCAGGGTTAAAATGAGTCATTTGTACGGTTAAAAATGCGTCCTTTGTTGGGTTAAAAATGAATTTTGATTTTAAAGATGTAGCAGCAATATTTTTTAAAATATGGTTGAAACTTTTTCTCCACATGTAGTAGTTCGGAATTTGTTTTTTTTTCTTATTTGATAAAAAAACTTTATTATCATCAATGTAAAGAATGGATCTTGGACCTCACTCAACCCCAAAAGCTAGCTTAAAGGGAGGAGAATTGCCTAAGCCATATAAGGAGACCAAGGACTACTTATCCCACCGATGTGAGAGAACTCAACACCCCGCCTCACGCCCAGGGCTGGACATCTGGAGCGTGGACAATATAAGAGGGGGGCCCAACATCGGAAATAATGAATTGAGACGGGCCTGGATCTGATACCATGTAAAGAATGGATCTTGGGCCTAATTCAACCCAAAAACTAGCTTAAAGGGAGGAGGATTGCCCAAGCCATATAAGGAGACCAAGGACCACTTATCCCACCGATATGGGAGAACTCAACAGTCAATAAGATGCAACTTGATATGAATCTGCCTTGAACCTATCTTCAACCTTGTTGAACCATTAGTTTTGAACCATTGATTTTGATATCACTTGTTAGGTTCGAAATAACAGGGCGTCATGTGGAAGCTTACAATTGCAAACACTTTAACGAAGATACATCAGACACAAAGAAAAACTATACATAAGACTTTGATAATATGATATGGGTTTGGTCAATCGAGCTACATATAAAAAAAATATAAAAGAAAATCTAAAAACTATTGAGAGAAAATCTCCCCATAAACAAGACTCTTTAAATGACTACATTGTGAATGTTATTTTGTGTGTTGTGGTGGTGAGAAAGATGTCTTCAATTTATAGATGTCCAATTTTTTTCTCCAAGACAAGAAATAGCCAATATGAAAGAGAATTATAATTTTCTTTCAGAAAAAGTAAAAGCAATTGTGGTAATACTTCGACTTTCTTTCAAGAGAAAAATAAAACTCAAATATGGTAAGAAAATCAGAGCAAAAATCCTAACACCTTCCACATGAAACATGTTAATTTTCTCAGTGTCGTTCCATGACATACGTACTACAACAATTTCGTTCAAATATTCAAAAAGAACTTTTTTTAAAAGAAGAAGAACAAAACGAGACAACAAATAGAGCAGAAGAACATGATATAGTTGCTGGCTTAGAACATAATAATTATGTCCAGTACAGACACTACTATACAAAAACAAAGGATTATGGAGAGACATCAACAGAGGACCACGAGTGTCTCCAACTCTAAGAAAAATACTACAAAGCCAGTCCAAAACTAGAAATTTCCTTAATCATCAAACAATACTAGTAACATTTCTAATGGAAAAAAATCGAAGTTGGAGACAAACAATAGCAAACAATATTGGAAAAGGGGGATACAACAATGGAGGTGTTCGAATTTATGGCTTTCTTGCTGGCTATCATAGCTATGGTCTTATAAACTTAGATTCAGTTCCCTCAGTGTTGACAAGCAAATCATACTAACATTATGTTCGGTTTTTTCATGCATGTATGTGAAAGGAACACACATATTACTTTAGCAAATTGAGTATAACTATGACATGTTCTCGTCAATTAAATGTATTTTTATCGCCCGTTCATTTTATTCGATGATTCAAGTGAACTAATCAAATCAAATAGAAGGAATTTATCTTCAGATAACCTCTTCCCTCCACAACTATAGATAGGAGTACTTCTCAAGAGTCAAAGCACATAAAAATCACAAGAAGAATGAAGAGAGAGCTTGAAAGCAAGAACTTCGATCAAGTAGTATTTTTTATTAACACACCTTGAAATTGAGGAGAAAATTAATTTTTAAAAATAGAGAGTATCATTTAGCACGTCCAACTTGAAGTGGATTAAAAGAATAGGTTTAAATTACATACTCCTATCGATAGTGTATAATAGTTTTTACATAATTAATGTAGTTTAACATATTATAACAAATTAGTTATCATTTTTATCTGCTTACCAATCAATGCTTACGGTAGGAATATGTTACTTGATTTTATTCATCAACAATGTACAATATATATAGTAGTACAAGAATATCTAAATTAGGTAACTAATCAACCTAATTACAATAGGAAATATAATTCTACCTAAAATAGGAGACCTAATTACAATAGGAAAATAATTCTAGTTAAAATAAGAGATATACAATTAATGTAAGAACATTTGGTGAATATTCTATTACACCCTCGCAGTCGAAGCGGGAGGCTCACGAACACTGAGACTGGCTTAAAAATCATCAAACAATATGCGCGGAAGTCCTTTGGTGAAGATGTCGGCAATCTGATATCTAGAAGGAACATGAAGGACACGAACTTGACCACGGGCTACTTTTTCGCAAACAAAATGAATGTCCATCTCAATATGTTTGATGCGCTGATGCCATGTAGGAATATGTTCCTTGATTTTATTCATCAATAATGTACAATATATATAGTAGTACAAGAATACCTACTAGGTATCCTATTTTAGGTAGAATTATATTTCTAGTGTCTTGGAAAAGGGAAAAAAAGCCTAACAAATTGTATACTACCAATTTAATTGGGACTATTTTGGAAGCGAGAAAGCGGCGTATGCGAAATTGGTAGAAAGCAAGGATGAGGTGGAGAAGTGTACGAATATGGAACTGTATAAGATGGCGAGGAATGAGGCAAAACTTGCGGTTATGGTGGCAAAAATGATGGCCTGTGAACGCAATTAGAGGAAAAGGTGGGAATAAAAAGTTGTACAGACTAGCCAAGGCGAGGGAGAGGAGGGCCTGTGACTTGAATCACGTGAGGTGCATTAAGAATGAGGATGGCAAAGTACCGGTGGAGGACGCGCATATTAGGCGGAGGTGGCAGTCTTACTTCCATAAACTCTTGATCGAAAAAGGAGATAGAGACATTGTGCTGGGAGATCTGGAGCAATTTGGTAGGTACCGGGATTTTTGGTATTGTAGAAGTATTAAGGTTAAGGAGGTTAATAGTGTTGTTAGCAGGATGCACAGGGATGAGCGACCGGGCCTAATGAGATCCTAGTTGAATTTTGGAAGAGCGTAGGCAGGGCAGGTGTGGAGTGGCTGACTGAGTTGTTTAACGTCATTTTTAAGATGGCTAGAATGCTCGAAGAATGGAGGTGGAGTACCATGATCCTGTTGTACAAGAATAAATTTGATATCCAGAGTTGCAACAACTATAGGGGTATCAAGCTGCTAAGCCACACTATAAAAGTTTGGAAAAGGATTGTGGAGATGAGGATGAGAAGATGCGTGTCTATTTCCAAGAACTGGTTTGAATTCATGTCTGGGCGTTCGACCACAGAAGTCATTCATCTTATTAGGAGGTTGGTGGAGCAGTATAGGGAGAGGAAGAGATACTTACATATGATTTTCATCGATCTCGAGAAAGCATACGACAAAGTCCTTAGAGAGGTTTTATGGAGATGTTTGGAGGTTAGAGGTGTACATGTGGCGTACACTAGGGCGATCAAGGATATGTACAATGGAGTCAAGACCAGGGTACGAACAGTAGGAGGAGACTCATAGCACTTCTCAGTGATGATGGGGTTGTACCAGGGATCAACTCTTAGCCCATTCTTATTTGCCTTGGTGATGGATGGACTGACGCGACATATCCAATGGGAAGTTCCATGGTGTATATTATTCGCAGACGACATAGTCCTGATTGATGAGACTCATAGCGGAGTGAACGCTAAGATGGAGATTTGATTTAAAGACAGACTCTAGAGTCTAAAAGGTTTTGGCTGAGTAGGACCAAGACAGAATACTTGGAATGCAAGTTCAGTGAGGGGAGCGACCTTGTTACAGGCGTGGATGTGAGGCTTGGTACTCAAGTTATTCCAAATAAAGGAAGCTTCAAGTACCTCGAGTCTATTATCCAAGGGGATGGAGAGATTGATGACGATGTCATACATCATATTGGGGCAGGATGGATGAAATTGAGGCTCACAACTAGAGTCTTATGTGACAAAAAGGTGCCACCAAAACTTAAAGGCAAGTTCTATAGGGCGGTGGTTAGACCGACTATGTTGTATGGGGTAGGGTGTTGGCCAGTCAAGACTTCGCACATCCAAAAGATGAAAGTTGTGGAGATGAGGATAATGAGATGGACGTGTGGGCATACAAGGAGGGATATGATTAAAAATAATGATATCTGAGACAAAGTGGGAGTGGCCTCGGTGGAGGATAAGATGCGAGAAGCGATGTTGAGATGGTTTGGGCATGTGTAGAAGAGAGACACAAATGCCCCAGTGCGGAGGTGTGAGAGGTTGGCTATGGACGGGTTCATGAGGGTTAGAGGTAGGCCGAAGAAGAATTGGGGAGAGGTTATTAGACGGGATATGGCACAAGTGCAACTTACTGAGGACATGACCTTAGATAAGGGGTTGTGGAGGACACGGGTTATGGTTGAAGGGTAGTAGGTAGTCGAGCGTAGTCCTACTTACGCTTGCAAACTGGTAGTTGTAGTGTTATTATTGTAGGCCCGCTTAGCCTATTATACTAATAGGCGCAGTATTGCTTTATAGTCCCATGTAGTTTGATTTCTGCTGCTATGTGTCCTTTCTGCGCTAGTTACTGCTTACTTTTTCAGAATGCGCTAGCATGACTTATTCGCTTTTGATACTAACATTTCCATACTGCTTTCAAAATTTTTTTTATCAAGTCTGACCGTTTCTCTTGCCTTTGCTTTTGCTTTTGCTTTTGCTTTTGCTTTTGCTTTTGCTTTTGCTTTTGCTTTTGCTTTTGCTTTTGCTTTTGCTTTTGCTTTTGCTTTTGCTTTTGCTTGTGCTTTTGCTTTTGCTTTGCTTGTACTTATTCTTTGTCTTGAGCCGATGGTCTCTCTGAAACAACCGCTCTACCTACCAAGGTAGAGGTAAGGTCTGCGTATACTCTACCATCCCAGCCCCCACGTTGTGGATTTCACTGGATATGTTGTTGTTGTATTTTGGTCAATGCTGATAATAAATTTGTATTTCCAAAATTTTCTATCATTTTCAACTAGGTGTATATTACGTAAGACATTGACGCGTTTTAGAATAATAAAATATGTAATTAGATTGTTTTATTAGTATTCATCAGTGTTAACAAAATATCTGAAATTCTTCTTTGACTAGAAGTATATATATAAAGCCAAATTGAGGTGCCTAAATTCTTAGCTTTAAAGTAATTTTGACGAGCTTTTGAAAATCGTAGGTGATATAGGGTCCCATTTCTCAATTTGATCTTATGGTGTGTGATTAAACCCTCCTAGATATCGTACTAAGAATTAAGATTGTAAAAATATTATTTCATTAATTTTGATTGTTTGAATAATATGTTCTCATTTTAAGTTGATAGTGTAAAAACTATTCTAATATATTATACGTAAACATTTTGATTTTGACAGCTTGACCAAATAGACTTAGATACTATGTATCATGCTTCTCTATCTTTTAAGACGTGAATAAGAAGAAAAAACTATTACAATAAGATTCTTTCGATCTGTTTTTAATTTAGATTTCAATTTTCTAATTTAGATGACTAAATATAGGTAGTTCACATACTCAAGGTTAATACTAACCAACTAGAGTTGTAATTAAGTGGTAAGTTTTATTTCATTCTTAACTAGATATATAGGGTTCGAACCCTTATTATGGAGTGAGTTTTGTTAGTAAGCGTTTTATCTAAACATTGTGAGATTCCCTGAGGTGAAATCGAATTTAGTTGAGCTATACCAAATGAAAAAAGAAGAAGCTAATACTAAACTATTTACTAGTTTATGAATTACTCCTATGTAAAAAGAATGAATGCTTCCTTCTACTTATTGAAGTTAGATTGAATGGTATGTCTCATATATACTTATTTTCTTATTTTTACTTTTAGTCAAAAACAGTCAACTTGATGGATAATTTAAAATATTTTTTATTCAAAAAAGAAAAAAAAATAGTGAAAAGGACAAAAGCTCCATCCCTCGAAAATCGAAGACAGTGCTTCTGCATTTGAGCAAAGAGCTTTTGGTTTCACCAAGATATTACTACTAAGTACTAACTAGGAAAAAAAGAACTTAGTACTCTTTAAGTAATTTGGGGTATCACTTATCGAGACCACAATATATTTATTCTTGTTGTCAAGAAAATCCTGTTCTGATCTAATCTTGAAAACATCAACAAAGTAAAAAGAAAATGAAAAGGAAAAGGCAATTATACTGATCATTAAAACTTAATTAGTTAGTTAGTCACATTTACCCTTAGTAAGGTGATAGTATCAAATAAATTGATATAGAAAGAGTAGGTTTTCAAGTAATTGGTAAAAGTACATTATTTCAAGTCAATATCAATGTTCAAAATAAAATACTTATATTTAATAGTGAGGGTGTAGAAAAATGAAGATTTTGATCTATTGATTTAGAATTCAATGCAATATTTTAATTAAAATACTTACTTAATCCGGCGTTTATTTTTAGTTGAGCGATTCAGTTAATCGATACACAAGTTTATTAAATGTTCTTAAATATACAGAAGATATACAGGTTATACACGTGTATATCCTATGTATATTTAGTCTCGATTTTGTATATATTAAGTAGTGTCGGTTTTGTGTATATTAGGGTATATGACCGTGTATATGGTCTCGATTTTAGGTAATAGTTTAGTGTAAATATTACATTAATTAGTATTGTACACTTACCATAATTATAAGATTCTTGTACTAGAATAGAGTTTTGATATTAGAATAGGAATCGGTTTTCTATTATGGAAAATTGTAAATTGTATAGATACTCTTTCATTAATGAGAATAATCAATGGATTATTTCTTTCATGGTATCAGAAGTCTATGTTGAGAAATTTTCTCCCCAAATTGCCGTCGGTTCCGAGCCTTCTTCCTTGGTTTCCGTGCAAAATTTTCGATCCCCAAATTCTTTCTTCCCAATCCCTCAATCACATGTTATTCTTTCGTTATGTCTACCTCCAAGAACACGTTTCACCCTGCCCTTGTTGTTTCTAACATCAACAATCACATCCCTCTTATTCTTGATATAGAAAACGTCCAATAAGTGACGTGGGCCGAACTGTTCAAAATTCACGCACGTTCGCATCAAGTCATCCATCACATAATCCTCGCGGCTCCTGAGGGCACAGAGGTGCCTAAACGCGAGGATGATCCTAAGTTGTGGACGACTCTTGATGCCACCGTCCTTTAGTGGATTTACTCCACTATCTCTACCGACCTGTTGCAAACGATTATTGAGCCGGACGCTACGTCGATGGCTGCATGGGATAGAATGCGTGACATATTCCAAGATAATCAAAATTCCAGAGTTGTGACCCTTGAGCAGGAATTTTTCCACGTCAATATGGAAAATTTCCCGAACGTTTCAGCATATTGCAAAAGGTTGAAGGAATTGGCAGACCAACTCCGCAACGTTGGTGCGCCCGTTACGAACGATCGTCTTGTTCTTCAGATGGTCGCAGGCCTATCTGAGGCCTATAGTGGTGTCGATACGCTTGTTCGTCAAAGCAGTCCTCTTCCGCAATTTTATCAGGCCCGTTTCATAATTAAGCTCGAAGAAGCCAGCTTGGACAAAAATGCGGCTACCGGTGCTAGCCCCGTGGTCATGATGACGTCTTCCACTAATTCTTACGGGGTTGTTGACAATTCTGGCCGAAACCGCACCAAGGGTGGCGGCAAGAAGGGTCAAAACTGTCGAAATAATGGCAAGAATCGCGGCGGCAACAATGGTGGCGGCCGGAACAATAGGTGTGCTTGTTTATGCATGATCCCAGGGTTGAGCATATGAATGCGCTCAAACGCAGTATTCGGTACATCCACGGGACACTTGACTTTGGCTTACATTTATATCCCTCATCGACATCTACACTTGTCTCGTATACAAATGTTGATTGGGGTGGTTGTCCAGACACCAGACGCTCTACGTCTGGCTATTGTATATTTCTTGGTAATAACTTGGTCTCCTGGTCTGCAAAGCATCAGTCGACTTTGTCTCGCTCTAGTACAGAGGCCGAGTATCGAGGGGTAGCCAATGTGGTATCTGAATCCTGTTAGCTACGTAATCTTCTTTTAGAGCTACACTGTCCTTTTTAGAAAGCTACCTTGGTTTATTGTGATAATATTAGTGCCATCTTTCTTTCTGGTAATCCGATTCAGCACCACCGCACTAAACATATCGAGATGGACATTCACTTTGTTCGCGAAAAGGTAGCTTGTGGACAAGTACGTGTTTGGCATGTCCCTTCCAGATATCAAATTGCCGACATCTTTACCAAAGGTCATCCCTCGGTCCTTTTTTGAAGATTTTAAGAACAATCTCAGCGTACGAAGACCGCCCGCTATGACTGCGGGGGTGTGTTAAATATACAGAAGATATACACGTTAGACACGTGTATATCCTATGTATATTTAGTCTCGTTTTGTATATATTAAGTAGTCTCGGTTTTGTGTATATTAGGGTATATGACTATGTATATGATCTTGGTTTTAGGCAATAGTTTAGTGTAAATATTACATTAATTAATATTGTACACTTAACATAATTATAGGATTCTTGTACTACTAGAATATGATTTTGGGATTAGAATAGGAGTAAATTTTCTATTATGAAAAATTATAAATTGTATATATACGATTTCATTAATGAGAATAATCAAGAGATTATTTCTTTCAAATATATAAAGTTTATACATACTTTTTCACTTGTATGTCTACTCATCTCATAAATAGACTAATCGGGATTCACGTTATCTAAGATTTATTAAGGGGAAGTCATTTTTAATTTTTAAAAAAGCTATTATTCTATCCGTCCCAAAAAGAATGACTTTTTTTTTTTTATTCTATCTTAAAAAAATTTGCATATTTTCTTATTTAGCAATAATTTAACTTTAAATTTTATCTTTTACGCAAAATGAAATGATATATAACCACGCAAATATCTTTGACTTATTTTAGATCATAAAATTGAAAAAAATTCTTTTATTTTTTAAAATATGTGTCAAATAAAAGTAGATAACATAAATTAGGACGAAAAGAGTAATAAAGTTGATGGGTATAGCCACGACATTGCAGAGTTGAGTTTCAACCATCACTTACCGTGATATTGGTCATTGTGAACTTGCATTTAAGACATCCGCACGTCATGACACACAGAAAGAGTAGGACCCATTCTACATCATCACCGCCATCCAAGAAGGATACGCCAAATATCAAATATATCTGATCAATGGTGGAAGAATCTCATTCTTTTCACTGCTTAATAATGGTGAGAAAGCGAGTCCTCCGGGCATAGCTGGATGGCAAAGGAGGAGAACTTAAAATTTAGTTGGAGGCCTGCATTGTGGATTCAAACCCTGATGGGAGCAATTTGCTCTCTTCTAGGGTAGGACCTTGTAGGTGATATCAGTTGCTCTGTTCTCAAACACTGGTCATTCATGCACATCCCGCGATTTACTGGTACTAGTGCTGAGGGACCGAGACTACTATCTCCATGAATAGTCTGGCGTAAGCTGGGAAGCTGAATATAAAAAAAATGGTGAGAAAACTTTCTAATCCCAATACACCTTCCGTTGACTCTCCCGTTAACTTTTAATTGTCCATTATTTTAAAAATAGATTTTTACTTTTAGTTGTTCACTTTTACATATCAAGAGAAAAATAATTTAATTTTCTTGTTTTTCTCTTAGTATTTGTTACTCTTCCAAACACTATTGCAAAATCACTATTTTCCCACTTAATTTCCCATTGAAAAATGTTCAGTGACTATTCTCACTGAATATCGGTGGAAAAAACTTAAGTAGGTGTGTGAACACACAAAGAAATTAGAAAGTTTTTCAGTGTTTCAATGAAAATCTTTTTTCCACCATGTGTTTTTAGTGATTTTCCAGTGAACTGGTTCAGTGGAAATGAGATGAAAAAATTATGTTTTATAACACAAATTTTTCACTGAATATCGATAGGAAAAATCCTTTTATTTCTAATAGTGAAATCATTTTCCAAATCTATTAAGACTATACATCAATTAATATGGGTATCATGAACTGTTATGTATTTCATTTATTATTTCTTAATGAGCGTGCATCAGTGTGCCGTTCAGGGAGGAGAATGCAAGACACGCAGCTTGTAGGCGCGTGATATGGAGACGTTTTTGTTACATTCTCCCTACAACCCACGTTCTGTCCTTTTCAAACCATGTCACTCACTTTTTAGTTTTTTTACTTTTTACATCCGTAATTCAAGGTGAAAGATTAATTCGTCAGTAAAAAATTTGTCGAGTAAAACGAAGTGCTCTAGAAAAATTGCAAATTGTAGTGCATGTGCTCCCTTGATATACGACAGCGTAAAATCAACGTCTTTTATATTGAGGAGAATGTTGTGCTACGTGACATTTCTTTTTCTTGGAATTAAACAATCTTAATCTACTAGTAGTATTTGACAACTTTGAGAAGGATTATTTATCACAAAAAACTTGAGTTTTTCCTTTGGAATTTGGGACAGATAAAACCTACTCGGCATCTGATGTTTATGTATATTCGTTGTTTAATTATGATAAAATAGAAGGTGCCGTTTAGTTTGAGATGATGTAAATATCGAATACAAATAAATATTTAGATATGACGAAGTTGGGGGTGCAAATTTGTTTTATTCTTTTTCTTTATATGGAGGGAAGAGTTTGCGTTATGAATTGACGAGTTATTTAGTATGATGATGATATAAACTAAGGTTAAATGAAAAAGTAAGGATTCATATAGTCGACATGAGTTGTACGTAAGTAATCTTTTTTTTAAAGCAATATCAATATTATGTCTCACGCCTTCTTATGTTTTAATTTGCATTTCTCTCCTCTTTTGCTTCCTTTCCCTGTCAACTTTCTGCACAAATGTAGCTTTAAAAAGCAAGTAGCATACTAGTTTACACTTTGCTAATGACATAATTAGTAAAGATGCTTTAGCTTCAAAGTTCTTAAATTAGATTAATAATGTAAAATAAATTAGCATTATCAACATATATAACTTAAGCTCATGAACTATATAGTTGAATATGCTAGGTATGACTTTTTCAACATGATGAAAATGAAAAAAAGGACAACTTTTGAGGTGATATGTTCATTGTATTACAACCCATGCTTGGGCTAGGAGTAGGGTAGGATTATGGGCACATCAATATCATCCTCCGGTTTATTATCTATCGTTTCTTCTTTTTAGTTTCTCATTTAGTATTCGGTATTCAATTTGAAGCTGGTGATTAATTCGGATTTGTCTCACATGAGGCCATCAAAAGAGGAAACATTCCTTATTGCGATTTTTTTTCATTTTTAATTTAGGACTCAAATATGAGATTTGAAGACAAAGCCATGATTTCAGCTTTATGAGTTCTGAATTTTAGAATGACAATTTCAAGGGTTAGTAACTAAATTTCAAATTTAACATGTATACATATTTAGTAAATTTATTAATGCATAATACATTATTTGAGCAAAAATTATTAGTTCAATTAAATCTATATATAAATTTCTACCTTCAATACTCCTGCCTGTTATTAATAATGGATATTTATTATATTCATTCCAACACAATCCTGTAACGGAATATCATATCGACAATAGAGAGATGAAAAGCCAAAAGTAAGCAGCACTTTTGACTCATGCAGCTTTCTGCTTTTTTTCTATTGTATGTGAGTCATCTCACGTTATTCTCAATGAAAGCCCCCACAGCTAAAGTGCTTTGTTGCCTAATTATAAATAAAGTATCAATTTGCAAAGATCCATTGTAGCCTTAGCCGGAAAAAATAAAATTTACTTTTAAAAGATCCACCCAGTGGTGTTTCCTCTTCCTTTTTTATAATAACTCTTTTAGCACCTATTGCTGCTTTTACTTTTGAGGTGAGAAATCACCTTTGAATGTGAAATGTCTTGCTTTTTTATGAACACGTCATTTTCACATTACAATGTGAAGAAGACATGAAATCTTTTTGAAATAATACACAGTATTTCCCGTTTACATAAACTTCAAAAAAGGACAGTGCCCCCGAAAATAATTGTGTAGGTTGTCTTCCTTGATGCAAGAATCATTTGTTGATTTCTCGACTCGAACTCAGACCTAGACATCAAATCTTTTTTATCATAGTCTTTAGAAATCTAAAATAATTACAACCGAAGAAAACATCTAGCAAACAAAACTATTACAATAACCTGAGTAAATAAATACACACGAGTGGTTAATTAAACAAAAAAAAAAGTTGAACTAAAAAGTACAATCTACCATTCAAAAGTCAAAATCAATTTGTTTTTCAAATTGATACTTCACACGCGTAATGATTATGGGAAGAAAATAGACTATAATCATAATTCATTGTGCTTCCATGTTTTGCTCCTCCTTGTCTCCTCTTCTTTAAGTTTGCAACATTTTGGATGTGTTTTCTTCAAATGGAGGCCTCAAACTAATTTTTAAAGTCAAATATCTTGTCCTATGCTCCAAATATCTGGGAATTTTAATTCTTATCCCATGAATTAAGCCATTGATTCCCACAATTCTTTTCCTTCTCTTCACTCGACATATTCTTATAATCCAAGGATGATGTAGTACACTAATGTGATTGGAAGAGCTATCAACATCCCGAAAATAACCCTGAAATGTAGAAAGAAAAAGAGCAAATTGTCACACGAGTAACTATCTTTAAAAAAAGATTAAAATTATTTACACTATAGTGTAATTTAACTCGATATAGCACGTGAAATTTTTACTTACGCAGTGCTAAGAATAGCTGGATGAACGTTGTACTCCTTAGCAAACACAAATGGGACAATACCTTGTGGCAATGCAGCCTAAAAATACAAGAAATTTTATAAAAAGAATCAACAAAATTCAATATATCTAGAAAGAAGAGAAATATACGATTTTTTTTTATTACATTCATAATGGAATACTGAACTATTTTTGAACCAGCAATATAAATGCAACATTTAATAAGGGAGATAAGAAATTTGTCATTTCATAACCACCAAAAATATATTTTAAAAAGATGGTTAGATGGATAATTTACCTGTACAATGGCTACATGGAGAAGGGTACCACGAAGGCCAACGGCAATTGAAGCAGCAGCCATAACTGCTGGGCCAGTCAGAAATCTCACAGCCATTGCAAATGTAGCCACTGTGTTCCCACATGCAATGATCTTTGGTTGGAGAGCCATAAACAGACCTATACACCAATTCATAACAACAACTTTTTCAAATAAAGACAGAAATATGTGGATGTAAAAAAAAGTATGTGCATTTTGTGTCTACAAACTGATCTAACATTCTTGGTTCATCTATGTATTTATACGACTATTGATTGTTCTCCCATTAAATTTCAACTACTAGTAACCAAACCAATGATCATCTTAGTCAAGTTTCTCGACCCCACAAGACTATGACTTTGATAATATAACTACCCTATTACTACTGCCATTGGATGGTCAAAATTGTAAAACTTAACGTACTAGAAATGGCTAAGTACGTGATAGAGAAAGGTGCTACAATCATTTAGAAACAGGGTATAATATATAGTTGAAAATTATGAATGCTTAATAACGACATCTGATTACTTACCGGGCAGGGTTCGTTTATGATTCATTAGAACCTAATAACTTTAGCCAGATCTTATATTTGTGTTTTAAAATTATTTAATATATATAAATAATTTATTTAAAATCAAATAAATTGCAACTTTTATAATTCATAAATTAAACTCAAAATCCGTCTAAATTTACTTACTTACCTAAGCTAAACATAGCCATTCCAAGGCCAGCGTCTGAGAGAATGGAGATTGACTTCTCTAAGATTTTAGGCATATGCACATGCCACCTTGCACAAACAAACAAAAAAACCAACCTAATTAATTGATGCACAAATTTTAAACCTTTTTCCACTAATCAACAGAAAATGTTTGAAAAAGTTAAGACATTGATTACTTTTTAATCCGTAATTAGCTTACCTGAATGAAATTAAGGACCATATCAGACCAATGAGGCTCGAATACGTGTTTGGGTTTCGGATAAGCTTACGCCAAACCATGATCAAGATCAGACGGGTCATAACACTCGCCGGAGGCATCTGTTTTCCGACAACGGGATCTTGACCACCAGTGAGTTTCGGGTGCAGCTCCGACGTGGAGCTGGACCCCAGTTTAGTCAGTCCAGTGGGTCCCTCTTTTTCGCATTTTTCTTCATCTCCATCTTTTCCACCACCATTGTCACCTCCAAAGGTGAAATCTTCCCCACCAAATTCCCCTGTTTGCGGAATGGCTTCAAATATAAAATTATTAAGGCATATAATGAAATACAGTATTTAAATAGTTCTATTCTATCTTCTAAATTTACTGTCTCAATTTATATGACGTTATTTTCTTTTTAATCAGTTTAAAAAAAATTGATATATTTCTATATTAACTAACAATTTAACTTTGAATTTCTCATTTTATTCTTAATGATTAATTTATAGTCACACAAATATTTTAACTTATTTTAGACCACATCTATCAAAAACCTTTCTTTCATTCTTAAACCGTAAAGAAATTGTACCTCTAATATCCCCATTTTGAGGATGATCAGCAACCAACATCCTAATTTCTTTGGCTCCATCAGACCGACCCGATTGTTCGTTGGCACTGAAATCATTGCCACCGAACACGTGGAGGCCACCGGTTTCCGATACCGGAGAATTACTCGAGCTCCATACAAACATGTGAAGCTCCTTCGCATCATGATTATTGCCTTTAGCATTCGTCGGCTGCTGCTGCTGCTGTTGTACCTCCTTCTTTGTTGCTTGTACGTTTTGTTGCTGCTGAGGTTTTGTACTTTTCGGCACTGTCGAAGCAATTTCCGGATTCGGGGCAGGATAAGATCCAGGCTGCTGTACCGGAAAATAGCCAAACCTCGGGGAGCTCTGGATCAGAGCTCCCGGAGCGCAATTCTCCTCGAAATTAGACGGTCTCGGGGTAGGACCCCGAGACGACTGTACAGAGTACATGTCTGCAGGGCCGAAATTGGATAATCTTCCTCCAGGAAAACCCATCATAGAGTAAAAATCATTGTGATTAAAATTAGACCCTCTTGGGGTTGGATTTCTCGACGAACTTAAGCTATATATTTCTGCTCCGGTGAGATTCGAGGGTCGATGGTCCATAGCAAATGACCTTCGGGACGCATTTGATTTCCTAACAGTAACATGAAGTTTACCATCTTGACCAATTTCGGCATCTGTTTCAAGAAAATCATGTCCATCAAGAGAGACAACATCGGATTCAACCTTAAACGAAACAATCGATGCAGCAGTTTCTGGGAATTGTTCCATAATAAGCATCTTGGCCCCACGATACTCGAACAAGAAAAGCAAAAGTGTGTACCATATTATACATTGTAACACAACTACTTGTACCATGAGACTACCAGAGTACTCACCATACATAGCAATTAATAAAGGAATTCCCATAACAAGTGTATTTGGAAGTGTTGAAAGTGAAAATATTGTAATACTCCATTCAAGGCTGCCATTTTTTGTTAAATTAGCCCATAAAGAAAGAACAACAAGCATTATAACTTTTTGTAGTGAATCAGCAGCAATGAAACGGAAGTTCATTTCATAAGGGTTATTCATGGCTATAAAGTGAAAAGATAGTAAAGGAACTGCAAAAATAGCCACAAATCTGTTGATACCAGAGCATTGATCAGGTGAAAAGATTTTCCACCAACGAACAGAGCCATAAGCCAAGATCATAGCAACGTAGAGAGGAACAACTGCTGTTAACACAGTATAAAGATCGTGCCAAGTGATCATTTTTGCAATAGCTGTTCAAGAAATGGTTAAATGTGTAAGAAGATGAAAAAACCGTTATTTAACTGCACTGGACTGTTGTATACTACTGACTGAAAGTATATATGTTTTTGATTCTGACGAATCTCTGATAAAAAAGGACTGATGAGAAAGTTTTTGGGGGAGATGGAGAAGAGAAAAGGAGTGAAGAAAGAGAGTGAAATTACATGAAGGTGTAAAATGTGGAAGATTTATATATAGGGAAGAGAGGGACTTGAAACTTGGGAACTTTTATTTTAAGAGGAAAATTGAGTTTTTTGGGACCAGTTGAAATTTTGAGATTAGATATTGATAAAGAAAGAAGTTAAGAAAAAAAGGGGTTTAATTTTTTTGTTGTGTGTGGGGGGAGGGGGGTTGAGTTGGTTACGAGGTGACCACATAGTGTGGTTAGGTTAGAGGGGTAAAGGCTTGTATTTTCCTTTATTTTTCATTCGATGTTTTTGTTTGTATTGAAACCTCGATTCATCAGAATTTACATTACTGATCATTTTTCTTTTTTGACATGTTTTATTTTTGCTTTATTCTGAACCGATAGTCTATCGGAAACAGACTTTCTACCTTTCAAAGTAAGAATAAAATATGCGTATACTTTATTTTTCTCAAAATCCAATTATAAAATTATACTAAATATGTTATTGTTATTGTTATATTAAAAGAGGAATCACTTTTTATGAGAAGATTTTACTCTCAATATATAAACTATAAAACTTTAATGAAAGAGAGGGAGATTGTATCCATCCATCGTAACTGGTGCAAGAGTTTGCATGTAATTTTGTAACGTGGCTAGTATTAGATGGATTGGGTTGTCTGAGGACGTGGACAACTTTTCTTCTCTCTATTTATTTTATTTTCTGCTTTCGTTTGGTTGTTGTATAAGCAAAATTTGAAGCATTTGATATAGTTTCGATTTTTCATTTAAATTAACTCCTAGGGAAAAGAAACATTACTCCTGAGATTTAATTCATATTCCTTTTATTGAACATTTCTGATGAAATAAGATACATATAATAATAAATGGTACTTATCAGATGAACATTCATCATATGAGTTTTGCTGCTTAGTAGTGGTAAGATACATACTTTCTTTTTTTATAGTTTGAACTTCTGTGGAGTTAAGTCCTTTCAAATAAGTAGAAATTCGAACCTTATACCATGGCCAAATGCATACCTAATGAATATGAAACTTTCGGTCAGAACATTATTATATTTCTCTGTATAAAGGATGTAACAAGCTATTCGTCTTTTGTCAAAAGTTTGCTATGTTTAAAGATTAAAAATTGCTGCCAAGTGAAAGAAAAAAAAAAGTTCTCAAGCTGCAATTTTTGATTGAATAAAGTAGAATGTACGAGGATCTTATCTTTATGGGGTGAAGTTGTTTCGATAGACCCTTGGCTTCAAGCGAGGGTTTTTAACATCCAGCGAATTCCGCTTTTAACCTCCGAAATTTACCCAAGTTTTTGTAGATTAATTGAATGGGGGTAAGTAACAATAGACATCAATTTGCAAGTGATAAGAGAAGTATATACGAATTTAAACAAGAATATTCTCATCCATATATGAAATGCCAAATTAATAAATCTTTCAAGATAAACCCCACCCACCCCAATAGTCATTTTTTCTATCTTGTCACGAGGTAACTAAACTTATTAATTAGCTACTTGTACACATCTATTTTTGCAATATGTAGATCCTATTTATTGTTCCTCAATGAAGAAGAGATAAAGAGGAAAGACAATGAGATGCAAGTGAGGGTATAGTATAGTACATTAAGGAAAAAATATGACAAAGGTATGGTCCAAGTGAAGTGGTTTCAACTTTGAAGTCACTCTCTCTTCAATGTGCAAGTCAAAAGAGGTGGGCTTGTTTGGCCCATTGGACTTGGCCCACCACCCACATTCTCATGCTCTTTCACTCACTCAAATGGTATTCAATGGCCGCTCAATTGATTTTGTAGTCCTTTATAATTTTGGTTGTAATTTTATATCTTTTTTATGAGCGGTTTTTATTTTTATGCATAAAAGATCTATAAATAACACATAAGAGATCTTTACAAGGTGATATTTTTCTATTCAAATTGTATAAATTGTCATTGACAGTGTTACTTCATTTAAACTCTTCTCAAGCCAATATTATGTGAATACAAATAAAAATATTAGTTCTTTAAATTTCTTAAATATAATCTCTGAAAGGCTAATATACATCTCTAAAACATATTTCCAACTCACATGTATCGCCTATATGTATATACAAATATTTATCTTTTATTGTGTCTTATCTTACATGAATTTCCATAAACTGTAGGTCCTTATGAATAAACTTCCTAGTTCCTATCATGTTTTTCTAGGTATGAATGATAGGTATGTCAAAAAAATGGTGAATATGTAAAATGCACCCCACCGTCAAGATTATGTCTTTGCATTATCACTTTACTAAATTGTAACCTTTTAAGTGCAGTCAATTTGGGGCGACATTTTTAATAGGAGGTTGGTAAAATATAACACAAAATTTAGTAATTTTTTTTTTCCTAAGATCATTATCTTCTATAAGCCCATATATAGAATTAGGAGAACATTTTACAAGCAATTCTCACACATTCCTTTTGGTGAAGATCGAATCAAACACCTGTAGAAAATAGGAAACATATATGACTTTTTCATCAGATTTACAACATGGCATTGAAAGAGATTATTAGCATTTCTATTGGAAATGAATTGGGCCTTTACAACACTTAGGAAACTGGATCAATTTTACTAGTTGGTTTCCTCAAAGAGGCCTGCGACGAAAACCAGTTTGGGTCATTTGCACTTTTGACCCTATTTTGTGCTGGTCTTTAATTTTTTTCCTTCAAATGAAACTTATGCTTATTGAGGGAATATGTTCTTTACCAAATCCGACACAACTTGTGTTGGATCCTTTAAAAAATTTATGCCCCAATATAATAGACATAAGTTCCATTTGAGGGACAAAAATTAAAGACCAGCTCATTTGAAGGACAACCGTTCAATTAAATCAACCAGGTTTTTGGGACTAACTTACGGTAAACGAGAAGTCCAGTTCTCTTTTGGCCAAAGGACATAAGTAACCTTCTGGTAGAAAATATTGACAACAAATGGTGAAAAATATATCAAAAGACATTTTATAGCCAAAATATATATTATACATTATATATACACTAAAAATACATTTATTATACACTTCATATATACATTTATTATACATTTATGATATACACTTCATACATACACTTTTATACAATATATATACACATTATATATTCTTTTGTATAATTTGTGTATAATAAATGTATAATCATTGTATAATATATACACACTAATGACACGCATATTATACAATTATTATACATTTATTATACACTATTTATATGCAGGCAAGGATAATTGGAAAAAAATGGAGACCACCGAAAAAATTTCCGGCTAGATCTGTACCAAACAATTATATAGCTGATGATTTCACAACTATAGAGAAAATACAAAAGAACTAATCAGCCCAGAATCCATGGAGTTCGCCATAATCCGGCCAGATTCGAACAGTGACTAAACAAAAAAGGGAGGCAGTATCAGTGCCACTTCAATGGAGAGGTATGTCGCAGCTACACCGCACAACCACCGGAGCATAGCATCGTCGGCGTTTTGCGTTCTCCAACCAGATCTGACCGTAAAGCTCGTCGGAGCAGCGTAAAGGAAGAAAGTTTTCGCCGTCAAAGCATCGGAACTGTGGGGAGGAGGGCGGAGCGAGGCAGCGCAACTGGAGGCGTTGGGTGGATGGATTTCATCGGAGTTGGGTGGTGACAATGGAGGAGATGAGATAGGGAAAGGCGGCGTTTGATTGCGTTTATGGTGGTGAGCAGTGGTTTACTCCGGCATTGACGACAGAAAAGTGGAAGATCAGAGAATGTAGAGAAGAAGACAAAGTGAAAAAGTGTATCTTTTTTATACATGAGCTACTACTTGTCTTTATTTTGAGCCTAATGGCTATTTCGGAGCATTTACTTAAAATGGAGCCTTTTTTCCCTATTGACCACACCATATCCTTTTCCCTTCTCTTTTTCTCGAGAACATTTTTAAAAATAACCACATTTGATGCAAACTTAAAAAAAATTGCCAAATTCAAATTTAGGCTTGTCTGGTGGATCAAAATATATTGATAACCGAAGATACGAAGTTATACCTTAATCAAATTTTATTGGAGCAACACTTAAAGTTTACGGGGATATGACGCTATCATGATTTTTATCATAATGTGGTACAAGGTGTTGGAATATACTTGCTTAACCCGCGCTAACATTATGAGGCATAGGTTATACCAGATTTTGTGCCTGAGTTTGTTCCATCACATGATAAAGTTTATTGATTCTAATATGAGAAAACACCTAACCATCCATGTGAAGAACATACTTTTTGAAACTTTAGGCACTTAATTAAACTTAAATGTTGATAGTTGCTGTTGTTGCCTAACCCCTTTCTCAAACTTTTTAAAAAAAAATATTTTGAATTATATATTAAGTATGTTGACTTATAATATCTTTCATGGGAGAGGAATACAATACTAGATTAATTATATGTGCAATAGGAGACTACTGATCAAAATGAAAGGGACATTCGCACAAAGGCCTCTATTTTGGTTGGTCTTTAATTTTTGTCCTTCAAATTTGATTTCTTTAATTTTTGCTCTTTATTATTTTTGGCGCAGGATGATTAGAATTTCGCAATGCATAATTAGTGTTTATCTTCGGCATATGTATCATACACAACCCACAAATTATGTTGGATAAGGCATAACTACCAACACTCAACATAATATGAAAAAAGACATAATCTCAAATTTTGGCGGGCATAGTTAGCGTTTAATTTCAACATATTTATCATGACATCCACACAAACTATGCCAGATAAGACATAATTTTCAACACTCAACATAATTTAAAAAATTACTATAAAAATATGCCGCATAACTTAATTCATACATAATTTATGTCGCGCGAGGCAAATTTTCAATTTCAGAGAGAAAAATATTATAGAGACTATGTCTTGTGAAGTAAACCTGGATAGTTTCATAAAATAAATATCAGGGGGGGAATTAAAGACCACAATGATAAATACAGTGACATACATAATCTTGTATATCACGGTTTGGCACGTTTTTGGTGTATTACATTAAGTAGGATTTGTATTAAATTAGAATTGTATACTTACCATAATTGTATAATTATTGTACAAGTAGAATAAGGTTTTGAGAGTAGAATAGGAATAGGATTTTCCTATTATGGAAATTGTAAATTGTATATATACTCTTTCATTAATGAAAATAATCAAGGGATTATTTCTTTCATCGTATCAGGAGTCTAGGTTGAGAAATTTTCTCCCCAAATTGTTGTCGGGTCCGAGCCTTCTTACCTCGGTTTCCGTGCAAATTTTTTATCCCCAATTTCTTTCTTCCCAAATCCCTCAATCACATATTATTCTTTCGTTATGTCTACCTCCAAGAATATGTTTCACCCTGCCCTCGTGGTTTCTAACATCAAGAATCACATCCTTCTTATTCTTGAAATTGAAAACGTCCAATATGCGACGTGGGCCGAACTATTCAAAATTCACGCACGTTCGCATCAAGTCATCCATCACATAATCCCCGTGGCTCCTAAGGACACGGAGGTGCCTAAACGCGAGAATGATCCTAAGTTGTGGACGACTCTTGATGCCACCGTCCTTCAGTGGATTTACTCCACCATCGCTACCTGCGTGTTGCAAACAATTATTGAGCCAGACGCTACGACGATGGATACTTGGGATAGGCTGCGTGACATATTCTAAGATAATCGAAATTCCAGAGCTATTACTCTTGAGCAGGAACTTTTCCACATCAACATGGAAAATTTCACGAACGTTTCAGCTTATTGTAAAAGGTTGAAAGAATTGGCAGACCAACTCCGCAATGTTGGTGCGCCCATTAGTGAAGATCGTCTCGTTCTACAGATGGTTGTTGGCCTATCCGAGGCCTATAGTGGCGTTGGAACTCTCCTTCGTCAAAATAATTCTCTCACAAAGTTCTATCAAGCCCGCTCCATGCTTACTTTGGAAGAAGGCGGTTACTAGTGCTAGTCCCGTGGTCATGATGACGTCATTCACCAATTCTCCAAGGTTTATTGATAATTCGAGCCAAAACCGTTCTCACAGAGGCGGCAAAAATAGTCAAAAAAGTAATGCCAAAAATTGCGGGGGCAAACACGGTGGTTCCAGTGGTGGTAATGGTGGCCAAAACAGTGGCAGTGGGTCCCGCCTCAACAGTAGTGGGCCACAACCCAACTGATCCCAGCCTTGGGCCCCCTGGTCTTGGGCAGTGGCCCAACAACCCCTGGTTTCCAACGCTTTAAGCCCCAGGCAATTGGGCTGCCCAACAGCCTTCATGGCCCAATTCGACCTGGCCCAACTGTTCTGGACTAGCAAGTTACCACCATCATTCTAGGCTGGGCCAGCAAGCAGGTGTGCCTGGGCCCCGGCCTCCACAGGCCCATCATGCAGCGGGCCCCACCCCAACCGACATTGAGGCTGTAATGCACACTCTTGGATTAAATCCGCCAGATGGAAATTGGTACATGGACACCAGTACAACCTCTCACATGACGTCCAATCAAGGTACTCTCTCGTCTTATTCCAATTTGAGCAACAATCGTGGCATAATTGTTGGTAATAGTAATTCAATTTCGATTCGTGGTTATGGTCATAAAACTTTGTCTTCCCCCCCCATCCACCTCTTATCTTGAAAAACACCCTTAATGCCCCTAAATTAATTAAAAATTTGGTGTATGTCCGTAAATTCACAACTGATAATTCTGTTTCTGTTGAATTTGATCTGTTTGGGTTTTCTGTGAAGGATTTCAAGACGGGGATTCCTCTAATGAGGTGTGATAGTAGGGAAGATCTTTATCCTATCACACCATGTTCCGGTATCTCGAGTCAAGCCTTGCCATCAACTTTTGTAGCCCTTACTCCTTCTTTGTGGCATGCTCGTCTAGGTCATCTATTTTGTCCTCCTTAGATAAAAATAATTTTATTTCTTGTAAGGGTACGCGTAGTACTCCGAATTGTCAATCTTGTTCTTTAGGAAAAATTGTTAGATTGCCGTTTGTAGACTCTAATTCTCATACGTTAATGTTATTTGATACTATTCATAGCGATTTATGGATATCTCATGTTCTCAATTTTTTGGGTCATCGTTACTATGTTCTATTTCTGGATGATTATTCTAATTTTTCATGGACTTTTCCGATAGCGAAAAAATCTCAAGTTTTTTCCACTTTCTTAAAATTTAGTGCTTTCATTAGAACCCAATTCGAACGGGAAATAAAAAATATTCAATGTGATAATGGAAACGAATATGATAATGGGGTTTTTTGGGAGTTTTATGCTAATAATAGGATCAATTTCATTTTTCTTGTCCTCATACGTCTTCATAAAATGGGAAAGCCGAACGCAAAATTCGTACCATGAATAACATTGTCCGAACTTTATTGATTCATGCTTCCGTACCCCCTTCTTTTTGGCATCATGCTCTATAAATGACTACATATCTTCCTAACATTCTTCCTACCAAAGGTTTGACATATTCGTCCCCTCTTCAAATCTTATATAATAAGACTCCTTCGTATTCACATCTTAGGGTCTTTGGGTGCTTATGTTATCCGTTGTTTCTGTCCACCACAATTAACAAACTTCAGGCCCGTTCTACCCCTTGTGTATTTTTGGGTTATCCGTCTAATCATCGTGGTTACAAATATTTTGATTTATCATCTACTAAAATCATCATTAGTCGCCATGATATTTTTGATGATTTCCAATTTCCATTTGCTAAAGTGAGTAGTTCCGTGCCTAGTTCGTATAATTTTTTGGATGACGATGTCTCCCCGTATATTTTCCTCTATTTCTCAGACATGTCCCGCACCCCAAATCCACCAGCGGGCCCACTCCGCGCTGGTTCTACAGTCCTGTCACTGCCCACCGTCATGGGTCCGGAAACTGGGCCGCATCCCCAGCCCAGTTCTGGCCCAGATTTTGCTCCTGCTTCTACGTCGTCCACAGTGCCCGCTTCCGTGTTGGGCCACAAGAGGCCCACCGCTTGCGATGGCCATCCGTCACATCGGTCCCGATATTTCCCAAAATTCACCCAATTCTCCCCCGAGTCATAGACTAGTCACTCGTAGTCAACGGGGTATTTTTAAACCAAAAAGATATTTTAATTTAAATTCTAATGTTCTTAAATCACTCATACCCCGTAATCCTGTGTCCGCTTTAAATGACCCGAATTGGAAAATTGCTATGACCGACGAATATAATGCTCTTATTAATAATAAGACGTGGGAGTTGGTGCCCCGTCCATCTGGTGTTAATATTATTCGGTCTATGTAGATTTTTACTCATAAAGACAATTCTGACAGTTCTTTTGCGAGGCATAAGGCTCGTCTTGTAGGCGATGGTAAGACTCAGCAGGTTGGTGTGGATTGTGGTGAGACATTTAGTCTGGTGGTCAAGCCGGCTATAATTCACATTGTGCTCATCTTGGCTCTTTCGAAAGCAAGGCTCATTCATCAGTTAAATGTGAATAATGTTTTCTTACATAGTGATCTCAAGGAAACTGTTTATATGCATCAGCCCCCTTGGTGTTTAGGGATCCCAAATATCCTCATCATGTATGTTTATTGAAGAAGTCCTTGTATAGGCTTAATCAGTCCCCACAGGCTTGGTATAAAAGGTTTGCAGACTATGTTTCGACTATTGGGTTCTCTCACAACAGGTCTGATAATTCATTGTTCATATATCATCGTGGTTCTTCCCTGGCTTATATACTATTATATGTGGATGATATTATCTTGACTGCCTCTTCTGATGCATTATGCCAATCTATCATGACAATGCTCAGTTCTGAGTTTGCTATGAAAGACTTGGGGCCCTTGAGTTACTTTTTGGGAATTGTTGTCACTCGTCATGCAGGTGGGTTATTCTTGTCACAACGGAAGTATGCAACTGAGATCATTGAGCGAGCTGGTATGTCATCATGTAAGTCAATTTCCACTCCAGTTGATACTAAACCCAAGCTAGGGGCTACGGCTGGCTCCCCTTACGATGATTTAACCCGCTATCGCAGTCTTGCAGGAGCTCTTCAGTATCTTACGTTCACGAGACCAGACATTACGTATGTCGTACAACAGGCGTGTTTGTTTATGCATGATTCCAGGGTTGAGCACACAAATGCGCTCAAACGCATTATTCGGTACATCTAGGGGACAATTGACTTTGGCTTACATTTGTATCCATCATCGATGTCTACACTTGTCTCGTATACAGATGCTGATTGGTGTGGCTGTCCAGACACCAGACGCTCTACGTCTGGCTATTGTATGTTTCTTGGCAATAACTTGATCTCCTAGTCTGCAAAGCATCAGTCGACATTATCCCGCTCTAGTGCAGAGGCTGAGTATCGAGGGGTAGCCAATGTGGTCTCTAAATCCTGTTGGTTACGTAATCTTCTTTTAGAGCTTTATTGTCCCATTCAGAAAGCTACATTGGTTTATTGTGATAATGTTAGTGTCATCTACCTTTCTGGTAATCCGGTTCAGCACCAACGCACTAAACATATCGAGATGGACATTCACTTTGTTCGCGAAAAGGTAGCTCGTGGACAAGTACGCGTCTGCCAAGTCCTTTTCAGGTATCAAATTGCAGACATCGTTATGAAAGGTCTTCCCTCGGTCCTTTTTGAAGATTTTAGGGACAATCTCAGCGTACGAAGACCACCGCTATGACTGCAGGGATGTGATAAATACCGTGATATACATAATCGTGTATATCACGGTTTGGCACATTTTTGGTGTATTACATTAAGTAGGATTTGTATTAAATTACAATTGTACACTTACCATAATTGTATAATTATTGTACAAGTAGAATAAGATTTTTGGGAGTAGAATAGGAATAGAATTTTCCTATTATGGAAATTGTAAATTGTATATATACTCTTTCATTAATGAAAATAATCAAGAGATTATTTCTTTCACACAAATATAAAGGGTAAAAATTAAATACCAGTCATTTGAAGGCCAATCCGCACACAAAAAAATGAAATGAAAGACATATATTTATAAAACAGTTGTAGGACCAGCAAAATTATAGGAGAAGTTTAACGTATTCACAAAATGAGTGTGATAGCCTTCTCGTAGACTCGTACTAAGGATTAATCGAGGAGTATAAAAGCTTTTCATACTATTCGTTTATTCATCTTGATGAGCATATCTTATACATACAGATAGGGGTTCGAAGATTGCACCAATCAAGTCCACAAAATGAGCAGGTGGGCTTGGCCCATGTTGAGGAACTTTGGGCTCTATATCGAATTAATATGGGAAAATGCATAAATACTTAAAGTATACACGATATACACAGCATTGGAGCCTTGTGTATACCGTGTATATCATGAAAACCCATGACAAGTGGGAGACTATGATATACACGGTATACATAGTCGTTTATATCTCTATATTTGGTAAAATGTTTTTGTATGTAATTAGCATTGTACACTTACCATAATTGTAGAATTCTTATACAAATAGAATAATGTTTTGAGAGTAGAATAGGAATAGGGTTTTTCATATTATGGGAATTGTAAATTGTATATATACTCATTCATTAATGAAAATAATCAAGGGATTATTTCTTTCAAAAACCTTCCTAAGCTTGACTACATTTGCAACTTATCATTGAAGTGTTTGTAAATGTAGCCAAGTTTGAAAAAACGAACACTGATACTAGTTACAATTAATTTAAAAGAATATGCACACATTTTTGGTCGAAGAACACATTTATTAAAAACAAAATCAGCCTCCAGAATTACATCAACCTACTAAAAAAGAAAAAATAAGTAAACGACCACCTCTACACCTATCTTCTGCCCCTATATACAGTTATTCTATCTGTATAATTCTTCTATCCACTCTCCGTCTTTACACTGTCTTTTCCTATTCAAGATATCAAAAATTCTAATAAGTTATTGTTGCAGTCACAGCCCATAGCAAACCTCTGCTTATTCTGCCTGGTGCTCTTTTTGCAATTCTAGACAACACCCTTGACTCTTGAGAGATTAATATCCACCAGCCTACACTTAACACTTCATCCAAGCATGCTTTAGCAAACACACATTCAAAGAAAAAGTGATCATGATACTTTGGATAATTGTCACACAACAGGCATTTGATCTCTTGAGTCACTCCCATTGTAACAATCTAGGCTTTGTATTGATCAAATTAACGAACTTATAAGAAGATTGTTCATCAAACAAAAGAAAAATAAAAAAGGAGGTTCCAGCTATTACAAAAATAACTAATGAAAGAAAATAACGTAACTCTAATGGAATATATCCTCTTGTATATATATGCATCTCAATGTAGTGCACATTCTCCTAGCCGGGGTCTCAAATGTAATTTGTCAATTTCCCATCCATGTCCTCCCATAGGTTAGTGACGTTCACAACACCCATCTTCACAAGTCTGTCCCCAGTTAGCAATCTCCCATACATGGCAAGCCAGAAAATGAACCTGCAAGGGTAGCCAAGTTGGTGTAGCAGTAGAGCGCGGGACCGCAAGGTCACGAGCGATCCCCTGCATAAACCTTCTTGGTTGAGCCTGTCACACATGGCTTGTCAAGTGTGGTTAATCGGCTGACGTGGTTTGCAGGCTATTACGTCAGTCCGGGGTTTACCCTGTGCGCACTCGAGAGAGTAGCGGCTGCGGGTTACTTCGTAAACAAAAAAAAAAAAAGAAAATGAAGCTATGCTTAGCGACATTTGTTTTGTTCCATACTATCCTCCACCATGGCCATTGCATTCTAGGTCCTTTTCTCAGTTGTACCCACCACAATTTATAGTATACTTCCCTGTCAGCTGTAGCCAGTTATTGCCAATATAGACAGCTGCAAATTTCTTCTTCATGCTATAGATTTTCTTCCAGTACCAGCAGTTGTCCACATGAGGGCTGTATTGCCACCAATCTGCCCCTTTCAAATAGATATGATTAATCGACTTCACCCAGAAATTATCAATTTTTCTTGAATATGCACACTTCCCTATAGGTAAAATGAGAAAATGTTGTGGTTTTTTATATTAGGGAAGATGTCTATAATATTCATAAATTGTGAGTAATTAGGTATTCTTTTGGTCTCATATATCTAGTCCAAGTGTGTAAAGAAGAAAAGTATACAATATATAGCAAGTGGTATTTGTCTCTTTTTGTGAGATTTACTCATTAGTTGCGTTTTAACTCTTCTATCCTTGTGTTTCGGTTATTTTCCCGATCCCGCACATAACGGAAGTGTAGTGCAATGCTCTTTTAAAAAAAAAACTTTTTCCAATTAACAAAACAAATACCAATGGATTAGTTTACGATTTTCTGTATGCTTTTAAGAAAAGTTAATTAACGGAAGAAAATATAATACAATCAAAATAATCTAAGACGTAAATATAAATCAAGAAAACAACAAAATTTGAAGCCATCATTAGACTCTTAATTAATTAACTCCAAAAGTTAAATCATTAGGATTTGCTAGTACAATAGATAATCGACTAAGTGGTGAACATTGTAACACCAAATTTAGATAAACATATTCAGTACAATGTTTAAACGTTAAAGCTACAACTACTTTGCCACTATATATATCAACATGATTAATTATTGTTCGACTTGTTATACCCTTTGTCTATGAAGGAAGCTGGCTACTAACAATTGCTGCGGAAGGGTGTCCCCTGTCGGGCTGAAAAAATTGCAATGCTAGCTACTTTACCAGACAAGTTAGTTTTATTGGTTCCATTAGTAGGACCACTCTTGTCCCCAACCAGGGGCCGGAATTATCCGAATTCAATAATTTTAACTTAAAAATTTGAAGCACATTTATTGAACGATTATCAGAACTCAATAGCTTTGACTTAGCAATAAGGAGGGCATCTAGTGAAGGATTATCCAAACTTGTAGCTTTGACTTAGCAATCAAGGGCGAATTAACCTAGTAAAGGTTAAATGAACTTAATAGCTTTAATTTAGATCTCGTAGGTGTATAAAAGAAAAATCAATAAATAAGGACCAACAACAAATTACGAAGAAGTAGTTGAATTCTGAACTCGAATTCTTTAAGTTCAAATACTGAATCCATCGCTATCTACAAACATGGTGGATCTTAATTTTCTCCATTGGTGCAATACTTCCTGAATATAAAGAACAAAATTTATTTCGACCCATCGTAGTTTTCAATCATCTTGTAACACCGAAAACAGTTAAACCATGTAGGATGGGGGAGTTAATGCCCAAAGAAGCTTAAATAAAAAAAATACGGTCTTACATCACTTCTTTTGTTTTAAGCTCGACTAGCAAAGAACTAATATATAAATAGGAGAGAAGGCGACACCATCAAGCATAATGGACGGAATGAGAAAATTTTCCAAAATGAAAAAGAGTTGAGTTCAACTAAAACAACTAAACTATTGTTTTTAAATGGAACCAAATAAATATATACATAAGAAAAAGGACTACAGAACATATATGTATGGTAAATTGTATCCACTTTGGACCAATTAATTTTAAATTCTGAATTCGTCTTTAACGGTCGTCTTGGTGATGCATTCACAATGCGGGCACATAGTGAGGGTGGATGCCGGCAGTGGCTGGCAGCTGTGCGGTGATAACACCGTCGGCGGGCCTACTTTCATGGCTCTTAGTTCATCCACTTCTCTTTTAAGTCTTCGGTTTTGTTCGGTCAATGAACCAAACCATCTCTTTAAGTACTCGCATTCCATCTCCGTTTGCTTCAGCTTGCTCCTGTTTAAACACAAATATTATTGCTAATATTATGAGCTTATGACTAATCAACATACATACCTTTTCTATTTTATATGCTTTGTTACTATTGAACATGTCACATTATATTGAAATTTCCATTTTGAATATTATATATTTCTAATTGAAACACAGTTCATCTCAAACTCAAATCATACATGAACAGAATAGTAGCATTCTTGTTTATATATAACTATATGGTATTCAAAAACTATTTATCTATTAATTCAGATTTGCGTCGCGTCGCGTACGGCCCATTAAAGAAACGGCCATCTCAATGGAGATTAGGATGAGCTTAAAAGATGAATTGGTAGAAATTTTCATAGTTGAAGCAAATCAAACCTATTTTCAAACAAATAAGATAAAAATAGATCGGAAATACTCTATACTAAAAAAAATCATTTCCAGAACTCAAATTCTAAACATTTCATTAAAGATGGGAAGAAACTTATCCACCACCCCACGTATGATTGTTTCGATTGATGGCATCAGAGTTATTAGAATGTAGACTATTGCAAATTTATGCATAGAAGGAAACTACGTACTTTTTTCTCTCTTTTTCCTAGCTAGGGATCTGGTCCTTGAAACGGTCCAACTACACAGTTTCAGTAATGTACATTAATGCACTTTTTGCACGTCTGAAAACAAGGATCTGTTGGATAATTATAAAGGAATTAATGCATTGAACCTTTCTTCTTGCACGTGCATGAGACACATTATGGCTAACACCTGAAAAAGTTAGGTACTCTACGAAACTGTTTTATGGACCAAAATGTTCCGGAATATTGGACTAATTAAATGCTAATCACTTTTTATATTTGACTAATTAAATGCTCACTTGTAGTATTAGCATAGCTATTTGTCAATATGCTTATAATAAAAGTACTAACTTGATGTGACTTCAGTATGACAATTCTATTTTCCTCTTCTTTGGTGGAACCTCTTTTGATCTGTAACCATTGGAAATAGTCAAATTTCCTTTGAAGTCTAATTAAACTTCTTTTATGATCCAAATTTGCTGGAGTTTGCTCCCACTATATCTTGTTTTCTCCAAAAAGATGTTTCCTACTCAAGAATACTTATACAAGCATCAATTTATTACGAGTTCAACTTATGTATATATAAATGTTTATAGTAATCTTAATTTGATAACATTATTATTTGATAAATACCTTGTTAGTATTCATTCCGACAATATATATCCATGAAGATATGTCGCCCCTTTATCTTTCTTTCTGATATATAACTGTTGGGCCATAAATATTCAAGTGAATTAAAGCCATAAAAATACATGATTATATTGTCGTATGATACAACACATGCATTGCTGACTTTGAAACCTTATTGTACTCTTTAACATAAAGAGTCATGAATTCTACTCATGGACTTTAATAAATAGCTATACCTGCGTGTCTGCCCCGTATTTGCCAACATTATTTTAGCTGTATTTTAGTTGACCTTTGAACTTTATGGCCCTACCAACAAGAAGAGTGATAAGGTTACGGGTTCTAGGAGTATCTAGTTATTCATTCTTTTGTTAGGGAGTAATTTATCCTCTCAAATTTTCAGGGTGAATTCAAATTAATGGATCGAAAACCAAAAAAGGATTTTATGGCCTTAACCTTCCCCCCTCCCGTCATGGGCGGAGCCACCTTAGGCGAAGGGTGGTTAGGTGCACAATTTTTGTCAAAAAATTACGCGGTGTACATATGTTAAATGTTAATTATTATGAGTATATATATTTAATTTTGTACACCCTTAACACAAGCGAAAAGAAAATTTGCAAACTCTTCGTCAAATATCTGGCTCCGTCACTGCTCCCCACCCCACATACCCCAAAGTACAACAAAAAGAAAAACCATGGCTTTTTGGGTGTGGGCTTTAATTTTACTTTGGTTCTTAAAAGTTTATTCAGATATTTGCATTATACAATGAGCTGTCGCTTTCTATTTTCAGAAAGGAAGATCAACAGGAAGAACAGATGGGATAGAATCTGATCCTTGTTTTAATACCGGCCACTTGTTCTTATTCTGTCTGTGATGAATAATTAATTTACTATCTTTATAATATGTACTGTTAGTTTTAGTTATTTAATATAAATTAGTGTTAATTCCTCACCATTATCTCATCTCAACTACCAACACCATCAATGAGTTAATAGCAGCGCAACCAACAAATGAAGTGCCACTATACAGTGATTTTACACGCTTCTTGAGAAATTATTTATTTTGTCATTCAACGTTTATTTTATTAAGCGGTTCATACTAATAATTAAGCTTTGAAAGTTTAAATTTGACTATACTACTCTAATAAGTTTGGAAAATACACAATCCCTTCTTGGATGAATTGTAACGGTAGAACTTGAAAACAAATTAATGTCTTTTGATTTGATTTTTGAAGTGACAGACATTTTGGAGTATCATATATTCGACTTTAACTGATAATAAAGGACTGGGAGAGTAATAAATAGTCATAACGAAAAAAGTGCATATATAAAGTACCTTGCTCTACGGTTTTGAAACCAAACCTCCACTTGCCTTGTCTTAAGCTTTAATTGCATGGCTAAAGCTTCCTTTTGTTTCTGCATTTATTTACCATTACATTTTCGAGATTAAAGAATGATCAAATGGAAGAAAAAAACAATAAATAATAATACTACTTCATCAGTCTTATTTTTTGTGATGCATTTTGATTGGAGAACGAAGTCTAAAAATGTGATATACTTTTACTGAGCATAAAGTTTTAAAAAAGAAAGAAATTTTTGAAACTTTTGATCTAAAATAAGTTACTGATATTTGTGCGACTATAAGTCACCCCAATTAAAAATAAAGTAAAAAATGTGATATATTTGTTTAGTATTTCTAAATACAGAAGTTATCATTCTTTTTCAACAAACCTAAAAAAAGTTCATCACATAGATAAACAGATTAATTAGTAGAAATGGAGATGGTGATGTATTAATACTTACAGGGTTCAAAGTGTGATTTTGTCTGAAACTTTCTTCAAGAAGAAAAGATTGTTGTTTTGTTAAACGGAGTTTTTTTCTTGGAGGGCCACAAAGTACTCCATTAATATTATTATTATTAGAGCTATCTTCTTCTTCTTCTTCCATGCTTTCTTCTTCATTTATATTTCCACCTGTGGGTACTTGATTTATATCTAGATCTCTCATCATTTTATAACCACCACTTCCTTCACCTTCATCAATTAAAATAAAAAAATATCAAACCAAGACTTGGAAAAATTAAGAAAAGAAGAAAATTATAAGAAATTGATCATATATATATATATTTATATCGGCCAGAAAACAAGAATTAAAAAAAAAAAAAGAACAAAATAGATAGAAAGACTCTTCACTAATCAAAGAAAGGGTGTCTTCACCATGCAAGAAACCCTAAACCTTTATATCAGGACAAAGCTACAATCCACGAACGGTGGTTAGTTTAATACTCTTTGCCGGAAAATTAGAAGCGGATTCAGGACTTAAGTTTCAAATTCAATCTCTAAGATTCTTAGTTATTGGTTCATATTTACTTATTTATGGTAATTTTAATAAATTTTACACATGCTCGGTAACTTAAAACTGCATCCGCGCGTCCCTTTGGAAAATTATATTTATGTAAATAGATTAAATATATCTATGTTCTAAATATAATATGTATCTATATCAAATCTTAAACGCCAATAATGAAATTTTTGGTTTCGTTTTGAAGAAAAGAAGTAATATCTTAATTTTTTAAAACTTAAAAACTTTTCTCTAGTGATAGAACTCGAGAAATTAAATGATAAGATTAATTTTACTTACCAGATGAAGGAAATGATGATGATGAAGAAGAACCAGGCATAGATATGGTGAGCTCCAAACAAGTTGAACTTTCTGGCATAATCTCCATTAAATTAATATCAGAATTATATTATTGCAGTAACAAGAATTAAGAAGAAGGCAGAGAGTTTTTTTCAGACAAGAGAATAAAGTATAAAAGGGACAAAGGAGAGACAAATGAAACAAGGGGCAGAAAATGATGAAAGGGAAGAACCAAAAAAGGGTCAAATAAATAAGAGTAATGTTTACTGTTATTTAATTTCCTGTTTTGGTGTTATTATATTAATTAGGAAATTGACTAATGACCATGGTCGTCAAGTCAAATAGTCAGAGATGAGTTATAAATGACACGTTAATCATAAAAACTAAAGTATAAATTTAACAATTAAATTAGTACTCCCAACCATTTTTACTTGTCCATTATACTAAAAATAATTATCTAATGTTACTTGTTCACTTTAAAAATCAAGAGATAATTTATCACTTTATACCTATTTTACCCTTATCATTTATTATTGGGTTGATAAGTTTAAAAAAAATAGTAATTGCATAACTTTTAAAGTATATTTTATTTATTTTAATAATTTAGTTATTTAATAATAATTAGGAGTGATATTATAAAATTATCATTCTATTTTTGATTTTTTAATAGATTTATCAAATTAAAATGTGATAGGTAAAAATAAACGGAGGGAGTACAAAATCATATTGTGCGGAAGATAAGATAGAGGGTGCAAATTGTTCTTTTTCCTCCTCATGTTGGAGCAAAACGGGGGTTTAAGTTTAGGGGGTTGTCGGTTCATAAGTCAGCTTCTGATATGATTGGAATTTGGAATATTGTCCTCTCTTTTTATGCTTTATTTCTTGAGCCTCAAACTTGGAATTATATGCCACTTTTATCTATATTTCATGTTTGATTTTATTATTTTCATATCATCAAACTTTAATGATCAAATAGCATATTTCTAACTGCCAAAGTCCTCCTAAATATAGATTAACATAGGAACTATTATTTTCTTTTCTTATGCTTGTTGTCCGGTATTTGTATTAGGAATAGACTTAGTTCGGATTTGTATCGGGAAATACTACATTAAGGGTATAACGCTCCTAACAAAGATAATTTCATATCTAAAACTCGACCTCGAGACCTTTAATTAAGGATTGAGGAGTTCTTACCAATTCACCACAACTCAGGTATAAATGAAGCTATTATTATTCTTAGGAAATGTCTACTATTGTTATGTTATATCCCTCCATTTTATTTTAATTATCATTTTAGCTTTAAAAAAGTGTCCGAAATAATTATTACTCTTAGGGATTCAAGGAAAAAATTAACAATTATTTCAACTATACCCTAACATTAAAGGAGAAGATCTTTTTAATATTGTTCAATTCTCAAAAAATATCTAATAAATAGAGCTAACTTAATTACTAGTTTGAAATAATTATTAATTTTAGTCTTGAACTCCTATAGTGACAATTATTTGGGATAATTTATTAAAGCTAAAGCAATAGTTAAAATGAGACACAGGGGGTATTATTTTTGTTAATTGGTTTGTAAAGAGCTAAAATAACAATTAAAGTTCAAGACATAATTTATTATTTTTCTCCATTTTACCCTTAATAATTTTTTGTCATTAATGAAGATAACACATAAATAGAATAAATATTAATTGACAGAATTATAATTTAAACATAAATAAAGGTAAAGTAGGTCAAATATTTTTCTTAATTAATAATTTTTAAGGAGCAAAACAAAAAAGTCACAGATAATTTGAGACGGAGGGAGTAATACCAATTTGGTTTTCATTTTTTCTTTTGTCTGGTGTATGAATGTGAAGCTGTTTCATGCAATATGGTAGTAGCATTTATGTCAATTTACTTCGTTTGCACTTTACAGGTGTGGAAAAAACAGTTTAACGTTTCATTTGCATTTATGACAATAAGGAAAAGACACCAAAATGAAGTTAATAGGAGTATTAAAAGATGAACAAAACAGCTTCATTTAATTAGGGAACTTTGTCTCACTGTCTTCTTTTTTTCTTAAAAAAACAGAAGTAATCTCTTGTATTTGCCTTATTTTTTTGGTGCCACTGCCAATCAATCACTTTTTTGTGCACGAAAACATTACTATATAAAAGCAAAAGTTAGGTCACTTTTTCACCAACTTGATACTCCCTCCCTTCCACAATAAATGATTGTTTAAGTCTATTAATTTTTTTCAAAATAAGTGGTTTTTTAGAATTTCAAAATATTTTGGGTAAATTCTTCCAAAATTGTCCTTGTTTAAATAATCAACATTCATTAACTATATTTTCTTTTTCTAGACATTAATTAGGGGTAAATTAGTAAAAGTGAACACTTTCTTAAGGAGTGTGCACAAGCTAAAAGAACCACTTATTATGAAATGGAAGGAGTAATACATATATAATTCCTGTCGGAATAAAGGGTCTTTAATTACTGGAATTTCCTATCTGATAATTGTTATTTTTTCTGTTAAAACAGTAATTTTTTTGTCACCTTTTATGTGAAAAATAAAATTGTTTACCCCAAAAAAGGTACAATCGAATTTGTAAGTGATTTTAAGGATACGTTGATTGATTTATAATAAAGAGTAAAAAAATAATTAACAATAAGTATGCAAATGAAAATAATAAGCAAGCAGATTAGCCTGAAATATTGTGATCTTGATTGAACTTATTCAGTGAATTTGGTTTGATCCTTAGCTGATCTGCTTCGGGTCCGATCCAATACTGAGAACTAAGAGATGTAATTGCTGTAAATTAATCGTGCAAGTATGAATAACGAAAATGGGATGCCCCTTCCAATATGAAGGTTGTGCTCCTTTTATAGTTATCAATACATTGCATTTAAGCCCGAGAAACATTCTCCAATTAAATGCAATTAAATGACAATAGCGGTCTCTTAATGAACAAGGAGTAACAGCTGACGCCATATCCGGAACGGGTACTTGCTGAGCTCCTCCGGTTCTTCACTTGGTTCCAATTGGTTCAACTCTACTCAGTCTTGCCTTGATATCCAGACTCGTCTTGATGCAACTTCATCCGATACGGTACTCCACCTCTTCCTTCAAACTCCATACCAAAACATTATCACGTGTCATGTCGGTTTTTCATCTTATACAGATAGCCCACACACTTCCCATATCTAAGTTTATCGAAGTGATGGGAAGTGGAAATGATTTTCTCGTTATCTTCTCTTACAAACTTCTTTTTCAAATTACTCCGAAATAAGTGGGAGAACGAAACACTTCCAATTCTCCCAAAGATCTGACTCACGTCTTATCACTATGCCACTTCGGACATGTGTCACTCTCTGATTGAACCATCACTTCGGTTTACGAACTGAAACATTTCGTAATGATGAAAACGCCCTTATAAAACTCTTTCTCTTTTCTTTTTATAATATTTACTTTCTGCTAAATTTTCCCAAATCTTCAATCCTTCAAATATTCATCCTTCAAATCTTCATACCTTCAAATCTTCATATCTTCATAACTTCAAACCTTAAAATCTTCATATCTTCATCACCATGACAAAAACTACCTGATCTTCTTCAAGACAATCCTCTCCGATAACTTCTCCACCGCCGGCTCCTGATGAAACTACTGGCGCAGGTGATACCTCTGAAGCTCAGGATGTCGTCAACCCTAGAGCATATGACATGCTTCCATCTACTTTTCGTTTTGACAACGAATTTGTTGTCTCCACTACCTCTTCGAAATCTGACCGAGGTGAGGAAGATAAAAGCTGACCGACCTCTATTAGTGCCTCCGATTTTGATACAGTTTGAAATGACTCTGGTTGGACCGATCTCTCCGGGATCATTATACCTGGCCCGGATAAAGATATTACTATTTTTAGATATGGGTACTACAATGTATACACCTATCCTTTCACCTCCAAGATCGTCCCTTCAATCGACAATGTAATCCTCGGGATGTGAAAGACTTATAATTTGTGTCTTGCACAAATCGGTCCATTTGTCTGGAGGGTCGTTACTTGCCTCCGATTCCTGGCCAAATTGGTCAATGAAATCTTTACTTTGGATCATCTGATCCATTTATACGTTCCAAGATTCTTCCATGGCGGTATTATTTAGATCTCTAAGCGAGGCAAATTCCCCATCCTCTCTAGCATCGACGAGAATCAAGAGTGAGGTTGGATAGAACGTTTTGTTGTGGTTCCTACCGCGGAAATTATCCCGGCTAGGTTCATGCATTTCCCAGAGAAATGGAATATGCACCATAAGTATCAATGACTACTGTATTCATTTTTTTTACTCACTTCCTTCAATACATTCTAAGTTTCATGTTGTCGCTTTTCCCAGTAGACTATGGCCCATGTCGAGAAACTTCACGATTGGGTCGAGAAAATCATCAGCACTTATCCGCATAAGAAACAGACATGGAAAATGCTTTTTGAAAATGATCAAAAGCCCAAAATCATGTTTAGTATCCTCCGAATTGCTTTTTCCTCTATTAATTTTGTACTTATTTTCACTTCTCCTTTTTTCCAATTCAACCCTTCAGTTGCTCCAACTAACCCCAATTCGGTACTCGACCCGGCCCGCATCAGTTCGTCGTATCGTCGAGGTACCAAAGAAAAAGAAAACCACCAAATCCAAATCCTTAAAGCCTCTGAAGTCACCCTCGATTGCTTTAAAGAAGAAAAGAACTCCGAAAGTGGGTGGTCCTTCCGGGGTTCAAAACACCGACATCTCTCCAGATTATGTTTGGGTGAGAGAAACATCCACCACTCCGGTAGAGGATATTCCTATCGGAGATAACGAAAATATTACTGCCGAAGTTGATGTGCCATCATCTGGTATCGCACCAACTTCTGCCACCACACCATCGGATGCCGATCCAGTTTACGTCATCATTGAGGATGACAATGAAGCCACGGATGAGGAGTCGTTGGCTAAGAAACCAAGAACTTCAACTCTTCCTCCATCAACACAACCGACCTAAAATTTTCGAGCAAGAAGATTTTGATCGCTTCTTTGATGAAGTTGGAACCTCTGCAAACCCGGTGCCGCAGGCGAACACCTCCGGGTTTTATCACCTAACCATTCTCCAAAAACTTTTCAAATCCTCCCGTACTTCAAAAAATCATGTCAACTCTCGATCAAAACTCGTGAGTGTCTTCCTGTCCCAAACTGTGGATCCGAATAGAGTGAGAACTGACACTCTTTCCTTCCCCGAGGATACAAACATCCTATCTTAGCTAGTTGGGGTCACCATTTATTTAAGGCCCCTAATATTGGAGTCTGATAGAGAGAAAATGAAGAATGTCTCGTGGCAGTGACTCTTTAATGAGGGTATGCATGCGTCGAACCGGGTGCGTATCACCCTTTCTTACTTCAAGTTATGTACTTGACTTTCTTCTTTTATATTCTAACCTCGGTTTGGCTCATATCTTTGCAGTCATCTGTTCTAGTTTATGAGGGCTTCATCTGGTGTATGGATGAAAATGAACACCTCAAAGGGCAATTGAAAATTGAGCGCTACAACAACATTAAGCTACATTAGGTGTTAATTCATCCATTTTTCTTTGTTTAATCTGCACTTTCATTAGTGTAAAAAGAATTAAATGTGGAAGTCATAAAGTTTTAATCTTGATCTTATATTGTATTCGACCACAATTAATCATCC
This sequence comes from Anisodus tanguticus, assembly GCA_034509755.1. NCBI lineage: Eukaryota > Viridiplantae > Streptophyta > Magnoliopsida > Solanales > Solanaceae > Anisodus > Anisodus tanguticus. Next base: position 269,107 of record CM067540.1, on the reverse strand, counting down.
TTCATGACTGTAACTTTTATGAGGAATATTTTGCAACGAATCCACTCTTTCATCTGCTAAAGCATGACATAAGATATGGATATTTCAACAGAATGAGACCAAATAATCAGCTCCTTTTACATGCAATGATTGTACCATCATTTGTTTTCCACTCAGTTTTTTATTGGGCCTTTTGAGAATTATGGGCTTAAACGTATGGACCATTTAAAAAATAAAGTCCAAATCTGAATGTAAAATACATAAATTATGAAAAAAAATACTTATAAAATTACATTCTAGGTTATGGATATATTTAATAAAAAATAGATCCACGGGTCGATCTGGATCAGATACGGATATCAAATACAAGATCTAGATCCAGATCCGATCATACCAGGCAATTCCTTCCGGTTTTTGGTCATCTAATGACTAAATATTAGGATCTTATTTTTATTCTTATGAATAAGATGTCTCTTATTCATTTCGGGCATGAATGTTAGAATTTCGTTTATTCCCAACTTTTAGACAACTCAAGTGTCGTTAAGAATAGGCTAGATTCATTTGATCTCGTGCCTTAGAAGCATGCTTTTGGAATATTACTTAACTTTTCTCCGGATGCTTGTATAACAATAGTCCCTAGTTAAGGACTTAACAAATTTGTTAGCTCGTAATCCTAATGACTTTATCAATTGTCCGGAGACAAGCATGTGTAGATAAACTTTTGAGGCAAATTTCGGATATAGTGCAATTTCATTCAAATTTTGCTTCGATAAAAAAAAATTGGGGAATTTTGCTTCGGTCAAACAACTGGCAAGATTCATTCGATTTTTTTACCTTTACATTATTTATAGTAACATTAATACTACTTGTTCAAGATTCGTTCGATCTTTTAACCCTTACAAATGTTCATAATCCTAAAAAATTTAAAAAACTTCGAATTTCTTTATATCTTTGAATTTCTTCACTCTGAACTTCTTTATCAAGGGTATAGCAGTCCCCTAGTGTTTGTATTCGAGGCATGAAAACTCAAACACTATTTGCTTTTCACTACCGGGCAGTCCCTAGTCCCCAGTGTCCTTTTTCGATATTACTTAGTAACACGCTTTACATTGTTGTCTTATTAAAAACCTTGCTAGAAAAACTCTTTTCGGGATAAAAACTATGCTAAGGGAAAAAGAGTGCAACACGTATTTTCAGACCTAATTCTAACTCTTCGGTCTTTGCATGATGACTTCGACTTTTTCCTGCAAAAGTTAAAAATATCGAAGTAAAGTTTAAATAATTAAATAAACACATACCTTAGCAATAATATCATTTCAAGTGTGCAATATTCCAGTTGTTTGACAACTTCTGACCATCTTCAGCTTCCAACTGGCATCACATAATCAATTTCCTCGGGTCCTAAGCATCTCGCTAAAGGACCATAAAAGGACCTTCGGTACAACGGGTCATCAACCAAGCAAAACCTTGCCCCCTTCGTTCGAAGAGCCCTTGACTCATTTGGATCCGTAGGCAGCTTTCCATCTCTAAGGTAATCGATGTATTTATTGCGCTAGTCCCAAGTCAAGCTTGTTGTATTCACCTCGGCATGGCCACCATCAATTGCGGAGTTTAGTAGTTGCACAACTGTTCCGGAATTAAACTCTTCAGCTTCCACAGATGACCCCAAATTTGCCAACTCATTCGCCATATTATTTTTCTCTCGAGGAACATGTTCCATGGTCCATTCTTTGAACCGGTGCAACAACACTTGAATTTTCTCTAAGTATTTTTACATTCTTTCTTCTTTCACTTCGAACACTCTAGAAGCAAGTCACATTTTGCTTCGATGACCTCTGCTCCCAAACTCATTGCCAATTCTAAGCATGCAATCATAGTCTCATACTCGGCTTCATTATTAGTCAATTTCAGAGTTCTTATTGACTGCCTAATAACATCTCCCGCAGGTGTCTTAAGCACCACCCCAAGTCCGGACCCTTTCATGTTCGAAGCTCCATCCATGTGTAAGATCTAGACCCCTGACGTTTCTCTCGAGGTTAATATAAGATCTTTTTCCATGTCGAGAATTATTTCGGGTGTAAAATCTACTACGATGTCTCCTAAAACCTAAGACTTTATAGTTGTTCTAGGCTTATATTCTATGTCATGCACACTAATTTCTACTGCATGTTTGACTAACTTGCCGGATAGCTCCGATTTATGCATTACATTCTTTAACAGATAAGTTGTTACCACACAAATAGGGTGATATTAAATATATAGCCTCAATTTTCTAGCTGTCATTATTAATGCTAATGTCAATTTTCCTAAATGAGGATACCTAGTTTCCGCACTAACTAGTGTTATACTCATGTAGTAAATAGGAAATTGTGTGCCTTTCTCTTCTCGAACCAAAACTGCACTTACGGCTACCTCGAACACAACTAGATACAGGAACAACTACTAATTTGCCTTTGATTTATACAGTATTGGCGGACTAGACAAGTACTTCTCCAAATCCTTCAGAGCTTGCTGACACTCTGGTGTCCAGTCAAAGTCATTCTTCTTTTTTAACAAAGAGAAGAACTGATGACTTTTCTTTGAATATCGAGAGATAAACCTACTCAGAGCGGCTATCCTTCCGGTGAGTCTTTACACTGCCTTCACATCTTCAAGTACCTCCGAAATCTCTTCGATAGCCTTGATCTTGTCCGGATTAATTTCTATCCCTCAGTTTAATACCAAGAAACCCATAAACTTGCCTGACCCGACTCCAAAAGCGTATTTCTCCAGATTCAGCTTCATATTGTATTTTCGGAGTATGTCAAATATTTCCTGCAAATACTTTAAATGGTCCTTTGCTTCCAGGGACTTAACTAACATATCATAAATATAAACCTCTATTGTATTACCTATTTGGTCCTCGAACATCCAATTAACTAGGCGTTGATATATTGCTCTGACATTTTTTTAAACCAAATGGCATTACATTATAGCAATAAGTCCCCGTACCTAGTTATAAAAGAGGTTTTTTCTTGAACCTCCAGATTCATCCTGATTTGGTTGTATCCGGATTATGTGTCAAGAAAACTCAGCATCTCATGCCCTGCCGTAGCATCGGTCATTCGATCGATGTGAGGCAAAGAAAAAGAATTTTTTGGGCATATTTTATTTAAATCTTTAAAATCTATGCACATTCTCAATTTATTGCTTTTTTATATACAACCACTACATTTGCTAACCAATCCGGATACTCTACCTCCCGGATAGAACCTATATTTAAAAGTTTTGTTACCTTTTCTTTGATGAACTTATGTTTGAAGTCGGACATAGGCCTCCTCTTTTGCTTTATCGGGGGGAGGGGGGAAGCTTGAGTCCAAACTCAATTTGTCAGCCGTAATCTCTTATGGAATACATGTCATGTCTAAGTGGGATCAGGCAAAGAAATCGACATTAGATTTAAGAAATTTAATTAATTTAAGCCTGAGCTCTGGGGTTAATCCGATGCCCAGATATACATTTCTATCCGGTAGATGCACGAACACGATGACTTGCTCCAGTTCTTCTATAGTTGACTTCATGGCATCTGAATCATCTGACAACACAAATGAACTCGGTACGTGATAGTAGTCATCTTCTTCCTCATAATTTATCTTATCTCCCTCTTCTTTTGTCGGACTCAATGGACCTGAACCCTGTGATTGCTATTTAACCTCATTGCCTTTACTCGCATCATTTACCTCTTTAAGCGTTTGTTCTGATTTTTCTACCGCAAACATCTCCCTTGCTGTCGGTTGCTCTCCTTGAATTGTCTTAATTCCTCCGAAGTTGGGAACTTTAACATCATGAGCAATTGATATCATGTATCCAAGGCCTGCCGAATAGCGCATTGTACCTCATTTCACCTCCAATGACATAGAACTTTGTTTGCCGAATTATCCCGGCTGCGTTGAGTGCAAGAGTGATTTCCCCATTCGTAGTCTCGCTTGCCATGTTAAAACCATTTAGAACTCGGGTTGCCAGTACAATATAATAATCTCAATTGCTCCACCACCTTCCATCGGATGATGCTGGCCGAGCTACCTAGATTAATTAAAATTCGTTTAATATGAAATTATTAATAAAGACAGAAATTACTAGTGCATCATTGTTACGTTAAATGATGCCCTCTGCATCTTCATCATTAAAAGATATTATTTCCTCCGGTACGTAATCCCTGGATCTTTTCTCCCGAGTTATTGAAACTTTCATCTTTTTTGCATTCATGACGGATCCCTTCGGAACATCCATCCCTCCAATAATCATGTTTATGATATGTTGGGGTTCAACCGGGTCTGCTTGTTTGTTTGTTTCTCTATTCTTGTAGTTTCTCTTTGCTCGATCACTTAAAAATTTGCGTAGATGACTATTTTTCAACAACCAACCACTTCATCCCTCAATTAGCGACAATCATCCGTTCAATGACCATGCGTTCCATGGTAATCACAAATAAATCTTGGATCTCTCTGAGTCGGGTCTGTCTAGAGTGGCCTTGGCCATCTTGTCTCTTTAATATGTCTAATAGCCGAAACAATCCTGACCGCATCAATGTTGAAATTATATTCGGAAAGACTCGGTCTTTCCACATATTAGAAGAAGATCTACCGGTATCATTTTTTAATTACAAACCTCTACTGGTAGACCCTTGATCATTACGCATATCTCCTCTATTCGATGAGAAGTTGCGATTGTTGCTCCAATCTGAAGTTCTACCTCTCCGGTTGCCTGTCGGATTGGTACCTATCTTTTGAATATTTTGACTCCGACTAAACTATCCTCTTTGATTTATCAAAAAATATTTTTCATCCTGCTGACTTCGGGGGGAGTTCGAGTTGATCATCCTTCATTCGGATATTAGACTCGTACCTATTATGCACATCTGCCCATGTTACTGTAAAAAATTCTAACAAGTTCTCCTTTAATTTAAATGAGGCACAGAAGCTCCTAGGATTCAACCCCTTGGTGAAAGATTTAGCTGCCCATTCATCAGGTACCAGAGGAAGGAGCATCCGTTCCTTTTGAAACCTTTCCACGAACTCACACAGTAATTCTGTATCCTTCTCTGTAATTTTAAATATGTCTTCTTTTCTCGCCTAGACCTTTCGTGCTCCGGCATGTGTCTTTACGAAAGCATCTCAATGAATTAATAGAATATTCGGGCAACATGGAATATTATGTTATCTCTCATTTAGATAGTATTTTGCCAAAACTTTTCAGCAACACTGATTTAATTCACCCGGGTGCATGTCGTTGCCCTTTACCGCACAGGTGTACGACGTCACGTGCTCTTGAGTATATGTTGTTCCATCCTTTGGAAAATTTGACATTTTGAACCTTTTTGGAATCAACTTCGGAGCTGCGCTCGGTGGGAATGGCAACTGGAAGTATCTCTTTGAGTCTGGTCCCTTCAAGATCGGAGGCACTCTAGGAATCTGGTCTACCCGTGAATTGTAGGTTTCAAACTTCTTTTCATTAATATCCACCTGCTTGGTCAAAGCTTGGAGCAGCCTCAAAACCTCAGAAGATTCATTAGTCCCCGATCCACTACCATTTTCATCAACTCGATCCTCTTCTCGGCCCGGATCATCATTGCGGACGAAACGAGCCTCATCTGCCGCACTCGTTTCGCTGTTTTTCTTCTACAACTGGGTTATAGCCTCCTGTTGCTCCTTCAACATGATAAAGATTCTAGCCAAATTTATTTCACCATCCTCATCATTGTCTGGTGTTTTCTGACGTGGTCTTCTAGACCCCTAGGGTGAAATTACGGGGTTGTTGCCATTTTATGGATCAACAGACGGAACTCCATTCATTGGATCAACGGGCGGAACGCCATTCATTGAATCAACGGATGGGACATTGTTGTTGTTATTGATGTTGTTAGCACCATTGTCACCATTGTTGTTGTCATCGTGGTTGTTAACCTTAACTTGGATATCACTAGCCATTCTGCAAGTACTTAGTATTGACATGTTTTCACAAAATCTCAGAAGAAACAAGTGAAATTTGAGTTTGAACAAATCACCACTACTATCATTAGCCTCACGGTGGACGCCAAATTATTTACCCTAAAAAAAGATACAGTTGAATTTGTAAGTGATTTTAAGGATACGTGGATTGATTTACAATAAAGAGTAAAAAAACAATTAACAATAAGTATGCAAATGAAAATAATAAGCAAGAAGATTAGCCTAAAATGTTGTGGTCTTGATTGAACTTATTCAGTGAATTTAGTCTGATCCTTGATCTGCTTCGTGTCCAAGCCAATACTAAGAACTAAGAGTTGTAATTGATGTAAATGAATCGTGGAAGTATGAATAATGAAAATGGGATGTCCTTCCAACATGAAGGTTGAGCATCTTTTATAGCTATCAATACATTACATTTAAGCCCGAGAATCAAATACAATTAAATGACAATAACAGTCTCTTAATGAACAAGGAGTAACAGCTGGCATCATATCCGGAACGGATATGTGCTGAGCTCCTCCGGTTCTCCACTCGATGCCAATTGGTTCGGCCTCTACTCGATCTTGCCTTGATACCCGAACTCATCTTGATGCAACTTCATCCGATACGGAACTCCGCCTCTTCCTTCGAACTCCATACCAAAATCTTGATGCGTGTCGTGTCGGTTTTTCACCATATACAAAAATACTTTGACCTCTATTTTTTCAGAAATCTACATCTTGTTTAAAATAAAAGGAATTCACTTCGCATATTGGACTGTTTGAAGATCATAATGCTCTGAACTTGTCATTCTAGAAAAGTAGTAGTCGTAAGGTTCTATAATAGATCAAATTTGACTTCATTACGTACTATTTTTTCTTCAACGTTCACCAGGACTTTTTTTTTTTTTTGCAACATACGCGTATTCAAGATTTTTAGTTTAGAATTCTGGATCACAATTATTTTTACTCACTTCGTTTTAGATATATTATAAATATTAATAAATTATTTATCACAAATATACATAAAATTTGAGCTAAATTTATTAAATTATTGTTGCTCCGCCCCGACCTTGTAACTTGTCGAGACATTTAATTACAATTTACAAGCTTGACTTCAGATCTCATGACCAAGAATTTGCTATTAGTAACTACTAATTACAAGACGACAGTCACACTAATCGTTGAAACTTTGACCCATTAGTCAAAATGGAAGTACGCAGTCCTATAATTATCAATATAATACATTCAGTTCTTTTATACGTTTTCCATTATTTTGTACTTACTGGTTTGCTCAATAAAATAGAAAAATTAATTTAAATAGTTGTCCACTCAGTCACTTAAACTAAAAACAATGGGTGAAAATGTTATGATTAATTATAAAATCATAAATTACATATTCTTCTTACTATACCATGCATTAACATGCATGTGTATATTAACACTCCGAAAATTTATACCTTCTAAATTCTCAAATTAAGTAAAAGTTATAAAGACATGTGAGCAATCCAATAAATTTATATTTAGTTGCAACTTCCAAGTCCTTTTGGGAAAAAATGAAAGAATTGAAGAATCGTACTATCAATTTTGACCTTTCTATTCTCGACATGTTTTATCACAATGTCAAGGATTTCCTATTATTCCAATTGCATACTGAGTCATCTTCCTCTTTCTAGACTTTTTGTGGTTTTATTTACTTTTATATTATTCATTATATTTAGATTTTTCCTTCAGTAATAGTTCTTGCCTATATGTGGACTATAAATATTAGATAAAACTAGGTAGTACCCTATAACTTTTTCTTGTTTTTGAAGTTGTGGAATTTATTGATTCTAATAGGAAGTTCTATGGCTCCTTGCTGAGGATATGATAGGAAAATAATCAAGTCTCTTTTTTCACATGAAAAAACAAATTAATGTAAGCTTCTCGAGTTTTGACTCTTTCTTGTAAATTGACACTATCAAACATGATGGATTTAGAGGGTTAGTTATGAATTCACGTGTTCTTAACAAATTTATTAAATATCTATAAAGTATTTTATCGCAAACCCATTAACTATAGTATTAACTTAAGGGTGCTTTAATTTAGAAAAAATAAATTCAAATCTTGAATCCGCTTTATGCTCTCAAGAGTATTAACTTATATATATATATATATATATAAGAAAATTCACTAAATAATTATAAATATATTATTGTAAATCAAGTTATTATTATTATATTAATTTGAGGTTCTCGCAGAAATTCAAAAACTTCAAGATTAATTCGTGTATGATCTCGGGAATTATTTTCAGTCATTTTGTCTTCTTTTGTTCTCTCTCTCTTCAGGTAACCCTCTCCATAAATATACAAAAAGGATATTTGATAAATCATTAATGTATGAAAAAAACTTCAGCATGAAACTAATTAATGCTGGTCAAATTCCAAGTTCTAAAAAATTTATAGTTTAAGTTGAAGAATATAACATGAAGAGCTACTATAAACGAATAAATAAAATGAAAATGGTTGGGAACTTGGGATATATATTTGTCAATGGGATCTATGTCAGATTCCACTCAATTTTCTGTGTTATATGCTATACATACGTACATGAATATAGCGGAATTTCAGGATTGAATTGACATCATAGTACGGTTTCATAAATTATTTTAGACTCGTTCAACTACCAAAATTGTTTTCTACGAACTGCGGTTTCTCTTTAAATTCATCATCAAGACTTTGTTTGACATTTGAATGAATTGAATTTCTACTCTTATTATTTTTCATCAAGAAAGAAAAAAAATTAAATTGTACTCTATTTATTTCGCATAGAGAGAAAGAAAGTCAATTTGGACTTTGAAGTAAAAGCATAATTCCATGCTATATAATTGGACTCTAGTTTTTGGAGTATCCTTGACTTATATTTTGATCATATTATATCATATTTGCGTCCAAGTACATTAATGTAAAATCAAAGAAGGTATCAAAACGTCAAAGTTTGTTATATGGGATTGGTCAACTAAAATGTAAATCAACTTAGGTAACAAATAACAATAGATAAATTGGAAATGTTCAGTATTTCGAGTCTCCTTGTCAACATTACGTGCAAAGGGGGCATTTGACAATAAAATGGTGCTTTACATCTAACTTCTATTTTTTTTTCTCACAAATAATCTATCTTGAGATGGTGAAATGTTTAACAATAACAACAACATACTCAGTGTAATCCCACACGGTGGGGTCTGATAAAGATAAGATGTACGCAGATCTTACCTCTACTTGTGTGGGTAGAGAGGTTATTTCCGATAGACCATCGGCTCATAAGAACGTAATCAATGCAGAAATTCAAGGGAAATAAGACATTATATTACAATAACAAAACAAATAAAGCAACATCTAGGAACACACACATAAGAGTATAGATCTATGCGAAACCTATATTATACTACAAAGAAAGGGAGAAGCAGGGATGGATAGACTAGCCCCCTACCCCTCTCACACACAGTGCGACAAAACTCAACTACCTACTAACCTTCTATCATAATTCTCGACCTCCAAATCTTCTTATCTAGGGTCATGTCCTCGGTCAGCTAGAGATGTGTCATATCTTGTCTAATCACCTCTCTCTAGCTCTTCTTCGTCCTACCTCTACCTCTCCTAACTCCTGCTATCGCCAGTCTCTCACACCTCCTAAATGGTGTATCCTCACACCTCCTCTTCACATGCCCGAACCACCACAGTCTCGCTTCTCTCATCTTGTCTGTCACGGAGGCCACTCCGACCTTGTCCAGTATAACTTCGTTTCTAATCAAGATGGTGAAATGTTTAACATGAAATTATAATCGTATATTAAAATCTAGAAATAATACTCCATGTGTAATAAGGTTAATAACATTTTTGGTCCCTCGATTATTGATAAATTGTAATCCTATGATATCTGATTACGCATATTTAACATTCAATTAGTTGAAATGTGCACTTTCGACCCCTTTACTTGTGAATATTCACAAATTTACCACAATTATCAATTGTTCCACGACTTAATTACCTAGTGTTATGTTAAGTTTCTACTCTTACTCCATGTTTGACGGTAATACAGTTCTAAACATAGTCCAATTATAACATACTTACTACAGAAAAAGACTAAAAATTATGCATTTTGATTAATCGAAGGTTAAATGTGCTTCTTCGGATATCATAAGGATCAAAATTAAAACAAAAATTTAGCAATTAAGCTATTATCCTAAGGAATACATTCTATTGATGGTATATCCGGTTGAAATATATACCTCTTTCTTGTTGCAAGAGGATGTTGTAAATATTTAAGTTGTATTTTTTGCATAAATTATAAAATTAACTTATCAATTAAGAACACGAGTGATTGTGATCGACACTTTTAAGTTTTATGTATGAAAAGAATTGGTAAAAGTAAGCAGTAAACAGAAAAGAAGCCCACAAACAACACGCACACGGGTAGACAGAAAAACCTAATCTGCATGGAAAGTAGAAGTTGAAACTTAAGGCCTCCCAAAAAGACAAGTATATATGGGTCAGGTTTGATGATTAGGTTGCAAATATGGACTATTGTGGGACCTATCTTGATCATTTGGATAGGGGACAATTGGGCCCAACCTGTCTGCTTGTTTTATAGTGACATTCCATTTGTTTGCTCATCTAGAAAATTCTCCATACTTTACATTAAAAATGAACTCCACAACTGAAACATAAGTTTTTCTTTGTATCTTTCTCTTCAACCTACTTACATTGTATTTGAATAATATTCTCACAAGATGAATTTAAATAGCGTAAAATGAGAAATGAGAGATTGATATGATCGACGCCAACTTGTTTGGACCAAGGAATAGTAGCTGTATTTTTTTCTTCAATCATTCAACTAAATGAAAAGATGCATATTTAGCGGCCATTACTATTGCCATTAAAACACCTTAGAAATGTAATACATATTTTGTGACTTTTGTTATTGCCGGCAAAGATACAATAATTGCAAGTAAAGGAGACCTTAATCCGCGTATTTGATCAATTATTATATCAAACATAAAACAATGTATTTGTATTCCTTGAAGAACATATGAACAATATTTCTAACACACCAACTCATATAACAACTTGTAAAAGATGAAAGTATCTAATGTAGGCCATTTCTTTCTTCCACATATCTCATTTAGCTTCTGCTTGGCTCCTCCAATCTCTGTCTTCGGTTCAATTTCAATATCCAACTTACCAGTAGATTCATAAGACAATTTTTTGAGTGCAGCGTGAAGTTCAGCATTTTCCTTGTTCTCGAAAGAAGCGGAGACAATAAATTGATCATCAACAAAAACATTAGCTATGTTGCAATGCTTTATATCAACTTGGTGTCGGTCCTTCTGGCAAAGCTCATACAACATGGTTACATGTTATGGTTGTTGTGACAAAAAGTCTAGCGTGATAATAGGCTTGAGGAGGCCTCTAAATATCACCAAAAAAGCCTTCAGATCAAAATCACAATCCACATATACAGAGTCAGCCACTGACTCCACAATGTTAGCAAGAACCTCCAGCGCCTTTATTGCTCCTCCATGGAACTCTGCCTGCTGCTCCTGTCCTACCGTCATCACAAATTTCTTCACCTTTTCATCAAGGCCAGTGGTATTGTGGCGGACATATTTATAAAGACAGTGGTGAACCGTGACTTTAGCAAGTTTTTCAATGCTGATATTAGAAGCGCCGAGGAGAGAGAGTTGATCAGGGTTAAGTTTCGGGTAAGTCAAATAAACGTAAATTGATATGGCTAAGCCCAGAGCAAGAACACCCAAGAACTTGAGCCGTTGGTACGAAGGGGAATCGGTGCAGGAAGGGTGAGTAAGGGCTTCTTCGAGGAGTTCGGTTTTCTTGAATTTGTAGTTCAAGATTTCTTCCACTGCCCTAATTGATGTGGCCATGTCTGTAATGACTTCTTCACACACACAGTACCTGCAGCCTCCCGGACTTCATATTCATCATTTTTGAAAGCGAGGGGAAGGGATCTCTTTTCTGCAACAGAAAAAAAGGAGCAAATTTGACTCGGCACAACCTAACGATACATCCAATACCAATGATCTGTGACCTTCGATAACCCCCTACATAAAAATAACTGTATTCACTTTTCGCACATGATGGAAGGATCGATCCGTGCATGATGATGATTTGTCTTGTATCATAAGCTGAATCGGTTCATATATTAAGTACGAAAAAGGGGTCAAAATGCCATTAAACTATGTAAAATTGAATAAAAATATCCTCCGTTAATAGTTTGGTCCAAAATGCCTTTATAGTTGCTTAATCGGGTCAAAAATGTCCTTTTTCTAATAAACATATTTTTTTTTCTTTTTAAATACATTGTTTCCTAAAAAGAATATTGTTTTTAAAGAACCCCTCTTGTTTCTTTTCTTTTAAAATCTAATCTTTAAAAATGATATTTTATTAAGAAAAGAATGTATTTAAAAAGAAAAAAATATATTTTTAAAAAAGGCATTTTAACCCAACTAAGTAACTATAAGAGCATTTTTGGACCAAAACTATTAATTGGAGGAATTTTTGACCCAATCAAGTAACTATAAGGACATTTTTGGACCAAACTATTAACGGGGGACATTTTTGTTCAATTTCGCATAGTTTAAGCAGATTTTTTTACCCTTTTCCGATAAATTAACAAACTTGAATACGACATTTACCAAAGTCTCTTATTCTAACAATTTGCCACTCTTGGGAATATCAAGGGAAGCCTTGAACCAGACTTCAGATAAGCAAGTATTAAAAAAAAAATCCCAAAGATGCACACCAAAATATCACAAGACAAAAAAGTGTCAACTGTAACTGCTACTATAAATGTCTTTAGTACCAAAGCATAGAGATATTGTCATCTCTCAAACATATTGAAACCTATTCTATGTGAAATAGGCCCTCTATATCAAGAAACAGAAATGAACTTCTAAAGACTTAGCTGTAGCAGCTTGCTAGAGGTCTTACAAAATTGGATATACACAATGAGCAACATCCCTCTTATACAACATATACAAAAATATGGAAGTTTTTCACTGATTAAAAAAAGGGCTGCCCGGTGCACTAAGCTCCCGCTATGCTCGGGGTCCGGGGAAGGGCCGGACCACAAGTTTTTCACTGATTGATATACATAAAGATCTCCATATCATATACAATGTTAGTTTTGCACAGGGTTCAGCGAAGACTATGCGACATCTACTGTTTGAGTGTACGTGACCTGCAAACTGGAACTCCCATGCTTACCCAGAAACGTTAAAGTGTGGTACCAATCTTCACGCCTTAAAGGTCTCATAGCTGGAGATTAGTCACCTAGAAGACATAATGGCTGCCTCATGCTAAGTTCAGCCTTGATGTTTGGATATTTCTCCAGATCAAGAGAATCACCCAAGATTTTCTGGAAGCATGATAAATAATATCTTAGTTTTGTTCGGCAGAAAAGCTATTGAATGAAGAGGATCAACAAAATATACGGAGATGTTAAACAACATAGAACTAAAGACCATAAGCTCTGAATAAATAGCACATCCCTCACTTTTTAATCCCACATCTCACAAGCATCTACTTGTTACCACTTACGTTGTTCGGATCCTTCAAAACTGCAGCCGCACCCGTGTCAGGTCCTTCAAATGTGGCGGCATTTTTGGAGGATCCAAGTAACAAAAGTGGTAACAAGTTAAAATATCGAGTCTGGTGGATGAATCGTGGCCATTATTTGAAAAAATAGAAAAAAAAGTGAATATTTCATGATCATCAAATTTCAGTCAACATTAGGCTTGATCGCATAAAATATTAAGGCTGGCAGTGGGCCGGGTCGGCCAGGTGCCGGCCCGGCCCGAACCCGAGTAGTTAAAAAAATTGTGGTATCGGGACTCGAACCGGGACGGGACAATGTCTCGTCCCGGCCCGCCCCGCCCCACCCCAGTCCCGGCCCGCCCGAAACTCCCCCTTTTGCAAAAATAACTCAACTATTTCAACTAATATATGTTGTTTTATATAGCTCTAATATTTTTATTACTTAGTGAATATATGGAAAAATCAGCTTATATGGCAGCTATTAAAAAAATGTTTATCAAAATAAAAAAATGTTTTATTCTTATTCCAACTATTTATATTATTGGTGCTGTATTAAATCCGACTATTAAAATAGACGGAACTAAATCACTTATTGAAACTATTTACGATTGTATAGAAGTACTACCACCTCCAAATCCCAAAATTCCAAATCACCCACCACCTATTGAACAAACTAAAGAAGAAGTGTTGTCTAGCGTAGAAGACCAATGCAAAAAAGTATATAAGTTTTACCAACAAGAAAGTGCTAGTAACCTACCGGCTTCCACACCATCTTCATCTTCTTCTTCTTCAACACAACCTCACAAAAGACATGCTGTTTCTGCGGCTAGTATTGAAAGCCTCAGAAATAGAATGTGCGGTCGTACCGCTACTAACCAAATTAGCGAGTTTGATATTTTTGTTTTGCAGGGTTCTGTACCGTACCAAGCAGTTCTCAATGAAGAAGGACGTCAAGACTTGCTGAAATACTGGAGGGGAATGAGAAGACCTTTCCGACACTTTCAATGATGGCCCGAGATGTTTTGAACATTCAAGCGTCATCAACTGCGTCTGAAAGCGCTTTTTCTGCCGGCAGATATCAAATAGGAGACAACAGACACTCATTAGTCGGAGATAGCTTGGAGATTGTAGTATTATTCAGAGATTGGAAACGAGCGGAGCGGAGAAGGTGCGGTCAACCGGAGATCAACGAAGAAGACGAAAACTACAACGAAATCTTATCTGATGGTGGTGGAAGCGACGTGGATCAATTTGACCAACAAATACCAATTTCAACCGAAGAATCACATGAAATTATCAAGAAACTAGAACAGGTTTTTTTCAGAATGTAATTTTTTTAATTGCAATTTTATTATGTAATTTGCAACTTTTGGACAACACCACAAAGTTGCAATTATGACAATTGTATTTGTATTACAAAAAAATATATAAGAGGCACAAAAACAGCCTTGGGATGTTTTTATTACACTATCTTGTCTTTTTAATTATTGAGTTTTTTATACATATGTCATTAAAAATTAAAAAAAAAAAAGGAAAAACCGTCCGGATCCCGATCCCAATCCCGCCCCCGACCCGATTCCGACGGGATCGGGATCGGGACGGGCCTTAGGCAAATACCGCCAAACCCGATCCCGCCTGACCCGCCCCGGCCCCGACCCCACCAAACCCGGCCCGCCAGTCCCGAACCCGGCCCACTGGCCAGCTCTATAAAATATAAACAATTATCCAAGACTGGGGAACTTATGTAATGTTGTTTTTCTTTTTTTAACTTTTGGCTATAATTAATGTTTCTCGCATACAAAGAATATGGTTCTGTTTCCAACTCAGATTATTTCTAAAAGTTTGTATCTTAATACCAAGTTGATTAACAGAAAATAATGCATATCGCGTGTAAAAATATGCGTAAACTTATCCAACCTGAATTACCAGTAAAGATCCAGAAACTTATGAATTAGATATTGAAGTCATCTGTAGGATTTGATACTCACCAAAGCAGCAAGATGTGCATCTTGTATGATATTTCCATCTATCTCTAACCGCGCAATAGGAAACTCTGGAAGATGTCCTGACTGCTTCCTCCCAAGTAAGTCTCCAGGTCCTCTCATTACAAGATCCATATTTGCGAGGTAAAAACCGTCAGATGATTTCTCAAGCACCTGCAAGTAGGGTTGGCAAAATTAACCCATGAAAACATGACCCGCCCAATCCGCCTAAATTTGGGCTGTTCATTGACCTGCCTTAGCTCAGCCCATAAAAAGTTGGCTAATATGTGGCCCAAATTGACCTTGAGAAATCTTGTTAAAACTTCTTTGATATTGATATGTTATATATAGCCATAATAAAGAAAAAAAATAGTTTTATTAGGTACTTAAAAATTATAAATTATAAAAGAAAAATTAAAAGGACAGTCCGGTGCACTAAGCTCCTGCTATGCCCACAAGGGTCTATGACCCATTTTTACGCCCATTTCAGCCCAAGTAATTTTTGGGCCATTTGACACCCCTACCTGCAAGCGACTTAGACTGCTGTCGGTTGATGCCACCAATATACACTTGGACTTCCTTTCTCCAAGTCCAACTCGTCCTCTAAGTTGATGCAATTGAGCAATTCCGAATCTCTCAGCATTCATAACAACCATCATAGATGCATCCGGAATATCAACCCCAATCTCAATAACTTGCGTTGAGAGCAAGATATTGGTTTCTCCGGATCTAAACAGGTTTAATGCTTCATTTTTATCGTCACCTTTCATTTTTCCATGTAAGAGACCACAGTTGTACCCTGAAAACTTTTGAGATATAGTCTCAAGATCAGCAGAAGTTGCACGAAGCTGAGGCAATTGCTCGGATTGTTCAATGACTGGATAAACAAGATATATTTTACCCCCTGCTTCTAACTCATCAAGCATCATCTGTACCACAAATAGTGCTAAAGAAAGTTAGACAAAAAATATGTCGAAAACAAGATCAGATAGACCAAAGGTAATTTGTGCCAGAGACCAAGGGAAAAGAAAAGATACGACCTGATAGACCTTCTCAAATCCAGGTTCATTTCCTTCAATCACAAATGTTTCAACAGGAATTCTTCCAGGAGGCAAATCAGTGATCTGTTGTTACAACAAATCCAGCAAACCAAAACAGTACATTGAAAAAGGTGATTATTCTGAAGTTCCAGCAACAAACTAAAACTTATAGCAACTTAGTCACACTGTTGAACTGCCAATAAAATCAATATAACCAGGTAAAGAGAACTCAAAGAGCAAAAGTAGGCGTAACAAATCTTTGCATGCAACGTTATTCACAAAAGTGTACTGCAAAATAAAATAGAACAATAATAAGTAAAGGAGGAAAACCCAAGATTACCACTGTTATTATTATTCCCATTTATTTTCGTCTCGACATGCCTTTCCATGCACGCTTTTGTTTTTAAACCGTGAAATCCATGAGGGCTAGTGGCGCACAGTTCAAAACTCGTAACGGTCCTTTCCTTTCACACTTTCTTTAAGTTGCTCCCCAAAAATTGTACAAGTGAGCGAAAAATGAGAATAGAAAGTCGAATAGAATATATGGAGATAGGTTTTGGGCAAAAAACAACTTGAAAGTAATTAACTCTAGTCACAGTACTAAAAGCATGCATTAATAATTAAAAAATGATGTCAGTAAACAGGCAGTAGCATATCAAACATAACAAAGGATACAAACTATTAACACACCTGTGTCAAAGACATGTCTCCATACAAAGCCAAAGCCAGTGACCTTGGGATTGGAGTGGCCGACATAGCTAGGACATGGGGAGCCATAATTACAGTCCTTGGAGGAAGCGTCCGAGATATTCGTAGAGTTTAGAACTTATTGAGTTATAATATAGCTGCAAGTCCACAGGCTTCAATCAATTCCCCATTAAAGAAAGACATGTGCAT
The DNA here is from genome assembly GCA_034509755.1 of Anisodus tanguticus. Taxonomy (NCBI): domain Eukaryota; kingdom Viridiplantae; phylum Streptophyta; class Magnoliopsida; order Solanales; family Solanaceae; genus Anisodus; species Anisodus tanguticus. The sequence goes on along the minus strand of CM067540.1, from coordinate 251,652 downwards.
GAGTTTATAGGCTTCCTTTCCTTGTTATAAAGAGATTTCACCAAATTAAATTAGTGCATTGACAATGATGCATGGAGATTGTTACAGATCCTTGAAACTAAAGACAATCACGAATTTAAGCATTATGGTCTATTGACACATTCACCAGTTTGGAGCTTATGCATTATAGCAAAACTGCAAAGCGATCAAGTTAACCACAATTTTTTTTTTCAACCGTCAAGTTATCATCAATAACATTTAACCAATTATCTAAGCAACAAATAGCTTCAGTACTCCACAAATTAAGTATCCTATTACAGTATTATATCATGTTCTGCACTAGTGCAAAAGGATTGCTCCTTTCCTTTGAAAGCTCGTCATTAGCTAGAGAAACTTGAAGATGCATAATAGACCAAACAAAGCAATCTCCACTTCATTCCACGCAAAAAGAAAATAACAATCAGATACTCACAAATAAAACAGTTGGATGAAGAACGAGTTAAGGTTTTGTTATTATTCATTGTTTAGTTTCATCTTGATTGCATAATGGAAAATACTAAGCTTCTAGCAGCACAATTAGGGGAGGCAGATCCAAGCACATTACCTTGCTGTTAAATCGTCCTCTCTGGATAACTCCAAACCGATGTTGCTCATCCACGACAGCGATGCATAAAGCTGAAAATTCCACTTTTTCAGCGATTAAGCTGTGAGTCCCAATGACCAAAGAGATATCTCCAGTTTCGAGACCCTGCCAACAGATGGCAAACAGTAAAATAAACCGAAAGGAGAAACAAAAGCATGTCAGTTATAGGTGATTTTGTGATAATAAGGTGAATTCTACAGTTTAATCCTTCATTTAAGCTTTTAGATAGGGTATTCATATAACTTAACATGATACCAGTGCAAGGAAAGGTCTTAAGTTCAAGCGACTTCGTCATTGATCAACAAAATATCTTTGATAGGTGCCTGACTCAAGAAAAAGAATCAGGCTTACACATGATGTCACAAACCTAAGATAAATAAAAGTATCTCCCCTCTAACAACTTAAACTTTGAGATGAGACGGTTCACATAATTCAACAATAATAAATAAAGAGATGAAATTGCTTGCATATGCAAATAGCTTACGGAAAAGGGTCAATATACCCCTGTACTATCAGAAAAGGGTTAAATATATCATTATACTTTGGGTTCAAATATACCCTTTCCGTTATAGTTTGGGCCCAAATATACCCCTCGGTTATACTTTGGGTCCAAATATACCCCTCGGTTATACTTTGGGTCCAAATATACCCCTCCTCCGTTAAAATTGTCCAAGATGGACATGAGATATGACATGGCACTAACAACTCGGTGAGGTGGACACAACATGGCATGCCACGTCACCACCCCAACCCATTTACCCCTCTCTTCCCCTTATTCTTCCACCACTACCATCTCCTCCCCCTCCACAACCTTTGCCACCATTAGCACCACCACATCACCGAGTTGTAACCTCCACTAAGAGGACCAGCAAAACAAATTAGAAAAAGGTTTCCTACTGGTAAGACAGAATATGCATCTCCACCTAAAAGTTCTTGGGAACTCTTAAAAAATAAATTAGTAAGAGCTGTTCAAATGCAGTGCTCAGATGGACTACCAGAAATCATAATTCCCAACATATGAGAAGATTATAGCAGTGTGATGGTTTGCTCTCTCAAAGCTCCAATTGTCTTATGCTATACATTGCTGGGGACTCGGGTAGAGAAAAAGGCTCTTGATGGGAGTTGAGACGCATCTTTGTTTTACTAGACTATCATTGTGTTGTGGTAATTCCAGTTTTGATATGCTCTCTCAAAGCTCCAATTGTCTATGCTATACATTGCTGGGGACTCGGGTAGAGAAAAAGGCTCTTGATGGGAGTTGAGACGCATCTTTGTTTTACTGGACTATCATTGTGTTGTGGTAATTCCAGTTTTGATATCTATATTGTGTTTGAGAGAAGTGAACTACATTTACGATTAGGGTTGCTCTAGGCAGAGGGAGTGAAGGTGGAGATGGTGTGGTGGTGCTAATGGTAGCAAAGGTTGTGGAGGGGGAGGAGATAGTAGTGATGGAAGAAGAAGGGGAAGAGACGGGTAAATGGGTTTGGGTGGTGAGGTGCCATGCCATGTGGTGTCCACCTCACCGAGTTGTCAGTGCCACGTCATATCTCATGTCCATCTTGGACAATTTTAACGGAGGAGGGGTATATTTGGGCCCAAAGTATAACGGGAAGGATATATTTGAACCCAAAGTATAACGAGGGGTATATTTAACCCTTTTCCGAATAGCTTATGCCAACTGTTAGCAGGTTTTTTCAAAGGTCTGATAGCAAGATGTTTTTCGAGATAGATGTGGTTATCAAGCACCGAAGGTTACAATATACCCATGAAAAAGTAGGATAAAAGTTAGAATTTAGTGCTTCATGTTTTCCAAGAATTATTATGCTTTAAATATTGATAGGCATTCACCAAGAAACTCATGTGGATTCCAGAAACCTTTTTCCCCCCTCTAACTCCTCATTCTAATGTTCTCCTTTAAGAACACTTTACTGCTGCAAAGTTTAGACTACAATCACTTGTGATTCTTTATTTCACTACCTTTTAAGCCATACTGTACTAATGAATACCTTTTCACTCAATTTGAACCCTAAATTTCAAAGTCAGCAAAACGGCTTTTGCTTAAAGATATCCCACATCAATGGTAATACAAACCATGTAATAAAGAAAAGTTGAAGTGCTGCCTTAAGATTTCTTACCTGGCGAATTAACCGTGATTCCTTTGTAGATGTTGAGCCAGTCAATAAAGCAACTGACGGTTTGCATTCTACCGCTTCCATGTTTCGTAATAAGTTCTGAATTTGCTCATAATGCTGAACAGCAAGCAACTCAGTTGGGACCATAAAAGCTGCCTAAAGATGAGAACAATGTAGCAATTATTACATGTGGCAGTGGGTATATAGAAGGCCAAATGAGTTTATAGCTCCAACCTTGTATTCATAGAAATGATGTATGCAAACCAATAAAAAAAAATTGGATACTTGTATTAACAATCATAACATAGTTAACAAAGTAAAATATAGCCACAGAGAAATATTGGTGCTGACAAACCTGGTAACCTAAACTGATAACCTCCAAACATGCTAAAAATGCAACCACGGTTTTCCCGCATCCAACATCAACCTAAAAAAGTGAGCAAAATTGAAACGCACCCACATCAAATCCACAAATAACCTCTCTAGTCTTCCAAAAGAAAGTCGAGTAATTCTATTCTAGAAGCAAGATTATTATTTCTGAGCCGATATCTGAAAAAAGAAAGTTAAAAGAAAAATCATTTATTGAGAGAAGGCAAGTAAAATATCCAACTCGACAGCAAATTTTAATTTGTCAAAGTACATCTGAAGTAAAAAAGAAGTCGAGAACTAGCAAAATGTTGTTTACAACTTATATGTTATGCAGATGACATGTTAACCTTCCGTTAAAATCATTTGTGTATTTCATCACTTTTGGAGAAGAAAGATGTTAAGAGTCCCATATCGGATATGGAATAGGAACATGAACTCCTTATATGGACTTGGACAATTCCCACCCTACAAACTAGCTTTTGGGGTTGAGTTAGGCCCAAGATTCATTCTTTACATAGTATCAGAACAGGACACATCTCAATTCTTATTCACGATGTTAGGCCCCCATATTAAAATTTCTCACGCACCAGATGTCCAACCATGGGCGTGTGTGGGGTGTCAAGTAGGGGTGAACGTTCAGTTCTTCGGTTCGGTTTTATGAAACTTCAGTTCGGTTCTTGGGTTTTCGGTTCTTTAATGGTGCACACCGAACACCGAACACCGAACCGAACTAGTTCGGTTCGGTTTTTCTACTTCGGTTTCTTTAAAAAAAACTGTTCATGCTTTAAAAATGCAAATGCAGCAGTCAAGGTAGAAGGCAACAATTATATTCATGTTTGAATACTCTGTCAAATATCCATGAAATAACTCAGTAAATATTGTACACGACGACAAAACAAGGGTAAAAAATTAAACATAAAAGGAAATTACAGATGTACAGATGAAAAATAAGAGGTGAGAGTTTATTGTAAAGAATCCAAATTAGAGTGTACTTGGCATTCAACTAAATATTACAAGTTTAGATTTGATGTGGGGTACTGCATTTTCATTCAACCTAAGCATTATATAACAATCATGCATTAAAAGTTCGGTTCTTCGATTAACCGAAGTATCGGAACATGAAAACCGAAAACCAAACACCGAACCAAATAACGAAATTCTAAAATTTTCAATACCGAAAAACTGAATTAATTCAGTTCGGTTTTAGGTAATTATGCCCAGCCGTAGTGTCAAGTGTCCCACATCGGTCACCCAAGGGATGGGTGGTCTCTTTATATGGACTTGGATAATCCTCACCCTACAAGCTAGCTTTTGGGGTTGAGTTAGGCCCAAAATACATTATTTAAATGGTATCAAAGCCAGGCCCATTCCAATTCTTTGTTCATTGATGTTGGGCCCCCAAATTATATTGTCCACGCTCCAGTTAGCGTGATCTGGGCGTGCGGGGAGTGTTAAGAGTCTCACATCGAAAATGGAATGGGAACATGGACTCCTTATATGGACTTGGACAAAGTTTAAAACACACACATTGAGTTAACTAACATGCTTCAGATTCAAAGACAAATTCAAATGAATAGAACTTAGTTAACCATGTGTTCAGGAGGCACAAACAAAAAAAAACAATTCATGTCGTAGTTCCACATAAAGAAAGAGGTACAAATTTCTTCTTGCAAACAGCACACAAGATGCATATTTTTGGGGCATAAGCAAAGAGAAGGATATCTAAAACAAACCTCTTTCAAATTTACAGAGGTATAGCTAACATGATGGGGAGTGATTCAGAATGACTTATGACCTTAACAGAGTACTGGACGGTGGCAACCTAACAGGATGAAATTCATTCTCAACATGCCATATGATTAGCTATTAGAAGAATATAATGTGCTCATATGGAAAATCCAGAAGCCAAAACATAACAAACACATACTCATGGAATTAGCCTAAACATGGCATAACTTGACAGTAATCAAAGGCCTTTCTATTTCTAATATGCAGATACTTCAATCATGTGCCAAGGCCTTGGGCTCACTTAAATAGTTTCAACACCCCGACCTTATCCTATACATGCTACCATGTGATCATGACTGATTTGAATGTAAGATACAGACAAGCAATAACTTAGTCATGGAATCAACTAGATCAACAGGGTACAAAATACTAGCATAGACCTTACTCAACAACTTAATAGCCATAACAAGGTACCAAACAACCTAAAAAGGGCTTTACATGCTAATGGATGAATTTCGAAATTTAAGCAAGCAGGGCAAGATATGATCAGTTTAGTTGACATATAGATATGGGAGGAAGCAGATTACTAATCAAGAGCAGCATTTCAGAGATGTGGGGTCATTCAAACCAAACTAAACAATACACAAGCACAGTTTATACTATGCATTAGGCATAATGACCCTTCCCCCGAGCCAGGTAATGTAAGTATGCAGTTAATATAATAGGCATATTAGGAAAACAGGAATGATCAAATGACCAGTCAAAGGTAGCACTTTAAAATAAGTAGGGCCATATAGGACATGATACACAAAATCTCAATCATGTTGTCAACTAAACACAATAACATCCTAAGACAAAGCATAACATGGCTAGCATATTTACACAGTACATCTTAAACTTATTAAGATATCAGCCCATGAACACATAAATATCAAGAAACCTTAAGCTTTCAACTACTCAACACATTAATAGATCATTTTATAAAAACATTTCATGTTTCAGCAAATCTAAAACTTGGCTAAACAGTCTGTTAATCATACCAATACACTATAATCATATAGCTTAACTAGTATCACATACTAATTATACATTTTATGATCCTTATGTATTCATATTAATCTGAAAGTACTATTTACACTACTGATAGTTATCCTGAGATAATCATAGGCATATTATAAACTAGATAAAACCTACTCAAGTTAAAATGAACTACACACAGTACATCATGTCAACTTAGCATACTTAACTAATTACATAACACATAATACAAATCCTAATACACCAATTAAATAAGAATTTAAAAGGGAATTCGAGTTACTGACCTTCTCCGGGCAGCAAACCGAGGCGTGTTTCGAATCGTCGAACCCGCTCGGAGAAGTTGTGTTTATGCGATTGAAAAGAACAGAAGCTTAAATGTTTTTGTGGTTTTGGTCGAGCCAGAACCGAGAGTAAAAGAGGGGATTTTTCAGTCTTTTTGAATCAAAAGATTGTTCCAGAGGGGATTTTTTTTCGTTTCTGAAAACTTCTTTGTGAAAAAGCAAGCAAGGTCGATTTTTTAGCTAACAGATTTAAAAAAAAAAAGAGGGGATTTCTTTCCAACCAAAAAAAAAACTCCCTAAAACGCAACCCAAAGAGCTCTATTTATAGCTGGGTTTTGAGAGCTTAACAGCTAGAATTCGAAATTCGAATTCAAAGAAAAGAGGGGGGAAAGTGACGGTTCTTGACAGATTTCGAAAAGGAAGAGATGATGATAAAGGGTATGGATTAATGCCTTTACCCATCGAGTCCTTGAAGGTTCGTCCTAGAGACCCAACACCTCATGCATGCTTTGCGATTTTCAGGGCGATTTGACTCAAACGAGCTATCCAAAGCTCTGTGATTTTGAAGAAAAGGGGAAAAGGGACTGGGGTGATGCGAGAGGTCGATGGTGGAGGGGACGTGGTGGCAGAGGCGTCGGTGATGGTGTTTATCCGGCAGTCCGTTGGGTGTTGGCGGATTTTGGGTCGTTTGGTTGGATTCTGGTTAGGTTTGGACGATTGGAATTTGGGGGGAATGGGATATGGGTTGAGGGAGTTGGGCTCGGGTCAGTGGGTATTGGGCTGTTGAGGGACGAGATTGGGTAAATAAAAGATAGGATTTGTGCCGAAAATGGGGGTTGCGGATTGGGCCCCTTTTTGGTGGGTTGGGTGGAATATTTTGGGTGAGTGGAAAATGGTTGTGGGTAAAAATATAAAAGGAGTTTATTATTAAAAAATGCTTTGAAGAAATATAAATTATAAAGATAAAATAACGATGCGATAATAATAAAATATAATATTTGTGAAATGCTTAATGCTTAAAATAAAAATGCGATGTCGTTTTGCAAAAATAAAATAACATAGAATATTATGATAAAAACTATGATTAAGATATTAAAAGGCAAATGGTAGTAGAAATGCGAATAATAATAATAATAATGATATTGAGAACAAACGACGATATTAAAAGCCTTATTTATATATTAAAATTGTTTTTGAGTAGTCAAAATATTTAAAATCACGAACAAATAATCGAAAAAAGAGGGGGAAAATTGGGTGTCAACAAAGTGTACAATGCTAATTAAATACAACAACATATTACCAAATATAGCTCCAACCGTGATATACTCGACTATGTATACCATGTATATCACGGTCTCCAAATTGGCTTGTGTTTTCGTGATATACACGGTATACACAAGGCAGTGTATATGCCGTGTATACCGTGTATATCACGGTATATTTTCATACCCCACACTCATAGCAGGCGGTCGTCATACGCTGAGACTGTTCCTAAAATCTTCAAAGAGAACCGAGGGAAGACCATTAGTAAAGATGTCTGCAATTTGATACCTAGAAGGGACATGTAAGACGCGTACTTGTCCACGAGCTACCTTTTCTTGAACGAAGTGGATATCCATTTCGATATGTTTAGTGCGTTGATGTTGAACTAGATTATCAGAAAGATAGACTGCACTAATATTATCACAATAAACCAAGGTAGCTTTCTGAATGGGACAGTGAAGTTCTAAGAAAAGATTGTGTAACCAACATGATTCAGAGACCACATTGGCTACCCCTCGATACTCGGCCTCTACACTGGAGCGTGACAATGTAGACTGTCGTTTTGCAGACCATGAGACCAAGAAACATACAATAACCAGATGTGGAACGTCTTGTATCCGGACAGCCACCCCAATCAGCATCTGTATATGAGACAAGTGTAGAGACCGACGATGGGTATAGATGTAATCCATAGTCAAGTGTTCCCTAGATGTATCGTATAATGCGTTTGAGCGTATTCATGTGCTCAATTCGAGGATTATGCATAAACGAACACACATGCTGAACGGCATAAGTAATGTCAGGTCTTGTGAAAGTAAAATACTGAAGGGCTCCTGCAAGACTGCGATAGTGTGTGGGATTCTCGTAAGGTGAGCTAGCAACAGTACTTAATTTTGGTTTAGTATCCACCGGAGTAGAAGTAGACTTAGAAGATGACATACCAGCTCTCTCAATAATCTCTGTAGCATACTTCCTTTGAGATAAAAAATAGACCACCTGAATGACGTATGACAGCAATGCCCAAGAAATAACTCAAGGGTCCCAAGTCTTTCATGGCCCAGTTTCAGTCAGCCTTCTGGGCCGAGGCAGCAAGCAGGGGTGCTTGGGCCTCGGCCCCCGCAGGCCCATCACGCAGCGGCACCTACTTCTATCGACATCGAAGCCGCAATGCACACGCTTGGTTTAAATCCTCCGGACCAGAATTGGTATATGGACATCGGTGCCACTACCCACATGACATCCGATTCAGGTACGCTCTCATCTTATTCCAATTTGAGCAACCTTCGTGGCATAATTATTGATAATGGTAATTTTATTCAAATTCGTGGTTATGGTCATAAAACTTTGTCTCCCCTCATCCACCCCTTATCTTGAAAAACACCCTACATGCCCCCAAATTGATTAAAAACTTAGTGTTTGTCCGTAAATTCACTACTGACAATTCCATTTCTATTGAGTTTGATCCATTTGGTTTCTCTATGAAGGATTTCAAGATGGGGAGTCCTCTCATGATGTGTGATATTAGGGGAGATCTTTATCCTATCACACCCAGTTTCGGTCCATCGAGTCAAGCTTTGCCGCCAGCATTTGCAGCCCTTGCTCCTTCCTTGTGGCATACTCGTCTTGGTCATCCGGGGTCGTCTATTTTGTCGTCATTAGATAAAAATAATTTTATTTCATGTAAGGGTACGCGTAGTACTCCAAATAGTCAGTCTTGTTCCTTAGGAAAAATTGTTAGGTTGCCATTTGTAGACTCAAAATCTCATACTTTAATGTCATTTGATATTATTCATCGCGACTTATGGACGTTTCCTGTTCTTAGTTCTTTGGGTCATCGGTATTATGTTCTTTTTTTGGATGATTATTCTAAGTTTTTATGGACTTTTCGATAGCGAAAAAATCTCAAGTTTTTTTCATCTTAAAATTTAGAACATTCATTCGAACCCAATTCGAACATGAAATCAAAAATATTCAATGTGATAATGGAAAAGAATATGACAATGGGGTGTTTCGGGAATTCTGTGCTAATAATGGAATCAATTTTCATTTTTCTTGTCTTTATACGTCTTCACAAAATGGGAAAGCCGAACGCAAAATTCGTACTATAAATAACATTGTCTGAACTTTATTGGTTCATGCTTCCGTACCCCATCTTTTTGGCATCATGCTCTACAAATGGCTACATATCTCCTTAACATAATTCCTTACAAAAGTTTGACATATTCTTCCCCCCTTCAAATTTTATATAATAAGACTCATTCGTATTCCCATCTTCGGATCTTTGGGTGTTTGTGTTATCCGTTATTCCCGTCCACCACAATTAACAAACTTCAGGCCCGGTCTACTCCGTGTGTGTTTTTGAGTTTTTCGTCCAATCATCGTGGTTACAAATGTTTTGATTTATCCTCTAATAAAATCATCATTAATCGCCATGTAATTTTTTATGAATCCCAATTTCCGTTTGCAAAAGTGAGTAATTCCGTGCCTAGTTCGTATATTTTTTTGTATGATGGTATATTCCCGTATATTATTCACCATTTTTCGGACATATCCCGCACCCAAAATTCTCCAGCGGGCCCACTGCCCGCTGGTCCCACTGGTCCGTCACAAACTGCGATTCCCAGTACAGTCACTAGGCCAGTTTCAACGGCGACCAGGCCGATCCCAGCCCACCTCTGGAACTCGGTCCGGTTCTCGCGTCTTTACTCGGGTTGGGCCGGCGGGACCACCGCCGCCCGCCGGTTAGTCCGTCCCGAGCCCAGAAAATTCCCGAAATCCATCTAATTCTTCCTCGAGTCATAGACCGGTCACTCATAGTCAACGGGGTATTTTTAAACCAAAAAGATATTTTAATTTACATTTTAATGTTCTTAAATCACCCTTACCCCGTTATCTTGTGTCTACTTTAAATGACCCGAATTGGAAAATTGCTATGACATATGAATATAATGCTCTTATTGATAATAAGACATGGGAGTTGGTACCCCATCCATCTGGTATTAATATTATTAGGTCTATGTGATTTTTTACTCATAAGAAAAATTCATATGGTTCATTTTTCCGACATAAGGCGCGATTTGTGAGTGATGGTGAAACTCAGCAGGTTGGTGTAGATTGTGGTGAGACGTTTAGTCCGGTGGTCAAGCCTGCTACCATTCGCACTGTGCTTAGCTTGGCTCTTTCGAAAGCATGGCCGATTCATCAGTTAGATGTAAAGAATGTTTTCCTACATGGTGATCTCAAGGAAACAGTCTATGTGCATCAGCCTTTGGGATTTAGGGATCCCAAACATCCTCATCATGTCTGTTTGTTGAAAAAGTCCTTATATGGGCTTAAGCAGTCTCCACGGGCATGGTATACGCGGTTTGCCGACAATGTTTCGACTATTGGGTTCACTCACAGCAGGTCGGATAATTCCTTGTTCATCTACCGTCGTGGTTCGTCCTTGGCCTATATTCTGTTATATGTGGATGATATTATTTTGACTGCCTCTTCCGATGCCTTACGCCAGTCTATCATGACAATGCTCAGCTCTCAATTTGCTATGAAATACTTGGGGCCTTTGAGTTATTTTTTGGGATTGTTGTCACTCGTCATGCAGATGGGTTATTCTTATCACAACGGAAGTATGCAACTGAGATGGTTGAGAGGGCTGGTATGTCATCCTGTAAGTCCACTTCCACTCCAGTTGATACTAAGCCCAAGCCTAGTGATGTGGCCGGCGCACCATGCGAGGATCCGACCCGATATCGCAGTCTAGCAAGGGCCCTTCAATATCTTACATTCACGAGACCTAATATTACGTATGATGTATATCAGGTGTGTTTGTTTATGCATGATTCCAGAGTTGAGCACATGAATGCGCTCAAATGCATCATTCGTTATATTCAGGGTACATTTGACTATGGCTTACAGTTATATCATTCGTCGACGTCTACACTTGTCTCGTATACAGATGTTGATTGGGGGGTTGTCCAGATATCAGACGGTCTACGTCTAGTTATTGTATGTTTCTTGGCAACAACTTGGTCTCCTGGTCTGCGAAACATCAGTCGACTCTGTCTCTCTCAAGTGCCGAGGCTGAGTTTCGAGGGGTAGCTAATGCGGTTTCTGAATCATGTTGGTTACGGAATTTTTGTTAGAGCTTCATTGTCCTATTCAAAAAGCGACCTTGGTTTATTGTGATAATATTTGTGTCATCTATCTGTCGGGTAATCCGGTTCAGCACCAACGCACTAAACATATCGATGGACATTCATTTTGTTCGCGAAAAGGTTGCTCGTGGTCAAGTACGCGTCTGCCATGTTCCTCAAGGTATCAAATTGCAGACATCTTTACAAAGGGTCTTCCCTCGGTCCTTTTTGAAGATTTTCGAGACAGTCTCAGCGTCCGAAGACCGCCGCTATGACTGTGGTGGTGTGTTAAATATACTCGATATACATAAGATATACACGTTATACACGTGTATATCCTATGTATATTGGGATGCTCTCGGTTAGGATAGTGTACCACAGTTTTGGTCTCGTTATTGTACATGGTTTTTTATAGTTGTAGTGTATCTTAATTAGTCTTGTACTCTTACCATAATTGTATAGTTAGTCTCCAAATAGAATAAGGATTTAGAAGTAGAATAGGAATAGGATTCTCCTATTATGGAAATATGTAAATTGTATATATAGTCTTTCAATTAATGAAAATAATCAATGAATTATTTCTTTCATTAATCCAAGATAAAAATAAGCGAAGACACAAGAATGAAACATCAAATATGATTGAAGTTGTTGTGTCTTCTACCACCAATACATCTCCTATCACTCCTTTATGAGATCCAATTAGATACTAAATTCAATAGCACTGCATGAATCAAAACGTTTATTTTTTATGCATGATAACTATTATATATGTGCTAAAACAAAAGGATAAGTTTGTTGTTAACAGTACCTTGGATACAAAAAACTAGTATGCTCAGTGCCATGAAGATACTCCTGCAGCATCTGAGGGTGGTACTCCAAAATCTGTCCAGGGAAAAATCAATGTTGTAGTACGATGGAGGAGGCACAAAAGAAGGTCAAGGAAAGATAAGATTGGTTGCCAACTCATACCTCCCTGTAGATGAGCTCCCTAATATCCTCTTTTGCCAGCTTTCTTCTTTCAAAGTCGAATTCAAATTTTGAAATAGGTTGAACAGATAGTTCATGCTCCTTGTTTGCTAAACCACGGAAGTATGGATGCGCTAGTGCCTTGAGAGGATTAACAACCAGCCAATATTAGGACAACATGAGTGGAATAAAACTTGCATAAGAGGCTTTAATGAGTGTCCAACAATCTACTATATTTTCTAATAGTTTGTTTGGTATGAAGGAAAATGTTTTCTCAGAAAACAATGAATGTCTTGCTTAGTTTCTAGTGTTTGACAAGTAAGTAAAATATATTATCTCAAGAGCATTTATAAATCTAGCAAAACACTACGGGGTGGGGTTGGGCCAATAAACTTGGAATGTCACTTACTGAACTTGTTTTACCTAATTCTATTAGGGAAGTTATTTTCCTCATTTTTAAAGGAACTTGTTTTCCTAAACAGTTTGATCAACCAAACACGGAAAAATTGGATCCATACCAAACACACCCCAAGTCTTACCTCTTCAGCAGAAGGGCGATCTTTGGGGTCAAATGCAATCAAACACTCAAGTAATGTTAGAGCTAATGGGTCAATATCTGGGAATTTTTTAGAGAGAGGAACATGGGCTTTCTTCTTCATGCTGCTTAAATATCTCCTTGCTTTGTCATTTTTAATCTGCACATATGGGGAAAATGGATCAGATTATTTGGTATGTGTCATACATAACTAGCTTACTGACTTTGACTAAGAACAGGGGAGGACAAACCCTTGAAATTGTCTCAATGGATGGAGAACCAAGCAAATCGGTAATCAGATCCAATTGGTGGACCACATTCTGTCCAGGAAATAATGGTTTTTTTGTAAGCATTTCTGCAAATATACATCCTATACTCCACATATCAACTGCTGGGGTGTACTGCAATAAGTGATTTGTTTTAGATACAAAGTTCTGAAAGATCACAGCATAATAGAGTAAATATAAGTGAGTTCATAATGACTTTTACACAAGTTTTTTCCCAGCCAAGTAAAATTTAATATTGCAGTACTGTAACTTAAGGCATGAGATTATCTAATAGTGAGAAGTATACCTGTCCAAAGCTCGGGTCGGTCCGGATTAGGGCCAGATCGGGTGGCTTTTTTTTTCCTGCTTGCCCGACCCTGGCCCTGACCCTACGAGTCATGGGTCAGCCCTGACCCGTCGGAAGGGGATCGGGATTTGGCGGGCTGGGCCGGGTCGGGTTGAGGAATTTATTTTTTAAAAAAAATTAAATTTCCAAAACTAAAATTGACATTCACACCTACACTACCATGAAATTTCGACATTGAAATCTATTGTGTATCATGAGATATTTACTAAAGAAAAAGGAAAATTAGAAATCTATTTGGGGGAAAATACAAATTGATGGGAAAACGGACGTTTTCGTAAAAATTGGTTGAGCCAAACTGTCGCGGTTTGGTTGGCCCCGTCTCGAAAAAATACGCAAAACCAAAAAAAATCGGGTAAAACGGACATCCTCCGAGCGCAGAGTTGTGACCATTTAAATTTTCACTAATTTACAACTATTTTCTCTCCCTACATTATGCTTCCGTGATATTAACAGAACGACTAATAATATAAACATATAATTAATAATCAACTATCATTTTTATCTTATTTTATGCCGAGCTCAATGTAGATTAGAGCAATACATATATTATAAAAATATGCATTATATCACTTAAATATTAATGGCAAAAATATATACAAATACAAAATAAATATTAATGAAGGAAAAATAATATAAATTATATTAAAAAAAACGCGTGTCGGGGTCGGGTTGGTGGTCGGGCCGGGTCAGAGGGGTAAAATATTCTGACTCTGGCCCGACCCTACATAAGATCGGGTCTCCGCTTTTTCGGGTCGGGTGGCTCGCGGGTCAGCTATAAGCCGACCCTACAATTTATAATTTTCCATAATAGGAAAATCATATTCTAGTTATACAAAAATCTTATAATTATGGTAAGTGTACAAGCCTAATTGTATACAATATTTACACCAAAAATATGCTCCAAAATCGGGATATACACAGCTGTATAAGCTGTGTATATCACGGTCCAAAGTCATTAGAATACCGTGATATACACTGTTGTATATCACGTGTATATAGACTCTATAACAACACACACCCGCAATCATAGCAGGCGGTCTTCGTACGCTGAGATTGTCCCTAAAATCTTCAAATAGAATGGACGGAAGACCTTTCGTAAAGATGTTTGCAATTTGATACCTGGAAGGGACATGTAAGACGCGAACTTGCCCACGAGCTACCTTTTCGCGAACAAAATGGATGTCCATCTCAATATGTTTAGTGCGCTGATGTTGAACTGGATTTCCATAAAGATATACTGCACTAACATTATCACAATAAACCAAGATGACTTTTTGAAAAGGAAAATGAAGCTCCAAGAGAAGATTCCGTAACTAACATGATTCAGAAACCACATTGGCCACCCCTCGATACTCGGCCTCTGCATTGGAACAGGATAATGTAGCCTGCCGTTTGGCAGACCATGAGACTAAGTTATCACCAAGAAACATATAGTAACTAGAAGTAGAACGTCTGATGTCCGGACAGCCACCCAATCAACATCTGTATACGGACAAGTGTAGAGACCGATGACAGATATAGATGCAACTCATACTCAAGTATGCCCTATAAATATTTGATGATGCATTTGAGCGCATGCATGTGCTCAATCCTAGGATCATGCATAAACAAACACACCTGCTGGACGGCATCGGTAATATCATGTCGCGTGAAAGTAAGTTATTGAAGTGCCCCTGCAAGACTGCGATAGTGGGTCGGATCCTCATATAGTGAGCCAGTTGTAGCACCCAGCTTGGGTTTAGTATCAACTGAAGTGGAAGTAGACTTGCATGAGGACATCCCAGCTCGCTTAATGATCTCAGTTGCATACTTACGCTGTGATAAGGATAACCCACCTACATGACGAGTGACAACAATCCCCAAAAAATAACTCAAGGGCCCCAAGTATTTCATAGCAAACTCATAACTGAGCATGGTCATGATAGACTAGCGCAACGCATCAGTAGAGACAATCAAGATAATATCATCCACATATAACAGAATATAAGTCAGGGAAGAACCACGATGATAAATGAACAATGAATTATCATACCTGTTGTACGTAAACCCAATAGACGAAACAAAGTCTGCAAATCGCTTATACCAAGCCCTTGGGGCCTACTTAAGCCCATACAAGGACTTATTCAATAAACAGACATGATGAGGATATATGGGGTCTCGAAAGCCCAAAAGCTAATGCATGTAAACGGTCTCCTTAAGATCACCATGTAAGAAAGCATTCTTCACATCTAATTGATGGATGGGCCATGCTTTGGAAAGAGCCAGACTGAGAACCGTGCGAATGGTAGCCGGTTTGACCACCGGACTAAATGTCTCACCACAATCCACACCAACCTGATGAGTCCTACCATCACCTACAAGACGCGCCTTATGCATCGCAAAGAGAACCGACAGAAATACCCTTATGAGTAAAAATCCATATAGACCGAATAATATTAACACCAGAAGGACGGGGTACCAACTCCCACATCTTATTTGCAATAAGAGCATCATATTCGTCGGTGATAGCCAATTTTCAATTCGGGTCATTTAAGGCGGACATTGGGTTACGGGGTAGGGGGATTTAAGAACATTAGAATGTGGATTAAAATAACTACGAGTGACCGGTCTGTGACTCGGAGGAGAAGTGGGTAGATTTTGGGACAAAGGCGGAAGGCTGACGGACGGGCTAACATGCAATAGACCTGCTGGCCCAACATGTTAAACTGAATCATGGGGGGACTGGGCTGGGCAGATACAAGCAGGGGCCGAACTGGGCTCAATAGTAGGCCCAATTGCTGGGCCCGAGACAGAACTGCTGGGCTGAGGACTTGAAACAGTGGCTGGACCCGAAATAGTGGCTGGAGGTCCATAGGGCAGTGGGCCCGCTGGCGAATTTTGGGTGCGGGACAAGTCCGAAAAATGGTGGATAATATATGGAGAGATGACATCGTCCAAAAAATTATACGAACTAGGCTCGGGACTACTCACGTTAGCAAACGGAAATTGAGTTTCATAAAAAACAACATGACGACTAATGATGATTTTATTAGAGGATAAATCAAAACATTTGTAGCCACGATGATTAGACGGATAACCCAAAAACACACAAGGGGTAGAACGGGCCTGAAGTTTGTTAATTGTGGTGGACGGAAATAGTTGATAACATAAGCACCCAAAGACCCTAAGATGGGAATACGAAGAAGTCTTATTATATAAGATTTGAAGGGGGGCGAATATGCCAAACCTTTGGTAGGAAGAATGTTAAGAAGATATGTAGCCATTTGTAGAGCATGATGCCAAAAAGAAGGTGGTACGAAAGCATGAACCAATAAAGTGCGGACAATATTATTAATGGTACGAATTTTGCGTTCGGCTTTTCCATTTTGTGAGGACGTATGAGGACAAGAGAAACGAAAATTGATTCTAGTATGAGCACAAAACTCCCGAAACACCCATTATCATATTCTTTGCCATTATCACATTGAATATTTTTTATTTCCCGTTCGAATTGGGTACGGATGAATGCTCTAAATTTTTAAAAGGTGAAAAAATGTGAGATTTTTATGCTAACGAAAAAGTCCATAAAAATTAGAATAATCATTAAAAAATATAACATAACAACGATGGTCCAAAGAACTGAGAACAAGAGATGTCCATAAATCGCTATGAATAATATCAAATGACATTAAAGTATGAGAATTAGAGTCTACAAATGACAATCTAACAAATTTCCCTATAGAACAAGATTGACAAAGTAGAGTACTACGCGTACCCTTACATGAAATAAAATTATTTTGGTGTAAGGAATAAATAATAGACGACTCAGGGTGACCCAAACGTGCATGCCATAAGGAAGGAGCGAGAGCTGCAAAAGTAGATGGCAAGGCTTGACTCGATAGACCGGAAGTGGGCGTGATAGGATAAAGATCTCCCCTACTATCACATCTCATGAGAGGAATCCCCGTCTTGAAATTCTTCACAGAAAATCCAAAAGGATAAAAACAACAGAAACATAATTATCAGTGGTGAATTTACGGACATACACTAATTTTTTAATTAATTTAGGAGCATAAAGGGTATTTTTCAAGACAAGAGGTGGATGGAGGGGGAGACAGAGTTTTATGATCATAACCACGAATTGGAATTGAATTTCCATTACCAATAATTATGTCACGCGTGTTGCTCAAATTGGAATAAGACGAGAGAGTACATTGGTCGGACGTCATGTGGGAGGTGGCTCCGGTGTCCATGTACCAATTCCCGTCTGGGAGATTTAATCCAAGTGTGTGCACGACGGCTTCAATGTCGGTAGGAGAGGGACCCGCTGCATGGTGGGCCTGGTGGAGCCGAGGTCAAGCATGCCCGTTGGCTGCCCCCGCCCAATAGCTGCTCTCGGGTTCCACTGTGGGCCTGAATAACTGGACTTGTTGGACTGTGGAAACTAGGCCCAGTTTGGGTTGGATGAATATGGCGAAAAATATGGATTGTTGGGCCCAGTTCCACGGCCATGGGCCCCAGGGCTGTGTCCAGTTGGCTTGCGGCCCACTGCCTTGAGGCCCATTTCCACCCTCGATATTACCACCTCGATTTCCACCACGGTTTTTACCATTATTTTTGCGATTCTGACGCTTTTTGCCGCCACCGTTATTGCAGTTTTGGCCGGAATTATTGGAGACGGAGGGTGAAAAATTGGACTCGGTCATCATGATGACAGGAGAGGCCCTAGTGGCTGCTTTCTTATCCAAGCCGGCTTCTTCGAGCGTGAGCATGAAAAGGACCTGATAAAAACGCGGAAAATGGATGCTCTAACGAAGAAGCGTACCAACACCACTATAGGCCTCAAACAGGCCTGCAACCATTTGGAGGACAATATGATTGTTGGTAATGGGCGCACCAACGTTGTGGAGTTGGTCCGCTAATTCTTTCAACCTTTTGCAATATGCTGAAACATTAGGAAAATCTTCCATATTGACGTGGGAGAACTCATGTTCAAGGGTAACAACACGAGAATTTTGATTATCTTAGAATATGTCACGCACTCTATTCCAAGTATCCATCACCGTAGCGTCTGGTTCGATAATCGTTTGCAACATGTCGGTAAAGATAGTGGAGTAAATCCACTGAAGAACGGTAGCATCAAGGGTCGTCCACAACTTAGGATCATCCTCGGGTTTAGGCACCTCCGTATCCGCAGGAGCCGCGGGGATAATATGATGGAGGACTTGATGCGAGCGTGCGTGAACTTTGAATAGTTCAGCCCACGTCGCGTATTTGAAGTTTTCTATTTCAAGAATGATAGGGATGTGATTCTTGATGTTAGAAATAGTAAGGGCAGGGTGAAACGTGTTCTTAGATAATAATAGCAACAAACAACGTGATGAAGGGGTTTGAAAGAAAATTTGGGAAGAGAAAAGGCAAAGCGGGCACGAAAACCAAGAAGAAGGGCTCGGAAACCAATGCGCGTCGGCCGGAATTTAGGAGAGAAAATATAAGACCTAGACTTCTGATACCATGAAAGAAATTATCCCTTGATTATTTTCATTAATGAAAGAGTATATATACAATTTACAATTTTTCATAATAGGAAAATCATATTCATATTCATATTCTATTCCCAAACCCTATTCTAGTTGTACAAGAATCTTATAATTATGGTAAGTGTACAAGCCTAATTGTATACAATATTTACACCAAAAATATACTCCAAAACCGTGATATACACAGTTGTATAAGCCGTGTATATCACGGTCCAAAGTCACTGGAATACCGTCTATATACCGTGATATACACTGTTGTATATCATGTGTATATAGTCCGTATAACTAACAAGGTTTAACATATTCATTTGACCTGGACATTATTAGAGTTATTGTCAACTAACTAATGCATAATTTTGGAAACACGTTATTGAGCATTGCAGCTTTCTCTGTCACCATTACAATAGCAGCTGGTTTTTTAAGCATTTAAGTTATAATTTGAACTACAAAAAATTTGTAATTATAAATTTTTAGTGTAGTTATTTTTAGAAATGCATACACAATAAAAGAGACGGCCAATTAAGCATACATTAACTTAAGCTTGGTTTTACAAATACTTTTGATTGAAATCGAATTTGACTTTTGGTATTTGTCAAATTCGGGTTTATTGGATTTAAGGAGTACCTAGATTTATTTATTTTGTGAAAAATAAACAAATGAATGAATAAGCATCATCATAAATGCACATTTATTTATGTACCAAGTTCTACGCACTTGAAAAAAGTGAGTGTCCGCATGATTTGTTTTGGTACGGCCAAGGACGACATTTTTAGTTGACAAATTGCTTGTTTAATTCTATAACTTTCATTCCGTTGAATTTCACAATACAAATTTTATAGGCTAACTATATAATATTCTTTCTGTGCTTTTCATAATAAAAATATAAATAATGATAAGGACGTCTAAAATGTGAACTTTTGTGGAAACACGTCATTCCAAGCTTACAAATTGTTATTTAATAATTTTAAAAATATTTTGACAACTACATATGACCAGATCAACGGATTAGCCTGTTTAATTTGAACTTTGCAAATAAATTCTGATAACGTAGATGAAATATCATATAATTGAACATGAATTAAATAGTTATATTAATCTAACCACTGGTGGCTACGTGTTAGTCCAACCACAAATAACATGTTATCCCGTTAAATTTAGATACAATGTTGGAAAGGGTTGACCTCAAACGCTATTGAGGAAATAATCTTTTAAGCTTACTTATTATTTGTATAAGAAGAAAATTATTTTACAAAAAAAATCAATGTTATATATTTTATTATCAAATTTCATGTATTATTTTCTTATAAAAAAATTATATAACTAAAATAATATTTGTAACAAAATGCAAGATGAAATATCCCAACTCTAATGATGATTATAAAAACGGTTTAACAAAAAGCAAACAAAATCTGGCCAACCTAGAGAAAAAGTACCTATGAAGCTCCACGTACGTTTTTGGAGTTGATTCCTAATCCAATAGACATAACACGCCTTTTTTTCCGGATTTTCGCCAAATTTTTTTAATGTGCAAGTTCATGAAAGAAAGATTATTCCATTTAGTTTTTCTTATATTTCTCCTTCTAGCTAGCATTTGACCTACAACACAGCACATATATATGCATTATGAATAGCCGAGTATAATTTGAATCAGTTGATCTTTCCGAAGCTAGTTTTTGTTAATTAAAGAAGTAATGGGATAATGAGTGTCATGACTTACACATATTATGTACGAGACATCAATCAATACCATTAGAGTATAACTCTATAATCTTTGTTGGTCTCAAGCTGACTCTTGAAGAACGAAACAAACATATTGTTGAACTCAACACTAGTGTGAACTTGAAGATATCAATTAGATTGCAATTTCAATCTCGAGTTAAGTTTACTTCTTTTAGAGGTTAGGATTGAAGTTTATAATGAATGTACATTTGTTACACAAATTGGTTGAAGTGGGGCTGAACCTTCCTATCTTCTTTAATTCTCTTTTTGTTCTCTCCTGCGGATGGCCTATATATGTTTCAACAATGATGCAGAGCTACAATACTAGAAGGGAAAAGGCTTTAGGAGAGATGGTTAAATTGGATAGACGTAATTGATCGATCGAACTACGATGATTAGAATGAAGACAGACAGAATTCCGTCTGAAAAAAGCAGAATTCTCTTAGAACCTTTTTTAACAACGGTCCTATATACGATGATTGGTACTTTCCTTGCTTTATTGATGAATACTAAATAAGATATTTTATCGTTACGAATGAAGAAAAAAAGAAGAGAAAAGGGCAAAACATGGAAATATATGAGGAATTAACTATTCCTAATTTTTTAGAGTTTGGAAATGACGCGCATTCCGTTAATACTTGCATTTTTTTTCTTGCTTTAGTTAACACGCGAAGAAACGTTGAGGATATTCATTGCTTTTGATGTTGGCGAATATTATAAAATATTTTCCATATATTTTGTAATATTTAGTGTTGTATAATTATGATAGATTTAGGATCCTTATATATATATATATATATATATATATGTGTGTGTGTGTGTGTGTGTGTGTGTGTATTAATGAGAAAGGCTTCCCAAGGAAAATTAATACAATTCTACATGATATCAGAAGCCAAAACATCCTCCCTACCCTAATACCCTCAATTCGGCCGCCCCTCTTCTTTTTTCGGCGCCAAATTCGGTTGTGTACCAGCGGTATACACTGCTACACCACTAATATACAGCCTCCCCAGCTTTCTTATTTATCAAACAAGCTGATATACACCTCGTATACGGCCACTACTTCCCCACATACACCACAGTTACTCCCCGAACCTCAACACATTTTTTCTGGCAAGCCCTCATGACGGAGATTAATCACGATGGCTTTTCTGGCAGCGACATGAGCGATACAGGGCACTGGGCTTTCAGCCAACCCCCAAACCCTGCGCCCAAATGGCACCATCAGCGGCCCAACAGCCTATCATCGGCCCACGTCCCACGTCCACATGCAGTACCGACGGGCCATAGTCATCCGGCCCACGTCCCTGCAACCCATCAGTGGCCCAGAGGTCTGGGAGCTCTATCGACATGCCTCACTTCTCAGGCCCAGTTGCTTGTAGCCTAGCAGCGGCCCAACAGTCTAGGATCAACATAACCGAGCCACAGCTATCAGGACCAACATCCTAGAGCCTATCACTCCACTCTAGGCCCCGCACAAACCAATTTGGGACAAGTTTTTGGCACTTTGACCCGTTAACAACCCGATAATGCGTGGTATATAGATACATGTGCCACGTCTCACCTCACAAATAATTCTGATAATCTTCCTCAACTGCGCAATTTACAAACTCCACAATCTATTATGGTCAGTAATGGTCATCGCATTCCAATTCAACGATTTGGCCACACTCTAACCCCACCACCGCATCCCCACTTCTCTCTTAAAATGTCCTTTATGCCCCGAACATTATCAAAAACCTAATCTCTGTTAGAAAGTTATCACTGATAATTTCGTCTCAATTAATTTGACCCGTTCGGGTTTTCTGTAACGGACCTCCGTGCCGAGAAACTCCTTACGAGGTGCAATAGTGAGGGGGACCTCTATCCTTTCATATCCACGTCCGTTGTCAGTACTAACCCTCCCACCCCTCTAGCTGCCCTCGTCACTCCTCCCATTGCTTTCATAACAATATCTTCATCCACGTGGCATAGTAGACTTGATCATCTGGGTGCTCATGTTTTTTATTCCCTCCGTAACCAAAATTTAATTCACTGTAATAAAGAGAACCTTCCCCATAGTTGCTCCTCATGTCATCTAGGAAACATGTCCGATTATCATTTACGCCTTTTCTTAGTATTACTTTCTCTCTCTTCGATATTATTCATGCCGATTTATGGACTTCCCTTATAACTAGCAACCTAGGCCACAAATATTATTTGGTATTTTTGGATGATTTCTCTCACTTCCTTTGGGTCTATACGCTTAAACTCAAATCTCATGTGTTCTCCAAATTTGTTGAATTTCGTACAATGGTTAAAAGTTAAAACACAATTTGAAAAAGATATTAAAACGTTTCAATGTGAGAATGATTGTGAGTTCAATAATTCTCTGTTTTATAAATTCTGTGCGGCTAATGACATGGTCTTTCATTTCTCGTGCCCATATACCTCTCCTCAAAATGGTAAAGCCGAAAGAATTCTCTGTACCCTTTTTTTCATGCGTCTCTCCCCACACGTTTTTAGTATATGCATTAAAAATGGTAGAACATATGCTTAACATCTTACCTACCCTGTGCGATTCAAAATAGGACACCCACCGAAATTCTCTACCGTCAGATCCCTACCTATGATCACCTTAGAATTTTCGATTATTTGTGTTACCCAAGTCTGATATCCACGCCCCCCACAAACTAGCACCTCGATCTACTCCGTGTGCATTCCTTGGTTTCCCATCAAACCATATGGGGGATTTGTGCTATGAGCTATCCACCGATAAAATTATAATCTCACGCCACTTCACCTTTGTTGAATACATTTTCTCGTTCGACAACATTCAAAAATTCTGAGTCACTGATTACCAATTTATCGATGATTCAAACATATCACTGCTTGTTCACCATACTCTCCGTCGTGCTGCTACTATTCCGGCAGCAGCCGACACACCCGCCGCCACCACTGCCCAGACACCTCTCGGTCAGGTCACTGCTACATCCGGCAGTCACGTCGGCCCTGCTACTATCACGTCGCCATCTAACCACACTGCCACCAATAGCGCGTTGTCAGGCCCTTTACCAGCAGTGGCGACCCGACCCAGGTCACCGTCGATTGTCTCTTCCGTCACCACAAATCGGTTCCATATGTCTTTGTCATAACCCATCGCTGCGATTTCTAGCCTCCGACATCTGCAACCCAAACCCATTGTGTTGTCACCACCCAACGCTGACTTCCCTGTTACTCAACCCCTTCCCGCAACAGTTCTGTCATGTCTCTGCAACCAGGCCCCCACCAATCCATCACCGTCACAGACTCACAGTCGACAACCACACAACCACCCACTTTGCCCGAATTGCCGAACCCATAGTCATCCCAGTACCAACCGACCCAGCCATACCCTCTTTCGTGACACCACCCACCCAGCAAATCCCTGACCCGAAACCCCACACAATTACCAAACCTGTCCCTGGCCCCACGCACCGTATGGAAACTCGTGCCCAACACAAGATTTTCAAACCCAAAGTCTAATTTAACCTATCCACACAAAATCATATCCCCTATTCCCAAAAACCCAAAATTAGTCAAACTGGACCCAAATTGGAATGCGGTCATGTCTGAGGAATTGAATGCTTTAATGAAACAACGCACTTGAGATTTGGTTCCTCGACCAGAGGGGGTGAATGTGATCCGATGCATGTGGCTTTTTCGTCACAAATACAGAGACAAGGGTGTCCTAGAGAGATATAAGACACGACTAGTGGCTAATGGTACTAATCAACAGTAGGGTATTAATTGTGGTGAGACATTCAGTCCGATTGTTAAATCGGTTACCATTCGCACAGTTCTGAGCATCGCTATGGGTAAGCATTGGTCGATTCATCAGCTTGATGTGAAGAATACATTTCTACATGGGGAGTTGAGAGAAACTGTTTACATGCACCAACCACCATGTTTTGTCCATTCATAGGCCCCTAATTATGTATGTCGTCTCCATAATTCACTTTATGGTTTGCAACAGGCCCCCAGAGCGTGGTATGAACGTTTTGCTCGCTACATTACGCAGATTGGGTTTGTCTGCAGCAAGTGTGATAATTATCTCTTTATTTTTCATCGAGGTAGTAACAATACTTATTTGTTATTATATGTGGATGATATTGTTCTTACTGCCTTATCTGATATGTTGAAAAATGAGATCATTGCACTACTTAAGACCGAATTTGCTATGACTGACTTGGGAAAGTTGAATTATTTTTTGGGGATATCAGTGACTAGATCTGCAGATACAATATTTCTGTGTCAGCGTAAGTATGCAGAGGAGATTGTGTACATGGCTAAAATGGTGAACTGCAAGATTATGTCCACTCCGGATGACTCTAAATCAAATCTTTATGATGTTGATGTTGATGTTGATGGTGATCCGGTGTCCGATCCCACTCTTTACAGGAGTCTTGCAAGTGCACTTCAGTAACTCACTTTCACCAGGCCTGATATTACTTATGATGTTCAACAAGTGTGTTTATTCATGCATGCCCCCATGGAGCCTCATTTTACTCCTCTTAAGCGTATCATTCGACACGTTAAGGGCACACTTAATTATGGATTGTATCTATATCCCTCCGCCTCGACTAGGTTGTTATCATATACGGATGCAGATTGGGCTGACTGTTCGGACACACGACGCTCCACCTCCAGCTACTGTGTGTTCTTAGGGGATAATCTCATTTCTTGGTCTACCAAGAGGCAAGCCACCTTATCCCGTTTGAGTGCTGAAGCAGAGTATAAAGGAGCTGCAAATGTTGTTACTGAGATATGTTGGCTCCGAAACCTTCTTTTGGAGCTTCAGTGTCCCTTGCGTAAAGCGTCTTTTGGTTTACTGTGATAATATATCCGCCATATATTTATCTCATAAGGCAAAGACATGACAACCATGGAATATATTTTATGGTTTGAACATGACAATTACTCCGTTAATATAAACTTGCATTTTTATTTATTTTTTCTGGCTATGAGATGTGGAGAAACCTAAGGGACCTCCAAGATTTAGTTTTTTATTTTTGGATTCTTTTGACAGCTACACCTTTGATAGTATTAGTTTTGTCTAGTTGATGTGGACATTATTAGGAGGCTATTAATTTTTATAACATAATGAAGGTCGACTTTGAACCGTAGTAAATAGTTGTATCCACTCTCATCATTGAATGGTAAAGTAAAATGGTTAATATATTATATACGCCTTTGTTTGTCATGACAATTAAATAATGTTTCAAGATACTAAACAGGGTGGATGGAGTATTTTATCTCTTGCTAAATCGAATAAACTGTATTAACAAATTGTAAAGTCAAACTTGCTTAACTTGAGCAAAATAAATGGGAGATTAGGAGTTCAAATTGAATAGTTTAATTTGTCTCTTCCACATTTCAAAGAACATTATGAACTATAGTCTTTCCTTGACGTTTTATTTGAGATCATTTGTTTAAAATACAACGTTTAAAATATTGAAGGAGTTGCGCGTGGTGGAAGTTACAGAATGAAGATATTAATAAAATAGTTAAAAGATTAGTTTAACAGAGAAAAATATATGTATGGGGAAAAGCTAAAAAAAAAATATGTGAAATTGTATAGCTATAGAATTAGTTTCTGAAATGTTCCAAAAGAAAAATAATAGTAACATAGTAATAGGGAAGAGGAAGTAATAAATTGCAATCCAAGACTGGACTTGATCACCTTGTCTCATAATTCACAAAAAAAGAAATGATTTTGTGAGGAAAAATAATTATATTTTCAAGATAGGAAGCATGCAAAGTTGTTATTTCCTCATACACGACAAAAAAAGTTCATCACGGAAACACACATCTTATTTGAAAAAAAGGGGAAAATATTTTTTGCTTCTTTTAACTATTACACGTTCTTTCTTTCTTTCCTTTTTTTTTTTGGTTTAGTGATTACCAATTTAACTTGTTCTAGTAGTAGCTAAGGTGTCAATTAAGGATGTCAAGTTTGACCCATTAATGTCTGTAAGTGTAACCTGTCCAACTTATCTTCGGTGATTGAGTGACTGGTATAATTCATTTAGGATTAGTTTGGTTGGAAATAAGTTATCTCAGAATTAATTATTCTGGGATTAATTATCTCGAAATTAGTTAATCCACCTCATAGGAATAAAAATAACACTACAATCCTGGGATAATTAATATCGGGATTAGTTATAGCGTGATTTTATCCCAACCAAACATGAGATAAATGTTGGAAATTTGCCTTTGGCGGGAGTTGCGACCGACCAACTTTAACGGCTTAAACACTAGTGTTACGCATATTGGAGAATTCGGTTCTTCACACATGCATGATCTACTAAGTACGTAGATAACCGTAGGGCCAAGAATCGTTAAATTTCATTGAGAAATGAAAGAGATATTGGTTCACGAAGTAAGGTGTTTGAAGCATGGAAAGTGTGGTATTGTGTGTAATTCTCCCTCATCGGTAGAGGAAGAAAGAATTGTTGTGTATATAAGACTCGAAATTGGTTTGGGGTTTGGGACCCCAAGGGGTATCCCATGTGTTTAAAGGAGGGAGGACCTAGATGTGCTTCGGTTCGAGGAAAGACCACGCGCGCGCCGCCGCCGCCCGCCCGTCCGGTCCGGTTCCGGTTCCGGGTTCACGGGTCGTGGGCTGTGGGCTGTGGGTCTTCTGATATTATCTTTTTGGGCCAGAGAACTTTGCCAGAAGTACAGTTTGATCCCAGAAGTTTCCGGATGTACGATTCGGACCGAAATTCTTTCGGATGTACGCTTTGGTCCCTCAAGTTTCCGAACTGGACAACAAAGCGATTGCCAAGCACTCAATTCACCCATTTATTTTGGCTGAATTACTCCTCCTATAATGGCCAAATCCATTGGTCTTTTCTACATTTATGTTGGTGGCTTTACTACCTTCATAATGGCCATTATTTGGTCATTATGGAGGGCGTAATCACCCCTCCCTCACCTATATAAACACCCCCTTACACCATTGTTGAGCACCAAGGAGAACACCAAAAACAGTGCATGAAAATACACAACCGAAAACAGTTTTCTTCCTACAACTTCCAAGCATCATTTCGTTACTCAATATTCTTCACGGTAGCTCTTGAGTTTCCTTTGCTCAAGGGTTCCATTGCTGTTTTATCTTGGGAGACAAATTGTCCAGGACGTATAAATGATACATACGGGGCAATATTGTCTTAAGGACAGAGTGCTACACTCGACTCAGCAAAAACAATTTCCATTTTTCCATCTTCTACAAAACTGGAATTTCCAGTTTTCTTGTGTAACTATTGTAATTTTCAGATTTCTAGTTGAATTATTGAATCTTTGTTTATCCTTTCGAATACTTGTAATAGTTATATACTTCCCGTACTGCATTATAAAGTACCATAGAGCAAAAACTCCCAACAACTTAAGACAATATTTGTATTGTATTACTATTAGTGTTCGAAAGATGTCGGTCAAAAATTGTGTGACCAAATCTGAATATGGAAATGGTTTTCTGGTAGAAGAGAGTGATGATGATGAATGTGTTCATGGTGTCACCGCTACCAAGACTGGTGGAAACAAGCGCTCTCGAGAGCCTGAGGATGTCAACTGGGACAAGAGGAGAAGACTGAAGATGTTATTCTATCTTGCAGCAGAAGGCCTATATCTGTCCCAGACAAAAGATCCGAATAATGGTAAAGAAGGAACTGGACACTCAGTTTGATGAAGTGACTGAAGTGAGCCAGAATCCGAAATTGTGATAAGTAGTTTTTCTTACTTGTCAAGAATAAAGATTAAATTATGTCTGATTAAAAATGGATTAAAGTAAGGAGGAATATGAAAATAATTTATATTCCTTATGCTTTAACAAATCAGAAGTTTAATCTCATCTTCTTTTCCGTTTAAAGATTAGATTTTGTAAACGACTTAAGAAGATCCGTTCTTTTAAGTGTAATTATTAAAGTGTGTAAAGTATGTTCGCACATACGAGGGAGTAAGATCCACTAACTGTGCGAAAACTCTTACCACTCTTAAGTAAGCGCCAAGAATTATCTGAGCACCAATCATAACGGAAGAAGACTAAAAGCTAAAGACGTTGAGCCTGTCATACTATTTGGCAGAAGATCCTTCATAGGATGATATTGGACACTCAGTCATACAACGCCTCCGGCGACCGGTGGGCCAAAATTCCTTTGATATGATGATATTGGACACTCAGTCATACAAAGCCTCCGGGCGACTGGAGTGGTGCCAGAATTCATTTCATAGGAAAAGTAATGGACACCTAGTGTGGTGGGCCAGAGTTTCCAGGTCCTGAATGATCTGAAGGCCTAAAGAAAGGCGATAAAGAAATTGGACACTCGGTGCCGCCAAAGCAACCGGAGTAGGCCGAGTATCTAGATCACATATGATCCGGTTACGCCCTAACCACGGGCAAGAGGTTGTTCATGTGAAGCAACGCCACCTCTAAAGTAGAAGGGGTTGGAGAGGTTGTCCTCAATAGGACTTCATTGATTGTGATCACTCTAAGATGAGGTGATACATATTCCTAACTTGGTTTAAGGGATGCTGTTGGTCAAGCTGGTTTGAGATTAGTCCAACAGATCTGTAATAACTAAGAATGGTACAGTATGTCTGTAGCCAAATGAATGATATATTTATAATCCGTGCATCTATGCCATCATAGATTAAGACACGTTAAATAGCAAGTCATTCAAAAGCTAACGATGTTGAGATTGTTGCCTACTGTCGACATAAACCCTCAAAATGAATGTGAGGTAGACGAAGAGGCAAAATCACCTTTCCAAATTCCGTCAAGGGAATAGCGAAAGAAGCACCGCTCCTCTAGAACTTAGTCACACCTACTTGGGTGATTTGAAGTTTATACAAAATAGAGGGGGGAGACAAGTACGTTGTGATCGTCATTTGATGATAGTACAACGTATGGAATCCTTTGTTTGTTGAAAAGCAAAGATGAAGTTGTTGAAGCGGATAAGCGCTACAAAGCAGAAGTTGAATCAACTAAGCCCACGGATTGAGAAATTCGTAGTGATAGAGGGGGAGAATGTGAAGCATCATTTATTAAACGACTGCTCATTACTCACCTCAGTCTAACGGTGTTAGCCAAGCGCAAACCCGTAGACCCAAATTATGTGGGGCAAGGCGATCCTTACCGCTAATGTGATTCTCAACAGAACTCCGCATAAGGATAAGGATAACCCTCCGTGTGAGACATGGAAAGGATCTCACATACAAATGTTGTTATGTGAGGTGGTTTCGTACCTAAAGCTGTAGATTGCATATCCACTGGATCTGCAAATAACAGTAGTGCTGATCGCCTCTTGGCGTAAAAGAATGCTGAATTCCTTGAAGATAACTTTCCTTGAAATAGGAAAAATGAGTAATTGCTCAAGGTTAACAAGAACCCGCGAGGGCCTGACTGTCCGGACCTAGACGTTCCGTATCTTCAGGACTCGAAAGTTGCTGGCTATCCGGAACTTAATATTCCAGATCTGCAGAACTCAGGGATTCTAGATGTTGAACCGAGACGGAGCAAAGAAGGGGACAAAGACTTGTTCCAATCCTTCTAGCTTGTATGGTTAATAATGAACCATGGACAATTAACAAATAATTGTCATCTCCAAAAGCGTTTTTTTGGAAAGAAGCTAAAGAGAGAAATATATTCCATCATATAGAACCATACTTGTGTAATGGTTGATCTTCCTCAGGGAAAAGAACCTTTGGGTTATAAAATGTGCTCCCCTGTGAGTAACTTAACATCTAGGGCCATTGCATTTTGCGTGGCATGGATGTTGAAATAGCCTTCCCAACCGGAGAGTTGGAAGAAGAGAATCAGAGTTGGTTTGCTGGACTGTTGGGCTTCTTCCTGAACTTTCATTTTGGTCCCTGAAATATTTACATTTTGGTCCCGAAAGTCTCGGATAAAACAGAAACAATGAATCGACCACGAAACATTGGCTCGAAGTTAGAAAGCCAACAGTTGGAAAACCAACGGTCGAGAGTGAAAATCATATTGAAACAAAGTCTCGATATGAAAGATATGGGTATCACGAGATGACATCTTAGGAATTGGATTTCTAAGACATCTAACGGATCGGTCGATAGTTGACGATCTCGTTGAAGCCACCAATGGATATGAATCATAGAACTGATTGGAATCATGGTGCACCCATAGACAAGGAGCGATATGCTCGGGTCACGTGTAGTTCAATGTATTGTACACACTACAACCGACCTGGTATCGTCCAACAAACGAATCGGTTGAACTAAGGTTCACCGATGATCTTAATACATGATCAATAGAAGGCGTTAAGTCGGATATGACGATATCCGAATTATTCGCTTATCTACGGATTATAGTATTCTGGATGTCCAAATGCGGTTCGAGAGAACACAAGGATGCAAACGGACATCGATCGAAGAACACCAAAGCCACAAGTAAATGTGTATGGTGGTTCTTGGAAAATCCTCTAAGCAAACTTGCATCGACCGATTCATGATGGTATCGGAGTTTATCGCTTTATACAAAGCATGAAAGAAGTTGAGTAACTTCACGACTCATTAGAGGACGTCCCTTATTGGGAGAAACCCGTGCCTTCAGCAGTTCTACACTTTGGCTAGCCGGTCGGCTTTAGGAAGGACACCGATGACGGCGTCGGACATATCGTCGGGATCTGTCGGAGACATAAGACCGTATGGCGATTGATCATCACGGGTGTCACTTCCTTGTTTACTAACTAAGGGACTACCCGGAGATCAAGTGTTCGCTGTCTAGGGGAATGGGCTTAAAACCCAAAATATACGGACCAATACGGTGGAAACCCAACCTTACGAACCGGAGATCCCGGTAATTTGGTTCAATGGGAAAACTAAGTTGTAAAGGTTCGGTTGATCGCTTCGGTGGAAGCATGAGCACTTCGGATAGTGATCTCGAAAAAGAAACACCAAATCCAAAGCCGTTCCCGCGATAGACGTTAAGTGCTATCTGCAGATGGGTAAAGGTTAAGTTTTCAAAACCTGTAATGATCCTCAACAGTTGAGGTTAGGTCTTTGGGAAACTTTTAATGGTTCCTAACACTTGTGAAGTGGTGTATAGCAGGATACCTTGTAGGAGACCACCTATTTAAGTGCGAGGACGGGCCGCCTCAAAATGAACGCGCTTAAGAATCCAAGACGTTGTCCATGGCCAAAACGGACAAAATATTACGAAGAAGAGAGTAAGTGAATTTGTTGTGTTGGTACCATTGACTTGGCTTACACTAAACACTGACGGTTCAAGACATCACGTTCACCGCGCAGTAAGTAAGTCCGATGGTATTTAACTATGGAAGGTTCAAAGCTGAAGCTACCTCTCCTTATGCAACATCGGTCCGCTGAAATATTGCTGGAAATGAAAAGACACCATGTGAGTGCGCCAAAATCTCTTTCAAGAGGGGATTGTTGGAAATTTGCCTTTGGCGGGAGTTGCGACCGACCAACTTTAACGGCTTAAACACTAGTGTTACGCATATTGGAGAATTCGGTTCTTCACACATGCATGATCTACTAAGTACGTAGATAACCGTAGGGCCAAGAATCGTTAAATTTCATTGAGAAATGAAAGAGATATTGGTTCACGAAGTAAGGTGTTTGAAGCATGGAAAGTGTGGTATTGTGTGTAATTCTCCCTCATCGGTAGAGGAAGAAAGAATTGTTGTGTATATAAGACTCGAAATTGGTTTGGGGTTTGGGACCCCAAGGGGTATCCCATGTGTTTAAAGGAGGGAGGACCTAGATGTGCTTCGGTTCGAGGAAAGACCACGCGCGCGCCGCCGCCGCCCGCCCGTCCGGTCCGTTCGGTTCCGGGTTCACGGGTCGTGGGGCGTGGGGCCGTGGGTCTTCGATATTATCTTTTTGGGCCGAGAGAACTTTGCCGAAGTACGCTTTGATCCCGAAGTTTCCGATGTACGATTCGGACCGAAATTCTTTCGGATGTACAGTTTGGTCCCTCAAGTTTCAAGATGTACGAGTTTGGTCCCTCAAGTTTCCGAACTGGACGACAAAGCGAGTTGCCAAGCACTCAATTCACCATTTATTTTTGCTGAATTACTCCTCCTATAATGGCCAAATCCATTGGTCTTTTCTCCATTTATGTTGGTGGCTTTACTACCTTCATAATGACCATTATTTGGTCATTATGGAGGGCGATAATCGCCCCCTCCCTCACCTATATAAACACCCCCTTACACCATTGTTGAGCACCAAGGAGAACACCAAAAACAAGTGCACGAAAATACACAACCGAAAACGCTTTTCTTCCTACAACTTTCAAGCATCATTTCGTTACTCAATATTCTTCACGGTAGCTCTTGAGTTTCCTTTGCTCAAGGGTTCCATTGCTGTTTTATCTTGGGAGACAAATTGTCCAGGACGTATAAAGGATACATACGGGGCAATATTGTCTTAAGGACAGAGTGCTACACTCGACTCAGCAAAAACAATTTCCATTTTTCCATCTTCTACAAAACTGGAATTTCCAGTTTTCTTGTGTAACTATTGTAATTTTCAGATTTCTAGTTGAATTATTGAATCTTTGTTTATCCTTTCGAATACTTGTAATAGTTATATACTTCCCGTACTGCATTATAAAGTACTATAGAGCAAAAACTCCCAACAACAAACTCATCTCAAATTTAATTTCGAGATTAAATATCCCTTCCCCGGTACCAAACGAGCCCTTAAAGGTTAAAGTGAGTGTAAATCTAAATCAAACCATCTAAAAGGATGAAACTTGAAAGTTACTAGCTTAAAAAAAATCCATATAGACTTTTATAAATAACAAGGCAAATAAATGGTTTTGAGTGGAGGATATAAATTTTATTTTATCACACAACAAACTTGTATTTTAAGCAACTCAATTGCGTAGTTAGAGATTATTAAAAAGACTAATATATGAAAAAAATATTTTGAACGTTGGATGAGTTGGCTTATAAGTTACAAATACTCATCAGCTCATTATGATTTGATAGGATCAAAGTTTATTATGGACCGTCTTCCCCAGCTTGTCCAAGGAAGACAAATTTTGTCCCTTTTTTCACGGATTATGTTTAGTGTTGAAAGTTTGGCTTGTCCAGCATAATATGTGTATGTTATGATACATATGGTGAAGTCACACATAAACTATACTTTGCGAAATCTAAACCATACCGCGCCAAAATATATTAAAAGAAAAAAATTAGAAGTACAAATTTGAGGGGTAAAAATTAAATACCATCCGAAATAAGCACATTGGTGCGAATGTCAACTAATAATGAGAAAGGAGTTGTTAATGAGAAAACCCAAATAATATGAGCAGGCCCAGCTAGAGAGAGTACAGCCTAAAGATTAACATTAGCGCTGCTTTTCTTCCCCCTATCTTGCCGCCTCCTTTGAAACCCTAGTAAGACTCCTTTCTCTCTCGTTTTCTTCCTTTCATTGAAATAGTAGTAGTCGAAGAGCTTGGAGTAACTGTTAAAGATGTTGTCAAAAATATTCAGTAAAATAGTGAAGATAAGTAGGTGCTAGATTTTCTTGTGTCGACAAATACGACAATGGAACAGGTCACATTCAATTCAACTTGATTAATTGTTCATTGAACTTTTGCCGCACATCATCTACTTGTTAATGGTCCAAATACTTCTCATATTTCTAATACATCGAACTCTCACATCTTCCCAAAGGTCAATTATCAACTTTTGCACGTGATCTTGGAAACTTGCAACTTTACTCCATGACCTCAACGTGTTCAGGCCGTGGAAACAGCCTCTTGCAAAAATGCAAGTTAAGGTTGCGTACAATAGGCCTTGTGGTCCGGTCCTTCCCGGATTCCACGCATAGCGAGAGCTTAACCCTTTTTATTGAAATAGTAGTAGTTGTTTAGGTTTTAAACTAATTGTAAATGAATTCTTGTTGATTGTTTGCAGGAAAGTGTTTGGAGTGTAGAGAGAATAGAAGAAAATGTCGGACAAAACTAAAGGAAGAAAAGAGGAAGTTGTTACCAGAGAATACACCATCAACCTCCACAAGCGCTTACATGGCTGGTATACCTCCGTCTCAAATTATTTGTCGTATTTACTAAAAATAGTTATCTCAAACTATTTGTCATTTTAGAATTTCAAGGCATAATTAATTATTTTTTGTTCATTTTACCCTTTGTACACATAATTAAATAGAGATATATTATAACTTAGACATAAATAAGGTCAAATTAGGTTAATTACCCTTCCTAATTAATATTTCTTAAGGATGTGTAAACCAATAAAACGACAAATAATTCGAGACGGAGGGAGTATTCAATAGTAATCAGTTTTAGTTATTGTACCTGAAACTGATCTTTTGCTAGAAAAAAAATCAAGTAGGGGTGTTAATTTAATAAAGCTGATTAATTTTGTCAATTTTATGGTTATTGGTTATCTAAATAAATAATCTGAAGACAATTTGGCCCTAGACTATCAAGCTATGTTCTTTCTTTTCCAATATTAATGACCTGTTGCTTGCTAATTTTTTATGCTTATGTAAATGTTTGATAGTATGGGGGCATTTGGAGTTGTAGAGTATGACCAACTGTTGCTATTACGGCATTTAATAACTAGATAGATAACCAGGTTACACTTTGTATGAGTGATAATTTGCTAAAAATCGGTGAACGGTAAACCAAGTTGTAAAATAGTGGAAAAATTGAATAGAACAGCAATAATACCCTTTTCATTCAAGTGACATGCTTCATAACTGTTTTACACCAAAACCAGTTACTTCAAGCATAATTATCACTTATATATTTTTGGCCAAGTAAATCCCTCAATATTCTTCTGTGAAGTTATCCTAGACCAGGGTTATTAGTTTTTTTTGTGGGGGTCGGGGTTGGAGGGGACGGGAGGTTATTCCATTGTTGTTTCCTTTTGGCTTAGTGGAACTGTAAACAGAGACAATTCAGTTTTAGCGCATATGCAGCTCCAACCAATCGCTGAAGTTTACCCACTGTTCCTCTGCATATCATTATTTAATGTGTGATCTGTGCTGTAATTGTTATATTCCTTGATGTTCTTCTGTTTAATCATGACTCATCAAGTTCATCTATGCATTTTTAGTATCATGAACCGGTATTACAAGAGACTTGTCCACCATTGCTTAGGTTTTTATACTGTATTTAGGACAGGAGACATTCCATTTATGAAATTGACTCTAAATGTTAATAACTTCTTCCCTATGCTGAGTAGTGATCTAACAATAGAATGCGATGTTTTGGTGACAGCACTTTCAAGAAGAAGGCCCCCACAGCCATCAAGGAGATCCGGAAGTTTGCATTGAAAGCAATGGGCACAAAGGACGTCAGAGTGGACGTGAAGTTGAACAAGCACATATGGAGCAGAGGAATCCGAAGTGTCCCAAGGAGGGTCAGAGTTCGTATTGCTCGCAAGAGGAATGATGACGAAGATGCAAAGGAGGAGCTCTACTCTTTGGTTACTGTAACAGAGATCCCACCAGAGGGATTGAAGGGGCTTGACACCAAGATCATTGATGATGAAGATTAAGCAATTAGTAGTTTTGTTATTCTTTTAAGTTGTTTGAGACTGATCAATTTTGTTAGGGAACTTATTTGGATCATCCAAGTTGCCACCAGTTTAATTGAGTCATGTTTCCTGTTCTTCATTGGTTTATGTACCATTATAGTAACATTTTAGCTTTTGAACATGGAGTTAATATGTTCTCCGATGTTTATTGATTACTGAACTTTGAGAACCACTAAAAACATGTTATGTTACCTATTTAGCATTTCTTTCATGTCTTGGATCACTATGGTCTACTTTGCAATTTGGACTGCTAGATTGTGGTTTTTGAGCCTACAACATCCAATGGTCTGGACTGTATGACCATGCAAGTATTTTGGTGATTTCTAGTTAGAAAGAGTTACTCTTTATACGTTGGAGTTAACATCTTGCTGTATTAGGTCTGGTTGTTGGGTGCCTGAACCAGCTGCAAAGCCTTTTTACTGGGATTCCTTATTCAATTTGTTCACTAACATATCATCACTCTTCCTTTTTTTCCTATTTGACCAATTTTGTTATTGCTTTATTTTGAGCCGAGTGTATCGAAAACAACCTCTCTACCTCCCAATTTTAGATGTTCCAGCTTACCGGGACATGACCTTAGATAGGAGGTTATGGAGGATACATATTAGGGTAGAAGGTTATGAGGATACGGATTATGTAGAAGTTTAGTAGGTAGTTGAGCGTTTTCCTGCTTATCCTTTCATATTAGTAGTTATAGTATTGACTTTATAGTTTCTTGTCCTATTTCTGCTACAATTTATTGTTTCTTGTATTTTAATTATCGTATTAATTTGTGGTTGTCAATATACCTTTTTGTGTTTGTTACTGCTCTATTATGCTTTTTATAGTACTTTGACATGGCTTATTCGTTCCCGTTCTTTCTTTTTAGTACTGTTTTGAACTGCTTGTCCTTATGACGAGGGTTTACCGGAAACAACCTCTTTATCTCTCAAGGTAGGGGTAAGAGGGGTAAGGTCTGCGTATACTCTACCCTCCCCAGACCCCACTTTGTGTGATTTCAGTATGTTGAATAAATCTTAGAGTATCACATCCTAGACTTCGTAATAAAAGATTTTCGTCAAAGTCGGATTATGTGATCTTCACTTCAAAACCAACACCAAGCCATTATTTCCAGGCTAAGTTGGAAAAATTAACAGAAAAGATGTGTAGGTTGTAGCGGCTAAAGCCCAGACATCCATCCATACAACTCGAATTCAAACGGACTGGTAATCAACAACAAAATTAACTTCTTTGCTTAACTTGATCATTGCACAAAGGAACTTAGCTTGACTGCTAGACATTGGTCTTTCACTGTAAAAGTATAATTTGGCTACTCGATGACATCTATTTTTTCAGACAAAATCAATTAACATTCAGAAGGAAGCATCTTATTACAATCAGATCACCAACCTATATTTGCAGAACTTAGCAGACAAGTTCATGTACAAGGAGCCTAAAGAAGTTCTGAATCCCAATAAAAAGTAACTTGTGTGAGGA
Source organism: Anisodus tanguticus (assembly GCA_034509755.1). Lineage (NCBI taxonomy): Eukaryota > Viridiplantae > Streptophyta > Magnoliopsida > Solanales > Solanaceae > Anisodus > Anisodus tanguticus. The sequence continues at coordinate 213,645 of CM067540.1, read as the reverse complement.
ATGAGGACTATATGCAAACAACATGCACAGGATTCACCATTTTGTTGATTGGCATTTAGCAGCTTTGCTACCATCATTGAGGTAAGACTGGAAAGTCCGAACAACTTCCTCATATGTTGGCCTCTTGTAGTCTACAGCCTGTCATTATATAGGACCACAAGGTTCTAAGTTAGTTTTTGACATAGATAAATATGTATAACTATAAAGTATTAAACTGGCTGGCCACTTTGGAAAATACCTGCTCAACTACTTCTTCTGGTCTTGCCCACTTCCACTCTGAGAATTCTGCCTCTGCTTCACCAGTTGCTAAGTTGATCTCACTTTCATCGTTGGTAAATCGCATAAGAAACCTGCCAGCCACAAATGCCTTATAGTTAACTTCAATATTTTCAAAAATTTACTATGCCTTCACGAGAACAGAAATGTGTCATTTTGGCCAAAACTAGACAAAGCTTATTGAGTATAATTGTGCAAATGCTACTATACTTCTTTTATCAACTGATGGATGAATCCAAAACATAACCAAGTGAAAAGAAACATCTGACATTGAACTTTTGGTACAAGTACTTGCTACAGTGTGAAAGAAAATGATGCAGAATATTCATTGTACAAAAGCGGAAGCGGGATATACAGCAGTGAACTATCAATACTGTGCTCAGGATGCACATTTTTTCTTTCACATCAAATGATAAAATATTTCCATTTATTTGAACTCCTCAGGACATTAAATCCGATTCCAGAAGAAATCCTCTGGCTTCTTACATCACATGGAATTCAGAAACATGTTCAGTATGAAGCTGGAAACATTCAGCATTGACCAAGAGGAACGATGAGATAGTTTATAATAGATGGAAGAACTACTTAACAGTGTTTCTTTTCTGCAAACGGCAAGAAAACAAGAGAACTCTAATAGACTGTTAATATACACTACCTTACTCATGAATGAAACCTAGCTGAGGTGTTCTTTCAGAGAATAATCCTTTGCTTTACCACATACATATTTTCAGTAATACCTTCAGAGTATCTGCTTCTAATGCCCACAGCTAAGCGAAGAAAAAAGCCAAGTTATTGCAAAACTGCGGAATTTCATTCTATAAGGTAGGGCCTCAACCTCCCTTCGGGAAGTAAGAGCAATTTTCCCTTGACTATAAACTTCATCTCTCTCTGGACCTCAGGGAGTTTTTCCAGAGCTGAAAATTACAGAACGCTATCTTTTCCACAGGGGGAAGAGGACGAGTAGAAATATCTAGACAAATGCATGAGAATAAGGAAATAGAGAGAGTGAAAAAAGTAGGATTAAATATCAAATAAAGAGTTTGACTCATGTATTTTCTGTTGTTTTTTTCTTTTTCGAAAACTAGTAACTTGTATTCCTCAGCATTAATGCTGGGCACCTCCAAAAAATGAGCTTACAAGGAGAATATTAATTACAAAACTCCTAAGAAGTCCACTATCTGTACTTCCTCTTCTATACATTGTTCTAATGCACTTTTATAAGGCTTTACTGATACATGGAAGAGGACTGCTGACAGCAGATGATACATTGTTTCATAGGCGAAACGTAAATAAGGCATCTCTTAAGTTTAATGATGCAAACAAACAAGGTTTCTCACAGGAAAAAGGTCCTTTATAGACAAAATGTGCCGCTTAGCTCTCTTTTTGGAATTAGAAGTTCCATAAAAACTTTTTGATTGACAAGAACAATTCTTGTTGGAAATATACTTTGCCTTAACAAATAAAACACCATTATACCAAGAAAACTATAGGATACCTACCATTTCTGTGCTTGTCCATGCCACTCTCCTCCCCAAAGACGGTTTACTTTGGCCTTTACGGCTGGTGGGAAGTCATATGTTAACCATTGTGGGACCTGCCAATATGAAACTACCATTATAAATAAATGATCTGAACATTTGAGCTTTTGGACACCAAGGTTTCATGTTTCTTGCAGGATAAATACTTCGGGACCAGAGGGGAGTTAACATTTAACATGACAAAATCTAGACATATATATCTAAAGAATAAAAAAGTTCACATTAAACGGACCTCTGCAATTATTTCAGCCGATGTTATTCCAGTTTCCTCCCGCAATTCCCTAATAGCAGCAGATCTAGGGTCTTCTCCATCTTCAATGCCCCCCTAATCCAGCAACCACAAAATTAATTAGCATAAGATAGCTAAACTGTACCAGAACAGTTAAGAATTATTGAGTGACAAATTTTGACAATTACAAATCAGTGTGTTAGATTGCTAAAATACTTGGCAACTAGGTGCCACAACTTAGTTTTAACAAATACAGGCAATTGATTTTACAAAAAAGGATGAACTATGATACGATAATCTTGAATCTCCTGCCTTCAAAATTTAATGCATCATATCATTGAATATAACTCCATTCCTAGAAAAGCTTGTAATGAGCCACTTTCTACCGTGAATAATTCAATCGGGTGTTAAAAAGTATAGAAGATATTAATAACAATGTTACCTGTGGCATTTGCCATGCTCCGGGTACATTCAATCTGGAAGCCACGAAGACCTGCAATTGCATCAAAACCAGATAAGAGCCCCCTTTTACATATTTATCTATTGCTACAACTCATACACTAAAAATCACTAATTTGATACTAAATGATATTTACTGATATCAAGTAAAAATGCTTATTTTTAGCATCCCTAAAAAGACTTGTCTTTTCTGTTTTAGAGATTAGATTTAGATACAGGTTAGATCAATGGGCACTCACTGTTTGTATCATTTAACAAATACCCCAACTAAGAAATTTCAATTTTTCACACTTTAATTTTAACAGCTCCTTTACTAATTTAATCCTTGCTTTGCATTTTGGCACAAGCATCACTAATGATTATAACAACAACATATCTATAATCACACCAGGTGGTCCCACTTGGGGAAGATAGAGTGTATGCAGACCTTACATGTACCTTTTGACGGGGCTGTTTTCGATAGGCACTCGGCTCAACTAGAAATGAAAAAGTAACAGTAATAATAAGTAGCAGTAATAAAAGGCAGCCCGGTGCATTATGCTCCCGCTATGTACGGGTCCAGGGAAGGAACGAACCATAAGGGTCTATTGTAATAGCAGCAAGAAAATAAGACAACGAAGTGAAAGAAACAAGCAGGTAGGAAATCAAAAAACAATTGCATAATTGTTCCTCAGATCCAAGAAGAGAAACCAAAGAATTAAAACCCACAATTAATTCCTTAATTAGCAGGTTGGTGAGATGGTAGTTTCTATAGTACCCCCATAGTTCATCACCAAACACCACAAAAGAGTAAACAACACCTAGAGAAAAGAAAAGTTAGAAAGACAGCAGCTTTAGGCTTTATATGTAGTAAATGAAAGAATTATTAGTTCAATAAATGCTAAGTAAATGACAAGAAAAAGAAAAGGGAATAAAGGGTACCAAATGATCAAGGTTGATGAGACAAATTCCTACGTTGGGACGATAACCACAAGGGAGACTCTCCATTTCTGCAGTTTCTTGTATTATTGATAAATGTTTGTTCTTTCTGAGTTCTCAAAGAAAGTCAGAACTGAGAAGTTTAAGAGAGAGAAAAGAGAAGATCACTATCACAAATCAGAAATATGATAAAAAGTCAAAACTTGTACTACACCCTCCTACCCTTCCTATCAATTTAAGTGTTTTAATTTTTTTTATTTGTTCAAAGAATACTATCTTCTTTTATATTTAAAAAGTTTTTTAATTATAATATAAGTTTAAAATCATAAAAAAAATTAAAAAATCTTTTTTTCTTAAATTTTGTATTAATTTAAATTAAAATATTTAAATTAAGATGGAGTGAGTACCATTTTTAAAAAGTGCTTAGTACAAGGAATGAGGTAATTATAACATAGTTTTTATCTTTCACTTTTCTCATCCACCACTACACTCCATTCAATTACATATATATGTTATTATTTTCATTAGAGAGTGATTTATTCAATTTAGAACTTTTAAAGGTGAATATAAATTTAGTCGAACTCCATATAAATGAAAACAAAATATGAATAGAAAGGGAAGAAAAGTTAAATCATTTTAATACACAAATTAGATATATGCCGCGCACATTAAAATCTGGTTGTTAAGAACAAATTATGAATATTAAAAGATAAAGCTTCTTTGCTATACAAACGTGTCGATCATTTTGGAACAAGAAAAAATAATGGCATATAAAATAAAACAAAATGAATATTAAAAATCTCAAAGTAACAAGCCCTCTTGTTTTGTGTATATTTTTTTTCTGTTTATCTAAGTTGTTTGCCTTCAACTTTTAAGGAAAAGCATTTTGACTCTGTGTGTTCTTATATTTCGTAGACCTTATATTTCATAGGCAATTAAAGTAAACGTAAAATATGCGTACACTCTACTCTTCAGATCCCACGTTGTGGAATTTTATTGAGTATGTTATTATTATTATATATTTCATAAGCGATTAATCTACGACTCTTGATAATTATGATGTGAATAATCAATTGTAATTTTACTGTTGCTTAAATTGTCTTCTTGTTTTTCTTTCCTTTTTTTTAGTTTGAATTTTCCCAACCCCATGTTATCTCTGCTGGAATAAAGGAATTTAAAAGGTTGCATGATAGCAAGTAGAGTGGGAAAGGAACTAACATAAGAGTTCTATTTATTGAAGTGTTTATGAGTTATTGGAAAAAAAATTATTCCAATAGTTTTTTTCTCAAATCGATAAAAACATATAATTTATTTAAAATTGACATCACATATGTAATCATAACAAAAAGTGATGTATAAAAAAATCTACATATGTCATGGAGAAATACGAGTTTAAGAATGATATTCAAGACGATACCCTCTCATACCACCTTACAAAATTGATGTGAGATTCATTTTTATGTCATTTCATTTTATATGAAGGTGGGATGGATGTTAATGTGTTATTACTTATTAGTATTACTCGGGTTGATTATGATTTAAAGGATGAGTTGAAAAAAGAAGGCGAATGAAAAAAAAAAGTCTTCAATGGAAAAAGAAAAGGACAAAAATAATCTAGAGGGAGTCAACTTTGCGGTCTTAGGGTCGCAAGTTCGATTCTCCCCTCTGGATATCGTCCTTCGGGGCACATACATGTGGTAAAGCCTGGGCGCTAAAAGCCGCGCTGGCATGTTGCAGTGTGGGTTCGGTCTCCGCCAAGCCTTGTGGATGGGGCCTTGTGGGGGGGTCAACCTTGTAGCATTGATCCGTTGGACGCAAGCAGACACTGACCATGTGTGCACATCCCGCGATTTACCTGGTGGTGGGGTGCTGAAGGACCGGTCCCATCATCTCCAGGACGTCTGGGTAATACCAACAAGTAGTCGGTATGAGTTCTGAAACCCTCGAATTATAAAAAAAAAAAAAAAAAAAAGACAAAAATAGCAGAAAAAATAACTAGTGGAAGAAAGTAGGCGCGTTGACATTTTTAGAAAACTTTTGAGTGGAAAAAAGAATCTAATAATGGGAGTGGCATCATCTTCAGGTGGATTTGTCATTATTTTATTTCATAAAGAAAAGAATATAACCTTAATATCAACACCCTACTTTTTAGTTTTGAAACTATGTAAGAAATCATTAAATAACAACTTGTCATTATTATAATTAATAGCATATGGGATGAGTATTACTTAATTCAATGCATAATTAATGGAGGTAAAAGTCCACTTATAGAGTCACTTTTTCCCTTAATTCATAATTTTTTCATTTATCTAAAAGTCAACTTAAATTTCTCTTCCTGTCCTATATTTGATTTGTCTTTTTCCAATTGATGCTTTTACGATGTTGAAAAAGTGTTTCCATAATTAGGATCAGTGTTACAATAAATTACTGCATGATTATTAGGAGTATATATTTATAATGGGATGGTCGGTTCGTCATATCAAAATTTCACTATATGTTATAAAAATTAAAGACTATTTTGCTATGATCAAGATCAATTAATTATATCTTTGTTGTATTTACTTTTGTATCTTTTTACAAGAAAAAAATATATTTTGATATAAAAAGTTTGAAAATAACACAATAAATATTTAGAATTATCTTTTTCTATTCAGATTATAAAGGGTTAAGTCCAATCATACATATTTCTTACTCATAAAATAAAGTAATATCGAAATGAAGACGCGACTCTTTTTCTCTCTCTTTTAATTTGCATACAACGTCACATTAAAAAGTCAATTGGAAAAGTAAAATCACAAATTACAATAGTTAGAAATTTAGAATCAATCTCCACTTAATCTTCTGAATCTGTCGGGATACAATTGTTGTAGGGAAGGGGAAGTAAGTAACTATTACAATGGTAGAAATAATAAACAAATTATTATAATAAAACTGGAAATCAAAATCTTAACAAACTGCTTGTGTGATTTGCTGAGTCGAGTAATGACACTCTGTCTTTAAGACAAGATTGCCGCGTATATCTCCTTTTACGGTGCTGAGCAATAGTCTCCCAAGATACAACAACAACTTTAACAAGTGAGCAAAGGAAACTTAAGTGTTACTCTTGAAGAACTTTGAGTATAGTAACTTTGCTAGAGAGGAAGAATATGAATTCAGAAAATCTGGAGTATTTTCTAAGTGTTGAGTGTTGTTCAATTGAGCCAAAGGCCTCAATTTATAGTGTAAGTAGAAGACCTCTCAACTAGCCAACTAATGGCCTTCAATAGCCATGTAATTGCACTTGATTGAGGGGTTACATTCAGCCAAATAATGGATGAATTCATGTGCCACGTAATGGAAAATCAATGCTCCAAAACCAGTCCAAAGGTCAGATTTTTCCAACTCCCCGTCACAGCTTTCTGCCTCCGAAGCGCCGCGGCGCTGTGAATTAGTGCCGCAGCTCCAGTAACTGGCCAACCAATTTGCGTCGCGGTGCTCCGGCGCCGCGGCTCCGACGGTGTGGCGCCGCGGCCCTTCACGGCTCCGCGGCGATTTCCGACATGTTTATTTTTACACTTTGTACACTTCTCCTTTAATTTACCAACGTGGAATACTTTGTCATTTGACCAATAACCGTCCATAATTATATGTCTCAAACGTATTACATACGAACCAATATCTCTTTCACTAATGAAATTTGCGATACTTGGTACTACGTGTGCACGTGTGTGGAAACGACATTTCCGACGTACGGGCCCAATTGTTCGAGTCATAAATTAATGGGATATACTTATTTCCACATTTAGTAAATTTCCAACAATCCCCTCTTGAAAAAGATTTTGGCGCTCACACTTGGTGCCTTTTCTAGCAATCTTTTTTTGACCGATGTTGCATCTGAATAGGTAGCATACACTTTGAACCTTCCATAGTTTAATACCATCGGACTTACTTACTACGCGGTGAACGTGATGTCTTGAACCGTCAGTGTTTAGTGTTTAGTGTAAGCCAAGTCAACGGTACCAACACAACAACTTTCTATATTCAGTTCTTCGTAATGTTTTGTCCGTTGTGGCCGTGGACACTTCTTGGATTCTTAAGTGCGTTCATTTGAGGCGGCCTGTCCTCGCACTTAAATAGGTGGTCTCCTACAAGGTATCCTGCTATACCCCATTTTACAAGTGTTAGGAACCATTAAAAATTTCCCCAAACCTAACCTCAACCGGTGAGGATCAATAAAGGTTTTGGAAACTTAACCTTCACCCACACTGCAGATAGCATTTATAGTCTATCGCGGGAACGACTTTGGATTTGGTGTTTCTTTACAGAAATCACTATCCGAAGTGCTTATGCTTCCACCGAAGCGATCAACTGAACCTTTACAACTTAGTTTTCCCATTGAACCTACAGTAAGGTTGGGTTACCACCGTATTGGTCCTTATACTTTGGGTTTTAAGCCCATTCCCCTAGACAGCCAGAACATCTGATCTTTGGGTAAGCCATTTGTCACCGGGTCTGTTATGTTATCCTTTGACTTTATGTAATTAATGGATATTATACCCATGGTGATCAGCTGCCTAACAGTCTTATGCCTTCGTCGAATATGACGAGACTTGCCGTTGTACATCGCATTCCGTGCCCTTCCTAGAGCCGAATGGCCATCGTAGTGGATCATTACAGAAGGTACGGGTTTGTTCCAGCACGAAACATCCTCTAAGAAGTCGTGAAGCCACTCAGCTTCTTCTCCTGCTTTGTCTAAAGTGATAAACTATGATTCCATCGTGGATCGGTCAATGCAAGTTTGCTTAGAGGATTTCCAAGACACAGCCCCACCACCAATTGTAAATACATACCCACTGGTGGACTTGGTGTTCTCTATATCAGGTATCCAGTTTGCATCACTGTACCCCTCTAGTACAGTTGGATATCTCGAATAATGCAACCCGTAAGTTAGCGTGTATTTCAGGTATTGAAGTACCTGATTCAACGCCTTCCAGTGATCATTACTCGGATTACGGGTAAACATAGCTAACTTGTTGACTGCATAAGCAATATCAGGTCGGGTGCAGTTTATTATGTACATCAAACTACCAATCATCCGTACATATTGCTCCTGGCATATGGGTGCACCACAATTTTTATCAATCTTTTGATTTCTATCCATTGGTGACTTTATAGGCGAACTGTCAAACATATCGAACTTTCTCAAAACATCATCGATGTAGTGAGACTGAGATAAGACCAGTCCGTCGACGTCTTAGAGATTTTTATCCCTAAGATGACATCTTGTGATACCCATATCCTTCATGTCGAAGCATTATTTCAACATGTTCTTAGTCTCTAGAATTATGCTAGGACTGCTCACTGTGATCAACATGTCGTCTACATACAGGTATATCATAACAAACGAGTCAGAGTTACCTTTCATGTAGACACATTTATCACACTCATTAATGGCGAAACCCTTCGATAGTAGAGTACTATCAATTTTTTCGTGCCATTGCTTTGGGGCTTATTTTAGCCCGTACAGAGATTTGACAAGCCGACAGACTTTCTTCTCTTGCCCTTGAACCACATACCCCTCGGGTTGGTCCATATAAATTTCTTCTTCCAAATCATCATTTAGGGAAGGCTGTCTTGACATCCATTTGATGTATCTCAATATCCCGCAATGCTGCGATCGCAATAAATACTCATATGAACGTCATCCTAGATACCGGGGAGTACATGTCAAAGTAGTCAAAGCCTTCGTTTTGCCGATATCTATAGACCCATCTATTTTATACTTCTGTTTGAGTATCCATTTACAACCCAACGATTTATTTTCCGGAGGAAGATCAACCAACTCCCAAGTATGTTTATGCAGAATGGAGCCTATTTCACTCTCAATAGCTTCTTTCCAGAGCGGTGCCTTTGGAGTTGACAATGCTTCAGCAATTGTCCTTGGTTCTTCATCAACCATATAAGCTACAAAGTCAGGACCAAAGGATTTATCCTTGTTGGCCCTTTTACTTCGCCTTAGTTCCATCTCTGGAGTTTCCAAGTTCTGAGAATCTGAAACACTAGATTCCGGATATTCAGCCACTTCGAGATCCACTAGATCTGAACCATCTAGATCCGAGACGTCAACGACTCTCGGTTCCTGAGAGCTTTGTTCATAACTTCGTTTGTGAGAGGTTATGTATTTTTCCTTTCTAAGAAATGTATCTTCAAAGAATTGAGCATTCCTTGATTCCATGATTGTACCCCCGTAGATATCTGGAATATCTGACTTATGCACTAAGAAACGATAAGCACTATTGTTATTTGCATATCCGATGAATATGCAATCTACAGTCTTAGGTCCAATCTTGACCTGCTTTGGATTGGGTACTTCAACCTTTGCCAAACAACCCCACACCTTTAAATATTTATAGGTGGGTTTCTTTCCCTTCCATGATTCATATAGAGTTTTGTCCTTACCCTTATGTGGGACTCTGTTAAGAATCGTATTAGCGGTAAGGACGGTTTCTCCTCACATGTTTTGGGAAAGACCGGAATTGATGAGCAAGGCATTCATCATTTCCTTCAATGTGCGGTTCTTGCGTTCCGCCACACTGTTCGATTGAGGTGAGTATGGAGCCGTCGTTTGATGAACAATGCCTGATTGGGCACAATATTCCTTAAATGGCGCTACGTATTCTCCCCCTCTATCGCTACGAATGGATTTAATCCGCAGGCTTAGTTGGTTCTCAACTTCTACTTTGTAACGTCGAAACGCTTCAAAGGCTTCATCCTTACTTTTTAACAAGTAAAGGTAACAATACATTATGTTATCATCAATGAATGTCACAAAATACTTGTTCCCTCCTCTAGTTTGTGAGAACTTCAAATCACATATATCTGTGTGAATAAGTTCTAGATGAGCGGTATTCTTTTTGACGAATTGAAAAGGAAGCTTGGTGAGTTTTGCCTCTACGCACACCTCACACTTATGTTGAGGGTTTACGTCGATAGACGGCAACAACAACAACCTTACCAACCATTGGATGGACTTGTAATTAACGTGTCCTAATCTATGATGCCATAAATTAGAAGACTCAAGCAAATAAGAAGAAGGTTCAACTTTATTACTTGGATGCATTACATACATGGCATTAACTTTGAAGAGGCCTTCACAGACGAAGCATCTCCCCACAAAAGTGTCATTCTTAGTGAGTACAAACTTATTGGATTCAAGCACTAGCCTAAAACCAGCATTAACCAATAAAGGTCCTGAAATTAAATTTCTCTTAATCTCAGGGACATGCATCACTTCCTTCAGAGTGAGCTCCTTTCCGGAAGTCATCTTCAGGACCACCTTTCCTACCCCAAGCACGTCAGAGGAAGCGTTGTTGCCCATGAACAACTTCTTGTTTGTAACCGGTGTATAAATGGAGAAGACATCTCTATTGGAACAGATGTGTCTTGTAACACATATGTCCATCCACCACTGCATGAGATTCTCAACAAGGTTTGCTTCTAGCACCATCGATGAGAACTCCTCAATCATATCCTCCAGAAACTGGTCCTTGACGACGTTAACCTGTGCCTTTCCCTTAGCCTTGGCCTTATATTGTTGCTCAGTCTTGAGCTTGCGGCAGTCCTTAATCATGTGACCAGGTTTCCCACAGTGGTGACAGTTTCCTTTGAACTTCTCCGCTGCTTTGGTCTTGCCGTCTTTCTGGAACTTGCGCTTCTTGCTTGGGTTCCCTTTGGCCTCAGCCAGATTTGCCTTTGCCTCAGCGGGTTGTTTACCCCTAGGCAAGACCTTCTTATTATCTTCCTGAATTTGGAGTTTGATAATAAGTTCTTCAAAGGCCATCTCCTTTGTCTTGAGTTTTAAGTAACTCATAAACTTATTCCATGAAGGAGGTAACTTTTCAATCAGTGATGCAATCAAAAACTGCTCGTTTGGTTTCATACCTTCCAAATCTAGGTGATGTAGAATCATTTGGAATTCCTGGAATTAGGACATCACTATTTTATTATCCACCATTTGAAATTTCAGAAATTTCCCAACGATGAATTTCTTAGTACCTGCATCTTGTGCGTTGTACTTTTTTTGTAGCTTCTCCCACAACTCTTTGGCAGTGCCAACAGTGCAATATACCGTGTAGAGAGGGTCTGATAAGAAGTTCAATATGTAATTCTTACACATGAAATCACTATGACTACATGCATCAAGAATCATTTTCATGCCATTAATGACATGGATACCTAGGTCCCCTTCACCTGTTTCAGAAGGTGAAGGGTACATTTAATCTCCAGCTTGTGGAGGATCTTCTATTAGGAAACGTGCCATTCCCATAACAGTCAGATAGAATAGCATCTTTTGTTGCCATCTCTTGAAGTTTGACTTCATGAACTTTTCAGGGCGTTCATGGTGAAATCCAACCGGTGGAGGAACGACAACATTCCCTTGAGCGGCAGTAAAGGCGTTGGGTGAGCCTTGAGCAACCGGAAAGGCATTAGGAGTGCCTTGAGCAGTGGGGAAGGCAGAGGGATTGCCTTGAGCAGCAGCAACAGAATCAGAAACAGTTTGATTTATTTTAGTCATCTTTCTAACTTACTTACAACAAATCTTGTATTAAAATTGTTGGGATACAATTGTTGTAGGGAAGGGGAAGTAAGTAACTATTACAATGGTAGAAATGATAAACAAACTATTACAATAAAACTGGAAATCAAAACCTTAACAAACTGCTTGTGTGATTTGCTGAGTCGAGTGATGGCACTCTGTCTTTAAGACAAGATTGCCCCGTATATCTCCTTTTATGGTGCAGAGCAATAGTCTCCCAAGATACAACAACAACTTTAACAAGTGAGCAAAGGAAACTCAAGTGTTACTCTTGAAGAACTTTGAGTATAGTAACTTTGCTAGAGAGGAAGAATATGAATTCAGAAAATCTGGAGTATTTTCTAAGTGTTGAGTGTTGTTCAATTGAGCCAAAGACTTCAATTTATAGTGTAAGTAGAAGACCCCTCAACTAGCCAACTAATAGCTTTAATAGCCATGTAATTGCACTTGATTGAGGGGTTACATTCAGCCAAATAATGGCTGAATTCATGTGCCAAGTAATGGAAAATCAATGCTCCAAAATCAGCACAAAGATCATATTTTTCAAACTTTCCGTCGCAGCTTTCTGCCTCCGAAGCGTCGCGGCGCTAATTCACAGTATTGGTTGTAATCTATGATGATAGATGGTCAGATTTAAAGAAATCTATAATAGGGATAACAGAAGTAGATATGACATGATGAAGGACTATTTTATATAAGTACAGACTTTATGACAATCTAACAGAATTAAAAAAAAATATTAAAATAGAAATACAGACTAAAGGATACGAAGAAATGAATAACGGTTGTGCGTAGGATTTATAGGGAAAATGACAACTAATAGTAGCACTAAATTTAAAATCAAAGTAGACGATGTAGTAACAAAAATAAACCTTGAAGAATATGCGGGATTAGAATGGAATTTAGAAGATTTCAATACGAAAAAATACTAAACCCAAAATCTCATTTAATGTATACCAATTCTAAGTGAGAAACCTCAATAAGATTCACAGATTACAACTACACTAGTCTGAGAGAACTAGTCGATGAAATAGAAAGTACATTAGATAATACTGAACTTATGAACATTGAAATAACACAAGAAGACTTTGAAGTAGATATAGCCTTAGAAAAAGCAAGAGAAACCATTTAAAATATAAAAATACGGTATTTAAGTGTAAAGGAGATAATGTTGGAAATTTACTAATGTGGAATTAAGTATATCTCATTATTTATAACTCAAACAATTGGGGCCCCGCACGTCGGAAACGTCGTTTTCACACACGTGCACACATAGTGCCAAGTATCGCAAATTTCATTAGTGAAAGAGATATTGGTACGTACGTAATACGTTTGAGACATAGAATGATGGACGGTTATTGGCCAAATGACAAGTATTCCACGTTGGTAAACGAAGGAAGAAGTGTAAGATGAAACGAGTCGGAAGTCGCCGCGGCACAGCCCCGTCGGAGCTGAGGCGCCGGAGCGCCGCGGCGCTAATTCGCAGAGCTGCGGCGCTAATTCGCAGAGCCGCGGCGCTTCGGAGGCAGAATGTTGCGTCGGGAAGTTGGAAAATTCTGACCTTTGGGCTAGTCTTGGAGCATTGAATCTCCATTACTTGGCACATGAATTCAACCATTATTTGGCTGAATGTAACCCCTCTATCAAGTGCCATTACATGACTATTGCAGGTCATTAGTTGGCTAGTTGAAGGGTCATCTCATTACACTATAAATTGAGTCATTTGGCTCAATTGTTCACTACACTTAGAAAAGACTACAGAATTTATGATTTCATCTTCTTCCTCTCTAGCAAGTCTACTACACTCAAAGTTCTTCAAGAATAACACTTGAGTTTCCTTTGCTCAATTGATAAGTTGTTGTTTTATCTTGGGAGACTATTGCCTGACAACGTAAAAGAAGATATACGGGGCAATCTTGTCTTAAAGACAGAGTGTCATCACTCGACTCAGCAAATCACACAAGGAGTTTGTTCCATTCTTGATTTCTAGTTTTATTGTAATCTTGAGTTTATCCTTTCTAGCAATTATAATATTTACTTACTTCCCGTTCCTTGCAATTGTTGTAACCTACACTCATGTGGCTACAAGAAAACCTTACAGACTGTTGAATGCTTTAATACACCAAGATACTTTCATACAAGCTGTGGTAAGGACATGGAACACTCAATTACCAGGTTACAAAATGTTTACTGTGTGGCAGAAGCTGAAGAGGTTGAAACTAGAAGTATGCATAGAGAATAATCATCAATAAAGGTGCGATTGGCTCAGCTAAAGCAGAAACCGAAAGATATTCAAGATGACCTGAATGAGGATTTCTTCAACCAGCAACTTATTGATGAGGAGAAGGAAACTTTATTACTTATTCAGAAATGGGACGGTATCCAAGAAAGAGTGTTGAGACGAAAGTCGAGGGCAATATGGATTACTGCTGGAGACACTAACTCAAAATTCTTCCATGCTCACCTGGAAGCAAGACAGGCCAGGAATAGAGTCTCTAGTATTTTTAATGAGGCAGGTGTCAAGCTAACTGATCCTCAGCAGATCCAGCAAGAATTTATTCTTAATGGTAACCTTGTTTACTGCCGGTAGTCGATGCACATACACAAAGACCCATCCTTCTTTCGAACAAACAAGATTGGTGTACCCCATGGTAAGATATTTGGTCTAATGAATCCCTTATCAAGGAGATCTTTCAACTGGGCTTTTAATTCTTTTAACTCTGCTGGAGCCATTCTGTATGTCAGAATAGGTATCGGCTTAGTGCCGGGAAGTAAATCAGTTCCAAAGTCAATTTCCCTATCAAAAGGGACTCTAGGAAAATCTTCTAGAAAGACTTCTGGAAACTCACTGGCAACTGGTACGAAATGAAGAATCGGGGTCTAGATATCTGTATCCCTAACCCGAACTAGATGGTAAATATACCCATTGAATATTATTTTTTGGCTTTAAAATAGGAAATAAACCTATCGATGAGTGCTACTGCATCACCCTTCCATTCTATGATTGGTTGACTGGGAAATTCAAAATTGACAATTTTGGTTCTACAACCTACTGTGGCATAACATGAAGACAACCAATCCATACCCATGATTACATCGAAGTATACCATTTCTAACTCTACCAAATCGGTTATTGTAACGCGGTGACAGACTTTAATTGGACGACCCCTATATACCCATCTAGCTATAACTGACTCACTAACTAGAGTGGATACTTCAAAGGGTTTATGCAACTTTTCTAGTTCTATCCCAAATTTCTTAGCAATGAATGAGGTTACATATGACAGAGTGTATTTAGGATCCATAAGGACATAAATATCAAAAGTGAAAATGATTAATATACATGTGACCACATTTGCACGAGCCTTTGTATCTTGACGACCTGATAGTGCGTACAAGCGGTTTGGACCCCGCATATTTTACAGGACTTAGCTGGACCACACCTCGATTGTGCCTGAGAATTATAAGGAACTGTAGAATTTGCGGATTGAGCCACATTTCATACCGTGCCCTGCTTCACTGATGGACATTACCTCTGATAGTGACCCTGCTGACCACAACCAAAACAGATATTCATGCCAAAGCGACACTCCCCTGGGTGCCTCTTACCACACTTAGCACAAACTAGATTGTTGAAGGTGTTTGGACCCACACTGGCATATGACTAAGAGCCTAATGCTCTGAAGTTCTGCCTCTTATTATCATTCCTAAACTTTGGGGCTAGGGCACTAGCTGAAGATGGAGCAGGTCCTAATGACCTATTTTGAAAGAACTGCCTGCCTTCACCTCCCCTATGACTGAAGTGACCTGTAGACTTAGCTCTCTTATTGAATTCCCTGTCATTCTCTTTATATAATGCTTCCTCTTCCTTCATTCTGCTCTCATTACCCTGTACGAAAACAACCATCTTTGTGATAGTCATTTCCTTATTCTGAGCTGAAATGCTAGATGCATCGTACAACTGGGGATCAAGACCATACACAAAATGCCTAACTCCGGCCCTCATGTTTGGACCATATGTGAAGCATACTTTGCCAGAGAAACAAAGTGAAGATAGTACTCCTGCACACTCCTGCCATTCTGCTTAAGCTTCTCAAATTCTACAGCCTTTGCCTCCCTGACCACTATTAGCAGAAAGTGCTCAATAAAAGCATCAACAAATTCATCCCAAGTCACTGGAGGTGCATCTTCCCCGCGGGACTATTTCCATGATTCATACCAGATATTAGCAACATCATGAAACTGATAAGCTCCAAACTCTACTGCCTCTACCTCAGTAATATGCATAACATGAAAGATTTTCTGAAGCCCATCAATAAAATTCTATGAATCTTCCTTTTTACAAGACATTCTTTGACCAAAAAAAATATCACATATATAATAGTATCTAGTAACAAGTCTTTTGTGTATATTATTGAGAGACACTATTAGGTGCATATATCAAAATAAAAGACAACTTATTTATCAAAATATAGATTGTTTGCTACTGTTGACTTACCTAATATAGTATGCCAGTACTCGATATAACATCAAGGTTTGATGATCTTTCAATTAATCTACCTTATAGATTGATCATCACATTTTCAAAACCTATCATTTCTTTATTAATGCTTAGATTGCTAGTAAATCGTGAAGAAACATGTTCATTGACAACATCTGTAGCAACATACAATATTATCTTCCATTAATTTCTTCTATGAGTAGTTTAATACTATCTTTTACAAGTGCAATATGTTGGTACTCTATTGTACTTTATAAAGCAGTACGGGAAGTAATAACTATTACAAATGTTCGAAAGGATAAATGGTCAATCTTCAAAACTGCCGCAAGTATGTTGTGTCTTGAATCTTGATCACCTTGCAAAGCCAATGTTGAGAACTGACGCAAGCTTGTTGTGTCTTCAATCTTGATATCCTGAAATCAAGAAATAACTAAATCTGGATGGTTACAACGTTGTGTGTTGAGTTGAGGATAGCCCTCTATCCTTAAGACAAGATTGCCCCGTATATATGTTTTTACGTTAGCGGATAATAGTCTCCCAAGATAAAATAACACTATAATCTCAACACTACAAAGCCAATAGGTTGAGCCTGTCGAAGAAAACAAATATGACTCGACTTGCTGAAGTTATGGAATAGGAAGGAAGAGTTTCTCTTTACTCTTCTCTTTTGTCTCTGTGTATATAGTGTGTCTCTATAGTGTATATCTTGTGTATACGTGAGGGTTTAGTCACTGTTTTTCAGCCATGTTTTGCTGATTTTCTGTGTGTTTTTTGTCTGTTTTCACTGCCTGTTTACAGCCTGATTTCAGCTTGTTTCTAGCCCATGTTTTGCTCCAAAGGAGGCTCAATATATAGCATGAGGAGGGGCTGCCCAACAGCCACAAACAAGGCTGTAATGGCCCTTAAAGGAGGGCTGTAATGGCAGGTTTTAATGCCATGAATGAGGTGAATAAGGTCATGAAGGAGGTTGTTCAATTGCCCAACTAATGGGTTGTTAATAGAGGAGTTAATCAGCCAAGTAATGACTGATTAATGCCTCAAAAACCAGTCCCAACGGTAGGCTTTCTGCCTTCCGCCACCTTCTCAGAAACTCTGGGGACCAAACTGTAAATATTGAAACTTCGGTACCAAATCGTACATATGAAAGAATTCTCGGTCCAAACTCGTACATATGAAACTTCGTGGATCAAATCGTACATCCGACGAGTTCTCTCGGTCCAAAAAGATAATATCGAAAGTCCCCACGCCCACGCCCCCACACGCCCGCAGACCGTGACCGGACGGGCGGGCGGCGGCGGCGGCGCGCGCGTGTGGGCTTAGCCTTGAACCCAAGCACACCTAGGTCTTCCCTCCTTTAAACACATGGGATACCCCTTGGGGTCCCAAACCCTTTACCAATTAGAGACTTATATAGAGAGCAATTCTTCCTATTCCCACCGATGTGGTAGATTTGTCCCACACCACATTTCCATGCCTTAAACACCTTACTTCGTGGACCAATATCTCTTTTATTTCTCAACGAAATTTGACGATTCTTGGACCTACGGTCATCTACTCACTTCGTAGATCATGCATGTGTGAAGAGACAAGGTCTCCAACATGCGGAACACTAGTGTTTAATTCATAAAAGATGGGTGGACGCATCTCCCCGCCAAAGGCAAATTTCCAACACAATATCCAAAGAAACAGACACCAATGGGATCATCCTTTTTCTATACAGGTATCAAACATATATTTTACTTCTTATGCCGAATTAATTGCCCGTTCTGCTAATTATATATTGTTTGAGAACTGCTAGAAAACACTTGATTTCTTTTTGAATTACTTGATGCATCTCAAATGGAGCAATTGAATTTAACAGTGGCATATAGAGCTGGCCAGTGGGCCGGGACAGCCCGGTCCCGTCCCGACATCGCCCCGAACCCGAGTAGTAAAAAAAAAATTAGTATCGGGACTCGAACCGGGACGGGACAATGTCTCGTCCCGACCCGCCCCAGTCCCGCCAATCCCGCCCCGATCCCTCCCGTAACCCCCCATTTGCAAAAATAACCGTTGCACCAACGACTATTTTACATTTTGGTCGTTGTGCAACGACCATTTTTGGGCTCCCCCCTCCCCCAACCCCCTACCCCTTAATATTTATTTTTAACCCATAAGTTATTATATTTACACTTTAACTCAATTTTCCAACTATAAATAACTCATTTTCTCTTCATCTTTCTCACAAATCTTCCTACAATCTCTCTAATCTCTCAATCTATCTCTCTACAAGTCTACATTGTTTACTAAATATTCAATTTTATTTATTCATTTGGGAATTGGGAGTGAAGTTGGCAACTAGCTTGAGGATCTTCCATCGAGCAAAGTTTCAATTTTCAACCTCTCGATTACACGTCGACGTTACGTCGGCGTTTGGTACATTCGTTCCTTCATTAAATTATTATTATCTGTTTATTTTATTTAGCGCACTTAATTTTATTATCTTTAATTATTTATTATCATAATTAAAATAGAAGGATTAAGATGTTGTTTAAGGGTACGTGTGCTTCTTCTAGTAGGGCAACAAGGGCAAGCGTACTTCTTCTAGTCATCCTATTCCTACACAGGATGATTTTGTTGATACTGAATATTTTCCTACAATACCATTAGATTTAGACGATGAGCTATTTTCTGGAACTCAAGAAGACTTTAATTTAGACGATAATCTAGATGATACACCCACTAATGTTGATGACAACACACCCACTAGTGCACCTTCAATTGAAATACATCCTATTTCCCTTAGTATGAGACGAGGTCCAGCAAAGCGATCATTAAAATCAGATGCATGGATATTTTTTTATAGGGACGTAGAGAATCAAGTAGCTAGATGTAAATTTTGTAAAGATGTTTTAAAATTTAAAACTGGAAAAGGTCACAGTGGGACCGGAGGTTTAATGTGACACTTAGTAAGGGCTCATCCAGCTAGGTATGCCAAATACCAGGCTTTAAAATCGGGTGCATAAACGTCCGCTCCATCGGAACAAGGTTCACATACTGATACTGTCCCGGACCAAGTACAGGGTCAAATTAACCCTATGACGGGGGGGAATTGTAGGCCCTAAATACAATAAACATAGAGATAGAGAAGCAATATCAAAATTAGTTGCTGTGGAGGGTTTGCCCTTTTCATTTCCTTCATCTCCCGGTTTTATTCATTACATTAGAGATATATATAATCCTGCTTTTAACGGTTTTTCTAGATCAACTGTTAAGGGAGATGTGTTTAAATTCGCACATGAATATCAACAATATTTACGTTATTCATTATATCATTTTAATGGCAAAGTATCTATCACGTCTGATATAGGTCGTAGTACCAACGGCTATGATTATTTAACGGTAACTTGTCATTTGATAGATTATAAGTGGTCTATGCAAAAACGTATCTTAGCGTATAGATATATAGATGATAAGCACACTGATACTTTTATTGCAGAAAAATTTTATCAAGTGTGCGATTATTACGGAATAACTGATAAAATTATGACTATTACATTAGATAACGCTTCTTCTAACAATTACGCTATTACAATTTTAAAAAATAGTTTAACTCCATCTTTTCCATATCATTTTCATATAAAATGTACGTGCCATATATATAACTTAATTATAAAGGATAGTCTATCACTTTTTGAAGACATTCTTAGTAAAATACAATTTGCTATAAACTTTATTTTTAAAAGTAATAAAGTACAACGAAGAAAAGAATATAAAAAAACTTGTCACGATTGTGGACTACCTTATAGAAAAATTCCAGAATAAGTATCCACTTGGTGGAATTCTTTATACGAGCAACTACTTGTTGCTTATGACTATAGAAAACCTATAACTTTATTTTTTAACTCTCATAATCAAAATCTAGCTGATATGGTTGTAGATAGTGATTGGGTAAAAATTTCCGAACTTATTGTATTTTTAGAGAATTTTTTTCAAGCAACAAAAAAAAATTCCGGTATATATTATTCTACTATTTCAACTATGTTGTTTTATATAACTCTAATATTTTTATTACTTAGTGATTATGAAAAAACCAGCTTATATTACAGCTATTAAAAAATGTTTATCAAAATAATTTTTTTTTATTCCTATTCCCACTATTTATATTATTGGTGATGTATTAAATCCGACTATTAAAATAGACGGTATTAAATCACTTATTGAAACTATTTACGATTATATAGAAGTACTACCACCTCCAAGTCCAAAAAATCCAAATCACCCACCACCTATTGAACAAACTAAAGAAGAAGTGTTGTCTAGCGTAGAAGACCAATGCAAAAAAATATATAGGTTTTACCAACAAGAAAGTGCTAATAACCTACCAGCTTCCACACCATCTTCTTATCTTCAACATAACCTCACAAAAGACATGCTGTTTCTGCGGCTAGTATTGAAAGCCTCAGAAATAGAATGTGCGGCCGTACCGCTACTAACCAAATTAGCGAGTTTGATATTTTTGTTTTGTAGGGTTCTGTACCGTACCAAGAAGTTCTCAATGAAGATGGACGTGAAGACTTGTTGAAATACTGGAGGGGGAATGAGAAGACCTTTCCGACACTTTCAATGATGGCCCGAGATGTTTTGAACATTCAAGCGTCATCAACTGTGTCTGAAAGCGCTTTTTCTGCCGACAGATATCAAACAGGAGACCACATACACTCATTAGCTGGAGACAACTTGGAAATTGCAGTATTTTTCAGAGATTGGATACTAGCGGAGCGGAGAAGGTGCGGTCAATCGGAGATCAACGAAGAAGAAGACGAAAACTACAACGAAATCTTATCTGAAGGTTGTGGAAGCGACGTGGATCAATTTGACCAACAAATACCAATTCCAACCGAAGAACCACAGGAAATTATCAAGAAATTAGAACAGGTTTTTTTCAGAATGTAATTTTTTTAATTTCAATTTTATTATGTAATTTGCAACTTTTGGACAACATCACAAAGTTGCAATTTCGACAATTGTATTTGTATTACAAAAAAATCATATGTCTATTAAATAATATAAGAGGCACAAAAACAGCTTTGAGATATTTTTATTACACTATCTTGTCTTGTTTAATTATTGAGTTTTTTTAATACATATATTATTAAAAAAAAAAGAAGGAAAATCCACCGGAACCCGATACCGATCCCGCCCCGACCCGATTCCGACGGGATCGGGATCGGGACGGGACTTCGGCAAATCCCGCCAAACCCGATCCCGCCCCCTTCACCCGTCCCGCCACGACCTCGTCAAACCCGGCCCGCCAGACCCGATCCCGGCCCACTGGCCCGCTATAGCGGCATAGACGCTCCATCAAGTTAGGGGTCATGTTGGCATGGACCGCGATTAACTTGTTATTTTTTATGTTAACTTTTACAACTAGATAGAGCCATAGAACATTCTGTATAACAAAATGGATTTATTCACATGTTTCTTTGAGAAAATATACTTCATCTGTTTCAAAATATTTAATTTGATTCAGAGTATGAGATGTAAATTTGAACATATAATTTTTAATTTTATTTATATATTTAAAAATTACATAAAAAATACTATAAATCACAATAGTTATGGATTCAAAATATTTTTTTAAAAAGACGGTCCAAATAGTATACGGAGGGAGTAGGAAATTAATGAGCAATTTTGTTGAAATGGTAAATCCCGAGCGGGAGACGGTCTGATGGACACGCATACATACATGTATTCTATTCTATACATTGCTTAACTAAGCAAACCCACAAACCCATCCTTTCTCCCTTGTCCAAGTCCAAGTCCAAGTCCAAGTCCAAAATCTAATTTGATACAAAAATATTGGCAATTAAGGAATTAGTTATGGATGATGATGTGGTGCAACGAGTATTTGAAGAAGGTGGGCGCGATTATTATCAACAACAGCCTTCTACTTCCCCTTCCATTCTTCAATCGCTTCCTCTTCACGTGGTATGCCCCCCTTTTATTTTCTTTATCCCTTTCGTGTCGGAGCCCAGGGGTTCAAAAGTAAATACACCAACAAGTCGACTGAGTAATGTATATACAAAGAAAATATTTTTAAGTGTATTTTTTCGTCCCGTCCTGCTTGTATGATCACGCTGATAACCCCAATTATGCTATTTAACAAGTGTATAGTTGCCAATTTATTGATTCTTCCATTATAATTCACTATATTTGCTTTGGTTTTTGATAGTCATGTATATAAAGGAGAGACTTTTTTTTTTTTTCACTTGGATACTGCAGTTTTTAATTTATGGTATGTGTGTATACTCAATGACATATAAATGGTTATATGTTGCAGTCTTTTGATCATGGCTATTACTTGTTGGTTAAATCTATTCAAGAACTTCGTTCTAAGAAAGACGGTCTTGTAACTGTTGGCATTGGTGGCCCAAGTGGCTCAGGTAAATCCAGGTAAGCTTCTTTTATACTCCTCTGTTTGCATGTCATTGACAATGCTGGAGCTTTATCCAGTACTAATTAGCTAATTTGCTTGGCTTAATCATGCGAATTCAATCGTTTTTGAAGCTTAGCGGAGAAAGTAGCATCTGTCATTGGTTGTATTGTTGTGTCAATGGAGAATTATCGCACGGGAGTGGACGATGGGAATGATATGGATTTAATTGACTTTGATCTTCTTGTCAACAATCTTGAGGTAAGGTTTTTTCTCCATTTTCCATCTTTATTTATTAAAGTTGAATTTAACTGATATTGGGTTAAATGTATGTATCTGTTCTTCATTACGGCATTTCCTTTTCAAACTTGCTTTAAACTGCTTTATTTGAGCCAAGGGTCTTTTGGAAACAACCTCTCTACCTCCACAAGGTAGGGGTAAGGCTGCATACACACCACCCTCCGCAGACCCCACTCGTGGGAATACAGTGGGTATTTTGTTGTTATTGGGTTAAATGTGTAAAGTTCAATTGTCTGTAGATTTCAGTGCCTACAGCCTAGGAATATCGTCGCCTAATAATTTTAGAACAGTTTAATGTCTTTAAATCTGTGTTGTGGTGGTCCTTTATCTGATCACTTTAAAATTTGTTTCCTGTTTGGGTAGGACCTGATAAATGGTCGTGATACATTTATCCCACTGTTTGATTTTCAAGGGAGAAGACGTATTGGTACCAAAGCAATAAAAAGTAGCTCATCAGGAGTGGTGAGAATGCTTACTATTTGTTTCCCGGTCCTTTTTATGTATGTGTTTTGATGATTATTGTTTCTATAGGTAATAGTTGATGGTGCTTATGCTTTGCACGCGAGACTACGGTCTTTGCTAGATATACGAGTTGCTGTGGTAAAATCTATATCTTTTCACGCTGCATTCTGTTAACCATGGATCAATTGCTTCTATATGACTCATACAAATATAGTATACTGTGTGCCTGTCACTTAGGTTGGCGGTGTTCACTTCAGTCTTCTTTCTAAAGTTCAGTACGATATAGGAGAATCTTGTCCGCTGGATTCCCTAATCGACAGTATTTTCCCTCTGTTCAGGAAGCATATCGAACCAGACCTTCATCATGCTCAAGTAAATTTTGAAGTCTCCCATGCTAATTTGTCTTCTTGCAAAATCTTATTCTTGATTCCCTACATATTTATGCAGATTAGAATTAACAACAGTTTTGTGTCATCGTTTAGAGAGCCAATCTACAAGCTCAAATGCAAAAGTGAGGTGTGTAAGGTTCAGCTTCAAATTTTAAATGTTATTCTATGGAATTTAATGGTATGAGTTCTTACTTTCACGAGAGACGTCCACACTACCTTAACATGAAATGTCATGTTGACATTTGTGCCCTCAGTATTACTGGCCCTAGCCCTGATACAATTGTAAATCTTGTTAAGCATTTGTTGATGGTAGTTTTACCCCCTCTCCAATGATAATAATACTTTTTCCTCAGATGATTTGTGTCTTTTACCTTGGATGTGAACAGGGTCTTATGTGTAGATTATACATTTGATCATTCATAGTTGTGTGTTCAGTTAATAGGCTTCTTTTTGAATCACTCTTGTTATGATCTTCTACATCCAGGGTCTTCCCGTTTTGTCATTTGGCTTATGTTCTTCATGTAGCATTGACTGTATAACTATATGAATAGCTTTTTTGCTACATATGGCCTTTTAGAACTTTTGTTGACACCAAGTTAGTCACTCATTAATGTATAAGCTATCCAACTTTGGGGAATAATCTGACAATTCAAGAGGCAGTGTTTTGTTTGTATAATAGACCTCTATTTCGAGAGACTATTATCTCCAAAATAAAGGGGCATGCTGCTTAGAATCATTCATTTTTTGACCTTTATTATTAATATGAAGAAGCATATCCCTTGTCTGATGGTGTAATCCAAGAAAAATTCCTGTTTTAGTTGTTTGAACTTTCATGGTTCCTTAGAGTACTCTACCTTTATATACTGGCTGTGTCTTTTGTATACAACAACAACATACCCAGTGAAATCCTACAACGTGGGGTCTGAGAAGGCTGTGTCTTTTGTATAAGAAACATAAATCTGGCTCTGAATTAAATTCCCCTAGTGCAGCAAATCGAAGGTGAACATGCATCTCATGTATTTCATGGAAAGGAAGCACAACTTGACAAGTGAGTTCTAGACTCTAGCTTCTTCCTAGCACTGCGGCATTATTGCCATAACAAATTTTATAAACTATTTTCTCCACTGTGCTTGTACTTTTTTTTATTTTTGTAAATGATACTCACAACTGATTTTCTGGAGCTTTGTTCATAGCTTTATTGAGATGTACCTAAGACCTCCATCTGCCAGTGAAGAAGCACGCATTAATGATTGGATTAAGGTACGACAATCAGGTATCAGATACTATCTCTCTTTGGGAGATCAACGGATTGTTGACAAGAATTTCATCATTCGGCCAAAAGCTGAATTTGAGGTTAGTGGTTTATTTTGACATTCAATTAATGATCTATGCCTCAATTTTGAACTAGTTAAGATTAGTTATACAAATTATCTATATGGGTTGTATTTTATTCCAATACTAAACAATTTGTCTTTCAAGGAAAAATGAGGTTTCTCTAAGTAAGAAGTTGTCTAAATCTCACACTTACACAAATATACAAGTCTATTTTGAATAAAGGGGTCCCTATTTTGAATAAAGGGACTTCTAGCAAACACTAGACCCAGTGTAAATGGAAAAGTCTTTTGTCTCCAACAAGCGCATTAAACAAAATGGAAAGACTGCTGAGAAATTTCCTATGTCACTTAAGCTGATGGAACGAGATTTTTTTTTCTTGTTAGTTGGGAAATGTTACATCTCCAAAGAAGTGGGGGGGGGGGGAGGAGCCTTGGGGTAAAAGATCTTCGGGTTTTGAATAAGGCATTACTAGGGATGTGGTTGTGGAGATTTGAAATCGAGGTGCAAGCATTATGGAGGGAGGTGATATCGGAAAAAATATGGTACAATGGCAGGTAGGTGGAGAACTAGGAACCTTACTATTTCTTTTGGGTGTGGCCTTTGGAGAAGCATTTTGAAGGGGTGGAAGGATTTTAACAGTAACGAAAGTCCATTCCCTCGTACTCTGGAACTCCAACACTTGGGTTGTTACTTTTAGGGTAGGGGAAGAGAGTAGGATTAGTTTCTGGGGGCATATATGGTGTGGAGACAATACTTTGAGTTTCACATCCCTAAACATTTACAGTGTTTCTTGCCAAAACGGGATGACAGTCCAATAAATTCAGAGATTGAGACCTTCAATTCAGGAGGACCCTTCAGGATTGGAAAATTGAGGAATTCCACCACCTTCTTGAAATGTTTACGAGCAAATCCTATCAATAGAAGTTGGGTTAACTGGAGATAGGAGTTAGGCAATGGGGGTCGTTTCTTGATTAATAGCCTGTTTGTCCAAGCTTATTTCCCCCCAAAGTACTTATTTTTCCCAATAAGTGCGTATTTTAAAAAAGTGAGGTGTTTGGCCAAGCTTTTGGGAGAAAATAAGTACTTATGGGGAGTAGCAGAAGCAGTTTTTCAGAAGCCAAAAAAACAGCTTTTGCCCAAAAGAGAAAAATACATATAGAAGCACTTTTTAAAAGTTTGGCCAAACACTAATTGTTGCTCAAAATTGCTTTTTAAATTAATTGACCAAACACGAACTATATTTTGCCAAAAGTACTTTTTTGAAAAGTACTCTTAAAAAAATACTTTTCAAAATAAGCTGATTTAAGAAGCTTGGCCAAACAGGCTATAAGTCTTACTATGTTAAGACATTAGCTAGAGATGAGACGCTTTTCCCAAGAGAAGTATGTTTCTTCGCGTGATTGGCGGCTAGAGGAGCAATCTTGACCGTCCCAAACTTAAGGAAGAGAAGGATTACCTATGTTAGTTGGTGCGTTATGTGCAAAATGTTGGGGAGAGGATGTAGACCACCTTCTTCTACATTGCCAGGTAGCGTCACATTTATGGTGGGAAATCTTGAGATGGTTTGGATTATCGTGGAGCATGCCGGGAACGTTGAAGGACGCTTTGTTCAGTTGGGCCTTTAGAAGATGGAAAAGAAGATACATGGCGTGGGATATTGCTCCTTTAGCTCTGTGAGTGGTTTGGAGAGAGAAATATGAGTGCTTTTGATGGAAATGAATTAACTTATTACATTTGAACAATAGCCTTTAATCGTTAACATCTTCTTGGTGCACCCACGACATACCTATTTGTATCGAAGGATGGATGTCTTTTGGAGAATTATTTAGTTTTGTAGGTTCACTTTTTATTGTATACCTCTTGTATATTGGAACTTTTTCCCAGTATTAAATGAATATATTTCTTACTTGATAAAAAAAAGCAGATTAAAACATGAGTTTGCTTGCAGGAGTTGATTGGTTATTTGTCGAGTTCCAATTGGTTATGCAAACATTTTCCTCTTTTAAATATTTGCAATAGCTTATAGCTTGAGGAGGAACCTTTTCTAAAATTCTAGCTTGTGAGTTAAGGAAAAGTGTAGTCACCACTTGCAACTAGATGCAACTAATGACTGATCATATAGTAGACTTATTCAACTGCAGCAAAGCTTTCATGATAAATAAAGGTCTGCAGAACTGTCTGTTTCATGGATACGTTGTTGAGACTGTAGTAAATGATGTAGTTTTAGTTGCTTATTGCATTAGGGTGATCCTAATGAACTTTACTGAACTCAGGATAAATCTCTTTCAAAATGAGTTGTCTGTCATTAACATTCTCTATCTGATGATTTGTTCATTAGTCGCCTTAATATTTCATGTCAGTGTTTCTCAGCATAATCATTTCTGTGTATGGCCTAAAAGCAGCTGTCATTGTTCTTCCTCTTACCATATTGAAGTTTTTGTAGGTTGGACGGATGACTCTGGGTGGATTGCTGGCTTTGGGATACAATGTAGTAGTAAGTTACAAAAGGGCATCAACATCAGTTATTGAGGGCAACTTTTCACTTTCGTTGGAAACAATCGATACTCTTGGCGAGACATATCTGGTTTTGAGGGGAATAAATCGGAAAGTATGTATTATTTTATCTTGTTCTCTACTTCTCTCAAGGTCCTGCTTCTAGGATGGTTAAACTATTGTATTCTTCTTCTTTGCCTTCACACTGTCTTTGTTGAAAATAATATTCTTTTTTCATCTTGCTACTTCTAGACAATCACACAAAGTTAAGATTAGTTTTCTAACCTATTGCAGTTTGTTCTAGTCTATCTGGTTCAGTGTTTGTTTGGTGACATCTCTCTTTTTTAGATGGTTGGAGCTGAAGCATCAAGGATGGGTGTTAATGGACCTTGGATTACTAAATCATATCTAGAGATGATTCTGGAGAGGAAAGGTCGTCTCTTGGATGTAGTTTTCATTGTTGTTTTGTTTCTCCCACTGGTTTTAGGAGTAGCCCATTGATTTATCAGTTCAAAATTTAATTGTTTGAACACTTGGTCAGTTATATAAATGAATCTGGGTTTCCTGCTGACATACTGAAACTTGTATCCAGAGTGCTTTTGAATTTATAAAAGATCTTAGAGGCTGATTATGGTGGTTAAGCTATTGGGTTTTCATCTTTTTGAACATTATGTTATGGAATATGGATAGGACTTCCTTAGTTTCATGGATTTTCTTAGGAAATTAATGGTGGGTGAGGGAATGCCACCTTCTAATCTTTTGACGGTTGCATGCTTATGTTGGCCTCAAGAGCTTTTTGATATTGACTTTATACACGGAATTTCTTTGAAAACCCTACCTTTTGCAACCAGGGAAAGTGAGTGACATGACTCTTGTTTGGAAGGAGGGGCTGATGACATGTATTCTCTACTATCTCCTTGACATGCTGGGTGTATCCAGGGATAGAAAATTTATATTTCTCCCAAGGAAAATGGTTAAAAAGGAGAACTCATTGCAACAATTGGATAGTATAAGCAACTTCTAAAAAGCTTTCGTTCCTAGTATCATCACAGGTTAGAATATCATGGATAGGGCTAATGCGTGTTGCCTAATTATGATTCCTGGTATCCACAAACTTAAACATGGCAAAACTTAACCTTCATTAGTTATTGACTAACTTTAGGATGACTGTGAGACTCTTGTCCATAATTGGTGATGTGATTTCAACTATCAGATATTTGCATTCTGATAAATTATTTTGAACTTGCAGGGGTACCACGTCTGAATACACCACCGTTGTCTAATGCACCTAATGCTGCTTTAGCTAGCAATCAAGAGAGGCTAATCACAGCTCCAAAGCCGCTTCGTGTTAGTTCAAACTTGGTTAACCGCCTAGAAGATTTATCTCAGCCTTGGACGCGTTCCCCCACGAAGTCCAAAATGGAACCTGTGTTAGCAACATGGCATTTTGTCTCACTGGATCCAGCACTTGCTCATGGCTCTGTTATTGGTATGTTTGTCTTACTGGAAGCAAGCAGTGATCTACATGTCATCAATTGTCTATTTGTTTCGATTCCGCTCATAAAACAGCAACAGATCCTACTTCCAGGGATGCCGTGCAGCTTGCTCCAATGCCTGATTCATATGATTTAGACAGAGGATTACTTCTCTCTGTTCAAGCAATCCAGGTTCATATTATGTGATTAGCCATTTTTAACATTTTCATCAAAATCTGAGAAAATCTGCTCATTCTTTTCACACAGAAATTTAGTTTCATTACTGGTTTCTTTTGCAGGCTTTGGTAGAGAACAAGGGTCTTCCAGTTATAGTTGGAATTGGTACAATGAACAGCAAGCTTCTTTCTCCTCTCCCTCTCCCCAAAATATACTGAAATTCATCTTGCTGAAGTAACCGTGAATTTTAATTATCCGGAACTGTTGCACTAATAAATTTTTCTTTAAGGACTAAGGATGTTATGCTGTTCAAAAAGTACTTGTTAGCTATACTTAAAGAGGGGAAAAAGCGTCATTACTCATTACCCCTATACACCTTTTGGAATTTCCATTTTACCTACCTGTCTCATACCTAAACTGGAACTGTACATTCTATTCCCATAAATCATCACCAAACTATCAAAATATTTTTTTGAAACTATCTAAATATTTACAAGATAGAATAATATGAATTGGACAAAAATCAAGCTATTCTGTATTCTCAAATAGAAGAGAATTACTTTTGGAGGGTATTAGGGCTTTTATCTTAGTTTTCAGATTAGAAATTGTTCAATGTTTATATGTCGGTGAGGCGACAGATGGTTTTCAATACCACAAGGTGGCCCTTAGCTAATTTCCATACCACAAGGAGGCAATATGTTAAATTTAGAAACCAAAAGGGATAACATGCTTCTTTTCCCTAATTAAAAAATATCTATGTTTTAGTTTGATAACAATGAAATTTGACTATGATGGTAGTGTGATTCCCGTTATTGGTTCCTAGTAAATGTAGTTTTTGCTATACTGGTGATGGATCCTACTCATGTAAACGGCCGGGACCGGCCGGCCCGCTCGATATACACTGGTAGAAAACTCTTTTCTGTGGTTAGGAATAAATGTTGAGAAGTGATATCTTCAGTCAAAATTGTCTTTAGGTATCTTAAATTAAAAAATATCAAGATATTTTATATTGAGTAACATCTTATTTAGCCTCCCTTTTTCCCCCACTTTTTTTTGCCATTATAGGAGGTCCGAGCGGATCTGGGAAAACGAGTTTGGCTCGTAAGATGGCAAATATTGTTGGCTGTGAAGTTGTTTCCCTTGAAAGCTATTACAAGTCTGAATATGTGAAGGACTTTAAGTATGATGATTTTAGCTCGCTTGATCTCGGTTTGCTGTCAAAGGTACAACATCGTCCTTTCTTCTATTCTGCTCTGTAATATTTTCTTGAAATTGCAGCTCCGTTTGTTACTTTGAAGCTTGAATGTAGATGGAAGGTGAATAAGGTCACCACAATCCTTTTTTCTTTTCCCCCTACCAAAGTCCTTCAAATAGATTGATAAATTATGTTATTAGGGAATTCGAGTCTTAGGGTTTGCTTTGGGAAATGTCATGGGGATGTGGGCCAGAGTTTAACGTGGAATGTCCCTGCATAAATGAGGAAGAGCAGCAATGGCTAAAAAGATCCTTTGAAGAGGAAGAGGTCTGGGCATCCTACATAGCTCTTATTCCAACGAGAAATGGGGCAGAGAGTTGAGAGATTTCAATCCTATAAGCCTGATTGGTTCTGTTTATAAGATAATCTATAAGGTGTTGACTGAGAGACTCAAAACAGTAACCTCCAAATTGGTGGATAAGCAACATATGGTTCCACTTAGATCGGATTAGGGGATCAGTACTATGAGAAAATCCCTGGATTTTTTCATGATTGCTCAATAAATTTTATTGAAGTAAACAAGAAATCAACGCTTTCATGTGCCATTAAGTTGATCCCTATATTGGTAGAAATGGTTTACGGTGCTACACTTCACTTTTATTGGTGATCATTGGGTTGGGAACTTCACATTACTTGTTGCGGGTTATCACTTACTCCCTCCGTCTCGGTGACTCATTTGTTGTTTGCGGATGACACCTTAGTTTTTTGTGATGCAGTTGAGTTTTAGCTGGATTATTTAGGCTAAGTCTTCACTTGGTTTCAAGCGGTATTAGGCCTTAAAATTAATTTGAGTAAGTTTGAGATTATTCCAGTTGGGGAGGTGAATGACGTTGTAGCGCTCGCTCAAGTTTTGAATTGTATGGTTGGGGTTCTTCCGACTACCTCTCTTGGAGTTCAATTAGGAGCTTCGAATAAGGATATCGTGGTGTGGAATCCGGTTGTTGAAAGGATTGAGAAGGGGTTAGTAGGGTGGCGGAAAAGATATTTGTCCAAAGGAGGGAAGAAAATGCTTATTAAGAGTATTCTCTCGAGTATTCCCACTTACTACATATCTTTGTTTTTTCCTCCAACTTCGGTTAGAGAGAAGTTAGAAAAGATTCAAAGAAATTTTCTATAGGATGCGGCGAATGGGGCAAGGAAGTTTCATTTGGTGCGATGGGAGATTGTTACAACTCCTAAAAAATGGGGAGGTCTTGGAATCAAAGATTTAAAAGTATTTAACAAAGCTTTATTGGGTAAATGGTTATGGAGGTTCAGAGTGGAGACACAAGCTTTGTGGAGGGTAATAATGGATAAATATGGGAGCACGGAAGGTGGGTGGAGAACTAGAGACATCACTTTGCCTTTTGGGTGTGGCTTATGAGGAAATATTTTGAAGGGATGGGATGTGTTTTGGGGAAACATCTCATTCAAGGTCGGAGACGGGGGTAGGGTTGATTCTTGGGGACATAGATGGTGCGGGGATGTCACTTTGAAAGATGAATTCCAGAGTTTGTACAACATTTCTTGCCATAGAGTTGACATTTCAACAAATTAAGGGGACACAAGGTGGAGAAACTTTTTGGGACTTGAGATTTAGAAGGATGTTTAACGATTGGGAGGTAGTTGAGTTCCAACCTTATTACATAGGCAAGTTAACCTGGTTGATAAGCCCGATGCATGGTGGTGGAGTTTGGAGAATAATGGTGTGTTCTCTCTGAAGACTTTTTATGAGAACCTTTTGGTTAGGGAGGAGCAATTATTTCCATGTAATGCAATATGGATTCCAAATGTGCCAAGGAAGGTGTGTTTTTTCACTTGGTTAGCCGCAAGAGCCCTGGTGTTACATGTGCAAGGAGACGGGCGAGGAAGTGGATCATCTTCTTCTACATTGCGGGTTGACAATGAGATTATGGTGGGATATGTTTAGGTGGTTTGGCACTCCATGGGTGCCAAAAACGGTGAAAGAGTTGATGTCTAGTTGGAAGAGCGGGAGGAGAAGGAGAAGATGAAAGGCATGGAATGTGGTGACTTGCTTTAATGTGGGTTGTATGGAGAGAGGAATAGAAGAGCTTTTGAAGGACTAGAGTCGAGCTTTCTCCCGTTAAGGAGTAGCTTTCGTTCCCTTATTTTCTTTTGGTGCACTCAAAAGGTCCCTTATTGTAATGGATGATTGGGTGAAGTTTGTAGAAAATCATAGGCTTTTGTAGACTCATTACCTTTTGGTATACCACTTGTATACAACCGTTTTATGGCCTTGTTTATGAAATGAAATACATTTACTTGATAAAAAAAGGGGTAAACTAGGACCTAAGTGATAAATTCTGTCGTGGTTTGCTAAACTGAACAAGTAAAAATGGATATGTATTTTTAGTATAGGGACAAGTAAAAAAGGATGGAGGGAGTATATAACATGTCTGTTCCTCGTTTCCATATGTCAATGAATAGAGTGGATGAATTTTTAAATCTCCTATATGCTTTTAAGGCGGGATTTGTTAGGCTCATTAGTTGTCTTAGTTACAAACATATCTTTCTTACCCTTTTCTCCAGTTTATGAGAGCTTTTATTTGTTACGGAGAAGTTCTTCAAAATCAAGACTTTCATTTGGTTGTCTTTGCGCTAGATCCAATAACTAAGGCCAAATTTTAGATGTAGTTCATGTATAGAAGAGCGGAAAGACTTACTCTCTTCTGTTTCTGAAATTATCTTCTGCGCTGAGATTGTCCATTTCTTTCAGGAAGCTTGTAATTTGTGGTTCACTTTATAGTATCCATTGCATTACTTATTTAAGAAAAGAAATGATGAGAGAAGATACTACACTTGATCTTTGTCAAAAAGGCCGAGTAGTTATTACTTTCAAAAAAGACCCTAACATTTCATTGCGATGAGTGAACAATTTTGGTATGGGGTACTAATTTTGGACTACTTGTATTTAGCATAACTTGTGCTAGTCCTGTGTACTTGTTCTTCCCTGGCCATGCTTCTCACTTCCTGCATTTGTTTTTTTCATTTGTAGAATATCAGTGACATCAGAAATTGCCGACGAACGAAAGTACCTATCTTTGACCTTGAAACAGGTGCGCGTAGTGGCTTCAAGGAGCTTGAAGTTTCTGAAGAATGTGGAGTGGTATGTATACTCCGCGCATCCCCCCCCCCCCCCCCCCCCCCCCCCAATTTTTTTAAAAGAATGAGGAGTGGTATGTGTGGATTTCGATATAGGTCGAATCAGGTAAGTAAAATGAAGGTAAAATTGATTTCCTTCTAAAAGTTGTGAAGTTTATTGTTGGTTTAGAATAGCTTTTTGCTATTTAACCTTCTATAGTAATTAGGCAAGCTGAGTAAGGTCTGCTTTATTTGGCTAGGTCATCTTTGAAGGTGTTTATGCTTTGCACCCTGACATCCGAAAATCACTGGATTTGTGGATTGCTGTTGTAAGTATGATGATGTTATACATGATAATATTGAATTTGCTTCACTTTAGTATTCAGCTAAGAAATTTATCACCAATGATCTTATTGCTTGTTTTGGAACAGGTTGGAGGTGTTCATTCACATCTTATATCTCGAGTTCAACGAGACAAAAGTAGAGTTGGCTGCTTTATGTCCCAAAATGAAATTATGACAACAGTGTTTCCAATGTTCCAACAGTACATTGAACCACATCTTGTTCATGCACATGTTAGTGTATTATGGAAATATGTTTACTTCTCGCATTTCCTTTGTAGTTTTGACTAGATAGTTTAGATTTTGCAACAAATTGGGCTTTAGAATTTAATGCGCATCTAAATCAAGCAGAATTCACTATTAGAAATTGAAGTAATTTTCTTTTGTCATCAACTCTTAATAATGTTAATTTTGCATGGTACAATGTGGAAGTTTATGTAATTACTTCATGGTGCAAATGGCTTTATGCTTTGTAATAAGTAACGGTGCGTGAGATAAGTTTTATATAATATCATGTAAATTAAAAAGGCTTTTGACATAAAGTGGCAATAGAAATCCCATTATCTGTTATTTAGTTAATTGCTAGTAATATTCATGGTGCTTTGCCTTCACCATTCTGCAGCTAAAAATCAGGAATGATTTTGATCCTGTGCTATCCCCTGAGAGTTCATTGTTTGTGCTGAAAAGCAATAAACAGGTCAGTTGCTTTCTTTCTGCTTCTAGGAAGTATCCAGAATAATTTCCTTTGGTTGCTTTAACTAGCAAACTGTTCACAGGTGGCATATCAAGACATTCTGAGAATTCTTGATCCTACCAAGATATGTAGTTCCGTCCAGAATTTTATTGATATATACTTGCGGCTTCCTGGAATACCTGCCAATGGCCAGCTAACAGAAAGTGATTCCATTAGAGTCAGAATATGTGAAGGAAGGTTCGCATTGTTAATACGCGAGGTGTGTGGTTTGAAATGCATACAAATGTATTTATCACAGGACATGCTGTACAGTTTCTTTTTCTGAAAATATGTGCAAATGCTTGACCATGCTGGCTTATGTTTTTTACTGCTACATCTGAAGCCTATAAGAGAAGGAAATTATATTATTCAGCCGAAAGTGGACTTCGATATCAGCATTAGTACTGTTGCAGGACTCCTTAATCTCGGGTATGTGGAATATTTGACAATGGAAGCTAGTTTTTACTAGGCCATTTCTTGCTTATGCATCCCTTATACACGTTTCATAATTTTATTTGCTTTTGGCAGATAATGTGTATACTTTTACTGCATCAATAGTTCAGGGCTTTAATCTATCTTTTCCTCACCTATAGTTGGGCCTAGATTTATCGTGACTTTTTCCCCCCTCTCATGGTGATAAGTAAATAAAATACTTCTTTTCAGAAATAGGACGCAATCTGAGTGCAACCTACTTACTGGATAAGCCCTCAAAATTGCATGGAGAAAGCAAGAATAAAAGACAAAATAAAAGGACAACAAACCCACACTCACTTTTCTCAAAATGACCCTAGGAAATACTGAATGTCTCTGCAATCTGCTGCTTCTACCCTTTTTTTTCCATTTAACACTTCTTCGTCCATATTTTCTATTCTTTCTCATAAGTATTAGTAAAGTTAACACTAATTCAAATGTGAATTGGCTCTTAATGTGTAGTTATATCTTTTGTAGGTTATTTCCTAGTCGGTGTATTTTGAATCAAATTCTTATGCTTCACAACTTCTGATTTCAGGTATCAAGCAGTCGCGTATATTGAAGCTTCAGCTTATATCTACCAAGATGGGAAGGTACTCTCAGTTTTCTGGATGCTTTGTTGTCATATTACAACAACAACAACATACCCAAGTATAATCCCATGAGGTGGGATATGGGGAGGGTGAGTGTACGCAGACCTTACCCCCTACCTTGCGACGAGTAGAGAGACTGTTTCCGATAGACCCCCGGCTCAAGTAGAAATGAAAAAGCAACAGTAATAATAAGCAATAATAGCAGCAAGAAAATAAGATAACAAAGTGAAAGAAACAAACAGGTAGTAATAGAAAACTAAGAATAAGAAATATGGGAATATTAAAATAAAAATGACGGAAATATTGATCCTAGAGGAAAGGATAATAATACTAATCCTAATACTAGCCCTCTACCTTAATCCTGGACCTCCACACCCTCCTATCTAGGGTCATGTCCTCGGTAAGTTGAAGACTCACCATATCCTGTCTGATCACCTCTTCTTAATACTTCTTCGGCCTATCTCCAACCTCTCACACCTCCTCACCGGAGCGTCTGTGCCTCTCCTTTGGACATGTCCGAACCATCTCAGCCTCGCCTCCCGCATCTTGTATGCCATGGCGGCACTCCCACCTTGTCCCGAATTTCTTCATTCTGACCATATCTCTCTTAGTAAGCCCACACATCCATCTTAGCATCCTCATTTCCGCAACTTTCATCTTCTGGACATGCGAGTTCTTAACTGGCCAACACTCCGCCCCATACAACAACGTCAGTCTAACAACTACTCTGTAGAACTTACCTTTCAGTCTTGGTGGCACCTTCTTATCACACAGGACACCAGATGAGACCTCCATCTCAACCACCCTGCTCCAATACGATGTGTGACATTCTCATCAATCTCCTCATTACCTTGTATTATAGCCATAAGGTACTTGAAACTCCCCCTCCTTGGGACGACTTGTGAGTCCAGCCTCACTTGTCACCGCACTGAACTTGCACTCACGTCCTATGTCTTAGTCCTACTCAACCTGACTCCATGTTCTGTCTCCAAACCTCCAACTTGGCGTTCACCCCGCTTTGCGTCTCGTCGGTCAATAATATCATCCGCAAATAACATGCACCATGGTCCATGGAACATCCCCTTGAATGTAGCTCGTCAATACATCCAAACCTAGAGCTTTTTTGTCATACTGAAACACACTAAAGACTTGTCTATTGTCTTCTATGAGAAATAAGAGAAAAGGAAGATGTATTGATGACTTAAATGATCATGGATTACAAGACAACTATCTCTAGGTGTGAGATACAATTTTATCTTGAACTGAAGAAAGACCAGCTTAGTAGTAACACTTAATGCTAGCTCAAACATTTTTTTCCCGATAAAGTAACAAATATTTTTAATGTATGGGCAAAAAACATGCCCGTAAACAAGAAGTATACCAAAAAGTAGAAAACCTACCGAAAGAGATGGTTTTCTACAGACGCCGCTCAATCTTCTGTTCATAAAGGATTTATGGGTGCACCAAAAAGAAATAAGGGATAAAATACTACTCCTAACTGAACAATATTCATCTCTACACCCTCAAATACTCTCCTCTTTCTTTCCCTCCAGACAACCCACAAGAGTGCTAGCGATGCAAGCTTCCAAACCCTGCATCTTCTCCTTCTACCATAGCTCCAACTGCCTAGAGCTTACTCCCCTTGAAAATTAGTTCTACCTTGCTCCAGAAATATTGATGGATAACCAGGCAATAAAGTTGTCTCCGTGTGACGTATAGGTCACGTGTTCGAGCCATGGAAGCAGCCACTAATGCTTGCATTAGGGTAGGCTGTTTACATCACACCCCTTAGGGTGCGGTCCTTCCCCGGACCATGCTAATGCGGGATGCCCTTTTTTTTTTTAACCAGGCAAATAAGCTTCTTGAGAACTTCTTGAATCAGTTTCAGCTTTAGATCTTTGTGGAGTTCCTCACTATTTTGTCATAGTGGGTTTTCCAAACTCAATATGTATTTGAATGCTTATCCAAGATTTAGACGAATGATCAGTGACTGCCTTATAGCCTGTAGCATATAGTACACATTCACGATCATCCATATGTGACTACTGATATGAGGGTTTTTAGTTGCTGCTGCAGGTCTTCAGTAGTCTTCCTAGGTGTTTCACAGCAATTCTGTTGTGGGTACGGACCTGATTTACCTTTTATCCGATGTGCTTCAGGATTGATTCCTGATAATTAAACCCTTAACACATTCCGTATCTTGTTTCTTCGTGTTATATTCTGTATCTTGTTTCTTTGTGTTATGTATGGTTGATATTACGTATTAATTCTGAAGTGACTTGGTTTCTGGGGAAGTAAAGGGTTCTGTTTTTCAGATTCTTATAGAGGTTGATCATCTACAAGATGTGCCTAGTCCTTACATACAAATTAAAGGGGTCCATAAAGAGGTTGTGGCAGCTGCTGGCTCAACACTCAAACTAGATGGTTCATATACCACAAAGGTTTTGACTTCCGCCTTTTTTTTTTTCTGATTCGACATTGCTATTACTATCAGACGGATGTTCCGTCTTACCTCAGAAACAGTCCAAACTGATACCTTACTTTCTAAATTTCTCACAGAGTTATCTTCAACTAGTTCTAGATAGGTTGCCTGCATTAGAGGGAAGTTCAAGTGGTATCCATTCCCAACAGGCAGCAAGGTTGCAAGAACTTGTGGAATACATACAATCTCAGGTAATCTTATTTGGTGGGCAGGCATACCTGAATTTTGTGGTTTCTCTTGATTGATATATTGATATGAGATGAATGTAGAAGGGAGCTTCGGAAGCACTGAGGCTTGGTTTTGCTTATATACATGATATCTACTGCTGTTTCCTGTTATGGTTTAGTAACTAGATGGACGTTGTTGAAGCCAATATTTATTTCGATCATTTGTTTCTGAGTTCCTCATTGTTCATGCATTTGCTGAGAAACATTTTGTGTTTAACTATGCTGTTAGTGTTATTTCTTACAACTTAAAATGGAAATTGGCTCAAGTTAGCATTTGGTACAAATATAGGACATACAAGATTTGGCGTTAGGGCGTAAAGAACATACAAGATTTGGCTTAACCTTTAACGTGAAAACTTGATTAGGCTGTTTGATTAATGATGGTAGGGCGCACTGGTTGACTTGGACGATAGTCTGGACATAGTTGTTTTGGTTTGTCTTAATTAAAGAAGAATGGTTGTTGAAATTGGTTTGCACTAGAAATTCTGTTGATAGTTCTGTCTTCCTCCAAGCTTGAAATTTTTCAACGCTATCATGAGGTTTCATTTTCTTGTTTTGTTTTGTTTTGTTTTATTATTTCTCTTTTTCCTTTAAACTATATAAAGCTCCTTCTTGGTTAACTTTCCTTTTTTTTAATATATGGAAATGAACATTTTTGGTCCTTCGACTATAGGTTATTTTTATGCTTTAAACATTGAGCATTGTTTGTTTCATTTTTGTTCGTCCAACTAAAAGAATTTGGCCAGATTTGTCCTTTTGCTCAATTTTTGGTTAAAAACCCAACTCAGTCCTTTCTTAATGCTATGAATTTGTCAATTCCTTAGTTGGTTTGGTTTGTGAATGGCTGATGCTTTTCACTATTTTGATTTACCAGATAGAATGGTATAATTACTATTTTCGGAGTCAACATTAAATATGGGTTTCTAACATTTTAAATATAGAAATTGTGATATATACTTTATAGTACCTTTTATGCATGTGTAAGTACCAACATACTCAGTGAAATCCCACAAGTGGGGTCTGGGGAGGGTAGAGTAGAGTGTACACAAACCTTACCCCTACCTTGGGAGGTAGAGAGGCAATGTGCAAGTGTTTTAAGTTAATTTGAAAGATTTAAGAAATTAATGTCCAAATTAACAGCAAAATAAGATGTATTGACCCTCGTACTTCGAATATCATCACTTTTTAGGATAGTGGGAGTACACATTAGGTACATTTTGAACTAAGTAAACTTTAGAGTTGCCCTTCGGTGTATCATTATGTGGCCGCGTGTCTTGTTTTCCAATTAACTTTGGAGAAAAAAAGAATCACAACTGGGTTAAACTTTGCCAAATGTGTAGTACCTAGAAAGGTCCTTTGGTGGGTGTTGGAGGAAAAAGAAATTCATAAATATATAAATGTCATAAAGGACATGAAAGAGTTGTCAGTTGTCACTAGCTTGAGAACAGTAGTAGGGAATACAAAGGAGGTTACCATAACCTTGGGTTTACACCACAAATTAACATTGAGCCCGTACTTCTTAACATTGGATGGATGAGCTAACATAATACAAGATGTGATTAAACGGGATTGCGATGCCCTAATGCAAAAAATTTAGGTAACTAGGTTCATTGTTCCAAAAGAATGGAATGATAAATGAAGATGCATGCATAGAATCAAAATCGATAGGTGAAACGGAGAAATGCTACCAGGGTGTTATGTCATAGAAGGATGTCTACCAGCAATGTTATGTGGTGAGTATGGGATAGCTAAAGGCCAATACATCCACAAGATGAGTGTTGCAGAGATTTGGATGCCAAGATGGATGTGCGGTCATACCAAGATTAGACAAGATTACATTTTCGAGAAATGTTCGAGTAGCACATGTCGAGGATAAAATGAGAGGTCGTTTGAGATAGTATGGTTATATCTTGCGTCGACCGCCACATGCACCGATATGTAGATGTAAAACCATGGCGAGTGAACGTACTAAATGGGGACAAAAGTAGGCGTAAAATTATTTGGAATGAAGTTGTGATATAATGAGAAACACAACAAGCAATACTAGATAGAAAATAGAGAGAAGAGATAGAAATTAAGAGAGTAGAAGCTAGAAAGGATTTAATCAATTAAATGAAAGCAAAAGTAATAACAACAACAACAACAACATACCCAGTGAAATCCCACAATGTGGGTATAGGGAGGGTAGAGTATACGCAGACCTTACCTCTCCCTTGGTAGGTAGAGCGGTTGTTTCCGAGAGACCCTCAGCTCAAGACAGAGCATAATCACAAGCAAAGCAACAACAAAAACAAAGCAAGAGCAAAACAAGAGAGACAGTCAGAAAGTATTTAAAGCAGTATGAAAATGCTGGTATATAGGTCATGATAACGCATTCCAAAAAGTAAGTAGTACTAGCGCAGGTAAATAACCTAAACAAAATAGGACATATAGCAGCAGAAATTAAGCTACAAGGAACTATAGAGCAATATTGCGCCTATTAGTATGATAGGCTAAGCGGGCCTACAATATTAACACTACAACTACCAGTTTACAAGCGTAAGTAGGATTACGCTCGACTACCTAGTGCCCTTCTACCCTAATTCGTGTCCTCCACAACCCCCTATCTAAGGTCATGTCCTCAGTAAATTGCACCTGTGCCATATCCCGTCTAATCACCTCTCCCCAATACTTCTTTGACCTACCTCTACCCCTCTTGAACTCGTCCAACCTCTCACACCTCCGCACTGGGGCATTTGTGTCTCTTCTCTGCACATGCCAAAACCATTTCAACCTCGCTTCCCGCATCTTATCCTCCACTGAGGCCACTCCCTCTGTCTCGGATATCATCATTTCTAATCCTATCCCTCCTTATATGCCCACACATCCATCTCAACGTCCTCATCTCCGCAACTATCATACATATCCTTGATCACCCTAGTGTACGCCACAGATACACCTGTAACCTCCAAACATCTCCATATAACCTCCCTAGGGACTTTGTCGTATGCCTTCTCGAGGTCGATGAAAACCATATGTAAGTCTCTCTTCTTCTCCCTATACTACACCAACCTCCTAACAAGATGAATGACTTCTGTGGTCGAGCGCCCCGGCATGAATCCAAACTGGTTCTCGGAAATAGACGTCTCTTCTCACCTTCTCCATGACCCTTTCCCAAACTTTTATAGTGTGGCTTATCAGCTTGATACCTCTATAGTTGTTGTAACTCTGGATATCACATTGTTCTTGTTCAAAGGGATCATTGTACTCCACCTCCATCTTCGGGTATTCTCGCCGTCTTAAAAATGATGTTAAACAACTCAGTCAGCCACTCCAAACCTGCCTCTTTCAAAATTCAAGTGGAATCTCATCAGGCCCGGTCGCTCGTTCCCTGCGCATCCTGCGAACTGCACCCTTAACCTCCTCAACCTTAATGCTTCTACAATACCCAAAATCCTGGTACCTACTAGATTGTTCCAGATCTCCCGGCACAATGTCTCTATCTCCTTTTTCGTTCAAGAGTTTATGGAAGTAAGACTGCCAC
Organism: Anisodus tanguticus; assembly: GCA_034509755.1. Classification (NCBI taxonomy): domain Eukaryota; kingdom Viridiplantae; phylum Streptophyta; class Magnoliopsida; order Solanales; family Solanaceae; genus Anisodus; species Anisodus tanguticus. The sequence goes on along the minus strand of CM067540.1, from coordinate 171,397 downwards.
CTCCGCCTAATATGCGCATCCCCCAACAGTACTTTGTCGTCCTCGTCCTTTATGCACCTCACATGATCCAAGTCACGGGCGCTCCTCTCCCTCGCCTTGGCTAGTCTATATAACTTTCTATCCCCGCCTTTCTCCTCTAATTCCACATACAGGCGTTCAAAAGCAGCCGTTTTCGCCGCCGTAACCGCAAGCTTCGCCTCCTTCCTCGCCATCTTATACAGTTTTATATTCGTCCACTTCCCCCCCAAGCCCCCTTGGCCATCAACCTCTCCCCCATCTCCTTTGCACTAGCTATGGTCAAACTCCCCTATTTGATTCTTAACATGTCATCCACAACCCTCCTCTTCTTCTCTATCTTGATCTCCAAATCCTTCACCAAAAGCTTATGTCGGGTTGTAAGATACTCCCTCGAAATAACCTTGCAGTCTTTACAAAGACTGTTGTCAACCTTCCTAAGGAGCAAAAAGTCTATCTGAGTCTTAGCCATCGAACTACGGAAAGTCACCAAATGCTTCTCCTTCAGGAACCTCGAATTGGCTATCACCATCCCAGAAGCTCTAGCGAACTCCAAAAGTGAGACGCCTCCTCATTCCTGTTTCCGAGGCCAAAGCCTCCATGCACGTCGTCATAACCCCTGGAAGTGACCCGATATATCCATGCACCTCGATTTGCATCAAATTGTCTGAAAGGACCTATAATTTCTTGGGATTCGTGCAAATTTAGTGGAATATAGGACACAATGGAAGATAAGATCTACATCGGAGATTTCTATTTACTTTACATCATGCTTTTTCTAGGAGTTGTTTAATGTTTCAGAGATTTATGTCGGTAGAAAATATAGAGAATTTTTAGTATTTTTTTTATTTTATTTTAATAATATTGGCATGAGATGAGTTTAAATGGAGTAACTGGGTTAGTAAGGACTCATATAATCGATATTAACTTGTTTGGGACTGAGACATAGTTGCGGCTGTTGTCGTCTATTACCCGGGAGGCCTGTAGTGTAAGAAACACTGAAATAGTAATCAAGGTCCAAAAGCACCAAAAACGTTTGGTCCTGAGTGACCGAAACTGTCATTTTCTTTTTGAAATTTAGGAAATGTTTCCTTGGTAAAAATGGACAAAAATGAAGAAAACGGATTTCATCTTAATGCACTTCTTTTAGTATGCAAATTAGCACTTTCTAGCTTCAATTACGCTTAACTTGATATGAGAGGTAAAGGCTGAAGCAGCTAAAAGGAGTAGTTAATAAAGAAAAACTGCACGGAACTGTCAACCAGAATAAATTAAAGTTATCTCATCTATTTGTATGTAGGGGAGCCTTGGAGTAACTGGTAAAGTTGTTGCCATGTGACCAGGAGGTCACGGGTTCAAGTCGTGGAAACAGGCTCTTGCAGAAATGCAAGGTAAGGCGGCGTACAATAGACCCTTGTGGTCCGACACTTCCTCGGACCCCGCGCATAGCGGGAGCTTAGTGCATCGGGCTGCCCTTTTTTTTATCTCATCTATTTGTATAGATAGATGAGGGTTAAAATAAGAAAGTATCATTTACTCAAAAGTGAATTAGCTATGCTTTAATCCCAAAGTAGTTTGGGTCGGCTAATTTGTCAAAAGGTATATGAGACTTAATTTGACTTCCAAGTTTGCTCTTAGTTGGTAAGCTAATGCAAATTTGATAGCTTTCTTTGTGCATTTGAGGTTTATTTGCAGAGTCGTCCATGACAAAGCATATGATAACGTTTCAAAAAATTCAATGGATTATGCAGTTTGCGTTAAAGTATAGCCTTTGTACAGCTTTTCAGATTTGATATTCTTTATGAAGTCTTTTCAATTTCGATATTCTTGTCCTCCCCCTATCCCCCTCTTCACCCCGGAAAAATAAAAACCTTGCCAAAAAGATAAAAAGAATTTGAAAAGTATGTTATGTATGAGAGAAAAACATTCCAACAAATTGAAAAGTGACCTTCCCTCACTTTGGGCGGAAGCCGTTTTCCTTTACAACTATCTCAACTTCTAATTCATATCACTGCTCCTACCAATACTTATACATTGTTACCAATCTTTAATAGTAAAGTTTTCATCAAGACGCTATCCGATTTGCTAAAATTATCGTCTTTAATAAAAATTTCTTTGGAAATGTTTTCAACTGTCCAACCAAACAGCCGAAAACATTTTCCAGAAAATAAGTCGTCTTCTGGAGAAAAAAATTCGATTAATATATTCCAGTCATACCAGACACACAAGACAATTTAAGGAGAACCAAGTTTTAACAGCAAAATATTGATGGACAGCCTGACAGTGTCCAGTAAAGAAGCTCTTTCACGTGCTTCCCATTAATTCGTGAATCATATATGCCTTCATGTGATACACGACCTATTTCCCTCATCTACTAGTTTGACATTATGGTATGCTTCCACAGTGTTTTAGTATGTAGATGATTGAGCTCACTCACATACTACTTCAACGTTGTGGTATTTCTTACACGGTTATAACATCTTGGTTGAGCTTACTGCATGAAATCAAGTCTAATCGCTAGTCATTCTCTTATTGATTAGTGTTTTGTGTATTGCAAACAGGGAAGCAGTTCATCTTCAGACTCCTCGCCCAGTAGAGAGATTTCACCATTGGATGGTGTAATTGAAGATATGCAGTCAAGAATTAAAAGGCTTGAACGATGGCAAATGATCAATACAGTATTCCTTTTTTCCCTCTACTTTTTTTGACTGCCCCTCTCTTTCTCTGTAGAACTTTTGAGTTTAACTTAAATTCTATCATGTAATCACAGGTTCTATGGACATTTTTTATGTCTGCTTTTGTTGGTTATTCACTCTACCAGAGGAAGAGGCAATAGTAAAGGGTTATAGAGTTGATTCAGCAAAGCTAATGCTTTACCATCGGTGACTGGCTCATTTGAACATTAACCACAGGCATTGACAGAGAACAATCTCATAGCTTTTTGTGATAGTCACATTTTTATCGGGTAACTGATCTACTTCTAATTGACTTCCGATTTTATGCCCTTTAAATGTATGATATGTGGCTCCACACCTGTAAATACTAATCTGCAACTGCTCAATGAAATCCGAGTCATATGTAGAGTAAGAACCAATGCAGCAAAAGTTTTCTAATCAAAAGTGAATATTTTCTGTCCTTGCCACTTATATGTGTTTTAATGTATGATTCCAGCTAACTCTTATAGTTTTAAAAGCTGAGCATCCGTTGACTTAAATCCCAGTCATACGTAGAGGAGAAATGCTGCTAGTTAACGGGATAAAGTGGCTGTGATAGTTTGAATCGATTGTACTGATAGAAGATTTCTTGCATTTCCAGTTGTTTTGGTTGGTCAAATGCTATTTGCAAGAAGAGAGTGAAAAGGGTGGGAGGGAAGGGGCGAGGAAATGGAAGCAAGAGAAAACTTGAATAAGAGAGGTGAAGGGAAAACAGAAAGTAGTTTCAACTGATTTTTATACTGCATTTAGTTTCCAGTATAAATTTTCCATAACTAATACTACTTGTATAAGCTACACGGAATGTTTTTGTGAGTATTATTGTAAGGATAGAGCGTGACATATGAAGAAGTGTATTGGCAATACTAAGATCATCTATTTCGTGAATAGTAAGCTTCGCGTAATATGATGATTTTTGTTATGTATTGCATGACGATTATGTATTGTTATACAGAGTACTTTGATGATAATAATCGTTTGGGTATTTACTAATTACTCATCTGAATCAACGTCTTCTTATTCAGACTGTGAACTAAGCTTTCGGTTTTCTTCCGTTCAAATGAACAAAAAATATTTTCAGCCGCAAACTCAATTCTTCCCACTTCTAAATGGTGTTTTGCCAAACTATCGTGTTTAAAATCACAGTTTTTAAAAATGTTTACTTTTTAAATGTCGTATCGAGTCAAATTGTGTCAAACAAATTGAAAGAGATCGAGTATTTATTTTTGTGAATCTTGTATCTATGCGACTAAAGTATTGGACTAAAAATATTTATATAGACGATACTAATTATTTAGGATAAATGTACAGTTATTGCTACATTACAATAAGTTTGTCTTTGGTAGAAGTCTTATATTCTGATTACAGACTTGTATGTCCCAATAGTGATAAGCATGATCTCTAACTGTCAATAGAGACCTTAAAACACCAACAAAGATAGCTATCCCTCATTTTCACAAGGCTATTTTTCATGGATCAGATGAATTTTAGGCCAATCAGAGACCGGTGACAAGATTTTAGAAAATTCATGTGGTAATACCTACCGAAAGTGTAAAAAATCACGAATTTGAGTTTTTCGCCTTATAAATGCAATAATATGCGGCGTCGGCCATGACGAAGTAGTAGGTATCGATCTTCGGCCTGTTTGTGAAGGACCGGATGAATTTTAGGCCAATTAGAAACCGTTGACATGATTCTAGTAAATCTGTGCGCTAATACGCACTGAAAGTGCAAAAAATCACGAATTTGCATTTTTGGCTTAGAAACGCAATAATAAACGGTCGGCTATGATGAGGTAATGTGTGTCGATCACAAGCCTATTTTTCATGGATAGGGTGAATTTCAGGCCAATCAGAGACCGTCGACAGGATTTTAAAAAATTCGTGTGCTAATACCCACCGAAAGTGCAAAAAATCATGAATTTGAGTTTCTAGGCTTAGAAATGCAATAATAAGCGACGTCGGCCATGACAAAGTAATGAGTGTCGATCACCAACTTATTTGTGATGGACTGTGTGAATTTTAGGCCAAACAAAGTCCGTCGACCGGATTCTAGAAAATCCTTGTGCTAATATCCCACCGAAAGTGCAAAAAATCACGAATTTGAGTGTTTGGGCTAAGAAATGCAATAATACGCGACGTCGGCCATGACGAAGTAATGGGTGTCGATCACAAGGCTATTTTTCACGGATCAGATGAATTTTAGGCCAATCAGAGACCGGCGACAAGATTTTAGAAAATCCATGTGCATTACCTACCGAAAGTGCAAAAAATCACGAATTTGAGTTTTTCGCCTTATAAATGCAATAATATGCTACGTCGGCCATGACGAAGTAGTAGGTGTCGATCCCGGCCTGTTTGTGATGGACGGGGTGAATTTTTGGCCAATAATAGACCGTCGATCGGTTTCTAGAAAATATGTGTGCTAATTTTCATTGAAAGTGCAAAAAATCATGAATTTGAGTGTTTGGGCTTAGAAATGCAATAATACGCGACGTCGGTCATGGCGAAGTATTGGGTGTCGATCACAAGGCTATTTTTCATGGACCGGTTGAATTTTAGGACAAATAGAGATCGTCGAACGAATTCTAAAAAAATTGTATGCTAATACCCACCGAAAGTGCAAAAAATTACGAATTTGAGTTTTTGGCTTAGAAATGCAATAATAAGCAATGTCGGCCATGATGAGGAAATGGGTGTCGATCACAAGCCTGTTTTTCATGGGTCGGATGAATTTCAGGCAAATCAGAGACCGTCGACTGGAGTATAGAAAATATGTGTGCTAATACCCACCGATAGTGCAAAAAGTCACGAATTTGAGTTTTTGGCCTTATAAATGCAATAATATGCGACGTCGGCCATGTCGAAGTAATATGTGTCGATCACCGACCTGTTTGGGATGGACCGGGTGTATTTTAGGCCAATGAGAGACCGTCGATCGGATTCTAGAATATATGTGCGCTAATATACCCACCGAAAGTGCAAAAAATCACAAATTTGAGTGTTTGGACTTAGAAATGTAATAACAAGCGACGTCGACCATGACAAAGTAATGGTGTCGATCACAAGGCTATCTTTTATGGATCGGATGAATTTCAGGCCAATCAGAGACCGTCGACCGGAGTAAAGAAAATCTGTGTGCATTTCCGAAAGTGCAAAAAATCATGAATTTGAGTTTTTGGCCTTATAAATGCAATAATATGCGACGTCGGCCATGACGAAGTAATAGGTGTCGATCACCGCCTGTTTGTGATGGACCGGGTGATTTTTTGGCCAATAATAGACCGTCGATCGGATTCTAAAAAATCTGTGTGCTAATACCCACCGAAAGTGCAAAAAATCATGAATTTGAATTTCTGGGCTTAGAAATGCAATAATAAGCGACGTCGGCCATGACGAAGTAATGGGTGTCGATCACCAACCTATTTGTGATGGACCGTGTGAATTTTAGGCCAATCAAAAACCATCGACCGGATTCTAAAAAATCCGTGAGCTAATATACCCACCGAAAGTGCAAAAAATCACGAATTTGAGTGTTTAGGCTTAGAAATGCAATAACACGCGATGTCGGCCATGATGAGGTAATGGGTGTCGATCACAAGCCTATTTTTCATGGATCGGGTGAATTTTAGGCCAATCAGATACCGTCGACTGGAGTATAGAAAATTTGTGTGCATACCCACCGAAAGTGCAAAAAATCACGAATATGAGTTTTTGGCCTTAGAAATGCAATAATATGCGACGTTGTCCATGACGAAGTAATAGGTGTCGATCACCGGCCTGTTTGTGATGGTCCATGTGAATTTTAGGCCAATAAGAGACCGTCGATCGGATTCTAGAAAATCTGTGTGCTAATACCCACCGAAAGTGCAAAAAATCATGAATTTGAGTTTCTTGGCTTTGAAATGCAATAATAAGCGACGTCGGCCATGACGAAGTAATGGGTGTCGATCACCATCCTATTTTTGATGGACCATGTCAATTTTAGGCCAATGAAAGACCGTTGACCGGATTCTAAAAAATCCGTCTGCTAATACCCACCGAAAGTGTAAAAAATCACGAATTTGAGTGTTTGGGCTTAAAAATGCAATAATACGCAACGTCGGCCATGACGAAGTAATAGGTGTCAATCACAAGGCTATTTTTCATGGATCGGGTGAATTTTAGGCCAAATAGAGACCGGCGACAGGATTTTAGAAAATCCTTGTGCTAATACACACCTAAACTAAAAAAAATCAGTATTTTAGTGTCTGGGATTAGAAATGCAATAATACGCGACGTCGGCCATGACGAAGTAATGGGTGTCGATCACAATGTTATTTCTCATGGATCAGGTGAATTTTAGGCAAATCAAAAACTGGCGACAGGATTATAGAAAATCCATGTGCTGATATTCATCGAAAGTGCAAAAAATAATGAATTTGAGTGTTTGGGCTTAGCAATGCAATAATACGCGACTTTGGCCATGACGAAGTAATGGGTGTCGATCACAAGCCTGTTTTCATGGACCGGTTGAATTTTAGGCCAATTAGAAATCATCGACATGATTCTAGAAAATCTGTGCGCTAATACCCATTGAAAGTGAAAAAAAATCACGAATTTGAGTTTTGACTTAGAAATGCAATAATAAGCGATGTCGGTTATGATGAGGTAATGGATGTCGATCACAAGCTTGTTTTTCATGAATCGGGTGAATTTCAGGTCAATTAGAGACCGTCGACAGGATTCTAGAAAATTTGTGTGGTAATACCCACCGAAAGTGCAAAAAATCATGAATTTGAATTTTTGATCTTAGAAATGCAATAATACGCGACGTCGGCCATAACGTAGTAATGGGTGTCGATCACCGACCTGTTTGTGATGGACCGGGTAAATGTTTGGCCAATAAGAGACTGTCGATCGGATTCTAGAATTTGTGATCACCAGCTATGATGAGGTAATGTGTGTCGATCACAAGCCTGTTTTGCATTTTCATTTTCACCTGAATTTTCAAAATAGCATGCGAATTATAAAAAATTAAAAATATCACACATAAATCATCAAATTTCGCGCAAAAAATACAAAAAATCGTGCAAAAAAATCACTTTTTCTTGCGAATTTTACGAATTGCACACATTTTGTTTTTACTATTTTTATGTGTTTTTTTTTAAATTCTCGCGCGAATCTTGACGAATTTCACGTGAATTTTTTTGATAATTTTACGCGAAAGTTTTATGATTTTCCCGCGATATTTTGCATTTTTTGCGCGAAATTTGATGATTTATGTGTGATATTTTTCATTTTTTATAATTCGCATGCTATTTTGAAAATTCGCTTGAAAATGAAAATTGCAAAATATCGCGCGAAATTACCATTTTAATGAAATTTTGCAATTTTCACGTGAATCATTATAATTTATTGCTCGATTTTTTTACAAATTTCGCTCGAATTTGTACGATTTTTGCTCGATTTTTTGAATTTTTCACGCAAAAGTTTATGATTTTCAAGCGAAATATTATGATTTTTGCGCGAATTTTATGTTGCGTAGACGACTGGCATGAGAAGGATGAGGTGGATACGTCCAGGTGGGAAACGCATAAACCCTTCTTCACTTAGATCTCCTTGAAGAAAAACGTTATTGACATCAAGCTGGTACAAATGTCATTTTCGCTTGACTGCAATACTCACAAGACAATGAATGGTAGCCATTTCTGACTACAAATGAGTAAGTTTCTGTGTAATCAAGACCTTCCCTTTGTATGTCTTCTTTGACTACGAGTCTGACTTTTAATCTCTCTAAACTGTTCTCTAAACGGTTATCTGACTTCAATTTCACTTTGTATACCCATTTGTAGGGCAAGGTCCTCTTACTTAGTGGTAAAGGGACAACCTCCCAAGTGAAGTTAGACAAACGCGCTAAATGTGGGGTATTGTTGATGTTTGAATAGAAAATGTGGGGTATTGTTGGAACTTGTATGGAATTAAGAAGAAATAAAGTGATCAACCGATAGAAAATTCGAATCAAAGGTTGCAACTTTTCACAAAGGTTGATACTTTTCAGAACAATTACAACCTTTGGTATGAATGACTGTAACTGTTCATATGCTACTCTATATAAAGAATGTTGATCACTTGGTTGAAAATATACACAACAAGATAGAACTAACTATAATCAATCATTTTATCACAATTAATGATTTGAGATTGTTGCTTCTATTTCTTCTTCTTCAAAACAAGTTTCTGAAGAACACATTTAGTAAATTCGCCAGAGGTGAAGTTCTTGCGCTAGAACTCTCACTTAGATAGTTATATCCTCTAGACAAACGTCCATAAAACTACAACACAAGTGGGGGCGAATTTTTGTCTTAGGACACTGCATCAAGCAGGCCTCTATCGACACCAAGTTAGTATGTGTTTTCAATTTGCTGAATTCATTGTTGTTGATTTCAAGTTTTATTGAGTTATTATTATAGTATTGTGCTTATTTCATTGATGATACTAGATTGACACTAACAATTTGCGTGTAAGATAGAGATATACCTAGTTCGTTCTGTTTGGTTGATATATATGAAATATAAATGCATTAGTGTTAAGGTTCATGACCATAGAGATATAGGCGTGAAAGTAATACGAATAGACGAGTAGAGGACTCGAGAGATTCATAGTCATAATATCAACTCTGTCAATCAATAAACTGGATAAATTAAGAAGTTGAATCAATTGAAGAATACAACGTGATTGTTAGATAGCCCATAACCCTAGATCGGTTTTATATCATTGATAATATAAAAACCATTTCTTTCTTTGTCGAAGTTCATTTTTTTTAAAATTAGTTTAGAGTTACAACCTATGGATTTCCTCTCTTGTATAGATAATGCGAATAATTTAATTTAGCTAACGGTTAATCATAAATCCTTGTGGGTTCGACATTCGATTTCTAAAATCACTATATTACTTGTATAATCATGTATACTTGCGTTTGCGTTTGCGTTTGGGAGCAACAGTAGTTCACACATAAAGTTATCATAATCGAGTATCTATGAGGCACAATTTTAAGGACGAGTGTCTAGTTGATCACTGCGTCAGTTAAATGCTTATCTGGTCCTTGTGGATACTTTAATTGGGCATTAATGTATTTAAGATACTTATCAAGAAGAAAGTTATTGAAAGAAATAATCCCTTGATTATTTTCATTAATTGAAAGGCTATATATACAAGTTAAATAATAGGAGAATCCTATTCCTATTCTATTCTTAAAACCTTATTGTATACATTTATGGTAATACACTACTAATTATATTACAACTTTACCTAAACTAGGATACTAAATATTTACCATAAATTACATTGACTAATAGGCACAAATTCGAGAGTCCTAATAGGCACAAATCAGAGATTCAATATATACAATATACACATGTATATTGTGTGTATATTGTGTATATTTAACACCCCCCGCAGTCATAGCGGGCGGTCTTCGAACGCTTTGACTGTCCTTAAAATCTTCAAAAAGGACTGAGGGAAGACCATTTGTAAAGATGTCAGCAATTTGATATCTTGACGGGACATGGCATATGCGAACTTGACCACAGACAACCTTTTCACGGACAAATTGAATGTCCATCTCGATATGTTTAGTGCGGTGGTGCTGAACCGGATTACCAGAAAGGTAGATGACACTAATATTATCGCAATATACCAAGGTTGCCTTCTAAATGAGACAATGAAACTCCAAAAGCAAATTACGTAACCAACATGATTATGAGACCACATTAGCTACCCCTCGATATTCAACCTCGACACTTGAGCGGGATAGAGTCGACTGACGTTTTGCAGACTAGGAGACCAAGTTGTTGCCAAGAAACATACAATATCCTGACGTAGACCGTCTGGTGTCGGGACAACCACCCCAATCAACATCTGTATACGAGACCAGTGTGGACGTCGAGGAAGAATATAAATGCACCCCATAGTCAAGTGTACCTTGAACATACCGAATGATGCGTTTGAGCGCATTCATGTGCTCAATTCTGGGATCATGCATGAACAAACACACCTGCTGGACAACATACGTAATATCCGGTCTCGTAAAGGTAATATACTGAAGGGTTCCAGCAAGACTGCGATAGCGGGTCAGATCCTCGTAGGGTACGCCGGCTGTGACACTAAGCTTGGGCTTCGTATCAACTAGAGTGGAAGTGGACTTACAAGATGACATCCCAGCCCTCTTGATGAACTTAGTTGTATACTTTGGCTGAGATAAAAACAATCCATCTGAATTACGCTTGATGGCAATCCCCAAAAAATAACTCAAGGGCCCTAAGTCTTTCATAGCAAAATCAGAGCTGAGCATGGTCATGATAGACTGGTGTAAGGCATTGGAAGATGCAGTTAAAATGATAACATCCACATACAACAGAATGTAGGCCAAGGACGAACCACGACGATAGATGAACAAGGAATTATCTGACCTGCTGAGAGTGAACCCAATAGTCGAAACATAGTCAGAAAACCTTATATACCAGGCCTTGGGAGACTGCTTAAGCCCATATAAGGACTTCTTCAATAAACAGACATGATGAGGATGTTTGGGATCCCTAAATCCCAAAGGCTGATGAATATAGACTGTCTCCTTGAGATTACCATGTAGGAAAGCATTTTTGACATCTAACTGATAAATAGGCCATGCTTTCGAAAGAGCCAAGCTTAGCACAGTGCGGATGGTAGCCGGCTTGACCACCGGACTGAACGTCTCACCACAATCTATACCAACCTGCTGAGTCTTACCATCACCCACAAGCTGAGCCTTATGTCGTGCAAATGAACCATCTGAATTTTCCTTGTGAGCAAATATCCACATAGACATGATAATATTAATACCAGATGGACGGGGTACCAACTCCCACGTCTTATTATCAATAAGAGCATTATATTTATCGGTCATAGCAATTTTCCACTTCGGGTCGTTTAAGGCAGCCACAGGATTACGGGGCAAGGGGAAAATGTATATTGTGTCATAAAAATTCGAGAGTCCTAATAGGCATCAATCAGAGATTCAATATTACATGTGTATATTGTGTATATTTAACAGTTATTTTCTTTCATTTTAAAAATATTTCTTTTGTCACTTGAATTTCTTTAATTTGTCAAAGTTATTGACGCATGTACTTATCAAGAAGATTTTTTTTCATTTTTAAATCTTTCTTTTGTCACTTGAATGTGTTTACTTTGTCAAAGTTATTGATGCATGTATTTGATTATTATTTATTATTTCTTTACTTTTTTTGACTATGTAAATAAAGTTTGATCTGTTTGTGAGTTTAACGATATATATATATATATTGGGTAGAAGTGATTAGACAGGTTCAGGAAGGGTAGATGTAGGCCGAAGAAGTATTGAGTAGATTTGATTAGACGGGATATGACGCATTTGCAACTTACTGAGGACATGACCTTAGATAGGGAGTTGTGGATGACACAGATTAGGGTAGAATGGTAGTAGGTAGTCGAGTGTAATCCTACTTACGCTTACAAAATGATAGCGTAGTGTTATTACTATAGGCTCTGAAAAGATGAAATAATTTCCCTTAGGGACTGGGCCCCTGCAGTCAGGTACGGGCATGCAAGTGACGCCCAGTTCTACTGGTTGGGCCATTGCTGCTGCTGGTTGGACCACTGATGCTGCTGTCCAGGCCACTGGTTGCGTTGGCCTTTTCCGCGGCCCTTGCCTTTGTTGTTGCGACCTCTGCCGCCACGACCTCCGTCACTGGCCTGCTGCTGCTGCTGGACATGCTGTGATGGCTGGTTGTTGCTGGCCGCAGGTGTTGCCATCCCATCAACGGCTAACGCTTTTTGATTATGTTCCTCTTGTTTAGCACGTCTAGTTTCTTCCAACAATAGTTGTGAACGTGCCTTGTTGAAACTTGGGAGAGGGTCGGCTTGTCGAATCATTATTGCGAGTGTGTCATATTCACCTTTTGGTAAACCCTCAACAAGTTGAAACACCATCTTGGTTTCTGAAACAGAAGTCCCGACGTTGGATAGTTGATCGGTTATGAGTTTCAGTTGCTTACAATATTCAGACATGTTGTTAAAATTCTCGAGGCGGGTATTATTGAATTGCTCTTCCAAATATACGACCCGAGTATTTTTATTGTCCTGAAAGATTTATTCTAGCCGGACCCAAAGTTCACGTGCTGTAGCACCTGTTTTCATTATAGTGCACAACAGGTCTTTGGAGATGGTGCCGTAGATCCATTGTTTGACGATGGTGTCAAGACGACGCCAGATTGAGTCTGTAACATCGGTGGGACGAGGAACAAATTCGTCAATATGATCGAGTACGTTGTATGCACAGCTATGAATGTAGAATAGTTTCATCCACATGGAATATTGACAGTCTTCTTGGTCAAGAATTATAGGGATACAATTCTTAATGTTGTTAACGGCGAATGCCGGATGAAAAGAAGATACTGAACGTTGAGAGGGGTTGTCAAGTGTGCTAGTGGATGAACCGGAATTTGTGGGGGAAGACATGGTTGCCGCCTGCCAAGGGAAGGGAATTTTCTGGTTTGGCTGAGAAAGGGAGGAAGAAACCATAATTTTTTTTCCTGTGAAATCAGAAAAAAAATGCTGATTTTGGCCGAGAATGAGGAAGAGAAGGGATTTAGGTTTAAGGCTCTTGATACCATGAAATATGGAATAATTTCCCTTAGTGATTCCTTTCATTATTCACAATATATATAGCTGTACACAGGTTGATTCCTAATATGGTACGAATCCTAACTTACCTTACAAAGGTTGATTCCTAATACAATTAGAATCCTAAGTTACCTTAAATATACATCTATCATAATTACAAAATATACAGAGAATATTCGGAGAATATTCGGGGTTCGGGGTTCGGGGTTCCGGGTTCGGGGTTCGGGGTTCGGGGTTCGGGGTTCCGGGTTTGGGGTTCCGGGTTCGGGGTTCCGGGTTCAGGGTTCCGGTTCGGGGTTCCGGGTTCGGGGTTCCGGGTTCGGGGTTCCGGGTTCGGGGTTCCGGGTTCGGGGTTCGGGTTCGGGGTTCCGGGTTCGGGGTTCCGGGTTTAGGGTTTTTTTTTTTTTTTGAAGCCACAGCCTCTCGGCTTGTGGAGTTTTATTAATAACATAAAAGAAAACATGGGGCCCCATAGGGGAAGTACAAGCAGGGGGGAGAATTCCAATACCCCCACCTGGTTTAGGGTTTAGGGTTTAGGGTTTAGGGTTTAGGGTTTAGGGGTTCAGGGGTTCAGGGGTTCGGGGTTCGGGGTTCGGGGGTTCGGGGTTCGGGGTTCGGGGTTCGGGGTTCGGGGTTCGGGGTTCGGGGTTCGGGGTTCGGGGTTCGGGGTTCGGGGTTCGGGTTCGGGGTTCGGGGTTCGGGGTTCGGGGTTCGGGTTCGGGGTTCGGGTTCGGGGTTCGGGGTTCGGGGTTCGGGTTCGGTTCGGGGTTCGGGGTTCGGGGTTCGGGGTTCGGGTTCGGTTCGGGGTTCGGGGTTCGGGGTTCGGGGTTCGGGGTTCGGGGGGGTTCGGGGTTCGGGGTTCGGGGTTCGGGGTTCGGGGTTCGGGGTTCGGGGTTCGGGGTCGGGTCGGGGTCGGGGTCGGGGGGTCGGGGTCGGGGTCGGGGTCGGGGTCGGGGGTCGGGGTCGGGGTCGGGGTCGGGGGGTCGGGGGTCGGGGGTCGGGGTCGGGGGTCGGGGGGTCGGGGGTCGGGGGGTCGGGGGGGTCGGGGGTCGGGGGGGGCGGGGCGGGGGGGGGGGGCGGGGGGGGGGGGGTCGGGGGTCGGGGTCGGGGGGGGGGGTCGGGGTCGGGGGGTCGGGGGGTCGGGGGGTCGGGGGGGCGGGGGTCCGGGTCCGGGTCCGGGCCGGGTCCGGGTCCGGGTCCGGTCCGGTCCGGTCCGGTCCGGTCCGGTCCGGGTCCGGTCCGGTCCGGTCCGGGGTCCGGGGTCCGGTCCGGTCCGGTCCGGTCCGGTCCGGTCCGGTCCGGTCCGGTCCGGTCCGGTCCGGGGTCCGGTCGGGGTCCGGTCCGGTCCGGTCCGGTCCGGGTCCGGTCCGGTCCGGTCCGGTCCGGTCCGGTCCGGTCCGGTCCGGTCGGGTCCGGTCCCGGTCCGGTCCGGTCCGGTCCGGTCCGGTCCGGTCGGTCCGGTCCGGTCCGGTCCGGTCCGGTCCGGGGTCCGGTCCGGTCCGGTCCGGGGTCCGGGTCGGGTTCGGGTTCGGGGTTCGGGTTCGGGTTCGGGTTCGGGTTCGGGGTTCGGGGTTCGGGGTTCGGGGTTCGGGGTTCGGGTTCGGGTTCGGGGTTCGGGGTTCGGGGTTCGGTCCGGGGGTCGGGTCGGGGGGTCCGGGGTCGGGGTCGGGGGTCCGGGGGTCCGGGGTCGGGGTCGGGGTCGGGGTCCGGGGTCCGGGGTCCGGGGTCCGGGTCCGGTCCGGTCCGGTCCGGGGTCCGGTCCGGTCCGGTCCGGTCCGGGGTCCGGGTCCGGGGTCCGGTCCGGTCCGGTCCGGTCCGGTCCGGTCCGGGGTCCGGTCCGGGGTCCGGGTCCGGGGGTCCGGGTCCGGGGTCCGGGTCCGGGGTCCGGTCCGGTCCGGTCCGGTCCGGGGTCCGGTCCGGTCCGGTCCGGGTCCGGTCCGGTCCGGTCCGGTCCGGTCCGGTCCGGTCCGGTCCGGTCCGGTCCGGTCCGGTCCGGTCCGGGGTCGGTCCGGTCCGGTCCGGTCCGGTCCGGTCCGGTCCGGTCCGGGTCCGGTCCGGTCCGGGTCCGGTCCGGTCCGGGTCCGGTCCGGTCCGGTCCGGTCCGGGTCCGGTCCGGTCCGGTCCGGTCCGGGGTCCGGGTCCGGGTCCGGGTCCGGTCCGGTCGGTCCGGTCCGGTCCGGGTCCGGGTCCGGTCCGGTCCGGTCCGGTCCGGTCCGGGTCCGGGTCCGGTCCGGTCCGGTCCGGTCCGGGTCCGGTCCGGGGTCCGGTCCGGGTCCGGGGTCCGGTCCGGGTCCGGTCCGGGTCCGGTCCGGTCCGGGTCCGGTCCGGTCCGGTCCGGTCCGGTCCGGTCCGGTCCGGTCCGGGGTCCGGGTCCGGTCCGGGGTCCGGTCCGGTCCGGGTCCGGGTCCGGGTCCGGGGTTCGGGGTTCGGGGTTCGGGGTTCGGGGTTCGGGGTTCGGGGTTCGGGGTTCGGGGTTCGGGGTTCGGGGTTCGGGGTTCGGGGTTCGGGGTTCGGGGTTCGGGGTTCGGGGTTCGGGGTTCGGGGTTCGGGGTTCGGGGTTCGGGGTTCGGGGTTCGGGGTTCGGGGTTCGGGGTTCGGGGTTCGGGGTTCGGGGTTTAGGGTTCGGGGTTCAGGGTTTAGGGTTTTTTTTTTTTTTTTTGAAGCCACAGCCTCGCGGCTTGTGGTATTTTATTAATAATAAATAAGAAAGACAAGGGGCCCCAAAGGGGAAGTACAAGCAGGGGGGACTCATCCTATTACCCCACTAGACTATCCTATAAGGCCTAATACTAGAAAAATCTAACAAGAATGTAGAAAAAAAGAACTCGACAAAACCAAATATTCTATGATCATCATAGAGTTTATAATACACTCTATGATGATATTACAAATGATGATGCTAACATAGTGAAGAAATAATATAAGCACGCAAGTACGATTATTTACCTCCGGCCTTATAAAATCCTCCATCTGCGGCATCGCTTCCTTATTAATCTCCAAATATTCCTGGAATTTAATCATAATCACAATCGTAATCAAACTCTCCAGGAATACGATAGGGGTTTCTTTCTCTGGCTTTTTCATTTTCTCTGGCGCATCTCCACTCAAACATCTTCTTCTTTTTTGCACTGATTGCCCTGACCCGCTCAAAAAAAGCTTCAATGGCAATTGGTGAAGGCTCCTTCTCTTGAGCAACTAGTTGTCCTGGCTGGTCTACCGAGGCATCCTCACCCAATTCCTGCTCCTCTACATCCATTTCTTCCTCCTCTACCTTATCCCCATCTGCCTCCTCATCGGTTACATCCTCTCCGTCTGTCTCACACCATTTCCTCCTAGCACTAGAAGTGACTGACGGGGTCCTGGTATGGCTGGCGGATGGGATGTCAGAGTTGGATTTATTAAGGGTACGGGGGCCGAGATGAAAGTGATAGATGTGGGTCAAAGGGGATTGGATTGTATGCTAAGGCTGCAGGATTTAGTTTTGCTTGTGAATTTGGGTTGAAATTGGAGCCCGAATCTGAGAGGGAAGGGCTTGCATTATTGGGTTGGATAATTTGTGTATTTGGGCTTGGATTCGGAGTAGGTATAATTGGGCTTGGGTTGGACGAGAGTGGGCTCGGGTTGGGGGGATGCGGGTGGGCTAGGGGTGTCGGGTTAGGGCTTGGGTGGGACGACCCAATTAGGGGAACGGGTAGGGTTTCGATTGGGCTTCCGAAAACCACCAACGACGGTGGTTTAGGGTTTTGGGTTAGTGGTGGCGGGTGGTTTTGGGTGGGTGGTTTCGGCAAACCAGTGGGGTTTCCGATGGGGGGGTCCGATGGGGGGGTGGGTAAGTAATCGGTGGGTCGGGATTCGGGTCGGATAGGGCTAGCAGTTTGGGTGGTGTCGGGTAGGGTTTCTGTACCCGAAACCGCCAGCGATAGCGGTGTAGGGCACAGAGTGGGTGGCGGCTGGTTAGGGTTAGGGTTTGTTGGGGGCAGTATCGGTAAACCAGAATGGTTTCCGATGCTGGAGTTCGGTGGGGTTGGGTGGGTCAAAAGATGGGTCGAGTTTCCGGGTCGGGTAGGGTTTCCAATCTGGGTAGGGTTTTCTGGAGTGACGGCTAGGGTTTCCATCGGCGAATCAGCGGTATTTCGCTGATTTCCGATGGACTGAGTAGGGTTTCCGGTAACTTTGTCGGCATGGTTTTGAGTGGCGATGGGTTGTGGGGATTCGGTGTCAATGTTTCCGATGGCCAACACCGCCGGAATCACTGTTCCGATATCAATCCCACTGTTTTTTGTGGGGTTTGAGGGCTGTTTTTGTTTGCGATTTTTGTATGGTTTTCTACGGACGGTAATCCACTCTTTGTCAGTGGTAGGGTTGGTGGCCGGAGGTGGGGGGATGTGGGGTTGGCGGCTAGGGTTTGCAGAAGAGGAGATAGGTTTAGAATTACCTTGTGTCGCCTCCTGAACCTCGCCGCTGCCTCCATCCTTTGCTTTTTCCGCAACAAATGCGGATGCACCTTCCAACACCCATTTTCATCATGTCCTTGAAGTTTGCAATGGGTGCAATACTTTGGGAGAAAGTCATATCGATAAGGATACCATTTCGATGTAGCTTTCTCCCCTCCTCCAACTCGAATCTGAAATTTTGAGGGATGCTCCTTTAGCAGATCTATCTCCACTTTTACCCTAGCACAACTAGGCCGAGATTTGTTCTTGGTAGCAACATCAATAGCCAATGGTTTTCCCACAGCCGCCGCAAAGGAGAAAAGATGAGTTTCATTGTAAAAATTTGGTGCCAATCCTGGAAACGAGATCCAAGTGTGGGCTATACTCGATTCCTCTTCCGCACTAAACCATGGCTCCCATTTGAATGTTCTCATAGGGTGTGATTTTCGATTTTCTTGAATGAGAAAACATGGCTTTGACATCAAAGTCACATAATCTTCAAATAAGGAACATCGAATTAGAACATGTCGATTACAAAGCAAACCAATTCGCAAATATTGAATTTCAGGCCATCCATGACTGAATTTCCCAACCACCGAAAATTGTAACTCTTGTTGGTGGATCGTCACCTCCAACTCTTGTTCTGTAAATTGAAATGTTGGCTCTCCATGAAGATATTGGATTGTTTTCGAAGAAATTTGTGAGGGAGTTGAGGGGAGGGGGCCGAGAGGCAAACTGTCGCCATTAGGGTTTGTGACGGCAACAGTTGCTTTCGGATTAAGGGAAGAAGATTTGAGGATGTTAGCGTATGTTGGGGTTGGCATAGATGTAGGAGGGGGCTGGACGACCTCGGGAGGAGGCCGTCCAGTGGCCGTCGTGGCCATAGTAGGCCGGAAAAAGGTTGGCAGTTGGTTTCGTAGGGAACAGCCGGAAATCGCCCTCTTCTAGAGAGCGTTTTCCCGAGCGTGTTTCGACGAGGGGTTTAGGGTTTAGGGTTTAGGGTTTAGGGTTTAGGGTTTAGGGTTTAGGGTTTAGGGTTTAGGGTTTAGGGTT